>JANCRA010000005.1:27411734-30136032 GCA_024362935.1 Setophaga petechia
CACATGGTTATGCAGCATTAATTTTAAAGACTTACATGAATTTTTAAGCTTAGCAGATACAAACCATTGGAGAATAGCCAGTATTCTTGAATGTGCTATATACACTCTAAGGAGTCTTTAACTAAATCTTTTGGACCTTGGTTGAAAGCAATTAACATTTCTTCTAAACTTTCAATAATTCATACTCTTTTTTTTTTCCCAGTTACAGCTGCAGATTTGTTTAAAGAAAGCTCAAAGGTTCTGAGGGTGCACATGGCAGGGGGGACATATGAAAATGATATACATGCTCCAGAAGGTTGTAACATCTGATAGTTAATAATCTACATGAATAACCAAGCAATTACAGATGAACTGACTACTAGGAGCACTAGTAGTTGCCACTGAACCCAGGGAAAGTCTGCTTCTAGGAAAATCCTCTCATGTTACTGCATCTGTCCGTTACAAGCAACAATTGGTCCTGTGGAGCAAGGTGATCTTTAGGAAGCTGATGTATCTTTAAGGAACTTTATTTTTTTTTTTTTTTTCCAGGGGCAGTAAGGTGGGGAAGTTGTTTGGTGCTTCTCCAGATAAATTGGCTTGAGTCTGCTGCATTCAGAGGTTGTCCCCTGGGACTTCAGTGACCTATTTCCCTGGCATGGCTCAAGTCAGTCTCATACACAATGGCTTTTATTGGCTAGTTTAGTGTCATATCAGTCTAAGACCTCAAACTGTTCAATTTGAATGCTTGTGAGGAGGCAGGAATGAACAAAAGAGAGCCTGTATTATTTTAAAATTATATTGAACTCTAGCCCTGTGCAGAGCCAAGGCTCTATGCTAATAGCCCTGGGCTTGTGGTGTGTGTGAAGAACTGATGCATTAAGCTCAGCTCACATACATGGAACTATTGAGCTCTGGCAGTCACCTGTCTCCCAGACACTTAATCTAGGGCCTAGACCTTTCTCCTTGTTGCCTAAGGAGGAGAAATACAGCATGGTGACTCAGAAACGGGAAAAAGCACTTTACAGGTCTTGCCTTTATTTGGCCCAGCCTTTAGCACATTTAGGTTCATATTTGTTCTGTGGTAGGGAGCACCAAAACAACGTGTGCTCCTCAGGGCAGCTGCTTCCCCTTCCTGTGGCTACTGGAAGCCTTTAAACAGAGATTGTGGACTAGCTTTTATACCCATGGCACAGAGTGGCTGGCCTTGGGGAGGTGACTGGAACCACTGCAAGTGCTAATCAGGTGGTGCTGGCTCAGGTGGAGTGGCCAGTGGCTGGGGAAGACCTGAGAAGAAATCATGCACTGAATGTCTGTCAGGGACTCTGCACTGGGGTGTCTAGAGCAGGAAGTGCTCTGGGGGATGTGATGGCCAGACCAGGGGCTCCTGGGGGAGGTGATAGCAGGATACTCATAGTCCTGAGGGTACATCCTGAGTAAAAAGGTGCTCCAAGTCAAAAGATGCTCTGGGAATCTGAAGTTCAGGCAGAAAACTCAGAAAAGAGGCAAAAGAGGGGGAGGAAAATTCTTTGGGAACTGTTGTCTAGGTTTAGCTTTGGTATTAAACCAAAGTTTCCTGTTTCCTCAGAGAGGTACCCTGAGGCAAGGCCCTAAAATAGACTTGGGCATGTTCCAGGATCTCTATGGTGTGGCAAGTACATATCACACTATTCCCCTTCAGAAAACTTACTATTAAAACAAAGCCAAAAGTTTATTATATTTCTGTATTCCCTGACAGTCAAAGTTTGTATTTCAGGAACAAACTCTTGGGGTTATAATCAAACAGTAACATTAATCTCCTCTGCTAGATGTGGGTAATTGATTGTACTAAGTAATTTTTTGTGGTCTGTTTTAAGGAAAACATGTGGCCCAGTGTTCAGTGGGTAGAACTGCTTTCTCTTACACTAGCTGAACATCTCACGTAGCTTCTCATCTTGGCTGCTTTTTTAAAAGCAAATCCCTAATTTGGAATCTCACATCCAAATTTTGATTATGACTGCTTTGCCTACAAGGTTATCAGAAATCATGTTTCAATAAATAAGTCGCAAACACTGTGTCTTCTGTAGCTTTCTTAGTTCATTGTAGCAATAAAGCTGAAAGATGGTGACAAATGCATCTGCAGATGCTTTACTGTTGTTCCTGAGTATCTAGTGGTTAAGATGGGATGAACAAAAGAGCACAATCATTGTCCATTTCTGTTCTGATATGTAGCTTAGTTGTGCAGTCATGTACTTAAACTATGTTCAGTTTTGTTTTCTCTAAAGAGGCTTTAATAATGTAAGGCACCTTAAGAAAATATATAATTGTGTGCAATTTGCTGCTTAAGAGTACATGGTGCTTCCCATTTGAGCTACTGCTACCTTCTGAAAGCAGGAGCGAGGAACATGTATTCCTTGAATTTGAAAGTGTTTTTCTCCTATGTGCAGAGTGACAGAATGGATAAAGCTGGTCTTTGGGATGTGCATATGCAAAGTGAGATTGTGAAGCCTATTTTGAAGTCAGTTTATTACAGCTTTTCTGTGTATGGCTATTACCTCCTGTTGTAGAATAGTCTCTTCAGCCTCCTCAGTAGCTGTTTCTCTGCAAACAAATCTTCCTCTTGTTCTCCTTTGGCTCTGCCAGTGTGGAGCTGGGCTTTTGCTTTTACTCGATTTCTTCCAAAAAGTTCTTTTATGTGGTGATCTCATGAGATAATCAAGGAGGTGCAAAAACTACTGAATCAATCTGGTTGGACCTTTAAATTCTACTAGTGTTCAGTGTTTCCTTCCTTTTAAAGGTTAAAACCCCTGAGCAGTGTGATGCAGATCATAGAGACAGTTTCACCCATATGCAGCCTGCCATGCTGGTTCTGAATTTTGCTTGCTCCTGAAGTTCCCAACTGTCTATGAAAATAAGTATGCTTGATGCTCTGAAAGTTTCAGAGGCCTCCTGCATCTTCTAGACAGGCTGTATGCCATTCTCCTGAAGGTCTAAAATGTGCTTCTATCACCTTGACTTTTTCCATGGATGCTGGGTTATTTTCATGCATTGTACAAGACCTGTAATTTAACCCAGGAAGTCAGGCTACTAGAGGAAGCACAGCCTGTCTATTAAGTGGTATATTTTTTGCTGTGGGCTTGTGTTGGGTTCAAGGCAGTGATTTTAATCTTCAGGAAATCAAATGGCCCAGGCATCCTAATTTGTAAGATTTTCCCTCTCTTCCCTTATGCTCTAAACCACAGAGAACCACCATCTGTTCCAACTCTGAGTCTCATGAAGGAGAAATATACCATGTCCAGAAGGTTCCTATGAAGGGATACACAACCTGGGACAACCATTTTAAAGAGACAATATTCTTCAATACTTCAACACAGTGCCACTTTAAATGTGCCTGTAGTACAGATACTCAGTGGGAGAAGGTGTTGTACTTAAAGAATCTTATTTGTCAAAGTAGACATTTTGACTTTCAAATGTCATTTTTTCTTTTCTGTAAAATAGGAATGATGATGGGTTTTGATCTGTCAGTCCCCTCTAGGTCAGATCTAATCTTAGAAAAAGCATGAGGACAATGGTGGTTATTTTTTTTCTCCCAGCATGCACAGTTTAGGAGACCACAGAATTAGACTCCATGAGGGCAGGGCTTTAAGATGGCTACTTTTCCTGGGGGGTGGCATGCACAAATTTCAAGCTGCTTTGCTCAAGAATTCCAGTTGCAAATCAAACAGCATCTCCTGCCTGGCTTCAGCCTCACATGCTTCTCCAAATGGAGACAACTGCTCTTTTGCTAAGGGGGGGCTGCAGTCAAATTGTGCCACTTTCTAATGAGGGGGAGAAATGGCAGTGACTCTGATCACTGAGATGTTTGGGGTTTTTTTAAATGCTGCTCAAGTCTAGATTTTCTTAGCTAATTTACCACATCAAGGTGCAAAGCTTCTGCCTTGCTTTTTTTCAGTTTTGAAGACCACTAAAAACATTCTGGTCAACAAATGTCAAGTTTCCAGTAAAAACTTGGTACCCTCCTAAAGTGGCAACTCTTATGGTGAGAAACCACAAACCCATTTGGCCTGGCCAGTTGCTTTCATCTCTTTAGTTCAGCTGAGTAAATGGTTCCTATGGTTCACCCCCTCTCCCTGCTTATTTACTAACACAAGAGAAAGAGCCAAGATAGGGGAGTTAAAGAAAAGAAAGAAACCAGGGTTAAAAAAACCCATTATTTATTTTTCCGTCCATTTAAGGACTTGACCCTTTCACATAATTTTTTTTCTGCTTTCCCAAATTCCAGCCTCATTATGGAATGTATGGAGACAGCAAATAAATGATACTTAAAGTTACACAATTACATTTTTAGTAAATATGAAATTATCTAATTAGTGTTGTAATAAAAAGATTCCCCATTCCCAGGAGAAAAGGCAAACCAACACTGGCTCAAATGCTGACAAAAACAATAGTAAACAATGTGAGCAATTAATGCTTTTGGTATCTGCTGAGACAGTAAAACCTTGCATTGGCTAAACAGAAAGTGTCTAGTTCCTTTTGGGTTTTGACATTGCAAATTCTTGCAGCAATTCAAGTTTCTGCATCAAAGGTGACCAAACAGACTTAGCCACCAAAAGAGAGGATGGCCACTACAGACTGGATTCAGATCTGTGTTAACTCCTTTTGAAGGAAGGTAATGAGCATGGGGCAAAGGTATTTCTGGGGATCGCTGGGAGGGAGTCATGGTCAATGGTGTGGAAGAGCTGCTACCTTACACTTTCTCTGGGTGTATGGACACTTGAAACTCCTCTGCTGGGATGGAACAGAGAATACTGAAATATATTTGGTTTCATTCGAGAATACTGGAAAATATTTGGTTTCATTCAAGTCTCTTGTGATAGTAGATGAGCAGTAGGACAAGAAGCAGAGCAGCCACCCTGAGTTTCTGTACCTCAGAGGGAATCTGACTTGTCCTTTCATAGCAAAGCCCATCACCAGAAGTGCTCCTTCCTTTGTCCTTCTGTGGAGATATCATATCCTTTAGCTGTGCCTGAGACAAGAAGGGGCAGGCTTTTATTACAGGTCAATTGTCTGTCGGCCATGGACTTCCAGCTGAAGGTCTGTCTCTAACTCAAAGGCTTCTGTACAATAAAATCTGCTCCCTGGACAAACACTGGGAACAGGGACTGGTCTAAATGGGCTGTCCGTTTGGATTGTGTTATGTCTGTTTACAGCAACAAAACTGCATCTAGGGAGAGGGACAGTTTTCATGGATATGTGAACAAGTGGGAAAATGCTAGTCTCGTGTATCCTGTTGAATTGGAGGGAGTACTAGCTAGTTAAAAAAAAAGCCCGAATGTAGAGCATTTATGTACAACAAAAAGATCCATGTACACTAATGTCAAAGCAGCAAGAATGCAATTTTAATATAAGCTATTGCCAGTATGATGTGAAATTAATTTTTTGTTGTTATATTAGGTGCCAAAGAATCCAAGGTCTCAGCCAGAGAACAGTCTGTTTAGTTTATATTTTTCTTCTTTTACAAAATTTGAGAAGAAAATGTCCTGTTGGCATTAGAACAGCAAAGGAAAAGAGTAATAAGTGATTTAAGTTGCTGTATAGGCTGGTCCTCAGCATTTCTCACTTATGTGGACCAACATGTTTACTCTTAAATTTCTGAATAATTACAATCATATTCTAGACTTGCATTCCATATCTTCCAGAAACAATAGTAAGCTTTCAAAGGGAACCTGTGTCCGTGTGCTGTTACTATCAGAGCGCCACAGCTTATCGTGTTGTGAGTTTACACTATCAGCAGTGCTGAAAGACAGGGATGTAACTGTTGGCACAGTAAAGGCCCAGCAGCTAGGACTGGCAGCTCCCAAGGAGGCGAGCTGCTTGGTTAACATGGAACAAAATCTTGTGTTAAATGAAAAATGAAGTAGTAAGAACTTAGGGGGCTTTCAGTGTGATGCTCTGCAGAGGTGAAGAAGACAGGGGAGAGACTGTGAATAAACCAGCAACTCCTTTGCATGAGGCAAGAACTTTGCTCAGCCTCTCCTTTATGTTCTTCCTCTGCTCTCTTCCTCTGATTTTGGCTTGAAAGGACAGCCAGTGTTTTCTCGTTCCTGAGCCCATAGAAGACAACACAGTGTGTTAGAAGTCCTGGGATGAGGTAATGGTGGAGGCAGAAGTTTTCTCTGGGCTGAGGTGCTGCTGAAGACATTGTGCAAGCAAAACCAGATGATACTAAGAGGAGTGAGCCTCTTCAGAGAAGAGTCCTGGCGGACTTGCATGCATCTTAAATGCGTGCCTGGTAATGAATGTGCTGCAGAGGAGACTTGAACATCTGGTCACTTCATTCTAGTATTTCTTAATTTATAAGGATATGAAAATTTGAACATGATATTCGAGATAAAGTTACCAACCTGATAAGACTGTCGTTCCTCATGAGTGAGCATTGTTCTTGTGAATATGGGATGGAACTATTACTGTATCATCTGTGCCTGTAGCTCATTAGCAATGTACATTTCTGAGCTGAAAGTCTACTTTACTTATGACTTTAAAGTTGGTGCGTGAGTGTCCCAAGCTCTCTAGTTCTGCCTCTCATAAAATTGTAGAAGTGCTAGATATCCAGGAAAAACTTTTCTCCAAAAATATTCTGTATGTGCAGTCTTGTGAGCAGCTGACTTCTTATTTTAAGAGTCAAAACCTTTGGCAGATGAACTGTTGCATGCCTGGTATGTGAGTGTGCTTTTGGGAGTGCTATTTTTCTGGGAGGGAAGAGTTGGAAAAGTGGCAGGCTACCTCTGAGATGGTCAGTACCAATTTGCAGCTCAGATGGGAGAACCTTTCCAAGTCCTGGCAGAACCTAAAACCAAATTTTGCTGATGCCAGAATAAATGCCTGGGTTTAAAGACTTCTTTCATTTTTTCTTTTTCCGTGGGAAGAGAATGACTGTGTTTATGAACATTAGCAGTACAAACTCCTGGTGGTCCTGACCAATGGAACAACATCCATCTAATGTCTACTTTTATTTCTGTATTTTAAAGCAGACCAAATATTTGGTACTCCTGCTTTTGTTTAAAGCTCTGCCCCTGTGTCCATCTGTCAGCTGAAATGTAGCCTATGGCTTCTATATGGTGAAGTTTTTGTGTGATGCCAGCATCCTAACTGTGGACAAAGGCATCTGTCTGTGGGATGCTGGTTGAGCCCTAGGGAGATGCCTTATTTTTAGACAGCTGAGGGTGCTTGAAATATTTGCTATGTTGCAAACTAGATGTCTCAAGGTAGCACTGAAATGATTCACTGATCAGTCTCTGTCCCCTCTGTATTGGTGGCCAATTATAGGGGGTGGCAGCAAGGCCTGAGACAAGATCTTTGGTTTCCTATTCTTCCTTGATCGTTTTTTCTAGAAGACATGATCCCAAGGCATTTTGTTTCTTATGCAAGATGTGAGGCCAAAATAAGCCATGCTTGCTGTTGAAGGAAGCTGTTAAAGGCAAAGGGTGCATGGCATGTGGCCTTGGCTCAAAATAATCTCTCTTGGTGGATCTGGGCCAGCTTCCCATTGTGGTCCCAGCCAGCTCTCCAGTGTGACAATACCCCCTTGGCACCTGGCAGCAGGGCCAAGGGCAGCACATCATACTGGTACCCCTGCTACCACAAGGTGAACTCATGATTGCCTTGAAGGGAGGAAAACTAAAATGCACAAAGGAAGAAAAAGTTAACCATATAATTCTGTGAGAGCAGCAAGCCTGACCTGACTCCTTAAGCTGCTGCTTTAATGTTATATTGTTTAATTTTTTTTCTGTGGAGTATGAATTAAAAAGAGCTAAGGTTGATGGGGATGGTTTGCAGCCAGGACGGGTGCAATCATCCTGGAACACACAGCCATGTTTCTGGCCCATATTTCTGCAGCTTTTATCCCTAAGAGCACAGTGCTTGGGATCGTGGTGGGTTGGTTTTTTATAATTATTTTTCCCCTTCCTTTTCTTTTCCCTGGAGATGGAAGTGTTGTTCATTAATGCTTACCAAGACTGAGTGTTCTTGGAGAAAAGTCTTTTGCTAAGTGTAACATTATATAATCATGCTTTTTCTTTTTCCTTCTTCTTTAACTTACCACTTAGTGCCAATGCTTGCTCGAGTGCTGTGTGGTATAGGGAGGAACCTCTTGGATGAGTAAATTTGGTCTGAAGAACATTTTTAGGGCAGAAAAGCATGTTCTTTGTCTATCCTTGCCCCATAACAAAATTACAGCAAACTAGAAAAGAGAATTTTGTTAATCAGAATAGTCAATTGGGGAATCATTAGCTCTGATTTTAAACACTATTTGTAATTTGCTTTAGGGTCTGTAGCCTAATTCTTTCCTTTGAGTTAATTAAAATATGTTTGAATGTGACAGACATTTCCAAATCTTCCCACAGTCCAGGAGGAAGGGTAGATTTTTTGTCATCTTCCATCAAGTATAGAGGCTCTGAGCACAGAAGAATTTCACTACAATGCTGCAAGGTTGTTTACCTTAGCTCCTTCACAAAAGATAATCCAACAAATTACATTAATTATAAACCAATATGTTCTGTTCAATTCCCACATGAGCCAAACCTGGGTATGAGCATCTGCTCTTATTTTCTGAGCTGGGTTTTGAGGACAAGGCTCACAACAATGCTCAATCCATAATTAACAGAAAAATTAAAGATGCAACATCCCTTGCATCCTGCTTTTTGAAGCAGCATGTTTAAAAATATACATGCACTGTCCTGGCAGTTTTTATTCAACATAAAAAAACAATACTCTATTGTTACCCTGGTGTGTTTTTGTTTGTTTAAAATATTTACATTTATGTTAGGCTTAAAATAAACATGTAAATACTTTCCATAAGAAAAAAAAGGTTCATAATTCCCTCTTGTGCTACATTTTTTCTTTTCAATTGTTTCTTTCCCTCCCCCCAAAGATGACCTCTTTTCATAAAATGTGGTTTATTCTGCATTAAGCATATTGTTTTCTTTATGAAAAAAGGACTGGTTGGGCTTCTTCTTATTTTATTTTTTTAAGTGGCATATTTTTTCAGTTTCATTTCATAACAGGAAACAAAAGAGAACGTGATTGTTTGACCTGGTTACCAAAGAAGTATTTGGCTAATAAAAATCCCATTAGCATGATGCCAAGTTCTGCTAGTTGTTTATGGTGAGCATGCCTATACAATTATACACCATTTGCATGTCGAAGGAGTGCAGGAAAGAGAGCTTTTGTGGTTTAGGCACTAGACTGGCACTTGAGATACGAGATCAGTTCCCAGCTGTGCAACAGACTGACTTTGAACAGACAGCAAATTTCAATGGCTTACTTTTGCAGAAGGGATTAATAACACATCTTTTTTCCCATCTTCGATCTTGTTTCTGTAGAAACCAAATTCTAGAAGGGTGCTTCCCCTGGTGTGCAGCACTCGGCCTGTTCTGGGCTCCCTCCTTGTCCAAGGGGCATTGGTTGTGTGCCTGTTACCTCAGGCTCTGGCAGGAGCAGGACTAAATGCATAACTCCACAGGATTTATTAATTGGTGCTTAATGAAGCTCATGCAGCAAAAATGGAATAAACGGTAATGTGGCTGCTGCCATCCATTCCAATTTCAGGAAGGAAAAGCTGACTTTGTGACACCGAAGGTCTTTGCTTTGTGCCTGCGTTTCCTTGGGTTTGCCCATGGCCGTGTCTGACAGTGCTGACATCCCCAGGGCCCCCCTGGTGTGGAGCAGCCCCTTGGCCTGCCCTGGCTGTGGTCTGGCCCTCCCTGCCCAGAGGTGCCCTCCTTGCTGGGGACCCTCTGTTGTGCTGCAGGCGCTGTTGGTGTCCTGGTGCACTCGTGCTCCTCGTATGGCCGTGCTGGGCAGGCTTGCTTGGCTTCCTGCATTTCATGCAAGCCTTGTTTTAATGATTAAGTAGACAAGAAAACAATAGAATTTCATTAACTACAGGGGGAAAAAATAACACGGAAAAGTTTAACATGTTGGGAAACATTTCTTCTGGAAAGAGAAAAATGGAGAGAAAGAGACAATTTCTTTGAAAGCCAAGACATAGTCCCTGGAAGTTCAGTGATGTTTCTTCTCTTGCCTGAGCTTGTTTATTCCCCTGGGACTTGCAGCATGGATTCAGCTGTGAACACGCTGCAGAGAGCAGGATGTGGTGAACCAGAGGCTCTGTGGGCTCCCTGCTTGGCAGCACAGTCAGAGCTAGTGGGGCAGTGCAAAGAAGGACTGTGGGAGCTTTTCTGCAAGACTGGTTGGTGCAGAGGATTTTTCTTGTTTAGCCCTTCTTGTTGGAAGGGCCCTGAGCCTGCGTGTAACAGTCACAAATGCCAGCTCTGGTTCAACATTCAGATCCTCCAAGGTTTTTTTCTGGGGTTCTTGGTGTTTGAAGAACCAGGAAAACTCCCACCCCTCCCAGTTAAGGGTGTAAACTCAGCGTGAACAAGGAGTAAATCCTCAGGGTGTTAAACATTGTGGTGTTTAGGCTCAAAGCTGGCTGGTGAGCTCTGATACTGGACACAGAGGTACCATGAGTGACAGGTTATGTGGGAATGGAAGGTGCAGCTGCCTAAAGGAGGGGGATTGGGACTGATGAGACGTGCTCCCAGGGAGCTGTCCACCTCCTTCTGCAGGGCCAAGGAAGGGGCTGCAGTGTCAGGCAGAGGCCCTCGTGCCTGGGGAACCACTCGTGTGTGGCCCATGCCACCCACAGAGGTAGGGAGTCTTTGAGCTGCTTCTGCCCCATATGGGTAAATGGTGGCCCTGGGGTTCGAGCTTCAGATACGTTTTTCTGTAGCCAACATCTGTATCTTCCTGGGCTGTAAATTGGTAACTACAGTGTCTTCTGGAAGAGAAACTTTCAGACAAAGGCACATCTCAAACTTCCTCCAAATTTAAAAAATAATCATCGGACAGCTCTTGTTCTTTCTCACATCTTTGATTGTTTCTCCTCCCACTTCAACTGTTCTTGAATTCTGGGACACACATGCCAAAACCTTTGTTGAGAGCATGAAGTTTTCAGCAGCACAGTTTGCAGTGTGCACTGGAGAAAAAGACTTCTGCCTTTGGTATTGCTCATGGGGAGAAAGATGTGTGTTCACTGCACAGCTAAGGCATGTGCTGTGCAGCAGCCTTTGCTTGGTAGGACTCCGAAAATTACTTCAAAATGGCACAGTGTGAACGCTGCATGCCCGACGTGTGATATTAAAACATTTAGAACTGGATCAAATCAAACCCAGTTTTTACCGCAAACGCGCAGAGGCTGTTCTTCTTGTTTGAAGACTCTTTTCTTGCCAAATTCCATCTTTCCACACTGAGCTGCTTAAAAAAAGCCTTGTGGATGTATATATTTATATAGCTGAATGTTTTTTTGATCACATTTTATACAAAAATATTGCCTTTTGGCAGGGAGTCATCTAGTAGGTGTCGGATTCAGAATGTATCGTAAAGTTACGAGTGACTGCAAATGACATTTACGCTCCGTAAATCTGGTAGGGAAGTGTTAGGGTCGGAAAAAAAAGGGCTTCAAAGCTGGGGAATGACAGAATTAATAATTGAATTGGGGCTGAGATAGCAGTGTGGTAATGGGGAAGCACGGACGTAACTGGGGAGCAGTATGCACGTGTAAGTGGTGCTCCCTTGGGACCTGCAGATACCTGCAGAAGTGACTGAAAAGCCTGCAGCTGGGGTAAACAAGTTTCACTGGATTTCCCAAGACAGAATGCACTAGCGTTCCTCAGATGCAAGAATTACCCACATTTAAGGAAAAGTATATTATTCCACCTGCTCTGAGTCCATGCCAAGAATCCCTAGCCCAGTTTTGAAGGTTGTTTTTTGTTAAACAACCTCTGAAGAAAGAGGTCCCCTATCCTCCCACAGAGGTTCAAGTACCAAGCTACTGTTCTATCTTTTTTCTTCCTAATTATAATCAAAGTGACATTTGCTGTGAATCAAAGCAATTTCTTTCTGTGTAGTCCTAATATTGTTGGAGAGCAATTGCTCAATGTCTTTTCCATAACCTCCTTTGGAAGAGCCTTATCACATTATCTGTTGTTTCTAAACAAAAGTTTACAGTGAAAGCTGTCACTTGGAGCGAAGGCTCACAAAAAGCAAAGGCACGTCTGTGTGTTATTTCATTGGTTCTGCATTGCAGAACCTTTTGGAACCCACCACAACTTAAAAGGAAAACCTTATAAAGCATTTTTATATTATTGGATTTTGGAGTTATTTTCAGTTCGGGGGATATTAGGTTTCTACATATTATAGTTGGCTTAAGCTTTCTTGTTTGCTTGAGGTTTTCTCCTCTTAGGATAGGTTTTTTTTTTTAAATGGAATTTCTATTTCTTTTAATCCTTTTTGTTTTATACCAGTGTGCTCATTGCAGTGGGATCCTTATTTTGGAGTCACTTCACTTACTGAAGTATTAAATGGCATTTTGACATGTGTAAGGAGTTTACCAAAATTGAGTGGCATTTATTGAATGATCTTATTTTTATTTATTCACAAAGTGCACCAGGATATTACTCACCAAGGCTCAAGTCTGATTTTTATCTAAGGTCCTGGCCTGTGCAAGGGACAAAAACAAGAGCAAATTAAACAAGAACATCAGTAACCCCTCTTTAAAATAAGCTTGTAAAGTAAATAAGCTGGGAGTGAAGTGGAAGAAAACTAAAAGAGAATGAGAAGACCCAAGTCTTCTCAAAGGTTTCTAAGAAGGAAGTAGGTGATAGTGTGATTTGGGATAGAATTAGTCTCATCTGCCAAGTGCCTCTGAGCAGTAGAGATGTCACCTGCCATCCGCTCCCCAGCAAGGCTTTAGGCCAGAGTCTGACCTGATTTTCACCCTATGCAATGCTGACTGCAGTCTACCTACACAGATACAAGTGAGGGAAGAGTTTGACTGGGTGGCTTTCTAAATGTAAGTAAATAAAGGAGTACTGTTTGTGGTTTCTGGAAGTTCTGAAATGATATTTGCCTTGTGATGGTTACTTCCTTGCAGAGCTTGCTAGAGGTGCCAGGCTGAGAGCCCTGGGCAATGTGTCCCTCCCAGCAGCCATGCAAGTTTTACCAGGCTGTCACAGTAAACACTCCTTCCCTCCAGCCAGTGAGTTTTGTCCTCAGGGACTCTGCTGAGAGTCACAAACTGGGACCAAATTTACTAAATCTAAATGAAGTAGATGTACGATACTGCAGTTTGGCAATGCAAAACTGGCTGTCTATAAAACTGAGCTGCTTCTCCTGGTAATTCTCTAAAAGGGTGCAGGTACCTCCCAGTGACGGCTGCGTAATCTGCAGCTCATGGAAATCACTGTGGGGCTATTAAACCCAATATATGTCAGCCTAGCAGAGAGTTTGTTCTGGGTTATGTCTCTTGGCTTAGGAAGGCTTCAAATGGGATCCAACACATACTCCCTTCAGGTACCCACCCTGACTGGCTCAGAAGGTGGAGAGGGGCTTGACTTGTGTGAAGGCATTGTAAGGTGTAACTGGTGTCAAAATTAACTGCTACAGCTGAGATACCCACACAGTGAAGAGCTTCCTTTTTGCCACCAGCTTCTCTTAGAGAAGCCAGGCTGCCTTGATTTTTGATGATCACCCAGGGAGGCTGGCTCCTGGTAACAGTGTGGTACCAATGACTTCAGGAGAGTGTCCTGAATTTCCCCCAAACGCAAAACCGCACATCTAAATCCTTGTAGATGAGAGTCTTCTGATCCTCCACAGGTCTGTGTTGCCATTGTTGACACGGATTTCTGGAAACCAGTGACTGCTTCAGTCATACCTTTGTTACTTTTTATCACTCTAAAATGTAATGTGTCCCTTTTATTGCATTTAGAAAAATTAGTCTGTTCTGAGACAGCTGGCTGCTTTGACGGTGTGCAAGTATGTGTATGACAGAACATGCTTTTACTTTTTAATGAACTGTTTCCCCTGGCTTCATCTTACTTCCACAGTCTATTTTTGTTGTTATAATGACACTGGTCAGTGAAGCTCAGAGGAAATCAGTCATCAAGATGCATGGTGCTGAAACAGTATTTCTGCTGTAATGGGGATTGCATTAATGCCTTTGGAGATTTCTTGCTGTTGTCACTGCTGCATCCACACCATAATGCAGAACCACCTAAATTGAACCAAGAGGCAAAATTTGGAGCTATGTAACTAAGTTAACTAAGAAAAATTTCTTGGGACATTAATTTTAACTCATGCTGGAACAGTCAAAGTGACCCCGAGTATGTTCTGCTGGGATGCCTGGCATCTGTTATCTTACTCTAATGCACAGGATTTTCTTCCTCCATTTCCTCACTAGCAAAAGTGGCCTGGAATCGGTGAAACTTTAACATTTTGGAGATACAGAACGACAACAAAATAACCAAGATTTGGAAACCAAATTCTTTTCAGTGGTCACGTATGATGAGATTGGTGTTCGGATAAAGGGTCCACCCAAACTGACCACCTACAAGTCTTGCACAACTATTTCATAACATCTCTCTTTTGCCTTCTTTCTCTGGCAGGTGCCCCTTTCCCCCACTGTTTTGAGTGGCATTTCTCCAAGTGTTCTGGTGTATGTAAACCTTGTCTATGAACTGTAGCTCTGCAGTATTCACATGATAGCAAACAAATTTGGTTTCTTAAACCCTACAGAAATACCCATGGTTATCTTCCAGCAATATCCTCTGATTCCTTTATCCCTGTGGCATTTCTAAGATATTCCTCTTACTTCTAAGGCCTTCATTTGCTTAATTTCCTTTGCTTCTTTTCAGAATGGCCTGAATACAAGCTCAGCCTGTGGGGGAAAATTAAGGACAAGCCCAAAATGAAATGCTGTATCAATTTTGCTCAGCAACCTGTGGGTAGATTGGAGGGCAAATTATTCTACCTCTGCTATACAGGGGTTTTTGTGCATGTTCAGCATTTGTACTTCTGTGTGCATATGTAATAAAACTTATTGTTCCTAAGTTTTCCCTTCAGAGTTTCTACCTCAACTAGCTAGGAACTTGTAGGAATGCAAGCAAACCCTAGTTCTTTAAACTGATAGTCTCTACTGCTTATTTGCAATTGTAGCAGGTTTTAATTTTTTTTATTAGTTCCACAGTGGATTTATTCAGATGGCACACTGTGTACCTGGCATGAATGCCTATCAGGATGGACAACATAAACACAATTAGTCTTTAATAATGCTGAGGAAATAGAACTGAACTGATATTTGAAAATTCTTGTTTTAGCAAAGAGAACTGGTTCTTTCCTTCCTTTTTAAGAGGTAACAGTAAGACCCTTACGATATTTGAGACTGCAAATGGCAAGTTCTGCTGTTTTCTTTCTCAATTTTTTAAAAGTTGATTATTTTTTTACCTGAAACCAAATTTGTCAGCTTTGGATACCTTGTTAACATAAAATTTAAACAACAACAACTTGTAAATTGTAAAATTTATGAAAATAAAAATGAATTAATATTTTATGATGCATCCATAAAGAGAGACTTAATTGTTCATATATTATTTATGAACCTTGGGGAGCAATTTATCTTGTTTTTACCTTTCAGAACAGCCCCTGAGAGCTGTGGTGCAGAAGCACCTCCTTGAGCAGGAAGGGCTAGCGTTCTTTCTTCCTAGTGGCTCATTTACTCTGCAGCCAGACATGGGTAGGGAAGGAGCCCTCTGGCAGTGCCAGGACTCCCTTCCCACTGCAGGCCTTCTCTTGCTGTCCTTGGCATGGGCTCAGGCACAGCCAGACTCAGGCCAGAGGTGTCGGGGCCACCTCTCCACTGCGGAGAACAAAATTGTTCTGTCCTCATGAGCAACCTTCTGTGTCCCTTTGGCCTTCCTTGCTGAGGTTAGAGATAGAGTCTGAGGGGAGACCTTTGTGTTGAAGAGGAAGTAAATTCCAAAATCTGCTAGAAGCCTTTCAGTCCATGATTAGTTTGGTTTATGTCTCAGTGTGCATGTATAGAGGCACTCTATGCCTACTGTGTGTAATATGTATGAAAGGGTTGCACTGGAAGTAAGTAATTTTCTTACGGATTCATAAAAGCCATTCTTCCCTTTCAGTTGCATTAAGAATATTTTTATTTCTTTTTCTTTATTTCCCCCCTCCCACAGTCTATTAATGGAGAAGATCTGGGTAGAAATGGTAGATGAAACCTCTTCTTTTCCTTGGGAAATCAGAGAACAGGACTTGGCAATGACTGTCAACATAATAGAAAATGTTTCCATGTTCCACCAGCAGACAAGTACTTAAAGAGGCTTCTCCTTAGTGAGTGTTGTTGCAGGCAATAATGTGAGGTGTAAAAGTCACTTTGCCAGAGATCAACTTTTGATAAATATATTTTAATTTCTTTATTGAGTTTTAAAGTATAACAACCACTGCTGAATAGGTACAACTGAATACATGTTAAATAGCCTTCAACTCTTCACATTTGTATTGAACATCATCTCCAGGAGTGACATTTCATGTTACCATGGAAACAAATTTGACATTTCAAAAATACATTTATTCCTGGGGTCACTAAGATAGGAATTCTGAAAGAAAAAAGGTCAGAAGATTTGCCTGTCTGAGAGATATTCTACAGTTTGCTGTACTCCTTTGGAGGAAAGAAATATGTGGTATCGTTGTAAAATAGCATGCTCCAGCTTGATCCAGTTTGAAAATATTTTGACAAGATGGTGGCAATGTTACAGGTCAATAAAGCGTGTCTCAGTCGCTGAGATTTTGCAAAGTGAATAAAACTGTTTCTTGGATCAAGACCTTTTCTGGATCAATCCTTCTTCCTAAGGACTTTCAGTCATGGCTTTCATAATCCCGGTAGCTGTTCTCTACTTTATAATTTCTCCTTGTAGAAAATATTCAAAAGATTGATATTAAGATTTTATTTCATACTCAGGAAAAAACACTGCTCTCTTTAATAGGAGTTATGCCAAAGTTTTATCCCAGATAATGCATTTCATAGAAAGTAGGAAATTGAAGAATCACTGCTAAGGTTTGGTACTGAAGAATGTGTGCCTGTATTTAAAAAAGAATTATGTAATTTAGATAGTATTTTATTAAGATGGTTCAAATGTTGACTTTGAATGCTTTGGTGTAAGTGTGTAGTAATATGTTGTAAAATGAGGGTGGTAAAGTGAAAATACTGATAATATAAAGCGCAATACCATTTTTTCAAGAAGTTTCCCTTTTACATGGAGTCATTGAAAAGTAATCATGATGCTGAGTGAGTTATGGCCTGCAGTGAGATCTTTGTCATTTGTACTAGCAAGTAACTTGTTTGAGCAAGGAAAAAGGTGAGGGTTGAGGGAATATGATTTTGGAGAGTGCAGCTCACTTAATGCTACTGAGCAACTGGCACAAATGTCTGTGTGCTGAGGTGTGCTCTCACCTGCCCCTGGTGCTGAGCTGGAGCTGGCTGAAAAGGAGTCAGCCCTGCTCTGTGTGCCCTGGGTACTCTTGCTCCCTGTGACTCTTCCTTAGGAGGGAGGGCTGGTCAGCTTGCAACCAGAGCCGGCTTGTGTCTGGCCAGGTCACCAGGCGTCTGCCTGCACTCTTCTCTGTACACATACATCCACAGGGGCTCAGCGTACGTGTGTTTCAATAGGCAAAGAAATAGTTTTGGGGTGAGTGTGCTCTGCTCTTCTTAGGTCTGTGTTTTTGCCACTTTGTCCCACAAGCATGTTTTCAGAGCATGGGGAAAGGAAGAATCATTTGACTCAAAGCCATTTCAGAAGCAGCATTAATTACCATGCTGAGCTGAATTGTCATTGTGGTGTGTGGGGACTGGGGCGGAGTTCCTCCCATTAATATCAATGGACTAGTCCTGTGATGAAACCCTCAAGGACCACACAGAAGACTGACCTACTTAGGTATTAACACTGCTGTTGCTAGACTTGTACCTGCCTTTGAATGCAACAAGCGTTATTAAACTAAAACCATCTCATTTTCTAGTAGAAGAGGAAAAACTGTCTGCATAAACTCCTGCCCCTCATCCCCAGGGAGGAGGGTGTGGGTAAACAAGAGAATTTTTCTAATGGCCTTCTCTTTTCCTCCTGGTTTTTATGGTGAATGTAGCCCAGGCACAGTTCTGTTCCTCTTTGCATCTGGACTTGCAGGAAATCAAACTGCACCAGCAGTTTGCCTATTCAAAGTAAAACGTAAGTGTGCGTGTGTATGTGTTACAGCTAGATTGTAATCACTGTGCCACTCATGCTGAGCCTGTATTCTGTGTTCATAGTGCAGGGGAATAGGTCTTTGTTTTTTGCTGGTTCCTTCTAAGCACCTCGTGTTTATTCAGAAAGTAAGGTGTCAAATACTTGCAAATGCCCCAGCTGTGCAGGCAAACATGGTGGTTTGCAACTTTCACTCAATTGTATCTTGTATGGACATTGGAGACTGTATCCTGAGAGGGGACGTTTTCCAGGACACATGGGTTATCCACCCTCTCCAATGGCTCACCTACAGCTAGGACAGGTGGGAGGACGTTCATCTCAACGTTTCTTCACACACAGTGGTGATGCTACTGAGGCAGGGATGCTCAGGAGATTAACACCTCTGTTTATGATGTTGAGCAAAGCCAAGGCAGACTTTGAATGTGAAGACACTAGTTAGTATTTTAAATAAAGCCTAACTAACTGCAAAGCTAATAGGAATACTTCTGTGGTATTGGCAGCTTTGAAGTAACCTGTGACAGTCTAGTACAACTCTTTCAGGTTCCCTGGAGCACTCCCAAACTGAGTTTGGCTCATTCAGCATGGTATGCTTAGGACTGCAACCCCTGAATTATTAACAGAATTGTAATCTACATGCACATGGGATGCAGTCAGAGCTGGAATCCCCAGCTGGACCCCTGACAAAAAGGCAATTCCTCATGGTCTGTGCCCTGGCCCTTCAGAAGAAGGAGCTTTTGCGAAGAGGCACCTTCACCTCCCTTATGTCCATGTTGCTGAGACTGCCCACCCCTGCAGGAAGGATGTGCTCACAAGAAAGGACAGCCCTAAAGCAGCAGCTTGGGAGGAAGATGGCTTGAGCCTTTGAACATATGTGAATGTGCAGCTTCAGCCTCTGAACATGTGTGAATGTGCATGGCACACTTTGTAGAAGCACAAGCTATAATCTCGTGGGAGTTATCAAATCCCAACTGACCTCTTGGTATGCTCACTACTCTATTTCAGTATGAAGACATGCTCACTGTGATCTACTGTGATTTGCTCTGAATTAATTCCAGTTTGAATTAAAGCTGCTCTTTGAGGGGTAGACTGTCAAGAAACACAGTCACATCACTGTTCCCTGCTTAATTCCATGCTGTCTGCTGTTAACTAACTGCATCAATTAGTACTTTGTTTCTATTTCACACTTTCCAAATCTTTTTGGTTATTTTTATAATTCTCCTACAAAGCTGTTCAGTTCTTCAACACCTTCAGTCAGGACACCAGAGAGCACACAGCAATCCAGCAGCAGTTACAGCTCGTCCAAAATAGCAGGTACCTTAGGGTTCCTGCTTCTCCTGCTGATGCTCCTGCTTCTAAATAGAGGAGGATGTTCATTCTTCTGTCTTCATCCTCACTCTGAGAGTTCCTGTGCAGATGATTGTCCACCAAGATGCTGTAATTATCTCTTAGAGTCAAAGGTGAAGCCTTCTCCCCATGCCCAGGAAGTAAGTTCACTTGTTTGTTGATATTTGGATCCCATTTAAAAAGCAATCCAGGTTACTCTTGCCCTTATTTAGCACTCTTTTACTTGTACCATCGATGTCCTCTATCACTAATGATAGATTTTCTACCACACCAGTGAAAAGCAGAGTATAGGGCTGAAAGCCATTAGGGCCATATCTGCTCAGTGAGATCTTCCTTTCCATATATTGTGATTTGTCAGCTCATCATTCTTAAAGCATTAATATGTGCCAAGCTGACTTTTTTTGTATGTTGTGCTGGTATCTTAATCAAAACGTCATGCAGTCCACTGTCTTCATAGAAATAGATATCTATTACCTCAGTACTATTACATTTATTGTCAACAGTAATTTTATTTAGAGAAAAGATGTCAAATTAATTTGAGGAGCTCTGTTTTCCATAAACCTTTGCTGCTCAGTATTAGTTATATTACCTTCCTTTAATTTTTAATTGATTGAATCCTGCATCTGCTCTTCCATTACGCTACCTGGGATGATTCTTTTTCTGTCAGTTAGTATCTGCTTGGGCCATTCCATTTCTCTTCCCAAAGCATTGTCTTGACATTAGTTTTGTTTAATTGACTTGGTTCTGTCCCAATATCCAAAAAGGTCCTGAAAACCAGCTTTGGGTTTTCAAAGAGCCCTGATCTTTACTTTGAAAATTCACAAGTGAGAATTTTTCACATTAATTAAGTCTCAAAAATTGAACCTCAGCAGCTGCTTGACTTTTGTCCCCTTTGTTTAGAATCTAAATATGTATTTGCCAGTTAAATAATTTCTGAATAATTTTTGCAGGTTTGCCTACTGTTCCCAGATAGGGATGTTTAGTGAGTTTTTTTGCAATACACCTAGAATTCTCTGTTGTCCTCCTTGTATATTCTCTTGTGTACTTACAATTTTTCTATAATTTTTCTATAGTTCCTAGTTTGTTTGTTTGTTTTTAATTTGTTGCTTTTTTGTACATTTCTATTTTGGTGTGTGCATGTGTTTCATTTATTCTGGTTGCTCTGACTTCCCCTGAGCCAGGTTGAGTTCCTAACTCAATATGGCCTTTTTTTGTTGATTGTGGCTTTTGGGCATCTAGTACTATGTTCTTAAGTAGCTCCCAGTTATCATTCATGTTTTTCTATTTAAATTCATTTTCCTAACTGATTTGGTCCATAATTGTTTTCAGCTTTGTAAAATTGTCTTCTTAAACTGCCATGTGTATAACTTACTAGTTTGGACTTTATTCTGTTTGCATATATATGCAATCAAGTCACAATCACTTGCATGTAAGCTACCACTGATTTTTAGTTTGGTGATCAGTTCTTCTTTATCTGTCAAAATGAGATCTGGTATAGAATTCCCCCCTGCTGGATTTGATTTTTATTGAGTTAGGAAATTGCCAACTATAATTTTTTGAAATGCCTAGGATATTTCATTACACAAGACCCCCAGTGTGTTGCTCAGGTTGGTGTACTTCATAGCAGTGTGCATATGTCTACACACACGCCTGTATATAGGTAAAAATTATTATTTGTCTTTCCATAAGATTATGAATTTCTAAAGGAGCTTAGGTTGAATTTTAAAAAAGCCTCCAACAGCTAGAATTCCATTTCTGCTTTGTTTGTAGGCTATTTTGGGTTTTGTAAGGATTGCAGTGTTTTGAACAGCTACTCAAAATCTGAAAACGCAGAAATCCTCCAACCTCTTTGTGACTTCATACAAATAGATAACACTGGTGCGATTTCATCATTTACAACTGGCAAATTCTTAGTTATCTCTTAAAAAAGGGGGGGCCAGAATTGTCTCTGCAGTCCAGAGAGAGCAGGAATCATTCAGGTGTGCCAGCAGAAGCCACCAGTGCCATGTGGCTGCTCTAAGGCACTGCACAGCAAGAGTTGTCACTGTCAGATAGCTTCCCATGGGTCAAAGATTCTTTTCTTAAACTGTTTGGCAAACACATCTGTGTAATACTCAAGCTTCATATGACTCAAATAGAAGCTCTGCTTGTAAATTGAGTTGCATAGAAAAAAATCCCAGGGAATCTGTTAGTGGCCCTTATTACAAACTATCACAGATAAGTGAACTACTCAGCTAAGAGTACACCCTGGACTCCGTTCATATGATGTAATGCAAAGAGACTGTTTGTACTCAGGGGAAGGAAAATGAACTGCTGGTAAGGTCTGAGAAGTTATGCTCATCTGTCTGACTGACAGTACTGCTGGGCCATTAATTTCTCCTGTGTTCAGAGTGCCTGGTTTAACTATTAAAATAATTTTCTTGTTCTTCTCAGCAGCACTTCTAGAATACTTTTAGAACAGCTTTTAGCTGAAATGTTTAGCAAAAATCCTGCCTGTTTTGTAGCTCATGGAGGTTTCCAATAGCTATTCTTGAAAGAACTTTCTGTATCTCACCTTGTCCTGGCCACCTGCCTCCCACTCTAGTCCTGGAATCTTCAGCTTCCTTAGTAAGCTCCTATTACTCTGCCCCTGGGGATGGGGCACTACCTCCTCCCTGGGCCAGCAATGGCACCTGGAGAAGTTCCCAGTGTGAGGGATGCCCTTCTCTCTTTTCCCTGGCTAATGAGCACCCTGTGCTGCCAGGAGTTGCTGGAGGGAAATTCTCTGAGCTGCCTGGTGTACAGAGGTGAGAGGCACTCGCGTGCCAAGCCATTTGCCTTAAACACACATTCCAGCACCTTCGCTGACCTCTTAATGGCTCACTTAGTGGAGGACTCAGGGTTTATGAATGAGTGTGTTTGACAGTTCCCCTGTGCCTAGAGATTCAGCCATTGTTGGGGCTCGTTTTTCCTGCACCAAACAGGAGAAGTACGCTAGGGTTTTTGGGAAAAGCGCAAACAAACAAAAACCCAACTAAAAAACTCCACAACCCCTCAACGAAAACAATGACAACAAAAAAAAATCCCCTCAACCAAACTCTAAGCAAACCAACAAAAACACCAACTACCTAGAGAAACACATGCAGAAGAAATTTGTCAGGGTGGATGGAAGTACAAGGGTAGTTCTGTCAGTCCCCTCAGCATCGCATATTAGAACTAGACACTGCTTCTGTTTCTTTGGCTCCTGGGGCTCAGAACTGTTGCCATACTCAAAGCATGCTGGTTTTGACAGCACAGGAAAGGTCAAGATCTGTCAAATTACTTCTGCAGGCAGGGGACAGCTTTAGCTTCT
Organism: Setophaga petechia; assembly: GCA_024362935.1. NCBI lineage: Eukaryota > Metazoa > Chordata > Aves > Passeriformes > Parulidae > Setophaga > Setophaga petechia. The sequence continues at coordinate 27,434,511 of JANCRA010000005.1, forward strand.
GCAGTCGAAAGTGTTTCCTCAGCCAGAAGGTCTTTTACTGGGATAGTGTCTGCAAAGAAAGAGGTAGCAGCAGTGGTGTGACTGAGAGGATGCAAAAAACACCAAAGGTGACATAGGTAAAGAGACATCAATGGACAAAGTGTAGTGATTTGGAGACACAGCAGATACAGGTTAGGAAGGAAGGCTGGGAATACCTAAAACATCACACCAACAGTCTCTGACGGGACAACCTCAGTATCAACATGCTTGTGTCTTTTTGCAGTTTTTTTGTAAAGTCAACTATTTCCTATGAAAATGTTTTTTGTCCACAGCAGGAAAGAGGGAAGACCAGGAATTTCTTTAGGTTAAAAAGTTGGAATGCTTCATGGCCATTGTTAGCTTTGGTGAAAAACCCCTCCTATTCTTTGCTCTTTTACTTTGTGTCTCCCCTTTTTCAAAAAAAGGCAGATACTAAAAGGCCTGTGTATTAACTTTTCAAATAAGACTCTGGCAGTGTCCTGGAGTCTTCAGTGTAATCACAGCCCTTTTTACCTCTATCATGCAATATTTTCTTTGCAGCTGGATTGAAGTGCAGCCACATAATCATTGAGGAACTGATAGAACCTACTTCAGAGTGTACCAAAGTAGGGTTACTGCTCCCTGCACTGGCTGGGCAGGAGCTGAAGCCTCCTTCTGCTGGGATGGGTGGGCCAGGACAGGCCAGGAATAGCCTTTGCTGGGGCAGAGATCCTTTGCCTTTCTGCTGTGTGTCTCACCCTTAGGTAGGAAGGGCTTTGAACAGAGTGATGAGTCGCTCATGCTGGCTGCTGAAAGTGGATTCCCAAGTTCAGCTGAGAAATGGACAATGTGGGATTTGCAGAAGGACCTCTCTCATTCTCTGAAGCTCAAGTGTCTGCTTAGCACAGAGTGTCTCTACTTCTTCACATCTCTGCTTGCCTCTGATGGCACTGCCTTCCCTGCTGCCCACTGCCCAGAGGAGCAGTGGCCTCGTGTGGCAACATGAGCTCACCTTAACTGCAGGGTCACAGTTCTCAACTCCAAGATGAGCATTTTTCTCCACTGGCAGCTGCTGCTGAACTGCTGGCCCCAGTTGCTTCTCAGGCTTTTGTTTAAAACTTGGATAGTTTTTCATCTTTGTTCTAGCACTGGTGCAGCTCCAGAGAAAGTAACAGTGGTGGAAACAATGGCTTATTCATTTTTATCACTCCTTCCTATAGCTGTGTGGTGTTATCCTTAATTTTTGCCTGCAGGCAAGGTAAAATGCTTCAAGGCCAGCTCCGAGGAGAGCCAAAAGGCTTGTGCTGTGCTTGGTGTCTAGAGAAACTCAGTCTGCAGATGTGTTTCCCACTCTGGCGCTGCTCTCCAGCTGGCATGAGGCAACCTGATTCAATCAGGAGAAGCCTGTGACACACTGCCCAAACCCAGGCCAGGGTGGCCAGGTTGAGAGGTTGCGCCCTTTCTGCCCAAAACCTTTCTGGGAAGGAGGTGGCTGTTCCAGGGATTGGATGGAGGCCTCTTGTGAGATGAAGGAAAGGAAACAAACTCTTTTCCCATCACTTGCTTGAATGCAAGGGAAAGGAAGATGCAACCCCAAGAGGCTGATCCTTCTGCCAAAGCTAGTGGGTTCCTTCCGTGGGAGGGAGCTACCTCAGTTCCCTGGGTCTAAATAATCAACAGAAAAGTCAGGCAAGTCTAAGGAAGTGATCTGGTCAGAGTCCATACTTGCATATATGATCATCCCAGGTGTTTTTTTAGGGAATGGCAGTATTTTCCATTAAACATATTAACGAGAGAAGGGCAAAAGGATAAGTAAAATCCAAAAGACTTGCAATGTTTCTAGTGAAAGAACAGAGAAATAAAAAGAGGTTCAGAGCAACTTTTAGATGAATCTAAGTAAAACTAGGAGCATGGTGCTCTCCTTGTTGGCAAATTGCAGGTGACATGCCACCCACAGCCCTTCCCATTACCAGCTACAGCTCCAAGTAAAGTGTTGCCCTCTTTGGGACAGCTGCATTCACCACTGGGGCACTTGCAAGGACCAGCCCAGCAATTAAATGCAGCAGTCCCTACTACCCTGCTCTGAAGGCAGCATCTCCCAGTGGCATTAAACTTGTTCCCCTTTTAGAGGGACCTGTACACTTCAAAGAAAAATGGATTTAGTAAGCCACAGGTTGTATTTAAATAAACCTTGCCTAAATTGTTGTTTTTAATTGGGGGGAGGAGTGGAGCAGAACAGAAACAACCTGACATAATAAAAATTAAAGGATTTGGTAAGCCCTGTTCTGGTAAAGGGGCACAGGAGAGGGAGGAAAGAGGTCCATGGCTTTTAAATCCGGCTTGAAATGCAGTCCTGGATGTAAAATATAAATAGGCTTTGTGTGGGTGCAGCCCTAATAGGAAATGAGTGTGTTTGCCCACACTTGGCTGCCTGGAAAGTGGTGGCTGTGCTGAGCTCACCCTGCCCCTGCTCAGCCACATCTGGCTGGTTGTATGTGGCTTTTGAATCTGAAACCTTGGTCTTCAATGCTGCACAAACTTGCACTTTTCCTTTCTGAGTTTCCTTTCTCAGGAGCCTGCAGGCTCCTTCATTGCTCTTAAGCAGGGGTTGGGTGCTGCGAGCAGCATGGTCCAGACCTTTATTCACACGGGAAGGAGAGTTGCATCCAGAGTGGCTCTAGCTTCTGCTCTTTTCTGATGACAGCATTTGCAGTTTAGTGCCATGCATGATCGTATGGGATCACTTAAGAGTATATGCCTATATGGTTTTTAAGAGTATGCTCATGGTGTTACTTCCTACATTCATTTGTGTAAGGATCAAGTAAGTTTAATTATCTCTTGGTGCCTCTGTGCTCTTCCTGCCTGTAAAGCCAACCTGTGAGCCATTTTCATCTCTTCTGGTGGATCTGATAACTTGTCCTTCTATCTATTTTGATGTTTTATGGAAGCTGTAATGGTTATTCTGGTTCATAAACCCGGTTTAAAAATCAAATATTGACTCGGTGGTTCAAATATGCTCTTTTTTGTGCTATAGAAATTCTCCTTGAAACAAGTCTCTTCCTCTTACTGTTGCTACAGATCACAAGGATTTGCAGTCTGGGGTTCATTTATACTGTCTGCCCATTTTTCCAGACACTCAATCCTAACTGATGGCTGGGAGGCTGCTTAGGAGACAAAAACAAACAGAAATGCCTCCAAGTATGAGTGGGCTGGGAGAGGTTCCCTTTCCCCATCCCTGACTGGGACACTGGGCACAGAGAGGAAGTTCTGTGGGAATGGAAAGGACCTTGGTGCTTCAGGGAGGAGGATTTAGAGATTTGCAGGGAAAGCTTGGTGTGGACTTGGAGAGAGCCAGAACACAAAGCTGGGCCATGATAACGTGGCTGCCTCTGAACTTCATTTCCCACCTCCCCTTTTACAGTAAGATGCTGCCAAAAGAGACATTTTTGGTGCTCTGCACCCCAAAGCCTGGCCTTCAGTGACCCTTCAGTCAGCTCCAGCAAAGGGAGGATGTTGTGGGTCTCCTCCCTTTTGGTGCATCTGCAACAGCAGGTGAGCAGGTGAGCCAACTGGACAGGTCCCAGCTGGCTCAGCCTGACACAGCTCTGAAAGGGTTTAAACCAACCTGGCCTGTGCCAAAGGAGCAACAGACCCTGAGCATGATTATTTTGCCCTCATGTCTGAATACAGACAAGCAAAACCTCCTTACAGTGCTATGGAGTTACTCTCTGTGTTAGTAAGCCAAATTCAAGAAATCCTGAGCTCTTCTTTCTGTCCTTCAACTTACGGGTTTTTTTGTTTTCCACTAAATGTTTCTTTGATGCTGCTTCAAAACATGTGGGAACCATTTTTTTCCTACTGCCTACCACCTTGTAATTTGCACTTTAGCAGCATTGTTCCTACCAATCGTTTTTGGAATGATGTCTTTCTGTTAACTTTCTGTTAACTGTTCTTTTTTGAGAAGAAAACTCATTGGGAGATTTCCTAATCCCCATTTATTTAAATCACAAATCCTGGTCACTATGGGAGCTGCATCTATTTCTTTGATGAAATGGTAAACTAGGACTGTGGCCAACACCTATAAAAGTGGCATTAGTAGAGTTGTAAGAGTCTAATGGCTGTGAGTTTAAACGCCACGTATGATGCAGTAAATTTTACAATCCACATTTTCAATGTAAAAATGGAAATGAGATACAATAAGCAGCTCCCCCAAGGCAGCAGTATAAAATCTACAGTAAATTCTTATAGCACTACAGCACAAAAATCACTGCTGGTTGCTAGCTACTGTACTGGGAGGAGTTTCCTGCTCACCTAACTTGGGGTTATCTCTGCATTTCTGGCCCTGCTGCTTTGTAGGTCTTTGCCAAACACTGCTCTGCTAGTTTTGCATAAAAATGCACGGTCCAGAAATGTCTCTGCTCTGAAGAGCTGGAGTCAAGTCTTCTTGTCAGAAAGAGGAGGGATGCTGTGCAACAGAGCCAAGTAGGAAATTGCCTCTGAGCTTAGGCATCAGCAGAGTCTGCGATCTCAGCGACGACCTGCAGTGGTGGTTTTGGGGAAACAGTAGGTACCCCAGGGGAGGACAAGATTAGGCTTGGCCAAATACTGTAAAAACAGTACTGGGAGATCCTTTTCTAGATTCGTTGTCGTGTGGGTCCCCTTGCACGGGGGAATTTCTTTTTTACTGAACTCGTGAATAAAACAGGCTAGTGTGGGTTGGTCTTCCCTCTGCAAAATTGAGAACTGTTTTTTTTTTTTCTTAGAGATGGGAATCTTTTACTGGCTATATAATAGATAGTACTGTGCTGATTGTCAGTTCAGAGAAACCTTTTCTGGTAATGACAACCTGACTGGCTTTGCAAAATAGCGTGTTAAAATATTCTGCAGGAAAGTTAGTATGCTCTTTTGGCAGCTATAAAGAAAAGTTGCTTCTGCTTGGTTTTTCCTCTGGGAAAGAAGTCGTTCTGGGTGGGATATTTTTCCTTTGTACTGGCCCTGCCACTCTCCAGGGTTTCTGGGGAATTGCTTATAGGTGCATAGACCTGAGAAGACATGTGTGAGTTGGTTCCCCACCTGCCAAGAAGTGGGGAACTGAAGGCTGCAGATGCCTGCCTTGCAGCCAGCATAGCCTGTGGTGCAAGGCTGCCCTTTCTGCCGTGTCCCTTCCGGCCAACCTTTCCCACCTGCTGCCCTGTCCCACTCAGGGGGTGGTAGCACAACGTGCCTGCCCGGGTTCTCTGCAGAGATGCCCATGCTTTCCGTGTCCCAGTCTTGCATGGGCATGACAGACAGTGTGACATCTACTCCCAAATATCTAGATGAATGATTATAAAAAAGTGCTATTTTTGAAGGCATAGCAGTCGATTATGCATTTGACAGAAGGTTTTAGGAAATAGGCAATGTGGGATGTACTGGGAGGAAAAAAAAAATCAATCTGTGTATTTGTCTTTTAACTAGTTGGAGACACATTGGCACATATTTTTGGCACATTAATGAATTCTGCCTTATTTAATCTCTGCTACTCTTATAATATGAATTTGTGTTCCATTTGGGTGTTAAAAATCAGAAAGTCAGAGAGTTAAGTTTCTAGAGGAAGTTATAATCACTTCAAGCTCCTGAGCTGGAATGAGGAGGCAGCCACAGTTGCTCTGAAGGAGAGCACCCAGACAAAAGGCTGGGTGGCGCAGTCTGCAGCCCGTGCCTGTAGCTGTGCCGCGGGGAGCGGGCAGGGCCCGCAGCTCCCCACAACCTCCTGGCAAAGCCCAGGGCTCAGCCCCAGCTCCGGCTGTGCCGGGGTGCACAGGCCAGGGAGCGCTGACAGCCTCAGCAAGCATGCTGGGGGTTGCCCTTTTTCAGAATAAGCTTTGCCAATTTGTTTGCATCTGACTCCATCCTGCTTTAGAAGTGCGAGTGCTCGGTGCTTCTTGTCGATCACTTATTTTCAGTAAATGTAATTCCTTGTCTTCCTTTTTCCTTCTCGCCGTACGTCCACTTCAACGTTTTTTTCCTTCTTCAGTTTGAATGTGTACAGAACTGCTGTGTATGAAAGATCTTACAGTTTTAACCAAAAATGGCTTAAATAAGAAAGCATTACATCTTCCACAGAGTAAGGATCAGTTGGATTTATTTTCCCCCTAAGGATGAATATTTAAGAAGACGAAAGAGGAAGATTTAGAGAAAACCACACTGGTTTGAGCATGAGTAGCAGCAATAGAGCTGGGATGATCGGCAGTGCTCTGAGCATTCCCAGGGAAGCTTGAGAACAGCTCGGTTGAGCAGTGCTACATTTCCATGGTGTGTATGGGAGGATGGCTGGGGTCAAAGCTAACTGCAGGGGGTTAGCTGCACAACATGGGCTAAGAGCACATTTTAGAGTTTAAACTAAAAGTGGCCCATGTTTTTTTCCCATAGTTTCAAAGCATTTCATGAGAGCCCGTAAAGTGTTGATATTTGTGAGATGAAAAGATGTTGATTTTTTCCCCCCTCTCCCACCATGTTTGACAAAACAATTTTATTTTGACTGTGTTCAAATAACAGGCTTTAAGGGAATTGTTTACAAATCTTGAAAAAGTGATTTTGACAAAGCCATTTTCTTTCTGTGTGAAATTGTCAGCTGAATAAATATTTGATATAAAGATTCTAGAAAAACTAGTGTTAAATAGGGCTGTTTAATTCTGAGTAATTTTGTCTGGTTTCCAGTATTTTTTGTGATTCCTCGTACTGGATTTTTATCTCCCAACTCCCTTCCTCTACCTGTTCATTCACAATAAGGTTGACTCATAAAAGCACATAGAGTTTAAATTTATTTTACAGGAAACACTGAAAATTTGGTATTTGTTTTGCCACTTTTGAGACAAAATATTTTGAAAACATTATCAACAGCAATGTTAGACACAGAAATTGTTTTTTATTTTTATATTTTGTTTTCTGACTGACAACAAAGCCAAACTTCAAAATCAGATTGGATTTTTTCATGAAATGTAAATGTTGAGGTCTGGTCTGCCTTAGGGTTTTTGGGTTTTTTCCCCCTATATTTCTGAAAGAAAAGGATTTAGCAATATAGTTATGAATGATTTCATTAGTGCAAAGCTGAAGTGAAAATAGTTTTTAACCTATAAGAAAATCCAAATTTTTTTTCAGGCTTGGAAGGGTGAAGAGGAAGGTGTGAATTTCAGTTTCCAGCTACATACAGTGTCAAATACAGAAATGCAGCTGATCCCCAGGCTGAAAAATTTTTCATGAATGAGGAAGAAGGAGGGGAGGACACCAAGTTTCCACCACAGAAAGTGGGAATGGGGAAGATTTAAATACTGCCCATGCGGATGCTCCAGGGAGTACAGGGACAGATGCTCCCCTGGGTAGAGCAGAGCAGCTGGGGAGAGGTGGGGGGTGTTGTCCTGATGTGAGAAGGGTTTGTGCCATTCTCCCTGTGGAGTCACCTTGTCCATGGCAGGCTGGGTCCATTTCTGGTCCGACTATCGGGAGCCCGTGTGCTCCGCTTGCAGCCTCACGCACAGGCACTTAGTGATTGCATTTTATGTGAAGTCCAGCTGTCCTCATTCTTTGAAGTACCTTCTCCAGCATTAACAGATGTTCAGTATCACTTTGGTGCCATAATCAGGTTGTCCTTGATCTTCATTACAATGCACTGAACCTCTGTGAGTGATTCAGGGTGTGTTTGTGTATATTTTCTACCTGATCCTCTGGAAGATCACATCATGTAGGAAGTTCACTGCAGTCCCAGGGCAGATTTGGGTGTCTGGTTGAACACCACAGTCAAACACGGCAGAACAGCAAGTGGATGCTCTAGTTCATCACAAATGTATCCTAGGAAGAAATTACTTTTATTTCTAGAGCTATTTGGAAAAGCTTGGGTGTCTGTATGGGTTTGTCTGAATTGCTGTGCTTTCCATTTCTCACTGTTATAACATTTAAATTCCTCTTTATTTTGTGGTTTCTTTTTAAGGAAGGATTGATATTTCTTGAGGTTGGTCAAGTGGCACGGATCAGCTTGTTTCCAGGACACTGGTTTCAGTCTGGTCTAGGTCACCAGAAACAATTATGCCATGCGATGACTATTCAGTGTATTTAAAATGAGCAAATACTCTCACCTCATTTTCCAGTGGAAAATTATTTTATCAGAACTCCCTAGGAGGAAACTGCACTCCATAAACAACATCCATTGGCAATGGGAGCAGCACCTGCCTACCAGTGCTGTTACCATCTCCCCAGGCACCATATTGGCAGCCTAATCACTTCTGCACCTCAAGTGCCCTATTCCTCCCACAGTAGTAAGTCTTCTCATAAAATGAGATGTACCTTTCGGCTTTTGTTTGCCTTTTACTGAGGTACATCGTGCTACTACTAAATAATGATAGATAGATGTCTACTGCTGATAGTGATGGTGAGGGTAATGCTTTAGTGCAAACCTGGTAATAAGAAAAAGATGTATTTAATTTACTGCAGTTTATTACCAATTAAATTAATGTCCCATGCATGAGGAGTGTGATAAGTTTGTCTGAGTTGCTTGGTAGGCAGGTTTTCCTCAGTTCACATCCTGTATCATGTTAGTGTAATATGGGTAATGGACACACACTTTCTGACAGCAGTTGACGCTGCCCTTGTCTTCCTTCCTGAATTCAGGTCTCTCCTGCACTCTTTTCTATGAGGTCCCTGCTGCCATGGGTGCTTGAGGGTCTGTGGTGGCTCCAAGGCAACTCCTGGCACAATCTCAGCCCTTTTCTGTGCAAACTTGCTTTTTCTAGGAAGATAGAGGTTCCTTCTAAATGTGCTGGTTTTCTTAGGATGTAGGATGAATTTTGTGAGTTGTACAAGAGAATCTGTGTTTGCTAAAATCCATCAAAGACTTGTTCCTTGCTAAACTGCAGTTCATCATTCTGTTCTGCGTGACGCCAGTGGGCTGGAGCAAACTCCTCAGCTGTCTGTATTGTCAGATGTTGGTGTTGGCTGTAATGAAGAAAATCTCATGGCTGTGGTATATTTGTGACTGTTACCTAATTCCTGCTATGAATTTGTTACAGAAAACAGCCCCCCCCAAACTGCTTAGCTGCTGCCCAAAGGAGCTGTAGTACTGGGGCTGCAGCAGCTGCTGCTCCACCCTGGCGTGGGCACCAAGACAGAAATGCAGAGGGACATGGTACCTCTATGAGGGGCTCCTTTGGGGAAAATTTTACCCAGGCTCTTGTCCTTGAAATGCTTTGTGGCCTGTGGCTGCCAGGACCTGGAAGGTGCCATTTGCATCATGAGACAGGGTAGGGCAAAGTATTTTGAGAAGAAGTGAGGTAGCCTGAAGCTGCTGAACAGAGATTTTGGTTGGTGTTCCTAACTCAGGCAATGCCAGCCTCGCTAGTGCAACTTATCAACAACAGAAAAGAAAGGACAGATCTGCTCTAGAGAAACCACAACTCTTTGACTGTGTCCTTTGCTCTTTACTAAGAAGGCACACCCACTCTGGCAAAGAATATGCAGATACTCAGTGCACTGGGGTGAGTGAGCCTGTGACCCAAGGCACCCTGGTACAATGAGGCATCTCCCCCATTAATGGACTGGGGATGACTGCCCCATCTGGAAGCCTGGCAAAGCTGATACCTTTTTTTTACTCATTTTGGTCTGGAATGAAGCTCTCCGTTCTGGGACAGTTATTAGGAGAAGTCTGTCCAGTTGCTAAGGTTTTCAGAAAACTTATTTGGAAATTAGTTGCACATTAAAGACTCCATGTCAAAGTCCTACAGCTGTAAGGTTACCTTTAGATTTGTGGTTGAGAAAGTATGGTGGTCATCCTCTTTAGGGGTTTTCCTTCCCCCTGCTTAAAATCTTGCTGTCTTTTCTGTGTAGAATTCAGAAACATTTTCTGAGACACAGGAGCATGCAAATGAAACAAATAATTGGTTTGCCCTGGCTGCTTCAAGGCAAAAAAATGAAGGGGACAATGGGATCAAGCAATAAATCTCCAAAGAATACAAAGCTAATAAATCTTTAAAATCAATATTCATTGACTGAGAGATCACAACTGCTAATTATATGGTTGTTGCCTGGCCTGAGGACTGTACACCTTTACAGTTCTGAATAGGAGCAGAGTATGGCCAAAGTTTCTGGAGACCTGGTTTCCTTTCATTTGTCATTTTAACTTTGCTGTTGCTGATTCTGTGTACTCCTGCAAGCGGTACCAAATGCTTCTGTGTTCAGCTAGTGCTCAGAGTACTAAAATGATTGCTGGTTTAGGTCCAGGGTAGGGTTTTTCACCTAAGAAGACAGATTTTCATTTTTTGTACTCTCTGTAGGGCATCAAGTTTATCCAGTATCTGCACGGAGAACTTCTTTAATTCTTTTTCTGTCTTAGGACTTTCTATAGTTAGGAGATCCAGTCCCTTTGCTATGTGATTTTAAGTTTGTTACAGGGTAGTTTGTGACCAGCATCAGGTGGACGTGTTGGAGAACCCCTTGCAATAGCTGTATAGAGACTAGGTGGCTGTATTTCCCAATCTCCACTATACTTCTGGACTGAAGTTTGTAACATCCCTATAAGGTTTTTATCTGTAAAGTACTGACATGTACTTTCACTCTTCAGTTTCAATTTATTTATCATACATATGTATGTGTGATGTCTTGAAGCATTTAAGGCACTTTACTTGTTGATCAGGCATCAGTGATTTTCTTGTACCAAGGAATTGCCTCCAAGATAAAATGTAGCTTTTAAAATACTGCCTCTGGGGAGTAATTATTCTGTTTTCATGCATGATTTGCACTGAAGTCAGTGGGAATTGCTATCATAGAACAATGAAAACCAAAACCATGGACCCTGAAGCAGGAAAATGGTTTGTCCTATGTAAGATGTCAGTAAGAAGGGCTGTTCTCGCCTTATTTCAGAATGGTCAAAATAAAAACGTTAGTAAGGTTTTATATGGGCAACAAAAAATTATTAATTACTCAAGTGTAAGCCCAGCTTCTCCTGACAGCTGAGTTTGGTACAGTACCAGTTCCATGGGTACATTGAGCTCTTGAGGTGCCAGTGAAGTGGAATGGGGATTTTCTCCTGGTGCATAACTGCCCTGGACCATCACATCTGCAACCTGCAGCTGTAAGAGAAACAGAGACCCAGGTTTTGGAACTCTGAACTGTGATCTCTTTGAGATGCAAGGTTTGTCCTGGGCAACATGGCAATATAATCCCAACAGCTGATTTAGAGAGTTGCTGTATATAAATGCAAGTGTGTGTTAGTGGAAGGTGAATTTCATAATGGGCAGCTTGGCCTGGAAAAGGTAAAGAGCATCCTCTGGTAGCCTGGAGCTTGCTCTGGCAGTATTGTGCCAGGAATGGAATTATTCCTTCTTCAAATAAAATGTCACATAAGAATATGCCTTGTGGTGATAGCTCTGTAATAGTGACAAGGGGTGTTCTCAGTGATAAGAAGCCAGTGTTTGGGACTGGAAATGTATTTATGCTGCTCTGAAGTAGACCATTGTGTCAGTTCATGCTACAGCAATCTTTTACACAGTTGTTACTTATTATTATTATTTTCCAGATTGAATTAGATGCTGTACAAGCTAAGAACATAAAGATGGGCCCTGCCCAGAGAAACTTAATATGGATGTGACTGCTTAAGCTATATTTTTTTTATTATTATTTGAAAATAAATACAAAACAGCTGCTGCTAGGAAGGAATAAGCCTATGAAATATCTGGCTTATATAAAAGTTAACAGTTCTTTTAAGTTAGATTCAAGTGATGGAGTGGGTGTGAAGGGGTGGGAAACTACTCAAATTGCCCACAGCCCTGGACTAACTGGGTTTTTCTGCTAATCAGATCAGCAGTGAAACTGTTAACAATGTTGACATTCACATTGTCACCATTAAGCTGCAGCCTAAACACTCCCTTTTGATTAAAGGCAGCATCTTAAATCTCTCCTCACTATTGTTGGAGCATTCCAGCAGCTTGAGCCAGCAGTCTGTCCTTACATCCCTTCTTGGAAGGTTTCCCTCCTAACGAGAGAACTAAGAGGCTTCACTGTCACTGAAAATAGCTGAGAACTTGCTTTCCTTTGTATGGGGCAGGGCACATCTTGCCAGCTGTAACTGCAATATTTTTTCCCTCTGTTGAGAGGATGTGGCTGCCTATTCTGTGACTTGGCTGCACACAAAGGCAATGACAGACGAGGGTTAGTTGACTTTTGCCCACAGTTCAAACGTGGGTTTAAAATTACAGGTGCAAGTTTTGTGGTCATAAATTATAGTTGCAAAAAGGAGAGGTGGCCCTGGAATAAACTGTGCCATCCTCTTTAGCAGTGGGAAACTGAACATGTATGAGGGATGTTGCTGGAGGAAAGTTAGCATCTTGTAACCACCTGTCCCACTGCAGTGGGATAGTTGGAGATAATTAAAGACAAATATATGTTCAAACAAAAGGCAGGGCTTCTCCCTCTCAACTCCTTCATCTTCATTTAATCAAAATCAGGCAACATTTTTTAAGGGTTTTTTTCCTTTAATAATATGGGGGGAAGTGAATTTGTCCCACTGTGTGTAGCAAAGTCCAGCTAAATTCAAATCCTTGTTCTGGGACACCCACCCAGAAGAGGGTTTGAGTGGAAACATTGGCATAGCCTGGCCTGCAGTGGCAGTACTGAGCCTCATTACTGTAATCACGGAATGCATGAGAAGCTGGAGCACAGCTCTGGGTGGGGCGCAGCACTGGTAGGATTTACAGGGTGCCACATGTATTGGAAATGTGGTCATAAATGGGCATAAAAATTATCATCTTCAACTTACTTAATAAAATGAGTCAGAGTAAATAAGGAAATGTAAAAATATATTCTCCGCTTGTTTTATTGAATAGGGGTTTGTCTCCAGAGCTATGGTCATTCTTTTTGTGGAAGAGTTTTTTTTTTCCTTTTTCTCAGGATGTGAGAGTGAGGATACATAAAAGAAAAAAAAGAGGAAGGGAAAAAAAATCAATCCATATATATCCTTCCTGAAGAGCTTAACTGTATTACTTTGGGCCATACCCAGTCTCTTTCTTCACTGGGTATGTCTGTAAATGTTCTTCCCTCTTATAAGCTAACCTTCCTGGTCAGAGCAGTCAGGAGCCTCCTGCCAGGCTGCTCACTGCAGGGTGGCTTCTAGAAGGAAATGGGTGAAGGAGGATGCAGGTCACAGCTACCTGAAAAATCCTGTGGAGACACATGGCTTTGGACTGGACTGGACATGCTGGAGACTGTTTCCCTCTCCCCTTAATGCTGTGATAAATCTGAGTGCTAGAGGAAAGGCAAAAAAGCCTAGTTTAAAAAAATTTGAATCGATAAAGTTAAAAAAATCATAGCAAACTGCTGGATGCACTGACCTCACAGTATGTTGGTTGGTCGTGTGGCCTTATGTCTGCTAGTAGTCCCCAGAAGTTGTAAAGAAGTGTTTTGTTGATGGCTGTGCTCTGTGTTAGGGCAATGACAAGGGCCAAGTCCTGTCCTCTGCAATGCCACAGGTAATTGGCCAGGACGTTCCACAGGGCAGGGGCTGGAGCCCTGGTGCTGTGACTGTGTATGATCTTATCACTAGCTGTGCCCTCCTTTGCTTTCTGAAGTCCCAATTAACTCTTTTTTGTAAAGGGAAAAAGGGGCAAATACTTTTTTCTCATTTGTTCAAAAAGTAATGTGGTCCCAGTGGTGTCCTGGGGGGGGTTTGGCTCTCCATATGCCACTCCTGCCTTCTGTGGCATGACAGATGTAAAAGGTCCTTTTGCGTTTACCATGGTGGCATGACAACAATGCGTGTCCCTGATTATCAGCACTGTGTCATTCCCAAGGTTATGGAGTGCAAATGGTTCTGTAGCCATAAAAAATTAATCTCTATGTTCTCTGGTTTGTCAGTCTGTATGTAATTGGCCACGTTCAAATTTCGGTCAGGCTGATGAAAATTAAGAATAATCTAACTGAGTTTATAATTGCTCAGTCTGCTATAACATTTAGCCAAATACAGTGTCTGCCTCCAACTCTCTATAAATTTATAAATAAGTAGATTTATTTATATGTGTATATATAAATAAGTGTCTGTATAAATGTGTGGTTTTGTATATGTGTAATGAAAATTCTCCATAGTCCAAACCACCTTTGTTCAAAGATGGAAAGATACCAAGAAGATCATTGTGGAGAGGCAGTAACCATGGTAGGGGGACAAGGGGAAGGAAGAGGAGGGTTATTATGAGCAACATGGATTGAAGAAAGAGATAAAGATTTTTGTCTTTGTATATTCCAGGTTTTTTGTGTGCCTGTGCTATTTTGTTTGGAGTATACTGTCATGGTAGAGATAGAAGCAAAGTTCATTTACTCAGAGGAAATGAAATAAACCCACAAAGACTTAAACTAGCACAATGTAAAACATGCTGATGGCATTGACCTCCTCCTGCTTTACCTTGACAAAAAAAAAAAAAAAAAAAAGGTAATGTTTTTGGAAGACAACTAGTGCTGTGACCTGCACTAATTAATCTGCCCATCAGATCTGATTAAGCACTTTCAAATCTGGCAAATTGCCACTTTTCTCGAGACATAAATGTAAATAAATATGAAGGTGGTAAATCATGGCCCTCCAGTGATACCTCTGTCAGCAGCCCCAAGCAAAGAGCAGCAGATCTTGAGACTCCAAACACTCCGTGCCTGATAATAAAAATGTTTTTTCTGCACGGGGATGGAGCAGAGCACATCGCCATCTGCTCAGACCTGTCTGATGTCGGGCAGCTCATGCATCCATCTCTCCTGGATCAGCCCCAGTCGAGCAACAGGCTCCAGGCAGGGCAGTGCCTGTGTGGCTTTCCCACGTGTGTCAGGTTTGAGACAGGATTCACATGCGCAGGTTGGCTGCTGCTGAGAGAGCAATGAGGTGCAAAGGCACCTGAAGGGGCTGTGCTTCCACTGGGAGGGGACTTGTGGGTGTCTTCCAGAGCTGCTTTTGCAGCCCACCGCCAGTTCTTTCATACCCTGAGGTGAGTGAGGAGGCAGCACCCTGGGAGGGCTCCACGGATCACTGTCCCTGCTCATGGGACCTTGCTCCTGCTTCCCTGCTCAGGCCTGGCCTGGCCCTGCCTCAGGTGGGAGCTGGAGCTGCACTTTGGAAGTGCCTACAATAGCACTAGTTTTACCTCTTGGTTTATAGCCCTCTCCTTGCTTTAAGACCATCTGGTGTGACAGAGACTTCTAAATAACATGCATTGAAATTGGTGAAATGCTTTGATTTGATCCTTTGGTCTGAACCATAAAATTATTTCCAGTGCACCATTAAAAATTTAAGAGTTTGAATATCTTTATTGCAAAGGACTGAAGTCATTCCAGGTAAGGTGATGTTATCTTCAGTTGCTCACAATGTACTGCAGGTGTTGATTGATCAGTCCCACCTACTCTGCTTGTGTACATACAATAAAAAAATAACAAAATATTGCTAAAAGTGGGGTCTGACTGTTCAGGAGCCCTGACCATGCCTATAAAAAATGAAGCGTCCTAAAAGTTAGAAATACCAGACTGACTTTGGATCACTTTGTTATGGGCTGTTAATTATAACAATGGGCTTCACAGTATGTAAAAAAGGAGAAGGTTGTCAAAAGTGAAGGACAGAGGGCAGTATGTCAAAGACCCTTTTTCTGAGTATTTAGATTTCTGAAAGCTTCCAGTATGAAACCTGTAAGATGGCTATATGTAACACCAAGCCCTGTAGCCCCTGGTGCAGTTGATGCAGTGAGAGCTGTCTGGCTTGTCCGTGGGCAGTGGTTTTCCTTTGAAAGGTAAGGTGAGCTGAAGATACTGAGAAGTGGTGCTTTCAGCCCCAAAGAGGCTAGTATTGAAATCTAAGCTCTTTAAAGACATTTAGGTCACAGTTTTCTGAGACTTGAGTGAAACAGTTTGAGGGTGGTTTAAATAAAGATCTCATATCTTCATGTACCTGAGAAACGGCCTGGTTTTCAGAGGTGCTGAACCCACACTTGACGAATGATTGATTGATTTCTTTACAGAAATCCTTTTCTTTGTGTAGCTGCCTCAGAAGTTTAATCCTGGGTTGTAGGTGGTGCGAAAGCCTGCTTTTTAGGAAAAGAAAAGGGTTTTTTTTCTCCCTCTGTATTACACAATAGCTCTGAAATGACTTTGAGAGAGAAAAGTGATTTATAGTTTTAGAAGACTATCCGAGGATGGAGTACTTTTCCCGGCACTGATATCCACATGGAGCTTTGCTGGTACAGAAGTAGGCAGTGCCCCACAGCTTGCAGGGGGCACTTCTTGGGCTCAGCAGGATTCTGCTTTTCCTTGGGAAGGGCCAGGCTTGCAAGTCTGTGTATTTCTCTTCCCCCAAAAAAGTTTGCCTCCCATAGAGAGGACTCTGATTGCTGGGCAGCTTGCTGCCATCACACAGTCCCCTTTGCAGGCAGTCTGTGCCTGTTACTGCTCACTTAGGCTTGTGTTTTCTGCATCCCTCTCACAGGAGATCACACGACCTGCGCTTTCTTCTGCTACTCCCTTTGAGCCAACAGCTGAAAACTAAAATAGGGCATTGCTGAAATAGGGAGAGCTGAAAAGCTTGCAGCAAATTTAGCTGGGTCTGCTGAGTCTGCTGCAGGAATTTACCTGCGTGTCTAATTCAAGTCAATGAAGTCCCTTGGCTGTCTTAGGGGACCAAGTGCAGCCAGAGGCCACTAGAAGGGAGGAGGAGTGATGTGTGCCAGAGGACAAGTGAGTGGTTATGTCCTGAAAGGGGCCTCCTTCAGAGGTGAGGCTGGATTGGGAGATGGGCTCCTGAGCCTCCCTGTGTAGTCACCATGATCTGTACCCTGTGTGATTGGCAGCTGCAGAGTGTATGACGTGCACAGCCACAGACAATGCACATGGCTGGCAGATACCAAATGGATTTGTGGAAGCAAGTCAGTCATGCTGATCCACTTGGGAATGTAGAGAGCAGGTCTGGATGAATGCTTGACAGTGAATCTTCTCCTTGACACTGTTGTGTCATCTGCTGGCCTCTGGGTTTGCAGGGACTTGGTCCTGCTTTACAGTTTAGAGCAGAACCAGGTGCCACAAGGGCTTCCAGTATCTGTGCCATGGCAGTGGAAAGGTTGGCAGCCTGGTAGAGTGTGTGGTTTGGCTTTGATAGTTACAGTAGAGAGCCCTGAGGCTTGAGAGCAGTACAGCATGAGGGATTTTGCAGAAATTACAAGGTCTGTCTTTGGGTCTCCCTACTTATCCAAGGCAAGTACAGCAGGTTGCGGCCATTAAACAACAATATTCAAGGGCTTATGTTCCTAGGCTAAGCTTGATCCAAAAAAGTAGAAAAGACCTCTTCTCTCTTTCAAAATACTCTGTGTTTTGAGCATGCTTCTGTTCTGCATTGTAATCTGTGTAGGAGAGTGCACTACAGGCTCTGAACCAGTGACCTGTGAACTTCCATGCCTGGCAAGTCCTTGGTTTGATGATTGTCTGTTTTCTTGAATCGTCACAAAAGGATTCCTTGGCTAGTGTACCTCCTCCTCCTCCTCCTCCTCCCATAACTTCATAATGCTCTGAGCAAATAACCTTTTCTTAAATGCAACCAGACAACAGTACCTTACACAATATGGAGATGTTTGTTGATCCATCAATTTATGGGGAAAGCGAGCCTTGAATACATCATACATCTTCTGTATAAAATATGTGTTATGGAATGCAGTCTGAGGCAAAGTATATTATAATCCATTAGCCTTGTGAGAATAATTTCTTTAAAAAATCCACACCAGTCTTAGCCAAACCACATAAACACAATACCTTGTGTTTTGTAAATGATTTAAGCATAGTAAAGCAATTGTCCTTGGCTGTTGGTCCATGTTCTTATATGACCATGCCTTCCACACAGTTATTTAATAATAAAGGTGTTGACTAGCATTATTTTTCTCGCAAGAGTTTTTAATAACATTCTTTGGGGAATGCTTTAGAGTCTTAAGAGTCTTAAATTAATAGCTTTTTTCAGACACATACATATTGGCACTTGTGTTTAAGAACGCATTTTGCCATTTCTTTTTTTGAAATGTGGATTATAGATTATGTGAGACTCAAAAGAGAAAAAGTATATGGTTTTAGCCCCTAGAGCTGGTAATAAATGAAAATATATTTTCATGAACATCTAGTGTTTTTGAAGTCGGGTTGTTTTTTTTAATGAAAGTTAAAAGTGAATTGGTTCCCTATCTGTTCACCCTGTTTGTTTTTAAATGATATCAATATGTTTGAGAATTTTCTGTATCTTCTCCCAGTTTAACAAGTACTACTACAATGACAGCTTAAATAGGTTTTTGATTTATGAAAGAAAGCATTTATTTTCCCCATGAAACCTATGTTTTGGTGAAGTTCATTACCATTTTCTGTAAAAGCTTTAAGAATTGAACAAAACATTATGAGTTGGTAGAAATTTTATTTTGTATGGCACAAAAACCCATGCGAAACATATAGATCTTCAATTCTATCAATTTCAAAGTTTCAGCTTGTGATTTACATGAGTCATTTGTGTAATGGTTGAAAAGAGAACAAAAATTATTAAAATTTTTTTCTTTCTTTAAATGTGCATATTTTTCTTGGTCTAAAACAACAAAAAGCTTTGGGAACTCAAGAAGTAAAAAAGCAAGAGAGAAACTCTCTTCTTGTTTGCACCTGCCAAGCCACACAGAAGTCAGCAGGCTGGTATGGGTGTAAACCCAGAGAGAATGTCAATCTTTGCCTTTCTGCTGTAGAGCTCACATGTGCTGCTCGAGAGGCAGACTGAGGATCTTAAGCCACAGGAGTCTGAATCCAGTTTTCTAGGTCTAAATGCTTGGCCTGTTAGACCGGGTTTGACAAGAGCCCCAGAAGTTCTTGAATTCCAGGAATAATTTCAATGGCTAAATATTATTTTTGAGCCAAAAATGATCTTCTGCATGTGAAAAATTTGGTTGTATCCATGCTGTGATAGCCATTTCTGTTTTGTTGGCCTCTTCTAAAATTTGAATTTGCTTGCCAGTTTTGGATCTGATTGGCAGATCAGACTCTAGATGCCCTCCGAAATACATGCTCACTTGTTTCTGGCTTCTTGAGATCAAGTAATTTGTTTTTCTAACAGGAAAAAAACCTTCTCCCGGTGAGATGTGCCTGCAAATTAAAGTTCTAGTTCACGTGTGGCTGCAGACAAGATTTGTACTGTGCTTGGATGGTTCATAGTACAGGTCCATGATGGATTTGAAGATGAAGGGAGCAATGCTTAGATATTTGAGTTTGAAGCTCAAAAGATGGAGATTTTAAGGCAAAATCCCTTCTACTTATTCTTCTCTAAATGTTACCTTTTTCAGAAATCACAGGAAGAAAACAATTGGTAAACTTCACAAATTCCCTTCTTTGCTTCTGGTGTTCAGCCAGTCTTTCATGGTGCTTGGCCTTGAAAATTCATAGCAGCAAGTTGGAAGTCTTACATAATGGTTTCTGGAAAACTTTTGAATAAGACATTTCAATTCCTTAAAGTCAAGGTAAGAGAACAGTTCTCTTAATGACCAAGTCATGCAATTCCTAAGCGATATTAAAGGTGGATGAAAATAGAAGTGAGGCAGAGAAGTGGCTTTTGTTAAGTGTGTTGGTAGGGAGAGCTGCCATGTGCCTATGTCCATATCTAGGGCTGGTTCCCATGCAGAGAGGACTCTCTTTATCTCAGAAAAACAACTGCGTGATAAATGGGGGTATGTGAGGTTCTGTGTGGTGGGACACAAGTGCTGTCTGGGAGATGTAATGGACTGGGTTGAACTGCTTGACATGTATTATTCACTGTAGTGTAACTTTGAGTTTTGGCACCATGGTACAGTAGCAGCTTTTACACAGTGAACAAGAGAAAAAGTGTGTCTGAATTTTTCCATGAACAGTCAAAACCCTTTGTATTTGAAACTTGCACAGAGATACTAATTCAGAAGAACTTTGGCATTGATTAAACAGGTCACATCTGATGTATTATGCATAAATAAGCCTAAAAAGTGCTAGTCTTCACAAATAAAGCAAATGCAATGAGGTGATATGCATTTCTTTCTGAAACCAGCAGTCACTTGGACTCAACAAAGAGTAATTAATACAATTTTTAAAGATACGCTATATAATTCCATGAATATTTATGGCCAGGATGAAATAATGTCCTATATTGGTCTTGAACCACAATGAATAATATGATTATTTTTACTTTGCAAGAGGTCACAACAAATGTTTGAGATTTAAGCTGCCATAGCTACAAATTTAGCAGAAAGTAGGCATTTAATGATAGATTTCATTGCTGTGGTTTAGGTTTTATTTTGAATGTTTGTTTTGTCTTAAAAACACTAATGCTAAAATGTTGTCTCAAATCTTTATTTTCAAATTACTTATTATATCACCATAAATTACAGGGTGCAGTAAAAACCAGATTTAAAAGGAGGCATGCTTTACTTTCTCATATTGCTAAAAATAGTGCAATGCTTATGAAACACGAATTATCATTAAAAAAGTTCCTTTTATACAAGTGAAGTTGCTAGTGCTGAACGAGCGGCTTTCTTCCAAGTGGCACAATGGACTGCTCCAAATTTAGGTCTATAATGGTAGAGGTTAACTTTAGGAAGTCCGAGTAAAACTGTAATCTATAATTCTGCCACAATTACAATGTTTTCTCTCAAATGATAGTGAAGTCCCCGGGGTGAATGCTAGCAAATGACTTGTAAAGATGTTCTTCTGGCTTTCATTGTTTTGATGCTTTTGCAATTTCAGTACACGTTCCTAGATTTGTCAGGAGACCTGGGCTGCGCCCCGGGACGGTTGGGAGGCTGTGGGCTGCAGTCGGCTCTCAGCACTCAGCCAGACGCAAAGGGTGGAGCACGTAGTTGATAGAGAAGAGATGCATATGCCACGTTGACAAGATGATGGGTAAACAAAGCTTAAGGGACACTTGTTAAACTCCACATAGCCAAAAATGAATCTTTTTCATGATATTTTTAGAAGGCTTCTGCCTAGGGAAAACATTCACCTGTGTGACCTGAGGAAAAGTCTAAAGAACTGGTTGCTATTTAGCCATCAAAAAAACCATATGTGCGTCTTTTTCAGATGCCCTCATCAGTTCTTTCCTTCCAGGCATATTTTTGGAAGACTCGCACGTCTCCCTCTGTGAATCACAGTATCCTGCTGGCTTGTCAGAATGAGGTGGGACCAACACACGTAAACCCTGAACCCAAATCCTATCTAATAGGTGTGATGTGGGGGCTGCCAGCAGCCAGTGCTCCTTTTCCAGGCCACCGAGGGAACTCTGCGCTGCTGCTGCTGCTGGTTCCCTCAGCTCATGGTACAGTCCCACTGAGGGTGAACCTGAAGTATGTTACCACTATAACGTTGCCTCTGCCTGAGAGTAAAAAGAGCTGAGTGCCCGCCAGCATCTAAACACAAAAAGCTCCGGTGTGAGCAGGATGACTGGAGAAGCCAGGGGTATGCAGGTAGCAATCCAGTTGAGAAGCAGCGGGGTGGGGGGGGGCTATCAGCCCTCAGGGTTTGGCCTAGACTGTACAAAGGCTCAAAATCAGGGGTGTTGCAGGCATGTGTGCTGTCAGAG
The DNA here is from genome assembly GCA_024362935.1 of Setophaga petechia. Lineage (NCBI taxonomy): Eukaryota > Metazoa > Chordata > Aves > Passeriformes > Parulidae > Setophaga > Setophaga petechia. The sequence goes on from JANCRA010000005.1 coordinate 27,456,094, forward strand.
GAAGGCTCCCTGAGCAGCACGGGGCACTGACAGCCTGGCTGCGAGAGCTGCAGGGGGGACCGAACGTGGGGCACCTGCCTGTGCTGGTCAGCAGAGGAACAGCTCTGCTGAAATGGGATTTCTGAGCAGGCATTTAATAACGAGCTCTTGCAAGCATGCCCAAAATAAATGAAAATGTAGTGGAAATCTTTCTTAGCTAACTTCACCAAAGCTTTTGGCCTAACATGCTGCAGGCGTTAGCGCAGCAAGTAGGTGGCCTGTGCTGCTGCCCATTCTCTGTCAGGAAGACAAAGAATCTGGGAGAAGCATCAATCTGTTTCTCTTCACAGGGCTGTCTCTTCCCCCCTTTGTCAGTCAAAGGTGTCAATGTCTCTCCCCTCTATCCTCCCCCCTCCCTGAGTTGAGTAGTGTCAGTCATTCCTGTTTTTTTCTTTTTATTAATGATTTTGCAAGGCTATGTCATTACTGTGCTATACATTTTTATACAGATGGCACGACTGTGCATTTTAATGGCAAATCTGTTTCTCACATAACGCCTGAACTGCAAAAAGACTTTGACAGACTGGTTCAAGGAAAACAAACTGGTTTTAAATGTAGCAAAAACTAAAACAATGCCTTTTGGCTCTCCTAATCATCTGAACTCAAAGGATGATTTTATTTGAATGTCAGAAATCTTAAGAAGTGGACCAAACTTGTGTGTTGAAAGAAAGCCAGAGGAAAAAGATAGAGGTTCCTCATTCATGGGCTGCATGCTTTGTTTAGCGAAACACAGAGAATTTATCCCTGATCCTCGACCTAAATGTGTGTGACCAGAATTGCTTTTGGCCTGTGTTTCTGGAGACTTCTGGACCAAGCAAGATTTTGAATTTAAGGAAGAAGTAAGGTATTAAGTTTATAAATGTGGACAGTAAAATGCGGGGGGGGGGGGGGGGGGGGGGGGGGGCGGGGGGGGTAAAAACCCAACAAGTGAAAAATATTTGTGTGTTAAATCCACTAAAAACAAAGAGCAGAACACATATTTGTCCCTTTTTGGATAAGCCTGTTTCTTCTTTGATCATCTTTGCATTTTTTGTTCTTTGCCTATATAAGTGCAAACAGTTCTCAGTGGTCCTATCGTCACTTTTCTCTGAAGTAACACATAAGCTTCTGTTTATGTCTCTATCCATGTATCTCCTTTAACAACCTTGCAGTTGCTATATGGGCACAGCTCAGAGTAGCCTTGATCCTTTTTTGGCTTCTGCACTGGGCAGTTGACTGCCTCTGGTGCTCTGCTCCAATGGATTCATTTACTTAAACTGGCTGAACTCAGTGTAGAAATGTACTGGTATCTTACAGCTCTTGCATGTCTGAATTTTCACACCCTTACTTCCTAACCTGGAAGGCCTCAACAATTCCTCCCTTTGGCACTTACAATTGTGGTGAATAAAGCTCAGTGGCTCTATTGGAAAGGATGACTAGGAAAAAGGGGAGGAAGAATTTGTTCTTATTAGCACTGCAAACCCAAGTATTTTCTGAGGGCCCCAAATAGCAGAAAATTCTCTCATATCATTGGCTGTGTTCTTGTTTATGCTGACTACAGTGAAGTGTAAGAATAGTAGTTTTCTGAAGTCTATGAATGTTAGCTTCAACAACATTTGAGGAGCTAGGAAAAATGAGTAGGGGATGGAAAACAGAGACAAAGGTAGCTGCTGTTATTGACATGTTAGGCTCTTGAGGCAACCTAAAGGTCCCTCTGTAGCTAAGAGGGATCACTCAGTCCCAATGGTGCTCTGAGATACTGGAAAGACAATATAATGTACAAGTATTCCCCAAATTTTCCATAGAAATCAGTATTTTCTGCTGTTGCTCATCTGCTGGAGAGATACATCAGTGTTTAGATTTTGCCCCCAGGATGTTCTCCTTATTTGTAGCCTGACTGACTGTAAACATCTGGGTTTTGGTAGGCCAGTGCTTCAATAACATTGCAAAACTTGAGGATGGGGAAAAGCACTTGGAGTATATGTTCCCTCTTTCTTCTTCCAGGCTTAATGTTGAGCTAGCATCAGACTGAAATCACATGGTTGTTGACCACAGCTGCATTTTATATCCACTTCTGCAGCATGTGTAGAACTATAAACATAAATTACTGGAGAGTTGTTTCAAGAACAACAGTGTATATAATTAAAAGAGCATCATTTACAGCATTCTTTCATGACAAAGTGTTATGTCACTTTTGTTTCATCATAAATAAAAGGGGCGTTGGATAAATTCTTGGCATGATGAGAAAGCTGCCAAACATCAATGTGGCTTGAATTTATCACAAATCATTATTATTTTTATTCACTATGCTATATTTTCCTGGTGTAACTTCCTCTCCCCTCCCTAAAACTGTGGCAGGTGAAGACCATTGCACTGATGCATCAAAATCCCATTTTTTAAAAATGGCATTGTGATTTTTTTTTCCCTCTGAAATATTTTTCCTTCATGAAGATAGACTTTCCAGTACTGTTGCCTGACTTTTTGTAATTTGAGTTCTCTCAGGCTTCCAGTGCTGTTAATTTACAGCTAGTTAACTTGGACAAGGTCATAGGTAGATGTAGGCACAGGTAAGCTTTTCAAACCCATCTTTAATGACACTTAGCATTGCAAGATTGTAAGAGTTTAGAAAGTATCTTGCTTTCTTTTGAAATTTTCACTCCTTATTCCACTGTTCTTGTGAATGTACTTGGCCAGGTGCTCAGCCACGTGAATTTGTGCTTGATGTAAAAAGGTGAACACAGGGTAGAGGTTTGAGCCGTGGCAGAACGCTAATAATGCCTGCCTTCCTGGCAACAAGGAGACACATCATCTTCTACAGGGTGAGGTAAAGTATGCCTGCAGGGGCAGGGGTCTACTGGATGGGAGCCACTGATTCTGAAAGGGGCTGAGAGAAGGTGGTGAGCTAAGCTGATTTGTGGTGGGCATTTTATGGGGCTGTTAGGGACTCAAATAGTTTAGTGCAGGATCTGGAAAATTTGCAAAGGCTTCTGTCTTTATGGATCAGGATAGTAAGACTCCAATCCATCCTCTACCTGTGCCCAGAAGAGTTTATTTACTATCTACTCACTGTTTCTCCAGCAGGTAACCACTTAGTGAAATGTCCCTGAACACATAGGTTGTGATTATTTGATGACGTTTTCTGCACATTTGATTGAGACTGTGGCTTGCTAGTTATTTCTCAGTGGAAGTACTTTTGCTTACTGGGAGACTGTCACAAGTCATCTGCTATTGGAGATGAAGGTATGAAAGATTAATTTCTTGGGTCAAATACCTGTGAAAATGTCCAGGCCAAGGGAATCACAGTGGGACTTCTTGCAACTCTCTCTTGAGAACTGTCCATCAGTCTGTCTGGGCACCTGCCCTAGATGCAGCAGGGCTCCTTTCTAGACCAAATCTTGGATTTTCTCTTTTTAGATCCCAGATGGAGGGCACAGGGCTAATAAAGACTTCTCATTCTGGGGTGCAGGCAAATGTGGTCATTGCTGCTCCCCACAAACATGGCAACAGGATCCTCCTCCTGAAGGGAAACCCCACAAGATTCACATTTTGGCCATGGAATTCATTCCTGGAGTAACACTCATGGGATATCCTACTTCCTATGGCAAACAACAGCAAAGCTGTTATTCACAAGATATGATGTGTTTCCCCTTTTTATTAACAGTGCATTAGGAGAACTAATTAGTGGCACCTTAGAGATTTCCCTTCTGGGAATCCAGGCTATAAATATCTTCACAGCTCAGCAAGGAGCTCTGCAGAGTGGGACTGTAGAGGAGATGCTACATCTGGTTAAACAATGCAGCCTCTATGTGGGTGTCTCTGTAAGATTAAGGGAAGCTATAAAGCTATTTCACTGAAAAGTAGTTGTAATTTTTCATCAAAACATTTTTAATTGAAAAAAAATGGCTTTGATTTGCTGGAAAAAATTATGTGACAAGCTTCTGCTTTGGTTTAATTTTTCTCTTTTCCTTCTGTTAGAAAACCAAAATAATTTCACTTTTATCAGCAGAAACAAAAAAAAAAAAGGAAAGGCATTGGAAGGATGTGGATAGGAAGAAAACCATGATCTTTGCACTGTTTGGCTTCAGAAATGGATTCCTACGTTTCCATTTGTTTAGCAAAGATAGAAGTAAGAAATAACAAACAAAGCCTTTGTGTGGGAGAGGCGGGGAGAATGTGTATGTTTGTGTGATTTGGGGGAGTTTCACAGTGACTGACTTCAAACATTTCTTATAAGGGTGAAGGAAAGCAGAGACTTTCCTCAAAGGACATTTTCTCTGGTTTAGGCACTTCATGTTTCCATCTAGTGGATCCCATCCTTCCCCTTTGCCTGAAGGTGCAGGCTGGGCAGACTAATTTCAATCTGGGCAGCACAAATATTGCCAAACGTTCATTTTGTTCACTTTGTGTGCCTGTGTATGACTGTTAGTAAAACTTAAAGAATTTTTAACCAACTTTATGTCTAGTTGTATTAATAGAAACATGCCTAGAGATGAGTTCTGATCCTGACTTTTAATAAATGTTAGAATGAAAAAAAAATTAAAAAAGCTGTGGTGGTCCTGAGAAGGTAATATCTATAAAATTATGACTGGCACTGGGAAGGTGGATATGAACTGCTTGTACATTGGGTTTTATTTTTGTTTTAAGAGCTGAAGGGCATCATATGTAGGTGGTGGAGAGTGTTTCCCCCCAATATGCAGTGCCTCCATGTGCTCCCTTCCCCTTCGGTGGTGCCCCTGGCAGCTGCTTGGCTGCCTGTTGGATGCTGAGCTGAGGCACTTTTGATGTGACTGTGGGTGGTGAACAGCTTGTCTTCTGCTGCTCTGAGCTTAGGAAGTCAGGGACTTAAACAATTTTCCCCTTGTTTTTCTCCTCTTTATTCTTTCACTGTTCACTAGTCCTTAGAGCAGTGGGTTTTGCTTAGTTTGCTCCATGGCTGCCCTGAGAGAGGTGAAGGTCCCTGATGAAGAAAACTTTCACTGGCTTCCTTGGAACCTCTGGTTGATTGCTGTGGCCCAGGAAAGGATTGGAGAAGGGAATTGTTAATGGGGTATATTTAGCTGCTCAGGCAGGCTGTGCTCAGGGAACTTACTTGTGTGGTCAGCCCAGCTCCTCATAGCCAACAGAAAGCTCCAGTTTGTTGCTGTCTGGCATTGCTTGCAAGGAGAAACATACCTTGGTGGGAAGCCGCGGGCTTCAGATGATGTGAAACCAAAAGCTCTTCAGCAGTAGAAATGCCAGATATTTAGGGAAAAGCTTTGCTGGTACTTGAATTTCCAGACTGGCAGTGGCTATATTTTAGTGTGTCCAGGGTTTTGTATCTTTGCAGCTAATGAAAAATACACTATCTCCTTATTTTAGAATAATTAGTAGAGTTCTAGAAACCTTCCCCCGTTGTTGTTCACCAAAGTACAAACTTCTTAGGTCAGGAGAACTGCAGAATCCAGAGAGAATAAATGACATTAACATTTCAGCAGTTGTGTGACCCTCATGCATGCATGTTTGCTATTATTTCTAGGAGCTCCCTGATGATAAGTTTGATATAAAAAATTTAACCACAAAGAAAAAAAAAGTCTGAAGAACTGTTATGGGTTCACTAATCTCAGAAAAGCAAGGAAGTTCAGAATTCAGCTGATTCCATCAGTAGTGCTGCTTGTGCTGGTTTTCATTAGTGAAATCAGAATGTTGGATGATGCAATTTGCCACCAGCTCTGTATTGCCCTGAACCTTTATTTTGATGGGTTTTAAAATCCTGGAAATGTAGGCCAGGAAAGACCTTGAGAGATCCTCTTGTCTGCAAGAATGTGGAATCAACCGTGTGTACTCCATCTCCAGCAAGTGCTTGTCAAGGTTTTCACAAAATCATCTAGAAAATGCAGCCTGCACTTCCCCCCACCCCCAATATTTCTTAATCTGTGGCCAGAAACCCAACCTGAGTCATATTTAGACTCAAGGTGATTCATTTTTCTTGCTTGTTCTGTTTAATTCCTGGGTTTTGAGCACGGTCAATTTTCCACATTAAACCACTGTGTCTCTGGTATGCAAGGGAGAGCCAAGTCCCCAGAGAAAAGAGGCAAGAATGCAGTAGCAGCACGACTGAGCAAAAGCTGGAGATGTTGTCACTCACATCAGGCCAGAAATATTGTTTCTAGGCTGGGCTTCAGGCAGAGAATGAAGTTTCATGTGTGACCCATTCATTTATTTGCTGATCCTGGTGCTCAGGAGGGAGCTGGCAGGCTCCCTCCTGTTCTTCCCTTCAGCTGGTGCTGGCTGCTCCAGCCTGCAGAGCTGGGAAGCAGGGAGTAGCAGGAATCAGCTCTGCTCTGTGCAAACCCCTCCTGGGAGGGTGGACACCAGGAAAGCCCAGATGATATCAGGTTTGGCTGCCATAAAATAAACCAGTTTTCCTCTGTTTCCTTCCACCTTCCTCTTGCAGCTAAATAGAACTTGAAACAAGCATAGAAAACAACTGTATATAGTTTTGGTACTTCAGACCAAATATGAAAATGTTACACGTTTCACCTTCTTAGTGGAAAAAAGGAAGCAGTTGCTGGGGAGCCAAACAAATAGTTCAGCATTGACAGTATAGTCAGCTGACCACTACATGCAAAAAAATGAACAAAAAAATGGAGTGTATTGGCCAAAGCTGTGCTCATTCCCCTTTCTGAATTAGCTTGCCACAGAAATTCAAGTGGACCAAAAATTATTCATAGATGTTTCCAAGAATAATCAATAAAACCAAATTGTAAGCTGCTTGCAGGCATAGTCAGAAGGAGATCTAATTTTCCAGATTACTCAATGTGAATTATTAATTCTGCTTGACTAATGTTGAGCAGTCTCCTAGTGTTTAAGAGGAAAGACAGTCTGCTTTATCACTTCATTGCTGATACCCTCCTGTACTTTTCACGTCACATTATATTTAACTTAGTCTGCCTTCCTGAATCAAACCAAGCACCAAGGGAGGGAGTAGAAATGCTCTGGCTTGAACAGTTCTATGGGACATGAGCTATTGGATAACTTGACTGTTCCCAAGGGCTCTTCAGTCCACAAATGCGCAGGAACATGTCCCTTGTAGGGCAGTGGGATGTGTGAGCGTGCATTAAAAAAAACCCCACAAACAAATCACTCGCAGCCTGCAATAAAACCAGCACAACAAAATATATCCCCTGCCCCATGTTCCTCTCTATAATTGTTTGTTGCCTTTTTGCTGTGCTCATCTCTAGCGACCTGTGGCTTTGCTGCCTGTGGGTTGCGGGGTTTGTTTGGGTAGGGCACAGGTGGCTGCTCTGATGGGATCAGGAGGGACTGGGGCTTATCTTGTCTGGAAGGAAACCCTGTTGCACTGTCAAGGTCAAATCCTACATGTTGTATAATTTTGGAGTAATTTCAGTGATTTGCTAGAGTTGCTTGGGATTTACTCTGGATTTACACCAGGATGAATTTCATCTGTTGGATAAATGGAGCTCAGAACATCTATGCCAAAATTGAACAAAATGTAAATACTTCAGTCTCTCAAGAATGCTCATCCCAAGTGAGGAAGGAAAAAGCATAGAATTTTTGCATTCTGGCAGGTAACTCTTCAAGAGCTAGCTAGCTGAAGGAGGTGAGAAAAAAATAACTGCACAGTGAACCAAGCCATTTTGAGTACTTTAGAACAGACCCATTTAAATGTTTTTTTTAAAAAAGGTTTGGAAAACTCAGATCTCGCTTTCCCTGCAAAGCCAAGAGGCAGTAAGATGTGGTGGTCCCTGTGTGCAGTGGGAGCAGGCAGGACAAGGGGTGCTCAGCCAGTGGAAGGTGTGGGATGGTCCAGCTACCAGGTCTCTGGAGCCTCACTTGAGTAACAACACTTGAGTGTTTTCTGATCTTCTCTGATCTAGTTTCTGTCAGTAACGAGAAACACCACAAAAATGAATATTTTAACAATCACCCCTTGTCATACAGAAACATTCTCCTTTGTACAGAATGACATAGTCCAGCTGAAACAGCCTTTCCCTAACTTTCCCCCACTTTCTACATACTACAGTATGTAGCTGGGTTTCTGTGCTTGAGCTGATTTCCAGCTAAAGAACTGTGCTCCAAGTAAAGGATAAATACAGGAAGGGTGTGTTTGTGCCACATCTACAGGTGATACAGTGGGGCTGTCCCTGGTCTCCAGGTCAGTACCAGTTGAGTTATCGCAAGATTTTGTAGGGGCTCTTTTCAAAGTAAATAAAATAGAATATGTTTTTGTCTCAAAAGGCTTTTTACTAATTTTCCTGTGCTCTGTCCTTCTTCTTGATTTCAGAGTACTTGATATATAGGTTTCAATCACTTAATGACTTATAACTCAAACTTCAAAGACATCATTCATGAATTGCATTCAAAATATAAATATAAAGTCTATAACTGCTTATTTTAGATAGGAACCTTACATATTGAAGTATGCAGCATCCCTCTTCTCTAAAATACACAGTGCTGCCCATTGCATTGTATTTTAGTCACCATTTTTTGATATCCTTTATCATATGAGCCATTAATGAGACTTTCCGGGTTTCTTTCCATGGGCACATAATATGCACTATGTCTTTAATTAGCACCTTCATTCCTCTCCCCCTTCCCCCTCTCCCAGGAAAAAGCCAAACCTTCTTCACTACCAAAATGGCCTGTCAAAACCTGACAACTGAAGTTCTGCCTTGTCAATATAAAATTGTCTGTACCACTATGAATGCTGAATATTTGGGGCTGGTGCAAAATAACGCACCAGCTGCATTGTCTGTTTTCCTACTTTATTCCATTTCTGCTTAATTTTTTCAGGGCTACTGAAGGATTTCTGGACTCCCCTGAGTATTTGCTGTAGAAAACAGATCCTGTTTCCTTAGGGTCTGTGTGGAGAATTGCTCTAAGACAGTATTTGTGGATGCATATGGCAATTGACATGTGTATCCATTTCTATATGTACTTTCCTGTGTGTATTAGTATATTCAGAAGTGCTGAGAACTCTTCTGTCAAAGGGTCCGTGAATTCAAGCATTGTTTTCCTTTCAGAAGTGGGATTTTACTGGGAATGCTGGCAGGCGCCTCACAACAGAAGGACGGGTGGGTGCAGCTACTGTATGTATCTGTTGTCACATTGGATTTTGTGCAATAAAAATAAAACCCTTGGTCAGAAGTGTCATAAAAGTTTGATTGACTTTCCTCTTTAATTGCTTATCATCTTTGAAGAGACTTCTTGGCATTTAGGAACCAGTGAATCTGTTTCCCATTTCTTCAGGCTTTATAAATACACCCTGTTTATATTAAAATGATAGACAAATATACATAAAGCTGGAAAACATGACCACAAACTCTTTTCCTCTCTCTATGCATTTAAAAAACAAAACCCTAAAGACACTTTTATTGTTGCTAAACTTTTGCCCTTGGCTGGTAGGGCCTTCTTTATGTTTTAACAGATCCAGACATTCTTTTCATGTGGTCCCTGGATGTTCTATATTTTATATCTTTTGTGGCTTTATAGAAAGGGAAGAATGAGCTCGCTGCACAAACATATCTGATGGTAATTTTTTTGGTTGGGCTTTTTTTGCAAGTCAGAAGTATTGTGACGTTTCCATTTTAAAAAGAATCTTGTTTCTCCCTGCTCTGGGAAGTTGTGTTAGAGGGTTTCAGTAAGCCAATGGAAACTGAATAGATTTGGAAGTATTTTGGAGGTGGGAGCTGGGGACAGCCGGGCGAGTGCAGACACCTTCCCTTGCTTTTGCTGTCATCTCCCACCTTTGGAGATGAGGTGTGTGCTGCCTGCAGCCTGGTGCAGGGAGAGCTGAGAGCTTCCTGGTGCCTTTGGCACTAGGATAGTACCCAGACACTATTGCCACAGAGGTTTAGCTCCTTTCATGTTGTTTTTCCCCTGCTTCTTGCTGTAGGGCAGCATTATCTCTTAGAGGCACTTGAATCCTGCAGAAGTTAAATTCTGGGCTCTCCTGCAGGGGCAGACAGGGAAAGGTGCCTTGTCTGCACTGTACCCCTGACTCAAGGAGCAGGTAAACGAGCTTCCTTTAGGTTGTGCAAAACAGTGGAGTGCAACCCAAAACAGGAAAGGAAATGGAAATGAGGGACCAATGAGGTGCTCTGTGGGGCACATGGCTCTGGCAAGGCTCTGGTGGGGCCTCTTACTGTGGAGGTGGATGGTGGGCAAGGGAGAGGGGGGCAGGAGCAAAAGGAGAGGTCAGGAACTGGATGAAGTGCCACTGACCTCACTGCACCTCTGAAGTGAGAAGAAGTCCCTGAAGCACAGAGGTGCTTGATCCTTGTGCAGGGAGATGGTCTCAACAAATTTAAAGATGCCCAAATGTGTCAGACCTATAGGGCAGTTTTGTAGGACAAAAGAAAATTTGGTTTACTAATACCAGTCTTTCAGTCAGAAGAACAGAGCTCTCAAATGATTCACTGACTAAATACAACACCCAGATATTTCTACAGTAGTAAAACCCAAGTTAGAGAGATACAGAGCAGCTCAGCCGTGAAAATATGTGGTAGTTGTACAACAGCCAAATGAGAAAAAGTTTATCAAAAAACATTTTCAGATGTTTGCGGTCTTCTTATATAAAGCATGACTTCAGCACAGATCTGTGTCTCACAGGGATGTGGCTGCTGTGAGCTTGGGCATGGGGCTGGAGAGTCTTGGGCAGAGAAGCAAACTCCCTGATTTTCTTTTTGAGGTGCTGCATGCTTGTGTTCCAGATTCCAGGGCCTGAGAAATTAATGACATTTCTTTTTCATGAAATGCTTTTAAACAATGGGAGAAGGTGCCTCCTTTAACTGGATTTTAAAATTTAAGCCTATTTAAACAGACAGCATAGCCAACCACATGCCTCAGTGGGCTAATTTTGATCTTTGTTATTTTCAGGGCTCCTGTGCATGTTTGTTGGCCTTGTGTGGTCCAAGCTGCAGCAGCTATCATGGAGTATTAGCTTGACTCTCTGTGTAGTTCCCTTTTCTTGCACAGCTTTATCCGTGTGTTTCTCCATGCAGCCGTACTGCTCTTGTAGACACAAAGGAAGCTGTTCTCTGTCAGGATTTTCTGTTGTGAGTGACAAGCAGAAACATCTCTGTGACAAGCATCTTAGAGCTTTGCAGAAACAGGAAAGTACATCTGGAGAACGTGAATGCTTTTACTGTTAGTCTTCAGCAGTGAGAAACTCAGGCTTGTGGGATTTAAAAGGTGTATTAGGAGAAGCCTTACATACCACCTGAGGGAGGTAAAGCAGAGGTAGACTGGACTAGGAGTAAATGTCCTCTTTGGGATATTTCTGCCCCAAATTATCTCTAAGTTTTAATGTAGGAACAGGGGTTTATACTATGGGCTGACCCCAAGCCTTCTCTTTTCAAATATGTTTCCTCATTTGCTTGCTTCCTCATTTGACCAAAGCCATGTTGTTCTGCTACCTGAAGTCTGCCTAGGTACCAGGAATTCCCTAGTGTAGGGATTTCATCCTGGAAAGGGCCTCTCATTGCTTTTATACAAGGCAGCCAGGTGCCTTCTTTAGCCACCCAGCAGCCCTCACTACCAAGGGCCATACTTATGAGTAGCTGCCTCCACCTCTGGCTCCTAATGTTTAGAGGATAAGGGGCCTCAGGGCACTACATGTGCCATTAAATGTAGGCAGCCCCTAGGAGAAAGTCACACAAGTCCCTGGGTTCATAGTATGTGTGAAGCTAGGTCGGTCACCTAGAAGCAGAAGATAGATTTTGTGACTCTAGACTATTCTACATCAGTATTTTTTAAACTGTGGGCAATATATAAAGGTACTCTAGAAGATTTAAGCTGCAAGAGATGTTGGAGCATATTTGTCTTCAGCCAAGGGAATCCTGCATGGGGTAGGAGTATTGTAGAACTTCTACCACAGTTCTACTCCTTGCACAGTTCCATGTCCTAGTGAGAAGGGGAGCACAGAGATAGTTCATTGGTCTGGCAACCCTAACTAGTCTTTTCATCTCACATTTTCTCTAGAAATTTGCTGTGTGCTGATGTTATATTCTTGGTTATCACACCCTTGGGTGTGTTTTGACGTTTTGTTGGGGATTTTTTGGTGACATTTGCGTAGGCTGTGGTGAGTCCTTCTGTATCCCACAGGGAACTACGAGGAGCAGCCTTGGACTTCTTGACCACGAGACTTGATTACTGTAATTTCATCTTCCCCGGGCATTCAGTGCAGCACCTCCCCAACTTGCAGCATGTCTGGGCTGTAAGTAACCCAGTTGCTTAATAATGGGGGCACGAGTAGCCAGCATTTTTTAACTATACTCCATCTTTGTGGCCTTACTTGTATTCGCCTCTGGCATGCTTCCCATTAAATTTCTTTGCTGATCACTTGTTCAAGCCTTATCAATCGTCCAATCCAATGATAAAAGAAAGTATGAAAGAATTTAAATCTGTTTATCATAATGAAGACATTAGGGGAGAAAAATTAGTAATGGAGTGGAAATATTGTAGGTAGATTCTGTCAACTCTCAGCCTCATTACACTCTCACAGATAACAAAAATTATATACATCCCAAGTTTTCACTTGCAGGACAATACAGGGAATCTGTAGGGAATACTAACTGAGCAACACCAAGTGGTTTTTGTCAATGAATAAATATTATGAGAAGAAAGGTCCAGTCAGTTAGTTTATTAGGTAAAGCAATTTTAAAAAGAAACTTTGTTAGGGTTTTTTGGTAGCTCTGTTTGACTGTTATCTTTCTCTTCTGTGCTGGAGCTATGAGAGCTTCTCTGTGGCCTAACCTCACACTTGGTTTTCACTCTAGTCAGACTATAACTTGTTTTAATCAGATATTTGGGGGGAAATCTTTTCCCAGAAAGATTTAAAAATATACCTATCTTTGTAAAATGGCCTAGTCAAGAAGATATTATTTGATTTGTTCTCTAAATCCAAAGCACTGAATGGAGACGTTCAAAACCATTTAGCATTAGGGCAACACAGTGCTCTTTGACATTTGCTAGCACTGAGTCTGACTGGTAACAGATCATGTTTTATATCCTAGGAAATTTGCTGTTAAAATTAGACATAAATAGAGGTGGGGTATAATTAGTTATTTCTTCCAGATGGACTAGACTGTGCTACTCAGACAGATGATCCCAAGCAGTGCAGTGTACAACTGCCTGCCCCTCTCCATCCAAGCTGCCCTCTCTGGGGAGCTTCCCTGGGTGCTGTCTCTGTATTGCCCTGATCCTAGCACTGGGACCTTGCAAGGGTCTTCATAGTCCTCTGTCATCTGCACAATCCCACATGTACAATCATGAGATTTCAAGGAAATTTTTTAAACCTCACTGTAAGTCTGCAAGAACACACACTGCCTTCCCTGCTACACTTTTATTCCCAGTAGAGCTTTAAATGCTATGCATTAACTAATTTTTATTTCCAGGGAATCATATGGCTCCAGGATAGCAGGTTTAAGAGAAACAGAGGGTACAGGTAAACCATGGATGAAGTTGAGGGCATTTCCAGCTGTGTGTCTGGTCCTTCTCTTTATGGAGATGAATTGGTGATTGTGCTGTGCTTAGGTAAGGAGCAGGCAGGGGCCGTGTGCCCCACATGCCCTGGGGCAGGTATGGCACTGCAGCACAGTTCATATCTGCCTGATAGGAAGCCCAGATGAATTTGTCATGGGAAATATGTCTGGATTTGAAAAGCTGAAGCCATGCTTGCTACCACAGATGCTGCTGTAACTCACATTCAAGTCCCTGTCTCAGCTCTTTCACTGCCTCTGATCTTTGTCTTTCTTCTCTGTAAAAAAGACAGGAAATGTTCACAGGACCCTTGAACCCTGTTAACGAACATCAAATAGAAATAATTTTACCTCTGTCTTAAAATATCTGTATTTAGTACCTGGATCTCACTGGGAAGGTTTTATTTTTATAGTTATTTTAGAAAAAAAATCCCATTGTGAATACAGTTATTAAATATGAAAATAAAAGCTCTACTCAGCAAACAAAGGTCCATCTATGCATTTCTTTAGTCACAGTTTTTATTAGCAGTGCTAGAGGTATTTTAAAGTGTTTATTTAATCCAGCTATTCAGTAGTCTCTAGAGTCCAGGCTTCTGCTTTAGTGCTGAATCAATGCTTGGTTGAGCCTTAAACTTTATGGCTTTTGGCACAGTGTTGAAACAGAAGCTTTGATGCTTGAGACTGCTGTCTGCACAGAGCAAATATAAATTTTGATCAGTAACAGTAAGTGTTCACTATTTAAAATGCCAGTGGGCAGCCCCTAACCATCCCCCTGCCCGGAGCTGCTGGGCTGTGTGGTGGGCACAGCATGGTTAAAGGCTGCAGTACTTTCCTGGGTGCTGCCCCAGCCCACATCCACTGTGTTGAAATAGCATTCTTGTCAGATGGCAGTTTGGGATGAAATTACTATTTCAAAATTCCTAGTGGGCAGTTATTTTTGTTCTTGCAGAGGCTGAAGGTTTACAAACCTCTCTCCTCTGAGAGAAGCTGCAGGTCTAGGTCAGGTGTGAAGAACTTTGTGCTGTGACCCGAGAGCCAAAGCTGTAACTTCTAATGTTGTCATTCATGTATACTTCAAGTCTGTAAGGCTTTATCTTCTACAGTCTGGGCTGACTCTAGTGGTTTTACATGTACCCAGATCTCATTTGGATAATGTACATAGACAAGTCTCTGATACAGAGGAAAGACAAAATCTGTAATTTCAGAGCTCCATGGCAGAGATATTTTTCACTTGGTGATCTTGTGCGTTCTTCAAGGTAACATATAGTGGACAAAAGCTTAATTACAGACTCACTTCCATCTCCCTGGCATGGCTCTGTGGGATGCAACCTGTGTGTGTGCCAGCTGTCCTGCCCCAAGCCAGCACAACTGCCTGAAATAGCAGCGCCATGTGCCAAGCAGAAGCAGGTTGTGGACACCCATCCTCCAGAGCACTCAGGGCCTGTGTGATCTTCCCTTCCTACAACCTTGGCTTCCCTGACTCCCAAGCTGTGGCAAACGTGGCAGCATGGCCCCATACAATATCCTACAGTGGGGGATCCTTCCTGCCTAGCATGCAGTGGTGGCTGTGATATGAAAATTCCTATTTTAGCTTCCTTATACTGCCAGTTCTTCCTTGTTTTTTTGGCTTGTATCTTCATCCCTTCCACTGGAGATGTTATTGCAACCTGGGCTGTAAGCCCTACATTGCCAATGCTGGTTAACAGCAAATGATGGAGTAATATTGTTTCAGTACTTTGCTCATGACCCAAAGAATTCTGTTAATTTCTTCCCTTATGTATTTTTAGTGGATATGCAAAGTGTATGGTGTAATTTGATCCTGTAGAGATCTCACTGACATACAAGAACATTATATGTCTGTCATCTGTTTTATCTCTATCTGATAATTCTTGTTAGTTTTTGAGCATAATTTGGAGCATACAAGGGTGTGCTCTCTTGTATGGAACCCCTGCCTGGGTTCCTGTACACCTCTCATTCAAGGCCTGCTTGTCTCCCACCTCCTGGTGTTTGTGTGTGCTGTGGCTCCTCACCATAGCAGAGTCTGTGCTGGGGAGCTGGCATTGTTTTCTCAGTAATGCCAAAATGCCAAGGCTCACGCTAATAGTAGCCTGTGGCACTGCACAGAGCTTTTGGCAAAATCACAGCCTGTGGCACTCTGTCAGGCACTGCCATCAAGGGCCAAAAGTGCTGTGGAGTTGGAGGGCAGAGATGGCCCCTGCTTGCTAGCAGGAACTGAATACTGCTGTGCAGAGCAAATGCCTTCCTTTGTGGTGGTGTTTAGTAGACAGTCACTGAGAACTTCATTAGCGTGCTTGACAGACACTGTGAAGTCTCAAAATTGACCATACAGGGAAAAGAGACAGTGAGATTTTGGTGGACTGGGACACCAGTCCCTTCAGCTCATCCCACAGGGCAGAACTGGGACAGGGAGCCAGGGCTCCCTGACAGTTCCAGAGAATGCTCAGAGGAGCTTATCCTAATGTTGCAAATTAAATTGCAGTCTTCTCCTGATATACTTGCAAGTCTACGTTTAAGAAAAAGAAAATTAAAAAGTAAAATATGTGTTATGGGAGCATTTAATAATCCAAAGAATTCATGGCCTGTCTGTTAGCCTTTAAGGGGATGTTGAGGGAAAAGAGGGGCTCCTTTCCCCTCCTGCAACAAAAGGAACTCAGCAGCCTGTTGCCTGTCCTCAGCTGCACTGGCTCTGTGCTCAGACAGTGACAGGTTTGGTGCTCTCCTTTCTCTGTTCCATGTCCTGCGCTGGCAGTGCTGAAGGGTGGGGACCCACCTGAGTGGCAGCACAGGCAAACCATGATCTTAGCAGGCCCCACCTGGCACAACTACGACACCAACAGGTCATGGCGCCTGGAAATGCTCCCTGGTGTTTGTCTCATGAGGCTCCCTCTGCTCCTCCTTGGAGTGGAAGAAGTCAGAGAGCTGAGTAATCTGCTACATGTCACACCTCAGAGCAGCTGAGGTGGCTGAGCCTTGTGGGCCCACATCCACAGATTGGGAAGCTGTCTAGGGATGAGTTCACCTTTTGTGCTGGCAGGAGGCTGGGCAGGGGCACAGGTGAGCTCTGTCCCTTCCTTCACTGCTAACCTCTGCAGGTCCTTGGAACCTGATGTGATCTCCCTGCCTCCTGCCACAGGAGGAAGGGCAGATCATAGCACCCAACACTTTCAAAGCACGGTCAGGCAGATTTTTAAAAAGGCAAGTAATTGCCATCTTGGTGACAATTGCATCTGATCTGATTTTGCTGGAGGTAACCCTTCATTTTTATCATGTCTAAGTAGGAATGTTTAATAATATATGCTATTTGTCATAAGGCTTATGTGATAATGGTGAACTGATATAAAATGAAGAAATTATAATGCTGGATTAGTCTTATGAAATAGTAGTGTACCTTCATAAAGAGTCCAAAGAGCAATTATTATATGTGTTTGACTGGCACTATAAAGTCGTTAGTTCAATCATCATTGACCAATTACTGCTTTATTGTATTTTCTTTTTATTTTTACGGTCAGAGAGTGGCATTTTTCCCACAATCAGTCCTTGAGCACAAAGACAATAACAATTAAAAGAAATATTTTAAATCTGGATTTTATCTGCACAGAGGGACCCATCCGTCACTATAAAGATCAGTTTAGTGTGCAGCTATATTTCAATCGAATAGCTCCCAAATATTTGATTTTCCAGAATCAGAAGTTTTAACTTTAAACATTCTTCAAAAAATGAGTAGTTTGTGTATCACAAACTGGCTTAAAATATTAGAGTTCCTTATGACCTTACACTTGTTTAAATACTGCATGTTTACAAAGAGGTGTGCGTGATAAGGTTGCATATGACACTGATTAGAGCCCAGATAAGAACGATTATTGTGGTCATTAGGGACAGACTTGGGCAGTGTCCAATATTATCAGCCAAAAGAAATAGAGAAATGTAATACTGTGTGAAAATGCTTATTTATCCTGACAGAGTGCTGACCCGCAAATAGGGGTTTGGTCTGTAATTAAGCGAAGGTATTCCTTACAGTAGCGCGGTAATTGTGCCTGTCCTGAGCTGCCTGATCCAAAGCTCGGAGCGCAGGAGCAGGCTGGCCTGTGCTTAGGGGTGAGGTGCCTTGGTGACAGGCTGGGGGATGACCTTGACTTCAGCACGGTTGCATCGAGGACGTGGCTTTGGATCGTGTTCAGAGCCAGGCGTGCTGTGTGAAATCCAGCTTTTGACATCTAACGCAGCGTGTGTGCCCTTAATTGTGCCTGTGTGCTGTGCTGCCTGGCTGAGGCTGCCTGGGCTCAGGGGGCAGCCATGGGCAGCCCCTTGCTGTGGCTTTCCCTTGGGTGACCAGGTGCCCAAGGACTCTCCAGGGACAGCCTGGCTGTCTGCACATGACTCTAAGGGGCTTAGCTCAAGAAAGACTCAGAGCTGCTTGGTGTCCCTAAATGAAAATAAAGCCAAGCCCAGCATTTCTCTGCCTTTTCCTCCCTAGCACTGCCCAGAGGGGCCACTGCTCCTGCCCTGTGCTCAGGGTCAGCCCTTCCCTTCTCCCAGGAGTGCTGCTTCCCTGTGGCGCAGGGCAGAGCTGGCTCCCTTGGGCGGGCTGCTCTCCCTTCACCCTGTGAGGAGGAGCACACACAGCACCACTGAACCCTCAGGTAACAACACGTGGCCTCACATACTCAGCTCAGTCTGGTGAGAGCTGTCAGGTGTGTTCTGAGTGGCAGCAGGTAAAACACCAACTCTTTTTCAATGCCCTTCCCAGTCCAGTGGGGAGTGGAGCAGTGTGTGGTGGCTGCCTCATGGCTGCTGCAGGCTCAGCATTAGCAGAGCTCTGGAACAGCTTCTGGGAATGGATTTGTAAGGAGTGAATCCATGCCCCCTTGCTGATGTGAGGGAGGCAGTGGTGACTCTCCTGGGTGGGGTCCTGAGCAGGCTGCAGCTCCCACACAGGGCTGTGACCAGGGCTCAGCATCAGCTCACTTCTTGGGAGACACTAGGAAACCTGCCTTGTCCACCCTTGTC
Organism: Setophaga petechia; assembly: GCA_024362935.1. Lineage (NCBI taxonomy): Eukaryota > Metazoa > Chordata > Aves > Passeriformes > Parulidae > Setophaga > Setophaga petechia. The sequence continues at coordinate 27,474,621 of JANCRA010000005.1, forward strand.
CTCCTCTGGAATATACTTAGATTTTGAGCTTGAGGCTAGTTTTTGAACCAGGAGAAGCTTTTAAAAGTCTATAAAAAGCCCTCTCAGGGTGGGGAGAGGCAGGAAGAGGGAGAAAGGAAATGGAAAAAGGGCTACTGAAAAATAATGCGTTGTACAAAGGAAGTTTCTTCTTTTTCCTTATTTCAATTTCACTGTGGAAGTTATTTTTTATCTTGCCTGATATACATCCAAAAATTTAATTTCATTCCCAATTGGACAAAGTATCTACAAGTCCCTCAGCACTACAGTTAACTATAATTAAATGGTGAGAAAATCAGATTAACTGAGGAGGTCAGCCAGATCTCCAGACAAAATGATTTTTTTTCTCCTGTTTAGAGGTGCACCAGGCAGACTTACAACCAAATCCATAGGTGATTCACCCTGGGGTCATCAAGCAAGTTCTTCAGTCCTCATGGTTCTGTTTTGAAATAATTTGGTTTACTTAAATGTGGAAGCAATGAGATAAACCCCCTAGTTAGAAAAACCTGTAGAAGGCTGGTATTGTGTGTCCCCATCTGATTTCAGCTGAGTTTCTGTGCATAACCTCTACACAGTCTCTGTCTACAGAGTCTGAATTACAAGGGCATTGGAGATGAAATGCTTATCATGGCTCTTTTAGTGGGAGCCCCTGTCATAAGCACTGACAAGGCTTATGGTGGGTGAGGAATTTCTCCTTGGCTCCATTCCTGCTGCATCCAGCCTGGAAGTTTGACAAGCTACACCCATCTCCTTCCCACTCCTGTCCCAATGATTTTCTCCACAGGGGTAATTTTACTAAGTCAGACCCCTCCTTTCCCTCCCCCTCGCTTTATTTTCTTAAGAGACTTAATCAAAGGTAATTTGAGTTCCCATTGCTCTATCAATGGTTTTATTTAAAAGGGGCTTATCTGATTTCCATCACCAATTATAGGCTCCCATTTCTTGTTTATATCCATCTCAAATCTGACCAGGTCCCTGTTTGATTTTGGTAGGAAGTCAGGGCTTCGTACAAAGCTAAGGAGACTCTGAAGCACATTTGTTCGGGTAAAATAATATCTTGAGAATTACTTCACTTGTACTGCATGAGGAGGGGGTGGAATAGGGTGGTCCCTGCCACTTCTGTTGAAAAATAAATTCTGAAGCCAAGATAGTAAATATATCCCTGAGCCAACACAGTGGGAGGGAAATCACAGTGCCCAGGAATATTGCTATTAAGGAGACTTGAGGTCAGAGGTTAATGTAACAGGAGTTGGTCTAGCCAGAAAGGTTAGGAAAGGTTGGCCTTGTAAGTACAGAGCTGTTTGATGACTTAACTATTTTGGGCAAGAAAAACATCTCTGCCCATGTTGTTGGGAGATAACTTGCAAAAATCTGAGGTCTATTCGGGAAGTAGCTGCTAAAAACTGATGGGGCAAACTCATGCACAAGATGAGATATCCCTGGACCATTAATGCTTTTTTCAGCTTTGACACAGCAGCTTTTAACCTACTCCAGTGTTTTGCTGTGCTTGGTTTAAAAAATTCATTTATTTGAGGCAAATGAATCCCCAGGATGGCACTGTAGCTCACTTGGAGCTTTGGTAGCACATATCAAAGTATGTGGTTCCATTTCCCAAACTAATTCATCTCCTGGAAGAGACTGAAACCTTGGAGCCGTTCCCAGCAGTGGCAGAGGGTTAGCAGAGGATCATACATTCAGGAGACTTTTGCCCCTACATGGAGAGCTTTGTCTTTGCTGTTTGAACAAGCAGGTGGATATTTTTATTAGCTTGGAGGAGGGAGATGGTTTGTAGTTTTGTTTTTTTTTTTTTTTAATTTTGCTAAGTATAAGGTCTGGAAAACCCAAAAAGTAGTCAGGCTTTTCTAATGTTTACCAGAGGGTGAGGTTAGTGTGAGCCTCCTTCCCCTTTGGGTTATCTCCCCAGGCCACCCTGATGCCAGTTGGGATGTTGCAGTGGAGTGCTCTGCATCCTATCCCTGCTTGTCAGGTCCTGGGGAGTCCTGTGGTCTGGGCTGCATGTGCCACTTCTGGACACACAAAATGGGCCTGAACTCTGTAGTGGCCACAGCAGAACAACTTCTGGATGGGCTGGAACGAGGACAAGGTGAGCTTATGCCCGCAACAAAAGGCAGTCAGGAATTCTGCATGATGAAGTGCATCTTTTCCTGGGAAAAAAATGACTAGCAAGGTGTTTATTCCTCTTTCCGAAGCTATGGATATTCCTCAAGTACACAAGAACCCCCACTGTGTGGGGGAGAAGGAGGCAGGGCACCTGAAACCTCAGCACTTTGTACAGCAGTCAGTAGGAAAAGCCACCTACTGTGCTTCCCTGCTCTCTGCCAAAAGCAGGATCCCCCTGGGATAACATGTGCAGGGGCAGCACGTCAGCTGAGGGAAGGTACTGCAGTTTGGATGCCCCATAGACTCAGGGAGATAAATTAGTACTGGTTAACTCTTTTTGCTGGGCCTTCTGTCCCTGAAGGGAGTGATGGAGTGAGTATAATGTGCTTTGGGAAAGGTGCATATTTGCTGTGTAATGAGGAGCTCAGTTGCCTGCAGGAGGAGTCAGGAGCATGTGGAACCAGGAATTCTTCAGGAAACTTGCAGAGATATCCCAGCAGTGTATTCCAGCCACATGCATTTGTGTCACTATGCAGAGCATCAGTGCCAGAGACCCTGCGCTGGGATTAACTGGTGATAAGAGCAATTATGAGGCATTTTGAAATGTCAGCCACATGGAACCAACACACACAAACAAAGTATTCTTGTTCTGTCAGGCTGTATCTTAGTGGCTCTTTGCTGTCTCTTTCAGCTGGTTGAGCATTTCTTGCTCAAGAAAAAAAGATTGGTTGGTTTTCAGACTGCAGTGATTTATTTTCTTATGCGGGGAACCCTGAGCTGAATAAAAACTGGTGAAAAAGGAAGTTCATCCCAGCCAACTATGCAAGCTCATGCTGGTCTAAGCACTGAAATATTTCAGAGGCAAGTTCCTCTGAAAATGGGTGATATGGATGTTTTGACACTCCTCTTATTTCTCTTTTGGGGGTAATGTCATGCCTCTTTCTCAGAGGACATCAGCTTGGAGGTATGTCTAATTGTTTTGACTGGTATAAAATGTGGAAGAGCTGCCCTAGAAAGCCGGTCTGCCCATGTCTTGATGATTGTAGAAGTGACAAAAGTTTAATATTAATCTCAATAACTGGTTGCAGACTTGATTCCCATTGGCACCTGTCTCTCATTACAAAAGGAGAAGCTCCTTCACTGGAGCTTTCCAATCCTCTGGCATTGCTGATTGCTTCTCCACAGTGGTACATACTTTCCTGATAAAGTGGCCACATCACACGTGAGGCAAGGTTAGCGTTGGTCCACATTTTCCTCTCTCTTCCTATGAGCTGCACGTTGGCCTCGTTCCATCCTCCCTACTATTGAAAATCTCAGCATACTTGATTTACTTTGTGCACCGCCCATGTTGGTTGTGCCTTGCCTTTCCTGCAGCGGCCTGTGTGCTTCAGCTTTGCAATAAAAGCTCTGTACAGCACACAGCAGGATCATCGGGCAGATATTGGCAGGGCAGCACATCAGTGCCAAGCCAATTAAACCCTTAAACTTGATATACTAAGCCTGACTGCAACTGACTGTCTGAGGTCCTCACCAAATATGCTCCAGAGGAGGGGGATATGAACAGAATGTGCAGAAGGGGGCCCTGCAGGAGGAGCTGGGAAGCTTTGACATCCATGCGTTTGAGTAATTACATCGGTTTGGACCGTAATGCAGAAAAGATTTTTTTTTAGTGCATGCATTAAGACACTACTCAAATTCTTTATGATGTGAGATTAAATTATTTCATCCCAGATAAAACTTAAGACCAGCAAAAATCCTAATGCTTGATTGTTCTGGAGGTAATATTTCAAGACTTGAATCATTCTGTTTTAAAATACCTCAAGTTTACAATGATAAATCTACGAAGCACTAAAAATCCTACTCAATCAACTCTGGTTCTTGGAATGGCATCTGCCTTTGAGCTATAAAAATAACAGATGATTTTTTGATAGCTTATCAGTTAACAGACTGCTTAGTTAGGATAGCACATTTTTATGCTAATCTTAGGGCTGTGATGAGGGAGAGAGAGAAAGAAAATCTTTAGTATTATTTTGTATCTACTTTAAGTTCAGCCTAGCTTTTGGAAAAGATCTGTCCTCTTCTAGGAATTGCCAGCCACACGGGGGTTTCAACACTTATCTGAATGGAGGTGGAATTGATTTAAACATGTTAAAATGGTAGTATATGTGGCTGTTTAATGGTGTCTCTTGTGCACCACAGAGCAGACACAGGTGGCAAGGAAAAAGGGTTCTGAGTGTTTGCTGGCATGGCTGCAGAAGTGAATCCATCAGCCCAGAATAGGCAGCATCACTGTCTTACTGAGGTTACAGGTGCCTTTATCTGTGGGAGCTGATGAGGCAGAGGGCAGGAGCAGAGATTTTCCAAACTCATGATCCTGCTCCCTGCCCTCGGCCATGCTCCTGTGTGTATCCTCTGAGAGAAGTGGGAGGAGGGAGTCTATGCTGGTGGGACGCTTTTGGAAGGTAGCAGAATGGATGACAATTGGGGAAGCATCTGGGCTTTTCTGTCCCAATATCAGATGTGAATTCTGTGCTCTGGTTGGAGTGTTGCAATGGAGAAACTGTTCCTTCCATGCGTCTGATTTCTTGATTCCCTGGGACTGTGATTAGTTTGGAAAAGGAAAATACTGCAACAAATTTGAGGCTGATTTGGCATTTTGCTGGCGCGAGTTAGAATTGACGGTGTCTCAGTGGCCAGGCAGTGATACAAATTGAATCCTATTTTTGTTCACTCTGAAGATTTCTCATATTCTTTAAGCAGAAATGGTATTAATGTGGCTTGGTATCCACTATCAGTTCCTTTGAGAAATTAAGTGACAACTTGAATGGACCTTGATTGGACCTACAGTTTCACTTTTGCAGTCTTGTGTCTTTGATCTACTATTTGAATATATTATTTTTCTAATTTCTCTGATACGAATAGCTCAGAGGGCTTTTTTTTTTTTTTTTTTTTTTTTTTTTTTTTTAAGTAATAAATTGAATCCACATTCAGACCTGACCTTCCTTGAATTTAGGGTGAGTAGGGATAAGGTAATAGTGATTTTAATCTGATGCGCCTTACTGAGGTTGTTTCCTACCCAATTCTATTTCTTTGGAATGGAGAAGAATATTTTAACTGAAAATTAGCATAAGCATTAAAAATATGTCTCATACATACATAAGTCAGTTTTCCTTATGTTTGTTCTCTATACCATGCTGACCATGACTTCTTTCTCTTTTATCTCACAAAGAATTATTTCACATGTGTATAAAAGTGTCTCATGAAGCATGAGAGCTGCCTGTGGAGGTAAAGCTTTTTCCTTTCCTCTGATAAACATGTCAACAGCAGTCAGTCTCCTTGATCTCTCTGACAGGGACAAGTAACAAGCTAAGACTAAATGAGGAGGCATGTGAAATCTTTGTCTGCCTTTGTTTCACCTGGGGATTTGTACTTTAGAGCTGGGGTAAATCAAAGTGGCACTCAGCTCTTGATGGGCCAGTAGCAACAGCTTGTTCTCAGTCAAGTTGTCCTGACAGATCCAGAGAGGAATTTTGTCATCCATTTACCAGAAGCGGGTCCTCTTTCTCTAGATTTGATCCAAAGTCAAAATGCAAGGGATACTGGGAAATGAAAACTGAAACCTGAAGATACAAAAGGCTATTAATTACAACGTGTAGATGACAAAACTAGGGATATTTTTCCACTGTAGGGTCAAAGCCAAAGAAAAATATTTGTTTCCCCAGTCTTGAGTGCATGTAGGAAGGAGAAAAGAATGAGACTGCCTGCTGCCTTCCCTACAGTTTGGAGGCTTCCTCAGGCTCATATTTTCCTTTTAGATGTGCCACTTGGCTCCAGGCATTGGAAGGAGGAGTTATGGTGTCTGTCTTGGTCTGCTGCAGATCTTTGTCCTCAGGAAATCATCCAAGGTGCATTTGTAGAGGAGCAAGCCAACCCCTTCCTCCATCTCAGTAGGTTGCTGTTTGTACACACTGTGTCTGAAAATGCAGAACAACTGGAATCTGCGTTTTCATGGGGCTGCCTTCTTTAAACTTGCATATTATTTCTTTACAGGAAACTTTTGCTGAAGATTACCTAGAGATCATTTTTGTCGGTGACACAAAATTGTTAAGAAGAGTCAGTGTAACTAAAATCAAGTAATAGTGCTGTACTGCCACAGACCTCCAAATTCTGGGTAGGACCATTAAAAAAAGTAGACTTTCTGTGACTCTTCTTGTTTTTTATACTCTTAGGTTAAGTCAAAAGCCTGAAGAGATGAGTCTTTCAGTCACCTGTATCTTATCCGGACATACTTACCAGCTAAAAATGCTATTAAGGATAGGAGTGAGAAAGTTAAATTCCTTTTCCTTGTACAAATCAACATTCTGGTGAATTTGGAGCTTATGGTTGGACAAGGCAGGTAAAAGGTTTCCTTCAGTAGCCCTGTCCCTGTGCTGGCTAACTTGCTAGTGGACTTCCTTGCAGACTAATCCTGTATCTTGTGTCTTCATGCAGCACTACAATGACAGATACACTTTTCTCTATGTCCCCATCCTCCCCGCTTCCAGAGCAAAGTGCTCCATTACTTACACGCACGTAGAAATTCACGTGGCCCCTCTACCAACAAGAGGAAATTTTAAAAAAGCCTGCTCTTTAAAAGTTTTGCTGAATGGTGTGTGAAAAAGTGTAACAGAAAAAATTTTTTTACAACTTCAGACTCTGACAGTGCTCAAGTGGATGGAAGCTGGTGACAAAGGAAAGTGTTTGTTTTTATTTCTGAAAGGAAGGTAGTCAGGTTTCAAAATGCCTGCAATACAATGAGTCTGCGTGGCAGAGACAAATGCTCATTAAAATGAATTTACTACAGGAGTGTACAGAACTTTATAGAGATTTCATGAAATCTAATGCTGAAAATTGATGATAGCAAATAACAAGACTTTGATTAGGCTGATGGGAATGAAAGTTCTTGGAGAGCTTGGATTAAGATTAAATGGAAACTAGCAGTACGTGCTAGAGGCAATTGAGTTAAATGTTGTGATTAAGGGCTTGTGATGACTTTTAAACATATAGCTTACTGGTTGTTGAAGTAGGTGACCAAAACACATGCTAGTTTAACTTGCCTTCTGAAGGTTTCCAGATATGGCTACAGCTAAACATTTTACAATTGCTATGTGTCATTCTGATTTATAATTTCCTTCTTGCTAATGTTTCTTCAGCTTATTTTCCCCCTCTGGACTGTGCAATGTCGTGCAAAAGAGGCTGTGTGGGTTTGAGGTTTGTGCATGTGTGAGTGAGAGGGAAGAGAGAGGTGTAACAGTGACTGATTTGAGTCCTGTTTGTGCCACGCGCTGAGCTCCAGTGCTTACACACAGCCCCGCTGCAGGCGTGGGCTGAGGCACTGCCTGGGGTTGTGATCTCCACGGAGCTCAGCTTTTCTCCTCAGGTCCTTTATTGGGTGCAATTCTCTGTGTAGGTGAGAGTGGTGTGGGAATTAGATCAGCTTAAAGGAAGCTACAGATGAGTGCAGACAAGGAGAAAGAAACTCTTCTCCTCCTCATTCTGTACTGGGTGCATAAGAAATACCCAGGGAAAGGAGAGCGCCCCACCCCTGTCACCCATCCTGTGATTTTCCAAGCTCCCTCAGCCAAAGTATTTTGATGGTGTTCCCAAGACTGAACAGAAAATCTAGTTTGGATGCCTAACTCTCTTGCCTTCTCCTTGTTTAGGACAGACCTCTCAGGCAGAGGCAACCGTCCCATTTATGCAAAGAAAATGTGAATACTTGGGCTACTGCCCAAAGACAGGTGTTCACTTTGGAATTAATGAATTTTATTTTTTTGTCTGTGAAAACCTTTCTATCTTCAATAGCTTAAATCTTAATTACGTCAGGCAGATTAATGTTAGATGTGCAAGACAAATTATTGGAGCAGCATCCTTAGTCTTGCTTGACTGGAAAGGAATCCATGCTCAGTGGTATGGGGCACATAGAGTGGATGTTTCCATGTTCCCCATGCTGAAAGTGGCCTCTTAATACTTATAATATTTACTTTCACCTCAAATACAGATCAGGGATGATGGCAAAGTTACTACTGGGTGGTCATTCATTCTCCCCTCTCTTGTTCCAATGAATGTTGAAGTATTTTATAGAGAGCAGAACAAGTCCAAAAGGACTGAGTACCAGCATTTTGTCTAGAATACCTGTGTTATCCTAGTTAAGAAACATTCCCTTGGATGTTTCTTCACCTTGGCATAGGCTGATGGCCTTCCCTTAGAGCTCATTTTCACAGCAATCCATGAATTCTTAGAAAAATGAAAGATGAAATGTTTTGGTGGGCTTTTTTTTTTTTTCTGCACAGTAAATGAAGCTTAAGAAAAGTATTTCCACATCAATGTGAATCTTTTTTGCCTTTTTTTTTTTCGATGTTGTAAGTCAAGCCACAGAGCTGATAAATGTGCTATTTATGTGGTGCTATTCAAAGCCTTGTGATCTGGGGCCAGGCCATGGCCATGGTATTTAGCCTGGATGTCAAGGTGTGGATCACACCGAGGTGATTGCCAACTGCTCTGCACTGAGACATTTTGAGAGCAACGACATTTCACTCTGCAGAAAGGCAAGAAAACAAGCCATTCCCCTCTTCCCCTGCTGCAACGGTTTTTATTTTACACCACCAAGAGATGACATAAAATTTGATGAATTTCATCCTTTTTTTTTTTTTATACCCACTTGAACTACTATATAAATATTAATAGCTAAACACATTGCAAACAGGTGGGACCCGTTCTGCCTCTGGAGAGCTGCCACCACTAAGTGATATCTCAGATGGGGTGACAGAACTTTCCCATGTGGGCGCTGTCTCTCCCTGCCAGCCCCTCGGACACGCCTGGAGCTGAGAGCTCTTTGTTTTTTTTGGGCTTTCTTCTTTTTATGGTATCGCTATAACAGTTTTTCTTGGTCTTTTAACAGCTCATTCAGAAGGAGAAGGACAGGGAATTAAAAGGCATTTTTTTCATTATCTGCTCTAGTTAGTGGGGTGTATCAAAGGGGGCTTGTTCCCGATGACAACAGACCCCCTGTTGTGTGTTTCTGAGGGCAGCAACTCTAAAACAGTAATAAAGTGTTTATCTGTGAAATGTTGGGTAAATTTGGCTTCCGACCACCTCGAGGATTCCTCTAACCTGCTTTGCAGGTACCATTAGGGGAGTGGCTGTGGGGATCTACCCTGTGTGTGCTACTGGGCAAGCAATGGTCACATCTGTGATTTGTCCCTGCAACTGGGCTCTTTGGGGCAGGATTTTGGGCAGCAAAGGGAGAAGGGTGGTTACAAGAAGCTGCAGGTTCGAAAGGAGGACTGGGAGGTAGTTGGGGACAGCGTGCACGGGGCAATGCCTGAATTATCCTGTTACTCTTACTTATTCTGTGATTACTTCATCCACCCTGTTGAGTCATCCCTTTTCCACTATAAAATCCTAAAAAAGAAGTAATGCTTAGAGTTCATGTGTCACAGACTGTGCTGGGGGTCAGTTGGCTGCAGGGCTGTCTCCAGCCCGATGGAGCTGTTGGAGCAATTGCTGCTGCTTTCCCAAGGCGTGTGAAGCTTCCTTGTTTTCCCTGAAGAAGTGGTGGCCTTTTTCCTGAGCAAAATCATGGGTGGAGTTCAAAGGGGTCATTTGGGTTTTGGTTTTTCTGCTCAAAATTAAGTTTCCACAAAAGCTGTCAGCGCATTTTGTCTTTCAAACAATTACAAATCCAAAAATGTTGGGTTTAAAAAAAAAAAAAGTTCTAATTTTTCTCTAAAATATTTTTGATGAAAAATATATTATGCTATTCATACCATTTACTTACTTCTTTCCTGTTAGAACTAGAGCAATGTAATGCAGCCCCAGCCAAATTTGTGAGTCTGTTAATCTGTGACTTGTAGGCTATACTGTACTTAGAATAGTTTAAATGACATATTTCAATAATTTTTAATTTATCTCTTTGCAATAATTCAGAACAGAAGAGAAGGTTGTTTCGGTTGATGGTGTTTTGTTTGGGTTTTTTCTTCCTCTGAAAAGCCTGCACAAAAATTAAAGATTCAAATTTTCCCCAGGGGCAAGAACAGAAATATTAGTGATGTGCCACTTGCTTGGTGGCACCGTGGAGGGAATGGTACAGGCATGAATCAGGGACTGCTGGCAGAGTCACTTTCCAATATGTGCAAATAAAAATGCAGGCCACATATTACATCTGGGGTCTGAAGATTTACCAAGCTGCCATAAGGCCATAAGTTTGATTGTTTGCACTTTTTGGGTTTTTTGAATGATCTAAACAGGCTGCATGAAATGCTGCCTCCATTTTTTTATTAATACATCTTTAAAACTGATTCTAGCTGGGGAGACTCCAGCATTCCTATTTAATGTTCTGATTAATGAGCATAAACAATGCTTTTAAGATATTTTTTACCTATGTATAATCAAGCCATCTAGGCACCAGTAACTGCAAATGTCACAGATTTCAATGGTCTCTTTGGGACTTTTAATCTGTTTGCTTTTATAAAGGAGGTGATTTTATTTTTACATTAAGGAAGCATTAACATCATTAAATGGGCTCCCACTTTATGATAACTGCAAATGTCACATTGATCCAGAAAGATAAGAAAATGTGCTCGTCTTTGGAACAATATCCAAGGCAAGAGCAGGCAACCCACACTATTTGCATTAAAAAACAAATTGTATAAATGCAGAAGATTGATGTGCCATCTGTTCATGTCCTTCACTTTTCTGGCTCTTCTGTGTTGAGATATTTTTATGGAATAGTTACGTTTATTATTTTGAAAATGACTCACAGGTTAAAAAAGTTTACGATGGGCAATATAAGTTGAAGATATTCATTTACAGTATCTCAGATATAAAAACTGGCATTAAAATTAACTTCCATGCCCACAAACAAACTACAGTATTCTGCAATCCATATTACCTAGATCCTAGGATCAGAGAAAAAGACTTTACTAGCAGCTCTAGCAGTTTATGATGTGAATCCCAAATATTTAATTTGTACATCGTACTTCTAAAGTAATGCAAAGGCCTTCAGAAAGGTATAAGGTCTAGAAAAGGCTGATGGCTGGGCTTCGTAACAGAAAGGTAAATATGTGGTACAACTTGTTTATGGCCAGATTGTGTGTTCCCATGAAACCCTGGCATTAGCTGAGGGGCCTGCAATGAGCAGAGTGCTGAACTGTCCGACTATTTGTCAGAATGAGAAGCCCAAATCTCAGGCAACAACTACTGCAAGCTCCAGAAAGCTGCCATGAGGAAAGCCTGTCTTCCTCACCATGATCTCTCACCATCATCTTTGTGCCCCTCCTGCTTGCCTTACCAAGCCTCCTGCAGCCTGGAGTAGTGCCCATTGGGGCAGTCCTCTGCAGGCCTAGTTTTTTGTTTTGTACCAAGCTCTGTTTGAAAGTTATCCTTGTCCCTGAGTCCTCTGGAACTGAGGACACAATGGTGGAAGGCAGAAGTGTTGCTCTGATGTCTAGAGGCTGGGAGCTGGCATATGTGGCACAGCACATGGGATGAGGTAGATGGAAGATTCCAAGGGTGAGTGAGAGCTGGGAAGGAGAGAACACAGCTGCAGGGGCTGTTTAAAGCATCAGCTCTCCATATCTCCTGAGAATAGGGCCCATACAAGCCTTCAGAAAAGCAGGCAGGAAATGGTGCCTGGGAGAAGGGGACTGATACTCATGCAGGTGGTTTCTCTGCTACACAGCAGAGAAACCACCAACCCCATGAGGCCCTTCATGAGGCCCCACAACACCCAGAACATTAGGCAGGATTTAATCTCCTCTCTCCTAATGTTCCTCCTGCTAAAAATGGAGTTGGTCAGAGCCTTCATGAATGAAGAAGTCTCATGAGTCAAGAAATTTGCCTGATCTCTCTCTGAACCCATTTAACTTTCAAGTTCCACAGTGAGCAGTTCCTGGGTTAGCTATGCTTTGTGCACAAACATTGTTCCTGCTTTGCCGCTTGGATCCCCCTACCCAGCTGGCTTGTCTGGTGGTACTTTTCCCATCTTCAGTTCTTGGTTTGGAAGAAACACAGAGCCATTGGTTTCCTTGAATGATTTGTCTTCTCCATGCTTCCATAGGTTTATTCATTTCTGATAATCTATTAGTCATTATTTGGAACAGACCTCGTTATCAGAAAAATATGCTGTGAGTTAAAGTTACATGTTTTAAACCCAAATGAAAATATTGCGTTGGCCTTGGTGGACTGCTTGATAGCTCCAGCTGAAATGAAGACACTGTCCTACAGCCTGTGTTTAGTGGAACATGGAGTTCCATGCTTTTCTGAGCTATGGGGGATGAAATTAGGAAGATCAAATCAATTTTTGATTGGCATAAAGCAATAGTACACACACCTGCATATTCTCTCCTGAACTGGTTTAGTATTTTAGTATTGGCTAATTGAAATACTTGAAAATCATTTCCGTACAATTTCAAGACATACTAAAAGTATCTCAGCCCAGAGGTGTGCTGCCAAAACCCAGCAAAGCAGGAAGCGGGTGCATGGGCAAAAGAAGTGATTAAATGTGCCCAGAAATAAAGTGAAGAGCTAATGACTCATACTCAGCATGGTTTTATAACCTGTATGCAGAGCCTGACTCATCATGCCACCTAATCATACCCATGGGACAGGACTTAGCAAATATAAAGTTCTTCCCATCTTTTCAAGGTGTCTGCTCTACCCTTTTATCCAACCAGGTTTGCCACTGGCTCAGGAAATGCTGCATTTTTACATAGCGCTCAAGTCTAACAGCTGCCACTCTACCTGGGATTTCAGCAGAAATATGATGGGGTTTGAGGTTTTGCCTGCTGGTGTTAAGAAGTGTAACTTCTCTCATGTCACCATACATTGCACCATGACCAGAGTCACAGAGTGGCATTAGGTGAGTCACATCTAAATGAGTTCTGGATATGTATTGTGGCTCCATAATGGCTCTTAAAGTCCTTACAGCTGAGTCTGATATTTCAGTCTGCCTTACAAAAATCAGCTACAGAAATTGAACATGAGGCAGAAGAAACCACACTATTTCAGACAAGTATACAGCACACATGACACTTAGAAATGACATTTTCTTTTTAAGTAGATAAGCTGTGTCCTTAAAATTATACATTTTGTCTTTTCTTAAAGAAGCTCACCTTTAAGTTGGAGAAGACAAAAGTCCATCTTTTTCTTTAGGGAATCTGATGTTTCTGTTGTCAGGTCTACTGTCAGAGTCATAAAATAATTTCTCAGTGAACAATCTTTTCAAATAACTTGTGTGCTGAGCAAATTCACCTCAAAATGTTTCACTTTAAGAAGGAGGCAGCTTTGATGGAGTCTGCATGTCTAAGACTTTTCAAACAATCTTTATCACACTGCTCCAGCTAACTATTTGCACAAAGTGAATCCTACCCTACAGATCAGTATGCTGTACAGCTAAAAGGAAAATAACATTTAAAAAGCTCCAGATGTTTGAGTTGATGAAAAGAAATAGAACAGCTCAGCACTGTAACACCAATCTTCACTCATCATCTTCGGTGCTCCCTCTTTCTGGGCTTGTTTCTGTCTTTCATTCAAGACTTACACTGTAAACAGAACGAAGCAAGGACAAGCTGCTGTGATATTTCCTGGTGCAGACACCAGCACACTGACCTGGGTCTTGACTTGCAGCTGAAGCTCCTAGAGCTGCTACTGCAGTGTAAACAAGGGTTATTAATTCCAGGTGCTCCAAAAGTAATTCTGGAACATCATGATAAAATAGGGAGTGTCATATTTAGGAAAAGTTTACTGCTTTTGCCCACCTTCAATTACTTTCATGTTTTGATGGAATGGATTACTTGATTTTCATTTGAGCCTTCCATAAACCCAGGAGTCCCCAGTGCCAGCACAGCCAAAAGCCTTGTATTTGTTATGGAATGCAAGCAGTGACTCAGGGAGTGTGCAAGCTCACCCTGGTTTGAGATGGACACTGTGAATGTGGCAGAGTAGAACTGCCCACAGCAGCTGCAGGAGAAACCTCCTACTTTTTGATGTGCACAAGATGCTTGGAGACCTACCTGTTCTGGTTTCAGTGGCATTAGAGCACCTGACTCTCTTTAAATTGTTTTGCAGATACTTAATGACAAAAAACACACAGAAAATTGACAGAAGCCCAGATAAACAACTGACCATTTTGTAGGCTATCCCCTGTATCTTTGTAAAACATTGTGGTTGACTATGCATCTTGCCAGATGTCAGGTAGAAAGCCCACGACAAATTGCACGTAGCTCTTTCCAAAGACTGTTAGTGTCATTTTCACACTTCCTTAGGAGTTTGGGTATAAAGAAATATCTAGTTCAGTGCTTGTGGCAGTAGGAGAACAGCCAGTTGTTTGGTAATTTGGGAGCCTGGCTTCATGCAAGGCTGAGTTCCCAGGTTAGCTTAGTCAACTCTCCCTTTTCTTCTCCACCTTGGCTTCAGTGCCTGGAGGAAGGCTGTGTGCTTAGTCTGACCAGAGTTGGGAAATGCTTAGCCTTTTATATTCCTCTGACTGTTGTTGTTATTGCAGCTTGTAGCTCGGCTGTGTATGCTTTGTTTCCTTTCCAAAACGTGCTTGAAAGCTATCCTTAGTACATCCCTGGCAGCAGCGCCATGGCTACATGGAATTGCATCCAAGCATTTGTTGGTGCTCATGTCCCTCCACACACGTACTCCTCTTTTCTGTCACGGGTGTGACAGCAGGGCTCAGAACTAGGCAGGGAGGACTTGGGCTTTGCTGCTTTGTATGAGTAAAAAGATGCAGACAGAGGGAGAGAAATTTATATCTCTGTGAGAATGGCTTCAGTTGCCACTCAGCAGCTTGGGTGGATGACCTTCACACCAGGGAAGAGTCTGGTCTACAGTGACTGCATTTTACTCCTGTTCATAGAAAAACCACATAATGTTTTAACTGCGTTTTGTCACAAAAATAGGTTACAAAAAGAAAAAGGCCACTAAACTAGCTGCCTCAAAGAGGGGGAAAGGGGAGAAATTCAGCACTGGTTTATGTATTTGTCTGTGGGAAACCTCTAGAGCTTTGCTTTTTGCGATGGCCAGGGTGTGGTGGCAAAGCTTTTTGTGTAATGGAAACCATTATTTATGTGACACTTTGACCACAATGCTCATTTCACTCATTAACTCAGCAACATTAAGACTGCTCTCCAGACAATGGGCGTTAGACATTCTGTGTATTGTTATTTCCATGCCTATGCCATTTATGCAGTGGAAGATGTTTGCATATTACATTTGTCACAGACAACTATGGGGTATCAGATGTAGTGGTATTATTTTAAAATAGAACTGTAAAATGCAACTAAATATGCTCAGCTACAGATAGCTTTGGATTTTCTAAACTGAAAATTCCCATAATCTTACAAGAATGTGGTGCAATGTGAATGTTAATGGCTCAGGGGACTGGTGAAGGCAAACAAGGTTTCTTAACTCTTGATAAATAACATAAAATCAAACCCAGCTTGATCTTGTTTGAAAGTCACTATTATTCTCAGATTTACTTGTATTTTGGTTTGGTTTGGTTGTGGCTTTACTAGATGAATATATGATCCAGTTTATCAAATAAAAAGGTGACTCATTCTGATTTTTTAAAAAAGAAATCTGAGTTAAAACTGAAAAACAAACATTTTTAAGGTACTAACACAAAATGAGGGCTTCCTCATCCCTCTTCTTGGAATGAATGCTCCTAAATGAATCCTCCCCAGTGGAAGCCTTTTTGCCCCCCAGGATGAAGGGGCAGTGCTGGAAGTAAAATCTGCACTCATTTGCACCTTGGGTGTGTTCACAAAAGATCTACTGCACCTTTGGCTGGAGAAGGGAGCACAGTTAACCTGTTCAGGGAACACTGTTAACCTGGGAATAGCACAGCGGGAGCCTGGAGGGATGGGAAGTGGCGGGTGAGCATCCCGGGTTGCCTTACAGCATCACAGCAGAACCCAAGCTGGTTCAGCCCCAGGGCCATATTGTGCTTCAACGGAGTAGATTTTGAGAAATTGCATGTTTTAGTGAAGAGGGTGGTGAATGTTAAAAAAAGTTTGAGGAGGAGCAGTGGAAGGGTATGTAAAAATCCTCAAGTCTGGAAATACGGCAGGTAATGCTAAAAGACAGTACGGTTGAGGTAAAATATACAGCAATTTTGTTCTGCTATGTAAAATAAGCTTTTGATTTATGGAGTGTCAAAAATGTAGATTTCTACGCCTTTCACGATGAATTTTTTTGGCAAATTTTTGGATGAAAATTATTATGGGAAAAATGTTCAGAATATAATTATGGCTTTGCTGAAGAAATGAGGGCTCTTTAAAGATGTTTTCTGCTTGTATCTGCCATTGCTGCTGTCAAAGTGCCTCGCTGAACTACTGGGTGGCCCCAGCTGTTCTGTATATTTTACCCCCACCCCCTCTCCAGGGAGTAAAAGCACAATTTGGCCCAATACTTGCTAGAAATGAATTGATTCCACTGCAGACTCCAAGCAGTACATGCTGAGATAATTAAATAAGGACTGTAAACTGTTGTAATAAAATATCATGATTTGAAGTAGGGATAATCATCTTCGTTTTGTGGTGGGACAGCACCTATGGGGTCCTGGCCCATCATGCCAATAAAAATGGTAATACAGAACATCCTTCATGCATCTTTGCTTCTTTTGGGAGGCGAAGTCCAGCTGAAAGCATTTTGAATGCTACTTACTTGAATGAAAGTATTTTTATTTCTAGCTTCTGCAATTAGAACAGTGGAATTTGAGTGGGAACATTGTTTTACCAGAGGAAAGCTTAGCCTACAATTTAGTCCCAATGTATTTGGTTAAAAGAGTTGAACAGCAAGACTTTGGGGGCATCCACTGGTTAATAACCTCACAGTGAACTGGTTGTAGTGCATCTATTTTTTTAGCACTTGGCACCTCTCCTGTAAATGTACTATGGACCCCCTCAAGGACATGCTGTTGCCTTCTCTGCTTTGAACACTACGAGAGCAGGAACCTCACCCTGTTTACGAAACTGATGCCAGCCTCACCTGATGGCCCTATTCCAGTCATTCCCTCCAGGGACTTGTGTTTGGTGTTAGTGTATCTCTGAACACCAGACAAATCCTTTCTCTTCAAATCAGACCTTTCTTACTGTTTGAATATTGCATACCCTTCATTATTAACAACATTCCATTAAAATTAACCATTTCTCCTTTGTCTGAAATTTTTCAGTAGTTTCCACAGCACAGAAGCCAGGGATGGATTAATATGAGCCATGAATGCATTAAGATTTAGCTCTTCCTGAGGGCTGTTGGGAAAGTCAGTCCCAGCCTGAGCAGGAGCACATCAGTATTGCCTCTGTGAGGGATGGGTGTGGGCAATTGAGTCTACATGCAGTGTCTGGAAAGATCTTATGTCCAGCAAGCCACTTGTTCTTATCTTGCTGTAGTTAAAGATATTAATTAACACTTCCCTGGGCGCTACATAAGGTCTGCATTATGCTGTGCATCTACAGCATGGGCTTCTGAAGGAGAAGACTGTAGTGCCAGGATGCTCCTTGGTGACCTGCCGGGCTGGGATGTAATCTTCATTGTAAGCCAGTGGGCTTTTTGTCTGTACACAGCCACTGCAGATGCAGGTCAGATCCTGATCTGGTAAAATTCCATGTGCTGCGACTGCAGCAGCCCCATTCAGGGCTGCACAGGCCGGAGAGCTGGGCCTGAGCCCTCTCTGGCCGCTCTGAGCTAAGGCTGCTGGCCCTCTCCAGTGCTGCCTTCTCCTCCTGCCATTAGTGCTTCTATAATTAAGCTCCTGCCATCGCTCGCTGCCCTTTTCTACACATACACCCTCCTACATCTTTTGGAGGAATGTTCCCTTAGCAAAACAGTTTGCATGTCAATTGCTGATACAACATTGTGTTCTCGATGCCATGAGGTTATATTAGCACTTATATTTGTGTTCACAAGGGTTGCTTGCATACATAAAGCTTGTGGGTGTTTCAGGGCCATAGTATGCAGTGTTACTGGGCAATAATCTTATGATGTAACCATAAACCTCGATTGTCTGTTTAATATCTCAGATGTTTCAATTTGCATTTCGTTAAAACTTGGCAAAAGGTTATCAGCTCAGATCCAAAATTCTCACAAAAATTGTTCTAATATGTAAAGTAAGTTTTGATTTATGGAGTGACAAAAATGTAAATTTCTAAGCATTTCAGTTTATTTTTTTGCCAAACTTTAGACTAAAATGACTTTTTTTTTTTTTTTTTAAAGTGAAATGATTCTGGATGTAGTTATTTTCATGATTGTGGAGTAAAAGCAGTTGAAGATGTTAATTTAACTGCATTTACAAATAACTCTGGTAAAGAGCATTGCTTCCCAGGAAACGAATAAGACATCTATACTGAGCTTATTAAGAATTAGATGTATAGGCAGAATATGATATTATTTTTTTGCAGGGAACCTGACTATAAAATAAACTATAAGTACATTTAATATTACCAAAATATGTATTGCTCTTGATCTCCTCCTCAATGCTATTTACTCATTCCAGAGCTGTTCTGCATTATAAAATATGATATATAATTATTGGGTAACTCTTGTTGTAAAAGAGCAGGCTACAAATATGTAATATTTCAAAGGAGACTTCTTTTGCAATAGGAATACCTTTGACCATTGAGGAAAATACTCATTTCATGCTGTATTTACTGCTGGAATATCGTTGAAAGTACGACAGACTTCCAGTGTATATGCATAGATAGATTTTGTAAAAGAAATGTCTAAGAGCAGATTGCCTTTGATGCTATATAATTTGAACAGTAGGATAGTCTCAGATTTGTAGTAGTAGTTTGGAGAAGGAAAGAGTATCAACAGCTCACATAAAAAATCCTCAATTTAAATTCAGTTATCATATTTTCCATTAAGATATACAGAAATACAATTTTTTTTTTCATAAATTCCCTACTTTGTTGTTGTTTTATACATAAAACAGGCAATGGGGTCTCTTGTGTTTAATCATTTTAATTAAAAGTGTGAATTTTGCCAGTTGTATCAGCTGGTCTCTCATTTTCTGTGGAAGGATTTCTGCTGTGAAATTGGTTTGAAATCTGGTTACCTTTTAATATTTGAAATCCCAGAAGAGTGTTTGGATTCAAAAGAAAACTATAACCTATTAACCTTGCTTTAAATATTTGAATGTTATTATTTAAATTTGTTATTTTCCAACAAGTCTTCTAAAATACTTGTGAGGTAGGGTGCAAGGAATTCAGTGTACTTGTAAGCATAACTTCTCTAGATAAAGCTTGAAATATCTCTTGCAGGAAATGTCAGCATTTCCAAATTCTTTTTCCCCAGTGAAACAAATAAAAAAAAATAAATCAGAAAAGGAACATTTTCACACAGCGGGGAAAGGATTCTGAGGAGTTTTGAATGGGAAATGTCAAAACAGAAAGTGTAACTGTTTCAGTTTTCAATTTCTTTACATTTTGATTCAAGATGAGATTTTTCATTTTGATTATCTCTATCACAGAATGAAAGGCCTTTGTCAAAACTGCCATTTTCACATGAAAAAGTTTCAAGTTCTAAAAATCACCTTTTTCCAGTGAGAAATCTCGTTGACTGAGGCAGCTGGACCAGCTGGACTGTGAAGCTGAGCTGCAACCAGCAGCTGTCCAGCTCTCACATGTGGGCTTTAGGGAGGCTCTGCTGGCCGTGCCCACAGACTCTGCTCCTCAGCTGGGGCAGCCTCCCAAAGGAGCTGCAGTGTGAGCCTGGTGAGCAGAAGGCACCATCTGGCTTTGGATGGGTGTCAGGCAATGTCAGGTGGCAATGTGGCCCCACAGCACTTTTGAGGAGGTGCAGGCAAGGAGAGGGATGTGGCATGGGAAGGGACATGGTCCCAAGACGTGATCAGCCCACCCATGGGAGGCAGGACGTGATGTGCCAGATGTGCCCCGAGTTGTGTCCACACCCAGGACTGAAGGCTCAGGGTGCAGCTGATCAGAGTTTCTCACAGGCTTGTATGTCTGAAATGCCAGGCACTGTGCCGACACTTTGGGGTTTGACACTTTCAGCCATGGGGCAGCCAGGGGTGAAGGATGAATCTGTGGTTCCTCCCTTGCTCCCCCTGTCCCCTGCCTGCCTGCACCCGCCTGGGCAGCAGGGCTGTCTCCTCCCCACCATGTCCTGTGGCACCTCTGCCAGAGCCAGGGCAGGCAGTGAAGCCTTGGGACAGACACTGCCACTTGCTCACAGTGAGAAGGCTGTCCCTGCGCAGCCCCCAGCCAGCTGTGCACACAGGAAGGGCAGCAGTCCTCTGTGGGGGCCAGCTGTGATGTGCTTCTCTGGGGAGCTGTATTTGGGCGTCTGAAGGGGTACTCTGATGATGAAAACAGGACACCTTAGATTGCTTTCACCAGAAAGACTCATTCCTTCAAATCTTTTAAATTGTTCATGCATGCAGTGCATCTCCCTGAAAGAGTGGTGGCATGTCAAAAGGAAACCAGTTGCCTTGCTGTGCAAGAACAGGATAGGGTTTTGTAAACCCTAAGGACACAGAAGGTGCTACAGTAAATAGGCGTGTAGGCTCTCAAATCTTTAGTTACTCGTGTGTCTAATGCCTCATTGATTCCATCAGGGTAAGTGACGTGATTTTAGTAAAGTAAGAGAGTGCAATTTTCAGAATCCTTTATAAAAGTGAAATTCCACTTTTGATGGTGGAAACCACAGCTGGAATGTTTTTTGAATGCAAGAGAAAAAAAGACAGTTTAACCCCTCTCAATCCCAACTCTGTTCAATCTTGCCCCCATATAAATGGACCCCATTTTACTTTTCTTTTGCATTCCTGATACTGCATGTGCTGTATGTACTTTGTCTCTGTGATCTGCTAAGGAAAGAAGTATATATTTAAATAGATATATTTTATATTTATGCATATTATTTAAATATGTATATACATATTTAAAAGTTAAAAGATGCTGTTTTTTCAATTGCCTTTACTTGCAACCAAGAGAAACAAAGCTTTGATTTTTAAATGCTTGTAAACCAAGCTTTCAGACCTTACGACAAAGTTTGTCTTTCCATCTGGGTCCCTGTGTCTGAAGTTGCTAATTTTGCAGAACTTTCATCCTGGAAAAGTTTAGAGGAGTTCTGCAGGTCTCTGGAATGTTCACCTGGGCTGTATCTGTACGTGGTTTTGAACATACCCAAGAAGTCTCAGTCCAAACAATACGTCATCATTCTGCCCCCAAACCTTTTATTATTAACAGTCCATGAGCCTTAACTCCTTTTTAATGCATTGATTACTCTTGATAATGCTCCAGCATTGGTTTCCTTATGACAATGCTCCTTTCCAAGCTGATAACCTCTGAGTAGACATCTTTGTGCAATAGTCAGCCATGCCTTTATCAGTCCTCAATTCATGTGGCACACCAAATTTTCCTTTGCATACCACAATCAAAAGAAACGTAGTTCAAGAAACATTAGCGTTTTTTCCCTACATTTGTGTTAATTACAAGTACACCATACCCAAGTACTGATATAACTTTACTGTATAGAAGCCTTCAAGTAAAACAGTATTTATTGTGAAGGATGATTGCAGTTTCAATAACAGCTCCTTCTTATTACTTAAAAAACATATATTTAGCCAGATACCATGAACACTAAATTTAGTTCACTTGGCAGCACTTTAACCAACACTTTTATAATCTTTGTACTTAAAATCCCAAATAAGCCATAATTCACTGGCCATGCTGAGTAGTGACTGTATGCATCCTATGTTTTAGAATAAAAGTATAAAATTACAGAGATATGATCAATTATTTTAGAAAATGTAAATGTAGTGAAATGGCGTAGAAGAGAACCGCACTGGTCTTCATTACTTTGAAAACAGAAATTGCTGGGAAGCAGGGGTAATCTGGAAAGAAACGGCTCCTGGGGAGAAATGGCTTTTCTACAAATGGCACTGACTGAATTCAAAAGAGAGGGGATAACAAGGCGTTGGTTAATAACAAGCCAAGAGTGTTTCATACCCTTTCATCTCAGAAATTACAAATGTAAAGTAACCATATTCTGTCTGATCACTGGATTATTCATTGGAACCCATTTTCCTTTGGGACTGAGAGTAGTGCATGTGAGTGAAAGTCCCTCAGTGCTGCAAGCGGCCATCTCTTCTGAATCACACAGGGAAACAATTGGGATCCACTTGCATGAGAGACCTTCTTTTACCTTCATCTCAAATGTTCTTCTACACCCAAGAGCTGCAGGAGCGTTGAAATAAAACCTTGAAGTTTTGGGCTTCTTCCTTCTTGAAGGAAAGTGCCTTTTAAGGAGTTCTTTGATTTCCAGTTAAAAAAGGGGGTGGGATTTTACATATTGTTTTTACAGGGGCCCTTAGATTCAAGTGGGAGGTGGAACAGGTTGTCCTTGTGCTGGCAGTGACCCACTCATGCTGCTGGCCAAGGGCTGGTTAGAAGGGAGCAGAGCTGGGAGATGTTTTTAAAGCATCTCCTCTGAGTAGCCCTGATGATGCAATTCACTCTGGAGCAGAACAGGGAAGGTCTCTCCTCCACTGAGGAGGTATTAATTCTCTCAGTTAATAATTTAATTGGGGGTAAAGTTTCCCACAGAACATTTTATCTGAATTTACAAATCCTGAGAGCACAGAGAAGGATGGGTGAAACTTTCCAAGTTAACCTTGCAACAAATTTAAATAATTAGTTTCAGAAATGTGGCCATGTGGAAAAAACCAAAGCCTTCCTCTAAAATGGGAGTACTTAACACTGGCAAACTAATAATAACCTGATAAACACAGGGCTTTATAAAAATGTAACATTTTAAAATTTTGGTTAACTTGGTGAGAATTAGGAACAACATGAACAATATAGAAAATATCTTGAAGATTGGTTATTGGAATGAGCTAATATTTCACTATTTGGGGGTTAGGATGTAGACCTTTTTCCCCAAATTTCTTTAAAAATTGCTCCAAAGAGTCTGGGGACCTCTTGTGGGAAATGACCACTAGAGACAAAAGCATTTTGGAGACAGTGCCCCAGGGATGATCTTCAAATACATTTCCCTTTAGCTTGAAGTTGCTTTTTTCTTTTCTTCTATGTTGTTTCAGTTCCTCTGTTGGATTATTTCTTAAGAACATGGGATTGTCTGGTAATATTGTTTTGTGCATTTTTTACCAGATTCAAAGGCAGTGGAAACTGCCCATTGTCCTTAACCAAACTGGTTGAAGCAGTAAAGGTCTCAGGGATTAATTTCCAGCAAGTTTTAGGAATACATGTGGTTGTTTAGAACAGAAAGGCTCTCTGAGTTTTGTCAGAAGGAAAGGATGTGGTGTGAACATGCCTGTTAGCAGAAGGTGAGCATGCCTGGAGATGTCCTGCTGTATGGCCCAGCTACCTGCAGCCCTTGGCTGTCAGCTCACAGCCCACAGCCCCATGAGCTCAGGCTTTGTTGTTTCCAGTGCTATTGGAAATGTGTGGGAATCTTACCCAGGCTGCACACTTGCTGTCACTTGCTGCCAAGAGTGCCAGTCCTACTGTCCATCCAGCACTGCCTTCCCAGTCCCAGCCACTGTGCCAGTACCAGTGTGCTCGCTGTGGAGCAGCCCAGTGACGCTCCCTGTCAAATCTGGGATTTGTTTGGCCAAGTGAGTCTGCAACTTGGTGAGATTCTTGATCTAGCCCCTGAGACAGTTGTGTCAGTATTGATGCAGGCCCAAGGGATGAGCAGGATCCCTTTTGGTATCTGTTGATACCCTTTTGTATCTTCAGCTGATCACTACACCAGATACTGGGGTTCCAATGAGATGTTTGTGTATTGTATGGGTGCCTTGTTTTTATTTTCTGCTCTCATTTCAGGTAAACCATTGTGAGTTATCAGGAAAGCCTCTCTGCATCTTTGTTGCAAGCCTTTTGAGTGAGCAGCAGCAGCTTTACACTTGTGAATTTTCTTCTGTTCCTCCTAACCATAATCTAATTTGGAGTTTTTTCATCTTTCTGTTTAACAGGAAAGATGCCTGCTCTAAAAATATAGAATATGGCTCCAAATCTCTGTTCTGAGAACAGCTGGTCACGTTCAAAATGAATGCCTAAAGAAAATAGCAAATTTGAAAAGAAATGTGAGTTTCTGAATTCTGGCAAGTGAAAGGCTGGCCTGAGGTAAGCCAGCCAATTCCTGGATGACTCCAGCGCCAGTGTGAGTGCCAGCACTTTTGCCTTCTCTCTTTCACTGCAGAGCTGGTGCTAAGGTTTCAGTTTCACGTAAACTGTTCCCCAAATGGTTAGTTCTGGAAATAACAGCCCAGTTCCAATGATGACACAGGTGACATTTTCAAAATCAAAAACTGGGACAGTTCTGTAGTGACATTTTTAGGGTCTCAAAATATCCCTGCAAAAGACGAACGTATGCTTAAAAAAACATGCTGATGTCACTACTGCCAGTGTCTGCTTCAACAGCGATACATACATACTTCCCTGAGCACAAGGTTTTTTCCAGTTGCTTTAATTTGAAGTAAATTGTGTCATGAAACACCAAAAGTGCTGCTAACATTCATTTGGGTCTTGTCTGAATTGTGAGGCTGAAACGATTTAAGTTCAATTAGTTCAGTAAACCAGCAGGACAAGTATGCAGCACCTCTTGGATTGTGTAAACTCATTATCTTTTAGCCCATCTGTTTGGTTGGTATGCACTCGCTGGCCAGAGCTCAGGTTGGAAGTGTCATGGAGGCATTTGATGCTGGATGTGGAATCCCAGGGCTGTACAGGCCACCAGGGATGGGCAAAGGCTGGCATGGAGAGGGAGCTGTGCAGGGGCTGCACTTGGTGGGCTGCCCTGCCCACCCCAGCTCCTCCTGCGAGCTGCACTCTGGCCTTTGCTCTCCACAAAGGTGCTGCAACTTCTGCTCATTTTGGAGGAACATCTTGACCATGTGTTTTGCACCCAGGAAGAAATCAAGCATTTTTTTCAGTTTACATTGCAAGTGGAAAAACCTGTGCAGCTCGGGTGCTGAAAAAACTTCTGGGCTGCTAAGAAGCCCTATGGGCTAAAATAAATGCTAATAATTGTTTTAACTATTAGAAACTAAAATAGTTTTTTCCCAGAGAGCCACAAATCCCACTAATTAGAAGTGGGACTAATTGTCACCAAAATACAGGAAATCCTGTATGTTTTGCTAGGCATCCAGTGTGCAGGGCAACATGTTGGAGATACCTCTGCTGATGGGCCAGGGTGTAAGCAGATGAGGAGGTGTCTGTGCTGCTCAGCAGTGCACTGG
Source organism: Setophaga petechia (assembly GCA_024362935.1). NCBI lineage: Eukaryota > Metazoa > Chordata > Aves > Passeriformes > Parulidae > Setophaga > Setophaga petechia. The sequence goes on from JANCRA010000005.1 coordinate 27,500,029, forward strand.
GAGGAGCTGCAGGGCTGCCAGGCATCTGCGAGGGTACTGAACTCCTTTGTCCAGACCCCTCAGCTTTAGGACAGATGCTTAAAGCTCTTCCCTGTGTTAAGTGTACACACCAAAAGGTGACAGGTACACAGAAATAAATTGTAGGCATCTTAAATGTACCTGCTCTACCCCTAGTTACAAAATGGCTTTTCTGCTGATGGGTATTTCCTACAGTATTTGTCAAACAGTAGGTTCATGGCTTAGTCAGGGACAAAGTTATTAAGGACATAAAACGCCATCTGGATGATGCTAATAAACATAAAACCTAACCTTCAGATGCACTGCAGCAGTGACCAGACTGCACCAGGCCAGATTACCCTTTGTGCTAAAATCTGAGTCCTGTGCTAACCCCCATGGCTGCCCAATCTCATATATTTCACTCTTAAAATGTGGTTATTCCACAGGAATAGTAGGACCAAGTGACCTATCCCTGACATCTTACTGGAACCTTGTCTTAAAAGGACTGATTTCCTAGTAGAGATTCTTTTTCAGTTTCTAAACAGTTGGTGGTTGCTTTTAAACTTTTATTTAGGATTTCTGTTTCTCAGTTTAGTTGGCAGTTCTTGTGGCAAGGAAAAAAATTTAAAACCCTTTTGCAAGCTGAAAACACCCAAACCTATCCTATAAATGCATTTTGTACTTGTTTATATAAGAAAATGCCGGGATTTTCCATTCAAAATCTATTCTGTGTTCTAAGAATAAGCTAGCTATCAATTTACTCTCATAATCTCTTGCAGATTATATCACTGTTAGGGTGAGAGAAGGCTATGCAGGCCTAACCCTAAACTATTTAGCATTAAAGGGTGGTTTTCCTCTGCAGGAAGATTTTGGGGTTTTTTCTATGACAGGGCACAGTTTGTCAGGTGAATTTGTGTTTATCAGTAGCAATTGATATTGAATGTTGGTATTTGCTAACAAACATCACACAGGTGTTGTGATTTATTGTTCTAAATACAGCTGCTGTGCAGACAGCAGGTGAGAAGTGCTAGCAAAGGGCAGCTGCTCTGGCTGCCCCCAGCTGTGCTGACCTGGACAAGGCTCCAAGGCAAGGTCCAGCATCACCTTTGATCAGCCATGCCGTGCTCTCTGAGGGCTTGCACTGAAACCTGTGACTCAGCTTGCAGTCAAGATCTCACCCCTGAGACTGCAGTGTAAATAAATATCTGCCTTTTTACCCACCCAGGCTGAACTGAGCAGACCTCTAGACAAATGTAGCTTCATGTGTTATTCAGTGCTATGAGACTGTGAGGAAGATGCACACATTAAGGTGTCCAAATCTGATGCCAGAACTAGTCAGATGCTTCCCAAATGAGCATGCACATGTGCGAGAATTGAAAATGTTGCACTTAAGAAGGACAGAAAGTGAAGTTGCTGTATAATCAGAGGCTTCTCCATGCTGTCAGGCTGATTTGCAGCTTTGTGTGTGGCACATTAAAATAGACAGGACAATTGTAAGTTTAATTGTAACCTGTGAGTCTGGTCTAACCTTCTGCTTCCCGCACAACCCAGCAGCAGAGTGGTTAAAGAGCTTTGCCACTGTCACTTGGTGCTTGTTGGACAGTGCCATTTTTTTAAGGGAATAAATCACAAAACACTGCAAGCCCTACCATGCACGTTGCTGTGCAAGCAGTAGCAAAGGCTTGACCACTTGGCAGCATCCATATGTGCCCACAGGCTGAGCAGTAACTCAGGCATGGGGAAACTACAGCTATACACTGCACATGTGTTATCTCTTTCTTCCTTCTCTGTGTAGGCTCAGTATTAGAAAAACATTTTCGACAGGAATAAATGGTATTTCCAGTGTGCCTGTACTATTGTAGGAATTGTTCTGGGAGCAAGAGTGTGAGTAGCTGACTCTCACTTTGTGAAATGGTGTTGATGTTAATTATTCCTCTGTACTTCTACACCTCTGTTGCGACCATCTCTTAATACTTACTGTAGAAGATCCTTTTGTTATGTAAGTTTAAAGTATCCTCTGTCCCCAGCAATGTCCAGTCTCAAGGGAAAGAAGAGTGGGAGAGTTTCAAGTAAGTGCCATAGGGGAAGTTGGTGTTTTAGTGCAGGGCACAGGTTTCCACATGCACAAGTGTGCTTGCCTCACCTCCACCACCCAGTGTTGATGGGCAACTTGATGCTGTGCACAAGTTTGGGAAGGGCTTCCCATCCCAGCACAGTGACCCATGTGTGGAGAGAGAGCACTTGGTTTCCCCTCTCCAGACCCCTCTTTCTGTGTCCCATACACTCTGCATTTGGGATATGGGGTTTTTTGCTTATTTCTGGTCAGGCATGAGGTGTACATAAAGTAAAAATGCTCAGTCAGTAGCATGTTCTCTACTAAACAAATTTCTGCTCATGAACTTTTAATACTAGTAAGACATTTGGTAAAAATCTTAATTTGGCTGAAGCCATTATGGGTGTATCACACTCAAATGAAAGTAGCATTTCTGGTTTTCATCCGATATATACTTTGGCTCAGATTTTACGTTCCTTTTCAAGAATATATTGAATATATTGCCTCTAGTTGGCTCCATGTGTAGTGGATTTAGCTTCAGGTGGAAGAAAGTAGAAATTTTTGCAAACAAAAAAATTCATCCTTATGAAAATTGGTTGCAATTTAATAATTCATAGAGTAATATTTAGAACAAGAAACATCAGAATAAAACTTAACTAAATATTCACAGTTTGGGAATACCCATGTTTACTTGCTAACACTTTTTGCAAAATAGGAGCCCAAATATAGGAAATCTGTGCTATTATTCATTACAATTAAATGGGCTTTGGCTCTCAGAGACTCCTGCTAAAATCTGCACTCTGGTGAACAAGTCTGTACTAGATTATTTAGTGTCTGCTATTAATAAATATTTCATTGTGCTGATGGAAAATATTCCTTTTGCTTTGTGATACAAGCCCCTTTTTTTTTTTTTTTTTTTTTTTTCATCCTGAAGGAAATTTAAGGTCCCTGTTTTAATTCTCTTTTTTTTCTTTTTTTTTTTCCTCCCTACGATAGAACTTTCATGCACAGGCAGCTGCTGATCTGATTAAGGAGTTTGTGCTCAGGTTAGTAGGCTGGATGTAATTGAGATGTTGTGATAGGCTGAGAAAGGCAAATGGAAGAAGTGATAAGGAGCCCAAATCACCTTTGACAAACTGTCCCTTCCTTCAGTGATACTGAGGTGCAGTTGAATTCAGTCAAGGCTCCTGACATTAAACTAGGATTTCAAATGGAGAGAGGCCTTTTCAGTCAATGGTCTTTTTAAGGCCATGGAAAACAAGTGAGTTTTCAAAAAAACATTTTTCAGTTGAAATAGTCTTTTGCCAGAGATGCCATGATTAATCAGTTCCTGCCACCAGAATGGAACTCTATTGTGTATCAGAGAATTGAGATGAAGGAGAAAACCTGGTGAAAACATCTTTGAGTTTCACCATACAGTCCTGGAAAACCAAGGAAATTTCTAACAAAAACTTCTTCCCCCCTTATTTTTCATCAAAACACCAATGGAAATAAGAAGGGTCAGGTGATGGGTTTCCTGACCAGTTCAGTTCCCTTGCCTATAGGACCAGAAGATCCTCTGTCCCACAGGACACTATCCCTTTTCTTTGCTGATGAATTCAGCGGGCTGCAGCAATCCTAGGGACCTTGGGATTTGTTCTGTGCCACGAACATCAATGCATATCCTCAGATATCTGTGCATGCTCCTTGCTGGTCTGATTGCCTCTTAGGAAGGCTTCTCTAAATCCCCTCCCTTGATATCTTTAAATAGGGGCTGTGCACTGGCTAGCATTAATTTAACATGATAGCCAGATTCACCCCTGGATGATAAACCAACACTCATCAAAATTGTCATAAACTGTTTCTTCACCTCAGAAAGAGCAAGACTTGTCTGGCTGCCCTCAAAGTCATCAACTTGTGTATTGACTTTGGGACTTTATAAAAAAGAAACAGTGGCAGTCAAAGGAGCAACTTCAAGGTAACAGTGCCCAGGGAGTGCAAGTTCTGCCCTTCCTGTACCTGCCTCAAGGTCTGGATGTGAGTTGGGTTCTGCAAGCCCCGTGACTGGGCACTCTTTCAGATCCAACAGAAGATATGGAGGAGGAAAGCATGGAAGCAGGAACACAAAATGCCTTCCCCTTCTATTCCCAGCAGAGCTGACCAAAGCAGCATTGCCTTTAGGCTCTTGTTCTGCTCTCTGCTTTGGGCTTTGTTGCTCCTTCAGTGTTCAAGTGTCCAGCATATGATGTGTGTTTCTGGAAGAAATCTGAGGGGATGAGGGGGCTATGGGCACTTTAGTTATTTCAGTACAAGGTTTTGTGGAAAAGATAGCAACGTTCACACAATCTCTTGCTTTTTAGGCAGTGGTGTAATGTTTCTTTCCTAACATCCAAGTCTAATGGTTGTTTAGAAATCCAAAACATAAAGATTGACAGTTTTCTAATTCTTCCATTACTCCAGATGATTGATTCCATTTTCTAACTGGAGAAGTTGGCTTTTAGTGTTGAATGAACCATGTTCCAATGCCCTTTCATTATTTATGTTCATTAATGAACACCCCCCCTCCTGCCCTACCACCTCCCATTTGCCCATAATGCAGTGGCCATTATGTCCCTATACCAAAATCACACACCCTTAACTGTTTTTAATAATCTGCGTGTGGTCTGTCTGGCTGTTCTGTCTGTCTGGCACAAGTTTCCAAGGCTATTAAAAAGGAAAAATAGCATTGGCTCCTGTCAATGAGACCGGGAAGATTTTCAAGGTCAAATCCTGCAGCAAACTGCTTTCTTTCACAAATGTGAGAGACTTGTAAGAACCCCATTCACGTGATAAATATTTATGATTTGGGAGGAGGAATTCAAGAGTAAGCGAAATCTTCTGACATTGACTATCGTGGGAATTTGGGGGGAAGAAGGACGGGAACAAAATTAAGGGGAAAACCTTCAGCAATTTTAATCATTTCAATTGCATTTTCTCAGCAATTTACTTTTCACTTGGGAAAAATCCTTTTCCATTGGAAATAGTGAATGGGAGGGGAACTTTTTTCCTTTCCAGTCTAAGTTCTTTATATTAAGCCTGTAAATCCTGAAGCAGGACTCTCTCAGTGGTAAATACTATTGTGGTAATGGATTTGTTGGCATCCCTTAAAGCTGAGGGACTATGTGAATTTGCCAATGTATGGATCTGCTTTCCTTCATTCCAAGTTTCTCAGCTGACTTGTAATTGCATTGCATGGAAGGCATATATGTTTTCTTGGGGTAAACTGAGATTGTGACCCAGGGGAGGAGTACATACTTTTTCCTTTTTCCTTTCTTCATTTGGAAACCTAAGGAAATGGAGACCACTCCCTTTAGGCTTAGACATGTTTCTTCACCAAGAGTGTTATATCTTGGTTAAGGGATGAAGTGCATTAAGTAAATATCCCTTACCAATTACCAGAGAATTTAAAGTCTGAGTATCCTAGAGGAGACTAGCCAGATTTTCTCATTAGTAACTGGACATTTCTAGGAAGGTCTGGAATCACAATTTAGCATGATTTCTGTGCAGTCTGATTTATCTGTGAGATTCTGACTTTTTTCCCATCAAAACAATTTCAGCTTTTTTCTAATGGGTCCTTGTGTGACTTGGACTTTTCCTTAAGAAATGAAATTCAATTAAATTTTAAAATCTGACTATTCAGAAGCTTTGAGTAGAAAACATTGTCTCCCTAACAGAGACATTCCTTTGGGCATGCTGAGGCATCCACTCAGCCATGTCGGACAGAGACAGGGAAATTTCATATTCCCAAATAGTAGTGTTTTCCTTCTACCACAGTTTAATTTTCTGCTCTATTTGTGCATAATCTAAAGATACTTCTGCATGGAATTAGATTATTAGTTCAACTACATCCTCTAAGATGCACCTTTTTCTGTGGGTTTTAACAATTATAACAGTAAGCACAGGTATTTGTGTTCCTCTGGCAGGTGAAAATTTGAGCTGATGAAGGAAACAAAGGGGGAGAAAGTAGTTTATACACAGAGGTAAATGCTTTCAAGTAATTTTATATCTAAAAGAAAAAAAATAAAAACAGAACAAAACCACCCTGTTACTCAAAAAAACTTAGCCAGAAATTCATATATTAAAGCCCAGATACATCAGCTGTTGCACATCATGTAAAAGGAAAACATTTTTGCACAGTTTGAGTAGTCCATCACCATAATCATCATGTTCCTGTGTTTAGTCCAGGGGAAGCCAGGGGATAGAACATGCAGGACATGATGTATGGCACCAGCAGGCTCCACAGATTCCCTTCCTCTGCTCATCTCAGACCTCCATGCTGACATCTACCCTCTCCTTTCTTTCACCTCCCTCCTCAGACCATGTTTGTTTTATTATTATTTTAATTATTTTATTATTATTATTGTTTTATTCTAAATCTTGCTGCCTTCCTGGCCTCCTCATGCACCCCTAGTGCCAAGAGTTTTGGCCATGGTCTCTGGCACCTGAAGAACCTGCAAGTTCTTCCAGAGACCTGAGAACTGAGCCAAACACACAGGAAAATCCCCAGGACAACAGAGCACTTGCCTTACCCCTCTAGTTCTGTAATATTCTCATGTAAAACCAAAACTTTCCAGACAGTGCTATCAAAATATGGAAAGTCTTTCGTACAGAGCATGCAGAAGTTTCATCTGAGCATGGTGTGTAACACTTAGAAGCCCCTGAGTACCACTGCTGACTTCCATCCTGGGGAAAATACAAAAGACAGGTTAGTTGTGTATACACTGCATAAAAAAATCAAGTTGCCAAAAATAAAAACGAAAAGTTATGTCTTCTACTTAATTTATTTAATAATTTGTAAACAAACCATCTTTCTTGAGAAAAATGGCCTAAATTCTGAGATTCTCATAAAAAAGAATTTTAAATGGGACCTGCAGTCAGTAATAGAGACAAAGTTACAGTCCCTCCTTCTTGACACTGACTATGAGAGAGCTTTATAAGCTTTGCGTGTGGCCTGAATGGATGAGAGGGTGTTTTATCAGGTACAAATGATGTTTGGCAACACTAAGCTAAATGCATTTCAACTTTGAGTAGAGAGATACATGCAGTGTTAGGGTCATTGCTGTTATTTTAAATTAACATTTATTAAATACCACTATTTACTTAAGTGGTGCTTGCCAACAACTTGCAAACTTGTAGATGGCAAAGATTTCACAAAGCTTCCCATTTTCAAACTATTTAGTATATTTAGGGTAAATCACAGATACAAAACCAATGTGCTGCATTTACTCTTGAAATTACTCTTTTTCTCATCCTCTTGTTTGTTTTCAGAACAGAATCAAATAACTTTAACAGAAGTAGGTTAGTATTCCTACAAACAGCAGCCATGCTCTGTGTCTGGCTGGATGATGGTCAGGACATGAGTGGAGTGGATCCCTGCTCTCTCCAGGGACCACTGGCTTCTCAGGGCCAGGGGTCAGCTGGCATCAGCCCCAAGAACTGAGCACTTCAGGGCTTTCCCTGTGGAAATGCGTTTGGCCCAAATGCCAAGCAGGGTAAAGGAACAGGAAAGGAACCGCATCGCAGAGCATAGACCTGACTGCTTCATGTCATTGTATTGCTAGAGACCTGCCAGCAGCTTCCTTCTGTTCCAGCACCTTCACAGCTTTGCTCCCATTTCCTCAGGGCATGTCCTGCCGTTGGCAGGGGTACGGTGGCACATCCCATCTGCGTCTGGCAGAGCTCACTCTGGAACCCCACAGAATATCACACCGAGGGCTTCAGCTTTCAGTGCTTAGACACCAGAGCATGCACCCAGGCAGTTTAGCATGAACTCACTGTTTATTGGAGAGGGATAGAAAGTCATTTTCAGTCCCACTCTCACAATAATTTTCCTACAACTCTGCTTCTGCTCGATGTAAGTCCTGGAGATGAAGCCTGCAATCTGTGGGCAAGCTCTGCTCTCGGGTCAGCAATGCATGACCCCACCACAGCCCAGCTATCCTGGTCTCACCTGCCTGGTCCATGCTTAGGAAAGTTATGCCTTTGGCTTTGTGTAGTTCAGCATTCCCATTGTTTGGGTGTTTGTTTGCACCCAAGATGATTAACCTGACACTGCTGGTGGCTGCCTGACAGAGAGCAGAGCAAACACAGGAGTTTACAGCACTCCAGCCAGTTAACAGTTTGCAGAAGTTAAAAACTCTCACGTTGCAAATAATTTTTTCCCATTAACTTGTGTATGACACTGAAATAAAAGGAACCATTTCCTCTGAAGGAGGCTGTGCTAATAATTAAACTCTGTGCCAGGACGCTTTAGGAAGAGCAGATACTGAACTGAATGCTAAACAAAAGTGTAATGGAAAGCGAATCTGTGTTTTCTGTCTAATTTTCTTAGATGTTAAGGCCTATTTATGATCTCCCTCATGCCTTAGAAACCTCTCTGAAATCAACACATATGTGCTGTCATGCAACCTGGTTATATTTAGCAGGGGATGAATTTTCATTTAGGACAACTGTTTGCTCAAAGCTGATATTGTTTCAGTTTCAGGAGGAGCTCTGGGTTTAGTTGTTACTGATCTGCTGCCTTGAGAGCTGTGTGTTCACCCAGATAATGTGCTCCGCAACTACTTTGTATGCACTGGCTCTGAAGGTTGCTGCTGCCCCATAGCCCTGGTATTGGGGTCCAGATCCTCAGCTGGGATGTCCAGACTGACCCTCCACAGCACCAATTTGGCTCTGCCAGTTTGCAGCAGCTCAGAGTATGATCCTGCCCGCAGGATCAATGGCAGCAGCAAGTTAAACAAAGAAGTTTTCTTTCTTATTTTGAAGTAACCAAAGCTGGGGTTATAAGACAACCAAGGTGAATGTGGGAAAGTGGTTTCTTTTCCTAACCACAGGGTGACTCCCTGTTTTCTAGGGAACAAGTATCCCCATTTCTAAAGTTTGAAAGCTAAAGCAACCTGAAATCTTGCCTTCTCTGCCTGTGCATGAGGAGAAGGTTCAAAAGGAGCTGAAGCAAATGCTGCTGAGCACAGGCACATGATGCTCTCACCTCTAGCACTGCTGCTGCAGCCCTGGACCTGTCCTCTGAGCCCACAGCTTTTCCTTGCTTCAAAATCTTCTGCTGCATAAGTTAAAAAAGGGGATTAATGAGAAAGTCAAAGGGGCTGACTTTCACCAGATCCGAGAAAGAAGCCTCACTCCACCCCACAGTGCTGTGCTGGTATATAGACACAGGAAACTAGTCTGATATTTTTCTTATTTTGCACGAGACAGTATGGATGGAACTCACAGCTTTCATTTTTGTTGGAAAATAGTACTTAGTAAGTTGACTTTTAGATGGGCAACCCTAACAGCACAACTGTTTAATGAACATTACTGTTTCAGTGTATGTGGATGTGTATACACAGCAGACAGCACATGAATAGTTGGTAACAGCTGGAATTTAATTTAACAAATGATCATAGAAAATGTAGGGCTGACTAGTAAGGTGAATTATTGGCTTTTTCATCACTGAGATTATGAACCACATCCAATCCAGACTGAGAATTAAAAAAAAAACTCTTTTTGATTAAATGCAAGGAGTCTTCCAGGAAATTTGAGTACAAGCAGGTCAGTTCTGTTTCACGGTTGCCAAGCAGAGGCTGTGGGAGGTCTGGGGTCTGTTGCCAGCTGCTGGTGGAACATTAGGGACTTCTGACAATGGGCTAACATAGTTTGGACCCTACCTTTAAGGATGCTGTTCCAATACCCAGTATTAGAAACCAGAATATGAAACAATCTTCTTAAGCAAATTCCCTCACACTTACTTAGCAGCATCTCCAGGAAACTGTGGGGCTGGGGACAGGGGGAGTGTTGTAAGGTTTTTGGGGTTTGGGGGTTTTTTTCCCCCCAACCTAACGCATCAACAGACTCCTAACCAAGGGCATTGGTTTTTGTAAATTTGAGATTAAACAGAGATGGCAGTTTGGACATGCTAAGGAATTTTTTAAAATAAGGGTATTTTTATTGTTTGCCATCACTGCTTTCCCCTAAGACAGGATGGTGTTCCCATGTGTGAGAACGACTTGGTCTGGAAATCTTGCATCTGTTTTATCTACTGGCTCTTGCTGTGAACTAATGCATTTGATTAAAGATTTTAAGCTGTATGCTTACTGTTGGACCTCTTCTGTTTGAAGTGTTAGGATGCTGAAAACTTCATTGGGTGCTTTAAATCTTATGTATCTAAACCCTGCTAGGAAGTAATTTTTGTTGGCTATTTCTCAAGCACCAGCAATGTGGCTTGGTGATGTGTGAAATGCTAATATCAGGAAACTTTCCTTCTCAAGTAATTTACATTAGAGAATGAACAGATTCAGTGAGACAGGGTGAAGCCCCCAGGCCCCTGTCATGAAGTCAGCAGATGTTTCCCTCCTCCTTAACCTGGGGTGGTTTTTTGCTTTTTGGGGGTTTTTTTATGTAAAGGCATTTTGGAGGAAGGGATCTTCCTAAACATTGGGCTTGTCAGAGTGCTGTGTGTATTTTAATATCCCTGTGGTGGGAAGGGAGAGGAGCTAAGAGGCAAGAGAGAGCCTGGCTGGGTGCAGCCTGGGGGCTCAGTGGGCTGAAGCCTCCGTAGCCCCTGCTCTGCAGTTCCATTGGTGCTGCATGGGTGCTGAGCACTGCCTGCAGCGAAGCAGTGTTTGCACTCACTGCAGTGGTGTCAGCAGCTACTCACAGCACAGATGACAGGTTAGATCTGCTTCAAGTGTCCCAGAAGTCCCCGGACTTGTCATTTCTCCAAGTTTAAAGATACAGCCGAGGATTCTAAAAATGTTGCATCTTCCCACAAAAAAGTATTAAATTGAAAACCGTTAGCGTTCGTTAAGGGCACTCACCCTGACCATGCCTAAAAGCAAAGGAGTGTCCACTTAAGAGAGTACATATTCTTCCTATTTTAACCCACAGAAATCACACTTAAAAATTCCCCTGACAGACACTGTCTCTATAAATAAGTCCCCGTCACCTCCCCCGGGTACAATAACACAGTATACTAGAGGTGTCAAACATACGGCCCATAGGCCAGATCAGCCCACATATGTACTCAGAACTGACAGAATCTAATCTTTCATCTGAAGAAAGAGAAGTCTCTAGACCTCAGAGGGTTTTTTTAAAAAAGGGCTTTGGCAGGGATTTGGAACTAAGGAGTTCAATAACATCTGCTTGCATTCACAGGCAGCCAGATTCAGGGATGGAGGACAGGAATTTGTTGTTGACTTCATTGGGATGTCAGTGTTTTAGAAGGCTTATCGAGTCTCACATTTTTTCATTGTCTGAGAGACCACAGTTCAATATAACACCCTGAAGAAAACAGAAATGTTCATTTATGGCTAGTTAACCACTTGTTAGATATCTTTTGCCTACACAGTTATTGAAAAGAATTTTCCTCCACGACACTTATTCCTCCTTTCCCTTTTGTGCTGCAGTGATTCTATAGCCACTATCATAGTCTGCTTGAGGCTTCAGTTTTCTGTACTAAACCAGTCAAGATCCTTGTGATCTATGCCTCCTTGGCCACCCTAACAGTCTTTTTCTCTACCTGTTTAATCTTTCCTGAACATGTGTGGTGAAGTGAAGTCTCCTGACCTCCAACAGGGCTGTTACTGCTACCTTACTTCTGGGGGGATTGCTTGGGATCACTTTGCTTTACCTGCCACAGCAGATGCCTTTTTTCTCAAGGCCAAGTTGTGTTAGTTTACTTGCATTTGTCCTGTGATCAGCCAGTACTTCTCATCTACTGCATTCCCAGACAACAAGCTCCCAGAGCACAGCAGTGATGCTGCTCTGACTCCCTACAGCATGTGGTTGGGCACATATGCTGTTGAATCCTAGCCCTTTCTATCAATATCAGAAATATTCCTCCTATGTACTCATTTTCTCTACCTTTGCTGTGTTGATCCAACCATCAAAACCATAAAGCAAATATAAAACACTTGTTATAAAGGACATTTTGGTGTTTTTATGTCAAGTTATCAAATACAGGGGATTTGACTTATTTCATTTTGTAACAAACATAACTAGCAAAATATGGAATTGCTTTGTCTTTGAAAATTACTTTGCGTTGGTTTCCCTTTTGACCTGGAAGGTACAGTGTGGATATTACTTTGAAAATGTGCAGTGATTCCTTACATGTCCCAGTCAAGTTAGGTGAAATCCTTTATCTGAAGTCCAAGACACCACTGGGATATTCACTGCACCAAAACTTCATCTGGAGCTGCATCAGTACCAAGAAGCCATAGTATTAAGTTCAGCTCCTTGCCTCAGTCAAGGGGGTGGTCACAGGACATGGTCACAGGAAATTTGGGCAGGTATAAGTTATCTAAAGAACATGACCTCTGGTGATTCAAGACTTTACCTATAAAGTTGTAGAAGCACAAATATGTCTCCTCCTACTTGAGACATTTGTGAGAATGTGGGGGTTTATAATTTTTTCTTGATCAGGTGTCAAAGCCAATTAAAGAAATTCCTACCATCTTCCTTAAAGGTATAAGATTGTCTTAGCTGCTCAGTGCTCTCAATTCCTTATTCAGTAGTGAAGGAGTCACACCAACCTCCATCAACTATCTTGAGGGGCTTTTATGGCATTTAAGCACTACTTCTGTTTATGTAAGTACTACATTCCCAGGCCATTTAGAGCACATATAACCTTTTTGTCCATAAACCAGGAGAATCCTATTGAGGTGAAACTGGACGCCATCACACCCACATGGAAAACACCACCATTAAAAATATCAACGGGAAAGACAAGGTTGAGGCTCTTGCTGTTCATTCTCATTTAGGAGACAGAGACATTCAGCACTGACTCACTGAAAACTTTACTTGGGGAAAAATCATCAAGATAGATCTATTTTCAACCACAATACCCAAGTTGTTTTCCCTTTTTTTCAATCAGGTTATTTCTGTAATGAGACTTTCGCACGAGGCGTAGAGCACAAGCCAATATACCGTATTCATCAGGCCTGGGAAAACCAAGATTACTTTATTTTTGACCCTTGAAAGTTTCTGATATCTCCATTTGGTTTGGATTTTCTCAATCTCCAACACGATGCTGTAGCTGAGTAGAGCATATGGTCCTAATAGATATTCAGTCCAGATGTTAGTTGTCTAATATGTATCCTGAACGGCTGTGCCGAGCAGCATATAAGAAAAGCTGGTGGAGCAGTTAAATAAGGAACATGCACATTCCAGTATTCTCACCAGTTTACGAAAGTTAAAAGTTCCAGATTGCAATACCTCCGGTTCTGTCACTTTGAATTTCTGGGAAATGTTAAGAGCATGAAGCTTGCTGTACACGCTAAGAGCAGGCGGGGAACAGCCCCACCTGAAAGCCAAACAGAAATGTGGGGCTGGGAGCTGCAGTGCCTCATGTCTTGTGTGGGCAGTGAGTGTGAACTGCCCTCTGCTCTGTGCTGGATGGGAGAAGTGCCCAGAAGTTTGTGGTCTTCTGGTGCAATTGAAGGTTGGATAGCAGCTTGTTGTCCAGAGAGCCTTGGAAAGGGGGCTAGTCTGAGAGAAAACTTCATGCCTAATGACGGAGGGAAAAATCATTTCCTGCACCTTTGGAACCCAGGGTTTCTGCTAATCTTGAGCAGTATCTATGAATTCTAGAGGTTTTAACTCTGACGGATGAGATGAAACTGGTGATGGACAAAGAGAATTAATGCTGCTGCCAAGAGAAGGGCTGCTCCCAGAGTGGCAGCCTGAATGCCCCCCACCAGTGGGAAGAGCTTCAGTCAGAGCTTGCCTACTGCTCAGCACAAGAAAATCCCACCACAAATTACAAAGCCAAAGAAGCCTTCATGTTTTCCCTGCTGCTTGGAGAGCTATTTATATTTTAGTGTTCAACATAGCATGTAAGCTGAGAACAGACCTGCTTTTCTTCTCCCATACCATGTCCTCTTCTTACTGAGGTGATACTGGGACTTCTGGGGAGTCCCACGCTGCTGGTTCCTGGCGTAAGAGGAACTTGTTCGCAGAGCTTGTGCACAGCTGAGTACAGCCAAACTGGTTCACAGCAACTTGATGTAGTTTGAGACATCTGGCATGTCCCTCGTTCCCTTTTCTTTGGCTAGAGATGGGGAAGGATAAATCTGTGTGATGCGTAACTATTCTTTAACTCTCTCAGATTTGAATTCAAGAATAGGGGCAGGACTAAATCCATTGGGTTCCTTTAAAAAAGGATCAGAACTTCTCCTTCTTTCCTGTCCTTTCAGTTCATGAGGAAGTCTTGCTCCCTGTAACAGCCCCCCATAAATTCTGACCACATGGGGGTCCTGACCTTACTGTCCAAGCTGTCTCACCGCAAGCCTCATTCTGATTTTCACAGAAGACCCCTTGTCAGCTGATAAAGCAAATTGTTTTATAGTTTTAACCTTTGAGTGCAAGCTACTCAGCAAGGAAATTAGTGGCTTCAAATACATGCACAGGTATACACAGACTCTCTTATTACTCAAGGAAACCTGAAAGTAGTTTCAGAGCTACAAGTTTATTGACTGGGAAGTCAATAAAAAAGATTAGCTTTTAAGATTAACAGTAAAAGTTGATTGCTGCTTTCAGCAGCTAACCTAATAATTTCAGGAACAGAGAGTCTGTGAGCTGTAGATCACATACAAAAACTTGGTGAACATCTTTGAAAAGGAATGTTTTTTACACATGGATGGAAATAATTTAAGTCACATAAAGCAGTCTAGATATGCTCTACTATGTGTGGGTTTTGTCCTTGTCAAATAGAGAAAAGAAGACTTTGACCTTTTCAGGAACAAAAGGAGAGGGTTTTCTTCACGAGAATTACTCTATAGTGATTAAGAACAAGTCTCTCACTGTGTTGATTCACAGGGTCTATGCTTATTAATGTTCAATTGTTGATTAAAAGCATTGTCTGTGATTAATGCCTGTCACTGATGTTTGCATGTGCTGCTGATATTTAATCTGAAAAGATAATACTGTTAATAAGTTGCAGCCCTGAGAAATAAGCAGAAGGGTAAGTGCCACACAGAGGCCATCCATCACCCACATGCTGTTGGGTGCTAAGCTGGACTCCTGGATATCATCCCTCAGCTTGCTCACAAAGGCTTTGTCTGCTCTGCAGATAGGCAGGTTTCTGCTTTTGGATTAGCCCAGGGAGGTGATGGAAGAGATGCACAGGGCAACGGGAAAGCAGAGCTGACAGGGTCCCAATAGGAGTCCTCTGGTGGTAGGACTTCTGGGGTGAGCACCATGGTTACCTGAACTGAAAAACACACAAGCAGGTCTGCATTCCTTCTCAGTGGCCTTTAGGAGAATGTGTGTGACTTTTCACCAAGGTTTTCACAATTCTGCCTTGACACCTTTGAAAGACTTTGTAAGATATGTGATGATTTGAGGCAGTGCTGTCCCTGAGGGTGTTTGTGTTTCAGCCTGTAGTGTAGCTGTCTGTCTTTCCTGTATTGTATTAACAGCTTGACTGTGGGGCCCTGAATGCTGAAGGGAATTTGCACTTCTCAGCTCCCTCAGCCTCAAGCAAAATCATGGGTTTGAGGTGAAGTTCTCCAAAAACCTCCCATAAGAATTATGCAAAAGACAACTGGAATTCTCTCTGAGGTGGCTGCTTCTTGGCTGGATGAGACGCAAAAAATGTCTACTTTACCAGCTGTCAGAGGGGTTAAAGGCATGAAGGGCATACTCAGCAAAAACAGAGTTGTCTTCAACAATAGGGTTGTCTTCATATCTAGAGTTGTCATCAGCAAGTGATTGCAGGAAAGGTGCTTAAATGGGAAAAAAAATGGTGAACAGCAAAGAAATTATAACTGGGTAAAATTATTTCAGTTGCTGTAGCATGATTCTTCTATGTGTATGTTTTGTATTTTAATATTAGGTCATTACTCAGTGTTGTACGTGAAACAAATCCTGACTTTGCTCAACAGAGCGAAGTAATTTCAGTGACCTGGGTCTAGCTCCCAGGCTTAAGTTTGTGCCAGGACTAATCCCTGGCTGCTCAGAGAGGGTAAAAGTTGCTCCCTTTTAAGGCTGAGCACTGGTCCTATGTGGAGTACGTAGCTGACCAGAAACATGTAAAAGTCATGTGTTCTTCCTAAAGGAGGTTTGAAGTCCACAGAGCATTTCTAGGAAGAAGGGGATTCCTCCTTTTAACTCTGGAATCTTCTTTTATGTATTTTGTAAGACGGTCCCTCATAACAACTGAAAGCCCAAAGGGAAACCAAGGGGATGAAAGAACAGGAGAGAAGAATGATGGGAGAGGGAGGACCATTTCTTGCATTCTGTGAAGCTCAGCTCTACTATGAATTTTAAGTGGCCTTGCACAGGATGTTGTTGAAAGGGCCAAAAGCAGAGTAAGTAGCATTAGTGGAACAGGACCTCTGCTCCTCTGAAGAACTTTCTCATCTACCTGCACAGACGCTCTAATTCCATTTACACCACTAGGAATCAGTCCTCTGAGAGCAGTTTAATGTTCAATATACCTGAAAATAGACCTTGAAAGGTCCAATGCAAGGTAGTTCTCTCCCATGGTGAAAAAGGATCCTTAGCAAACAATATGAAAGTGTAGCACTTTTTCAGACAATCCCCAAGTCCAGGTTCCCCAGCCAAGGCATTCTCACATCTCTGGCTCAGATTTGTCTAACAACAGATTATTTTATAAGCTCCAGGATTTGAGTGTTTAGATAGTCTTCAAATACTGCCAATTCTCCAAAATCAAGCTGTTCATTCCAGGATGAAATAGCCTATACCTATGGGAAGTGTGATGCCATGTTTCCACCCAGGAAAATAAATATTTTTCACCCCCTGCCAATGAAGTTGCTGATGTAGCGCCCTGCACTAAGCTGTGGCCAGTTCTGAGCCATCATAGATGGACTCCACTAAAGATTTTTGCCTTCATTTTTAATAGGTTTGTTAAAAAAAAAAAAGAAAATTGTTTCAATTAATTTTCACTTTGACTTTTCAGAACTTACCACTGAAATTCCAATGGAAGGTATTTTTGTGAGTTATAGGTATTAAACTGAGTGACAAGTGGAGGTTTCCATCCTCACATTGACAGATCATTCTCAATACAGTGTCCTGCTTTTTCTGTCAACCTGCAACAAAAGAAGCGGGACACAATCAGCTCATGTCATTACAAGTCTTGCCCTGTTTAGAAGTTCAGTGTGCTACACTTTGCTTTGCATTTGCCCTTTCAGTGTCTCTGCTTTCTTTGATTTGACCCACCTCATTTCTGGTGCTCCAGATTCAGTTTTATTGATAAGAAGGTGCTCCTTGGAGGTTTCATCTGCAGCTCAGTTCAGTCAGTAAAAGGGCCCTTGTTGACTCCAGCAGATGCTGGATGAGATCTTGAGCGTCTTTTGCTCCATTATCTTTGGCGTCTGCTACATAGGGTGCACAGCTTGCAAGCATTCCAGAGCTTCTGAATTTTCCCAGCATCTGCATTCCAGATAACCAAGTGCGTACTTCTTAAAAAAAATAAAATAAAAATGGTGCCTATAAACCATCCTGGAAGTTTACATTACATCAAAGTTCAGGCGAGCACATAACTGTTTCTTTCTGCTTCCAATTTTTCATGCACAGTTCTAGGTTATCCTTTCTGTTTTAGGAAAACCTTTAAATATGATTTGGGGTGTCATAAAACAACCTAGCTGACTGGGACAGAGATAGTGTGCCCTTTCTGAAAAAATCATTGTGTCTATTTAAATATTAGGCTTTAGCTCGTTAGTAAAAAATATGTCACACACAGCATTTTGTGTGTGTGTGGGAAAATACAATACAGATTTTGAAGTTTAAAAAAGTCTGGCAAATTACAAATTAGAATAATAATTCATGGGAGTAATAAAATATCAGACTTTTATTGCACTATTGAGAAGGGCATTAAAAAGCATCTGGGAACTTGAGGTTTGGAAAGATGGGCTTTGAAAGACTTGGTGGGTTAAATATTAATGTAGAAAATATGGCATCTGCAAATGCCTGGAAATATGCTAATAGGGCTTGATTCAGTGAAGGATTAAACATTCCTTTGGGGTGCTGAGTGCCTCCAGGAACTCCTGCTGACAAAGGGAGCTGAAGGACCTCAAAATCTCCTAAAAGCCTGTTGTGCCTGAGAGAGCTGTGCTTATATGGATCATGCCGAGAGCTTTTGGTGTCAGCTAGAGCAGCCAAGGGGGGCATGGCAAAGTGGGAGTCACCCATGCAGTGGGCATGCTCCAGCACAGCATTTTCCCAGGGTGCCAGAAGCAAGCCACAGAGCCACCCCACACAGCACTGACTGGCATGGAGCTGCGGGACATGGGAAGCAGGGAGGGAGGCAGGAAACACAGGCTGTGCATCTCCCAGTACCTGTAGTCCAGTACCCTCTGGCTGCCAGGCCAAAGGCAATGCCATGCCAGTTATCTATGGTAAGCTGCAGGAATACTGGCTAGAAATGTTGCTGTGCCCCAGTGTGGTGGGAATGGGAGATGTCTTCTTCTGGGGCCAGCAGGGCTAGAGAAAGAGATCCTCACATTTTTCCCATTTCTTCTAAGTCTGGGTAGCAGCTGCAGTTATCGTTCCATAAAGTCATCTTCTCTTTTCACCTTAATTTTAGTTTTATTTTTCAGTCTGTTGTTTGTTTAGATGCAATGGTCTCGGGAGAGCTGAAGTCCTCACTCATCAGCCTTTTATTGTTTGTACTGAGGAAAGCAGCCCTTGTTAGCAGTGCAAACCTCCAGAGGCATGTGCTTTTCGTGCTGTTTTTCAACACAGAGAACCAGTCTGTGTGACTTACTGTCCTTCTGGAGACTCTGTCAGTGGGAGGGAGACTGGTGAACTGGCATAAGCCACTTTCTGCCTCAGACAGAGGCAGTGGGCTGCCATGGCTTTCCACCTTGCTGTAGCAGCACTCACCACTGGGCGAGGACTGCACTCTGCTCTTGAAACAGGTTGATTTTATTTGCGTTACTAGTTTTCATACCTTTCTCTCACTCTCTCTCTCCTCACACCTACATTCACTTGCTGGAGGAGTTACTGTGCCATGTGCTCCCCATCGTTTCTGTGCAGCAGCAGAGCTGTGGTGGTGCTCGGGGGGGTGGCTCCTCAGGCTCCAGTGGTCACTGAGGAGCTGGGAAAGCAGTGCTGTCCCTCTCTCAGCCATCCAGGGGTGCCAGCACTGTTGGTGCAAGGTGCTGGGAGAGCCTTGGTGGTGCCTTTGTTAGCACTTGTCACGGAGCAGAGCTGTGAGGGGTCTGTGCATTGCCTTTCCTGAGACAGAACAAATACATCTCAGCCTTCTGGCATTGATTTTTGACAAAGGATTCAAGAAACTGCAGCTGTTCTGGCTTTCTTGTACCCTCCCCCACTTTATTACAATGCTGTTGCTCTGAAATACTCAATTCAGCTATAAACAATCTACTCTATCAACAACATGCTTTTGCACTTTTTGAAATGGTGCTTTGAGGCAGATAAATGAAAGTAAGTATGGCAGCTTGCCAGTAAAAATCCTGCAAACTGTATCATCACAGGGGCACTGACTAAGACAGCACATTATTTTATTTACTGTGGAAACTGAAAATCCATTTCTGCCCATACAATAGCTGTTTATTTCATCTTTGCTTCATGTTTGTTCTAATCTTTCTTGACACTTCTAGATAGTAATGGTTCACAAGCTGTTCAGATCAGTGCTTGCAGGGCTCCATCAGCCAGCACTTCCTTCTGGTTTTAGAAGTCCAGCACCCTCTTTGCTGGTGTGTGCCCACTGGCCAACAGCAAGGGAACCTGCCCAAGCCTGGACACAGGCAAAGTGCTGGGGAGCTCCTACAACTCCCTGAATCTATCCCCTGGGCTAAACTAGAAGACTCATCTCTACCAGCCAAGGGGAACAGGGAAGCTTGTATTGTGAATGCATTACAGTGGGCTGACCTGGACAAAGGAGTTCCTCAGGATTTGAGTTTTCCTTTCCGAACATTGGGTCTGTCAGCTGTTTATGTCGCCAGCTGTCTAAATGACATCACGCTTCTCATACTAGAAAAAGTGATTCTGAGATGCAGAAAGATGGGGTGACAGGGTGGCCAGTGCATTCCTGCTAAGACCTGCTGGATTCAGATTAGCCTTGGTGATTTCTTAATCTGGGCAATGTGTCCTCTGACAGTGTGATGGCATGTTCCCCAGCTCCTGCTCGGGTAGAGCAGCTCCTCCGGCACCACTCATCACAATGGCTTGGAGACGGCAGAAAACCAGGCTGGGGAAGAATGTTGAAACCATTTCAAAAACCTCTGGAGAGAAAATGAGTAATATTTTGTTTTCCTGAATGGTTTCACTGAAATTTAGGGAAAATAATTGCAGTTGAAAGATCTCAGTTGCTGTTGTTCTTTTCTTTCTCTTCTATTTGTTTTCACACGCTTCCTATTGAATGTACTTCCTCCTTTTCATCTCCACCCTCTCCTTTGTTACCCTTTATCCCATACCCCACCACAGAAAGATGCAGAGACAGCAGAAGGGAAAGAACAAATATAATAAAAAAAAGATATAAACAATTTCAAATTTCCTTTTCCAGATCCAGAGAAAACAGGTTCTATTAACTTTTAGATCTTAATGATGACATTCTCTGACCAAAAATCAGCTGAAAAATATTCTAAGGAACTATGATTTAACTTATATTGGGTTACCTAGCTACTTCTGGGGAATTCCATTTTATCCTTTTACATAGTCAAAAGGTCTACCAAATTCATTTTGCTTGGGGATTTCTCTCCAGAGATATCCACTATAGCCCATCATACTGAATGACAGGAAACTCTTGAAGGGCTTTTTTCTGTTGTGTGCTTGGCCACATTTCATGAGCTTATCCAGAGCAGTCTCTTTCTATGTCCTCTTCTTGTCTTTAAGGGTGTTTGTTCAGATGTAATGGAGTTTCAGGCATGATTTTTATTTCCTCGCTGATTCTGTATATTCTACAGTCCTCATTACTGTATATTCTGTATATTCTACAGTCCTGCTTACAAGAAAAAGCACTTGTATGGAAAGAGATGCATTAGAGGCCAAATTGTAGCCAAGGCAACTCTGTATCCTGAAGCAGGGGAAACACAGATCTTCTCGATACCTAGAAATTCTACTGAGTAAACAAAACAAACCCCTTTTAAAGCTACTGTCCCTGGCCCGGAGACAGAACCCCTTCGATGCTTATGGTAGAGCTGAGAATCACAAACAGAGAGGCTGGTAAAAATCCTGTTGTGCCCTTGGGGCAGTGCTAATGAGCATTTGGCAGTGGGAAGGCAAAAAAGCTGTGTATGGCATGAGACTGGAGGCAGGCAGCTTCAAGCACAAGAGGAATGGCTGAGGATGAATTAATAAAAATTACACTGTTTGGAAAGAGGTGTCCCTTTAAAACTGTGGATTTGGCCCTGCTTTTACATGTTTCTTCTAAGTTCCAAGTAAAAAAGGCTAACACAATTTTCTGTTTGAGAATAACCTGCAAGCTGAACATGCAGGATTGATGAGCATTTTCAAATGGTTCCCGGCAGATAGGTAGGTGTTGTTCTTCATTCTGCCAAATTCAGAATATACCTGAGTGCCTGCATTTCGGTCTGGTTTATCTTACCTTGAATCAATTCCAAATAAACTAGAACTGACAATTACACATATGCACTGTACACTCGAGACCCACAGGTGTTCTTGCAAATCGGCCTAGGGGACTGAAATACGTGTCTTTGAATAATTTTTTTGTTAAAATGTCCAAATCCCTTACTCAGCCTTGCAGTGCTCTCCTGTAAGAATCAGCCATACTCCATATTGTTGGCTCTTCATATTTTCATCTGCAGATAAACAGAGTCTTAGCCCTTGGAATTCTGTGCTGCTTAAAGCCCAGGGCAGACAGGGTTGTTACTGTAAGATTTGCCCTAACAGCCCACAGCCTAGTCATTACATGAGTTTATTTTTCAGATGGCTGGTAATGTTTGACCACTGCAGAGCTGGGGTAATTGTGTGCACACAACTGTTGTGACAGCAAATCAGAAATAATGACATAAAGGTGTCTTGGTGAGTACAGCTTGTTTCACTCCAGGGCACTTAGTGCCTTGGTCTAGATGGCATGGTGGTATTTTGCCACCATGATTCAACTTGATGATCTTGGAGGTCTTTTCCAAGCTTAATGATTCTGTGATTCTATGCCAGGCAAAGAGCAGCTTGCAAGAAGTCATCATCTTTGGAGCAGTTCCTGTCTAGACGAGGTTCAAGTTGCTCTGGCATGGGAACGATTGTTTGCCACCTGTGTGATGCACAAGTGTGTTCAGAGCTGGAAGGAAGCAGACAGGAGGGGCTAGGAAAAAAGCTTTAAGGAAATCCCACCAAAAATGCCCCAGGCCAGGAATGCCTTTCCTTGCTTTCTTACTGAAAAGCAAATGTCTTAGAAGATGTTTCTTCTGGCCTCATATATCAAACATGGCCACATTTTATCCTCTCAAGTACTGACAGGTTTTACAGCTCTTTACAGAAGCTCAGAAAACTTCCACAGCAATGAGATCCTATAAGAGACCAAAAAAAATTGCAAAAAAGCTGTGGACATTGGAAGATGTCAGGGCAAGCAGCCAATCAATGTCACCTGTGTCCTTGCAGAGTAATCTGCGTCCCTTTGGATCAGAGCTGGTGAATGGCTACTGCCCTATTCCTGCTTTCAAACATGCAGCAAATCACTGCTAGATATTCCCATAATGAAATGTCTGAGTCTTTTGTTTGTTTTCCATTTTCCTATTGCTTGTTTCTTGTCCAGAATGTCCCATGCCTTATTAAGCAGAATTAGCTCTGCCAAACTACATGCCCTCTGTCTCTCAGTTCCTGCACACTGTGACAAGTGTTGGTGCATAGCATTTTGTGGTGTGGCCATCCTGATGCAGGCAGAGGGACCCTCTCAGAGCTCACTTCAACACATTGCCCCTCAGGAGGGATTCAAGCCCTCAGTGGTGCCAGTTGTACCCTGAAACCTGCCAGTGCTGATGAATGAGGGTAGTGAGGTCTTGGCGTGGGCAGGAAGGAGAGGCAGAGCAGTCCTTCATGCTGTGTGCTCCACAGAACCCTCCCTCTGCTCAGCCAGCCCAGGAGAAGGCCAGAGGGCACTCCTGCCCTGCCCTGAGCTCCCAGCTCTTCCCTTCAGCACAGCCACCTGCACATACCCCGGGGAAGTGCTCATGCTCCCCAGCAGTCCCTGTCAGACAGGAGGTGCCTGCTTGCTCCACTGCTCATAAGGTGAGACCTTACTCCTGTAAAAGAGGAGGCGTTTGGCCTTACAAATGTGTCCAAGGCTTGGGACCACAGCTGCTGGTTTACCACATAGATAAGCTCTTAGTAGAGGTATCACCCACAACTGGGGTGACAGAAGGGATGTGCTCTGAGTGCCCTTGGACCCAAAAGAGGTCATCTAATGTCCCTTCAAGGGAATAATGGTTCTAGTTAATACAGATCAGGGACACAGGAAGAAGTTTTCTTGGGAAAGCAAATTTAATTTAACCCAGCTAGCCCCTGTTCCTCCAAAGAGTTTTTGCTCTCTCATCCTGCGGTGGGAATTTGCTTCTAAACAAAAAAAAAAAAAAAAAAGTATTTTCCATGCAACAGATACCAAATGTAACTGCTGGGGGAGAAAGCAGGTGGAGAGATTAGACATGCCTGGTGCTGACAGATAGCATGTTTGTGCCTAATACATTGGAGAAATTGTTCAGAAACAATTCAGCCATGTGAAAATGTGTCCCTTGTAATATTGCCAAGGTCAGAAAAACCTAAGGAGATCCTCCAGTCCCGCAAGGAAAAGCCATCTAGAGGCAGCACGGTCATGTTGCTGAGGCAATTTTCCATCAGGGTCCCGTAGGGGCAGAGAAGAGCTCCTGCTGCTTTTCTGTTCTTTCTGCTCACGATGAAAAGTCCTGTATCAAGGTCCAAACCTGTTCAAGCCCACTTGGCTGTTGGCTCTTTAACCACTTTCACTTGAATCTAAAAACCCATATGATACAGAGAGGTTCATGAAGTGGGAGGGAGTTGAGTCTCCTATGGGCTCTCTTTCCATGCTGTATTCTTTTCCTTTTGCTCTGTTCTGAAACTAATGAGGTTTAGTAACCTGTTTCCTTCCTTCTCATCCAGGCCTGCTTGGGGAAGAGAGGGAGCGTGGCTTTTCCTACCTGTGAACATGTTCCTGCCTGGAAAGTCCATCTGCAAACACATAAGAGGTGTGTGAGCCTTTTGGGGCAATCCTGGGGTGTACCAGGTGCAGAGGAAACAGCAGATGCTTTTATAGCAAAATGACATACAGGCAGGAATGTATCTCCTCTGGTGTCCTCTCTTTCACTTCCCTAGAGATCTAATGTGAAAGACCAGTCCTATACCTGCTTGGAGAATTAGGCTGAAGGGAAGTACTAGCCAGATGCTATTTCCAGGAAACTAAGAAATGCCATGGGTTAGATCTCTGTCATGCCCTGGCTTTTGGTCTGTAAGCAGGGAGGAATGGAAGAGGAAAATAGTTTTGGGTTGGTGCAGAAATTTTCAGAGTGCCAGCTCGGCACTCCGTCACTCTCTTCATATCATCCAAGGAGATGTTTGTAGGGAAGGCAGCTCTGCAGATTGTCTGGGGCTATGTGAAAGAGGGGAAAAAAAGATGAACTAGCAAAAAGTTAATTAAAACTCTTCTGATTATGAGGTGGAATTTAATACTTTAAAAAATGCAGTGTGACACATTGCAGCACTGCAGCTGAATTAATCATGAATGAGGATAGTAATTTTTAATTTTTGTGTGCATGAGAAAAACACTCAACAGATTTGACAATTAGAGCAGGGTAACAGCATTGCATGGCACAATGTGAAGTAGTTTTTCCCAGTGGTTTTTGAGAGGGAGCTAAACAGATGTGCTCAAATATTTACAAGTGCACAATATTCACATGCTTTTCAAATGCTGACCCTGCTGATTCGCAAAAGTCTGCCTCAATCTGGAGACCAGCTACTGTGGTGACACAGGCTATTTATCATAGGTAACACAGCGGCACTGCCGCCAGCTCCCCGTGTGCTTGTGTGCACAGTTATCTCCTCCTCTTCTGACACTGATACACCCCCTCAGCAACTCACCTGCATCACCAATTTGTCCCAACACAGTCCTGGCAGCACGCTGGGCCCTGCTGGCTCAGCCCCAGTTTGTGGGGTAGGAATGGTTCCTGTGCCACACCACGCCAAAGAGAAACAGGTTTGATTTCAGCCACAGCCATAAAAATTCAGGGTAGTTCAGCGGAAGTGTCATGAGGGCAAAGCACTCCTGTAAGAGTCTAATATTACATGTTTACTCTGTGTAATTCAACAGGGTTAGCCATCAATTATCTGCATCTAAGTGACCACCCAGATGCCCAGTGTATTTGGCCTCGTCTGTCACTTAGCTGTCCCCTGTCACGCTTCAGTTAAGGGCTGAGAATGCCAGTTAACGTTGTCCATATCACCAGCAGTGCAGGGTGTTTCATTGCCTTGTTTTCTTCAAAAGGAGCCCAAAGAAAAGTGAGGTTAGTTCAGCACAAGCTGTAGTTGGGGAGGATTCAGGTAAGCCAGATGGCAGTGTCAGTGATAAATGGCAGAGATACTGTAGGGCTATGCCTGGATCTCCTAACTGGGAAAGCTGAGCTGCACTGTACCTCACTGAAAAGTGACTATTGCAGCGGTTGCTTTACACTGTTCAATTGGCTGTGTAATTACTTTCACAAATTAAACAAAGACAATGGTGAAAATATGTAAAATGTCACCTGGACTGAATTGTGGTTCAGATCCCCAGTGAAAATTAGTTTGGCAGTCTCCCTTCACATTCTAATCTGCTCGATTTCAGCCTGAACGCCTCTCTGCTCCCAAGCCCAGGTTGGTGTTGCAGTTCAGGCTTTAGATGTGGTGTGGGTGCTGCTGTGTGAGAAGCCCTGCTTATCTGGCTCAAACCAGAATATTTAGTGTCCCATTTTTTTCAAGCCATCCCACTTGTTCCATGCTTTGTATACTTTTTGGTTTGTTGTGCCTGTGCTCCTGGGTTTCCTTACTTTGAAAGACAAACATGCAGTCATGCACTTCTCTCTTCAGCTCACATTTATTTTCCTTTAGCATTTAGCCCTGCAAATGTGATAACCACTGACTTAGTGGAGACAGATGAGGGAATCAAGGGGACAGATCATCCACTTGCAGTTTTACAAGTCAACAGGTCCCTTCAATGGTGACTTCAATAAGCTCAGTATCACAGCCAGAAGTCAGACAAGCTGAACAACTTGCCCAGCTCTTTCCTCTCCCTCCGTGGTCCCCCCTGCTCCTCTGACAGCAGTTAGGGGACATTAGCCAGCTGAGAATCTCCTCATTCCAAGGCTGCTCAGGCAATCTGGCACACCCACCTTTCTTTCACTGTGTTCTTGGTGGGGCTGCACTTTGCTCTAATTTCTTTCTCTTCCTGTCTGAATGGGTTACTGGTCCAGCAGCCTGTGTTTAGGAGATATGTGCAGCTGTTGCACCTAAAGAAATGCATCAAGAGACACTGCCATGGACCTGCAGCCAGTAACTGCAACTACTGTGATGCATCTCATGGGTTTTCAGGAACAGAGGTTGATTCACCCACTCTTGAGTGTGGAGACTGGTAAACTCTGTGCTCTTGAGTCCCTGTGGAAAATATGATTCTCACATTGCCTTCCCCAGTGGGTGTGAAGAGCTTTACCCAGTGTTAGCCACTCTCTGATCCTAGAGTCACTGAATGGCTTGCTTTTCTCCTCTTCTAGCAATTTAGATTGGAGAGCTTTTATAAATTACCAAATGAAACATGGCTCTGTTTCAGCTGCACTCTTGAAAGCCAGTATGCCTTAAATGCCAGTTATTGTCCTGAGAAGAATGGACAGTTTTGAGTTAGCTGTCTTGGTTTTTGTCAACAGTGCTTTGTGTAGAAAATGAGATCTCTGCATTCATCCTGAGGAGCAGACTAACCCAGATACCTATAGTACAAAATTCATTCTCGGTGAAAAGGGGAAGTTATGTCCCAGTGAGAATCTGGATTGCCACAGCTGGATTCTCACTGGGAAACAGTTCTGTCAGGCAGGCTGGAGGAGCCCAGGTTTCTCATCAGATAGATGTGTGGTGCCTTTTAATACTTTTTAATAGTTTACAAAATTATGATAAGCTCTGCAAGGCCATTTAAAATGGATAATCTTCAAGTGGTATTAAGGACTAAAATGGGTCTGCCTTGTATGCCTTAATGGGCCCCTCACAGACTGTTCAACATTATCAAAAGGTGATTTTAAGAGTTTGTAATAAATGTGTTCCTTTGGGGAAGATTAGGAAAGAGGGTGGGATTTGCCATCCTTCTGCTACCTCCAAATTGCTTTAACTGAATTAATTACAGTGGGTCTGCCTTGAACTCCACAGTGCCAGTTCACTTCTGATCTATTGCTCAGTAAAGAGGTTTGTCCTTAGGGGGAAATGTTTGCTCCAAGAGCCAGGGCTATTTAGTATTTGATTATCAGCCTAGGAGAAATTAGCCAAATAAGGCTCCGGCTTTGTGAACACTTATGTGCATGTTTAACCTTC
Source organism: Setophaga petechia (assembly GCA_024362935.1). NCBI lineage: Eukaryota > Metazoa > Chordata > Aves > Passeriformes > Parulidae > Setophaga > Setophaga petechia. Next base: position 27,527,585 of record JANCRA010000005.1, read on the forward strand.
CATTCCTGAGGAGTCCTTTAGATTTCAAAGTGCAATAAAATGAAGTGTGTCTGCAGAAATCTTACAGGAACCAGGGACTATGTGAGTTATTTATTCACAAACAAGAAGTGAATGACTTCATTCAGAAAGTTTTCCTTGTGCAAGCTGTGTTTATCCTCTTCTAGTGTCCAACCTTGTCTTTGTTGCGCCTTTGTCCACATCACTTTTAGGAGCTGGACCTGAAATTGCAGGGAGATTTGAGTGCGTGAGTGAAACTGGATAAAATTACAGACATTACCCTCCCTAAACGTTAATTTGTCATTCCACACTTTTCTGTATTGACAAAGTTCATGTCCTTGGGCAACCAAATTGTCAGAGTGATACAAAATCCACAATTATAATCCTTCCCTGTCAACCTTCTGGGGTTTCTCCTTATATATCAATTCCGTTGTACATCAGTTAAAGGATTTAAAGTGTGGTTATGAAACTTTAACATTTCAGAAAATGTTGAAGATTGAACAATTTCTTGTGGAGCCCATCAGAAAACTTCTCGTAACACCTACTGTCAGTGTCTTGCCAGCAATGTGATTCCTGCTATTTTTGTCTGCCTAAAATGAGCACACTGGAATTTATTGATTTGTTGAAATCAATAAATTTAGGAGGTTTAGGAGGAAAAAGTGGTTTCCTATGGTTTTACCAAATCTATTTGACGTTTGCTGGTTTTGAAGCAGGCTTTTACTTTCTTGGCTCCCCAGCCTTCTAAGTTTTGTGCTTTGAAATCAGCATTCCCAGATCTTTCATACTGACAGACTTCCTGTTATTCTTTTTGCTGAGATACTGAGTGAGATGGTCCATGTCGTCATGGACCTTGAGTGTGACTTGGAGGCCTCAGTTCAGGCAGAGAGCTTTCAAAGGTCACAATGCTCTTTCTATATCACCAAAGGATTCTGTATAAATGCAAGCTTCCCACAGTGATGTGTGTGTCCACCCAGAGAACTCCATACCTAGCTCCAGCCATCTTTCTTGACTGCCGGGTTATTTTAAGTTATTGCCACCCAAACAGATCTTGTGCACAGGATATTAATTTTCATCATTTATTTACCCATATGATTGCAAAATAGCAACATGTAATAAAAGAGTAAAAAATCATTAATACAGTAATTTGTATTAACTCCTCAATGTGATGATATGAGAAATTGTCATCCGTATATGTAACTCGCACTGAATTCAACCAAAATACATCATAAATAAAGTTTAGGGGCTTGAAAATGTGTTGAATTGGTCTGGTGATGGCAAATTTCAATGAATAATTGAGGGAAGGGCAAAGCAGGGGTTCCTGGGGCTGGAAACCTGCTAACCCCATGCCATGGTCAGGTGGTGTTGCCAGTTCACATGACAAGAAGAGCACATAATCAGGCTGGACAACCCCCCTGTTCCAAGTGTGGCTGCATTTGCTCTTATTATTATGACTGCTTCCAAATATGCAGTTCCAGTTTAACTGAACCTAATGATACAGACTTCCTAAATTTCAGATTGTAGATTTCGAGTTAGTGATTAGTGCTTAAACTCTGTTTTGGGGTTTAACTCTGACTCAAGAAATTGAAGTGGGCAAATGCTCCTATTACCTTCTGTATTTCACACCCTTAATCCTATTTTTAGGCATCCTGGTGAGTCAGACCTACTAAGGAAAATGCTAAAGCAGATATTTCACTTGGAGTACACGAATAATCTTACACCAACATTTGAAGGCCAGGACTTTTTAGACCCAAGAATTTGCTGGAAAACTCCACTGAGGTATGTACTGCTTTTGCTTTTGCTTTTACTTTTACCCTACAGGACTGTGGTATTCACATATTTTTGCCTGCAAGACCATGCTGGGTGACTGAAAGCATGTGTGGAATCTGGAACATTTATGGTGCAAACATCATTTCAGCATTCTCCTACGCAAGAGATGATGAAATTTCCTAAGATGAGAGCCTATGTAAATATGTGTTATCCATCAGCTAGGCAAACAGATGATGGACTGCTGTTTTTAGAAGCTCCAGATGATGGCCATGGTCCTGTAATGTGATTATTGTGAGCAGAGACATACATATGCAATCCAATTCTTGCTCTGCAGATCCATTGAATATAAAAAAGAATATGCAGAATATAAAAAACACTATCCTCCATAAATTCCAGTGTCATCCTCTCTATTCTTATTAATGCTTACATCAGATCTTGACATTGAACTCTTCTTCAGCATTCATGATTAGAGAAATTAATTTACAGTTTCTTCTGAAAGCATAACAGCAAATGGGAATCAATGCAGATACCCCTTTATTGCTCCAGCAGTGAGGTTAAACAGCTTGTGCTTTTAACTGCATGGTACAAAATATATAAAGCTATTTGCCTGAGTTATTAATCTGGGATGACCTGACATAATGTGATAGTAAAAATTCTTTTCCCAAAGAAGCGAAAATACATGCTCTGCTCAGTATCTCCTGGTGACTCTCTGCTCCAAGTGAATAAACATACAGCTGATTTCTTCCAGCCAGGTGTGATCAGGAACAAACCAGCAGCACATCTTTTTGTCTGCTAATGTAAATTCTAACTCACAGAAGTGGCCCACCATTAGTTCTGCAGTTAAAAATGCTTGCTTTGTCTTGTCAAGAATCATGTTCCACAGAACATGCCACAAGCCCAGAAAAATTACCTCCATTCTCTAAAGAATGAAACACATGGCTTGCATTGATATACAATGAAGTATCATATGCAAGACTGCTGTTTCAGGACTCAGCCACTATAGATGAAATGGAAGCAAAAAGGGAAATCTTGTATGAAACAGACAAATATTCTTAAAGAGAGCTTACCAAGACTAATGTCTATAGAAGTGATCTGAATTAGCTCATCTGAAATAATCTGCTCCTCAGAACATGGGGACACATTCCCTCAGCCTGCAGCTGCTAAACTGTCCAGCAGGCCACCCTAGGAAAATTGCATACTGAATTTGAGTATTTTTCCTGTTCTTCTGTAACCCAAGTATAGTTCTCTTTTTCTCTACTCAGAAAGAAGATGAAACACAATTAACTTATCTCAACATCTCAATCTCAAAAGCTCAACATTAGCTCTTGACTGTAAAATGCACACCTGGATTTGAGTAAGTCAGCTTTGTCCTGGTATGGTAATAAGGAAGAAGAGGGTTAAGAAAATATATGGTCATATACCTAAAGCTAAGAGAAGCTGGGTAATAGGTACCAATATATGAAAAGTCTTTCACAGGACTCAACTTGAACAGAAAGAGTGAAAAACAGTTGGTGTTGAAAGGAACCTCATGGTTAATCATTGTAATGGCATACTGATAGTTGCCACTGGCTGAATAAGAATTCAGACATTTCAGAGCCCCTGATGCACTTTGATCCTTTGGATGTTAAGCTCTGAAGCAGTGCTGAGTTTGGCAAATTGATGAAAAAACCCATTCTTTTTCAGATGCTACTTTAGCTACTTAGCTTTTCATTCAAGAAAGGGTTTTGTTGACAGCAAGATTATTTTCTTAGAAAAACACTAAACGAGAAGATGACAAATGCTGTTGTGAATGTTCACACAACTCCAGGAGCAATCAACCGTGATTATTCAGACAAGGCTCCTGCAGGAATGGATAGAGCTAAAACCTTGAAATTTGGCAAGAATAAAGTCCTCGATAAGGAGCAGCACTTACAGTGGCTCTAGAGAAAATGTAGTTTCATCGGCGGGGTTCATGCTCATTTGGAATTGACCATGTACAGTAGAACATCTTGTCTGTATGTATGCAATTAAGAGATGCACAGTGAATAGTTGCCATGCAGTTAGTGTAACATATGCTCCAGTACTTCCAGACGTGACTACTGAAGTTGGTAGCAAAATCCTGATGTCTTCAACAAGGCCTCAATTTTAGTCAGATAAAAACTGCTACGTGTGAAAGCAGCTGGGGATCTTTCTCTTCACTAAGAAAATGTGAGAAAGAGAAGAGGAATCCATACTGAGGAACTGACTGAGAGGCTGGAGAGGCTACAAGCACTGGCTTGTAGCATTCAGGAGATAGAATGATATTGCTGCCCACTCTGTGACCTGCTGTTTGCCTTCTGGCAGATGCTTTTATATTTTTTGCACTTTGCCTGATGCATCTCAATAAGAAATCCTCAGCCTGAGCCCTGCTTAAAAGCATCAGGGCATTTCTCCTTAGTCTCCACAAGCATTGAAGTAATGTGCTTAGCATTTATGTAAGGGTCATATGTACTATACTCTCTGGAAGGAAAAAGGCTGGATCACTGCACTGGACTGCTGTCACATCTTGGTCTCAAGGACTGAAGCTCACTTGGTGGCCTGTGTGACATAGGACAGTAAGAGGCTGCACACCAGAGAGGCAGTGATCTGAAGAGAAGCAATCTTAGTCCTAACACCAGTTGTGGATCTGAAGCCTTTTTCAGTTTATAGTTCCAAAATCCAGGACTGAACTCTGCAAAACAAATCATGTGTATTTCCTCAGTGACCTACCCTGAAAGCTGGCTCCAAACGACCCCCAGTGGAACTCTGTGTGGTTCCCCACTTGAACTGGCTGATGTGAGGCCATCTCTCTTCATGACAAGCCCAGCAGGTGATGCACAGGTTCATCTGGTGCTCCAGTTTGTCACCAGCTCTCTGGCTCTGCAGACGGCATGACTGTGCTGAAGCTTTAGACAAGGCAAACAATTTCAGGCAAGATAAGAACAGACTAGGTTTTTACCCAACCAGAATTTATTTATGTGAGGCTTCTAAAAGTTCAGTAGTTTTAACTCCATTGCTGTGTGCTTCACTGCTGTTTTCTGGAATCAGGAGAGGAAGTAACAAATTAGCACAAGGGAGAGCATTCTTGCAGCAATGTCCTGGTGGGGAAAAAAGTCATGAACTGCTGGAAATCCATCCAAAAACATTCCTCTGATCTTCCAGGGTTTTTTAATCTCAGTTCCAGATCCCAGAGGTCTATAATGCAATAAGTTGTGGATAGGTCTGCCCAACTCTGATGCCAAATTTGAATTGGGATTTTTGATGCTCTCTCCTGTCTAGTTTCTTTTTTCCAAGTCCAGGGGTTGGAACATTTTCCTTCTCACTTTGAACTCGGGGTCTACTGCTTTTAGCAAAACCTGATGGGCTGTGGCCATGGTGGGGACATAGGCTGGACACCAGCTGGGACACCATACTCAGAAAAGCCACCTGCTGTGGCCAGGATCTCTGTGAACCTCAGAGAGTGCTGCCGCACTGGCTCCACACCTGTTTCCTTTTCTTCCATGAATGCCATCCAAGAAAGTGCATTTGTGCAGCAGCTCTTTAACTCCAGGACCAAATTGCCTGTCCCAGAGCCAGAGCTGGATTCTGCAGAACTAATCTGAACATCTGAATTTGTAAGTCCAAAGTTAACACTGTTTAAAAGCAGGTCAGATGCTCTACAACTACAATAGCCAGCAGGTAATTCAAGTGTGAATCCTCAGTCTCGGCCATGGATTTGTGTGTGTCGTGAAATGAATGTAAGCACACCACACACACCCCAACTCCAAGGATGGTTATGGCGTGCAGTGGCTGGCTTCTTCTCCACACAGCAGAGAGAGATTCCTGTAAGGTCATGGACAGCATTCCAGCTCATCAATGCTGCAGATAAACATACTTCCTTCCCAAAGAGAGTATGAAAACAGCCGTTTGGCATTGCAGTATATTGCAAACAATTTGTTGTCTCACCAGAGGCAGTTGTTCCTGGATAATGCAAAGATAGTGGTCTGAGAAGCACTGGTACCTCCACTGAGCTACAATGCTTGCAGAGGAAGCTGGAGCAGATTTGCCTGATTAATTGGTTTGCATCCGACATTTATTAAGATCTTTTGTGAATTAAGTGGAGGGCAAAACGTAAGATGTTTAATGACCAAACTTCTGAGGCAGGCAACATGTCAAATATTTCTCCAATGGTCTTACAGTAACTTGTTTCACTTTCCTTGCATCAAAATATTGGTAGGCCTGAACCTCATGAGGTTCAGTGCAATGTGGACCTGCACAGGGAGGCACAGCCAGAGGCTGAGGTGCAGGAAGGGTCTGTGGGGAGCACACCAACAACGGGGCAGAGATAAGGAGCAGCTCATGAGGGGAAGTGACACAGGGGATGCAACACCATGGAAAACCAGACCTGCTAGCACATGGAAAGGGAACAAGACAGGCCCAAGAACCTGGCTGGGGAGGTACAGAGGTGGGGTCAGCCAGGGCTCTGACTGGAGCACCAGGGGTGGACTGGGCCATGTGGGTCCTTCCCTTGCTCTGCACTAACCAGTGAAGCAGTCAGCTCTGCATTTCTCCTGCCTCATGGCCAAAAGTACTCAGACAAGGGCACCGGCACTGCACACCTCCTGAGGAGGCGGCGCACCAGGCCCTGGCAACAGGCAAGAGAACGTGCAGAAAAAAATGTGTTCTAGTACTGTCTTTGTCCTTTCTTTCGTTATAAAGCTAGCCAGGATAGTGTTTGTTTATCCTCCTAGGCTTGCATGTGTGAATTGAGTGCTGACTTGCTATTTAAAAGCCCCCACAGTGGGCAATCTTTCAAAGGCCACATCAAAACCATTAGTTTGCTGTGTTGGGACAGCTGACAATTGATGAAAATGCTTCAGAACAGACAGAACCCATGGAAATACATAACACAATTCCTCCAAACTGAAGGCAGCCATCCACAGCACCCTCCCCCCGCCATGTTTCTGTTAAGATACTGTTTACACAGATTTAATCACTTGTGTCACTGGGGCACAGCAAAAATGGCAATGTGACCTGCTGAGATTTAGTACCAGATTGCGATTTACAATCAAGGCACCAAAAGTCACTGAAGTGCAAAGCTCCTGCCCCAGTTACTAATTAATCAGACCCAAAGAGGTCTCCATAAAAGGCATAGCAGTGAGCTGTGAGCCCTATAAATTCAGAGGGCTTGTCTATCCTTTATGTAGGAAAGGTAACCTGTGAAGCTTTGCATCCTGCAGTTAGGTGCTGGTCTCAGAAGAAAACAAACTTTTAAACTAGTTTTGTTGGAGTTTTTTCTCTCCCTCCCTAGTAATAATGCAATCAGCTTGATTGCAGTAAAGCATTGTTAAAAAGGCAGTGTGAGATGCTGGGATGAAATGAGTTGACCAGTTTTCTCAAGTGTGACTCTTTACAGGTGCTTCAGGTGCTTCTTCCCTTCTTCAGAGTGCTGCTGCCTTTGTGAGTGGCTTTGCCAGTGGCCGTGGCATCTTGGCACCGGGGCTGTGCAAGGCCTGCCACCCAGGGACGAGGATTGAGGGGAGTGAGGTAGGGGCTTGGCAGTATATGTTGAACTCTTACTGAGTTTACAGAATTTGAGGCATTAAAAACTGCACTGTAGATACCAAGCTGGGCTTGAGGTGAGTAGTGCTGCTTCCCAGGGACTGACGGAGATGCCCCTGCACACATTTCCCAGCAATGCCCAGCTTCTTTCCAGGGATTAGAGACTTTTCTGATGCTATTAGCTCTGCTAGACTGGTGGGTATTGGCCTCCATACTCTCAGAGTACCTCAATCACTCCTCAATGTATCTTTGAAGGTAGAAGAGGTAATTCTGACACTATAAAGAAAATGAGAAGGAAATACAAAAGTATGAGCTAGATACTCCTATTCGATGCTTTTGCTCACTTTATTGCATTTCATCTCATTACTTTTACAGTGAGACCAAAACTTCCTGATGTTGATAGTCCAAAATAGAAACCCACCATTTTTAATACATGCTTTTAGATGAAACCACAAGATATTGTGAAAACGGACAGTGCAGTGTGTCATTAAAGTGAGTTATTTTAGTGTAAATATTCTATTTTTTAGAGTTCTGTCTATATTTTAGGAGATTATATAGATTTATTTTTTGAGGGCTAGAAATAACAGGGTAAAATCTTGCTGGTAGTATTTTTCTAGTCACTTTGTCAAATGCACGACTGCGCGCATTACATAGCAGAGAGAAAAAGCCTTCCCTCTTCTCACCCCTCGGCAACATAACAGGGAACAGAACTGCACATCTGTAAATAAATGCATCATTAGATTCTCATCAATTTGTAAGCTTCACTTGATGTATGGCTAAAATAATCCCACAAGGATAACTAAAGAAGCGTTTGCTTTCAAGCACACAGAACGCAGACCAGCAGAAACACTATTTCAGTTGGACTCAGTATGTTTGGATTTATGATTGTTGGCTACTTTTAATTTTTTTTACAACAGTCCACATTGAAGAATTATTTTAGATGCATTGCTACCAATATATTCATTAGCTGAGGATCTCTGGACATATTAAAAGAACACAGTAAAACAACTAATGATGCACTTGAGCAGTAACAGGTTGTCATTAGAGCAGCATCTGCTCTCATCAGAGTTAATTATTCAGTTGCTTTGTTTTCCAAGTAGGTGTCTGGTAGAATTTAGCAGAATCTTAATTAAAACACATTTTCAAACTCCATGGATGCTCATCTCATCTAAAGAAATCAAGACAATTTCCACCATAAACATCAAGCTTCAGTTGAGCCATCAAACAGCAGAAGGATCTCAGCCAAGGCAAGTTTTAGGAATTAACCATTACAGTGCCAGTGGGATGCAAGTTGCTGTGGAACAGTGCCCTCATGAAGTCCCCTGATGAACTGTCCTGTGCACATACCCACAGCCAACACAAGCCCACTGTTAAGTAATGACAGTACTCACCCTGTGTAATTGTAATTATACCATTTTCACTGTGCAAAGCCTTCAGGTGCTGCATGTTAACTCTGAGCTGCAGAGGGGCAGTGTGTGCTCCCAGCAGACAGGAGTCACTCCATGTTCAGGCACAGACCTACCCTTCTGCCCACTTCTGCTGCTCTGGACAGCCCTGCCCTGTGCAGGTCCCCTGAGCTGACCTACAGCAGATGCTGGTGTTTTTGAAACTCTCCCTGCTCTCTTCCACAGTCCTGGCAAAATATATCTTTCCTCTTATGGAAATTTATCTCTTGGAAAGCCACTGGAAGTGTTTTTTGTCTTTGGACGTAAAAAGATTAGGTGATTATTATGAGGCTGCACTATCAGAAACTTGCTGCTAGTATAGAAGCCACAGTAAGGCCAGAGAAATCTTCCCACTGGATGTGGCAAAGCCAGCATGGTCCCACAATGCTTTCAGGGAAGGAGTAGGGAACTGGACAAACCCATGGCTGTGTGCTTCCCCTCGGCTGAAAACTCTCTGTAAAGAAAACACCATGAGGTAAATAAGCTTAGGTTCAATCTGCTTCACTTGAATGCCAATATCTCTGGTTACTTTCCAGGGTCTCCTCTTTATTAGATTTCAGCAAGTGCATACCAAACAAGTTTAGTCTACGAGCAAAACCTTTATTTCCCAACGGCCAGCACAGAATATGAGAACTTGAATCTTAAGCTTGGAGTTTTTTGCTGCAGTGTATTGACTTACACTTGAAGCTAGTTGGGAAATTTCTATCATAAAAATGCTGTTTCATCAAAAGAAAATATTTCATAAAAATAGAGTATTCTAAGCAGGCTAAAACAGCTGCATTCATACTTGCACATGGGAATATTCAAAATTTTCACATTGAAACTGGTTTTATAAAAAACATTTTTGTTTGTAATGTTATAAACAATTTTTTGAAAACTAGAGATGAAAGGAAAAAAAAATCAAAAGTGTCATGACACCTTTCTGGTTTACCACAATGCAGTTTCTATTTCAATCCTAATTTACAGAACCTTTCAAAGCTTTCTTGGTTGGTGATGTTTGGAAATGGAGCTGCATCTGGAGAAGTTTACTTTTGTCTTTGCTTTTCTGATCTGTTTTAATATAAAAGCTATTCTAATAGAGACTACCTGTAAGTTGTGAAAGGGAAAAATGGAAATCCATGACTCAGTGACTGTATTTTAATGGCTTGTACAATTATTTTAAGGTCATTTTGAGGAGCTGAGCAAGCAAACCCTCCACAGGGCAGGGGTAATTCCAGGCTGTGCAGTATTGCAAGACTCCTGACTTGGTTGGTGGAAATACCTTCTGGTTTGGGTCCCTTAAGGGAAAACAAGCTTCTGAAGGACACCAAGGTGTTTTCTTCTATGTATTCTCTTCCTCCTCCACACTGCTGCTTCTCACCTCAGAGCAGCTGTTAGAGCAGTTTCCCCATCACCATCTTCCCTCTTCCCACCAGAAGTGACTCAAGATGAAGCTGCCAGCTTTTCTCTTCTGCTTGGATGTCTTTTCAGATCTCACATCTGACAAAGAGCACACTGTTTGTCTGCAGGAGCACAGCGATCCTGGTGAGAGGAGATGGATGTCACAGGGCATCCTCAGGGGTTTGAAAGGACACACGTTCATTTTTCATCCCAGGCCTGAGGACTTCCTTTCTGGCACACTGACTTCTTGGGCAACAGGGCTCAAAGCAAGAATGAACTGATAACCAAGTGCTCCCACCACCTCTGAAACCACAAGCTTTTCTCCAGAATACTGTTTTACATCAGAATTATTCTAGAAACTGGCTTGCACTGAACAGCTGATAGTCCACAGGCGAGCACATGTAGATTACCTGAAAAACTCGCCCACATTTTCATGCCTCAGAACAGTCCAGTTGTCCCCAGACTGACACTGTTAAGAGTCACACCATGGCTGTTTGTACTCTTCTTCTCTGACTAACAGGCAAAGCAGGCAGGCAGATCAGCAAAGCTGTGGGCATTTTCATGCCATGGCACTGGTGGATGACACAGAGCACTGCCACGTTCAGCTCCACGCTTTTTCCTGTTTCATGGGGCAGATGAGCAGCCATGGCTGCAGCTGCCACAGTGGGTGACAGCTGTGTCTGGGGAGCTTTGCTGCAGTGCTCCCTCTTAAATCCTCATTTTTGCCTAGAAAAAAGCCAATCTAGGGACTCCCCAGTGCTGGAGGTGCATGACCACTTGGGGTGTTCAAACCTCTCAGAAAAGTTGCCAGGATTTGCCGCTTGGAGGGGAAAACACCTGGGCTGTAGTGGTGTCCTGGCCTGAGGAAAGGTGGCGTTTTGAAAGGAAAGGGGGATTTTTTGGTTGTCCTGCTCCTCTCATCAGAGCATTTGTTGAGCACAGGGAAAATAGATAACTGAGAGCAGTACTTTGGTCTTCACAAAAGCAGCTGTTATTCACTGCTGAGTGGGGTTTCTTCTGAAGAGTGGCTGCTTCCCAGCAGAGGTGGGCGCTGGAGCCTGCGAGCAGCATGTGTGTGTGAGCTCCACGTGACATCTTCTGATGGAAGACAACCATGACAAGCTGGCAGCACCTCTCTGTGCCAGGGCAGTGGAGAGGGCCACTGGTGCTGTCATGACTCAGCCAAGCTGGACCTTGTACATGATCCTCCCTTTTGAAAGAGAGAGAGAAATGTGTATTTACTCACTGCTGCGTGCCTCCAGGAGAAAGATCTACCTTATGCCATCCTGTCTAATTGGAGATTGGGTCAAACAGCTGCTCAGTCAAATTTTGTGCCCACACCTTTGCAATCAAATGTATCTGCACACGTGTTTACACTTAAGCACCCAACTTGCAGCTGGCATCTGTGTTGTGTGGAGCTTGGCACACTGAGCTCTGCCACTGAGCAGTGTGGGCTGAGCTGGGGCTCTGGAAGCACCAGAAGGGGCAAGACAGGACATCCAGCAGGACACCCAGCCTGCCCCATTCGGGCTGTGGACAAGAACTCAGCCTTTTTGCTATGAAGATTTCTGTGCCTGCAGAAGTGTGTTTTTCCACCCAAAGTGAGATCAGATGGGTTGTAATAGCAGAGTAGGCAGAGAGGGGGGCATGTAGCAAGCCCAAAACTGTAAGTGGGGAGCTACAGTGATGCAAATAGCTCATTCCCAGAACTCACACTTTCGGCTCAGTGATATGATCTGATCAAATTTGTCAAATTCTTTGACAGTTAAAAAAAAAAAAAGGAAAATGAGGACTCTATTTGGGTAAATGGATTTTTATTAAAGTCTTTATAGCATATTTTGTTTCACTCAGAACTTAACTTGAGTCAACGTGCCAAAGACTGAGTTTCTAGTGAAACTCTTTCCTCTTCCTATTGCCTGGGCCTGATTGCAGGATCAGCACCCTCACTGTCCTGACTGATGTGCACAGCGTTATCAGAGTGGCAGAGGAGCCAAGCCACCAAGGATCTTCGTCTGCACAGAGCAGACTGGGGTCCCTGCCACTGCAGGGGCCTGGATCCTGCCAGCACACTGCAGGGCAGCACAGGGCTTGCTGGAGCAGAGGCAGCTGTGAGGACTGAACTCAGCCCTTGGAGGTGCCTAACAGGGCCTGGGCACCAGGTGCTCCAAGTTAACCTCTGAGAGAGCTAATTTTTTTTTGCATTGATTTCAGCTGAAGCTCAGAGGAAGGAAGCTAAGACTGACCTGCAGAGGACAGGCAGCAGTGAGAAGGGCTGAGCTACATGAACCAGCCCCAGCAGGGCGATGTGCAGCAAAGGCTTCCTGGCTGTGTCCCAGTTCCCTGTTGTCCATCTGCCACTGCTGCAGCAGGAGCAGAAATGCTGCATGAAGACCACCGAGTGGTTTGGACTCTGCCAGGTAAGACAGTGTGGGCATGTATTTGTGGCCAGATGGTTTGTTTTTTGGTGCTCTGGTGGGTTGTTATGCTTGGCTTCCTGGTAGTGGTACTACTTATTGCCTCTTGTACTGTTTGAACCCAGCTGTGATGGTTTTGCTGTGATAGTGCTCTAGTGAAGTACTGCAGAGACTGCTTCTTGATGGCCTTGTGAAAACAGCTATGAGAGCAAGTGATGTTAATAAGAGGGAGAGGGAGAAGCTACGTGCTTGGGTGTAAAATCTGTTTTTAAAACCAAGATGCTCACTGTGCTCTAAGTGCGTTGTTGCTGCCAGGGTTTGACCCAGTTCTCAGTTCAGCCAGGCTAGCTGGTTCTGGGAAACTCCTCCTCCTTTCATTGTGAATACAACATCAGCTCAATCAGGCTCCATGCAGTGAATTGAAAACCAAAAAGTCCCCTCTGACATTTATCTCTGTCTTCATTCCTGGGGGGAAAAACACAGGCACACAAACCCCTCCTAATGAAAATCAGACAGTGTGAGCAAGTGGCTCTGAAGCAAAGTTTTTCTGCTCCTAAACTGTACTTCAAGTCATTACAAGCTTTGCTTGCCAACCTTACAGTAGCTGAAGCAGTATGTACAGCCTGTGATACGCAGACTGGAGTAAAACCTTCTTCATGACATTTTGTTGTATGGGAAAGCTTGAGTTTTTGGAAGACGCTCCGATAACACAATATGGAAAGCATGCTATCTTAGCATTTCCTACGCCGACTTGGAATGCCTTCTGTTTGGAGAAGATCCACTGGCAAGTGAGGGAAGGTCTGAACAGTCAATTTAGATTTTCTTTTAAATGTATTCTGTATGCATATATTGTGGTTATTTTGAGATTTTTGCCTTCTGGAATGATTACTGTCTGATACCAGATAGAAAAGTCATTATGCATAAAACATAGGTGTACAATGAATTCAGTAGCTGTGGGGAGCTGTGGATGGAACCAATTAAGTTTCATTAAGAGGTGCAGACCTTATTTTTCTTTAAAACCCTATTCCACACCTGTGGAGCTGTTACCACTAAATTGAAATTAGTCGTCGAGGCTGCTTTCTTTTTCTGAAGCTTGCTTTTGCTGAGGACACCCTAAAAATGGAGGAACATGTAGTTGCTGTCCCTGACTCAAATGCATGATCTAGCTGTGTCTTACACCCTTCTGCAGCCATGCCCTTCCATGCCCAGCTCAGATAGGCTTTGAAGGGAAGTTGGGAGTCCCAACCCCTTTGACCAGCATTGGTCTCCTCTGGGCTGTGCCCTGAAAGTCTGGCAGCTCAACTTGCCCAGAGGGGCAGTGCATGGCCTTCCAGCCTTGTTTGAGCATGCGGGGCTACTCCTGCCCTGTGGTACAAGTGTGTTGTGCAATGGGAGCATTTCTATGTCTCTTTGAAGGAGCTTACAACTCACAGGGGAATGTGCGTGGGATGTTATCAGAATATGTAAAAGTGCTTTGTGCATTATATCTATATTAAATGCCTTCGAGATGACTGTGAGTGGCAGGAGGATTGATGTGGTTGACTGGAACGGTTGGCTGGCCAGTCTGTGTTGGTGTAGAAGAGGAATGGCAGCACTTGTATTGTTCAGAGTGGCACAACAGAAAGGACACAGATGGCTGTAAGGGAGGTGCCAAAGTGACTGGATAACCCCACTCATCTACAGCATTAAAGGAAACAGCCTTGGGGCAGGAAAGTGGAAGCTCAGCTGAAGAGTATCTCATTGCACCTTGTACTGCCTGTGTAGGGCAAAGACAAATCAATAATACTTCCTTTTTGTCCCTCTCTGCAGGGAAACAACAGGGAGGGCATAGTTACTAGACTTGGCAGACAGCCCTGTGTGCCCACAGCCTCTGCTTGTTGCCATTGCTGCCCTGCTCAGAGCATGGCCCAGCTTCAGGATAGAGTGTGACCTGCTGCTGGGGAAGGCAGGGAGCTCCTCTGGCTCCTTACCTCCTTCCTGCTCTAAATGGAGCTTGGGTGATGTGCCTGGGTCCAGCAGAGCCAACACGTGGGTTTATTCAAAAGCTGGCCTGGTGAACCCTGAAGCTGCTGAGGTGCAGCTCCAGCAGCCTGATCAAGCTCTCTGCACATCTGGGCAGCAATTTAATAATATGGGATGCTCAACTCTGCCATGGCTTTGTGGAGCCCTTAGCCTGTGTGAGAAGAGGAGGCCATGAGCTGCTGGTGCACCCTCCTTTCCTGCTTTCTGGAAGCACTGCTGGCAATGGCCTTTGGTTGCTGTTGTGCAGTGACTGCTCCTCATCTCTAGTCAAAAGCCATTTGCTTACTGCTGATACCTGTGTGGAGCTGTGCCAAGCAACCCCCCCCTGTGCTGGGGAGTGCCTCTCACAGGTAGGGAGTGTGTCAGAGCCTGGTGCTGAGCTCTTGGCTCATACTTGACTGTTCATAAGCAACATAAACTAAAATCTGAGGCTACAGGCTAACATGGACAGCAGCTTTTCCCTCCTTTCCTCTCCCCTCTTGGAGCATCCAGCTATGCAGTTGCCAAAGTCACAGCCAAAGCCTTCTTAGCCCTGGGCTCTCAGGGATGCTGTGCAGTATTAAAGACAGTAACCTCTGTGCTGTGTGTAAGCAGCTAGAGAAAGGCAATCCAAAAAGAGCATGAACAGAAGGCTGGAGAAAGAGACTTGATTATTCAGTTTTTAAGAGGGGAAAATGCTGCAATAGCAGCAGAACTTAGGAATCCTGTTTTCTCACTGATGGTCTCTCCCATGGCTTGATTATCTTGTGGTCATCCTGATAAAAGCTTTTCTGGTAGCTGGAGTATAGCATTGCTTTCCCATGCAGGATTTGGGGTATCTAATAGCATGGGTAATTTGACATGGTAGTCTTATTTTTCAGAGAGGATAGCAGTTCAAGTCTCTCTACATATTTTCTTGAGACTCCTAGGAATTTCGTACATCTGAGATTCCTCAGTGGCATTAATTTTGACTGAAATCAGCCATCAGAGCATAGCAGTACCAGAAAGGACTGGAAAGTAAATAGTACAGTTGCATAAATCTTGCCTCCTTAACAAATCATACCATGAAAAAATCGGAATATTTTAACAACATGTTATTGAATGCCAGGGCTATTTCTTCTCCCACATCCCCAGCTGAAGGTTCACATGGTGCTTTCAACACACCTGTTCTCTTATTAGGCTCTGATATTGCAAACAGTTAGCAGGTTTTTGCTTCAACAAGTGCCCTGGGAGCTGCAGAGCTCTTGCAGGACTGAAATCAGGCACACATGCTGCTGGGCAGCCAGGGTATTAGACTGGGTCCTGGTGGAGGGGAATAGCCTGCATTCCTGATGAGGCCTCCCAAAGTGCTACTGCTGGTGGCTGAAAGTGTTTAAACACCATTCCCATGGGCAGAGGGATGTGCTGGCCCAGCTCAGGTGAAGAGTGCAACACAGGGTGCCCGGCTGTGAGGGGCCGCGTGGGTGACACGGGCAAAGTCCCATACCAGAGAGTGCTGGGCATGATGCTGGTATTGGTGTGCCAGTTTTGGCACAAGTACATGGCAGCTGTGTTCATGCCAGGAAGGAATAGGTTTTTTTTCAGGACTTATGGCCTTTGGTGTGAACTGATGTAGAAAATGAAGTGCCCATGGGAAGCATTGAGCCCTAGCTTAGGAAAGGAAGGAACGCAAAGTTTACCAAAATATTCCTAATCTCAGAAAAATGCTTTGCTTCAAACTCACAGGAGGATCCAAGTAGTCTGACATGCTTTCAGTGCTGTCCCAGCTCAATGTGCAGGATCCAGCGTGAAGCCCACTGCCGATCGATCGGCGCGGGCATGGCCAAGCGCTGCTGGCAGTCACTCCCTGCTCAGCGCTCGGCGCCGGCGCCAGCCAGAAACAAACAGGCAAAGTGCCGCGCCAAGGAGAAGGGAAACATCTCCTCCTTATTGCATCAATATCAACAGACATATTAACAATCGCGTGTCAACATGCGCAGTTATTTATAGCCCACCAGTAAACACGCTGGCTAGGCCAAGTCTGGAGGTGCCCTGCGGAGGCAAGGAGGCAGGGGTATGTTTGGGAGTGCGCTGTTCCCCTGGGAGCTGCTGACGGGCTGGGTGCAGGCTGCTGCAGGCACAAAGCTGTGGAGGGCAGTGCTGGCGCTCCCGAGCATCACAGCTCCATTGGTGCCACATGTCACACGAGGGCAAAGCCATCTCCTCTGCCAGAAAGGGCCTGCAGCAACCACCACATCTGCTCTGGGCCCCACATGTGTTTACCCCCATGCAAGCTTTGTTCAGAGGCCTAGAGCTTCATCTTTGGTGGCTGCCTGTGAGTGGAAATATTGCAGATTTGTGTTGTGTGTGCTATGGGCTAGAAGAAAAAATGGTATCTAATAAGTAGAAGTAGGTCTGGCCTACAGAAGAGTGATGGGGGCCTTGGTGCCTGGACTCTGCAGGCTCTGTCAGTGACAGGGCAGCTTGCAGTGGGGATGGTGTCAGCCAGTGGTTCACAGCCTGCCATGCATGGGTGGGGACAGGGGAAGCAGCACTCCTGGAGTGGTCCAGGGAGGACCTGCAGAAAGGCGGATGATGATGAGTGAGCCAGAGCAACCTGAGGCTTCAGGTTCTCTCTCATCTGTGCAGGGAGCTGGGAGTGGCAGTGTGGTGCTGTTGTAATGGCATTGGTTTAAGAATAAACTAAGCCTCGTCCTTATCCATGTGAAAGCAAAAAGCATCCAGTCTCAGGCTTCTCATTTCTTCCCTTGAACAAGTGAAGTTTCTTGAGTCCTACTAGCTGCAATGAAGGTGTATCCGCAAGGAGAGGTAAATGAAGATCTCTGCTTTAATTTGAGGAATGTAAGTTTTTCTCTAGTAGCAAAAGTCTCCCACTGCCCCCCAGGTGAATGTACTATCAAATACAAATGTGTGCAGACAAGGCTGCACAGAACATTTGGGTGGTGGGTTGGTGGAGGAGATGCTGCCTCTCCCCTCCTGAGGCCAAGGGACATTGTGGCTGCCCTGTGTGGGGAGCACCAAAGCTCAGATCTGGGCTGCTTTCCTGAGCCCCTGTCTGTACATCAGCTCAAAGACCATCCGCTCCCTGCAATATTTACAAATATATCTGCCTCTGAAATCTGCCCAAGTTTATCAATGAGACAGGAATAACATTACAGAGCTGTGCACACACATGTTATACATTCCCCCAGCAATAATTCCTTCCTCCAGTTATGCTATGTATTTGGTGCATTCCTCCAGTATGATAATCATCAACACGCCTTAAAAAAAAAAAGGCACAAGATCAAAACAAAACATAGAAACCTGGCAAGATAGTGGGAAGAGAGTGCTGCAGGCCCTGAGGCTGGGGCTTCATTGTCCTGGCAGCCTCTGCCCTCTCAGAGGACAGCAGAGCTGCTGCCTGCTGCGAGAGCAGCAGTGCTGTGGTGAGGAGGGTGACAGCAGCCAGCCCCACTCGCTGCCTGCCGGGCAAACGGAGGGGGCTGGCAGGGGCAGAGGGGAAAGGAAGGCTAAAACATAACAGAAGTAATAGAAAGCAGCTTGACAATCTTTTCTCTATTTATGTTTGGACCCACAGAGGCAGGGGGAAGTCGTGTGGCGCATTCAGCTGTTGTTAGCTGCCTTCCCTGTGCCGAGGGTTAGGGAAGTGCCATGAGACCACAGCTGGACCTGTGGGCCAGCTCTGAATCCCTCAATAGAGGGGAGTGCTGTTCTTTCCCAAAGCACATACTTTGTTCTTGGGCTCAAAACCTGCTTCCCCACAGTTTGCACGTGAAGCAGTACATGCTGCAAGGCTGTTCGCTGTGTCACGGGGTTTTGTTTGTTTTTAAAATTGATTTGAAGGCTTCATATCTGCTGATGTTCAGCTAATAATGAAATGGTCTCAGATTTTCTGTGGCCAGTCTCTTCTCTTTGACCTGTCTTCAGAGGAAAACTGCTTCTCAGGCTGACCCCAGCACAAAGCAATTGCTGTTCCTTTGCTTTCATTCCACTTGCTTGGATACAAGCACCCTGTGGCCAGTAGCTGCTCTCAAGCCAGAAAGATTTCAGGTGACTGTACTGTGCTCTCTCTCTTACCCTTGCTATCATCAGATGATGCTGTGTTTGGCTCCAGATATTTCTTCTGGTCATTCCTGTGGTACCCTGGCCTGCAGTACTGCTAGGAGGGCTTTGGGCAGCATCTTCCAAGGCTTTCCTGATCCAGGACTGGTGGGCAGTGTCTTTTGAGGGAGGGAAAGATAAGGAGGAGTTGTCTGTGTCTGCCCAGGATTGTGAGCCTGGCATGAGCCATTAACCCAGCAGGTCTGGGTAGGAATTAGCAGTTGGAGATGCATTTCTCCCCCCTGCATCCTGCTCCCTTGCTTTGTGGGAGCTGTTAGCTGTCTTGGTGAAGCACATGCTCAAGCATCTCAGTGACAGCATGCTCCTTTCAGCCTGAAGATGTTACCTGCTTGTTAGTAAGCACATGAAATGGTGGAATGCATGAAAGATGGCCTTTGCCACAAAGACTTGCATGGATTCCCAGGTTGCCCAGCTTCCTTCCAGCTGCCCCATGTTTCCCATGGCCTCCCTGCACAGGGACACCTCACTCTGCAACTGTCACCAACTGAGCTGTGAAGCCATGGGATACCCAGGGATCCAAGCAGCAACCACTGGTATCCAGGGGACCTACCTGCTGGCAGGTGGTACCTGGAGGATCAGGGTGGCTGGGAATCCCCATCTGTGTCCCCAAGCTGTGTCAGCTCCAATGCTTGCAACCTCTGCTCTGCTGACAGGTACTGTATCCCACCCCGCTGCTGCAGGGAGGGCTTCTGGGTTTGGGAAAAATCCCAGCCCTTCCAGGATATATCAGTGCTGAATACTTCCTTAGACATTTGTATTCTCCCTAAAGGCAAGATGTTTGGGAAAAGCAAGCAATTTTTTGCTTCTTAACCTTCCCAGTGCATTTGCTTATTTTCCATTCCCCAGGACAATTTCATCCTAGCATTTCAGCCAGGCAGTAAAGCAAACTCTCCTGATGTCCGAGGGGCAGAAGTACATGAAATGGGGTTTTGTGAAGGTCTGGGGAGGTGGAGGTGGCTTGAGTTTAGTGCCTGAGTGCAAATAGTTGGTTGGGAGCACGTGTGGAAGCACTGTTGTGTGCAGCACTCTCTGTCTGCATTCATCTTTCAGGCAACAAGCGGCAGCACGTTATCGGGTGTGTGAATACATATTTACTACGGTAGGCCCAGAAGGGCTTTTCAACAACTTTCCCTGCATGTGTTGCTAACAAGTCACTCTACAGATTTACCAAGTGAGCAGAATCGCAAATGTTTCTCTTTACAATGAGAAGTAATCAGAGGAGGTCTAAATGGCAAACAGCGATCCAATATATACATTTGTCACAGATATAATGTGAAGTCAGCTCAGCCTCTTTGATGTCACATAAACATGTCATTTTGAAGCGACTCAGTTTCACTGGCATTTCATCAGCCAGTGCACAACAAACAGCGCCAATTACGCTCCTTCGCTGTTTATCATTTGCCTCCTTTAAAATGCCCATCCATTACCAGTAGAGTGGTTTGCAGTGTTTAGTCTCTGGTGGGAATGGTATTCCACAGTCCTCAGCCCTGAGGCAGATTCTCTCTTCTGCTGCTTAACCCACCGGTTTAATTACTGTGTGGGTTCAAAAAAAACCCCAAAAACCTACCCTGAAATGTCCTGTATGCCAAACCTTTGTAATATTTAGCCTCTGAAAAGGAGATGCTGTGGAGAGATGCATTAGGAGTAGGAATTCTGTTTGTGGAGAAGGAGAAGGGCATGTCTCGTTGAACATCCCTGCTATTTTTTCTGGTTTACCTTTTCCAAGGGGGAGGTCAGGCATGGCTCTCATGGCTGGGTCCAGGGGATTGCCATCATGGTGCGGGCACGATGACCACAGCATGTCCCACCAGCTCAGCTGCACTGGGTCCCGCTGCAGCCATGAGAGTGCATGGAGAGCCAGTCTGAATTCCCACTGAAGTGACTGAATCCCAGCACTTGTGCTCTAGCACACATTGCCAGTTAATGGAAGGAGGATGCAGTGCAGTCCCTTGTGTGCTGGCAGATGCATCACTTGTGACATACGTCAGCCCCCACGCGTACATGTGTTCATGACGTAGGCATCAGATGCTGCAGGATGTGCTTTCAAAGAGTTTGGGAGATGGGATATTACAAATGTGCTGCTTGAAACGCTAATGATACCAGCTGCTGAACTCACCGAAAAGAATACAGTTCTTCTACTTGCTGCCCTGCTAGTAGTTAAAAAGTAATGAATCCTTTTATGCTTTCTTTACATAATAGACTCCAGCCAGAAAACTGGATGTTTCCTCATCAATAAAATAAAAAAGAAATTCCCAATATTAAAGGAACAAAGATGGAATTGAGCAAGTCTGATGTTATTGTGGTTAACAGTCAATAAGGAAAACCAGAGTTTTGTTCTGCTGACTTAAAAAAGCATTAAGCTGTAAATATCTTACTCTGTTCTATTTTAGTATTGGGGTTTCTTTCCTTTAAATTTAATTCATGACAAAATTCCCTCCCAAAGTTTTGGTGTTAGTTTTCTTCCCCTTCCTTCCTCAAAACATCAAGCAATTTGCATATAAGGCCTTGTCTTCCTAAATCTACCAAATTTCGTGGAAGGCAGTAATTTTTCATGTGCTAAAGTAATTCTGGGACTGCTGCATGGTTAAAATGGGATTTCACCACTCATGGAAACCCAGTCAAAGAATAGGACCACAATGTCTGAGGTTTTGTGCTTGGTGGGCAGAGCAGGGAGTGAGGTGGCTTCAGAAAGGCTGATGTAGCTGCAACTTTCCTGGGCAGCTTGAGGTTCAGCCACGGGTGATGGGACAAATACCTCTGAAAGTGATTGAGATTCCTGAGCCAACATTAAATGGGGACACCCTCTGCTGACTCGTTATCAGAATGGTTTTGATGAGGCTTTTGTACATGTCTGAAGACATTCTATGACAAACGCTTGTCTGGTGGGAAAGCCCAGAGACCCTTTCCTGACACACGGGAACCCAGCTCCCAAACAATTTTACTTCTAGGGGGAATAGGTTCAGGCACACAAGTTGGAGCCAAGAGCTGCAAATCCAGCATGGCAGGGAGCATGCTGGAAAAATAACATACCTGAATAATTCTGAGCAGTTTATATATGAGCAAAGTTGGACCCTCACATGAACTTGAGTTAGCAGGCAGATCACATTGGTCATAAATATAGCTGTGCTGTAAAGTGTGTGCACACAAATCCTCTCTATATATTTTAAGTGCACTGACAAAGACTTTGGTTGCAGTATTTAGAGGAGAAAACTGTTTTCTTTCCCCTGAGCCCAAACTGTTCCCAATGAATAATTTGTCCAGTTCTAATGTATAATTAACATCCGAAGGTGGAGGCTGCTGTCGCCTATAAACATTACCATATTTCTATATTCCTACTCTGCAAGTTATCAGTTTTAAAAAGGAAACCGCACATGGATGCACACAGGAGCGAAGCTGGCCCTGTGACCTGGCAGCAGTGAGTGCCACTGGCAGCAGTGTGGTCACCAGAGCCCCTTGCCCTGTGTCCCTTTGCATTCCTCAGCCTGCCCTTTACCCCCCAAAGCCATCTTCACAGCCTTTTTGTGCTTCCCTGAAGGCTTTTTTAAAGGCTTTTACCAAGTCGTAGGTGGCCACAGTGGGACTGACACGAAAGCAGCTGCTGGTCCCTTCCGCCTGTGAATGGGGGCTGATTGCTGCCTGCTGAAAACCTCTCAGAGATCCATCCACAGAAACTATGGATGGGTTTTGGATTATCTGCAGAAACTTGATTTATTTGGAGTTTGTTTGTCAGTTTAGTTCTCTTTAATCTACTCCACTGAGCAGATCCTAGGAACTTTTTTCCTGGCTTTTTGGGCTTTTACCATCTGCTAGCATTAATCACTCAATGCCAAACAGTGCCTATCATTTAGGAGCAAGCCCATTGCAGAGGCCTCAGCCTTCTCTGGAGGGGGACAAGAGCTGGGCTGTGTGGTGCTGCTGGCAGGGCAGTCACACAGCAGCTGCCCACTGGCATGGCTGTATTGATGCCTGTGCAGCTGCTAACTGGAGGGGAGATGGGAATCGGTGCTCCTGAGAGCAGAGCCCTGTGCTCCACACATCAGCTCAGTGCAACTCCATTCTGGGCCAAGGGAGTAAATTAATAGCACAGCACTGGTGGTTGAGCCATCCCAGCACAACCAGCAGATGGGTTGTTAGGAAGGAATTCACCTGTATCACCCCGGGCCCCTGTGCTGCTATCAGAGAGGAGCCTTTTTGTTGCCTTTCATCTTCCGAGTTGGTTGAAGGAGGCAAGCATCAGGATCCCCCCCAGCAAAGCTGCAGCCCCAAGCCTTCACAATCTGTGTGTGTGGGATGGAGGGGCTCACCAGTGGCTCCAGCCTGCGTGTGCCCAAGCTGTGCCTCGCCTCCATCCTGGGGCTTTTTGGAGGCTCTCGCTTGGCACAGCCGTTGGTGGGGCTGTGGGGTCTCTGTGCTGTGTTGCAATAACTCTCTTTGCGGTGTGCAGTGCATGGGAGCATATGGCTCTGTCTGGTTTGTTTGTTTGTTTTAGGATTTTTTTGTTTCTTTCTATTTTGGTTTACTGTCACAAATAATTTAATTATCCCATGACTTGCCATTTCAGTTATGCATTGTCTCTGTTCCTGTTTGACTTGGGGGTAGCTGCTGAGCTCTCCAGATTTAGGGCCCAAATCTGCTCATCATTATGTGTGAACACAACACAGCCCATCTTGTAAAACTGGCAACTCTGGACAAGGTAGGCATGTGTGAGAGCTGATGTGCTGTGATGCAGCTCACATCCTGCACCAGCCCTCAGCCCTCGGGAGTGCCCTGTGGGACCCAGAGAAGCCTGAGCACACAAGTGGCAGCTAGCAAATGGTGACCTACCTGAAGCACTCATGGACTGTGAGGCAAGATAAAAATCAGCTCAGAAGTATTAGTTGTTGCTGTCAACAAAACCAGCCATGAATCTTTCTTAATTTTTCTTTTATTTTTTTGTCCAGAGTCCCAAGTTTAGAGTCCCTCCTGTTCTCAAATTTTCCCCTTTTAGTTCTGAGACTAAGTAGTTTAAAACCTTTAAAACCAGCTGTATAACTGGAGAGGTCAATGAATGAGAGATGGAGTTCAAGGAATCCCCTGAATTCAGCAGGCTGGGGCTTGAAGAAAAACATCTTTCAATAAAATGCCAAGAGATGGCTGTACTTAGCACTGTGTTGATGACTGACAAATTAGGTGTAGCAGCCCTTGCTCAGAAAACTTGTGTGTTGGTCCATTACTTTTTATCAGGCTATTTGTGTTCACATTTATATCTGTGAATCCCAAAAAGTAGCTGTGAACTCTCTGCTGGAGATGGATGGATGACTTGTGCCTAGAAGCCTGTGCCCAGAGGAGAACATTTGTTTGGCTTTTACCTAAGCTTTTCTCCTGTGCAGTGGATTTAGGAGGCATGTCCTGTGGGAAGATAGGGAAGCAAACAATTCAGCAGTATCTCACTGGAGCTCTGCAGACATTTTTAAGACGTACAGCTGTTTCTCTTTTTAATTTGGAGGAATACAGGCCTCACAAACAGGGTGGTTGGTTGTTCCTACAAATAAAAGCCCACAGCTTAAAGGCAAAATATTTTGAAGACAATGTACAATAAGAGCCTTTTTTTTAGCCATGTAAAAGCTGTTTTATGAAATTAAGCTGGAAATATCATAAGTGGGAAATGACCACAGAATAAATAGAACCTTTTAGAAAGACAGCAAACATGTGTTATTTATTTTCCTAGTAAATGGAAGTGGCAGATCCAATCAGCAAGAAACATCAGATAGTTATGACCATTTTAATCACATAAAAAAAGTTCATAAGTTTTGTTTGTGGTACATTTAACATTTTCAGTTTAGTGAAAGGGAGGGGGGGTGAAGCAAGTAACTCGTGTTTACCAGCAAACAAGAGATAAGATGGGACTGATTCTTCTTATATTGCCAGAAAGGGGACAAGAGGTAGAACAGTGAAGTGTCTGTGCCATTACCTTTTGCACTCCGTGTACTCATCTGGAAAGCATTATGACCCATTGCATCAGAAATATTTTAAAACTATCAAACAGTTCCAAAGCATGCACTGTACCCCATGAAGAGAGCCAGCCTTCATGCCTGCCATTTCAGGAGGCTTGTCATCATGCCAAGGAAACCTATTTTACATAGGTCCATCTCTGCTTCTATTTGCTTGAAGCTTTAAAGTCACGTTCAAAAATGTTAATGCTAGATGTTAATTTTAGAGATGGGACAAAGCAAGGGTTATAAAATAGCCAGCTGAGATGAAATCCCTACATAATGACAAGATGCTGATATGCCATCAGTAGCTGCAAAAGGAAAGTGGAAGGAGGGACAAGGAAATGTGGCGTGTCTTGGCTCTGGGGTGTGTGTATCAATGCTGACCAAAGCCAACATAGTGTTTGTCCATCTTTCCCTGTATTTTGGAAGCCATGCATCTCAAGTTGAAATCTGCCTCATGGATTTGTGCATTATAAAGAAAATAGTCATAAACAGATGCATTGAGAGCTTGATCTTCCAAGTGTCCTTGTAGCTGAAGTGTGTCACTGTGTCAGCCCCAGCACACTGTGCAAGTCACAGAAGTTACAGACTCTTCTGATTGGAAGGGACCCATGTGGATCATTGAGTGCAGCTCTTAAATGAATGTCCCATACAGGGATTGAGCTGAATGTGTGGTCTGGAAGAGCTGTGCAACTTCAACTGCTCAGTGAGAAAGGTTAATTTTCTTCTTGGCAAATGTTCTATTACAGCAAGAGGGAAAGGCTTGTATGTGAGGGACACAGAAAGAAAATATACAAGCAATATAAATACAAGGGAGTATTAACTGTATGTGGAATGGACTGATTTATTAAAGGAGACAGTGTGCTTTTGCAGTTACCACATGTGGTGTTTTCTTTAGAGACAGAAGTAGATAAAAACCAAGCTCATATCCTTGAGATAGCAGCTCTTTTGACTTCTACAGAGCTGTGAATCCAAAGAGAATAGAAGGCAAAAGCTCAGGGAAGTTCATCTGTGAGAAGAAAAAGGAATTAGCAGTAGGACAGCAGAGAAGAAATAAACCCCCAGGAAAATTTAGGTGGAAATATGCTCAAAGTCAAGGAACAGTGACATTTTTTGAGTGCCTAAGTATTAGTGCAGACAGGCAGCACAAGCATGGACTCCCAGCTCTCCTCCACCTCACTTGCTTTCCACTGAAAAACAAAAACTTGTTCAACCTGGCCTAAGAGTTCAGGGATTAACCTACAACACAGGGCTTGATGATACCTGGAGTATAACTGCCTGGGGTGTGCCAAGATCCCACTTAAGTGAGATTGTCCTTGGTGGGAAAGTGTAGACATTTAAACACAGGCATGTCCTCCTCTGGCCCCTTGGCAGGTTCAGTTCTGGGTATGTCAGAGATTTGAGGGTTTCTGGGCACTCCAGAGGTTGCTCTTGCTCATTGGCAAAAAGAGCCTGATGCAACTCTTCTGTTGGGGAAAGCCTTGGATCACCTAAGAGATGTGACAGGTGTGTTGCTGTGTTTGTGTGGAGCGAATACAGGTTACAGCTAAGTGACCTCCAGAGCTGGATACCTTGGTTTAGCAGCAGTGGGAGAAGCAGCCTGGGAAAACGCAAACAGCTGGGAGAAACCAGCTCTGCACAGGGTTGGGGAGTAAGAGCACAGCATGTCACTGTGGGGCACCCTGCCAGACACAAGTCTCCTCAGTGTCCTTCAAAGTGCAAGGTCCGATGGGAGCACTAGCAGATGGGGACTCCTTTCCCAAAGGTTGGATTTGGGGTCAGCTTTTCTTGGAGGCTTATCACTGCCACTGCTTTGTCAGGGACCTAGAATCATCACCCCAGGATGGGATGGAGAGAGGTTAAAGCAAGATTTTGGCATGTGAGAAAAAATATGTTTCCACTTTTTTGAAACACTGAAATGTCAAAAGCACAGGTGCATCTTGGTTGCTCCAGCAAGAGCAGCCACAGCATCAGTGCTCAGTACAGGGCTGCTGACTCTCACAGGTCTCTGTCATGCACATGCTCTGCCTCTGCATGTACACATACATAGTTAGCTTAAAATAAGCAATGCCACACAGCTGCTGAGTCAGACTTGGCCCTGCCCGGGAGCCCGCAGTTTGGCATCACCTCTGTTCCCTCAGAGGATTTCCAGCATAATTTAGCCTTGAGCTTGTTTAAGACCTTGGTTTGCAGCAGCCGAATAAAGGCTTATAATAATCAGGAGGATAAAAACAAGTCATAATGCTGTATAGGAGAAAAGCAGAGCCCCAGTGTGGCGTGGCAGGCGGAGCAGCCACTGTTGTGTAGCAGGGCAGCCTCACATGTGGCGCTGCGGTGGATCCTGGGCACGGTGCTGCTGCTGCTGCTTCCAGTGCAGCCAGCATACAACAACAAAGTCATGCAACAGATGATGCCCTTTTCCTCTGACCCCTGATGTTTTCTAGAAAAAAGGAGCATCCATGACTCAACAAACATTAAATTAGTTCAAGTTACGCTGTGGAAACATAGCACCACACCAGTGAGCAACCTCAAGGAAGGTTCTGTTGCCTGCTAGCCATGTTGTGCCACCCAAGATGGGGATTGAAGTCCTTCTGGTATGTGGAGACAGCCCTCGGAGGATATTTTTTGTGCTGACTTTTGGGTAGGAAAATGGCAAGCTCAGCACCTAGAGAGATGAAAAACTGGTTTCCGGTGACCCACGCACAGCCAAAATTTCTGCATCAAAGCATGAGTGACACTGCTGGGCTCTGACACAGTGGTGGAAAGGTTCAAGTGTGCACTCATGAACAGGGCAAGAGCGCTTCACTGCAGTTTGGTGACCAGCACTGGACTTGACAGTGCAGAGAAATGTCTGTTCTGTATTCAGGATTCTCTCTCTCTCTCTTTGCCCCAAACACACACAACTGGGTAATTAAAGTCACCAAAATCTTCTAATGCAGGAAGGTAGTCTGCATTTTGTCAGCAGAAAAAAAAAGCCAGCACTGGCTGCTGTGCAGTGCTACGGACAATAGCTGGAAGAAGCTTAGCTCTTTTCTCCCTTGGAAACAGATCTCCCATGCTAAAATAGACTTTGGCTGTTGCACTCTTCCTACAGGGTTAAAGAGACAATTTTTAAAAAAAATAATCCAGGACATGAAGCTAATTCATCTTTGCATCTTAGGGGTCATTTATCCCTGCACATTGCTGCTCTTTGCCAGGAGCACCTTTGGCTGTTGTGGCTCTGGGGTGAGTGGCAGGACAGGAGCGTTGCCACATACTGTCCTTGTGGGAGCAGAGTGGGATGCTTCACTGCCAGGCTGAGCTGGGACAGGGTATGGCATCCATGGCAGCAATGGTGGCTCGTAAAAGGAAGACCTAACCCTTGTACATGCCCTGGGTAGCAGAGTCCAGCACAGGACTGGTTACCAGCTGTGGGGAGCAGGAGGGCTAATGGCAACTCTCCACCATGTGGGAGTGATTAAAGAAAGAATTGTGCTGGATAGATCCCAGATGAGTTAACTTAATAAAGTTGTGGTCTAATTAAACCACATCCCTTGCATCTTATCTGTCTTCCTGCATGTTCAGAGCAGTGCCCAAAGACTGTGTTGGAACCAAGCATTCACCTTGTGCTGCAGCCCAGTAACCACTACCTGCACCCAGTCACTGGGCAGAGCTAATGGAATTGCAGGGGGATATAATCTGATTTCAGGTTCTTGCTACCTGGAGACATTGCACACTGGTCAAGTGCTCCAGGGTTACCCTTTCCTATAAAAAGGGAGGCAGATGCATGGAACTCTTTCAAACATGGCTATTTCTATTAAGTTTATCCAATTAACCTTGAGTAGTACAGAGGTCTGAGACCCGGGAACAAAACTCATCATGTAAAAGGCACATGAAGTCTTCAGTAATGAAGTAAAATGCCTGTGAGTTTAAAGGGTCTCTCCTGCTCACCCAGCACTTCAGGAGGTTTATTACTACCTAGCCTCTTGGTGGCCAGGCTGGAGATGTCACCTGGAGGTGACAAATCTGTGTCTGGTGCCAGTTAAACAGGGGAGGTGGTGTTATGGGGGCACTCGGCAGGGTGTTTGTGCAAGTGAAGCCTTACATCTGCACCTGTGGGCAACTGCTCAGTAAATGCAGAAGCTGCCAGTGTGGTTTGCTGTGAGTAGATGTGAATTTTATTGCAGTTCTGTAAAGGCAGAACCAGGGGGTGTCTGGGATTGCTGAAGCAGCCCTGTGGGCTTTCCTCAGCCTCATTGAAGAAGTAGAATGGCTCCAGGGCAGGACCTGACAGGGACCTGGGGTGGCTGTGTCAAAAGCAGCATTCTTGGCATGTCCATTGATGCCTCTGTCTGCTGGCACTCGAAGGGCTACCCACAAGCTGCTCCTCAGCATGGAGCTGACACTGGACAGCTTGGGGGACTGCCACTATACTGATTTCAAAAAGAAAGGAAAAGACAAAACATTTTGCTCTACTTTTATTTAGGGAAACTAACTAATGGTGACCTGTAAAATGCCACTGCTAGCACATGTAGAAATCCTCTCGTGGGAATTTGTGACTGACTTTTAAGAAGATAAATAAAAGCTTCTCTTAAGTGGGAGTGTAGGGGGTGTCTGCAGATAGAACCAGACAAGCTAGTTAAGTCTCACTTGAGACATAACTATGCAGCTACTATGATCGTGGCTGCAGTTTTGACTCCTAGCTCACACACAGCCAGAAAGCTGATACCCAAAATTGTGTGCCATTGAATGTTTTGGAAGGAAAAAAAACATGAGTGAGTCCTAATAGGAAGGTTTATATTCTGCATATCTGGTCTATGTCTTGCTGCAGAAATAAACAGCCCTTAAGTGAGAAATCTTTGTGGGCAGGAATATAATGGATGAAGAAGAGATGCCTGTATCATTTTGCTCAGTTGGTCATTACATGGAATTATAACTACTATCAATAAGCCTCAATGTCATTATTTCGTATACTTGCCAAATGCAGGCATGCACCCAAATGAACATTCTCCATTAGAAATCTTGCAGCCCATTAGCCAACTCACATGCCTGCAGACCAGCAGTGTGCTGCTCACCTGATCCAGGGATACGCTGTGCTGCTTCCACAGCAGCACCAGGGCCCCCCACACCCTCTTCCCCACACCCCGAGGGCTCTGGGCAGGCTTCAGCAGGATGTGGGCACCAGCAGCCGCCTTGTTGTAACATTTTGCTGAGTCTGAAAGTCCTTCTTCAAAGGAAAAGAAATTTTAGTGCCTGTGTAGCCATATCAGCATCTACACTCTGTGCAGTAAATCTTGTTGCAAGTTTCACGATATTTGTTTTTAAAGAGAGAATTAATAATAATTGTTTCCTCCCTAATGAAGATAAGTGTCACAGGAGACTGGAGCAAACGTGTATTTCATGTATATGGTCTCAAAATCTTCTGTATCTCTCAGCAATTTATTTTCACTCAATTAATTTTATTTTATGATAAAGTAAATGGCCCACAGTGCTGATGGGCATTAGCTGTGGAGCTATCACATTATAATACAATCAGGTTAACTCCTAGCACTATGAGTTAACACTCCCATCTGCCACACATGTCCAAAAAATTATTATCTTTCTGGAAAAGCACATCTCTAAGTCTGCTGGTAACCTGCAGCTGGTTACTGTCACAGGCTGAAGGAGTGTGCACCCCACAGGGGCTGCAGTGCAGGACCTGTGTTGCCTCTGAGAAGCACCAGAGCAGGTCAAGTGTGTTTAATGTGTTTGCTATTATTTATAGGATTTTTTTTAAATTGTGCTATTCTCAATGTGTTAAACTTCTGTGCATTTTAAGCAGCAATAGGAAAAGTTGAGTTTGAAAATATTGCAGACTTTGAAAAAGAAAGTTGATATTTCCTGAAGATGTGCTGAAAAATTGTTACAAACATTTCTAGAAGGGTAATCTGCTGCATTTGAGAGAGGACAACATAAGATAATTCTTTTGCCCTAAGTTATGTGTACTATATTCACAGTCAGGAGAAAACACATTTTTGTTCAGGAGGTCAGAGGTGCCTGCCTGCATCCAGGATGCATTTCCCAGCCCCTTTCCAGGTGTCTTCATTACATCAGTGCCTTGGGGCACTGCATCTCAGCAAGGTGCAGTTGGATGTGTCTCCAGAGGCCTCCCAGCATCCCCTGGAAACTGGGGAGGTGTGTTCCTGCAATGTTGATGCTGTCCTCTTGCTGTGCTCCCTGGACTAAGGATGAGTCAAACCACAGCTGAGACCTGTCCCATGTTACCCATCATGCTGGCATTCCTTTAGGAAAGGCTATTATACTCTTCTTTGACAGCTTCAGTATGAAGTAAATGAGCTTTTGCTCAGAAAAGAGCTGAGTTCAAAGGCATTTGTAAGGTTCAGAGCAAGGCTTAATGGTCATGTTTGAAATTTGCCCCAGGCAGGGGTTTGCTGTGGGAGTGCTGCTGCGGTGTTTGCTGTAGCATTAGCCTGCTCAGCCAGGAGCACCCCCCTCTTGCTGGGGCTGCCAGGTGGCACAGGGACAGGCCCCCACATGGAGGCACCCCACATTTGACAGGGGCCAGGTGGGATTTGCCCTGCAGCTCCTTGCTGCCACCTCTGCTGGTGCCACGCAGGGCACTCACAGAGAGCAGCATGGGCAGGACTGTTCAGAGGCAGTGCCATGTGGGGCACTCACAGAGGGCAGCATGGGCAGGACTGTTCAGAGGCAGTGCCATGTGGGGCACTCACAGAGAGCAGCATGGGCAGGACTGTTCAGAGGCAGTGCCATGTGGGGCACTCACAGAGAGCAGCATGGGCAGGACTGTTCAGAGGCAGTGCCATATGGGGCACTCACAGAGGGCAGCATGGGCAGGACTGTTCAGAGGCAGTGCCATGTGGGGCACTCACAGAGGGCAGCATGGGCAGGACTGTTCAGAGGCAGTGGTGCTTCAGGCAGGTCGATGGCTGGACAGACACAGTTTGGTTTGATGTTGCAAGTCCTGAGCACATCGAGTACTCCACAGTGATTACACTGGGTTGGACACAACAAGTTCTTGCTAGCTGGTGAGATTGGGAGGCATTTTTTTTCTCACCGCAAATGTAACTGAAGACTTTCCTTGCAGTCAGTACAACTATAAACTTTTTTTTAACTTAGCTCTACTGCCCCAGCTCTGAGAGGTGATACTTGAGGGAATAACTCTTTATTGATAGTGATAAAAATGCCTTAGCCAATAATAACATGCTCCCAGAGTCTGTGCCTCTGATTTTCCCTTCTGAAGGAAATCCTTGCAGCCTAGAGCACTTTGCTGTGTAGAGAATGCACAATCTGATGATTAAAAATAGTTAAAAATCTTCCCAAAATTTATATATTAAATCTACAGCAAAGTTTGTGTCTCTTTGGTTTGGCCTACTCAGAACCTGAATTGAAGCAGCCTCTCCTGGGTTGCAGGGAACATGAGCCTGGGGCAGGCTTGGCCTGGCTGAAACTGGTTTTAGCTCAAGGGAGAGATCTGCTTGAGCTGCAGTGCCAGGGCAGCATCCCACCTTCCCTCAGCATCCATGGCTGCCCCGGGGAGACTCAGGCCAGCAGGAACCCATGCAGGGGGCTTCAGGCAGCAAAATGGCAGTTTTATGGCTTAAGTGCAAACAACTAAAAATGCTTTCTGAACAAGCACCCAATAAAATTGCATTATTACATCCTGTGAACAGCTCCAAAATCCTTAACTTGGGGATATCAGCAGCTCCTCCGTGAAACTAAGCTAATAAACAAGTAGATAATTAACAAAGACAAACATGAATCTTGGTACCAGTGACTTCATATTAAGAAAACTTCTGGTTTTAATATTTGGCATGTATGCATGAAATAATTTATTGCCGTTTCAAAGCAATTTCAACTGTTAAACATTCATTGGTTTGCTGAAGGAAATAGTAAAAAAAATTCTTTCATGTGAACATTAGTTCTTAATTTTAACATTTCCTTATTTTCTATAATGGGATTTGATGTGGCAATAAGCTTTAGGAACAGATCTAAGTGGAAAAATATTGCTAACAGGTGAAGGTTTTCTTACCAGATCCCAGGACTGCCTGCAGAGCAGGAAGGTTTCATCAGCAAGCACACTCTGAAGCACAGTGCTTGGGTGTTAGAGAGGATCACCTCCCTCCCATGCCCCCCTGAGCAGCAGCCTCAGGGATAGCTAAATGCATCCACAGAGGAACACAGAGCCCATCCATGTGCTGCTACTGCTGCCCAGAGTTTGGGAAGTATCAATTCCCTGAAGGTGGATGTAAATAAGTGTATCAGCTTATGGCCGTGTGAGTGGCTGGGGGACCTGTGCATGGAAAAGTGCCGTTCAATTCTCCCTGTGGGTCTGCCAGCCCTTGGCAGCCCAAGCCTGGCCACAGGCATCTGGTAAGCCCTGGTTCACTGTCAGAGCTGGGAGAAAAGCTCTGCTCTGCCCAGAGCTGCTGCTAGTGGTAACTTTAAGTTTGTCAGAAAACTGGGTTGTACATAGAAATCAGGCAGTTTTGCACACACACAAATTCCGTGCCCTGTTATATCTGGTTTAGGTTTGTGCATTGATGGAAGAAAGAAGGCATTTTACTTGACAGCACTATGCAGCTGAGAGATAATATACAGAAACATCTCCAAAATAATTCCCATCTATTTTTATTTTTCCAGCAGTCCTGGATAGTGTAATGGAATGGTACACCTTTAACTCTGAAAAACAAAAAGCCCATATGGGCAGGACCCATCATCTGTCCAGTGCCCAGTGCCAGACTGACCTTGTGCTGCCCCTGCTCAGCACAAGTAATACAGCCACTGTGACCTGCCATGTGGCAGAGAGGTGGCTGCAATGGTGTTAGAGGCTGAAAGTAAACTCATTTGATTCTGAAATAATTTCTAACAGCTAATGCAATGAGAGCCACAACCAGGACAGGGTGTGCTGCACCCTCAGTTTGCCTTGCCAAGTCCCTCTACTTGCCCAGCACCGGTAGCCCGTGGCTACCATCCCTGTGCAGTCCAGGCACCCCATGTGCAACATGCATGGCACGAGCTCCCTGCCTCACCACAGCTCTGTGGGCCTGCATTAGAAAGGTTTTATTTAACAGAGGCATGGAAGAGTGATGATATGGTTTCATTTCTCAACCTGATTTTATTATTAGTGCTCTGAGATACAGAGAGGTATGGAGAGGAAGTAAAGCTTTGGCGTACTTTTGGATATGAAATTTAGCAATTTCTTTGCAGTGAATTTAATCCCCAACATTTTTCCCAGTTTGATATTCACTATTATTAGACACAATTAAAAATTAGTAAAGCTGAGGTACGAATTAAGATTTGTAATTAAACTCTCTCTCCCTCCCATGGTTAGCATGAATTTGATGTCAGTTTACAGGGAAGACTCCTTTCTGCAGCAATTAGCCTTCGAAGAAGTAGGCAGTAATGGAAAGCACTGGTTAAGTTAAAAAGACTGGCAAGCCATGGTTATTTAGAGTTAAGGGGCACTTTCTGCTTGGTGCAGGGCTGCTGTCAGGCTGCATCCATCTCTGCCAGTGCCCATGCAGACCCTGTGGCCACTGGCAATGCCCCACTGAGCACCCACCCCAGCACCTGAGTGAGCCCCTGCGCATGGAAAGGAGCAGCAGGCGAGCCCTGTGCGCTCACCCAGCAGCCTTTGTGTTGAAGTTGGAGGTGCTCTTGCTCCTCTTGCCGCCACTCTTCCCCCGCGCCGTGAAACCGGGGAGGTGGGAGCTGCCCGCCTGCGCGGCGGCTGCCCTACATAGAGCGACTTCCCAGGCTTGCATCTCATTTCAGTGCAAAAGTCAAACTGAATGACTCATGCCAAATCTTTTTATCTTGTCTCTGCGACTGTCAGCGTAGCAGAACTCCAATGTGACTATACTTATTGGAAGGATTATTTTTAAGTACCAAGCATATATTTATATGTGCCTCGATACTTCATAATTTTCAGCTGAATTGATCTACTGGAGCAGAATAGTCCCTCTTTATAATAATCTCCAACATGTTAACTCATTCATCTGGGTAAGCCAACAAGTTCAAGTGAGGCCTCCAATATGTTAATTATTCATGCATGAATCTTTTATTTCATCGAGCCTCATCCGCCCCAGACTGCCTTTTCTAGGAAAGCTCTCTGTTGAGAAGAAAGCAACAAATACTGTACGGTGATTTGACGGGGGGGGGGAAAAATCATCTGCATATTCCAAATTATAAATTGTCTAGTCTCAGCCTTTTTTCTCTACTGCCATCTATTGTGCAGCAAAAAATGCATAGTTCAGTGGCATAAAATTGTGAGTTCTGGTTTAAATGAGAAGGTTTGGTGGTGGCTTCTGGGTGCTTGCAATTGCTTTTTGCTTTATAAGAGAAACTATTAAGTTAATAAGGAGAAGTAAAACTGACCAGGAAGCAATAATTAGGAGGCCTTAGGAGCACCTAAGAATATAGATAGGATCTGGTGTTAGAAAGTACAAAATGGGCTGCCGGGCCTTTTCTTGTAAAAAATCCCCATAAAGGGGAAGCAGGCCCTGGTTCCCTGGACAGTTGGCACTTGGATGTTCCAGCACGGGGCCAGCCCATGCATGGCCTTGGGGGGAGTAGATCCAAGCTCCTGTCCCCCTGTTCAGGGCTTGTTCCCACCCCAGGGGAGCCAGGCAGGGCCCCCTTGTCTGTGTTTCTGCTCCCCCTATCACCTGCACAGCTGCAGCCCCTCCAAAGGGCAATTGCTGTGCAACAGCAGGAGCTGACCAGAATGGAAATGGAGGTTTTGTCCTCTGCTTCTTCCCTCTTAGGGGCTACTGCCTCCCTCCAGAGCGTCACTGCATTTCTGCAGAAGGGGTTGTGCCACCCGTGCAGAGATCTAAAAGACACTGGTGCTGTCTGTAGTGACAGTAACTGAGCAAAAATGCCTGCAGAAAGGTGTGTGCTATGGGCCAAGTGTTTTTCCTTGTGGGATTGGTTCAGGTGTGTCACAGGTGTTTTGTCTCTTGCTCATATTGATTTTACACTAACCCTGCTCACTGGGTTACTCCTGGTTTACCCAGTATGATGGGAGAGTTCATGGCCAAAGCCATCCTCAGAGGGCCTGGGTTTTCAAAAAGGTCATCTGGCTTCAGAACAAGCGGTGTGAGAGTTTTCCTCAGGATTTTACTTCCAGCCCTGCTGGCCAAAGACTGGGACCCATCATGGCAGAATGCAGCAGGCAGCCCTCACCCTCTCGCCTTGCTCTGCTGATGGGATGTTGTGCATGTGGCCTCCAGTGCTGTGGGTTACTGGTGACCCCTGATTCTTAGGGATGCCTTGTCCAAGTAGGCAAAGGCAGACCTGTCAGTAAAGGGAGGATTAGTGCCACTGGAATCTGAGGGTGAGCACCTCACTGGGCACGGGGAATGCACGGCAGATGCACCAGCAGCTGCCTGTCCTGCTGTAGGGGCAAGCTCACATCCTGGCTACTGATTTGAATACACCTGGCATGTGCATTCAAATTCATATGGCATCAAAAACAGTAAATCCACAATTCAGCAGCAAAATGAAATGCAGTATCACAGTAGCATTGATCTATGCTTAAAAAGATAAAATCCTAAAGATTATTATCAGAATATTTCAGGTGAAAAGAACGTTAAAATAATGAAAATTAGGATCAAGTAATGGCAAATATATAAAAATTAACAACCACCCTAAATACAACTTGCATGAAAGACAGCTGAAAGCCAGTTACTGGTGGCATACATATGACAGAGTATTAAATTAGTTTTGAACATGTGAATGGTGTAATGCGCTGTGGCCCCAGGGCAGAAAGGAATACAGCCACCACAGCAAGTACTGTTTCCTCCACCAAGGGCCATGGCAGTACCTGTTTTACAACTTCACAGATACTAAAAAGTCATCCATCTATATCTAAACCAAAATGACATTACATATTTTCTCAGATTTATTAGTAAACTACTAAGTAGTAACATTAAGCTTTTAGAAAAAGATTAACAACACTGGAGCAGTAACCTGTCATCTTAATTTAAGGGAAAGTCGCTGAGAATGCTCACTCTATGTGAGGGAACATGCAAAATCCTTTGCTTAATGGATGTGGAATGATATTGGATCCCTCTCGCATCAGGACATTAAGAGCATGTTATTGGTTCTTTATTTGTTTGTTTTTTAAGTTTGGAGCTGGTTTTGTTAGGGGTTCGTTCGCTGCTGTGGCCGCTCCCCCGACCCCTCCGGAGCCCCTTCCCTTCCCTTCCCGCTGCCGCCGTGCCCGAGCCCGCCCCCGCATCCCGGGCCCTCATCCCGGCCCGCTGCGCTCTGCCAGCGGCCGCGGGTCCCTGTGCCCGCCGGTCCCGGGGCCACGGGCAGCTGCCTCTGTCCCTCGGCTCAGCCCGGCAGCGCTCCTCCGAGGCTTAGACCGTCGTGTTTGGGCTTCAGGCCGATTTCCCCGCTATCAAAGGCTATTTTGGTGGTACTGGGAGAACCCAAACCTTTCAAAGTTAAAAGCAGAGATGCGAACAAATGCCTGCATTTGCTGACATATAACAAACATGGTTTTTTCCTCTTAGGCTGGGAAGAGTAATATCAACACATATATTTGTCTTCATTTGTTTCTCTCAAGCATCATGTATGGCAGCAGCTTCAGTCTAGGAGCAAACACTGATATCTTCTCTCTGGTGACCAGTGACAGAACACAAGGGAATGTCCTGAGGTTCTGTCAGGGGAAGTTTAGGTTGAATATAAGAAAAAGGTTCTTCACCCTGAGGGTAGCTGGGCACTGGAACAGGCTCCCCAGGGAAGTGGTGCCAGCACCAAGCCTGACAGAGCCCAGGAAGCATTTGGACAATGCTGTCAGGCACAGGTTGTGACTCTTGGGGATGGTGTTGTGCAGGGCCACGAGTTGGAGTGATGATCCTTGAGGATCGTCACTTGCTTCTAACTCAGCATATTCTGTGATTCTGTGAAAAGTGCTCCTGGTTCCTGCTGTCTGGAACAGAGCTGCCCAGTAGCACCCCACAAACCCACTTTTCATAGGAAGCTCACGGTTTGCCAAAGCCAACAGATCTCCACAACACGTGGGTTGTCCTGCACCTGTGATGGCGAACCTGCCAGGCTCTGCTCAGTGTTGGTAAATGCTGGAGACAGGGTATCTGTGGACTTGTTCCTGCTGGAATTGTTCCACAAAGCCACCCAGGAGCCCCAGAATAGTGGTGCCTGACTGTGCTGCCCTACATGGAGCTGTGGGGCAAGGGCCACCAGGCTCAGCTTCACCTGGTTGCTGCCAGCTGAAATGTGTGTTGGCTTGAAAAATGATAAATTTGAACTGTATCCCAGAATTAATTTACATTTATATTGGAATCAAAATGCTGCTATGCTACTGTTGGGACCTGATCACACTGTTTCTTACTATGCCTTAGTGTAAATGAAATGGAAGATGCCAAAATATAGCAAAGTAAACCTGATAAAAGCTTTTGAGTCCATTTGAACACGGAGGCAGGCTAAACAGAATTGTCCATATCAAGGCTGGATAATCAAAATTCCTGATTGTTTCCCAGACAAGAAGTCCTCAATATGTGCCAGTGTAACCACATGTGCTCAGACAGCCCATTTGGCACAAAACTCCAAGCCCACTTGTACCTGCAATTATTGTCCTAAAATCTCTTAGAAAACCACGTAAGGGGAGAAAGCACACAAAAATCTTGCTGATGATTCAACAATAAGATATAATATAGGTACTGAATCAGTATTGCATTCTGGTCCAAAGCTCATTTGGGTCAAAGCATAATTCCAAAGGAATGGGATACAGATTGGATCAGCCCTTAATGAGGTGTCACAAAAGAAGTGTCAGTAAAATATACAGGCCAGCATATATTTTATGGGGAAGATAGTCTGAAGTCAACATTACAATTTACTAATTCAGTAGAACAGCTGGAAAAATAAATTTGTTTAGCTAGAATAGCACATCTATTTATTGAGCCTCCTTCTGAAGCTGTGCACATATCAACAGTAGGATTGGTCTCTAAAACACGGGGGAGGAGAGGAGGGGGATGATGGTGAATTCAAATTGATGCACTACTTATTCCACACTAGTAATTCAATTAATGATTTTATAGACCCTACGCTGTCTCACATTCTCAGTCGTTCTCAGGCAAATGAGATGGGGAATCAAACAATTAGCTGGGGTTGGCAACACAGCGGGTTCAGCCTGAGCAAAGTGCCACACAAAAGCCACCCCTCTTGCTTCCTGCTGCAGTGTGGGG
Source organism: Setophaga petechia (assembly GCA_024362935.1). Taxonomy (NCBI): domain Eukaryota; kingdom Metazoa; phylum Chordata; class Aves; order Passeriformes; family Parulidae; genus Setophaga; species Setophaga petechia. The sequence goes on from JANCRA010000005.1 coordinate 27,566,437, forward strand.
CAACAGGGAGCCTGCCTTTGGCTTTTGGAGAGGAGGCTGGGCAGCTGCTTTCACACTCGGGCTATCAGAAACTTTGGTCTGTTATTCTCACTAACAGCAGTGGACTGCTCAGCACCACTGCAAAACACTTTGATCTTGTTACTTGTATCTATAACCTTTTTGGCAGCAGAAAAACCCTAACTGAGATTTTCCATAATTTACCTTTGCTGAGGGCTGATGACATAAGGAAATAGTTGTGTGTGATTTCTGAGTTATGACCAAACTTTTGGTCAAAGCTACAGCAAAGCCAGTGCTTGAAATTTGAGATGAATGTAAACTTAATGCAGGAAATTGTTTTGGTACTGCCTAATTTTAAGCAGTGAAATTGTCCTCCTGCATTCACCTGAATTACTGAAGTGTTTGAAGATAAACATTTGCTGACATTGTGGCCTGAGACCCCCTGGTCCATGCTACTCTTAGACCTGAATGAAGACAGGGCAAACAAAGTGAGGGTCTCCCATAAGTCATGGTTTAATATTTCATTTTGCTTGGGTACTTCATAGCAGTATTTGTTGTTCTGCATCAGCAGACCTGCCATTAGGAAGTGTTTTTGGTATGCACATGTGCATGTACATTGCAGACACCAGTCACCATCGTGTCCCCTATCCTGCCTGGGTTGGTTGGCTGTGTGTGTGGGTGCCCAACAAGCCCCTGCCCTGGCACAGTCTGGGATAACAGCCTGTCTGGGTGAGCAGCAGGCACGCAGCATCGAGACATTCAATCTTTTTTTCTCAACATTCATCCTATTAGTCATTGTTTTGTTTGCAAATGAACTTCTCTCTGAAGACTTCAAACTGCAGTTTTGCTAAGACATCTGACAACTGCCATCCTTGATCTCAAGGATGCTCTGTGCCCATGAGACAGGAGGCAGGCAGGAATGCCAGCTGGACACACTGCCAGCATTGCCTGTGCTGGGTCAGAGTTGCAGGGAGAGTTGCACCCATGGTGCACGTAGGGCATGGCCTCAGTGCTGATGCCTGCTGCTAAAGCACACTCAGTTATTTTCTTCCTATGCAGCAAAACTACCTTTTTTTCAGGAGGCCAGTGGAGGTCTCTATATTTTATTCACATAATCCAGACCTTCAGTGTCAGTGCCTGAAACGAATTACTGTTTATATTAGAAACTTAGTTTAATAAATTAAGTCTGGTCTATGACCTGTCAAAGTTCCTATAGTCTGCAATTCATATAGAACAGATGCCTTTTCCATGACTCTTAACTAGAAGTGGCCAACTTGATTGCTTCCTTTTTGCCATTACTACATTCTGTAGGTTTAGTTATCTACTGCCTATAGAGAATTCAAAACAATTTAAAAGGGCATCTGGTATAAAGCACTCTCTGGGAAAAAAAAAATCTTTCCATATACAATAACTTTCTGTTTAGGTCAGAGAATTATTCAATAATTGGCACTTGTTTGACTAGACCATTCAGAATCAGTTTGGTTTGGGTTTTTCAATTGTAGGTAGAATTACAGGACTTTTTTTCTTTCCAAACAAGCAGGTTTATAAGTCCTAATTTCCAACATATTTGTGGCACTGCTATGATTAAGACCTAACAACTAATTTTTGTACAAGTAACAAACACATATTTCAAAAGTGCCATAAATAATTCAGTGATTTTTTTTTGCCCCAGATTGTTTATAAATTATAAATTTTCATTTACTCTGTCCTAGTTTTAGATAATACTGATAAAAACGAATAGCTAAAAGCAATGGTTTAATTGAAGAACAGAAAGCAAGGGTAGGATGGTCAGAGCAGACCTCTCTGACTTGTGTTCCACTTTCTCAGTCCCCATCATTTAAAAGGCTGGACCCGCTAATACGGGCTGTTAGAAGTCCTCACTTCCAATATTTATGTTTTGTGAAGCACTCTTAATGCACAAACAGTTGTCACATGAAAAGTTAATAATGAAGTACATCTATGAGGATGAAAAGGGAGCGGGGCTGATGCTCACTGCATCAGGAGTTGCACATCCAGGCATTTCCAGGTAATATTTTTTTCCGTGTTGCACATTAAAATGATTCGTCGCAGGACCTCGAGCCTGCCAGCACAGCGGAGGGAGGCTGCTGGAGTGGGACAAGTCCCCACAAGGACCACAGGGAACAGCTGCCTGATGAAATTTTCATTGTGCTCCCTGCTAACATGTTAAGCTTTCAGGATGGGCTATAGCCACGTCGTGGTTGGAAGTGAGAAACATTTTTCCGTGTTCCTGTGTCTGTCACAGCCTGTGAGTAGAAACAGCCCCAGGACAGCCAGAGCTGGGGCACTGCAGCTGTGGTGTGGTGCCCATTGGGCAGAGATCATTTGGTGATGGCTGGGCATGGGTGGCTGACAGTGGGGCTGTCAGAACCTCTGCACCCCTCACTTCTCCAGGAAGGCTTAGCTCCTTTATAAACTTGAGTCCCACCACAGGGCTGTGGCCCATGAGTTTCCCATCTACATCCAGAGGATATTTAACGAAAATAGCTGTGGTTAGTGCTTTCTTTGGTGATGATTTTCACAGTTGGTGCTAGCTGTGTCATGCCACTGAACACAGATTGTGTTCTTCTGGGAAGTTCTTTGCTTTGGTGCTCTCCTCTTTGAGCAGAAAACCAGAGTAAGGCCAGAGGAAAAGAGAAATCTAAGCTGGATGGACCGTCAGTCTGTCTGGTTTTGCAGCCTGCTCCCACCTATGGCAAAGCTACTTGAGTTAGAGGACAGCTAAGGAAATTCTGTAATGACAGGTTTGAAATAAACATTAGTGAGCTTCTGCAAGCTAGCAGCCTTCTCATATCCTGAGTTGTAAGAGGTCCCTACCTGCAGCAATGGGCTCTTCCTGTCCCAGCTGGGAGTGAACACTGTCCTGGCTTGCTGTTTCTTTGGAAACCCTGTTTTGTTTTGTTTTGTTTTTTTCACTGTGAAGATTAGTGCTAGTAAATAAATGTGGTAGTGGTGCAAATTGCCAGTAAAGCTGACATGAGGAGGAACATGCTGAGATCCCCCACTGCAATAGCTGTGTCAGCCAGTGAGCAACACCAACCTGCAAGACCCAAGATTTCTGTTTGTGATATAGAGATGCTGCTCCATCCCACTGCAGCTGTGTGAGTTTACACAGCCAAAAACCAGGCCCAGAAACCTTAAAAAACCCGACCAGTTACCCAGTGCAGGCAGGGAGAGGGAATGCACTGATAGCAGGTGAGAGGAGAGTGGGGGCTGCGGCCTCTGCAGGGAGCTGTGCTTCATACTGAGGGATAACCAGCCCCAGGGACAGCCCACCCTGCCCAGGCCTGGGGCACACGGGGCGTGGGGACAGCGCTGCCTGCTCCCACAGCCCCAGGTGCCGCCGTCACCTCGCCGGGCTGAGCTGGAGTCAGGCACTCAGAACTCTTTATCCTGCCTGCTTCCATCATTGATCACAGCAACACGGGTGGTAGGATTACTCATTAGGTCAAAGAGTTGTTTCCTCTGTGGAAAACAGAACTGAACAAGGACAGTTATATATACATCTCAGTGTTTATAGTAAGTATACATATAAAATATGTGTATACGTGTAAGTAATATGTAGAAGCATAATTCTGTTTGTGTGGGAGAGAAACATCTCTTACTGTGTTTGTGTAGACCCTCATTCTAATACAAATATGTTTTGTTGGACATTCAAACTCAAAACAAATAGCAAGTAGAAATCAGGATTGGGAAACCAGGATGTAAAAGGCAGAGCTGGGAGCACACTCTCTGCACAAGTACAGGGCTGGTGCCTGGGTTGCTTTCCTACAGGAGGATGAAGAGCACTGGAGATAAGGAGCACTGGGAAAGTCTCATCACCTCCCAGTTTTAGTGCAGCACCTACTCTCTGTAAAATAGATGCCTGCAGAACTCATCCCATTGTAGTTGCTGGCAAAATTCCTGTTGGCTTGTGTGTTTTACATTGTACAATAATCTCAAGTTTCACGTAAGAAGGGATTTGGTACTAAACAGGGCTCCTAAGTGTGTAATTGTAGAGGTTGATGGTCTGTGCCATGCATGTGTTTGGGCACAGGTTCAAGCACCTTGCTGAAAAGGGCTCAGAGTTGCAACTTGACTAAGGTGCTGCTGCTTCAGTGAAAGGCTTCTCAGTTTATATAACTGAGTTTTTTTAATTACCTGTCAGGCCAAAACAGGCAAGGATCAATTTAAAGTGTTACTTCCAAAAATACTTATTCTCTTCTCTCATGCTTTCTCTATAAATTTTAACTTAAGTCCATTCAGAAATCCTATGTAATTTCCAGCTGTGTATTTCTTGGCATTCTTAAATTAATTTATTAATCTCAAATTGTTGGAAGGTTGGTCTTTCTTTTCCTTGGTGTGTATGTCCTTTTCCTGCTGTAGAAATGACATGACTCCAATCTGCTGGCTATGCCCTTCTCCCTCAATTATTCTGTTCTGAAACTTTCTTCATGTTTCTAACCCTTTTTTTTAAATGGCTTGTCTTTTTTTGACTTCTGCCCTTTATTTTACTGTCTCTCCTCTCCACAATGCTCTAATTATCTTGAGTTTCCACAGCCATTTTGCAAGCCACTAGCCAAGGCAATTTCAATATATTTGAGCTTGCCAAAGTATTCTTGGATGGTCCCTGCAATGGAATTATACTGTACTGAACCTAAATTTGACCCGCTGCTGCTCTGATTATAGTCCTGCCTGATCTGCATTGAAAAACTCCCGCACATTTAAGGAGACAGGTTTCCTATTATCTTAAGAGGCAGCTGTCATTCTCCCACATTTCTTCTTTGTCTAATTAGTTTAGAGAAGTTGTGTCTGTCAAAGCCACTCTTGATGATGATCTTTGTGCTCCTTCTCTTAAGCTGAAATGCCATTGTCCCACAAACCATCAAGGCTTACTGTGAGAGACTCCATTATACAGAAATATGAAATGAAACATTTTTTAGCCAAATCCACATGTGCCTTGTTCATAGACCACTGGAATTAGAGGGACTTTTTCCACTGACTTCAGGGCTTTAGATTCTGCTCTATTTGCCCTAAAAAGTGCAAGCTTTTGGCTAATGCCCCATGGCATTGTCCTCCCAGACTTAGCTTTACCTCTCATGCTTTTCACTCCCAATAAAAAAGTTTCTGCACTCACCCTAGATGACCTCCTAGGGCTGTTTTTCACTCCATTGCAAGACTTCTGTTTTTTCAGCTGTTTCACCCTAGCTGGAATCACACACACAGGGGAGTCAGTGGCAGACAGTCAGAGAATTTTACAATGATTCTAAGGGTTCAAAGATAGCAGCTCCCATAGTTCATGTCTATATCCATATGGATGCTGTGTGACCCAGGACTGCACATCCCTTTTAGTGGGCACATGGAAAACCAGCACATGAAAACACCAGGATCTGATGGAAGCAGGATTCAGGGCCATTCTTGTGGACACTTCTGGAGTGGACAAGCAGTGGGATGGCTCAAAATTTCCCACACCAGTCAAGACAGGGGGCACACTGTGCTGCACAGCAGGAGGAGCTGTCAGCCAGCACCTCAAGGCTTCAAACCCTGCTCAGCTTTCTGCTGCAAGGCCATGTCTTATAACAACCAGAACAGCACTGATCTGCTGGTTCACTTATTTTATTTCAAGTATTTTTATTTCATTAGGAAAAAGAAATATCCCAGAATGTGCTGGGCAATAAAAATAAGCATCTTCATTTTAATTTTATTTTTATTTTTGTATTCTATCACTGTTATTTCACTTCATCTTCCTCTCAGCCTCACTGCACATACCAGCAAGCTCAGCATCATGATTTGTGGCAATGTATGTATCCCTTGATGTTTTTCCATTTGCAAAGTGTGGTATGAAAGCCAAATTTAATGTAAAGAAAGGTTAACCCAGTGAAACCTGCTGAGTAGCTGATACCCAACTCTGGTTTGCTTTGAGCATCTCCCTGAATACCTGAGTCCTATCTGAAAGCATTTGGCAATGAGCTGTTGGGCTCATGAGGCTGTTGCAATGGCACTGTTGAACAATGCCTAGTTGTGGGTCTGTTGGGGCTCTGTGATCCTGTTGGGATCAGTGGGAATTGATTTAGGGGCAAATGAGCATCTTTGACAGCCCAAAGCCTGGGAGAGCTAGGAATGATATGTATCATGGTCAGAGATGGCAAGCTCTTGGCTTCAGAGTCTTGGAAGAGTTCAATGTGGGCATCCACACATGAAGTCAGCCTGCAGGGGCAGAAAAGGCAGGAGCAGCTTTGGTTGTCTGTCTAGATAAATGTCTCTGCTCCGTCCCACTCAGTAAAGTCACTTCAGAAGAATATGATTTTAAAAAAATACAGCAAGCTTTTAGTGCACAGAGATGCAGTCTCCCCTGGCTCGTGCTCCCAGGCAGGGGAGCAGGGGCTGGCTGCAGTCACACACCTGGGTTTCCTCCCTGCACACAGGTTTAGGGTATCTGTGTACCAGCCTGAGTACAAGCTGGGGGCATCAGGACAGTGTCTGCAGACCTGGGGACTCACAGGCTGAGACAACTTGTTAGGATGGAGACCCAGTGCCAGGAAGATATTTAAACACTATCAACAAATTAGTCATTAAAAGCTGAATTATTTTAACATTACCTCTCTATAGACCTGTCGGCCTTTCGGGATGCCAATTCCTTCAAACTTAAAAAATCTATCCATCCCTTTTTGATGCCTGCTTCCTCCTTTCTGTTGGAACATACCTTTATTTCTGAAACTGCCGTACTGATACTTCTTTGTTCTCCTTTCAAGATGATCTAAGGATTAATTGTGAATCTCCCAGATATTTTTCTACAGATTTAAACTCTGCAGATCCACAAGCAATATGTGATCTATGCAGTAATACCCGATGAGCTCTTGTTCAGTCTTGAAGCTGTCTTTCTCCCATTGATTTCTCAGCCACTCTCCTCCCTCTCTGTTGCAAGGACAGTCAGTAGTCACCGTATGTGCATGGCTGGCGTCTGTGCTCCATTTTTTTGCTTGTCCCCAGCTCCCTGATGATGTGTCCAAGGGCTAAAGCTGTAGGGAAGCCTCTGGCCCTCTCCAGTCCCGTGGAGCTGGGAGGGGCAGACCCCTCAGCACCTCTTGATTATTTCCCACCTGCCATGAAGCTTTTTCAGGCATTGTCTTGGCAATCAATGGCTCTTCAGTGTTTTGTAAAAAGATTCTTCGTCCCTGTCTCTTGATGGTGTTGAGAGTCCCTGCTTACTCACTTCAAGGTCTCCAGCACCGGCAGAGCGGTGGCGTCTGCAGATCACAGGTGGCTCAGGTCCTTGGGTCCTTTTCTTTATCCTTGGAAGCCTTGAAAGTTTTCCCCAGATGGGAGGTGAAGAGTCTGTTAATTTCACACTTCACAATAATCTTTGCCCTCTATTTCTCATTCTTAAATACGATTGTGTTATCCAAGGAGATGTTTTAGGGACTCAGGAACAATGTGGGGCTTCTCAAGCTTTCTCATCCAGTGCTCCCACAATGCTCTTATTTCCATCGTCTTGAAGCATTTCTTGCCATTCACAAAAGCTGACCACAATGCCCTGCAGGCTGCTATCCCTCTGGCTTCATGTTTGGAGGCAACCAGCCAGACAAGCTGGTGGTAAATATCTAAATCTTGGCAATGCTAAATAAATTACTTTCCCCTGTGCTGCAGAAGGTAGGAGACACAGAACACCTTGGCATGTTTCTGGCAACCTGCATTGCCGAACTGTGGGAAAGTGAAGAAGGAGGGAGCCTCTGCTCCTGCCCACTGGGCATTGGTGTCCCAACAGAGGAGCCAAGTGCTGGGCATGAGCCCAGCAAAGCATGACACCCCCCCACCAGCTGGTGTCTTCTCTTTCCATCCCAGCCCTTTAATCCAAGGAGGTAGAGAGAAAAGTGTGGGATTTGCCTGCTGTCCTTGCAATTGGTCTTTCCTGCAGTCTGATGCCACCAGTGCAGCCAATTGCCTGAGCACAGCTCTGTGCCACTGGCCCAGTGCCACCCCCACACCATCAGGATCCTCTGGCACTTCAGTCCTTGGGTGCAGCAAGTACCAGGTTTTACTCAGAGACTGGTGATATGAAGAAGTTGAGGCAAATAAGCATTTGTAGTTTACCAGATATGCTCACATTTCTAGTCAGATTTTCTCCTACAGCTTTGATTCAATTTCAGCCAATTGAAGTTCCTGTCCTCAGCTTGTCTCATACTGCAGGTCTTGTGCACAGTGGCTGGGAAAAACATAAACTTGCTGAGTTCCATCACATTTTTAATGGTGCAAATTTTTCAGATTTTCCTGAGTGGAGCTCGAAATATTTTAAAATTAGAATTTTTATGCAGAAGGATCTAAGAGGTGCTGTGGTGAGGCACCCACATATGAACAAGAGTGAAGGACAAAATCATGGGCTGAGCTTGGCTGGGAAATAATGAGCCTGGGTAACTGACATGTTCATGCTGCTGCCATGCTACCTGGGCAACATCTAAACACAGCTTTTGGCTGACACTACTTTCATCTTCTCTTCCTACTAGAGAAGAAACTATGTGTGTATCTGCTACCAAATACGGACCTTCTGTGCTGTGGGGCCAGGCAGCTCATGGAGTGCCAGGCTGCCCTGTGCAGCCTGCAGACCACTCAGACCCCACCCTCACTGAGCTGAGTTTATGGGACAACTGAGGGGTCTCCCTTCTCCCTTCTCTCATGCCCAGATCCCCACCAGGAGCTCCAAGCATGCTGCCCAATACTGGTGGGGTGCAGTGCAGTTGTTCAGGGAGGGGGATTGGAGCAGCCTGGGGAAACAACAGGATGTTTTAATCTTTTCCTGCAAAGCTTTGCACAAGAACGGGTGTTATGTTTGGCTGCATAGAGGCGTCCTGTCTTAAAGAGCTGGTTTCCTTCTTGCCTGAGGGGGAAGGAATGATATCAACCAGATTTGTTGAATACTAGCAGTTTTATATGTCATCGTTGGGATTGTAAACACTTTAGGTGATCAGCCCTCTCTTCTCTCGATGCTTTTGCCCGGGCCCTGCGTGAGGAGCCCCTTCCCCTTGTTTTTTGATGCTAAAAGGACACTGCTAAGAAATCACAGCAGTATTTCTATTGTGCCTCAAAGGGCTCACAGCTGCAAGGGCTCCTCTGACCCCCAGAGCTGCTGCTGTGCTGTCCCCAGCAACACTTCTGTCATTTTAGGCCACATGGGCTCTCCTGTGACCTCCTCAGTGGTGGCTGGTCCCTATCCCCAGGCTGCAGCAACCAGGCAAGGGCACAAGTCCCTACACAGACACCGTTATTTGGAATGAACACGTCTTCCTGATCACTTGGGCAAAGAAAAACCATATGTGTTTTGGATTAGTTTTCCCCAGATGTTTTTCAGCTTGCATTTACCCTGGAGCTGAATAAGATTTGTTTATGTGCTGCCCAGGTTTCCTGTTCCCATGGGCCCTGGCACTGTACCCCTGCAATGTCTGTAGTGCCCCCTGCCCCTGGGACAGCAGGTCTGATCCCTGAGGGCTTTAGAAACTCTGCAGACTCAATCATCCCAAACCACCCATCCCTCTGGAGACCCTGGGCCCTGTTATCCCACAGTGCTGGCAGTGCCCTCCTATCCCCAGTGTGGTGATGCACAGGTGGCTGCATCCAGCTGAGCCAGTGGAGTTTCGTCTCCAGCTCTCCCTGCTTCTTGCAGTCCCTCTCTGCTCTGCACCCAGAATGCTCTGTTTGTGGCCTCACTGCAGCTGCCCCAGCACACATCATCACATGGCAGAGCTTGTTTTTGGGGATGTGTGTCCTGCGCACACCCTGGCTGCAGGTGAGGCAGCAGCTGCCCACCCTCCTGCCCAGCTCTGGTCTTGCAGGATCTGAGCTGGCTATTCCTGGCTGTAGGAGCAGCCCATGTGCCATACAGGGCACTGCACAGGCCCAGTTATCAGCTTGGGAAACATGAAAGGGTGGGATGCCATGGTGAGAGGATGGACTTTCACAAAGGTGCTGGCAGCAGGACTCACCCTGCAGACTCTGCTTGCAGCAGGAACCTCTCAGCAAATTGTGTCAGGTCCTGCTTTCAGATGTCAAAACTTTCTCCCAAGCTGTTAACCAACTTTGTATTCTGACTTTATGATGTTTATTTTCCTCTATCTTTGTAAGACTCACTTTTACAAAATTAAGTGACAGAGCAAGGAACTGTGGGATCTTTGATTCAGTATCTTTCACTTTACCAAATAAGTGAAGGCAGTGGTGAGTTCACAATGCACTATCTCATGCTACCTGGCAGCTTGGTAGCAGTGGCATGAACTGGGGGACAAGTGACCCTTGCTGAAGAGCCCATCTTGATCCAGGCTGGCTTTGTTTGGGAGAGGTTAAGTGCACTCCAGCGCTGATAACCATGATGTGAGAGGCTCTCAGAGAGAATAGCCAGCCCTCCTTAAAACTGAGTGACGGAGAGATGATCATCTTCACTTGGCAAGGAATTGCTCATACTTGTGTCTCTTGTTGTACTTAAGGAAAGCCTATTTCCTTCAATCAGAGGGTCAAAATTGTGCTCTGGTTGCAGGGAGCTTGGGAGCAAAACATCCCATGGGTGTAGGAATCCCTCCTCAATTCCTGGTCAAAATTGTGCTCTGGTTGCAGGGACCTTGGGAGCAAAACATCCCATGTTTGCAGGAATCCCTCCTCAATTCCTGATGTGCACTGAACCCATGCTCAGGCAGCACCTCTGCATCATTTATACTTTAGTTCCCTTAAGAATAAATACACAGTTTCCTCTCAGCATTTTAAACAAGTAGAGAGGCAGCACTACTCTACCAGCTGCACTGAGGTCTATGTGCCTTTGACTCCACCTTCAGTGTCCAAGCCCCTGGTCTCAGTTTCAGTGAGGAAAGGCCATCCCATGCAGCACACCAGTGTCAGAAGAGCTGGAGCTCATTGTTTAAGAGAGCCTATTAACAGAAAACTCAGATGTTTAGTCTTCTCTTCCCTGAGGTTTTAAAAAAAAAAATGTTTTCCAAATATTGTTGCATGCCATAAGGTCTTTCCCCCACTGCCAGTCGCTTCTGCAGTGCTTGGATGGGAGTCACAAATTCACTGGCAGGCTGTGCAGCAAACGCCGCTTCTGGCTCCTGCCGCCCCTACACCGGCCCCTGTTAGGAGGGATATGGCAAGTGCTTGATCTGCTGCCCGTATGGCAGCCCTTATGGGGCAGACTGAGGGGAAAGGGACGCCTGCCAGGGGGTTGGCCCCCTCTGGCAGCCATCACTCTGCCCCCTGATGCCTCCTCCCCTTCAGGAGCCTGCCTCTGCTGAGACTCCACTCCCCCAGCATCTCCCTGCTGCCATTCCTTGTCTTTGACACAAAAATAGGGGCTGTGGGGTAAATCCCATCAAAATCATGACTTGCTGGGATGCTGATGCCCTTTGGGTTTCCTCATTTGCAGAGCATCACTGGTGACCTGCCATCAGCATGGTCCCTCAGTAACCCCATTCTCCCAGCTTGTTTTCCTTGGAAAGGCCGTGGCTCCTGCGGTTGCTGACAAAGTTTCTTTGTAAGCGTCCCGCGGGCTGTCAGTGCCTACTTGCCTGGCCAGCAAGGAGGGCTATCACTAATGTGTGTCATTCATCAAAGCAAAATTACATGTGTCCCAAAAAAAGGGACAGCATGCAGACAAATTACAGCATGCAGCAAATTGCTCACTTGCAGAGGAAAAAAAAAATACAACCCTCTGTTTTCCTCCCCTCCCAGAAGTAGGTGTTAAATTCAACGTATTAACACCGAGAAATCTAATTATAGCTGCAGGATGAGGGAAACCCAACAGCAGCACAGCACAGCTCTTGCCCCATCCGGTGGGTGTGGTGTGCCACATCCCAGCAGGGTCAGTCCATGGCCTGTGCTGCCCTGGCCAGGCAAGGCCCCCCGTGCTGGAGCAGGGACCCAGCATGGGGAGCAGCCCCAAGGCCATCCTGCAGTGCTCCAAAGCACCCGGGGCCACAGAGGAGAGGCGGCTGTGCAGGGTTAGAGATTTAGATTATGTTTTTAACAACCTTCCTGCATTGAGGGACACTTGCTTTCTGTCTGGCTGCAGCTGTGCTGCTCTGGTGTGAGCCGGGACTGAGGCTGGAGAGGAGGGTTGGCTGTGTTGGTGAGTAGCTGGTGCTAGAGAAGAGGGGCTGGAGGGAGAACCCCCAGACAGGTGTCAGCCACATGCTCTGGGAGCCAGCAGCCCTTCCAGAATCCCAGGGCAGGGCATGAGCCTAGTGCTCCCCTGGTGAGGTACCTGCCACAGTTCCTCTGTCCCGAGGGAAGGGGAAAGGGGACCGAGCCCCAGCCACCCTTGATTCCTACCTGGCTGCCCTTGCAAGAGCACCTGCAGGGGTCTGCTCACCTGGTTTTGTCTTTCAGATAGTAAAAGCCTTACATAGTTAATTGATTTTCATTAATCATGTTCTTCTCATCTACTTGTTTATGTTCTTCATTATTTGCAAATCTGATCTGACATCTGAGTTACAGATTTCAGAAATTAACCTTCCTCCAAAGTTTCTGTTTCAAGGTATCTATTTATTTACACTTCCTGTCAAGTGCCTTTCAATAGGAGTGATTTCTACTTTTGGCAAGCAGAGAGCCTATTGTTTTCCATGCAAATCAATTTTGCCAATGGGGCAGAACCTAAATGGGTGATTGTGGGTCAGAATGTAACACCCTTACTGGAGCTCAGCAGCCCTCAGCTGTAAGGCACCCCTCAGGACTGGGCTGCAGTGCACCTGTCACAGCCTGGGCATCCCAGATACCTGCCAGGATGAGGGAGCTGATGGCAGATCCCTCTGCTCCAGCAGGAGCCAGGCAGGAGGGCTGCCCTCTGCACTGTTGCAGCTCCCCAGCAAAGCAGCAGCCTGGCAATTCAGTTTGGTTTGCCACAGTGACCTGTGTGCTCCTCCATCAAACAGAGAACAGCTGCCTCCAGGAGCAGGGCTTCTGTATTTCTCAAGCAACAGTTAACCTGGCAATGACATTATTTTCTTATTTGTGGAGGATGGTGTGTGCATTATTGCTGAGGCGCCTCAGAAATAAAGCTCTCTGGCTCACTCCACATTCAAGAGCTACTGTCTTTTATGAAGCATCATGCAAAAGACAAGAGAAGCTTCTCCTGTTGAAGCTGCAATAGACTTTGCAAAGGAAAATAAAACAAACCACAATTCTTTATAAGAATAAAGAAAAAGAGAGGGAGAAAAGCAAGGGCACGTTGCACTAAAAATTAAAGGTAATTTTGGAGTGGCCCTGAAACAATTGCCCCCGTTTTTCCTGGTGATGGTGGTGCTGCAGGCAGGAGGGGAATCAGGGAGTGAGAGCTGATGGGCAGCACCACACAGAGGCAGTAATCCCCACATCTATGCTGGCAGAGACAGTGACTTCATATGCTTCAAAGGGATATGTGGCATGAGAGAATAGTTACTTGCTTGGTTTTTTAAACATCCTTCTTGGGACTAGACTGTGTCTGTATTTTAGCCATTTACCTTGACACAAATGTGGTAATGTCCCCATGAAATTTGCTGGGGTGGACAGAGCGGAATGTGGTACTGGAACAGCTGGATAGCCAAAGTCAGGGAGCTGGCTGGAAGGAAGTGCCATGGTCCTGCACTCAGGAACTCATAATTACTGCTGTTGTTAGCTAGAAGCACCTTGGTCAGGAGGTATATAAGGGGTGAAGACCCAGCTGAATTAATCAAGCTTTGGGTGAACCAAGAGGCTCAGCTGCAAGGTGGCTATGGAAAGGGGAAAAGCAAGGGATGGGGTGTGTTGGTCCAGGCAGAAGCAGCACTGAGCAGCACCATTCTGTTTGATGTCAAGGTGGCAGATAACCATTCACCTTCCTGGTGACGTCGCCAGTGGCTCTTAGCACTGCAAATGAGCCTGACCCCAGAGCAACCTCACAGCCCTTCCTCACCCTTGGCTGCTCTCACCATCAGACCACATTTGAGTCAAATGGCAGAGGGGAGAAAAAGCCACAACCTGCAATCACCAACCTGAAATAGCCCAGAGGGACCAGTTCCTGACCTCTCAGGCTCCCTGTGAGTGTCTCTCACCTGCTGGACCGTGGGTGGATGCCGACAACTTTGTGGGCCACCTGCACCCCGGCTGCCCTGTGTCATCAGTGAGGTGATGGAGAGCAGTGCACCCAAAATGCCCCCTGTGACAGGGTGATTAGGGAATTGCTGGCCAAGCCTGTATGTCCCCAAAGACCAGGTCAGCATTTGGCTGTCCTGTGGTTACAAACCCAGCCCGTGACCTTCCTGCCATCTGTTGTCCGGCCTCACAGTAATGGAGGGGTTTCTATTCTTGCTGAGCTGAGTCCCCTGGCTCTTGCCCATCCTGTAAACAAAACCAGCCCTCTGGAAGTCAGCAGACACCAAGGATGTAATTTAGTTTCTTAACAGCCTTGCTGAGGCTATTTTGGTCCACAGGCTGTGATGGTGGCATGGCGCTCCCTGCTGCCTTGGTCAGTGATCAGGGTGAGGAACAGCCAGGGATGAGAGCCTGGCAGGACACGCTGATGGTCAGGGAGCTTCAGCTGCCCGAGGGCCACTGTGTTAGTCTTGCTTCATTACAATTATCTCTCTCCAATGATCTCCTTACCTTCTTTCTCAGCTGCAGTAAGGTTATTGTACCAAGCACAAGCATATTGGTTTTTCATGTCCCTCTGAAAAGCGAAGGAGAGCCCAGTTTTCCCCTCAGTCAGGTTTTCCTCACCAGCAGTGTCCTGTTGGTAGTTTTACTCCAGCCCAAGCCCTAAACATTTTTCTACACTGGCTGTACTTTGCCATGGTGTTGCTACATGGCATGCTCATAGTCTCAGTGATAATGCACCGTAAATCACTATTTATGAACACCCAAAAGAGTGTACTTTATTTTAAGTCATTTACATTAGTTTGGTTTTGGTCTGCAGACCAGTGTGCAACCATCAGAGCAGTGGGGCAGAAGGACGTAATCAGGAATGTTTCCCTTTTGGGTACTCTTTAAGAGCAGCCAGGCAGCTATAAAGGGAAAGTTTACTCTTCATAAAATATTAGAGGCAAAAATTACTATCTTGTCTGCATTTTGTATCTCAGTTGCTCCCCCTCCTTTCACTGCCCATGAACTGTGCAGCTTATTCACCTGCAGCCCTGAGGATTTTGTCAGTTAAGGCACCCTTCAGGAATGTGTTCATTGCCATGAATCCAATGGCTGTGGCAGAAGCTTCACACAACAGCTTCACAGCTGAAATGGCATCACCTGCATCCCAAGGCTGCCACAGTGCTGGTCTTGGTCCCAGCATGCCATATGACCCTCTACAGCAACTCCAGTCTTACCAGCAGCCAGGAACACCAAAACCATGTATTAAAACTTCAACTGTCTGAAACACTCGTTCATTAGGAACCAGGCCCTTTTCCTCAGTGCTTCAACTCTCTGTATGCGTGTAAACTCATTCAAAACCTAAATTCTTTTTCTGAATTAAATTGTCAGCCTCCCACTCAGGCAGATACATCAGCTCTGACTGTGTAACATCAGCTCAGCTTTCTGTATAACACATGAATAAGCCTTTAAAATTGTATATTCTGCCCTGCAGCATTTATCTCATATTTTGATCCTGATTTCTCCCTGCTAAAACTCTTATTGGTCCCTTCAAGTGCATTGATGGTTTACATGCTTCTAATTTAGGGTTCATTTGAGACTTGCCAGTTCTGTGATCATTCTGTATCAGTTTGTTCACTTACTAATGTATTCTTAAGCCACAGATTATGATGAATTTCTGAATCTGGTAAAGATAGCAACAAAATATTTTCTTCACATTTCATAATATGAAGATGTAGCAGTTTATACTTCTGAAGGAGATATTAATCACCATTTTAATTCTCTTTTTTGAAAGAAAAAAACTCATTATTTTATTTAGAAACAAAGGGAGGCTTCAGGGATAATTTTGAGGGTAGGGTAAGATAAGACACTTCAATTAATTAATATTAAAAAAATTGTAACGGCTAGTGTTAATACTCCAAAATTAGTGGAGATTTGGTGCCTGCCGCAGAGCAGTAGGTTGAAACATGGTGATTAATAATAATGCATTATACTTTCAGTAAATTGTCTAATGTATTTCCTTCATGACATTTGTCATGACCAGTTTGAGTTCCCAGCAAACGTTAAAAGGCCAAGAAATAGCATCTTGGAAGCCATGAGACGAGGAAAGCTCTCTTGGCCCCTGAGCCATGGCAGAGCCCTGGTCATGAGGCTGTGGAAGGCAGTGCTGCTATCTGAGAGTCGCTGGGAACTGCCAGTCTCCAGCTCTGGCAGATCCTGCTAGATTATAATAGATGGCAAACCTCCATCGACTTTGAGCAAGGAAAATATCACATTTTTTCATGTGCAGTGTGAATAATAATTAAAAGAAACATATGGGTTTTCAGCTGATGTACAACCACATAAGGATTATCAATGATATTTTTCCCCCATCCATGTCCTTTGCCCCATGGATCGGTTCACTTATCCAAAGGCATCAAAACTCAGCAAAAAAAAAAAAGGCGCCATGCTTCTATTGTGTGCTTCCAACTGCAGCGCTACCTTTTTCTTCCCTCAGAAAGAAAACGCAGCCCGCCCTGCAATTAGCAGCAAAACCATGAATACTTTCTTCGTTAACCACAAATGGTTCTTTTCGCGACGAGCGGGCTCACATATGTTCTAAATATGTTCAGTTTCATTAGGCGGCGAAGCGCTGTGGATCTGCTATTTTATTCAGGAAGGCAAACAAGAGCTGCATATGTGCAACATAAGTTGAGGAGAATGGGAGAAACTCAAGGCACTTGCAGAGTGCCTGAGATGCTCGGACGTGATGATTTAATGTGGGATTGCACCCAGCTTGTTTCCGTCAGCCTTGTCACTGGCAGAGATCAGCGTGATCCAGCCGGTGGTGCTCTGACTGGTGGTGATCTGACCGGTGAGGCTCCTGCCCTTTGCCAGCTTGGAACTCCTTCACAAAAGTGGACCTGGGGGCTGCAGGTGACCAGTGTGTGGGTATTTGTCTCTGCTGCCCAGCAGCAGTCCCCCAGGTTGAGGGGCCAACAACTGCTCCCCAAAAACCCTCTTAGAACGACAGTCAGCAAAGGCGGCTGCAGCGGGATGTGCCACTGATCCCTGATGCCTGCAGGGTGTGAGGGGTGAATTCATCCCAAGTCCAGGCCCCCACACTGGGGAACAGCTGGACCTCGGGGTGCCACAGCAGTCTGCAAGCTGAGAGAGACAGCTGGGGGCTCCCCCAGTTTATCTCCTATTGGAGAAAAATCTCTCAAATTTTTTCATTTGTAGTTATTAGGGATTTTTTGCTTTTTGCTTTGTTTCTCTCGTTTATCTGATCAAAATGTTCCAAGAATTGAAAATGTGTGTTTTTTCATAACTCAGAAGCACATTCACTTTTTCTTTTTTTTTTCTTCAAGCCATTTTGGACACGGGAAGCAAAGCAGCAGGTTTTTCAGACCTCAGTGTCCCTTTTCTGTCTCTCCCTGGAAGGCATGATGGACCAGTTCTAATCCATGTAGCACGTTTATACAGCGTAGCAAAGGAAGATTTGTGTAAATCACATTTTTTATGTAAACACATACAGTGTTAAAAATATTCACACCCTTGAGTGTTTCCCATCACGTGTGCGCTAATGAGGGGATTATGAAATATGTTTTCTGTGCTTTACACTTGGTCCCTCTGATCCCTTCTCTCCCACCAGAAGGGACCCTGGGGAGGGTGGCCCTGCCTGCCGGCAGGGAAATGCTGCGAGGAGTCGCAGGAATGCGCGCTGTGTCCTTGATCCCTCACAAGAGCTGGAGCCGCCGCATTACTGACGCAGTGTCATGGGACTTGGCATTCATCACAGACAGAGTTGTCTCCTATGGAATTGCAACCTGTTGCAGGCACCTGGGGGGACTGCAGTAGGTGATGCTGACTGGATGTCCACCCATGCCTGCAGCCTTGCAGTGCCCTCGCTTAAATTGCATGCACGGAGTGATATTCCTCAGAAATAAAGACAGCAAAATATAAACAAAGAAAAATAGCTCTCAGAGGGCCCCAGGAAAGGAGCTGTAAGAAATTAATCTGTTACTATTTGCTGATGGTGTAGAGATATGTTTTAAATGCCTGATTTGTGGCAGAGAAGCAGTTGTAAAGCACCAAATCAAATAAACGAGTGAGAGCTGCTGTTGTAGGAACAACCAGCAATCAATAAGTATCCCAATGTCTGCCACAACTCTATTCATTTTTCTTTCCCCTAAACCCAGGAATTCTATTAATAATGTCTTAGGCTGTGCATGGACTGCTCTGTAATCTTTGTGCAGTGCTGCTGAGCAATTTTCACCTCGGCACACCCCGTGCCTGCTGCCAGGAGCTCAGGAAGCATAGAGTTAAATAAGTTTGCTTTTTCCTCCATCCGAACAATTGGAATCAGCAGTTTGCATTATTTTAAAAATGAATGCTCGGAATCAGCAATTTTCTTTTTCCCTTTTTTTTTTTTTTTTAAGATCTTGAGGGTTTTTTTTATTTAAAGTGGAAAACTACATTAAGTGCAAGGCACTCAACAAAGAAACAGTCATAAAGCCTAAGTATTCTTAGAGTTATAAAATATGTCCGTGGTGGCAATTCTACTGCCAACAATGAAGTTTTAAGCATTAATATGCCTTCATTGCAGTTTTAATGCCTTAATATTGACTCTATAGCTCTTTTGGGTAATTTTGCTTTCTCTGGTACTTGAAAGGTGATGATGTCAGCGTTCTTCATACTGATTCATATGCAGGTTGATGAAGCTGAGTTATTTATTGAGTTCCATTATATTTTCTATAAACATTAGTTCTCAATAAACAGAGACATTTAGCCGAGGGTTTATTTATTAAATAGGTACTGTACAGATGGTTTTGCCACACATGATGTGCTGCAGAGGATATTACTCAGGAATAATCAGCTGTGTTATAGCTTGGCTAAATTAATAAGATGATAATGATGAAATTGATGCTTTTGAGCTAGGCTTGGTAAATGGTTTTTGCATAAACAAACTGATAAATTTGAGAAGCAATTACTTGCTTGTCAAAGATAAAAACACAACAGGGCCCATTTATAGTTAGGTCCTATTTATTTTTAAAGATTGTACCAGATTTTATGTTTAATACGCTGCAATTAAAAAATAATACTTAAATGAAGAATAATAAAAAACTAACTTTCTGAGCTCTCCTTCAAATCTGAAGATGCAGCATTGCTTGGTTAGACATCAAGTAAACTTTTTTCAAGGCTTTCACTACATCTAGAAAAAATATAATTGTTTTGTAAAAGATGCTGCCTGGAGTTGTGCAATGCAGACTCTGGCAGCGCTTTTGGTAGCAGTATTTGCTCTAAAATTAAGCTGGATTTCAGCTACAGAAACACAGTCTCCAATTCCCTGTTTAATGTGGATTTCTCTGCAGTGATCACGCAAGCAAACAAAACACACATGTACTCCCCACACACCCACCTCGAGGTACTTGCCAATAAAATAATGAAATGGGTGTGGAGAGAGGTAGGTATATACCTCTATATGCACAACAAAAAAGACATCACTTGACTTGTTTGCTAGGAAGTGTGTGTGTTATGTGATTTTGCACACCAGCCAGAGTAGCTTATTCCTGTTTAGAAAAAACAAAGGGACAGGTGATGTGCAGCCCTTCAGGTGGCCCCACTGGAGGGCAGCTCCTGAGCTTCTGACACTGTGTTCTCAGAGAAGTAGCAGCCTCTACAGTGACCATGGTTGGCGGTTTCCTTCTGAGGCTTTGAAGGCACCTTACTACACACATTTTAGTTTTGTAATGTCCCTGAGAGAGAGATGTCACACAGCTTTTTGTCACCTCCATGGTGGGGACAGGCAGCTCTTGTGTGCCCTGGTGGGACAGTGATGCTCCTAACAACTTCCTTCACCTTCCCATGCACGGAAGGAAAGACTCAGGCCTCCAGTTATTTCTTTCTTTCCTTGAAAATCTCTGTGCCCATGTCTTCTACATAAAAATGCTGCTGTGGGACTGTCCTAAGTGACTATACCTGAGAAGAGGAATCAGATGGCTGAACACGGCAAGCTGCACAGGCACGTCCTAACTTAGGAGTTTCCACTACACACTTTCTGACACAAAAGGCTTTTACTTGTAGTCCTAAAAGGATTTTTGCTTCAGTAATTTTGTCTGTAAGGACCTAAAACCAGTAGCAATGAGTGGGAAGAATCCAGCCCTGCACCAGCATGCACCAGCCCAGGCAGGGGATCCTGCTTGCCCAGGACTTCCCACCTGGCAGTGGCACAGCACTATCAGGAGGCTTTGCAAAGGGAGTGGGTGAGCAACCCTTCCCCTTGCTATTTAAAATGTCACACCGTGAGTAAAAATCAGATTTCTAACAATCCTCCTTTGCTTTCCTGAAAAACCCTTTTTCTTTTTTTTAGGAAATTTGCTCCTGAAGTACTTCAAGTGTTTGTCCTGCAGCTGTTGATAAAGGATTTAAGGTCTTATGCCAACCTGAAACTCTCAGGGGGATTGAGCAAGAGAATCATTCTCTCAGAATGTAGGCAACAATGGCTACATAAAGGAAAATTCATAGCATGTCACAACTTTAGCTGTATCTGTAAATTAGTCCACAATTAGACACAGTTTTTGCTCTTAGTACAGGTTGATTACCTGAATTGCAGGTATTCATTGTAACAAAATGAAACAAGAGCATAGGTTTAGCCTTAAAAATCTGAAATGAAGTTGTCTACAGTACTTGTGCCAAAGGTATGAAGCTCACAGGTGGGATTTTCCCTGCTGTGTGGGTCTGGGTGCTGCCTGCCAGTGTGCTGGGAGCACCACAGCTCCTGCTGCAAAACCCAAACCAAGCTGGCAGCCACCACCTTGGCTCTGCCCAGCTCCCACCACCCCAGAGGGAGAGGAGCCCCTGAAATGCTGCAGTAAATGTTCTCTGGACCCAGAGCTGCCATGCTGCCTTTTTACAGTTCCCCCAGATTGTGGGAAGCAGAGGAGTAGGTTTGCATTCACAAAAATATTATTTATATCATTATAACTATTTATAGGCTTTCACAAATATTTTTAAAGTTTGCTTGTTGCTCCTCAGGAAGATTGGAAATGATGTGACTTTTGAAAATAAAAAAAAATATGGTGCAGATCAACCTGCTCAGCTGAGATGGGTTTGCAGGGGACAGGGACTTCCCTGCACTGCTCCTCCAGGAGCAAACTTAGCCCAGATATCAGTGTGAACTGACATCCCTGCTGCTGAACGGAACCATTTTTAGCAAGGAGGTGTTGAGTAGGGAAGGATGAAGCCATTTCCGTGTTGTGGTGCCACATTTACCCAGGCTCGAGGTCAGTGTGAAATGGAGCTGATGGATGGCATGGGTTCACATAAAAGTAGGTCTTGGCAAAAGACTTGGGTGAGAGCTTCCTTGGGAAAAAAGAGACTATATTCTTTTTGGTATTGCCAAGGTTCTTGAGGAGGGAAAAAATTAGAGAAGTTGATGTCACTTCAGTGCTTTCAAACAGAATTGCTTTTTATGTATTGCTGAAAATATCAGGTTTAAAAAGTGAAGTTTTTGTTTGGTTTGATTTGGGTTTGTTTTTTGGGGTTTTTGTTGTTGTTGTTGTTGTTGTTTTAAATACCATGTTCAGAGAAAATATTTACTTCAAGTAAAGTAGTGAAGATTTTCTGTCAATGAAAATCTTCTCTTCCTGTATAGCTTTACAATACCCAAATATATGACTGGTCAACGAAAACTGAGACAGAATTTTCCCAAAAATCTGTTGAAGTTTTTCCTGCTTTAAACAAGGTCAGTGTTCAACTTTGGTTTTGGTAGGAGAGTCAGCTCTGATCTGCTGCCGCCAAAGAAAAAAAAGTGCTCTGAATAGAGAGAAAGCTGGAGCTGCAGCTGCCCAGGACGCGGGGACTGAGGGGGGTGGCCCCAGGGTGAGCTGTGCGGAGCCTGCAGAGCCCGTGCCCGGCACTGCCCGTGCGGCTGAGCATCATTTGCGGGCGCGTTTGTCACCGCGCGGAGCAGCCGAGCGACGTTCGCTGTGACTCCTGCGCCTGCCTTGAAACCCCGCGTTCGGCGGCGCTCCCAAACAGAATCATTCATTATTAATTAGGTCACAATAAAAAAATCCTACGGATGCATTCGTGACACTAAATGAGCCGATCGCAAATAATGCGACCGTAATGAATTCCAAAGGAATAATGGCAGAGCCATTAGCATAAAGTGCCAGTCGCAGCTCTGCGCTGCCCGCCTGCCCGCCTGGCACCGCTTCCAAACCCGCCCAGCCGGGCCAGGCGCGGGGGTTCCTGCCACAGGCTGCCGGGGGGCCGGGAGCTGTCCCTGCCCCTGGCATGCTGAGGGGGGCAGGATTCTTTGGTAACTCCCACTGGGGCTTGCCGTGGCATCACCCCCAGGACGGCCACCCCAGAGTCCCTTTGCAGGCAAGAAATAAGATAATGTGGAAGTATGCAGGAAGATATTTTTGCACCTCTTGCTCTAATATATAATCTGAGCTTTTGTTCCATGTCTTGCACAAGCAAATTAATTAGAAATTTATCTGACCAAGAGTTCAGTGCAGCATACATTTAAAACAGAGGACATCCCTGTGCATTTGTTTGCTCTCCGTCATGGAACAATTATCTGCCCATTTAGGAAATTCAGCATTTGTTTCTATTTTAATGGAAGCTCCTAAGAATACAAAATTATCAGACCACTTCTGATTGTAGCGTGCTTAAAAGCCTCCAAGAGCATTGCCCTAGGTGTTTCCAGGAGGCCACTGGGCAGGCAGCAGCTCCAGCCTGCAGTGGGACAGATCTGCACAGTGCTGTCAGTGACAGCACAGCCAACTGGGCAAAAAGAGAGCTCAGAGAGCAGGGAAATAAAGACAGGATAAGGCTGGAAGGAGGGGGGTGCAGGGAGGCAAAACAGGGCTGGTGGGGTTCTGGGAAAGTGCTCTTTCCCCCAAGCTGTGTGGCTGTGATGAGACAAAGTGACATGGTAAACACTGCACCAGTGGCTCTGGGGACTTTGACCCAAGACAGACCCTTCCAACCAGCCTCACCAGGCACCCTGGCATATTAAATAGGCAGAACAGGTAATGGGGTGGCAGTGGGAACTGTTTTGTCAGCGTCCCTTCCCTCCCAGCATCCAAGCAGACAGGCGCGTCAGGTGCTTATGCCCCTCTCATGTCTGCTGTTAAAAAACCCAGCCAGGGAATGTCATTAGAAACAGCCACACCATCTGCCTTTTCCTCCCCTCCCCTTTAAATAAGGAAACACCTTGTCAAACACATCCCACTAAATATCCCTAACACCCTCCCGCGCGCTTCGCGCTCAGCGGTTCATGGGATCGTGCACCATCTGGACCCTCGCGCTCCATCTCGCCAGCGAGGCCCCGGCTCGGACCCACCGCGTGCCCGCGGCCAGGGGCAGGGTTGTACCACCCACATCCGTGCGTGCCAGCAGGAGGTCAAGGAATTAAGCAAAAGCAATGAGTTCACGGGGGAAAAAAAGACCAGCAATTCCGTTTTGTTAAACCTAGAAAATTAACCTAGGAGGACCTTAAACATAGACATTTATTAACATGTAAATGGACTGAGTCAGCAATTAGTTAATAGTCAGCATAACTGAATAGAATAGAGCAGTGAAGGTGCCATTTAATTATTCTCATTTCGTTTAAGATAAATATTTACTACAATAGTAGGATTTCCCTTGTCTTTGGCAAGGAACACCAACATCAAAGTATCAAACTGTGTCAAAGTTTCTCAAGAACTTTAAAAAAGCAAGTTGCCACTTCCTCTCCTCACGGTGCTGGTCCCTGATGCCATGGATGAGCATGGCTGAGGAGCACTTCCCACCCTCCTGTGCTTGGGATGGCTCCTGTGGGACCCAGTGACTGGTGCCTGTGGGCCCTGAGCACACAAGGTGGGCACTGAGTGTGGTTTGGGGCTTGCACGGGCTCAGCTCTCTCCTGCCACAGCCCTGCAAAGCCAGGCAGTGTCTCAGGCACACGTGTGGCACACAGCCCCCCAGCCCTGCTCACTGACCGTGCAGACGAGTCTTTGTTCTTGGTGATTACTGTGCAGACAACACACTCACCCGGCTGCACCGAGACACTGCGTACGCACCATGCGATCTGCTGATAAGGGAAATAGTGTGGAGAAGAGCCTAAGGAGATAGAAGAACATTATTTTAAATTATCTTGAACATAAAAACAAAGTGAGGATTTGGCAACCTTGCAGCAAAAACCTCAAAACCAGTTATTCCTTTTAAATAAAAACAAAAATGAGAAACAGTAACTATTAGAAATCCCACCTGGTGCTTTCTCTGCGTTAATGATGCTTCTTAAATTGCAAGTGGGTAAATGGTAATTTTGTCTCACACCATTAAAAACTAATGGAACCCTTGATGATAAGAAATGCCATAGCTAGCTTGTTGGAAAACGTTTAATTAATAAAGTAATAAAATTATTGTAAACTAGTGCAGTTTCACAGAGGATTCAATGGGATATAAAACAGATAAAACATCCATGAGAGTTGATACAAGAAATAAATGCTCCTCTATAAAAAACAGCACTATAAACTTAAGCTGGTCTGTGTTATACTGACTTAACACAAAAGGTGTTTGGATGAGCCTTTCATGGGAAGTGGTGGGAAAACCTCCTGAGTGCAGATAGGTGTTTTCATGAGGAGCAGAAAGCCAGCACACCTTCCCCTGCACTGGTGTGAGCCCAAAGGTGGCTGCTGGTGGGCTCTGCAGCCCTGTGAGCCCATGAGAACAATTCTGATGGCATTATTGCTGTTACTGTCCTGACCCAGAGGCTCTGAAGTGAGGGACACCACCTCCACTAGCCTGAGTGCCTTTGGATGAGGCACCATCCCACCCTGCTGTTACAGCCATTTTGGTGCATAATTTTCATTAAACAAGTGGTATCAGAGAGTAGAGAGGAGGCATCAGACACTTTCCTGCCCCAGGGAATTGCCCCTGGTGCTCTATGTAGCTGGATTTCAGCTCCATGCAGGTGGCCAGCTGGTGGCATGGCTGTGACACCATGCTTGTACACATTGGTGCATGTGCATGACATCCCAGCTGCCCTACAGGAAAAAAAAGGGTTGGAGAGTGGCAGGTATGGGGAAAAACATGATGGCAGAGAAGGTGGGTTACTGCTCCTCATCCTGCTGCTACCCCAGTTTGTGTTTCACATCGTCCTGCAGACATTTTCTAGCAAGCTTTGGGAACAGTTTCCTGTAACTGGGAGATTGTAGAGAGGCTTTCTGCATTGCACGAGCTGTGCCAGGTAGCCCGGTACATACATACCCATGTTCAGGAACCCATACTTTTCCATTACACTCACACCTCAAAAATTTGCACATGTTTAGCTTCAGGATGTCATTTCCCAGGTGTCCAAACTTCCCTTTCTTCTGAGACTCAAGCTGAAATCTCAGTGACAGGCACCATCAGCTCTATTTGTGAGCAGTGCTCAGCCCATGCTGATGGGACATGGGAGGAAGGAATGGCTCAGAGAAAGGCACACACAGGATTTTGGGGTGTCATGAGACACTTGCGGTGCTGGCACTTGTCAGCCCCTAAGCAGAACCAGCACTGTTGGGGCAGCAATGCCAAGCAATGCCAGCACTCTGAGATGTGCCACAGACAGATCTGGAAGGTTTGGAACCAACATGGGTCAGTATTTTTCTAAACTTCCAATGACATTTCTCTGTAAAAAGCTGGAAGTGTTTTTTTAGTGGGCAGGCATGCCTTCTTTCCTCCCACATCAGAATATTTGATGCTCACACTCTGCTGTGGTCCCAGTGTGCATGGTTTCTTTCACCAGAGCTTTGTACAAGCACCATCGCAGCCATGGACTCTGCCTCCCATGTAACTAAAAGACACAATATTGCAAGTATGTATAACTGGTACATTGCAGCAGCACAAAGGTTAATCTTGTGTTCCTTCACTGCTTATGTCTTGGTTGTAATAAGAGGATGGTCAGACCTTACTCATAGAAAGTCTGATCTGCCCACCAAGCCACAACAGACACTGCTCTGCCACTCATAAAACCACAGCTTCTGGTGAGTGTTTGAAGCAACATCTACTTTTCATTTGAGTGTCTCTGGTTTCCTCAGCAGTCTCCACCTTGATCATAAGTTAGAAGCCATCCTGCTTGATCTGTAGTTTTAAAATGTAGTGGGTGATTTTTTTAAACAACATCAGCATAAATAACACTGCTGACAACAACAGTCGCCCACTGCAGCCCAACTTCCCGGGTGCCACACCACACCAAGGGCTCCTTACTCACTTTGGCCTCGACATATGGAGAGACTGGCAATAGAAAATCTTTTCTCCACCCAAAGCACCATCCACCTCTGGGAAACCTACTGTGGTTTCCTCTTGTAGGCAGGTTTATTTTTGAGGTAGCCTCAACAATGTAGGCATGGGGAGAAGGCTGCTGCTCTTTACTGAGGCAGAGTGAAAATGTTTATGGGGCTCCATAATTGAGCCCCACTGGCAATACCAGCAATGACTTTTCTATTTCTGTGGTGTGTGAGAAATGAAAACATAAGCGGCAGTGCATAGAAGATTGGTATGGCCAAAGCTGGGATATTTGTTCCCTGGCAAACTGTGGTTGCTCTTGATTTAGCCACAGTTTTCCCAGCTGATGTTTTGCAAACCCCACAGAAGATTCAGCTTTCAAGGCTGTGAAAGTGAACGTGGGGCTGGAAGCCGCCCCTGCGCACACTGGCAGGGAGTCAGGCCGAGCCTCCTTCTTTCAGAAGATGTTGCTTGTTCCAGGACTGTGTGGCTGTGGGGGTAGTTTGGGGATGGAGATTTAATCTTTTATTTTTCCCATATGTCATAAGGATGTCTAAGATGATGACAAAATAATTAGTTGGTGGCTGCTAGAAACTTTTTTTTTTAGCAGCTGTGTTTTTAGAATATTATAATCAACCATCCTTTTGCCTTAATGACTTAAAGACTTCTAAAATAAGTGGGAGTTTACTGTACCTTTTCTCAACTTAAAGCTTTCCCATGGGGGGATTATGACTTTGTTTCAGGAAGGGAGGGCGGAAGAAGCAGGGCAGAGCTAGAAACATGGAGTCAAGTTTATCAGTGTGGATTACAGTATAAATTACTAAAATTACTGTAGGGAGTTTAACTTACAGCCATTGCACTAGGAGTAGGAAAAGAGGTGACATTGTATTTCATCTGCACAGTGACTGAGTCCCTTTGCCTGGGCTCATTTTTTGCAGAAATTTTAATGAAGCAAGTGTAGTATTTTTTAGAAAAAAGAAAGGGTGAACTGTGAATAAAGGGAAAAGAACAATTAAAAGCTGACTGTTAATCAAGCATGTGAGTGACAGGGCTGTCTCCTCACTCGGTTCCAGCGCTAGGCTCAGGTAAAAGCCGAGGGCTGTAGCTCAACGATGCACTCCTGTCTGTCAGTTTAGATTTTCGGGGTTTTTTTATAAATGACATGTTTTCTTTTGGCAGATGGGAACAAGCCTTGAAGAATAAAAATTTTTGGAGGCAAATTGGCTGCCTGGAAATATATGTATTTAGGAACCTGCCGGGTGCTGTGAGTGTCAGCACCACGCCAGCTGAGCTGGCCAGCACCGCTCTGCTTCTTGCCTGCTCCAGTCTCCTCCCAGACCCCCCAATTCCCCAGCCGACCACTGCCAGGTCAGAGCAAAAATAACAACTCCAATACAAGATTTGCTCTGGATATTGCTGATATTGCTTTGTGCCTGCCTTATAAAACTTCCCCGTTGGCTATTTCTCCAGCCAGGGGATTTTACCCAGATGAATGTGCTTGCCTCCCTCTCACCAGCTGCCAAAATCCAACTTATCTGTAAGTGGAAATAAGGCTTGGCCTCGGGTCGATCAGAGCCGCAATGCTCTTTACGAGAGGAGGCGAAATAAAACCGTTCCCCGTGTTAACAGCTGCGAAAGCCGACGTGCTGAGAGGTTAAGTGATTTGCCGGGTGTGAAGGAGGATGGTGCCTGGCTCTCGGGAACCCTTTTTTGGGAGGGGGTCAGGAGGATGGTGGAGGGTGGGAGCACAGACTCCAGGCAACACCGCAATTCCCATTCTCACAAGAGCACCTGGTGGGGAGAACCACCTGTAACATACCTTCCCCCAGGCCAGGAGTAAGCAAAGTTTTACCAGGAAAAAAAATATATTCTGCAAAAATCCTCCTAAAATTAGGTACTGAAAGCGGGTGTTGGGTTTTGTGAGCCAGCATCAGAAATAGGTGGCAGCTGGAAAGATTTTGGAATATTTTAGAAGTGCCTAAGTGTTGGGAGGTAAGCAAAGGAAGAGGTAGATTAAGCCAGAACCCAGATGCCTTGAAGCCTAAATCAGTGCTCATGACCAGCAGTCTCTTGTCTGCCTCGGGACATTTAGGCCACATTTAACCAAGAGAAATGGCCACTTTTAGTGATTCAGGACGAAATTCAGGATGTCCAAATCAGAGCCGAAGTGTTTGAATCATTCTTCAATATAGGTGGTGCAGCATATGTTCATACTACAGAATAGTTCATTTCTAGAAATGTAGTATTTTTTGCCACTTTATTCGAGGGATGTGCTAGACATGAAGTGACTATATATGTACAGGTAAAGGTAATAGGGAAGGTACCATAAAAGGCACACTGAAAAATTAGGCAGTGTTGTTCCCCAGTTTTGTAGGGTCGGTAAAACTGATAGCAGCTCCCTAGCAGTGGCTTCATCTCCACGCTCACAGTGTGTGTTCTTAACACCTTCCTTCTCTGCAAAACTGAAGTATTTAACCCAAAACATACAAACAAATCTGTTATTCTTCTCCTTTATTAACCTTCTGAGTCCTCTGAAATCACACACGAGGAGAAAGCTCTTCCCTTTTCCTTTGTCTAGGAGACAAGGTTTAAACTTTACATGCAGACACATGCATACATGTAAACCTACCCGTGTAATCAGGCACATGCAGCTCACTTTCTTCTTCTCTATAAATATATATACACATATGTATATCCACAGATATGCAGGCATGTGCACATATGTGTGTGCACAAAGAGAGAGAAAAAGACTTCGAAAATGAAAGACAAATGTTAGAGAATGATATTCCCAAGCCCTCAAATCCCTAATCATGAGTTTGATGCAATATTTGCCCTAATGGGAAATGATAACTGGCACTATTCCAAAGCAAACCTCGAAGAAAGGAGCAATAAAAAAGGAAAATGCTAGCTTGGCAGTTAAAGAAAGAGGAGCCGAAGCGAGAACTGCTGTCGGAGATAATAAAGAATTAACCACAAACCCCTTTTCTATTAAGCACAAAAAAGGATATTAAAATAACATGCCCCCTCCCTAAATGTTTCAAGGCTTGTGTCATGCTTCTCTGCGCAGCTTCCCGGGACGCTGTGCAGTGCAGGGCTGCAGCCAGCCCCGTGCAGCCGCCTCCCGCTCCCTTCCCGTGCGAGGGAGCCGCGCTGCTCCAGCGCACAGCGAGGCACAGGGACGCTCCCGGCTTCCTGAGCTCACACAGCGCTCTCCAAACCTTGCCCTTTCCAGGGACAGGGCACTGCCTCTGATGGGGCAGTTCTGACAGGCTCCCTCTCCCCTTCCCTCCCCCTCAGGAATCGTACACACTGGGACGCCTGCTGTACAATGCAGCTTGGCTGCTGTGTTTCCCACAAGGTCCATAGGCACAAAGACATCATTTAAGTATACACTGATTCTTAGGGCACTGTTTTCCAGTTACAGCAGCAAGCAAATGTTTTTACCTTCATGTTCTTACTATGATTTTTACATCTAGGGCATTTTCTCACTAAGAATTACATGCCATAAATTACACAGAAAGTGCCACAGGTCTGGGACAGAAAAAAAAAAAAAAGTGCGAAAAAATTGAATCAACAGCTGCTAGATATAGGAAAAAAGAAAACAGAAGGGAGGCTCATGATTCTGGAGCCTCCTGGGGCATCCTGTAATGTTACCAACAAATAAAGATGCTGCTCACCGTGTATGTGTGCCTTGGATGCCCTCATGGAGCTCTCCACAGCCAGGAATGCACTGGAGAGCTCCAAATCAACAGCATTTCTGCCAAATTAAATGTCAGATGATGTGCAGGGTTTTGGTAACTGATGTTACCCATTTCGTGATTACCCAAACCATTTTAGTAGCAAAATTGAAATTAAGCATTCTTTGAAAATTCCACCTCAACTAAACAGTAGATTTTACTATGACAATTTTTAGTTTGCAAAAGAAGTGGTACTCAGGGCACTACAAACCCAAAAGGCTGAAGTTACCCCTTTAAATCAAGTCAAAAATACCCTTACATTATACATTACAAAAATAACCCTACATTTCAAAGACATTTATGACCTAACTTTGGTTCATTAGCACAAAAGAAGACATTAATGACACAGAGTAACGAAATATAACAACTCCTTTAGTACTTTCTTATTATCTGGGTCTTTCACATGCAGTTTGACAGGAGCTAGAGTAGTAGCAGTTTTAACAGCATTTTGTAGCTGGTGCACACTAGGAATGCCCCAAACTCAAAAAGGCATAAGCCAAAAAGTTGAAGATGCAGTAAGGAATCATGAAGAGTTTATTGTAAATGTCAAATGAAGTGTATCTGCAAATAAGGGCTTATTTTGAAAAACAATGTGTGGATTGTGCTGATCTTAACCACTGCAAGGGTAGAGCTTTAGAAGGAAAACAAAAAAATGCCCAGCTGTACCAGATAGTTTTTAAACTAAATATCTTGCTCTTCTAGACTTTAAAAACCCTTTGTGAAGGAGTATAATTCACAGGAAAATATTAATGTAATCTGTCTTTCAGAAATAAAAATCAGAAGTTCCACCTGAGCTATGTCCATGCAGAGAAAACAGAGTTTAATATCAGCTGCTTTTATCTGAGTGCCTAAATGTAAAAATACTTAACCAGGATTCTACCAACTGTCACATTAAAATCCATCATTTGTCTGTCAATACCCAGTCTAGGTTAATTTCTTAGCTGAGCTTAAAAAAACCCCAAAAGATCAATAAAGGTGTAGGTGGAGAGGTTTAAAAAATAACTACTGGAATGATGAGCCAAGATCTTTGGAACAACGTGTCCCTGCCTGAGGTACAAGCAGGCTGGTTTTTAGATCAGTCACCTACAACTGTGGTGTCATAAAGTGGAAAAATACCACTGAGAGTAATTTTTAGCAAAGAATACCAACAGCTCCTCTCACATTCACATCCAGTGAAACTCCATTCTAGTTAGATTCATTGGCAAATTGCAAATTCTTATTTGATTTATCAATCATAATTTTATATTGTTAATTCATATGTTCATTAGACAAATCCATTCCTCTAAGGTAATCACTTAAGGTACTGCTGGCATGTGAACATGCACAAATGGATAATTCTTAATGACCTTCCAAGCTGACATATTTTTGGCATCAGTTTTCTGTATCCTAATTTCAAGCTGCCTCTCTGGTGTTATCATAGGGCTAACTTCACTATACAGTCAAGGAGGACTTGCAATTGGAAGTCGTTAGTAAGGTTGTTCCCATCAGATATCAGCTAACAAGGAACAATTCAGATTCTCTCTCTCCTTGGATGAAACCCCTGTGCTTCCAGCTGCAGAGGTCAGTAAGCAGGCTTCACTTCAGCAGCCCTGAAGGAGGAAACATTCACATCAGACAATTTGACCAGATTTGTGACTTTTTCAGGATTTCTGCAGTACATACTTTTTGCTCTGCAAATGCTTGGTGCAAAAAAATAAAGAAAGGCAGGTTGGAACTAGATGATCTTTAAGTTCCCTTCCAACCCAAACCATTCTATGATTCCAGGAAATTAAATTAAATATAGGTCATCCAAGGCTATTATTCTGGCAGCTGCTCTGCACATTGCCCTCTCAAAAGGCCAGGTGTGATGCAGGTGAGCCATAGAGCAGTGGAGATATGGCTTAGCCATCATCTCTTTCAAGGGTCTGATGTAGGAGCTTGTGAGGAGACCTGTGGGTGGACCCTGCACTGGCTGTGCTCACCAGGTTTGCAGAGTTACAGAGCAATCAGGTCAAGTACCAGAAGATGCAAGAATGGTTTCCATATTCTCAACCTGAGAGATGGTATTTGCCCAGCTGAATAACCATTCACAGTGGTACCCAAACTCCAGAAGACTCTGGACCAATGTTATCCTTGCTGAGGCTGTTTGGGGTCACTCTCCATCCCTAGCCTCACACCTTTAGTGCCACTCATCCAGCACCATGAGAAGGGGAAAAAACATGCCATTGTCTTAAACACAGGGTTCTCAGGGTTGCCAGCATTTCCACAGTGCTCCCTAGAGCAGATCCAGATAAGGAAAGGGAAATTTCTGGCATTTCCCAGAGTATACAAGAGGATGAAGAAATATACAGAGAAAAGGTGGGGTAGACACAGTGCCACCGTCCACTGAGGTTTGGCAGTCGGCTTCTGTGGGTTGGGAGGCAGACTGGGAAGGGAGTGAGGTGCAACAGGGGAGAGAGAAAAGCTCCAGGAAAGAGCCCTTCCCCAGCTGGTGGCCAACGCAGGCGGCAGCCCCCCACAAAGGAGCCACTGTGGCCTGGGGCTGGGGGTCACAGTGGAAGCTGCAAGGGGCGTGTGCAGGCTGTGCCATCCGTGCCTGCCCCACTACAGTCAGGGCCCAACTGACACCCAAAAGTCAAAGAAAAGAGTTTGTATCCCTTCCTCAAAAGCACAGCTCGGGTTGCAAATCCAAATGTATGGGCAAAATGTAAATGCATTGTGACAAGCTGTACGGGGAATCAAAACAAGGAACAAGGAGCGTATGTTTCTTTTAGAGAAATGTCCTTTATCTCGCAGACAGAACGAAGCGTGTGGCATTCAAATGTTAAGATTTTTACACACTTTCATGAAATACTAAAGAGAAACCAAAAAAAAAAAAGACCAAAAAGAAAAAAAAATAAAAAAGAAAGCAACAAGAAAATAACCCAAGTCCATGTCACTTCTCAGCTAGTTTGGTTATTGCTGCTCCTGAGTACTGTAACATATGCACTTTCCCTTTTGAAAATGTATCAAAGTTGTTATTTTGGGGGTGGGATAAACTCTTACCCATGCATATCTTATGTTTTGAAGCCAAGAATGCTTAAGAACCTGCTCTGGATCCGCACATCAGATGCATAAGTGATTAGTGACAAGTGACACAGAAACAGAGAATGTGCTGTGTTACGATGAATAATAAACACGCGCAATTTATGCAGGCAGAGCGAGCGAGGAGATGGCATCCTGCACTTTTTCCATATAAATAATGTGAATCTCTCGGCAGTGAAGCCAGGCCGACCAGGGAGTTTCTCCAGCCCGCCAGCCGCCCAAGCCGGCGGGAGAGAGCGGGGACAGGCCAGGAGGGGTCACCTGCCAGCAGGGCTGCTCCTGGCTTAGGGGGCATCACAGAAAGAACTGGTGGCCATTAATTGTCTCACAACTAGAATCACCACAGAAACAAAATTCACAGTGGGCACAATTTTTCACTCTCTGGGAGAAAGAAGCTTTTAGATAAAAGGAAAAAATTTACTGAAAAACACTCCCATGGTTTTCTATTTCTTGGGTTTTTGGAGAGCATCACTACAGTGATAGGGTTAGTGGTGCTTCTCTAAAAAAATTCTTTTTCAATCAATAAACTTGATTTTTCCATGAAATTTCTCCAGGAAAGGCAAGTACATGTCCCTGGAAGACTGTCAGAGCTGAAGAGAGCTGACAGCAGGGGTTTCTGAAGGGCCATGGTACACCTGGCAGGTACCTCACCACTCTTGCATTCTCCATTAGCAAAACCACACACAACACCAAAACATCTCCCAAATGCCAAAGTCATCTAGCCATTCATTCTTAGTCCAGTACACACGATTTTCTTTTTGTGTGCCTCTGCCACACACAAACAGCAGTGCTGC
This sequence comes from Setophaga petechia, assembly GCA_024362935.1. Classification (NCBI taxonomy): domain Eukaryota; kingdom Metazoa; phylum Chordata; class Aves; order Passeriformes; family Parulidae; genus Setophaga; species Setophaga petechia. The sequence continues at coordinate 27,600,329 of JANCRA010000005.1, forward strand.
AGGACAATGCACACACATCCTCACACAGTCCCACATCCTTCAGCCTCATGCTCAGCAGAGGGGATGGTCCCAGGCTCAACATATGGGCTTCTCCAACATCTTCCCTTTGCCACCTTCTTTCCTCCGCCCCTTGCTGCCCTCCCACAAATGACCCATCCTCCAGGGAAAACAGAAAGACATCATTTTTTTAATTAAAAAAAACATCCACCTGCAACTTAACTCTGCACATTTTTTCCTGACTGTCCTGGGCTGCCAACTCCAAGCAAGCTTTCCTCTGTCATTTTTGCACTCTCTCTACACTTCCAGAAATGCACTTGGATAAAAGTAGAACTGAGAGGGGAAAATGCATATTCTGTTAAATAAAATAAAAAAAAGTTGAAAAAAGTGTCTAAAAGATGGATGTGTAAAGAAATCATAACCGTACTTTAACTCTGAGTTTGAGTTATATAAACTGTACTGTGGTAATTACCAAGCTCCTCCAGATTAATAAACAATTACCATAGTAACTACACTATCATATAAAACCTATGCTCATGAATTTTTAAAGCATAAATGGATATATACGCTGGTTGAAAAAGTCTCCAATTTATTTTGTTCCTAGAAGACAAGGGAGAGAGATCCATTAAAGGATCTCATCAAGTTATTTTTTCCTCTGCTGGTTCCTGCAGCCACACTTCGGACAAGTGCCATATATTATGTACTAACTAGGAAAGTCCATTATGTGAGCAGGGGGCTGGCAGGCAGCGGGGCTGGCCTCACACCCCGCTCCCTCGGCAGCCCCCGTGCTCTCAGACCTTGTTTCCCAGAGAGTTTAGGTGACAAGGTGCACCTCTTTATTTGCCAAAACTTAAGGGGTTTGTCAGCATAGCAAGCTCTCCCTAGTGGTGCACTGGACTCTTTTTACTTTTTTATGGATTATGCATGAGAAAAATTTCTAGTTGATACTGCATGACCATACAGAGGGAAGACATCTCCATCAAATATTTGATAAGCTGACTACCATGAGGAAGTGCACACATGCAAATCTAACTTTGCATGGCGTGGTGTGCCTTATTTCCAGCACTTCCACCAGTGTCCCACCAGGCTGACCCCACCAGAGGGCATGTCACATCCTGTTTTCTACACCTGGAACAATCTAGTGTGGTCTGCTCTTGTGCCAGTGCCCTGCACCCAGGATCATGCCAGGCACATGCATTCAGCCACCAGGAAAGGGCTCTCTGCAGCCCCTGTGCCTCTGCATGGAGGGGAAGGGCCAACGTTCCAGCAAAGCAGCATTACCCAGGGGCAGACCCCTGTTACCTGCAAGCCAAAAACACAGACCCCTGAAAACCAGCAGGAAGGGCCTCCCAGTCTGACATTGCCTTTTACCCAAAGCCCAAGCAAAGCAGCCTCTCAGGACTGCTCCGCACTCCTAAGTCTCTGAGGTGCTCTTGACAAATGTGCCAAAATTTGACAAAACGTGCCCTCAGTTGTAGGAGGCATCAACGATTAAAAGCAGTCTATGAGATGCACCCAAGGCCATTAGGGGGGAAAAAAAAAAAAAAACAAAGGAAAGGAAAAAAAAGAGGCTTTCTCCTGCCCCAGTATGAACTCTTGTTTTTACATTATCATTCACAAAACTTTGGTTTGAAAACTCATACCCATAGTCCAGAGCTTTAACACAGCTGAGCCTGGCTTTACCACACTTTGCAATTTGTTTGTAACATGTAAAAAAAAAATCTCAAAATGACAAATAACAAGATTATATATCAACCTGTTGATCATTCTGACAGGAAAGCTGAAAAGCAGCCCTGAGTCAAAAAATAATGTTCAGCATTTGAAGTAATAGTCTAAAACATGAGGTGAGACCTCTACGCTTCAAGTTTGAGCAGCTTACTTTTGATAATTTTGATGAGCTGAAATAATATCTCCCTTTTGCAAGAAAGTATTTCTTCAGACACTCTGAGATTTAGGAAAGCCATTAAATCCTTGTGGATTGAAGGTAGAAAAATAAATTGTATGTATTTTAGACTTTGAATGATCTTCCTATAGCAATTTTCAGGGAAAAAAAACTAAGAAGAATTCTGCAATTTTAATCTCCTCAGTAGCTTCCCATTACTAAACAAGCAGAACACCACAGTACAAATGTGGATGTTACATGTCATCTTGATCTGCTGCTTTTTTCTTTCATTAAAGCTTTAATGCAGCAATTATGGCTACGTTGCCCTATAAAAAAAGGGAAAGGCAGTTTACTTTAAAAAGTGAAATTGCATAGCCTACTATTTAATTATACACAAATGTAAATGGCCTATTTTTCCATAACTGGTTATTACAGCACTGTTTTACTTTCTGAGTTTTCACAATCTCTAAAACCTACAACGCTTCCTGCTATATAATTGTTTTGCTACATTATTGTTTTCATCTTATTTTTTCTTTTAATGCGAGTGCAGCGGGATAAATCTTGGTTTTAAGCCAGCCAGTACTTCATCTACTTAAGCTTTTATAGATGAAGATTGCTGTAATTATCAGAATACCCGCTTATTTCTGAAGTATTATCTTGGCAACCTGCTGGCATTTACAACCAATTAACAAGCTTTGCCCATTAGTTGCATAAGGGGTATCACAGAGTAAAGCCATTGTGTGCTAATTTTCTATTTTAGATAATCAGTTTGGCCATCCAAAATGGAAAGGGGAAGAAAAGAAAGGTTTGACACCCAGTGGCAGACATGTAAAAATTACTACATGCCCCCCTGAGACAAAGGTATCCAGCGACTGCATGATTGCTTCACTGTCGTCACCACTGGGTTTTAAGTATTTATTCCCTTTGTCTCTTTTGGAAGAGAAAATAGAAAGTACAGCTTCAGCAAAGTAATCATGTCCTCTTTTTATTTTTTAAACAGACTGGCTTCTCCCTCTGTCCTCGCAGGCTTGTAATTTCACCAAATTGTACAAGTGTTAAACACGATTTTAAAAAAAGAAAAAAAGAAGGGAGGAAAAAAGAAAGAGTAAGCAATGGAAGCCTGTTTGCCAGAGCAAATCTCAGCCTTCCTCCCCTAATCGCGGGGCCGAGCAGAGCCCTCATGCCAAAGGCAGCCCCTCGCTCGCGTCGCCGCACTGCACTTGGTTAAAGCCATGTGCAGGCTGCGGGTTTAACCAGGCGCTGCTATGAGCAAATGGGCTCCCGGCCGACGTTCAGCCCGGCTGCTGAGCTGCTGCCAGCCCCGGCTGCCTCCTCCCTGCCCTGGGGGGTTTTTTGAAGCATTAACGGTGCCTTTGGTCGAGGCACCGTTTCCTTTCCCTGTTCCTGGTGCAGAGCCGGGAAGATGCATCGCCATGTAGGTGCCCTGGGCAGGAGAATGCTCATGCCGGTGACTGTAGTGCTGCATCCTCCCAGCCCTCCCTGAAGTGCTCATCCCCACCAGACCCATCTCCAGAGCTGCCCCATGAGCACCCCAACCCTGCTCTGCTGCCCCATCCACACAGCCTTTGACTGGGTCCCGTCTTGAGCACATGCACCCAAAATCTGGCACAGAGGGAAGCAGGCACAGCTTGCAGCACCACTCTGCCCCTGCCCCTCCAGTGACCCCACTGACAGCAGTCCCTGTCTCCACCTTCCCAGCCCATCCCTGCTGCCCAACCAGCACCAGGCACGAGGCTCAGTCTTCCCTGATCTCCTGCTGACTCCAGGCCATGAGCTTGGCCCTTCTGTACATCTCCATCCCATTTTACACGCGCAGCCAGGACCAGAAGGGTCTCCTCCCTGCTGAGGCTTGCTCCACACCACACAGCAACAGGACAAATGAATCTCTGATCCTACCCAAAAAGCCCCAAGGTAAATAACAATGATTAAATGATTATGCTGGAGGCAACGGGGCTTATCCATTTAATTGTATATAAAATTAGACATTAGACCTGGTATAGATGCCTGTGTTTTGTAATAGGGAGAGAAACAAATCAGTTTAAAGATGAGCACAGTCCTTAAAGCTGGTTAGATCCCATTTACTCCATTGAACAGAATGGATGGATGGTTCATGTTGTAAAATGGTTTTATAAAATGTAGTGAACTGTACAATGACGTGTTTTATTTGCCTCCTGTGGTTTATATTCATATTTTGCTTTAGCACAAGTTAAACAAAATTAAGACTACGATTATGCTAAGAGGATGTAGCCAGTAAAGACAGAAAATGTTGAACTGCTCAAAGTTGTAAAGAATTGTCAACTGTGCAATTAGTAAAGGCTGAACATATACACTGAAGTCTATTAAGTCATAAATGAGAAAAATGTAGTGCTTGGCAATTTAATGTGTATATTTGTCTTAATTATTTTAAATTAATTGCTATTGGCTACAATCATTAGAAAATTCAAGATTTAAGTAAGGTACAGTATAAACCCTCCTATAAAGTAAATCTAGTTATATAGCCAAACTATCTAAAAAATTATTTCAGCTACTGAAAAGACGTAAGAAAGGTTGATGAGCAGAGTGCTGGGGACAGTTTGGAGCTCCCTGCAGCCCGTTTCCTGTGATGCTGCCCCAGCTTGAGCACCTTGAAGCCACCCCACTGCTGTCAGGGAGCACAGATCACCCACCTCCAGTATCACAAGAGCTCACACATCTTTTTGGGCACCTCTGGGCAATTTTCCCCCTCAGGTTTCCATTTTTCTAATATGAAAAAAGGGAACTTGTATTTTAGAGGAATTTCTTTCAAAGTCTCAGGTGAAAAAGCTGTTATTTGCCCAATTCTAATTAAGTCATTCCCAGTCAAGAGTAGTGTGCCCCAATAGCCTTACCCAAGATGATAGAGGCAACTGGAAAATGAGTGAGCAGAGAAATTCTCCCCAGGGAAATGAAACAGTACCCATATTACCACAGTATCTTCTGCATCTGCAAGGAAGGAGACATGTTCCTCCAGGACTCTACTCTTCATCACTAATATTATTATTAAATATTTACGTACCACCCTAAGTTTGCATGACACAGAGATAAAAGATGCTCTCTTTGCATTGAAGATGTTAGAGCCTACGTCAGACAGTGAAAGTAAAATTAGCAGAAAGAAGACATGATGAAGATTAAGAAAAGGATCTAATGCTGGTGACCCAAAAGCATTTTTAGATTGTAACAGTGTGTGGGACTAGGGCCTCTTGCCTCCAGACATGGAGGGGACTTGGCAGCCCCAGCAGGAGCCAAGCCCACCCCGCAGCTCTCTCTCTGCAGTGCTGCACCCAAAACTCCCTGGGATGGGAGACTCTGAAAGTAACAGCAGCAAGGACAAGGCCACCAGGCTTGAGAACAAGGGGCAATCAAAGAGGAGAGATGCTGAAGCCTCCACCACAGGGATTCAGCTCAGGTGGCAAAAACCCCTTTTGGGTCCTCACTGCCCACCTATTATTTTCATTCACAAATTTGGTGATCAAGAAAAATACATTTTCTGCCTTTAATATTTTTTAAACTAAGCATAATCAATGGCAGTGCAAGCTTTCCCCAGGTTTCCCAGAAAATATACATTTGTTGATGGACCCGAGGCTTCATGCAGAGAGAAGCAGCATCACACATCCAATCCCCTCAGACAACAAGAGGCAGGACGTGCAGGGCAGAGGAGGTGCAGTCTGAGGCTTCCAGCAGCACAGAGCTGCAGGCACACATGCACACAGAGACACACATATATGCACAGATACACATGCACACACATAAATGCTCCCAGCAATTCAGTTAGATTAATTTGCTTTGGCTATTCCATTATTTTCCTGGTAGAGTACTTAAAGAATCAGGTTAAGCCTTTGCATTAGATACACAAACAATGCTCCTTTACCTCCACATGGGTGTTGTGAGACTTTAATTAATGTTTGTAAAGTGCTTTCAGATCCGCAGAAGAAAGGCACTATAGAAGTGTATAGTCTGATTATTTCACAGCATACAAAAGTAGAGGTGAAAAGAAGTAGTCTCCTCCTTATACATAAAACTACTGATCTCAACTCCTGCATTAAAAACACCCCAAGATGTTAAGGAAGAAAAGAATTCTGACCATGAACCTACTTCAGGCTTCCCCTTTGCCTTTTTCATCTGATTTCTGGTTGAGTGAAATAATAAGCTATTGTATTGCTGTAAACTCTTTGTAAGTAGATTTGACTAAGACAACAGAGTTCAGTGCCAGCAGCTACTCTGATCATTCTTTTAAATGGAAATTTACCGTCTGCTGCATCACATGGAAAAAATATAGAACTATTTTTCACAGCTTGTTCACTGAACAGATTATTGGAGGGAAGAAAAAATAAAAAGGCTTCATTTTCTACAGATCCCAAATCTTAGTGTAGAAAGTCTTGGCAATTTCCTTTTGAGAGGAGACAGATTTCACTTTCACATTGATTTAACAATGAGAAGTGCATCCAAAATGAGGGCCTGATTCTGAGCATTTAAATGGTTAGCCATAGCTGACTCCACAGCTTATCTATGGGAGCAAAACTGCTCACATCAATAAGCCTTTGTAGGATCTGGTCCTAATATAGAACCAGTTCTCAATGTCATAAAATCTTTTCTAACAGCATCTTGTGTTACATTTAATTTATTTCACATGGCCTCATAAAATAAGATAAAAGCTTGTAAGTCTAAAAGTCATATTAAAAGGATGGAAAAAAACCTCCCTACCATGTATTTGTGTTTATTAAGTATTATCTTCATGAAACTTACATACTTTTAACTCCAGAATTTCCAAATTGTTTCTAATCCTAATGGCAGTCATCAAGAGCTAACAGTGAATAATGCAAACATATTACAACACACTCACTTTTTGGAAAAGAAATCCCTTCCCAAAGCTCTCACCAGACAGGTCATCCCTTTCAGCTTGAGGCAGGAGCACAGGGCCTTACAAGGTGCCTCTCCCCTCGTTTGGGTGGGGCATGGACAGACAAGGTACGGCTGTGTAATTTCCAAACTTAGCCCAGGAAGCTCCCAGATGACAGGCACAAGAAGCACTGGCTTGCACCATGTATGGTTTAATCTGACAGTGGCCTAAAAAGTGCACAAGCATCTGTTCCTTAATACACAGAAAGTCTCCAGACATAAAAAAATATCCTTGGGGCCAAGAAGGATTCACTTTTTTAATGAAGGTGATAAAGTACTTCCCCTCCACCACTGAAAACGTGCTTTCTGCTTCTGCCCAGGAAGGGGAAGGAAGGGACTGGAGGCATGGTCCCCAGAACATCAGCTCCACTTGTCAGAGCATGGTGCTAATAGTGCCAAGGTTGAGGGTTTGATCCCATAGGAGCTACTCACCTAAGAGTTGGCCTTGATGATCCTTGTGTGTCTCTTCCAACTCAGAACATTCTGTGATTCAGGGAGAGCTTACCTGAAGCCCAGGGGACACAGCCAGGACTTCCCAAAACACATGCATGATAGCATCTGGTGTGGTGTAGCTTGGCTCTCACAGATTCCCTACAGAAAAGAGGCTCCTTTCTCAGTGGTGGAGGGACAATGTTCCTGGATCCTGGGGGATGGGTGGATTCAGGGATGCAAGTCAGGGGGTAAATCCTGGTCTACCTTTAGGGCTCCCAGAGGTGTGTGTGCATCTGAGTGGTTGTGTGTTTCTCCAAGGCTGGCAGTAGGGCAACCAAATGCCAGATGGGCCACCTTCCTATTCACAGTATGGGTCCCTTACTTGTGCAAGAGTATAGCAGAATTTATTATAAAAGTGCCTTCAGCATCTCAGAGCATGTCAGCGACCTCAGAGAGCTACTGGTATGAGTACTTGTTTGCCAACAAGAAAAAAGCTAAAAATTTAAAAATCCCAACACTACGGTATACGAGCTAAGGCAATGTTCCATTAAAAAAACAAACCACAAAACAAACACACACACACACAAACCACTGGCTCTTTTTTTCAGCTCACATTTCCTTAGTTTATCAATGATAACCATTACCATAAGAAAACAATGAGGTCTTACCTGATGCTGCTGCTAGGAAAATGGTTTCACTACAGAAGGCCAACACAGATGTCAATGTTTGAGGAACCAGCAGCAGACCCACTGCCTCTCCCCCAGGATGCACAAGCCAGAGGCAAACCCAGGAGCAATGTGGTAAACAAACACTGTGCTTCCAACTTACGCCCTGGAAAAGAAAAGTTACTTTTGATGAACTAAAAGAATTCCTGAGGACAACTTGCAGTAAAGATAAACTTTAACCATGATCTGACACAACAGTCAATAAATAACTTCGATATAATCACAGTACCTCTTTGGTAGGCAGTGGTCTAACCCAGGCAGAGATGCTTTTAGAACATGGCTGTTCTCACCAGCCCTTGATATTTTTCTTGTGATCCAGGCAACATCACATTGAAAAACCTACGCCACAGCTGTCAGGGCTTCTCTCCAGCAGATAATTAAATTCCATTGTGACAAGTGAGCTCAAGTTTAGTGACACAATCCCTGCCAACCAAACAAGAATGAGAGCCATCAGCTGCACAGACGTTGATCTCTTTGCTGAAGAAGAGATGCCTGCAAGTACTTACCAGCATCCTCCCAGGGTAGGTGCTCAGCCCCCAGGAGGTACCTGATAATAACATGAGTACATCTCAAAGGATGATTGTGTTGGGAGCAATGTGCTTATGCAAGAAGGCCTGACAAAAGTGGAGCAAGTCAACAAGTTTAAAGGACATTCAAGATGTTTTCCAAACCAGAAAAATACAGTGTTTATCTTAGGTAGTTGCATGGTAGGCTTATGCTAAATGAAAAAGAGGATGCCACTGGCGTTTTCTCCCATGGACTGCCCACTCAGGTTTCTCTTCTAGTTAAAGAGGGGTTTTTTTTCCTCATCATATGTACATCCTATATTTTTGCAGATATGTCTGTTTTCCTTAGAATATCGCTTTTAAACTTTACTTATACATCAAAAATCAAACTGCACATTAACTAGTGTTAACAACTACCCTTCCTTTGCTATATTGTTTCATATGTAAATCTGTTATTTCTCAGCTAATTACTGAACTATCCAGTTTTAAGTGCAGCTGGAGGAAAACTGCATTTTTTCCTCACAACAGAAGAATACTGCTTCTCTGCTGGCATCCCAAAGAGACTCCCCCAGTTAATAATGTGTGGCCAGGTCTCATGTTTAAGAACTGCACGAGCCATATCTGTTCACTGACTTTGCTCATGGCTCAAGTGTTTCAAGGCAGCATTCCTGCTGCAGTAGCTCCAGAGACGCTAGTGGGATGTCACAGTTACAGAGGCATACATCTGCCTCGAACGTGCTGTGCCAGCCAGAGAACAGCTCAGATCCCACACAGCCCCCAGGCTCTCCCCTGGTACACAGGAGGAGGTGTATCTGGCCTCCAGGGAGGCACTCCAGAAGCCTACTGCTGAGCCAACAGCCAGAAAATGCAGCGCATTTGAGCAGGAAATTAAACCTGACTCTCCCATAGCCTCAACAAATGGCTCAGCCAGGCTGCTGTAGCCAGTCTCTCGGCAGTGTCTCCATCCCCTCTGAGAACTGAGCACTAACACACACATTCTGAATCAAAGCCGGCTGCCCCAATCCCTGAAACGTCATCACTGGCAGCTGTGGGGGGAGGCCTGAGGCTTGACAGCACCTACATGCTGGGTGTAGAGACTTAGAAACATGGCTAAATCAGTTGGCCCCTTTCTAGATCTCCTCCTAGGCTCCCAAAATCTGCGTTTATTCATCACCCTATGTGCTTTGCTAGCAGCATTGGCTTCTCCGCTTGTCAACACGCCGACTTCTGAATTCTCAGTGCAAAGGAAGCCTTTCATGGTTTGGCATCTTCTTATATGTTTATGCTTCTCAGGATATATTCTCTAGCCAAGTCTTTAAGTTCTTACATTAGTCCCCAAGCCCAGACACCAATATGTTGCTGATCAGGTCTTTTCACATCATGCTGCTTTTATCTGGAATGCTGTTTCTGATGTATCCAGGGAAGCTGATGTTTTAATGAATGTGGTTAATTAATCTTTTTCCTTTTTGTTTAAAATAACACTTGAACACAGCTATTTCTTTTGCTCTAAGACTTCAGCAAGAAATTTGCCTTCTAAATGCTATTATGCTGGGGAGGTCCTGATCTGCATCTTTGTCCTTGGATAGCATAGATGCAGCACAGGGGTCCACAAACAGAGATTGATTGATTCCCCCCCCCCCCCAACCCCCTTTATATTCTACAATAAAAAGTTTCTTTAAAGGGGAAGAAAAAAGAAGCACATGCTTAATATTGAAGAATAGCCTGCTTGTGCTTGATACATTGGAGAAACAGTTCAAGAACACTTCATCCTCCTGCAACTATTTCCAGCACTTCTGCCAAGGTTAGGGAAACCTTGGGTTAGCTGCTGGCTGAATACCTTGGGCTGGTATCAGCCTGAACAAGTTCAACTGACTGCTTGGATTTCCATCTTTATTCTGCCTCCTGTTGTCTTCCCACTTTGGCAAATAGAAATCACCTTCGACTTTGGGGGAGGCCTCAGCTGAAAGCATCCAACAAAGAGAATTCCTCAAGAGATGCTGGTTGGGGGTCAAGGTCCTTTCATTGAGGCCCCTAACTCAGCTGTGCTGGTGATCAGCCATCTGTCATAAAAATAAGACTGTAGATCAGCCTGGTCTGGGATCAAGTGGGTCAGAAAACACAACAACATAGTCTCATAAATGACTGAAAAATTAGAAAAAAAAAAAAAAAGAAAGCAAGAAAAATCCATCTCCCTCATACTTAAACTCCCCTTTTTTCACACAAGTGAAGAAAACAGAAGTAACAGGAAGAAAAAGAATCAGGCAAGTATGACAAACTTTACCTCATTTTTCATTTTGGCTTTAAATGAAAAACACTGCTTGCCAGAACAATCCTCGGATGCCGATTGGTTTTGCACTCAGCTCCTCTGACGTACGAGCCAGCAGAGAAGCAGCACAGGACAGAGAACAGAGCGACCGACGGCTCCCAGCAGCTGTGGGACAAGCAGCCCAGCACGGCTGCAGATGGAGGCTGCAGTGCTGCTCCTGCACTCAGCCAAGCTGCCCCTCACACAGGAACCAGCCCTTTCACTGTCCTTTTGCACTGCTCTGGCTCTAAGGGCTACTTCATTTTGTGTGTCTTATGGCAAGGGGCACGTGGGTAAACCTGACCTGCTGGAAAATAAGTGAAAAATACAGCAAATTTCCCCTCTAATGGTTGGGGGTTTTTTGTAATAAGAATCATGCTGACCACTGCTTTTGGTCACAGGACCATGGTCTGGGCCTAATTTTAACAGCTTCAGTCATTTATATATAGGAAATGTAGAAAATGGGTGGGGAAGAACTCAAGCACTTCAGCAGATACAGGAGAGCAACACCTTCTTCACTGAGCTCCCTTGGGGAAACTGCTGAAGGCACATTACCATGGCTACCTACCTTAACAGACAACTCTTTTTTTCCTCAGTTATTTCATGGCAGAAGAAGGCACCCCAGTGCAGCTTTCTTTTTCTCCTTTCTTCCATGAGGGAATGCCAACAGTGGTTCCTACTGGCCAGCCCACGTCCTCCCATGGTGTCTGCATTCACCAACCCCTTCAAAATCTCCTGGGGGCCTGGGGCTGTCCTGCCTCTGCTCCCTGGGCCGCAGCAGATACCCTGGGGATGAGCTGCCAAAACCCTGCACCATCCTAGAGGGCTGTCAGGGAAAGGGCCTTGCTTGGGGAAAGTTCAGAAGCAGGAAATAACATGAGAAGAATCAGAGGTAATGGGGGAAGAGCACAGGTTTATTGGGGAGGAGATTTCTGGAAGGACCAGGGTGCATTTCATGACTGTCAAGTCTATTTTATGATACCTTTTTTTCTCCTTTCTGAACAATTGTGGTTAGAATACCATTATTGGCAGTAATGCTACTACTGGATAATAATGCCTCACAGACTGGTCTGGAGCTCATGCAAAGAAATACAAAGATTCCCATTATCTTTGTCTCAGCCTCACAAGGAATAGCCAAATTGCATAATTAAACACATCTACAGATTTATTTCTCCCCAGTTAAAATTTTTGCTTCCTAAAAACATTGTATCTAACCTCATCAGAAAGAAAAGAAGGAGAAGTAGAGGGTGAGCAGAGAAAGGAAAGGCATCATATCATAAGCAGCTTGCAATGTTACAAACATGAGAATAATCTTTTTCTAAAGAAGAAAAAAGGCACCACTAACTTTTTCACATTTTAGCAAACTTTTCAATTAGGATTTCTTCCTGGCTATTTAAATATGCTTAAAGTAATGATTTGCTGTAATTTGTCTTTTTCCTTTGGAAACATACCGTGCTATTGTCAGCTTTAAAAAAGAAGCAATTTTCTGACTTTTGAGATTGAGTAGGTCACGGAAAAATTACTACTGTGGGAGCCTATAATTAAATCGAAAATGCAGCTGCACCTATAAAAAAAAATAAAATTAAGTTTATTCTATTAATACTTGAGTCTAGAATTGTATTTGACTTTTCAGACACAGGTCAGCTCAAACTGTACCTTAACTGCAGAACTTCAGTAGCTGCACAACCACTTGCAAAAGCACACATGATATAGTACATACAGACATATTGGCAAGTATTTGCTGGTATCTGAATTACAGTCAGTGTAGCATGATTGTCATTTTCACATATAGAACCTTTCTTTCCTCTTTTCCTCGAAATGGCACTACATCCTTGGGTGTTGGTTTTGTGCTTGTTTTTTTTTTAAGAAACTCAATTAAAATAAATCCAGGTAAAATCACTAATGTTTATTGCAAATTTACTAGAAGAAATACAGAAGGGGGCTTTTGAAAAAAATAATGTGGTGCATCTGAATTGAATAAAGATCTTTCCCCTGAATTTGACTAGTCATGAAATGAAAACAAGGTTCTAGACAGTACCATGACACAAAACCAGGCTTTGTGTATTTATAAATAAAATTTATCATAGATCCTGACTGAATGGTCACACAGTACCAGATACAGGCTTCGAATTAAATATTAAGTGAAAATTTTGAAAAAAAATTTGTGACCCACAAGAGATATTAAAACACCTAAAATATACAAAATTTACAAAAGCCTCACCAAGAAAATAAGATACAGATGTTGTCTAACAACTCATGAGACTTATTCTGATGCCTAATGATAAAAAATACTTCCACAGAAATCTTCAAAAAAATATATAAAATCAAAGAAGAATTAATCAGTCTAAAATAATGGTATTGATTTTGTTTATTAATAGTAATAAAAATAGCTTTTTAAAAATAATTGCATTTAGGATTATCACCTTTCATGATTTTCTAGGGTTTTAATAGGTGCCATTCTACAGCTCTTCTGTATTGCATGATTCTATATATTACACAATAATTTATAAAACTACATTTCCTTAAAACCTCCTCTAATTCACTAAGTTTAAGGCTTATTTTTTTCCTTTCAACCAACAGGAAGGAAATTATTCTTCTTCTTTCCACAGTCATTCTCACATGTCCAGCTTTCCATGCTATTGTAAAGAACATACCTAAACCCATTCAGTTTATATAAATGTCTCTACCCTATTTATTACATATAATAGGCTGAAACCCTTTCTTCGTGTGCAAACTCCACTATTTTAATACACTTATCACATCGAATACAGCTATCCACAACTACTGTGAGAGTGAAAACGGCATATCAGAAAGGCTAAAAGAAAGGAAAATATTTATGAGGAAGCATTATACACAGCACAGGAGAGATCTCTTTTTCCCTCTTCAGAAATGACTTGTGAGCCACAGCACTGTTGCAGAAAGAGCCCACAAAACCTGCATCATCGCATACACCACTTGATTAAGCCCAGAAAAGGTCCTGGGAACCAACAGTTTAATTATTTGATTTCACAGCTACAGATCGCTTTCTCCCGGCTGCATGTTTGGTCAGAGGCATGATGATTTTTTAATTTTTTTTTTTCTCTTTTCACTTTGTGCCGTGGAGCTGGATTTCTATTTTCCAGCTGCATATATTCCATGGAGGAAAAGAAAACTGATCCATGAAGTTCCTATTTGCATAAAGTGCAGAAACATCTGTCACAAGATTCTTGTTGGTGGATTGAAGCATCAGGACACAGTGCCACCGATCATCTGCCTTAATACTATGGAATTCTGTTTCTGCCAGCAGGAGCTCTGGGCGAGGGTGTTTGAGGAGGCAGGGAAAGGAGAGTTTGCTCAGAGCAGACATATTCTTACTATGACTTGAAACGAGGGATCGGTTACGTGACGCCGACTCACACGAACACTCGGGAATGAGCTCTGCCCCACGATCAGTAAATGCCCTGTTCCATCTGATACCAGTTTTTTTGCAAGTACAGATCTTATAAAGGTATGCAGTGATTTAATCAGCATCCTGCAGTTGCCTATAACACACAGCAGCTTTTTTTTGTTAAACCTCATGCAATGAATGATCCGCGTAGCAGGACTGACGTTAGAAAGTGCTCGCTCTACAGTGCTGGTTTGAGTTTTGGTTTTGATTTAGGGAATCAAATAAAAAATCTCAAGGAATAATTATCTGTGTCTCTGATCAGGAAAAATTTCATTCTGTTTCTGTGTGTATATATAATGCATGACTACAATCATAAATATCAGGTGGAGCAGCCAGTTCATTCATACAGAATACACAAATAGAGCAGAATCTCAATGAAATATAATAGCAACAATTTAAAAAAACAGAATGACTTTAGGTCAAGTGCTATTTCTAAAAACACTAAAAGTACTTTTGTTAATATGCAAATTTCATATTTTTGCATTACATTCTGCTCTTTTTTATTACAGATGATTTTTAAAATTCACTAGCTCTGTTGATAAAATCGTACAGACAGATTTCAGGCTGGCCTCCTTCTTCACAACACTGAGAGTCAGAAATCAGTCTAATCTACAGTATGCAGTGCAAACAAAGTGCTCCTCTCAGCTCCTCTGTTTTGTGGAGTTTAACAGCCAGTCTGAGAGGAAAATAAAGTTTCTTCGCATTTACTGTCTACTTATATCAGAAGTAGCATGAAGGTGGTCGATACAGCACTACTCCCTGTTTTCTGTCAAAAAGTTCCAAGACACTCAGCTTCCTAAGCCAGGTCAGCAGAGATTAATACCACATTAGTAAAATCTCATTCGTCATTGTCACTGCAAAGCAACAAGGCTTTAAATATTTCTTATTCATAGCTGATCTCTGTAACATGTATGTGTACTGATTTTTTTTTCCCCCTTGCTCCTTTAGATTCACAGATACCTCAACTCAACTGCAAATGTCTGAATGCAGGAAATACCTGCTCAGGAGCACAGCACAATAGGGTCACAGGAAACTGTGAAACAAACAATTGTAAAAATAATAATAATACCCCAACAACTGCATCAGAAGGGAGCCTTGCTCCCATAAATGTATTTGTATCAAAAGTTTCTCTGGCAGTGGTTCACCAGCAGGCAGTAATCAGCTAAGATACTTCTTTGTAATTTTTTTGTTTCATAAATAATACAGGAGTTTACTAACAGGAAGTTTGTGGGAAGCAACAGTAAACAGTCTAGCAATCCATCTGTTATTGCGGAATGCAAGAAAGCTGAATCAGATTCTGTGCAAGTGGACTATTTTTGCTGTTTGTGCTAGCAAAGATGTGTGGGAAACGGGCATTTAGAGTCATTGTTAACATGAACTCCTGTGGACCTCCTTTCTCCCTCGCCTTGCAGAAAGGGATGGCTGGCTGCAATTTCAGCAAGAAGCCTGAGGACTTCTGTGGCTACAGAGCAGCTCGTAATAAACCTGAGCAAAGCAGACAAGGCATTTGTATCAGACGTGAAATATTCAAGTGACAGTTACAAAGGGACTTTTACTTCCTCGAAATCAATCTGAGAAAGAATGACTTCTAAATTAAAACACTCACAAACTCCTGTTAGCGCCTTCCTCAGCATCAAGATATTTATCAGGAAGAAGTTGAAGGGCTGGAGGGAACTGGAGTAGGAGGAAAGGAAACAAGGAAAAATAAGGTAACGATGGAGGTTGTACTGACAGACTTTCTGTGCCAGCACAAGTAGAGAGTCAAGCAAGGGTGAAAAAAAAGCTAGTATCTTTCCTGAAGACAGACTGTTCTGCTGGCATTGGTCCACCCTCGATATATTGCTTATGAATAGAAGGCTAGAAAGAGAGCGGGGGCAGGCGTGTAAATTAGTCACTACTACTACAAAAGCAAGCTTTCCCTGCCAGCGGCAACGCGGTGTCTCACCTCTAAGATTAATTTGTAGCGCTGAAGTTTGTGTCCAAGACAAAAAAGTTGTGCTGCGAAATAAAAGAGTCAGAAGTCTAACTATAGGATTATACCCTGTGCTTACTAGGAATCAATTTTAACAAGCTAACAAATTCTGCTTATTCACAACGCGTCTGAATATTACGCATTGTACTTGGTTTAGAAGAGACAGTAAATACCAAGAAAACCTCTGTCCAAAACAAAACCTGCTAAAAAGATGCATGAAATCGTCAAGAAACAAAAACGTCAAATTGCGGGGCACGGTACCAAGCTGATGGTTGTGCGCCGAACAGCGCCGGGGCAGCGGCGGGGAGGGCAGCTCCAGCGGGATGCTCTCAAGTGTTTACAAGGGCAAAGCGACGCCTTTGGCCGCCGGCCGGCCCCTCACGGCGCTGCCGCACGCCGGGAGGAGCGCGGAGGCGATGGGCTCGCTGTGGGGCGGGGGGGATGGCCGGTCCCGCACAGGGCAGCCGCTCCCGCCGTCGGGCAGGGCCGGCAGCACCGAGCAGGGCCGGCAGCGCCGAGCAGGGGGGGCAGCGCCGGGCGCAGCGCGGGCCGAGCCCCGCGGGAGCCGGGACCGGGAGGGCCCCGCCGGCCATGAGGGCCCTGCCGGCTCCTGCGGCGCTCTGCTGCCCCCTGCCGGCCCCGCGCACCGCCGGCCCCGCGCCCTGAGGGGGCGGAGCGCGCGGCCCGGCCCGTCCGGGGACACCCGGGATTCCCCCGGGAACACGGGAGCGAGCCCGGGGCCTGCAGCCCTGTGCCGGCACTCCCCGCGCCGCAGAGACGCCAACGGAGCGCGACCCTCATGGCCAAGCGGCCCCTTCTCACCAGACTCACCCTCGTTTGGAGAAGGAACATGAGGACTTGTCAGTGAGGGTTTCAAGGCTGCGCTGTCTGCACTGGAGTGCGAACTTCAGCAAAAATGGTTTTGCACGGCAGCACTGGACCCTTGCCATCGCAGCTGATACTGACAACTCAATTATTATTCCTCAAAGTTGTAAATACATTACCTGTGCTTGAGCAGAGAGCTGGGGCCAGATGAGCCTTTGTGGTCCCTTCCAGCCCAACCCGTTCTGTGCCCATCATTCTGTGAACTGCAGCAGTTACTAATGCTGCATCCTATACATCAAGTGCTCCTGTACAATGGCCAGTAACCTATTTTTTACTTTTTTTAAAAGGACTAAATTTTTTTAGCATTTTCACTCAAACTGGTAAAAAAGCCAGAAATAAAATCCTTGTTTTTAAAAGTCAGCATCTGAGTCTGTTTTGTCAGTGACTGCACAGTGCCCATCCCTTCCTTGCACAAGCACCCCAGAAGTAAATGACACAGCACCCCCACTCTACTGCAGGTCTCCCATAGGGGCACACCAGGGGCACAGTGGAAGTGAACTTGTCAAATTGTGTGTCAAACAGCTGTGGCACTGCTTCCTGTGACTCCAGCTGCAGCCTAGCACTGGCAACATCAAGTATTTCTAGCTCCTTGATTTGTTTGGGTTTTGGTTTAGTTTTTTGAGTGTGGTAAAACCTACTGCTCCTGACTGGTTCTTGCCAGCATTCACCTCCAAGTGACAAAGCTCACCTGTGTGACTTCTTTGCCTTGAAGACTGAGAAGGATACCTTTTATCTGATCATCTAAATCTTACCCACTTCTTCACAGTTCAAGAGATGTGCCACTGAGCCAGTTCTACCTCCCCCCCAAAAAAAAAAAAAGAAAAAAAAAAGAAAAAGAAGAATCTTTGCACAGTAAGAATTGGTGTGATTTTGTAACAATTAGTTTTTGTCATGCTTGTTTATCTCAGTATCCTGATGGAATTGATTTCAACACTCTTCAGTGTACCAGCACAGCCCAGGTATTGAGTGAGGGAGTTATGATGGTCTGGGGCTCCACCTAGGCACCAAAGCCTCTCCACAGCAGCAGCAGCAGAGCTCACTTGAGCATGACATGCACAAATGTGCACAGTTTTTCTCTTTCAGAGAAAATGTCAGAATGAGACACAGCAAGCTCAACAATCCAGTGTTCTCTGTCACCAGAAACTGCTGTGGTGAAGGGTCCTGATGGTATTTCTGAGTATCCACTGATCTGCACTGCTCCTGCCACCCTGGGTACCCAGAAAAGCCCATCAAGCAAGTGTTTGGTGTTACAGACATTTGTGCACCACAGGAGTTAGAAATGTGAGCTAACTGCAGGCTGGCAGAAGAGTCCCAACACTGACCAGTCTGGACACAAAGCCTTCCTTCCCTCCCTCCCTCCCAGCCATGCCAGACACATCTTGTCTCTTGACCCAACAGAAAGGTCTAGCATTGGGTGCAACTTGTGCCATTACTGATCTGGATTTCCTGGCAGAAGTGTTCTCCAATGGACCAAACAGACTGAAAGAGATCCTGCAAACCTCATCTCTTTCCCAATGCTCCAGGGAAGAAAGTGGAATCTCCACAAGCATGCCAAAATTTCTCACCACTTTTGTTTAGCCTGCCTTAACAACCCTGTTGGGTCTTTCCTTAGGCCTCACCTCCAGGCTGGCAAAAAGAAGGCTGTTCATGTCCTCCTTTTGTGTGGCAATCCTCTCATTCAGACACTGCTCAAGCTGCCATTCCCCATGAGAGTCTCTGCTCGGGTTTATGGCCCTGCTGTGAGCTCTCAGGACCTTCTCACACCTTCTGTAGCAGTCAGTCAGCTCCTCCCAGCTGCAATTCCTGCAGAGCCTGCAAGCAGGGACTTTCCACAGGGGTCAGGAGCTGTGTTCAGGGCTTTCATGGAACCCATGAGAGCCAAGCATTTCTCCTGCAACGTTCAGAAGACACAAGTGAAGTAGATTGGATTCCCAAGATGAGTTTGTCACTGTAATTACAGAAATGGATGGTCAAACTCCTCCCTGCCAGAGTTCCTACATCTGATGGAGCTACACTACAGGAGACAGCTTTTCCTAGAGAGATAAAATCTTTCTAAGTCCAGTAACCTCACTTGGATGAATCAATCTGTATTTTATACCACCCCTGTTACTGCTGTTTCTCTTGCATTTGGAAGTGAACTCATGTGGAAAACTACCACTAACTACCACAGTCAATTAAAAGTCTTATACACAGGGACCTTAGAAATTGATCCTAGACTAGAACCTTTGCCCAGATTTATTGAGTTATGGTGGTAATTTATTTCCTCTTTACCAGGGGAGATCCCTGTCTCTATAGTTACCTTTTTTCTTTGCTCCAGGTTTGTGCCCAGTTCAGTTACCTGATCCTTCTCCTGTTCCTGATGACCAAACCCACTCTATGGGTGGAACAGTATTTCCACCATATGGCTTTGAAACTAGTAAGGATCATTTAAAACAGATTAAAATCACTGGAATTTTTTAAGACATCCAAGACAAACAATCCCAGATAAAGGAACTGGGATGGACAAACTACTGACATACTTGCTGAAAAAAAATACATTTTCTTCAAAAAGGGGAATGCATTGCTTCCAGTTTGATTACTCACAGAAAGTGCTGGAGATATATCAGAACTGCACACCTACATGTCCTTTACTCTCAAATAATGGCAAATACAATTAGCATTAGAGGTGATGAGCACTGATGCATATTTTCTTCTGTTGGTGGTATAGCTCTGAAGTAGGAAAAATTACATTGAAAATAAAAGACATCTAAATAGGGGATGTATTCATAGAACTCAGTTAAAAGAAGACATGGTGTTTTATAAGGAGTAAAAAGTCATTCCTAAAGAACAAGCTTAGGTCATCAGTGTAGTGTCCCTCTATGTGGTGTGAACACAGGATGTATGTAAGGACCTGCAATGGGCATGCCCAAAATGTGCAGAACTACCTAGAATCTACATGAAAACTGTGTCCTCAAATAAAGACAAAATTACCTGAAAGACTGAAACACAGGAACAATAACCTTTAAATGTTCATCTAAGGAACATTTTAAACTAATTTTGTTTTTAAACAGTGCCATTTCTATTAGAGAAACAGAGCCTCAGAGATAGAAAAAAAAAGCCAGATCTTTACAACTCTGAATTCTACTAAAGGCCATCATGAGGTCAGTTTTTGTGATGTTCTCTCTGGAGAATTTTTCCTGCCCTAGCACTCTAGACATGTTTTTCTGTCTTTGCATAGTTTTCCTTCCCAGCCCCTCTCATTACATGCGACAATACATCCTCTGTTTCAATTTGAGGCTATTGTGTAATGTTCCACAAATCATATCTTGGAACTAAAGTGTTCAGCTTTCTTCTTATGCCTTTTTATTTATTTGTTTTCTGCCTTGCTTTGGGAATATCTCCTTCTGTCTGCAGTTGCAGTCGTGTTCACCAATAGCTCTGGTATTTCTTGAAATAATTCTGATTTCCAGCTGCTTAATGTTTTCTCTGTCTACACAATAGCAGCAATACCTGCATTTCTGAGTGCTGCCCCTCTTTGTAGGATCTTATTTCTCCCAAACTTCTGGGAAGCAACAGGTCGCAGCTGCTCCTGCAGGTGACTCTGTGTATCGCTGTAAAACTGAACCGGTCAGTAAAAGCACCTGCGCCGATCACGAAAGGACAACAAACATTCCTGCGCTTGAGAAACGAGCTGTGAGACTTCCCGACCCAGCTCCAGCCTGGGACAGGAGCGGCTGCACCGAGATCCTCGCAGGGCGCGACCCGCGAACCGCGGCTGGGCTGGGCCAGAGCGCGCTGCCGCGCGCCGCCGCCAGAGGGCGCTCCCGGCCCCGCTGCTCCCGGCGCAGCGCGGGATCAGCGCAGGGAGAAAGAACGGCCCGCTGGGAGAACATCCCGCAGGGAGAAAGAACATCCCGCAGGGAGAAAGAACATCCCGCAGGGAGAAAGAACAGCCCGCAGGGAGAACGGCCCGCAGGGAGAAAGAACATCCCGCAGGGAGAAAGAACGGCCCGCTGGGAGAACATCCCGCAGGGAGAAAGAACAGCCCGCAGGGAGAAAGAACATCCCGCAGGGAGAGAGAACATCCCGCAGGGAGAGAGAACATCCCGCAGGGAGAACGGCCCGTAGGGAGAGAGATCATCCCGCAGGGAGAACGGCCCGCAGGGAGGAGAACATCCCGCAGGGAAGGTGCCAGTGGCGGCGGGAGGAGCAGGGAGGCTGCTTTGGCAGACGGGCACTTTGGAACACGCAGGAAAACACATGAATACATGGGTGAAAAGGAGTGGACAAGCGGGTGAGCGCTGTGCTTACAAATAAGAGGAAGGACGTACGTGATGAGGAATCAAAGCTCTGCTGAGGCTTCCCCAGTGTGTCTTTAGCAGAATGCAGCGTGTGAGTCTGCAAAACAGAGTATCCAGCATGAGTGAGGCCGAAATGACCCACATCTCACCTACATGTTATGGGATGTCAATCAAAATGTGGACTTTACAAGATGCTGTTCTTCATCTTCATCCCACACAATCCTTGAAAATTTTCTCTTAAGAGAACTTCAAGTTTTAAATAAATCATATTCATTGCTTGCAATCCAAACCCTTCCTTTTTAGTATATATGTGGAATCTAGGTATGTGTTTTCTCATTGCTTCAGCCTAAAAAAATGCACCGAACAAATGCTCCAACATTAAAGCTATATTCATTCCAGGACTTGGCAAGGCTGTATAAACCTCAAGTCAATAGCTGTAAGTGAACAGCACATTTTTCTCACAGTACATTTAATTAAACTCCCAAAGGTTTTAATTTTAAAAGACTTTTAAAAATTTTTATATTCTCCTGTTTCTTTCTTAATATAGACTGGAAGATTCCTTTGTATGGTCTGATGGGAATATCTACAAGAAAGCATTAGAAACTGCATCTCCAAGCACCTTTCTTTCCCAGCTCAGTTACCAAATTTATTTCCTTCATTGGTGCTCAACCAGCTGCAAGGTCTGAGAAGTGTGTAATGCATTTTCAGCACAAAAAGTGTCATTTGTGTGGATTCAAAAGTTGCGTGTGCATAAAAATAATAAAGTTCAGTGATAATTTGAGGCAACCTAGACAAAGAAAACTAGACAAGGAAGAGTTCAGCAGCTCCTCAAGACTTTTCAATGATCCACTAAGTAACTGTTCCCAAGGCTCAGTCACGCTACCAGGAAAGAGGAAACAAGTCTACACGGCATGGATTGGTACCCACCCTAACTCTGCTCAGTCCCATCACCAGGCAGACAATCAGACAACAGATGCACAGATTTTTTTATGCCCAACACATTTTCCTTCCCCAGGAAACTCTCAGCAGAGGGGACTAAAGCTGCCCCTGCTCCTTCTTTACCTCTTCAGGACCCAGGCTGCAGGCAGGGCGAGCAAGAGAACCCCTCCAGGGGGTGTGACACAAGTACAAATTGCCTCAATGGGAAACTGTTCCAGCCAGGAGATTTCAAAATAATCACAAACCTCCACTACTTTTTTTAGGTTGTATTTTCCCAAGGTCATCATGATCAGTGTTTTGCCTATTAGATTTAAATTTCTTGAGAAAGCATGTAACTTTCAAAGTGCCAAGTTAGCTGTTATTGTTACAGTAACATACAGTGTCATTTTACAAATAATGACAAATTATTTTGGAGTAATTTTTTAGTGAGAAGCAGCCAGAATGCATGGAACTTGCTCTGGAAAAGTAGCAAACATTTATTTTATGTTCCACTTTCTTAGGGGGGAGGGAGAAGCTCATTTTGAAAAGGTCAAAATTTACAGGAGGAAAAGGAAGGCTTCAAATCCCTAAAATGCAGCAGGTTTAACTCTGTCCCTTTTAATCATCTGGACTGTATGAGCTTGATCTTAGCTGACACCAAATTAAGGAAAACTGAAACCAGATGCTGTAGCCAAAGATTTCTATACTGATCTTTTAAAGTAGCACTGACACACTTGGAGAGAGGTAAAACACAGTTATGTGAGGAAAGCACCAACAAACTGCAACCAGTAAGTGAGAAGTTTCAAAGCACTCAGGTCTTTGGTGGCTACACGGTAACGGTGACTGGCAAACACAACATACTCTGAAAATAAATTCCTTTCTCCATTAAATTAACTTTGGGGTTTCGTTCCCATCTCTTCCCCTTTCCACCAGCAGGGGTCTCACAGACATTAAGACACAGTAAAAACTCACAAATATGTGTTAGGTTAGGTTTCTTTTTCTAGTCAGAGTTAATGAAAAGTCTTCCATTTCAAGGCATCAGAACACTGTTCCAGAGATATTCCTCTGTCAATAGCAAGTTGGCCCTATTTAATGGAGGCTTGGAAAATACTGTCAAGTTAAATTTGTACCCACGTTAAAAAAGAAAAGAAGAGAAAAGAAAAACGTCTAGCAACCCATAAAACTAGTAGGAATGTTTACACAATTTAAAAACATTCCAGTAAAGACTGCAGCTATTAAACAAATCAGCCTGTTCCAGAGTGTTTGAAGCCCAAGCACTGAAACACAATGTACAGGAGTATAATTTGAATTTAAACACTTCTTTGAAATGAGATGCTCTTTATTATCAACAAAAAATCCAGTAAAAATGACTGGGGAGAAAACAATCTCCTGAGTGAATACTACAGTCAGGGAGTTACAGGTTTGCAGGGCGAGATCCTAAGCAGGAGTGGTGCTGGTTGTCGTGTCAGCTGAGGACTCCAGTTATGATTTATAAATTTGCAGCCATTCTGTTAAGGGCACTTTAGCCCTTTAGGATAAGGATCTGGTGAAGAGCCAAGGTTCCAGTGAAGTCAATAGCAAAAATTTTTCAATGCACATGAAGCAGCCCTACTTCTTTCATTTAAACAACTTCTAGTACTCATACAGAAAGACTTTTTAAATTGCTTGCATAGTACAGCCAAACTATGTTCTAATAGGTGATAAATTCCTCTCCTTTTTTGGAAAAATCCCTTTAGAGGAACTGAGCAACTCAGGACTGGCTTGAGTCCCTTTTCTGCCTGACACTTCTAAGTATTCCTAGCTGCAGGGCACCAAATTCCCCAGCACAGGACGGATGGTGAGGCATGCTTTGTGAAGTGTCTCTCATGCAATGTCCTTTTCTTTCTAAAGAAGGAAGCATTCTCCTAATGGCCATCCTACTGGTGCCTGAAATACTTCTATCAGCCCAGATACTTTTTAGGAGCTACTTCTTTTTTTTAGGAGCTATTTTACAGGGAAAATATTATACCAGTTCTTTTAATGATACACTATAAAAGAAGAATACACCTCAGCTTCTCTTCATGTTGCTATTAGATTTATGAAATAGGGCCTTTAAAAGCTTGATTATCTGTGCTGCTACCTTAGTCAGCAACCAAGACTTAAGATGCATCAGAAGGTCATGAAAGAGAACAAGAGGGTGTCATCTTTAGAGGGGCTTTCATCTATCATAAACACAACCAGCACAGCAGAAATTTTCTTTATCACCTTTCCCAACACAGTGCCATCCAGAAGGAATGAAGAAAATTGTGTCCATTTGTGTTACAAACTCATATCAATGCAGTCACCAGATTTAACTATTTACTTTCTGGATCTTCACAAGTAACTTCTCCAGAGGACAGGGTTCCCATCCAGTTAAAGCTTCTTGTCTTTCTGTCCCTGTATGTCCTATAAAACTGCCCCTCCTGTTCCTACTGATCCCTTGTGGGTACTTAAGAGTAGCTCCAGAGGACACAGCATTTGGAAAGTGGAACTGGAGATGTATGTGGAGACCACAGGAGTGCACTGAGTTCTATGACCATGGCAGAGGCTGCAAACACCATGAAATGACCACACAAAATGTTCTCCTCATGGGAATTTTAGATCAAATCTGCAACCAGAAAGTCTGCAGGTGGAACTCCATCCTGGTAGTCCATTAATTCTCCCAAGAACTGAATTCCATCCCAGTCAGAAACATTCTTTGATGCCCTTAAGAAAAAGAGAAGAATATTTCCACCACCCCAGAGAGATAAACCAAGACAGCAGCCCCAGTCACAAGCTATTGCAGGCTCAGTCACAAGTCTCAGGGCTGTGACTGGGCATACAAGCAAAAGGAACCAGCAGTCAAACTGAAGAGGACCAAAAAAGGAGCCTTTCCAAGTGACTCACTATAAAGGATAAAAAAGGAACTTGCATAGATAGCTGAGTTCTTCAGAGCACGAACAATCTCCTCTGTGTGCATCCCTGCTTTGGAATGCGAGCCAGCATCACAGCATGTGGGCAGAGGACTCTGGACAGCTTTCTCATGACATATCCCTGGCAATCCATCCATGTCTCAGCAGTGTCCTTGGGCATTATCCCACTGAAACAAGGCACAACAGGGAACATTGAACCATAGTGCAGATAACAAGATCCAGACTGTATGCAAACTGCTCTTGTGACATAGAAATTCTAGGACCCAAGTCCACCAACAAAACAGAAAAGAGATTCCTTGTTTGGCAACCAGATCTCTCCTGGGTTTCGACAGGGAGGACACAAATCAGATCAAACATGTTCCTGTGCTGTTTAAGACAAGAGTTGTGGAACACTGCTAGAAATGTGCTCAGTGTCCACATAAGAACCTTCATCATGGATATCTTTAACACCAGATTAGCATTAAAGGCATTTTTTTCCTACATAACTTTGCTTCTTAGTGGAGATACAGCCAAATACAGTGAGTCCACTGCTCTTTAGCACTCCATACAGATTGTCTCACATCTTCCTGCCCTTGGTGAGCATAACAACCTCTACCTTTCTGACCTGGGATCTCCAGTCATACAGTCCACAGCTTTACAGGCATTAATAGAGGCAAAGCAGCTGTTACAATTCCAGACTTGAGTTCAGCTGGGGTCCCCACTCGAGCTTGTTCCATCTGCTGCAAAGATGCATTTGTCTCTGGGTAGCTCAAGTACACACCACACCCATACATCTTGTGCAGTGTGAATGAAATCAAACAGACCTGCACAGGAGCTCATCTTGGCTGGGTCTCAACTACTCAATACTCAAATAATAATCCATTTAAAAAGTAGGGTTTTCATTTTAACATGCAACATAAATAAGATGTCAGCTAATGCTACTAAAACACAAAAATATGATTTCCATAACTTCAAAAATCTCAAGCACCTAAAAGTCATAAAATGCATGTCTGAAAACATCAGTTTTCACAAACCCCACATTTTAAAAAGCTATAAAAAGCACATACTTTGTCAGAACTGTAATGGTATTTGCACACCATTTCATCAAAACTCAACACTACATACTTTCTTTGATGTGAAACACCAGCAAACTCTTTCTCAAGAGGAAGCACTTTCTGAAAAATCATTGGTGGGAGGATATCACATCCCTAAAAGTAACTGGTTAAATCAACTGATCAGAACTGAAGTTTTAAGTCAACAGCTATGGTCTTAGGTCTGAATGGTATGTTTAAGCTACATGAAGTTACAAGTCCTGCACTTGATCCCCCATGATTGTTTTCTGTGAGGAACATAATTGGGACCACACCGTCACTTCAGCAGGTAAATAGTTTGGTTTGGAATTACTGATCTACCTCAATTTTGTTCCAATTCAAAGCTGTTCTGGAATTTGTTTCAGCTTTCCTTTTGACCCCCAAAAGAGCAAGATATTTTCTCTTTATACATAGCTGCCAAGATCCAAATCTGTAGTTTCTGTGTTCCCCTGGTAACAGCTGGTGATGCCATAAATTTACTAAATGGTAGAGGGAGATGCTATGCTCTGTGCAGCCATGAAAGTCTGGAAGAGAACAGCACACTGGCTCCCTGCCCAGCTCCAGCAGCATTCACCTTCTCTGCCTCTCCAGCTCTGTATCTGGATCAATTCAGAGCTCTCCAGAAGCCTTGATTCCCCTTGCCAATGGGAGTCAGAGAAATTATTTCTACTGTCTCAATCTTGAGTGCTTTGTGAGCTCAGTTTGCTGAGAATTGTTTTCTAAGCAGGGTTTGTATCTGAAATGACACTCTGAGTTTTGGTTTGCCACCAAGGTAGCTGTCAGCCTGCTCAGAGCTGGCAGTGAGCTCTTCTGCCACAGTGCCCTGCTGTGCACAGCCACCCCTGAGCTCCCCTGAAGGGCCAAACCCACAGCAGAGGTTGGCAACTGGTCCCTGATCAGCCTGGGTCACTCTGCCCACTGCTGTGTCAGGATGCAGCTGGGAAATGGAGAACAAAGAGAGCAGGTATAACATTCTGGTGTCTTACCTGGAGAGTGACTTCCAGAAAATGTACTTATTTCCAAATAATACATTTGAATGTGTTATTTAATCCATAACACATTCAAATGTGCTGGAAGTTCCATGCTATTTCACAGAGGAGTCACCTGCAAGCATTATAGCATATGCATAAGAGAAAAAAGCTTTCCCATCATTAAATACTAGGAGGTAAAAGCAACAATCACAGAATGAGATGCATAAAAATCCTGTTGTTTGTGTGCTGCAGTCACTTACCTTCTAGTGTGTACAGGCAATGAAACTGGCATCCCAGTCCTGAGATATGGCTTACAACTACACTGAAAAGAAACAGGACTGCATGTTTTTCTTAGAGATTAAGCAAAGCACTGTGGATTCTTATTCAGGGCATTTCTCTTTGAGGAAGAGGCCAAGGGAAGAGAAAGTTAGGTTTGCTACAGAGTGATTTGTTACAATGTGATTTGAATCTGCTTTATCTAATGCTTTCAAGGTGAGATCCTTCTTGATCCTTCTAGACACAGTCCCCTGTCATGCCTCAACTGGACACTTTCAAGAAGACAGGAGGTAAGGGAATCCTGTACATAAAAAATCAGGAGGCAGCTGGTTGCCCAGGACTGAGACAAAAGAGATTTTATATTTTTCAAGGTCTGTACTCCTTGTAAGCTAAAAACAAATCTACCAGGAGCAGATACAGAATTCCTGTAGCAGTTTCACTCAACAGAGATAATGTGCCTCTCTAATTTCTACCTGATTTGGAGTTCTGATGTATCAAGAATGAGGAAACACCTGTGCACTGCATTGCAGAGCCATATGGCTCAGGCACCACAACCAAACCCAGCTCAGGTGTCTGTACCTAGCTGTGTGATCTTTTAGTTAATCTTGTCATCCAGGGCTTTACTCTGGGAGTTCATTGTATGGATAATTGTCCCTGATGTTATTTTCAGAGTCAATGCATTGCCCACCTCCAGACAAAGCACAGAAGTTTCACAAGTGATCCTATCTCAGTCAGAGCACAAGAGTTACAAGAAAAAGAAAGAGGTGTAGATGAGCAGGAAAATAATGAGAGCTTTTCCTTCTCCATTTCATTGTTCAGATCCAGTTTTGACACCTAACAACAGAGTAATGTCTCACAAACCCTTGTCACAGGGGACATCCCAGGAAAGATCAAAGAGCTGCATCTACTCAGAAATATTGTTCTTGTCTGCACTGAGTGTTCCTTTAAGTTTGGTCTAAAGGATTTTGGAAAGGCTCTCCATCTGACAGCTGGTGTCTCTTCTTGACCTCTTCCTTCTCTTAAACTGACCAAATAAGGAGTTTGCTTGGGATTTCTTCAGCACCAAAAATTATTAAAAGAATTTACTTTGAGAGAGAAGATCCCCAAAATTTCTGGTTTTGTTTATATATCTTTAGCCTAGAGCTCAGTTCTTGCGTGAACCATAAGGAAAACAAAATAAAACCCCACAAAACCCTAAGTCCCTAGACAAATAAGAGGAACTCAGAGCACAGGGATGAACTGTGCAGCAGTCCCTAGGAAATACACCTAGGAAGAATACTACTATTAGAAAAGCAATCATCTTCACTACTGGTGCAGAGTGAGAGAAGAGAAAGTCCAAGGCTGAAATTGGTATCAAGCTTATTTTATTATTTTCTTTCATTAAATCATAAAATATTTGAAATCATTAAGAGGCCAAACTGGACAGCTGAGACCAATTATTATGGAAAATAGGACTCTTGGAGAGGAAACCTCTCCAGAATATTAGCAAGAAACATGGGGAGCTGCTCAGTTTCAGTCTCACTGGGGATATGGAAACATTCTTCATATTTTCAGCAGTAATGGGTAATGGACATCTGTTAACAGAAAGCAATTAAGTGATGCCTAAAGAGGGTACCTGGAACAGAGGCTAGACAGTGTTAAAGGAATAAAGTAGGGATTTATTAAAAGGCCCTCAAAGGATACACCTTGGGCAGTACAAGAGCCCAGCCATGGCTCTACTGAAGATGGACCCAAGACAATCAGTCATGAGTTTTCACACTTTTATAAGTTTTGGTCCATTTACATATTGGGGCTAATTGTCCAATTACAGCTTCAGGTATGATGTCCCATCCTCCCAGATTGCTCTCCTCAATTCAGTTATTCACACTTTTTGGGCCTGAAGCTGCAATGGTGTCCTTGGTTTTCGGGCTGGAAAAGGATTGTTTTGTCCAACTAAAGTGTGAGGAGAACTTGCTAACATAGTATATGAATTTCAGAGTTATTTACTAATGCAGTACAGGATCTGGAAAATATGAAATCTAAAACTTAAGGTATCAAAGGATTTAATGCCCCACCAAAATGTTTTGTTAGCTTCTATAATAAACATCAAAGTACACCTGCACCTTAGACCCAAGGGCCAAATAAATATATAATGATTTTATTATCTCTATGAAAGGATAAATTGTATCTGCTAATACAGCATTAAGAGCAATAAAGCATGAAGTGCATCACCACATTAGGCTTAGAACAAGCTAATGTCATATTTTAACATCAAGTGTCCTTACAAAAGGTTAATGAAGTCAGGTTGTACTTTTGAAAATAATTGTCAGGTTAATGTTTAACAGTGTGACAGTGGTGACATTGGAATGCAAGAGCAAAGGGTCACATAACATTAAATAGCTGACTAAGACATGTTAGTTCTAGCATAAGATGTGTGAGCAATGCATAAAATCTACAAGCACATATTGATATTTTATGTTTTTAAGGTGATACTGGCATGCCCCATGGTTTACAGGGAAGAAAAGCTGTTAGAAAAATAGATCTCTGTAACCAATTTAGCCTTCTTGCTTCCATCAAGCACAGGAGATTTTCATGATAAGACAGGGAAGAGTGCTATCCTTGAGAAGAAAATGCAGAATACTTTCATGATTTTAGTATAAACTGAAACCCTATGGCTTTACTTGTGAAAACTGCAAGAATTCCAGTGAAAACTGCAATTGATGTCTTATGGCTTTTTAGGACACAAGCCTGTCCAAAAATCCCAGATATTAAAGTCTGCTGTCTTCACCTGTATGTAAAATGTAACAGCCTGATAGATGGGGCAGGCTGTATCTCCTTATCAGCTTCATTATTTGCAGAATGTGCAGAACACAGATGTGTCCTCCAATGGCCACAGAGTTTCCAGTTGTATTTTTACCTTGGGGCCCCTTATTTTTTAACTGTTCTCAGTGAAAGAGATTTTAAAGCTTGATTGGTACTCAACAAAAATGACACCATTCCTCTGTCCCAAATAACAGTGAGAAGTGGATGGAGGTCCACTGAAAAATACCATCTTGGTGAATTTCTGAATTGGTCTCTTGAGGTTTCTGAAGCTGAGAGATGCTTCAGATCCTCTAATCCAAGGGATAAGTGCCAGATGTACTTGAGTTTTTGTATTTTTGTGTTTTTCTTCAGTAAGCAGAACTTAACTCTGCTTTGCCAGCATAAACTGCCTTTTTTCATGCACTGAGCTTGGTATGAAGACTGATACCAGCATGACATATCCTGCCCTCCAGAAGAAGCTGTTCCATACAAAGAGATTCCATTAACAGAGCCAAATGCTGGGATGTGAATGGAAATCTGTTCCTGAAGAGGTAACGCTTGAAGTGGCACCACTCCCATTGGTAGACTCATATCATCACAAGATCTTTACTCAAAAGAGACTTTGTCATCACCCCCTTATGGTTCTGTCTCCATTTTTCCTCTCTCCATCTTTCATCTCCATCACACATCACAGCTCTTAGTACTTTGAGATCACTCTGTCAGGCATGCAATTACCCCCCTGTGATGGGCACTCTGTGCATTCAACTGCTCACCTTGCAGGGAGCCCCAGCTCCTGCTACTGTGTAGATCAACAGCCAAGTTCACACAGACAGGCAGGGTGAGGCTTTCCATCCTTCAGTGACCTACAAATGAAGGGCCTGTAAATCTCATTCAAACTCTCTCACTTAAAATGGCATTAGCCAGTGGCAGCTCTAAATGCACTGTAATGTTTTGACATAAAAAAAAGACTCTCTACAAACTGCCAATCTGCTCATGAGCTCACACAGCAGCAGGGCAAGTTCAGGCTCATGAGATAGTTACAAAAAGATGTTGGTCAAGGACAGCACAATTCCTAAAGCACACTTTTCTTTTTATTGTGCAGTGGTATCCACATTCAGCAGAGAACTTTTTAGAATTGACAGCTGGATCTCTGAGTAAGTATATTTGTCACTTCTGTCCAATATTGTATTTCAGCTTGATCACATTGTCTAAACTCAGATCACCACTGTAACCACCCCCTCCCCACCAAATGAAGCTGAGCCCATTACATCAAATACCACAACTGATTTCCTATATACCTGTCAGTGGAAGCCAGGCAATTGCATGTACCTCTCTCTGCTCCAGAGCAGTAGGTGCACAAGGCAGATGTACAGGAGATTTGGGGTCACCAGCACCAGTGAAAAAATTCAGCTGCTCTCAGCACTGCATTACACAAGCCAACCTTGAAGAACATCTGATACTTATAAAGAAGAGATTAGCTGTGGAAATTTTTAAACAGCCAAAAGTCAAAATAACAGTTAAACCTCAATAATTCCCATTTGTGTCTGGGAAAGTTAATTTTGTTAATTAGCAAATAGCAACTGAGTTATAATGGGAGCCTGTAGTTTACCATGTACTGATGCATTATTTTTAAAAGGTCGTATTGCATTTTCCTATATCATCAGTATTTACAGCCACAAGAACATTAATAAACTATGAGTTTGTCCTTATATGCAGATAAATAGCTCTGTGTGTGTATGTATGACATACACACCAACATATACACATTTCTTTAAAACTTGTAAAGCTCTACTTCGAAGCCTCAAAAGGGAAGCCAAACCACTTTTACTGCACAGAGTAGAGGATATTAGCAGCTCTCTGCTGCAGGGTCATTCATGCTTCAGAAGAGACACTTGACAAACACCAATAGGAAATTGCCAGTAAAGTAAAGCAGGACATTGTTCTGCTGGAGGAAAGAGTGACTTTCATCACTAATTGTCACTAACTTCCAGGATTAAGTGTGCAAGGAGGAACCAACTCTCAATTATTTCACTTTTAGGTGTTGGCATGCATTTTCCCCTGGATTGGTGCCTAGGATTCTTGTCCTTCTCTCACACCTGCCAACACAAATTGGAATTTACTCCATTCAAGAAAAAACAGGGAAAGAAACTTAGGCCCTCCATTTGTTTTCCATAAAAAGTATTTGCAGTCACTCCTTATCCTTTTATGATGACAAAACCATCTTGGAATTTAACTTGATCAGCTCCTTCATGTTCTTCAAAGAGTGACATTTGGCACAATTACCATAAGGAAGTTTAAAAAAGAACAGGAGCAGCAATAACAACCATACTCTGAACTTGCTCCTTTTGATTAGGAAAATGTCTTATAGCTGTCAACAGCTAAGAATGTCTTGTAGCTCCAACACTTCTTTTAACTGGAGACCTCAAAAGGCCACATACAGCACAAAATGAGCCTGACAAACACTTTGGGTAGCGAGGGGCTGAGCAGACTGCAGGCAGAACTAGCACAAATAATACCCATGAGTGCAGCAGAGTAACTCTCAGGAGCCCACAGCAATATTATGAGTACCTCTGTACTGAATGAGGTGCTGTCAAGATCCTAAGGCTGTTTTGAAGTAGACAACGTTTTGCAGAACATGAATGTTATTGAGTTCTGTTTTCAGTTTTACCTTAAAGACTATTAACATTACTTTTCTCACAATGATTAAATGACGTTGGGATAAAGCTCTAACATAAATAGAATATATAATATTAATTTTTGACCCTTCCAGAAGAGGTTGGAAGAGTATTTAAATACTCAGGAAGAGTATTTTAAAATAAGTAACAAAGCCTCTGAGCAACAATGTAGTCATGCAATGGGGTGGGGGGGAAATAGGAAAGTAAAAACTGCGAAGTGATAGGTTTGATTGGGTTGCCAGCAATACCTCATCCCCCAAGACATCTCACTTGAGACATGTCTGTTTTAGCAGCACTCTGTACCTGACAAAAGCAGATTTCATCCTCACTTTTCACATACAATAAGGATGAGGTGAAGAAAAGAAGTCAACAAGAAGAAAAGCAGCTGATACATCTAGTGTTCTCTCTACCATAAGAAAGCTTATCTTATAAGGGTTTGACTGAAATGTCCAGGAAATTATGCAGGAGGGGAGTTTCCAGTCCTGCATCAGGAGGAATGTCTCATGCCTCTTCTGAAGCATGAATGACCCTACAGCAGAGAGCTGCTAGTATTGTCTACTCTGTGCAATAAATGCAGGAGGGGAGTTTCCTGTTGAGGAAATCAAGGTTCCCAGGAGAGTGATGATAAGCTGAAATGATGGGTTATGATAGGAGGCATTGCATATACAGACAGGAAACAAACCAGCTTCAGCTAAAGACATCCAAAACATGTAAGCCTGAAAGTGCACTTAGAAACTATTAGGCTGGAAACATGCCTGCTTCAGCAGGAATGACTTGACAGAGCAAAGCAGCCACTTTAGGACTTCTTAATCAGTATTTCACAACTGCTGTACTGTAGGCATTCCTCCTGGCAGTACTGCTCACTTGGCTGCCCATATGCCTGATTATAATGGCTGTTTCTTGGCCATATTATTATTACTTCTATGAGGCAGCAGCCTTGCAGCTGCATGACATATGGAGCCCACAGGAATATACTTTCAACATATGCTGCATCTTGTCCTTTGCACTGCTCCCATTAAGCCAACACAAAATGAGGACACTGGGACTGCTCTGTCCTCTTAGCAGTCAGTATGTCCAGGAGCAAGAGCTGAAAAGCTCCCAGTGTTGCAAGCCTGCCCTGAAGGATTAGGAACAGTAAGGATTAAACACTGCCATGTGTCTAACTAGACCTTCATGCTGAGTGTTCTTGCCTTGACTTTTCCTTGTAAAATATATATTTTTTTTTAAACCTACTTTCTCCTTTCAAATAGAAAAGTGCTCCAGAGTACTCTGGTAAAACTCATTCTGAATAAATACTCAAACACATTTTAAATTAGATCACATCACCATCGAGCCTTTGAGACTTACCAGGAGGTGAAGTACAGATGTAAGATTTACATGACCTATTCCTGATTTATGCCCATTTAAGTGATAATAAATCAAAGCAGCTTTTTTACTACAGTCCAAGATCAAAGTCTGAGTCTTATCTGGCTAAAGAAATTGTATCATTCCCTTGGTCATTCATAGTCACTTTTGAGTTTGCAGTTCAACCAGGAGACTTGTATTCTGCTGGATACTGGAAATAAGCATTTGGTTGTGGAAAAAGTCCTTCCTGCCTCTCCAATGAGTTGTATAGAAAGCTTCTAATGCCAGTAATCTTAGCCTGAGGTTAAGCAATGATGCAGATATTTGTCTAATCCATAGAAATGAGAAGTGGAAGCAGGTAGATAGTCACCCTTAGCTTCTCTCACTTATATATACACCATATATATATATGTACCTACACAGCAGAACCTGCTGCATTCAAAACACAGATGGCACAGTGAGGCACAGTCATCTACTACAGCATTTAAAATAAACCATCCCTTTCTGAAACAGCAGGCCACAAAGCATTACTTTGTGCTGGGCATTAAATGGGACCTGAGCAACTTGACTTTCATGTTACAATGTGTTTCCAAACAGTTTGGGCTTATGGATTAGGTGGTTTTCCACTCATATCTCCACATAGTCTGCACAGGGAAGGAAGCAATATCTAGTAGGGGAAATTGCTCTCCTATCTCTTCAACTGTCTTCTCCACAAAGGTGTATGCTCTGATTCTCCATTTCATGATAACTTGCAGAGAGAGCAATATGCACAAGCTCAGCATTACTGAGGGACTCAGTCCTGGCAAAGGGAAGGAAAAAAGAGGTTTTCAATAACTGCGCTTTTTTAGCAACTTCAGAAGTTCTGGGAACAAAAGATCCAGCCTGGCTATACAATTGTAAAACTAGATTGCAGTTTATGAAAATCTGCTCTCATCAGGAGCTCAGAATCTCCTCTTGAAAGGCCAAAGTCCCCTAAGTGCTGGTGACAAGCAGACCTTTTTCTTTTCCCAATGTCTTTTGGCAGTCTTTACTTCCTATTTGAACCTGGGAGTAATGCCAGGCTGTTTCTGAAATATTCAGACCTGTAGACCATTTGTCAAACCTCTAAAGCAGAGTACAGCAGAGTGCAGAGAACATGATAAATTTAGCCCATGCTGAGTCTCACAGCTGGATTCTCTGTGATATCCACTGCACTTCATTTAAATCTAAGTCAGGAACCTCTGTATTCCACCATGACAGAGGCTGTTCCCAGAGACACACTGCCTCTTTAAATGGGAGTCTGTGCTCCTGGTGAAAAATCATAAAGCAGGAGCCATAGAAGCCCTCTGTGTACACTTTAGCCCAAGTCCTTTCTGGATTAATCTTTCTCAGCTGAAGTGGTCAAAGAGGTCTTTCCATGGTCATGTTTGGAAGCTTGACACCACTGTGTCAGGGCACTGTGAATGACAGAGGCAGTGGGTGTTCCCAGGGGGATCCCAGCCAAGGACCAGGGAAATCTGGGAGCAGCTCCAGCAACTTCCTGGGAATGGGGATAGGACAAGGCCAGGCCAGGATGTACGCCCAGGGGTGGGGGTCAGGTTCAGGCTTGGTGCAGGAAATCAGGATCAGCCACAGTCCCAGAATGGCTGGGCAGGGCCTTGGGGATGGAACTGGGCTTGGCAGAGCCATGGCTGTGCTGAGCTGAGCTGAGCTCCCTGTGGCAGCACTGGTGCAGGCACTCCAGTGGGATTCTGGCCCATGGCTGGGCTGAGGAGAGGCCCCAGGGGAGGGTGGGCAGGGACAGGGAGAGCCCCTGTCAGTGTCCCAAGGCCCTGACAGCCTGCAAGTCACACCATGTGCTCTTGGAGCTGTCACAGAGCAGCTGCCTGACACAAGGCTGCAACCATGTTTGAAAGGTTTAAAACACAAGGAGGAAAAACCTGTATGTAAATCTCTAGCAGGAAATGAAGAGGCATTAGGGTTTGGATTTTTTGCATTTGGCAGACAGAGGGCATACTCAGCCTAGACCTAAATATAGCCTTCTTTCTGCTTAGAGGCTATTTATTCTTTCTGTCTCCTGACACCAGTACACACAATATTAATTTAACATTCAGCAGATGCAGCACTCATACAAAATCATACAATCTGTTTTGGAGAAATCAGTGTGCCAGGAGTGCAGGACTGGCCAGCAAGAAGCCACAGCTCTCCCCAAAAACCTGGAACTGGTATTGGGTATCGGGAAATAAGATGTTCAGAACCAGTTGAGGCAACTGGGATGACTGATCAAGAGTTTTCCACCTGACTGATTTTTCCAATAAAAAGTCAGACTCTGCTCCCCTCCAAAATTACTTTTTTTCTGTCAGAAAGTCAGAACCACAGCTCCCTGCCCAGCTTCCTCTACAGCTTTTGGAGTTTTATTCCTGCCTCCAGGAAAATGGTGGGTTTTGTATCTTTGCATGTAAATAACTGCATGAAAAAAAAGCAACCATTAATGTGTCAATGCAAAAGCAATATTTTCCAAATAGAGAGACTCTGCTGTCAGTGATTAAATTAGCAGCCTTAATCTTAGCTCACATATTCATTAAACTAATTTTATTATGTATTAAATAGTACAGGACATATATCCTCACTTAATTAAATAACTACTCATCTGGTGGAAATCTGACAGATCCTTAATTGTTAGAACTGAAGTATTTTGCACACAAGGCTGTCCATTTGCTGGCAAACCCTGTTACTGAATACAGTGAGCCAATTTAAATACGTACTGTACATGGCACTCAGATAAATATTTACTAAGATGATTTTTTTTCTTTGCAATATTGTTTGTCTATAAGCAGACACAAGTTGAGCCCCCAGAGGTGGGGTGGGTGCCCCAGATAGTGGGGTCCTTAACATCCCCAAATGACTTGGTCCTGGGAGTCTCTGTGGCTCCTCAGTACCCAAGCTGTGAGGATCCTCAGCCTCCCCAGATCCTGGGATCCCTGCCTTTGGGATGGAAATGCTGCCCCAGCTGTGGCTGCAGTTACAGCTGTAGGATGAACCCAGCCCTGAAGTCACCACTGCACAGCCAAGCGGGACAGAGAGATGGCAGGGTTGGGGCACCAGGTGATCTTCAGCAATGGCACTTTTCTTTTACCATCAAATAGTTTTAAGATGGTTCTTTTCCAGGAAAAAGTTGTGTTCCCTTGAACAGAACTATAAAGAGGGAGAGGAAATTCAGATGTGCTGTTTCTTTTTACCTGACTCTGCTCTCTGCTCCACAGTGGGTGTGGTTCAAGGACTGGGGTCTGCTCCCAACACAGGACTGATATGGGAGTAGCTTTGTGTGTTGCTGCTGAGCTGCAGGTCCACTGACCCCTGATTCTTGAGCAGCATTCACAAATCACATTCAACCAGTCCTTCTTTGCTGTTTGTCCAGGTTCCTTCTGTCCATTCAGTAGATGAGTTTGTACTTCACATTGCTGAGTTTGGGTCTGCTTGGCTGCAGCTCCTGACGGGACTGTGGTCTAAGTGCACTGGCTGCACCACGGCACGTGCCTTCTCAACCTCCTCCCCGTCCATTTAAGATCACAAAACATATCCGTGGCAACTGCAGCTCTTGCTTGCAAGAAAACAGAGACATTAAGAAATGCCTGGCTCTCCTTCCAGAGTTTGGCGTCAAAACACAGGATGCAAATTCAACGTCTCTCAGTTCCCTGGGAACCATGGCCATCTCCTTGGTCTCCATGGTCTTCCACAGGGACTCTGAGCCAGTAGAGCACTACAGTTACCCTAAATACACAGCAGCAATCAAGCACAGCACTTGGTTTGAAGAGATCCATTTCACGCTTAAAGAATTCTACAGAGGTGTAGAAAAGA
Organism: Setophaga petechia; assembly: GCA_024362935.1. Classification (NCBI taxonomy): domain Eukaryota; kingdom Metazoa; phylum Chordata; class Aves; order Passeriformes; family Parulidae; genus Setophaga; species Setophaga petechia. The sequence goes on from JANCRA010000005.1 coordinate 27,638,477, forward strand.
TGGGACAGCAGGAGGAAGACAGTGTAGGAAAATAATTAACTTATGATAAAGAAGCAAGATATGAAATAGCAAGCAGCTTGCATTTCATATGGGCAGAAAGGTGAGGCCTAGGAGAAAAAAACTGATGTGTTGGAACAGCCTGTTCCAGCAAAGCACAAAGCTAAATGTGGCACACAGACATGTTATTCACCCACAAGCTCCAAACCTACAGAGGAAGCATACGCCTGTCAACATTTTGAGTTATAATAGAATTAGCATCACATTACAGCAAAACCAAAAGAAGGTTTAAAAAGACAAATCTAAAATGGAAGAGAAAAATGAAGGTATTGAAATGGTTTGTTATACTCTGCTGATCATGGCTGGCACATACCAAGAACAAAGAGGTGAGAGGGGCTGTATTTTAAGAGTCTGCCACACCCCAGTATTTGTGTACAGCCACAAACCATACTGATCCTTTGGAGGGACAACAGAGTGACATTAGAATGATGCACACCTGGCAAGGGAGACTGCTCTCTGCTTTTTGACTAGTCATCAAAATAGCTGCTGTGCCTTTTTCTTTCTTTTTGCTATTTTTTTTAAATTGTTGCTCAGACAATCAATGATTCAATTGTAAATGAAAGCCATGTTTCTTTCTTCCCAGGGATACTACATATAAACAAAGAAAAGAGTGTTTAAAGACATCCTACTAAAATGTGTGTCTTGTTCCTTAAGGTTGGAGTGATTCTATCCAAGGCTGAGGCTTTAGAGATGTTTCTTAAATCAGCTAATACTATGGAGAAGTAACAAATTTTTCTCAACCTTCTTGTGTTTTCTGTTTCCTTTTTCCCAAGATCATGCAATTTTGTCTTTACTTTTTATTACATCTCTCTACAAAGTTAGATAGATCATGCTAGTTATAGCATTTTATACAGTAGTCATGCTGCTAAATCACAGCAAATTCTTTGTGAAAAGACACCACAGGCATTAAAGTTAAAAAGAAGTTTTCTGAAAATATTTTATCCTTTTATGCAGGTTTTGGATCAAGCCATAAGAGTTCAGCATAGATGCTGTAAACTCAGCTGAGAAAAAGGAGTCAGCAAGAAAAATGTAATCCTTGGGTGCCTGAGTTCAGGTAGGAGACAGAAAAAGTACCAACAACATCCCACACAGATACAAAATGGTGTCTTTCTTTTCTCCTCACAAAACTGGAATATTTAGCTTTGGTATCTAAAGGATGAAATCATCACTCTTGTTGGATCTTAGCCTCACACTTGTGCTTGATAAGATCAAACAACACATATCACAGCTCAGCTTTACCTCCAACCAAGAGATTCTCTATTGGGATTTCAGTAACAACCAGGCAATAGCTGGTATGGCACAGAAATTGTGACATGCACAAGAACCAAGTATTCCTGCTAAGATCTGAGGGAAATGCAGAGGGTGACCCCTTGGTATTAACCTTCAGACCATGAATAAAGACTGAGATGTGATTTCACTTGTAATTCTCATCACAGAAATGTAAAACAGCAGGTAAAGGAGGCCCAAATGAGGTTGCTTTTCCAAGTTTTGGAAGATTAAAAATCAAGAAGCTGTTTAAGAGAAATGCATTACAGTGCTAAACAGTGCTAGTCAGAAAAACTGGGACTATTTCTTCTCTGAAATTAGATGTCTAGTGTGTATTAGATTAGCAAAAACTGTTGTTTGAAAACAGCTGATGAAGAACCAAGGGCCAGGAGTAGGAGAACAAACACAAAGCAGGATACACAAGGCCTTCTAGCAGCAGGCTGCAAGAGTGTACCAAGAGGAGGGAAGAAAGGTAGGAGTTCTTGAAAGGTAGTAGAGGTACTGATGAGTTTTTCCACACCACCATAATTACAGATGCTGTTTGTAATGAGCATTCCCAGCTGCACTGCTGCTATAGCTAAACCTTTATGTCCCACCCTGGTTTACATTTCCAAGCAGTGGTAGGACTCAGAACACCTCTGTGAAACTCAGCTATCCCAATCCCAAAGGGAAAAGCAAGCAACATTGTCTTTCCTGTCTCCCCACACTCTTTGGTATCTCTTTCCACATCTCTGAAAACATTGACATTTAACAAAAGTGGGCATATTCTCATTTTCACAGGCAACATTAAGACTCTGCAATCAATGCAGAATAGCACATCACCACTGAGGGACACCAGGGGTATTTCCAGTGGATCCTTCTGTTCCACAGATAGCTAAGACTGCCAGGGAGGAGTGCCTTTCTGCAGTGATGAGGCTCTGAAGAGGCTGGGGCCTTCACAATTTTCAGATCAGAAATGGGAGGCAAAGAGAAAGAAATGCCAATGATCCTAGAGGGTTTATAGACCCTCTTTCTGCTCCTATTGAGTGCTGAGAAATTATTTTGCCTTTACACATCCTGCTGTAACCTCATCAGAGCCCAATGGAAATTTGTTAAAGGGTCTCTGTTTAACTTGGAATTCCTTCTAGTTAGTCTGGCCTTTTACCAAGTGCATTTGCCCATCAGACCCCCTCTTGTATGTGCCCCAGCACTGTGAAAGCACTACATGGCTGATTTATAGATGATTTATTAGGCTTGAGGAAGAGAGGGGGATCTGACCAATGAAAATGCACCTCTGTTACACCAAATTCTGAGAAAGCCAAAATATAGCATACACATGAATGATATAAGATAGGCTATAGTCTTCCTCTTGTTTTTCAGACACAACAGAATAACTCTTTAAAACCTGGGAAAACCAAGCAGTTTTTAGAAAGGAGCTACAGCCCATCTATATTTACACAGGAGTGGGGAAAAGGTGAGCACTGTAAACCCCTTGGGGTAGCTCCAAGTATCTACAGAGGCACACACACACACACACACACAGTGCCTGTGTGCAGGCTCCAGGCATGGTGGGAAAACACTGCAGAACTGCAAGGACTGCACAGGAGCGCCAGCGTCTGCGTGGCTCCATTTCAAACCAAACAGGGACAATATTTGTTGTTCTTAGCTTGTTTCTTAGCACTCAGAAACATCAAATACCATGCTATTCTTCCTTTTTATGCTGGGCATTTAGAAGGCTAGTTGTCATTGGAGTGCTATCTCTCAGGAAATTTTAATAGGGTTTCTTTTCTTAAATTTTATCTTTTCCAAGAAATAACTTGAATGGTTTAGAATGAATTGCTGTGAAAGTTTATCTGCTTGATAAATATTTGTGAAGTTTGATAGATCCTGGAAAACTGACAAGCCTGTGGAAGCCTTTACACTGGGTTTCAGCGGGAACATGCTCTGATCCAACACACACTGCCAAATTTCACACCAGACAGCTAAGACTGGATAGAAAAAAAACCAAAAGTAAACAAAAAAACTTTCTTATGAAAATACCAGCTGTTTGCAACATACAAATGAACACTGGATTTACCCCTAATCTGCCATCACTCCTTTCAACTCTTAAATCACTACTAAAATTACTGTGTATTCCCTGTAACCCTTCCATGTGTCTTTAAGGTCTGCTGCCTCTGTGCTGTTTATTTAAGCCTACTTTGGCATGTATTTTCCCCTGATACCATTTTTATTGAGTGAGCCCAGCATAGCAGGAGTTTTGATCTCCTCGTGCCAGTTACATAACTCCTCTCCCCTTATCAGGAATTTAGGACACAGGCACATACTGCCCCAGATCCAACTCATGAAAGAGCAGCTTAATTCCCTACAGAAAATGAAAAAACCCCAGTGTTATTGAAGATAAAACATGCAGATAGTTCTATTCCTCTGAGGATGCTTGACTGGCATAGTTAGGGCCCCTTTACTTCACAACATATAATTAAAATAGACTGGAGGTGAGCAGGTTTCTTTCCTACCCACTCCCTTTTACCACCGCTGCTGATTTGTAGTTAGACTTTCCTCATGAAACTTTACTTTTGATAAAGAATTCACACAAAACTTTGAGACAGAGCTAAGAACAGATGCTGCCACTGAAGAATCAGGCTCATACTCAAATCCCAGCAGTCTCAACAGAGACTACCCAGCCCTGAGTGGGGAGGCAGGTGCAACAAGCCCTTTGGAACAGGCCACAGCTCTGCCCAGCCACCCACCTGGCTGAGGGCAAATACTCTCAGGCCTCCAGAAAGGTCCAGACACCAGGACAAGACTTCTCCCTGCTCTGGTGAGGAGGTCTGCCTGAGAGAGCAGGCTTAGACAGTGTGGTGACCAACAAACTGCATTGCAAAGCCCAGTGTCAGACAGCAAGATTTTATGGATCACTGTAATTAAAACAGGTTCATTGCCAGGTACCTCATTGCAACGTTCCATTAGAAAGTGATAATCCAAAGATCTCCATTTTTGGGGTTAGGTCATACCTCAAGGTCACCAACCCCTTGCCTTGGACCTCTCCTGGGTAACAAGCACTGAGCAGAGTTCCTGAAACAGCACAGAATCTTTACTTACCTGGTGGACATCCAGCCGCTGAGGGTGCAGCATGATCAGGAAAAGCTAATTTCTGATTCAGTGGTCTCAAAATAAGGAAACTATCATCAGCTCCAAGAGATGACTTTGATCCAGCATCTCGTTCAGTACTTTTGTTGCAGGAGACAGGTTATTGTTACAATCAGCATTTGAGTACACTGTCTTTGGGGCATAAAACATTGTGTACAAAGGGTCCATTTAACATCAGTGCTGAGCTTGGTGCACCTGATCACACAAACCCTTCAATGGAACCTTACATGAAACAGAACCATCACAACTTTTGTTCCCAAAGGCAGCACAGCTCAGGTTTCTCCTTGGAATATGGGCCAATCTTTAATGAAGATGCCTCATTGAGGCTCCTATGAAGTCACTGCAATGCAGGCTTTTGCCACATTGCTTGAATAAAACAGGCTGTAAGATCTGGGAGCAAGTTCAGGGGAAGGGAAGCATCCAAGTTCTTTTTGGGTTTGTCTACAAAATGTGACACATGAAATATTTTTCTTGTGATGATCTGCTTTCTGGCAGGCAAGCCAAAAGGATTCAGTCATTGTCCAGTAAAGCTTTCAAGCAGGAATAGCCAGGAAATCAGTGCAAGTAGGAAAAAACAATCAAACAAACACAAAAACTTCCCGGATTCTCCAACCCTAAAGCAAGGTCAAGTTTATGCTCAAAATGCAACTTTTTTTTTCCAAACAGTATCTTGGTAACAAGAAGTGGACATTTATAAGCAACTTTGGCTTCACTCAGATGACTTCCACTGAAATCACCACCTCATTCCTTTGCATGTTTGATTACTGATGATGTGTTAATATGGGACATGTCCATCTCATTTGCTTTGTGATCCGTCTCTGGAAGAAGCAGGTGCTGTGCATGCTGGCCCAGCCAGGATATCCACAGCACACAGGGCTGTGCATGCTGACCCAGCCAGGATATCCATAGCACATAGGGCTGTGCATGCTGACCCAGCCAGGATATCCACAGCACCACAGGGCTGTGCATGCTGACCCAGCCAGGATATCCACAGCACACAGGGCTGTGCATGCTGACCCAGCCAGGATAACCACAGCACATAGGGCTGTGCATGCTGACCCAGCCAGGATATCCATAGCACATAGGGCTGTGCATGGTGACCCAGCCAGGATAACCACAGCACATAGGGCTGTGCATGCTGACCCAGCCAGGATATCCACAGCACATAGGGCTGTGCATGCTGACCCAGCCAGGATATCCACAGGGCTGTGCTGGGCCCTGTCCATAGGCACCACAGGGAGACAGCAGTGACACCACAGGCACAATGCCCTACAAAGGTGAGATCATGACCAGTTTCCCAAAACAAGCACTCAACAAGCTCCTGCTCAGGCTGCCCCAGAGAGTTCCTAGTGCTCACAGCGAGCCAGGTGAGCAGGCAGCCCCTCTGGCACGAGAAAGAAGTGAAAAATTCAGTGTCTGCTGCTGACACAGATGCACACAGACAGACTTTTATGTGCTTAGACTAGATTTCCCATTAGGACTGGGGTGTGCTGGAGCTGCTGGCCACCTGTGTCTTCTGCTGCTGCCCTGCAGCTTTTTTCAGAATACTGTGGGAGAAGAAATGCAGATGTATTTCTGGAAATTACACAGTGCTCAGGACATCTGGAACATCTTTCACCCAGCCAGCAGAGCTGCTGGCTTCAGCCACTTTGGTTTTATTTCAGCACCACGGTTCAGCAGGGCTGTGACATTAAAACTGTCACTCCCACCATGGTGCTGCTGCTGCCACCCAGGGAACCAGACTGGCTCTGGAGTCAGTGGCTGCTTCCATGGGAGAACAGGTCAGCCACCCAGAGGGGATAGGCACACGTGCAGCTGCTGGGACCAGAAACACAGGGTTTAAGGCTCCAGTTCTGGGAAAAACACATCCACATCTGGCTCATCTCAAAGCTGTTATCTCTTGGATCTATTTCCTCTAGTCAGCAGGGGGAGAAAGTAGTGGGGTTTTTTTTACTATTTCATAGTTACAATCCTGTGTCTCAGAAGTGCCTCTGGGACAGTTTGAGGCCCAAAAAACTCATCCATCAGCCACAGGACAAGCAGCAATCTTCAAAAGCAGTAAAGCCTGAAATCCTGAGGCAGTGACAGTTGTCAAACAGCTGAATAGCCTTGACCCACAATCCAATGTCCTGGAGACTAACTTGATGACAGAAGTAATTTTTATATGAACTAGTGTTGTACTTTCCACATGCCACATTTCAATTTGTATAGGTATCCTACAGTTAAAGCAAGAAATCTCCAGCATCTCCAAGATGCTGTGGTGGCAGGACCTCACACATACAGTACTGCCACTGCCAGGAAGAACTTGCAACAGGAACAGCCCAGCCTCACTAGAAAAGTGTAATTTTTAAGAAGTGGACAAGGACTAGGCACTTTTCCAAAACAAGGTGAGATATCTCAGACTCAGCTTTAGACTTCAGAGGGCCAAGTCAGTGTGTTCTCTATAGGCTGTGCTTCCTCTTTTGAAGGACAGAGTCAGATTTTACAAAGTTGCAGCAAAATTTTCTTAGGGTTCTAGCTGATTGGGAAAATTGCTCTGCTAGTGGCTGCTCAGCAGGGAAGCAAACATCACAAGTGGGCTGTTTTCCATCCCTTCACATCTTTTAACATTTTAGTGGCAGTGTCAGTAGGGAACAGGAAATCTCAGAAGTACTGAAAATAAAAACCCTACAATTCCTTCACTGCAATACACAATTCTGAGTCATCAGCAAAGTTTGCCCTCAGCTCAGAGCTTTCCCATTCAAATAAGCCCATTGAAACCAGCTGTGATCAGAAGGTCTTTGTCCTGCATCTAATTTACCCTGTCAAAGCGTTTCTTCCATCTGAGTCTCTGCAGGGAAGACAGTCATCTCTCTGTGATTCCACCCCTAGTCAAATCCCCCGTGCCCTACTGAAGGTGACAAAGAGAATATTTTCTGGAACACCCAACAATTAACTGGTACTGCACATTAGGAGTATCACTCAGTTCATAATATCCTCCTTTATTCCAATGTAGGTGGAAGCAGGACAGGTTTTGTCCTGCAGTGCTTGAGAAACTGTTCAAATACACTCCCTTTTCTGAACTTTTCAAGGTTCTCTGCTGTTCTGTTCATTTTTGCCATATAAAGACACGTTTCCTGTAAATGTCTGTGAACACAGGAGGAAAATACAGACTCTCCCACATATCTGTCTGCACCTGATCAAATCTAGACTCAGTTTGGAGTGGCTGTATTGCTATTTCTACTGCACTTCAAAAGAACAAAGCTTCTCTTCTGTCAGAAAATCATTTTGGGGAAGTGTAAGGCAAAATTATTATCTTGCATACTGCATTCCCAGCAGCCAAGCTTTTGAACAGGAAAAAGTCTACGTTTTCTGTATAGTTTGACTGCTCAAATTACTTCTATTAATAATTTGTCAGAAGGATTTAGGATAAGCTTCTTGAAGGCATATTGATTATTTTGAACCCAGAACAGCATGCACAAGGCTCCCAAGTAAAATTATCCGTTCAGATAATCATATTCATGAGGTCAGCAGAGGACACTAACTCTCAGCACTTTGCTTTGTTTCCACATGATCTCTTCTCCCTGGGGTGTGAGATTAGATTGGGAGGAAAACCAGTTACCTCTCATCTCTCAGCCAGGCATCAGCACTCAGCTATGAGTCAGCTACAGATGGCAGCAACCTGAACTCACACCAGGCCACTGAGTGAGGGAAATGAAAGGACTGACCCTGATGATGTCCCTTGCTCCTTCTCTGCCTCTCTCCTGCACACCCCACGCAACAGGGGTTTATGGCACTCCACTGTTCACAGACACTGGCACTCTGCTCTGGCCAGTGCACCCAAGGAGATCAGGGCCTCTGGCAGCGTGAAGGCAGAAGGTGGACTGAGGGTTTTCCCCATGAAAAATGGCCACCACATGTATCCAGTCACACATGGCTGACAGTGGGGGGCTGCCTCCCAAAATCCTGAATGTCACAGGACTTCTCCTGGACTAAACAACTGGGACTCTGCTGCCCTTGGACCCCAAACACCACCTCTGAGCTGACCCTGAGACACTGGGGACTCTCCCCATAGAAAAAGGCCACTCTTTGTGTCCAGCTGCATGTGGCTGACAGTCACATGAGATTTCAAGGCACAGAGCTGGGAACAGCCAGTAGGAAGTCTGGGCCCAGTCTGCCATAGTGCTACCTGGGGATTCAGTGACCTTCACTGCACTGCACCAATCAGTGTAACTTCCCAGGAGCCTGGAGTACAATGCAGTGGCTCAGGCATCCATCTGGGACAGGGGTACTCAGCTCATCATTCTGCAGGACAGCTTGCTCATGTGGCAGGGAGCAGGGCAGGCTGGCACACTTGGGATGATGCAATTGGCTCTGCCAGAGGGGCAGAAGAGAAAAGCAGACAGAGATAAGGGTGTTATCTCTATGGCAACTGCCAGGGAGCAGCCCGTGCTCACTGGGCAAGAAGGGAAGAAAGGGAGAGGGAAGAACAAAATGCAGAAAGCACAGTCAGGAAATTGGTAACCAGGGGAAAATGGAGGTGGAAGAGGAGCAGCAAAGCCCGCTGTTCTGAAGGGAAAACAAAGGGCTTATGGGTTTTGTTCAAGGAGAAGGCTCAAGTTCCCAGCACAGGTCAGCTCTGCCAGCCTCGCCCTCTGATCCTACAGGACACAGTCTGCTGCAGCCAGGCATGGCTTCTGGCAGGCCAGCGAAATTTCCCCATCCTCTAATAGGAGACACCAAAAAATGTGTGAGACTCAGGTAACTGCACAGGTCTTTGAGCCTGAGAGAGCAGCAGTGCTGGCATCATACATAATGTACATGCATAATTTAAAGCGTGAAATATTCATTTTACTCAAACCGCAGATGAATATTAAGCTCAGATAAAGATGCCAGATGAGTGGTGAATAAATTATATTCCCTTAAATGCATCTGAAACAATGTAAAATAAATACTGAAAAGATTAGCAGGCTGAAGATCATGCCAGTGGTGTACAACTTGTTTCATGTCTGCATCAGAGTACAATGAAGAGGTAGGTTGGATTCAAAGAAATCACATTTGTTCAGCTTTGCCCCATCCAGGAAGGCTTCCACTGTACAATCTGGAAGTCAAGGTGAGAAATTCACTCCTATTTCCCACACAGTCACAGCACAAATTACTCCCCACAGAATGGAAACATACTGTGTTTGCACCAGGCTTCCTGTCCCTTCTCCTCTCCCTTCTGTTAGTCAGCAGATATTCACACACACTCATGATTGAGAGAGTGGAAACCAATTGCTGTCACTTCTCTTGACACAGGTAGAGCTCATTTTACCACCTTACCTGTGTATGTGGTATGGGCTCTCCAGCTTGCCTCAATTTCAGTAGCAGTGACAGAGTGGTTTGCACCACAAACTGTGCTTCAGAAAAAAAACCACAATGCAAAAGCCTTAGCAAGCAGAGAGATGAACAGCCCCTTCAGAGCTGGGAGGGCATTCAGTTAGCACAGAACATCTCAGCTGCTCATGCAAACAGAGGACAGGCTGCCAGCTCAGCAGTGGGTCAGGCTGAACAATGTACAAAACCCAGAAACTCCAGGCTGAAAAACGTGCTTCCCCACAAAACCTAGAGAAAGGCTTCCTAGGCTGAGGTGCATCTGTGCTATTGCCAACCTCCCTCCAAGATGAAGGCAAGGAAAGCTGTTCTCCAGAGGCCATGGGAAGCAGCCAAGTTCACCTGATAGAGGCACAGGAGATACTTCTCTCACCTTGGTGCCAGAGGAGATGGAGGCACTCAGGAAGTCACATCCCTCCATGTGACAATGGGCTGGCTCAGGTCCCCAAGCTGTGTTCTTGCTGCTGCAGCCTCCTCAGTGGCTGCTTTTTTGTGAGGGACAGATGCTATCCTTCAATGATGGACGGGCTTGGCAGGGTCCACATAGAACAATCTCTAAGGTTAAAAATGCATGTGATCTTGTCCCAGAGGATGAGCTCAGATACCATTGTATGAAGGGACCAGGACAATTCTGTAACTGAAGCATTTTTGGGGAACTCTCCATAGATGCATCAGCATAGCACAAGAGGAGATGTCTCTGTGGCTTCCTCTGAGATAACAACATAGGTTCCCTTAAATGGTGGAAACAGCTCTAAATCCCTTTCACATGATAAGTGAAACTCTTGAACTCTCTTGTATAACCTATATATTTTTTCTTCTTAAAAGAAGATTCATTGACCTGAAAGAAGGATTACTAAGTAAAAGACATTAGATTTAGGCTACCAGGCAGAAATCTTTACTAATCTTGGCTTATCTTATGCCTGCTTAAATTCTGCTTTCTGAAGTTTCTGTCCAATCACTCGCAAAACAACCTGTATTTGAAAGACAGACTGATGTCATTAATTACCTTTATCCCTCATCATCTCTCTGTCATCTGTCTTAAAGAAAAGCTTAACCCTGTAGTTAATACTATCTTGGACAGGGCTGCATGGGAAAAGCAGAGCTACACAGCAGTCCCGGGGAGAAGTTTGGATCTGCCACAGACCTCAGGTCCCCATCAGCCAAACTCTGCACTATCTCCATGTCCCTTGTTTGTCCAGGGAGCACAAGCTGCCCCACCTGATGGATGCAGGAAGCAGAAATATTGCAGGGTACAATACTGTTAAAATAATAAACATTAAAATAATGAGTCCCAGCCACAGGAGTCCCACAGGAGCTCTTCCAGGAAAAGAGGACAAAACTCTCCCTTCCCAGAATGGGCACTACAGAAATGGTGCTTTTATGGCCTATTCCACTGCCATCTGGCACAAACCTTGCACTCAGCAGGGACCTCACAGGACTGACGTGCCTTTTCCAAGATGAAGACATTCACTTGTTAAAATGCAGCACAAGCTCAGGGGTTGCTCACCCCGCTCTGGCATGCCCCCTGTGCCCGTGCGTTGTCCCCAGTGCTGAGCAGGGCACGCGCCAGGCCCCCCTTCCCCCCTCTGCCCGTGCTCCAGGGCTGACCCTGCCCTGGCAGGAGCCCTGGCAGGGCTGTGCTCCACACTGAGTCTCTCTGGCAGACATAATCACACAGGCAACCGCCCCAAATCCCTGTCTGACGTCTCAGCCCTTCTGGATGCCGTTAGAGGCAATTTTCTGTCCAGCCGCCGGTTTTAATGGGATGTGCAGTTAAACAGATTCATCCTTTCAGCTTCACTCTGCAGAGCCTTCACTCTCCAGCTGCTGCTGCTCCTGTCCCAGGGAATTAGAGTGCTCTTAGTGTCTCTCTGTTGCAGGCAGGCACATTGCTCAGAGAAGCAACTCTTGCCAAGAAAACTGTATAATCTAGAAAGCCACCTGCTCAGCTTTTGTTCTTTGAACTCCTTACAATCAATTTCCCTTTCCCAGGAGAAGGTGCAACTGTTTTCAGTGAAGTAGGAAATAGAGGATTCATGATATGCTAGAAAAGCATTGCCAGGCCAAGGGAAAAGGTTAATTTGCCTCACTGTGGGGGCTGAAGCATGTTATGTGGGAAAGCAGAGACACCACAGGATCCCCAGTGCTGATCTCCCAAATTTCAGGAAACTGTCCTTGTGCCTACTGCAGTACCTTGCAGATTATCATGTTCCCATCAGGCCAGGCTGCAATGTCAGTACCACACAAAACAAGATGTGGCACTTCAGCTTCACGACAGGTCTCAATTTCCTCCCTGTGACTTTCTCTGTGACTCCTGCTTGGGACAAGAGTATTTGGCATTTGCTACAGGGGGTTCTCTCAGCTGGTCCCCCCATGGTAGAGCCACAGTCCACCTCAGGCCCCAGTGCCTGGGGCAGTGAGCACAAGGGCTGTGGGACTGAAAGCCACCCATTCTCCCTGTCCTTTGGTTTTGCACATGTGCAAATTCATTTCATGATTCAATCATTTATTATGATAAAACTGTTCTTTGCAAACAGCAGCCACATGCAAACATCTGCCCCTGTGTCTGCAGGGTAACCCGAATCCCCACCAGCTTCCCTGGATTTTCTTGTTCAAAGAACCTGACAAATGACCATAGAGATATATCATGTGACCTTGTACAAGTGTACACCTTGTGGAAAGCTGTCACAGCCAGCTCTCTTTTATGCAGATTAAAGTTTGGTTTCCCTTAAAAGGTTTCCACTACAAATATTTGTAAGGCATGGCATGAAACAGGCATTGTTGGGATAGAACTATTCCTTTCCTGAAGTGCACAGTTAAACCAGGTGGGACAAAGGGCTGCCTAAAGTTACCTATTTCAGCAGTGACAATAGAGGGTTCAGCTGCCCAGGAAAACCTGCCTTGCACAAGGCCAGCAGCCCCATGCCCAGAACTGCTGCTCCAGGCAGTGCTCAGGAGAACCCCATCTCTCCCATGGTGCTGAGATGCTGCTGTTTGTGCAGTTTCTCTGAGCAGGGGCCCCTCTTAAGGAGCCCTCAGTGGCTGGAGGGTACCACACAGGGATGCAGCTGAGCCTCTCCAGGATAAGGCTCAGAGTATTGTCTGTGCTCTGTTCACCCACCAGAAAAAAGGGCAAGGGTCAGAGGTATCTGCTCCCTTAGGAACTTGGGACACATGAGCTGCATTTTCCTTGCTGGACAGCTGGGATCCAGAGGCGTAAGGTGTAAAGCCACCCCATAAAAATTCCTCACCAGGCCTAAGCCTCTTTCCCATACACATAATTAATAAATACTATTCAGTCAGTTTCCACATCCAAATTCACAAAAATAATGAGAGAAATCAAAACTGGTATCACTCTGTCTTCATTGCTGCTGTCACCTGACTCCACATTGGGGGCTCTCATCTATTCTTAATTTGATGCCTGGTAGAAACATTTTTTTCCTGTGGATATTTGTGTTCATTTGATGGTAATTATGACTTTTAAGCATTAACAAAAAAAAAATCCCCAGCCAACAGTCTCCATGCACAAAGAGTGTGACTGACCACAATGTCAGTTTTCACATATCTCCTCAAGACCTGGAGCGGGCAATTCCACCTGAATCACAGCTCCTGGTTAATTGCAATCACCTTGCTAAGAGATACCAAGCTAGAATCAGTTACCAAAAAAGACACACCTGGGTTTGCTAACTCCCCCAGCCTGCTGGATGGCAGGCAGTCACTTGCACACATCCTGCCTCTGCTCAGACCCTAAATACCAAAGCAGGCTTTCTAGAAACACAGGATCATCTTCTGCTTGCCCTAAGGGCCATGCGCCTCAAAGCAACTCCAAGCCAACCTCAAGCAGTTTGCAAACCTGAGCCAGTCTCATGGAGTCAGCATTTTTGGTTTACTCTGATGACAATTCAATTTTGCGTTCTGTTGCTTCCAAAATGCTTCAGCTGATCTGACAAAGGTGCCCTGCCACATCATCAGCTGCCTGTGGGTTCACCTCTAGATGGTTTTCTTGGCCAGTGCATCAAATCCCTCACAGTAACTCTGTTTCCACACCATAGTCTAATGGCAGTCCTGAAACAGAGCTGCCACCCTCTCCCTCAGGAGTTGGGACAACACACTGCTTGCCTTAGTAAGGCAGTGGGAAGCTGGGATGGGTCTCATTAGGAATCAGCACTTTGTGTGGATAACCAGTTACTTAAAGACAAGACACCAACAAAAGGTAGTCACAGCATCAGCAGGGGAAATTACAGCTTGGCTTTGGTAGGAGCTGAGCCCCCTCATGCTGTGGTTGATCTGAACCTCCTAAAAAATGCTTCACCAGGCAATCTCTGCAGCCCCATAGGGAGCTGCCACCTGCCCAGGGCAGCCCCACACATCCCAGAGAAGGTCCCTGTGGTCACTGGCTGGGTGCCCACTGGCCCGGCCCGAAAGCATTTCCTTCTTGCTGCTCAGATTCCATAAAGACTGGAGTCCATCAAGGAGCACAACGAAAAGGAGCAAACCAGATGTCCAAGGGGGAGTTGGTGGCACAGCTCAGCTCTAGTTGTGCTGCCCTGGTTTTGGAAACACCTTGTGCAGGAAGGCTGCTGCAAACCAGCAAAGCACAGCAGAGTCAGGGCTGGTAAATCCTGAAGGCAGAGTACATCAACACCAGCAAGCAATGGACTTGCCAATACTGGTACGTTCTTCAATGCTTTGTTTCTGCCCCTCCAGCACACTCACTTTCCACCTTGGGAGCACCCAGCACAGCAGCTTCTCCCCCACACAGGGCACACTACTGCTGCAACTGCAAAGCTCCCCTCTCCATCCATCAGCACCATAAATAATCACAGCAGGTCCTGCTGTCCAAACCATAACTTCTATCTTGTTTTTGATTGCATTATGTGTAGCTGGTTCACCAGACACTATCTGAGGAAGCACACAAATAATTCATCTCTAGCCTCCATTCTCCCCATACGTGCTTCCAAACAAGCCAGATTAATCCTCTTTCTCCTGCCTCAGTAAACCACGGGTCAGGGATGGGACAAATTCCCATTGCACCTCCAGCCCTCACTGAGCTCCCTGCAAACTTCTGCTGGTGCAAACCAACCCCACTGGTTACCAAACTGCTCCCTGGCCAAGCAGCCCTTTTCTGCCACTGCAGGGGGCTGATGGCTCCTCCTGGGCTCTCACCCAGTGCTCCCCCATGCACAGCCCCACACTCAACATGCCACCTCCTCTCCAAGCACACTTTTGGCCTCACACTTCCTTCCCAATTCTACTATATTCGTGTCTTTCTAAATGAATGAGTCTCTGCTGTGAAACTTAACAGGGAAAAAACTTCTAACATCATCAATAACTCAAACTTGCCTTTGGAATCATTCATTTTTCTTCCAGTTCCCAGAGGAGGGTGGTGTGGACTCTGCACAGCAAACAGCTGTCAAACACAGCACTGTCTCCTGCTCAAGATTTGTCTGCTGAGAATTTGTAGTCTGCATGTTTTCTTGGAATTACTCCATGAGTATTTTCTGCAAAAGCAATTTATTCATAAAGTGTTTCAAATAATCAGGAAGAGTGTAACATCCTCATTTAAACATGACCTGCTTGATCGGGGGCATGTTCACACAGTACTCTCTGTTGCAGAGAAACAGCTGGTGAGACAGAACTTGCATCACATTTCTGGCTGGGTCAGTCACATCTTGGTTACTGAACTCACAAAGCCCTCAACATCACTTCAAAAAGGAAATATTTTTTCAGGGACTTGCTATGGAAAGCAAATGCAAGACTGCTCAGCCTGAGATTGTGCAAAGGCAACCTGCCAGGACCCTGCCAGAACAGTCTCAAAGAGCACTCAGGCTTTGGACCCATGAAACACCTCCCAGCAGTGCTCCCCAGCTGCCCTTTGCTTGGTGTGCCAATCTGGAGACAGCTTCACTGGCACAATGTTATGGTAATGATGGATTTTCATGCCTACCCAGGGCAGGGAGAGGGGCCCAAAAGAACCAAAACCAAATCCTGGTTTATAGAATGTGTACTTCACCTACTGCTGCTGAGATATGAGGCAGGGCCACCATGCTCAGCCCCACAGCAAGTGCTGGAGACCTGCAGACACTGCTCCTGTGACCCCCTCACCTTTTTTCTGAAGCTTCCTGAGTTAGTCCCCTGCCTAAGGCTGCTGTCTAACCCTGCAGGAGCAGGACCAATGCCAAGAAGGCTATGACCTAATGTTTTAGTCTGAACAGAGAGATGGGAGAGATGGCATATTCTACAGGAAAGCGCTCTCTATGCAGGCAATTATCTGATAATCTATTTTGGGATATGAATCTCAGAAAGAGGAACAAAACTTTCACCTTCTTTGCACTGGGAAGCTGCATTATCCCTTTAAAAACAGGGAACTAAATACATGAAAAATGATACAGAGAGCAGTGGAACAGCATGGTGCTTTAAGTCATGCCGAATTCAGGAAAGGGGGGGCGAAGGGGTCAAGTCCTGCTGGTCACGTCAGCACATGAAATTTGGTAAAAACTACTCCTGCTGATTTAAGACTAATCAGGCCTGTGAACAGCTGGACTAATTCAGCTTCTTCCCCTACTTCATGGCTGGATTCCTTCATGCATGTATATAAGCAGCAAAATCCAAGTGAAACCTCTGCATCCATCTTCTTCTCATGGCCCCCAGTGTCCCCCTCACATGCACAGATCACACTGTAGCCCTGTGCCCTATGCTGGGGCCTCTCTGAGCTGCCTGCCCTATCCTTGCTTGGGAAACATGCAGGAAATTAACACCTGTGAGGTGGCTGCCCCTCTGCCCCTCTGCCACACTTGACCAGTTTGGTGGGGGTCAGACACAGAAGCACGCAGACAAGACAGCCCTGACCCCTGGAGGAACCGAAGCCCTTGGCAGTGGTGATTGTGTGGTGGCTCAGCCCTTCCCACATGTCCTGCCTCACCTGCAGTGGAAGGATTTGGCACTGGTGTTACAGTGTCTGGTTGTCCTCCTGAGACCAAGAACAAAGGTTTTCCAGAAATGTGTAATTAATCTCTGCCTGGGAAGGAAAACATCATCAGTCTTATCTTACAGTTGAGAGAATGACAGAGAGAAAACAAATACTGAAAAGATGGAGGATTCAGTCGCAGAGAGAACTCAGGTAGATTCACTCCTGTGCTCCCTTCTGACAGACAGCTCCCCACACCAGTCCCTGAGAGCTTCTCTGATTTCCAGCTGCTCAACTGCACTGTAAGCAGCTGCAAGTGCCTGTAGCACCTTCCCGGCATAACTCCCACAGAGGTGATACAGATAATACCCACCCATTCATGGGGGACATCAGGCAAATCACACCAGCAGAGGGCCCAGAAAAGGCTGTTACACTGCAAGAAGTCAGGCATGCCATGAAACACTTCCCAAAAAGGCCAGGCACTCAGTCCCCTGTGTGTGTTTGTTGCTGATGCTGGATATGATTCTTCCATGTGTTTGCCCTCAAGGCTGAATTTTTATTACACCAACTGGCACTTCATCATCACCTCCATTCCCAGTGATTTCAAAGGAGCTCAGAGGAAGTGAGATGAGCTTTTGCTGCCAGCCCTTTTCTTGGTGCAGGAGGAAGGGTGGAGCTGCTCCAGCTGTGGGGTTCTGGGCGCCAGCACCATGAACAGTCCCAACTGCCCAGGGCAATGCAGGGTGCCCCAAATTCTATGCTCCTGTATCTTGGCACAGAATGCGTGACCTTGGCACAGGACATGACGTGAATGATAAACATGGTATGAAGGTGTGTGTGCAAGCTCTGGGATTTCCATCCAGCCACTTTGGGTTCTCCTAATGATCCAGAGTGAGAGCCATGTAGTACCCCCTCTACGTGTGAGCACAGAAAGAAAGCCCTTCTCTCTGTAATTTCATTTGTTCCTAACATCAGAGAAAGTATTTTGTCAGCAGTTCCTATACAGACATAAGGACAGCCTTTTAGATTGAGAAAATCAAGATATTTCTAGATTTAAATGAAGCACCAAAAGGCAAGCCACTCATCCTTCCTGAAGCAACCTCCCCCTTCTGAGAGGGATGCTTTCCAAAGGCTGATCCTTTGCAGCTGATGATGCTGGGGTAACAGTTTCCATCATCCCTAACTGTAAGTAGTGAAGGCCAAGTGTCATTTTTGTACAAACATAACTCAAGATGGCAAAACATGAACATGTACACTTACACCATTGATGTGGCTTTATGCCTTGCCTGAAACACAAAAGACGCTTCTCCAGACCTCAGTGAAGTCTGAACACACGCTCATAATCTAATGGAGAGATAAACAGAGCATTTAAGGCTGGATCTGAACAAGTACTACAAATTTTACTGAAATGCTATTTAAGGCACCTGAGTTATAACCTTTGCAATAACACAGCTGCTGTTAGAGCAGGATCTTCTCTCAAACAACTTACCCACTCTAACCCACCTTTATCCAGGTTCATGTAAAATCACTGTAAAATCATGGGTCAAAGTTGTTTCATAGCTTTACTCTCTCAGTAATGTGCAACATGAACATAATAGTGTTATTAAGAAGTCAAAAATAACTTAACACAATAGCTATATAAGATTTTCCAATGATCAAACTTTCAGCAATTACTTTTTGTTAAGTTCAGAAAATTAGCATATTTGTTAATCAAATTAATTTAAAAAGTAGCTTTTAAAAATAAAAGCAATGCTTTAAATAAATATAGTCTTTTTATAACCATAAAACACTTAGTCCTGTTAAAGATAACACAAATATTCCACTCAAGCACAGTACTTAAACAATTGAAATGAATGTTGTGAGCACACGTGGGCCGGACATCGGGAGGGACGAGGATGCTCCGGGACATTCTGTGTCTCCTTTCCACAGCAGCACAAAGAGGCAGCCAATTCTCAGAACTTCCCCAAACACATGATATGTGTTAGGATATTTGTAGCTGCCACACAAAAATGCTGGCACCCTGTTTTTCCCCAAGCTATTTCCCTACACTACACCTGTAGCAGTTCTTCAGCCCTGCTTTTAAATCTCTAGCACAGCATGATTTCAACCACAAAAACATTAGGCCAGAGCCTGCTTGCTTCATCCAGCTGGCTCCAACATCTACTCAGAAGGTGGCAAGCAAGGCCTGACCTCTCACACATCTTGCACTAAAGCTCACATCTTGTGAAATCTGGAAAACCTTCCTTTTAATACTGGCACCACTGGCTGTTTCAGAACAGCCTGAAGGTCACCTTCAGCCTTCATGACCACCAAAGGGTATTCACAGCTCTCCCCATAATTACAGGGCTGACTAGCTATGGTCATTACTACTCAAGTTAATGCCTATCAGCAAAGACTGTAGCTGTCTTGCAGATCTACAGGGTAGCAATGTTTTGCTGGAATAAACTAAATTAGCTAGTTCTTACGTTAGTATGTGTTGTCTGGGTGTACCCTGAAGAGCAGTTTGCTAAATTCAGCGAAAAATACACCTCAAATCTACTGCTAATCTACTTAGCAACTCTGATCATTTCATATCCTGTTTACTTGGCTGTAATTGTTCACTAAAAATCACCTTCAGGGTCTGTAGCAAACCAACAGTTTTGTCCTCACAAAAACAGCTGTCAGTGAAATTTGTTGTGGTTTGTCTGTTTAAACAGTGTAATAGTAATATAACCTATAAGTAAAATGATAAAAGCTGGAGAGTAAAGTAAAGCCCAAAACTGATACAAGTGCTCTCAATTTGTTTTGATCTTCAGAATGAATAAGCCTATGCAAAGATGACAAAGGAATAAATTAGCAAATGGCTAATGTAATGCATGAAAGGGTGTCTATAGGATTTGCATGTGCGCACACACACACGCACTTGCATACAGACAGCTTGGCTTGATTAGAAATCTCACTACCAGAGTTTAACTTGGATAAATTAACTGCATTAAAATACTGACACTGTGAGGGTTTTAATACTATCATACCCTGTAGAGGGCACTCCTGCGTGAATTTTTAAATGCTTTAAAAAAATAGTTTAGACTTATTGAAATCTGTGACAAATGTGGCAGCTCTGCCTCTCCTCACAGCCTCCCATTCTCATCTCCAGTGTCCTTCTCCTGGATTGCCTCCAGGCACCGTTTTGCCTTGGCATCTGCCTGCCCGCTCCCAGTTTTGCTCAGTCCGCACGACAGGCACGCCAGCTGGATCTGCTTCATGTTCTCCAGGGCTTCGTTCTTGGCGTTCTTCAGGAGATCTCCTTGGCCCTGCGGATGCACAGACATGCAGGAGAGAGTCAGGGATTGCACACATCGCTCAGGACCAAAAGCAGCAACACTGCTCCTGTGTCCCTACAGGTCCCAGACCCCGAATCAAACCATCTCTGCCCCCTGGAAATGGGACTGAAGCCCCTCTTGCAGCTTGGTGCCAGCACAGTGAGGACGGCAGCAGCCAGCACTGGACAGCACTGGACCATGTCACCAGCCTTGGGAGGTAATTTCAGCTGAACAGAAGGAGGCTGCAGGAGAAGGCATTTCCTCTTCCACAGTCAACAGCAAGGTCCTGCCAGGGCAGGGCAGTGATGGTACATGGCACCCCTCTCCCCAGGGCACTGCTCCCTCCCTGGTCCCTGGCATCACATCCCCCATGGCAGTGGCTGTGTGTTCCAGGCCAGGGGCCCCTTAGGAGCTGAGAGACCCTGATAACCCACCCCTCCTTCCACCTGGATTTGACATCCAGCCTTGGGCCCTCCTTGAGCAGGGCAGGCCAAGTTGTGCCCATATGAAACACATGATCCCACAGCACTCCAGTGAACCCTTCTGAACCATTTTGCTTGAGACCTTCAAGAAGGCAAATGGGAATGAGACTTCATGAACACACTGCTTCTGTATCTTCTCAGAGCCTGTAAACGTGAGGTGACTAACAGGATATCAATCCAATTTGTAACAATCAGGAAAACTGTGTTACATGAAATTTGTATTAAGGAGTGGGGGTTCAGAAATGGCAAAATGAATATTTATGCAATATTGATATCTCAAGTGCTGTGAAGCAACAAGGTTCTGGAGCTACAGGATACAAATAAAAGCCAGGAGATGCATCTGATTATTAAAACTCGGTATCAGTAAGAACTTGAGCTCCACTTCTCCTAATGTCACCCCAAGCACAGCTTGAAGTACAGCACATGCTGCAGCTGGTTACATTCATGAGGAATACCTCCACTGACTGAAATGTCACACTCAGATCCCTACCACCCAGCCTGACCACCTGCAAATCACAGGTACTTTGATGGGCCTCACAGGACACAAGAGACACTTCAGCAGGACCTCGGGCTCACTGGAGGGATGACAGATCACTTGCCCCTCCTTGGGTTCTCCAAACCAATCAGATGTGTTGGATGAGGCACAGTGTGACACCTTCCAGCAGTAGGAGCATCTCTGCTCTCCCTTTCCCCAGAGCTAAGAGGAAGGATTTATCCTACACTGATGAGCACAGCTTCCTTTTTGCCAGTGCCTGGCACTGGACTCACAGGGTCTGTCCCCTGTAGACAATGTTCACAACCAAGAAACAATGGTGGCTTGCAAGGCTGCAGCACTGGTAAACACCACGTGGGACAGCACGTCATCCAGGGACGACAGCCTGTGCCTGAGAACACGATTGCCTCATCTCCTGGTGTCACAAATTTGTCCCTGCTGAACGATGCAAATCACCATCCAGATGCTGGGAATACAACTCCGTGTGAGAATAACAAAAAGCACTGGGACTGTGTGAGCAGCTCTGTGCTATTTGCTGTGAAGCTCTTTTGAAGGGATTTGTGTCTCAGCAGCATGACAGTTCTGGGAATACACAGACAAAGAGCCTGGGATCCAGTCAGCAGGCACGATGTGAAAAAACAAAACAAGAATAAATTATGCAGCAGATATTTTTCATAGCTCTGAACTTACTTTTATGTCAGAGGTTTTGCTTATGGTTTAAGACAGTAAGCAGGAATTCAAGAGCCCCAAAGCTGCCTGGAGCACCCGGCCCACCTTGGTGTCCCCTCCCTGTCTGCAAATGGCACAGGAATTGTGGCAGTGTGACAGAGACACCACCACCACATAAACAAAGTATGTATCATTAACAACATGATAATGTTATCAGAAAGGGTCCTCAATCTATCTCCTCAATACATCTTCCATCTCTTCAAACTGCACAAATGCAGTTTTAAACGGTTTGGGTTTAGGATGAAATACCCCTGGCTGCTACTTCTTATGCACACAGGACCAAAAACACTAAAGACTTCACCATCACAGGGAAAAATCAGTGTGACCGTGCTTTGCAGCCTTAACCTCTCCAAGCCAAAACCTGGCACTGTGTGTGCATGTCCAGGAACAGAAAAATCCCCTCAGTGCAAGAAGCAACCCCTTTCCAGGGTGAGGTCAAAGCTTGGAAATGTTCCTCAGGGTGGCCCACAAACTGTGTTTGTCCAGGGACTGGGACACACAGGGGCAGACACTATTTGGGATTAGATGCACTGCTTGGGGGACAGCAGCCCGAGTCTGCCCTGCCAAGACTCTCACCTGCAGTCTGCAGAAGCCAAGGGACTTCACACCCCACGTGAAAGTGCCAAGCCACCCACTGTCCCTTACACATATTCTGATTTCACATGTGAGTAAACAGGCAATTCAGATTTCAGATTTTGTCTGAGGCAATGCACAACATGTCTTTGGGTTCCAAAAAGAAACACACGCCTCCTGAGCATACTTCCAATATTTTGAAGACATTCTTATTTTACAGTGATCTAAAAACAGAAGTGGACTTATCAAAATAGTGCAATTCCATTCATGTACAGACCAATTGATTTATGTCTTAGTCTCCTTGTGATTTTTATTTTTAAACAGCTGGTACATTTGAGCAACACGAAGAAGCAAAAATCTTGAATCATCTGTCATGAGAAAATTAACGACAAACTAGCCCTCTCTGACAGAGCTGTCATAATTCTAGAGACACCATTAAAAAAAAAATCTGTGTGCACGCTCCGTTTGAAGAGCCATCTGTTTGCTTTGAAAACTGGCTGTGAGCATAATCCACTTAAGAAGAATGTCAGCAAAATTGTGTCAACACCTTAACAAACTAAATAGTGGATGGAAGCTAGAGTAAACTTTACAAGCAGGATTACATTGAAATAACTTTCACAGACCAGTCCTTGTGAGTATCTCTGTGCACAGAGCCATCCTGCTCACCCTTACAAACAAAGCCTCTCTCTTTCAGACAAGGACAGACCATGACAATCCACCTCAGCATCTATCCATGTATCTCCCTTCTGCTACTGGTATCATCGGCCTTTCTGAAAATAAAAACTCATGAGAAAGTTTAAATTCAGCATTTGGCAGGACAGTGAATTAAGCCAGAAGAGACTAATCAAGTGTTCTAACAAAAAGTGATCAAGGGGCCATTTTCATTTAGCCTTAGGGAATGTTAAAAGTTAGGTTTCATACACCTAACTGCAGAGCCTCAGCACAAATTAACATTACATGACAAATAATGCAACTTTTCAAGGAACTGCAAGATTCTAAGCCTTTACCTTGGCAGGTTTGTGTTGCTTAGAAAACCCTTAACCTGACATGGCTTTAAATATTGTTCAGTTCCTGTGACAAGCCATGAAAGGCTTTAAGAAGCTCAAGTAGCTCTAGACAGATACTGGCAATGGCTACAGATGGGACAAATTCCACATAGTTGTAGGTTCAGTTGTGTTTTTTCAAATCAAATACCAAAGTTTTTGAGTCAAGATGACAGCTCTAAATCCAAGAGCAACCCACTCTGGGGCTGGGGAAATGAAAGCCGAGTTTGGTCAGTGGCACCACTTTGTGTTCAACTTCACAATATGATTTCTTTTATATACGTTGCATGCATATTTCTACAAAAATATAAATACTTGGGGCATGTACACTAATAATTATTGTTTCTGTGCTTTCTAGGAAACACCCTGCAACACAGAGGCCAGGCTGTGGGCACCCCCAGCACCAGAGACCCCAGTTATGGCACTGGCAGCACCCACAGCAGCACCAGGGGCTGCAGGAGGACCCTGAAGGCCAAGAGTGGGCCCATGCAGGAGTGACTGCACTGCCAGGTGCCCCACATGAGCACCTTGCACTACTCCTGGTGAAGCAGAAAACCCCACTGAGCAATGGGAATGCCTTCCTGGCATTCCAAACTGGCTGTGTTTCCAGGGAGGCTGAAGCAGTAGCTGTGAAAGCCATTTTCTAATCTGCTGCTTGCTAAAGCAGACAGTAGCTTATCTCCTGAGCAGACACATTCTCTGACAGCACATTATGGGAGCTTTTCTCTCCAATCCTCAAGGGCTGAGTAAATACAAACAAATAACAGAGGCTTTAACACCCATCCCACATCATGCTCGTGATATTGCTGTTATTTTTTAACTTATTCTCAAAGAGTCAAGCTCTTTCATTACTATTTAATCACAAAGTAAAATCTCCAGAGGATGCCAGTGGATGCCAGCGGGTGGCTGAAAAAGCCAGACACAGTCAAATGAAACAGCCACTCCACATTTCAGAGGCAACACAGAGCACAGCAACAGCACTGACAATCTGTGCCAAGGGACTCCAAATGCTGGAGAGCTGCTCTCACTTAGGGATACTCTGTGTGGAGGCAGCATTTACTGCAAGGGGTGCATTTTCAAAGTGCCATAGTAGGACTAATTGTGTTTAATATTAATAAGGAGGCACACAATTAAATGATTGCATAGGGCTTTGAAAATGTAATCTTGGCTAGGAAATCATTAATGAAAAGATCAGACTGTTATGTTAAACTTATTACAAAAAGCAGATATTTTTCCATGCGTCCTTCAAAGCTAAATGTGGGAACAATTGATTTGAATTTGATTATGATACATTCACATTTCAGAACAGACTACTCCAAAAACATAGTGTTGCTGAATCAATGCAGACTGTAAAAACCCACCCTTTTAATTATTACTGCAGATAGTTTGTCAACAGCTTTGCTTTATTGTCTGTGACAGAGATCATAATGCACATCCTGGCATGAAAAATTACTGTACACAAAGATTAGACACAAAGCTATAATCACTTCTCACACACTGAAAATAAAGGATTGCAAACATGAGCTACACCACAGAAAAAGCAGGGTCCAAATGTAACTTGCCAATTTATCTCTAAACCCTTGCACAGCAGAAATTCACTTCTTAACAGGAAAATAAAAAGGCCATAAATATAAAAGATAGCACTTAAATGGCATTCCTTGTGCTACTGGTGTATCATTTAAGGTCTGGGTTTTGGGCACAGCTTCTCACTTACCCATTGTAAACCAAATGCAAAACCTTGTTTCTACCTGGCTGAAACCAGCAACAGCTTTGACACTGAGTACATCAGGTGATCAGACCGAGTGCTCGCTGGGGCCTGAGTCATCACATTTTGCAGGATGTGCTGGTGATTTCAGACATCAAACTGAGCATCCCATTTTGGTATATCAGCACGTTACTGACAGCCAGGGACCTTCTCTCCCATTTCCCAAAGTAGGGTCTAGCAAAAATTTGCAAGAAGAAAACAACTGGGAATCAATTATATCACACAGAGAACAGATCTGAGATGTATGGAAAAGAAAACATCCACCTAGGGAAAGGCAGTCCCCCTTACATATAAAGTGCTAAATCTCTGTAAGCAAGAGCAGCAAAGCATAACTGCTCTGAAATAGATTATTGTGTGCAGTTTTTACACAAGGTTACACGATGAAAACCACATGAAATTATCTAAGGTTGTGCCAAGCACCAAGGTCAGAGCTCTAGGGCTGATCTGCTCAATGCACTGTAGCCAGCAGCTGGGACACCTGGGAGAACAAGGCTGAGGATGATGACAAAGAGGAGGAGATGGATAGTTAACAGGAACTATCTCCTACTAATTCTGCATCTAACCCAAATTATTCCTCATATCATCTTTTCTCCATTTACTTCATGAATCAGCCATATGGATGCTGGCTCCAGGCTTTCCTGCCTCTCTGTTGCACAGGGAGCTCAGTGGGTAGAAAACCAAGCTCCTTTTCCCAGGAAAAGCATTGGGAAGCACAGAACCAGCACTGACTGCTCTGTATATCCCAACTATTTTAGTCCTTACTCAGGGAAAAAAATCCCATTTGCACCTGCTATTTGCACGAGTCTGGAAGACAAAACCACACTTGCAAGAAGCACTCAAGGCCTTGAGGGCATTCAGTGCCTTGGCAAGACACTCAGCCCCAAGGTGACGCATCCCAGCAGCCTCCTGCCAGCAGGCACCTAACCTAAGGACAACTGCTGGGACAAGAGCTAAGGAGCAGCCATCTCTGCCAGTACCACTTGCAAGGCACAGTCTCTTTTTCAGTGCAGCCAGTTGTAAGGGAGAGAGGACAACATCAGCATTACTCCAGGTGGCTGGGAAAATTCACAAGGCAACTTCAAAACAATCTGGTCCCATACAAAAGCAGAAAGGTCTTTTAGTAGTTCAAGGGAAAGTGGGCAGGAATCTTGGATTATGGCACCATTCAGCCATGGCTTGCCCTAAGCACCCATCAGGATCCAGTGGATCAGCCTGGTCCTCTTTGAGGCACAGATCTCTCTAGGTGTTCAGATACCACAGCAAAGGGACACAGAGGAAGTGAATAAAAATTAATAAATACATGACAATAAATAGAATGAATGAATGAATGAATAAATAAATAAATAATGGGCAAAGGAAGCAGAAATTAGAATGGCCCTAACTTGTAACACAGACCAAACGCTCACCTCATGTGTGGCACGGATGCCATTACACACCCTGGGCTGCACACACCCAGTGGATATGGGACTGCAGGCAGGTAGTCTGACCCAGGGATGGGGCCTGATGCTAACCATGTAAATGTGGTGTGTTAAAAACAATATTCATGTTACCTGAAAACCAGTTCCATCTGATTTTAATTACTTTTGTTTAAACTCCCAAATTAGACCAATCTCACAGTTGCTCAGCATTAGGCCATCCCATGCAAAACCCAAAACTTTTACGCTGATTTAATTTGCATCTTACCCCAAAGGTCTGCATTGGGGAGGATGACCTAAAGGGACTTCCAGACCTGTTCTGCATGAGCCAGTTAAGTTTTCTAGGAGGCTGGTGACAGTTCATTGCACAGCCAAGCAGTCAACTCAAAGCACGTGGCATGACATAAATGGTTGGGAAGAGAGAACACCATCTGTCTCTGCTGGAATGGCACTCCCTTGAAAAACACCCAAACCATTTCTTGCCTTCTTTACCAGCTGTTGGAAAGGTGCAATTAAAATCTAAATGGTTGTCCTGGATACCAAGAGACAGCCCCCACTCCACCACACTGGGCAAGGCTCCCCAGTTTTTACAGAACTGCCAGTCCACCACTTGAATGTTCCCAAATTATGTGACACAGCCAGACACAGCCAAACACAGCCCTGAGAGCAGCCTGGGACATGGAGCTGAACAAACAAGGAGAACCTCAATGAGAACAGTCAGGCAGCTACCAAAGAAGCAAATACCTAGAAAACCTTCTGATTCTGGCTGCTGGCCTTGCCAGCATGAGGATATCACTGCTTTGTGCAACTTAGGAAAGAGGGTCTATATTTGCAATTCTCTTACAGGATTTGCCTAACAAGACAAAGTCAAAGGACATACATGGCCAGCTTGCTCTCAAACTCAGTTGAGTGCCCCCTCCAAATCCTTGATCAAAGCCTGACAAGGAATTAACACCAAGCATTTGTTTGAACACCTAAGTGCCAAAAGCACTCATGCTAGTCTTCCCTACTGATCTTTAAAAAAAGCTCTTCACTGAAATCCAGGGGCTCTTACAAATCAATTGCACTGTATGTCTGCAAATTTATTCCTTCGAGCAGACATTTTATGTATATAAAAAAGTGGGCTTTTATTTTTGTTTTTTAAATAAATGCCTATGCTTCTGTCTCACATGGGCATTTAAATTAAATTATGTTATATCAGGCTGTCAAAAGCAATGAATGTGAACATTGACTGTAACTGTGCTGCAGCAGGAATTTGCTTTCAGAAATAATGCCATTAATTTGATGTTAGCCATGTGCAGAGCAGTTTGGCTGCCTGTGTCTCGCAGGCACTACGTCAGGCAGACAGTTTGCAAGCACAGCCACAAATGTACAGACTCTTGCTGTCAACCCCTCCATGCTTGGAACCTGCTTTTTTTTCTGGTGATAAAGTTTAAAATCATAGGTTTGGCTGGAAGCCCAGGAGTGCACAACTAATACTAAGAAAACCTCACAACTCTGAAGAAATTTGGGCACTGCTTATTTTGATACACAGGCATGAAATGAAAATTGAAACTGTATGTCCAGGCACTTATTTTTTTAGTCCTCCTTTCATCACAAAACCCAATTGCTCACAGGTACCAGTTCCACCACTAACTGGTAACTCCTGTAAGGACAAGAGAGTCCCAGAAAAACAAAACAAGGGGAATAAAGATGAGGCAGAAAGTGCACAATTTTTTTTTTTTTTGCATTTGATTTTTTTGAGTAAATAGACCAGTTGCAGGAAAAGAGATGTTTTACAGCTAATGAAAGACCTGTGAAAGGCAAAAAGGCAACCCCCAAGCAAAACATTTGGCTGGCACCCCTTGTTCCCTGGTGCCCTCTATGCTGACTCAGATGCACATGCTGCAAGCACACAGTTAACACCAAAATCATGTCCTTCATCACAGGGTAGCCAGTAAAATGTTCCTTAAGTTCATCAGAGCCTGGAAAAGGTTTAGTGGCCAACTCCGAGCTGATTCTGTTTTGACTGAAGACAATCCGTGCTGATTTGGGTTTTTGTGGAGAGAGGGAGGATTGCAGCAATGTCACAAAAACAGTCACTGCTCTCCTTTGAATTGCTGGAAATACCAGCTTAAAAAAAACCTGCAGCTGTGCTTAATGCTAACTGAAATAATCTAATCAAGATGAAATCAAATTGTGCCAGTCAGAGCAGATTGTTTGTGGACAGAGCACCTTCAGTCAGCACTGCTCCCACATGCAGCTCCCAAGGCTCTGCTCCTTTCTGCCCGCCACAAGCACCAGTGCCTTAGCAACCGTGTGGTTTGCAAATGCTGCTGGTGCAGTGGCTGCTGGCCAACACCACCAGCTGACTGGGCCATGGGAATCTGCAGAAGCCATCCAAGCTCCCTATTCCTACTACCCCAGATGGTACAAGGCACCCCCTCCTCTTCCCTTCATGTTTGGAGCTGTGGGCAGCCAGTCTCTAATCAGTTCACAAGCAGCACAGGCCACAAACAACTTTATGCTGACGCAGAAAGCTTTAAGCTGACACCAAAGCCTCCAAATCACATGAAGGTTTAAGTGCAAAAAGTGAAAAACAGCAGAAACTGCTGTCTAAGTACAAGGAGGGAACAGGTTTTTATAGGATCCCTGAGCAAATGCTCTGACTTGCTTCACCCCTGTCCAGGGATCAGCCCTGTCATTCTGGGGCCCTGCAGTCAAAGGCAGGTTTGCTGGTGAGACTGGACAGTGAGTTCAGTAAAAGCAGAGCTGAGCCACCCTCTCTGCTCATGTTGTGCCAGCCAGTGGTTAAAGAGGCTCCTGTGGGCTTAATAGGGCTTGTTTCCCCTGGGAGAATCCCAGCCCTGCCTTCCCATTGCAGATGTGAAATCAAGTACAAACAGGAGCAGATAGGGTTATTTTTGTAAGCAGAACACTGACTGACCCAGCAGGCAGAGAGCTACCAAAAGGAAGCAACTGAGAGGGGAGGAGAAAATCGGCAGGGGTCAGAAACAGGCCAGGGTGGAAGTGAGAAATCTGTTTCTGCTTTTTAGAAGGATTGGAATTGGAGCACAGCAAACTGAGTGAGCCAAGCACAAAAATTAGTGGTGCAGGATAGGGGTAGTATTCATTTACAAATTCATTGCCCCAATATGTCAATGAGGGAAACTGGACAAGCATAATTTACAATCCATTACAATACCATGCCACAGAAAATTATGAGGCTTTTCAACCAAACTGAACTCAATTTTTAAGCCATTACTACAGATGGCTATTATAATATCTCCACAGTTACTGGGGAGGGTTGGAGAATCTGAGATTAGACCATCCAGCATCAGACCACTGAGTTACCCTCCAAAGTAAACAGTCCTACTGCTGCTGGCAGCCTCCAGTCCCAGCCCATTTATCCCAGACTGCTAAATTAGTCTGCTCAGGTTGTTCAACTACCACCACTACCAACATTTGAAAAGGTAAAAAAAAGCACTTTTTTGCCATTCTGTGCCTTCACGTGGCTCAGCTCCTCCCCGCTGCTACATACACCAGCATCCCTAGGTCACCACCCAATGGAGTGGGAAGCCAGGGAACAGAGTGAGAACTTTGCTGCAATTATCACCTCTATTATTACTATTCAGAGCAATCACAGCCTATCAGTCAGGCTCTTCCTGCCAATACCAGACCTATGTCTTATCTGTAGCACAGAGGGTACTGGAGAAAAGAGCTACTAAATATGAATTTTTAACTTACTCCTCCAAGTCTGACTGCTCTCATGTAATCGCCTTTCTGACATCAGAAATGCCATCTTTTTCTTTTTGTGATCTAAAAATAAATAGCAGCTGCCTCAGCACATGAATCACTGGGTTTGTCTCTGCTTTTCTCCTCAAATGGATCCTACCTGTACCTGGGGAAATGACCCATAAGAAAGTGTCCTTTATCTCCCACGGGTTTCACCACCTGACACTTGAATTCATCTGACCCATGTGAAAGAAGACTGCAGCTCTCAAAAATACAAGATTGGAGTTTCCCAATCCATTGCTCCTACAGAAAAAACTGACTTCCATCCACAAGTGCTTGGGCCTCTCATTTCCCTAGCTCCTGTGCAAGGTTTTTGAAATGTCTGCCATATTTAGGGCTTATGAGGTCTACCACGATCTAGGGGAGAATATTTGCAGAGCAAATGCCTGGTTCTCACCGAACACCCACAACTTTCACTTAATGCAGTTTGTAGCTTTTCACTGCTATCCCTGCAGATCCATATTTCCAATAATTACACATGTAAACACAGAAGTCTTTACTCCACAGCCTTCTACTGCTAGTGGCTCCAGACAACAAAAATTAATCAATACCACCATTGAGTTAAAGAGCATTTTACTTTAACCACAACCCTCAGAATATGTAGTGGTGGGGATGAACACTTTTCAATGTCAGGAGGCAGTAATGGAATCTAGACTGGCACAATTAAACGGGGAAGGTCGTGCCAGCAAATCACTCCCTGCTGCATTCAGAGTTTGGCTCCCCTGACTCATGTCACACTCACACAAGTACAGAAGTCATCACAGGTCCTGCCTAACAATTGCATTATGCACATTCTGACATGTGGAGAGAGGATCTCTATCAGTGTTCAGGAGGGAGAAGGTGAGGACTTGGCTTTCACACAGAGACATGCCAGCCGCCAGCTTCAACCAAACACAAGGGCCAGGTACTGCTCCATTACAAAGTACATACCTGGATTTCACTGAGGCCACTGACTGTGCCAGGGAAAACCCAAACACCATCTTAGGAACTGCAGAGGAGGAAGTTCCAATGGAGCAACCAGCAGCTTTCATCACCTCCTGAGCTCCCCTGAGGAACTAGCCTAAATGAGATACGCATTCTGCCCCAGGGAGCAGGTTTTGTAGATGCTGGCACCTTGTTGTGTAATTCACACAACAAAAGGGGCAGTCAGCTTGTCAGAATTTCTAAGCTCTGGGAAACTGTATGTTATCTGCTAACAGGAGCTGTAAGGAGCTCTAAATATACCACAAGAGTAATTTTTAGAAGATGTTGAACCTCTTATCACACACCATTCAAACACAACCATTTTAGGTGAGTACCAGTTACAGCTCCCAGGGAATGGCACAGCACAGATTTAACAATAAGCAAATGCTGGGAAAAAGAAATGTACAAGCAATTCTCTCTTACAATTAGTAAAAATCAGTGCCCTGGTCTCTCCCTGATACTCAACAAATTCAGAAAGTAGTTGTGGGTGGAGGCTCCCTCACGAAGACCCACCATGGATGCCTTAGAAGCAGAGCCCCCCACTCCCTGAGGCTTTCAGTGGCATGAATAAACATCCAGGCTCGTGTGAGCTGCTGCCAGCTCAGGAAGGAAAAGGCCTCTGCAAGCCCCTTGGTGAGTGCCAGGCACTGGGGCAGTGGTCCTGCCTTGGGCACTCACCCAGTGCCACCCAAGGGCCCAGAGCAAAGGCTCCCAGCCCTGCAGCACTGCCCGAGCTGTGTGGGCAGGGCTGGCAGCTCTGCTTGGGTTACACTGCAATCCACAACACCTGACAGAGGCAGCGGGTCCTTGTCTCTTGCTCTTTGTAAGTACAGCCATTGACAGATAAAAGCAAGAAATGTGTGAATTTCTGCAGAAACTCATGCTTTCATTAGAGCCTTTTTAATTCCTCTGAACAAGGTCTCATAGTCAGATTGGCACAAACTATATTCCCAATTTCCATGTCTTCCAGGTTGTGTTAATTAACTCCACTGCAAGTACAGCAGTGTTTGATGTCCATACCTCAGATAAAAACATCCCTGTTACAGGGGAGGGAGTGGGTGGTGGCAGAAGTTGCTTAAGTTCCTGTGCCAACTGCAGTTTCTGCCTGCACTGTCTCTTCCTGAGAGTGGTCAGTAAAAACTGACCCAGTTTTTAGACCCAAGCAATCCTCCTTTGGTGAGGAATCACCTACATTCATCCATCTTTCCTTCATGCCACCCCTACTCTTCCCACTGCCCCCCCTCACTAGCACCAACTTTCCAGCACAGTTCTGCAGTTCTGCCCAAGCACACACATGCAGGAGTAGCTACTTCTCCCCAAAAGAGGACGATCTTCAAGAAACTTGTGACCCTATCTGCTGATTTTTCAAATAACCTCTTTATAGGTGACAATCTTCCTGCTGCCCAAAACAGCTTCCAGAGAACAAACTCTCTTTGTGTTCCACCTGAACTTTTTATTAATTACTTTTCCAGTTGCAGAGGCTTTGGACCCAATGAACACCCCCGCAGGAGAAGCTGGCCTTCACACCCAGGTGACAAAATCCCTGCCAGGCTGGTAGAGAACAGTGACGTGAGCAGCACAGATGGGACTCAGGCTGTGATGGGTCAGCCCCAAAGACACAAACACAGAAGTGCCAGGTCCCACACGGCCACCCCAGGCCAAAGGTGGCACAAAATACAGAAGAGTAACTCACAGGAACTGCATCTTGGTGAGGGACAGCGTTAGAGCCATGCAAAAATTAATCTAAATCAAGGGTGGGGGTCCAGGTGGTTCTCCCCCCACACTGGCATGATTTAGATTATCATCTAAACTGGGGCAATGCAGAGGGAATGGGATTTGAGGCTGAGGAGAAGAAACAGTAAAGACTGAGATGACAGTGAGGCAAAGAGAGGTAATGGAGTTAGAACAGACAACCAAGGAGAGGGCTTCGCTGAGCTGCCAGCCACACAAGAGAGCGAGCTGGGCATCTACTTTGCCTTTCAAACATCTTGACAAGCCTCCATTTGTCAAGTGACACTAAAAGTGGTTTTCTATGCACAGCACCACAGTGTGCCAGCCCTTGGCTGGGCTCAAAGCCCATGCTGCTGAGGTGGCCCTGGCACAAGCGGTATCAGGCACAGTGACCCCACACGTTCCTGGCTCTGTCTCCCACCACAACAAAACCCATCTCACCCTGCAAGCACAGCCAGCAGCTTGGCATCCAGATCCATGGCTTTTGGCAATTTGTCACATCACTCAAAATAAAAGGTATCACAAGATTGCTTGAGATCCATCTCTAGCTTATTTTAGTCAAATTCAAGAACTCAGAAAGGTATCACTCAGGGCTTTTCATACCACCTTTCATTTTTTCTACTCTCTTCCTTTTGTTCAAAGTTACTGTTGTTTTGCACATATATTTGATGGCCTGTCTCACCTCCTGTATACATACATGCATGCATGTGTGTTTGCACACATACAAACCCATCCCAATGCAACTGAAGGACTAATATTTGGACCTGAGTTTCAGAACTCTGTATTACAGTAAAAAAAAAAAGCTTCTACCAGAGGAAGGCATGTCACAGTACTTGTTTTCTGGATGAACTTCAGTGACCCTCATTTTTGGTCTGTCATACACTTAGGTCCACACTGACTGCAGGAAGGTCTTGTCCCTAAACCCACCATTGTGAAACACCTGGAGGAACAGAGCCCTGGCGCTGAAGGAAGAAGAGCAAAGTGAGAAAATTGGCAGAAACACACATTTCTGCTCAGATGACTCTGGCCATCAGCTCTTTCCCCTACAGCCAGATGGCCCCCTGGGTCTGCCAGGTATTGGGTATCACCGTGAAAACAGTACAACCTCATACCTCCATCAGCAGGAGGAACTACACAGCTTCTCACAGGCCCTTCCAGTCCTATTTTTTTACCCAAATAGGTGATAAAGGCTGGAGAAAAGAAAGAAAACTGTGTGTGCATCCTGAAAGAACAGAAACTATTAATTGGCTTTGGTTCTGTGTGTAGCTGGGGAGCGAGTGCTGCTCCTCACAAGCCCCAGCACTGCAGCCAGTGGAGCACAGGCCCATGTGGGTTCCTGAGCCTGGACAGATAAACACAGACTCTGCCTGATCTGAATGTCTGGACAATCATTCCTTGCCAGCCAGTGAAACACTCGTGCTGTGACATTTTTCAACAAAACCCCAGCAATAACTGAATAACTGGGAACAAAGTCTCTTCTTTTTGTCAGGCTATCCTGGGACTTCATGCCCTGCAGAAACTCACAGGACCATGAAGGAGATCATAAACTGCTGTGAACCCTGGTAATCTTTGCTCTCTGCTCAGTCCCTGCTATTGCCAGCAGTTGGCACTTGAAGATTTAAGATTGTCTGGGTGGCCTTCAAGTGTATTTTAAACGCACACAAATATTTAGCTTGTTCTAAATCCAGCTCGTGTCTCGGAATTTTCCTTGGCCAAGAAAACAAAGATCTTGTCAGAAACACCATTAGGGCTTCAAAAACTCCCAGGGAACAGCCAAGTACCTGGAGAGGTCATGCTGTACTTGTTGAGACCTCTCAATACATCCTCCCCAGAGCAATGCTCTGGCAGCATGGCTGAGGGCCTAGAATAACAGGATATTCCAGCTGATTAACTAGTACTCTACTCCTGACAGACTGGGATTACACTCCTTTTACCCTAATACACAGTGTTGAAGCAGCTTGAGAAGTTTCCATCACCAGATACAACTGACAAAATCCTCGGAGATTGTCTGTTGAAGAGCTCTGGTTCCTGCCTTTGGGCTTGGGGAAAACAAACAAACACCAGTGCATTCACCACTTATCAACCAAATCAGTAGAGAGCAGCACTCTGCTGTTCTCAGGTGTGCAGAAAGATCTGCCTATCCTGCCTAATAATTGCATGGTTTGGTTCCCTTGGTTTACAAAATACACTGATCAAAACAGCTTGGCATGTGAAGCACAACACTTACCTCCTTATCTCATGACTCAAGATCATTCAGAGGACTCTAAATCCCCTATCCAAGAAAAATTTTGCAACACCTCCACAAACAGAAGAGCCCTGGAGCCTGTCCTGAGAGCCAGGAGCAGAGGCTTTGCCCTGGAACCAGTCCTGAAGCTGGGAGCCTCCACTGCACTCACCTCTGCACTCAGAGTACACAAAGGTCTGGGAACAAGCTGTGCTCCCATGTGGCTCCTCCAGACTCTTTCTCAGATTCAATAAAGAAAAACCTATCTACCCCTTCCCTCATCTTTCCCTCTTCTTTTAAATTAACTGCTTCCAAGTAAGCAGGTTGGTATTTACAGGACTTAATGGATGTTGACCTTGATGCTCTCTTCACCTTGTCTCCAGCACTCTCAGAAAGCCAGCTGGTTTTTATTAATTTTCTCCTTTTTGTCCTTCAGGTCATGTGTAAGAGACCAAGATGACTTAGTCAATATATGAATCATTAGAACAGCTCTGCACTTCCTCATTTTTGTAAAATCTGCCACTCAATCACAGACTGACTGGCTCAGATAATCTCTGCTGTAGCTGAGCACGTCTTGGCATAAGGCAGCAGATCCTTCAGAAGTAGCCAGAGCACACAGTCTGGAGAGGTTTAAAAGTTTGAAACACTGCTCTTAGTTCAAAAGTTTGAACTGCATCAACAAAGCAAATGCAACCAATGTGGGGACTAGAAAGCAGGAAAGATATTTAGTCTCTCTGGAAAAAGAGCCTTGCATTCAAAATGCATTTATTTGGGTATGAGTAGACATGAGGTGAGTTGATATGGAATAACACAGTGAGCCCTGCATTTAAAGCCAGGCATGAAAACTCCAAGCCACACAAACCATTCCTGCCTACTGCTCCTGCTGGACTATCACTGTCAGAAGATGACAGGAAATAACAAGAATTTGTTGCCAAGACACTATGGCTTATATTTAATTTATTTTTGACGTTTCACAAATTGAGTACCAATGTACTTATGTCCACAGAGATATGCTGGGAAAAAGAGGGAAATACGGTATCAGGAGTTTTTTGGAGTGAGAGGAAAGCCTAACTGACACTTAGAGTGAATAAAATGTATATACATAGACTACAGCAGCTTTGTGGGGACTCATGAATCCATCATGCTCTCAGTTGAGATCCAGATAGCATACATTGTCATGCAAATCCTTTACCAACAATAAATAATATGTGGCAGAAGAGATTGTTACTATTGTGCTTAACTACATATAAGGTTTCCACGATTCTGCTGTGCTGCTCTGCTGTCCACTCTGCAGCATGCCAAGGAAAAAAGCCATGGTTCATGCCTAACTGCAGGAAAAAGCACTGATATGAAAAGAACCATTTAAATGTCTCAAGACACTTCCATAGTGCACTGTAATAATCCTTAAATTAAGGCTGGGAATGGATCTAGTTCTTCCAAAGATCATCAGAAAGTCTGTGTTTAAGGTGCTTTAGAATATCAATATCACTATCTGATTAGTAGTTTTTCTTCATAAAGGAAATTGATACCTTATAGTGATGATAAATTTGCCTCAGTTTAGATGAGGGCAGGTAGTCTGTACGTACATCTGTCAGAAATCTCCCTTTTATCTCTGCAAGTAGCCTTAAAGTGTTCATTTTGGGGCTATGCCACCCAAGTGAGGGGTCTGGGATGCTGCAGGTCTCCCAGGCAACTGAAGGGCATCATCCTGCAAAAGTGCCATTTCTGCACAGTTCTGCTGCATATAATCACATACACTAGAGCTAACATTGATCACAGCCACATCATAAAATTGTGGAGGCCTCCCCCAAAGAGAGAACTGCATTAGCAATTTAATAATTGTATGCCTTCTGCATTTGACAGACTTCTCTTGAAATAGCTAATCAGCACTAATTTAAATGCAGGATAATTAACAGATACCCTCATGGATGAGAGCTGAAACAAGCCCTGAAAATGTAACCACTTGATGTCTTGTGTCATGCACTAATAGTTGGAGTCCTAGTCAGACAGAACAGACTTAAGACAGCAGGAACGAAATCTGATCACGGGGAGCCAAAAAGATTTAAAAACACATGTGCATTTCAGACCAGACTAGAATCAAACATTTGAGTCTTTTGCCCTTCAGCAGAAGACCAAAACAGTAAACACCATTTTTATCTTCCTTTCCCCATGTTTTGTCTTTAAATAAGCAGGCATGTTGGCATATTAACTATCTGGATATTTACCATCAACATACAAGTACCTCTTGGTATTGTTTCTAGAGTTTGTATGTGCTGACCCACCAAAGCACAAAGAGCCCAGAAAAATCTGTCTGCAGGCTGTCAAAGCATGTCTACATGAGAGCAGTTACTCTGAATCACAGTCAACACACTCAAACTTTGTTTGACTTACTTGCTAGGCTCTTGGGACTCGGGCAGATCCCAACTTCTTTGCTTGAGTGAACACCTCCTGGCAGTCTGTGACAGTTTTTCCTCAGCAAGGAGAGTAGCTTTGCAGGCTACAACCTTTTCCCCCTCAAACAGTCTCAAAACCTCATATAGCAGTCATTGAGTCAGTGGTTTGCTCATGTGACAGATGCTAAGAGTGCCTCAGTCACTTACTGCAAAATGCTTGGTACAAGATCCCATGGGAGAGGCAGACCAAGTGGGCTGAAGAGCCCCAGGAGAGGTGGCAGCTGGCTCTGTCCTGTGCTGAGAAGGACAGGAGCAGACCCGACCTGGTGCTGCAGGACATCACCCACAGGTACCTGACCTGAAAACCAGCCAGTGCTCCACAGTGGCACTGAGGGCAGGGTTGTGGCCCTGCTCTCAGGACTCATCAGAACTGCCCCAAGAAGGCTTCTCAGCTTCTGCCTTCCAGGCTCTGGTGCTCCTCTCTCTCCCAGCACAGGCAGGAAGAGCTCACTGCAGAAGCAGCCCCAGGAACCAGAGCAGAGCCAGGCAGGCGGGAGAAGCACCAGCATCTGGGGAGAAACAAACACGAGCCCACGCAACTGCATGAAAGCTTTTGCTCTGGGAGAGGGGAGCCACCTGCTTTAAAAACATGAAATACCTTATGAAAAGTAATAATGACCTTCTGTGACAAGGGAGGGTCACACCAGAACAACTGCCTCAGCTGAACTGAGCAGCTTAGCTTGCCAGGTAGGGTGAAATTAAGGGTTCCTAACCCCATGGTCCCTGTGAGGGGCTTAACACAAAACTTCTTTCACTACATTTGCATTCTACTGGCACTCAATTAAATACAGAGAGGAAAACAAGGAGACAGAGCTGGTGCTGCATGGAAATAAAAGTTAAACTAAATTTAAACTATTCCTGTAATATTGCTGTGAGAGCATGATTCTTCTGTCTAGTGTACTTAAGTTATGCCTCTCAGCATTATTGACCGTGAACCTGACAGTGTTCTACACAACATGGAACCAAAAGAGGAAGATGTGACATTTTATAAATAATAATGTCAAAGCTGACTAGTTAGACTGTCACCAAGTTATAACATCCATTCTTCTAGTAACATTTTTACCTTCTGGCGAACAGTTTGTCCTTATAGTGGCTATTACTAATATGTAATTAAGTTTATATAAACTAAGGAAGAAATTGACATACTATTTTGATTCACCTCTAAAAAGTACCCCAGGGCGTTTTTAAACATGACAAATGACCACAGTTGAGATTTTTATAAAATACACTTTAATCTTGCAGTCTGTAGCTATTTAATGATTTTGCCAGTAGCAATTTCTTATTCCATCTCCTCTTTTATTCAAAGCTTACCTACTGCAATGAGTCTTTATAAAGAAACACATTAATTAAATATGCCTTGGCTTCACTAGCCTAGGAAAAGACTATTAATCATTTCACAGCACAAGAACAACATAATACCTGCTATTGCTCCCGGGCACCTCACACAAACTGACTCCTGCCACGTGATGCAATTGCCTCCAACAACCCTGAGCACACAGACAGGCTTTCTCTCACCAGCCATTCATTCCCCTCACCTAAAGCAGCTGATGCATTTGTGAGATGTTATGGGGTATTTTTTTTCCTTTTCTTACAACCCTATAACAACATCTAGTGAAATGTATTTGTAATGTCCACCCTGCCACTGGACACAGGGAGGACACCTATGCTTGGGTGGGGCAGGGCTGTTGGTCCCTTCCTCCAAATCCTCCTGAGGGGCTCTCACCAGCACTGAGAGGACGCAGCGCTAAAGAGGAGATGCAGGTTTGTTATGAGCAGGGTCACTGAAATACAGAATTTTTAATGGAAAAAAGAAAAAAATATGAAAGAACAATTACTGATGGTTTCATATCACACATCCAAGGCACAACTTCATTCCCAGTTTTCTAATGTCATCCCTGAATTGGACTTCAGTCAGAATGAAAAGATGTGTCATGTGCATTTCATGGATGGTTGTCATAAACTGTTAATATTTCATTGTGTGAGAAAGGTACAAAAAAAGTTGTGGCTTACAAATGAAACAAGTAAATTATTCCTTGGCCTTAACTAGATTTTTTTAAAAGCTCTTTTAAGTAAGTTGACAATATGTGCTAGGCAGCAATTATTTTCCATGTAAACTGTTTCTTTGATACCCTACTTGTACATTCATTAATCATAGGTCACCCTCAGAGGTGCAAACTTCGTACTTGACAAATATTTAAAAAATCACAACATTTAGGGTGACTCTGGTCATTAGACATTTATTTTACCTAACACAGCAAAACGTATTCAGATTAATGTTCACTGTGCTTTGGGGACAGGAGCAGGTGACAACTCTAGCTACTAACCTCAACTGCTCTGTGTGGAATAGGTTATCCATTTAAGTCTGTAACTTTGAACTGGTTGACTTTTCTCTTCATGAGAGATCCTATTAACTGAGCTGACACTGACTCCATTCCTCACTTTTCCACTCTCTCAGGGTGAATCAAGGCATGCAGGAAACCACAGGTGCTCCAAGTTTTCTCTAACCCTTCTTTATCACTAATGGCCTCTTCCACTTCTGCCCTTCAGCCTCTCTCTCCCCAGTTCCTTTTTTCTTCTCCTGCTCAAGGCTTGTTAAGGGCTCTTCCCAGCACACAGTGGTGATACATACCTGTCCTACTGCTGTTGCATACCACATTTAGGGGTATATTTGATGAGGAACTTAGTAAAAATTCCCTTTCATGAACTGGTTTGCTCTGGGATTTCAGCAAAGGGAAAGGCACTGGGAGGTCATAGGAAGATGCTGCCAGACAGCAGCCTGGGAGCTGGAGGAAGGGAGCAGCTGGGACTAAGTGAAGGAAGTGTGATCTATCAGAGCAAGGTGGGAAATGAGGCTGTGAAAGGTGTGAGTTGAATGCTAACAACCTGAATGCTTGGCTCAGGCCCTCTCCCTGTCTTCTGCTGCAGCTCCACCAAATCCTCTCCTCTTTGCATCCCTGGCTGTCCCTAGCTGTTTTCACCCTGGCTCAGCCACACAGCTACCATGACCATTTGGCTGGTTGGTGCTAAGCCAGTGGCTAAAGCCCAGTGAGTAACAACCTCACCCTGTGGAATGTCCCTGCACAGCCACCAGGAAGGGGTGAAAATCCCCTTTTGGCTGTTTGGACAACACTCCACTTTGGAAATAATCCTGCAGGATCTCCAATATTCCTCATAGTTTTTCTTGACAGCCCATTGTCCTTCCCAAAGAGATGCTCCAGTTCTCATTTTACAAAAGAAGTATTTGACATACAGTGACCTCAAACAGGTCACTTTCAGGGCGCATGGGGCAGAATAGACAACCAAACCCAAGTCCCTGATCATACAAACCATAAGCCATCTTTCCTCTTCTGTTCAAAGCTTAGATAAATTCCCTTCACAGTTTCCAAATCAGAGGTGGAATTGATATATTTGATAAATATCAGTAACTGGGGGTAATTGATACATCCCATTAAAAAAAGAACAACATGTGTCTTCAGAATTAGGAAGATGTACAGAGAAGCTAAAAGAGCCAAGGTTTACTTATAAAGTTAATATGACACAGGAGGTACTTTCTGTGCTTACCTTCAGCACTGTGATATTCCATGCAAAACTCTCAATGGCTTTGCTTAATTTTCTTCCTTTCAAACCCTCTTTTGTCCCAAGGTTATGAAGCTCTTCATGGAATTCCATTCCTAAAAACACAGATTGCCACATCACTCTATGCACAACTGATTTCCCCATAAAAATGTTGAGTGAGCATTTTCAGTCTTGCAGCTGGGAGATCCTACAATCTCCTCCTGTGCTTCCCCCCCTTCCTTTTCTTTTTATTATTCCATTCCTGGGAGAACATTTTCCAGAATTAAGGTGCCATGTACAACTTTGGGGCTGTGTTTCCACTTGGTTTGTGGCTCTCCTTGCCAGTGCTGGGGTTCCACACAGGCACTGGTACCTGCACAGACACTCCTCCAGCACTTCTGCCTGCAGCCTGCACTACTGCCAATACTGTGACAAAAGGCTTGTCACTCTCCTTGAGTTGATGACTTTGCACCTTGGGAGGCTCTCTGACACATGTGGAAGATACCTGTTCAGCACAGCAAATGCAGGCTTCCATGCACATCTCCTCATTAATCTTTATCAGAGATACAGAAAAGCCTTTTCACTCCACAAGGATAAATTACATCAGAAGCACATAACTCCAATCACAGCACTGTGACTCCTGCAGCATGGACAACTGAGACTTCAATCACAGCCCTGTTGCATTTCATTGCTAGTTTCTGTGGCAAACATCTGCAGATCTGTTGCTGGATACAAAAATTCAGGAAATCAGGGAGCAAATGAAAAATCTTAAGATATCCAATTAGCCCACCAATTTCACAAGATCTGCACAGTGCAGGCAACCATTTCTCTGAGTCTGGTATGGATTGGGAGATAAAGAAGAAAAGAGCTGTTTATGTTCCCTTAATTTGTACCTTACAAAGGCCAAACTGGCACTAAATAACTCCACAGTATCTGAAGCCTATCCTGGCTGAACAAACCAAGCTCCATCTCCAGTTGTTTCATAGCTCTCCCTCCCTTAACACTTTAGGATAAATGTCACTCATGAATTTGAGTTTCATTGAAATGACATCAGAGAAATGCCAATGGAGAGAACATCTGTACAGTGCAGATGCAGAGGCAGCTTGGCAGGTGGCTGAAGGAGAGTCCAAGGCAGGCTTGCACTCAGCACAGCCTGCCCAAAGCACTCCTGGAAGACTGACATTGGTTTTTCTTACCATGCACCAACTCCAGGAGCTCAGTAACACTGACGTGGTTCAACCCCACACAATGCAAGATTTCTCTATTGTTTATATTCCAAACCTCCACCAACTCACAGGCTTTGCTTGTCAAG
Organism: Setophaga petechia; assembly: GCA_024362935.1. Taxonomy (NCBI): domain Eukaryota; kingdom Metazoa; phylum Chordata; class Aves; order Passeriformes; family Parulidae; genus Setophaga; species Setophaga petechia. Next base: position 27,680,996 of record JANCRA010000005.1, read on the forward strand.
GCTGATGGAGTTCCTGCAATACATCCTTTGGAAAACTGTCTAAATAACTGCACCTCAAGCAAGATTTCCTTGCAGGTGTGCTTCATGCCAACTGACTTACAAATCATTCAATTAGTAAAAGAAAATCTTCAAATTACTTGCTTTGTCCTGGGAAAACATAAGAAGGTTAATGGATCTTAGCTCTACGTGGACAGCCCTGCCTTCATGCAGCATCCTTTTAGTTATTCTTTCCTCTGGACCTCACTTCTCCACCTGTAACATGGACATAGCACTGCCCCAGAAAGAGCCACAAACATTTGTTAGGCTGCAGGTAGCAACACCAGCTAAAGCTTTTGCAGAGCCAGTCCTCCAGGCTGGTGCTGACCCCTGTGCATTGGCTGAGTCTGCACATTTAAAAAAAAAAAAAAAAAACAATAAAAAACCAGTCACACAAGAACCAGTCTGGAAAAGCCAGCAGGACCCTGAGGCACACGGAACCCAGACCAAAACAGGCTATAAAGCAGAGGTCTGGTGGAACACGTGTTCCAAGGAAGCAGCACTGGGGTGAGGTAAAGGACAATGTCACAGGCAGTTATACCTCTGACACCTCTTAATTTTGAGTGCTTCATCTCACCACATTTAAAGTGTTAGATAAAAATTTGCCTAGGTAACATTTGCAACAAACTAACTGGCAAATGAGCACGGGGAGAGATATCTCTCTCTTAGTCCTTTCCTCTCTAAATCTCATGACTTCAGAGAAGCACTTCTTATCTCTCCAGTTGCCTTCTCAATCAGAAATTTTAAGGCTAATAGAGCAAACAGAAATGAAAATACATGAAGATGCAGTAGCAAACCAAACACACTTGAATTTTTTTTTTCCGGGGGAAGGGAGGAGAGGGGAACTTCATGGAACTCTGGAAATCAGTGTGGTGGCATGCCACTGCATGATATTTTCCACACACACCTGTTCACAAAGACTCCAGTGCCCAGAAAAATGTCATGGATTCTTCTCTCTGCACAGATCAAGCTCAGCAGAAAGACATTGCTGAGAGTCTGCATAGTTTAGTGGTAAGTATTGCTCTTAAATTTTACCTTCTAGAGACGCGCCTGGTGCTGCATTTCCTTGTTACTGCCCCTTTCCTTAACCCTCTGCACACGATGAAGGCTTGGGCAGAGGAATTTTATGCTGCTTATGCAGATCCACAGAACCCAAGGCATGTCACAATGATGAGACCCATGACTTCCAGCCAGACATGGCCACTTGCCTCTTGTCCCTTTGCTACCACAATGCCAGCATGGCTAAAGAGCAGAGACTGGGTTCCATCCTGCTCTTGGCACCACATAAAATCAGTTAAATGCTACTGTTGAAACAGCTTCCAGTTTCTCCAAATTAAAAAAATGAATTAAAGTATTAACTACAATATTATTATTACATAACTTACATTTCATAGAAGAAAATGGCTGTAGCCTGCATCACTTGCCAAATTCAAAAATGCCTATCAGAAACAATAGTATTTGTAATTGTTATGGTCCTGTGGGTATAAAAACCTCTTGTCTGCTCTGTGTTCAAAGGGAAAACTGAGCTTGAGAATGCACTCATTAAAGGCACCATGCCTTCTCACCCCTCTCTTTTTAGTGCCTTTTTGGTTCATTTGACTAATTTAAATGCAGTCAGACACTTCAGAGCTGTAGAGCAGATGGAGAAATAGCTTCTAAGGTGAAAGCTGAGTATTTTTGTCTGATCCAACACCTGCATTGCTATTGGAAGATGAGCCTTCAGGAGGGTAGAGCATGCCAGAGAAAGATCAAAATGCTCGCTTACATCCAGGTGAAAAATGCTATATTAGTCACAAACTGTAAGTAAATTATGGCACATTATTTCCCATCTTCCACCCAGAACTGCTCACTATAAATGGATTACCTGCTTTCTGGCACTGAACAATCTTGTCATGAGTGGTGTCTGCTGTCTCAATAAGAACCCTGCTCTCTTGAATCATCTGTCAAAAAAAAAAAAAAAAGAAAAAAACATCAGCATTACCAGGGTTTACTGCAACATCTAACACACAGAAAGTACAAAGGCTGAAATTGGAGAGGAGGTTTGCTCTGAGAGCCATATAATAAATATTGGATCCTTCCTTCCTATGGGGGCCTCCCACATCTGTGTCAAGCTAAGTATCAGTTGCTCTGAAAATGTTTTGCTCCAAAAGTTAATGGACAGCTGTTTTACATCCGTGAGACACCACTGCAAACAATATGAAAGAAACACAAGTGATTTCAGAAGAAAACAGATTTAGCAGACAAACTTCATTCTATGTTCAACTAAGCCCTTTCTAACTGGTGTTTTCTTAAAAGGGAAAGTAAGTATAGTCCTCAACACAGGTGGTTATTAAAAATGTTACCAAGTGTTGAATAGAGCTGATTTCCAGAGGTATTTAAGCCTGTGCTGGATTTTATTCTATGCAACAGTTCAGACACTTATAGCAGTTCTTGAGTTTCTCCTCTGAGAAACTGAGATCCAAATCCTATCCTATCCTCAATATTTCTGTTGAAATTTAACAGAAAAGACAAAACAAAACAAAAAAATCCACCTAAAACCAAACAAAACAGAAGCAGCAGTTTCAACAAGCTTACTCACAAGTTTCAAGACACCTCCCCACTTAGACATCTTCCTAAAATAGCCCATTAACAGCAAAATGAGAGTCCATCACCTGAGAAGTTTCCTGAGCCTCCCTACATGCAAATACTATTCTCCTTTCATTGTTACAAGCCTCCAAAACCTCTCAGAAGCCCAGGCAAGCAAAAATATTGTTCCATTGTTCTGTTTTGTGAAATTGCAAAAGGTGGTACATACATCTGTAATGGAAGGCAAGAATATGCTGTGTAACAAACTGTGCCTGAGAATAACCTCACTGTCCTGGGATATCCACCACAAACCTCAATCAAACCCAAACAGCATGAGAGCACTGCCAATTAGAAATGAAGCAAACTCAAGAGTGACTGCCTAAAGTTACACCCTGAAATTAGAAAAATCACCACCTGAAAGCTTTGCCAAAATGCAGCAACTACTAAAAGCCTCCCTGCTTTCAAATACGCTAAATATGAAAATCCAAGTAGTAGGTTTTGAGGGTTTTAGTGGAAGACAGCATAACAGTAATAAATTAACACTTGCAAATTAGCACATCTTACTGTTTTAATTAGACACAAGGAATGAGAGACGCTTCCACTTGTCACACTCAAAGTTCCAGATTCTGGAGGAATTTAGATCCAAAGTTTGCTTCTCATCTCATCTTTATTTCTAATTAAATGTACTAAGGGTTCATTTAACAAAAATACCTATGCCTTTCCTTTGATATAAAAAACAACACATGGAAAACAAAATCCATTATCAGCTTCACAGGCAGAGTGAAAAAAGCCTGATATACCTAGAGAGTGCAAAACTGTTTTTTAACAGAACATGCCCAGTGGATATGCCTGAGATTTAAATTACTTTCAATAATGTCCTTTGCCTTTCATTCTTATTACTTACTTGTTCATGCATCACACTGATTCTTTTGCTCTTTGATATTTTCCCTTGTCATCTAGAAAGAAATGACAATTTCTACCCACTCTCTGGCTTTTCTGTACCACAGCACATTATCCTTTTGTGCTGAAGGAGCCATTCAGCTGACAACTACAAATCCCAAAGGATGAGCAGTGAACACAGTACGAGTCCCAAAAATCCTGCAAGTCACTGGAGAGGCAGCCAGAGGCCAAATGTGCACCTCTTGCACACGCAGAGCTGGGGCCTGTGAGGCAGTGCCTGCACTGCCCAGTCCAGCCAGGAGATCCCAGCATCTCCATGGCTCCTGCACCCCATGTAGCCATCACCCTGGGCTTGGGTCCCCACTGGGTCTGTGCCTGCAATTCCTACCCAGCAGCAAGGTTTGCCCTGTGAGGTCAGCTGCAGCCAGGCTGGGACAGGACATCCCATGTGTCAGACTCTCCTGTGCTCACATCCCTCAAGCAGAATGTGACTTGTGAGGTTCTTGTATACACACACGCATACACACACACACACACACACACACACATATATATAGCCACAGGAAATTATCCCACCACGCACAAAAAAAGCAGGCTCGAGAATCATTCAACTACTGGGCCTACTCCCAGGAGTTTCTGGTTTGCCTGTTTAAGGATTCTCAGACATGAAGGTATTATATTCATTTTTTAAGAGCAAAGTAGCACTAGGATGTCAATTTTCCCTTGCTGCAGAGTAGGTAGAGCAATTCTCTACTCCTTTGATGCTAACATCAAAGTCTCACTACCTTCAGCTCAGCAAGAACAAACAATTAAAAACAGATCATGCAGCAGAATTTAACCTGTTCCCATCTTCCTATCTGCAGTAATCTTGACAAAAATAAGCAGCTTTTGTTCCATGACAAATCCTGAAAGTGGTTTCAGAGTTCCTCAGCTCAGTAACTAGGGTTAAAGGGCAGCCTCAGTTCATGACCTGGCATCCTCCCTCACGCATTCTTTAGGAAATAATGCACTAGGTAGAAATAATGGGACCCAAACCAATTTGAGGTAAGATTTTGGCTGGCCTATGGCACCTTTACCACCTCTGAAAACACAGTGTGCAGGACTCTATATCCCTACATGACAGGCCAGACTCTGCCCCCAGCAAGAGCTGCATGTGCAGTTTCAGAGGGCACAAGATCCTGCTTGTTAATGCTGCTGTAAAAGATGGCAACAACAGGACAGGGCAAGGACACAGCCTGGGAGCTCACTTGGAAGAACAAACAGTTTCAAACAGTCAAGAGTGTAAAAGGCAAGTAACTGCTATCCAAGAATAAAGTTACAGCATAGGGTCATGGCATCTAGATACACTTTTTCTTTTTTGTCACCAGTTTTGAAATGAGTCCATGATTTCCCAGTTGGAATCATTCATTCCCTGCTTTTCCAGCTGCCATCACTTTTGAAACCCTGCTCAAGGATGTCACCTACTTCTTCTAGAAGGAACAAGAACCAGAAGCCCTAAAAACACGACATGGAAGGCTGTGAGATTTTCTGCTGGGAAGGTAACCTCATACAGGACAGCCTGAGATTTTCAAGTCCACTTTTGCCAGTAATATATCTAAACCCACCAGCCTATCTCAAAAGTGAAGAGTGAGCTTTCTGATGTTTGCAGCGTGAGTTTCCATGCATCTTTGCCCTGCTCAGATCTGCACTGAGCAGCCCTCCAGGCAGCTGTGCAGTCCCAGCCATCTGGCTGGAGCCCATCAGGATGCTGTTTAACGTCAGCTCCCAAATGGCAGCTCGCTTCCATGAGTGACTCCCACAGAGCAAGAGATGTCCCACTCCCTCAGGACTCCTGTGTTCCACCAGAGTGTGTTAACTCCTGAATGCTGAGCTTCAAGGGATTACCATCCAAGTGGCATAGACTGAAAAGCAACCTTTAGAGGATGGATGTTGGTATCTGGGTCCACTCCGAGGGAGGAAATTTTTATCAGCTACTGAAGCTGGCAGGATTTCTTGGAATAACTTGCATTTTCCATGTCAGAAAGATAGTGATAAACTTTACTGATTGATGTGCTTAACATAACTGGAGGGTTGAGGGGGAAATTGGACAAAAACAAGAATGAAAGCACACAAAACTTGATTCTGGTATAGAGAAGAAGTATAAACTTGATTCATCACAACCCACCTGAAGCTCTCTGTAACAATCATGGTGGAGTCTCAAAAAAAGCATAGGAAGCAGGAGCTGGCACAAACCCAGGAGTTCTCTCCTTATCCCGTATGAGAGACCCAGGAAGTGAAACAGACCAAGGGCTGAAAACATAACTGACCTGTCTCAGTTTACTGTCTAAGAATAGCATGGAATATCAAATTTAAAATCCCAGTGCTTCACACAAAGAACAATGCTTTCCTTTGTCACTTCTGTTAAACTAAATAAATTTTAAGTGAAATTTAAAATATCTTAATACTGAGGGCATCACATTACTCACATGAAATTAACAGGGTTATTTATTGCCTGTACTAAGGGCAGTTTAATCACAGGATCAGTACAAACTGAACAAAAGAATGTTCTTTTTACTTTAATGAACTCTTGTGCTAAAGACCAATTTCTTCTTTTCATTGTGAATTATTCTATAAATTGAAAAGGAGAGAGGAAATTAACAGAGCAGTCTCACGAAAAGAAGACAAAAAAGAGGGGAAAAGTCCCTGGTGGCAAATTAAAATACTGCTCCTGCTGGAAAGATAAATGAGAAAAAATGGACAGTTCAAGGAAACCTCTCATAAATATTCCAAAGTTGACTGAACAAATTGACTGAACATGAGACTAAAAGGAAGCTTTCTCTTAGGTGTCTCCTCATGGCCATTGTCCCAATTTTCTATGCCTTTCATTGACAATGAAGAGTTTTGCCTGGTTACAAAAAAACCCCAAGAAACCCAAAAAAACCAACAAACAACAAAAAACTCTCAAAAAAAACCCCAAACCCAACATCGATCAAAAATAAAAGAAGTTACAAAACCACAACCAATTCAAAAAACAGCTGAAGAGAAAACTGAGCTCATGAAAATTTGAGTAGCATTGAGTATTTCTTGTACACCTCTGGGACAAGAAACAACCAGGCCACCAGCTGTGTGTCAGCAAGTTTTGCAAGAAAAGAAAGATGGGTATGCAGAGCCAGGACATGGGAAAGAATGCTGCTGGCCACCATTCTGTCCCAGTATAGCTCAAGACAGATTTCGGGATCTGAGTCTTCTCCTGCAGCAGCCCAGCACGAGAAACAGCTATCAAGGATGGTTACATGAATTGGAAACATCTAAAATAACTTATTGACACACACTAGAGAAGAAACTGCATAAAATTCACCTTAAATTTCAACTTCATGTTTTCAGTTAGAAATATTTCTGGGAAAATGTGGAATCATTGCTGCAGGATGTGATCTGTGCATGAAGACCAGTCCTCTACAGAACAGCAGGAGCAGTGGAGGAAAAGAGAGAGGTCAGTTTTCAATATGCTTATGCTAAAACAGCGTAACTGAAGTACCCAACTGGAACCTCCTTCTCTAAGGGAAGTTCTGATTTGACTCTTTTCTGATTCTGTTTTAGAAGTGACCAATGGACATGACACATACAGAGCAAGAAACTTTGAGAGCAGCGAGTGAGAGAATTGTAAGAAGCATAGAAAGAAACAGGACTTTCCTTAATAAGAAGTGGGAAAAGAAACTAACTTTCCCAGTCTATGTCCAATTTTGGACGGAAAATTCTTTAAAACAAATACAAATTCAAGACAATGTCCATGTGCTGGACTGTGTTTGACGTCAGTGAATTATGACACTTCTTTGGCAGTGGATGCTCTGCTCTGCAATATCCCTTGTCTTCAGCTGCTTAGAGAATTGTGAAAATGCTCCTCTGGGGGTGACTCTATCCCAGCTGAGGTACGAATTTCAGTGAAAAAGCTCACAAAAATCTACTTAGTCATTTTGCATTTAGATAAAAACTGGAAAAAGGATTTTCTCCTTGGGAATGTAGTCATGCCTGCACCAAAACAAACCCAAAACGACTGAATATGAAAGAACAGCAGACAAAGAGCAGTTCACCTGACACACACTTCAGTAGACCTCTGCTAGCATGCATGGACCTATATCCATGTCAACAAAACCACAGCCATTAAAATACCTCTTCTTATTTCCCATGCTTGCATCCGCACATGAATATATCGGGCAGACACACTAACCACAATCTGTTTCCAAACAATTCTCAACCAAAAAAAATCCTAACTTCACAGGATAACTGTTTGCAATGAATAATTCAACCATCTGTCAGGTCCAGCTGGGCTCCATCCCTTCTCTTCACATGGAGTAACTCCTTTTTAGGTGTGATCAAAGAACACCAGCATTAATTTGACAGGTTGTGAGGCACACTGCACATGCTGCCCACCTGAGCAACCACCAAGGGGGAGCACACAGGTAAAGAGGCAGAGTGAGAGCCCTTCCTCATGGGAAAGGAAAGTTCTGAAGAACAACTCTAAAAGTGGCAGAGTACACTATCCTAGGATGTGTGTGGGAAGCAATGACAGCAGGACCAGAATCCATTCAGCACGCTCTACGTATGGAATCAACTAAAGCTGTAAATTGAAATTAGCCATTCTACACTGCGTTTCTGATCATTGACACACTTTTCAAAATGGCTGTGTATTGTCAACAGTCCATCTTATTTTCTTGATTTTGGAAAATCCTATTCCTTCCTCTCCTCTGCAGAAATTCCTATACAACCCAGTATTATCAGTTATCAACCCAGGCTCTTCCTACATGAGACATGGCCAACAGTACAGCTCCACTAAGCCACTGCAATGCCTCCATAAAATGAGGGAAACACAGTCCTGAAAAACTGTTCCGGTTCCTTAAACAAAGCACATTAAATTTTATTCTAATGAAGTCTCTCTCAAAAGGAAATATTTAATGCAGAGCACAATGGTAAAATTAATTGCCCAGGAAAAAACAAACAAACGGCACAAACGGGTCTTTGTCTATCTCACAGCTGACAAAGGCTGAGCAGGAGGGAACAGACAGTTAATTGTTTTCCAGATCATTGTGGCAGGTTTCTGAGCACTTGCACCTCCATTTCCCTGGACCCTCAGCCCTGTTTAAGCCCCATTAAGCACACAGGCAGAGTCTATATTTTCTGTGGTAAAATAAAAAGGTATATTCAGTTGGCAATTTTCTGTAAGGGGGAAGAATTCTAACACATTAGGGCTGTTTTCATCAGAAATTATTTTCAAAGCAGGCTTTTCAAAGAATGTGGCACATGTAGTGTTTTCAGAACAGCAGCACTCAAGCTGCTGCTTACCCAGCACTCAAACTCCCTGTGCTGTGGGGCCCAGTGAGTGGGGCAGACCTGCAGTAACACTATGAGATTTAGGGTCAAACTTTTTTCCATTTGACTGTAAAAGGAATTAAGAAGTGTAGCCTGTTCATACAAGAGACAAGCCAATATAAACAGATTTTATTTTACGCATTTAAAAATGCTCTTAGGCCTTTTCATTCGAAAAGCGCTTTGAAGTGAAGAGACATGCAGCAAGCACTTGTGGATCCAGTTCCTTGAAGTCATATTTATCAACAATATAAAAGGCTGAACTGTAGCATATCTTGAATTAAAATCAATAAATAAGCTAAAATATTTTATATTGCTTTCCACTAACATCTCCTTGTGTTCTCATTTGCACAAAAAATATTAAAAAGAAATACACATTGGATTACATGAAGTCATTATATAGCATGGAGAAGACCCTTGTCAACACTGAAAATGCAAACCCCTTCCCAGACTGTGATTTCAAATATCAAGATTGATAGAGACAGTTCATTTATTCAAACACAGAAAAGGCTAAATAGATTTCAATATTCTGCTGCTGGCATTTTCTCAAAAGGCAAACATCCAAAATGTAGCAAAACCACTTATTAAATCCAGCTTTCTTTTTCAGAAGTGAATAGTTTTAAAAAAGAGGCAGTCACAGCCAAAGTGGGTAAAAAAAAAAGTATCATGTTCTCCTTAATAGAATTATATCTCAAATCAACCCTTGCATAGGCAAGGCATAACTCCCTTCCTCTCTCTCTGATTTTGAACTGTTTGCACGCTCTCTTGACATTCAAGTAACATTTTCCCCCATCGGAGACAAATGTGAGAACAACCATTATTTAAAACAGTTATACAAGTGTTTCTGTCTAGATCCAAAAGAGGCCTTTCACCTATTTAAATTGAAAAACTGTTTCCAAAGTACAAGGAGGCCTTGAAAAGTCCCATGCGTACTCTTCACTATATAATTACAAAGATAAGAGATGACACATTCGTTTTGGTAAAACTCCATTAAGCAGGCCTCCAAAGACAGAAAAATCTCTTATTTATGTGGTATTTGCTCTGTCACAAAGACATGAGACCGTGTAGCAAATCTACCCCAGAAAGATTCCATCTAAAATAAGGCAATCAACTGGATTTTCAAATCCTTGTTCTGGTATTGTTACAGCTGGCATTGTATTGCCATAACTTAATCACTTCCAAGTACTAGAAACTATTCTGGAAGGAACCCAGGGGTTATTTAGGAGTACTTTTAGTATTTCTGTTTTAATCAACATCAGTGTCTTCTCCCACCCCACAAGCGGATTTTCCCTTGAAAAGTGTGTTATAAAGGCAAAAAAAGAGATGCAAGGAGGTGGGCATTTGGCACATTGAATAGCTGGTCAAAGCTGTGACCACTTTTTGCAACCCATCAGGGTCTCTGGAAACAATTCCATACTCCCAGTATTATTCACCATTTTATTCCTTATGAACACAAGCTGCAGAAAAAACCGTTGTTCTCTGAACATGAGTGGTGATTCAGCCTGGCTGCCACAGTGCACTGTTTCAGTCAGGCCCGGCAGAACTGTGCCTCTTGCTGTCGGTTGCTGCACACTGCCAAAAAGGTTGGGAAGCAGTGGGGCACCCCCACGGCCCAAGAGGCACAGCGTGACAGCAACTTCTGCTGCTGGAAGTCACGCACAGCTGTTGCTCAGTCACCCACAGCAGTGACATATGTCATACAACGAGCAGCAGCACTCAGCTGGAATGATTCCAGCTCGTGTCTCTGCATTTGTGCAAGCATTCCTGTACCATACTGACCTCTCCTTCCCCGTGCAAGAAAATGGGCATTTTAACCTTCCCTTCCAACACTGCCATGCCCTCCCCAAGAGCAACACTGACCATCTGACAGGCACAGGGGCAGCACTTAACAGTGCTGCTGGCAACGCGTAGGGAAAGGGAGGGCTCAGCTCTGCCTGGGAACCGCCATGCTGCAGCTCCCCATCTACTGGCCTTGCGCTCTGCTGCGGGGAGGCCAGCGAAGGGCAGCACACAAATCTTGCTGCTTCCCAAGGACAAGGACTACCAGTGCCAGCACAGGCTGAATTGCCACTAGTTATGTAAACAAAGTCCTCTTCAAACGCCAACCTGTGCTAGCCACAACCGTGTTTCAAAAAGGAAACAAAAACAAAAAGCCCAGTGTGGCACTGTGGTGACTGAAGGCCAACTCGCTGAGCCCGAGTCATTTGAAGAGCCTTGTTTGTTTAACTGGAACATTTGGGCGTGTGAAAGCCACGGGCACAGCCTCATTCACAACAGTGGGGAAAGGCAGAGGGAGCAGGGCTGAAGCGCTTACCAGGTCATACGCTGCCAGGACCTTTTTCTGCACGTCGGGCACGGTGCCCAGAGGCTCCAGGTAAGGAAAGGTGTCCTTCATGCAGAGGGCCACCGAGGGCGCGTTGTCGCTGCTGACGAGGCGCGAGGACAGGGTCAGGATGCACTGCTTGAGGCTGGCGATGGGCGGCAGCCCACACAGCTCCTTCACTGACACCATGGCGTTCTGGGCAAGGACACAAACACTTTCAGCACGTGTGGCCACTTGCCACTCAGTCCCCCCTGCCTGCCATCTCCTTGACACACCTTTCCTCTTCTCCCCTCTGATGGGAGGCAGTGCTATCCTGCTGTTCACCATCCCTGGGCCCTCCATGGACCACGGGATTCCAGCTCACACAGGAATTCCCTGCCAGCCCCATTCTCTTTCCTGAAGCCCACCGCCAGCTCCAGCTTTCTCCCAGGCTCAGGCATCCCAGCTGCCAGCTCTTCAGCTACTTTGCATTGCAAACCAGCCCTAACAGGGAGAAGTTCTGGTCCTCAGCATATTAAACCATCAGCCTAAAATGCTATTTCTCTTCCCAACTGCTCAGACTCCAATTGCTTTTGATGCTGTAATCACTTTGTTCTCCCATCATTATCATCCTCCAGCAAGAACAAGTTTGACAGACCTTGTATTTCCCATGGGAAAGGCAAGCAGGAAAAACTCACTTTGTTTTCAGCCTTACATTATCACATCATAAAGAAACACACACACTCTTTCCCCTCCATAGGTCACATGTAAGAAAATCAATACCAGATATACAGGTCAAACAAAACTGACACGCCAGGATTTATTTATTTACCAGGTCAGAGGATATACAGCTGACATGCACCCATCATTTAGCTTCTTGAGTTGTACAAGAAGTGACCAAGATGCACAGAAACCAAGTAAGATATTATAACAACCCATACCTTGCAAATGTTCCTCCCATAAGTTGGTGAAAAAACCCCAAATAATTAGACAATGCCTGGCTATGTTCTTCTCATTAATTAAATATGACAGCATGCAGTTAAATCCAAAAATGTGTCAGCATTCCCCATAACATGATCTTTTCCTGAACTTTTGCTTGGAAGGCACAGTAATACTGTTTCTGAATCAAATTCAGGGAATTTTCATTTATATAGTTCATATATAGTGCCTGACCTAGACAGAAGGTGGAGTCAGCAGTTCAAACTAGTTACTTTCAAGGTCTGAAGGAAAGGAAAGGCTGGGAAGAGTTTCCCATTCTTAAAAATATGCTGAGACAATTCCTTTGAGAGTGATTTAAAGCTTATGTCATTTTGTAAACTTTTCCAGCTGTCAACATTTCATTTGCTTTAGACTCCATCCAGAAAAGTGGGGTCAATGAAGTGCTACATGTTTTTCTCCTGTTTTTGAGAGAAAAAAATGAACTGTTTCTGTGTCTTTACCAAGGAGATAGCTACAGCTGATTCCAGCCATTTATTATGGAAAACTCATTGTTTAATGCAACTCAGTTTTGTTTCTAGGCAGTGCCTGAAGCTCAGAATTGAGCTGTCCTTTAATCAACCCCCAGTTTCTCCCACCACAGAAGAGAGCGCTGGGGACGCTGTTGTTTGGCTTTGCTGCCACTTCACATCCTGCCAAGCACCAAGGTCCAACCCAAGCCCTTGTGACAGTGCTGTGCACCTGGGCCCTGATGCTGCTGGCCACAGCAGGCTCTGCTGCATGCAGCAGCACGGGTGCAGGGACAGAGTGCCAGGGGACCTTCAGAGCCAAGACACGGCACTGGTGTCTGTGCCAGCCCTCAACCAGCCCAGACAAAACAGCTATTCAGCAGGGAGGAAACTGCAATCCAAGTGGCATTCACTGCCTATGTTGAACATCTGCAGCCCTGGGGCAAACAGTGGCAACACACACTCAGGAAAACATGCTGCTCTTTGCACAGTGGGTTTCTTTGGTGTACACAAGACCTTAATGACACATTCACTGACTGCTACTTATATTTCACCAAAGAAAATTAAGAGCATAACTCTCACTCAATTAGCAAAACAAAAGCTTGTTGATGTTTTTTAGAACCAATGAGGAAATACAGTATTTGGGACCAGAGGCAGGGGACACAAATGTACCCTCAATTCTGCTTCCTCAGGGAAAAAAATCAACCAGTAAAACACGTTTGGAAAGGGCATACTGACTTTTAAAACATTTCTGCCTAATTCTACATTTGCTTGTTAGCTAGCACCTGTAACTATCAGCCTGCCAATGTCCATTTAAAGGTTGACAAGAGCTGTGGGTCTGAAATTTCTCCAGCTTCCACCAGCTTCAGTAAGCCTGCCCTAGCAGCAGCTCACACGAGGACTTTCACTTCCACATTCAGGACACACCAACACATACAATGGAAATCTCATACCTGCATATTTTCTCTCATGTCAGTAGCCTCTCGCAATGGGTGCACTGCCAGTTTAAAGATGTCATCAATAACCTTGAGACCAGTGTTCCTCAGCATGGTGTACTCCCTTGCCTTCTTCCCTATCCTCACTGAGAGGCTACGCTTCTGTGCCTTCCCGCCTCCACTGCGGTTGGTTATTGCAATGTGAACAAAGAGGGTAACGTGCTCCATGATATCGCCAACGAAAGAGCGCAGTGGGATGTGCCTGTATCCAGGCTGTAAGCACTCCAGCGGGATGGTGTACTGTCCTATGAACTCATCACCAATGTAGTCATCATCCAAAACAACAAAGCGGATCATGGCCAGCTCCGGTAGATTGATCTGGAACTCAAAGCTCTCATCAAAAATAGGGTTATCACTGTTCTGCTGCACAGTTTTAGTTCTTTGTTCGGTGCAGTCTGCAGGAATCCCGTGTATTTCTATGCAGACATAGGGGTCTATGACATCCCCTTTTGCACACGCACCCTTGGGCTTTGGAAAATTCTGCCCACTGATAATTTTGACATGTAGGACCTGCGGGGAGACCCCAGGAACAATGCCCTTGGTATTTGCGCTGAAGTAAGACACCTCGTCACGCATCACTGAAGGCCTGAGAACATACCCGCATCCTCCGTTCTGTAGAAACCAACCAGTGTGCAGGTCCATCATGGGCCCTGGGGTCTGATAGTTCATTGCCACTATCTGGCAACCACAGTTCCAAAAATCTTGAGGATTTAAGTTACTGGAGTCTATCCTCATAGCACTCGGGTATACCCTAGACAGGAACTTTTTGTTGTAGTTCACAAAATCTTCAGGGTATTCATTTGCAATCCGACTGGCTTCTGCCTCACTGAAGGAGCACATTTCCCAATAATTTTGGGATTTCATGGATGTCTCAAAGTCTTTGTACTGGATAGATTTGCAAAGGGACACCAAGTCAGACAACTCCTTGCAGAGCCAGATCAGCTTTGGTTCCCTTGAGAAGTCCTCTGACAGTCTTCGGGATATTTCAGCCTCTTCATCTTCATCTGTGACCTCTCCTTCTAATACATCCTGGCCACAAGGCAGTTTCTTCCCCTTCACAATGATCTTCATTTTCAGTTTCTCAGGTGATGGGAGGTAGGCTTCTGAGGATAAAGGTGCCTCTGTGTACAGTTTGTTCCCAAAGATTCTTTTCATGTGTTGCACCACCACCTTCTGCTGCTGCACAGAGCAGTGGTTCCCCAAGCACAGAATAAGAGGGTATTCTGAGGCAAAGAAGGCCAATTTGTTTATTACTTCGATGACATTTCGAAAGGCAAGCGGCGATGTCATGTTGTTGCGGTTACAAATAATGGGTTCATTATCTGGGCCGTCACAGACGTCCAGTTCAATACTCCGGCAGCTCATCTTCAAAGCTCTGACATAACCATTGATATCAGCTGGCCCTCTGAGCTGGTCTTCTATTAGATATGTATTGTGGGATGCATTGATGTAGTAATGTGACAAAGGCTGTGTCATGTCTTGGACAATTTTTTTGTGCTCTGGGTCAAAAATATCACATTCTGAGGACAATAAGTACTGAGTAAACCCATCAATGGCAAGAAAACCTTTCAACCGCCCTTCTTCAGAAAGCTCATACCTGCGTATAATATCTAGACACATTTCTTCTGTTATGTGGGTCACTCCTTGCTCAGCCTCTAAAAACAGCATGAGGTCATTGGCATCCAGGTACTCTTTGTTTTTGGATATCTGCACAAGTAAGAAATACACTTCAGGTCTTGTGCAAAGTTCACTGAACGCTTCACAAAACTCTTCTTTTGTCACTCGTGTTGTCAGTTTCTCTTTGCTCTTCTGAATTTCCTTAAATTTTAATCTAATCTTTGATTCCTTTAAGGTGGGGTTAAGCTTCTTTATTAGTTCCACAGCTGTATCTTCTAACATTATGCCATTGCCATCAACATCTGCTGCTTCAAATACAGCTTTTAACCAGGCAAACCGTGGGGTATTATGGCTGTTTTCCATCAAGTCCAGGGGCTGTTTGCTACGAGAAACTAAGTACCTTAATCCTGATACCCAAATATTGGCCACATCAGCTGAATTGGCAACCAAGTCAAGGGACTCATAGTTCTCACCATGAATTACTGACAGTGCACAGTCCTCAGAAATCTGATCTGCTAGTCCATTATTCCTGAATGTCTCTGTGTTCTTCCCTAGTCTGATTTCTTTTATAGCAGAAATATCAAGCTTGGCTTTGTCCAGATCCTTCTTGGAAGGCTCCCAGCGAAGAGCCTGCAGGTCAGGATCCAGAGTAAAAAAACGGTTATAAATCCGAGAATTTGGGCGAACTTTCTTCAATTCACACCCAGCCTGCATAAAGCTGATACAGTCGCTGGCACTGCTTATTTTCTTCTCTGATGGCATGCTGCTGAAGGACACTGTTTTCTTTCTTCCACATTTTTGGTTTGAAGGATCCTGTGGAATAATTACATTAAAAGAAAATTAGCAGGTTTTCTTTGGGCATTCCACAAGTGCATAAATAATAGAAAAGGTACATTTATTTAAAGATAATTAATGTTCTTCTGAACCTCAAAGCACAACATCTTATTCCTTCCCACGATTCAGTTCCCTACAGAGCTATAAAATATACTGAGCTATAAAGTGACTTGACTGACTGTGGCATTAGAGATAGCAAGTTTTCATGAGTGACATTTGCAGCTATTAAACTGTCCTCCAGATCTCAGCAACTTGCTACAGCTGTGAGGAGGCAGTACCCGGTTGTTACACATTATGTCCAGTTTCAAAGCAGATATATCACACTCTCTTGTCTCCCCACTTGTTTGGAAAAGTAGCTGTTCTGGTCATTTCTGTGTACAACTACTATAAAGCACTGCAGGAAAATGGACAGCCAGACAAGAAATCCAAAGCCGTTGCCTTTAGGATATATATTCTAACTCCTCTTGAGAAAATACTCAGCCAGACACGTGAGTGTCTTCTCAGTATCAACTACTTCTTGTAAAGCCAGCTGCCTACAAAGCTGTCTGTAATGTTAGTGCAGCAACTAAACTTGAACCTTTCCCTGCATATTATCAATTCAAAACATCTCACAATAATTATGAAGTATAAATCATTCTTTTCTCTGCATGATTTCCATCTACCCCATTAGCATGTAAACTATCCAACAGCTACCAAAAATATTTTTAAACCATCACTTAAGACTGCAATTAATTGTGAAAGACTTGTTAAAATTGCTTTCCCTCCTATTTCCCTAGCCACTAGCAATACTTCCTTAGTTTTCTGCCCTTGTTGAAGGGACCTCAGCTGCCTGAATTTTTAATGGAAAAGGACCCCCAAGGCAAGGAAATGTTGATGCTGGGACTAAGCACCCAGGCCTCCACTCTGCTGTCTCAGGCCCAGACACCAGACCTGCACCGGGCACCAGCTTCCCAACAGCCCCTGGGGATCTGCTCTGAGATGCCAAAACCCCTGACTCCCAAACCCTCTGCAGCCTGGACTTCCCTTCCCTACCCCAGCAGCTGGTTCCTCTCAGCTGCAGTTTATCTGCTGTGTCATTCAACCTGCTCAGCCAATACTCCTCTGCAAATCCTATGAATAAGCTCTAGCAGGGCCCTCCATCCACCCACCTCTGCTCTTTGATGCTCTGCACTGTCTGAGCAGAATCTTGTGTAGCTCCCTCCCCATGCCACAGAGCATCAGTTCTGGTGCTCACAAGGATCTCTCCACTCTTCATTTGCATGTCTGTATAGACACTTTGAGCAAATTAGTCATACGAATGTTTCTACAGAATTGCAGCTATCATTCACTCACTTCATTCAATAACATCCAAAATATTTCCAAACCCCCAGGCCACCAACTACTTTTGAATTTAAAGGCATGGGATCTACTGGGAACAAAATTAAGACCTCTAAACTTCTTATGACAAAGATTTCTCATTAAACCAGTACAGAGACTTCTACTGACAAGAATAATTACTCTTGCCATTTATTTAGTACTTATGAGAATGGGTCTCAAAGAAACAGGAAGAAAGTCAATGAAGCAAGTGCCTCAGGTCAGCTACTTTTTAAATTACAGTTTTATGCTAAAATATTCTGTTCCTGCATTAACATACTGTGTCTTAATACATAGCTTTGGTTATGAACACCTCCAGGCAGTAGATGCTAATGAATACAGACGAATGTAGCAGATTACTCCATGGGTTTTAGAAGAGCCTCTTCTTTTTTATTTCCTTATGTTTACAGGAGCAGTATTTAGATTTGACATTGATGATTAATTAGGATTATTTTCCTCAGATAGTTAGATGTATTAATGGCCTTGGAATCTGCAGTGATTCATTCCTTCATAGGTTCCTCAGGGCCAGACCTGGAAATCTCATCAGAGCAGCCTATCTGATTTATCTACAGGTCTAACATTTTGTCTTAACTAGGGAGGCACAAATGTTATGTAAATACTTTATTTTCTGCAAAAAATAAAAGATTTATTTTTAGTTCCAAAATACCTGTGTATTTTGATCAAAGCAAGTCAGGGAATTAATCAGCCATTTTTCAGGTATTCAGCTGGAAAAAAAAAATCCTAATTGACCTCATGGACAAACAACAAAGGTTTCTTTTTAACACTCACTCTTAACCCCTCAGGGATTTTGGTGGGGATTAGATTATCCTCTGTGTTGTCTTTACCTGTTTTGATTTTTGACAGCTATTTCTGGTTTTGTACTTAACGGTATGTAAGGAACACCAGAATTGTACAACAGCACTTCATATCGGAGTGGGACTTCCCTGCATCTTTCAATCAATGGAACAGAAGTCAAACCTAATCCACAGACTAACTGCCTACAATTAACAAGATTTAATTATTATTGACAGTGATGGGATTATTTTAACTGATACTAACAATGCCCTCTAACTAATGCATAATACACACAAACCCCACAAAACTGCAGTTGCAAACTGAGTTTACTGCTGCATCAGCTATTCCCCTCTTGGTCTCTCCAGACTAGGAGTAGCCTCAGTCTTTCAAAGTGAGAGCTGTTACTTTAGATATAATGTGAAAGTTTTCATCCATAATTACCGCTAAGTTAATTATTCTGATCTTGCAAAAAGTCAAAAGGTGTTTCTGGTAAGTTGCAATGCTGTTTTCTCAGACTGACAGCCTGGACATTCACCTTTGCATTAGCACACTCCTAATGCTTGAACAAGGCACTCTGGATGCTGACACCGTGGTTTAGCCAGGCCACACACCTCCAGAGCCCCAGTGACCACCCTGGGGAGCAGGAGGGTCCTCCCACCACTGGGCCCCACTCACATCAATGCCTGGAGGGGACATTTCCATACCCTCTGCCTCCCCACTGATCTTGTGCTTGTCCAACTGAGACTCCAGACTTAGTGTTCTAATTTTACTTTAGCTATTGCTTTCTCTACCTTAATCCAATTTCAACAGACTGATCTTCTAAAACAAGGCATCAGCTAAGAATACTGTGCTGCAGTGTCTCCAGTGGATAAACTGCTGCTCCATTTTACTGGCTACTAAGAACAGGAACAAGTACAGTGACCTAGCAAACTAAAAGCTGCCAACATCTTACATGGATAGATAGGAAACCTGCTTTCTTGTGCTACATGCCAAGAACATTCCCACTGCAAGTTATCAAAAAACTCTTCTAAGTGTTCACCCATGCAGGAGCACTTGTTCCTCTTCATTAACCAAAGCAATCAGAAAGCACAATTAGATGCAGCCCTCAATCTTGGAACTGGAAAGTCTATCTTTCTCCAAGATGCTAAGGTCATCAAAATTGATCTTGCCTAGGTAAGAGGACAGCAACTGACCTAGGACTGCCCTTTACCTTCAGTCATTTGTACTGATGGAACTGAATTTATTATGGCAGTGAAAGATAAAGAAGAAAGGATGATATTTGCTAAAAAAGATCTACATCAATGTGAAAATGAGGACCTAACTCATAGATTTTCCACTCTAAGATCTTTCCTACCAGAGACAACCAAGCTCTTTACAAAACACTCCTCCGGGAAACAAACTCCATCAGTTTGCATGCAATGTGCAAGCATAGAAAGGAAATCTCTGCTTACATGGGAAACCCAGTGCTTCCAAGGCAAGACACTTTTCAAAGTGACTCAAAACTAGAGTTTCCTCCAGTTCTTTGGTTATCCCCTATAAGGTGATCTAACAGGACAACTCCATCTCCCTCCTGCTCCCGAGCCTGCACAGTATCAATTATATAAAATATCTCAAGACCTCAAACACAAGACCACATCAATGTGCATTCAAATTACAGCATATGCACCACTGCTCTGAAATCATTAAGGACCAAGGAGATGTATTTGTGCGCTGGTCTGACTGTATACTAACATTTTCTCAATGCTTCTAAAGGAAGGATTCAGAGCACCACTCTAAGCACACTCCCAAAATAGGAGAAGCTCTCCTGTTGAACACATCATCCTCGTCAGAGGGACTGGATACATAAACAGCAGGATCACTAAGTCATCAGCAGTTGTGGGAAAACTCCACCCCATTCACCCTGACCTCTGACTGCTCAAACTTCTGCTGTTTAAATCAAAGAGCTAACAGAAATAAATAAGTGGGATTTTAAATAAATGAGTAAACATGCTCTCCACCTCATCCCATCCTCTTTGTCAAAACTGTAGGACATAAATTGCCCATGTAAAGTTAGGAACCAGGGCAATAATAAGAACTAGATAGCAAACCTGCACAGAAAGGTCAAGCTCATGAATTATTATTTGTCTGAAATTAAGTTTCCTGAAGGCTTTCTAAAGCCTTGACAGTCTTCCAGGATTCTGCTAAAGAAAATGAGAAAGGCAAAAACCATTACCCACCCAAAGACACCAAAAACCCTTACAGACGTGCAGGGTTTCTGTGAAAGGATGTGAAATTCAGTAATAATCCTAAGAGATAAACTTTTTCAATGTGATTAAGAGCTATTTCCCCAAAAAACAATTCACATTTTCACCAGTTTGATTCTAATCTTTGACATTTCTCCTCAACCTAGCACTAAGAAGTCAATAATAGATAGCTTAGTCTGTCCTCACAAATAGACTGTAATAAACAGTCCTAAAAGTTATCTGCTCTGGAAACTCCAGATGATCCAGTTAACTGGTCAACTAATTACCTGATTTTCTGTTTTCTAAGAGAAACTAATTAACTCCACAGGATAATCTTGGGGGCCATACTTTTAGATATTTCAGTTACACAAAGGCAGAATCCCAGTCTCTGAAAACCTTAAGGCTTTCTGTACTTGTGGCTTTACTTGTGGGGGAAAATGTACCTTTAAAGAGAAAGTGAAGAAGCCAGTGAGTCACTAATGGCACTCAAAGCACTGTGTAGCAGGTTGACAAATGACAGAATAGTTTTTCTAGAATGAAGTAAGCCAGAGCAGGGAAGATTTATACAAACCATCCAAAAAACCACAAAGTCAAAGCCTGGGCCAGGGCTGCAACTGGATCTCAGACACCTGTGAGGCTCAGTCCATTTGATCAGATGCAGATCAAAGCTTGAACCCACAGTACCAGCACATGATTAAAACGTAGCAATGATCACTGGAAGCCAGTACTCATCCTTAGCACACAGCTTTCTTCTGTAAATCTAAATGCCATGCTCTGACCGTCCTCAGAGAGTATCCTTGGACTGCCCATTCTGCAGATTTAATCAACTCTTCTCACAGTCCCTGCTATCACACCAAGTTAAGGAGCTAAACTTCCTCTAACCTTTCTTGGTAAGCCCTGTAGGATCTAAGCATCAGGTACATACCCACTGTGACAACTCACATGTCAACAAAGAAAAGGTTGCCTACTCAAAATTCATCCAGGCTGACAACTCACAGCACAAAGCAGCTACCTTTGCCCAGGGGCTGAACAGCCCAAGCACCTTATCCCTGCTGTGGGCAGCCATGGGATGCTGCCCTGTCGCTCTTGGGCTAACACACAGCTCGGAAGATGAGAGATCAACCTTGGTAGCCTCTTCAAGGCTAAATTTCTACTGATTCAGGGATTTGTGCACGTAGGGAACAAAAACCAGATCCAAAATTTAACACACACTGTTAAAAGCTAAGCTACACATGTTATGGAACAAATGGAAAACTTAATGCCAACTAAAAATACAACATGGATATATACAAGAGAAACAGCTTTAGAACACAGTGGCCAACAATTCTCCAAATACCAAAACAGTCCTGCTGGCACGTCTGCAAAGCCAGCGAGTTGCCACTAACCAGCAGCTTAACTCAAGCACAAGCTCCACACAGAAGCCTCAGCACTATCACAATTCATAGAGAGCAAGGACTAAGGGAGCTCAGACACAGGAAAGAAAAGCGTCCTGGGGAGCTGTGACTAATATCTGTATTTACAGCAGGTTTTCCTCAGCTCCCCAGGACTACCAGGACATTGGGTATGGGCACTGGGCTCTCACCAAGACCTATAATAATAACTATGGTCAGCTTCTCGTGAAAAAAGTCACCCTGCAAAATGGGTACACTACAAGGGCAGGAAAACTGAGTGAAGACAATAATATCCCCATGGAGAAGATCAAGAGGAGGCAAGACTAATGGCTCGTCTGATTTCCTCTTTTGCTCCACTACTAAAAAACACTTTCAAGTACTGTTGTGTAAGACTGGAAGGAGATACAAAAGAATGCCTGGAGCAGATCTTCAGAAAAAACACCTGAACCAAAATGATTTGCTGTTTAAGAAATTGCTTTGTTGTGTACTTCCGTTTTTCCTTTTCTTTTTTAAATGACTAGCACTACCAAATTTATTCAATTTTACCTTGAAGATGTTTCACCTTTGCTGTTTAAATGACAAATTAGAGAAAAATAATAAAGCAGCACATAAAGACTCCATCTGGAAATGCTTTTTGGAAAGCATTGAAAAGCACACAATACAAGAAGGGTTTATTTTCTGGCATGATACCATGCTGAAGTTACTACTTTTCCCTTCTTTTTTAGAAGTAGGGCCATGAAGCCAAGGTTGAAAAACATCCAAGAGCACAAAAAACCATGAGAGTCTACAATAAGACTACCACTTTCCAGAGCTTTCTGCCATTGTTGTTGAAGTGTCATCCAACTGTTTTCCATCAGTGCAAGTAGCTCTCCCTTTATGCATTAAGCAACATCTACAGAGAGAAACAGATTCCTGTATGACACTTCAATACACACACACAATGTCTCCATATAAGCCTACAGAAGACACCACCTGATGAAGATTTTTCAGGGATAATGTCCATTCTCCCTGAAGAAAAAGCCCCTTCACTAAGGACACCCCAAGTGCCAGATCTACTTCCAGTTGGAAGGAGTCTTATGGTTTGTAAGGGACTGACCCAGCTCATTGAATGTAATGTCTCCAACCACAACTACTCACAAATATTCTGCTATTTTCAAGTGCTTGGGTTGCTCACAGGCTCTAATCCTTCTTAGTCTGCAAGTGCACCTTGGACATGGATGGGACTCATCATCCTGCAGGGAACACAAAGCTGAGAAAGACAGAAAGACGCTTTCTGTCTTCAAGCAGAAGTAGTGACAATAAGGTCGGGAAAAAAGGGATCTCAGCTGCAGCATTCCCAGGAGAACTCCATTGTACAAATCCTCATTCTGTAACAGAACCTCCTTTGAAGGCATCGGAGACAAAAATTAAGAGAATACCAGGAGGAAAAGCCAAATAGTTCTAGAAAGACCTGGCTAAGGACAAACATGCCCAAGTGGTACTCCCCTTCATTGCACCTCTAAATACTTGACTGGCACTGCATCTATGAGTGGGTCATTTTCACTGTCAAAATCATGGAAAAGCTGCAAAAATATTTGATTAAGAACAAAAAGATGATTACCGTTACCTATTTCCAACATTATGGAAAACAGAGCTTGTCAGACTAACCTGATATCTCTGCTTTTATGATATTAAAAGTTTGGATGATACACATGAAGTCACTGTAATAGACTCTAATGTATTATGGTTTCTGCAATGTAGTTGACTTGGTAGTGAATGACATTCTGATTAAGAAGATACAGCAATAAAAATAAACTCAGAAGACATTAAATTGATCAAACACAAGATAAATTATAACTTTCAAATAGAACAGTAAATGTGAAACACTCATGAAGAAATGCTTCAAATGGGATCCTGCAGGGACCCATTCTTTATCCCAGTGCTATTTAGTATTTCTAGAGCGACCTGGAAGAAAGCATAAAATCAATACACATGGAGTCTGGAGAGGATACAAAGCCAAATTTCAACAGTGATGAATAACAGAATGTGAGTCAGCAGTCAAAAGGCTGCTTGACAGGCGATATATAAAAAAATAAGTAATCTTCCAATAAGGAGCAAAATACAAGGTCATAATTCGAAAAACACAAGGGCTAGTCCTTATTTATAGGACTCTGACACAGGAGAATAATTTTTGGTTAAAAAAGTCAACTTTGTCATCATGGATGATCAGCACAGAATATAACAGAAATATCACACACAAAAAAGTATACTTGGTTGTATAAATATAGTATCTACTCAGGATAGAAAAGTTCTAATATTGTTGTATTTGTCCATCATGTGATGCTCTCAATTTAGAAACTACCGTGAAAATTGGGAAGTTCACAAGTGCCACAAGAATCAGGAAGATTTTGGAAAACACATTCAAGTAAGGGATTACAGATTATTTCAGTGTAACACATATATTGTCTGTATTGATAATTATTGTACTAGTATTAATAAAAATGTGCATGAATATAAGGAAAAAACTTACCAGACACCCCGTGCCCTAATTAAGGGATATCTGGGCACTTTTATTCAGAACATAATGCTATCAATTGAGTTGTTTAATTAAACCCTTAATCGATGTACTTTAAGAAGTCCTTCAAGTTACATTTCCTTATGAATCCCCTAGAAACTCAAAACGTGGACTAATGTTGTCATATATTTTAGACCACAGAGTATTCTGAGCTGGAAGGGATCCACAAGGATCACTGATTATGAAGATGATTATATAAAGATTATGTGAAGATCAGTACTATCGAGTGATACATTCTTTTAAATCCTGGAAATTGACACATTCAAAATCAAGTCAAGACTCCAACCAAGAAAAGCAAAACTGACAATGGTCATAATGTCCCAAGGATGCTGGAGAGTCCTCATCACTTTTTCATCAGCACCTAATCTCTTCCAAAAGGACATCCCACAAGATCAAACGTGATTTCATTTAAGCCCTATTTAATGGAGAGCAGACCAGACTTCAGTGCTATTTTTTGGCCTGATTATTTAGGTATTAACTCAAAAATTAAATCCCATGTTTTTCCAAGAGAAAACAGTCAAATGGGACTGTGCCTCCTGGTCTGGTATCATGGCACTGGAGACTTCCAAGCACTGGGGGCCCAAAATAGGGTGACCAATTTAATTTCATTCTGAATCTTACAGCAGTCCTCCAGGAATAAAATGTGTAATCCAATAAGCCACACAAATCTCAATAGGCTAATCACATTATTTTAAACCCTTTTTAATCAACTTAAATTATTTCTTCATTAATCACATTTATGCCAATTCAGATCAGCCCCTATACGTAAAATTAGCGATGAACTTACAAAAATCAATAAAATTAGGTAATTAAACTGGTTTAATGGGATTTTTTTAAAATTCCAATTGTCAGTCGTAATTGGATTATTAAATAGGTTGAGATAAAATACATAAAGCTGAATATGAAGTATACGGGCAAGACAGGGCAGTGTTTTATCTGATCTATAACACACAGGTCCCTGCGCAGCTCACCCGTGTGCATGGAGGTGGCACTACCCCCTTTGTGATTTATTAACCCTCGTGCAGACACCTTGTCAACAAGCTCCATCACAAAGCAAGGATCAGGGAAAGCTTTCTGAGTGCTCCTCTACAATACAGGCACCGAAATATGGCTGTACTTAACCACAGGCGCAAAAATTCCTCAAGTATTTTTTACTTTTATTTTTATTTTACTCCCATCTACAGCTTTTTAGCTTTGCATCTATGGGCACGGCGCATAGCAGACATCCCCCTTCAGCACTCTTGGGCTGAAAAGCAAGATTTACACATAAATCATGCCTGCTGGTATCACAGGAGTTTCAAGCCATGAAATGTGCTCCTACACTGCTAAAGGAGTTGGCAGGGCTGAAAACAACGTACAAGTGAAACAATTATTTCAGTGGTGCGCTTAGCAACGGTATGACAAATTAAACATCTCCCTTACAAGCAAAACAGATTTCTCCATTAATAGAAAGGAAAGAAGGATTCAAGAAACAGCTGTGGTAGCCTCATTAAATCTTATTATGTGACTCATGAAAGTAGGCAAATTCCAAATTTTTACCACTGCAGACACAGAATATTTTCATTAGTCATCAAAATAGGCAGTAAATTAGTCAGGTTACAATCACCTTGATAAGCTGCAAACTGCAGCACCATAAACATCCAATTTATTTAAAGAATAACTGGTTTGCTATGGAGATGTGCTACAATTTTTAATTGCATTCCTTCAAAATTATCCACCTTCAAGGGCAAAACTCTCCTGTTTCCCAGAGCCAATATCTTAGGGAGAAAAAAACCCAATTACTTATTTGGTTTAGGATTTTTTAACAAATAATGGAATGCAATTATAATGTAGTTTTATCCGGTCATATATATTTATATTTGCTAAATAATCATAAATCTTTTATCTTAGAATTAAACTATGTGCATGCCTGAGTATTACAATCCCTTGGGTTTTATACTGAATTTTTACAGTTTAAGTATATCACAAACCTGGTGTAACTGCTTCCATCCAGTTAATATTTAATTTTATGAACTAGCGGTTATAGGGGTTTCAGAAAAAAAATGAACTCTAACCACTGTATAACTACACTTCAGCTGTAACAAAACTTAGTACTTATATAGAGAAAGTAACACCTCAAATCTCCAATAGTTTTGTACACTTGCAACATTTAGAAAATGCTGAGCAAGAAGAAAAATGTTGGATTTGGAGCCAGAAGAGTGGGAACCTCCTGGCTTCTAGTTCAGCTCAGAATCCCAGGAAGACTGAGGAAGCACTATCTGCTCTGGATTTGTCTCATGGTTTCCACAAGAACTCAAATATATTTCTGATGCACAAATCTCAGCACCTTCGGTGAAAAGGCAGCTTCTGCCAGGGTCTTCACCCATCCCCTCACCTGGGGGGACACATGGCAGGAAAAGAGGTGTCTAGCACTGGGGGCAGGAGCAGTTGGGCTGGGGTTTGGAGAAGCTTTTTGTTTTAAGTGGTCCAAGTTTGGTATTTGCCTTCTCAAGGACAGCACGCCGCAGGCCCTGCTGCTAAACCACAAGCTTTTCTTATCTTGCATAGCTGTCACCAACACCGCCAGAGCAATCTGACAGGGTACTCAAGGACACTTAAACACTGGCCACAGTTTTGTGAGTGTAAACAAGTGGTAGCAGAAGAGTGACATAAGTGAGCACTGGGAACCACTCCTGCATAGACAAAATCAGCTCAGAACTCACAGTTCATTCAATGGGTCCTTTAAAATAGATTATGACTTGCAACAACTGTGTGATTCAGTTGTTGCTCATTTTAAGTTTTAATCTTACAAACACTTACACACACATAGTCCCCACGGTCACACTGTTCATTTGTTAATATTGTATTTAGATTTAAAATAGCAGTGACTGTTCATCCAACAGCTCCTCAAATCCTTTTTAAAACCCAGTGCTCTGGCTTTTTGAGACTTTCAAAGGTAATCCCTCCCAGCAGAGAAACAGATTCTAAGTTTAATGGTGGTTTTTACAAAAGCAGGTACAGTGAAAAGACAAATGTTGAGAAAAAGTCAGCTTCTTCTTGAATTATCAACTCCTTTCCTTCTTTCTTGTTATTTTTCATCAGTTCCTTTAGTTGGATGTATGAGCAATGAATGCTCCCAAACACATATATTTTTCCCCTTTATTCACCTTGGAGCAACATCTCTATTCAGCTGCAGGACTTGCTAACTCTTGGAAAGAAGAGGCCAGAGGTAAGCAAGAAAGCACCTGGAGGAAACCAGGAGCAGTGAATGCCCTGGACACAGGGGAGCACACCATTCTCAGGTTGGACTTCTCCAAACCCAGCAGACCTGGGAGAGGCCAATGTCTGAGCTCCATTTTTACAGATGACACTAGTTTTTCCTAGCTGGTTGCCTCAGGAAAACAATACTGCTGTAAATAGACTGCTTAAGATTTTCTTTTTTGTGTCTGTCTTTAAATGGAATACTAAAAAGGACAAAAATACAAAACATTATAGAAAAAATATAGAAATCACCTGCTTAGCTTGTCAGCTTCTCATTTCAAAGCTCTCGATGAAATTTCTTGTCTTAAGCCTAAAGCAAAGTTTTATGCAATGAAGGGACAACATATTTTATATCTGTTTAATTATAATAATGAAGACTTTGGTAATACATTTAGAAGAACTACAGTCTAATCAGGGCTGTAACCAGAGAATTGCTTTGTTATACCCAGGAGAATTTGTCTGTCTTAATTAAGTCTCCTCTCTCAGACACAGAACACAGAGGCTCTTTCATCTGAACTACCTTATGTAATTGCAGAACAGCTCTACTTGCTGCATACAGCATGCATTGTTTGCAGTGCAGTTTCTAACACTATCATGTGTTTCCTAAAGCAAAAATATAGAAAAGAGAGAAAACAGCCTACAATGTCCTCGGATATGGTAAATGGTATGCACATACTTCTGTCTTGTAGCTCAGCAGAGGCTGCAGTAAAATATGAATGCTCTAATGCTCACACTGATCCAAATCACACTGAATTCCCTCAGTGCACACGAGGCAATTGTTGTTTATTTAGCTCAATTTAATGAATGCAGAATCTAGCCCACAGGAGCAATGTATGAGATCTGTGGAAGTCCCATTCTTAACTGTACCGTTTTTTCTGGATATATTGTTTTAAGGCATCTTTGGAGTCAGGAGAAAAGTACAAAAGCACTGCAACAGTACCAGATATTTTACACACAGAGTAACAAAAATTAAATATTTTTAGAACTACCACAGACACTAAACTCCACACCTTATTAATTTCAGTGGGTTTTGTCACTGCTGTTTTCTCACTTTGAATCAATATTGAAGCTTATTAAAAATATGTTCCTCCTTATGCCTATACATAAGCCAAATCAATTTCTTTTCTTTCCCATAGGGTGTTTTCATCTAGGATCATTAGTAACGAAGAGAAAAATAATCAACCCTGGTAAAGCAGTAAAGCGGTAAACGTGTTTCTTAACTGTGTACTCTGGGAAATAATACACTTCTAACTCCTTTTGCAAAGACAATTAAAAGTGACACATGACCTGTCATTGAGTTGCTCAGCTACTAGGTAAATTGAGGCACATCAGATACTGGGTAATTGCTAAATTACTATGTTGATTAAAGCACATTCTCGTAGCTCAGCAAACTGAAATAGCATTACTGCCCTCATATAAAAGGAATGTTCCACCCTGCAACCATTTGCTGGTATTTTAAAATTCAAACAGTGAAATGTGGTAACTCAAGCCCTGCACTGTGCACCACCACATCAAGACAGAGATTTTGGTTGTAAAGTTGGCATAATCCCACCTCAGTCTCTGATTCCTTCCTAAACTCTCACAGAAAACTGTTTTCTTCTATAAATAAGAATGTTCTCAAAATAAACTCAGGTGCACTTTCACCGGGAAAGTGTACGAAACTATGAAAACAACACTATCCAGAAATCACCCAAAATACTAAATTACAAAGGACAAATTTTGAAGGGGTCTGAATATATCCTTTGATTTCAGGATCAACATGACTATCAGAAGCAGGAGAAGTGATGTAACTAAACCTGTGAAGAACTGAAGGGCAGAACACTTTTAGAGTATTAACTAAATTGGGCTGCTACCTCCCACATTTTGGAGTTTACTTTTGGTAGCATACTCATTCTGGATACCTTTATGCTAAGCTTGGAGCTTCCTCTTTCTCTGCTGCCTGAAAATTTAGGGCTTGAAATCAAATTCTGAAATCCAACAGGCAAATACACAAGACTGCGTATGAAGTAGGTTTTCCTTGCATCCTGTTTCTGAAAAACTCAAGTACAGATGTCCCATATATCATACACAGAGTCAGAGGTACTTAGAATCACTGAAGCTACAGATCTGGAGCGATATCCACATAACAAGTTCCATTACTTTTTGCATGAAGCATAGATCTGATGATACATCCCCAGCTCTTGCTGAGTCAATGAAGCGTTTAAACACAGATCTACTGTATTCAGTGAAAATTAAGAGATATTTTAGTGCTTTGCTGATCTCTGAGGCATCCACAATCATGCAGGAAACAGAAGGCAGACATGCTGTGAATGCTGCTGACATGTTGTAATACGAAGCCACAAAACCACCCCTCTGTTTTCAGAGACTGCTCGAGCTCTGTATCAAACCTACACATTTTGTGAATCATATCTTCATGGTAGGAACATAGCAGCATGCAGCAGAAATAAGTCAAACAGTTGTCTTGGTAAAATAAAATGTTTCTTTGCAGAAAAGACACCACACATCATTCCGAAGTGTTTTTTCAATATGATTGCTTGGAATATCTTCCAGAAAAAAGACAGACTACGTACCTGAAAAACAACCACTTTCATTTCTGACCATAAAGATAATCTGAGGGCAGGTAGGAGACATGGACTTGAAGCCTCTTAACCTGAACCATACCCCTTTCACTATGAGTTCCCCAATAATTAAGATACAATAAATGGCTTAGTTTGGATAATACCATATGCTGGTTTCTTAAAAGTTTCATGGTAATTGTTTTTCCTTCTTGTATTTGAGAGCTCTTACTCACATAACACCAGAAAACATACACAGAAGTGCCTCACTACTTCTGCCATTTCCTTTTTAAAAGGAAAATGTCATCACTTTTACAGTGACAACATTTTTTCATGTTGTCACTGTACAAGTGACGACATGAAAAATGTTTGTTTCAGCAGACCTTGTGCAGAGCTGCTGCACAAACCCCAAACCAGGTTCCAAAGCAGTCCACATGCACAGCCTCACCATGAAAATTACATGTTGCCCATAGCTTAATCAGAATTTTCAGAGACAGAAAATGTCTCAAGTTGATCAGATGCAGGTGTTTATTCTACTGGGAAAAATGGAACTTAAGGCCTGGGAAATCATCTTGTGTTTTCTATTTAAGCCTTTGCAAAGAGACAATGTTTGGCAAATAGATGCACTTTAAATACACATCCTGGACATGTTTATACTCCATTTGTGACTAACACAAGGAATTGAGAGTAATGCTGTGCTAAGTCCTGTGGCTTGAGACAGGGTACATGGGTATGAGCACACAGGCACACCAGTGTGCAGCTGTGTAAGAACACATCACACACTGATACACGGCTATGACAGAGCCGTGAAGGGATTCCACCAACACCTCTCCAAATGCAACCTGCATAACAGTAAAAAGAACTTGTTACGTTCTGAGGCATTGCAAAAGCAAAGACTTTTTCCACACAAATCTCTCCTTGAAGCCTAGAGGGCAATAGCATCTTGCAGGGATGATTACACAGCGTCCAGAAAGAGACAGAGAAGCAGAACAGGGAAAGAACTCTATAAGCGAGAAACTGGGAAAACCAGCACAAAGCTTCTCTCTCTATAATTATCTTGGTAGAATAATGGCAGAATTAAACAAAAAGAGCAACTAGAGCCCCTTCCAGCAAACATTGCTACTGCCTGGATTAATCAGACAGAGCTGTTCCTGAAACTGATACATAAATTGACATTAGCTCAGTCTGCATGCATAATACCAATTCAATCTCATTTTTCATACCAAATTATGTTGGATTTTAATTAAAATCTTTTAACTGAAAATTAAAATGTCAGTGTTGATGCACAGATGCTGCTGAACCAATTTATCTTCTCTCTAATGCACATAAAACAAAAAATAAGAAGAACCACCTAAGAGCAAGAGTTTGAGGCAATAGCAGCAGTCCCTCAGCCAGCAGCAGGGACTAGCACCACAGAATTAATTTTCGGGGTCTATTTTCTTTCTAAACTCACCTTTCACTGCCAGTAACATGCCAGCAGGATCAGTGACTGCCCAGCTGAACTCTGTTAGTCAAATAGCAGGAAAACAAAAGCAAATAGCTCCTAAATGCAGTATAGCAGTAATAATACATGACTCAAGAAACTCCAAACAGCTTTTTCACTCACCAAGCCAAAAATGGCCCCTTAGCAAAACAGAAGACTTGAACTTCACTAGTAACCCACACAAACACACACAGTGTGTGCTCATCTGCCTCAGCTTCCCCCAGCATTTGGATGGGACTCAAATACAGTGGCTGAAGATCACCTTCCACCCCTCCAAAAACATTCACCAGGGGAGAAGTGATAACAGGGGAGCCATGCAGTGCAACACGCGTTTTCCACAGTCATTGCTCTAGAGAAGCCTAACTCCATTTCTTCCTACTGCTAATTGCTTCAAATGACCTAACTTCATTTGACACACCAGCATTTACCTACCAACAGCTCCTGGGGGTGCTCCCCAAAGCCCATTTTGGACCTACTCCTAACTTCAAACTCACAACGATTTTAATCAGACTGTTCAATCTACAGATCCACAGCATCACTGTCACAAAGTGAGACCTGCACCTCTTCTCTCTAGAGCTATGGTTTCTGATGTTTCCAGAGGTTCATCTGTTTGGTTCAAAGAAGTAAAAGTAATTAATGTAGTCCTCCTCAAACTAGTCACCAGCCTCAGCTGAATTTCTAAGTGCACACATGTTTTGGGCCCAGCACCATACACAACCCGGCTCTACGGATGCTGCTGGTCATTTGCTGAAACACTTTCTCTGAATCCACAAATAAAGCCCATTCCATGACTTAATTTTCATTTTCTAGCTATGAAATAAATAAGAGAGACAATGAAATGTTGCATATTGCAATGTGCTCTTACAGTGAGTGGGGAGCCCTTAAGGAGAGTGGGAACATAAACAAAAATAAAGGCATGAGTCACAGAGTTCAAGTCAAAGAAAAAAAGGGAGAAAGACGAGAGAGAATAGCAATACACAAAGAGAGTGAAAAAATTAGAAACAAAGGACAGAAGAAATAAACAGAGGCCCATGTAGAAATGGCTGTCAGGCATCAGCAGCACACTTGAGAAGGGGACAAGATAGAGCTTTTGACACCTCGCTCAGTTCAGTTTTCCATCCTCATTAAAAAAGTATCTGAAAAAGAAAACCTTGGCTCTCCTGAGAGCACATTTCCTTCTCAACAAATGTTACTGACAGTTGCACTATTGACGTCAACAAAAGGAGGGTACTTTAATCACTACAGCTAGTTTTGGGTTGCTGATTTGATGGTGAGCTGCTGCTCCAGCTGCTAATGGTTTGAGCCTAATTTTGTGGCAATCTGACTGTATTCATCCTTAGCCTCCTTGCTGCTGAGGTATCTAACATCACTCTACCTGTCAGGTCCTGGGAACTGAAAATGATTTCTCCACAGTATTAAAAAAGCTGAAAAAAGAAAATGGATATTACTAATGGGCAGCACCAGCACTGATGTTTGAAAAAAATATGGCATTTCCACAGAGCTGAATTACATTACATATTTGCACAGGGCAATTTGTACAGGAAATACTCTTCTCCTTAAGTGAGTCTTGCTGTTAAAACAGATCAGTCTGGGGAAAAAAAAAAAGAATAGAGGTCAGAATGGGAGAAAAGCCAGACTGATCTTTTCATCTGCCTGCAGAGCACCAGCACACCCCCATGCAGCCCTGCACAGCTAAGACTGGGGATGCAGAAGGCAATCAGCAGTTCTTATCCTTAAGACTAAAGGTCAAACTGAACCGAGCCTGCAGTGGCAGCAGAGGCACCAGTGAACGCCCAAAGGCAGAGATGCACTGGGTAGCCAGAGACACTCAGTATGTCACCACTTTACCAGCAGTGGTTCTGCCCTAACTTGTTAACAAACAAAAGTATTTTGTGCATGACTGTTTCCAAGGGTTTCCTTCTGCTTGTCCTTTGCAGACCCGAGGCAGGTTGGCCAGCTGGGTAAGCCCATCAGCCAGCACAGAGGCAGCAAATGCCTGAGAGATGCAAGACACCCCCCACTCATGCGTGCACATGGTGACTCACAGCATCCATTTCAGATGCCAAAACTGTTTAATAAACTACGAGTAGACTTGAGGCTTGAAATTTCACAGGGATGTTTAGACTGAGAGCTTATACAGTGACAAACTTCTGGCTTTGAAAAAGGCTGTTAAAACCTATCTTTGGTCGTTTACACATCCTCTCCTAGTGCGAGACCTGCCATCTGCCTACTGTGATTTGCCAGTTACGCTGCCGTATCCGCAGGCACCGCGCTGCTAAAACACACAGGCAAAAACCCCTCTTGGTGTTCTTACCCACACACTGCTTTTAGACTGAGAAGGAGCAAGTGGCTTAGGGTTAGAGGCAGCGGGCAGAAGGACTTGGTCATTTGTACCATAAGCACTGCCCTACAGAGAGGCTTTTCCTCTCCAGGAGCATTGAGAAGCAGTACCAGCCCCAAAGTCCATGCAGGGAATCCCAGTGAGTGACACTCTTCTGCTGCCCGTGGATTGCCAGCAGCCCCTCCATCACAAATGCATCCACCCCTAACAACTCCACCGCCCTGCTTTTTGGACACTAAGCAATGACAACAGCTCATAAAATTGTCATCCCTCCACCAGACCCCTCATTGGACCTTAGACACAGTCAAATTCTCCCCCCTTGCATCAGTTCATCACCTGCAAGATCAAAATCACTCATGTGATTTTCATTCCTGCTCCAACCCACAAAAGCTGACCTGGCAGACCAGCACATGAGGCAGCAGTTGTATGTTCAAACAGAGGACTCATCCATCTGGCATACAGTAAATTCATGTCCCCTGTTCCCTCTTCACCTGCCTGAGCCCAAATGCATACAGAACACTGTTTAAGAGAGAGGTAATTTGAATTAAATAGTAGTCCTAGCACATTCCAGGAGCATTCCTGAAAACCAAGTATTTGGATGAATTTTCTTCAAAAGCCTCTAAACAAACACCCAGCTCTACTGTAACACTGCTGCTTTCCCCTTACCTTAGTAACTGTGGGAGACTATTTAGCTCATTCCCCTTGCAACATAAAAGCCATTTCTCCAGTGAAGCCTCTACATTATAGATGGTTATTTTTTCCTTTATCATGAGCCTGCTGATAGTCTCTTTCCCAGGGAGGCAAAGCACCCCGCTGAATGATGAAGGTGGCGGCAGAGAAGCAATCACGCTCGCACAAGGGACCTCTCCCAGGGTTTTATGCTGTTTGCAAAGGCCTGACTCCAGTGCCAGGCTGGCTGTACATCACTGTGATTACACTGACTAGGTTATTCTGATTTACAGCACAGACAGACAGAGAGGCAGGAAATTGGCCCAGCAATGATGTACTAACGTCTACTCTTTTCCAGAAGCTCAGGGCCTCAAAATACAAGAATTTTTAAACCATGTTTTTGATAAGCATGACAAATCATATAAAGTCATTACAATTTTATTAGAGGAAACATTTTCAAATGCATTGATTAAATTAGGAATAATGACTTGGACCTGAAGTTATAAACCTCTAATCTCATCAGCACTAATGACCTCCTGAAATAAAAGGGAGGAAGTCAGCATCCTCCTGGCTGAGACAAAGAACGCGCAGCACACGACAACAGCTCTTATCAGCCATGCTGCAATGGATAATACTGAGAAGACAAAGACTGTGGAGAGTGAAACCACAACCTACATGTTAAAAATAGCTTCAGCTATCTCAGATTTTAAACCCTGTTTAAAACTACTTAATTCTTGAGCTCCAACCAACATTGAGAGACTTACTGCAGTCAAAAAGCAGCCTATATAAAAGTAATGTTACTCTGTATGTATTCACAATGAAGCACGTGGAAAAATACGAAATGTGCTTGACCTATAATTGTCTTCCCAATGCAAATGGCTTCTGACATGTATATTCCAAAGTGTAAGTCGTATGCAAATATCCCACGCACCAAAGTGCTGATTCTGAAGGACATGCAGCAAGGAGCTAGTCACGAGATGGCATTCACCTTCCCACTCTCCTCTTACTCAAAGTCCCCCTCCTCCTTGATCTCCCTCCACAGTCAACTGAGACAAGAAAGAAAAGGGAAGGTGTAGACTTGCACTGCATGTAGAGAGACTAAAGATTGATCCAGCTGCCCCTTACCTTTCTGGTGCTGATTGACAAAGAAAAAGTATTGTCACTGAACTGGCCTAACTTGTCACCTGTATTTTGAGGTGCCATTGTCAAGATTAGGGAGACCTGAGCTTGATAAAGAGCAAGGAAAAAACTAAATATGACAGTGCCTTTTCTTAAATCTTCCCCTGGGTCCTGGAGGTCGTCAGGACATGTTCTCATCCCTTATGTGACAGAGACAATCTCAGGGTAATGTGAAACCTTAACTCGACTCCAAAGGCCTGCACACATCCAGCAGAGCAGGTGGAAAGCAAAACATGGTCCTCTTGTCCTGCTTCTAGGGCTGCTGCAAAACCTGAGAAGTCTCTTCCTACTGAAGGTACTTCCTCCTGGTGCAAACAGCCAGCTAAAACTA
Source organism: Setophaga petechia (assembly GCA_024362935.1). Classification (NCBI taxonomy): domain Eukaryota; kingdom Metazoa; phylum Chordata; class Aves; order Passeriformes; family Parulidae; genus Setophaga; species Setophaga petechia. The sequence goes on from JANCRA010000005.1 coordinate 27,717,143, forward strand.
AACAGCTCATTCACTAATGTGTGCCTAACTGGGGCCTTCTATGCTGAATCCTCCTTTTTATCCTCCCCATCAGCAAACATTATAAACGGGGTTTATCAATTTTCTTTTTTTCCCCTCACATGTTTAGCTGCTTCTCTCTCACTCTATCAAAATTGGAAGCAAGAGGAAACAGTGGAATGAATGCATGCTATGTCTGTCAAAATACAATGTATGGGGAGAAAGCAAACTGGTCTTCCCTAAACTCAACAATTATTAGCTCACATGTCTTCTGAAACACCAGCAAATATAAGAAACTGGTGATGGAAGAAGGATTTTTTTAATGAAGCTTGCACCTCAAAATTTAGCCAGAAGAATAAAGTAATAAATAAGAATAAAATAGCAAATAATGCAATATGGTGAAAAAACAGCAGAATTATCTGAGTGCTTTTCCTCATCTTCTCTCATTTATGCAGATTTCAGTTTTATATACTTATGTTTCTTCTAAGGACTACCTCACAAGATAATGCATGATTATTTGTTCATTAAACTTCAGCAATCTTGTTTCATCTGTCAGATAAATGGAAAATACTGCTAATACATAGCAAAAAACTCATCTTGCCCCTTCTCCTGCCCAGTTGAAGTAGCCTACATAGTGAAAAACTGAGTTTCAGAGCTTTGGATCTGAACCTCTGGGACCTTGCTGGCTACAGACACATTCCGGCTTGGTAGAAATTAAAAAGATGCTCTTTTGTGCATCTTTGGAATTTCCAGGAACGCAACACAGAAATAATCTCACTTGTGCATCCAGGAACAGGAGGGAATGATTCACCTTGCACACTGTATGCAAATTTGGTCCAAGAGTGCACACAACTAATTACCAGAAGTGGATCACTATGATAAGATTCTTTCCCTTAAACTGAAATTCCAGATTAATTCTATGAGTTCGCTTGCCTTTTTTTTTACCTTTCCTTTATTACAGGAATAAACTTTCTATTATTAGTCTGTCATTAAATATGTAGTGTGTGCAAACACTGATGAGTGTTTCTTTACCAAATTGCTCTGTTCTAACAACTGAGAACAACATCTTTTACTGCATTACACATAGGAAATATTTAGAACAAACAAAAAGAGAACATTGGCTACCCACGTGCATTAAATATCTGATAGTAAAGTGAAAACAATACATGTGGTACTGCAGCTGCACAACATTAGGATAATTGAGTCTGTTCTCCATCTCTCCAACCATTGAGTTTCAGCCTTTTTTCAGTATTCTTGAGTTATCTTTTTTCATTGTAAATAGACTTCATTTCCAAACTCTTCCCATCATTTTTTGTTCCCTTGAACTCACCTCTGAGAGACTTAATGAGGACAGAAAATTGATCAGCGAGTACATTTTATTCCTTATTTGAAAGCACATAATGCTTCTCACAAGTCCTCTTTGTAGGAAGATGTGTCTGGAAGTACTTCTTTTCTATAAATATATTAAGAAAGATGAAAGAGAGACACAGCAAAACCCAATGACTTGGTTAGCACAGATGTGCTCGTGAGATACCAAGACTGCAATACCCCTTCCAGCTATGCACTGCCAGCCCAGATGGTTTTAGGACTTTCTGAGAGATTCTGCTAACTCAGGTCACAAACCTCCAGTTCACCTATGGTGAAACTTGGCTCCCTTTGTGCACTGTGAACTCAATCCTATTCTGTCTTTTCTTACTAAATTAAAAAATATTTGCATTAAAAACAAAGTCACAAACAGTGGTTGGTGCTCAAACACAGATTTTCATCTGTTTATGGACCATTTCTTACATGTGGGAGTTTTGCCTCCCAGAGCTATCCAATTCAAAATTAATTTATAGCCCTGTCATCAGAAAAATAACAACAACCACAGCCTGACAAGACCTCAGCATGGGTGATATAAACAACCTTCAGCAGAACACACTGGGGTGCAAGTTAGCTAACATGCAACTACAAGAGTAGTAGGAAATAAAACCAGCTAGCTACCCTTAAAAATATCAACACAGTATGCTCAACATTTTCTTTTCTATTGTGGAGTGCTATAATTAGTGGTTAGTAAACAGTTGTGTGATGGCAGCAACCAGATGTTGCAACGGGGTGCTGCACAGCACTGGTAGGTGTGTGAAAAAAGAGGCAACACTTGGCCTAAAAGGTTGAATATTGCTTGCATTATTCTAATTTCTAAAAAAAAATTAAAATCTTAAAGAAAATTTAATCTAAAAGTCACTCAGAAAACACACTGGCTCATCAGTCAGGCTGTTAAAACAAAGTGTGTTAATAATAATTAAAAAGAAATACTGTGTTAACAATAAAGAGAAATTATGCAGAGCAATAACAATAAATTATATAGTTTGAGATAAAGCCTAGTAAGAGCAGAGATTTTCTTCTTTATATTACTACATATGTTTTATGGGGTGGTGGTTTAAGACATTTCCCATGTTATACAAGAGTAATTTTAAAATTTAAGTGGAAAAGAGTTTGTGAAAAATGAAAGTATATTTAATTGCAAAATGGACTCAAGACTTGCATTAAATGAACTGACCTTATCAGGCTCCATTCATCAGTATTTTTCACCCTCAACAAAAATAGAAAGTGGGTGGGGAGCTGTTTCAAGTGCTGTTAAGCTTCCCACTGATGTGAGCAGCTTACTTTAAACAAAAAGTTCAAGGTTTCTGTGGAAAGAGTAACAAACCCACCAGGATTTCAAGGGTGCATTTTCCCATGAATCCCTCTCCATTCTCAGTGCTGTGGGAACACGATGGCCTGTCTCACTCATGGCTCCTGTGTTTAATGTGACCATATCCTGCACTCTCCCCATTCTCCCCCAGTTCATGCTAAATTTAACACTTACACTACATTGTTCAACATCTCCTTCGAAACTGCAAATTTTTTATTTTCATTTGTAAGATATGAAAAAGAGAGGTTTAAAACCATTACTCTGGCTGTGATCATTAGCCTGCCATTGATTTTCCATTGAGATCTTTTCCCTCATCTCTTACATTATAGATTAAAACTCCATCTCTTGAGCAAGCTGAGTGTGCCCAGTCAGTCTCTCTGGCAGACAAAGTTTTCCCCCAGCCGCACTGGGAGGTCAAACAGCACAGCTTAGGCACACACTATAAATAAGTGGTCACAGTCAACAAGGTGAATATTGTAAGGAGGGAGATCCAAACCTCTTGCCCTGCCTGGAGGAGACAAGGTAAGGAGAAGGGAGCCTATGGAGCCAGAGGAGCTAAGGAAGGGAAGGTCCTTGCCAGCTCGTCATGCTGCAGCAGGAATGCCCCTGCCAAGCCCATGGCAAGTCCCTGCCTAGGGGCTGCAGTTCAACAGGGATGGGGGAGCAATTGCAGAAGGACACAAAGGTGAAAGGTAAACCAGGATGCCCCATTTCCTTTCATACAGATTCAATGCAGCCCACGTGCAAAGCAGTTTCAGCAGGCACACTGCCATGTGCAGCCAGGGGGTGGCAGCCCTTGGCCCACACAAGGGCCTGCAGGATTGAACCTTCGGGAGACACGGGCACTGCTCCCACCCATCTGCCATGGAGGCACAGGCCCTTCCAAGAGCAGGAGGGGAAGCAGGAGCCCAGCCCTGCCACAGCACAGCACTGGGTAACAGCTGCTGCTGGGCTTCCCGGGGGCTGCATCCAGCTGCACACGCTGAGACACCCTGCTCTGGTTCTGCTCACATGGACATTTGCCAAGGGGAAGGCAGCTGGCAAGAGCTACTAAATCCTTCAGCTCAAACTAGCAGAGATCCAACCTGCTGTGCCCTGCCAGCTCTGATGGTGGGTCACAAAAAGGGCTCTGCACTCCAGGTAGCTCTTAAAAAAAGATTAAAGCCTCACAGTCAATGAGACAGTTTCCTTCTATTTGCCCACTCAGGCAGAACAACTTCCCCTACAGATTAAATTCTGCCTTCCTCCACTCAGTGGAGGCACCAGGGTGCACAGGTGGGAGGCAGGGGAAAGGCACACCAGAACAGAGAGTGGCACAGCTGGGAAGAAGGCCCTGTCTCCCTTCTCTCCACTTATTATCCCAGCAGTGGACTATTCCTATGGGATGAGTGTGCTTCCTGCTGTGGCACTCACACAGACCCATAAGCTGCAATGCAAATATAAGTAAGCCATTACAAAAATAATTTTTAAAGCATTTAGTTGTCACACAACTAAACTATTATTTTCATAGCATTTAGAAAGTCCATCCAGAATGACTGGTCTGGGATGGTCCATCAGATTGGGATGTACTCTCTGCTCCTTGCAAATGTGGCTTTAACTGATGAGAGATCACAAGACAAGCATTAGTGACATGCCTTGTTAAACACTGCCAATAATGCAACAGGGAAACCAGAACACACAGGTATGAAAAAGACAACAGATTGATATTGTGCCAAAGCAATACTGCTTTCTTCAAGGACAGCCATGACCTATCCCCAAGCTCTGGGGGATGGTTATCTATCATGTCATCATCCCCACCTTCCCCAAAAAGGGCAAATCTAGCTCCACAAAGCTCAGTATCCACTAAACCTCTCCATCAGAAGGGATAAAAGAGAAAAAAGCAATTAATGAATGTACATGAAGTCCACATGAGCTATTCTTTTCCATAAAATTTGCAGAGTGCCAACCATCTGAGGTCTGTATCAACAAAAAGCACTTGGCCATCTAATGGAAGGGAATTCACTGGCCAAGTCTCTGGTATGGACCTGCACAAACATTTTTAAAAGATGAAGGTCTCCAAAGGAATATATACACATACTTTCACCTCCATGTGCCTAATACCTATGCAGAGCTTCATTCCAGGCAACTAATTACAGCAAGACAAACACCAACACCATAGCTCACCAACTAATTAATAAATCCAAGTTTTGTGGGTGTTAGTTGAAATTTCTCAGAAAATGCAGTGTACTACTGAAAAACAGTTTTACAGAATTCTCTTCAAAAGCATTCAGTTTGTTCTTCCAAGCTGACTGACAGGTTAATACCCCTAATGCACTGAAAATATCTGCCACACAGTCCCCGAGAAGCCCTGTTCCCATTAGCACAGGCTGAGGTTTCTGTTACCACACCGAGAGTCTCAAGAGCAGAGCAAGATAAAGAATCTACATTCTCCTATCTACAGCATCTCTACTGTAACTGCTGCTTACCACACCCAGCACAGTGCCTCCACATTCTTACACCTGGGGTTGCATTTACTGTAAGTTCTTTACAGATAGTAAATCTGAACTTTGTGCCCTGTATAAGAACTTTCATCTCCCAATCTGATTCAGACTTCTATTAATTAACAGTTAAGTACAACATCTGAGGTTTAATGGTCAGATTATTAAAAGCTGTTTCAAAATTGTGCATAACAGAAAGCATCAGCTTTTAACAGGAGCCTATGTGAACAAATAAAAAGACAAAAGAGCCTTTCTCATCTGTCATGCGACTATTCACTTTTACTTAGTCTGGTTAGCATATTGCTGCTGTTTTCAAATTAAGATCACCACAATTTGCAGACAAGCATAGTTTCATAAAAAGTAACTCCTGTTGAACTGTACAGGTGTGCCAATATATTTGGCCTCACCTCACAATACTAATGGCCTGCTTTACACTAAGCTCTGCCTAACACCATGGTCTTCTGGCATGCTCTTAATTCAGCTGCACCTTCTGGAAAGAGCCATGGCATTTTTAATACCCTTTATATGCTGCAGACTCACTGAGACCAGCCATAGCACCTCCCACATGGTGCATTTTCAGGACTCCATTCCTGCAAGAGCCAAAGGCTTTGCCTTAAGCTCCCTCTGAACCAGGCTTGCCTGGAGATACTGCAGGGCTCTCACAGCCACACCATATCCTGGGCACAAGAAGGTCACTTTAATTAGTGGATGACACTGAGATGACTTCAGAAATGGCAAAGTCTTGCTCTCTCATTTTCTATTTCACAGCCTGTCCCCAAGTCTCTAATTATATATATTCACACCTCCACATGGAATTTAATAGGAGTAAAAAGAGATTGTTCATCTGAAGGCAACACATATTTCTCCAAAATGTGGAAAGTTAAGTAAAATGTTACAAGGAAAGAAATTCCAGGTGACTTTAGATCATTTAACTGTCCAGAAAAAGTCCTTGCACATACCTTGAAATGAAAAGCTTCTTTCTATTAATAAAGTACATATACTTTTAAGAGTTTTGAATTAAAAATGCATCAAGAAAATGTTCTGTCTCTAAGTTGGTGCAAATCTGCATAGTCCCGCTGATTTCAACAGACTAGAGTACAACAAAAATATTTTTAAGTGAAAAAAAATCAGTTAAAAATATGTGTACATATCCTTTATTTCAAAGTTGAGGGAGAAATTCTCTTCTCACACCTATCTCTCAGGAGTTCTGCTAAAAAAAACCCCAAGCAAACAAAAAAACCAAAACTAAATCAAGGCATGAGGGCAGCACCAGCTTCAGAAAGCCAAATTTCATCAGAATTGTCTGGTGTGCCTCTATCAAAAAAAAATCCATCACTCATTCTTCTAACAAATTATTCTGGTCAGGTTATTTACTGATGTTTCTACAACTCAGTACAAATTAATATTTTCATGTAGAAACATTTAAGGGATGGGACACCCAATAGATATATCAATGAACTTCCATTTCCATAATCTGCTAAAGAGATAATTTCAACCAGTCACAGAAACCTAAAGTTCACTTTCTGAACATTTCTCAAATTGGACAGTTTTATGCACGTCTGCCACTGTGGACGGAACACGAGACTCAGCAAGACAACATCCAGCAAAACAGGAAGTTTTCTTTACCACAAACGAGTTTCTGACATAAGAAAAAAAGGTACGAAGTAGGAAGACTTCGCTGACAAATTTCATTAGTAGGACTTCACTGAAAGAGAAAAGAAAACCAAGGCTCCAACATCAAACACAAGTGTGCTACCTCAAGCTCCACCTGGGACTGGGGAAAGGAAGCCTGAGGGCACTCAGTGAACCAGGGCTCATGGCAGGAGCACTGCCCAATGCATTTCTCCTACAGCAGGGCACCATTCACTGCCAGACAGGAGCACCAGCACCCCACGGTGCCCCTGCAGCTTCCCATGGGCCATTCCCCACCCTGCCCAAGGGTCTACTTTGGTCAGCAGGACCATAAACTGCTTCTTCCTCATGCAGATGCTCTGGACTGTGTCCAGCCCACTGTGTTTCCCTGGAAAAGGCCACCACAGCCTTTTGAATAGAGTAGAAGGATGGTCACAGCCCACAGCTGAGAGCTGCAGGACACCTGCACAGGGTGGATGAAAAACTAATGCTTGCCCCCAGCCACTCCAACACTGGGCCATTCAGGTGCCATGCATCAACTCTGCAAGTATCAGCTGGTTTGCTGATTCTTAGGTTGGATTTTTTGTTGCAACAGCAGGTTCTGTGTCCAGCTTCCCTCAAAAACTCTTCTAAAAAGCACATGTCTACCACTGAAAGCTGAAAACCAACTGCAGTTTCTGTGACTGTTAGGCTATTCACGTGAATGCATATTTGAGATGGGACATCCTGAACTCTGCAAGGCAGAAATACATTTCCAGTGCTTTTAGTTTATTTAAAGAAGGTCAACTGCAGTTCTGTAAACAGAGTATACCTCCTGCACCAAAGGTCTGAAGTCACAAACTGAGCTGGAATATCCATCTCCTCCTTGCAAATCCCTTAGTAATCTCAAAAGCAGGAAATGAAATAAAAGCCCACAAATAAATTGTATTTCATTCGCTGATCAAAATACCAGACATTTCTTCCCAGAACCTCTGACCCTTCCTCAATATCTCATGGAAAATAAAGATTCGAGGGATTTCTGCTTAGGATCACATTTTCCCCTCCTATGTGTATCTTCAGCCATCAGGTCAAAGAAACCTTAGGACCCAGAAAGAGAAGAAGAAACCACAGTTCCCTCCAGAGCACAGCTTGCTGTCATTGCTCCTCCAGCTGCATGGAAAGTGACCCCTTCTCCCACTCTCTCAGCAGGGAAGCACCACGTCCTGACCCTGGGGGCTTCCACTCAGCAGGTGCTGCTGCTCCTCTTCCTCTCGGGATGCTGGCTCAGCAGGATAAAGGCAAAGGTCACCCAGGCACCTGAATCTTCTACCATGTCCATGTCCTGCCACTCCACACCCATATGGCAGAAAACAGAGACACCACATTAATCAGAACCTTCTCGGTCCAAGAAGTGTAAACTGTTAGAATTATTTCACCTAATTCTTGTCAACATCTATGCTGCAAGATGTCACAATAGTACTATCAATCCATAGGATCATTTTCCAAATTTTCAGTGAAAATTTCAGTGATTTAAGTGAAATTGCTCCACTAGCCTCCTTCTTTACTGGGGGAGAACACTTCAGTGCAACTTGATTTGGGCTCTGTCCTCCCTACTCCTCTGGCATCTTCTACTCTCTTTTAGTTTTTACAGAAAACAGCAATCACCTTGTGTTTTCTCTATGTCAGAACAGTCTCTCTGCATGCTACAAATGGTGCAGCTTCTTTCTGTTCATGACAAGTGCCTTCCAGGACATGTCTGTAGAAGTGAGAGACAAAAGCTTTTTTTTGTGCTAACAGGGTTGGCATCTACTCCTCATGCCACCACTTGCTCACAACCACACTTCACAGACTCAGCTCTCTTGCGCTCTTATTCCTTATCACCATTCCTGATTCTGAGACACATTCCCCTACTTAAATTCTGCTTGAGCTCAAGTTGTGAAGCATTAAAATGTTTTTAATTTCCCAGGAAATGAAGATTTAGACAGACTGTTCTCACTTTTCCAAGTCACAAGCACACACAGCCTTCCCCTGCTCAGTACATCATTAGTATTTCTTTCCAAGAACTTCACTACTTGCCAAATACACTATTTTCAGGAAAATATGCTTGGTGTAAAATCTTGCATGGAGGTGTTCATTAGCCAAATGCCACTCATTTTGCATAGTCTTTTTTTTTCCTAGTTTGGATCCTTAGGAACATCCTGGAAGGCTAAGGGATGGATAGGAAAGATTTGTGTAAAATGAGCCAAACATTTGCTCTGAAATATAGACAAATGGGCATAAGCACCAACTGAGAGGGATAGATGAAGGCAAACATGGACATTGCAGCACATGGAATGAACACAAGGGAAGTGCAGCTCTGAGCAAAAGGTATCTTCAGGAACACCAACCAATGTCCTGCCAGTCACGCACTCCAATATGGATGGGACCCCTGGACAGCTACAACTTGTATCTTCAGCAGATAAGGAGAAAACAGTCTATTACTGGGTTGCTTCTGAAACAAATTAACCCACAGGCACAAGAAAAGAAGATGACTTGAAGAAAATTTTTCTGCCATTCTCACTTATGTGACCTTCTGACAGGAAATTAAACTCTCAACTCTATCCATTTAAAAATAGGAAGGAATAAACCCCATGTTTCAGTTTAAAAAAAAAGCCACAGTGTTGACCACAAAGACTTGCCTAACTCTGCTTCTGCAGAATTTATATGTAGATAATTGGTAGTTCGTTACACAGATGCAGCTTTGGAGGTCAAAAAAATCCACCAAAACCCAAACAACAAAAACATCAGGATTAGTTCAGTTTTGCTTTGGTTTTACACAAATTCATGGAGAAAAGTTAACAGAGACATTTTCACATTGGAAAGCCAAAGCCATACATCTTAGTCCATGGCATATCCCCATATTAAAACCACAGATTACAGCTGGTGCTGCAAATACTTGAAGCCTTAAAAAAATCAGGTCACTTATTCAAATTTTCATGTTCTAAGACCCCTTTCAAAGTGATTGACAAAACTCACACAACACTTGAGAATTGTTTTACAAAACTGCTTTTTTCAGCCAAGATTGGATTTGAATCAGAATCTGCTCACATAGCTAAGACCACAGAAGGATTCAAACTTTGTGCATCACATGGCCAATCCACCCACAAACCTGGAATTATTACACTCTAGTATAAAACATTTTCTTCTCATTTATAAGCTTTATCTGAGATAACATGGTGAGTGATGCTAGAGTAAGGAAGTTCCTCCAGACTCTATTTGAGGTTGAATATCTGATTTTCAGCATATGCAAAAGGGGAAAAAAGCGTTCTGGTTGGAACATGAAGCTGACATTTCTGAAATGCCAGCGGACTGGTTTCTAATTTTTGCCCGAGGAAAGACTACCAATATGTCTTTGCTTCTTTCAGCATTCCTAAATTTCCCCTGTCATCATTTTGAAATAGTGGGAGTCATCCCTCACAGTACAGCAAGCCCCAAGCCTCTCTGATACCAAAACTGACAGCTATGTAGCAGAAGCTGTGAAAATTGTTTTCTGTCAGGTTAAAAGCAGAGCAGAGACATCTTAAAATAGGGCAAAACTCCAGAGATATTGAAAAGAATTCTGAGTGTCTTAAAAAACACCCAAACCAAAACTTTTAGAACAGCCGACAAATGTGCTAGTTCAGATACACTGGGAGTGTGACTGAAGATTGAACCTAACCTAGAAATCCTCTGAAAACTAATAGCTACTGTGCTTCATATTCACAGAGAGCAGCATCAAAAAGGCCACACATTTGCCTACAAACCACGACAAGCTGGATGCTATACCAACAAGAAGGGGATGCTATACCAACAGCAAGGGAAGCCCTCAGTGGAGCTCAGAGAGTCAATGTGATCTATCTTTGCAGTTTACTCAGCTGACAAGTAATAAGGGCAAACTGTTCAACTCCTGTAGAAATTATGTGAAATTGCAGTGTACAAAAGCACTTGAGTTGGATTAAGGGAAACTGAAAGAAGCTGGTTGATTGAGTTGCATTAGGCACTGAGGTGTTTAAACAAAGATTAAGAAAGAGTACATGTGTTTCAGTTGGGAGAACTGAAATAATTAAACATCACTAATCCCACGGTCTGGTGCAGCACACAGAGCAGGGCTGGAACAACAGGCCACAAATGGAGACTGTACTAGGACCATCCAGCTCAGAATATCAAAGTTACTTTCTGGGAAACAATATAGCTTAAGTTTTACTTGAAAAAACAGATTAACAGATATTGTGCACAGGTTGAAGAAAATAATCTTCAGGGCACTTTTTTGGGCATTTTTTCATACATATTGAATGAAGTCAAAAACATAGGATCTCAACAGGTTCATGATATTCCATTCCCTGCTACAGCACATCAGGTACCTAGCACTGCACTGCCACTCCCCCACGCCCACCCCAGCAGCACCCAGGGCCTACACTGGTGAAAGGGAGGTGAAGGAGCAGAGAGAGAAAAGCAAAGGCAGAACTGGAAGACAGGGAGGAGAACCACAGTGACACCAGAGAGCCACTGAAGGGCTGCAGTAAAAGGACAGTGAGCAGGGGGAAAGGACAACCGGCCACTAACTGAATCAAAACACACAATAATCTCCAGGTTACCAAAAAGTAAACTGCAGGTGAAGCAACAATGCTGTGGAGGTTTCTCCTCTAGCTTCATCTGAGGCTGTCACTTTGGGAAGCCTGACACCTCTTCTCCATATCAGAGATGTGGAAAATATCAAGGGGTTGGAAAACAGCAGGGTTTTTTAAAAAAAAAAAAAAGCTCAACATATACAGTTTTTCCATTAATTTGTCCCACAGAAATTTCTTTTCCTTTGGTTTCACCTTTAATACAGAAGATGAGGAAAAACTGAATTTGGAAAAGAAAGAAGATTTAAAAAAAAAATCAGAGACAGCTAAGGAACTTAACTTATGAAAATAACAGGAAGGGGTCTTTTCTATGACCCACAGCACATCCCCAAAAGACCTCCTCCATCAGCACATTGAATCAACAGTATATTTGCCAGCATGGCAGCAATGCTGCTGCCCAGTCTGTTCTAATAGCACAATTACTCTGTTAACCAAAAATCCCTATGGCAGCTCTTTGATACATAAGCTCTCTTTCTGGAAAAAAACAAAACAGAAAAAAAAGCCAGCTTTAAAGACCTTTTCCCTTTACCTACATGGTATTTTCATTGAATTGATGAGTTTGGTATTGTAATTCCTACGCTCATAAATGCAGCCGACATTCAGAACCATCACCTGCTCTGGAAGCCATGGTTCATGTACATCTAGGAGCTGTGTTTACCACAAGGAAGGTGGAAATAAGAAGAAACCTTTCTGTGTTTATTAAACACCTAATGAGAAAATTGCTGCCTAGAGCAGTTAATGGTAACTTGTTATTGCTGACAAAGATAGCAGAGCTCCTTTGTAAATACAATAAATGCTATTTCAGCTACTCTGGCCCTGAATAAAAGAGCCAGCATATTGTTTATTCTCAAAGAAAAGTGATGGGATTTGTATGGTCTGCAAGTACCTGAACAACGTACTTATTCCACTGAAGTGCAAAGCTGTACAGAACAGGATCCTCTTCTCATCACTGAGGAAAGCTTTTAGCTTAACTGGGAGCAAATTAAAATCTGGCACCACTAAGCTGGTAGAACAGTCAAGAGGACCTATCATGTCCAGAGATTTAGGAGCAAAGATAAACCAAAAAAAGCTTGAGTGAATCACTACATTGTGCAATAGCACAGAAAGGAGACGTGTGCCACCATGGCTGAAAAGAACAGCTAACAAATTCAGACAGACTTACAGCCTGGCACCATTTTTATTGTTCTCAATTGCTTGAACCAACCAAACCTCTGAGGCAACAGCAAAGTCATGCAGATTTCAATCATGGTTATTTCTGGAACTGCCAAACTCAGAAGGGAACATCCTCTCCCACACATTTTTAATCCGCTTAGAGACACAACACAGGAATGTTTTCTTAATGTCTTGTATCACTGAACAGTAACACCTTCATCCCAAAACAAATTTTGCTACAGGAAGCTGTTCACCAGGGTGATGGAAAGAAAATATTGCTAAGCTGCTCCTCACTCTATCAGTAGAGTAGCTGTAGCATCACATTTGGGCTCCACCACACCAGTGCCCCAGGCAGACACACAGCACACAGTCACACTATGCCAGCACCCACCCTGGAACAAATCAGTCAATACTGCACTTCCTTGTAATTTATGAAACATAAACTTCAACACCTGTGAATGCCATTATTGCCATACAAACCACTACAACAGGCATGGAACCAAAAACGGAACCCTAACCGAGCCCTAACCACAACTTGGATCTGCTATTCTTTTTGTACAGAGACTTTTCTAGCAGAATCTATTATAACCAGTATGATATAAACTGGCAAGGTGACAGCAAAGCAAGCTCTGAAGAACATTCATATGGCCCTGCTTTAAGGCAAATATATCTATTTTACCATGCTAAGTTTAATACATTGTATTTCACCTGTTACATTAAGTAAGGGCAAGGCACTTTCCCATACTCGTGGCAGTGGAATTAAATTATGCAGAGCTAATTATGTGATGTTATTATACATCTCAAATAAGGTGAATGCAAAAATGTAGCTCCCAGGCAAGTAGGAGAGACGTGGATGTGTGTGCAATACAAACTTCCCTAAAGGACTGTAAAGCCCAAGACACCAGCTGTCTGTGTGCACCATCTGGACTGAGCTCAGGTGCATGGCAGGGACCATGCAATCCTGATTGCTTTGGTCTCCCAGCTGAGGGTGAGGTATTTTGGCAGATGTGGTTGCCTGATCTCTCAAACTCCAGGTGCTCTCTTAAAGGAGGCATGACTGATGAACCATCTTGCAAGGTAGCATAGCAGGCAGTTAGCTTTTCTCTGCTGATTTTCCTTACTATGCACATTTTCTGTAGTCTGAAGGAACTGCTAAGTTTTGAAAGCCATGGAAATCATGTAGCCCCAAACTTTCAGTGAGACTTACTCTGGCACATATCAGGAACAATCATCAGTGACCAGTTTGGTTCCCAGCTCCCCTCCTGCTCCCCAGGGCCAGCAGGAGCATCCCCACAGCACCTCTGGTAGCAGCACAGGGAGCTGCCTGGCAGCCTGCCAGCAGCCGCCACTCCTCTGCCACAGAAGGCTGGCAGGGCTGCAGGGAGCTGTGCTGGGAGGAGCAGGCAAGGAGGAAGTGTTCTCTCCTAGCATAAATACAGCTGTTTCCAGATGCATGTCTTCAAACCCACTGGTTCGTTCCAGGCAGGAGTGCAAAATCTGACTGGGCTTGCACATGCAGCCACTGTGGGTAAGCAAGGCTAGAAATTTTGAGAAAATAATTATTGTTTTTTGACCTGGAAAGGTTTGTCAAGAAGTGATGGCAAAATTAGGCTTCATCTGTCCAAAGACTAAATCATAAGATATCCTGAGTTGGAAGGGATCCATGAGGATCATTGAAATCCAACTCCCAAATGAGACTAAAGAAACTCAGGAAAGCCCCCAGGAGCAAGCAGAGACGTGAAGCACAGGACTACCCTGTCATCAGCACTGTGGAATCCCTATCCCTCAGGAAAATAAAATTCTGGCAGATAATGCTGTCGTGGCTCCTGCTGATGTTGCTCCTGTCAGGCTCCCTGCTGCTCCACCCTAAGCCTCCCAGGCAGCTCACAGCCAGTGCTGCCCTTCTCCTCCCAGAAGCAAGGGAAAGCTGGGCCTGGGCACAGTGGGCCTGCACCCTCCCAACAGCCCAGCCTGGAGGTTTGTCCGTCTGCAATGAAGCCACTGCAGCTCCCCTTATTTACATTAGGACTGACACCAGGTTAAAAATTGAAGCACGCTTCAGGATAACAACAAATAAATGGTGTCCTCCAGGGTGATGAAGTTGAACTCCAAAATTCATTTCATCCAAGATAACAATGGTAATTTATAACAGTCCAAAGGATGTTGAACTTCCAAATCCAGCCCTTTAAAAGTTATTTTAAAAAACCTGAAAACGTCTGCTTCTTTGTCCCAGTGCATATGTAATGTACTTGATTAAAAAGCTGAGCCATCATCAGGACACCAGAACTGTTTGCTCTGTCCTGGTTTGTGCTGTGGGTCCAAACAGCCATAGCCAGTGTGATTACAGACGGGCCAGAAGGTAACAGGCACTGCACAGAGGTAAAACTGCCAAGCAGCAAAAGTAGCCAAGTTCCATTCATCACTGACAAAGTGTCCCGATGCTAAATCCTTCACATTCATCTTTTCCTGAGCTTTTCACTTTGCAGTTTATTACAAACAGAGCTTGGTTCCAGAACCTCAGTAACCCCTCCCACAAAGCCTCATTTTTCAAACTGTCATCCCAAGCTGTCCTGCCATGCTCCTGATCTCTCACAAATGTTACTCCATATTTACATTATGTACATTAAGAACATTTTTAGTTATGCTTCCAGCCCAACAAATGAGCGCTCACAATAATTTGGACGCTGGCACTGCCAGCCTGCGGCAGGCAGATGCTACTGTGCTCAGTAGAAGAGGAAGCTATTTTTATTTTAGCATGAGAGCAGTAAAAGCTTCTCAGAACAAGCAGACACAAGTGAAATTGCTGCTCTCTTTTTTTGCTGCTCCCTGCCCCTTGTTCTTTGGGAGAACAGCACTGCTCCTGTTCACAGCAGGGAGCCCTCATGGGGAGATGCAGTGCCAAAGGACCATCAGCTGCTTTTTGATGGTCCACACATGTTTATATGAAAAGTGCATATCCCTTAATACATGTGGAAAACCAGCCAGACTGTACACATTGTACATTTCAGTACTTTGAAAGCAGCATTTTTAAAGGATGTCAGGAACCTCTGCTTCTATTAAAATGGTAGCTATCCTGTGGATCAGCTGCAATTATCTTATGACTCACCTTCCAGTGGTGGTGTGAATTTTGAACAATTACATATTTTAACAAAGTAAGAAGATAAGAAAATTTTCATTTTCCACAGAGCACGATCATTAAAACAAAAGCTTAATCGGTTTTTTTTAATCTTCCTTTCCTCCTCATCACATGATTTGTACCACCCTTTTCCTTAGATCTGACACTAGGTCATTAGGAGATACACACCAGCAAGCACTTAATTCCCTTTGTTCTATCCATGCCTCTCAGTACTCCTCTGCCTTTCCCACGTCCATTGGCCTGCAGTTACACAGCCTGGCTCTCCCAGGATTTCACAGAAGGGACCACAGTTTAATGTACAAAATCTCCTGTTGGTCCTTGTCAACCTCAAACAATGAATGCTCAGACCATTCTCCTCACCTGCCTGAAGTTTCCGTGTCAGCAAAATGCTCAGCAACTGCTTATACCCAAAAGAACTGCCCAGGAGAACACGTAAGAGTTTTATCTGCTACCAGAGAAAGGGGAGCTAGAAAGACCCATGGATGGGATGCAAACACCTTGCAGCCCAGATCCCCAGGGCAGATACAAGATGCCTTCACCAGCTACTCTTTAAAGGGTATGAAGACAACCCAAGTGCTCCATACAATAAAAACCCCTATAACTACAGCACTGCTCAATCAGCTGAGCCAAGCAAAAAGGGTTCTTCAAAAGCCACTTAGGTTCCCCATCACCATATCATTTCTCAGCTCCACACACAAGCTTTATTGATTTACTGTTATTGAATTAACTGGCACAGCCCAACAACAGCCAAAGATGGCAGATACCTGAGCTGTCAGTAAATGTGGAACTGTAGCCCACATAGATCTCTGTTCATTGGAAGTGCTTGCACCATCCACCATGTATAGCAAAATTGGTCCCCAAGGTCCCTGACACCATGGGAAAGCTTCCCATTGATATTAGATTAGGCCAGATAACAATCTGTTACCTTAGGGTAACTCTGAACTGCAAAGTGAGACTGAACTAGAGACTGCCTTACTGTTATCATCCAATTATCTTTATTTTTAGCTACACTTCTCCTTATCCTCTTCCCAAAACTTCATCTCCTTAGTACAGAAGAAGGCTGTGAGAGCTGAGAGAACATGAAGTACCTTATGACACATCTGTCTGTACATCTTCACAGTGAGAAAGTCTTAAATGCTGGCTGTAATGTCAAAAAATTACTAGGGCAGTTGAAAAGAAAAGACATATTCCTGCGCCAGTGTTCAGAAGCTGATAGGATGCTCAAAGGTCACAATTTTCTTGCCATTCAAATGGCAGCTCAGCTGTGCAAATTCAAAATCAGCAGACTGCAGCAACTACAGATAAGAGTCAATGTACCTTGGTTTCCAAGTCAGGGCTATTTAAATTCTAACTCAATAAACTACTTGTGCACTCAGCATTTTGAGATTCAGTGGGCTGCTTGCTCTCCTAAAAGTCAGTGCTTTCCAGAAATAGCCTCTAACTTACAGAGTAAAGGGGGAGAAAATCTGTTTGCTCAGCTCCACAGAGGCCAAAAACTTCCTGGTTTTGCCAGGAGAAGACTCTCCAATAAAGACACTAAAACTAGACCAAAAAAAAAAAAAATCCCTTTTGAGGACTTCTTATGCCCTGGGGCAGAAGTTACCACTGTGCAGAACAATGCATTGCAAGGCACGTGTAAGTCCCCAGGGACTTAGGTGGTTCTGGTTCACTGTGGTTTCTGTACTCTATCCAGAATCAGCAAAGCACAAAAACCTCTTAAAATAATCACTTGATCATTATAAAAGCCTTCTTCCATGCTAAAATACATCCTAAGGCCTTTCAATTGCTCTCTGAACTAACACCACAGGACAAAGTCCAATGATGCTCTGCTAAAACTCCAACTGCAGACCAGAGACACGTGCCACCAGTGACCACTGAACCCTTCTGCTGGGCTCTGGAGAGGCACTCCATACACTAATGCTTCTGCATTCATGATGCAAAGCATTTCTCCAGGCTGGAGCTTCAATGCATGTAGTAACAAGCTGTGAAAACACGCCAGCAGAATTTGAGCGGACGTTGCCAAGCGTCAAAATAGGATAGCATTTAAACATTTGCAAATCTTGCTTATGATACAGCAGCACAAGGCAAACATACCACCATTAGCATTTCAAAAATAGTTTCTGTATGAAAGGAAGCTTTAAAAATAACTTTGCTTTCTCCCGGCATCCCTATGCTAATAGATTCTTCTTTTAATTAAAAAAGTCTCTTGCATGCAGGCACCAGGCGTCATCATCTACTCAGACAATTCCAGATCCTGTAGCAAAACAAATCAGGATGTGGTGCACCTCTCACTTTCCCCCAGCAAACCTGGGAGATTTTTTGCATAGGCTGGGGTATCATCCTGCTCCAAATGTCCACATTCCACTCACAGGTGACAGTAAACTTGTGGTCATCCTTCTAAGAGAGCTCTTTCAAGTAAGCTCCATCTCATCACTGAGAAACACGATTAACTTCTCCTACAGATAAATCAACTGAGTCAGAGAGAAACGGATTTGTTTATCCAAAGTCACCAGATTAATGCTTGTACTATCATTAGTATCATAGCAAGACAGTAAAGAATTAAAGCAACAGGAATCAACATAAAATATAAGGTTAAAAAACTAAAAAGTGAGATTTCTTCTGTAAGAAAGAGTAAAAGTATGTAAAAAACAAAAGTACCGTATTGCACAACTGCAGAGGTGCTGAGTTCCAGTTACACAGGCCTTCCTCACCCATAGGATGCTTTGCTGGGCAGTGCCAACATTTTTCCAGACCATTTTATGCATGTGTTGCAAAACGCATTGAGCTGTTTAATCTACCTTTTAGTACATTGTTTTTCCACTTTGCTCTCATCACCTTCTCAAGTACCCAGTCCAGGTCTGGAGTTTGCAAACACTGGTAACTAATCCAAGAATTATCTACCTGGAAATCTCATTAGCTAAGATACAAAAAGCATTGCTAAAATAAAGATGACTCATTTTATTTCTATTAGCTGAAAGGACACGAGAAACAGCTGAGCAGATTTAAAATTACTTAACATGAAACAACACTAAATCTGAGTACAGTACTGAAACAAAAATCATCAACAAGCAAGAATTGTGCAGGCAAGGTCCTCAGAAAAGCAAGTTAGTTACTAACCGGATTTTTAATCTGCTTCATCCAATACAGCTTTGGTGGAAGATACACTCTATCACTGTTTTCATCCAGGAATTTAATAGACTTCATCACTCCTCTTCCCTAACAGTTATTTGCTATAGATCAGAAGATCTCATCTTACTTAATATAGCTTTTTACTTCCCGGCTCAAAACAAGAAGACAGACAAATGCACTGGTAGTAGCCACAGGTGGTGAAGAGACTGCAAAGTTTCAAAGTATTTTGGAGCTGGTTGTTTTATGTAATTTGTATGTAAAGAAGTTAATCCATCAGACTTGGACACCAGTTGGGGTAAGGAAGCATTTTTCTCTTACTATCTGAAGAAAGTAAGTTGACCAGTAGGAAAGGAAGGGGGCTGCTGTAAAACCAGAATTAAGATGTACCCCAGTGACAAGGCACAGCCCTCCTAGGCTATCATTCACCAATTAGCACTACAAACACCATGCCTAGTTTTAGCTTTAAGGCTTCTCATAACATTATGTTTATGTTCATGTTTAAACATTTTAAGAAGTGGGTTCAAATTAATATAAACTGATTAAATTCCTTAACTTCAAAAGTGATGGGTAAGTTTGGGCCTTTTATTTCAAGATAGCCTCCCTGCCATACCCTGGGAGGAGGGGGCTGATTTTCATGAAATACCAGGAGCTCTCCTGCCATGGATCAGAAGAGCCAGCCAGAACTGCAGGTCGTGCTGGAGAGCACAGGGTGAGCTATGCCAAACACCACATTGATTCAATGCTCATCTTCAAACCCTGGCCAACTCATTTCCCTCTCAAGTGTCTGTTCCAGAGCACAGAGGCTGAATCTCTGTAGCATATGACACATACCCCCTGTGCTCCAGAGTGTGGCATTTAGAGTGGTCTCTGCTTTGTCTTAAACGAGAGGCCATTCCCTTTCCAGGCTGCAGCCTTTTACAGCCAGTACCTTGTGGAAAAGCCATGCCCTGACACAGCACATTCCCAGGTGTCACACCTCCAGCCTGAAGAGCACTCATCCTACCAAGAGTGTACACTTCCAAAGAAATTGGCTGTACAGATTTGAAATCCTAAGGTTTCATGCTAAATCAACTGGCTAAGAAAAAAAAAAACAACACAACCAAATAAACACCCAAAGAAAACAACAACAAAAACTAAACAAACAAAAACTCACAGAAAGAAAAAAAACCCCAAAAACAGTCCCAAGAAAGAAACACAGCGTAAGCAGGAAGTCATCAGCTTTAGTCAAATCATGTGGGCAGACTGTACAGACACAGAGAGGTAAGGAAAACCTACATTTTATGTACAGCAGGGAAGTAGGTTTGGGTAGTGGCACCATAAACAGTGCTGGCTGAAGAAACAGTGTACGGCTCAAAATAAGTATATTGTACCAGTTCAGGTAATGGAGAAAGCTATGCTGGAGCAAAAAACCTTTATTTTTTTCTTAGAAAGTATAGCTTCGTTCCAGCTAAACTTTTTCTTTTCTTTGGACAGTTTTGCCAAAAATATCCAAATTAAACTAAAATAATCACATGCCACCAACAGCTGAATTACAGCAAATCAACACAGCCCGGGTTTGTACATCTACATCTTATATAACCAGACTCATGAAGTCAAAATCACATAAATACATCAGCACATACTGCCAGTTTTCTATTTCACTCCTAACCTAGGAGCATGGCATTAAATTAATTTCAGAGGCCTGTGGTGCTCTCAACTCCAAAGCTGCTCTAGGTTCTCCCCAGGCTCTGAACAGCTGGTGGTGCCTGACAGAAGTGGTCATACTGTAGAGGCAGAAGTAGCAATTCCATGTGTGGTTTAAAACTTGTCCAAACCCAAACTCCTGCAGAGTGTGTTCTAAGGCCCAAACCAAACATTCCCACATACTCACTCTCTTGAGTCAGCAGTGCAATCCTAAAACCACATGGTCATGCAGGAAACTGCTCCAGGTGTGTGCTAAAACACATGGATAAAATATGGATGGTGCATACCTGTGCCTAAGAGTCAGCAACATCCCTGAAGGAGTATCATGGGACACTTCACCCCTCAAAAAGCACAGTTCCTCTAGAAGTTTCAGAAATTGTTCATCTGCCTTTAAGTCATCTTCCTACATCTTAATACTCACAAAACACCTTGTCAATATTTATCAACAGATTAGACAGCCCTTCACTAAAACTCCAAATATTGTTATTGTCGTTTTTTTAGGAATTGGCACTGAGGAATATACAAGCAATTCTGCATAGCACTCTGAGCTGTGGCCCTCATTTCAGCTGAGCCAGTAGAAAAAGTATAGGGGGAAGGACTTACACTACTACACAGAATATGTGTAACACTATACAATACTTATGTCACACTGCACAACTATTGTATAATAGTATATTAGATATTGTTTAAAAAGTGTTATATAGAAATATTATGTAACTGGTACCCTCAACCACACCCCACCACAGGCTAGGGAAGAAGGCAGGAAAGATAAGGAGAATTTATGTGGAAAATTCCCTCCATAGAGAAAAGGTCTACTCTGAATTATAGAAAAGATTCATCTCTTTCCTCCTCTCTCTCCTGCCCAAGAACTGTCCCTGTTGGTCAGCTCAACCACCATCCACCCAACAAGGCACACAGCCAGCTCAAGAGAAGCCTTGGAGGCTGCAGGGCTGAGCCCTGCCAGTCTGGCAGCTTTGGGAAGGACCTGCTGTCTTGAGCCAAAGTCCCAGGCACTGTGCCTGAAGCACCAGCCCAAACAAGGGGCTGCAATCTTGGCTGGTGCCTTGCACATCAGCATGCCCTGCTCAGGGAGCCACAGCCTCAGCCCTTCTCCAGCACAGCAGCCTCTCCCCTGCATGGGTGACCAGCACAACCCACCGGGCTCAGAGGCCCCCAGCCAAGCTGCCAGACAGAGCCCAAGCTGCCTCCCTTGGGCAGCAAAGGAAAAGGACTTTGGACTCCCACCCGTGTGCAGTGCTGGGTGTGCTGCCCCAAGAGACAGCCCAGCACAAGAGATGAGATTGAACGTGAGCATCACGGCTCTGCTTTCATGTCTGCTCCCTAAAGGCCCCCAGACAACACCACAGCAGCGCTGAATTGAGCCTCATAAATGTAACTGCTGAACACATTTTATGGGCATAATTCCCAGGGTCTGTGAAAACAATGTGTTCTGTCTCAATAGCATCTAAACCAAACAGGCTCTTTAACCACCCAACAAAGGCCTGTTTGATGTGCCACATTCCAGGAAGCACAGCTCAGTATGATTTTATCTGTGCCTTGTCAGGCCCCTTGCGCCTTTTGTTGAAAAACTAATACAGCTCCACAACAGGGGAGAAAATATTCCTCTCAGAGTATGCAGCCAGAACAACAAAAAAAAGTTATTAAAAAAAGAACCACCGTACCAACTTTCTCTGTTGTCACACTGTTTTCCTCCTTCAATGGTCAAATGCTCACCTCCTAGATGACGGTCTTTTCTCAGGCCACCTGCAGTGACCAAAACATTTGTACTAGCCCAGCCAGTAAAACTACAACATAAATGTGTTTTGTTTACATGCATCCTCTTCAACCTCCAGTATCTGTACGTTACCTACTTTGATTATAAGTCATTAGTCATGATGATTATCTCACTAAATTCAATAGGAGGCCTCACAAGAGAGAAGAATGTTTGCTTTCTCCTGAGGGCAGGATACTTGCTCAAGATAAATTTCACTTTTTTATATCCATATAGGCCTACACAAGCAAATAGGTTATGTCCTTCTCTAGTGACAGTGCATATCCAGGAGGAAAAAGTCAATACCAGAGAAAAAGAAGCCCTACCCAATCTCCCAAGCACTCAGAAATCTCTGAATGATCACATAAACAATGGCTGAGAGAGGTGAATCAAGAACCTGCTATGCTTTCTTTGACAATTGTGAACATGGGAGACTTAGAGGAGAGCATTAGGTGGGTGACCCTTTTCTAGTAGAGGTCCCCTGGACAAATTTTAGATATCTATGACTAAGAGACCTCCTGGGCCAGCAGTGACATTTTTAATAACTTCCAAACAACTTTTTCATTATGATTTTGCTTTTTTGAAACAAGTTCTGCTTTTAACATTCCCACCAAAATATGTCTGACGGAGTAGTTAAGCTTAGATATTTCTTGTATGAGAAGTATACTCTTTGGGCATGAAAGTGCCACATGAGAGTTTCACTTGTGGTATCTTCACTTTATTATAAACAGAAATAAGCATTTGTTTCCAATCCACTTTATTCATACTGCTCCACGTTTGTAGAGTCTGTATCTCCTTTCTGTAGTCTTTTTCTGGGATGAAGAACCTTCATCTTGAAAGTCTGAGTCACTTAGAAGACAACCCACGGTTGGGACCACTTCTGTCACCCCACACTGTGCCCCTGCAGTACCATTTAGACTGGTCCAGCCTGGCTGAGATGAGCAACTCTGCTCACTGAGTCACTGCTTCAGTAGATTTTAAAGCACCTGAGAGCTGACAACTCATTTAACATATCTCAGAGCAATGTTTAGCAAATGCCTTGGGGTTATTACTAATAGCTGAAGGCAATCAGCATCCGCCAGCACCTGCCGGCCACATTCTCTACCAGTCTGAAGTTCCAGCTCAATTAATAAAGACACATTCCTGACAGCCTGGCTTGTTCTTTTTAATGATTTCATAGAAGGGTATTGACTAAAGCTTCATTCCTGCAAACAGTGTACTCAGAGCATTTGCATATCTCATTGGCACTTTGGTGTCCAATGCAGGTGTCACAAAAGAGTAAAATTATCCTTCTTTTAATCTGTTCTCCTTTTTTTCATTAGTTTCAATTTTTATCTCTGTACTGAGTCCAGGAATGAAAATTTAATTTGCCACTGAGGCACCCACTGAGCTGCAACTGCATCCATGGCAGCCCAGCAGCACGCAGGGCTTTGCAGTGCTAAACACCACGAAGCCCCACTGCTGTTGCTGGTGGCACCCAGCTGCCAAGGCAGGCAGGCAGGATAGAGGACTCTGCCAAACACCTCCCCAAACACTGCCCTGCTGACTGGCACATGGAGCTGCTCTGGAGCAGATGCTGACATAGCCCCTCCACAAATGGCCCCAGAAAATGAGGAGAGCAGATTAAAAGAAATACAAAACTACACAAATATCCAAGACAGTTGTGACCATTTTGTTCCAGGGCAGCAAGCTGAAAATCCCACGCATAAGAGAAGGAGAAAATGGGGGAAGAGGGGAAACGTTGAATTAAAGCTGGCACAAAAGGATGCCGCTCTTAAGAAGATGAGTACAGATATCAGGGCCTCAGAAATGGCTACTTAAAAGAGAAACTCTTTTTTTAAACACCTTCCCCAGAGCTTGTGCACAAAAAGCAGCAGTTCAACCCATGGGCACTGAATCTGTTGCGCTAAATAACAGTGTAATAACAATTCTGCACTCCCACATATCTATTTTATTCACAAAAGACATACATATTAGTCAGCATGCCTTTGGAGCTGTGGTGGGGTTGTGAAGCAATCCTGACCTCATCAGCCACTACTGCACCGTCAACCATTAACTTCTGCCCACTATGAGACCCCATCCCGCTGCCTGTGCTGCTGCAGCCTTTGCAATTCAGTGGCTGCTCTGAGAGGAGAGTACAGATGGAGCCATCTGCACATTAGAATTGACTTTCATGGTTCTCTACACTATTTCATTTCTCTGTGGTAGAGATGTGATCCTTTTTCAAGCTCAGCACCTCTCTCCTTCATTTCAGGTTGCATTTCAGGCTTCACTTGCTGGATTACTTACAGCAGATTTTTTATAATAGCTCAAGCTAGGCTTGGTTATAATAGCTAAAACCAGCTTGGTTAATATTACTATTTAACAAATGCATAATTTCTTACCTTATTTGTGTTAAGTGGGGCTCTGAGTTCCTTCCTATATTACCTTACTGTTGGTTGCATGAAAACGAAAGTGATTTGCATCATTCTGTAAGCTGATGTCCTCATTACTTGCACTTCCACGTGCAAACTCCACCAACAAAACCTGCACTGTCAACAATAACTATGGGAAGACATGAACAGGTCTCATTGTTTGTATGTACATGCTAAATTAATTTCCGAAATCTCAAGTTTTAAATCCATTTAGCAGGTTAATTCAATATGATGTGAGGTCTCTGGATTTAGTTTTTAATCAAAAAGACACATATGAATAGTTCCAATGATTTAGAGAAATCCAAGCATATTATATAAAGGCTTTTCTTTTATCATGAAAGCATGTAACCCTATCAAAAGAAAAAAAAGAGTTGACAAATCTACCAGTGGTTAAACCTTAGTAAGGAGGAATTATATTTTTAGCCTTTAATACTTTGGAGTATTAAATTAATACAGAGTCCCAAACAAGCTGGCCCCTTTATGCCTGTAGCTAATATTAAGCCAACCTAACCTGCACTCAAGGGTTATGCTTTTCAGCCCTTTTTCAACACCAGAAGGGCCTAAGAGTCCCACAGGCCTTTGGAATCTTCCAAGTTTGTACAGATTTGTTAAGAATCAATATTGTTTCAGAGACTGCTGGAACCAGCCTCCCAAACTCTCCTGGGCATTACGTCTCAGTGCTGAAGGATTTCAAACACCTGAGCACACACTGCCTTGTCACCTCTGCTCCCACACAGAATCCCTTTCCATACACCCCCACAGCACAAGAGAAGACATCCTGCCCTTCAGCCTGGCTGGAGCCTACACCAAGCATCTCCCCTTACCCAGTAGTTAGCTCTCTGGAAAGTGCCATTTAGCCTATTCTCTCCTGAGACCGAATGGCTTATAACAAATTCCCACCTCCATCTTGTATACACTTAAATATACAGCAGACAAAATAGATTTCAATATGTAATTTTTATAAATACTACCTCAAGATACAGCCACTGGTGTACTGGCACATTATCTTCTTGTGTAGGCACAGTGCATAAATGAACAGGCAATTGTGGCTTCTCACATATGGATGTGGAAGAAGGGAGAGAAACCCATTGCTCGTTAAGGAAGGGACTGCTTTGAAGTATTTCATCAACACACTTAGCATAATGCAGTTTGCTGACTGGGGCTGCCAGCAACAACCAGAATGTAAGCAAATTATAAAGATAAGGTTTCTAGACATTATTGCAAGACTCATGTTTTCTGGTTTACATAGCACCAGTATTTTAACCCAATGACCTGGCACCTAATCTAAATGTGACATTTAATTAACATTGCTTCCATGCATCACTTCCTCTCGCCACCACATCAGAAAGCTGCTCCCTGCATAAGAGAGGTTTAACCTTCGAGTGTGTGCTGTTTGCACACACACCCTGCAGAATTTGCATGGAGCTTGATAAAGGACACTGAGCCACTGCACTTTGATGATTTCTCCCCCATAGCTGTGGTCTCTTTGTGCTGGCTTGCCAGGTGCTTGGCTAGGGTCCCATGGAGCAGAGCTGACCCAGCATGGGCAGGGGACTGATCTGCCCTGTGTGACAGGGGACCTTGCCCTGCCCTATGGGAGCTGTCTGGTCAACTATTTTGAGCTGATTATGCCTCCTCCCCTGGGTACGGCTGCACCAGCTACTGCAATCTGTGCTCACAAACGTTGCTGCCCGATGCCTTTAATGGTCATTTGTGGTCCAAAAAAAGGTTAAAGGCAGCTACAAGGAGCAACAGACATTAGTTAGTTCTACAGAGGAACGAGAATAAATAGTAAATAACGTATCATATTCCAGACCCATCTTTTGCATTATGCAAACATCAAGACTCCTGTCTGGCTCCAGAGAACTTTCAGTCCCTCTTCCATGCTCCAAAATAGCAAGAAGTCTACAATAAATTTGAAGAGTTGCAGCACAAACTTAAGGATATTTGTATCTGTCTTTTCCAACATGGCAAGCAGTCTGCCCCTACTGTTATCATTAGCTAGATCTGTGACTTCTACTTCTCACTTTCCACCCTCTCTTTTATTTTCCTTCCTCTGACTTGGAGAGGAACACAAACTCCCTGATGTGCTAAAGTAAAGCTGAAAAACAGTCACTATTTAATAAGCAAAACTATGCCTGTTTTATTTATTTGGGCAGCTTCTGTGAACTCACAGTTGTATTTGCATGAGTGCTCGTCATTTTCACTAACTGGATGCAACAAAAAAAACCCTCAAAAATTAATATTTCATGAAAAACATACACTTTATGAGCTATTCTGCTCCTAGAGACCTTTCCCCTGGTTTTATTCTCTTCTTCTTTATTATGAAGGACATTTCTGGACAACAGGATCAGGGCTTCTTAGTGAACGCCTTCTATTAAAAGCTATCTCCCAAGAGAGCCAAATCTTGCTTGCTATGGCCACACAGTTTTATCAACTTCAATAGAACTATGTGTGCAAAGCAGACAGGACTGACCTCTGCCAAGAACTGTGTGCCACGTCCCTGAAGGTTGCTCCTGCTACTTTGGTGATCTCGCACCCCAAAGTCTTAAAGTACTACTTTAAACAGAAAGATGCTGAAGAAAACAATTTCCTGCTGCCGTATGTAGCTCTACAGAAGAGAGGAAGACAAAAAAGTATAAGACCTTTTTCTTCCCAAAATGTTTCTATCACATTTCAGTGCCTGTTTCACATAGATAAATTTCTCCCAATACTGTTTTTCTCTCCAGTACTTAAAATAGGAAAATGTTAAAAACTCAATCTTCTTGTGTGGGGTTTTTGATACCAGTTTGGGGATTAGTGAATTAGTCATCATTGTGCTGTGCTGGGACATGGAGCGGAAAGTTACTGCAAAAGGGAAACTAAGGTGAGCCCAACCACACCAGCTGGCAAATCTGCAGTGTCTTGAAGGCCGTTACAAAAACCAGGTTTTACACTAAATCCTACTGCCACTGTGCCTTGCACAGATACGTGACTTCATACATAGAAGTAACACCTGGCAATTTTTGATATATCTCGGTTTAAAGCTACACACATACAATATCTTCCTACAGGCAGCTCAGGCTGCTGCAATGGGCATGCTTGGGTGACATTGTTACTGCTTTCGTTGTGTTTGTACAATGGGTAAGTGATAAATATAATGCTTAGGAACAAGGAGATTAACCACTCAGTATGCAGTGCTGAACTCCCCCATTCAGCCATTAACCACAGCAGTTCTACATTGACATCTCAGCTGTAATGACACATCCTCTGTCAGAGCTGGACTTCTTCCTATGTATAGTTTAAGTCCAAGCCTGCTTTTTTGTTTAAAGAACGATTGCAAAACAACCCACTACTGCCTAGATGGGTCCATACAACATATACATTTTACCTCTGAAAGTGCTTTTCTTGCATAGCTGATTCATCCAGAAATTATCCCAGGATTCAAGCACACTCCAGTCACAAAGAGAGTTGGCTAATTCCTCACAAAGTGACAGCAAATCCACTAAATAGCACAGTCTCGTGCTCAGCCTTGCTGTGAAGGAGTGAATCTGTGGCTAATCCTTTTAAGACTGTCCATCACACATTGACTAGTAAGGACCAGTGTCACTACAATGAAAAATGTTGTAAGCTGCAAAGTATTCGTTGTTTTAGCAACTATAGCAACATTAGTTGCTTTATTTCCAATAATTATAGCTGTTTTCATACATGACAACAGGTATGAAATATTTTTAAACCATTTAGAGTTTTCTTTTAAGTACAGAACTTAACACTTACTCTTGAGTCCTTTTTTCTGGTAGTTAAAGCAATTTCAATTTAATTTCCTTAACTGATGAACCGTGTCAGAAAGAGCTATTTAGAACACACGCTTTACATTAGGACTTTAATTTGGTTGTGTTCCTCCTGGGGACTACTGCACTGACACTACTTAAAGATGCTGCAAGGGCAGCAGCAGCATCTTTTACCTGCGCCCATACATCTTCAGCAATGCACCCATAATAACCCCTGGAGGAACAGGGAAAACCCTTGCATTCCTAGGAAGGGATATCTTATGAGTAGAATCACCACAAGAAGTGGGCTGTGCTCTGGTGGGGCTGCCAAGCGTCACACACTGCAGCTGCGGGCTCAGCAGCGCCGTGCCGAATTCCCTGGCCAAGGGAGGCAGCGCAGCTTTGCGCAGGCAGCAGCCTCCCTGCACGCCCTGCCCACGCTGCCTCCAGCCTGAAGGCAGAGGCACCAACCCGGGCATCTAATGAGGGGAGTTACAGGAGTTCCAATTATCTCTGCAATCACTTCTCTCCCAGCTCCTTTTATGGCGTTCTACTGTCCAGCTGGTACCAAAAACAGAAAATGAAATGGAAATAGCTGGAACACAAGATATGGATGCTGCTAGTGGGAAATTACCAACTCACTGACTGGAATTCTCTATGCATCTTTAAGGGGATTACCAGTAGTTCTACTGAAGTGTAAGAACTGACTAGACATTTGGCTCAGAAAACACATACTTCCTTGGGAAAAAAAAATATTATATATCACTTTCTCATCCATGTCTTTTTTTTCCATATTAGTGAAGACAGGGAAGCAACATAGCTGCCTGACAATTCATTTGCTCTACTTTATTGATTTCTCATATGAAGCCATGTTCCCCAGACAGTGATGTCATTTATTTCCATAGCAACTGTATAACATCAGAGGACTATACCTAAGCAGGTGGAGGAAAACCTTTAGGGAACAAGAATATATTATGTCCCTGCAAATCTGCCTACAACAGAAAAGGGCTTTTAGAAGATGTCTGAAAGCTGGCTCTGAATAGTCTTATTTTAAAAGAAGGAGCAGTAACTGTAACAATTATTATCCATTCTTCACTGGCAGTGGCCAAATCAAATTCAGATGGGCAAAGCCTACTACTCTTCTCTGCAGAGCACTGCTCTGTACGTGCCACGTCCAGAGAAGTGGCAGAAAGACACAGCTTTCAGCAGCCCACTCCAACCACCATAATCCCCTTCCTCCTGCACAGAAAGTATTCACCAAGTTACCAGTGAACTCAGGCTGGTTACCAGCTTTTCAGAAGCAGGACTCAGCTTTACAGATCAATACTTCAATCATCCAGTGTGTGCCATCTCTATTGCTCTATGGCTTTGCAGCACAAACTTGTGCAGCAGCTGGCTCCAGCCATACTCTGAGGTTTCTCATTAGGCAGACAAGATAGCACATAAGCAGACCAGGGACAGCACCTCTGGATTAAATGAATCGTTAATTATACTCATGATCTTTTTCAAAAGGTAGGTTTACCCAAAGTACCACCACGGGTTCTGGTCATCAAAGCTCAGCAAAGTCCTAGACATGGCTCCTCTTCAGCAGTCACAGTATTTGAGCCAAATGTGATCTTTTTCCTACCAAGTTGGCCCATTTCTCCCCAAAAGGCACAGCAGCTCCCGCACAACCTCAGGAAAACAACCCTGCTAGAGTCCTTTCTGCAGCAGGCACTGCAGTGTGCTGGGGTCCAGAGGAGGCACCTGCCCCAAGGTCAGGGGCAGAAGCACTGCTGGGCCCTGCTGCTCCTGCTCATGTGAGTCAGCAGTGTGAGGAGGGAGAAGGGACAAAGGGGTCAGAGATCACCAGAAGGTGACAGTAGCTGCATAATGCAGACACTTCTCAGC
Source organism: Setophaga petechia (assembly GCA_024362935.1). NCBI lineage: Eukaryota > Metazoa > Chordata > Aves > Passeriformes > Parulidae > Setophaga > Setophaga petechia. The sequence goes on from JANCRA010000005.1 coordinate 27,747,469, forward strand.
AATGCTGGGCTAGGCACAGACCTGCTCCCTTCCAGTTCTCCCATAGGCAAACACAGGACTTATGACAAATGACCAGATGTGATCAACTCTTCCTACCACCAGCAAATATCAAGTAAACAACTCTACTTCCATCACTGTAAAATACTTTTATAATCTATACTGATCATGTATTCCAGGCTGATTTCTACTTTGTACAGAAAAAGTGAAGATGCTTCACATGGCAAATAAAAAGTAAAAAATAACCTTTTTTTATCTGTAAAAGTCAAGAGATAAACACCTGAAACAACATTCAGTGAATGAATCTCTCATACAACAAAAGCACTTCACTGGTTACAGCTGCCTGTTCAGCAGGTTGCTAAATCTGTTACTGTGAACTCCTGATCCAGTTCATTTTAGAAAAGGATAAACTGAGGTTTTTGCTTCTAAAAAATAGCAACAAGATGCTGGTCTTCTCTTTTACTATTAGCAAAGCAGATAAACTGAAAGGAGATGCTTTGGGTAAATTCAAGATTTGAATTATTTATTAGCTTGACTAATTAATCTGCAGTTCAGTAGAGTTAATATTTTCTTTAAAGTAGCCTCGGAACTCAGGGAGATGCAGAGCAACAAATGACAGTGCAAACAGATTTCTCTTTTTTCCTATTACCACCACATTAGGCTGTGCATAAATCTCTCTTTTAACATGCAAATACTTTCCCATTGAGGTAACACACTGTGGATTTAGATTACTGCTGCCAGTAACCAGTATTTTCCATTTTTATGATCTCCATATCCTTCAGACACTTCCCTCTGTTTCATAATTCCATTGCCCATCCATTGTCAGTTCTCTCCTGCATCTGCAACCTGTTGTCAACCGTGATTTGATTTACTTTGTCAGTTATGCATCTACTTGTGCCCTTTGGTCTGTGCTTACACATAAACTGTATTGACAGCCAGAGAGACTTGACTGACAGCCCTGTGTGTTCCCCTTTCAGAGCTTAGCCTATAGATGCTGGGTATGGTCTCACGAGGGCACAGAGACAAGGGGCTGACATCACTAAAAATGCTTTAGAGGCAGGCAGCCTCCCTGAAATAGCCTGCATATATTCCCCCACTTCAGATGGACCCCAAAGACAACGTGAATATTCTTCAGCTGATGGTCCCGGCATGGTTGGATTAGGGAACACATAAAAAAAAATTAAATAAACTAGTAATGAGTCATAAGATAAAATGCAGTTCTTCCTGCAGAATAGATAATTCTCCAGAGTTGATTGACAGTTTCCTACATTAACTCCTTCTTTTGTATTGAATTATACCAGATGTCCTGCATGCTGAGGTGTTTAGCCTGTGCTGCAGTGCCTTATTGCTACTGTACAGCTACTGCAGGAAGGTTGATGGAAAAGCTTGCAAGGCTGCATCCCCTTCCTCCTTTTTCCTTCTCCAAGAAGGAACTGCTCATCTGGGAGCAGTGACTGAGAGAAAGAATATTAAACTAATCTGGAATCTCTTTCTAACCCCAACTGATACTGGTATGCACCACTATTACCTCTACCACATAACACCACATGCCTAGGTGTTCCAAGAGCAATACTGAATTTTGCAGTCTGATATTTGGTGATTTTACCTAGAACAGGAACGTGGAGCATTTGAAAAGTACTTTCACCTCTCCATTTAATCTTCTCATGTGGAAAAATATTTTTGTTCATGCAGTAAGCTACAACCCTAATGTTTTCCTACTGAATTCACCAAGCAACAGCGAGAGCTCAGCCCAAACAGGATCAAAAACAAAGCAAGCTGAAGCAAACCCATTTATGTCTAGTTCTGTTCCTTTGCCTTTTGTGAGCAGAAGGACCACGTATGATGGACAGCTACCAGCCTCTTGAAATCAAATCAGTTTCTTTCAAAGAACATTTGTATTTTGTAAACCAATTAAACCACATGAATAATACAAGCATGAATAGGCTTTTGTTTTATTCAAATTAAGATATTTTGGATTTGTGAAGCTGCAAATAGATACGACAAAAAAGGTAACAAGGATACAATAGAAAATTATGGAGCAGGGAGAAATTTAATTACATGCCTCTTTGACTGAAAGTTCAAGGTTCTTTTTCTATTGCTTCATATTTATAAATTCACAGATCCTGTCTCACTGTTGTCCAAATATGTTCAGGAAAATACATTGGTTAAAATTGTCCTTCCATGGCTTTTAATTTCAGTTGCATGCTGTTTAGATCCTTTTATTTCTATAAAATTCAAAAATAGTTCCAAGCCATGAACTAACACGCTTCCTTTTAATGAAGGCTGGATCAAAATCTGCAGTCCCATAAGGGGAAAATCCTACAGAATTTAACAGTGCACAATAACCCTTCTAAACAAAAAGTTTAAAGAAAATCTAAGTCAGCCAGGCAGAGCTCTGTATTCAGCAGCTGCAAGAGCAAGGCTCTCCATCAAGCAGTTTTTTAAGCAGGCTATTTCATTTCCATAAGTAAAACCCTCTCAGTACACTTAAAACAGAAACTCCTACTGACACAAGCAATGTGTTCTGTTTACAGCTCAGTTACAGCCTGCAGAGCCGACCACCTTCACTCCATCACCTCCTCAGGGGGGAGTCCCAGCCTCCTTCAGCATCACCCACTAATTCCCATGCATTTGAATTTACCGGGATTTTTGGGTTTTGCTGGATTAAAAAAAAAAACAAAAACAAACCAACACCATCACCAAAAAACACCTATACCAAGATGTGAATTTACAAAAATATATGCATGATAATAGCCTTCCTCATTTCAGAGATCACATTCAGGATAATGGGAGTGCTTCAAATACCAGGAGTTCTGCTGTATGAGTCTTGAACGAGGACTTCAATCATCTGGGCCTAATCATACTGCCATGAAAATCAAGAGTTTAGTCAGCTTTACTAGGAACTGTGTGATGTGCATGATGCTGACAAGGGAACAAGACACCTATGGAAAAAAAAGGACTGATCTGGGTCTTTATCAACTTGTATGCAATGCATGGGGTCACTGCTGAGCCCTGTGGGGCAAGTGAGAACAAGCATTAGGAACGTGACTCCAAAGAATAACCTGGTGTCACAACACACAGAAAACTGCCCCTTTCTTTCAGCAAAGAAAAACAGACTACAGCCTTTGGGAGTATCTGTTTTCATTCTGCCATCCTTCTGAATGCAATCCACTGCTCTTTGTGGTCCCAGCTGTATAAACAACTTGCCAGATGACCTAAAGGGATCTGCAGAAGCAGTAGCTCTATCCCTAAAGGTAAACAGCCAAAACATACAGTTTGTCCTGTGCAAGAGGTAAAAAAAATCCTGACTGTTACAGAACACGAGCCAAAGAAGCCAATAGTGCAAGGTGCCAAGTATCTCCACAAAATTAACTCCCCATGTTGCCAGACCTAAAAAAGGACACAGCAATACAGCCTGCTGCTACTGGAAGGACAGTCATATAACACAATTTTTTATCCCTCCACATGACAGAAAAAAGTTGTGCAAAGAATGACTTACAAGAAATGAATTACATGAGGTTGATCTGACTTAGAATTCTGCAGAGGCTGGAGGTGACCTGTCGGTACAGTATATTTGAATCCAGCTGGCAGCAAGGACACAGCCCTGGTATGCTACCATGTCATTTGGACAGAGATATTTTCCAGAGAAAAGCTGCACTTGAAATAAACTAAGCTAAAGGAAAAGCAAGAGCACTGGGAAGTTATTCCAGTCCATTGGGCCGCACAAAACAGTAGCTTTATGAGAGCTCTTGCAGGGCAATAAATGTGGTGCAATTAATACAAATAAACCCTGGAGTATAGAAAAGCACATCTGTAGTGAATTGAAGCTGGTGGCACCTATACAGAAGGAAAAATTCAAATAAGAGAAAAGATGTCATAAAAGAAGTGAAGTTTGTATTTTTGGAGAAACTTTTATGGATTGCAGGGCCGTGTTTGAGAGTGCTGCTGGCAGTAGTGCATTTGCTTGTGCACAGACTTTATGCTGAGTTTGAGCTGTGCATTGAACAGAGACAGCTGGGGTAAGGTTTAGGATTAGGAGATTGCATGAAAGCCATGTAAATTTTATGATGCATTTTCTTCTGGGTTTTCTTTCACCTGTTTAATGGGGAAGCAACAGAGCCCATAATGAAGTCCCAATTTTTAAACCATACCAATCTCATTGTTCATTGCACATCATGAATGGGATTTCATCAGTTTTAGATGACCTGAACAGATACAAACTTCTATGAATGAGTAGCAAATGTAATATATAAGATTTACAAACTGTAGATTAAAGGTCCCAGAACTATGAGGAATTAATATTAACCTTTAGCATATTGATGTTTCTGTCAGTTCTGAATTGTTGTTCATACAGCTTGATATGCATAAGGCTCTATATTTCACATAAACTTTCTCTATAAATTACTTTTTCATAAACAGTTCTCATTCCTGACACCTAAGAATACAACAGAAGCTTTCTCATAAAAACAGTTACTACTTATCATACTGTGTATTGGTTTAAAGCAACTAAAAAGTGAGCACATGACGTGATTAACTATTTAATTGAGTGTAAAAGAAAGCCTGAGCTCTCCAGTTCCCAGCTTCATTGCTGCTCGATCTTGTGTTTTACAAGGCTTTTTAGCTATTATAAAAATCAAATCACACTATTGTTTTAGCAGCATCCATTAGTTTTGTTTTTATGAAAGCTTGAAAAATACCTTGGAGCCTTAATGAATGTGTTTTAAGTGCAACACTGTGGACTGCTTTTACACCAGTATTAAATGTATTACTCATCCTGGGTTATTAAACAGAGTAGATTTTTTTTTAAGTATTACTGCACAATGATTTGTGTTCTGTTTATGTAAATATATTTATGTGTACATGGTGTCTTATTTCCAGCAGGTACCACATGACCAATGTCTACTTTGAAGGTCCTTTCTTTAATATCTAAGATATTAAAGGTTTCAGAAACAGAAAAGCTGGACCATCCTCACCTTTTAAGTCCTTCAGAAACTCTCCTTCAGTGACAACTAGTCTCCTTTTCCAATTTTTTTTTAATTCATGTTGATTTGCTGCAAATGAATTAAGCTCAAAATACTAGAAACATATAGCTTTGGCAAGTGTTTCAAAAATGTCTTAACCTGATGAGATTGGAGTTCCAGTCTTCTTCCCTCAATTTGGGGAATTCTCTGCTTTATGGTGAACTCAGCTGCAGCACCCGTGCCTCCTCAGGGTGCTCAGGAATTGTTCTGAAACCCACAGAGGAGAAACCCTGCTTGAGCTAAGCTGTAGCGAAACCTGCCCGTGCACATGCCTATGCATTCTCCTGCCATTTTCCTACAGGGAGGGACAATATTTGTCTCACTTGAAGTTGCCGGAACAACAGTTTTCTTTCCCTTCTTTTCCCCACACAAAGTGGTTTTGTAAGATTCAAGACCTGGTCCTCTTTACAATGTAAATATATGAAATGGCCTTTCAACATTCCAGTCTTAAGCATGATACATAGCACAGTGCAGAATAAGGGGGACTTTGTCTCTATAGAGCCTTTGGCACCTTTTTTATAATGTAACAAAATCTATGCACTGAATCCGAAAACTGCTAAGAATGATGGCAGTTTTTCCTCTGGCTCTGAGCCATGCCTTTTGGCACCTTCATTGTGAAGGGATATGCAAGTGCTGGCTGAAAATGCAGAAAGATTATATCACAATTTATCTTCACAAAATGTGTGAAGCCTGAGACTCTCTGGCTGATTCCAGCTGCAGAGTTGAAAGTTCATGTATTCATGCAGAGTGCAAATACAATGCCAAAGGTTTATGCTCAGGCATATGGGCTCCTCTGTATCTTCACGTTGGACTGTACAGCAACAGCAGAACAGGGAAGGTGGGTGGGTACGTGTGTTAGTACAGCAGATTGGATCGTGACTGCAGAGAGGTAAACTGGATTACTTTGCAACTTCCATGAAGCAATCCATTCTATTCTCTTGCTTTCAAATCTTCTTTCACAGGATTTTTGGCTGACATGTTTCAATTTTTGTCTTAGGTGAGATGAAAGAGCCAAAGGAGTGTCTGCTCTTGTCACACTCAAGGCAGAAGAACATTTTTCTAACAGGATGCTGGATTTCACCACTGGAGAGTCTTCTGGGCAGTGTGGACTCCAGCAGGACCCTTTACACTCCTCTGCCACTGCCGAGGCACTGACAAGAAATGAACATCTACTGTTCATTCAGGAGCTCTTGAAGGTCAGCATGAAGTAACAGAGGGAAGAGAGCTATGGGTAGGTGCTTTCCCAAAGAGGCATGAGTTTTCTGTGGTGGGAGGTGTTAGCTATTCATCCCTGAGCACACAGTACCCAGAGCCTTTCTGCAGTGCCTGCCCGTCAGTTCCAGAGAAGCACTAATACATTTTTGCTCATCATTAGTCTCCAAAACAGTAACTGGGACTCAGAATTTTTGAAAAGGAAACTTTGGAAGGTCCATTTGTTCGACAAAGTACACAATAGCATTTCTTCTCCTATTAAAGCAGTCCAGGATTTGGGGATCACGTTAACACAGAGCACTGTGAATTGATGCTTCTTTCTCAGCTTGTCTTTGATTGTGAATCCTCTTCCACAGAGGGGTTCAGCTGTTACATTCACAGGTTTCTCTTGCAAAGCTGGGGGGAATGTGGTATCTTCCTGAAGATACCCTGCTCTCCTACTGTGTGTGTGTTTTGGGTTTGTTTTTAAAGAGGGTTGTGGATTTTGAAGTTTATGGTGCCTGAGTGATGTCTGCTTCTCAGAGGTAGGATGAGTTATTGGCATATCTGACTGGCACATCTGGCTTCCTGAAACACAATCACGTTGGAGGCAATAGAAAGAGAGTTACATCGTTTAAAAATGGGAATGACTATAAAATGCCAGAGGTATTGGAATGGCATGTTGTGCTCAGCTTGGGAAGGTCTTTGTCATAATAATTAAAATTTCCAGCCTGCTGTACAGATTATAAATTTGAGCAGTCTTCTGGGGCTAGTGTAGAAGATCTCACTTGAATTGTCTGTTTGAATTTGACAACCAACAGTGATTAACATTTTCCTAATAAATTTAGCAGACAAACTGTGAGCACATGAACCATTTGAAGAACTGAAATTCCCTTACAGTGGAATTCCCTAGTGTTGCAAATACTAGGTTTGTGACTGCTTTATCATATTTCTTCAGCTGGTATCAGTACTGATAGAAACAGTTATCTGTAGGTGTTTCAGAATTATACTTTACCTAAATTACTACATCTTTTTAAGATCTATCAAGACATGGCTTAAATCAGGGAAACAGCTGTGTGTGACTAAAGATTGGAAGAAGCCTAAACAATATGAAAGGCAAAAATATGTAAGTTGTAAATTTTGCTTTGTGTAGGGAAGTCACATCATTTCACTCTTATTTCCCAGATTATAAACAACAAAATGAAGTAAAGGAGATAATCAATATCTTGCTGACTACTCAAGTATAAGAATGTTTATTGAGTGAAAGTGTGTGAAGCCACTGAGGTGGAAACCATATGGAAGTGATGGTGATATTAGGGTTGTCATTATTCATAAGACTGCTGACTAGAACTGCCCTTTTTGATCAGCTGCTCCTTTATCCAAAGAGATGCTTTTAACTGGGAAGAGTGAAGAGAACTGGAATTTATATCCACAGAAAGCCCCAACAACCTCGGGGCTCACAGCACTGCTTGTTGTACACACAGCCTGTTTGGGGACTGTAAAGCCATTAAATTCTGCAGTTACTGCAGAGATTGCTTTGCAGAAGTAATGTTCCTCCAGCTTCCACTGGGCATCCATCATGGCTAGATTTAATAGGGAAGGAAAAAAAAACTAAAAAAGCCTTGCTGTCTCCAAGTTGTTATGGAAATTAGGTAAGGGGAGGGGATGTGCTGCTGACAAGCGAGCACTGGCTCTTGCTGGACCAAGTCCTGCAGCATTCACTCAGGCAAAGATTGCTCCCAGGATGAAATAATGATCCCGCTGGAATCAGCAGCAGATTCCCCACTGATGTTGGTGCAGGCAAAATTTCACCCTGAGGCTACTGGAGAACTACTTGGAAATTTCTACAGGGGAATGTAGGAAGAAGAAAGGAAGGAGCAGTGCTTGCAAATAAGAATTTGTACTGTATGGAATACAGTAACATCTACCTTTTGTCTGTGCAGAAAGTCTGCAGATGTAATTGAAATAGAGGGTTTTTTCAAAATCCTAACAATAACACCAATGTAATAAGTGCAGAAACCAATAATTGTGGCTGACTTCACAGAAAAGTTTAGTGCAACTCTTCTCAATTCAACCTTCATCTTAAAGCTGAGAACCCCAGGATATTTTGCAAGAAATAGAAAATCTCACTCATGTGTTTTCAACACTTCACCTTAGCAAACTTCACTCCAGTCTTAAAGTACTCAGACGACCAGAAGTTATGTTGAAGATAAACTGGCACATTCACCCCCCAAGCACAAGCTCTCTCCCACCTCAGTGGTCTCTTCAAGACACAGAAAGGGGCTTCTGTTCTTTTCTCACCCTTTCCTCACCACCACTGCCTCAGTGCCCACAGCTACAACAAACCTAAACACCCTCTAGTCCCTCCTGCCAAAACCAACCCTCATGCCACACTAACTGCTCCTGCAGGGGATCCAGTAAGAAACTGATTATTGCTTTCTCCAGGGGAGATAAGGTGGCAGCCCTGACACGTGGCCAGAAGGGAAAAGGGTCCGCACGCAGACTCTGATGAACCTGTCAGTATTTCAGACTTAAAGCAGGCAACAACTAAGGGACACTGCCATGTTGACTGTTCAGAAGCTATGGCAATTCTCTGTGCATTTCCACACGCTCCCAGGCCTTAGGCAGGATGATTAATAGTCCTCTCTCACAGCTCTGTGAATGGGAAGATAACGACAGTGACAGATCACGGTAGCTCAGGCTCTCCCAGCTGCTGCTGGAATGTTACAAAATGCTGTGATTTCTTTACCCCGCGGGGAAGGTGTGGCAGCAAACCTCGCTCTAGTTAAAACCCACAATTACAGCTTCATGCTGGTAACTCTCAGCTGAGAAAAAATCCTTTAACAGTCTAGCAGAGCACTGATCAGGGTGAGAGAGCTAAAAGGTCAATCACCAACTAAGTCATAAATGTTTCATTTAAATTTGAAAAAGTTTAAACTGTTTTTTAAAAACTCAATTTTTCCTTTTTGAACTCCCGAGCCAGGAAGACAGATCTGCCATTTCTAAAAGGATGAAGAGCCTGTCACTTCGTCCCTGGCACTTCCCGATTCTAAAAATCTCTAAACGCCACTAAATCTAAGCTCCTAAAGGGATTCTGATAAACAATAAAGCCAAATCATTCATGTTATCCTCTCGTAAAATCAAGCCTGCTTTTAGATGTCTTCCCTGCTTAAATCCTTGCAAATTCAATTTGCATGCTTAATTAGCATCAATGCCCTCACACTGCTCTGTTTACACAAAGCAGTCCTCATTACCCAGCTATGAATCTGTATTTCCTCTGCTTCTGAGTATACATTGTACATTTTTATTCTTGAGTCTGGTCACTGGCTGGTTTGGGTGTGAGACACACTTCAGCACTGAAGTGCCAGCCTGCCACCTTTGTATTTGTTTTGCTCAGGTATATTCATGATACATATATTCAGCTCTTGAAATTCCTTTCCATAAAGCTTTTCTGAAATACCTGAAATCCATTGTAGTTTCACCTGTACAACTGTGAAAAGCCTTTTGATCTCAGAAGTAGAAATTACTCTGGAAACTCACACAAACTTGAAAAGTAACTCAAAGGATGAAGGGCAGGGAAGTTGAAATCTAAGTGCTATATCAAAATAACAGCTTTTTAATGAGCATTTTTACGAGTTGTATACCCTTTCTATTTTGACATGAATTTAGAGCACCTGCCTACCTGCAGCTCTGCTCAGCCTCCAGTGCCCTTTCTTTCACACAGAGAGAGAGGTTCAGCCATGCAAGGGGAAATGACACCTTAGAGACTGGGAATGGGGTACACACCCACAAAGGTCCTGGAAGAATTAGATAGAACTATTGCAGCAACCTATTGCAAGAGGCAGTTAAGAACACCATGAACACATCCTCCTATGTACATATTAACTGTCTATTTGTGTCCATGATGGATCAACAGAAGTTGTTTAGGAAACAAATTTAACACAACCTGCAAATAGCCCAGATGCTGTTGGTTCAAACAGCACCAGAAAAGCTTTATGGCAAAATCATCAGAGCAAGACCAATTAAATAAATAATAATAATAATCCCATAAAAATAATCCTATCCAGTTTATGTCCTATGCCTAATCACTAGCTAATAAGAGACAGCATCATTGTAAGTCTAGGAACATTTTATCTGGGAACATTTTATGTTCCATCACAAAACAGTCCTTGGGTAATAAAAGCTTAGAAAGCATTGTGTTAAACTGTATAAAAAATATTTCTCCATCTTGCAATACACAAAGCCACTTTATGTGGCTATTTGTGCACTGGAGTGCAAGGCGCATGTTGCTACAGTAAGGGTGAACTCCATCAGAAATGACCTCAAAATTCTTTAGTGATCCAGTCCAAGTCATACAGCTGTTTAATAAAAAGTACAGCAGAATAAAGCTTGCACTGAACACTGTGCAGTCACTGAAGAGGGATATTCCATGGAGGGAGGAGGTTTTGTGGCATTTCTCTTGCCCAGGAGGAACACGAGCTCTATTGGGGTTGTCCTGCCCATGTGACACAGCACCAGGGCAATGAGAGGGTCAGACTGAATGCTCATCCAGCCCTGACAGTGGAGAGTCAGCAGCACAGAGCTTGGCCTCAGTACAGAGCCTTTCTCCAGTGTACACTTTCAGTTTTTAGAAATCCAGAAGTTACAAGTTGCCACACAGATTGAAAAAAAACACATCTTTATAGAGACTTAAAGAATTTCATATGCAAGGGTCTGTTACCCATGCTCTTGTTCCTCTAGCAACCAATAAAATATATTCCTCACAATTTGCAGCACCTTATAGCCAAATAAAAGGTATGACTCTGCCTCCAGCAGTTTCCAGTGGATAGAGGAAAACATGGTAAAAGGCAGAGAAGTGGAACAAGAGACTTGATACAGCATAGTGTCAGGAGGGCACCTGCTTTCATGGTTCAAGCATCCTGCTGTTTCTAGCTTTTAAAACACTGGCACAAGCCTTCAGGACCCTGCCCTACTAGCACTAACACGCCAGCATGGCAAGCCTAACTTTCACATGAATGATTCCCTTCTCTAAATCCTTTTTCCTTCATTTGCAATGCTATTGTTCCCATAAGATCCCATTACATATTAATAACCAATCACCCATTCATTCTGATTCCAGAAGGGAAGTACCAGCTACATAGTGGCTGACAGAATGAGATTTTATTAACAGGTCTTAACATTTCACTCATGTTTCCAACTTCACCATGGTTTTTGAAACACAGAGAAAAGAAAGTCTGGCACTCAGCCATGCCAACAATCTACTTGACTTTTTCCAGAACTACAATCTAATTCTGTGCCTGCTTAGATCAACCAAAAGTTTGACTCTTCCACTGTCATCTCATTCCTTTGTCAGCTATGTTTTCCAGCCAGCTATCCTTTCATGCCTTTCTGTCTCCACCTGTTTGATGCAGAAGAGAAAACCAGTGCAGTGGGTTTAATCACGACACAGCCTTCTGTGATGTACAGTCATGAATCTCAATAAGGATACTGATAAGAAGCATATTAACCACCGTGGGAGAATTTTAATCATTTCACAGTCTTCTCCACAAGAGCTCTGCTTGGCATCTCTCAGTAAAACATAATGGCCCCAGACTGCAGTTTTGCAGCCCTGCTCACTTCAACTGCTTGCATGAAATGCAAACATATCCCTGCAATTCTGCACTTTCACTGCCACCACCCTGCATTGTGACCCTGGGAGTGAATGAAAAGAAACAGTATTTAGAACTCAAATTCTTTGACCTGAGCATTTTTTATCAGTTTGTAAAGCCCCATATTGCCTGATTTCTCTGCTCTTTCTGCTGTTCTCTCTTTGGAAATGGAACAATAATCTATTTTCAACAACACTGAAGCCTGTGTAAAAACAAACAGCCATCTCCATATCACAAGGCAATTATGGCAGTTTAGTGTCCTAGGTCCTCAGGCAAGTTACCTATCTGATGATAACCTAATGACTAGCCAAGGTTTGAGCATACATTTATAGCCTAGCTGTGCAAAATGATCATTCTGATTTGAGATGTTCTATTAAAAAAAAACCTACCCTTTTAAACTTGAAAAAAGTAGTCACCAGAACAAAAGGATTATATACTAAGCGTATCACACCTTCAATATTATTTTTTTTAATATTTCGTTGCTGTGATTTTAAACAGCAACATGTATATGGGCAAACAGATTCCACTTATCAGTATGTGAGTTGCACACATGTGGAAACACATATATAATAAAGAGAAGATTCAGTTACAGATAAATATATTTTCCATGTATGATTCACTTCTATTAGCATTTCTTAAACCTTGAAGGGAATGTACTTTGTAAGCAAAAGCTAGCACATCCTTTACAACTATTTCCATCCTTTAATGGCCTGCAAGGTTTATTTAATAGTTTGTTATTAGGGTGACCACAAAAGTCACCTTCATTCTCACAGGCACTGAACCTGCATGGTTCTTTCCCAGATCTGGGCTCGTTTGTTTGCCTCCTGCACCCTCCACCTTCAATCCCACCAAACAGGTTGCTTATTCCCCATTTCTTAAAGGGCTGACTAAACTCTGCCTTGATATCCAAAGATGCTGATCCATTTGCAAAGCTGTGGGATCAATTCAATTTCATGCGGGAGTCACCAGGCATTTAAAGCTTGCCCCTCTGTGCTCAAAGAATTTAATTTCCCACATATACTACAGTGTAGTACCTGCAGATTTTTCATTATGCCTTTTCACTCTCCCTTTTTCAAACCAGACCATTTTTTGGCAACTGGAAGGCAAAATATCTCTCTACCACTGCCTCCAGCTTCCTCTGTATGCCTGTCTTGAACTAGAATGTGAGAAAATACTGTAGCCACTATACAAAAACCAGGCTGCCTACATGCATAGAACAACTGGACAATAACCAAGTACATCTCTAGAGGTTATCAGTATCTGCAGTTCTAAAAAAATTTATTTTTTATCTTTCGGCACCACTTTAGGCACCACTAGATCGTGCTTTCATGCTTCAGCTCATGAAGATGCCCAGAAAGACAAGGCAAACCAATACAGTCATTGACAAGTTGATTTCAATTACTGTAACTCTCACTGCCAAGCAACAGTTTGCAGTTAAACTGCAAATATATCTCATTCTGAAAAACACACAAGTGCACTACAAAGAAAGGCATGTGTTCAAGACAGCTCCCCTTAAATAGAAGCATTCCTTTGGCATGAAAAAATCCCCAACCAAGCAAACCCCACTTTCTCCATTACCTATGCCTGGGAGGCTTCCTTTGGCAAGCCCACTTTTTTTAAATTCCTGCAGAATTTAAATTCTGCCTGCAAAACATGAGTTAATAATTTTGGGTGGGTAAAACACAGGCAGTTTTCAAATTATATCAAATGCAAGGATTCCTCCAGAAACTGCTGGTATCTCTGGTACTTCCAAGCACTGCTATCACCTTGTCAATAGAGTAAAATTGGAATGTCTACAATTCAATCCAGCAGGATTCCGCTGGGGGACAAAACACACAGAAATAATCAAGAACCACATCAACTTGTGAGAACACAGAGCAGCAGCTGAGGGCAGACACACAAAACACCGCAAAATAAAGAGTAGGAAGAGTAGAAAGAGTAGCATGTTCTAACAAACCCCAGGATTCTAAACCCACTCCCAACTGAAACCAGCACTGCTGTCAGGAGGGGAAGGAAGCAAAGTGTCTCTGCTTTGCCTCCAGCTCTCGAGGAGAATATTCCTACCCCCTGCACTCTTCTAGCACAAGCGTTTATGTAACTGCACAATGAGCCAGAAATAACTCAAATACACAATAACTAACTTTGGATGGAGACTCCAAGGGCAATGAGTAAGAGCAGAGGAAAGAAGGATGGTTTCCTCATCCTCTCCAGTAGTTGAAGGAGGAAGCTGAAATGCCTAAAGTGCAATCCCAGGGTGTCCACACTCAGCTAACACATGCCATTTCTCCCTTGAGCTGTAGCTCCTCAGCATCCTAAGCACTGCCACTCATGAACAGGGGTTATTCATCAACCCTAACAGTGCCAAAAATATTGACAAGCCCTTTACATTTAAAAGTTCAGACCTTCAATGCCTTTGCATGCAAGCATCCTGCTGTCAGCTGAGTTTTCAGTCAAGACTCCTTTGCATTACAATGCATATAAACAGTGATTGCATTTTAAAAGGAGCTGTAAGCAACTGGAGATACCTCCCGCTCTCCCCAAGGTAACTGAGCAGTAGCCACCAATGGAAAGAAAAAAGCAATGAAAAATCAAAGTGCATTAACATATGTTATTACAGAGGTGAGCTCTTTAACCTCTTTCTGACCAGTCCCTTTCTTCTGACATTTAGCAGGCAGCCAAAGCTTTTAATGGAGGATTAGTGGAAAACAGCTTTTCAGCAGGCATTGACCAACAGAATTCTGGCACATCAACTTTCACCACTGTCTCACAAGACAGACAAGCAGGTTTTATAGCCAATTATACTTTATATTATCTGTTTAAACATTTCTGCATGTAAAAACTAACAGGGAGAGGCAATTTGTATCTGCTCGTCCCAACAACAGCTTCAAGGTTTCTTCTAAAGTAGTATATCCTTTCAACCACCATTTCTGTTTCTCCCCCATTATGTTATACTTTTCAGAACCTCAAGTTCAGTCATTTACAAGCTTGTACTAAAAATCCACTCTAAGACTAAAATCCACTTTATCTACTAAAAAAAAAATAATCCAGCTTTAGTGACATGTGCCCAGTCTTCTGTATACTTATGCCAACTTTAAAAAACGGAAGCTATTTAATACTTAGATCCACTGGGACTTGTATACAAATAAATCCATCAAAAAGCATCATCCTTATTTTCCTTCTTCCTTATGCTAGGCCATCTGTGCAACCCGTTGCACAGCTAAAAGGGGAAAAAAAGAAAAACCAAACTGAAAGGAGATGCTCTAACATTAAAGAGAAACATTTATTTGAGACAGAAGCATTTCTGCTGGTGGCAGTGTCTTCAGCAGACAGCACTTTGGAATTGAAGGAGAAAGTAATGCTTGTTTCAAGGGAGATTTGTCTTGATCCATGTCCTGATAGAAACCTCCAGCTCCAAAATGTTTCCATCACATTTGGTTCTTCTTAACCACACTAACAGATGTTTAGACCACTGCCTTGTTTAGAGGGGTTAAACCATGGCCTTGCACCTTCTCTGCACACAGAGCATTATTTCATACAGAGCACAAGATTTCTCTGCACAACTCACCCCTGTAAATCAGCTCCACTTTACTCCTCAGTCTTGGTGAAACAGTAAATTGAAGACCATCTTGTCTCTCAGCTAATACTAAATCCAGTTGTTGAGAGACAGTACAGAACATTAAGCCTTATACAGGTCAGTGAGTCATTTCTGCAAAGGCAGTTTGGGATCCTCTTCCTCATATCAGTTTTCTTGGATAATTGTATTTTGGAAGGGAAATAGCATCCTTTAAAACCTTAGCAAATGCACTACAGGAGACAGCCTGCTTGCACTATCTCAGGACAGCACAAGACAGACTTTGGTTGCAGAAGTACCTCCTCCCTTTTAAGGAGTGACACTGGCATTAACCCATCTCTCACCCTTCCAGGTACAAAAGTCAGCCAGACTCCAGCAACCCTTCACTTCAGCACCCCAGCCCAGCTGTCAGAGAGGCCGAGGCACAAAAGGAGACTGAGCCCTGCCTGTTTTCCAGGGAGGAATGGGGTGGAGAAAGACCAACACCCACTCTTCTCACTGACACCTCCAGGCTTGGCAGACAGATGCACCCTGAAGATGTGGAGCATCACTGCAGGAGGGGAAACAACTGCACTGCCAAGCGACAAGATCAGACCTTTCTCATCCCTCTCTGCTTGATACATATGAATAGACCATAAATATCGAGGATGCTCTATTGGAACTCTTAACAGATAAGACTCCACATTCTTAATTACACGCCTGATAGATCTACACTGTGCCTAAATCACTGCATGTAGTATTGCCAGTAAATTAAATATAAGAGTAACACAAATAAGATGGTCCAGCTCTTTAAGCCCCTGCTTCCACTTGCAAGCAAAACTGTGACTCCTCATCTACACAGCAGTCTTGCAGGAATATAAACTGCCACTGCAGAAGCAGTGAGTGAGTATTTTTTTCCATATAAAACAAAACAGCCTTGTTAAATGCACAAAATATTCCAAGTTTCCACATTGTGTCACATTTGTGAATGCTTCCACTGAACACATCTTCATTTTAGTATTTAAAGCCACAGAAAATCTGTAAACTGTTTTACATTATTAAAAAAAAACAGAAATACATATGCTTCTTTCATTTGTAATTAAAATGAAATTGTTTTTCACTGTTCACTGTCATTAAATTAAGTTGCAGGCTTTATTGGAGCTAGCCTGTACCTTATCAGTCTGTTTCAGCTGTTCTGTGCAATAAACAGATTTCAATTTCCATAGAGTTCAGTCTAACAGACTGTGGATCTTGCCCGATTAACATAGGGCAATGGATGGACAAACTGAAGTGTGCAAGAGAGGTGACCAGGGTGACAGCAAGTCTGATTGACCATTCCATTCCACTGCTGTTTCTAGGTTGTCTCCCATAGGACACTCCTACAGCACTGCAGCCTCAGAAGGGCCACCACTTCTCCACTTCTCTGTTGTCATCCATCCCTAAAAGACACCAAGGGGGCACGGAGCCCAGCAGGGGAGTCACCTGCACAGACCTGCACCTTGTGCTCGCTGACTTTATTCAACCTCTTTGCCACTCTCTACTGTTTCTTCCTTCCCTGCTTGCCAGCTCAAAAAGACATCTGGAGTTTCATGCCATTTCCAAGTTACAACCCATTATAATGGGACCTACAATCCAGAAGCATTTGCTATGACTTGCACATCCTGCAGAAAGATAAATGTCTGAAGGATCCCACAAGACGACCTGACTCCAGCCCTTCCACTGATGTGATAAATGAATCCTGCACATGAAGGTCAGAGCAGCAAACATTTTTGCCTATAGCAAGGTTCTGGCAGCTGGCACCGCTGTATTCTCTATGTATGTTGCAACGGCCTCTATTTTTAACAGAAAATTGAAAACAAACTTTAAAACCTGTTTTTAAGAGTTATATACAACAGAAATGTGCCAGACAGTTCCCCATTTCAACTCTAGATTAAAGCCCAAAGCAGTTAGTTTGATAAGACCCATACTTTACATTACAGTATGCCAAGGGTCCAGACCTTCACTCTGCTGGCACTCCCAAGGCCTGGGAGGCTTCCAGAAAATATAAAAAATATAAACAGTTCAAGATTTCATCTTTTTAAAACAAACCACAGGGAAGCAGGGGGAACACCAAACATTCCCCTTACTTTGTAGCAGATGGAAAATTTCTCCCATGAACATCTACTCAAACAAAAGGTTATTTGTCTTTAGAAGACATTCACCCAAAGATTGCAAACCATCTTTCTCAGTCGCTGAGACAGCTTTGCAGATCTTCAGCTCAGTGACAGCAGTCATTTACAGAGTCAAAACCAGGTATCTATTAAAGTTTGAATAGCTTATTAGAAAGATGTTTGCTTTTTTCATCGTTATTTAATTTTACAGTTTCATTGTATCCTCTGCCTAATTTATCACCTCGTTTACTATGTTTTATTATCCTTAAGTCTTTCAGTAAGTATCCACCAGTCAAACCTACAAGTACTCCCCATGGACAGCTCTCCCCAGAACATTTGCTGACTACCCCATAATTAATCTCTAGTTGAATGGCTCAGAAACCATTTTCAGCCTCCACAGAAACAGCTTGCTTTCTATGTTTGTTTCATTCTTCTCAGTACCACTCATAAGAAATAAACAAAAAACTCCTAAAACTACAACATCTAAACAACATGAGACCTTTTGCACTTTTGATTTCAAACAAGAATTAACTTAAGGCATTCCAACAGCAAGTGCTGTCCTCTGTATACTTAGATGGGAAAAGGAACAGCAGAGACTTATGTTTTGGCCTATATTATTTTTCAAACTGCTTTTCAAAACAAGCCAACCATATGGATGTCATTTTTAAAAACCTGAGTCATACTGCCACACACTCTTCAGCGTGACCTACCATTATAAATGAAAATTACTGTCAATTGAATATGAATTAGCTCTTTTGTTCCAAAAAGTGAGAGATGACAAATTGTTTGCTCCTAAACTAACATTACCCAAATATCCTCTAGATTGAAATATCGCTATCCCCACTTGTCATCATTACCTAGTAGTGCAAACTAATTATAAAATCATTTTAATTGAGATCTAAAGGGTCTAGGAACAGTAAATAGTAAATTAAAAAAAAATATATGAATAATTACATTAGGTACACAGATTGTGCAATTATTTCAGCAATTGCAGACTAAAAACTGATTGAATATCTGTGGTTTTATATAGCCTGCCAACCCTGAAGGACCTACCGCCTCTATAGAGCTACTGAATGAGCACTGTCAGCCTTGGAATCTGAAAACCCAAATTTATATCAGCCTCAAAGGAAAGCTGACTTGACCTTCTAGAACACAGTTCTTCACCCCAG
This sequence comes from Setophaga petechia, assembly GCA_024362935.1. Lineage (NCBI taxonomy): Eukaryota > Metazoa > Chordata > Aves > Passeriformes > Parulidae > Setophaga > Setophaga petechia. The sequence goes on from JANCRA010000005.1 coordinate 27,766,195, forward strand.
TTGATGCTACTTTCACTCCCGAGTCTGTGAGAATACATTGACTGCATCCTCAGGAATAGCCACATTCCCATGAATGAACTTCCATAAAACAGCTGCCTGCAAACACATCACACCAAGTCCTTCCAAACATCCAGTTTCAAAGACAAGGGCAGCTAACCAGCCATCAGCATCTGTGGGATTTCACTGTGTAAAATATTTATGACCATTAACCAGATTTTGAAGACGTTCTACAGCATTTATTTCATATCCTTTACTACATTCACACTGCATTCATCTGTCTCAACACTTATTTTTCCTTAATTTTAATAGTGGCAAGAAAGATGCATATCATGCATATCCTGATAATATGAGTATCAAACATGCAAAAGGGAGAACTGCTTTCTAAGGCAAGGAAACAAGCCCTCATATCCTCATCAGCTGTACAGCTGGATAGAATAGCTCAGTCCTGAGGTAGCCAGAAACTAAAAATGCAGAGTGAAAATGGTCTCCCTGTATTTCAGTATGAGTTAAAAGGGACAAAATACAGTGCAGTCTTAGCAGCTTTTATCAGGACATATTTGAGGCACTGCAGTATTTTTGTACACTAGGAGCAAAGTAATTACAATATGCCAGACTTTGCAGAGTGCTCTCTGCTGACATGGTAAACATGGCCTTTTCAAACAGTCTGAGGTTATTCAGTCCATTTTACTACTAGTGCTGGATTACTTTTGACAGGGTTTTTTCCCATATTCATCCAGTTTTGTTTCAGATGCCCCTAAATGGAATGTGATTATTTTACTTGGGAGATAATCCCCAAACTGAAGAGGTCTCAGTGTCTAAGAAGAAATTAAACCCTGTGAACCCTAAGAGAAATTGACCTTGGCTTTCCATTTTTTTTTTTTTTTAATTTCACCTCATCAGTCTTAGTCAGAGCCCCTCATAAGTATAAACCAATTGTACCTGATGCTTTCATGATAAAAGCTTGTAATCCATTAGAAAGTCATCTGCAACCTCAAAACTCAATTTACGTATGACCTTTTAAGCCATCTGATCAAAATTATTCCAAGTCACTTTGGGTAATGTCAGGTCTGACCTGCAGACTAAGGAAGCTCATTAAGGCCACACTGAACTGTAGATGCTGATGTTTCTCCCTGCAAAGAGAGCACATTTCTCAGAGGTTCCTCTCCAATTCCTAGGTGAATCATGAGCCATGTCATACGTTTTATCTGCAGCTGACATCTGCTTTTTAAATTATAGGATCAGGAGGGACAGTCAAGGATACAGGCACAGATGCATTAAAACATTCCCTTAAGCCAATTTGTGGGAAGATCTAACTCTTCTCTCCTAACTAGCACTTATGGCTTATTGTGAAAAGCAAGAACATAATGTGAGGGTATTGCAAACTAAGTATGGCATTATCCACAGAATGAATCCCCAGGACTGGTTTGTTACCATCACAGTAAAGTGATACACCACCCTACTTAGCATTTTTATTTACTTAACTTTACATCAAATAAATCTGAGTAATCAATTACCTAACAGTATTTCTAGACTTCTCTCCTTGGAAGACGCATCTGATCTTCTGAGAGCTCTGGCTTACAACATAATGATCTGTACTTCTTTCCCTTGGATAAGAGTCCAAAGCAAGCTGCCTTCATACAGCTCAGTTCCACAACTGACTAAAATATTAGCAACTTAAGTGTTTATAGAGGCCATAGGATTCATAACACAAAAACTATATGCTCTGACAGCAGATCACTCTGCTTAGCCTGCAAAGAAAAGAGTTATTGTCATTCTGCTGCATTTGCTAAGGAGGGCTCTTCTGCTTGGCTAAAAATCTGAACAGACTCCATGGCCTAGGAAGAGTCTTATCTCACACAGCCACATCCAAGGGACTTCAAAATTCTTCAAAGCAAAAAACCCCTGCCAATTAACCAAAAATATCTTCTCAATCAAAGTAAGGATTAAAAAATTCCCAAGGGGAGGCTTCGGATCTGAAAAACCCACAGCTGGGTTGGAAGCCTAGAGGGGAGCCACAGTCCCCCAGACCCAGACTACCTCCTGCAAGCACAACACCTGAATGAAAAACAAGAATATAAAAGCCTCCACCAGGAAGCCCTGCCCATGCTGTGAGATGAGGAGCCCATGAAGATAACCCAAATACACAGAAAGGTCAGTAACAGGATCTTTGTGTCAACTTTCTCATTTCTGTTTATCCCTGCCTTTGTAAAAGGTGAATCTGGGGCTGAAGTATCCCCTCAGTGCCCAGAGTTCACATGTTCTTCTCTGAAGCACAGCTCACACCCTCAAGCAAGCTGCACTTGCCAGCAGAGTGGCACTGGCTCCAGGCCTATACTGGTACAGTCTCAGGTGTGTGCACTGGCTGGGCACACCCTGATACAGCACAGAGGGAAGGAGAATGCCAGCACCCTGAGCAGGCATTTTTAACAGGCAGACTCAAACAGAGGACTGGTTGTGTAGATGAGGAATTGCCAATCTCTACAGCAAGACCACAAGAGGTAAAGCACAGACTGAACACCACACAAAAATGCATTTCAGGAGAGCTTGCCACACCTGGACTGAAGCACTGCAATCACACATAGCAGCTGATAAAGTCCACTTCACAGCTAAGGGCCTCACCAAGGCATTAGAAAACACCAAGGTAGCAGGTTGGAGTGAACTTTGTACACTGCCACTAAAGAGAGTTTGCAGCATATTCACAGTTTTCAAAGAGCTATGAATATTAATACACAATACAGCACTTACTTGTTGCTTATGTTTAAAAAAGCTCCTCGTTCTAAATGCAAACCATTCACATCTCATTCTGAGATAGGAATGAAGTAGGCTTGAAACTTGCCAACAGGTTAAGTGGCAATTTGGACAAAACACAAGAGGATGCTTTTCACACTCCCAGCGTTTGTGGCATCCCTTTCCTGCAGTCCTGCTCTAACAGTCTTCCTGCCACTTAAAATTACCTATTTTAAGGCTACCAGGTCAGTCAAAGCACTGGCCTGACAAGGCAAGATGTCCTTCCTCTTTTCAGGTTCACTGGTCCACAGCCCCTCTGCCTGCAAGAATGATTTATGTGGCTGAGGATGTAAAGAGGAACTGAGCTCAACACAGCAGTTGTCATAAGGCAGCTCATCCTTCTTAACCAAGAATTTTCCTCCCTGTCTCTCTACCCCACACTGCTCTGTGCAGCAGCCTTCCACCTCTTGCTAGCACAGGAGAAGACAACCTGTCTCAAAAGCCAGAGCCAGCCCACAAGCTTGGCACTGAACTGCCCTGACACACAGCAACCAGAGCCCAAGCTGCAATAATGGTCACTTTCTGCTCTGTGTCCCCAGGCAGCTGGGGCCACACTCTGCAAAATGCAAAGCAGGAAGAGACCAGAGTTTCCAAAAGATTGTCCCTACACAGGGGCGCAGATTAACCATAGCCAACTAACAGCTATTAGAGTCATGTGCAGTGAAAACAGGAGAATGAGGGACATGTAAAAGTCTGAAAGAGAAAGAAACTAGGACACAGGAAAGGAGGTGCACTTGGCTTAATTAGCAAAACAATCAGAAAAGATGGGCTATGGGAAGTCTAACAACAGCCCTTCAAAATAGGAATGATCCCTCTCCAACCTGTCTGGGAAGCACCTCCCCTCTCAGTGTAGCATTTGCAGTACTTTTATCTAATTACCATCAACAGGCATCTGCTGCTGTTTGCATCCTCACTCTAATGAGCAAACGCAGCAGCCAGACCGGGCTGGAGCTGGGGAGCGCTATTGTGACTGCAGAGATTCTTTTGTCCTCAAGTTCATCAGAAGTACCTGCTCCTCAGGGAGGATCCAGGACTTTCTCAAACCTGGGAAAAGGAGCATGAAGAAAGTGCACCAAAGATATTAAAATAACAACAGTTTTAAAAGCAGGCAGTGAGTGCAACATTGACAGGTACACCCAGGGCTAACTGCTAACCCCCACTGCTCAAACCACAGGGAGATATTTTGGAAGGGATCAAAACCTATAGCTGCCTTATGTGAACACTGACAAATTCAAGCTTGGGAAAATCCACGAGGTTGCTTTTTCTAGTACTCCACAAAGGAGCTGTATCCTCTTTCCAACGTAAAAACGAGACAAGGTGCTCCAATTAGAGGCGTCTCTAGGTTCTAATGCCACTCTTAAGTGACATTTCTGGTTTACCAGCTTTAACAAAGTCTATTTTAGAAAGCCTCACAATGCACAAGGCGCTCTGGGAATAATCTCTCAGCACAGAAGCAAAGAAAAGATGGTTAGATTTCCTCATTCAAAAAATTAGCTATTGAACTTCTTACAAACATGTCTTTTTCAAAAATGTAGAAACTACCCCCTGATTTTGTTCAAAATCTACATTGGCACAAGGTTACTTACACTGCTGGAAAAACCAAGTCCTCTCCAAAAAAAATGCTTAGGAAAAGCTATTACTGACCCTGACAGAAAGGCACAGATGGTGAATTTAGTTCCAGTAAGTCTGATAAAATGTTGCACAGTCAATAGATGGAATTACTCTTTCTCCCTTTCACGTCATTTAGGCCATCAGCCCTAGACAACAGACGTAAAACATCTGTCTCAAAAGAATCACTTTTAAAACATGTTTTCCTATCATACACAGACTGAGATTTTTGAGTGGGAGAGAAGTATGGAGATTTTCTCTTTTATTTCACTGTAATAACGTGAGGTATTTCCTCTTACGTTTTGAGAAGCTCCTACAGGCCTTCCCTTAGTAGGAGTTTGAGTCATTCAGTTACCTTGGATAGGATTATTCCCATGCTTATGTGAAATGTCAGTCTCCCTCAAATATAATAAAAGGTTTCCATTTAGCACTTACTAAGTTCATCATTGATTTTTTTGTGCAAGAGTCTTGCAAAACTTAAGTTTGAGCACAAGCACCAATCTGAAAAGCTTTGCCTGTATTTATCCCCTTCTAGTCATATAACCTAGGGCACAAGGTCCACCAACAATGTCAAGGCAGACCCTGGGCAGACAAAAGGAATCTAAATTCTGGGAGTATGAAACTGGGGGAATTGGAATTACAGGCCTCTAACAGCCACAGAAGTGTCATTACCTGCTCATGCCAAATATCAAAGTTTCAGAGGAGACCTCTGGATGCCCCATAGCTGGATTTTCATGAATCCTTTTCTATAAGACAGTAACATGCTGAAGCAGTAGCTGCACTTCAGGTACTACTTCCAGTAGTAGGTCCAGTTCCACAGTTATGGGTGTCCATGACTTTGCTACCATGACTGAAATTGCAATGTATTTCCAGTATCAGCACACTGGTTAGCAAAACTGTCCTTCATCAATAGTTTAGGACACCTTCCTTCTTTGCACCAACAAGTACAATGGAATCAAAAGGAGTCAAAGGAGTCAAAATGCCTCCCTCAGAATGTAACAACCCCCACCCTGCTGTATTGCAGAGCTGTCCAGTTGGTTTTTCAAACTTAGATGACTGCTCATACTGGTAACAGACTTTCCTATTCTGTTTTCTCAAGCCTGCTTTACCCCCCAAAATAAGAAAAAATACTTTTTTTTTTAAATTGCTGTGCCTAAAAATCTAGCCGGAAGATGTTTTATACCCTGACTCAAATGTTTGCATAACATTTCCTTTAAAATGCTCTCAGACTACATACTCACTCATAAAAGCTGTCAGAACATGATGAAACTGTTCTAAGAGACAATTCAAGAAAATGCAGAGATATTATCCTGCTTGAGCTGAACCATTCTTTTTCCAAAAACAGATCGTGGGGAGGAGACAGATTCTTTCCTGTGAGAAACAGTGTGGGGGGAAGATTATCTATCCCTGTCTATTCCCAAATGAGGGAGTGCTTAGGAAGAGCTGCCTCTGTGAGGAAGGCCCCCTCACACTCAGCAGAGCACCGGGCAGCTACTGGTGCAAATATTTGACTTTAGGCTGCTGCATAGAAGCCCTCATCAGCACAACTTCAAACCTGAACCAATCTTAGCAGCATGTTGAGAAGGAAGTCTCCCCAAACACTACCAAAATTATGAATGAAGTACAGGTATTAGCCATTCTCCAGTAACACAACCTCCTTCAGAAGCTGAATGAGACTTCAGGAGACTGCTGAGGCAGAACTATGTTTTCTGCAGGACCACCCTTGCCTCCTGCTGCTAAGCACCCGATCCTTAGAAATACATGTTGCTTAACACTGGGTACCAAAGTCACTTACAGAGTGAGGTGCTCATTAAAGGACTGGGTCCACAAAAACAGTCCTTCCCTGAACAGTGAACATATTCATGGCTTCCCAGTGGCAACTGTTGTGACTGCAGGATATAAGAAACATTCACAATTACAGCTGGATTGCAGCCATACCCTTTGGATATATTCTCTGTGGAGGGCAGGTCTACTAATTAGAATGCTACAGCTCTAAAGTAACAAATGTCAAGCAGAAACTTCTGATTTTTTTTTAACTTCTTCTTGCATTTATATTAATGCCTGTTTCACACTAATCATATAGTATGCAATTTGGGTGCAAAACCACAAGTATTTACTACTTAACCTAGCTGAGACCCTTCTCTCCTAAGACATCTGAACACTGTAAACCATACATCTCTCCAAAAGAAATAAGATCCAGTTTCAAAATAAAACCTAGAAAGTGTTCTATACTTAGTTTGCTAATGGATCAGTGTCTGAACTTTAGACCTTAACCACACAGTTCCTCAAATCTACTTACTTGACATGCTAAAGTTTGACTGGCATGCACCAACTACACTACCAAAGAGTTGCCTTAAGACAATTATGTTTCCAGTTGCCTGAGTCAGCTTAGTTTATCACATAAGTTCTTCCATTCCTGACATTTTGATTCTGCAACCTAGACACTATCACTTAGAAAACCAAAACAAAGCTTTTCATTTTTAAAAAAGGGTTTTCAACAGAGCCAGTTGACATTTTTTTCCCAACAGCTCACTCCTTAAAAAAACCACTTTGAAATATACAAAATCCTTATTTTAAAATCATACCTCCTTGCTAATTTTGGAAAAAATGTCAGGCTCACAGCAGGGTCATCAAGAGTCCTGTAGGCAATGTAAGAGTGATAGAGGCTGGCATGTCTTTTCTGCTGCACACCAAGCTCCTGCTGCTCTTCATTCCCATGACCAACCCCAGGTCCTTTCCAGCACTACTGTTTTCTAAGGGTCTTTTTTCAGAGTATCTGCATTTTTAATTATTTCCTCAAAAACATGCCAACTTGCATTTTTCTACTTTAAACCTCATTTTATTTCTTAAGTATGTTTTTAAGCTTCCAGAAACTGTCTCTCATTTACATTATTTCTCTGACTTGCCAAGCAACATGAGCAAATAAATTCCACTGTCGAGTTCAACCACCTCTGCAGCTCACTTCTGCCTTTATAGAGAAACTGCTAAACAGCACATGCCATTTTATGAAATCACCCCCAGCCTGGGTCAGGACTCTGCACACACCACCAGCTAGTCAGGCTGGGAAGAAGACCCAAGTCTACATGTCTGACAGCCTCAGTGAAAAATCTGCTTTCATTCTCCTCAGCTGACCCAATCCCTGGATACTCCTCCCAGCACTGCATATGCTGCTCCCCACTCCTTCCCCGAGTAGGAACACTCACTTCATCCCACAGCCCAGCAAGAAGCTCCTGCAAGACTATCCCTTCACTACAAAGCAGTTTCATCCTTTCCTAGATAGAGCCAGCACTTCATCACTTACTTGTGTAATTTGATCTAAAGTTTTGATCAAATCTGCCTGGCAGAATTTGTCCTTTATAACCTGATGTTGTTTATTGCTCCTTGATCTTCTCCAGACTTCCCTTCCCAGATCAGAGCCAAGAAACTGTCTCATTTGCTACACAACTATACATAATTGTGTGACTTTGAGGCCTGTTGATTTTATTTCCACCACACTCCACACCCCCCCAAGATCCTCCTCTTTGGAGCACCTCTTTCTTCTTTTCACCCAGAAAAGAAGGCTGTGGGTTTACACAGCTCATCTAGCTGTGCATATATTAAGCATGGTTTACACTTATTTTTGTAATTTGGCTGCATAAGGCTTTTTTTTTTTCAGATTTCTGAAAGGAGGTGTTCTCTAGTCTGTTAGCATTATTGGATTATAGCTCATTCAAGGGCCTGTTAACAGCTGCTTTGAAGCTCCTGCATTTAAGGGACAAAACTGACCTTGGTGTGTGTGAAGAAGTGAGGAAATGCAGGTTTATTATAAATACAGCTCATCCCAGCTACCTGTGCTAAGCCATTGCCAGGCTATGCCCCACTTCCAGGACTGCCCTTCAACCCAGTGGGGACCCACAAAAGGTGCCTGCAGGGTGAAGGATGGGAAGTATCTTCACCAGACCCTCCAGAAGGAAGCAATGACCCCAGCCCTGCCTCCCCCACCACGTCCCTCTGCCTCCAGGCAGGGCAATACTGCGAGCTGCTGTTGGTTCCTGTGGCAGCTACTGGTTTCTGCAGGTATTTTTCCAAAGCTAGCCTAAATTTCTGTAGAGCCGCCAGTGAAATAGCCCAGAGCCTGCTTCCCAATAGTGAGCATCTATTGAAAACAGACTCATACACTGTTGGCCAAAGGGAGTTTTCTGGTACAGATCAAGTTTTTCCTGGAGTTTTTTCTGAGATCAGTTCACAATGTAGCTCTATCTGGAGACAGCAGTAACTTCTACTACATTCCACTGCACTGGGGATTTTATTTTTTTTTAAGACAGTAAAATATAAACTTTTACACTTTACATACTCTATTCTCTTTGTGCACATAAATCCTTCTGTTGATGATGAGTGTTAATTTTTTCACATATTTAAAGGAAAAGTGGCCCTGTTTAGAGGGTTAAAAGTGCTCTTATAAAGAAGGACACTAAGCCAATAGAGAAATTAGAAACACTTCTAAGGACAGTTCTTAAGGAATAATGTCACAAAACAGAAAACTTTAACACTAATTGTGTCTCATTCTGAGCATCAGGTTAGTATGATACTTATGTCACATTTTTATTTTTCCTGACTAACAAGGTGGAGAAAGACTGTTCAATGTCAGTAATACTCTGTGTTAACCACAGGAAGCACCAGTCCATTCTTTCCTTGTACGTTGCAGCGCTGTTGAAAACAAGAACCACTTGCATGAGTCTGAGCTCAGCTCCTCCTCTTGCCAAGACTCGTTTATCAGTTTAAGTAAACTGTAACGTAATTTCAAACAAAAGTTATTTGAACTAGTAGCTGGAATATTTCAACGAATAACTGGACGGCTTTCCATGGCTATCTTATAGCAGCTTTGAAGACCAAAATTAGTACAGAAAAAGTATTTTCTTCATAAAATAGTCATCTTCAAGGAGCTCTACTTTTTTTCTGAAATTATTGGCCACATATCCCAGTGCATAAAGTTGGCATCTTCCCAGTAAAAGCCAATGGAGCTATATGGTTTCATTTGTCACTTTATTGTTTTGGATTAATCATACCAGAACAGGATAAAAAAATACATTACTACTGTAAAAAGAATCACATGCCCTATCTCCTCAATCCTCTCCCATAGCCCTATTAATCATGTTGCTTTCTGAGCTAATGTACAGCATCTGTGACAGTAATTTTCTTCTAAAAATGTGTGAAAAATACATTTCTTGGCTTATACTATACAGTGAAGGGGATCACATGAAATGTTGCAACTTTCATATAAATACAGCTGTTCTCATCTTTTTCCTAGAATGTTAACTTTTCCTAATACACACTTACATGAATCACAAGATTCCATCTAACAATTTATGCCTGCTGGTAGCAGTTACTTGGAAAGGAATTACTTCAGCAAAGCCAGTATAATTACTAATGATCTCCTGACTAGTTACTCTTTTTAGATGCTCAGTAAACTATCCGTAAATTCATTCCACCTACTATCTGTTTAACTTGTCAGGCAAGCTTACTGACAAGGGAGCAAGAACAGCTTTGAAAAGGAAGGAACCAAACCAAAGACATACGCCTTTGCCCTGAGCAATAAGTGCAACTACTGAGGCAAACCCAAAAAAAAAATCTTGTTCATCTGCTGTTGTAAATGCCTGTTCTAACATCAAGCATCACTCCAAACAAGCATGCAGCCACATGCAATGACCACATGCACAGCAGCTTGAGCTAGTGGGTTCTTTCCTTTTTTTTTTTTTTGTTTTTGCACAATTAACTCTTTTCCCACTTTTCAGCCTCTGACCCACTCCTTGCCCTTTGCAACCTCTTTTTCCTTTTTTGTGGCTCAGTAGAGCTGACAGCAGCTTGGTTCCTCCCGAGCAGAGAAGTCGTCACCTGCAATTACGAGCTGCAAGAGCAGCTACTCCCCATCTTCTACTGGATGGAGTGGATGAAGCAGGCGAAGCAGTTAACAACAATCTGCTCTTTCCTGATCCATTTAAACACTTTGCAATCTCCTTCAAACTTTCCCACAGCTCTGCTAGAGACAAAGCCCGCTTGGACAAACGCAAGCTGGGGGCAGCATTTCTGTCTGTTCGCAAAGCACTGTGAGGTAGCAGAGCAAACCCAATTCTTCACCAGCCAGGTGCTTCCAGGTTCTGCCCTTCTGACTCACTCCAGAAGCATTCAGTGCTGCTGGCTGCCCTTCCAAACACATGCTGGCATACACAGTCTAAATTCAGCTCCACAGAAGCATGTTCTGGTGGCAACATGCTTCTGTTGTATCTAGCTCATATTGCCATGGGATTGGTTTTGAGGAGAAAAGGTTGTATTGAAGCTCTTGATCAAGTTAAGTGTATTGTTTGCAGTTCAGCTAGTTGAATATGAGCTAGATACAACCTTTTCTCCTCAAAACCAATCCCATGTCAATCATGTTTTCTTTTAAATAGATTTAAGTCTAATGTTGTTTATACTCTTAGCAGAGCTACAACCATCACTTTTCCAATTATTCCATACTCCTGCAGGTTACTTAAGTTGTACAGCTATCAAAAGCCCCCATCCTTTTACTTGTTTCGTTTCCATATTCTTTTGGGTTTATTTTTTAATAATTCAAAGGAAAATTCTATGGGGTTGGTTTCTGTTTTGTTTTATTGTTTTGATTTTTTTTTAATAACCAATAGTCTTGGCTCCAAGAGTTAGTCACAATGGACTGCTCATTTTTTGGCATGTCTTCTGAGTATTTTTCAGCACATTCTCAATGGCATTATGCAATCATTTAGTTAGTCTCCACTGTTTCACTTGGCAGTAAGGTAAGTTATAAAATGATGTCAACTCTTGGATAAATAGAAAAGCCAGAGGACAATTTCAGGGGTACACAAACTCTAAAATCACATCCACCTGGAATTCAGAAATCTCTACTTGAATATCTGTGATCTGTTTTTCACTAACAGCCATATCATCATATCACAGTTATCTAACACACATGGAGCTACACAGCTACTCCCATCACCACACCATTACCCACCCCACCTCCACCCCAATAAAAAAAGGGCACATTTGATCCTATTTTTAGAGAACCTTTCAGACAACCAAAAGTGAACTCGCATCCAGTTCCATGCACAAGACAAAGCAATGATGTACAGCCTCCCTCTCTGTGCTCTTCACTATTGGGGTTTGGTATGGTAAGCATGACATGAGTCAGCACAAGGCAACAAAGCATAATTTGTCATCACCTTGCCACCTGAAAACCCTACTGAGCAGTTCTTACTCTAGAAATAAAGATGTAACTAGATCTTCCAGATGCCTGAATACAGGTAGTCTTTCACAGAAGATACACAGCATGTTTTTGTCTCAAGTCAGTCAGTGGCTTCTGGCAAGCCAAATGTTTCCAGAGGAAGCAAAAATAAGCATGGAAATGGTGTTGACAGAAAAAAGCTGTTTCTTGGGCAGGCAATCTCCTTCCCCCCATCTTCCATGACCCTGGATGCTAGGTGGAATTGTCTCTTCAAGGGCTAGGGAATTGAAAACTCTGAATGCTCAGGATTAAAAAGTACAACATGGAAAACTTGATTTTATTGAAGTGCAGTTATCTGAAGGCCACCTGACACATTCAAGCAACTGCTGGCAAACCTGAGACATGGGGATGGACATGTTTTGCCTCTTATCTCTAGACATCTACAATTAAACAAGTAACACAGTAGAGCTTCCCTCACACACAGACCCCAAAACAATCCAATACTAGTCCTGCTTTTCAAAACAGGCTGCTCTGAGCACTTGGATCTTTTCCCAACTCCAAAGCAGCTGGCACTGCAGTCTGGAGATCACATTGCTTCTGTCAGCATCAGGGCTTGTCATTAGCTGTTAGTGCTCCAGGGGGACAGGGTAATCTTCACAGGAAGTAAGGGAAAAAGAAAGAGCCACATGGGTGGGGAGAGCCCCTCCATCCCCATCAACCCTCTCAAAACAGCCTGACATAATGTGGCAAAAAGATGATGAGGAAAAATCCTATTGTGAGGGGAACAGTCACAAACTGAGAGCCCCCAGAAATGCACTGTGCTTTCCCATACAGCCGAGCATGCAATTTTATAAGGAACAATTAGGGCAATGCATAACAGCCAGCAGAGCAAAGAACTGCTGACAAAAGCTAGTGCACCTATATATGTCAATATTTTCTAACCAATATCTACAGGAGTCTCTCTAAACTCCTGTCAGAATGAAATATGCCCCAAACAAGAATTCACATTTTTAACAATGTCACTGAAATTAAATACCTTACATCAAGTGGATAAATAAGAGTCTACAAGTAAAATCTGTGGGGTAAAGGCAGAGCAACCAAAACCCATGCCTCATTTTTGTAGCTAGAAGAAACTATTGTTCTTTTTTCAGTGACTGCATCCCATTCTTAACACATGTGAGGCCTGGAGAAGAAAATCCTGAGAGCCTTTAAAAATAAAATTGAGCTACTATTTGTACTTTTCCTCTAAGCCAAGCTCTCCTCTGCCAAGCACTTGTGTAAGTATTTATTTGCAGCCTCACACATTAATCAGAATCATTGGGAGCACAGAGAAAAAATCCACAAGTATCTGCAAAGACCACAAAGGTCAAAGTAACAAAAATTTAAATAGTTAGGCTCTGTTTCAAATGCACCTTTAAATACCATCATCACGAACACAAACATTTTTAAAAAGGCTAACTGTATGAAAAGCCAAGAGAAGATTTAGAAGTTATTTATGGCACTACAACAGTATTCTTTTTTGCTTATTTAAAATACAGAAACAGTCCTGGATGCATAGTCTGTGCTTACAGTGTCTAGTGCACCATACAAGTCCCTGCCAAATCTGATACAGCAATGCATTCAGCACACGTATGCTGACCTGGATTTTTTTCCTCAAACTTTATAATTTTCCCTTCAGGGTATTTCAATTCCAACACTGTTCAGAAAACCATTACTCAGGTAAGCATCTTTCCTTGTGTTTTATGAAATCCACACTCAAAGGAGAGCAAAATAAGATCCTGATCAAGAAGAGCCAACTACTTGTACATCCTTGGAGAAGCTCAGCTGGAGCCATGGTTTGGTGCTTGTAGAGGAATTTCAGGCATCGCTGTTGCATTAACCAGTGCTCTGCCAGTTTAGAGGCTCTCACTGATTAAATCTACAGGGGATGCCCAAACTAAGAGACTCAAGCCAGCCCACATGGAGAAGTGTTAAGTTCATGGCCCCACTCTGAACTAGGGGATTGTGTTTGCTTTATCACGGTACGCAGCTCTCTGTGATGGGCCTCCCACAACAGTCACAGCCAGCTGCAATGAAGGAAGAGGAGGCAACAGTCAGAAAAAGAAGACAAGAGATAATCTGGTATAAAGCAGAAATAAGGGAAGGAGAAGACCTCAAAATACTTCACAGAGGCCTTGCTCCTCAGAGCTTGCTATTCTAGGATTCATCTAAATGGAGTCAGCAGACACTTCTCTGCACCCACAGCTTTGATAAGCTCTCACAGTCTGGTAGCTTCAATAAAGCAGAAACAAAGAGTGACTTTGCCTTTATTATGGCACTATGCGGTACACCATAAATAACTGCTTAGAAAGAACAACTAGACAAACACTTCAAACTGCATTTGTCAGATAAACTGGGTAGAAAACATTTGGTGATCATATAAGCCTTGCTATTGTACTTATTAATTTGCTTTTAAATCCAGCAAGCAACAGCACCGACAGCATGTCTCTTAGTCATTCATGACATCTCGTTGTTCTTTTTACTCCTCATCCCCCAGAGGCCCACAAAAAAGAATGGGGCATTAGAGAGAGGAAGGCTTGCTAACCCTGCCAAATCCAGGGAATGCAGCCCAGCCATCAGAGCTGGACCCCTGGGCCAAGGCAGCAGCGTGCTGTGGGTTCTGGTGCACAGGTACTCTGCCTGGCAGAAAGGAGACACCTCCTCCCCTCCCCTCAACATCTGCACCTCCTCTGCAGGCACCATGAGGCAATGCCAGGGGCTCTGGGGACAGCAGCCACAGAAAGACTTGAACCCATTGGTGATTTAAGCCCTATACAGGATTCACCATCTATCAACAGCATAATGTGTATAAACTTCAACAAATATAACTACATGGATGGAGTTGCTTAGCTGTTTTAAATCATCTGAAAACATGCAAAAAAAAAAAACAACAAAACTTCCAAACAATCAGGTGTGCATAGCTGGTAGTTTATTCTTCTATTATTTCTATCTGTTAATTTTTTTTCTATTGGCATACCCTAACATTTGAAAATGGGCCACAGCAAATTGCAATAGAAACTGTAAAACGCTCTCTCAAACCTGTGCAGTTAAGAAAAAAAATGTTTCATTGCCATACATTACTCTCCTTCATGCTAATTTTGTGGGTGAAAAACTGGTTAACACACCATCTTCTATGCTGAAAGCAGCCCAACTGGATTTTCTCTACAAAGGGAACAGGGGGCACGTGGAGGACAAGGAGCAGTGTCAGGGCCCAGGGCTCCTGGAGTGCAGCACTGCAGCTCCCTGCACAACTTCAACAACACAACTGCAGCTCTCAAATGGGCTCAGCCGCACCTGCTTCCACTTTGAAGCAGCTACTCCATCACTGTGCCATAGCTTGCTTGCAGTTCCAACCAGGCTAAAAGCCTGTTCTTAAAAAAATGGGATTTCTCCAAGACAGGGGTTAATTTTAATGATGGCATTAACAAAGTAACCTCTACCCATAGCAATGCCTTGGATGAAAAGGGACATTTGTTTGCTGAGCTTATTCCCTGTCAGCTGAGTTTTCAGCCATAGTAACTATTTATTTAGCACCAATCCTTTATGTGACTGAAGTCACATCTCCTTTTCAATAATAACTTTATATTTCATATTCATCTTGTGGAAGGAGCCACTTGACCACACTGAAAATTCTAATGCTTGGAACGACTTTACTACCCCCTACACAGCTTTTCTCAAGGCTCAACCAAAGATGAGAACCTCTGTAAAGCATCCCAGAGGCATTAATTTTAGTCACTCAAATCTTTTTAAAGGCTCATCAGTGCTAATGAGCATCTTTATTACATTTTCAACAGTAAGTAACTCAAGCAATGGCTCGCAATTAACTAATTGTATGTGCACGGAGAAAGAAACACTTGAGTTTCTTTTAATAATGCATCATTATTCTTTTACCAGTAGCCTAATAACACCATGACTATTACATTCAAAAAAAGTTCTTCCCATCATAACAGACAACCTGTTTGTATAAAAGAAAAATATCTAGTAACCTCTCTCTTCTAATGGGACTCACAGGAAATCATATGTATCCCTGCAAGTTCCTACAACAACTATTTTATTGCTTCAGGAAGAGGGAAAAAAAAAAATCACAAAGTTAAACAGCTATCATTTCTGCTTGGCATTTTCAAAACAATAAATACATGTGGTAACTTCTCATGCCTTCAGGCCACTGAGCTCTCACTTGATACCACTAACTAAAGCAAACCTACATCCTAAGAAACATCTCAGCAACAAGCATAGTTTGAATTATTCAAATCCAAAATGTGAGCTAACAAGTTCCCTTTTTTAAAGAAAAAGTGCTAATAAATTATCCTTTCTAATCTGGCACTGCAAGCAAGAGATTTTTTTGAGATTTTTAATGCTAACGGCCTTAGATGAAGAATGGGAGGGGCTAATCCTTAAACAAATGTTGGAGTTGTCTTGGCTGCTTTCAAGAGCTCCAGAGCATTTCGTGGCATTTAGCCACAGTGAAAGCCCTGACAGAGTGCAATGTACTTGGATCCTGCAAATGCCATGACAAACTTGTTTGCCCTTTGGGAGGTCTGTACCCTCAAATGCAAACATTTGGGCCATGGTTCCTCCTCTACAAATGCAGAGTGGTGGGTGGGCTACACTCCATGTGGCCGTGTTCAAACCTCCTGGCTTGGCAGCAATCCCCAGACCAGCAGATTCCCTCAGCATATGCATAATTTTAACACACACTACAACATTTAAAATGTGGACATGCTTAGTTTATTGGATCAAGGCATGAGTATCTATGCCTGTGCCTCTACACAGATGAAATATTTTCTGTGGGACTTGCTTTGGGCAAAATTCCTAAGCTTTTGCATTGAAGGTTTTCTTTCCTATGCTGTCCAAAAACAGTAAAAGCAACCATGAAATGGAGTATATAAACCATTTCTTCCTCCTTCCCTTCAATCACCTTGCAAGTCAAAAAAAAAAAAAAAGGCCTGAACACAGTCTGTTCCAACAGGCACAAGTCTGGGTTTTTTTCCATTATAAATATTTGTTTCGGCAGCCTATCCCGATTTGGTATAATTTTGATGTGATACAACCCTGTTTACTTCTGGTCTCTGCCAACATTATCTTCCTTTTCTATTTTGGTTCCACTAAACAAAGCATTTAAATGAAAAGCACAGTAGGTTTTTTTTTTGTGTGTTCTAAAATATACACATCTGTTATAAATACCTATCCTTTCTAGAGCCCTCAAAACACACACCTCACACACCAACATCCCTAGATTTCCCCTTGGCAATATGCACCAAACCAAACTGAGCAAAGCTGATCCTAACATGGGAAGCTGCAGCAAACAAAAATGTTCAGGTTCATGAGTTTATTTTCAGCAGATTCATCAGTATGAACTTTTTACACCCACTAAACAAGTTCGAGATTGCCAAGTAGCAACACACACTGGAAGTATCAACAGAGTCTTTCAGGGTGAAACAACATCCTGAGGTCATGTAACTGCTCCATTTTTGAGGAATGTGCGGGAAATGTATAAAACAACAGGCATACCTCCTGTGTAGCACACATATGTTACTTGTGTTAAAAATAAAGAAGCATGGCAGAGGAGGGAACCCAACCCAAACCAATATAAACTCCTTTAACCTGAGTCATTAATAATTCATCTTTTATCAGCATAAATGATACACAGTTCTGCAAGCTCCTAGTTGTTGAACCCTATGTACATAACCATGAACTGTTATTCAAAATAAAGAAACCAAAAAAGTGTGAGATCTCAAGGTCAGAAAAACGAGCAACTTGCAAAAAAGGCCAACTGAGTTCTCCTCTATGCATACAGGACAGGTAATACCCCATCAAATTTTATGGACTACTGGATCTACAACGTCACGGTACATCTAAAAGTTCTGTTTCTTTAAAATTACCTAATCAAGCCTAACTTCAAAGTGTTCACTCTGTTATGAATTATCAGATGCTGGCAGCAAATGCCATATTCTTAAGATTTTGCCAGTGTTTCCACAAGTAGATTAGAAACACATGAGACTGACAGCAGCTCCATCCCAATATCCTCAAAGTGCCCTTCCCCTCACTATACTCAGAGACACAGAACATATTCACAGGTTACACCTACAGGTGGCTCCCACCAAACATTCTCCAGACCCAATCCACAGTCAGATGTCCTCAGTAGCTAATGGCATTTAAAACAAAGCAGAGTTCTCGGAGCAGACCCATTTGTATGGTCTGAGGAGGGGAATTTTAGGTCATGAAAATCACTGGGAAGCCTTTCAAAGAGGGTGGGTCTTGAGGCTCCATAAATTTTAAAGATCCCATTTGCATTATCCCATAATTGCTGTTACCCCAACACCTATTTTCAATGGTAACACTACTTAGTTTGTAGAGGTCAAGCTTCCCACCAGACCAGAACCAGCATCTCCTTCACAACCACAGAAATTGAACAGATGATTGATCAAAGTCAATAACTCCATCCCCTTTTTCACCCCAGCCAAATATCCAGGGAAGTCCAGGCAGTGGTTGAGTGCATTTCATTTAGCTGAACTGGTAAAGGTACAGTAAAATATTTCTACATTACAGCAATCTCAGGCTGTGCAGCTCAATACTCAGTATGGGTGTTCAGATTCATACAGTGCTTCTCTCTGTTTTCCCAAAATGCCTTTTTTTCCATTTCCCTTTATTCTTTATAGATGACAACAGTGCAGGAGCTGTGGCAGACAGACAGTTTGCTCCAAATATGGAATGGCTTTGATTCAATTTTATCTTGTAGAGTTGCTTAGCCAAGAGTCACTGCTTTTGGTAGGAAAACACTTCAGGCTCTGCTTTCATCAGGTCCACTCCAGCTGTCCTAAAAGACTTTTTCAATCAACCAAGCAGCTCGTTGTCCTGACCTCAACTGCAGGCAAGGGATGACTTCTCAGAGCTTCAAATATTCTTCTGGGGAGCAGAGCAGGGATGGGGATCACAGGAGTGTTCATGTGAGGCAGTATTACTCGAGCCCTGTACAGCACTACCAGACCAAAGATTGCTGCACTGGCTTAGTTTCTCTACAATCAGATAATCAGCAAGAACCTTGCATACCCATAAACCACGGGTTATCTGAGGATCATGGAGATCTTGTTTCCTCCTCCTGAAGCTGCAGGTGCCTTTGCCTTGTGGGTACAGTGTTAGGGGCTCTGCCAGCCCTGTGCCTTGAGGAAGGACGTGGCTGTAACCCAGCTCCATGAAAGGCAGGCAGTGTCAGGGGACCACAGGGTGGGTGCAAGCAGAGCCCTGCAGGACTCCTCAGGTGCAGCACCAGGAGCTCTTGGCTGTATCCTAGATAAACATCAGTGCAGCCAACACACAGTCTTTGGAGCTGGCAGAAAAGCTTGTTTGCTCTAGAGTTGGGTTTCTTAATTTCTTTGTTTTGTTAGGAAACAAATAAAACCTTACCAGTGGCAAACTATGCTAAACAGAAAAAACCTCTTGGACTGCCTCAAGACTCACAGTCTCCACAGCAAAAGGAGTTTTAACATCAAGATTACTTACATTGCTAATTTAAATCAAGATACACTGCAACATAAAACTTTAAAAAAAACAGAGATTTAAATCACTGTGCTATTTTCTCAAGTCTGCTTTGTTCCTTAATTACTTTCCTAAGGAAAAGCCCATTCAATCTATGAGAGCACAGCTCAGTTCAGTAATGAAATTGCAGCTCTGTACATCCAATATAATCCTGTCCATTTTCCAGCTTGTAAAGAAACAACAAAATAAATAAACAAAAAAAACCCCCACAAACAAGACAAAACTTTTAAAAATTAAAACAACAAGCAATATTTTCTATAATACAATGAGTCATACCTGCTAATGTCTTCATGCAAATGAATAAAAATAATGGCTAAAGTCTAATCTCCTGTATTTCCCAGTTTCTGCTTTTGGGGGTTTTTTAATCCTCATCTTCTCCATGTGATTCCTCTCTATATTTGGTATTTTATCATGCTCTTCTAGCCTAATTTTAAAGCTAAACCATTTTAAACAGCAGAATTACTTTCATTTCAGTCTCCAGCAGCTGGTATTCCTTGAGCTTTGCATCTTGTTTGTTGCCTTCATGATTGTTTGCACTCTGGCTTCATGGAGATCTTGCTCCTGCAGTCTGCCTTTTTCAGGCAGAGCCAGGGCTACAGAGCTCTATCACACCAATGGCCAGAACAATGTGCTCACACATATCCAGCAGCAATACTGCACTCCCTTCCTTGCTATTACATTCAAATGGGTGTAGATTTATAGCTTTCCACAGTCTAGACTTTGCCAAACTTAATCTGTACTTGCTTCATTCTTCAGACTCGCCTACAACATTTTAGTTATTTATTGCTTTCTTATCTTAACTCCTTCCCGTTAATCTGTGTCTTTCTGACACTGAAAAAGCACACAAATAAATCAGCATTTTAAATGCAGATATCACAGCTTTATAAACCAGGTCTGTAAATTACAAGCAGGCTCTCATTTAACTTTGACCAAAGTCTCCTTGACCACTGTTGCTTGTCAAATGTCTTGCCCCACTGAAATGTCTGCTTTGGCTGTCTTCTACAGAGAACCACACAATACACTTGATTACGTACAAGGCTGAATTTCATTGTCTCTTATTCACATTCCTCATGTCTCAAGCTGTCATATTTTGCTATTTTCCCCATCTTTAAATGCACTTGCAATTCCTGTCAATATACTATGATCTGCACGTTGTCTTGTCTCTGGTGTACCAGCCTGGAAGCCAGGTCTCCATGCTTGCCTTGTGTTGGAAACCTCAGGCAGATTGAGGACCTGGACAAGTTACACAACAGCTCCCTCCCATTCCAGATGTATTTCCTTCCAATACAGGCTATGCATCATATTTGAAGGCTGACAGCCATTCTCCACTCAAACCATTTCTCTTGTCACCCCCTCCAGCAGGTCAGCCCTGGTCCAGACTGACTTTTGCACAAGTCCTGTACAACAGTAACACCTCCTTAAGGACATCTGTATGACTTAGCAAGGAACAGCAGCATTCCAACAATTAGGATTCATCTACCCTCACCATGAGGCTCCTGTATTACTACAGAGAGCTCTACACAAGTGCAAGCAGTTGAATTCTTCACAACACTGTTACCCAGAAGTTGTTAAGTCCCCCACAGTCATTTTTCTGTGCTTTCCCAGACTTCCTCATTTACCAGTGTTAAGAATCTCAGCCCACACCAGCAGCACCCATCACTCTGTCACTCTGCCAGTGCAAGTGAGCACCAGGGAAGATGTGATGTCTGGAATTCACTGCTGCTCAGTACACAGCTGTGTTTGCTCATGCCTTTAAGGAGAGAGCCCACATCTACTCCCTGCAAAGGCACAGGCTACAGAGACCTCCACAGCCTTTGTTCAGCATCTCTTGCTGAACATTAACCTTGTGTCTGCCACCATCACTATTCCTCACTTCTTTCAGCATGGCAGAAATCCCAACCACACTCCTGTATGCTCTAAATAATTAGTAACACGTGTCACACAATATAACCTGCATTATTTTTCCTCCCTCTTTTCTACCATCACTCCTTACTGCAGAAGCTGAGTGTCTTCCTGTAAAAATCAATGCTAGGGAAGTCCCTAATGCATTGGTAGAAGCCTCTGGCACTTGTATTTTTGGCAAAAATTACTTCCCAAGGTAGGATGTAAAACATTTATATTTTAATAATAGCAGTTTCTCATATCTTGGCTACATTTTATGTATTTTTTTAAATAAACTTAATGGAAATTCTGTGATTTTAATTTTACTTGGAATATCGCTAAACCACTAAGTCTACTCTGGAGACCTACTGATTTATGGTCATCTTTTAATAAGTTGTATTTGCTCTGTTGAAGCACCTCTGGGTGCTATTGCAATGGAGCTATTTGTAATTGCAAATGAACAGTGAGGCAGATTTTCTAAGCAAAAGGAATCCAGAGGGCTGCAGAAAATACACACAAGAGATGCAGCTTCGCCTACATGACTGCATATAATTCAGTGAAACGCCAAATTGCTACATACTGTGTTTGAACTAGACTACAACAGCCCTTAGGAAGAAATGAGGGGTTTTGAGTGCTTCTGTAGGCAAATCTGGACAAACCTGTGTCACAGATGCATTATTCAGAAGATGCATAACAGAATTATAATACATTTATATTTTAACCCCTTAAGATACTTTTAAACAACAAAGGGAGTTAATACAGCCTGTGAAATTAAATCAGCAGTGCCAGGAAATGAAGCAAACTTCCAAAAAGCACTAAAACTAACAAAGAGACAGTGATACTCAGTTTGTAGAAAATATACCACAAATGCTGGCCACGCTACATTTACAATTGCCTTGAAACAATTTAGAGGAGGTTGACAGACCTCTGTCAGAGCTGGATCCTTCCCATCCAAGCATCTTTTATCAAACCACAAGGAGACAGTAATAAAGGAAAGAGGAAATAAACACAGAAAAAACTAGCAAATAAAAAACACACCATGAATTGATTTGGCCTATTGTATCCTCCGTGGTTTTTGGTTTTGCCTCCTCCTTCACATGATTAATTCTTCTGCAGACATTATAACATTTTATGGTACAATGGGGATTTTAGAATCAAAGACAAACTGTTGTTATAACCAAGTAAACACTGCATGGGATAACAATACATTCCACTGTATTTTGAAATTGCAAAATCAAGACAGCAACCAAACTGGCAAGATGATGAGGAGGTCAGACAGATACATAGAAAGTAAAAGCTACAAGCTGTACTATAAACTAACCACCTCAATAAGCTTAATTTTGATCCTTCTCCAAAAAGGCTCCTCTTCTCACCTCCCCATCCCTGAAAAAAAGCACTTCAAAATCAAAAGACAAAACCACCGGTCAGCTATAGATGCCTTAAACTCTTCTGATACTATGCAGAGAAGGCACTATAGAAAATTCACCTTCACCTTGGGATTCAATAACATTATTCAGCATGACAAGAGGGTATTTCAAAAACTTGAAGTAGGATTCCAGACAAACAAGCTGCTTCTTAGGAATACTGCATACCTAAGAGCTACTAGATAATTTTCACTTGCCAACATAAGAAGCCAGGCATTACCTCCAGTGTGACAAGCTGTGCCAGAATCTGTCTCATGAGGATCAAGAGAGCTCTGAAAGTAGTTGGCAAAAAATTGTGACTCCTAGCACAACTGGAATCTCAGAGGGCACAGAATGTGGAAGAGGGAAATCTATCCAAAATCTTTCTTCAGGTTTTTCAACATTTACTGCAGCATTTGAATAACCTCTCCTGTCCTGCAGGGAAACAAAGACAGTACCAGCAGCTACAACAACATCCACAATCCAGTCATTCTTAGCCTGTGGAACAAGGTAACCCTTGACATCAGTCTGCAAAAACATCCTGAATGATAAATCAAATAGCACAGAAATTAAGTCTAAATACAAGCTATCACATTGCTTAGAGCATAAATCAGGGGCCTGAGGAGGATGGAGAACACAAGCACATCATTAGAAACAAAAATGCTGAGTCAGACTGATGGCTTATTCCTTAAAGTAAAACCTGATTGCATCTTGGCCTTTGCCCCACTCAACCCTCAGAAGAGATTTACTCAGCTGAAAAGCAGGAGAGTGCAGCAGAAATGGCATATCCACTCCTCTCCCACAGATGAACATCCCATGGAAGCAGAAAAGGATGATTTCTGGATGGCGATAGTGAAACAGCTGCGTTTAATAATGGTTTTCAAGCTTTTTTTACCAACTACGCCCCTGCATTTTTTCTAGTGGCAGTCTGAAGTGTAAGTCTAACAAAAAAAGGTTCAAAAAATCCCATAAAAGTCCATGAACTAGGCATCTGTGCCCACATGCTACCCCGGCTCTCCAACTCCGTGACACGCTCAGCTCCCGTCACTGCCGATCCCGCAGTTCCCTTTTTGTCCCACAGGGCTACTGCCATCACACAACTTGCAGCCCAGGTTGCTGGGGAGGTGGTGAAGCCAGGAAGACTAAATAGCAGTGTTTGACTGTTTCTCTCCTGAAATACATTTATGATGTTTTTAAACAGTCAAGCCCAACAAGCACTTGCTCTCCATCATAATTTCAGGCAATTCACTCCTGATTTCCACAAGACCCTGCTCTAGCACTTCTTGCTCACAGGAGGCAAGAAAACCACTGCCTAGGACAAAAAAAAAACACCTCAGTGATTAAATGAGAAAATTTCAAGGCCTGATCCTTCTCCACCTAATGAATACATGCCCTGCTCACTCCAGGACAACATTTAGAAATGTGTCCTACACAGTTCTCATGAGTTTTATAGCTCTGGGAGGCTGCATCACAAACCTGACCCCTTTGGACTCATCCAAAGCATCTCACCATGAACCACAAATGCTGACAATAAAAGCCTGTTTCCTTGTTTAAAAGAATAGCTTCAGTGGATACAGCACATTACATAAAGGATTTCAATTTTTATTATAGCTCTCATAGAAGGGCTTTGAATAATTGCTGCCTTCTAATCTTTATAATCTTTAATTTTTGTTTCATAGCAGACTGACTGTTTTGTGGTTATGGCAGAGAAGGAAGTAGAATGAAGAGGAATAGGGAGTAACTCAAAATCAAACCAGAAAACAGATACACCAGCAAATCCTACCCTTTTCTATTAGCAGAAGTATTTCAACAGAAACAGAGCTTCCCTTACAGGAAGGATAAACAAGAAATAAAGTGAAAGAATATAGTAAGATTGCTGAAAAATCCTTTAAGAATAGGTCCCTTCCAATTCAGCATATTCTATTATCTATGAGCTGACTTGAGTAGTGCTTGCCCTAAAAAGTAAGACTGTTCATTTTTAACAAAAAAACCCAATGTAATGTGGATATACGAGATATTCAGAGGTGTAAAGCCAGACTGACACATGAAGATTTCTTCTCCCTCTCCCAGACTAAACTAGGCTCAATCTTTATAAGAAAATTCACACATGCCCCAAGACCCTAGGAAAGACTTAAGATACATAGGACTCTGAGTATAATGGTGATTACAAGAGAGTAAACAACCTATTCATGTTGATTTATGATGAGGAGTCCAAACTTTCTTATTTCATACTAATTTTTATACATCAATCTCCAAGCAGCAAATATTCTAATTTTTTTTAGTGCAAATCAAAAGCTATGTTTATTTTGGAGCACTCCTGTGCCTATTTGTTTGCATAGTATTATGCAAACATGATTTTTGTTTGAGCCAACTGAACAGAGTTTGCAGAATGCAGGTATAGCAGCAATGCTCCAACAACATGCTCTGAAAAACAGACCTTTCCTCTATTGCTCCTAGGAGAGTAGGTAGAACAAGCTCTTAGGCCCAGTGGGAATTGTGGTCTGACAAGCAGGGATAAGTACAAAAATCATGCAGTGCCTGAGGTTATAAACACAGTGTGCAATTGCTGCTTGCAAAGCTCCAGATACACAGGACACTGGCCATTATCGTTGTGCTTTATTTTCCCCATATGTCATCTGTGAAGCCAGATAAAACAGTACCAGGCTATAGGAGGTGTGGTATCTTCAAGGACAGGTTAAATCAAACTGTGCCATGAAAACACCGTTTTCACACATGTATTTTTAGCATAATCCCAAGGATATAATTTTATCTTGCTCCCACACAGTGTCTTCTTATCAAGTCCCGCAGTCTGTGTTATAATTCAGAGCAAACAGCCCCAGCTACTGCATGCTGCTGTTGCAAAAAGCCAGGGCTATTTATTGGCTTTCAAGCACCACAAAGTGAACTGCATTGTTTGCATGAAAAATGTGACAGAAATATTCTTAAACTATTGTCTTTTTATTCCAAATAGGAAAGAAGTCACCTCAAAGAACCATAAATTCAGAGGAGGAGGACCAGATCTAAGCACACCTGATTAACTGATGCCATGATTTTAAAAAATAAATCATAGAGTCACAGAAAGGTTGGTCAGAAAGAGACCTTAAATATTATCTAATCCCAACTTTTCTGCCACAGACAGGGTCACTTCCCACTAGACCAGGTTGCTTAAAGCCCCATCCAACCTGGCCTTGAAAATTTCCAGGGATGGGGCATCCACAGCCTCTCTGGGTAACTTGTTCCAGTGTCTTACTACCCCTATAATCTCAGGATTTAGTTAGAAAAATAAAGTTTTAGCCCTCAAACTGGGAGATTTGAAAGTGTGAACTATGTGAAATCTCTATGTAATTATTAGTCCAGTCCACAGTCCCTCTGAAGTCGTTTCAAATAGAGTGAAGGGCGTTGTGTATTTCTATTTTTTTAAGTTGGTAGTCTTGGTGACAGTG
The DNA here is from genome assembly GCA_024362935.1 of Setophaga petechia. Lineage (NCBI taxonomy): Eukaryota > Metazoa > Chordata > Aves > Passeriformes > Parulidae > Setophaga > Setophaga petechia. Next base: position 27,792,102 of record JANCRA010000005.1, read on the forward strand.
GAGAGAGTCTCAAAAAACATTAGCACTTCTTTTAATAAGCCAAAATTTTACTGGTTCAGATTGCACCTCCATTTCCTTCCCTTCTGTTCTGGTTTCTACAAGTACTGATAAAGTTGGGCCTTTGTGCTAAGCTGTGTAAACCCTTTTACACTGCAAATATTTCAGAACTACTCTGCAAGTATGACAGATCCAAGAAACAAATCACTGTAGCAGAAGGCATTAGTAACATCTTCCTCCCCCACTTCTTTTTAACCAAACACGAGAAATGTAGATATTTCCATAGTTCTCTCACTGTGGGGAAGTCCTTGTCATTGACAAAATAAATACAAATTGTAATACTTTACAATGAGGTACTGTAATGAACAAGCTCAAGGTTAAAACCTTGGAGAAGGAACTGGATGTAAGCTGTGGATTCATTATTACAGGCTACAGCTACAGTGCTAGTATTCTCTAGGAAAAAATTTAAAACTTGCTATCATATTTCCTAAGTAAGTTCTATTGCTCTGGAGTGAACTGATGGGATCACAGCACCTTCACTGCTGATTAAAGGTAAAACAGTGTTCTCCCTTAAAACATTAAATATAAAAGCAATTAATAAGGACATATATGGGAATAAAAATGACTGGTACATCTGAAGATCAAAGAATAAAGCAACAGCAAAGGAACTTCAAAGTGTTTCCTAACTGCTGAAGTTTTTACAAGGACATTTCCTTTCTCTTTTAATCCCTGATTAAATGTGTGCCAAACAGTCTGGCAAAAAACTCCCATCACCAAACATGGAAAAACCATTTGATGCAGGTCTCTGTATACACAAGTGAGTGCACACACATTTCTGAGAAATGTCTGAGTTTTATCTTCCCCCAGAACCAGCAAGGTCAGTCTCACACACAGCAAGTTGGCAGATAAAGCACAGCAATAGGATTCCTTGCAACACTTCTGCTCTAATGCCCCTTCCTAGACATGGTTTGTGGTATTTCAGTGCTGGGGCAGCATGAGCAGGGCATGTACCCTCTCCTAAGGGGCAGCTCATGGAGCCAGAGACCTGTAGCTGCAAAAGCAAGGCTGTCATCCTGCAAAGTAGACTTGACTGCCTTGCAAATCGGCAAAGGAATTCTCAGAAGCAATACCTCCCTAGCATGATTTTTTGCTAGAGCAGACTTATCTAAGGGATGCTGATGGCCCAGGCCCATTGCTGTACTTTGAATAATCAGGCTCTGTGCCAGGCTGTGGGGGGCTGCTGAGTGAGACTAGCACTTGGACAGCTTGCCTGGGCTCTGCACTGAGACACAGGCCTCTTCAGAAGCTCATCAGCATGGCAATAAATTAAAAAGCAAGTGAAAATTTATTTGATGTCTGAAAAGTCAATAAACCTTTCATTGCAAAACCAGCAGTAGGTAAACTCCTTTTATCTCAACGCTACCATTTTTCTTCTCTACAATACAGAAACCATAGAGCTTTTCTACTTAACAGGCCTCTTGATCTGTGTAAATCCCTGCTGTCTTCATTCTCAGTTATTTTAATAGGTACATGCAATTTAAAAGCATCCAAGCCTATAAACAGTGTGTATGGCTCAAGCCACATCTTCTTTCCACTAATCTGGTTTAAAAAAAGCACAGGATGTAAGGCTAACATTTTCATTTCACGTTCAAGATACAGGTCTTAGAGTGTTACCAACTGCTTTCCTTTTCTCTGGTCTCCACCCACAAACAGCAGCAATCTCCAGAAACTTTCTGGAGTTTTTGTTCATTTTGGGGTGTTTCATTGGGTTTTAGGAGTTTAGTGAATGTTTTAGTCTGTCTTGCCTGTTTTCTATAAAAGCAGAACATGAAGAATGAACACTTTCCATCCATCTGGCACTTCACATATTTAAAGTTTAACATAAATACACGTATAATGTGTTTGCTTTTTTTTAAAAAAAATTATTTTAGGGTCTTACTTTTAAAGCAGTTCTGTAACACAGTAAATCCTAGTGTGCCTGATTTCAACAAGATACACAATAAGATGAATTCATTAATAGTCATAGCATCACATGCATAAAGCATGCATGAATGGAAACCAGTATGTGTTGTATTGGCTATAAAATCTGAAGAATTTAATTAATTCATTGCTACATGTCAAAGTGGTAGTGCAATGGCACAGGACATCACTGGACCGATATCCCAACATTACTTTAATTAGGTTTTATTTGGAATGAGATCATTGGCAAGGGGAAAAAAAGATATTGAACCCTGCAGTCACAGGTGTACAGCCAAATTTTGGATGGCTCTTGTACATGAGAGACCTAGATTAAAATCTACCAGATGGCAAATCATTCTGAGAAATAACAAAAACCTTTTCTTGATCACTGTTTAAGGGCTGAATACTGCAGTCTTCTCCATGGCCGGATACTGCTTAAAGTTTTATCTTGTCATAATCTGAAGGAAAACAAGTGTTTATTTCAACTGGCTCTCCTCACCGTTTTAACTATTAAGCAGATGATTAATAATAACAGTGATTTTTCTGCCACCTCTAGATATATTCTTTGCTTCCACAAAGATTAATATAAAATTGGTACCAAAAAACCCAAATATGAGTGTGACTACCACACACGTACAAAAAAAAAAGCTTTATCTGGGGAAAAACTAAAAGTATCATGTATGAACATCAAACTTGGTCAATTTACTTGAAGAAGGAGGCTCTTAAAAGAAGATTTCATATTCAGACTTCACTTGACAAATACTTTTAAATTAATCTGCAGGCTGAAAAGTAGAGCAGTATAACTGGGAAGGTAAAAGCTACCTTCAGTTATATATAAAATACCATTTGCCTACTTTATCAAAACAAGGACTGGTGTATGTGATGCCAGGGCCTCTCTTTCTCCTCCAGCTTCTGTGACTGAACTGATAGCCAGGTCACACTGCTACAGCAGTAGGAATTGTTCAAAATACCACCCCAGTCCTATTTCCAAGCCAATATACCCCAAGACAAAGAGGGGCAAAGTGTTCAGTGCCCCAGCCATCCTCAGCCCTCACCTGGATGCCTGAGAACCCTGATAAGGCTAGGCTTTAGCCAAGTGACACCACTGACTATCCAAGTTCACCAAATGCTAACACAGCCTTACAAACTGGTTGAACTTTCAACCTAGAGACAAAAGACTCACTTCTGAGGTACACGGTCCTTAGGGTTTTCCTCTTTTAAATAATTCAGTCATACATACCATAAGTGAATCATGAAATAGTTTAACAGTGTATCAAACCAAAAGAACAAGCAGTTATTGCTATTTTTATACCTTGTACAAACTAGGAATTACCCACCTGTTGCACTATAGTCTATTCACATTTACCTTTACCTGGCTTCCATTTTCATGCTAAGATGAGAGAAGTAAGTTTTCTAAACAGCTACATTCAAATATATCAGCATTCAGATTCAGTGGAGGAAGAAGGGGGAGCAAAACCAGAAAAGAACCTGCTAAACAAAAATATATCAAGTTCAGCATTCATTCAAAGCGTGTGATAAAGAAATGCAACAAATGGTTTGCTGGAGCAGAGCCTTCTCACATTTCTACACAGTTGCTGTTTGTAACAACCAGTCAAGGACCAAAGTAGGCATTGCCGGAATTTCTGATCCTGCAGTAACTTTTGCTCCTTGGTGTTTTCAGAGATCATTAGCTCTCACTGCCAGGATATGCACAGGAGACCAGCCAACTACACTGACACATGCTTCTCTCAGCTGTGTAGACTCATTTTTTTTCCTCAAAACACAACTAAGCTAATTCTAGAAGTTCTTTTTTCTCCCCTGAACAAAGACATCATTAAATTTCATAATAAAATGGAAACCATCTAAGCCCTTCTCCCCCACTGATAACAAAAAATACCACACTCAGGGGTGAAGGGGCAAGAGCACCTGGAACTGCAATGACCTAGGTGCTGCAGGACATCACGCCCCGGGCTCTGCAGCAGAGGAACTGACCTCTGCTCTGCACTGGCAAGAAAGGTATGTTTCCCTGGAAGGTGATGTTTGTGCAGATGAGTCACATTAGTTTTATTTCAAAGTAAACTAAATAGGGAGAATGTTCAGAACTAGCTCATTAGCTGCCTTCAGTAGTATATAAATGGTTTGCCTTTAACTGCAGTTTCACAGTGAAGTCCCTATCATTGCATTTCTTACCTTTTTAGAGGAACCTTCCCCAGGGTTTTAAAGAAAATCAAGTTGTCCCAACTGTTATATATCAAATGTCAAAAATTATTATAAATTCACAAGCTAAGAAGGACTGTCTTTATAGAATACCCCTCCAGGCATTCCCATCATACTAGAATTGTCCTTGGATAGCTGGAAGGATCTTTCTCATGGAACAATCTTGCAGCTGTTACCTCACTTCCACATTCTTACAAGGTTGAGCTATTTTCATTGGCACTTGCAATAAAATCTTTTCTTAAATGTCTTTGGCCCAGCAAGAAGAAATTGAACCCCAGGGACTGACATCCAGAAATAAAAAATAAAATCTATACAACTAAAGCACAATATGCAAGCAGTGAATTTTCCGACAAACTGATGTCCTGGTGGGGCCAGCTTTGCCTGCCCTTACAATGAACAAAGCCCTCATAGGAAAACAAGTTCAAACAGTTTATTATGGCAACAGCATCAACTGCACCTTGCACTAGTAAGAGGTTATGGCACAAGCCAGTAGGGACAGCACTGAGTGTGCAGGTCCAGCTGAAGTGAACCCAGCCCCCATGCTTGCTTCAAACATCTGCTTTGTCTGTTCTCCTGGACTACAAGCTCTTGAGAAAAAAGATAATTCTCTGCTTTATATAAATACCAGGTTTAAAGGGATGTTGAGGCCTTTGGACTATAATTAAAACGTCAAACCAAAATAGCTAGCAAGGAACACTGCAGGAACATTTTAGCTTCATATTTTTAGGGGTTTGGGTTGGCTTGGGTTTTTGGTTTTTTGGGGGGTTTTTTTGCTTCTTTTCTTTTTAAAGGACGTGTAGTACCATGTGCCTTTAAAAAAAGTACTCATTACTGTAGAACAGAATAGTAAACAACAGCTTGAAACAGACTTGAACTTTTTTAATCAAAAATGCAATTAAAATCTCCCTAAGAAGATAAAAGTCTAGTTTTTGTTCGAAGACTTATCATGTGTACAAGTTTCCTGCCAAGAAGAATGATTATGATACTGCCTATCAACAACTTGATCTATTTTCTCTTCCTGCTGTCAAAAAATTAAATTTTATTATTTTACCAAGATGAATATCATCACTATGACAACAAACCTATGACCTGGAGAATGCCACGAAATTACGTGGCAATAAAAATCAACAAAAGGAAACAAAGAATGAAGAATGGTTCTGGAAGCATTCCTTTCTAGGAATGTTCCTTGTGCAACAAACCCACTTCAGGAAATCTGCAGGTCCACTTAACAAGGAATGTTCTTTTCTCCCAAGCACCAAGTGATAGGCCAAGTTGTGTCAGAGGAGTTTTAGATTGGATATTAGGAAACATGACTTCACCAGAAGGGCTGTCAAGCACTGGAACAGGCTACCCAAGAAACGGGTGGAGCTGCCATCCCAGGAGGCATTTAAAATGCATAGATATGGTACTTAGGGACATGGTTTAATGGTGGGCTTAGCAGCGTTGGGTTAATGGTGGGACTCAATGATCTTAAAGATCTTTTCCAACCTAAAGGATTTTATGATTCTGTAAATTGCCTTCGAAGCAGTCAGGTCTTGAAGCAAAAGGTCAGCTCTGAGTTATTTTGGTTCCTCAGTTAAAGCCTTTTTATGTGAGCTACAGTGGAACAAAGCCTGTACTTTGCACATGGGCATTTTTAAACTCATAGCACAGGTGCCTTGAATATACGTGACAAATATGGAAAGAAATCAAGATGTATTCCCTTCTCATTCAGAATTGGCTTTGACTCTGCTTATGTAAATTTAAAAGAAAAATGTGACCCTACTTTATATACTCTAAATACCAATTACCCTCTTTTACTTTCCATAACTTAAAACCTTTTCATATCTGTTTCATACCTTTTTTTAATGGCATACAGAAATATTGCCTAAGGCTATCCAGATGTAATAAAGCATCTTTATCATCTTGAGTCATTCCACTTATTAAATCCTAAACCAATGTCAAATTAATATTTATGGAAGAAGTGGATTTCCATAAGTATTTCACAGCCAACACTATAAATGTCATTCCCAGTCCATATTTCTAACTCCTCAGTCTCAGCTACTTTGTGAATGATAATCAGCTCACTGCTGCTACTGTTCTATGACTGTGCTGCTGCATGTACCACAAACAAGGAAATGCAATGGAAATTAAAGTATTTTTTTGCATTATCACAAAGTTTCATGCTAACAGTCTTATTTTTCATTCATGTAACCACTGAATTAATTTATAAAATGCATAGCCAATAGAAAAGGCAGTTGGCATTTCTCTCTAAAATGAGAGCCAGACTTAATATTTTTCAGCTTTTGTTTTAGACAGTTCACTTTGTCAAAATCATACTCCAGGGTAACTGAAATAACATGGTGAGTTTTCCCAAATGTTCTGGTCACAACAAAAGGAAAGATGTTTTGAAAATGTTGGGCTTATTTAGTTCAGATTAAGCAAAACAGTACACCAGAAAAAATACCTCTTAAAAGTTTATTCCAGCAGTTCCAGAATAAACTCTAAATATTTCCACAACGTGAAATTTTCAAGCTCTTGTAATAAACACCTGCCCACTAACAAATTAATGTTAGATTTAAAAATCACTGTTCCCTGTTACCCTTCAACCCACATGAGGATCCACATGATCCTGTTGGCACTACTCTTGCCCTACATGAGAAGTCATGGAAATCCCATTTTCCACTGCCACTATGAACCTGCTGAAGGATGGTGGCTGTTCATGGTGTGCCATGGAGTGCTGGGAATTGGCTCCACAGCCCCTCCAACAGCAATGAGAACCCTGCACATTGCACCTTAGTTCAAGCTTGCACAAAGGGGGAATGGAACTTCTGGCACTGATTTGAGAACTTCACTTTCCTTTGCAAGGGGAAACCAACACACTTTTGAAAATGTCAACGCAATTAGCTTCACATACATCAGAATCAATTATTTTGACACATCAAAAACATTAAATTTGACCCAAAATTAAATATTCCATTTTCCTTTATTTCAGTAAGAAAAACCTTTGAATTACTTCTTTTTTTCCTCCATTCTCCCAGTTTGATCGAGAGCTGGAAACATCAGGCATTTGCATCAAGTAGATGTTTTTCTGATCCAAAATAAAGAGAAAAGCTGAAGAAGACTATCAGTAGTAAAGTAACAGCAGAAACACAATGTTAGTGCTTTTCATGGTCAAAGTTCTTCAACTACAGAGGAAAAAAAATCCCTCTTTTTTCATCTGGATTACAATAATACTTGGATGACCCATCTCACACAAGCTTTCCATTGTGCTCAGTAAATGATACCATTCCAACTAACAAAAGATAAGGGCAAAGAGTAGGAGAGGAAATTAAAGCATGAAGATATTTAATAACTCATCCAAGGTCACCTGAACTTATTGGAAGAGCCCATGACAAAGCCTCTGTGTTGTGCTTCCCATGCACCAGCTCATACTGAACCTAAAAGCCTTCCCTGGGAAGCTGTTCTGGAAGAAACACCAGATGCAAGAACTACATACAAGAAATTTAGAGAAAAATAAGTCACCAGTGCCCCTCCAGCAGCGCTGCTACCATGGGACTTGCAGTTTCCAGCAAGAGGGGACAATGCCAGGAGGGTCAGGGTGCCTTACAGAGCTCAGGAAAGTAACCACAACCAAGAATGGTATTTGTACCTACAGCAGCTTCCTCTGCAGTCTCAAAGCCTTTGAAACATTCAAGTCCTAGATGGTTAAATCTCACCAACCTAAACAACAAAAAGGTAATTTGTCTGTCTAGTTTCCAGAGTGCCTGCAATATAAATCCTGTCCTTCCAAGCTAAACCACGTAGCCATGCCTGGAGACCCTTCTTTAGCAATAGTGTGTTTTGAGAAGCTAACAAAAATCCAAACATCATATTGTATTCATCAAGGTACTTCCTTCTCTTGCATAGAGCTGTGGTGCTTAGGTAATTTCATTTAAATAAAATCTCAGGATCCCTTGGAGAGCAACCTAATTTTGATTATTGAAATGACAGCTTTAGAATATCAGCTCAAAATATGTTCAGTTTAATTCATTTTGTGTTGCACACTCTAATAAAATAACAAAGCAGCAAACCCAAAGTTTAAGTTACATGAAAGAAACTAACATGCTATTGTAGGGACCAAAAAAACACAGATCAGTGTTTGTCTATCATTCTCCACTACAAACCAGCAAAACACTTGGGAATGTGACTTAAAAGCAGTTTTCCCTCTTCCTTTCTGCATGCTCATTTTCATCAAGCCATGAGAAGGTTAACAAAAACATTAGTACAAACTGAATTCACTTACAGGTAATTGAAGGAGACAATACAAAAATTTCAGGTTCTCTTTCAGCTCTATTTATCTAGCTTTGAGCAACTGCCATAAATGCATTTCACAAAATTAAAGCCATGTTGATTTTACAAGTAAACAGTGCTGCCTACTTACAAATACAACTCTGACTAAAGTAGCAATAACTTGATATTTAACAGGAAGCAACCAATTTCCTCCTCAGCCAGTAAATTCTAATACAGCAATGAAGTTCTTTTATATATACACACATAGATGTTGCTATTAATCATCAGGCACTGATTCCCTACATGAAGAACACATATTTCCCTATCACACTAGTGAGGTATTATGAAGGTCTTCACTGACAACTGTCTTCTCTGAAGATTATAAACCAAATGCAACTTGCATTTGTCCCTCTGAAGAGAAAATTCTTTAGAGAATGTGATGTGCATTCATTCATGCTCTTCCTTATAAGTCAATTTACCTCTGGATTTCCATTTTTCAAGACTTGTATAACTTAAAGGGATGTGAGGCAAAAACTTGTGAATCAAATTTCTTAATTCTTTAGTGTTTTCCTTCCAAATCACCTTCCAAATAGTGTTTATATTCCAAATCACCAAGACCCCTCATACCTGCAGCCTTCTCCTTTTAGCTGCATCTCTCCAGACTCTTTCTTGCTATGTATCTTCCTGCATATCCCTTTCTAGATAAGGTCTCTTCTTTTTTTGGAAAGCAGCAACTATTTTCCAGGATTTTGCCCTTTTACCCTAGTACTCAGATCTCTCTCCAAATCTCCTCTGTCACACTGACTCCATATTGTGAGTAGTTTTTCCCTTCCAGCTGAGCACCTCAATATTTCAGAAGACAAATGTCTACAGTAAGAGATCAAGTTCTGCAAAAGTTTTACGTGCCACTCTAGTCAACCTTCTTGGTACATTATCAAAACAAACCCTTGGTCAGTTTGCCTCCATTCCCCCGTTTCTCCAACACCCTCTCACCCCCTGCTTTCTTTCACCCCTTCTGAGGAAAAAAAACCAACAACAAAAATCAAAATGAAACATAAGGGTGCTCTAAAACTTGTGAAGATAGTTTCCTTGTGCCCACACAGCACACCTGGGTGGGTGACAGCAGTAGGGCAAGCACAGTGCCCATCCTCACCGCTCTCCCACACTGAAAACATGACATGGCACAGCAGACCCAGCCATTTCAGGCTTCTGCACCACAGTGTGTATCTTTTCTGATTTGGGTATTTGAGTCTAAAATAAAAGGGAAACAGCGCAAAAACAAGGAAGCAAAATCACTCCAGCCAGATAAGCGCATTAATCAAAACCTAACTGCACAGCAATCACTTACCTGCATGCAACATCTACAAACCTCAACAGCAATGAACAAGGGTAATAGAGCAATGAATGAGGGTAATAAGTGGCACAGCCACATGCTTTTTTGGATCACTTGATTGAGCGCACAAAATATTAAAAACTTGAGGCATATTATTTGTTATTAAAAAAATAAAACCAGAACAGTCTGCATCTCTACTGCATAAAAAGTAACTTCAGAAGAGAAAAAATACTGCAAATACTTCTATCTTTATTTCAAAAACAACCCCAGAACAGCCAGCAACAGGACAAACAGTTAACCCACCTAACCAACATACAGTTATTTAACAACCCAGAGGTACAACTGAACATCCTTCCCATACGAGTAGAGGATATTTTAAAAACAAGTCCAGCCCAAGCCACACTAGAAACCAAGGGTCTACACTTAATTCACAGAGGGTTTTGAGCTAAATCAGAAAAACAGTCAGAACACCTAATAACTTGAACACCAACAGGGCAGAGTGGATGTCAAGGCAATGGGAAACGAGGTCATTTTGGCCTACAGCAGCGCTCCCCTGAAGGGACAGCAGTCCTGAGGAGGTGGCAGAAGGAAGGAAGCACTGGCAGGGCGCATGGCAGGCACAGGGCAGCAGCTCCTGGTGCCTGGCTGCCTGCTGTGCCCATCCAGCCAGCCCTGCTGCCTCTCCCTGCCCTGCTCAGGCCACAGCATTTCAGAAGAGATGACCTGGGTGAGGACAAAGCACTCCTCTGTGTGTGTCTTGTTTTAGCACTGGAACCACCACCTGTACTGCAGAGACCTCTGGGTATCCTTACCAACAACACGATAAGGAATAAAAAGTAAAACTGGGAAATGGGAAAAACAGTCTCCTTCGTAAGGATTATTTTTTCCCTCTTTAGACTTCATTTGATATTTTGTTACATGAAGAAGCATTCCTTCCCTACACAGTTACCCATCAGGCTTTAATTTAGAATCCATATTCAGAATAGAAAAAGACATGCTGAAATTCAAACGAGGGATTAAATCCAGCTCTTACAGGGTTTAACAACAGGAAAATATTAAAAGGCTGGTCTTGAATAACAATATCCTTAAGACTAATACTAAAGTGCTTTCTTGAACAGGGGCCATGAGGAACTGTGACCCTCATGATTGGGCAGGTGGAATGGGGAGTTAGAATAAAACCAGTTGTAAATTATTATTAACACCAGGAGCTGCAGGAGTCTATTTGTGTGTTTTGGTTCATTTTGTTCCATATTTATGTGTCTTGCGATCAGCAAGAGGAGATATGTTCATGCAAATGACTGGTTTGACTCAGAAAGGTTTCAGTGCTGCCTGCTAAGAGAAGTTACACTGTGCTGCACCCAACAGCTTACAAAGGAATAGAAAGAATAAATGTCAGTGAGTTACAAAAATTGGTACTGAATAAATATATACTAAGTACAGATCCACTACTGTTACACAGGCACGGGTGCTGTGAAATCTTGACACTCAAGCATATAATGCAAGGAAACAAAACACAGACACCTAATTTCTTTTGCTCTGTAAACAGTCTTCCTTACCTGCCCAGTCTACATGAAAAATTAACACATACATACAAAAACCCCCCAAACCCCAAATTCTTTATATTACTGCAATACACATCTCTATTTACTCCAAAGGACACATGCTAATACAGCCATTTGATTTCCACTGGCCCTCACAACATGATTCACTATGAACTACGATTGATGTTTCTGCAGTGGATGCATATTATGGATATTATATTGTAGTCAGAAAGCATTCACAATCAGATGAGCTGGATCACTTTGGCCATGGCTCTCCTTACACTAAAGCCCTTTACATTCTTCTGGCATCAGAAAGGAAAAACATCAAAGCAACTATAAATCTAATTGGTCCCCATTTAACTGCTTTTATTAATATGCAAACATCCATTTTCACACTGTCACAGACACAAAACTGGACCGAGACACAACCCTCCACTGATTCCCTAGGCTCTTTTAAAAGAAAAAGCAAAACAAACAACTTCATAAGGAGAAAGTCCACAGCCAAATGTAATTATTAGCATTTTACTTTGGGTCCCAGGAAAACAATGCAAAAATGCTGATTGGTTGACTGAAGTTAGTACCAGATCCCATGGAATAACATGGTAAATGGATTTCTCCTGCAACACAGCCCACAGGAACACCCAGCCATAGTGCCATCCTACATCACATGCAGGGACTCCCAAGGCTGCCCAAGAGCTGCCCTGGGCACCCACTCCCATAGAATGGGTTAGCCAGCCTTGCTTGGGGCATCCCAAAAGCCCTGGCAGTTCCAGCAAACAACATTCAGAGGAGGAGAAGGGGGCAGCAGCCTGGTGCCACCTGTTAGTCTTCAGTGCTGCAAGGATTGTAGCTGGTATGGAGGTGGGAGCAACCATCTGCCACTGCCACAAGTGAGCGTGCAGAGCATCACCAGCTCGGAGCAGACAAACTGCAGGGAAAGAGCAGATATCTTCCTGATAAAACAGACTTAATTGTTGATGGGCCTGATTAATCCTAAGGTTACTTAACACTTCTCTACCTTGTGCAAATTAAGTGTTGTCTTTCACCGGCTGAATTTCAAATCAGACAGATCTGCAATTTACAAGAAGGACATTAGAGGGGGAAAAAGCCCAGCTCTTTTTCCTTGTCTTCATGTGTCAGAAAAACATGATAACCCTCTCTTTGATCTATTCTTGTAGATATATAATACTAAGAACTCTTCAAAACAAAAGCCTTTTAAATCAGGTTCTAAGTAATACTCTTTTCTCCATGTCTCAGTTACTATGCTTATAAAATTATGCCCTCAGTTTGTAGGCACAAGTAATTACTGCCTGAGCAACACTAAGCTATTATACTAATGAGAACCAAGGGACAGCTCATGAGTTAGTTAATAATCCTATCCTGAAAGCATCACTCCAACAGCACGCAGGAAATACAGCCTGGGGTATACACACAACAATGACAAAAACATACAAGAGATGATCATCAGGTAAAGAGCCACTCCTGTGTGCTGGTTACATAGGAGCCTCAGAGAAAACATTCTGTGTGCAACCACAGAGGAGAGCATGAAAACATATACATGTGGTAAGCTATGGCATGATCACCCAGGCAATAATCTGCCACCATCTCCCTTCCAAGAGCTGACTTCACCACCACACTGATGGTCTTTCAATGTAGGAATGGCTGTTTGTTTATGAGAGATAAAGGAAAGCACATCCCTGCTCAATTATTTAGGTGAGTTTTAAAGGAAAACACCACACATGGCAAAATGTCCCATGTCCAAGCCCTCACGAGGCTGAGAACTGCTTTCCTGAGGAAACAGGAGCCACAACCCAGCTGTCTCCAAATACAGAGCAGCCCAGGAAGACCCCAGAGGCCAAGGAGGGGGCGTGTTCACAGGCTGGATGAAGGAGCAGCACTTCTTCCCTGGCCCTCACAAAGCAAATAAAAATTACATGGAAACAGTGAGGGGAGGAATATCCAGCATGTTCTTCCAAAACAAGTGGGAGAAGAGCCAGAGAGAGTGCACTGTGTGGAGAGCTGGAAAAAAAGATGCCAAACAGCCCTAGCACAAGCTTCCAGTACTGCAAGACAGCAGTACCAGCACAGCTTTGCTTAAAAAGCAAAGTGCCTCAATACTATTTGGTCTGATGTCAGGGCACAGAATCAGACCTATAGACCACTATAAGAATGATGGAATATAATCAAAAAACAAACCTGTTCTGCAAGATTAAACAGCACATAATACAGAACAAAACAATTTTTCAGCAGATTAAACCTCATCTCTACAGAGGGGTCAAACTAAAATTAGAAATAAATTAAATTAATCTGAGCATCTAGCAATTCTGACAAGGCAAAAGTAAGCCTTAAGCATAAATATTAACTTACTTTAGGCTTTCCCTAAATACTGCTGCTTTTAATTCCTCTTTTTTAATGCTTTGGTTATTTTAAATACATATAAAGGCAGAGAAAAGAATCCATGTTTATCTGTTTCTTTCCTGAGAAATAAAATTGTTTAATTATACACTTCCATATTAATTATTAGCTAAGATATTTATCTGGTTCACCTCAGTCCTATAAAACCACAATACAATCATGTTCATGAAACATCCAAAGAAAAATAGATCTACACCTTATAATAGAAATTTAAGGTGAAGTATCTTAGAAGAAGGAATTAATCAAAAATCCAGCCCAAATTAATTCCAGTAAGATTTTGCTGATTGACTTAAATGGACTTTGGATTGCATGTTTACTAGCTGTGCTCTCAGAAAGCAGCAATGAACATTAATTAACAAACGTGTTTTGATTTAGAGTACTCTCATTTTCAATGTACTGTTCAGCTCCATTGCACTGTTCCCCCAGAAGTACTTACAACCAATTTTACACTTGAACTTGCCAACAATCACCGCTTTCCCGCTTATGGGATTTCAAACCAAAGTCTTTTAGCAAGTTAAATATTTTAAATCCTGGGGGAAAGGGAGGGAGGGTAGAAATCAGGAAGAATGCAGTATTCAAACAGTCCCTCCAAATTCAAGGAGCAAACAACACAACCACAAAAGGATTCTCAGTTTTCCATTTATCTCCCTCTCCACCAGGAACCGTCTGGGTCAGTGCCTGCTGACTGCCCCCACAGCAATTCACAGCACAGTACAGGTTTGAATATTGTCCTTTGTATGCACAGGATGGAGGACTGCAGGGACTGCAGAGGTGACAGTACCATGTGATTTGTTTCATTAAAAGCCACAGATAAGAAAGAAAATATGTTTACAAATGCTACTCTAGATGAAAAGGAAAAAAAAGAAAAAAAGTACAAAACAAAACCCCAAAAAAGCATTTTTTGTCCATCATGATTCAAATGAAATTGGAGAAACAAACAGCAGCTGATAAGGTATCCAGTGATTGCTTTTTTCCTTAGGAATATCAATATGTGATAGCCACACATGATGCTTCTTTAGATAAGACCTGATCTTAAGGGTTACCTTAGGAGCTATTTCAGTAATCAAGTTGACTGTGACCACACAGGCTCACACAGTGGGCACCCCAGAGGTGTGTTCTGGGTCTTCACCTGCCACCTGCAAATGCTGTGGTGCTTCCACCAACAGCCCACACAGACAATATCCACTCCAAGGTGAATCTTTGTGCTACCTAAGCCTAAGCTTCCCAAGTCTTGGTAGCTCCAAGGTACATGCACAAATATCAGTCATTTGTTCAATGACTGCCATATTTCCTGCCCCCAAGAAAGGGGGAAAAAATTAGAATTGTAAAGGAACAGAACTGATGTAACAAACATGAAGCTGGAAATGCTTTCTATGATCTTCAACTGGGTTTAAACATGGTCTTACCTCAGATTATCCTGAGCAGAGCCACAATAAATATTTAGCATAATTATTGCATTTGGTTTTGGAGGCAGTCCTAAGCCACTATACTTTGATATACAAATTCCCTCTACCAGACTACAAACAAACAAAATACTATACTACAGTCTCCACAGCCAAGAAGGGTCCAAAAACCAAAACACAGCATGTGTGCTGCTCTGACAGGAGGGTCTCACCAGGTCCCAAAACTGGCAGAGCCAGCATGGAGGGCAGAGGAACACAATTGCACACACTTGTGGTGGCCACAATTCCCCATGGCTGCAAGGAACAAAGATCTCTGCCTCTCTTCAGCGTAATTGTCTCCTCCTACCTTGAAAAAGGAAAGAGGCTGTTGTTTCACAGAAATGCAACAAACTAAGTACATCTATGTGAAGAAATATTGACCAGTTGTCAGGGGGGTTTAACCAAACCAATAAGGCTTTGGGAAGAAAAAAAATGCATTCTTCCTCTTTTCTTAATCCAATTGCCTATATTTGTAACAAGGCATTAGCACTAAGAAGATGCATTATCTCTGTGTTATTACCTTTGCTACAGACTACGAAAAATTCTGTAAGGATGTGCAATTTCACCTAAACAACACATGCTCGTGAAAACACACCACCCCTGGGGTGTGCTAGTGGGTAATGACAAGGTATTGTACGTGCCATATTCTTCTCACAAACAATTAAAAAGAAACAGCTCTACTGTTTCCCCTTAAGGGGAAGATAGGTACTTACAGCATGACATTCTCTGCTGTGGGCAAAGAAGGAGCTGTGCCTTACACATCACCTGATTCCCCACACCCTGGCACCAGAGCTGCCCAGCTCAGCCCAGCAATGCTGCCTTTGAGGGACTGCATTCCTTTGATCCAGTAAACCACAGTTCATTGGTGACAGAGCCATGGTTCCCAGAAAAGGGCTGGAAGACCAAGATGACTACCAGCTCAGCAGAATGATTTCTTTGAATTTCTCACAGTTGAGATTTGTCTGCAGTTTGCTGCCTAGAGAATAGGAACCAAATAGCAAAGCTTTGTGTGCATGTAAGCAAAATTACAAGTCCTGCTCATCTAAAAACTTCAGTAGAAAACAGAATTTTTCAGAGACAATAAGATCAAATGGAGCCACAAATACTCTCCTAATGCAGAGAAGATGGAAGGGGCTTTTTGCATTTGAGGGTACACGGTTTTTCTTTTACTTTCTTTACACCCCATAAAAGCTTTATCATGTTAATGCAAACCCATTACTCGTGAAAGTGAGAATACAATATCAGTGTGACCCACACAAGATGCGAGCAAACTGAAAAAGCAAAATTGATGCTGATTTGCTTGCGACTGTCTTCAAGATTTTTTCAGCAGATTAGACTGCTGTTAGGTAAACTCTGATTAAATAGTGTTGACAAAATATTTTTTAGCTGTCTTTGAACCGTATGTTCAGAAGTCATTCACAGTGAAGGCCAAGCCAATGAAAGCATTTACTGATAATTTTGCTCACTGGCAAAAGCTTGCCTTTTTCAGTTTCTTTTACATTTGCCAGCTTTCAATTCTGAGCTGAAATTTTCCCTATCAGCTACCTGCCTTTAGAGAACAAAAAAAAAAAAAATTAAAATACCAAAATAATTCAGCAGGAAAGCTAGGAAAAATAAGTTGCCTTGCCAACATCTGGAGAAAGGTCAGGAAAAGTTTCAAAGGCATAATTGCACACAAGCACCTACACTTTGAACATCTGACTTTGTGACCTTACTCTAAGACTATTTGAAAGAGCTTTCTTGTGTCTCATGTACTATTAGATGGGGAGTCATGTACCAGTTGGGCTTACCTCAACTTGCAGTTTAAAGCATATGTAGTGAAAAGCATACAATGCTGTTGTTCAAAGTTGTGTTTTCCCAAGAAGGCAGAGATGGGGCAATCACTTGTAGAAAGCTTGTAAGAGTCAGGCCCTGGAACATTTGTCTTTGCTTTCTGGAATCTGTTTCTATTTTTAAAAAAATATTGCACATATAGCCAAAGACTTAAAGAACTCCTTACTTACTTATATTAATACCTACCCTTACTGATACCTACCCTCAACCAGGAAACAAAGAGTCCATATCTGATGTCTGCCTTCCAAGAACATCAAGATCATGTAACAATATTCAGATCAAGCATGAACAGCAATGCAAAGGACAAGGAAATGAAGAATCATCTCTTGTCATCTTTGTGCTGTAGCAAACCCAGCAGAAGCTGAGTGTGTCAAGAAACAGAATGAGTAAGCAGTCAAGTGGGTGGTTCAATATGTTCATTTTCCTCCACTATTTCCATTTTAAGCGTCAGCTTCCCAAAATGTATTTAATTTGTACTATAAATTTTGATTTCCAAACGCTTACCATGCTGTTCAATGAAACAGTCTGTACATACACATGTAAAAGGAAATATTGCACAAAACCATAACAGAAAAGGTCTTTGTATGGAATCTGTTGCAGCTACATTTACTTCCAGACCTAAAAAATGGTAAAAGGTTTTTTGGCTGGATGGATCTAAAGATAAACGAGAAGCAACCCCCTACCATCTTTCCTTCACTATGCAGCTTGCATCAAGCAATCATCCAACAACAGCAGCAGACTGCTGACAGTGTAATTAAAGAGGCTTCTGCAGGCTCTTAATCACAACTGTAGCCTCTATTATAGCAATATCCTTCTGACTCCTCATTAAAGCACAGCACTATGTTGCAATAACTACATTCCTTCACTCCAGTTATTTAACCTTTGGGATGTCCTGTAAATGCAACAGAATTAATGAAAATGCTAGTCTCAAGATAGCTTCAATGTAACATGGAGAACCCAAAGAAGGACTCCTTGTTGTAACAGGCAGATGAAACACCCCTTGCCATAGCCTCAGGGGGAATGACAGCATTGGCAAAACCCACTCCTCCCTGCTCCCTGCCATGGCAGAGTCTCACCCACCCTACTCTGGGCTACTTCAGCAATATGCATCAAGTAGTTTAATCAGAGAGAAAGGGGTCAAATGTGAGAAAATATCCATACTCAAGAGAGCAGGAGAGAAGCAAAAAGGAGGGCAGCACATGGTTCCCAGTAAATGACCACAGCAAGGAAGTTTGCCAACCCCTATCTCTGCCAGCCTCATGCCCACCTCAGCAGGCTTCCCACAAGACCACACACCACTGTAGCAGCCAAGGGTGCTGCAGTCCCGTCCTACATCTGCAAACCATAAATATCTGCCTACAGCAACAGAAGCACACCCACTGCAGCAGAACCCCTGCAGAAATCCAGTATGGCAGGCATTTGCTTCAAACCTCAGGAGGCTGAGGCTGGCAGGGCAGCCAATGAACTCCTTTCATCTCAGAGGCAGACAAAGACACAACTCCCTAACACTCTGGGATGCAGCAGTGAGCAGATGAGAACAATCCGTGCACCACCTGTACTGACAGAACCAGAGGGACAGCATAAAAAGCAGGTTCTCATAAGTTATAATTGTAACTAACAGTAAAGCAACATTTAATGAAAAGTAGGAAAACTCACTGATCCAAGTTCAGAACACATCAGTACACAGACAGTAAAGGGGGAGAGAATACCTAATGATATACTGCACACCATCAAAACCCATTACTCAGTCTAGCTGAATGGAAATGGGGAATTCTGCAAGCTTTTCATAGAGAGGAATATACTGTATAAGCTCTAAATCAAATTGTCACCTTGCTTCAGAAATGTGATAAAAATGGTGAATAAATATTAAATAATTGATTGCAGACTAAAAGCTTCAATAACTGCAAAAACTGTTAACCCCCTTGTATTTAACACTGTTAAAAACAGTGTCTCTCTTTGTGCCTATCCGGGTACTGCTGCAGAAGTGGTGTGTTTGAAAATGTACATGGTGCAGACAAAGTTACTCATTATCAACACCATGGTCAGTCCTTCTTGTTCTAGATCAAGTATGTACTGGGGTGGAAGCAGTACAGCATTAGGAGAGCTGCAGGATCCCCTCCTGAACTGCAAAGTCCAGCAACAGGAGGTGACAAAAACTGCATGAGCCAAGTCCAAGATTTTTCCTACCTGCAGACACAGCTCTCTTTGGGGAGTCTTCTGCTTCACTGACTTTTTTCAGAGCACTACAGACCAAGTTGGAGGGTAACAGAAAGAAAAGCCACAGTTTTTTTCACTTACAGGATGTTTTCCTCCCTGCCTACCAAGAGACAAGGTTGATTCACTTCTCTGCTGCTAAGGCTGGAGAACCTGAGGAACAGAACTATTAGGATTAACTGGGTATTCCATAATCAAGAGTTTTATGGGCATTCCTCTCTAGTTGTGCAACTCATGTGAAACCTTGAGTTTGCTAAGAACTCTGGCAGTTTTTAGGAAGTCTTTCCCTGATAGCACTGAACCATGAGTCTTACATATGAATCAGTTTACATCAACAATGCTCACAAATGGAGAGGGATCTCCAAATCCTGTTTGCTGACAGCTGCTGTTAAACACTAGCTCACAATTATCCCACTATTATACTTCAATAATTTATGCTGATTAAAATAATTTCCTCCAAGTATTTGCAACATCCCCGTTAGCAGTGCATCCGTTATGGTGGTTCCCCATTCAGGTTCCACATCCATACCAGTCAATGACCTCAAAAATCACAGGTCAAAGATCAGCTGAAGCACAAACCCAGATACAACTTCTGTATGTGATGAAACCTGATTTGAGACTGAAAAATATTCTACTTTGTGAAAACATTGCCATCTGCCTTGCACTCCATCTCCTTATGAGATGCAAAACTGCTCCTCTGCAGTACTTCACCCTTTTTGTCCTGTTTGTATAAATATTGGACAAAGACATGTAACAGCAGTTGGTATGGAAAGAAGTCAAATAGTTCAGTCCCCAAATAGATTTTCTATAATTAAAATTCTACCTTGCTGCCCATTCCTATAAGCTTATTCACAAAACCATGTTATTGCCCACAGAGCCACAAACTTTTACCACAACTGACCCTGAATTTTTCAAAAGCCATACTAAATTGTGAGCTTAACAGTAGTCTGCAGGCTCCAGAGTAAACAGTGAAACCAATTTAGAAGGTTTTTTCTTAAGACCAAAGTAACTTTGCATAAACCTAAATTTCCTTCCCAAGCCACTTAAGGCCATTTAGGACACTGAGAAACAGCTAAGACAGAAGCAATCATTCAATTTATTTTTATTTGTAAAGAAAAAGTTACTTTTAGCTGTAAAAAAAACCTCATTAAAAGTTTAAGGATGACACATAGCCCTACACAAGTCCCACTCCAAGCAACACTCAACATGTTTTGCTTGTCTTTTTGTTCAGCAGAAGAGTGAGAAGCCCAAGTACACCTCTGAGCTGGGCAAGAGGTACTTGTGCACTCTGTGCACCCAGAGTGCCAGTGAACGCTAATTATGGACCTGGCTGATGCAGTCTGTGCCCTTCACACTCATTCAGACTCCTGCCGAGGCACTGGACTTGAAATGTGTGAAGAGCCATAAACAGATGATTGGCTGCACGTGGGCTCACAACAGACATGTTGCAAGCAAAGTCTTGACCCACATCACATCAGAGACACGTTTAGATCACACAACATTTCATATTTCTACTTTCTGCTAAATCCCTCGTTTGTTTGTTGATATCAGAAAAGGGATAAACAAATGCAACTGCTTGTTTTTAAATCTATATACAGTGAGTTTTACATTAATACATGTGTCAGGCAAATCAGTCTCACATCCTTTCCTGACTTATTGCACATCTCAAATAGTCATCACATCTATAAGGACAGCTTTACAGCTGAGTATGAGCTACATGAAGCTAAATTTACATAGTGTTGTGGGGTTTATCCTGACGGTATTAACTCACTCAAATCAGTACGGGCTAGAGCATGTAATTCAATTTTTAACTCTAGAAAAACAGGTCAAATAAATTCAAGATTAAGATTATAAAGTGGTGAGAAAATGTGTACATTTTATACTTTATATGGTATTCTCTGAACATATTTGTCCACACAGTGACTTTTTTCACCAATTAAGAAAATTGTTAACTCATAAAATGAATGTCAGAGAGGTCTAAGAAGAACCAGAATCTTTCAGGTTGGAAAAAGACCATCAAGTCAAACTGTAATAACACATTGGCATTACAAAACAAATGTCTATGCTTGTTTCATAAATTTATCATTCTCAGTGTGGACAAATAGAAAACCTTACTCCATATCTGCTTTCTTACAGCTTCTGAAAGGAACTGCACACAAAGTTGGGGTCCTTTTGCTCCTTGCCTATATATACCAAGGCTTTAGATCACAGGGATCAGCAACAAAGCAATTTTACTGATCTATAAATTTATCTGTTGCTCATGGCAAACATCAGAGCTGATTTTACTTGCTTCTAGAAATAGTAAGTGACACAAGACTTTACAAAGATGACGCATCCAAACCAGGATTTTTGCACACATTAACAGAAGATGCAGCACTCAAGAATGAGATTTATATTCAAATATTGAGTTTGAAGACTGCAAAGATGTATCTACTTCAGACATTCACCAGGACATTGAGAAGATTCTTCTTTTAGCATTAACCATCACTGGTGAGCCACAGGCTTACCAGGTGTTTCTTATCCAACATTAGAACTGTCAGTAAAACTGCCCAAAGAGACTTGAGATGCAAGCAACCTAGAGGTTAATATTTAGTGTGTATGTGGGCAAATTGTTTCCATGCCCTCAGTTTTATTTTTAAGAACTCCTCCATTATTATCTCTGAAGTGCAATCCACAAGTGTGCAGTGGATTAAAAAAGGCAGTATCTGGCTTAGTCTACTTTCGTAGTGATTTACATCACAAATTCACTGGGAGATCGTCTGGGTGACGCAGAGGCCAAAGAACAGAGTCAGGCATACATAAGTGGTGCTTTACAAGTCCATTGCCATGATTAAAATGAATAATCCAAGAGATAAGCCTCTCATTTCTCCATGTACTCTAGTCCATACTGCATCACTCTGCAGCAGAACATACTAAGCTTCTGTTTACATCACACAAATTACTGGGGTAGGAATAAAAATACTTATAAATTACTTTAGTATTTAGATGAACACCTCTGTCTCAGTGACCATGTTTTCTTCTTCACAGATCTCTGATGCACAGCTGTTGACAAATTCTGAGTCTGAATTTTTCAGCAGAGCAGTATCATTTAGGAGAATTGTATCATCTCCTTTTTCTAACATAGTTCTCGCCTCAAAAAGTTTTGTCCAGTCCACACTTATCTTTGAAATTTACTTTTATAGAGACCTATGTAAGAGCAACACTATTTAATAGCTCCAACTTAGTTTTCTTTCCAAGGGTAGGCACTGCTACTACAGTAGGTCCTACAGTCATCTGCCAAAGCAACAAGAACTTTGCTACCCTGGACTATTTTGTTTCACACCTTTTTAAAGCTGTCAGCTTTATCATTGTGGAGAGGCTGCTGAGGAGACCAGAAGTCAATCAGAGGCATATCACAATGAGTACATGCACCAGTTTAGCAGCAAGGCTTCCTGAGGTTGCTTCAGCTCAGCAGCAGTTATCTCTCACTGATGCCAGAAAAACTTATCCTTTAAACATAATCTCTAATTCATCTTGATCAACATACATAAACATTTTGTAAAAACATTTTCACAAGGCCTAACTAACCATTTAAAGATCTTCCTTGGATTAACAGCCAAACCCCAAGGTTTTACTAAATAAGAACATATTAGTACAAAAAAAAAAAAACCATGAAACTCAGAAGTATTTAATTTATAACCAAGCCTGCAGTTCTCTGCTTCCTACTTTCACAACAAAATTGAAAAAAGGAAGACAGGAAGAGGAAATAATAATTCATCCATCAACTTTGAAACCTTTCTAGGCCTTGGAATAATCACCAAGACAGTATTTAGAGGAAGGTCCCACCCAGTACAAGAAAAGTTGGCCTTGCCACCTCTCTCAAATCAGAACTTAAAAAAGGAAACCATCAGTTTCCATTTATAATTACAAGTTAATCCAAGAAATGAAACATTTTCTTCATGTTTTCAGTTAATTTAATCTTTGAAATATCTCAATATGAAATAATAAGCTAAAATGCATCTTTCCCAAATCATAACTCTGTAAGAGCTATATTACATCTAAATTAATTGCAACTAGACCTATTTTGATCCAATAGTTTCTATAGGACAAAAAATTACCAGTAAACTAACCCAAGGGAGGGTGCTTGTTCTAAACCATCACATTCTTTTAATTTAATGTTCATGTTAGTGAATCAGTTTACCATGCTGCTTTAATGTTGAAACTACATTTGACATCCAAAATTTTGTAGCTTCCAGGGAAAAAAAGGAAAGCATGTTAGCTTCCTTTATTTGGAACTGAAGGACTGTCATAACATGCTCTGCAGTAATATTGCTTAACAAAGATGAAATAAAAATATTTACAGATTCAACTATTACAAGGTTTGGATCACCAACAAAATAGCAATCATAAAACAAAGCATCTGGAGGAACAGTGAGCAAAAGGACACTTCAGTACATGAACTCCATGGCAAGGCCAAACACAGCAACTCCAGTGAGGAGAAAATCAAGGCAGTTGGGATGGTCATTTTAAACCACAGCAAAATAAACTAACATGAGAAAGATAAGAAATGACACTTCTGAACAAACATCCTCTGAAAATTAGAGGCAAAATAATGTTCTATATGCCTTGTCCCATATCCCCTCAGCTGCACAGCAACATCCTCAGCCTCTGCAGCCTTCTTTGCTTCCAACTGCAATTCCCCACGTGTGAGAGCCTGAGGCTGCTCCTCACACACCCCTAATTCCCTAGCACATCCCCCTGACTGAGCAGGGCTGCCTATCCCACTGCAGGGGGAGAGCACAACAGAGCTCCCTAGACAGTCTCCACACCCAACAGGGAGCTGCAGGGACCCTGCCAGAAGTTACAAATTCCACCTCCCTGGCAGCAAGTTCAAAAGGATGGCCACAAACAGCATTAGCAACTGGACCTTGGCAAGATAATACTGCTTAGAATATTTTGCAATATGCATCTTGCAGAGCTTTTCCTCACACAAACTAAGTATGGTACTTAGTTACAAGAAACCAGTTCTTCCAGAAAATACATTCCATAGATTACCTGAATAGCTGTAATAGCCACTAAAAAAAAAAACAAAAAAAAAAAAACAAAAAAACAGTTGGTTACCAGAAAATGCAGATAGACCTGAGAATTTCATTGCCTTAAATAACGTTTTGGTGGCAAAAATTAGTAATAGGAAGTTAGTTATGAAAACATTTTCATAAGAAGTACCATAGTTACACCTCTGTCACTCAAATCAAAGTAACAGCTCAAACGGTTTTTTATATGCTCTAAGGCTCATACCTCCACCATTTGCTTCTTCAAAGGAAGAAAGAACTGAGAACTCTATTTAATGTTAACTAGTTTTGTGTCATTACTAGAATAGTCTTGGAGGGGCTTTTCTGTGGAAGAGGTTGTTTTAGTTCCTATTTCTCCATCTTTGGAAAAAGAATATTAGAGCTTTTACATGCAAAAACATTCAGAAGAACAAGCATCAGGAAGAAATTAAACCAGACTCAATTGCAGAACTTTCAATTGTCACCAATACCCACACTAAACTATACCTTCTAGACCTGGCTACAGTAATGTAGATTCTTCTCAGTGCTTTTCATATACTTTGCAATTACACCTTTTAATGAAGTGATTTTTCAATAAGATCTCATTTAGATTTGATAACCCACTAAAATAAAATTTTTCCTGTTGAGCAGACCCTCTCATGGATAAAAGGATCTTTGAAGAATAAACAGGTTACCAGTTTAGAATTTGTATATTCTGGCTATATATAATTTGTGTCCAATACATAACATGCAGTATCCAGAATAACAGCTATTTGGTGTCTAACACCAAGAATATTTCTCCTGGTGGTCTCTCTTGTGGGAGAAGGAGGTTTCACCACCCTGAAAGTCTAAAATGTTTTGAGAAAGCAATCCACCTTTTCTATAGTAACACATGTCAAAGTATTTCACAAAAGCAGCAGAAGTACATATTTTGTAGTCAGCAAATTTCAGTTCACATGGTTGTAACCTTATCAAGCAAGATATATTTGAAAAACAAAGCAGAACTACATAGATTTTAAGTAAAATAATAACTGCTGACTTCTGGTAACAGTAGCCTCCAGTTTTGCTTGGCTACAGAAGCAATCATTCTAAAATCCCTTTCAGTTTGTATCCAAAATAAACGTCTTAGGAAAGTTTATTTCCCCTCCTAGAAACTGCAGGTTGAGAGTATTTTATCCTTCCTCAAAAACATGCTTAAAGTAACTCATTATGCTGTTCCATCACTACAGCTCTTGCCATTATTCCCTATGAAACTGATTAGCATAATACTATTTGCATCCTTCAGTTATTTTCTTTATCCACTGAAGTATAGATAATTTCATTCTGAGAATATTTTCAAGGTAGTGTTTTTCTTCACAGTAAAAACTTATGATTTATAGGACCCCTAGAATATAACAACGTTTGGGGGCTTCTTTCCAAAATAATGGAGTTTTAACAGTGCTGGCAAATTCCAAAGGCCAGGTAGGAAGACAACTGAATTAATCTTTGAGACAACTCTACAGGGCAGAGCAGGAAAGAATGAAATATCAGACAGTTCTGCCTCCCTACATGGCAGCAGGAGGTCTAGATTTCAGGAACTGGCAATCAAGGATTTGTTCTCTGACTGAAGGATTCCCAAATAGCCAAGAAATTTGGTTTATAGCAACACCTCTGTCAAGGATTATTTATGACCTGCCTGAATTTCCACACCACCAAAGCAGTTCTAGGAGGGGAGAGCAAGTCCAAAGGGAAAGTATCCAACCCAGTGAGAACACACAGACTGCAAGAGAGCAATCAAATACCACAGTGAAATTGCCTCAAGCATTGAAACATTCAGAAAAATGATGGAGAACAATGAAGCCATGACAGTGTCATTATTACACTGAAAAGAAAAATTCTGGGGCTAAAGAGACTCCATCAGTCTGCAAAAATACTGAAGCCTAAATAGCTCCAGGACACATTCCAACAAAAGGTGAATGCTGAATACTAAGCAGGACCAGCCTCCAAGAATCTTCAGCTTTTCACGTTGCTTGGGAGAGTAATGCACACAACCTCCACCCTTCTATGCAAAAAGGAAGAACCACTTGCAGAAAGAGAACATGACATAAATACACTAAGATTTAAAGCCAACTGCTGCAGGAAGAGAACCTAACAACTTGTCACACAAAGCAGCAGATGCCATATTTGAGACAAAGGGGTGTACTTCAGTAAAAGCTGTTCCAAAGGAAGCCCTGAATTCCTCACTTGTACAGCTGTGGCCAGCAGGGACACTGGCTGTGCAGGCTGGAGCTGCAGCCAAGAGCCCAGCACCAGAGACACTGTGCCCTCTTTAACCTCACTGACAGCAAATGCAAAAGAGGTATCTGACATCCTCAAAGACCAGTGAAGAAGAAAATAAATTAATTTCTGTTCTCATCTAGTGGTTTAAAAGTTTCATCCTTCTACAGAATGATCACAAAGACTCCTCTCATATTCAGTAAAATAATCTCTGCTGTTCTCATTTGTCTCTCCAGCATACTCTTCTTAATCAGCATTGTAGACACACTGCTTTTGGGGAAGAAGCTTGTTTAAAAAAGCAAACAACCTTTTATTGTGCTGCATAGTGTCCTTAGGGAGTTTCTGCCTTTCTTTCTCTTACCATCTAATCTTAAACACACAAGAAGGATGGGGTTTTCATCTCTGAAACTATGACACATGAACTAAAGACTCACCACTATGTTATCATGGCAACAAAAATAAAAATTTTCAACACTACTGCGGAGGTAAAAGAAATTAACACAGTAACTCCTACATGATCCAAAGTTAGTTTTCCAGCAAAAACTATCTAGCTTATTCCATGTTCTGAGGTCATGGGACACTGGAAGGGTCTCACTTTTGTTAAATACAGCACAAGTTTTTAAAAGCATGATAAAAAAAACCCCAGAACTTACTGAGATTCAACAAGTCTGGTGACAATATGATATTGTCATTCTTAGTAGTCCAGTGCTGGCACCATAGTGCAACACTCCTGCAAGTCTTGGCAAACCCTACTGTTGTAAAGGTGCTGCAAGGTGATCTTGGGCAGAACCCCAAACACACTGAAAGAACTGGGTCAATACTTAGCTTTGATCTGCTCAGGGACAGCACAGATACAAGAGTGACAAGATAAATGCATCAAGTCAAAACATGTCTCAGAGCTGAACCCGCACTTAGCAGGGAATCACAGAGACAGTGAACTTAATTTTTTCTTCTGATAATCAGGACGTCTATGTGTAGTTTATACATCTTTAGTCAAATTGTTTTCCAGTATAGGCAAGGCCACAGACCAAGATCAAGGTGCAGATTTTGAGTTGACAGTAACGTGGTTATGGTGGAGAGTGGGGACAAAATAAAAAAATTTGAGCAAATATTCAGAGCCCTGTGGCTTTTCCAGACATTAGGAAAACAGTGACCATCTTGCAAATTGTTTCAAAGCAGAACACATTTAAATACAGGGCAAATACCATGATTATGTGGAAAAAATACAGCAGATATACCGTTTTTAACCTGACAATGTAATTAATGATCTTCGCCATTAACTGATGACTGTTTGCTTTGCAGTAAAATAAAATGTTTTATTTTGAAACCGCAAGATAAGATTGGGAAAACAAAAACAAAAAAAAAAACAGGAAAGAGCAAAGGTATTTCACCATAAAACGAGGTAAAGCAGTTATTTAAAAAATGGCAAGCAGCCCCTGGCAAAGGCTAGAAATACTTACCCAAGGCCACATTTGGTTCCACTGCAAGCATTCTGCACTGCTCCCTGCTCTACACACCCAGCTACTCCCCCAAGCTGCCAGACACATGCAGACATGCAAGGCTCCTGTGTTCCTGACTTTCAACACCAGGCACTGGCTTCACAGGATGGACAAAATAAGGCTAGCCAGGATGAAGCTTTCACACATGAACTATTCTTGCTTACAGGAAAAAAAATGACAGGAAAATGTTACGAAAAAAATTTAACTGGGCTCATGAGACATTTTCCCCCCTTCGCTGCCCCAGTCCAAGGGAAGGATTTTGTAGGTCCACCACAAGCCTTGGCTGTCTGCATGAATACATCCTTCCATACTACCCTGTATCTCCCTGTATTTTGCCAGTAATAGATACTCCAACACCATCCTGAATATCCCTGTGTTTTGGCACTATGCATACAGTAATTAACACAAGTAACAATTTTTCCAGAAGATTATTTATACAGGATTACATGGGAAAGGTCCTTCCACCAACATTTTTCAAGCTCTGCTTCCTCTTTTGGCCAAACAGTCCTCTCCCTAGAAGTAACCATTTCACAACCCAGAACATACTTTGAAGTGATCAGAAGCATGGAATTATTTCCTGAGCTGTACTCTTCCAAGTCTCTGAATGTTCCTGTGTGCAGTTACTTGGCAGTTAAACTTTTCTTCTTGCTTTTCACACCTCTCAGAACAAGGTACAGTGGTGTCCTCAGGGAAGAAGGCACTCAGACAGATTTGTAAAACCAACTACAAATCCATTATCGTAATGACTCAATTAATTAAGCAGTTAGGCATGGCTGGAAGTGACCTGCTGGGAGAGACAGTGCTAAACTTCTCCTATAGTATATAAACTACCAAGAAACAAACCCTAGAGCAGTCAACAGCAAAGGAAGCATTAATCATTATTATCACTGGAAACACCATGAAGCTTATCTTCAAAGTTAAAGAACCACTTGAGAAAAGCAGCAATTCTCCCTGATGCATTGCCTGGATTATTTTACTGCTATTGAGCACTAAATCATCACAGAAAAGAGAAAAGCCTGGCATTCTCTGGTTCTTAGTGGCTCATCTGACACCATTAGAAGCTCATTTAACAGCTGTTATGGGTCCAGCCATCTCAGGTCTCTAAATACCACCCTGATGTTTTGAGTCTTGAATGCTCCTGGAGTTAGCCTCTCCAGCCTTTTTTTAAAGGGATTTAAAATTATAATTGCAATTGAACTGCCACAACCCGTTCATCCAAGCATGACTGCTATCCCAAAAACCTATCTGATGTAGTAAAATCTTTTATACAGCAACCAAAACACATATCATATATGCAATGGTAAAACAGTAAAAACAAAAAAGTTAAACTAAAAAAGAAAACAAAACAAAACCCACAACCAACCAAAACAAAACATCAACAAAAAAGGGCATCAAACCAAAGGCAAACAAAACCCATTGTATTTTCAAAAACATGAAAGAGGAGGAAATCTTCAATTTTTGTACCTCAACAAAACCTGGTGTGGAAATTAATGGGTAGCCAAGTCACCTGAGAGGCAACTGATGATATCGAGTTATACAAACATGCAGGATGTTTGCATCTCTTCTACAACATTAGTCTTTCATATTTGCATTCATCCATTAATTACTTTATTGGAGCACAATAAACCCAAAGGGGCAATACAAGGTTATACCCAAATGCTCCCCATGGATTCAAATATCAGCTCCTAATTAGAAACATACAAAATTCATGAAGAGAAAATGTATTCTGAACAACCACTAAAATACAGGTAGGCATGACACCCAGCCCCCCCAAAAAACCAAACCCAAAACCAAACAACAAAGAAAAACCACCACACAAACTATTTTATTAACTCAACTGTATAGCTGACCTTTTACACAACCAGCCAGGAAGATCAAAGAACAATCTGCCCTGTCCAAACTGCAAGTAACTGTGGGGGGGATAGAATCAATTTGTTGCCATCTTATTGCAAAAGTCCCATACCTTCTTGTTGATTTCTCATGGGCATCTCGTCACAGCACTGACTCCTTCTTCTTCACAGAATGGCCAACAAACTCCAGCTCTCTCCTAACCCAGCTGACCCACTCTTTTATAGCACTCATCCTTATTAGACACAGCTGTGGCCTGTTAAGAGCAGGGCTGCTCCTAATCTTTGGTGATTGGTACAGCTGCAACTCCTCAGGGGTGAGATTACCTTCTGCATTATCTCTATTTTCTTACATTCTATCCCCCCACCAGTAAATGCTGTTTTTCTGCTGGGGGCATTCATTGGTCCTACCCTGAAATATGGCATTCATTGCTAATTCCCACTATCCAGCACTCACAAAGGTAACACTCACTTGGGATACCAAGCTCTTTGTCAAAGGCTCCCAATTAGTCTTTTCTACCTAAGAACCATACAGATCAAATCCTACTTTGGTGTAGCAGCCCAGAAGAACAGACACAACCTGTGGCCTGCAACACCTCTGTCCAAGCAATTCTGCTGGCAAGAGAAGAGCTCTGTATCTCAGTCTGCCACAGCAGCACGAGTCAGGGTGCACCTCTCTTCCTGCTACAGCAGCTTTTTGCAGAAAACACCAGCTCAGGCTGTAGGTAAGCACACCAGTTTTGCAGCAAACACATCAGTCTATGGATGCAGTGTTTGGTCTTCTTCATTCTCTGGTTGTTCTCATTCTTATTTTCATCTCCATCTTACAAGAAAGGGGCCAGTGGCCTTTGTCCATACAGAAACTTGGTTTAATGAAGACCTAAAGTAAATCACTATATAACATATATATCACAGTCTAGTACCAGCTTTAGTTTCAGCTACCTCCTGATGACCACCAGTTCTAAACTTGAGACTTGTCCATACACAATTTTTTTAAAACCTTTTAAATAAACCACTACAAGTTGTATTTACATTATACCAAAAAGAGCAGGAGATGGAAATAAATATTTCCAATACATGCAAGTAATTTAGCAGTGTAAACCATACTTGACCTTCTTATTCATATACTTCTCCTGCAATACTGAATTTAAATGGCCTTTTCTTCCTTTTGAAAAGAAGCTGTATCTCCCAATAATTACCACATTCAGTTTTTGGATTCATGCAAAGAAAAAACACCATAATTTCCCACTGCCAAAATGATGCAATAATGCAAAATATTGTGCATAAAAAGTCAATTCAACATGTTCTGTGAATTTCTATCATACAAAGTATATACAATACTTATATACATAGATGTAGGAGAAGATAATAAACTGAGCAAGTGGGAACTATGTTCTTTAGAACATACACAAATCCAGACACAAACACTTCAGTGTTTTCCTTGAGTAGTATTTGGAGAACTGTGCAATATGTGCTCCTGGCTGCAATATGCCACAACACAAGCTAGAGACATTCTGGAATCCTTGAGTAGGTGTACAGATAAATAAACAAACGAAATGGTATTTCAAATGAAATATAAAGTTCTAGATTATACCCCACCAATGGTGGATTTCAGCAGGGTCCTATCTTTTGCCTCACAACTGTTCAAAACAGACAGAAAATGCTGCAACCTTCTTAGGTTAGAAAGCTGATATTCCTTCTCCTGGTGAACAGAACACTGTGCCCACACTGTTCCTTTCAAATCCTCAAATTTCTAAAAACTATGCCAAATGCACTTGCAGTAGGATATAGCTAGTTGTTTATTCAAGCTGAGAGCTGTGTATCACTGCAGAAGTTAAAAGCTGCTCTGAAGTGAGATACAGTTTCCTCTCTGCAGAGCAGGGCTGTGTGGAAGCCAGGCACCAGCTTTACACCAGTTTTCTTACATAAGCTTAGAAAAATGTGTGGTCCTCCATACTGTGAAGGCAAGGTACTGCTATACAGGATAAGAGTGTACTCTTAAGCTCCAGGGTTTTTTATTTATCAGGATTCAAGTCTTGATAATTTCAAAAGGAACAAAATTGCTCTCTTCCCCAGACATCACAGGCACTGCCACAAGCAGGTACAAGGTGCAGCTTCCCAACATCTCAGCTCTGTGCTCTGCCTTGCCCCGTTTAACATGCTCCCTGCTCCTCAGTCTCACCTCTTCTTGGTAAACAGGATCATCCATCCAGCCCCAGCTCACTCCTAAACATGATACCGGCCATTAGCCCTCAGAAAGGTGAGCTCGTTGGGCAAAGTCACAAGATTTTATCACAAGTGCTTGTATGTCAGCATTTCACAGCACATGGGGACATCTGACAGTCTGTACGCTGGTCAATGCAAATGAGGATGTTAACCTCATCTCATTAAACCAACCTTTTTTCCTATCACTTAAGCTTTACCTGCTCCCCACACCCATGCCCCTCCCAGCAGAGCTGCTGAGCCTAGGCAAAACGATGCTTAACTCACTCACATTTCACTCTCCCAAGCCAAACAATTTACTTATCCTCCCCATCTATTGCTACAGCCCAGTTTCTTCTGCAGGAAAATACCACAGTCCTTGGACTGATCTATGTAATCTATGCTCAGCATGAGAATGTAAAATAATTTAAGTCGTTATAATGGTTAAATTTTTTTTTTTAAAGTGTTCAAAGTTGGAAGGTACTGCTGCAGGGAACACTCCTCTGGCAACCACGGGTACCAGGAGAATGTTCTGAAGGCCACAAACAGGCTCCAGTTTGATCTCAAGATTAAATGGAGATTTGGGTAAGTCCATTGAAATCACTCACTTCTAAGCACTAGCCTTGTCCATCAAAGTAGTGTACCTCACTACCGTGTATGAGAGTACCTCCCTTGCATCCATAAGGATGTGGAAAAAGAAGTATTGAATATGAGCAGAATTGTAAAGCTGCATCCAGCACACAGATGCCACAGCAGCACTGCCAAGCAAACAAACAAATGTATTTGCTGTGAGTTAAGCCATCTATTTTTTTTCTCAGTTCCAATAGAAACTTAGTCTTTTTTGTGCTTCTAATAAGAACAACTTATCTAGAAATAATCCCCCAAAATTCATTCTTCAGCAGTATTAGTGCTGATATTTAAAGTCATACAGTTTCGCCAAACAAACCTTGCCCAGCTCAAAGTAGAATCAGCATAACATAATTAACCACATTTTGAGAGTCTGAAAAAGAAAATTGTGAGGTAAAATAACAGGGTTTAGTGATTGGCTATTTGTGTTCAATCCAATCCCTCCTCCGTTGATGGCAATGGGAAAATTGCCACTGATTTCAGACTGCAGAAACTATGTTTATACTGAAAATCTGCATTGCTTTAGGGAGCAACTGCCACTGTGAATCATAACACCGAGGAAGAAATTCACAAGCTACGTGAACGCCATAACTTGCATTTCCAAATCATACACAAATACAACCAATTTTACATAACACTGGAAGACAAGCCTTCCTTCAGGATACATCCATGTGTATGTCTCAGGACAAACCTGTCCTTACCCTGTGCCAAGGCTTGGGTGTCACCCACAGAGCAAGGCTGGCTCCAGCAAATGAAGGCTCCATTCCCAATGAAGGCTGTGCTGCTTCCAGGCAGTCTAGGGGACAGGGCTCCATCTACCACTGAACACAAAATGTTGGCAGAGAGTCTTTTTTCTTATGTTGCATGAATTCCAACATCTATTTCTTAGCCAGCACTCAGAGAATTTTTATGACAGTGTTTACATGAGGTAGCCTGGAGGTGTGTCATACTCCAATGGAATACAGTACTTTTATTAAACTATTACATTTGCTAAATTAATGCAATAACCTCCTACATAATCTCATTCAGAAAAAGAGGAAGGATCTTAAAGTTAACCATTCACAGTGCTTTCTCCTGATAGCTCTCGCTCAAAAAGTTCAGCAGTCCCTCTAGGTGAGCAAATAACACTTCTAATCAGATATTCACGGAAGTTGTTATAAAATCAAATTAAACAACAACAAAAAATTTCACATGGGTCTTCCAAGCAAAGCTACAGTTTATAAGAAAATTAAATGCAAGGACCCAGAACTCATCTACATTTATGATAAGTGTTGCTCATAATGTATTTTGTGTCCTAAGAGAAAAATTAAGATTAAGTAAAAATTCTTATTCTTCTTCTTCTATGCAAGTAGGCTAAAACTGACAGAATCACCAAGATAATTTATTTCGTCAAAAAAATATCCCAACAAAGAAAACAAAACTAAAACATCACTGTGATATTAAAATTCAGGATTAAGCTTGCCTAAATGCTACAAGGGTATGGAAAGCTTAATAGGTGATGCCCAAACAGGCAGCAATCTTCACTTAAGAAGAAAGAGATACAAGGAATAATCACTGCCAAGCTGACAAGAGCAGGACCAAGGCAGCCTTCAATCATCCTCCCGTTGTTCTCTCAACCAGAGCTGCTGTAAATATTTGTGGCATAAAACCCTCTGGCTTCTGGCAGCCACCTTGTGCCCTTTTCCAGGTTCCCCAAAGCTGACATCATTCAGCAGCCAGTCCCCTGGAACACCTACACACCTCTGGCACGGTACAAGCCCAAATGACCACAAAACCTGAGCAACCCAGCTCAGGCAACGAACTGTCACTTTCCTGTGTGACTTTCCCTGCAGCAGAGCTCAGAGCTGCATCTGCAAATGTGATCCCCATGGCTGTGCTCAAAATTCTTCCTCAAGTCCTGGTCCTCCACCTCACCCCTGTCCTGCTTGTGCACCCTTGGCTGACCCCTGACTCCAGTGCCCAACCTCCCAGCCAGTCTCCCTGGTTTTATTTCAGCCTTGCCTGCTCCCCGTGACAGCCAGGCTCTCAGCAGCACTCTGATTACATATAATCCAATTTTCTGAATTTCACTGGAGCTTCTAGACATGCTCTCACCCTGCTCTGGCCTGTGGCTTTCCTGGTGTACTCAAGCATTAGCATTTGATTCCTGATCAAGGAGTTTTACCTCTTCTTGCTATTTACTTCCTGCCTTTTTCTTGCAAGCATGGTGTAGCTGTCATTCTCATACACTTCAAAATGCATTGACTGCAGTAGGACCCAATATAACAGAATTTCTTAAATACATGGCATCCTCTTCATCAATACTCCTGGCAGAAGTTTGTGTCTGGCTGCTTGCTCTTCTGGTTTATTTTTAAGCAGACACTCTCTAGAAGATGCATCAACACAAAATGGAGAAAAGTCCACCAGTATACACAAAAGCAAGACAGACATTTCCATGAGCAGCAGGCATCTCATACAACAAATGCACCCTGAATTTTACTTAAGAAACTCCCTTTTTAGTTGCATTTACCCTCCAAACTACCTGAGAGTGAAACAGCATTAAATCTTTTCATAGTCTACAAGCAAAACAAATTAGTAATCCATCAAACCCATCTAATGAAATAAAAACACACTGTGTTTTTAGCACAATACAGGTAATTAGGTCCAAATGACTCTGGGAGAATCACCATTCAACCTCTGTTTAACAGACTTTGGGTCCATAAATAATAAATGCTGAGCACTGCATTTTACCTGATTCTAGACTTATTTGAAAGGTATGCAATTGAGCAGCCAGCTTCATACTGAATACATTTCCAACTGAGATTCTTACTGCCCATTCAGAAGTTGGATCCCAGTTACCAAAACAGGCATCCAATGAACAACAATGTTCTATGAATGAACAAAAAAGTCCTAATTACCAACCACTCTGCATCTTCTACAGCCATTTACACCCAAACAAATCAATGTATGAACTTTGAAGTATTCAAACACATCTCCACTGTGAACAAATCTCTGAACAAAGAAGTGGGCAGCAAACACATGCTCCTTTTACCCCTTCCAAGAGTACCAAAGCAGCATACCATAGCTCAACCTGAAGGACAAGCAGGATCCAGCAGGATGGAGAGATTCTGGAGAAAATTCAATACGACTCCAATGAATGTTTCTGTAGCTGTTTCAGCTGGGATTATCTAAAACATGGTGGGTCAGTACACCCCTGAACAGCCCACTCAGGAGGAGAATCCAATCTTCAGAGTACACATTGACATCTAGAGTATATTTTTAAAATCCCCTCAGTACAGAAATACTTTTAGACTGAGACACACCTTTAAATAGGCATCCCACAATAACATTACCTGATGCATGCTGCCTCAAATAATAATCCCAAGGCCTTCATTGATATTAAGTGGCTCTGGAAGAGGAGGAATATTTCACCTCAGTTTGATTCCAGTACAAAGTCTTAATAGTCAGAGACTTTCAACTTAATAAATACACACTAAACAGTGAACCATGACTGAAGATATTCATAATGAAGATATTACAATAATCTCAGCAATTTGAACACATTTCAGGAAGGGGGTTAATAAACACTTAAAACTGCAAACTTTGGACATAAGACTCTTCCAGAAAACAGAATTCTACACAAGTAGGCTTCAAACCCCAGAATATTTATGATACAGAAAGATTTAAGAACAAGGCTTTGATTGTAAATACAATTCCAACCTATAAAAAGATCTTTATAATCTTCAGAACTTGTTAGCATTTAGTAAAGGCATTTAGCCATTTGTGGCACTTATTTTTTTAATCAACTCTGAGTAGCTCTTGAATTGTCATGCATGTCAAAACCTTCAAGTCACATTAGCTAAAAAAACCCCTAGAATACATGTGTTATTAAAAGTAATATTAATCATCTTTCCTCGTATATTAGAAAAATCACCCAGTATTACCAGAAATTACACCAACCCATCAAATATGTTGATTAAGTTTACAAGAAAAAACAGCTAAATGGTTCACCACAGCAGAAGTATTATTGGTTCTACAGTAACTGCCTACATTTTCACATCTACTGTAGGGAAGAACAGAAAAAAAATATACCATTAACTCAATTAAAACATTTTTGTTACAGATGGCGATGATCTCAGTGGAACTACAAAATGAATAAAGTATTAGCATGAGAAACAGGATTTGCATCTCCACACAGATACGAAAACTTAATTTTTTTAACAGCTGCTTAACATATTTGGAAAGCAATAGAAAGCTTTCCTCCTCTGCCACTGCTCTGTCCACCACCAGCCCCATTACTTCATCAGAATATTATTTTTAATCATTTGTATATTTCTGCACAAAAGTCTTTATGTGCATAATTTAAAAACAAACCAACCAGTATCACCAACTTCATCTCTTACTCCCAACCTTAACAGCTCCTTCCTCTTACCTAGAAAACCTATCAAACAACTTCCTGAAAAAACCTGCCAGAACTTGTGTTTGCAGACCACTGGACTTGCTGTTATCCTACAGAAAGGTCACCTTTCAGTAATTCCAGTGCCAGACACTCAAATCACCTTGACTCCTATGAACTGGTACAGAAAAACACCCCAAACACAAGGCTTCATCCATCTGTACCCACATGTTCACTGAGATCACTGCTCATGTGTTACATTATGTGCCAAGTGGAACCAAAGCAAGAAATATGGACTACTACTAGAATAGTTAGCAGACATTTTTACTATAAACTTCAAAGGAAGCAGTTTGGCCTGGATGTAGGTTGTTTGGGTTTGTTTAAAATTTTTCAAGTAGTAAAGTTTAGACAAGTCAGTGTAAAGGTACTCATTAACTTTTAGGAGACTTTTAGCCAGATGAGCCTTTAGGACAGCTTCCCAAGACCCATACGCCCAAATCTTGCACCTGAATCATTTTATATATAGTGGCTTCCATTGCTATGATAATTACTATTGATAGTTTGACACAAAAAAAATTCCACAAGACCTAAATCTTTCTCACTACAGTGTTACCAACTTAGGCACAGCTACACTGGATCTAACTGATGTTGCTTTCAGAACAAAGAGGAAAGAGATGGAGTTAAACTGCAGTCTGAAATGCTTACTGCCCCCCATGAGAATGTATGTCAGTGATAAACACAACAGGTCAAAGAAAAACTGCCCAGCTTCACTGATACTAATTACTGGCTATAACTCATTTGACAAAAGCAGGTCTATAACCAGTATTTGTTCTGTTCAAAATTGTCTTGAATAGATGCTTAAGAAAAAACAATGGTGTATGGAATAGAGGCGCAGCGTTATGAAAATATAAACAGCTATGCCACAACAATCCAAAAAATATCTTTAAATGACTTCTCTTCTGTAAAGGTGGCAAACATTAATTCTAAATAACTAGATTAACAAAGATTCTTTAATTTCTAAGGAAATTTTGTACTAGCAGTAATAGAAACCAGTTCCCTGGGTCTCTTCACAATTCATTTATTTTTTTTAACAAACAGATACTGAGTTAGATAAAGATCAACCTAGTCTGGTATCCCAAGATGAGTACATGCCTGGGAGACACATAAGAAGCAAGGAAG
This sequence comes from Setophaga petechia, assembly GCA_024362935.1. Classification (NCBI taxonomy): domain Eukaryota; kingdom Metazoa; phylum Chordata; class Aves; order Passeriformes; family Parulidae; genus Setophaga; species Setophaga petechia. The sequence continues at coordinate 27,830,319 of JANCRA010000005.1, forward strand.
TACAAAGTGGTCGATGCTTAGCTGTGGCTTCCCAGAGTTCAAGCACTTGTAGTTTAGGAACTTTCAAAGGCAGATGCTTTTGGGGCATCGTGAAGCTCTCTTCATCAATTTGTCATTTCAAACCTGCTCAAACCCATTTACATGTCTGACTGCACAGATTTCTGGGGCTGTAAAGTGCATGATTTACTCACACGGTGCATCAGGAAATATTGTCATTTACTTTCAACCTGCTGCTAAAGAACTACCACTGTTTTTTTCCCTGACTTCACATTCTGTGAAAGGAGCGAATATCAGTTCCCTGTTTCCCACAATATTTGGGAATTTACATTTTTATGTATGCAAAACATACATAAAAATATCACCTACCAGTTACCTTTTACCAGATCTATCTGGTGAATTTCCCATTTTGTAGCAGTCTTTGCATGGCTAGACGTGTCATTCTTGCCCTTCCAAATGCCTTTTTAGGTTCTACCACATTATTTAATGTAATCTCAACTTACATATTCTCCTTTTTTCCTTCTGGTACATATACATAAAAGAATGCATTCATGATAAAATCAGCATTAGACTATCAAGTAGTTTATCAGCTTTAATGAATCTTACATAGTCATAGTTTTAAGATTATTAAGCAGCAAGTGCTCAAATGCAAGCTCGCACAACAAAAAGCTATGTAAAAGTTTCTGGAGAATCATTACAGTCCTGAAACACTGTCTTCTGAAAACAATCTTAAATAGTTACATTGCAAAGACAGATGTGTTGTGTATTTAAAATACTTGAATTCTGTCACCACACATCAGAACAAACTGAAAGAAACTAAGCCTCACTGCTTTCATTGCAGGGTTTTTTTTTTTACAACTGAGAACGTCGCAAATATAAATACAAGTCTTGAAATAAGACAGCTGGCTATCTTGATACACTTCCACCGATTAATTAAACTGCAAAAATCTAAATAAAACTTGCAGTTCTTAGGCTAGTAGTGCATTATAAGCAAGGACAACTCAATCAGCTTGGAAAAGAAATCTCTACGTGAAGCAGGCAAACACTCTTTGGAAAAACTTCAGTGAAAGGACTCACAGCTCCACTGTGACTGAAGTTAAAGCCTCTGAGTTAGAGTCCGCAGCTGCTACTTCAAGTTCATTTCATGGGCACAGTCTGCTGCGTTATCTGCTACAGTATCTTAAAACAAAGATCCAGGAAGAAAACAAACACATGATCCCAAAAGTTTGTCTTGCATGCAAACAAAGCAGAGAGAGATGCCTGATAAGAATTGACAGAGAAATATTTTGGCAGAAAGCTACGAAGTATTTCAGTAGCATTACATAACAAATTACACAGTCTTCCCACTAATTTATTAAAGTCCTCATACATGGCAATGGCAGAAGGAACATGCCAGAAGGAAAACAACATCCATTTACTCTGTTTAGAGTCCCCCACACAGGAAGGCTTGCAAAACAGTACATGCAAAGAAAGCAGAAATCCAGTTCTCCAAGCACTGTCTTCGGCTCTCCTGGCCTAAAAATGGTTCCAATTATTATTCTATTTGCAAACAACTGGGCCTGGATTACTCACAAGCAACAACAATAAAAAAACAAAACACTTGGCAAATCATTTCATCAACGCATACTCCATCTTTAGGCTTCCTAGACAACAGGTCAAGTTCTATGATCTCTTGCCATTTCTCTAGTTTTATCTCCAAACATTCTGGTCTGCTGATTTCAGGTTCCCTATGGCAAACTCCCTTTCTTGCTCCAGTTCTGGTGTAAGACCGCTTACCTCTTCCTTGCATTAGGAAAAAACCCACAAAACCAAAACACAAAAGCTAAAAAAACCCAACTAATGCACATTAGTGAAACAACCTAATGCACAAGAACAGCTACAACTATTTCTCATGAAATTTACCTCAATCTACAAAGCTGTGAACATCAGCAAAGCAAAATGGGAATAACAATTTTCTGGCTACACTTCGTTCTTTTTATATAAATGAGTTCTCTTGTTACTGAAGCCAAATATAGAGCACATGAACACACTGAAGATTATTTAGGAGGGTTCATATTTTACTTGCAATATATGCCAAGTGGATTTTGCTGCAGGGAAGGTTTTTAAAGCGAGTCCCTGTTCAGCCTTTGTACTTCACAGTTATACTGTGGGTGCCAGAACACTCCAATGTAAGCAAGTCTGGCTTCCACTGGAATTGAACTCTCAGATGCTAACCTTGAGACTTGCAGAGTTCCAAAAGACAGCTGGGAAAAAAAATGCTGTTAGAAGTGTACTTTGACCATCTAAATTTACAGAATTTTAACTTTTCTGCTTAACTGAGCAAGACCACTCATGTTTAAAGTACACCTTTAAATAGTTGAGAGATAAATGGGAAAACAGAGCAAGAATGTTCAACTCCTGCAGAGTAAGAGCTTGTCCTTACTGTGCAACTTCCTTTGCTTTCTTAAGTCACATTTTTCAGTAGATAAGATCAGCTTACAGGAAGCAATGGAATACTATTTTGACTATAGATTTATATGAACATATGGACATTTCAGAGTAAAATAAATATAATAAATCATTGGAAAATTCATTTCCCTGTACAACATAATGCTTGTGCAAAAATCCTATATGTTGAAGTCCTGAAAAAAGAAAAAAATATAAGTTGGAGGGTTTTATCTTAATTCCAACTAAAATTTGCATTTAACACTTGATGAATATGTCCTAGCACATTAGAAATTACTGAAAACGCAGACAAATACATCATTTAATTTCTACCCCAAGTTAATAATATTTCCTGGTATAATGCCAAAGCAAAACTGTGATTCAAAACACTTCTATATACCACTGAGACAATCTTGAGGGAAAAGAAATGCAATGCTCTCAATGGGGTCCCAACACCGTGCCTTAAAGATGCACAGCCTGTGAATTCTCAAGTTCAGACACCTGCTATGAGACACAGCCATGTTATCTAATTTATTCCATCTATTTAACAATTAAATTTAAGAATAACAATGGTATTTTTTGTTCCACTCCTATCAAAAGACCACTCCAAACCCTTACAGGGCCCAGATTAACTTTCTGGTTTCCAGACTGGATCTACACACAAGAGCCCTTTGCTTTTGTCCAAGAAACCTATTTTTCCCCTCATACAGAATTTAATCCAGAGACCTTATCAGCCCATTCTAGCTGTCCTTCTATGCATCTGCTCCAGTTTGAATGCACCATTCCTAAGCACAGGACACTGAGTTTACTCAGTATTTCAGACGTAGCCTCAGCAGCTCCTTGTATAAGAACATTAATACTTTCTTACCTCTGTCAGGAATCTTTCTCCCTCTAAACACCATCCTGAGATAGGTCTCAAGGAACTTCCTCCAGTTACAGGAGTGATCGTTAGCACTATGTGCTAATGTGCTGATCATTATCAGATGTGCTAAATTATCAGTAGTGAAAATGCTACTCAGTCATTAACAATTATACATCGTTTATGACATTAAAACACATCTACTCCATGGAACTGGTATGATCTGTAAAAATAATGATTCATTTTTAACTGAAATCTAAGATTGTGTATTTTCAATTTTTGAAGTCCTCACACAATTCTAAGAGAAAATATCATCTCCTTACCAGTACAGTTACAGAACTTTGGTCCTGATTTAGCAAAGCATTTATACATTTATGCAACTTCAGACTGGAAGCATTCCCATGTAAAGACACAGCAGATGTCTTTACAAAACTAAAACCACCCTTAAGGCTTTGCTGGACTTAATGGGTTAATACTTCAACGTGAAACTTACAAAGGACCCTCGAGGCTCTTTTACATTTAACCACCTCGGTCTCCTCTGAACGTTTATAGCTTTAAAATGCAAAAAGCAAGTATTTCACGTATCTGTTCTTCCGTTGAATAGACATTAAGCTGCAAGAGCTAAGCATGCGTGCTGAGCTTCCAGCATTAAGGTAGAGCTCTACCCAGTGCCTTCACACATTCACAGATGAGAAGTCTTCTTTTCCGCTGTTCTTCCGATGCCTTCCAAGTGCAAATCTCTAACAAGAGGATCACGTGTGACCATATGCTAAATTAAGTTCGCCCAGGAGATTTCATTCATCGGTTCCCCAGAAAGTGACGATTAAGCCTACACACTTGCAAGGAAATGCCATTTAATTCAAAAACACAGAGTTTATTTAAAAAAAAAAAAAAACAAAGCCGGAAAAAAAAAGAAGAATCAACATAACCATAAAACCATTTTCCTTACCAGACAATAACAAAGGCGGAGGCTTTAAGGTCACGCCCGACTTGTTAATTTCACATTAAAGGTGCTAAACACCCGGTGGTGCTCCGCAACAACCTGTACTACAGTCCGTCTCCAAACACACCTTCTGTTAATTTGTGACACTGCATATTTTACTGCTCAAGAACCAAGAAAGCCAGTGCTGTAGAAGCTATTTACTCTGCCTTCCAGGTGCTTCATAAATATTAAATAAGAACAGATACGAGCTGCTACACAAAAACTTTTGAACTGGGCGGGAAGCTGCCCCATGGGTCACGCAAGACCCCTTCCAGCACTGGCAGGAGCAGTACCCCAGCACAGATCCGGAGAGCCGCTCGCTCCGGGCACGCACCTTGCCGGGGCTCCGGGGAGGCGGTGCCGCGGCCCCGCCGTCCTTGCTCGCCGCAGGCAGGGCAGCGGCGCTGCGCGGCCGCTTCACCTGCGCGGGGGGCGCGGACAGACGGACCCTGGAGGGGTCCCGCCACCCCTCTGCCCACCCCGGCCCCCTCCCACGGGCACGGGCGCACCGAAGGGCGGCTTCAGCCGGGGTAACCCAGCGGCGGGACCCGCGCAAACTTCGCGGCGGCGCGGCACAGCCTCACCTTGATGATGCTGCTCCTCCGCGGGGTGGCCTTGGCCGCCTCCAGCAGGCAGGCGTCGGGGTCGGGCGCTGCCGCTGGCCCCAGGCTGCCGCCGGGGAAGCGCTCCACGGTACCTACGGCCGAAACGCCGCTCCGGCGTTCCCGCCTCCTGCCCCCGGCGTCCAGGGATGCAGGCTCGGGCTCCTCTTCGGCACGGTAAGCGGCGTCGGGAGGAGCACGGCTCGCCGCCGGCTGCTCTCTGCCGCCAGCAGCCTCTGCCATCGCCCCGCCGAGCGGTGTCAACTTCTCCGGGGTGCTGAGAGGGCGGGGGAGTCACACGGACGGAGGAACGGACGGCGTCCCGCGGCACTCCTCTCACGGCACGGCGGCGGCAGCGCCAACTTTCCCCGGAGGAGCCATGTCGGTCCCCGGGGCGGAGGGTGCCCGCGGGGAACTCCTCGGAGCCAGAGGAGCGGGGCGGGGGACGCGGACAACGCGCAGGAAGTGCGGCCACAGCCCCGCGCTGTTGTGACAGGAGCCGGGCTTATGTTGACGGACGGCGAGCTCGGCCAATCGGCGGCGCGGCCGCCCCCCGGCGGCGCAGCGGCAGCCAATGGCCCTGGCGAGGGGCGTGCCCGCGGGACGCCTGGACGGGCGGTCGGGGCGGTGCGCGGGGGGCGGCTGGGGCGCTGGAGAAGGACTCGTAACACCTGGTCGCCCCCACCACGACCTTGACGAAGAGGGCCTGTGGAGGACCGGGCTGCCTGTCGAGAGCGTTCGTGCGCCGGGGCGGCCGCAGCAATGCTTCCCCGCGCATATTTTAGGCAGGTTTCGGCTACCTCTGTGCCAGGGTAAAAGCAGCGTGTTGAAGGCGTGACTTAGGTTAAATACCCTGCGTGGTAGCACCGAGTGGAGGCACCGTGGTAGGAACGGGGACGCTGCCAGCGCCGGTTGTGTGGGCTGCGGCTGTGAGGGGCACCTTGAGGCGGCTGATGGCGAGCCGGCAGAGTGGCTGCGAGCCGTAAGAGACAGCTCACAAAAGACGCGGCAGACTCACGTTGGGATTCCTCCGTCTCTTACAAACGATCCAAAAGCGTAGCAGGTTGTGCGGGGCTGCTCCGCTCTCGGCCGCCGGCCCGGGGCGGTCCCGCGCCTGCCCTGCCCCTCACAGCCCCGGGCCCGGCGGCGCTGGCAGGGCCGACAGCGCCCTCTGGCGGTCACGGCCCCCTCGGTGCCGGTGCGGGGATCCAGCGGGAGCCTCCGGGAAAGGGCAGCCTTGGGAAGAGTTCGTGCCAGCGTGGTGCTGTCCCTTGTAATTCTTCAGGGGGTATTTAGTTATAATGAGATTATCCACGTGGACACGTCAGGAAAGGTGGGGTGGAGTGCAGCAAGGGTGAAAGCCCAGGAAAGAGGTGAGGAAGAGATTATACGGTGAGATGGAAAATAGAACGGGTAGGGCTGGGCGAGCTGGTAGTTCACTCGGGATATAAGACTATTCAAAATTTTAGTTACCAGCTTTAAAGGCAGTCAGGCTCTGTGGGAATATTAATTTCTCCCTGTTTTCGAAAGTAATTTCCTAATGAATGTGTTTGGCACCTGTTGGCAGTCATGGATTAAGGAAGAAAAAAGAAAACCTCCTTACCTTAACCAGTCATTAGCTACTAGCAAATGCCTGGCTACAGGGCACAATTGCTACTTAAAGGATGTAAAATTTGTATATGTATATACACACGCAATATATAAATTTAGAATTCCATGTTTTAAAAGGTCTAGAACTTTTGTCAAGGGTATTGAGGCATTTATCATATTCAACACAAAGAAATGCTAATTGAAGGACAGATCTAGATACCACTGAACTTTTTTTCATTAGCTTCTTTATAAATTTTATGTTAAAATGTAAAAATACATGTATACCACAGTTATTTTGCTTTGTTTCAGAGAAAAAAGTCACAAAATAAGTAACACTAAAAGAAGATAGAAAATATTCACATTGAAGAAACATTTATGGAGGGAAGAAACTCTAAGGGAATGAAGAATTTAACCCCAGCCTGCATTGTACAAGACAGAGAATATTGTACCAAGTCACTGCAACAAAGAGGAGAGGGAACACCCCAAACCAACTAAAAAAACTTATTATGTATCCACAGACTGACTTAAGAAGACTAATTTAAAGACAACAGAGAAGATAATTACCATGAAGTGTTTTAATTGAGGGAATTATTGCTTCATGTGCAATAATTCAGAAATGTGTTGCAGATCTTTTCTGTATGTTGTGAAATCATACAAAGTTTAATCATTGGTTTAATTATTTGGGAACAACACAGTGCTGTCATAGCTGAAGTCTGCATCTACCAAAAACTCTGCATTGTGTTTCACAGACAGATTTGTATAACTTATTAAAGAACTTTATCCTTCCTAGGATATGTTTTAGATATTTAACATTAGAGAGAGATTTATTGTCAAACAAATTGTCTTCTGACATCAAAGATTTAAAAACTTTTAATTCTCCCCTTATATCACAACCTTTGACACCTGAAGTCTTTAACTGGAAAAGGTCTACAGGAAATCTACAGATTTTATGTTTCATAAAAATCAAACCTACAGGGAACATTGGACAAATTATATTTTTTATCTGTTTGTCCACAAGATGCAGAAGTTTTAGAATTATGTATGCTACAGCTAAGTGAGGGTTTAGTTAAATTCTTCTCTAGAAGAGAATAAAAGGTTGTCTGTTTTTCTGACTGCGTCTCTAGATGCTTTTGAGGCATCTGCATTTATCTGCTTTTCTTTGTAGGTAACCATGAACTACGAAGGAAAAGAGCAATTGGTTTTTATACTTCTTGATGTGTAATAAAAAAGAGAGCTGACAAAAAGAAGCTTTATTGTAAGAGTGCTTGCATAGGAAGTTTAAAGAAAGCAAGATTGGTTGGTGATAAGTGTATGTAACAAGTTCTGTGTTCAGTTTCATGCAGTTCCCTGAACAAAGACACTGCTGTGTTGTCCATACCTACTTCAGCTACAGGAACAGATTTTTGAGAAGAGTCAAGGAGTTCACTCAAACTAAGAAAGGTAAGATAGTTAAAAACATCTATGTGTTTGTCTGAACATAAGTCAGCAAGTGCCTGCAATATCTATTTTAATGTGGATTTTTTTTACACTCATTTTGCTCCATCTCCATCCTTAAGGCACACAATTGTTCCTCAGTGGGCGTAGTTTGTATCATAAACTGGCTGAAAATACAGTTGTCTTGGAGCTGTGCTGAAGCACAGCTTACATAAGCCAGTACTTGTATCTAGACACTGCATTTTGGGAATGCCTTAAAATTAGGTGTTAAGCTGGGAGTCAAAAATGATTCTCCTGTACCAATTGAACAGGGCTGATGAAGCGTGAAAACTGACAGATTTTCCTGTGTGATGAACATCTAATTTCCAAGGCAGGGAAAATAAAGGGGGAAAAGGTTTGATTTCTTCACATATGCATTCACACTGACAGCAAATCATAACCAATTTTAGCATTGATGAGACTTAGGCATAGCTATTGATGGGAAAATGTTTTGCTAGATAAATCTTAAAGAAGTGATTTTTTAAAGCCTTTGCAGTTATTGTGTCTCCGCTGTTACATCATGAACATGATATTATAAAACAATTTAAAAAATTATATAACTTATTTATACAAATATGTACTTGTTGCTAAGTTTCACTCACATTTTGGCAAAGAAACCCCAAGTCATATTTTGCCTGTAAAGCTATAATTAAGCTTTTTACATTGCATTTTTTACCCAGCCTAAAAAAATGCAACTGCAAAATGCAATGTAAAGCAATGTAGTTACATCTTCATTTTAAAACATACTGTATGTTTTCAATTTTCATAATTTAAATATATTTACACACACAAATTGATTCAATGCCTCCTTTTTTTTTTTTTTGTTAAGTCTTGTTTTGTCTTGCTTCCTAGATCATTGAAAAAGCTTCACTATACTTACACAACACGTTGTATCTTCTAGGTAGTGAAAATGTTGTGTCTTCTCTAACTTAACAAGAGAGACTTTTGTGATATGCCTCTGTCTTAATTATGTTCTTATTCCAGATGAAGTCACTGATGAATTCTTTTCAGTCTGCTGATACTTTCAGGCAAATCCAGTGTTATTAATAATTAAAATGCTGTTGTTATAGAAGATTCCTGCAAATTCTTACCTCTGAGGAATAATCCTTTATTTTAGGAGTATTGTTTTCCCCAAAGATATGCCAATTAAGTGTGAGAAATGGTAAAATCAGGACCTCAAATTACATTATATTTCATACCTCTGCTTACTATATAGACACAGGCCTAAGCCTGAGTGGAGCCCAGATTAGGTAAAGCCTGGAATGAAAAGTGGGGTAAAATCAGAGATAGATTCTGTAAACAGTCATAGCAGGTAGCAACAATTAAACCAAATTTTGTAGACAGGAAAGGGTAGATTCCTAGTAAGAAAGTGATTCTTCCACCAAATTTGGCACCAGGTATAAAGAAGAAAGTGACACTAGAAATTTAAGGGAGAACGGTAAGATGTCTTACTTAGTTTTGTAAATAACCATTTTTTTCCAATCTGATTTTCAAGGGTGGATGTTTGCCAAGAATTAGGTTCACTTACATGAAGATTCATGAAATGTGTCATAAGTCACACCCACCTTCAAATTTTTGGCCACAGTGATTGAAGTTTGAGAAGCTAACGAGTAACTGAAAATAAGGTTTTTAATGGACAGCCTGAGATGATGCCAGAAGTCATACTACAATCTAGGTAAAACAGAGTTTATTCATTTGTGCCAATAGTGAAGCTTTCTCAAGATGCCATGTTTAGTTTTTGTCTAGATTTTAGGGAGGGAAGAGAAGGCATGTCATATACATTATAGCAGAAATTTTCTTGAGGATTTTAAGGAGTCTTGATGATGAATTCTTATTCAAGTCTAATGATAATAATAATAATGACTCTTGTTTAAGGTAGGTGTAATTCCACTTAATGAGAACATTTACCAATGACTATTTTTCAGAGTTCTTTTTAACTCCTTTGATCATTGCTTTTAGTATTTCTTCACTTGTGACACATACATAGAAATTTAATTGTAGTTGTTGCTAACTTTCAGGCTATATGAACCTGTTAACTACTGTGAAGAGTATGATCCAATAGATGTATTTCATTTCCTCCATTCTTTGGTAATTGCTTAAAAGTAGGTTCAAGTGTACTGTGTACCTTGCTAGCTCAATGGATATATTCAGAGTTAGAAATGTACATGGCACCCACACACTTACCTGCAATTTTTTGGGATTATTTGGCTTATCATGAACTGCACAGTTGCTGGGGAAGCAGCATTAGTTGGAAATGATACCTATTAGTCAGGAATTCATCCTACTAAGGCTAGAAAGTATTCTGGTAATATTCTGCTTCAAAATCTACCCTTACAGTCTCTAATCTTACTGCCTCAGAAGGTAAGTGCTACCAACATCAGAAGGAGTAATGTAAAGAGTTTTGAGAAAATCTGGTCAATATACTGAGAATAGAATTGAGACTATTCTTCTGTCTGTTAATCATACAGCCTTCCTCCTAACGTGCTCTCTGAAAGATATTTTGTGCTGCCTAACTAGTTTTGGACTTAAGTTAATTGTGAGTATCCTGGACCATTGAGGTGCTATGCAATAGCCTAACCACCAGGAGAAAATAATTCATTAAAATTCTTTCGGCAGGGTCCTGACAAGGATGTGAGGGAAAGTATCAAATAACCCAATAGCAGTGGGTCTGTGTGGGGAGAGCATTGGTGATGAGAGCCTGAAATCCATTCCATTGGCACTTCTGGTGAAGGTACAGGTCCAGTCCCAAGGATAGAAGAGCTGCACATTGGAGAAGAGAACAACAGCTCATGGTTTCAACTGAGAGGTCAGTTTGCACTCAGAAACTACTCTATGATGTGAACCAAGTTGGTAAATTAGGATAATCCAGAGATTTGCTTCAAAACTGCCCCTTGATCCAAACAAAAACGCTGAACCAGATGCACCTGAATCAAGTGTTAAAAGTACATTGCTGTCTTTAGATCACCTGTGCCTGACTGGCCTCACAAGGAAAGAGCTATACCCACATTTGCCTCATGTCAAAGAAAGTTGGTTTCCTGTGAAAAAAAGTCAAGACAGTATTTCCCAGCAATATTTCTGACAGCTTCTACACTGACTAAAGTGGTAGTATATGCAAGCAGAAAAAAGATACCCCATAAAGTCTTCCTTTTTAAACTGAAGCTAAAATTATATGCAGGCTGGTCTAGTCCTTGATACTACTTTCAAACACAGGGTTACATGAATTTGAAAACTGCTAAAAACATTTTCTGTTTAGTTCTTTTTCATATGTGTAAAGTTGGCCCCTCTCTCTCAATTCATTAGGAAAAGTCACCTCAAAAAAAAAAAAAGCAATCTGATTATGATCACAATGTAATCCTCAAAATAACTTAAATTCCTCTGGTATTAATTAAACAGGATTTTAAGAAGATTAAAAATACTTTCCATCAGGGATGAAGTGTACTTAATCTTTTATTGCAAAATCTCATGTTCCTTAATGTCAGGTTACAAGGATGTGGAAGAAAAGCCTAATGACTAATCTAAGTAAGCTTATTTTCCTCATATTTGCCACTGTGGGAGTATAAAATGCATAAATTGGAAGAATTGTTAAACACTGTTTATCTGTGTCTTTTCTGAGTGGGGTTCAATCAGCTGTCGGTTAAGATCTATATGCTATCCTAACTCCCACTGTACTTTACATCAGGATTAGCACAACTGAATCATTCTGCAAAGACAAGGCCAGGAGTGTTTTACTCCCAAATACACAGATTTACAGACTAATCACTAATAAAATGTGCTGGGCAAACTTAGAGTCACCTGTTTCCTTTGTGGTTTGGAAGGATCCTCTCATTCTAACCAGTTACCCTCTTTTCATCTCATCTTAGAGGTACAATCAGACTTGGTAGCAAGATTTGGGAGATTCAGGTGTATTAACTCTTCAGGCTATGCAGATGTCAAAAGGCAGCAGAGCTTTTCTCTTATATATGCTGGATGTTTGATGTTCAAAGATGCCAAGAAATGGTTTTGTGAGCAGATATTATACACAATGAGCCTCAGTGAGCCGTATTTGAACAGAGCACTTTTCAAAGGTTTGTGATTTGGGGGAGGATAGGAAAAAATTAAGGGAAAATGGAAGAATGATGTCTCTTGTTTTGTGAATCCCAAGGTCCATAGTATGGGCCAAAACTTACACTGGATTATTTCCTATGAGCCACTACAAATAAAACAAATTGAATTTAAATTACCTACTTGTCCAAACACTTAAACCCCCTTGAACTGAATGGAAAGCAAAAGGTAAAAAACATTTCAGAGCTCACAGATGCCCTGAAACTGTATTCTACCAAATGTAGGAAAAAAAGTGAACTGCAAATTGAGCAAAATAATATAGAAACAAAGCATAAAAAACCTGTAATCACTCACACAGATAAGTGATCTCATAAAGCTAGATTCTAACTGAAACAATATAGAAAAACCTCTTCAAATTCAGCTTTAGGTAGGAAAATAATAGCAATCCATTTTAAAAATCAATGCTTTCAGTTCTTGCTATATATCTACTAATTGTTTTTAAATAAGGGGGACAGAGACAAGAGGAAATAAGCAGGAGTGTTGTTAGGGCAACCAGAAACAAAGTAGGAGCTAGAGACAAAGGTTAGAGAGAATGTTGCAAACTGGGAGGGAGTGAGAAGCCACAGCTCATAGAGAAGAGAGATGTGCCCAACCCAAAAAGGGAATGTTGTGGGAAAAGGGCCTGCAATATGGAAATACCATATAAGAGAAAAAACAGCCATTTGAATAAATGGAAAACTTACCAGAAATGAGTAACTTCTGCATTTTTCACATAGCACTGACCATAACTTTTACACAGAGGAATTTCATAGGTGACCATCATCAGTGCTTCTAAGCACTGTTAACTCCCTCAAGAGGCCTCCTCCAAGTCCTTGAATACCTAAGAGCTCTTGGGTTTTTCAGTTTGGGCTCAGAATGCAGAGAATCCTGTCACACACTTGTAAGAGAAATCAGGGTGTACATCTTCAAAAGATAAATATTTTTCTTTTAATACAGTTGTGTATCCAACAGAGACAGAAGCCAATCTTCTAGTACCATCCTAAGAAACATTGTTATGAACTTCAGAGCAGGAAGTAAGTAATCTTTCATCAGGTACACCTTCTGAGAAGGATATATTAATGCTTAAATTTCCATGAAAGGATCTTAAAAGGCTGGTGGGAAAACTAGTGTTGTTATTCACAGATAAAAATAACAGTAGCAAAAATGGTAGCATGTCTTTTCAAGGTCAGTGAATCAGTGAAATAGCAATTTGATGTAAGGCCCATGTATTACTCATAAAATATACTTGTCTTTTTCTGCCTGGAGAATTCTTTTCCTCCTCCCAATTAATTTTTTCTCCCTACTTTTCTCTTGCTTTTTCTTTGGTTTATTTTTCCTCACTTAACCTCTTTCTCTGATGCTAAAAAAAGGACAAAAGGTGAAAACCTACAGGAACCAGCATAGTCAGACTCTTGTGTTTTACTGCCTTCTTACTGTCCAGCACTGCCTTTTAATTTGTGGGAGAGAACAGCAGGGGAGATCATTTCATGCTGTATATATTGCTGACATGTGGAATCAGGACAAACAGTTGCACTCCTGACTACCTTTGAGGGTGGCTCCCTCAGCCAGGAAACAATTCCCTTAATGAAGCAGCCATGCAGTACCAGGGCAGCCCAGCAGCCTTTGTTGTGACATTCAAATCTTGTATGCATGGCAGTATTTTATGCCAGCTCTACTCCTAATCTTGCTACATTTATAAGCGTGTTGAATTTTCAGTTTTTAAAGCATCACAGTAAAAAATAGCTTGGTCTTTCTCATTTATTTGCAAAAGTCCCATTTTTGTCACAATTGTCTTATTTTAAACGTAAATGTCCCAGATTTGGGTTTCTTAACTAAAGGAGGAGGTATAATATAGAAGACACAATTAAAACTGTAAAATACACTTTCATGTCTCTGAATGTTTGTTTATTCTATCAACTGTTCTTGCTTTAAATTCTCCAAATCAAGATATGAAGCACATGAAAGGCTTGGGCTATTCTGCCTTTCACATCATTAAAATGTAGTGCTGTTCTCAGGATAAGCTTTGTTGCTGTCTGATAAATATTCATAAAATGAATGCAATTCAGCAGAGTTCCGTAATCTCACAAAATAAGTACTTCTAAAAAATCCTATCAGCTCTGCTAAAATTGCCTTTACTTTTATACAATTTTCTCAGCTAAAAGAAAAAAAAAACCAAAAACCAAGAGTAAGAGTTAAGCATTATATTGTTATATATTACAGGCACAGAATTATTAGAAGCTTTTCTAGGATTGTAGGTTTTTATTCTTGTGATAAGAGTAATGTTGCAGAAACTGATAGGTGTTGAAGCAACACCAAAAAAGGAGCAGTGTAGAGTCCCATAAGGACTGCAAGTCTGCTGTGCCTCAGGGAGTCTTACATGATGTGAAGGGCTGTTTGGTTTAGGTGGGATGGGTATAATGTGCATAAAGCAAAATACAAATATTTGAATTAAACTAAAATATAAGGTAGACATTGTCAAGATACTCTTCCTTGAAGGGTTTATTTTAAAGCACCAAGAAAACATAAACCACAAGAGGAACTGTTGTCATTATATTACAAGGGTTCCACGTTGCTAGAGTTTCATACCTCCTTGCTGTTCCTCATAGGCAGCTCCTCTAGGCACTGCCTCTTCCTTGTCCTTGCAGCAGCCAACTGACTCCAGCTCCCACTCAGCCAACCATTCCACTCTTTTATAACATTCTTCTTATTGGCTACAGGTGTGGCCTGTTAACATCAGGCCTGCTCCTAATCCTTAATAATTGGCTCAGCTGCAACTCTCCAGGGGGTAAGATAACATTCTATACTACTTTTGTTTTCTTATATTTTATCCCCCTACAAGTAACTAATGATGGTAGTGAGCGTGACATTGAGTCTTGGGATGACTTAGTTTGTGCATGTTTGATCACTTTGAAAAACAGTTTTCCCTCTGGTGTGGTTCTCTCAGCATACGCTTGTCTGAATATCAGCTCCTGCTGTCATCAGATCAAGGATTTTTGTCAGGCTGCACCTTCATACCTGCATTGATTACGAGTTTGGCATTTGAATGACTCTTTTTTTTCCGGACCCGTTTAATACCAGAGATATTCTAAGGGCAAAATACATTTGCAGACAGGATGAAATTGTGGACCAGGAAGGCAGGTTGTAGTGCTGTTAAGTAAATGACCACAGAAGTACACTTGACACAAGCACTACTATTGGTGCTTCTCCTTCAGTTCAGGAAGGGTGGAAAAAAGAATATTTTGAGTATTTTGGGGAGTGGTCATTAATCTGCTATTTTCCAGCACTCTTGAGCAGACCAGAAATTTTATCTCCAAGGTCATCCCTAGCCTGCCTACTCAATAGTCTTTTGGGAACCTTAGGAAGATTCTTTGAGTTGAAATACGACTTCTACTTCACACTGATAGCTGTTTAGTCTAAACTGTGTTCTAACCACCATCAAGTATGGCCTGGTAAACCAGACACAGATAAGTGCCTCCCCGGGCATTTTTATTTTTCTCCCACAGAGGCCAGATGAAATGTGTTAGCCTCTTTTCCTCCCCGTTTCACACCATAGTTGGGAGGATAAACCCAGCTGGGATTTGCCTCCCCAGGTGATGGGGAAATTGCTGGAGGGAGGTTCCTGGCTGACTCAGAGTTTCAAAGCACGGTTCCGAGGGGTGGTACCCTCCTCAGAACGACCATCGCGGGGAGCCAGCCAAGACCACCCGCCCCGCTGCTGCCGCTGCCACGGTACCCGCGGGGAGCGCAAAGCAGCCAGGCCACTCGCCACCCGTCGGGGCATCGGCACAAGCGGGCGGTTTTCCGGGCACCGGAGCGGCTGCGAGCCCGCTCCGGGAGGCGCGGGGGGACCGGCAGACCCCAGGGCCTTGAGGCGGGCAGGTGCCGGGACAGAAGTACGCTCGGCCGCCCCGTCGCAGCGATCCCGTGAAAGTACTCGGGGATTGCGGGGAGAGGGAATTGAGAAAGGGGAGATTTCTCCGCGGAAGGCGAGCTGAGGCGTGTGAGGGAAGGGCGACACGGTCATCGCCGCCGCCGCCAGGCTGCGCCTGCCCCGCACGTTGCAGGCCCGTCCCCCGCGGGTGCGCGTCAGCTGGGCGCGAGGCGGAGCTGAGGAGCGCGACGCGTGCCGGGAACGTGCCGGGGGCCGAGGCGGCTGCGAGGACCGATGGATCCCGAGGGCGCGGTAAGGAGCCCGGCGGGGCCGCGGGGCCGGGCAGCCGGCCCGGAGGGCGGGAGGGCGGGCGGGCAGCGGGGTCGTCCCGCTGGGGCGCCCCGGCTCGCGGCCGCCCGCGCGGGGCCGCCATTTTGTCAGTGGCGGCCTCAGGCTGTGGAGAAGCCGCTGGGGGCCCCGGGTGTGCGGGACACGGTGCCGGGGCAACGGGGTCTGGCTCGGACCTTAGAGCACACGGACTCTGGAAAGCAGAGGTGTTTAGGGAGAGAAGTGCGCTTCATCACCAGGCCTTCGTGGAGTTAGGTTGTCTGACTGGGGGTGTGCTCAGTATAAAGTGAAAATTGCGATTCTACTAACGAACAGTTGCCAGACGCACTAAGTAATCGATAAAAATATTGATGGATGGAAATATCCGTATTAATTGGGGAAATTGATAAAAAGGAAGTTTACAAAACAGTAGATACAAATATCTAGGCAAGTGATGTGGTGATAGCACGTATTTGGTCTTTTAAATACTGTATTCTATTGCCGCTCTGATGATAAAGAGGTGGTTATCGCAATGCAAATTTTAACATGTTACGCTTTAAACTCACTAGGATTTACTGTATTTACTATTGTGAGTTCATAAGTAGTGTGTTTAATTCCCCATTTTTTCCATTGGGGTATTTGCGTTTGTGGCTTATTTTAATGTATCAGCTCTTAAAACATGTACTGAGAAAATGCAATTTGGGCTCTTTGAGGTACGGAGTACGTTTTTGCTGTGCTGTCAACTGCTAATTGTTATAGTTGCATCCAGAAGTTTTTGTGCTGAGCACAGTTGCCGGATGATTATACAGTTGGAGTTTGCTGTGAGAGATGGAGACTGTAACCTGTTTTGTCCTTCAGGAGTTTTTTGCTGCGAAAACAAATCCTCTTGGGGACTGTAGTGGTTCCTTGCCTACTAGAGTTGGGGATTGTTCAGGTTAGTACTCTAGAGCATTCCCAGTAGGAGAGATGCATACTGGATTCTCTTGAACAGATCAGGTTAAAAGCCTCAGGTTTTCCACTTCCCCAAGTGTTTGTGTTTTAGTACATTTGGAAAGGACTTGTGTCTTCTCTGAAACTGAAATTGCGTGAACTAAGCTGGATTTATTGTCTTTCAGATATCCATAATAATAGCATTAACCCATTACTTAGAATTAGTAGGAGTAACTGTTAGGTAGCTAAAGAAGTATTAAATAATCCTGTTGGAGAAGTTAGTGACAATACTACATGGCTGCTTTCCAGCTATCATCCTCACAGTTAGGCTTGACTTTGTAAGGCAGTATTATTTTGTTTTGAGAAGAGTTTACAATTAAATTGCTTCACTGTTCACAAGTGTAGGCATGGTGGAACTTAAAACATCAGGCAGGCTTCACCAAGTAATGGTTTCCATGACATCCCATTGTGTTATGCTCTTTTACTGGGGCAGGAGCAATCTGGTTGTTCTTCTGCAGAGGGAATTTCTGTTCAGACCACTGTGTTGTGTTTGTGGGCCGGGAGGATGTTGAGTTAAAATACCAGTCTTCAAGACCGGTTCTCATCGGGTGTGTGGAGTTTGTTGATTTCCTGTGGTGGAATTATGGGTGCTTAGTGCTTGGAAAATTAATCAGAGGCTGTTGCAGAGAATAGACTTGTGTAGATGTGTGTGAGAGCACAGATTGAGCTTGAAATGTCCATTCTATATAGGTTGAAAATAAGGGCTTCTAGTAGAGAGAAGATATGTTGTATAATAGAATTCATAACCTGAAATTCATGCAGCAGGGTACTTTGCAAGTTGAACCAAGATTGGTGTCCTATTTGGAAGTGTTTAACATTGGGCTTCAGACCATAGTGTATTCACCAAATTACATAATTGATTGAGCTTGTGTTTAAACACTGAGCTACATTCTGAATAAAAATACATGGTTAATGTTCAATATCTGCTGTGACTTCTGAAAAATTCTGTATATATTGTCTGTTGAGAGTTGTTTCATTTACTGATAAATAACGACTAAGATTTTGAAAATGTTTTCTTTCAATCAGCAGGCCACTGATCAGATGCAAACAGAATCTTTACCTTCATGTTCCAACACTGTGTCACCGGTGAGGTTAAACAATCTGATCGGTTCTCCAAGGTTCGGAACAGTTACTCCAAATCGTGTCTTTGTTGGAGGAATTGATTTTAAGGTATTCTTCCCTCTTTTTGCTGCTAAATTATAATTTATAACAGAATAAAAATCAGCAGGGAAAAAAGAGAGACATGGTCATGTGTATTTGTTTTGTTGGTAAGTCCTCTTCACTTTAATAGCCAAACCTACAGTAGAGGATAAAGCTTTAAGCCTTGATTTCCATAACTGTCTTACGAAGTTGACTCTGTACACCTAGCTGCTAGAAGCTTTTGACACACCACTTCTTCGAGTTTTCTTTTTTTAAAAAAAAAAGCTTTGTTATCAGCAGAGCTGATGGGAAGAAAAACATGTAGAACGTTTTGTTTATGTATACCACTTAATGTAATTTAATAAACTGTCATAATGTTTCATATGGCCAGTGGAGCAAACCTCAGTGGCTTTTGTTCCTCTAGCATTTCTGGTTCCCACAAACAATTACAATGTGTATATTCCTCACTGTAGTAATTTTCTTAAAGGCAAGAGTTTGTTTTTAAAAGAAGTGTGTAAGCTTCTCTGGGTAATTTGCAGTATTGATCTTAATTCCTAGAATGCTTGTGCCTTTGTGTGTTCCCTAAAATCTTTAAATAGCAGTGGACATTGGGCCACTCTTACCTTGTTCAGTTGCTTTCAACATTTGTGATAAACCTAAGGGTTTTTTTGTCTTCCCACTTCAGATAACTAATTAAGCCATTGACTTTTGCAAAACGTGCTTAGCTGTTGCTTTGTTCCCACCAAGAGTATTTTCTCTGCATCAGTCCTCCTAGCCTGAGGCCTTCTGAGTACTGGCTCATTTGAAGAGGAACAAGAATTGACAATTCACTCAGACTATTTTACATAACACGTGCAAGAAATTCCAGACTCTTATTTGGCAGAGATAATTCAAACAGAGGTGTTCGTATTCTAAGATGTACAGGACCTCCAGTACATTTAGACTTCATTAAGTGGCACAGTAGCTTTTTGCACCAACAATAAGCAAATTTCTAGAACTATAAAAAGACTTCTCTTGTACTCTTCTGTCTTCACTGCAGTTTCAAAGATTAAAATACTTTTCTGTCTAACATCAACATTTTTATTAATTATACTTATTGTTCATTTTGAAGGGTCTCTTGACTTGGTTCAGTTGCTGATGCTTCAAAATTTATTATGAAATTATATTTTCAACAGCAGTTTAAGCATGTTTGTAATCATAAAGAGGATGGAATTTTTTTTGCAGAGAGGCGAGGAAATAGAAGCGATTAAACCTCTTTAGCCATTTTAGTTGCTTTTCCATTTGGTATGATTCTTTATATCAAACACAGCCTTAAATTTCTGATCTAATTCTCATAGGGTTTATGTGTCAGTCTTGAATTGCTTTCTATTGGCAATCTCATGGCAAAAAGTATTGGGATTTTTGGCATGTTTTTAAAGCCAAAGGTCTTATTCAAGTTACTTGGGGTGATGCATAAGCTGCTGACTTCATTTTTGTGGGAAAGGGAGACAGTCAATAAACAAAAACTTACTTGCTTTCTAACAAGTTCTTTTATGATTTTGCCATTTTGTCTATCACCATGGCAGTGATTCCTGTTTGCAAGAGGAAACACCTGGTTTCTCAAATTTAGCGAAACGATCAGCAAGGGAAGTTAGAGTTGGGAACATTTTCATCTTGGTCTGATGATGCATCTTTACTGGTGCAGGCCATGTGTCACTGACAAAGGCTAATCCTAGGCCTTTACCCTCATTAAAGAATCTGACAAGGGCCTTTGTATTGTCATAAGCAGGAAAAGGCAAGTCCTGAATGTGTTTCTACTAAGTTTCTAAATATTATGTTTGCACAGATGCTTTCAGATTTCAGTGTGCATCTTAGAACATCATTTCCTTCTTATTCTGCATTAATGCATGTAAACCTTTGTCTTTCCAAATTCATAGTTCTGTGTAGCAAGCCCTTATGTCCTTGGGTACTTTGAGCACTGATCAATTTCAGACTTGGATGAAACATAAACCTTTGATGTGCTAGAGGGAATTCCCTAAATTGTATGCAAACAATCAAAGTCATTAACTTAGAAGTAAAACAGTACTTGGTATACTTGAAATTAAGGAGCAGTATAGATGAGTGGTGTGGGCATATAACTGTGCTTCTCCCAGTGTTAGGTGTAGCATTAACTAAGGGCTATACAGAAAAAAACTTAAAACTCAAGAGTGATGCTTACTGCATCATATGTGATATGTGCTTACATTGTAAAAAAATATTCATAGAAGGCAGAGGACTGTTCACAAAGCTTAGGTGAGTCTTTACATTACAAAGTTGTCTTATTCCCTGCATACTTGGAAGGGGGCAGTTCCTTCCAAGTTGACTTGGACCACTCTCCATTGGAATATCATTTTCTTTCTTACATGGGGAGCTTGTATTGTATGTCTGTATGTATTTGCAGACTCTCATGTTAAAAACACTTCAGAAGGAGGGATCATGGTATATTCAATGGATGTGACCACTAAATCACTGTGGTTTAGGGGGATTTATGTGACCTGTGTATATATATATATGCTCTGTTGTATTGCAGTTGAAAGTATGGCAGTGGTTTTTTGTACTGTAAACTGCTCTAGCGTGTAATTAACAGAAAATAAAGTTCGGATCTAGTACACCTGCTTCATTGATCTTAACTGTAAAAGGACAGTTGTTACATAAATCTGCTAATGAGAAGTTTCTAGAATTACTGTTGAATAATTATTGCAGTAGTTAGTGGGCCCTGAGGCTCAAACTTACTCATTCTTCTGTCTTCATGAGCAGAGTTATAATTAGTTTGTAGCAAACTTCATCCGAAGTACATCTATTAATAGTCTTTAGGTAAACATTGAACTAATTAATTGAATAACTATGCAAACCAACTTTTCTTTTTTTTTTCTCCTCTTGATTTACTGTACTAGACTAATGAAAATGACCTGAAGAGGTTTTTTGCTCAGTATGGCAGTGTGACAGAAGTGAAGATAATAAATGACAGAGCTGGAGTATCAAAGGGGTTGGTATAGTAGAATAAGTGTATTGTGGAAATTGAAAATAACAGACAGCTGCTCATAGTAAATTTGATTTTTATAGTTCACAATATTTTAGCACTGATGTTTCAGTTATTCTATGTATGTGAAAATCTGTTCTTGCCCTTTAATACCTCTATCAAAATGTCTCCAATTTGCATAACTAAAACTCTTAGTCATGTTATAAGATGAAACTGTGTGTAGCTAGGACAGAATTAATAATTTCTATTTTTTTCAGGTTTTCTTAGCAACTATTACTTAAGTAGATTATCCTAGCAAGGTTATTTAGTTATTAAATATATTTTTATTACTGAAAGCCAGTATGGAAAGGAGCCTAAAGTGGAGGAAGAGCTGAGATACACTTGATTGTGTTGGAGTGCATGGCAGTAACAGATTTTTGTGTGAAGATATTTGGAACGGCAGCATAGGGGACAAATCTGATATTAAATCATGATTACTTACAATGGAGACTAAGGCTGGAGAATTCTCCTACTGGACTGAGACCAGAGGAGAAATTACAAAGAACAAATACAGAGAAATATTAAGATTGCATGGTAAAATTATTGCTGCAACCCAAGGGCTGGTGATGTCAATAAGGTGGGGAAGTGCACTGCCTGAGAAGGGAGGAAACAGAGATGAAGCAAAAAGGAATGTGCATGACAGTTCACCTCTGAATTTCTCTCCTGAGGAGTAAGGACAGTTTAATGCTGTCAGAGCTTAACATGTGTCAGCAAGTTATGTGCTGAGCTGCAGCTCTTAGCACAGAGAGTGCACTTGCATGGCTTCAGAGACTTGGTCTGGCTCTGTCACCAGGCCTCTTGCTCTTTTAGTAAATGCCAAGAAGTATCTGAGAATTGCATGTCTGTGTCCATATAGCCCATAATAATTATGCAGTTGTGATTACCAACATATGTCTCACAGCAGATCTGTTGGAAGATAATTACTTTCCATGCTGTTAGGATTTCTATTGAACTCCAAGCACAGGCTTTGATTACATCTATTAGTTTATTATCCAGACAGTGTGCAGAATGAAAAGTCTGTGTAGGTAACATCCCAAGCAGGAGAATACTTTGTCTTTTTTCAACTTGGAAATGTTTCCAGTTAAGCAATGCCAATACAAGAAAAGCCCACAAATTTGAAAGTACAGCTGGTCAGAATTATTGAAGTTCTGTATTAAAATTAACATACAAATGCTCACAAAGAATGATAACCTTGTATTGAAAAATCTGATCTGCTGGCAGGAGGGGTGGAAGCTCGTACCTTCCGTAATGTGACCCTGAGAAATGAACCATGACCCTAACAAAACCATGTGCACAAAAATACCCATTTTACATTTCACAGATTTCAAAAATATTTGAAATTTAGGAAGTGGGATTTATTGGAGGGGGAGGAAGGTGTTTGGGGTTTTCGTATGTATGTGTTGTATACATTCACATACTTACTTTGCACTGGCAGTGCCACCAAGATTACTCTGGGAATGAATTGAGGGGGTTGGATAAGCAGGAGTTCTGAGTGGAAAGCTTGTTTGATTTATTGCAGCAGTTAGAAGGGGTATTGTAAAAGACATAGCATGTCACAAAGTATGAGAATTGCTTCATCCTTGATCTCCACAGAACTCTTTTTAATGCTAATCCTGTTAAGAATTACAGGAAAATTCACAGATAATGGCTGCATCACTGCCTTTTTGAGAACTGTTTAAAATAGTGGATTGTGTTTGTGGCAGTGGGGAGCATTCACAGTTGTTGCTGAAGTAGGTGGCAGCTGTACTATGAATTGCAGTATAATACTAACTTGGAAAAAATCCCAAGTCTCTCATCTTTGGTCACCTCAAGAAGTGAAAGGTTTAGATCAAAATCTTTTTTTAAGAACAATGAAGGAATTTAAGGCATAGGCTGAGTAACAAGAACAGCTGGTCATTCTTGGTAGTATATTGCCACATACTTGAATGTAATTAAAAAGGAGCTAAGAATGCAGTTGTTAATTCAATCTTTACTTCTAGGGTTGTTTTTTTACCCATTAATTAACCTTGCAATACCATTTGTAGTGTACATCAAGTAAGTATGTGCTGTGTTTGTAAATACACACTTTAGAGGCTTAGTTGCTGTCATTTTTGTTTAGGTATGGCTTTGTTACATTTGAAACCCAAGAAGAGGCACAGAAGATTTTACAAGATGTAAGTGACAGTCCCCATTATGTTTGTCTCTTAAATGAGTCAATTGATTTTGTACTAGGCCTGAGTACTCTGGTCCTCTGTTTGCCAGGTTGCATTTGAAGATAAGTTTGGTCTGATAGTTAAAATGGTTTAAAAAGATCTAATGTAAGATTTTTCTTGTATGAAATTCTGATCATCCTCTGATTTTTATTTTTTTTTCTTTTGTCCTACTCTTGTATTTTGAATAATGTCTCAGAACTTCCTTTTATGTTGCAGTCTACTAACTATGTGTTAGTATTAGAAACAAACCCTGAGGAATTTCACCAGGTTCCAGACACATATCCTAGGATCTGGTTTCAATGTAACTGCC
This sequence comes from Setophaga petechia, assembly GCA_024362935.1. Lineage (NCBI taxonomy): Eukaryota > Metazoa > Chordata > Aves > Passeriformes > Parulidae > Setophaga > Setophaga petechia. Next base: position 27,854,193 of record JANCRA010000005.1, read on the forward strand.
CTCATGCTCAAGTGTCTAACCTACCGAGTTATTTTTCACTTCTCAGATACCTAGATCTGTGTAGAAAATAATAATGTCTTACTTCTTTAATTCTAGGCTAAAAAGCTCAACTATAAGGATAAGAAATTGAACATTGGACCAGCAATAAGAAAACAAGTGCGGAGTCCTAATGCTCGTATGTATTTTTACTTGCATTTGTGTATTATCAATATAAATGGAAGTTTTTAACCAAGATGTACCTGGTCTTGCACTGCATTAATGCTGTGTGTGGCACGTGCTCAGAATGGTTTGCAGTGGAAGTAAAAGCATGCAAGTGGAAATGTTGAAATAAATAGTTTTATGGTGTCTTGGTTCTTTTATCTCTCAATGTGGCATTTCTTTTACTTTATTGGAGAGAGTTGCCTATCTAGGAGCAAACTGAATGGAAATTCAAGTTGCCTAACAGAATCTTAAATCTAAATATTCAGTGTGTCCTCACAGGTTCTACAGGATAAAGCAGGCTCTGCTGGTTAGTAGCATTGTTATTCATTGATTATTTTATGTTATTAAAACCCATTAGGATTGTTGCATCTTGCTTTCTTTGGTAGAAACCATAAGGAATGTGTGGTTGCAGTCCCCACTCTCTTCTTGAGCTGTTTGTTTTGAGATATTGAATGGATACTGAAAATGTAGGCTGGAAGCCACCAGCTTTTAAGAACAGATCTGTCAGTTGTCTTCAGTAAGGGCTGTGTGTCAGAAATGTAAAATAGATTTCTTTTTTAAGTGCAGCAGGCAATGAAGTGTACTTTGGGACTTTGCTGCAGTATTTGTTCTATGGTACCTTTTGGAACAGTTAGGAAAAGCTCATCCTTTTGCTCATCTTCATTCTGAGGCCAGAATACAGAAGAATGTTGATTTAATTCTGAAGCTTTCTTTAGTTTGTCGTGCTCTGTTAGAAGTGGTTCATGTGTTCACTGCTGCTGTTGGTGCAGACACACTTGCTGAAGACAGGAAGTTTGCCTCCTTCCCCCCTTGGGCCCAAGTATTGCCCCTTTCCCTTGTGTAAGTGCAGGGGTTATTATTTGCCATGGGGAAATGGAATACTTGTTCCAAATGTATAGTTTCTTTGCTCTAGAAATTATTCAGTATGGTCTTTGCTCACTCATCCTTTTGAAATTGTATGCCATTTTCTTGCTATGCTTTATTTCACTTTCCATCTTTTACATGTATTTTGTCAGTTGTGTTGCCTGACTTGTGGGAGTTCCTTCCTCTGACTCTTGTAATGAATGTGTAAATTGATAGAAAAGGGGCATATGTCTGTTTTAATTGAGACATGAGGCAACAGAAGGGTAACCAAAAATCTTTAAAAAAAGCTTTTCAAAGAAAACTGCTGCGTTCTTTTGAGATCTTTATTTGTAGACCTGTTCAACTCCTTGTTGTCTCTCATGGCTAGCATAAATCTGTGATATAGGATCATATTGCCATCCAGACACTTCCTAGGGCCTGGTTTCAGTAGGTCTGCTCTCATGCTCAGTGTATCTCTGTCACCACAATGCTTTGTCCTACTGCAGCTCATCTTGGGTTTATGAAGCCAGAACACCTGGACTTAGAATGTCACTGTAGAGCTGTGGGTTCCATTATATTCCACAGGATTAGAGAGCTGGACAATTAACTGCTGTCCTCTGTAGCCCACATATATAGTGCTTGTCTTTCATACTGTAAAGCAAAATTATTTTTAGCTCTTCTGTCATAGGATCATTTGGAGTGAGAGCTTTGAACATAATCAGGAGAGCCACTTGGTTTGCTTTTTCCCAGCACCAAAGTGTATTTTTTCATCAGTGAATTTTCTGCGTTTGATGAGGAAGATTTCCTTTTTCTTTGCCAGAGACTTACTCAACACTGGCAGAAAGTTTGTGCAGTTACTTGTGCAATTACTTGGTGGCTAATGGACAGGATTGTTTGCCATGGGATTGTGTTGATCTCCTCATCTGAGATACCAGTAAGTGCTATTCTAGATTGCTGACTGGAGCTAAAACAGCCTTTAGTTTTCCTAAGGTGTGCCTAATGTTATCCTGACATTGTAGCCTGTCTATGGATAATCTGTCATCTGTGTTGTATCCAGGTGTCTTAAGGCTTTTCTAGGAATTAGTCAAACTCTTACCATCAATAAAAGCTCTTGAATCTCTGTGGAACCCTTCTTGGTCCTCCACTGAGCATTCTGGTTATCTCTGCAGTGTTTAGTGTTTTGTCTGTTTATGAAATGGCCCTTCATTTTATGAAGTGGTTTTTTGTGGTGGTTTTCACCTTTGCAAGGCAAGATAAAAAACTAAAACTTACTTAGTAATGTTGTTTATATTGTGTTCTTCCTGATTTTTTCTGTACTATGTTACTATTTTGTGATTTCATCTTAAGCTACAGAATTAATTTTGTCTTTTTTTCTCTCCAGAAATCTCCCCATATTATGTGTTGTGTTTAATTATTTGTATGGATGTCATCTTCTGCAGCCTTTCCCATCTAGCTCTGGAGGCATCCTGTGGCCATCTGCTTTCATGATCGTGTTTGAGAGGGAATTGAGATGGCATTAGACAAGCTGCTCCATGTTCCTTCCTTTGAATGTTTTCTTTCTGTGAAGATCAAAAGTGATCTTCTCTTTTTTTCATGGTATACACATCTGAAAAAAATTATTAACAAGTAAGTTTTTAAATATTTCTTCCAGGTTCTGCTGTGACGCCACAAGCTGGTACAATGTATGCAACCACTGCTGTATCACCAGAAGCTGGTACAATGTACTTGACCACTTCCAGTGGATATCCATACGTTTACCATAATGGAGTGGCTTATTTTCATACATCTGAAGTCTCTCCTGTTCAGCAGCCATGGCCAGTAAGGAATTTATTTTGATACTAATGCTTTTCTATGGACCAGGCTAGCTGCAGTGTTTTCAAGTCCCTTCTGCTTTATTTTCTTCAGCTATGCCTCGTTCTAGATGCTTCATTCTCTTCTTTATATTAGATTTTATTTTGTGTTGCTTGGTTGTTTTGTTTGTTTGTTTTTTAAATAACACTTCAGTTTATTGTGCTTCTACAGAGCACTTTTCCTTTGGTGTGACCTATTGAACAGGACAGTTCATAATCAGTCTGGGCCTTGCCCCAGGAATAAGTTTTATTGTCTCTAGATAGTGATGGTCTAGTGCTTTCTAGGAAGGTGTGAGTGAGTATGCTAGAGATTTTTGTTTGATCTAACATAGGCTGGATTTGAAGCAGTTTGGGTGTAGGTTAAAATTTTGTAAATCATTTTCAGAAGGGAGGGGCATGGTTCAGTATCATAGTACTCCAGAGCTGTACTAGGAGTGACAGTTGATGCAATTGCTGCATTAAGATTTCTAACTTCTTTTCTTTTGAAGTCTCGCTCTGTTTCCAGTTCACCTGTGATGGTTGCTCCACCTGTTTATCAGTCTCCTACGTACCATTATCAGGTATCTGTTTGAAAATGATTTTCAGACTTCTCACTAATCCTCCAGCCATGCAGTACTAATTGCAGCACTGTCCCAGGTCTGTTTATTCTTAGGAGATAGTTCGTAATAGTAGTATGAAACATATTTTAATTTCACTGAAGACTTTTCAGTAGAATACAGTTTATTTTGCTATGTAACTATATGGAAGTATAATAAGTTACATTTTCTTTTGTAAAAACAAAAAAAGATTGTTGCAGGATAGCTGGCTTATCATCTAATCCAGACTCCTGCTTAGAGTAGGGCTGGTTAGATCAGGCTTCTTGGGTACTTGTCCAGTTGGCTTTCAAGCAGCTTCAATGATGAAGATTCCACACAATGTTTCTGGAGAGCTTCTTCCTATACTTGACCCTTCTCACAATAAAAACCTTTCCCTTAAAGCCACATTTTTTTACTGGTCCAGCTTGGGTCCATTGATTCCTGTGCTCTGAGCATTTCTGTTGAGAACCTGACTTAAGTTTTTGAAGTTTATGAAATGGTCAAGTTGGAGGCTCAGTGGAAATAGATAAAACCATGTTCCTGAGTGATTTGGGGCTTAATGAAAATCATATTTCCTCTTTTTAGTTAAGAATTAATTACAGATTTGAGAATAGTAGTAATTCTCTGTGCATTTGTTCTTCACCAAAGTAGTGACAGCTTCTTGTTCAATTTCAGGCACCACCACAGTGTCTTTCAAGTCAGTGGCAGTGGTCTGTTCCACAGGTAAATACAGGTTGTAGTTGCAGCATTTTACCATTACTTTTTACCTAGTTTGAAGGTTTGCTGTGCTTATCTAAGAGTGAGATTTCCCACTATTCACAACTTGGTTGAAATTAGTATTAATTGCTGTGTTTTAGCAATGTATTTACAACATTTACTGCTACAATAGAAGGGATAAAGTAACATCTGTTGAAGCATTAAATATAAGTCTGATGTAGAGAAAACATCTTCCTCTTCCATTTAGCAAAATATTTGTATCAATTACCTAACAAATTCTTTAGAAGCAGTTAAAAGCTACCAAATTTCACCTGATTAAAAAGTAGATATTAACTTATTAATTAACTGACAACTCTGACATTTCATGGGGGTAGAGTTATCAGGAGCATGTGGACTGCTGATAATTTCACACATTGGGTGAAATTAGACCCAGACCCTTGAAGTAGGAAGAAGTTATTGTTAATTTAGTTATTTTGTGGGGAGAGTTTATCTGTTTTGTAAAAGAACTGCTTAATATGGAAATCTGAACACTTGAGGAACTTAAAGAGTTTGAACCTGAAGGGAGGACCAAGTCCCTTAAGCTTGAGCTGTTGCAGTGCAGCCTCATTACTTTAATAGCAGCCAGACTTGTCCAGGTATGGTCTGTTCCGCTCTAATAGATCAATCTGCTGCTTTGAAATCAGGGTGCTGAATTACAGAGATACTCTAATTATTTTAAAACAAAAAACTTGTTTTGCTAGTGTAATTGTGTTGCAAGGGAAAATTTAACTGTAGTAGTTTCTGTGATTTTGAGATTAAATGTGAATTTTACAAGTTTTAGGATTTTGCAATGCTCTCCAAAATGTGAATAAAATCTGAAAACCACATAAAATTAAAGGACTTTTTTTTTTCTCCTACTACCTGACCTTTCTATCCACTTCCCTCTCACTTAGTTTCTTTAGGTTATCAAAGATTAATTTGACACTTTATTTTAAAGCTTTATATGTAGCAAAGACTGTAAAATAAGCTCTTCTATTTATCCTGCTTAAATTACGAAATTAATTAGAATAATGTGTTTTATTTCAGTCTCCTACCTCTTCACCTCCACTTCTGTACCTGCAACCATCTGAAGTCTTTTATCAGCCAATAGGAATTAACCAGGAAGGTGGATGTATATCTCCACCTCTCCTAATGGAAGCTGCAGTTCCTGAGGTATTACAAAAAATGCTAAAAAATGTGCTGAAAATTAAAGTGCTTATTTGTGATTGAAAAATGCAATCTTTTATTTTAAGAACTGGCTGTTAGAGCAGTGAGGTCAACTGTTCTGGTATGTATGTTGATATTAAATAATTTCAGGTGTCCTCAAGTTAGAACTTCTGTTACTGTGTAGGAGAATGCTTTGATTCTGAAATATTTTAGAGAGTCACAAATGTATTGCAGACAGCAATATAAGGATTTTTCAATTGGTTTTGTTTGCAAGTAATGTTTAAATAAAAGTGGAGTTCATTCTTTGGAATGTTGGGTTGAATATCCCTGAACCACAATAGTTTTCTAAAGTAATTCTTCTCTGAGAAGAAGCTTGTTTCTAAATATTCTGATGATCTGAATTAATTGAGTGCTTTATTACACTTTAAAAATTTCTTAAGTGTTAGAAATGTTACTGATATAGAATCAAAAAACTGTAAGCAAAAAAACCTTAATCATTCAATCAATCTCTTCATGATTGGATATGAAAAATGGTAGTAGATGGCTACAGGAAAAACTGAATTACACACATTTTCACTTTGGTATTAATTGGTACTCCTCAAACAATCGTTGTCATGAACAGAGAGGCCAAAATAGATGTTAAATTAGGACATCTAATTATTAATACTAGTAAACAAGTATGGTTCCAAAAGTAAATGGGTGTTTTATTCCTACAAGAGAAATTCCAAAACTGGTATTTCGGACATCTGAAGTGGAAAATTCTGACATTCTCAAGTAATTTAATTTCCCTACAAAGATACTGAATAATACAAGGCTTGGGTTATGGGGATTTTTCTTCCTTTCTGAAGGTGCATAAATCTTGGTATATATTTTATAATAATATTATTAATAGTCCTATTTTACCTTTACTATTTCATGATTTTGATATAAAGGTGTACAAAGATCTGAAATCCATGAGCACTAAGAAAATAGTTGAAATTATTGAAAGAATATTTGGATGTAATGTGCTCTTGGTTTACAGGTAGGCAATTTGTTCACCTTAAAGGAAGCAGTGTGTCAAATTTCAGAGGAATGGTGTAAAATTCCAAGAGTAGTCTGTATTACTTGTATGTAAATATTTTATCAGTATGATACTGCTGGGAATTACATTTTCAATGTGCTAGTCTACACATGTAAACACTGTTCCCATTAGAGCTGAGTGACATTTGCAATAGAGAAGCTGCTTCTTCTGTCAAGGAAAGTGATTTGTGACACCGATTTAAGATAAACTAAGTTTACTAAACTTTGCTGATCAGTGGGGAAAACGTAGATTTAAATATTGAAATTGTGTTTTTAAAAAGTCAGTAGTTCAGCCCACAATTTGAAGTTTTAAGGATTCTAAATTCATACGAAAGGCTTAAAAAACCTAACATTGTGAAACAAGCTTTTGTGCTAATTTTTTGTATTTTTTTTTGTATCAGCTGTATTCTGATCATGGAGTTCAAACACTACATCACCAGCCCTATGTCCAGAGTCACATAGCCATGCCTGCAGCTGTGAGTATCAAACCAAGATAGTTACAGCAAGCACCACAGTATTGCTGTCTTCTTTCTTGAAGTAGTGGCAGTAAGACAAGAGGAGAATGGTTGAAAAAGTCTTTTATTAATTAATTGGTACATGAGGAAACGGGAAATATTGGAAACAAACTGAGATTTTTTCTTCAATTGAAGTTTTGTTACAGAGGGACAAATGTTACTTGTTTTGGAACTATTTGGAGAAACTAAGAAGTCAAAACTTGAGTAGTTATTTTAAGACTGAGCTACAAAGTAAACGGCAAATAAGAAACATTTTGAGAGAAAATGGTGAACCTTATTCAGCTCTTTAAGATGATGGTTACAAATCCTTGTTTCTTTCTCTGGGTATTTACCTCTTATTCATTACTTCAGCCTTAGAGAAGCACCTCATGTTATGAGGAGTTGAAATTTTGAAACATGGGGAATGGAAAGCTGTCCCAGTCAGTCACATCTGGGTGTTTTCTTGTGCCCTTCTGATTTAGAAAGGCCATTTGAATATTATTCTATGTCACGTGGTGCAAGTTGTTGGATTTTTTTCTGTTTCCAGTTTAAGGTGCTCTTACCTAAATTAATAAGGCTATTGACGCCATATGTGAAATAATGACAAAACTGATTTGCTGGATGACAGAGATCTAAAGTTGTCAGTTTCTTGATATTACAGAACTTACTCTTCTGTGAGGGGTGCTTACTCAGCTGCAAGTGGAAGAATAAACATAAGTGAATACAAGTCATGTTATAAGCTCTCTTTTCCACATATTTTAAACTTCTTTTACTTTTAACATTTTTCCAGACTATTGTGTAACAATATGTACTGGGTATTTCCAGCAGAGGGGGCTGTAACCCAAATGTTGTCTTGGAATAAAGTGCCCTCTATTTCTTGCTCAGTCTTTCCTGTTTTCTCAGGAGTCTTGTTACCTAGAATTAAAACTCTGCTGTGTTAAGGTCTCAAGTAGATTGACAGGTAGTTAAACCCTTCCAAAGGCTTACTGAATTCTGATAATTTTATTCATTGCAGGTTGATGCTGAATAGTCTTTGTGGTTTAAGTTTCATTTATTTAGTTAGCTTCATTTACTAGTAATTAGTAGTTCTAAAATAGAACTTTCCCTTTAAAATTTTCATACTACCTTTTCACATACTACTTGGAGTTTGAATATGTTTCCCAGGCAATGAATATGATCAGCTTGTATTGTGTGTCTGTGGCTGAGCTCTCATCAATGATTGAAAAAGGCAAATGTTGGCAGCACACTGCTGTGTGTTAGGCAAGTGCCTGTGGTATTACCACCTGCTCCCCAGCTGCAGAAGGCAGCTGCCTGGTGGCCGTAGTCTGCTTAAAATACCCCAACAAACACATCTGCTGCTTGGAAACTGCCAAGTGGAGGCAGTAGTAGTGCCTGAAGTAATGGCTGTACCTGGGAGGTAATCTGCTCATTGCCTCTATTGCACTGTGTATTCCCAGGGCAATTCCTGGGCTTTGTCCTAGGAGCTGTAAGTCAGGTGGTGGCAGTGGGATGCTGCAGCTGGTATCCAGATATTTTTGACCATTGTAGAATTCTTGCAGCTTTCAAATGCAGCTCACAGCACATCATTCTCTCTGTTCTACCATCAGTACAAATAGTAGTAACTGTTGAGTTTTGTCAACAAAATGCTATTTTTTAGTATCAAGTTTTTAATAGTTTTAAATGAAAATTGTAAAACAACATATTCCAACCGCCAACTGTAAATTATTTTGAGATCCAAATTTGGTATTTAAGATCAAGTTTGAGTCAAAACTTGTTGTTTGTTTGTATATTTGCTAATGACATTGAATATATTTACTTTAAGCTTAATTATTTTGGCAATTAACAGCATGTTCTCTTGATGAGCATATGACTTCAGATATTCATGTCTGTACAAATGGATAAGGCTAACATTCATTCTCAAAGGCTGCCAGGTGATGCTTTTTTTCAGGAAGTGAGATCTCTCATCTCTACTGGAGGTTTCAGATCATCTCCATGTTAGAAGATGATATAGGAACGTGTGCATGTTTCCAAAGAGTATGTGTTAAATAGTGTCTGGTAGCAAAAGTTACCTGGGCCATAGTAACAGTGGAAACTTTAGTGAGGATTGAAATTTGTGTTCTTTGATTTCAGGCCCAGGACAAATACCTGTGAATTTAGTTTTGGTTTTGTTAAGTGTTTATTTGAAGTTCTGAGTCATTGGCCTGGTAAATATTAGTTGTGTATTTTGTATGTTTATGAGGGAGACCCCTGAGGCCTGAGGAGCTGAGCACACAATTGCAGTCTACAGAGTGAGCAAAGTGTAAAAGGTTCTGGCACATGGATGGAGTGGGTGGGTAGAATTTGTTTTATTTTGTGCTTTTAGTTTGTGGGTTTTTTTAATCTATCCCTTTGAGTTGCCGTGTCCCCTTTGGGGGTAGGCATGGTTCTAGTCTGTTGCAGTTACTGCTCTTCCCATAGTTTGTGTCAGGCTGTGGTTTTGGGTGGCATCAACAGTACCAGACAGTGTCATTTGTGCTGTAGTTCATGGATGCTTGCATTCAGATCATAGTGGTGCATGATAGCCTTTGCATTTTGAGTGTTCTGTAAATTTAACTGCACATAGCACACTGCTGTTCTCTGCAGGTAAGAGTAATAGGGGAATATTTGTGTTCAGTGTGTATAAGCCATATAAATATACATGTGTTTGTAAATGTTTGTATAGATACACATGCAGGTAGATTGATGTCAATTGTGTCTATCATAACAGTTCTGGTGTAATCATTTGGGGAAAAGTTTAGTTATTTTATACTTGTACTGCATTATATTGTCTGATGTTCCACCTGAAGCGACAAAAACATTGCTGCATATTTTCTGTATAGGTGAGTGAACTGGAAAGAGGCTAAGCCTTTTGTTTATAGATATGTTAGTCTAAGAAATGTAAATCTAAACTTCTAGTCAAATGATTGCCAAGAGACTTGTCACTAGCTGCAGCTAGGTCTGTTGCCCCTAAAATGGCTATTTTAAACTCCACTTGCTAATTGGATATTAACATGGAAAGGTATGGGAAGTGCATGCTTTTTCTCACATTGTTTCATTCTGCATCCTGTTTACAAACTTTTCTGTTTGGTTGCTCTTACTTCAGTTCAGTGTATTTTTTTCTTTTGCTTTCTCTTTGCTTGATGACCCTATGGAGAATTCATTATTAAACATTTGGGCCATTCTAGTCTATCTTTACTGATTAAATTTTTTTTTTTTTTTTTTGTGTCCAGTCCTTCCTGTGTGGCTGAGATCCTTCATCACCGTAACAGCTAGCAGCTGCCAGTTGTGGCATTTGGGGTCAGTTGTTTCATTGCAATGTTTCCTATTTATGAATTAGTGAATGTGCTCAGGTCTAGCACAGTCTGCAGCATCACTTGCCTGCTTCCTGCAGTTTGACACTTGCTAATAATTCTCTTCATAAACCAAACTCTTCATAAATCAGTGTCATTCATTCCTGGGATGGTAATGTATGTGTAATCTCCATCATTTTAGTTAAATTGACTGAATTTCATATGGGTTTGGATTGTTTTCTTTCAGCAAGAATGAAATTTTCTGTACTACCAATGTATGATTCTTTTATTTCTGAAAACTGTTTTAATTCCCTTTTGACAACTTCCCTTTTTCCTCTCCCTATTTTGTGCCATTTCCAGTAGCTTGTGTTTATAGGGCTGTACTCTGGCAGGTGCTCAAGCATGCTTTTACTGTGAAAGTTCTGCCTCTGTTGCTTAGACTTTAAAAAATTAGGATTTTGATGAAAGGCGGCCTAGGGAAGAATATGTGTTTTGCGCATCTTAAAATTAGAGTCAATTTCTTACTTGATAGCCCTTCAACAGCTCACTGATTTGTAGCAGGGCTTTGCTGTATGTTAAGATGTGCCTATGATTTACCCCCAGCTGTGGCTTTCAAACAAATATTAGAAGCCTAGCAGTGTAAAACTGAGGATAATTTTCTCAGTAGACAAAGAGAATGTGTTTGTGTCCTACCTATACTAATAGGAGTTAAACTAAAGAGAAAGAGAAACACATTGTGGTTGAAATCCTGTAAAGTGGATATGAAAACTGAAGAGCATGGAACCTTGAGAGTTTTGAAAAGCAATGCACAACATGATTGGGAGATAGTAGCTGATGAAAAGAGACTGCTACCTTGATTATAGTGGTTTGGATATCCTGACAGAGGTGCATGAACTGCTGCTGGTTGTATTAGGAAACCATCAGAGCCAGATGGGAGAGTAAAAAGTTAAATTTAACAAACCAAAAAAGAAGTTAGTGATGAAAAGGCCTGGCATAAGAAGTGGTTAAAAAAAAGGACAAACTGAGTCTGTCATATGACATAGTTAAGTAAAGAGTAAAAGAGATGGACGGTGTACCTTTGGGATATAGAGCAGCTGAGATAGGGAGATTGTAAGAGAATTTGATCTTTGGAAGACTAAACAGAATAGTACAAGTATTCTAAAATCTGTTTGTGCCAGTACCTAATATGGTAGCTGTGTTTTCTGCATCTTGCCATCCTTTTGTCAGCAGCTAGTGGCATCTGCTGACAAATTATGTAAGCACAGTCCATTGCCTCTCAGTTTACAAATAAAACAGCTTTCAGTTTGTTAGCTCAGGTTTTATGGGTCTGCTACTGAAAACTTAATGTCAACATTATTGTAAGTACCCATAGTAAAGCATTGCTCTAATCTGAAGGAAAGAAAAATGCAATTGGTTACATAGGTTTTCACAGAATACTTTGTAAAAATAATTTTTTCCATCCAGTTAGAAAGGGGATACAATTTCTTTAGTACTTTAGTAAGACGGTATGATCAATGAACTAAATTGGGTTATTTTCTTTTAGTAAAAGCATTCTGAACCCATTCTAAGATTCCATGCTTGAAAATAAAGGAGGGTATTTCCTGCCACTGTGGGCTTTATGACCTAGGTGCCTAAGAAAAATCTGGTTTTCCTGTTTGAACCAAGTCTGTCCAGCTGATGCAATAGTGGACTGTAACTATTCATTGAAGCATTATTAATGCAGTAAGTGGGACACACTTTGGAATGGAAGAAACAACCCAGCATTTTCCCCTCTCTTTAGGAATTGAGGTCGCATTCTGTGAGAAGAAATGTTCTGCGTCATTCGTCTGTGAGTCTGAAACCTCAGTATGCATGAAGTCATCAGTTTCCTTCTAGAAAAGATTCCAGAATGGAAGATAAAAGTTGACCTTCTACAGATGCTGTAAAACACTGGGGTTTTTAGCTGTGTATTTTGCTAAAATCAGAGTGGGTATGTTCTTCCTAACTTCTGATATTTCCTTGCAGTTTCCCCAGTTAAAATACCACTACTTTTTGTCAAGTAATAGCTTGAAATTTTGTAGTTTGGTCAGGTTAAACCACATGAAATAATAATTTTATCCCTGCACTTCCCTTGTTAATAGAAACCCTGTTACAGGACAAGAGGGTGATTTCTGAAACACAGACTATGGTATGTATTCCAGTTACTAACACAGACTGAAAGCCAGCGTACTTCTACTGAAGAGATAATGTCACCTTTAATTTCTGGGTTACATAAACTTCAAAGATACATTAGTTACAAAGTTGAAGTTGAATTTTAAAGATACATTAGTTACAAAGTTGAAGTTGAACTTTAAAGATACATTAGTTACAAAGTTGAAGCCATTTTGCCACATACGGCATTTTTGTACTGTGGATCTAATCTGCTTATTTAAATCCGTGTGCCTTTCATTTCTGTTCCAAAACAATTTGTCTAGCTTAATTTTTCTTGCTATCAGTATTCTCTACTTTTATAAGGTGTTTTACTTTGTGTCATTTTAGTGTTTGCAGTAATAATTTTTAAAATAAAATTTGGACCCCTAGTTTAATAATGATTTGTTCTCATTCTGATATTTTTATTGCATATGCACTTGGTTTTGTAATATGTTTTTAGCTATAGGAAAAGGAATGAATTGACTACTTGAATTAGAAAAAACAATGAAATTTTTTTTGCTTCTTTGGGGTTTTCTGTTGTCTGTGTGAAAATAAGGAACTCCCTGGCAGTATCACAAATTGAGATGAAAGACTTCTTTTCCTTGATTTCAGGAAAATAATTTTGGTGTTTTGTTGTGGTGGGCTGTTTTTTTGGTTTTTGTTTTTGCTTCTCCCCTCACCTCCTACGGTTCCTTCTATTCATTACAGAATCAGATTCCCCAAACGTTGAAAATACAGGCGCTGTATTTACAGGAGTGCAAGGTATGGCTTATTGCTTCTGTAGCACTGAAGCCTTTATTTTTTGTATCTAGAATATCCTTGAGTTATTAAATTTTATCTGTTTTGTAGTAATTTGGGGGTTTTCTTCTTGTGTGGATTTGTTTTGTTAGTACTTTCTTCCTTTTAATCATTCAGAGATCTTGCCAAACAGACATTGTAGTCAGTGAATAATCCATGTATGATATGTAAATCTCTTTAAAGATTCTTCTGGTGTTCAGTAGTGTTTTGTGGTGTTGTCCAGGAAGAGAGTTGGAGTCTGGTTCTGATTTTATGCTGTTTTGAAATTGTTAGGAAAGGAGATGCCATGTACTAGGTCTTGGTTGCAGGTTTCCTCAAGTGACTTCGCATCTTCTGCTAGGTAGAAAAATTTACACAAATATAATTTTAATAATTTCTCTTTTTAACAATTTATTGCTGTAGCAGCTGTAATGGATTGTTTTACCACTAAGTATCAAAAGTAGTATACAATACTTTTGGAGACAGGTAGAGTTCAGCCTGTTTTTGAAGGGGGGAGCATTCATTTGTTTTAGGTTCTCATGTTTCTGAGTAAGTCTGTACCACTAAACACATCTATCCAGTACTGTTTAATTTTCACATTTTAGAACTCCTTGATACAAATTTATCACAAAAATCTTGGCTTTTCAAAGCCACAATTTATTTCCATTGAAGAATTTTTACATAGTAAATATTTTTAATGAGGTTTTGTCTCTGAAGGTACCAAAGAAAGATTATGTTCTGGTGGAGCCTTACTTCTTGTGTCAGGAAACACACATTTGACCCAGGGTTCTGGAGATTTAGTCCCAAGCTTGTATTTTTGTAATCTGCACTTTGTTTACCAAATGTGACTTCCCTGTTTTTATTTGTGCTTCAGAGATTCAAGAAAGTAAATTTTACAGTAAGTACTAATTTAAAAGAAGAGTGCTTAGAGGGAAGTCTCTTGAACTAATTGCTTTAAAGTGTACAAATACTGTGCAGTCACATGTCATCAGATTGTGGCTCTATTCCAGCCACCCACAAAATGTAGTTTATTTTCTCTTAATTGGCGCAGATGTTAGATTGTTGATAATGAGTTAATCCCATGGCCTTTGCTTCAGAGACCACTCACTTTCTTTTTACTTGGATGTGAACTTGATTGTTTGTAAGGATACTCAGTGTCAGGCGCTGAACTGTTCCTGCAGCGTTCCCCTGTGGGGTGTGTAACATCAGTCTGGAGGCACTGTTAGGGTTGTCTCTTCAGGTCTTAACAAGACTTTGTTTTGGTTAAGAAACTGAGAAGAAACCAAGTAGCTCTGAATATTGGTTTTCCTCCAGGAACGGGCAGTCAGTGTTGAAATACTGAGGCCTTTTCATTTATATAGTAGCTCATCTCTGTTCAGAGTGCTTGCCAAGAGTGATGGCATGACATCAGACAGCAGTGACTGAACCAACCTTTCAGGAGTTGCATCTCCCTGTAGGCACTGTTGAGATGTACCTGACTTAGCTGTGTGAATCCCTGGAGTTGAATTAAATGTCGACTGGGGAAGAGCACATTTCCTCAGTGCCTACAGTTTTGCTGTTTTGATGTTCTGGCATTCATGACTTCTTGTTCCTTTACACTGCACTGTCCTATTCTGCTAGTTCAGCTTTCTGGAGTGTGGAGATTCCCATGCTGTTTAACAGAAGTAATTTAGTCAGCTGTAGATCCTCTGATGAGGATTTGGGGGTTGGAGAAAGGGTCATGTTCTCTTCTGCAGTTTCCCTCTGATGATAGTGAGGCTCCACACTCGTGCTAGCAGGGAATGTATCCACCCTGTGGGCATGCAGGAACTGATGGCAAATCCCCTTTATGCATTGGCTCTCACATTCCCATATTAGCAAACTAAGTTAATTTTCTGGCTTCCACCCCTTAGAATTTAGGAGAACTGGTTGGTATCTTCTACTGAGAAGTGGTTGGTTTTCTACTGAGCTAGCTGTTACAGTATTTCTAGCAACTGCTGTCTGCTTGTGTTACTTTTCCATTGCAGAAGGTTAAGTTCTAGCATCCTCTATTTTATTAACACTGGATAAAAGCTAGGACAGGCAGAAAGTTATTGAAGTTGTCTCTCAGGTGTTTTTGTATGTCTGTTTGGCTATTTTTTCTTGTAAAATGTAAAATTCTCTGGTTTATTAGCATTTTTGGTTCCTGCTTCAGATCTTATGCAACAGAAGTCTATTTATTGTTCCTGCAAAACTGTTTACTGTTTTTATTTTAAATTGGCATTTTTTTGTATTCAGATACTCCTTTTCCAAAAGAGCTAAGTCATTGAGTAAACTGCATTCCAGTAGTAACTAGCAGAACACGTGGCTCTCTTGAAATGTTTTTGTCTGTTTAACATAGTTATAAAATGTGAAAAGTTGTATTGCTGCAAAATACCTTTTTTTTTTTTTGTAAAATAGGTTTGTGCCTTTGTAATGTTGAAGTACTACAGTAGGTTCAGTTCACCTGCTCTAAAAAATCCTTAAGTTTCCTATTGAAATAAAAAATTCAGCTTAAGTCCTGCTTAAGTCCTTATTTTAAGGATGCAGAACACAGTGCCATGTGTGCAGTCCTGCACACTAATTCTTATGTAGCTGTTACACAGAAGATCCACATCTGGCCCATCCAATTTCTTTCTAGAATCCATGGGTTTAGTTGGTGGCTAACATGGCTGAGTGTTTGATACTGTATTGGAGATACAGATGATATACTTGCTGCTGCCCTGATAAATGAGACCCTGTGAATGCACAGAGAGAAAAGTTTAATAAATTTGCAGAGCTCATTTTAGAGAACTGTTAACAATTTTAGAAATTAAAAGGTCTTTTAATTGAAACTGCTTCTAATACAGCAATAATAAACAAGCTTCTGTAATTTTGGATTTCTAGTAAAGTTCTGAGTTGGTAGCTACAAGTTTAATTCCAGCTGGTCTATATTTACTGTTTGGATTGTAACTTTTGTTTATTGTAATATCAGAGTTTTAATATGGGTTTAAAAAAACATGAAAAAATGAAATTTAACTATGATCATTAAACTATGTTTTAATGACTGCAAAAGCAAATTATTGTTGTCATCTCTGTTCATTGTTTTTAGAACACTTAAGTTAAGACTTAGAGCAGAAAAGATGGCTTTTCTGCTCAAGGTGTTTACCAAGACTGTTCCTGTCACATTCACAAAACTCTTCCTTCAAAGGGAAATCATTTAGGCTGAAGAAAAAAAGCAAATTTCCAAACCTCAGAGCCTTCAGAATGGAATCCTGATACTTTGTCAGTATCTTGAAATTGAGTCATTCTGGAAAAAATGAAAGAAATGTCAGTGTTTTAGTTAAAGTGATTACTCTTGGGAATGGGGGTGTGAAAAATATTGGACAACTGAGTTGCAGAATTCTTATGGTGGAAGCTTCTTGCTTTTTCTGTCATTATCCTCACTCAAAAACTGTACATTTGCTTTAAGTCATAAAACAAAGGAAGTAAGCCTGAAAAAAGTTAAAAGGGGAACTAAAGTTCAAAAATGTTGCAATTTGAGGTTTTTAATATTTAAGGGGTTTTAAATGTGTTCTTTTTAAGTCCTCAAACTAGCTGTTCAACTACCTTCAGGTTCCAAAGAAATCTAATTTATCTTGTGTTTATAATTTGTTATCTTGTATCTTATTTATGTCTGTGTCCTCTGTTTACATTTTTTCAGTGATGACTGATCTATAGCCAATAATAATGCTGATTTCTTTATATTTTTTCCATGTATCTTTTATAAGCATGCTGATGTTTCAACCCAAATAGAAAATGTGTTTGGTCCAAATACTTTGCATTTTGACTTTGTCAGAGGGAGTTATCCCTTCTATTTTTTATTGAGTCAGTTTTGGTCCTAGTGAAATCTTTATTAATAATAATACTTCAGGTAATTGGTAGAGGTTTAAGGTATTTGCATTTCTGCTGCTCACTGCATCACTCTTGAGAACAGGAATGGATCTTTACTGGTGGTACATCTATGAGAAGGTTATTCACTCATTTCACTGATGAGCTTACCTTAAACAAATTCAGTGATACAGGCTGCCCAGACTAATGGTTTTTGTCCCAGTGGTGGCCTAACAGGTTGGAAGATGGGAGATGTTCTTCTCTTGGAGTCCTCATCCAGTTCTAAGTCATGGGATTGAGCAGGAGTCATGTCATGGTTGTGATACACCTTAAATTCTATAGCCCTTAAACAAAGTCTGTGATTTATATTTTGAAATGTAAAATTATAATACTGCTGGTTTTGCTTGGTTTTGATGTTAATGTAGCATTAAAGCAATATGATTCCTGTTGCTTTTAACTCACTAGCCACAGTCCTAACCAGAAAGAGAAGGGTTGTGTCTATGATAACATTTTGTATTTGGTATGCTGGTATAGCTGACTGAACTGCAGATTCAGTAATTTAGGATCCTCCTTGAGTTTCAGTTTAGTTATTGTTCATACAGACAAGAAACATCTTTTTTGTACTCGTTTTCATAATTTTCCTTACATTTTATTATTTTAGTGAAGTGGAAACTCTGATCAGGTATCATCTCCCATTCTTCATCTTGTAAGGTAATGGGGGAGGAAATGTTTAAATTGCATTGTTAAATGGCTTATGCAGATCATATTGGGTTTTAGAGAAGTAAATAATTTTATTCCTGTAAATAGGCTCTGTGCTCAGATGGGTTTGTCACAGATGTTCTAAACCTCAAGAAGGGTTGTCTGAACAATTCTAGCAAGAGAGATTTCATCAAAAAGGGATGCCAATGCCACTCGTTTGGCACCAAGGCCATAGGCAGAGCCTGCCCTATTGCAGCTTAGCACAGAGTCAGGAACAGGGGACATCTATTTCCAAACTGCAGTCTCAAGCAGTTTCAGTCCTTTTGTTCAATAAGCCTAGTAATGTAATGAGAAAAACAAAAATGCCTCCCACACAAAAGCTCTCAAACCTCCCCCAGACAAGAGAGAACAAAGCAGATCATGAGCAAGGAAGAACAGCCCTGAGGTGTGGGTAGACAGCAAGGCTTGTTTGTCTCACAGTCTGGTCAAAGCTGCTGTGCAGAGCTGCTGCTGCTGCTTCTCATCCTGTAGGCAGTCAGGAACCCAGCATGGGACTTGCATCCCTATTGATGTGCTTCTCTTGCTGTCTTGGGATCATTTTTCCATGTAATCAGAATAAAAACTGTTGAGGATCCTGGAAGCCTTCCATAGAGGCAAAGTTCCTTTGGACTCATTGGTCCTTTGTCTGGCTGTCTTTGCCTTCTTTAAAGTCTAAAAATTTTATCAAGCTTCAGTGAAGGAGTCACAGGCCTTTCAGAGGGGACACTGTAAATACAACATGCTGGTGAATCACAGGGTGATTTCCTTCTAGGCATTTGCTCTCTTCTGATACCCGTTCCCAGAGCCTTTGCATTTTGGGTCACTGGAAGTAGATTGTTTTGTAGTTTGTATCCACTTGGTAACAGGAAATTGCAGCTCTTTAAGCAGCTCTTGAATCTTAAGAATCTTGTGATCCTGTGTCTCTCCTGAGTCATTCAAGTGTTTTGATGCAGTTTTAAACTCCAGTGAGAGATGCTGCTCATTCTTGCTGATTTTGTTTTGTGTCCTTTATTTTGGTCTGTCTATAATAAAAGCAACCTTTGCTTTTATTAGTGGCTTGAGTCAAGTCTGCAATGACAACTGTTGACTGACTTCCAACTTGGAAGCTTATAACTATTTATTCTTATCTAGGATTGCACAAAATATGGACCATTGCTTTTATCTGTAACTGTGATTCTTCCTGGTGTGGTAAGAGTTTGTTTATATTATGGAAAATCCTGTCTTGGTGAAGGGGTTGTAATATTGTGTAAGCCTTGTCTTGAAGAGTTCAAAATACATTTTCAGAATGGCCTCGTTGAAAATTTAGCTATTTTAAGTTAAATAAAAATAAAAGAGCAGCCTGCTGACAACTGGACTAGTGCTGCAAAAAAGTTGTTTTACTTACAGCTATCTTGCTCATGCCATGGCTTCATACAAGCAGTTACAATGAAACTTAAGGGCTGTGTAGAAGGAAGCAGCTGGATTCTCAAGGCTGAGGGGACACTTGTACATGTATGGCTGATATGGCAACAGTTCAGGGATAACCTTTACTGGAAAAACAGTCATGTTTGGGAGCAATTTCTGTGTGAGAAGACTCTCAAGAAGATGAAGAATTCTGCATATTGGATATGTTTTTTTAGTTTTTATTGCAAAGACAATGCTTGAGGATTTCCTTTCTGTTTAGCACCTGGGAACCTGTTTTAAAGACTGAAATAATTACAGCTTCAGTTCCATGCTCTGCACTAAATGATTGTAATTTGTTTTCTAGAATTAAGTGACTAATCTATAATGTGTGTTTCAAAAGGTTATTGTCTCTAGACTTATTATTCCTGCTAAGTTACTTAAATAAAAACTTAGATCACTTTACTTGCAGTAGAACAGAAACCCACAAATAGTTAATGTCTAACTTGGAGTTATTTTTTTATAGAAACTATTATCATTTTTAGTAAGGTATATATATTTCAATGAAAAAAGCAGAAAAGCCTTTTGAATTTAAATTTGCCATTCATATAATCTAAAATGCTGTTATGAATCTTCAGTTTTTCTCTAGATGACTCTGAATTTCTTTAGGCACAGTCTAAAAATAAAAAGGCCAATTTCTAACAGTTCATCCTGGGAACAGCAGGGCCACAGAAAATCACTCAGTGTTCCTTTTTTCTCCCTATGCATTATTGTGGCCTGCATCAGGTATAGTGCAGTTACAAGTGACTTGCAATAGTTAATAGAAGAGTAATGAGAGCCCTTAAAATTATACTGAGTTTTTAGAACCTAAAGAAAAGATAACATAGAAAACTTTTTACAGTGTTGATAGTCTGTGGCTGTACCAACTAAGGTGAGTTTAATAAAGGAGAAAAGCATTCTGTTTGTCCAATGCCCAGGAATAGTGGAAAACAAAGTTTTGTAATTTTTTTTCATATGTAGTATTGACAAAAGTCTTTCCCATTTGAAATGAGGAATATTTCAGTGTAATTATTTTTGGTGTTTTTCAAAAGCAGTTACATAAGTTAATTTTCATGCTAAAGATTCTTATTGATTTTTCTGGACGAGAATTGACTACATATTTTTACACTATTACACTGTGTTCATGTTGTTTTTGGTTTTTTTTCTCTGTAAGAAAGTCCCTGTAGAAAGGAAATAAGAGCCAACTCTGAAATCTAAAATAAGGACTAAACAGCTTTTCGTTTGCCTTTCTACCCTTTGAGATGCCAGAAGCAATTTCCTCTTGAAGCTGACTTCCTTTCTGGAAGTGATTTTCATCTCCAACCATGTTGAGGCTCTTTTCTCATTCTTTCTTTCTGACTAACTTGCTTTTTTCCTGTCTGACTTTCTACTGCAGTTGGGCACTTCTGGAGGTAAGTAATGACAGACAAGTTTCTCTCTAACTTTCTTTTTCAGTTCTTCTTCCCCCCTTGCCCCCCCTCACCCAGTCAGTCTAGAAGGACAAACAAAGCACTATTGGTGTCCTCTGCAAGAGAGCACTGATAGGGGCTGGCTGTAAATTGACGTGGCATGGAAAATCTCTGCTAGTTGGGAGCAGCTCTAATGTTGCTGCGAAATCCAGCCTACTCTTAGCCAAGTTTGTGGCTTGAAATCATCACGAGCTTACTGCTTCTATATTAAAAATGAATGGGAAGTACCTTTGCTTTTTGGTCTGGGAACTGGACTTTTTCTCTGTTTGGATTTACAGCTAATAGGAAAAAAAAATCGAGGGGAATTATTTGGTTCCTTTTTTTTTCCCTGTAGTAAGAGCGACAGATCTTGCTGCTCCCCCCACCTTTTCCTGCGACTTAATCATTTGCAGATCTTGCCATGGGGTGCGGACTGAGAAAGCTGGAGGACCCAGATGATAGCAGCCCTGGAAAAATCTTTTCTACACTGAAGAGACCACAAGTTGAAACAAAGACGGATTCTGCTTATGAATATGTATTGCTGGATTTTACCTTAGAAGGTATTTTTTTATGCTGTATCTTTACTATTTTGAAGTAAGAAGGAACAGGATTTAACTTTTGTCTTGTTTGATTTACAGTAAATCTTAGGCACTTGTATCAAAGCTAGCCAAAATGTAAGACTTTTATTTTGAAACACAAATCATGACGAAGGTTCTTACTTGTATAAAATTACAATGGAAACTGCTGAAGTATTTTTAACTACCAAACTCTCCAAATTATACAACTGTCCTCGTTAAGGAAGGTGGCTAGGAACTGTTAAGAGATTTTTCCTAGTTTCCTGTGAGTCACATACTGCCATCCGTACTGGCTTTGAATAATGGTTGTCTGAATTCAGTGTGACGGTTCAGAAAATACACTGTGCCTGAGCCTTAATTGAATAACAATTTTTTAAATGCACTCAACTTCCGAAAACAGGCTGTCATTGTCCTTGTTTCTTTATGCAGAAGTAAGTCTGTTCCTTAGTTGTATATCAGGAGTAACTTCCCCTCTTACGCCCACCGCAGTCTCTTGGTAGAAGTTTCTGTTATAAGAGTCTGAGTTTTGTCTTGCTTTTTTTCCCAAATGCTTTACTTGTAGTTGTTGAATAGTCTTTTGAAATTGTGACTGAAATGAAACCAAATCTGTATGCATAGCTAGAGGCAGACAGTGCTCTGTGGGATACTTCCTTCCCGAGGGTGTCCCATCTCTAACAGAGCGACTCCCTGTTCCACAAAGTTGAAAACATAAACAAGCCCAGATGGCTGCCCTCAGAGCACAGACAGCTCAGTTTTACAGTCACTTCATAGTAACTTGCATTTTGTAACAACCCAATCTACTGGAAATACTTAATAGCAAGGATTTGAAGTAAATGCTGTTACTAGAAGGGTTGGATAAAGGGAAGTAGTGTAAATGCAGGTCTTAGTGCAATTGCAGGAACTTTTTCATAAACAAAACTTGGCTTTTGATGATTTTTAAGTGTTGTAATATTTTTATTTAAAATACAAGAGTCTTTTCATTAAAAAGCTGTAAGATACTAATAGAAGATATATTTGCTAGGTTATATAGTACTAGATATATAACTTTGTTCTGTTTATTTACACAAAAAGTTTCTCGCTGTTTTTCTCCTTTTGAAGACACAAAACTATCAAATAAGTAATGGTAACATACTGGAAATAAAGCTAGGCTACCTAATGCATGTGTGGATTAGCTACTGCTACAGGAAGGATAAATTTTTTGGAAACTGAGGAGCATTCAGTGTTCTTAAATAACCTCTGTTCTAGATAGTTTTGCTGTGTTTTCAAGTTACAGTTTCTAATAGTGTTTTATAAATTACTTGTTTTAAAGGTGGTTGTGACCTTTGAAGTAATAGCCCATTGAACGTGTGCAATTAAAGGTGTATCTCTGTTTTAATAACCTAGCAGTACAGCAGTAAAGATTCATTTTCTGTTGTTTTGTCTGATAATCAGAATTGCTTTGCTTCAGTGGACTTATGAATGTTAATAACTGAGATCAGTTTCACATAGTTACCTCACTCTTTTTTAAGTTTCTTACTGGAAGTAAAGGGATTTGTAAACAAAGATATCTTTCTGTTGAATGGTTCTAGATATGTGTATATAACCTTAAGTGATTTTTTGAAGTCTCTATTTTTAGAGCTAAGATGAATACAGAAAAAGAACATGGTGCATATTTCTATTGTTTTGGAGGCATTTTTCAATTCTGTGTTTCTGAAATGGGTGGATTGGCTCAAGTACTGTGGAGAATATACTGAGCTTTTTTTCATTTTTTCCTTCAGTCAGCTTTCTCATGTACTTGTTGATGTTTGAATGTCCTTTGACTTAATTAAACTGAGAGCTCTTTATCACTTCAGACCAAAGTTTTTCCTCTGCTGTCAAGTTGTATATTTATGGCACTCATTCTGCTTTGCCTACTTCCAGAACAAAGTCTTCCTCTGCATAGGAGATTCCTGTGTACCCGAGTGATTTCTTGCCACTTGATCTTGCACCAGTGCAGAACAGAAAATCTGCACTTAATAATATTTTAAGATCTTACAGTAAACCATGTCCTGCGTCAAGATAAAAGTGTATAGCAAGCATAAATGTGTTATTTCAATTCAGTATGCCTTATTCTGTGCTTTATCAGGTATATGCAATGTGGAGTCAAAATGAGCCTGCTGGGGAAACTTTCAGCAGTCCCTGTTTTTTTTCTCCCAGGCCATGATGCAGATTAGGTCAACCATGCTGTAGTCTGAATTTGCTGGCTGGAGTCCCTGTGCATCTTAACTAGTTATTAGCTGTGCACTGAACCTTGGCTTCTCCACTTCCTGGTCCCCAAAATGCTCCCATCCCTACTGTAAAAATTAGCTTTGAATTCCATGGAGGATGATGGCCATCAGGGGAATCCCAAACAAAAAAAACACAGCAAATCTTTTATTTTGGTGGACTGGAGTAGTACAAAGAAGAGGGGACAGCGGACTCTGAAGTGTAATTTTGAATGCTGGTCAGTGACTGTAAATCCCAAGGTCTCAGTCATGAAGCATATCCCAATCACACAAACAGCTGCTATTTTTTGAAGTCAGTTAACCAGAAAGTAGGGATAGTTTCTGTATTTCTACTAAGCAGAATGCTTATGCATTATCCACTATCCTCCTGTTTGGGAAAAGAAAAAATATTGATGCAACCTACTAAGATGACATGCTGTCAAGTTCCTGTCACTGAATACCAGTGTGAATATGTATGAAATACTGAGGATGATGATAAAACACCTATCCTGCATCTGAGGCTTTCTATGCAGCTGGAGTTCTTATTGCTACAATATTTTGGCTACCTGTTGAGAGCATGTCAGGAAGGAAACTTTTGTTATGAAAAAGGGTTTAAGACCTTTATAAAATCAGGGATTTGATGATCATATTGCATCGTTCCTGCTTTTTTGGTCTGTGGGCTGTGGAGCAGTTATTTCTCAATACATGTGGCTCCTGGATTTGCAAAGAGTGGAATCATGGGATGGGAGTATTGCTAATGACAAAATATCATCTGTTTACAAAAGGGAAGCTGTGATACACTGTCTGCTTAAAGAATAAGTGCAGCAGCCCTGCCCTTATGACTGAGAATGACTGACAGTTTAGTTAATAGCTTGAATTTGCTGGTTATCAGCAATAAACCATCAATATGTATGTGGTGATAATTTTTGGTAGTGTGTGTTTCCCTGGTATAAATTATTCTGGTTCTTCTGGATGGCTTTTCTGTTAAGGCTCTGACACTGACAAGCATAGTAGGCCACCATCCTTTTCCAGTAGAGATTGGCATTAAAAAGCATTTGAGTGCTGTAAAATACTAGTTTCTGATAGTTTGTGGGGGTTTTGTGGTCTTTTTTTAAAGCCCTCAGTAAGTGTATGTATGTCAGTATTATCCACATTCTATAGTGTGAAAGCAGTACAGAGGCTTTACAGAGCACTACTTATGAATCAGCAGAGTTCTAATTCAGTTTATTAGAATAAAATACTTGTGCAAACTAAGGAGTCATATCTCTGGTTTATGATAGTTTAAAACAGCAGGATAGACAAACTTAGTGACTTCTGTGTTGTAGGTCCCTTAATTCCTTGCTGACCTGCACTATAATGCAGATAGACAGGAGAGGGTAGGGACAAGAAATTAACTCAGCAAAGTGATGAGAGATTTATGTAATTGCATTTACTTTATTTTTTACTTCATGCATTTTTAAATTACAGAACCAAAGAAGAGTTAGTGTATTTAATTATTTTCAGTTGTATGGTTTGAAAGGGAATGTTCAGGGCAGCACATTACAGTTGCTTGTATATTGGGAAAAGTGTTGCATAGTTTTAATTGAGGCATCCTTTGATGGAGATGGATACTGATCTTATGCATAGAAAGTCCTGCAAAGAGGCATCCATCAGAATCCAGGCAAATAGGCTGCTTGGAGCAGGGCTCACCAATAGACCAGCAGATTTCCAGCCAGGCTGTTTTGTTGTAAGAGTTCCTAACTGCAAAGGATGAAAGCTTTGGCAAATCTGTGTTGGTGTAATGACTCTTCTGCTGCTATTTGTGTGTGAGTATTGATTTCCTGCCTTCTGAGGGCATCTCGAGTTCCAGGTGTACCTGTGAGAAACAGGAATTACTGACCTATCAGACTGACTGTAGCAGAATATGTATCTGTTACCAGCATGGAGTCTTCCTTTTCTCTCTGCAAAATCTGTGGACCATTCAAAAAAGGTTCTCCAAGAAGTTTTCCCTAACAATAATGTATTATCCAGGTGCTGCCTATTGATGCAAAATGCCTGCACACCCTGAGAGGGACCTCCTTAGAAATCAGTGCCAGCACAAGCTTACTTAGGTCATGTGTAAGTCTGTTGAAAAAAGGAATTGGGACTGTCAAAATGTCAACTGATACTTCTCAGATCACTTCTAAGGGAAAAAAACTAATGGAAACAAATCAGTTGTCGTAGGCTTAAATCTGTTATATGGGAATTTACCTGAAAACTGGAGGGATACTGTGTTAATGTGTTTAAAGCTTTGGCTAGGCAAAATAGTTGCTTTGTTAAGTTCAACCCTATTATGTGTTTAGATGTTAACACAGCTTTTAAATCAGCTTGGCAGACCTTGATCAAACAGAAAATGTTGCCAAGTATGTTAAAAATAGATCGTATTAAGTTGTAAAAATAGGTACTTGAAGTAGTTGAATAGTGTTGAATCATCCATGAATCTGCTTTTTCTGGTATAAATAGAACTGTAGGTTTTATTAAAAGGCTGGGGATGGGTTTTGTGGGGCTTACATGAAAGGAACTCACCCAAAGTGTTTATAGACATACACAGTATCATGTGCTTCTCTTCTGCTTTCAATGCTTTTTAGCTTCTTCAAATCCAGAAGTTATCAGGATCAGCTCTGTGTTGGACATAGCAGCTCGGGTGGAAGAGTATTACAGCAAAGGCTATGTTGTGGGAGCTGTGCATCCCATTCTGCTGCCCGTGGGACGGAGGAGGAGCTTCCCTGCAAGTCACATGTATCGAGTGGTGCTCTCCCGGTTAAAGCTGAGGTAACAGGGAAATGAATACACTCATCCTGTACTGAACCCATTTGTAACTGGGCTGCTCAACATTCATTGCTTATCAATGCATTTGTAATTTGTAATGAGCACCTCAGATTAGCCAGTTAGTAATGTCTTTAATTAATGCTAAGCACACAGTAAGCGAATGTTTCCTTTGCCTTAGTAAATATCCTAACAAAAATCCAAAGTGTAATATCATCTGTCTTCGAACTTAAAGCAAATAAAAGATTAACTAAAATACTAGGAGAGTAATAAGCTGCTTTAAACTGTCTCATGCTTGCTTTTCCTTGGTTTTCAAAACTTTTGTCTTTCCCAGGGGAAAATGACAGAGATTGTGAATTAATTTGTCAGGGATAGTTTGGGTTTTTCCTTATTAAGAAGAAAATCTTCATTCTGGAGCAGAGGTCATACAAAAGCTTATTTTTGACACTGAGGGAGAGGCAGGAGCTTGTTTATGTTCCAGATCCATGGTCTTGTTTATTACTCCTGTTTTTACTGCATTAAAATCACCATGTGATCCTAAAAACACCTACAAAGCAATGTTACCATTCATTAGTTCCTCTGAATGCAAGAAAAATAACCTCTTGTTCTTATTTTGAATAACCAGAAAGTGGATTTCTTACAGCATTAAAAGCTGTGAAGCTTCCCCTTCTCTCCTGAGTCCTTATGTGATTCTCAAAGGTTCTTGCCTTTGTTTGAGGACTGGTAAGGTGTGAATTGGAGGCTGCCTTGCTGCCACTGCAGTAATGCTTTCTCGAAGTGTTCATTTGAGAGAAATTCTCAAACCCTTCAATTAAACAAGCGTTTTTGGGACTATTTGCTGTTCATGCAACTTAACCTTTATAAATTCATCTGCAAACAAGGTGAATGCTGTTCCTGTGGGCAAATAGTTGAGTAAGAAAGCAAAATGCTTGCCCTGGAGCTGAGGCTTCCAAGAGCTGACCCTGCCAGCACACAGCTCCCACAATTTGCCTTATCCCTGTAGATGTGGCATCCTTTGGAAGGTGTTGTTTGAACCGTTAGGCCCTTAAATGGGTGAAGGATGAGACTGTAGCATACCTGTGAAACTGGTGTAGGTTCCAGTTTCCTTCCCAGGTGCCATATGTACCAAGGCTGGTTTTGCTGTGGGCAAATACACCTTCTCCAACCACTGTTTGGAAGGTCAACTTCTATATTTGAATGTGTCTAATAATTTCATTTAGAATTGATTTTTTAAATGAAATTGTTATACAAAGCATCAAATAAAATCCCATTATATTATTGGCATACACTAAATATTGTCTGACTAATAACTGGCTTTAGATGAAACATGAGTACTGTTCTGTAGCTTTAAATGGAAGTTGAGGTTTTTCAGCTTCAATATGAGGTATTCAAACATTATTTAACCCTCAGTAAGTGTTTTTGCATTGTGTTCCTGGAATTTGCCTATACTATTTCATTTAACAGCTGCAGCTCTGCTTTAGTTACAAAAACTAAGCAGCAGGATGTTAACAGTGTAAAAGGACCATTTCTATTCATGATGTGTTTTCTACAAAACTGAATCTGCTTTGTGCTTACTAAATTTATAGTTTTGTGTGTTTTGCATTGTCAGAGATTTTTGCATGTATCTATTACAAAGGCAGAGCTGTTTGTCAGTAAAGCTTCATTTCCAAAATATCTCTCTGCATGGTCTTCAGATGAAATTCCTGTTAAATATTAATATTCTTATCCTGACATTGAAATACATAGTACCTGTCACTTTGTGTAAGAAACAGAACAAAACACATTGACTTCTAAATAGTACGAAGAAGCAAAGCATTGTCAGGATTTCATTCATAACTATTCCAAAAGAAAAGAATTCCATATGCAAGCATTTGCTCAAGTTAGGGCAAACTCCTGACAAAGACTGCTTTCTTTCTGTGTTGTAGCCAGAAGCACGCAGCACCCAGAGGACAAAGGCACCCCAGGCTGGTGATTGAGGAATGTCCCTTAACATATGAAACACTGACAAATGAAGTAGTGAAAGAGCTGCTAGAAAAGGTAAGGGAGGTTTTTTCCAGCTTCTCTTCAGATTTTGTTTCTGTCATATGTGTAAGTTACGTTTAGTGGTTGTGGTTTTAGTTTTGTTTTTGTTTTATAAAAGCTACAAAATTTCTCTCAAAGTGAGAAAATAGTTACTTTTTGTCATGTAGGACTAAATATCTCTGTAAAGCTTTGGAAGCCTTCACAGAAAGCAAAATCAACCTCAAGCTCAGTCTCTCTTTATAAAACACTTGTATGATATGTGAATTTTATGTTTTTCTAAGTTAAGTACCCAAGAAGAAATGTTCTTTTCATTCTTTAACAAAAAATACAACATGTATAGACACTATAATAAATATTTACTTGGCACAGCTTTTGAAAACATTGTATAGTTACAAAAAACTTCTACTGGAATGCAAGTTTATAGTTCTAGTTCTTTTTGTGTTTAACTTCCTCTGCAAAACTGAAGACTTGCCGAAACAGGAAGCTATTGTTATTACAAGAGTTAGTGATATCTTTTACATTAGTTGCCAAGGAGGGTAGTAGAAGAAACAGCATATTGGAGATATTTTTTAATGATCTTTGAAATTTCAAGAGTTGTTTGTATTTTATAAATGGCGTGTTTTGAATTTTTCAGGTGCTTCAAATATAAAACGTGATTACATTGTGCATTTATAACACATATATACCTATTCCAGGTTGGTGGTGTAGTGTAGCAGACAAAGATTAGAAGGAAAAACTTGAAACAAGCAGTGATGGAGTCTTGGAAGCATATCTGTTACAGAAGTAGTATGTGAGAATAATTTGATTTTTAAATGCCCTCAGTTTTAGAAAGACAGAGCTTTTAATCCAGTCAAATCTTAGTACTTTTTTTAATATCTGAAACAATAAAACTTTGTGGTGTTTCGGCAGAAAGATTTTTGTACTGTCTGTTTTTCTCTGTTGCTTTTAAAATTCAAAACTATTTTGGTTGTCCTTGAAGCAGCAGCTCTGTATATATAACCCCAGTGATTGGCATACTGTATCATTGCTGTACATAAATAATGGCAGTAGATAATAGACTGAAGTGTCACTATCATGGCACTAAAAAGGGATTGCAGTACCATCAGTCATTTGATTTTTACTCACTCTGGGGATTAATAGCTTATGTGAGTAAACTGAACAAAGATCCTTCCCCCTCTGCCCTCAGTTAATCCAGTACTTCCCGTGTGATGTCTTTGTCTGAGCTGAAGCTCCTGTATTTTCCTGTGAGGACTTGACTTCACAGGGGAGCTTGTAGTACAAGGTGTCATTGGGGTCACCTTCCTAAATGGCAGCACTCCTTAACCCAGGGAAAAAACAGCCCCAAGAACAGGCACATCCCACAGATCCCAAAGATGTCACAGTTGTGCATTGAGACTTCAGTGCCTAGAAGACACCACTGGCTGAAATAAGAGGAACTTCATTTGCTTCTAGCCCCCTCCTTTCTCTGCTCCTCCACTGTCCTCAATAATAACAAAGCTGAGCAGCCTCCAAGGGAGCCAGGGGGTAGTGACTCATGGCTCATGAGAGAGATACTGACCTCCAGTATTACAGAAGTATTTTTAATATGACTGGCATCACATATTTAGAGAAATACTATTTATTTTTTTACTATACTTCTTATCAATAACACACAGTAAATAAAGTACTTTGGGTTTGTTGTAAATGAAGGATTTTTATACTCTGAGGTCAGTACCAGTGTTGGCCACCTTTCTTGACCTGACTCCAAAGACATACTGGAAAACTTCCATTTACTTTGAAGCAGGGGCAGGATCAAAGACCAGTCACCCTTCTGTAATACAGTGTTAGGCCTTTATGTCCTCAGCAGTTTTAGTAAAGTGGTTCATGTATGTACAAGTTTAAGAAGAAAAAGGTCCATGCAATTCTAAAATGACTTTGCAGCTAAATTTATGTTGTATTGCAGGTTAATGAAGCTGCTAAAAGAGGAAAGAAGTTTGTGGGATTTGTAATGCAACATTTTCCTCATCCTAAAGCCTGTAATGGAACAAGTGCAGATGGAGGTGCAGAGCTGGAATCCACGCTGGGCAGAAGAAATAGGGAACACAGAAGAGAAAACTTTGAGGAAAACTATAAAAACTGGAATGAAGGGACATTGAGTGGTCACTCATCTGAAAGTGGGATAGAGGAGGAAATGCATGGAGAAAGCAGACTGTTAGAGGATTCAGATTTCCAGTTTGGAAAAGAAGTCAGCCCTTCTAAACCACGGAAAGGAGATGGTAATAAATGCTGCTTGTTTGTTGCAGAAATAAGGTATTTATTGAGGCATTGGAAAAAATAAAACAACGTTTTCTGTTGCATCAAATACTGGTTTTGGAAGATGCCTCTGCACATGCAAATGTAAATGCATACATATTTCTAAAAGAGTTGCCAACAAAAAAAGCAGAAGGAACAGTCACCTTCTGTTTTATATATGTGAGCTCTAGTAATATATGAAAACGATATTTCATTTTCATATAGACTATTATAGATGTACTGTCAGAATTCTAGTTTGCAATTTAAAGAAAATAAGAAAAACCACAAACGAACACCCTGAAATTGCCACCAGTGTAATTGTGGCTTGATATGTGGCACATTTCAAGGTTTTTTGCTCAATATGTGTATAACAAACATGTGGCAGTAAAAATCCTTCCTTTTAGAAGGACGCAATTGTTATAAAATATTTTTTGCAATGCACACGTAGACATACTCAATATAAAATTATAAACATGTAATGATTTCAAAGTATAAGTTGTGATTCCAGTTGTGCCTTTTTCAAAGATGACAACAAAGAGAGCCCCTTCCAGCTAGAGCCATAATTTTACATGCTTCCAGGCAGCTCACATAATGTACACCAGATAAATCCGTTCATAATGGATTCTTTCTGGTTAATGTGCCTTCAAGAAGTGTCCTGAAAGAGATGGCTGAAATTAATGCATTGACCATGAAATCGAAGACAATAATTGTTCCAAAATGAATTTCTTAGAGAGAAGTAAGCATTGGAAGTATAGGAAGGAAAAGCATAATTGAAAAAATGTTGATGCTGTGATAGACAACTTTGTTGTAGAAGGATGAGGTGCTTGGTGTAGTCTGTACAAAAAAAGGTCTGAAACATCGACTTCTGGTACTGAAACTCTTAAGGCCTCCTGGCTGCTAAGAGGAAAAGGCAAAAAGAAAGAAGTAATCTGAGTAAGAGAACTAATGCAAGACAGAATTGTGTGGAAAGCAGGCAGCATGAAACTTTCATGTCAGGCTGCATTCCCTGATGAGCCAGACATGTTTTAATTGCTCTCAAAAGCAACTTTTCCACTTTCCTGTTAAAGCAGCCTCTCCAGTTTGTAGACTGTGAGAATAATGACTCTAAGCACAGAGATAATCAATGTCCCTCTTATTTTTAACACTCGAGTAAAAGCAGTTTTTCTACAAGTGAGCCTGTATAGCATAATCTGGTAAAGCTTAACTCTTTTCTTACAGCTTGAAATAGTGAGTTTGCTATATCTTAGCAGTCCTGTAAGGAAGAAGTGGAAAACTGGGTTCTGTTCAGGAGCAGTGTTTGTACAGGCTGGTGTGACCAGGTAGATCAGCAGCCAGTGCATCCTCTGCATGCAGTGTTTTCAGGAAACTTCAGAAACCTTTGGCAAGGATATGCCAGGCTTCTCTATACTAGTCAAATAGAAAATCACTGGAGTTCAAAAGGTAAAACTTCTGGAAACTTAACCACCTTTCTTGGTCTATGTTTTATGTAATCATCATTTTGAAAAATACTGATGTGAATTTTCCAAGGCAGTCTTACATGTGTGTAGGTATACACTGCTATGCCAGTGTGCCACTTCCATTTACCTCTGCTCAAAAGGGGCAAAAAACTATGTCTGAGTTATAGATTTAGGGATTTTAAGTATGAGTTTTTACTATTATATTGCTTTATGTACTATTTTATTGAATTTTGACTACAATACATTGCTTGCAGAGGTAAATTTCTAGTAGATGTGGGGAATTGAATAGTTGTATTGGGAAACAATTTTCTTTTTCTGTAGAATAAGGGATCTCACTTCAATAGATAGTAAAAGAAATTAAGCTTTGTCAGGTTAAACAGATCACTTGTGATGTAAGCACCTGTGAAAGTGATGAAACTGTATAAAGAGTTACCTCTTACTAGAAGTTCAAAATTTTGTTCTGAATTTCCCTTATTCTAGGCACCTGATGTCACCTGCAGTGGGTGTAGTAACACTTCTTAAAGCAGAGAGGGATTCTTCCAGATATAGGTTCAGATTACTTAGAGTACAAATCCTATTTTGGAAATTTCTCTGTTTCTGGAGCCTAGAGAGACTAACATCTTAACTGGGGTCATCTAAGCAAATTCCTTTGTTTTGACAGTGCAAAAACTTTGATATTTAAAGGTTGGTTTGCATTGATTTAGGCTGACCAGCAGTATTAAGCAATCTGAGAATATTTCTGGGCAGCTGCTTTGTGTTACTTGTCTACTCCAGTGACACACAAGTGTATTTGTAGGACACACTCACATAGTTAGGGTTTCATAACTTGCACCAATGATTTCCTAATTTGCTATGGATATGTCAGTTTTAAATGAGTGCTTGCTTGAGACTGCTTTTGTTACAGCAATGTATTAATACCTAGACAGAAAACCAATTTGAGGATATGTTGGTTTTGTATCTCTAACTTCCACTGATCATCAGTTACTGGGGGAAAATCCCAGTAAGCAACTAATTACACTGGTACTTCAGACAATAATGGGTTAAAGTCAGTGCAAGGCATTCCTTGCATTTGGAAGCTTAGAAAATTGGCTTTTGTTTTTATAGTTGTAAATATTTGTAGCCAGAAGTTGCACGAGTGGCAGAAATGAAGGCTGTTTCCACTGGTTTTTCTTAGTCCTTGTATGTTTTCTTTATGCAAACCCCAACTACCCGAAGAATTCAGTGACAGCCCAGCTGTAATAAGTTCACATTTTCCTCATATCCCAAAGTGTACCTCCCCTCACACCTTGTCCTGAGTGTGTTTAGATCTTAAGCAGAGCAACATTAAGAACCAGTTATTAAAACTGTTGCTTAGAAATAGAAAATGTTGTTAAAATAGGAGATTGGTAATATTACAAATTTTGGAGCACTGTCTTTGAGGTTCATTCTTCCTTTCTCTCTCCTTAGACAAGCTCTATACAGTCTTCAATGTTTTTGATGATGATTCTACCTGCTGGACCTACCATGAAGGTGTTTTGTCTATGAAAGTAACAAGAAAGGGGCCAGTTGTTAGTACACTGGAAGCAGACTGGCTAGAATTAACTACATTTTATTATAAACAAGGCTTGGCCTTAGTTGATTCTTTTGTACACTGGGAAACTTCTAAAGGTGAGTACTGTCCCAGGATATCATGAAACTTTTTCTTGTTTACACAGAACTATGTAATTTGATAAAATTGTTATTATATTTTCTTCTTGATGGGAGGGTATATATGTGAGCATGTCCAGGTGGATCTGTAACTGCCCAGAAAATAAATTACTCCCTTTTAGGTATTGGATTCCACAAATTTATAATAGACTAAGTAATTGAAATTCTTACTTTGTTATATCAAATTGACAATTTCCAAAGCAGCAAACTAGAGTAGCTTTATAACAAAATAAAGCTCTTGTGCTAGTTCTTGTGGTTTGGTTTGTGCTTTTTCAAGGAAAAGACAGTGGGATGAAAAGTTTAGCTCTCTTGAACACTGCTGCTGTAAAATATGTAATTGAGAGATTGATTTTCATTTGAACTGAATTTGTCTGACAGCCAGAAGTTAAAAGTGTGCAAGAAAGTGGTAACTACTGTTGTACAATTACTTGAAAAAAAGTGAAGAAAATTGTAGTTCCCTAGTGTTAGGAGCACAGACCAAAACAAACTGAGATGATTAATAAATTCCAAAACAATTAACTATTTTAACAAATGTTGTTTGATAGCAAACCTACACTGTATACTTCACTTAGGTGATGCTTTGGTTGCATTTGTACTGGTCTTGCTTGTACCAAGTTCCAATTTGTTGATGTTCCTTTAGAATTAATTATTGCAATGTAAACAAGCAAAACACAGGTTTGCAGTAGAGAAAGGTCTTGTCAAAGGTTAATTGAAAAGGCTCCAGGGACCTTAAACAGTTTTCTGCAATGCTCCAGATGATTAAGTTCAATAGATAATTAATAATGTATTAAAGTGGCTTTCATAAGTAATTTTGTCTTAATTATATGAGGAGGGTAAAATTACTGTCAGTTTGAGCAGCTACTATATTTACTATGCCTTATGCTTTTTTTCTGATAATTTTCATTTAAAACAATATGAACTCTTGTATTATTGAAGGCCTTAAATAAAAAAAAAACTGCAAAACCTGCAAAAAAATAAGATCTTTATAATTTAAATTATGATTCTTCAAAAACAAAAGCCTGACACTAATGACAGCTCTTCAGTTTTCATTGCTCTCCACGGTTTTGAGTGTGAATCACTGTGTTTCTGTAGCTCTGCAGTAAATTTAGTGACTCAGAGGCTCATAAGCTCATCAATGTAGATTTACTTCTGATGGAATTTGGCAGCTAGTCCCTCTCAAACTGCATGTTTTGTGCACATGAACAGTCTAATGCCACAGTTTGTAGCAGTCCCCTTTTTTACTCTGAAACTGTTACTCCTTTTTATTGAAATAGGTAGAACAACCGAATTTCCTTTGGTGGAGGAGAGGTGAGAATTCAGACTTGTTTTCATTATGAAGTTTTTTTAGAGCTGGAAAAGAGCTCTCTGGAGATCTGTTACAGTTCACTGGAGGGTGGTTTTGCAGCTGTTGAAATTAATCTTTGCAGCTGTTGTCCAACAACAGTTTTACAGTCTTCCATTCCCCACAGAGAGAGCTGTCTGCTCTTTGCATGAATAACTCCCCATCTTTAGTACCCAGGTAATAACACATCTCATCCAGTATTGGAGGGGATTTAATGCTGATATTCTGTGGATTACATGATTTTGCTGTACCAATTTAGTTGGTTAGTCAG
This sequence comes from Setophaga petechia, assembly GCA_024362935.1. Classification (NCBI taxonomy): domain Eukaryota; kingdom Metazoa; phylum Chordata; class Aves; order Passeriformes; family Parulidae; genus Setophaga; species Setophaga petechia. The sequence goes on from JANCRA010000005.1 coordinate 27,889,452, forward strand.
CTGTCAGTGTAAATCTCCACAAAAGGTTATTCCCAAAGGCTGTTAGGAGAGGCAAATCCAGAAACTGAACCTGAGCTTTAGTTTGGGCCAGACGGGTGCTACCGGCCTTTGACCTGTGAGTCAGGGATTGTGCTCTCAGCTTCCTTCCCATCAGGAATCCTCCTACAATTACTTGCTTCAGGCTCTTCCTGTGGCCATTTATGTATTTAAGTGGCTCTAGTTGAGCTTTACACTTCATGGTTCACTCATTTTTGTGCTCTCTCCCACCACACCAAAAGCCACATGTCTTGTCAGGGGGACAATATTGAAATTGAGGAACAAAAAAAGGTTGTGCCCATCCTCTGCAATGGATATGCTGAATGCAGGAAACTGGAATTCATACTGGAGTATGGAATGGGTTAATGCTTTTGAGACAGTTCTTCATAGTTCAATTTGTGTAGGAAAAAAAGGGGATTTTAATAGTAAGTTGACTTGCACACTCCATAAATAACAAATTTGAGTTTTCTCAATAATTTAATTTTATTTTCGAGAACTGTTCATTGAGAAAGAAACATCTTGTGTACATCTTGGTAATCTGTCAACCTAAAACTTAAAGCTTATGTTTATGTTCACAGGGGATTATTTGCCCAAATCTTTAGAAGGATTATTTATCTATGAAGAAGAAGGTGCTGGGGTTCCAGGTTCTACCAGGAAAGGAAATGATGCAATAGTTGTTGAACAATGGACAGTCATTGAGGTAAATAGGTGATGATTTAGCAGTGCTATTTCCTACTGGTATTTTTCCTTGTTTTTTCCTTTAGGATGCTGGTACCAGTGTTCCATAAACATTCAGGATGGTTTCCTGAAGTCACCTGCATAGGCTTTACTAAAGCCCCAAATGATAAAAATTAAATCAGATTTGTGGGCATTGGTAAATGTACATTAAAAAAATATGCCAGAGGAATTCTGGCCTGACAATTGTAAATGTTCATACCAACAAGTACAACTGCCAAAGAAAACATCTTGGGGTTTTTATGTGTGTGTTTCAGACCAATTTAGGTGTAATTTCAGCAAGTACAGGTCACATTGATAGTGGGAAGTGTTTTTTAAAAAAGGGGGAGAAAACAGCTAGAACTAGAAAAATAACAAGAGAAAATTGATAGTGAATTAATTCAGTATGATATTCAGATATATATTTTATGAAAATTTTACTGCTAAATATGAAACACTTCGGTTTACTAATAAATTTACATCTACTGGTGTAGTAGGTTACAGCAATGAAATTACTTAAATTACTCTTTAGAAATATATGAATCTTTTAGGATTTTTTAGTATGAATGACATCTGAATTGTTGGATTATGTTGTTGGATTTTCTTTTGAAATATCCAATGATAAATACATTTACACATGTGAAAAAATTAGCATCAAACTAAAGACTTGTATATTTTAAAAAAGAGACCACCACCAAAAAAACCACCAAAACCTTAAGTATGTAGCTAAGTGAAATGCTTATTTTCCATATGTGGAGTAAATAAAGATGTCAACTGAGACACCTGATTATGGTGCTTAAAAAGTTTTAGGCACTAATTTAGCAAAGTGACAAGTTTAATGAATAAGATACTTTGAATTATGTCTTGATGAGTCAGGGCTCATACCTAATGTTAATAAGTTCTGTTTTCCATGGATTTTGTAGTCTTGAACTTTTCAAGTTGTTTTCAGTTTGAAATAATGAATCTTCACCAAACACAGCTTGATGTCATCTCAAAGGATTATCTCATTAAAAGTGAGAGGGGAGGTGTTGTAATTGTGTAGAAATGCCAATAAAACCTGTACAGAGTCTCTTTACTCCTTTTTATAATTATTAATGTAGGGGTGTGAAATTAAAACAGATTATGGACCTTTACTGCACACGCTGGCTGAGTTTGGATGGCTCCTGACCTGTGTCCTGCCTACACCAATTGTACGACATGACAGGTACCCAAACTCTTGATTACAGCATGTTTGGTGTCTATGGCTGAGAATTATTTAATAATTACTTGCATGCTTAAATGTAAAAGGAAGAAAAATGCTGATGATGTTAAATGTATGTAAAGCTTGAGATGTAAGTAGCATTTTCATGGAGTGCTTTGCCACATCTGCTTAGGACTACTGATTTCATTGAGTCTAATTATAAAAGTTAAAATACATTGTGTTAATGTAAACATGAAAGATTTTATTTAGGAAACTTTTTATCACATACCCAGTCCACAGCAATGAGGTTACTCATGCTTCAACTAGAAACAAGTGTTGAAATGTTTCACTAGTTTAGGAACTTGGTGAATGACTGATTTAGACCATGGCAAAAGTCATGTTGTCACAAGACAGTCATAGAGTGTTTGTTGCAAATTAGGGCAGAGAATGTGCTAATCCAGCAAGTTACTGGGCTGTTTCTCTTCTCTAATATAGACATTATGGTTCAACTCAAATATAGTACCAGACTACTGGATTTCAGGTCTCTAGCTGTAATGTTTATTTAGAGCATTGATGGGACTCTCTTCTACATCAGAAAAGCTAAATGACAGACCTGGATTCCCCATAAGGCTCCAGGTTTGCTTTTTTTCTTTTTTTTTATTCTTAAATTACCCCCTCCCCCTGCCAAAAGAGAAAAAATACAACACTAGACCAAGAATTGTTAATGCCTCCATTCTCTTTTTTTTTTTTTAAGTTCTCCGCCCATTAGATTAAGATTGCCAAACTTCAAAAGCAAACAAATGTGTTGAGGCAGGGCTTAGGGCTCATTAACAACTGTGGAATGAGTGGATGACTTGAGTCATCTTTGGATCCCAGACTTCACTGTGTTAAATCAAGACAGCATGAAAAAGATGTGCATGAAAGATTCTAAGAAAACTGTTGCAAGAAATTAGAGTTCTGCTTAAGTGATTTGACATAATTAAATCAACTCACCCCATGTAAGAAGGAGGCTTTAGTGATCAGGAAGTAGGTGCTGGGGTTGTTTGGCAGTGTTTTTTCTAATAGTTGACTTTTACCAACTGGTTAAATGCAAAGACAAAAGAAGCTGTGGTAAAATATGGCATGTTCTGTAGTTTTTTGTTTTTTTTTTTTTTTTTTTTTTTTTTGAGTGTCTCTGTTTTGCTTTCCTCTGGAAGAAGTGGTTTCCAGAATATGAAACAAATGGTTATCCTTTAATTTCTTCAATAATTTTGTAGTCTATTAGCTTTCAACATGGTGACTTTTAGGCTATATGAACTACCAGGTTTTCATAAACAGTGGAAATCTTGGGGCTTGAGAGTATGTCTTCAGAATCTGGGTATAATCTTTGAAGAATGGCAGGGAGATTTCAGTAGTCATGGTGTGTTCTGAGTCATAGGATGAGAGAATATTAAACTTCTAACCTTTTGTGTCCCACAAGCAATGTAACTGAACCCATCCCCACAGGGTTTGGGCAGCAGGGTCAGGAATGTCCTGAGCAGCTGCTGAGTGGCCCTCTGGGAGTGTCAGCCCGTGCTTGCAGCACATCAGATGGTGCTGGTTTGTACCTCAGAGATCACAGAGCCAAGGCAGGGCCAACTACAAGAGGCAAAGGGCTGTAAGGGAAAAAACACCAGGATGCAGAGCTGTAGGAAGCATTAACAGATTGATTAGGCTGGGGCTGTTCCTTGAATCAGTAAGAATGTACCAGGAAGATATTTAGGTCTCAAGCAGTGCTGTATCCCAGATGTGAAACAACCAGAGCATTAATAGCAGTGCCCATGCTAAAAGGATTGTATCCTGGCCAAATCTGAAACTGGATTCATTTTGTATCCACACCAGAGTAACTCAGCCTAATAAAAACCATTTGTTCTCTGGCCTAAATGGTTGAGTAGGACTGTGTATGAATTGTCTAATGCTTGTTATCCCATTGTAGCTTGTGAGTTACTCTTGGAAGAAACAGGATGAATCATGCCTTGTGTGCCTGTAGTATATCTCATATACAGCAATTCAGTTTGCTTTAAAAAAATGATAAAAGCTTATGAACAAGAATTCCTAATTAGGGATTGAGAATTCATGAGAATCAGAAAATTGTCTTCCTGTTCTGATAGGCTGAGTAGTGATTGATAACTACTATTTTTAGGCATTGATGTTGGTATTTAAAGAGAGAAGAAATTCCTGCATGGTTACTGTGTGTCTGCTATGAAAGATGCCATTACTGTGGTGGTGGTGGGTTATCCTAGGAATGCAAAAGTCTTAATAAAGAAGGACACTTTATGCTGCTCAACAGCTGTTTTTTTCCCCAGACTCAAAACTCTGACCTCAAAACCCAGCCTGAATATTAAGAGGTTTCAGAAACAGTGAAGCAACTAAATAAGCAACAACTTGGAATGATCTGACAAAATTATGCTTTCATGTTTACTTTTAAAATAGAATTTTTGCATAGCACTTAAAGAAGATCTTATCTATTATCCCCATTTTTACTCACTGTAGTATTTTCCTCTATTCTGTCTTCCTTCTAATTTATTGTAAAACTTTCCCTCATGGCAGATGATTTGTGAGTATTTGCTTGTAAATTTTTAGTACAGTATTACCATGAGTTTGTAGAAGTCCATACATGTTTGTCATTGAAAACTAAAATTACTTTTAAGGCTTTTTAAATTTTTCATTTAATAGAACCTTTAAGCCAGGACACTTAGTATCCCAGGCTGGTGTCTGTCTCCAAACTGAAAGTCTAGATGCTGCCCAGTTCCAAAGGAGTGCAAAGTTATTTTTTGAGAAATTAAAATGCAAAATAAATAAATAAATAAATAAAAGGCCACAAAAAACCACACCTGCATACATGAAAATAATAAAATAATTTCTCTTATTCCCTTTGGTCATTTTCAAAAAATCTTGTCTAACATCTCTTCTAAGTGTTTTTTACATCAAATATTCATGCATTAAAAAATGGATCTGTTAAAACCAGAACCATTGGCAGTACTACTGAGCTTGTAGCTTCATGGTGTTTTGGAAGACTTAAATATCAACGTGTAAGAGGACACAGTTTTGCCCATACAGCATAAGCAGACAAACAAATTGCTGGTGTTTCAACAAAAGAGTCTCTGTTGCTCTTCACCACTCTTAAAAGAAGAGACAGGAAAAAGGCTTCAGCAGCCTTACTCTGCCGTGACCTTTATTTCCCATCCCTGGTTACTGTAGTCCCTGAAATGGCCAGGGCAGGCTATGTGCAATGCACTGCACAAACACTGACTTTATGGTTATGCATCTATCCTGGCTCACCACTTAATCTGTATTTTCAAAATGCCCTGAATTATGAGGCAAACAGGGGATGTAAAAATGTGAGAGAAACTGTGAAGCTTCCCTTGCTCTGAGCACTTTTTCTCATTTAAATTCTGTGGAAATCCCACTGTCATTGAGTTCTTTGTGAATTAAGCTCATAGCTGCTTTGTCGTGTGCGGCATTTTAATAAGGTCAGACTTAGAAATTTGTTAATTTACTTCTTGTCTACTCACCATCGTGTCCTTTTTCTGTTCTAGTAGAATTTGTACAAGCTGTAGCTCAGTGTTTGGGTTTTTTTCTTTTCTCTGAAGGAGTGCAGACACTGTTACAAAATAAGCCTTAGGCTCTTCCCCATGCCAGAGGCTGTGCTCAGCCTTGTTGCTTGGAAGAGACATTTTTCAATTGATCAAAAGAGACATAACTGAGGCACAGAGAAATACCTAGCCAAGTGGAATAAGGTTGCAGGATTGCAGATTTCCTTGTAATGACATAAAATCTAAACACTTTCTTTTAATGAATGCAAATAGTGAGGTAGGGACTTTTGGAACAGGAAACCTTGTTAGGCTTAAGGAAACGAATGAATTTGTTCTCCTGCATTTTTGTTTTTCCCACAAGCTGGAGTTTTAGTTCTCTGTTCTCATCCAAGGAATACGTGCAAAGATATGCCATGACCTGAGTTGAGCCAGACTGAAAAAAAGCTTGTGAGGGGCCAAACAGAATCACAAATCCATCATCACTAACTATTGATCTGAGTGGCTGTTTATGCTGAGAATAGTACTGGCTTGTGTACTTTCTCAGAGCTTACTTCCAGAAGCTTTACAGGGGCAGGCTGTTGACAAGCTCTTCTGAGCTCATAGGAACAGTTCTAATCCCTGATTTTTCTTGGAGCAAGTCCCTGATGTTAAATGCAAAATAATTTTCAATTGTGAAACCTGCACCAGTTGCCTTGACTTCATGTGTGTGGTGGTTGACCTTGTGACATATCCATACTGAAGTAAAAGCTTACATTGTTTTAGTAGTTCTTAGTAATGTTATGCATAATAACACAGTTTTATGGTTGATAGAATAGACAGAATCATAAATACTTCAGATGAATTGCCATCTCTTTGGTGTTTCTGTTTTACTACTTTTATTTAGTGCACTCTTAAATCTGTAGTCACCCTTTGGCCAGACAATTTTAGTGTTTTATATGCTTAAGGATCTTATTGAATACTGCCCAGAAGCAGATGGGGGGAGAAGAGCTTATAAAAATGTTGTATCTGATATTTAGAAGAAAACAGGATTTTTAAAAATCTTCTTATTCTGGAGCTCTTTTCTTGAAATTGTATTACATATCTTATCAATGTGGTGACGTGTATTTCTGGTGGAAAGGTGATGGAAATCCGTTAAAACTTAGAGGATGTATTTATCACCACTACTAAGGGGGTGTAATGCTTCTGAAACATATCAGGAATATCTAGTCTGGGGAGCAACTTCACTTGTCGTGGTTATTTTTCTACAAGAATTCCCTTTTGGGAAAAGACCCAACACCTTTGCTTTGTGTACCATAGCAGTATTAGCATCTGTAAAAGTTCCAGGACTGAAGTTGTTCTTCTTTTCTTCCCCCTTTATTTTTCTTACCAAAATATTCTCTTGTTCTGCCTATGCTGGTACCTCCCTCGTATGGAACACCGGGTGTCATTTATCTCATTCTTGATGCAAAGCTTATTAAAACTGAGCTGAAGCCCTTTATCCATATAGGTGGTGAGGCAGCAAGCCTATCCTGCTGTGTCAGTTAGATGACATTTTACAACTTTTATTTAGCAGTAAATAAGTGTCATACCACAAAGTATTGAGAGATTTGCTGAACCTATGGATCTATTAAGATTGGGCCTGGTTGTTGTGATACTAAGAGGTAGTAGTATGTTGCTGCATATTTAACAGTGGAGATTAAATTAAAAAAATACTTGTGAAGGTTTGATTCAGATGTAAATGTGCAGACCTGGATTAAAAGCAGGGGCTCTGATATTTAAACTTTCAAGAGCATACATGTTAAATAACTCTAGTCATGGTAATACAAGTTACTGGTCTGTTCATATTTTCATGTGCATCACCTTAACCTACTCCTATGCCTCTGTTTTTAAAAAAATATCATTATACAACCATTGAGGAATTAATAAACTGGATAATACTCTAATCTGTCCTCACTTGTGAATTTACACCCCACCCTAAAGATGACTTCAAATATGTTAGTGACAATTATTGCCTTTAAAACATGGAAACTATTTTCTTTAAATTTTAGTGAAGGAAATCTGGCCACAAAGCAAGTGATTTTTCTTCAGAGACCTGTTATGTGGAGTTCTGCTGTCCAGACGCCAGAGGTGAGTAACGTTTTTGTGGTATTAATATTAAGAAAAATTAGTACTTCACATCATGGTAAGATACAGAAACAAACTAGACTTGAGAATTAACAGAAAAAAGAACTGGCAGAACATGGTTTTCCCGGTGAACAAGTTAAGGTTTGTGGATGTTTATTGCAGCTGGATCACATGTTATTTTTTTCCTCAGGTGTTATCTCTTAACCCATAGAGAAAAGCATGAACAGGCTAAAAACCTGTTTTGTGCTAAGGAATTACTGTGTCTCAGATGAATGTGTTTGGCTATGCTGTATTTCCTTGGAAGTCTTTAGGGAGTCTGATCAAAATCCTCCATCTCTTGCACATGAAACTGAAAACTATTTTGACCTTCGAAATGTCAACTTTCACATTTTTAGAAGAGTGTTAAGCTATGTTCTAAGGGATACTGTAACCTGCAGGTTATCAGGGTGAGGGGCTGTTGTTGGGCATGAAAATGTGTGACAGAGATGGAGGCTTTAAAATTCCTGCAGCTGAACCTCAACAGCTCCTTGTCCCTTTTGGGTGGAGCTTGTATCAAGTGCTTTGAGGATTAAGTGAGTGACAGTCTCCACATTCTGCTCCAAGTGAGGGTCACAGTTACTGCACCAGCACACTGCTGCAGTAGATGCTGCTGTGGCCAGAGAAGGGGGAACTCCTGGTGAGCTTTCCTTTGCCAGGTCTTTTGGCCTGCTGTGATGGGTTTCCATTTTTGGTTCTTTCTCGTTTTCAGTGGTTGCTCAGCCTTTCCCTATTCAATATGTCTTTTCTGTGATAACCTTAAGCAGTTAGGAAAGCTATGATGTTTTCACTCATGTCCAGCAGTGGAGTGGTAACTTCACAAACTCATTCATGGCATATAATGATATGGCAGTGATACCTAGCTGTTTCTTTCTCTATTTGTATGAATACTTCCATAATTCTTCAAATTTCTTGCATTTCTATTTGATCTTTCTGTGGGTTTTTTTTACTGTCTGTTCAGTGTGTTGCCATCATCTGTGTTTTCCTTTGTTTAGTGTTTCTAAAATATACTCTTCCTTTTTTTGTTCTTCTCCAGGCTTCTGCTTATCTCCAGCCTAACTTCCTTCTCAGTGTGTCCCCTGATAATTAGTACTTCCATGCCTGGAAGAACTTGCCTTCAACATGTACACTTCAAGTCCTGTTTGTTTTTGTCTCTGCCACTGTCTCAGTTCCCAGATAGTTCTTGTATGCTATAATTTATTTCTTCATTTTCAGAATTGGAGCTTTTGCTTTTTTGCTCTTCAGAGTTCTGTGTAGTCTCTTTTGCTAGTGTCTTTATCTCTCTCCATTCATACCCTCTCCTAAATTCTGCCAGTGGAATTTTTCCCTAACCACCCACTGTGTCAAAAGCACCTCCAGCTTTTATCTTTAAAACCTTCTGACTTCCTCTCAAATGCCTGACTTTGTAGCCTTTTCTTTTTTTCCTAATTCATTTCTGAAAGTATGTTTTGGACCACAATTTTTGATAGCAACATTGTAAATATATAAAGCAAAATCATGTCAGCCACAAAATGATGGTTTTCCTGATGCTTTCCTACTTCTTTAATACTCTGTATATAATAAGGGCATAAACTCCTGATACTTTTTCCCTTGGTAAGGCATAATGTCACTTCTAACTATGTGCCTCTTAAAAGGCAATGTAACTGTATGTCACAAGTTGGGTTCTGCCAGGAGATGTAATACAAACCAGTTCTGTAAAAATATTCAGTCTGAGGAACTGATGAATCTTTGAGACATGACTTAAATTAAAAATAGGAAGCATTGTACTCACTGTTTAAATTCTTTCACCTGTTGTAGGGTGATGAGCAGCCTTGGGTATACAAATAAAATGTGTTTTGTAGTTGTTATTTTATTGTTGTTGGAATGGGAAACGTTTGACTTAAGCATTAAACATACTCAAAGTAAACAAGAAATAGCTGATTTGCAGCCATTTACATCAGGATTCCTATGTTTGGAATCTGAACAAAATGTGGTTTTTTCAGTACCAGTGAATGTTTTGCTTCTCTACGAGAAATTTCATTATGCTGAGGTCATTTAGCTTGGGCTAAATAGGTAACTGGGCTGAAGCTGAAACATTTAGCAGAGCTACTTTTTCCTTCTGTTTTGCCAATTACCTTGGTTTTCACCATAATTTTAATCCCCCATTACTTGGTCTCTTAATCTCACAGGGTCTCTTCTGTGGATGGAGTTTATGTCCTCACAGTTCATCTCTCTTCCTTCTTGTATATTTGTGGGGCAGTGAGTTATGGCCTGGCTTATGATTTATGTGATAGTACAAAAGCTTCTTGGGTTACAAGGGCTGTACTGTCTCTGTGGAGTTTTTGTTTGTCACATACCATTTGTTTTCCTAAGAAAGAGTTCAGAGGATGAAATGCAAGATTGAACCATGCAGTGCTTCAGGGGGTTGTTTTTTTCTTTTCTCTTTTTCTTTATTTCCCTTAAGCAGACTTTTCCACCCTCTTTCTGTGACATTCAGGCAAAACTTATTTCCTTCTGTTTCTCCTGAGGCAGTGCTGTTTCCCCTTGTTTAATTTCCCAGTGTTCCCTGTAATAGCTTTCCTAAATATGTTTCCTTTAGCCACATAGGCCATTGTTTTTACTGTTTCAAAAGAATTTGAGAAAAGCTTAGCAATGTGCAGAAGGGGGACACAAACTTGCCAGAGCATAGTAAGAGTCTGTAGAGTGTTTGTTTTTGTAAAGTGTCTGCACTGTGTCCCTCATGCACTAAAATGCAGCTCTGTGCTGAGGCTGGATTCCCTGTCAGCTCCATGTGCTCCTGCTGTGGGCAGGGCAGTGTCCCCTGGCAGACATCCCCTGGTGTGGTTGTGCCATGCTGGGAGCAGGGCTCTGGGCAGGTGGCTCAGGGTGCTCCTGCCTTGCTGCCCCTGCTCCTCTGTGTGGCTCAGGGCACTGACATTGTCTCTGGAGGGGCTGCACCATCACAGATCTCAGGGACTCAGGTAGCTCCTGATGCTGAACTGAGATAAACCTTTTATTTATTGTTGTGCCTCAGAGAACCCTTAGCACAGTCTGGTAGCTCTATCAGTTGCAGAAATCATGATCTGCTTACTTTCCTTTTTGACATTGGGAACCATCACTTCAACAGCAAAGATGTCAGGCAGTCCCAATACTGAAGTCAGACAATGAATCCTGAGTTCCTCCTGTGCAAGGACTCTGTAGATCCCATTTCAAAGGGCTGTACAGAGCAGCCACCGACTTCTGTCTGCATGGATTTACCATGGGAATGGGAATTGCCTCCTCAGATAATGGCAATCTCTTGTTTCTTGAGAATTGCACTCATGATTAGAATGCAGCTACATCCAATTTATCCATGATCCATTGCAAAGCGTTTGGCTCAATTATTTTTCCCTTAAATAAACTAACATTTCAACATCCTCTTGTTTTTCAGAGGAAATCCTTAAGACAAATGACTGGGGAAGAAAAAGGCAGGGTGTCCAGCAGAAGTGTTGGATCAGACACAGCTGCTTTCTGCCCTGTAGAAACTGGACAACCACCTGATGAGTTTCACCTATCTCCTTCTAAGCAATGTTGGATCAAGGAGGGATCCTCCCATTATGGAGGCTTCCCAGGATTCAGTAGCAGTGATGGAGTATTAAGGGAACTGGATGATGGACAATTTGACCAGGAGGATGGAGTCACTCAGGTCACATGTATGTGAGAAGTAAGTAACTGCATCAAATGGACATGTACATAAATCACACAAATGGGATTTTTTTTAAAAAACTACACTACTTTAAATACGTTGGTATAATCCTATGACTGTTCCCAAACTCTTTTTTGTATTTTTGTCATTTTCCATGTTGAGTTAATCCTACTGTAGTAATAATACTACTGCAAAATAATTTTTCTGTCTTTAATAGTATAACTACATGACTTGGGTGCTCTGCTAACTTGTTAATGCTTTTGACAAGCAAGGAAGCAAAAGCTGCAAAACAGTGACAGTTTGAATTGTGTGAGAGAGAAAGGAATGAGGATGTTTAGAATTTTCCACAAGCTGGAGGAATGTTTTTGGGTTTGGTTGTTTTTGTTGTTGGGGGTTTTTTAAGGATGTTGTAAATATTGGTGGGGAAAAATGAACTGTCTGGCTGTTGTTTAGTTTTAATATAATTTTCACTTTACTTGCCTTGCCTAAGTTCAAAAGCCTAGAGAAATGTCAAGTCTTACACTAGAGTGTTAATAATTTAAGCTACATTCAGACTTGGTATGGACAGGAAAAACTCAGGAGGCTGTAGGTAGGTAACTTGTTCCTGGAATATAACTTCACCTATGCAGTTTTCACAAGGTTCCTTGTACATGTAAGCCAGGAGTTTATAACTTGTATTATAATGATGTGTTCATAATGTACTCATGAGTGGAAGTTAAGAACTGCTCTTCCCTGAAAGATAACTGCAGTCTGTAAACAAGTAGTTTGAGAAGCTCCCTAGGAAGCATTGAGAGCAGAGTGATGCTGCTAATGCATAGGAGGAAGATGTAGGCTGAACTTCATAGGCAGTATTAGATGGATGTATATATAAAATGTCTGAGCTAAATGTATCTCACACTGGATAAAGTGTATTGAGCTGCATCCAATACCAGACTGAGTGGTCAGAGGAAGGGATCAAGTTGCTGTGCTTCCATCCCTGCTATGGGGAGGGGCTGCTTGCATTAAGGGAGGTTAATGCTGGCAAGGTGCTGTGGAGAGAGGAGCAAACAGCAACTGCTTTTGTGCTGCTGTCTGGAAAGTGTATTTTACAGAGGAGAAGCTGAATAAAAATGCATCTCCAGAAGGTAAATGTGATTATAACTACAATGTGCATTTTTAATTTAATTCTAGAGGCAAAAAAAATATATAAATGCTCATCATCTCTAAGCTAGTGTAAAATAATTCGGTCAAATTAAGTCAGAACTGAGCAAATGTATTCATAACTCTGCTCTCAGTGTTTGCAGTACAGCACCCAGGGATTTTGGTACCTGTCTTTGTGTGTTGTGCTGCAAACATGGATGTCATTAATCATTGACCTACAACACCCCATTCCCCATGGATGGCATCCCACCAGCTGCTGTGCACTCTGCCTAATCCACAGTGGTGGATGCTGGCACTAAATGCAGTGGGCAGATTAATGCAGTGACTGGAACACCAACAATTAACTCCAAATAAGCACCCCAGGAGATGGCCAGGAATAGTGGAGGTTCAGCTGCACTCTCAGAGCTGTGCAGCAAGAACATAGCTGCTTATTTCAGTAAGCAAAACTAATTCATGCAGAAAAAAAAAAAAATTTATAGGGCAGGGTGTGTATGGAGAAAACCCATTCTACCGACATAATTGGCATAGGGGGAGCTTGAAATAATATTGCTTTGGAGCTGCTTCCTGAGCTATTTACAAAATTCTTACTGGCAGACTTGCTTATTTTTCCTTTGAAAGAACAACTCCTAACTGTAGCAGGTTGGGAGGTTTTCTTTCCAAAAAATCTACAGCTCTGGAAATTAGGCTTCAACTTCTTTTTCCCATTGCATGCGGTGGGGAGTGATGGGAGCACCTCCAACAGGAGGTACAGTAAGGAACCCCTCTGGCAAAGGCCCTTCTCCCAGCTTTCCCACCAGCATCTCGAGGTCAGGGATGTGGGGCATGAGCCTTGTGTTCATTCCTGTCTGGGGCACTGCAGGAGGAGGATCCCTCTGCTGGGCTGGGTGTCCCTGCAGAGCCTGCCCAAGTGCTGCTTTCTCTTGTGGCACCTCTCAGGGAGCACTGGTCATGCTCACAGGCAGCAGGGATCTCCTCCATGGGACACAGATGGGCAAGAAATATGAAATCCAAGTTACAGCTGTCTCTGGCAGAAAGCCAGGTAACTCTAGCATGTTAAAAATGGAGCAACAGCTGGTCTCATGCAACCTGGAATATGTTGCTCTACTTGTAGAAGTATTTTTTAATGAGTTATCCAAAACTTGTGTGTAATTTTAACCATTGGTCATTCTCCATACAAGTTCAACCTGTAAAATGGGCAAAAATTGGTCCAGAACTCCAGTTCTGAATAGTTCAAATTAGAGCTTTTAAAGTATATCAAAGAAATAACCTTTTCTAAAGCAAGATCCTTGCTCAAGATAGTTAACATTAGTGAACCCTAAACCAAAACTGAGCTGTAAGTATTTAAGTAAGTTATAAAGTAGTACATTTAATACATTTAGTACAGTTACTTTTTCTAGAATGAATTCATTGGATAAAAATTAATTTTTAACTAAGATTTTTCCATATCACCTGTTGAAATGGCAGAAAATACAAATAAAATAATATCTTTCTAAGAGAAATATTCTCCTTACAATTGATGGGATGTACAAGAGAGACTCTTTTAGAACTAGGGTGGAAATGGTTGCCCTGGATATCTACAGGCATCATCACTTTCAGCAAAAAAGGCTTCTTTTAAAATGAACTAAAGCCATATTCTTTTTCAGTTATAGCCCTCAGTTTTGACTATGCTTTAGTCCTTGCTCATGAATCTCACAGCTGTTGACAATGCTCCACACCTCTGGATTCCTTTCTTTTTAATGCAGTATAACTATGCTAAATTGTTTCCTCTGAACCCACACAGCAATTCCTGGATTGTTAAGGACAGCTGGGTTTTTTAATGCCATTTGTCTCATAGTATCAAAGTAGCCTGTGCTGTAGAAATATCCATCTGAATTGTTTGCTTTTGGCAGTCAGGGCACGTTGCTGGCTCAGCCTGTGTGAAGGCAGTGGAAGAATTATCTGACTTCATGCACTTGACCACTCATCTTCCTAAGGCTTGGATGCTGAAACTGAAAAAATTGAAAATGCTTCTAAAACGAGTTATGGAAAATCATCTGGTTTGTTCCTTGTAAAATATTCTGAGACAACTCTTACCTTACTTGGATGAGTGAAAAAGGGAGGGTGCATTTTGGGTATAGGAGATTTGATTTCAAATCCTCATCACCTGGCTGGCACAAACCAGAGCATTAAGGTTTGCCTTTACTAGTGTGGTGTACTACTACTGTCCACTAAGTAAAGCAGCTTTGTAAGTCAGAAGAATTCTCAGAAAAAAACAGTAAGTACACTTTCTGTAGTCAATAGCAAGACTTCAGCCAGGAGCCCTTGTGTTTGAAATGTAGTAGGAAAACCCCTTTCCTGGTTGTGACAACAGAAATGCTCTGCAGCTATTAGAAAGAAGGCAGCCATATTCATCAACCTCTGCAAAAGACTGTTTATACTTTCTGATGCTTAAATTGTTTGGAGAGGAAATAGTTTTCTAATGTTTACAAACAGGAAGAAACTGTCCACAGTTAAATATTTTGTACTTTGCTTATAACTGTCAGAACAGTTTATTTACATACCTGGTCAACTGCAATAAATGGCTGCTTCACTTGTTTTTGGTCTGTAAAATATTTTCTTTTTGTATAGGTTCAGATCTTTTCTGTAGTGCATATAGGAAGGTTCTCACCATTAGAAATACTTAGCAAATCAGTTCCCAGTTCATAGTGTTTAGCTCACACTGACATTAACTGGATCAATGTATACCTTGCCTCAAGTTAAAATCAGCTTTTTGCAGTCTTGTCTGAACAGCAAAGCCTGATAGAGTTAATGCCATCTAGGAAAAACTCATTAGGTTTTCCCTGTCCTTAGTATATTCATCTTTGGAAGGCAAAAAATGGAGATTGCTGTCTTGACAGCTTAACACCATGGCTGATGTGCTGGAAGATGTGCTAAGCCAAAGGTGAGGAAAAACCCCAGTGACAAAGGAAGAAGTAACGTGCCAGTGAGTCTTTGCTTACAGCCTCTGTGAAATGCAGTCAGAAATGTGCTTATTCTCTATCTGAGGGCCTCTTGCAGACCTGTCATATTTTAACTGTGGAACCAGCATGTTCTGATTTGAGGAGTGTGTAAATTTGAGGTCTGACTTGCAAGTTCCTAATGAGTATTTTATTTCTCTGCTTTGGAAAGAAGAAAGACAACCTGACTTGAGCACTCCTTGGAGCAGAGATGGGGGAGCACCCAAGGGAAACAGTTGCTGTGTTCTCAGACAACATGAAAAAAGAGAATAACTTGTCAAAATATAGTGGTATGGATAAAGTAACAGTTTAATTTTATCCTTTTTTTACAATATAATTCAAAGACAGTCTCAGTTTCCCTATGATGTAAAGTCTAAATTAAACCTGTTAATATTTATTAGACAAATCAATGGTTTGCTTAGGCTAACTGAAGTTTTATGGTACCATCCAGGCACATGTGTGTACACAGTACTCATGTAAACAATAGCAAGGGAAAATACAAGCAGTGTCTCACTTAGACCTTATATAAAATCAGCTAACTATAGCAAGTCAATTTTACAGTGCAAATCTGAATGAGAATAAACAGGATTCAAACTTCCAGAGTTTTGTTTGAAGTTAAACTCTTAAAGCATAAGAGGAAGAGGTTTAAAATTTTAATGCAGTCCTGAGCACCACATCATTTTCTTCAGTTTTGTAGAGGAAATGTAATTAGCAACACCAGTCCCACGTTTTTGCCTGTCCCAGTCACCATGGCCAATATACACATGCAGAGTGACTGTACAAAGCAGCCACACATGGATGGTTCTAGAGCAGACAGCAACGAGCTAAATACATTTTACTACCTCCAGAAAACATCCTCCTACCTGCAGTACAAACTCCAAGGTATCTATCAAAATCAGGTGACCTGGTCTATACAAGGCAAGTTACAGCTAAGTGTATAGACAGTAACTAAAGCTACTTCACTCTGACAACATCTCATGCAATTACCCTGCTGACAGTTAAATACAATGATAAACATGAGACAAGAAGCTGCTGAAGAACACAGCTGTTGAAGTACTTAAGCTTAGTCTCTCAATTTTCTCATTGTTCATATTCCCTTTACATCCAGGTGATAACAGTTGCTTGAGGTGTGCTTGATTCATATAAAGAAAAATAGAATTTAAGGCATGTTTAGTATATTATGGAAAAACGCTTAGTAAAAATATGTGGACTCCCTTCTTTCCATGTAAATGTAATGTAGAAAACAAAGTGTAAATTATTGAATCTAGCTGAGCTAGAGCATTCTGACCTGCTGAAAGAAATAAAGAGGGCTCCTGTCAACCTCAGAGAAACAAGCTAACTTCTTAAACAGCAAAGCAAAATCCATTCAAGAACACTGCTACTGCTTTTAGACCCTGCATTCATGTACACTTAGCAATATTTCTCTTATATGCATCTCTAAAACATTTAATTCTATCTTTCTAGACAAAATACAATTAAGCAGCACTCATGGAAATTGTCAGTTATTGCAAATCTGCAAACACAACTTGAAACAGACAGGGAAACTGATAGGGAACCAGAAGCATGAATCCCAGTCTTTCCGTCAATATGGTTAAGGTAAATGAAGATAAACAAATGTATGTTGAAAACACAATTAACTCTTGCAAAGAATCAGGTTGGATATTTCAGGTATGTAGCATGTTTTGACTAGGAATACAAGCAGAGACTGTGCCAGTGTGTTATGTAGTGTAACATGAACAGCTGAGGTATAATCTGTAAGCAGTTGCCATAAATATGCACAGGTATTCTTTAGAGAGGTTGTGAACTGGAGAACAGCAGAAGTCTGCCTTAACAGGAACAGCACCTGTCCCCTGCTGCACACAAACCTCCACTGCTGACAAAAGAAAAGTCCAGAAAGTGTGTTAGATATATATCAAGAATATATATGTTCAATACCATAGTGAAATTGTCCTTTTGGTTAATACTATAGATCCTGTTAGTATCTGGATATACACATACAGTAATATGCATGTCCAGAAGTAAATCTTCAAAGCCATTTAAAAAAATAAAAGGTAAATTAGGAATAAGCTACATTGCAAGAAGCTTCCTGCAGAATTATATATTTAAGGTGATAATCTTTGAACTAAGACTTAATATAGCTACTGCATTACAAAATGGCTTGCTGTGAAATCTCACTTTTGCCCCACCCAGTCAGACACATCTTCAGGATTGTAATTCAATGATTGTTTAGCAGCATTTTTAGAGAACTGTAAATTCTTTTATTAACAGGCATTATAAACAGATACTACTACTTTTATTTAAAAACCATGAGTGCCACATAGATGAATATACAGCTCATGAATAACTTAGAAGTATTTCCCATATTAAAAGGCAATGCACACAGCATACAAAAAGTATACTAATCAAAGCTATGAAGATACGTGATTGAAGTGTCTAAAGTGATATATACAGTACATAATTAATGTTTTGTTTATATTCAATACAGGATTCTGTACTGCTCTTGCCATTATGCCTCACTCTCCCCTGACACTGAATTTTGCACTTCTTCTTCCAAAATTGGTACAATCAGGTTATCCTTGGACATCAGATTATACTTCATCACAAACTTAGTGAACCGGTGACACAAGAAAGTTTCATTCTGGAGGTGAAAAAAGGGAAGAAAACAGTATGTACAGAAGGATTATTTTAAATCATTATGAGGAACATGCTGAACAAAAAGCCTGCTCTATGTAATTGTCTCATTACATTTACAGGTCTTAGTCAAACTTAATTAGTAAAGTCTTTGCTTCTTTTATATCTTTACTGGTTGCTTATAGTTACTACAAATACTAAGGAACCTACTGAAACTGAGGCTTCAGTCACAGCTCAATTTAACAGCACTTAGTGCATGTAGGAGGAATTTCAGAACCGTACTTTTAAATATTGAAATATATTCTTGTCTATCTCCAACACAACAGGGCACAATCATTTGTTCCAGAATCCTTCAGTGGGATTTGGCAAAGGTTCCATTTTATATTTAGCTGTACCTCTTATCTCCTTTCTATCTATTAATTTCTACTTTCCCATTAAAAAAAGTTACTGGTTGTGCACAAGTTGCCCTCAATTACTCTGATTCTTTACAATTACACAATTAGAATTCCTTAACTGTTGTGCAACATACACAAACAGGAGATTATATATTTGTAAGCAGTACTAACTGCACTCAGTGCTTGAATACATTCAGAATTCTTAAATACAAGATGAATTTGAGTTGTCTGTAGAAAAACCTCCAATTCTGGCCTTTTATCTAAATGAAGGGAAACCACAACTAAATACACTAATCACATAAATTAGTTTCTGTGCATATATGTAACAGCTTTTCAGTTGTTACAAAACTGGAATCTACTGTAATCAATCTTCATTTGAATATAGATCTTCTAGTAGGACTAAAATATTTTATACAACTTCATCACAGCTGTAACTTCAGTAAATATCCTGCTTTCAAGATGTAATTTCAAACTACTTACTTCATATTCATCAAATATCTGCCGGTGATGGAAGTAAGCGTGTGAAAATATCCTGTAAATCCTTCGGCACACTGATCCTAATTTGGCTACAGAGGATTCCTTTATGCTAACCCTGTAAGCAGCAGGACAAAGGTTACACAACTGCTCTAAAGAAATGACTGCTAAGGAACATGTTGACATAAATTTTGATTGTTCAAACTATTCTTATATATATAATTGCATATACATATATATATAATTCTTATATATATGTATAATTGCATATTAAATTTAGACTTGTTGGTGCAAGCTCCACATTTACAAATTGTACTCTGACTGCAAAGAAGTTCTGCCTGTAATTAATCATCATCAGTAATTCTGGTAAAGGCTGGATCTCTGGTTTCTAGGCTTTATGGGCAAAGAAAAAAAGAGACTTCCAGGTGCACCTCCTTGTCTATACTGAATTCCTCGAGAAGCACAATTTTGACTTCTCCAGTTTTCTCTGATGTGACCTCCCCATTTCAGTAGCCTGTCTCTGTCTTCTGTGATTGCCATGTCCCCCAGTAGGTTGGTGTTGGCTTCTGGAGGGTTTTGGTGCCTGTCCTGTTGAAGGCATTGGAGGTGCAGCAGCTGTCCAAAGGCCATCCTCTTGTCTATGTGGGCACTACTCCAGTGGGAGCCCCATACCACTAACAAATGTCACTAAAAAAGATTTTACCTAAAAAGCATCCCTTAGCTCCAGTAAATGCCAAACTATTTGAATAAGCCAGAATTCTTCCTCGGTTTAAAAGTGGCAATAGGCCTCCCAACTCCTAAGAGCTGCAGGATTTTTGATAGTTCCAACAGTAGTCCATGAAACACGCATTACACTTCTCCCTGGGCTTTGTCACTGTCTTAAGTTCCAGCCTCCTCCCTCCTCCCAAGAGAAAATGTTTTTACCTGCTGGGGAAATATTTATTGCTATTCAGAAGACATGCAGCTCCATCAAGTGTGTGCCTGGTGTAGTCTATAGCAGGACACTACAGAAACAGACAGTGAGTGAGCACATGAATAACACTGTCAGAACTTCTTTAAAAAGAAACATTTAATTATATTTTCTGATGCTTTGAACTTCATTGGTCATTTTTATTCCCAGAAGTTTCACATAGCTTGTCTAAAGGTATAACTATATATATAAATATGTATAACTGCATTCACTCCTTAAGTGAGTTCTTTTCTCTGCTTCACAACCCATGAAAATCATTTCAAGAAAAAGTTACTATGGCAATACCATTATGCACGTGAGTAGTGAATTTTATGCCTCTCCTTGAGCAAAGCTGTATAATAAAAATACATGCTAGGAGTACACTGAAAGGAAAGATGATTGTTACCTCATTTGTTTCCCACACAGTCAAGTTGCCAGACTTGTTCTTTTACAGGCTCTGAAACCAAACCTGCACCTAAATCTATCAGTGCTTTTTCATTTGGCAAAGAAAACTAAAATCATACATGTAATTAAGTGTGTAACAAGCCATCCCTGACTCTACAATCAAGTACACCTAAAGGAAGAAAAGATGAACTGAGCCAGACTGAGAGAAAGAATGTCTGTCCATTGTCCATTCACCAATTTTAGGAAAAAGTCTTGCCATCTGTACATTTCTCTCAGCAGTTCAAGGTTCCATCAGCCCCAATCTGACCATGAGTTAGTGGCTACTGCCATGGAAAACAGGAGATGAGTGCTGCATGCTCAGAGATAAAAAGAAGCCTGAAGTTCTCCAGTCCAGCTGAGGACCACAATGCCAGACATGCCAAGGTGCTGACTATGGAGAGGGGTTAAAGGAGAGAGTGGGAAGTTGGCTAAATCCAAACAGCTCAGGAAGGTAAAAGCAGAACAAAACAAGAAAAAAGACCTTACAGGATAGAAAAGATAAGGTTAAAAAGAACAAATATCTTAGTCTGGAAGTTGAAATATAAAGATAAATATGACAAACTGCAGTACTATCGTAACCAAAAGCAACAAAGACTTTCTGAAGGGAAAAAATAATAGATGTATCAAGTGGTTTAACAGAAGATCTGAACAAAGTTTAAACTAACTGGACACAGAGGAAGACAAGCTAATGCCATGCTGATAAACCACTTGACTAGGAACATCTTCATGGCTCCACCACCTTTTTGGAGTAGCTGCCCCAAGAATGAGCACATGCAGGCACGTTTGGAATGTCAGGTTTACACTGTGGATCAAGGCCAACGTTTGAAGATGAGAGCCCATCCTCAGCATGGACTCTTCTATCAGTTAAACAAAGAGCTTTTTTCTTTGAGTTTCAGGCAAGGTCAACACCAACCCAGAGAGAAAAGGGGAATGTGCAAAGCTGCTAATACTGAGGTAAAAAAGCAGTTCCTTTTACCTCATCCTGTTCCTCTGTAAAACACTACAGAATGCTAAAGAAGGGTAGCTCAAAATTATATTCTTAACCCACATAAACTCTCAGTTTGACTAGAGTTTGACTAGAGAAGCCACCTCTAACAGGCTCCCCATGAACCTATGAACTGTGAAAGAAAATTCCTGCATCACTGGAGTCAGTTTTCCAAAATACATCCGTACCTCTTTGGGAGTTTTATGAGCTGCACAAAGAAAAATCCACTGTTCCGTTGCTGTCATCTGAGTACATGTGTCAGGGTGACATTCACTCTGTTAAAACAATTGTTCAGTTAAGAAAAAACCCCAGCAGCAAAAAGGAGCTGATCTTTTGAAATCACTTCCTTGCCCTGCCCACCCCCCCAAAAGGGTTATTTGCCATATGCCCTTAAAATATTACAAAACCTCCAACCACTGCTTAGCCCAGCATGTATATATTTGGAAGAAAGCTCTGCAATCTACACAAAACAAAAAAGTCTGCTCCCTGACAAAATGTCTCAAGAAAAGAATTACCTGAAGCTTGACAGCTAGTCCATTGAGCTCAAGGCAGAATTGTCTAAAAGAAATTGAACACAGCAGCATCAAAATCAGCTATTTGTTTCGTCACTGCAAGTATCTCATAGAAAACAGCTTAGACACTCTGATCTTCATACCAGCAGATGGTTTTCTTCCTCAGCTAAACAATTATATTTTAATTCCTCACTGACAGCAAAGGCTGATTTTAACATATCATTAGTGGAAGTATTGTACTGCAACTTAAAAAACAGAAGTGGACAAAAAGGCTTGTTTCCTTACAAGCAGAAAAAGAACTGTAAAACATCCTGCTGTTCTTGCATATTTGTCTGGTAGTTTCAGGAAAAGCACTAGGAGCAACTGGAAATCACATTACCCATTAGTGGAGATGGAGAACTGACGATACTATGAGAAAGTGCTATGGAAATTCATGACTGTATCTTCCTATTCAAGAAGTGAGGTACAAATAGTTTCTTTAAAAAAAAGATTAAGATCAGAGCACATTATAAATCTTTAGAAGTAACATGGAATTCAGAAAATAATACAAATATTTAATAGTGGAAAAATCAAGTTTCATTTAAGTTAGTTTTGATGTGTCACATTCACATAGATTCACTTCCAGCATCAATTAACAAATCTTAGAACCAAGACAGCATGTTAACAACAGATGGATTTTTACCTTAAATGTTCATACTTCCATACACCTTCATCCTGGCCTTCAGGAGGTTCAAGGATCTTATCAATGTTGGAACAGTCGGCCCTTATGTTTTGTTGAATATACTGGGGAGGGAGTAGAAATAAAACTAGATCTTGTTGTAATTACAGTAAGAAAGTATATTTAGAACATTACATCTTAATTTTTACCTAAATTATTGACAGACTAAAAAATTCAAAAGTAGATGGGCAGGGTAAGGAAACTGGTATTAAAAATCTGAAAAATGCCTTTCTTCAATTAAGAAAGGTAAAAGAACAGAGAAACCCACAGCATTTTCCTAAATCCAGACATGGGAATTTAAGTTATTTCTGCAAACAAAATTAACCATTAATTTATTAATATACGTAGGTGCTTAGCAAATTCACTGCTGTGCAGCAACACCCTAAACAGATAAATATCAAGCCCTGTTCAATTTTATATACCAGAACACAAAACTGCAGTCATTAAAAACATTTCATGTAAGTAGCAATACCTGCTGGACAGCTAATGTACTATCCATTTCTTCAAAGGATTCATCAGGCCAGTTGTAGAAATCCTGTTTTGAAAAAAGAAAATTTAAAGCAATGTAACAAAACCAGAGGGGGAGGAACAAAGGCACACAGCCTACAATAAGCCTGAGCATGCAGGAGTTGATACAATTCCAGGAAGCTGCATCTGAACAGAAGCAGCACACAGTCCTGGCAGGAAGAGGGAGAGGATTTCCACTCCCAGCACTGCAGCAGCAGCAGCACACCTTGAAAGGAGAAGCTCTGCATGGCTCGGCAGGTGAGCACCCCCGCTGTGACTCCCAGAGCCTGCATTTGTTCCATGAAATACAGCACACAGCACCCACTGCAGGTGCCAGACCAGGCAGCCGTGGGCAAGAAGAGGTCTGCAGAGAGCAGCAGCTTACTCTGCTTATGAAACTAAAGCTCCCAGTGGTGACACAGCAAGAAAAACATCTCTGAACTGAGATCACGCAACGCTGTGCTGGCCTAACCTGGTACCACATTCCCACCTTACCCCTAGTAAGGTCAGTATGCCTTAATTAAATTTTCTGGATGCTTATCAGCCTTGTTAATGATAAAGCCTTGCTGAAGTTTCACCCCAAATCCAGCTGCACCTGTGTTCTGCAGCAGTCCACATGTGCTGCACCCGTGATCATCCCAACCACAGGCATTTTCTTACTGTGCATTTTTCACATCTAAAATTTGGTGCTACTCCCTCATATCATGCAGAGATGCTGCAAGTCAGCTTGCTGTAGTCATCCCAGCAGGTGCAATGACTCAATGAAAATGTCCCAACAGCAAAGCCTGGCAATCTGTTCCTGAGAGAGCAAGTCAGCTCTGGCAGAAATACCTCAAGTGCATATCCACTGTTGAAATATCATTACCTAATTGTATTTGCAAACTGAACAGCTATACCAGTGTCATCCAAATAAAACATTAAATACAGCCACACACAAAGAAAAATAATGTCTATGGAGAGAAATTATCACTATACACAAAACTCTAATCTACGTGAATTTCATAACAGTTGACCAAACCTAGGTCTATGTCCAGCTGTTTTTCAGAATACCTCAAATTTATCAAAGGCACACATCTTCTCATACAGGAGACATTCTGTCTCCTTCACAGATTAAATATGCATAGAATGACCTGCTTTACAGGATTGTGTAATAATTTTACCTCTCTGCTATGACAAAGAACAGGAGAAGACACTTGTCATACACAGCTCCTTTTCCACCATGAGATCTCCTCCCAAAAGCAGAGGGGAAAGTCTCACATAGAGGATTGACAGATCATCTCTGAAATAATCTAAAAAATGCAGTTTCCGTGTTTGAAGTGTGCCTGTTCCAGCTGACCATGAAACCTCAGAAACAAATTAATTCCATTTTGATTAAGAGAAGCGATGTGACACCAGAATTTCCTTGTGTGCAGTTACGTAAGGGAGGAATGACATCCCTCTGGGAGGGCAGGCAGGTACGGTCGCTCTGACGGTGCCGAGCTCCCCCCGGAGCCCAGTGCAGGGTCATCAGCTCACTCCCGGTATTTTCAGAGCAGGAACAGCAGCAGTGCCTGACAGCACCGGGGAGCCGCCCTGCCTGCACCACCCTGCGGCGCTTCCGCCCGGCTGTCGCAGGTGTTCGTTCTCCGCCCGGCCGAGGCCCCCGCGCTGCGGGACGCGGCGCCTCCCTCGGCCGGCCGGGCCCGACGCGACCTCCGCTCCCAGCCCGCAGCCTGGAAGCCCCGGCGGCCTTTCCGCCGAGCCCGCGGGGAAGGAGCCGCCGCCGTCCCCGGCCCGCTCCCCCGCAGACTCCGGATCTCGTCCGCTGCCCCGCGAACAAAGCGATCCCCGCAGCGGAGCCGCCGCCGCCCCGGCCTCGCTAGGCCCGGTGCGGCTCTTGGAGCGGCCCCCGGCACCGCCCCGCCGGCCTCTGGGCCCCGCCGGCGGCGCTGCCCATGCCCGCCTGCCCGGCGGCCGGGGCGGCGGTGGCCGTAACTCACAACTCACCTGGGCCTTGGTGCCCGGGCGGTTCCGCCGGAGCACGGCCGTGCCCTCCGCCATGACCATAGCGACCGCGGGGCCCGGATGTGCCGCGGGGCCGCGGGGCGGAGCGGAACAGCCGCGGGGCGGGGCGGGAGCTGGCTCGCGGAGGGAGGAGCGGCACGGCCAGAACAGCCGCGGCGCGCGGGTGGGAACGGGAACGGCTCTCGCGAGAGAAGGCGGAGGCGGCGCGCGGGGGCGGCCGCGAGGGGAGGCGGTGGTGATGAGGGCGCCCCATTCCCCGTCCCTGCCCCTTCCCGCCCGGCAGCGCTATCGCGCTCTCCTCTGCGCGGCGCTGGAGGCCGTGGATGCTTCCCTGTGAGCGCGGTGCCCCGCAGGTCCCTCGGTCAGAGCAGAGTGCTGTATTCCTGAGACAACCCTGACACCTGCACACACACACACTCACAGAGCCGCGAGTGGGGAGGTTTGGGGAGGCCGCTCGGTGCTGCGCGGCGGGACCGGTGTCGCAGCGAGTGACCCGGTTTGTGAGGCGAAGCCTCGCACGGAGATTGACGGGCTGAGTGGTTATTGGGAAATCCATCGTATTTCATCCCGTTTGATCAGCATCCCCCCGCCAACCCCGGCTGTGCGTGACCTCACCCAAGGTTAGTCCTCGCTGCTGTCTGTACAACCGAGCCCCTGATGCTCTGTACAACCCAAACTACAAGGATGTGTATTTAAAAATTATTCAGAGTTCAATATTCAAGTTTTAGTTTAAAAATAATGAGTAAAGCCCCACCCTAGCAATAGTTGTGTGGGGCAAAATAATTTTAAAGTAGGTAGGAAGCCTTTCTAGGTCTCCAAAGGCAGGATTCAGACCTCTGTGAGCTTGGTGTGCAGAGGGCACAAACTGCTGTGCTAATGGCAAACAGTTAGCTCAAGTTTCAAGGGTTACTGAACCGGGTGTTGACTCTATTTGCGAAGAAAACAAAAAAGACACTGTTACCTCATAGCTGGCTGATAAATACATCTCCCTTACAAGCAAGTAAACATTTTGAAAGACAGAGTGATTTATAGTATTTCTGTAGGGTAAGTGAGAAGAAAATTATTTGAAAGTTGTTCTATTTCTCTAAAATACGTGGTAGAAATGAGTGCAGAGTAAAGAGGGGTGAATTGCTTCTGTCTGTGTGCGAGAACGATGAAGCAGCGAGGTACCATGCGGCACCTCCCTCACACAATCGAGGAATAAACGGTGGCAGCTGTGGGGTATTTCCCGCCAAGTGGAGAAGGCTGCTGGCTGCCTGCTGCTGTCCCTGTTCCCACCGCATCTCAGGGTGAGTGCTGGTTGCAGTTTCCCCCTTCACTCAATTGTTATTTTTGCTATAAATAACACGTTAAAACTCCTTCCTTCTACCCTGTGAGAGCTACAATTTGTGAAACATTTCTTGATCGAAAACACTGAAAAGTCTCTAATTAGGCCTTCCCGTCAGAGAGAGAAGTGCGCTTTGAATGCTGACTTGGCTTGGGCAAGGCCGTGAGCAGGGCCCTGCCTCGTCCCGGAGGCCAGGCCGGAGCCGGGAGCGGGACCGTGGGCGGGCGGCAGAAATGGGTGACGGGGTCAGCAGTGACCGACGCGCGGATTCTGCTGCGGGCAGAGCAGCTCCTCTCACGTTACACTGTAACGCGGGGCTCGGCATTCCTGCCTGCAGGCGCCTGGGGTCGGCTTGCACTAGTTACTTTTTTACTCCTGGCCTGCATTCCTGCCCCAGGCATGTCAGGGATGTCAGCTCTTCGGGTTGTGCGGCGAAACCCAGCTCGTGTAAGAAACCATCAAAAGGTTTAAAATACTGTGAGAAATTGGTGTATTGGAATGAGGAGTAGAAATGTCCTAGTACCTCTTTAGACCAGCTGTACTTCAAGGTTATTTTTAAATGAGATTTATATTATTATTAGCCAGTTTCAAAACACAAGCTGTTCTAGCTGCTTGAGTCCTTCAAAATTCAGCAGCTTGTTTGCATTATTTTTTATTGTTGTGGTTTGGTTTTTATTTCCCTATCACCATATTCAAGGTTTAATCTTAAAGCACAGAAAAGCTGGGGACTTGATATTTCCATTTGTCCCTGACTTTTATTTCATGGCCATCTTGCTTTTAACATGGAAACAAATCTGACGGTGAAGAAATACCTCACAGAGAAAAATATGTCTCTGTTAGTTCAGTCTGAAGATGGTTCATGTGCCTGCAGAAAAAAGGAAAGAAATCTGCCTCATTTATTAAGATCTTAAATTCTATAGGGTTTTCTTGTGCTGCTCCTTGATAATTAACCCCGTATTCCTGGAAGATGTTTATTATTTTTATTTCATTAAATCTCAAGCTGTCTTTGAATAAAATCTTAACAAGAGGATTTTCAGTTTTGGGGTTTCAGCTGGTCCTCATCTTATGGCCTTCAATAGTGAAAATTTGAATATTTGGTCAAAATTTTATCAACCATGAATGTGCTGTTAGGGACTTGTCTGTCCTTTCTTCTCTATTGGCATATAAATGTTCCATCCTTTTCTTACTGTGGCAGGATAACATAACCAGGGTGAGAAAAGCTCTCTGAAAACACTGCAGCAGCTGAGAATGGAGGCTATTCTGAAGTGTTGAGAAAAGAAAGTCACAAAAGATGGGAGTCAACCTGGTTTCTTTGGGATTCAGACAGACTGAAGAAAGACTGAAGACTGTATCTCCTCAAAAAAGCAGGTGGGGCAACATGCAGCATTTACACCAAAACTGCAGTTTTTAGATCATGTAGAAAACAGTGGAAAGAAGCCTAATTTCCTACAGGAAGAACATAGTAAAGAGAGAGGGTTTGTGACTGTCTGTCCTTGCCTGAAGATCCCGAGGGATATGGGATTTGGCACACAGCCCTGGCAGTAACACAGATGGATCACCTTGGCTGGGTGGCAGTTGCCTTGTCCTTGTTTGCAGTGAGAGCCTTGAGGTGCAAGGATGGAACATTCCTGTAAATCCAGCAAATGTTCCAGTGTGTCCTCCATGTAATTAGGCCTAGGAACACTATTTTTCCCCCATATCCATAAATTACTTATTCCCATGAAGTGTGACCTCTGTTTTTAATCACCTACGTAAACTGTACTAGATACAGCCATGCTAAGTTTAATAGGCATTTTATATTTTATTTTATTTCTATAATGAATAGGCATTTTATATTTTAATAAAATCAAGCTGCTGAAAACCTGCTGGGCTGAAAGTGGAGCTGGGGGCAGCCAGGTTGTGTGGTGAGGGCTCAGAGGGATCCTATGCAGTTCATGTCTTTTACAGCCATTACAGAAAGAAATGGTGAAATTTTAGGCCTAAATATTTCTCTGTTGGCAGTTAATTCCTACTGCACCTTGAGATGGGGTATAGTGTCTCTCAGCCATTTGTAAATATTTTAAATACCTTCTCCTCTTTGCTGTGTGATTGCAGCAGACTGCCTGCCTTATCCTGGGAGATAAAGGCATGCTGGCTGCAGTGGGAGATAATGCTTCACAGGGAGTTTGTGTTTCATTACACAATCAATTGTCTTCCAAGGTCCTTGGGGTGTGATTATCTGAAGTTTCAGCTTGAAGGTGCAGTGCTGTAACTACTGAAGTAGAACTGCAATAGGGCAGATTTCAAAATGTAGGTCTTTTATACTAAAAAGTGTATTTTTATTAATTTAGCATTTTCCCTGTCTGTCCACAGTTCAGTGCAAATTTAACCCCCAGAGCAGTGCTGGTTTGTCTTCAGCTCCAGAGCAAGCAGAGGTAAGCAGCCAAGAGCAAGCACCCCACAGCAAAGGGGAGCAAAAGCCATTGCAGGCAAGCCTGGCAAACGCAGCTCCTGCTGGAATGGCTGGGTGACCAATGGCATCTAGGGAAAAGCCTGGCTCCAGCTGACCTCTGTGCTGTGCAGCTGACGGCAGGGACTTTGTGCTGGCAGAAAACACATTGTGTTTCAAACTGTGTCAGACCTTGAGTCCCTCCCTCACTGCAGCATCTGAGTGGAGATCTGAAAAATATTTTGTTACAGTTCTTACTGGTACCTGTGGAATAAGGGTTATAATGTATCTAATAGTGCTGCGTTCCAATCAGCATGACTAGGATGAGGGAAAAGTGAAATTTAATTGCAGCCAGTGAAGTTTCAGGGGCAATAAGCCATGCACTGACTGACTTCACTAGGATTACCCCAAAAGCACCTTAAGGCGCTTTGTGTTCTTGGGCTGCACTAGATCCCTCAGTGCACCCCAGCTTTGAAAGCCTCCTCAGGAACAGTGCAAATCTGAGTGCTCCTGCACCTACAACCCTGAATCCTTGTCAAGGCAAGAGAAGGTGGCCAGGAATACAGAAATTTAATTGCTTCAGCATGACCTAAGTCAATGCCTTGCTATTTAAGAATGGTGTGTTAAGGGTAAAGGAAATGTAATTTGTCAAAGCAGGTCCCTCCTGAGTTAAGGGAAAGCTCAAGATCTGGGTGTGATGGTGCAGTAATCAGTAAAGAAACTTCCTTTAAGATCAGCACCAGCCCCACTTCTGCTTGATTAACTCCTAGGGGAGGTTTTTTTATTTTCTATTGGTAAAGTTTGGTGAGTGATAAGCATGAATAACCATTAATTCTTATCTGCTCCATCTGGGAACTGGATGATTCTGTTACAGCACAGACATGACTGGTACCAAGCTCCTTCCAACTGCTGGGGGGGCAGGCTGTTAGTGTGCCTTAACCTTCAGTGCTTCAGGGTCTTCAGACAGAAGTCAGAAGAAGCCATGCTATCTCAGGAGTCCAATGTGCAAGGGAGCTGGATAAAAGTCCTCAGCAACACTGCATCTGTCTGGTAACCATTTTAAGGTAATTTTATACAAACTTGGTGAAAATAACATATTACTACCATTGAATGGTGCAGAGAGCTCATTACACAATTGAGACTCAGTTTCACTGAGCAACAGCAGAAACTGAGACAGAAGCAGAATAGTTTTATCAGTTTATTGTAAAGACCTTTACAATCTCAGTACAGAGATAAGGATATAAAATGATGTTGTTTGGAATAATTAAGGCTGGTTGGTGGTCATCCAAATTTCACTGTTCAATGGAACTCAACAAGCAAGAGCAACTGATTTCTGACTGTACATATTTTTATTTGTGTTCCATCGTTACAGTGAGATCACAAGTTATTTCAAAGACTCAATGCCTGTTTATTATAAAATAAAGGACATTATTTACATGATGAAAGAAAAATTTCAGCATTTTAGTGGAATGGATGACTGATACTGCAGCAGGTTTAGTCCACATATTTCCCAAGAATGTCACCATCTCTAAACAAGTAGTAGTCCTGTAAAGAAAAGAAACGTTAGCTTCAGTCACATAAATATTTTTCTTGTTGTGCAAATACTGTCTTGTTCTGAGTCAGCATTATTGCAGTAATTAAGTAGAAAACCAAAAGCAAGCTAACCAAGAAGTCAACATGTAGAGCTAGTCTCGAAAAAGTTCTTTTTGTTCCCAAGATATTCTTTGGAGAGCTACCAAGTTACTATTTCTAGCAGTGGGAAAGCACAAGAACTGTTAGAAAACAGTTCTGCAGGCCTTCCCTGCCAAAAACAAGGATGCCCCCAGGAATTCCTAAGCCTTTTTGGATTCCCTCTAATATGCACTTGACATATAGAACATTTTGCCCACCCAGCAAAGGTCAGGTCAGAGGTTCCCATGGTTTCTGCCTTTATGCAGGGGCACAAGCAGCAGTAGCACAGCTGTCAGAAGGTGGCTGGATCCAGCTGCTCCCTTTCTTGAATGGTGCCAACAGCACAAAGTAACCACAGTATTTATCACTGGCATTTCAGGAACCATTCTGATTTGCACCCACACAGTTGGGAAACCTACCTTATCTTCCAGTACGATCTTTGTACCACCATATTCTGGGAGCAAAACCTTTTCACCAACTTTTACACTCACTGGCTGAATCTCGCCATTCTGAAAAAAGAAACAAATCCTTACTTTTCTGTAATAGAATTCCTCCAAACTACAACAGTCCACCCATGTACAGAAACATTCTGGAAATCATAACTCTGCATTTAGTTTTGACTGTAAAGACAAGTGTGAGGTCTTTGCTTGACACACTGAATAGGACTTCACTTAAAGAACCATGAAACCCCCTTGTAAAACCAAGGGACAAAGTCCATCTCCATATTCTATAACCAAGGAAAATTTCTCTAAGTGCCAGTTTAAAAAGTACCTTCCCATTCCTTTAACTGTGATCAACTTGTCACTGTTGCCATCAATTCACTTGTTTAGAAACACCTAATAGAGTTTAATTAAATTTTTGTACTACAAGCAAAACATTAACACATTAGTCAAATATTATCACCATTTCACAATATAAACCATTAAAAATCAGATCCTGACACAAACCAGCCTGGGATGTAGAGAGGGATTCATGGTAAAGAAAGGCCAAGGCAATGTGCCCAGATTGACATTTAATCTGTTTTCCAGAGCTGCTACTGACTGAACACTGCTCTGGTGGGGAACCAGCCCTTCTGCTGTGGAAGCCCCCAGGCACTGGCCTTTGTGTGAACTGTCTTATTTCCATATACATATCCAATGTGCAAAATTAACACTTATTCAACAATTGTTTATTCTGATTGCTGACTTTCCTTAGTCCAATAAGCCTAATCCTTACGGACAGCACAAGGCTGTCCATATTTTGCACAGCACAAGGCAGACAATAAATAGGCATTTTATATTTTGTGGAACCCCCACATTCCAGGGTTCCACCCTGCTCACAAGTCACAGACATTTGGGCATGTAATAATTTTAACAAATTTTTACTGCTAGTCCCTCAAGGTTTTAGCTGAGATGTGATGAAACAGGGTATCACACAAAACACTGCCTACGTATTTAAAATAAACTAACACCACCAACACCTCCCCAAAAAACCTCCCAGCACCAACAGCAAACAAAAGAAACCCCACTCCATTTTACAAATTATTAAAGGAATGCTGGAGTTCATTTCAGGATAGCCTGATATTTCTACCTGGTTTTTGCATCCCCACTTGCAATTTCAGCCATCAGAGTCATCCATTTTTGTGAGCCATCACCACTTCTGCACTATAACCATCCCACCCTTACGGAATATTCCAGCTACCACCACCCCATTCATTACTGGTTCTACCCAAAGGGAATGCTTTGGGTAATTACCTTTCCTCTGCCTCCAGATCCAACTGCTACTACTGTTGCTTGTAGTACCTTCCCTTGGGATTTTTCTGGTATCATGATTCCTCCTTTGGTTACTGTCTCAGCCGCACATCGCTCAACCAGTACACGATCAAAGAGGGGAAGAAATTTCCTAAATGCTTTCCCTGCCTGTGGAAGCAATTGTATATTGTAACAAGACAGTCACTACAACAAAAACTGCAATTAAAAGGAGTTTTAAAAACCCTGACACATAATGTTTTCTCTTTTGAGAGAGATGAGTAGTGCAAGACAACTGCCAGGCATTTATTTAATAGCAGCAAATACCAGCTCTGATTGCATCAGAAACTCCTGAAGGCACAGGCAGATGCTGGGCAATCCTGACAATTCAGCTGTAGCAAGATGCACTCCAGCTGGGGAATAAACCACCCACGGATGAGCAGACTCCTCTGCCTGGAAAGGCCTCTAGGCTTTAACACCAAGCCCTTAGTTGCAATAGCTTGGTGAACACAATTATTGATTATATGAACTGCATTTCTCCAGTTCACAGCCAGATCTAATGAAGATTAAGGGCTCCCTGGGAGATCTGCACCTATACTCGTGAACAGTTTACACTGAAGAAGCACAGGTCCAGCCAGGTGCCCCACGGTCAGTCTTTCTTAGGTGCTTCCAAGCATTACTCTTGCACAAAAAACATAGGTGAGAATCTGTAGCCTGAGCCACAGTGCTGTTACTTATACCAACTTCTACAAACAGATTCAGAAAAAATTATAAGAAAGTTCAAGTCAAGGCCCTGAAAATGAGAAGGTAGGCATCCTTCTAGCTCAACTGCTCTGGTCTCTGCTTCTGCTTAAGCAGAGTCAAGGTGAAGAGTTTTTATTAAGTCGTTGGGTTTTTCCCTCATATTTGGGTTAGGTTTGGGGGTTTTTTTGCCACTACTTTCTGCTATCTGTCTGCATTTCAGAACCAGCAGTCTAACTGCCATAGGCCAGATAAACGCAAGCAAATGCACTTATCCCAACGCACGGGGGTCAGGAAGAAGGAACTTGCTTTGATTTAGAAGGAAAGATATGGCAGGTTGCCAAGTCACATGGAGATAGTGCTCCACTGGACAGGTACAGAGCCCACGCTCTGAGAAAGAGCTGGAAGGGCCTGGCATCCGTGTGCCCTTTGCTGGCACTCATCGGGATCCACGCACACTTGAGAAGGGGCAGCAAGCAAAGTCACGGGCAGAACACGAACAAAAGACAGCACATGGAAAATGGTGTATTTGACTGCTGCCAGCAGCACAGGGATGGAAGATAACCAAGGGAAAAGGCTGCCAGTTGTGTACGTTTCCATTCTGAGAAGATAATATCGCTGACCCTCCTTTTTAAGAGCTATTCTACGTTTACCAGAAATAAAGCTGCCAGACTTATGACCATCAATATTTTACACTAAGTTTTAATTCTTCACTATATTATTATCCTAAGAATCAAGTATCACTGCGAGAACAAGGGCAACTCAGTGAAACTCTCCTTCTACTCTATAAAACAAAACTTATAGAAAAGAGAGCTCCGGAGCGTGGCACGGGTTTCTCGTCTATCTCCGCAGAGACCCGCCGTGGCCTGCGCGGCCCTGCCCTGCAGCGCTGCTGTCACGGGGCCGCTCCCGTTACTGCGGCGGGAGGAACCCGGAGCTCCAGCGTGTGCGCAGCCAGAAGCAGCCCCGGCAAACCTCCCGCCACGTCCGGCCCGCAGTCCCCGCGCCTGCCGGGGAGTCGCCTCTGCCCCACGGACTGCGTGACCTTGCGGCGCCGCCACCCCCCGGCTTCACCTTCCCCCCGTTCTCCGCGACCCAGCGCCGCCCCCGGGCACGGCAGGGACCGAGCACACCCGTGCGCGGCTGCTCGGGGCCCCGGCAGCGACCCAACCGCGGGGAGGAGCAGGGGCGCCGCCAGGCCGTGCGGGCTGTCTGTACCCGCGGCGGGCAAGCGGGGTGGGGCGGGCAGCCCGGGAGCGGGCCCGCGGCAGCGCTGGGGAGATGGCGGCGGCCCCGGCACTCACCATGATGCTCCCGCGCCGCCCGCACCGAGTGACCGCGCCGCCGCCAGCACACACGTGAGGAAGGTCACGGCGTGCGCATGCGCGACCGGCGCCCCGCCCCGGGGCGGAGCATCCCTGACCCCCTCCCCCGGGCCCGGGGACGTTTAGGGCCGCTGTTTTTTTTCAACCTCTGCGGCGCCATCCCAGTCCCGGGAACGGCTGCGCCCCGGCGGCACTGCAGACCCGCCGCACAGCTCCCGCGGCGCCCCAGGCCGGGCCCCCCACGGAAGTGAGGTCAGCTCACCTCTGACCCGCGGCGAGCATGAGCGTTCCAGAAGGTTCTGGAATCGCCGGGCCCCGGAACATGAATTGTTCATGGTACAACCCTTAGCGCATGCGCATTGCTAGCCCGCGGCGCAGCGCGGCAGGCGGGCTGTGGGCGGTCGCGGAGGCCATGCTGGTTCCGGGGCCGGGCGGCCGGAGCCGCACATGGGCCGGCGGCGGCGCGGGGGCGGGGCCGAGGCGGTGAGTGCCGAGCGCCGCCCGCCGCCGCCGCCGCGCCAGACGTACCCGCGAGTCCGCAGAGCCGCGGTGCTGCTCCCACGCTGCCGCAGGTGAGCGGGAACGCGGCCGGGCCGCTGGGCCCGCGCCGCTCTGCCCGGCCTGGGGAGGGCGTGGAGGCCCTCACCCCTTTGGCCGCGGTTACCGCGGAGGCCGCGCGCTGGGAGCGCCTGGGCCCGAGCGGCGGAGCGGGGGACGGCCGTGATGCAGGCGGTGCACCCGGGTGGCGGGAGCGGGGCCTGCACCTCCCTGCGGGCCGCTGGTGGCGCGGCGGGCCTGGCGGGCGGCGGCGGCGGGCGGGCGGCGCTGACCTTGCTGCGCGTGTCCTGGTGTAGCGCCATGTGCCCGCGGGGCCCTGCCCGGCGCGGGGGCTCCGGCGGGCCCGCGGTGGCGGCCGCGGCCTTGTCTCTCTTCTATGTGTCCTTGGTGGCCTAGCGGGGTGAGGGAGCCGTACCCGAGCTCCCCTCGGCACAGCCCCGCTGCTGCAGCCGCGGGCAGGCGGGCGCGGCCTCCGCGCTGAGCACATGGAGCCGCGGGCGCTCCGTGGTGCCCTCGCCGTGTCCTGCCCCGCTCCGGGCGGGAGGCGCTCGGACGTGCTGCAGGCCGCGCAGGGAGGATCTCGGCGGGAGGATCGGGAACACTCAGCTCGGTACTTGCCGGTGATTGTGTGTCTTGGTTTCAGCCGGTCGAAAAATTAAAGATTCATCCTGCCTCCTTTATTTCCTAAATCTGTTTCCCCTGTTTTCCTGTAGAAGTAGCTGCGTAAAGCTATAATGCGCTTTTTTTATTTTGTTTTTCTCTATGTTTCTTTTAATATTTTAGACATGCTCCGTTTATCTACAGTACTCCGTCAGATCAGACCAGTGTCCAGAGCCCTCGCCCCCCATCTAACACGAGCCTATGCAAAAGATGTGAAGTTCGGAGCAGACGCGAGAGCTCTGATGCTACAAGGAGTAGATCTTTTAGCAGATGCTGTAGCTGTCACCATGGGGCCAAAGGTAATTGAAGACTCGGCTTTTATGTTAGCACAGACCTGGCCGAAAATACTGTAAGAGAGTGGTTGTTGGGTTTCTCTCGGTGGAGCCGGACGATTGTGTTTGCAGAACTGCAACGCAAAGGGGTTGGGGGATGGACAGGCTCCTGCAAGCAGCTGTAGTCTCATGTCCACCGAAAGTGGGACAATAATGCATATGCTTTTTGTAGTAACAAAGTAAAATTGCTTGGATTCCTGTGAAAGGTACATTATATTCGTCCAAACAGTTTGAAGGTTAAGGAGATGTGCATAATGTGTTACCAGCTCAGTTGATAACCTGTAACAATGCAGTAGATAATGTAACTGTCTGTGTCGTGGGGTTGGTTAATTAGCATGTGGGTGGCTTGGTTGGATTTTTTTTATGATGCTTGTTTTGTTTATTTAATTTTTTTACGAATTACAATTTTGTATTAGTTTACCTTTTAAATATTAACAAGCTTTAAAAAATATCCAAAGTGTAATGTTGAGTTCTCAGTTGGCTGGTGAATATTACCAGCCTAAGTGAAATTTCGTGGTAGAGGCATTAATTTGTGTTACCCTATATTCTGTCCTGTAAGGGAGATCTGGGTCTCTTGGAAAACCAGCTATGGTATTCTGCATAGTCATGCAATGTGCACTAGGGCTTGAAATGAGATTCCTCTTTTTGAGGAGAAGACACTGATTTTCTTGGGGTTTATGTGAATATCTGTTCCATGTAACAAACATGTGCATGATAGTTCTTCTGAGGGCTGCTTGGTCTCTGTAACATCATTTCATGTATTTTCTGCACATTTTTCGTGCTCTACCAGCTTCATTCAAAGGCAAAAATGCCATAAAGCTGAGCAGGTGAAGGTTAAGGAACAATTATGTTAGGAAACTGTGGCTACTTCCACAAAGGAACAAAGTTTAAGTGTAGTTGGTTAATTTAACTTCTGTTTTGTTGGATCAGGCTACTCTGAATGCTGAAGCATAGTTCTAATCCACTGGCTAAAGGGCAGTTGCTGATGCAACTTCATGCAACCTTTGGGGATTTTTGTTGGTTATGCTGTGCTTCATGTAAAAACGGAGGGGTTACTCCAGTGCCTGAGTCAGCCTCTGGCATTTTTAAGAAACATCAGTCTCGTGAGGAAACCTCCTCTGGGCCTGTTCTACCCGTTCTACATTTTAAGGAGCCCAGTTTGTAGTCTCACACAATCTTTTGGTAGTGCTCCAGCATGTTGAACAGAACTGGTTTGTGTGGAGGCTCAGCTTCCCAATATACCACACCATTCTAAATGCCTGTGCAGTTACTGGTGGTGTTTGTTCCCTTCTTCAGGAACACAGACAGGTGTTTTTGCAGAGAGCAGGCCCTTTCATGTGATTTGTTATCTGTAGGTTTTGGTATGCTCCTCTTCTCAGAGCTGCAAACCAAACATTAGGAATAAGACCATATCAAAGTACAAAAGAGAATTAAGCAAACTAGGAGACATAATATGAAAAGTGTACTAGTAGCAGGCTCCTCCAGAGAGGAGTTTTCTTACTCTTGATTCACTTTTATATTTAGAAGTGCAGGTCAAATAAGATAGTAGTAAGGAATGCATTTTGGCATAACTGTTCCATGGCACAGAGGGAAATTTCCATAAGCTGTTCCCCAGGTTCAGCCTGAGGAACTGAAGCAGAACCTTGAGGCTGCTGGGGTGGTTGTGCTTCAGGAGCAGCGAGGCCTCGTGCCTGGCGGGCAGCCAGGGCTGGTTCAGTCATTGAGGCAGATGTGGGTGGGCTCTGAGCAGGGGAGGGGCTCCGGGCACCACAGCCCTGCCCGGGAATCCTTGCCCGGCTCCCCTGGCATGTGATCCCACCCGGGGCTGGCAGAGCTCAGGCTGGAGCCGGACCTGACACACCAAGGGAGGGACAGTGCTGAGCTGGGCGCTCGCTCTCCCTTCCCTCCTCCAGCAGCTCCAGCTCTCAGGACAGTTGAGCAGTTTCAGGGCAGCAGTAAACCAGAGGGGCTCCTTGCGTTTCTGCTGCCTCCAGCTCAAACTGGAACGTGTTTGTTTGGGGCAGGTATTGGCTATTGGATTCACCTGTGAACCAGCAATGGCCTTGTGCTGGTGCATTTGCCTTGTGGTCCCTGTACGGTTCACAGTTTCCCGTGTTAGCTGTGTCTGTTACTTATAATACTCCAGCTTTTCAGGTGGATCCAAGTGTGAGTGAGAGGAGAAAAGCTTGGTAACTTGCAGTGGGTGAGAAATTACTGTAACACATTAATACAAATTTGAAGTGTTTTCAGTTGTCTTTGCTAATCACTATTTACTAATCACTACTGAGGTTTGCAAGTCTGCTTTTTTCCTTCCAGCACATGTAACAAATTGAGCCTTTGTTTTTCAATCGCAAAGAATGTTTATTGTGATCTGATAAATATTTAAAAATTTATTTGAATTGCTATATTTTTAATTTTGGGTTAAAATACTGGCATTAGAGGGAATGTCTTCAGTTTTTTCTCTAAGGTCAGTGTTACTCAATTGCAGACTTCAGCAGTATGGCTGAAGAATGGAATGTCATTCTGTGGAAGTATAAAGCCTTTGAGCCATTTTTCTGGTTTTGGAGAACCTTGGTGTTAAAGTGTGTGTTTGAGAACTCCCAGCTGAACACCCTGTGTAAGGTGTTCAGCTGCCACTGTTCAAAATTCTCAGCTGAGCTCTTGATGGTAACATGCTTTGGGTTGGTTTGGATTTAAAATTTGGTTTTTATCCCCCTAGGGAAGAACAGTTATTATTGAACAAAGCTGGGGAAGTCCCAAAGTGACAAAAGATGGTGTGACAGTAGCAAAGGCAATTGACTTGAAAGACAAATACAAAAACATCGGAGCCAAGTTAGTTCAAGATGTTGCCAACAATACCAACGAGGAGGCAGGAGATGGTACCACCACTGCAACAGTCCTGGCACGAGCCATTGCCAAGGAGGGCTTTGAGAAGATCAGCAAAGGAGCCAACCCAGTAGAAATCAGGAGGGGTAACTTTTTCCTGTGTTTTTAATGTTTGATCGTTGTCTTTTATTTTTCATATCCTAAATTTGACTTGTTTTCTGTTTGAAGAGCCACCATGAAGGGTTTTATGATCTTTGGAGAACACAATTGATGTTTTATTATACTGCAGACTCTGAGCAACCATTAATTTGTCTGATTTTTGTACTATTTTACATGCAGTCAACTTATTTAATTTGTTGTAAGTGAACTCCAATTAAAGCCATTTCTGCATGTAGTTAATACAATAGCCATGTAAACAAATCTGTTAGGAATTTCAATCATGAGAAGATTTCACACCAATTTCAAAAAACCCAGCACTGCATACACAAATGACAGTATGGAACAAGTTTGGGTTTGAACATGCAAACAATGCATTTTTGCAGCGTGGACTTTTGTTTGAAAGGAAACCTGTTTGTTGTGGTAGTTGGGTGCTTGGTTTGTGTTTTCTGTGCTCTCTACCTTGTTTTATTCACTCACAAGTGCCCTGTTCATCCTCAGGGGTGATGCTGGCAGTGGATGCCATCACAGCTGAACTGAAGAAGCTGTCAAAACCTGTTACAACTCCAGAAGAAATTGCACAGGTAAGAAAAAACAGACAATAAAATGTAGTCCAAATTTAGGCAGCTGTTTCTCAGAAAAAGGTTTCTGAAATTAGGTTTGATGAAGTTAGGTTGTGTGTGTCTTGACACTGAGTACTTTTCTTTATACATCAGAAGTAGTCTTCAATTGCACTGCTAGAAGCTCATCCAGAAGTGGGCAGATTTTTTCATCTTCAAGTTTCATTCCAAAGTATGGTCTTAAAACATAAATGTGTGTACTTGGGAACTGATGGGAGCAAAGCTCTGTTGTGAGTGGAAGTGATGGCAGAGTACTGAGGGTGTGGCAGATCTGCTGTGGGAAATCAGGTGCAGGTGTATGGGTGATCCTGGGTTATTTGTGCCTGGGTGTGAGTCCAGGCAGGGAGTCTGGCTCTGTGCTGCAGCTGCCCAAGGGCCTGAGCCCTCCTGCTGTCAGTGTGCTGCATTCTGCTGCCCTGCCTAGGCAGAAATGTCAGCATTGCACATGGTTATTCTGATTTTTTTTTATCATGAGGAATCACTTTGCATTGGGAAATGAGATTAGATGTCTTATTCTTTCAGGTTGCCACAATATCAGCAAATGGAGATCAGGAAATTGGCAATATAATCTCTGATGCAATGAAAAAAGTTGGACGAAAGGGTGTGATCACTGTCAAGGTAAGAGCTGGCCAAGTGACTGTCTCTGCTCTGTTAGGGCTGGCTTCTGTCATGTGTGATGCTGCTGCTGCAGCTCCCATTCCATAATTCCCACCATAATTCCTCCCCAGCTCCTTTAGATCAGAGTTTGATCACAGTTCCCTCTTACATTCTTCCTGTTTTGGAGAGAAGCACATGAAACCGATGGGGGATCCAGAGCCTTTCAATCTATTGTGCATGATATGCCAAAACTGTACTTGTGCTGTTGGCAGCAAACCAGAGAGATTTTAATGCAGACTTTCTTGTATCTAAACAGGATGGAAAAACTCTAAATGATGAACTGGAAATCATTGAGGGTATGAAATTTGACAGAGGCTACATCTCTCCATATTTTATTAACACAACTAAAGGTGAGTTACAAAAGTTATGTCAAACACCTCCAGTGGTTTGTGTCAGTCAGAAATAATGGCACCTGTTAAAGGCTTTACAGTCCCTTATGCTGGGCACCACAGCAAATAGAGCAGGGGCTCCTTGCCCATCAGAAACTTGAACTTGGTAAAAGCTTGGAGTGTTGGGGGTTCCTTTCCTTCTCTGTAAAGTGTTCCTGTGAACACAGGCTGGCCTTGCAACACAGCAGAACAATGGAGAATTGAGAGTGCAGTCTTGGAGAAAACAAGTTGTGTTTTCCTTAATGCAGTTGGAAAGTGCAACCATTGCTCCAAAGCACCTGCTGAAGTTAAAAGAATGTTTGACATGTTTTTGTAATGGAACTGCTCAGATAATGCATGTTGTTTCTGCAGGGCAGAAATGTGAATTCCAGGACGCTTATGTTTTAATCAGTGAAAAGAAAATCTCAAGTGTACAGTCCATAGTTCCAGCTCTTGAAATTGCCAATGCCAACCGCAAACCTTTGGTCATCATTGCTGAAGATGTTGATGGAGAAGCCCTCAGCACTCTAGTCTTGAACAGGTGAGGACTAAAATCCATTTTTTTCTATAGTGTATGGCTGGTGTTTTTCTGACCTGTGCCAAAGAAACAGCAGCTTTTAACACCACCATGCTTTGTATCAACTCAGAACTCCAGTTGTGTCCTAACTACCTTTTTGAGAACAACCATCTCAGTTTGTGTTTGTCTCTTTGTTTGCTTGACTGCTAGAGCTGCACTGAAATAATTTGGCTTAGTAATTAGACTCGTTCTCTGAATTTTTGTCTTTAGACTGAAAGTTGGCCTTCAGGTTGTTGCTGTAAAAGCACCAGGTTTTGGTGACAACAGGAAAAACCAACTTAAAGACATGGCGATTGCAACTGGTGGTGCTGTAAGTAATGATGTTTTCAGTGGATTTGTGCTCCAAGGGATGTTACTGCTTTTCAAGGAGGAAAATACTGTGTGTTTTTAGGTCCTTGGCTTGTATTTGCTGAGTTGCAGGCTGTATTCTGTTCTTTCAAAAATGTAACAGTAACTGATATTTGAAACTTCCTGTTTTTTAAAACACAGTCACTGATAATTGCTGTGTAATGCAGTCCTGGCCAACCATATGTCCTTGTAACTGACTGAAGTCACATGAGATCTCCTTGCAGGAGTTATGTTTTTAAGGGGAAGGAGGAACTCCAAAGCAATTGTTGCCTCCATAAACAATTGCTGGACTCAGATGTTGCAAATATAATTACTTTAAATGTTTGGAATTGACTGAATGAATTTTCTTACTACTAAATTTTGCATATAGTTGATGCGCTGATCAATGTCCCTTTATGCTACCCTTTTTTAATAGGCACTTCAAAATCATAGCATGATATTAGGACCCAGAGGATACTTTGAAATAAATGTTTAAGGTAATGGCAGCACAAAACAACCAACCAGTAAACTGTTCTTCAGTCAGTGACACGTCAATATCTATAACATCTCAAAATACAAGGAGATGACGGTGACAGGACCAAAGGAAACACCATGAAACTGTGTCAGGGGAGGTTGAGGTTGGATATCAGGAAGAGGCTCTTCACCCAGAGGGTGCAACTGCAGTAATGTGGTTATTCTGCACCATTAGCCTGCTGTATGTGTTCATGTACTTGTAGATAAAAATACCTGATGTGTGAGGTACCTGTGAATTGCAGCTTTTCACATAATTTCTTTCAGGTGTTTGGAGAAGAGGGTTTGAACCTAAATGTGGAAGATATTCAGCCTCATGACTTTGGTAAAGTTGGAGAGGTCATTGTGACAAAAGATGACACCATGCTCCTCAAGGGGAAGGGTGAAAAGGGTCAGATTGAAAAACGCATTCAAGAAATAATTGAACAGCTAGAGGTTACCACCAGTGAATATGAAAAAGAGAAACTGAACGAGCGACTGGCCAAGCTCTCTGATGGAGTAGCAGTATTGAAGGTATGAAGAACTTGGTAAAATCATGATGAACTAAAGCTTAGGCTTCTTGAGTGCTGAGCTACAGAAGAAGACTTGCCACTGTGGGAGAGGGTGTGTTGGCTTTCTGGCACTTGTTAGGCATTGGCAGCTTAATCTAGGGGCAGCAGTGCTGTCCCACCTGGGCTCTTGCACAGCCCTTGACGTGTGGCTTGCTGCTCTGCTGGCAGGTGGGCGGAACCAGCGATGTTGAGGTGAACGAGAAGAAGGACAGGGTCACCGATGCCCTGAACGCCACCCGTGCGGCCGTGGAGGAGGGCATCGTCCCAGGGGGTGGCTGTGCCCTGCTGCGCTGCATCCCAGCCTTAGATGCCTTAACTCCAGCCAACGAGGATCAGAAAATTGGTAAGCAAATGACTTGGAGATGTGTGTGGAAGTGATACAAGCATGCCTTCTCCTGTCCTGAGGCTTTATCAGGTGGCTTTCAGTGAGTTTCTAGTTACTTGATCTTGGGAACATCACATTTCTTTGGTGTGGCGGTCTGTTTTTGAGTGGGAAGGAGCTTTTTCACTGCATTGCTTACTGGACTCTGTAAGACCCAGTAGCAGTAAAGCAGGAGTATCCAAGC
Source organism: Setophaga petechia (assembly GCA_024362935.1). Lineage (NCBI taxonomy): Eukaryota > Metazoa > Chordata > Aves > Passeriformes > Parulidae > Setophaga > Setophaga petechia. The sequence continues at coordinate 27,932,421 of JANCRA010000005.1, forward strand.
AAATGTTGATAGAGCAGGGAGCTGGCTGTTAAAGTCTTTGCAGACAGACAAAATCTAATAATGCTCAAGAGACTGTGTGGCAAATGAAATGGAAAAAGGCTTTGTGTCATATTGTATATAAATATAGAGAGTAATAATAATTCTTACTATTTTTTTGTAGAAGTAAAACCAAAATGTGCATGACTCTCCTGCAGAGATTCCATTTGTTGGCAAGTGTCAAGTAGCAGGGAACCTTTCCTCCTGGAACTGACAAAAATAGCTTATGTTCTTGCTTGGAGGGTTTTCTTTGTATTGATCTCCAGCACTAGGGCATTCCTTGGCAGTGGGAGTGGTGTTTGTACACGGAGCTCCAGCTATCCTGTTTCTTGCAGGCATTGAAATAATCAAGAGAACACTGAGAATCCCAGCAATGACTATCGCAAAGAATGCCGGTGTTGAAGGATCATTGATAGTTGAAAAAATCCTGCAGAGCCCGTCAGAAGTTGGCTACGATGCAATGCTTGGGGACTTTGTAAATATGGTAGAAAAAGGCATCATAGACCCAACTAAGGTAAACTAAAGGTCTTAATTCTCAGCTTTGCTGCCTCCTACCTCCTATGATAGTCAGCAGGTTTTAAGTAGTTTCTTGCTTATTTTTAGGTTGTGAGAACTGCTCTGATGGATGCCGCGGGTGTTGCATCTCTCCTATCAACAGCAGAGGCAGTGGTGACTGAAGTTCCTAAAGAAGAAAAGGAGCCAGCAATGGGAGGAATGGGTGGGATGGGTGGAGGAATGGGAGGTGGCATGTTCTAATTCCTAGGGTAGGGATGCATCATGAGCTGTGCTGTTGAAGACTGACAGTTCTGACTTCAAAAACTTGAGCTATCAGTGTGAGAGGATGGATAGTGACTGAAGTGAGGCTGGTGTTGAAAAGAATCACTGTAACCATCAGTTACCGGATTTCATTTAACACACGTGTAATTGTTTACAGTCATTGTCCATGCCTACAGATAATTTATTTTGTATTTTTTGAATAAAGACATTTGTACATTCCTGATAACTGGGTTGCAAGATCCATCTACCAAGGTCCTGATTTGAACTTAATTACGGCACTTGATATTCTATTTCAGAATTTCTTGGTGCTTGCCAGTACTAGAAAGAACTTGGAAGCCACTGTGCGTGAGACTAGACAATTGTGTACAAAGTAGGCAAATAGAGTTATGTGACCTTTATGTAATAAACTGCTCAAAAGTTACAAAATGTATCACCTCCTTCATCTGCACACCAAGCCATAGTTATGGGAGAGCCTGGACAGCCTGCTGTTGCTTCTAAGATGTAGTAGAAATTGACACTTATGCTTGAAAAAATGACAGGGCATTTCACTCCGAGAAACATTCCTTTGTCTAGAATGTTTCTCAGAAATGCAAGTGCTTTAATTTTGGTAAGAAATATCTAAGCTGAACTGCACTACAGTTCTTTGAAATATTAAACAATGCTCTGAAAACAAGGCACGTGCACTGACTTTATTTTGCCCTATCTGGTTATTTCACGTGCTGGAACAGGCCCAGTGCACCTTTCACAGTCCCAGGGGAGGAGAAGTGCCCTGAGGTATCAAACAGGTGAGTCTTTGCTAAGAAAGGGTTTTGTGGTTTTTAGATCCTTCCTTTGCTCAGGTGTAATATGTGATTACCTCCTCACCTTGAGCCTTCCATTCTTACCTTCTTCCTTTCTGGTAAGGGGTGCAGGATTTAGTGATTTTGCACTATAAATGTTGCTTTGCCTCTGTGTTCTTTGACCTGGCACCACCACTAACATTGTGCAGTCTTCTGCTTTCCAGCCTGCAGAACAATGTTGTTCCCAAACTTGTGTATGTTTATACCTGATTACCTCAATCAAAACTGCTTTACAACTTCTCAGTTCTGTACAAATGACCTTAATCCACCTGTTGTTTTCCTCAGCTTCCTGCCCTTAATAAGAACTATCCTTCCACAGATGGGATGTGTGACATTCTAATTTTAAGTAAAATTATCTGAAACTCTTTCAGGGGTGTCTTTATTTTGAAACATACCTTTCTATGTTATTTAATATGCTGTTCTTAATTAACCATATGGATTACATGTGCTGCAGAGAAAGGACCAGCTTCAGCACCTGGCTTGAAGCTTCACCTAATTTCAGTAAGGAAATTTGGTAATGCAAGGCAGCATAAAGTAAGGATTTAGAATCTGTTCAAACCTATTCACTTGGTTTTTTCAGAGACTGGGAAGAGAACATTCAGGAGTAGAAGTACTGAACATGTATGTAATCAGGATGATATCACAGTGGGAGTATGGTACTGAAAACATGATTTATGATGACAGCTGGCCTTGGCTGTTCTTGTCTGCAAGGAAGCACAGGGCCTCTTGTTAGCTGCTTCCAGGGAGGACAGCACAGGTACCTGGTTCTCAGAGGTAAACCTTGCTCTAAAGTGTTCTGTTTGCATTAGGTGAGATGGAGGTAACCAAAGTGCAGCGTGTACCAGGGAAGGAGTGGCAAGGACAAGTTCAGCCTGCCAAACGTACTACAAATTCCAGACTGGTGCACTGGGCACCACTGGCTGTAGCTGAGACTGCTGCTCTCAGATTACAGTGCTCCTTGTGCATTTCATCCTGAAAATGAGGGGAGTTAGAAAGCAGTTGCTGGTCACTCTAGGGGCAGTGGGAGATCCCTGACTTACCTCTGCCATTCATTTGAATTCAAAGCACCACTCCTCAGTGGCTGCCAAGCTGTGCCATTCTCTGGGAAGCCAGTGTGTCAGTTGGCCTCTGCCTGGGCAGAGCTGGCCGAGTTGATGCTCTGAAGTTACATTCCCACCAAGCTGAGTTAATAAGTTACAGTGCTGAAAAACGCCAGGAGCTTGGGTAAGGCAGAGCTTGGGCTGTGATTCCAGGAGCCGTTTGGAGTTAACGGCAGCTGAGATAGCCTGGGTTACAGGAGCTGCCAGGTGTCTGGTACTGATAAGGCTTTAAGCTGCGCTTGATTGCAGCTTTTGAACATTCTATGTCTGTCTGTCTGAGCAGGTGTGTTTGGCACAGGGTAAGATCACACCCAAGCTCAGATAAGAAATGAATGCCCCAAAGGAGGAGCAGGGCACTTTGTACAAGTGAACTGTACAAACAAGTTTATAGCTGAGGTTGTTACAGTTTCCCTTTACGTCTGATGAACTTCATGCAGCATCAGCTCCCGAGGGATGCTGGTTTCTGGGCCGTGGAGTTTGGATGCTCTTCTTTCAAAGGCAGCCACCATCTGCTTTACAACTTCATCAAAAAATAGTGTAGCAAGTTTTGAGTGTAGAAGTGAACGAAATTCAAAAGAAATCTGTTTAAAAAATAAAAGATAATTATTTTTCCTAAAAATACTGTTGTAAAATGCTGTTACAAAGAGACAACTCTGTTAAAGAATCTCCAGTGAAGGCTGCAGGTAAGTTGTAGAAAAGTTAAAACTGGGGAATAGGTGAATGTGGCTGAGAAGGAAACCCATGTTCCTTGGTCTAAGGACTTTACTTCTGGGCTTTTCCATTAGAAGAATCCTCTCATTCAATTCTCTGAAGTAGTCATTTACATTTACTTAAACTTTTATAAATGGTTCATTACAAAAGAGGTTTGGGGTAATGAAAAACTACTGACAAACAATAATTTATTTTGTGCACAGAATTCACTTCAGGGACAAAAGTTGTCGAAGAAAATCCTGCATGGCAAGACAACAGACTAACAGGTAAGCTGGAGCATGCCCAAGAAACTTAAAAGCTACTTGAAATAGTTACCTATTAAATGCCAATATTTTAAACTCTTTCGTTTTGGTGGCAGTAGTTCTGGTAGGTTCAAACAAGCAGTGTAATGACTGAAATTACAGATTTGGTTTGTGTGTCACATCTCCCGCCTGAACAGCTCCCACTCCCAACGTGACACAGCAGTCAATGGAATGGATTGGGAGTAACGTAATTTTTCTAATTCCTGAAAAATCAGATTTAATGCTACAAGGAACAATTACAGCTTCTCCCCAGTTCCTTGTGAGCAATGCATGTTAACAGCAAAGCAGTAGCACAGAAGTAGTTAAACAGCTTGGCCCATAAGCCAAGTGTAGCTTCATTTACATTTGCTTGACCTCAAGCATCAATAAAATTAACGTGCCTCTTGCAAGTCTGAGAGCTGTCCTTGAGGGCATGCAGAGTTCTGCAAGTGGGGATGTGGAGTCTGGCACTGTGTTCAGCAATGATGTCAATCTTAAGGTATGGCATACATTAATGAAGTTTGCAGGTGGTAAAAATGGTGGTGTGCTTCAGTCTATGAACCAAATCATTTCAGAGCTGAAACCAAAGTAGGAAAAGTTCCCTGTTGTATGTAGATGCCTCCTGGAATCAGGCTGGCACAACAGCATACAGCAGCTTGTGGGACCAGCATAGCTCAAAACTCAAATAACATTTTCTAAAGCAAACAAGCATTCTTAAGTTTAAGTTTTCTCTGGAATATCTGTAACTGCAGGGCCTGTTTTGAGGAGTTTGTTGTGAAATGCTTCTCATCCCTGCCTGCACATGCCCAGAGGCAAGGAGCAGCAGGGCAGGAACTGGCAGAGGTTCAGCTCAGCCAACTGCACTGGCTTCCTTTGCTGCCTCCAAACAGGGTAAGCAGTAAGGTATGTTGACAGTGTTCCCCCAAGAAAATGAAAATGTCCATATTCAGCTCAGTTTTTATTCCATTTAACTGAAGTTCTTGACCTGAAATGTCAAAATGTGGCTTTGGTTTGTGGAAGTGTGGTGCTGTTTTCTCACAGAGCCTGTATATGTAGATTGTAGGCTTTAAATAGTTGTTTAATTCAAATTTTTTAACTGACTTAGGGCTTGGGTTAAAAGATAGCTTATATATGTTAGTAGAAAGAACTGACACTTATTTGCTTAAAGAAATACAAATACCATGAGCACATAACATGCAAACCATTAAAAATTGTGGTTCTTTGAGCACCTGTAGATTAATTTTTACTGTTGAACTGCATGAAGTGCAATATAGTATCATGCTGAAAGTTAATAACCCAAGGAGGTTAATGTGCTAGTTTAAAAATACTCCAAAAGCTTTTTCCTATTCACTGAAGACAATTTTCAAACCAGGATATTCCAGCAGATGGCAGCAGGATTAGCCCAGCTCCGTGTACTTTAGCAGCCTGTTACAACCCCCAGCTCAATGCTTTGTTACACACTTTGTTATAAAATGCAAGCAAAAAATGTGATGGCAGACAAATCAGCCAACACGGAAAAGCAGTAGCTGGAATGGAAACAGCTTTTCTGGGAGTGAAATCAGGCTAAATCAGGTACTGCAATTAAAGAACAATACTTTTGGGCTGCAGTGATATCCCAACCTAGATTAGAGACAGCAAAAATATATTATGCTTTTATTAGAGAAGGAAGGAGTAAGGCTTAAAATACATGAAAGGGTAAAACTGGAAGACAGGAAATTAAACTGACCAAACTGCAGCCCAAAGAGGACAGATGGCAGGACACTGACTTTCTGGTACCAAGAGCATTTAGGTTGTGGAGTGATTAAAGAATATAGCAAAGTATATTTAGCATTTCTCCTGCACTGGACTGTCTAAAAACTTCAATGTGTTTAGAACTGTAGGGTGAGAGGTGCCTGTCCCAGACTGTTTCATGACACATGGACACCTCACAGAAGACTGCTGTTTCTGAACAATACTGAAGTGGTTTCCAACAGTAAAGTTTGCAAAATATTTTTTTGACAGAACTTACTAAAGCTAACTTGTTTTCTGTGTCTAAGTGTTTAAAGAAGTAGTAGAGGCATTTTAAAAAGCACCCTCAGTTGAAGATAAGTGTTTCTATGTGCAGCTCCTAGCATGTGGTACTTTAATTACCATACTTACTGAAAAATCCAGTGTACATGTCCTTGGATAACCAGGGATACCAGGGCTCAAACGCCACACTGTCTCCAAGTGATTGAAGAGTTTTCCATCTGTGCATGATGCCTAAAATAAAGGTTTGAAAATCAAGCTACAATTAGGCTTTTACAAATGTGACAAACAGGTATTACTGAAGCTTGTGTTTACATTTTGTTAAATAGTGATGGTTGTGGCATAGTTAAACCTGTTCTTACAGCACAGCCAGCATGAAATCCAATATGCAAAGATGTCAATTATGGCAAAATAACTGAGGTCATTCCAAGGCAGAGGAAAATACTGTGTCTGGTGTCATAACACAGATCTGTGGCATGACGCATAGAACATCCAAATACATAACCTCAACTGGCTTGGAATTTGTAGAGAAAATTTCTGTAACTTTTTCTTGGGTCATTTTTTCACAAGTTCTTATTGTTAGCCCAAGGAGCTGTGCTCCAACAGACTGCTCCCAGGGAATAGGTGTTGTTTGGCTTGGAGAGCTGTGCTGAGGTGACTCATCTCAAAGGATAATCACCAGCACAAAAACACCTACATTTCTCTTTCCAGGAATGAGATAATGCATGGCCTTGCTACTTCTATATCAGAAAGGAAAGGAGTAGAGGGAAGATTAGATACAAAGAGCTGGGCCTGCTTTTCCCTACTGCTACCAAAACAGCAGGAAAAATGATAAAGCTGCCACTGTGTTCCCCTTTCTCCCAGTCTTAAAGTAGCAAACTCACTCCATGTTTCCTCCTCAGCAAAAACTTCTGTTACCAATCTGATTTTTCCATCGTTTAAGCCCCTAAAAAGGGGAAAACCTTAAGCAACAAACCCATTCCCATTTTGTGCCTGAGCAGCACACAAGGTTCCTTTGCCTGGAGTTACTGGAGAGGACAGTGAAATGGTCCAAGCACACAATCACTTCCCGAGAAATGTTCCTGCACTTCTGTGGACATAATGTAAACCTCTAGGAAAAGTAATTGCAGCAGAGAAAAGGCTAATGAGCCTCGGGGGAGGCAATCTGAAGAAATGGCTTTCCTCATCACTTCTGTGAGTCTTTTTTCAGAGACAAGAATTCTTCTTTTGAGTGAATTAAGAGGGAAAAAGAGTTGGTAAGCCAATGTGATAGCTGTGTGACAGAAAACAGCCTGTCTTCTCAGGAAACTGTAGAAAAGGAAAGCTCTCAGCATGTAAGTCACAGATTTTCCATTATAGCTGCTACACTTTTTTTTAATAGAGAATTTTTTTTCTTTCCAGAGTCGGTAAGGATATTGAATAGCATTTTGCATATTCCCTTTTCAATTTACATCTCTCCTGTACTTCAGAAACTCATTTTCTGTTAAGTGTCTCTTGTTAGGAAGCCTAGAAAAGAATAGTGAAATAGAATTTTCAAACAATTACCTTCAACAGCAATCAAATTCTATAATTTCCACTGATTATTACAAACCAATCAGGATCTGCCAAGGGAGAGGCAGTTTTGCTATAAAGAATCTGTTCTGAGCCATTATTTATGCAAACAGATTTGAACATATAAGACAAACAAACAGAAGATCCAGGCATAATTTTAAATATTTCACTTGACACTTTTCTACTTTTCTCTTAATTATTGCTCATAAAAAGCTGAAAGGAAAAATATAACTGCTTCTCTCGTGAAAAAATTAATTGTAAAAACTGACTTTAAATCCACACTTCCTTCTTCTCATCAATATATTGAATAGCCATCTCTTCAGCACATTGTACTGAAGCTTAGCCTTTTTTTTTAGACTTTTCATATTAACTACTTATAATTGTGGGAAGAAAAGTAATGACAGATAGCAAGTTCATTAAGGCATCAGAAGCTAGAGTTGTCAGATAACTTTTAACTGAGTACTTATTTTGCATTCAGAGAGGCTTGGACAAAATTAAAAAACAAACAAACAAAGAAAACCCAAGCAAAAATGTTAATATCTTCATTTAATGGCTGCCAGCTTTGCCAATAAAGACAAATTTCCTCTGCTCCCTCATGTGGCAGGTTGTTTTAAAACACATTCAAATTTTCCCCAGTTTATCTGAAGTCTATAAAGAAAAGCAACACAAGTTTTGAGCCACACAGAGAACTCCCAGCATCGATTTTGTTTTAAGGCAAGACGTTCCTGGAATATTCAAATTTCAACAAACAAAAGTTAAGGAAAATTATGGTTAGGAGAAAAGAAAAATGCAATTACCTTAACTAAATGTGGTCTCACTAGGGTTACAATTGATGTGTATCTCTCTACTACAGGAGGGAATCCTATTTCCAGCTCTGCTTTGCAGTACCCAGAGCGCCTCGAGAGTATGTCTGACTTCTTACACCAAGGAACAAAGAGCTTGTAATTCTCCACAACAGCAACAACTTCATACATTTCCTGCATGGAATACCTGGAAATGGACACATGAATGTTACAGTTACAAGGTATTTAAACTTCAAATTGCTATTAAAATTACTATCAAAGATGGTATATGTGGCATAGGCAGTTGAAAGATGGACAGTCACTACCACTGATTTTGGAAATTGAAAATGCAGCTTTGCTAATTAAGAAGAAAGCACAGTAATATACTGGTAATTGTTTTTTGCATAAAGAAGCAAAATATCACACACCATCCAGCAGTAACTTTAGTGAATAATGAACCTAGTGCCTGCTACTTCTGCAATATCAGGTAAACATGCATACTCTTAAATGGAAACAATTTTTTTCCAGCAGAGCTGTGTCTTCATTTAGGCAGATGTTGGACATTGCACCAAAAAAAAAAACCTACACTTCATGGCTCCCAAAACAAGGTGTACCAAACTCAAGTACTAAATTTCATAAGGTTTAAACAGAGGAGCACCACCTTCCTTATTTGAGCCCAAATAAAAAAACTTAATTAAAAAAACAGATGGAATGGAAAAACCTTCCAGCATCACAGAATGGCTGATGTTGGAAGGAACCTCTGGACCTCATTTTGTCCAACACCCCTGCTCAGGCAGGATATTGAAATCAGATGAAACACTATTAGGGCAACATTTTAGCTGATTCTGCTGTAGCATGGCAAAGTATTACATAGCTATGGGTTTTAATTTTTCATTCTGACTCTGAAACAGATGGGATTAAGCATGTGCCTAATTTCCTTTAAAATGAAGCATATGTTCAACAGTACATAGCAGTGAGGACTATTGGACAAAGGCCCTCTTTGACTAGGCAAGATCTGTTGCAGTTCAAGAACTATGAAAAAAAGGAATGTTAAATATAATAAAAAAATGCTAATAAACAGTTCATACTGTTGTGGACCAGAGACTGGGCAAATCCCAGTATCAGTAAATGGACTGGGATTTTCTCACTAGCTCTAAGGCAAACAAGGTTTCAAAATCTCTTTTTGTGTCAAGTTTCTTCATTACAGAACTAATTATTTTTCTTCTTTTAAAGAAATAAGAAAATCTTGAGAAGTATAATATAAGTGCAAACATTAGTGTGTGTTTGTTTGGGAGAGAATGGAACAGGGTTTTCACACTTGTTGAGTTATTCACATTTTACTAGATGAAATTCTTAGTGTGTTTCTCCATTTCAAGGTTGGCTTTGTTTTGTCATGGAATGGAACAGTTATTTCTGCTGTTTCTTGCTATAAACCAAGGGCTTTGGCTTCCTACTTTTTTATATTAACTTTCAAGCTGGTAAACATAATCTGTATGAATTCTGAAAGTCAAAACCCCTTTCTATGCTCCAGAGTCTTACATTTAACTCCAGGGGTACCCAGTCTTTTGAACTACTAATGTTTTGGATTAATTACAGCAAATACAAAATCAATAAGCATTTAAAGCATCTTTCCACAGTTTTATACCAACCCTATAATTCTTCTTTCAGAATATTCTTTTCTTTTATTTATTAGTGGTGCAGCAACATTGAAGAAGTTTCTTGAAAAAGTATGGCTCATTACAGGAGAAGTTCTGGTCATCAGAATACCACAAGAAGCCAAGTGCCTGAAACAGGGAAAATGCTTTTAGATGTGTTTGATATCAGCAAAATAAATAACAGCATTCAGGTAAGACAAACCATCTCTTGTATAACCTTATAGAAAATGTCAGCCAGATAGAAAAACAAAGGCTTGTAACAATACAAACTGTCAAACACACAAGGGGCACCTTTTTTTTCCCTGAGAGGAACTAAAAATAGCCCCCAGTGTAAAAATGCCAGCAATAACTGGCAGAGTGCAATACAAAGGGCCTCATTAACCACTGGCTGCATGGCAGCTTGAGTTCATGCCCAAGTCTCACAGGCACTTAGCCTGCAGAGAGGCTTTCTTAATAGCAAAAAACAAAGCACAGTTTGCAATGCTTTACCCTTCTGGAATACACAAAGCAGAGAAAGGTTTACTTGGAAACAGAAAGCTGAACTCTGCTATAATCCCTCTGCTGCCACCCTTCTCTTAAAAGAACAATTTCATTTGGAAGTCTTTCAGAAGGTGCTTTGTTTACCCAGCTTTCAACATTTCAACATTTCCTTCAGAAAATATCACCAGAACCTTGGATGCAGTGTTTTCAGAAGTAAAACTTAACAATTACCTTTAAAAGTACTAGTAACTCTAAGATTGCACCTTGGTGTTCTCTGTGAACATCTACACTAGAATTGAACAAGTACTCACTGTGCATAACAGTTCTGGCAAATCACTGATTTTGCTCAGATCAGGTCAGTCAAGATGCAAAATGCTGCCTGAGAAACTCTAAATTTTGGCACCAGGAAAGTAAAAATGCCACTATTTGCCCACAATGACTCTACAAACATAAGCTAACAAGTAACCCAGGTCTTTTACTGATCTTCTTTTAACTATATAATCAGGACTATGGATTCACGTGGTTAAAAATGGAGCCAACCTCTTTTACTCAGAACTAGGCTTCTTTGGGGTTTGGTTGGTTGGTTTGTTGGTTTTTCAGACACTATGAAGTGGTAGATGCCCTTTTTCTTTTTTTTTTTCTTTTTTTTTTTTTCCCAAACACCAAATTAGTAGGCAAATTAGTTACCAATTTTGAATTAAATTTAATTTAAATTAAATTTTAAAATAATTCAGAATTTTAATGAAATACAGTAGTTACCCATGACTGAGCACATCAGCTGACATGGTCACTGTATTAGGAGTCAGGTAAATAACAAACCGGTAGAGTTTAGAGGAAAATAATCATCATTAGCAGCTGGTTAGAAACAATCTGTACAGGTTTTTAAAAACCAACTCTGCAACTGGGATATGAAGCATGATGTGTGAAACACATTGTAATCACTGCAGTTGAAAAGAAACTAAAATGGGACAGAAGTATTGTGTCAAAATTAAGAGAGGATAGGTCCACTTTAAAAGCCTTTAGACTCTGAAATGTTTGTAACAGTATCTCAAGGGATGTGGACAAAATCTGGTTTTATCCAGACAGACCATACAGGACTGTTAAGGAAAAGCTTTGACAGGAATGCTGGAAGAGTGCCAGTAACATTGTGGCTGCCTCAACCAGATTCACAGAAGGTGTTCAAATGTGTGAGCAGACCTCATTCTGCACAGCTGATTTAAATTCCATTATCTGGGGCTATGTACGGGACACAGTCCAAACCAGTCACCAGGGTTTGTCTCTTGGTTTGTTTTTTACTGTAAAGCTGTGCCAGTCTATTGTTTCATGCAGCTTTATCTGAACTTGTTTCAGCCACAGGGCTGAAAAACAATCCCTCCAAATAATCTCTCAGCTGCTGAAAGCCTGTGTCCTTGCCACTCGAGGAAGGCAAGGTTAAGAGGCTGTAAGGCCAGCAAGAATGGTGAGACTCCATCCCTGTCCCAATTTTATCTGAAGAACAGATGCTGTGAGAATGTGCTGGGCTGGCTCCCAGGTCAGGAAAGCAGATCTCTAAGAAATCCCTTGGTTTCCATGGACTGTCATGGTTTTTGTGAACCTGACCTGGGCCACTGAAGAAAAACCAAGCCCATTCTAGAATTCAGACACACCTGCCACCTCTGTATTTATCTCCTGCCAGCGACAGAAGCATCTCCACTCACTCCTGCCACTCACTGCTTCCTCCCTCAGCATCACCCAACTCCCATGGCCTGAAAAGGAAGCATTTCTGGAGTATGACATGCACATGTAAGTGATCCATATTCTGTGATTTTTTTATATATATATTTTTTATAACTACACCGTTTTCTAAGCCTGAAGATTAACTTTTTTGAAAAAATGGCTCTCTTAACAGCTTCATGTAAACATTGAAATTAGTGCCAGGAGCATGCCAGGGTAAATGTGTTTACAGTACCCCAGCTGATACTTTCATCAGGTTAGTGATATCTGACTTTATGGTCTGTGAGGCACGAGTTGATCCCATTCAAATTCTTTGCCAACAGCTGCTTGTATCCCAAAAAAATGAGTGTACCAGCAAGTGTCCTCACTAGCATCTCAGTCTGAATAAGCATATGAGACTAATTTACCACCTGAGCCCTTGAAGCCTGCTGATGAGCACGGGGAGGTCCTGCCGAGCTGGCAGCAGGTACAGAGTGCATTCCGGGGACAGCTGCAGCAGTGAGGCGTCCCCAGCCCCAAGGCTTCAGGTAGACAGCGCTGGGTTTGATCCGGCTTGGGCTTGCTTAAAGCCAGCTGCCAAGATCCCTGCAGCTTCCACTAGAAACATTCTTAAACTGAGTTTGCAAGCGGTTCCTTAATGGGTTTCCTTATACCAAAAACACTTCCAGCAATTGATTTTGTCCTGGAGACTCTCAATAAATTACTCTTTAAAACAGCAATTTGGTTGACCAGGAGTGAACTAATTTAATATTGCAGACACAACACTGAGCTTATACCACCAAGAATATACAGTAAAAAATGTTACATTTTACCACTGCACAGTTAACAGTTTTGTCAAATGGCTGCATTAAATTTGACATCATGAACCAAACTCTGTTTCACTTTTTGACAGTTTTTATGAGGATGACAGAGTTTGACAAAGAAACACAGCAGCACTGCCATGGTGAGACTCCATCCCTGTCACAGCAGCACTGCCATAACAGTGCTAACAGGTGAACCTTTTATACTAATTTTCAAATCGCACTCTCTCATCTGCTTGCTTTTTTTTCTTTCAGATGAAAAGTTAACTCTTCAACAAGCCTATCGTTTTCCTCAAGCTGTTGCAGCCAGCCTTACACATGCTCAGGTGAGAAGAAACCTGTTGCACTATCTGAAGCGGAAAACATCCGGGCGCTTCCTCAGTTTTTAAATCCTTTCGGACGGATTGCTCACAACTCTGCCACTGTCTCGGGCAAAGAGGAGGCGAGTTTCTACCCGGGAATGCGGCCCCTCTCTGTCGCGCCCGCGGTATCCGCGCCTCGCCCCGCGTACCTGGCGGCGGCCCCTGTGGCCAGCGCCCTGCCGAGCGCCGCGCCGCTCCGCGCCATCCCGCCCGCGCCGCTGCGGCCGCTGTGGCCCCGTCAGGCGCGGGGCTGCCCGCCCCGCCTGCGGGGGCGCGCGGTCACGGGACAGCGCGCGCGGCCGCGGCGCCCCGCCTGATTGGCCCGGCGGCGCGCGAGCCCCGCGCGCGGCCATAATTGGGCTTGAGTGAGGGGGGCGCCCCCAGCGAGCGGCGGGAGCGGCTTCGGCCGCGTGTCCGTCCGCGTGCCTGTCCCCGTGTCCGTCCCCGTGTCCGTCCCCGTGTCCGTCCCATCCCCCGCACAGCGCCTGACCCGGGCGGGTCCGCGGGAGGAGTCGCCGGTGCTCGTCCCGCCTCTGCTCGCTGCGGACTCAGGGTTACAGTCAGCAGCACCTTAGCAGTAGGACCACAGACCTGTCTGTAATCACAGAGCACCGTCTGACCACAACTTGGGCCAAAGAAATCAATTAATTATTCAACTAATTAACGCTTTCTCGTAATTCACCTTTCAAATACAGCCTCTCTCAAGGAAAGCATGTGTTACAATTGCGATTGGAGACCTGCTGTTTAAATAGAACTCATCACACCCTTCATATTGTGTGTAATATGCGTTGATGTGTTACACATAAATTGTTAAAAGGTAAGACTGCAAAATCTATTTCCATAAAATAGTGTGAGTTGGCTTTTTTTTTTTTTTTTTTTTTTTTTTAATTTAGTACCAGGTATAGTCTTGGGAAATTGGGAAACTGGGAATCTTGAACTAAGACTGGTATTTTCACATCCTAAACTTGACCTGTGTCTGGGCTGCATGCACTAGAAAACCAGCCTGGATATATTGCCAGCAATGTCCCTTCAACTCCGGGAGGAATCCATTCCCACCGATTTACAAAGTAAATGAAGCAGTGTTAGTTAAAGCTGTTGAATGCTGAATGCATTAAGAAGTTAGAAGATTTCTGGACAAAAATAACAGTTCAATTATATAAAACTACAACATCCTCTTCAGAAAATTGATCCTTTTAATTATCCCAGCCTCCTTGCCATCAGCAAAACCATTCATCATTAAATAAACACACCACCAATTTGGATGACAGACTCAATGGAGCAGCTTTTACTTTACCACCTCAGGGTATGGAGTTTTTCAGATAAGCTGTCCTGCAGCATGTCTCGTTAGCTTGATGAGAAACAGAAATCAGTAAAAACCCATGACCTCCAGTGCAGGTGAAGAACAAACTGCAAAGCCAGAAATACAAACAAAGCCCCAGTCCTGTGTTGTCCCCCCTCCTCTAGCCCTTGTTACTAACCTCATCTGTGTGTTTTGCAACTTCCACGAGTGCTGCTGTTATTTGCTGGATTCTGTGGCTGTCATTCTAGCTTGCTCAGTGGATCAGGAATTACCTCTTACAAAGACTGATGTCGTTCAGTGTTTAGAATATTTGAAGAGCATTGAGAAGTTCAAGGTGATGGATTCTGAAGGCAGTTAGAGGGTTTTTTTCCTTTTTTGTTTTCTCTTGGTAGGCTCAGGATTAAAGTTCTTAAACCTTGCTTGATACCTGTTGCTGGAAGAGAAAGCTGCATCTATTAACTTTGACAGGAAAAGTGGCCCAAATTAATCCTTAACACCAGAGGGATGCAAGACATTTCTGATACACTAGAAAGAGATGTACTGTAGAAACACACAGGCTGGTTTTTTCTAAAGGTTATTTTTATGACACTACCATCATTAGAAGGTTAGGTTTAAGTTCTGATTGTGAGGTTTATACTATTAGAAACAATAATTTTAATGACACCTTTAAGTGGGCAAAGAGTGAATCTTTGACAAGGAGAGCATATCCCTGTGTAAAAAAAGGCTATTTTTTATTCAGCTCTGTTCCTACAGATCACTGAAAAGAGCAGCTGGTTTAGTATGCTCCTTAGGTTGTCAGAGATATGCTGAATAAAGCAAAAATATAGCCATTGTGTTCCTGTTTATACATGAGTTTTGAATAATACTTGCCTTAGAAAGATCTCAAAATACCCCACAATTATACATGTAGGCTTGGAAGAATTATCTACACACATAGGTTATTAATCAGGATAAAAAATCACATATTTTTTTTTTATTTCATATAGCACCAGTGAACTTGGTGTTAGTAATAATTGAAGTATTTGGCTGTAAAGGATTAGACTTGTTTGATCTTCATAAGGTTTTGGTGGACCAAAAAATCCAAAAAAGTTTTAAATCTCAGTGTATATTTGCTCCCAGCCAGTTCTGAAATCCAGCTGCTCTGTTCTTACTCTGTCCCACTTCCAAAACAGTACTGTCTGTATTTATTGAAGTGCTCAGGAAGAACATGATCTGCACCAAACCCTGCAGAGCCCGGGCTCAGCTGGGGCAGGCTGGGAGGATTGCTGTGTGGGGAGGGCAGGTGTCTGCAGCAGCCCTTGGCCAAGCACCCAGCCCCTGCCAGCCCTGGGACTGTGCCTGGCTCCTCTTGGCAGGAAATCTACAAATACACCCTCAGATTCCCTGAGGGGAGCCCACAGGACTGTGGGAGCACAGATGACCCTTCCATCCCATCCCATCTTTATGTTCCTCAGCCCAGCCTTACTGGCAGTGACACAGATGGTTTGTGTTTGGGTTATGCACATCCTGCAGAACACAAAGGAGCCCTCATTTGAAATCCTCCTAAAATCTTTCAATGTGTGTTTTTTAACTCGCTGGCTTTCCAGTGACAAAAAGGATCCTTTCTACATTATTTCTTCTTGGCATCAGAAACAAAAATAGGACTGGAAGAGATTTTATTTTGTGCTATTTTTTGAGAAGTTTCTACGGAGTTGAAACAGCTGCTGGGGTTAAATATTTCCTCTCTTTGTTTTAAGAACTTCTGCCTTTATCTTTAATAGACACATGGATGTCAGTGAACTGTCCCTGGCACCTGAAGCTAAGCACAGACCTGGGCAGAATGAAGCACTAGGAGTTTAGCCCAGGTTTTAGCTTTTTGCCTAATGTCAGCTCATGGGACAGCTCTTTATAGTGGTGGTGGGGGGGAAATGAATACAAATAAAAAGTTACTTTTGAAAGAAGCAGCACGAGGATGTAGTCAAAAGCCTGCCTTCTTTGAGTGAACCAGTGCCAGAAACTTCTGCTGGCACAATAGATGGGGTCAGTCAAGGACAGGCAAAGAGTCTGGATACTTCTTTCAGCAGCAGTGCCAGCTAGTGACAGCTTAAGCTGCCCTTGAAATTGGACCTGAATCTTACATAAAGCAGGAGCTTGAAGGTCTGTTACTTAGGTAAAAGATCTACAAAGCTTGAGGGCTCTTAAATCCAAGCTGTTTCAAATCCATCCAGGAATCTCTGTGAACTCTGTGGTCACTTGTATGTGTGGGAAAGGGATGGGAACTCAGTAGGGCTGGTAAAGCACAAAGTAATACCCCTGTCTATCCTGTGGAAGCTGTGGGATGGAGTTCATGTTCAGGAGGCTAAAGTACATATTCAGGCATTTGGCAGCCAAAAAGAACCCAGGGCAGCATACAGAAGTTGGTGGAAAAGCAGGGAAGAGACACAAGTAAAAGGCAGTTTTCTCATTGTTTCATCACAGCACAATTTCTGTTAGCACTCACAACACGTAAGTCCCTTTTATGTGTGAAATGGCACATTCCAGAATGATTACTTTCAAGTGTTCCTTGGGACCTCATCCCTCGCTCAGGTCTGCTTAATAACAGAAGAAATGAAATATTGTAACTGTTCTGCTTAGGGTAAGCTGGAAGTCAGGCTGAAGAAAGGAGAGAAAGTTACTGCAAATTGATCTTCATAGTGAGCATGTGACATTTCCTTAAAATAGTTACATGCATTAAATTCTTGCAGTAGGGAATTAGTTTGCCTCAACCTTACTGTCACATGTCCCTGGGCAGCTTGGTAAATATCTCCTTTTGTAGCCTACGAGTATGTGCAAGTGCATCTTTCTAGAAATGCAGAATGTGTGTTTAATAACACTGAGAATAAAGGACAGAAGACTTTGTGCCCCTTCAAGTGACAGTTACTCTTAACATTTGAATACCTGTAGTTAGTAAATTATTAAAAGCAGAACTGTTCAGCAAACTCCTGCAAACCAATCAACACAAAGCAAAGACTGACAAATCTTTAGATCAGTTGGTCAATCAAATAAACATATTAACAAAAAAACATGAGCTTCACATAATTTTTTTTAAGACAAGCCTCAAAAAGCCATAATGTGAGCTACCAGCTTACATAAGGGGAGTGGTTAGTGAAGAGTCAATATGAGTTTTGCCATCATGCATTTATCACCCTTTTCAGAAAGAGTTTATGCACTTTACCTCACGGAAAGTTCTCAAGTTGACTTCACTTGTTGCAAAGGCTGAGGAAAATTAGGGAACTAATCTGAGGAAATTAGGGACTTGGCACGTGTGCAATAAAACCACATGATAATAAATAAACTATACAAGTTTACACATTACACTGTGTTATGAAATATCATTGATGTGCTGTATCATTAAGCAATTGTGGACTTTGTACCTAGATTGCGTAACCAGCCTTGGTGTTTTACTACTACTAAAAGCTGAGACAATAAAAAACTTGCTTGTTCACATCACTTGACTGTAAGGGGGAGTTCCCAGAGCTTTGCACGTGGACAGAATCAATCCTAGTCAGTTATCAGGTATACAATAGACAGTGATGCTGAAATGTGTGTATGTCTCATCAACAGAACTGGGGAAAAAAGTTAGTAATTCCCAAATGAAATGTGGAAGTGCTGTGAGGTCAGTTATTGCAGAACAGCTAAACAATTCATTTACATCCCCACCTAGGTCATGTTCATAAATATCTGATTGTTCCCCCTCTCTTCTCGACTATATTAAGTTTGCCCAAGTCTCTGTTGAACGCTATCAGTGGCTTTGACTGAGCTAAGTAAAGTGAAACAATTGTTTTCCAGGTTTTGTATGCAAGACAATTTTTAATGGCCTGGGGTAAGATGTAATTCCACTGCAGCAGCATATTGCTATGGATAGTTCTATAGCTTTGATTTCCCGTCATCCGTTTCTGACTATTTTTGCCACTTTGAATTCATACAGTGACTTAAAATTCCAATATGTAGTAACTTCTACTTTTTGTTGTTGAAGCTTACCTCTG
The DNA here is from genome assembly GCA_024362935.1 of Setophaga petechia. NCBI lineage: Eukaryota > Metazoa > Chordata > Aves > Passeriformes > Parulidae > Setophaga > Setophaga petechia. The sequence continues at coordinate 27,950,819 of JANCRA010000005.1, forward strand.
TAATCTTAGATTATTTCATGTATGAATCAATGTCAGATAATTCTCAATTCCTTCTTCCACCTGCCAGTTTGGTGTCATCTGCCAATTTCATACACACAGTTACCCTTCCCTCTTTCGAACCTTCACTAAAATATTGAACAGATTTGACCTGCCTGAAGGGCTGAAATCCGATTAACACCCATCTTGTAGCAATAAACATATATCCGCTTTATTCTGATATCTAGCGATCCACCTGTTGGCACTGAGCCAGTTACTCTGACCAGATGAAACACACGTCAAGCAGTTTGGCAAACAGAGCTGAGCACCCCAATTCCAGAGGGGCACCACACGGTGGCTGTGGGAAGGAAGTTTTCAGGAATCCGTCCCATACTCGGCTCCTCCATTGCCCCCGCCCTCACCGGAAGTTCTTTCATGGCGGGCCGGGCTCAGCGCGCGCCTCCGCCGCTTTTCCGCACGGCCATTTGCTGAGCGCGCCGTCCATCAGGCGGTGGGTGGGGCCTTACACCCGGCCCGCGGGACGGCGGCCGCGCCTGCGCGCTGCGGGCTCTGGCGGCCCCGTGTGGCGGAAGCGGCGGGGCCGCGCCAGTTCCGCCTCGGCGTCGTTGGCGCTGCACAAAATGGCGAAGATCGCCAAGACCCACGAAGGTAAAAATAGCCCGGAAGGCCCCGTGTCCGCGGCCGCCCGCGCCTCTCTTGTGCATCGCCCGCTGCCTGTGTTGCTCTCTGGCTCCGGGCAGCGTCAGGCGCGGCTCGTCGGGCGGCGGCCGGGCGGGCAGGGCCTGTGTGTAATGGCGGCTGCGCTCGTCACCACCGGGCCGGGCGGGGGACGGGCATGAGGGGGAGCTCTTGTCGTGCTGGCGTGGGACGGAGCGGCGGCTAGGCCTGTGCGGGGGACCTCGGTCCCTGAACTCCCCGCCCCCGGCCTCCTTCCTCCCATCGAGCCTCGGCCGGTGCGCTGTGCAAACCCCGCGGGGCCGGTCCGAGTTTCGCATCAGAAACGCCGATACCTGGCGTTCCTTCCCCCGCCGAGCCCTTTGGCCTCGGTAAACAGGGCTGCGGGGCCCGGAGAACGGCGCGGCCCGTGCCGATACTGACCCGCCGTGGTGCTTGCTGAGAAAAGTGCCCCGAAGGAGGGGAAGTCGTGAGGTGCGGAGTGTTCGCGCTGCCATTTTACACAGACTTCCTGCGGCCGGCTGTTGACGCAGGGAAGCGGCTCCCGGGGCTCTCTGGGCCGTGGAGCGGCCGAGCTCTTTCCCAGGCGGGCTGTGCTTCTCCACGGGGCCCTGTGCGCTGCTCTCCAGCTCTTCTCAGAGGAAATCAAAGCGCTCTTTGTGGGCATTGCCTGAGGCTTGCCCTGCGCTTAAGGATTTTCAGGCACCGGAGAATAATCTGTAGAATTCCACTGCTTCTGCGTTTTTGCTTCGGGGTTTTTCACTTGTGTTTGTGTGTACGATAGGTGTTCTGCTGTATTTTGTTTAATTTATATGCGTAATTCACTGTCCGAAAGCTACCTCTGGATGGTGGTTGTGCAGTGTGAGGGCGCCCAGGCATTCATTGTCTTGTAGGATTTTTTTTTCAGTTTCGAACTGAAAAAGCTTTTTAAATGGAAATCCATCATCTCCCGTGGAAGTCGAGTTAATGTAGTGTTTAACACTACAGACCTAATCTGAGTTTAGGGATGAAGAAAAGCTTAAATCGTTGTGCTTGCTTTTTTAAAATTTTATTTGATTTCTTTTTTTTTTAGAATTGTAGAGTATTTTGGTATGATTACAGAAATTGTCTTGTCCTTTGTTTATATGCTGTGACATGCATAAGGGTTGTGTGAGGTAGTACCCAAGGGACTATTACCCATCACAGTGCTCTGCCTCTCCCACTACCTGAAGAGATTCTTGTCAAAAAATAGAATGGTTGAGGTTTGATTGTTTCTTTTTTTTTTTTTTTTGAGCCGAAATTGCTTATTTATTGGAGCAAATGGTGATGCACTGACTTCGGTGAAGACACTTACATGCTTCCAGTTGCGTGTGTTTTGATTAGCGTTGTATCAGAACAGGTTTGAAGGGGGAGGGTAGTTAAATAAAAATATATATATATACCAGAGTATGATCATGTAAGGGTCTTTCCCAGCATGGAGGCATTAGCTGAGCAGCTTGATTATTTTGCTTGCAGGTTCTGATCTATCTTTTTTTTAGTTCCTCACTAATCTTTCAAATTGACTTGTTTGTTCCTAAATCATCTTAAAATATTTTAATATATTTGTATTGTTTGTTAAATACTTACTGATTGTTCAGGATACAGCTTGAAAGAAGCATCAAAACAGTTGGAGTTTGTGTCAGCCACATGGTTTAAGGGGAACTCTGTTTGAGGCTGAAAAGTGAAGTTTCAAGTGGCAGCTTATACAGCCTCCATAAATGTGTGAGCTTTCAATGCTGTTGAAGGTCGTTTTTAGTTTAATGTTTTTTCTTGCTGAGAAAAGAACAGAGATCTTCAAACATAATAGATCTAACGTGTAAGATTACTAAAGTAGCTAAAAATAAAGCCATGCAAGGGCAAGCTAAATGTGCAAAAATATGATAAGACATGAAAACATAGTACCTGTTTACCCTGTAAAATACCTCTCCAGCACAGGGTCTTCTTTCTTTTTTTAAAAGTTTAGAGTAGAACTGCATGTGTGGTAGCAGAGCACATAGTTAGAGAAAGCCTCTCTGTGAGCTAGATGTTCAGTGACTTTGAATTCACCTGTGTTGACTTTAATAATATTCAGCATTTGTGGTATGTTTCAAATCAACTGCTTGTTGAAATTACTTCTGCTAAAATACCAAAATATATAAATAATAGAGTAAAATACAGAAAAGGAATGATCAGTAGAATATTATCCCCTTTCTCTTTTTTTTTCCCCTTATATCCCACTCCCTTTACTGTTTCTCTGTGAGTGAAGTTTCCATTATGTCTTGCTTGACTAAGCCATTAAACAAGTAGTTTACTTTGCACAATGTATCTTTAGGCGTTGTAATTACTCTTTCTTAATTTGCTTTTTATTAAAGAGCTTTGTTAGACATGGTGTGAGCTTTTTCAAGGAATTGCCAGTTAACTCAGGGAAGCTAGCTGGCACATCTTGAATGTTAAAACAGCGTTTTACACGTAAATATGTGCTGCTTTCCTGTGGCTACAGGCCTCCTGGTTGAAGGGCTTTTGTGGGGTGTTCTCTCTAGAGTGCACCCAGAGGCTGGTATTAGTTAAAAATTAGGGTGGCTCTCAGTAAGGTTTGATGAGTCTGTATAGACTTTTTTTTTTATAAATAACCCAACAGATTTTGCTGTAGGAAAATGAGAATGCTCCTTACCCTGCTAACAGATGTAATCTCTGTAATTTAAAGGAGAAGGCCAGTTATGAATGACACTTCTACTCTCTTCATGAAATAAAGCTGTTTTAGAAATAATGTTGGAGTACAAGGCCTTGGTATGTTAAGTGTTGGTAAGAACCATCAATAAGAAAATATTTTTGTGTTGTCACTTTCAGTGCAGAAATCCCCCAGCTGTTTTACTTAACTCTGTTGGTGATAGTAGAGGTGGGAGGCCGAGCATGAGCAAGTCCTGTGGCCTGTGTGCATTGCAGGGACTCCTTGGTGTGTTTGTTATGTGCTGGAGCTGAATGCTCAGGGTGACTCAGTGAGCAGCTGATGGTAAGGCATGGTGATCCTGTGGGCAAGATCCATAGGCTTTCTTCATGTTCAAATTGGTTACAGCTGTGGAGTTTCAGTCAGGCCACTGAGGAGGCAGGGTGTTGGTTGTTCCACTGATTGTCCTTTGGAAATAAGGCAAACAGTGGGGTTGTACCCTCACACCACCCCCTCGGTGCTGGTAGGATTGTTCTTGGTAGAGATGGAAGCTCCAGGTGTTCCCTTCCACTCCAGTGCTACAGTGCACCAGGCTGCAGAGGAATCAGGAGCTTCATCTGCTCTCGGGGAGAAACAGAAATAACTAAAAAATCTGTGGAGAGGGTAATTGAGTTTCACTGGCTCTATGGCTGTGCCATGGGATGATTGCTCAGAAGTGGAATACCTTAAGAGGACACTGTAAGTGCCTCTGAAGGCAGGCAGAGGCCTCTGAGGGCAAGAGAAAGAGCCCTAATTTGGAAGTAGTTTCTTTCTGCTGCTTCACAGAACTAACACATTGGAGAGCAGTGTATTCCAAGTTCTGGACTCACAGGAATCCCCCGGGCTGTGCAGGATTTTACAGGGAGCAGGATGTACTCCCAGGCTGGATTCAGGAGGTGCTTATGCCAGCAGTATAAGGCTTTTGTGAGCTTTCAGCTTCTCATGAGTGTGTAACACAGAGGTGACTGAGGTTACTCTGCTCTAGAAAGCTGCAGTTCAATGGAAGCCCTGAAGTGGCTGGAGCAAGAGTCTCCTTATAAGCCTTTAGGGTATATCTTCTGTGCTTGGGACTGTTAATGAGTTCAGGAACGCATTTCAGCTGGGTTTCCTCACTAGAGCAGTGCAGGAATTGCTGATTTGCTGCCAGGTTTGCTGTGCTTCACACGAAGGCAGCGCTTCTTTCTGACTAAGTGAACTCTTAGTTCTGCTGTTCTCACTCATAGCTATATGGCAAAGATTTCTCAGGTAAAACTCTGTTGAGTTGCCCCTCTAGAGAGCGTGCCTTTGTACAGGAATCATAATTTGGCTTACTGTGGGTTTGTGGTTGGTTGTTGTTGTTTATTGGGTTTTTTTTTTTGGTTAGTGGCAGTCTGTGATAAGAAAAGGACCCAGCTGTGACGTTAAGGCTTGAAGTTTACAGTGTTGACATATTAAACTTTTAAACAAAGCAATTCTGATCGAGTAATTTGCCTTATAATGTTAATAATCTTAGCTTTAGAAAAAAATATTCTTATTTTTTGTCAGGTTTCCTAACAGGTGTTGCATAACGTTGTGTAGTGTCTTTTGCAAGGTGCCTTGATGGTAAAAACGTCTCATATTTATTCATCCTGAAAAGAGAAGTGAGCAACAGGAGTAAACCATTATTGAATACGCAGGATTCAAGATTATTTGTGAACAAGATTTCCTATAGCTTTTTTGTAAATTGACAAATTTCCTTTAAGTTAAGGTGGCAGGCAATAGCACCTAAGGTGGGAGAGGGTGAATCCCAGAATTATTCATGTTGAAAGGGCCTTTTGTAGTCGAATTACAGTGTAATCCATTCTTCCTTGCAACCATGATCCTTCATATTCCTGCAGCCATAAAATGCAACTCTTGGGGGTTTTCTTGTCCATTCAAGTAATTGTTTGATCTATTGAAATTTACATGGTATGGATAATTGTCTTTCCATATCTATTAACTAAAAATTCTCATGAAAGCAATAATAATTTTTACACAGCTGTGCCTCAACATACCTACAGTTGCATTTGTTGAAGATAGTTAGATTACTGCAATTTATTTTCTTCTTGCATTACAACAGATGGGAGGAAGGCATGGTTTAATTTTGTTCCTTGTTTTTTGGATTAAGAAGTTAATGTGCTTTCTCAAAGTACCGAATTTCCAGGGTCAGAGATGGCTGCCAGAGTTGATTAGAGTCAGATCCTGATACAGTACAAGAATGACAAAGCTCCCATTTGTCCATTTGAAGAGTGTTTTGTTATCCAGAAGAATAGCAGTCTTCAAAGATGGTGGTGCAGGCAGGAATAATGATGAGTAAATAACATTTGAGCTTCCAAAGTGAAATGAGAGTCCCTAAGTTTTGGGGGTTTTTTATGAGCTTGTTACCCAGTGGCATATTGGAGTTGGGTTTTTTATTTACTTTTTCAAAGATAGTATAGCTTTGCAATATTTTATGAGACAAATACAGTGTTGTTTTATTAAATCTCAGAACCTGTGCGGTAATTCTTTTGAACAGAGTTGTTTAAATTAGCAAAATTGGTGATAACATTGTGAAAGGCTTTTTTTAATGAGAGGATAACATTTGTTGTGAAAGGGTTTTGTTAGTGTAATGTTGAGAAATACTGCTGTGGTGTAAATTAGCTTCTCTGCTACCTCTGTCAGAAGATGAGATGTGGTAACAGTGAGTTAAATAGTTTGCTTTAAGCCACATAATTTAAGTACTCTTGCTGGATCATATTAAAACGTGAGGAGAAGCTTTTTATGAATACCAGGTTATGAATTATGATTTTGTAGTTTTGTGTGTCATATATATTTATTTCTTTAGTGATAATCTTTCAGGTTGGGCAAAAAACTGTTTGGTGTACATAGTAACATGAATACTGTATTTGTATGTTTGTGTAACAAGACTTTGTGTGTGTGTCTTTACCTTAGATATCGAAGCACAAATTCGAGAAATTCAAGGAAAAAAGCCTGCTCTTGATGAAGCACAAGGAGTAGGCCTTGATTCCACAGGATATTATGATCAAGAAATTTATGGTGGCAGTGACAGCAGATTTGCTGGATATGTCACTTCTATTGCAGCTACTGAATTGGAAGATGTAAGTGATTTTATTTATTTTGTTTGTTTAGGGCCTGCATTGTAACTATTTCAGAATTGAATTTGAGTAATTTTTAGTAGCAGTTGCTTGAACTAGAACCAATTTTCATTAAAGCCATAGTGGACCAAGTTATGTCTTAAGTAGGAAGCACATAAGCATGAAATAATTTGGGTTGGAAGGGGCTTTAAAGATAATTTTGTTCCAACTGTCTTGCCTGGGGCAGGGACACCTTTCACTGGACCAGGTTGCTTAAAGCAACTGCCAGCCTGGCCCTGAACACTTCCAGGGATGGGGCATCCACAGCTTCTCTGAACAGCCTGTGCCAGAGCCTCACCACCCTCAAAGAAAACAGTTTTTTCCTAATATCCAATCTAAACCTACTCTCCTTCACTTAGAAGCCATTTCCCCTTGTCCTGTCACTACATGGTCACATAAAGAAGCCCCTCTCCAGCTCTCTTGTAGGCTCCCTTCAGGTACTGGAAGGCTGCAGTTGGGTCACCCCAAAGCCTTTTCTTCTCCAGACTGAACAAACACAATTCCCTCGCCTTTCCTCAAGAGAAAGGTTCTCCATTTCTGTCATCTCTTGGTGCCTCCTCTGGACTCGCTCCTCCAGGTCCCTGTCCCTGCTGTGCTGGCCCCAGAGCTGATGCAGGGTTCCAGGTGGGATCTCAGAGAGGAGCAGAGGGGCAGAATCCCCTGCCTTGCCCTGCTGCCCTCGGGGCTTTGGATGCAGCCCAGGCCACGTTTGGCTTTCTGGGCTGGGAGTGCCCATGGCTGGGTCATGTCCAGCCTCCCCTCCACCAGCTCCCCCCAAGTCCTTCTCAGCAGGCCTGCAGGTCTAGATCTGGCTTGTACTTAAAGAATTTTGCTTTGAGAGCCTTGTAGGCCCAAGCAGAAGGCAAAAAGCTGTGGCCTGGTACTTGATGTTAGCCTTGGCTGGAATAATTAACTTTGTTCTGTTACTGCTGCCAGGATTACAAATGACAATAAAAAATTTAATAAAACTTCAGCCAGCAAACTGTAGTGACTGTTTTAAGATTCCTGGTTCAAATTTCAGAGCTGTTTTTAAGAATTGGCTTTTTCACCGTGTTGTGTTTTCTTTATGTATCCTGCTTGTAAGATTACCTTATGTTAATTTCTGATGTTAAACATTGGACCATATTTTCCATTGCAGGAACCATCAGATCTTTAGGCCTTATCATAAGTACAGAGGCAACTACATCATACACTTGAGAGAATTTTATTTCTAAGAATGAGGAATATGTTTAGTTTAATACTAGTTGATACATGAGGTGTTCTTTTAGTGATGTACTTGTGTCATCTGCAGACTTCTAAAAATGCCTTATTGAAAATTTCCATTGCTCTGGGGCTCACTGAAAAAGTTTCGTAGTTTTATGAGCAGTTTTTCTTTTGGATTGTAAATAACGGAATAGAAACTGATGTGAAGGAATAGCAAAAGCAAGTGCTTGTTATTGCCATTGTGATTGAGTAAGTATAACTAAACTAACATGAATCTATCTCTGAATTTTTCACTGTTTCTGAAGCCTTTTTATAGGGTTATTAAGTCTTGTTCCATATATATATATATAGCTGACTTGAAACATAGTTTGAATATCTCTGTGCCAGTTCTCACACACCAACTAGGGAACTAGTTAGGTTCTAACAGTAACTAGTTGGTTCTAATGGTGCTAACTAATGGTAGTGATGATATGAAATACAGACTTTTTGTCTAATTAGTGTAGAGAGCATACTTGATTAAGTGTAGCATATTGAAGATTACTTGAGCCTTCTTAGTGACATGAGCAGGTTTATCTGATTCACCAGTTTGGGAACAATAAGAAAAGCTATACAGGAAAGCATGCTAAAATTTTGAATTGCCTATTGTACTTGTCTATTTCCATCTTTTCTATGACCACAGCATGTTTATTTGATGTTAGTTTGTCTAAGTATAATACCAGCATGACAAATCACCATGTCTTTACTGCCAGGATGATGATGACTACCCTTCCACAAGTCTGCTTGGCCAGAAGAAGCCAGGATACCATGCTCCAGTGGCATTGCTTAATGACATACCACAATCTACTGAACAGGTATGTCTTCATTGAAGGCACAGTAAAATACTCTTGTAAGCACTGAGGAAAACAAGTGTTAATAACAGCTTTTGTTTGCTGGAAATAAAAGATGTATGTAAAGAGCTATGTTTAGTTAATGTTGCTGCAAACTTGTTGCTGCTTTAGTTTGGAATTCCACAAGGTGATAAAGATTGGCACTTGTGCATGTAAAGCCAACAGGAGTATAGAAACTAAACTGTTGAAATTTTTAAAAATTGAAATCAGATACTTCGTTAAAGTAAAATAACTGGGAAACTTAATATCCTTTATACTTCTCTGGTTTTAAGGAAAATGCAATCACCAAAGTTTTACATTCCTGGAGTGTTATTCAGTAAAATTTAAAAGCACAGGAAGTAGCATTAAGTCACCCTGCAAAAAGAAGGGGAAAGGTCAACAGCATGAAATGCTTTGGTAAAAGTGAATAAACTCTTAAAATACCAAATTTTTATCAGAAATTACTTCATAAGAAATTCTGTGTTTAAAAAAATGAAATTTTCATTATGGAAGTAAAATTAAGGTTAACATAGTGTTTTGACATTTCCTGCATAGTTGGGGCAAAAAATAATATAAGTCTTTTTAATAATACTTAAAATGAATACAGTACCTGACACTTTTCATATTAGTCTTCATAAATGTGTGACTAACAGGCTCTCTTGGTTTTTAGTATGATCCTTTTGCAGAACACCGTCCTCAAAAGATTGCAGATCGGGAAGATGAGTACAAAAAGCACAGGCGGATGATGATAATTTCCCCTGAGCGTCTTGATCCTTTTGCAGATGGTAATTTATTTTGGCTTTTCTATACCCTGTATGAAATTTTTGTCTTTAATTGTCTTTAGCCCTTTGATTTCTGTTGGCATGCTTATAAACTTAGTTTTGTTTTAAACATCCCCTTTTCATAGAGATTTGGTTTGAAAATTTAGATGCCATATTCTTCATCTTTATAATACGAGTTTTCTTTCCAGGTAGAAGGACAAGAAACTTGTCAATGAGCCATTGCCATAGAAACACAAAGGGTTAAAGGTTTCTCTTTTCATTTCGTTTTGGGTTGTGCGTTGTACTTTGAACAACTTGTGTATTGAGTGCTCAGATTCATTCAGTACCTTGATAGTTTTCATTCCAAGTTATAGACTTACAGGGTTACTGCTTTTGAGATGCTAGTAGAGCACCTAATTCTTACCATCCTATGTAAATTTTAGGTGGTATAGCTAAAAGAAGCAAAAGCATATATAAGACTTTGATACTATTAATAGTTCAAGTCTGTTCTGATAATTTTAGAATGCAAGTCAGGAGAAGGGGTGTTAGTGGGTCTGAAATTTTCTTCAGGTGAGTGAGTTTCACGTGTGGCAGTAAGGTGCCTGTTGGCTTAAAATCAGTAGCTATTTTGCAGGTTTTACAAATGAGAATTTCAGCCTGCATGAATTAGTAGGGATTTTAATTATTTTACTTGCTTAATTGTAATTGATATAAACATGTATTGTCAGAATTCACAGGCCCATACTAACTGTCCTTAATTTCTTTCCTACAGCAGTACTGCTATATGCCAGTCCTGTCTGCATTCTTAAGGGTGCAGTTCAACACATCCTGTGTAGATTATGGTGAAAAAGTATTCCAAAGGAAAGTCCTATCAAAGCTAGTGTCAGAAAGACACAGCCAATTGGGCAGTGATCTTCAGCATAGAAATGTTTAAGAAGTTTATTTTTTTCCCTAAAGTATAATAGCTATACCACTTGTATAGCAAATGTGCACATTTTTCTTAAAGAAAAGTGTTTTTCTTGACAAGTCTCATTTCTATAAAGTTGGGCTTCTTTTAATGTATTTAAAAACTCAGTTAATGCAAGATACAGAGCATAAAAGAACATATGGTGTACAAAACCCATTACCTGTGAGTATTGTTGTGGTGGTGTATGTACTGTATTGCATTCAGATCCCAATCACAAGTGTCCCTTGAGAAGAGAAGAGGGGGAAAGTGTCATCAAACAGTATTTTGGGGTTTTTTATTTTGTTTTATTTTTATTTTTAATGAAGCCCTGTTACAATATGACACTAGAAGGTCTGTGAGACCTGTCCAGATTTGTCAAACTTATAAATGGGTCTTTATGATAAAACATTTTAAACATTACTTAGGTATGCAGTAGTTATGTATAGTCAGATAACAAGTAGGATTTAACAGCTTACACAAGGTAATGTTTTGATTATAAATATCTTTCCAAAGTGTTACTAATGGTAAAGAGATAATTTTCTAGGCTTCTATTCTGCTGCTTGAAGTCAGAACTGCTGATGGAGACAAAGGCACGAAAGTGTACGTATTCCGGATTAGCAACCCAGGAACCCATCACTTCTGAAGACTCTTAACTGTGTTGTCATTTTATCATTTTTATCGGCTTTAAAATATTTGTTTGAAACTGCAGTAGTTATGTTTGTGTTCAAACAGGTTAAATTGATCAGCAAACTGAATAAACGTAAGATACATGTAATTTAAAAAATTTTCGATCAAAAAGTAAAATTAAATGATCATGGAATAATATAATACTAGAGCAGGACAGTAGAAGTCCATAGTTTCTGCTTATCCTGTACTCATTGTGCTCCATTCCTGTTGCTGTTCTCTTCTGCAGGAGGGAAGACTCCAGACCCTAAAATGAATGCCAGAACATACATGGATGTTATGCGTGAACAGCATTTAACAAAAGAAGAGGTGCGTGGAGGGGAGGGTTTTCCACTTGGGTTGAGTTTCACATTACAGCTTTTGAAAGCACATTACAAAAATGGGAGTGTAAATTCTCTTGACTTTGTCTTGCCTTAAAAGCCCCTTTCTTTGGAAAATCATGTTCTTCATATGTTGAAACTCAATAGAATTTAAAGATGAAAGTTCTAAAAAAACATCTGTTCTATGTACTACTTAAGCAATGCAGGGAAAAATAGTCTCAATACATTTTAATCTGGATTTTTTAAAAATAGAACTTGGACTTTCTCTTGTTCATTATCTTTCAGAGGAGGAGAGAAAATCTAACTGAGAATTACTCAGTGTGAGAGATGTTTGTTTTTGTGAACTATGTATAGGAAGACAGGGAGGTTTTTGAAAGGCTTTTGATGAAGTACCTACAGCAGTACTGCAGTACTGAGATGGGGTATAAGGTTGGCATTTGGTTTTAAATATTTTAAAAAGGGAGAAAAACCAAAAACATGCTTTAAAATTTGTTTTATTAGTTAAAAAGATGTTGGTAATATAAACAGATTTCTTGTCTAATACCTACAGTACCATCTTGCTAATTGGAACAAAACCTTGTAGTTCCGGTGACTTCTGACATTGATTTGTTTTATCTTAAGTGAGGAATTATTTCATAATTTTGGCAGTCTTACTGCTTATGGATCCACTGATAAGTACAAAACAGTCTCTGTTAATGTGCTGTTTCAGTAGTATCATCTCAGGATTTAAAATAAGAATTTCAGAGCTTTTTTATGTCATGGGATGTAGCTCCTGTGAACATATTTTCTAAGTCATCCTTCTAGTTTACTGAAGTGGTATTTATTTGAAACAGGTGGGTAATGGTCTCAAGACATATACCTATGGGTGACAGAAACTGATAGCTTTAACAATTCTCTGTGCATTTGCTGTAATAATGGGTTTTGTTGAAAAATTAATTTAAAAACAACCCCTCAAACACAGCTGCTTTGGCACTATAGAAGAATTTGAAAAAAGAGCGACCTTGAAATGAAAGCAGTGGCTACTTGCAGGTTATTTGAACAAAACCTCAAAAAAAGCATAAAAAGATATTGAAAAAGCTCTTTTAAAGGTATAATTTGAAGAGTTCTTACGTTTTTGTTTTTGTGCTTTTTAACAGAGGGAAATTAGGCAACAACTAGCTGAAAAAGCTAAAGCTGGAGAGCTTAAAGTCGTCAATGGAGCCGCTTCTCAGCCACCTTCAAAACGCAAACGGCGTTGGGATCAGACAGCTGATCAGACTCCTGGTGCTACACCTAAAAAATTGTCCAGTTGGGATCAAGCAGAGGTAATGACCTAGTGCTCATCAGCTGTCCACAGAAGGCATTGTCAGTGCTCATCCTCTTGAGTGTCAGAAATTTCTAATTGTACTTAAGAACAACTAACAGTGTTTTATTTTACAGGATGAGATACTGATAGTTTTGGTTTTGTCTCGTGCAGACTCCTGGGCACACCCCATCTCTGCGATGGGATGAAACTCCAGGCCGTGCAAAGGGAAGCGAAACTCCAGGTGCCACCCCGGGCTCCAAGATCTGGGATCCAACTCCCAGCCATACCCCAGCAGGAGCTGCAACGCCCGGCCGGGACACGCCTGGGCACGCAACACCGGGCCATGGGGGTGCCACTTCCAGTGCACGCAAAAATCGATGGGATGAAACCCCCAAAACAGAAAGAGGTATTTATGGCAAACTGGGAGGTGCATCTTAAGTTTTAAATGGTTGATTGTACTGGGTTTTTTCACCTTAAGTAAACAGTGAGTTCAGAATCCAGGCAAAAAGTAATTATATTCTGACATCTAGTGGTTGATGTGGGGAGTTGTTTTCTTGTCTGAGTTCTGAGCATCAGGTTCTGCCTGTGCCTAAGTGGCACCCATGAAAGTATCTCGACTCAAATACAGAACCATGGTTTTGTCATACCTAATGACTGCTGCAGGTTGGGTTTTTCATGTATAAAGGACACAGTAAAAAAAGCACACGTTGAATTAGTTTTCATAATATGTTTGTGTGTGGTGTTTTTTAATTGTTACGGGGTTTTTTAAGAGGTTGTTATTAAAACAAGTTAGAGAAGCATCTCACCTCCCTAATTTGAATTTGACTCTGGTGTCAGAGAACAGTGAAACACTTGTTACCTAATGCTTTTATCAAGGGGGTACATGGAGTGCTTTGTTCAATTCCTAGAATATCTGAGTAGATCTTGTTTTTTTAGAATCTTTTTATGCTAAGGTTCAGTAAGAAGATGACACTTTTTTCATAAAACAAAGTTCCCTGTTGGATGTTTTTAGTGTAATGCCTGGATTTTTTCAGTATTCAGCAAAGTAGTCTTTACTTTTAGCCTACTCTTTGTTAATTTGATACTGAAAATGGATTTGAATATTGATAGTATAGTTGGAGTATATACTGTTCAGCTTTCTGAGAACATTTGGTTTGTTTTTCCTTAGATACTCCAGGCCATGGCAGTGGCTGGGCTGAGACACCTCGTACAGACAGAGGTGGTGACTCCATTGGTGAGACACCGACCCCAGGAGCGAGCAAAAGGAAGTCCCGCTGGGATGAAACACCTGCGAGCCAGATGGGCGGCAGCACTCCTGTCCTGACACCTGGCAAAACACCCATTGGAACCCCAGCTATGAACATGGCAACCCCTACACCAGGTAAGCTCAGTCCCTTGTCCAAGGCTTCTCTTTGTGTTGTGGGAATGAAGAATTGCCTTTTGTATTGTCTTTTGAAACAGATTTCTGCCCAGCATGCTCTCCAGCCTCTATGAAAGCAGTCTGTATGCTCCGTTTACTATTTTTGTGGCAATACCACAACAACTCATTTCTGGAGAGAAATTGAGACTAATGTTACTTATCTGTTGCTGTTTAGTTTAGTTGGTAAAAAAAATTATAAAAGGCTCTGTAAAAAGTTTGATATTTTATTTGGCTAGAGTTCAGGTGCTGTGGAAACTTTGACTCAGGAGAGCATTTAAAAGTTTAGTAAACAAGTTATCTGCTTCTGCATATAAAAGGATTTTTTTTAAATACTTCTTTTTAAAAATTTGAATATAGGTCACATCATGAGCATGACTCCTGAACAGCTGCAGGCTTGGCGCTGGGAGAGGGAAATTGATGAGAGAAACAGACCACTTTCTGATGAGGAATTGGATGCTATGTTTCCTGAAGGATATAAGGTAATTAATCTGGATTAAAATCACAGCAGACCATGATGAAGTTTTCTTCCTACCAGGGATTACTGATTTTTTTTTTCCCCAGAAGTAGAATGTTTCACATTAAGTATTGATTGTTCACACTTGTTTGACTTGATTTATTGTAAATCCCTTAGAAAGTGGGGTCTCACAGGCAAATCACTACTGTGCTTCTCAGTGCTGGAAATGCTTGTCAAGACCAGAAATGTACTCTGTATGGACTGATAGAAACTGTAAGTGCAGATGTAGACAAACATGGAAGAGGGTCATAAATACTGAGACAGCAAGTATACTATGTTGATTCATTTACTGAAGTACTTCTTTAATCCTTGGAGATTTCATAGTTTATTATCGCAGCTCTCAGCAATGGGAGTGAGCTTTCTTCTGAAACGTTGGCAGTACAGGATAAGTGCAAATACAAGATCTCAGGGTGAGTTTGTATTGCTGGGAACATGGGATCTGTTGTGTGCAATAACACACAAATCCCCAAACAAATAAAGTGAAGGCTACAACTTCAAGCAATGTTTTGTATTTGATGGCTTCTTCTTTTCATATCTGCTGTAATTAAAATGAATTTCGTTTTTCCTTCTCCAGGTTCTCCCACCCCCAGCTGGCTACGTGCCCATCCGTACTCCTGCTCGGAAGCTCACGGCGACTCCCACGCCCCTGGGGGGTATGACAGGGTTCCACATGCAGACAGAGGACCGCACCATGAAGAGTGTGAATGACCAGCCATCGGGCAACCTGCCATTCCTGAAACCAGATGATATCCAGTACTTCGACAAGCTGCTGGTAAAGGAGATTTCTTTCATGCTGATTAAACTTCACTGGTTTCTTTTGATTATGTAGCAATGCCCATTTATTTGTCTGGAATTATTTGTAGGTTGATGTTGACGAATCAACTCTGAGTCCTGAGGAGCAGAAGGAGAGAAAAATAATGAAATTACTTCTGAAAATAAAGAATGGCACACCTCCCATGCGAAAGGTGAGATGAATTGTCAGATATGTTTATGTAATCTCATTTTTCAAAAATTGGTGTTTGTTTTCAGGTTAGCTGTAGTTGTCCATGGGATTCCCTTGAAGATAATTTCGTAAGCTTTGCTATCTATTGTGATTTAAACCCAGCTGTTAACTAAGCCCCACACAACTATTTGCTTCTCCCCTTGCTTCCCTTAGTAGGATGAAGGAGAAAATCAGAAGAGTAAAAGTGAGAAAACTTGTGCACTGAGATAACAAGAAATAATAGTAAAGGAAAATAACAGAAAAAAAAAGAAGATAAACCCCAAGGAAACAAGTGATGCAGATGGAAAACACTTGTCCACCACCAATCAAGTGATGCCTAGGCAGTCCCCTAGCAGTGACTCTTGGCTGGCTTTCCCCCTGGCTTGTATGCTGAGCCCAGTGCCATATGATGTAGAGCATCCCTTTGGGCAGTTTGGGCCAGCTGTCCTGGCTGTGTCCCGTCCCAGTTACTTGTGCCAGTCTGCCTTCTCAGTGGTAGGGTGGGGTCAGAGGAGAAAAGGCCCTGACTCTGTGTAAGCTCTGCTTGGCAATAACTAAACATCCCTGTGGTATCAGCGCTGTTTCCAGCACAAGTCCAGAACGCAGGCCCATACTAGGGGCTGTAGAGAAAATCCGTTTCAGCCAGAACAGCACACTCTGTTTAGTGCTTTTGTTTTTCCTCTTCTATATCTGTATGGCTTTTTTAAATTCAGTATGATTTAATACTGCTGCTCTTTTGACAGTAATGTCAGTCACTAAATGATGTAGGCCTTGTATAATTTTTGGTTTTTTACAATTATGAGAAACTGGATTTACAGTGTGTTTTGCTTACACGGCTTTGTAACTTTCTGGATTTTGCCTCTTTCACTTAAGTTAGCTACTTAGTGTAGCTCTTCTTTAAGTTTTGGTCTTAAGCACTAGGCAGCATAATAGCAGTCTTCTCTGCAAATGCTCTAATCTGACCAAGCCCCAAGCTGCCTGGATGCAAACAAGGACTGTGAAGCTGTTTTCCAAAGGGAGCCAGTATTGGCTCAGAAGTATGCTTCTCTTGAAAGCTGACCACCTGGGCACTAACAACACAGTGTTTCAACAGATTTGTGTTTCAACAGATCAGCATAAAAATGCTTGAAATAGTTTTGTGGTGGTTGGGGCAAGTATTTGGAAGCCTGTGGATGCATCAGTTACATTTTAACTTGGTGAATACCAGTTTTATGGTTGTTCAGTGTGAATTCCTTAGTTTAACTGGCAGGTTTTCTGGTTTTGTTCAGGCTGCGTTGCGGCAAATTACCGATAAAGCTCGGGAATTCGGAGCAGGGCCGCTGTTCAATCAGATCCTGCCTCTGCTGATGTCTCCAACACTCGAAGATCAGGAGCGGCACTTGCTTGTCAAAGTCATCGACAGAATTCTGTACAAGTTGGATGACTTGGTCCGACCATACGTACACAAGGTCTGTTGCAGTTTGCTATTTCATCTCTGATTTGCATTTTGCTATTTCATCTGTGATTTGCATTTTCGGCATTTTATGTGCATATGAGAAGAGGATGATACCACTTTTTAAAAACATTTCACTTTCATGTTTCTTTAACCAAACTTTAAAGTTTTTAATAGTGTGATTGGAGCGTAAGCTGTGCAGTATGGAGGCATAATGTAAATGTGATCTATGCATATTTGGAAGTGGGAAGGACCTTATCTGATCTAGGTAATGTCTCCAGGCTACATCCTTGAGAGATTTAAGAACTATAATAAACAATGCAATAGATTTAATTTTTTCTGATAATTTTAAGGCTTTAAGCTTGAATTAATGGAATCATCTCTGTTTCATGGACTCTAATAGTGCTAGAAATACTATAGTAAGTATTAATAAAAGGAAATATTAATTTATCTTTTTCAGATCCTTGTCGTCATTGAACCGCTGCTGATTGATGAAGACTACTATGCTAGAGTGGAAGGCAGAGAAATTATTTCAAACTTGGCTAAGGTAAAACACCATCCTTTGTTAAAGCACTGAGTTAGCTTACAAATACCTGCATGTTTATAGGCATGGCAGAACAATTAGCTGTGCTGTTCATAAATCCAACTGGTGTGATTTGTGTTTTGTCCTGCAGGCTGCAGGTTTGGCAACAATGATCTCCACAATGCGACCCGATATCGATAACATGGATGAGTACGTCAGAAATACAACAGCTCGAGCCTTTGCTGTTGTTGCATCTGCTCTGGGCATTCCTTCTCTGTTACCCTTCCTGAAAGCTGTCTGTAAAAGCAAAAAGTCCTGGCAGGCCAGGCACACTGGCATCAAGATTGTACAGCAGATTGCTATTCTTATGGGTTGTGCTATCCTGCCTCATCTCAGGAGCTTGGTTGAAATTATTGAGCATGGTAAGTTCTGTTTTCCCAGACAAAGGTTTTTTTGCCCACTTTATATCTGGAAGTTTTTATACCTCAGTAAGGCACAGTGACAGTAAAGTGCTGGTTTTGTTGTTGCTATGATACTGAGAAACATTTCAGGTGACTCTGAAAGATGAGGGAAGACTAATAGTGGTTCAGTATTTGTGAAAAAAAGTTAATCCCTTTTACACTGCTGCTCTGTTTTTGCTAATTTGAACTTAAGACACGAGTACAAGAAGTGGTACTAAACCCTGATGTCTTGCAGGGCTGGTGGATGAGCAGCAGAAAGTTCGCACCATCAGTGCTTTGGCCATTGCTGCTTTGGCTGAGGCAGCCACTCCCTATGGTATTGAGTCATTTGACTCTGTCCTGAAGCCCTTGTGGAAGGGTATACGTCAACACAGAGGAAAGGTAAATCTAAAATACTTCCTTTAGTTTGAACTGAAATGGATGTGTTCCTGCTGGAACTTATTAGAGACGTATTTTGCGTTTAAATAGGGCCTGGCTGCGTTCTTGAAGGCGATTGGTTACCTGATCCCTCTCATGGATGCCGAGTATGCAAACTACTACACCAGAGAAGTCATGCTGATTCTGATCAGAGAGTTCCAGTCTCCTGATGAAGAGATGAAAAAAATTGTGTTAAAGGTATGTCACAATGATAGTTTTGCATTGATACTGAATATGTATAAAAAAAATTCCAAACAAAAGCAAAAATAACCCACACACTGCACCAGATTAAAAATCTGTGATTTTTATTTCCTGTCAGGTGGTAAAGCAGTGCTGTGGTACAGATGGTGTTGAAGCAAACTACATTAAAACAGAAATCTTGCCACCCTTCTTCAAACATTTCTGGCAGCACAGAATGGCACTGGACAGAAGAAATTACAGACAGGTAATTTTGGTGGTTTTTTTAGCTGGGAAATTATTTACAGTAGAAGAAAATTAGAATGTTCATTCAGGTTAAATACTTACTTTTGTCTGT
The DNA here is from genome assembly GCA_024362935.1 of Setophaga petechia. NCBI lineage: Eukaryota > Metazoa > Chordata > Aves > Passeriformes > Parulidae > Setophaga > Setophaga petechia. The sequence continues at coordinate 27,969,672 of JANCRA010000005.1, forward strand.
GTCCTGAAACTTGATTTTTGTTTTACTAGCAATTTAGAAGTTGTGTAGCCAAAAAGATTTTCAGGTTCTTAGGAGGTTATCTTGGTATTTTACATCTGTGAACATCTTCATCACTTGCAAAGTGGGGTGGTTCACCTAATTTATGTTCTTAAAAACACTAGATGATTTCTAAAGCTAAAACTAGTTTTTTGTAGTGGACTTAACATGTTTCTTCAGACTAGGGAAATTATTTTCAAGGTGTAGAAAGTGGATTTTAACTACTTCTAAGTATAATTTTAATGCTTGCTTATTTCACATTTCTGTGTTTCAGTTGGTTGATACGACTGTGGAGCTGGCAAATAAAGTTGGAGCAGCAGAAATTATTTCTAGAATTGTGGATGATCTGAAAGATGAAGCTGAGCAGTACAGAAAGATGGTCATGGAAACAATTGAGAAGATAATGGGAAATCTGGGAGCAGCAGACATTGATCACAAACTGGAAGAACAGCTCATTGATGGTATTTTGTACGCCTTCCAGGAACAGACAACAGAGGTAAGGCTAGGGTTGGAGTGTTCCATTCACTGGAATTGTAAGCCATCTCGCTGTTAGTTATACAGAAATGTGTGCTTCTGAGTTAGATTTTTAGAATCCCTTTTTAGATGTCAATGCTCTAATCAATGAAATCCAGAAGCAATCTCTGGAATGTTAGCATTTTAAAAGCAATTTTAAGTTATGGCAAGTTTAGGTAAAATGTAGTGTTGCTGTTTGTCTGATTTTCTTTTATTGTTTTTTTCCCCTCAGGATTCTGTGATGCTGAATGGTTTTGGCACAGTGGTTAATGCTCTAGGCAAAAGGGTGAAACCCTACTTGCCACAGATCTGTGGTACAGTTTTGTGGCGTTTGAACAACAAATCAGCCAAAGTCAGGCAGCAGGCTGCTGACCTGATCTCTCGTACTGCAGTTGTCATGAAGACTTGTCAAGAGGTATGGACTGCTCCTCCAGATTTGCTCTAGCAGCTCATTGTAATGAGAGGGGAGGGGAAAATGACCACCTAACTCTTTTTGCTTGGTTGTAGGAAAAACTGATGGGACACTTGGGTGTTGTTTTGTATGAGTACCTGGGTGAAGAATATCCTGAAGTACTGGGCAGCATACTTGGAGCACTTAAGGCTATTGTGAACGTTATAGGTATGTTTTTGTATCGATTACTCTTCTGTTCAAGAGCAAAATAGAAAAACCACTGTACAACTAAATGTGCCTCTTTGAATTCAATAGGTATGCACAAGATGACACCACCAATCAAAGACCTGCTGCCACGGTTGACGCCTATTTTGAAGAACAGACATGAGAAAGTACAGGAAAATTGTATTGATCTTGTTGGGCGTATTGCAGACAGGTAAGCTGAGTAATGTTAAAATATCTAACCTTCTTTGTGGGCCATTATTATAACAAAAGCTCAACTTTGGCTTCTGAGTATTTTTTGTTGGATCTCTTGATATTTCCGAAGTTGTGCCTAAAACTAAAATACTTAGCAGACACTGTTGAATTACCTAATAAAGGAAATGCTTAAGCTTAGCTCTGTGGATAACAAATGCATAGGTGCTACAGTTTATGGCTTTATGTCAAAATCTCTTGCATCACTGAAGAGGTAACTCACTTTATTCTCTTTCAGAGGTGCAGAGTATGTTTCTGCAAGAGAATGGATGAGGATCTGCTTTGAACTGCTTGAATTATTAAAAGCTCACAAGAAAGCTATCAGAAGAGCCACAGTGAACACTTTTGGTTATATTGCAAAAGCTATTGGGTAAGTTGGTTTAATGCTTGTCCACTTCTTCACACAGTTACCAAATATAGTGATTATTGTTACTTTTCTGGTGGGAAATACTCAAACTTCTCTACATTTTATATGTACAGACATGGTTTTACCAATTTTGAAAATACAATCATGTATTCTTGGTTAACATAGGACATTGCACTTCTGAACAAAATTTGTGGACTAATAAGGTTAGAGTCTTATTTGGGAGTAAGAGCTGTTGTCTCATGAATTACTGTCATGTGCATTCAAACCCTTTTTGTATTATTTCATAAACTCTCCTTTATATAATTTATCTTCTCTCTCTTTTTTTCTCTCCCCCCATGCAATCACTAGTTTTATAGATTCTTGAAGGTTTGTTTCCACTAAGGTCATACTTGAAGTCAGCGCATTGTAGAATGAGGCACAGTTGCCCCCTTTGTGTGTGTTCTGTAAGAGACTGTTGACTGGCTGAATGCAGACTGAGCAAGCAGCCAGGAGTGCTGTAACTCCTCTCCATGCAGGACATAACCTGTCTCTGTCAGTACTTGCTTTTATGCAAGTCTGTAATTTCCTCTGGGATCAGAGTAATAGTGGGGAGACTCTGCTATCCTGCAGAGTTCACAAGAAGAAGAACAGAGGGCAGGGAAAAAGCTGAGTCTAGACAAAGTAAAAAATGTTGCTATGAAAATAAATCCTTCAGCTGTTCTAGAGTTTAGTGTTTCGTGTTTAGCGTTCATTTTGTTTCCTAGTTCTCTAAACTTTTTATGGGGGCTGAACCATGTATCTCTGCCACTTCTTTGAAGTTTAACTAATTTGATCCAAATCCTCACTGAATCCATTGACATGGATTTCCATTTTCCATCTTCCAGGCCTCACGATGTATTGGCCACACTGCTAAACAACTTGAAAGTACAGGAAAGGCAGAACAGAGTATGTACTACAGTAGCAATTGCTATTGTGGCTGAAACATGCTCACCCTTCACAGTGCTGCCTGCACTCATGAATGAATACAGAGTTCCAGAACTGAATGTCCAGAATGGTGTGTTAAAATCTCTTTCTTTCCTGTTTGAATACATTGGAGAGATGGGAAAAGATTACATTTATGCAGTTACACCGTTGCTTGAAGATGCTTTAATGGACAGGTGAGTGCACTTCTGTGGTACAGTTACCCATAGACACATTTTTAAGTATATATTTGATTGTTAATGATAGCAAATGTGCATATTGTCCTTGTTTGCTAAAGACTTTAAGTGACTAGCATAATTTGGAAGCAATTATTTGCAAACAATTTGGATTATATATGCTCCAATTTTACTAATAATTCTGAAGATTAAAATTATAAAAACATCTTCAGTGAATCAAGACTTCTTCCATTAAGGCTGCTTTTGATAATTTCTATTGTTGGTACTTCTGTGGAATTTTGGAGTGCATTAATTTGTCAGAAATCTTCCATCTTTTTTTGCTTTATTGATTTTTGATAGTCTGCCTCTTGTTGTCAGTCTGTATGGCTTGAAAGTGTTATTACTGCTTTCAAAAAATGTGTTGGTGAAAAGAAACAGTATGCTTGTCCAGTCATGTTGCTTCTAAGTCTCATTTATTAATACCCATTGTTCTCTTTGCAGGGATCTGGTACACAGACAAACAGCCAGTGCTGTGGTGCAGCACATGTCCCTTGGTGTTTATGGGTTTGGCTGTGAAGATTCTCTTAATCACTTGTTAAATTATGTGTGGCCCAACGTGTTTGAAACCTCTCCTCACGTCATCCAGGCAGTTATGGGGGCTCTGGAGGGCCTCAGAGTGGCTATTGGGCCCTGCAGGATGTTACAGTACTGCTTACAGGTATGGCTTTGTGTGCTGGGGCAGCAGAGAACAGCTGTCAGGCAGGACTTCTCTGCAGGAGACAAAAAAGTTAACTGTAGGCAATTTCCAACAAAGGAAAAACTGGCTTTTTGTCTCCAAAGCATTATTTAAACAGGATATTCTGTGCCAGAATATCCAGACTTGAATATTGGAAATAGGCAGTAAACAGAGGTTTGGTATAGGGAGATATCTGATTACATCACAGAACTTGTGTAGAAAGAGCAAGTAACTTAGAATATCAGTTGACTAAAATAGCCTGGCACTTTGATTTCTAAACTGGAAGCATCCCACAAGTTTTGAGGATGTGAACTAATGACTGGGGAATAAATTAGCTGTGGGATGGATTATGACAAGTAATCAGTGAGGTAAATAAATGAGAGGATAGGTTTAATAGTCGTGATTTGTCATTAGCCAAGAAAAAGAGTGAGATGTTTACAAGAGTGCAGCACTATAAACAGTGCTTTGATTAGACTTGGTACTGCTACAGCAACACTGGGCAGTTCAGCTTCTGGAAATGGGGTGGTGAAATCTGAAGGCTCCTTTTCTGTGTAATTCTGTGTCACAGCACGTGACAGTGACTGTGTTGGATATGGAATTAAAACTCACCTAACAGGTGGGGAGCAAGGATTAAAGTCATGCAGGTCCCTGTAGAGAAGGTGTGACAGCATTTTAATAATAATATGCAGATAGGAAATTTCAGACTTTTACAGTGTGGGGACCTCAGCATGAAGATACATCAATGGGAAGGTGAAAGTCTCCTGCAGTGTATATTCCTGCAATTACTGTCTGTGCATTGTTAGTACACAGAAATGTTTTTTCCTAGAGCTTGTATGTTCTGTCCATTTATTAAATGCTTGTTTTGCAACGCTTGATTAAATTCAATAAAGGAACATTGGAACTGCCAGCTTTTATTACATTTTGTTCTGTTCTGTTTTCTAGGGTTTGTTTCACCCCGCCAGAAAAGTCAGAGATGTTTATTGGAAGATCTACAATTCAATCTACATTGGCTCCCAGGATGCTCTGATAGCACATTACCCAAGAATCTATAATGATGAGAAGAACACTTATATTCGTTATGAACTTGATTACATCTTATAATCTTCTTGTTCAGTTGTTTGTGTTTAATGCACAGCTGTTGTTCAGTTAAATGCTTCGGATTTCATGATGTAAAATTCTAAAATTTTGGAGATCAGTGTAGAGCTGGTCAGAGGCAGAGCTAGGTATCCAGTAGCATGATTTTTTAAATATGTCCTTGTTTTTTGATGTTAAACAGTTAAAGCCAGTAGTCACCAACAAAACAGTGATTACAAAGTACCGGAGGGATTTTGTTTTGGATCCATCTTTATGAAGATTTAGATTTCATTCCTTGTGTTTAAAGGGGAAGTTTATTTGAGAAATAAACATTTGTGTATAAAAACTAATTTGTGTGTGGTTTTTGGACAGAGGGGCTTGTAAAATAAGTCCCTTTGGATTAAGTATTTGTTTATGTAATGAATAGGTGGTATAAAACATTTTAACCCTTTTTGTCATCCACTAGCTTTTGAATAAATAAGAAAAATGTACCAACTGTAGTTAATGTGTGTATCTTTGTCATGCAATAATGTAGCTGTAGCTTGGCTGATGGTTGTAGTAGTATCAGGTTTTTTTCATGGGAAAAGTATTTAATTGCTTGTTACTGCTTCATTTGCAGTATCCTGGTGGACATGGCTTGTTAAATTTTCAGAAGTTAGCAGTTTTATTGTAAATTTCATTTGTAAACTCAGTTGTGAAAATTATGCATATTGACCATATTATGTTTAAAAAGCTAGATATTTATAGACTGTGCTATACTTCCATTAAAGAGCTAGGAAAGTTAAACCCCCAGCACCTCAGATGAGTCAGTTTCTAAGAAAAGCATTCTTTTCTTTCACTTGCTTTTTGCCTTTTGTGTGTGTACTACCAAAAAAAAAAAGTTTTCCTATCAGTAAAGCACCTAAAACCCAAGGATAGAAGATTTTGGTAGTATTGTACATCATACCATGTTTGTAAGGTGACAGGAGGCAGTAGCTGGCTATCAGACACCTTGTTCTGTGAGTCCTTGACTTCAGTGCTTCATTTCCATCTTAGCAAGTTCAGGGCAGTGGTGTTACCTGACTTGTCTCTGTTTTACATAAGTGTGAGAGTCTTTAACTGTTGAGCATATAGGAAATTTGACCCTTCCTTTCAGGTCTAATTTTTTGTTAGGGGTTTGGGATAGCACAAAAGCAACTTGAGGCCCTTTTGTTAATAAAGGTGGTACTACTACTTAGGAAATTGGAAAAGTGGCTTTTTTCAGCAGTGAGTTGTATTCTAAAACTTAGGTAAAAACCAGCTGCAACTTGTTGAAGTCTTTATTGCTGCACTGTTTCCTCTGACACTAAGGTGCATTCTAGTGTACTTTTAGTGCTGTACTGAATAGTATTGTTTGTGTTCTAGATAGCCCTGGCCATCTTCCTTGCCTCAGAAGTTCTGCAAGACAGATCCAAGCAAGTGCCAGTAGAGAGGGAGAAAAAAAGCATTGAGTTTTGAGAGGTGAGCCAAAAAAGAGTTCTGAAACAGGTAGGAATGGATGATGGCTCCTGACTTCTAGATATGCTTCAGCAAGTTTATTATTCTTAGAAATAAGTAAAATTGTAAAAATTTTCTCAGAGTGGAGGGAGCAACTTCAAATTGTTGCCATTTTTGTATTTTTGAAACTCATCACTTAAATCTCAGAAATACTTTCGTAAGTCTTTTTGAGGGAGATGCAATGTTTCCCTTGTTTCCTCAGGAAGACAGAAAATTGAAGAACTGTGTGATGAAACAATTGTACATAAAACTGATGTTCATGTTTCAGTGTTTTGCTATCCCAAGTATCTGGTATGAAATCAGGTTTGAAGTGGCAGTATTTAAGTGCAGCTCTTGATATGCAGAGTCACCAGGAAGCATTTTTATCCTTGAGACTTGGTGGATCTGTGGAATTCTTACCTAAAGAGGCCATCTCTGGATCATAGATTGATGGGATTTTCTGGGAGCCTACAGCAGCTTGTAAAGGATTTTGATTTTGTTGTTTAGCAACCACATTGAGTTTTATTCAGCACAGGAAGATTAAGGAGGAAATTTGGGGGAAGTAAGTAACTACCTAGGTATGAGATCTGTCTGTGTAGACAAACGTGTTTATTTTCTAGTGCAAACTGAAGTCATTAATAAATGGGAAAGTTTTACTCTGAGGTGGTGGCTGGTATTCACCTGCAGGCTTCTGGTTCTGGACAGCAAAGACAAGGGGTTTAAATGAATGGAAGGATTTGGATCACTACTGTTCAAATTCCTTTAATGGATAGTTAATTGTGCCATTGATGTAGAAAAACAGGCTAAGTGAACAAAACATCAGCTGTTTTGCTACTTGTTTATAAAATGGGAGACATGCCATGGCTTGGCAACTGAGCAGTTAACCTAGTCACAGAATTAGTGTGATATTTGATAAATACAAATAACGAGCAGACAATCAACTTCCTTGATTTCTTTTAAAGGGAACCAAGGTTTTCTTTTAAAGGGAACCAAGTTCCTTTCCAGTTGTCCTCTAACCCCCTTTCTGGATTTGCATAGAGCTCCTAGCTTTCTCAGTGAATTGCAAAAGAAGCTCTATGGACAAAGGCTTCACTGACAGTTGGTCATCCTGAACAGGCTCATCCAGCATGCAGAAGGAGGTGGAGGCACCTATAAGAAAAAAAAAAGGTATGTGATTTTTTATTTTTTATTTTAATCTATTTTTTAAAATTAATTACAATTATGCATTTAGGTAGGGACAATGAATCAGGAGAATGTAAGCCATACTTCTTTGGGTCCTTTATAGTTTAGAATATTATATTTTACCATTTAAAATGGGTTCTGATTTCATCAATTTTTTTTCATTTGTCCTTTTTAATGGAAAAAAGGATGCACTGGTTGTATATGCCTACACTTCCTTACAGTCTAAACTTCTCTATCAAAGGATGCCATGCACCTTTACAGCTTGAGCTGATGGAACTAAAATTAGCCAAGGCTAGCAGTTATCCTTTAAGTTATGCTAATCTTAAAAGTTTAGGAAAATTTCTTTTGTTTGTCCAAGCTTCTTTCTGAGAGCAGCTGAAATAAGGATCCAAAGTGTCCTCAGTTTTATGTTTGGTGTTAGTTGCATTTTATTGCTTACACTTCTGTGTCTTCTGATCCAATTTCACACACATACACCTCCTTCACTGCCACTGTTGTGATTCAGTTGTACCCATTTTGCTTATACCTCAGTTATCCATGGATCTCTCTAACCTGCATTTCCCACCTCATTGGCTGCCCTGAAAGCTGCACTCTTACCTTTGTGTCAGACTTCCTTTCACCTTGCATGTCTTGGCACAGTAGCAGTGGTGGCAGTGAGAGCACTGAAGAGAAATCCTGCTGCCCTCCTGGCTGCCTTTGTAACTGCAGCAGTTCCTGGATGTGTGGAGAATCAGTCACTGCTGGAACAGTCTCACTCTGATTCTGCTCCTCATGCTGGGCCAGGTCCAGGGGGTCTGGAAGAACACAGCTGCCAAATTTTAATTGTTTTGGAAAATACTCAGGAGTGCAGTGTGCAAATGTAGTCTGGTCTTGCTTGCCCAGCCTGAGCTACCGGGGCTCTTGCTCTGCCAAGCAAAGTGGAGATGGAGCCTGTTCAGTGGCTTTTTACATTCAACTTCTTGATCTTATAGTGAAATCAATTTAGGAGTCAGATTGAATTTGTCACAGTGTTCTGTCAAGGAAATGAGATGCCAGATTACTAAAGTGCTGTTTTTTCTGTGATGGTCTTTTCTGTGTACCTCCAGAGGGAACACTGCAAGGCTTATTTCCAGGCACAGCAGAACTTCCAACCTGAGCTGCTGCTTGAGGCAGTTAACAAGTTCAGATTCATAAATAAAGGTATGCAAGTAACCCTGAAAATATTTTGCAGGTTGTTGTTACAGACATAAGGTCAAGTTTAATTCACCTTTTTTCAGAGATCCTGAGATGGCAGTTGTTTTCACAAGAACAGGATTTTGATGCCTAGAATAAAGTTTGAGATTTTTTGAGAGAATTTCGAAGAATTGGGCAGCCAAGTATGAATGTGATAATTTTAAAGTAAAATTACATGTAAGGGTCCTCAGTTTTTAGCCAGACTCCCAACATTTTGTCCCTGTCAATGAAGTAATTCCACTCTGAATAATGGTTGATTGTGAAGTAGCTTCTGACATGTTACAACAGAGGTTGGAGCTTGGTATGATTGTAAAAAAGAGAATGTTCATAACAATAAATGCTAGGAATCATTAGGAATGTTTTTTATCAACTGTGGCATACCTTCTATTTACTGGCTTCACAGGCAAACTAAACCAGAGGGTTTTCTTTATCAATTTTACAGCCATGTGATGCTCAGAGATTACATGGCACAAGTTTCTATTCTGTTACTTTTTACAGGTTTGTCACTTAAGACCACCTAAACCTTTTGGTGCAATGACTGTAGTGAAATTAGGTTTCAGCCAGTGTTGCCTCACACTGATAATTCTACATATTTTTCTCCAAGTTAAGGAACATATTTTCCCTCAGTTTAAGTTGCTGTAATGAATACCCTCATTACTAATAGACTGGGGTGGGACGGGAAGCAGCTTTCAAATTTTGGTTCTTCACTAACTGTGGGAAGTGTTGATGTGCAAGTAAAGTGATTGCCTGTTACTTAATGTACATCTGTGAGCCAACTGCAAAATCTCTCTCTTTGTCAGTTTAATAAAAATGGAAGAGGTGAGTGTGAGAGTCTCTGATCCAAAGGATAAACGTGTACATCAGTGTGATGCCATATGCTGTCTTGAATCTCACCAGTAGTAATGGAAAGATTTCTGCTCCCCCTGGCCTCCAGTGGTTCCTGTGACCTGTGTGGTTTGACGTGCAGCCCTCCTTGCACTCCCCTTCCAGCTGTACCCCTGGAAGCCATGGTAGGGCTGGCAAAGGCTGCCTAGCAGCCTGGTTAAGGGATACAGCACAGAACTGGCTAAGGAGTGCTACTTCTTCACTCCTAACATGAGCCCCAGGCCAAATGTTCTGGAAGTTATGAGTAAGCTGATCTATTTGCAGGCTAAACAGCAGCAAATGTTTTGTGAATTCTGAATAAATGAGGAGGGAGTAATTAATGGACCTGATCTATTTATCCCAAGATTGTATCAGATTGATCTCAAAGCAATTAGTGTGACTTACTTAGTGTGACTGTCAATTAGCAGTGGTCATAATTAGAGTTTTGGGTTTTATGAAAGCTTGCTTTCTTGATGGGAAGAGATTTTGTTTGCTTGCTTGTTTGTCTTAAAAATCATCTCCAGAGTCTACACAAATTTGTTTCTTCACTGGAAATCTGTTCCTTTCAGAGGTAGGAGACGTTTTCGTCACCTTGATAGACAAATGTTTTTTGGTTTTATTAGCAACCATCTTCTTTGCTGAGCTGGCCAATAAAATTCTTCAATATGCTGTACGAGTCATTCCCCTTGTGCCCCATTTCCTCTGAGGGCTTGTGTTTCTTGCTGAAGAATGCCATCTTTCACTGGTCCTGCTGCTCTGGAGCAGTGCTTTCTGTTAAAGCCTGGGAACAGGCTCGCCCTTCACTGCTGGTTCCTGGCTGTTGATTGAGACCAGATGTGACAGCTGTTCACCACCGTAGGGTGACAGGGTCTGAGGTGACTTATTTCTAGACTTTTCTTAGGTAACTTTAGAAACAGTGACCTTCAATCCCTGCCTGTCATCCAAAACAGTAGAACAGAACTGTGTTCAAATAGTGATTTTGCTTTGAAAGCCATACATTTTTGTCTCTGTTGAACTCTTAAGTCTCCAAGGATCTGCAGGTCTTGAGCCCAGCTGATAAAAGGAATGCAACTGGCCATTTATTATTTTAGCTAATAAAAGAGGATATTGTATATTAACTTTTTCACATTCCAAGGCACTAACAACAGAATGAAGGTTAAAGGCGTCTGATATTCACAATTAAAGAATGGAGCCTTTGTTTTTAGCACAGTATGCAGCTGAGACAGAAGGAATATGGCAGGAAATGAAAACCAGGTGGCTTGAGTTTCAGTTTTTAAGACCAAAGAAATGACCTTCAGAAAAAGCTGTTTCCTCACTCAATAAAAGTAAGTTAAATATATACAAAATCCTTTAATTATTCTTTACATTAGTTTGCAGATGTCTCTGTACATGTATCTTACATTTCCACAGAATTAGGATAGTGATGTGTAGATTAGACTTAAAAACCCTACTGAGATAGAGCTAGAGCTTTCTGTAGCTTTAGGTTCTAAGTTAATTTTGACAGGATTGGAATGTACATAGTGAATTTTTTATTCATTTCAATATATATGAAAGATTCATCTGTATACAAATGTTAATGTTATATTGCTATATAATATAACATTAACATTTATATATATATAATGTAATTACTTGATACAGGGTACTCATAGACTAACAGAGTGGTTTGGGTTGGAAGGGACTTTAAAGATCATCTAGTCCCCCTGCCATGGGAAGGGACATCTTCCACTAGGCCAGATTCCTCAGAGCTCCATCCAGCCTTGAACACTTCCAGGGGTTGGGGCATCCACAACTTCTCTGGGAAATATGTTCCAGTGCCTCACTACCTTCATAGGTGCCCTCTTTCAGTTAAAAGTCATTCCCCTTGTCCTATCACTCCATGCCCTTGTAAAAAGTCCTTCTGCAGCTTCGAAGTCCCTCTCCAGATTGTGTCAGTACCTTAATAAAGATCACAAACACCTGATATTTAAAAAAAAGCAAAATCAAAGGCATAATTGTTTCTCATTCTCTCCTGTTTAGTATTATATTTATCATGAAAAATGTAACCATGGTAACTTAAACTTAGTGTAAGGCATCCACAAAGTGCAATGACAAGTCATCATTTAATGCAAGTACAGTTTTTTTCAGGTACAGGCCTCATTTAAAGCTTAGAAAATTGGAGACAGCACACTTTGTAAATCATCTTGGGATTTTTTTCTCTTAAAAATGGTGAGCATGACTTCCTCGTGAGAAGCTGTAGGGTTGTTTTGCCACCCCCGCAGCAGCAAAGTTGTAATTGCCATGAGAGCTCCAAATTCCAGCACAGCTGGAGTCTCCTGCAGGAGGAGGCTGCATCATCTGCCTGGGTGATGCTGTAGCAGTGCTTTGGAGCACAGGTGTAAAGCCTGGCTATCTTAATCAGGTAGTGTGTTTCCAAAAACTGTTTTTCTTGTCTGAGGTTATTCTGTGTTTCAGGATGATGTTTGAAGTTTCGTGCCACCTCCACACAGAATATCATAGGCCTGGGACAGAAGTGGGTCAAGATTCATTCAAGAAACTCAACCTTACTTCTCCAGTCTTTTCTCTGACTCTGGTACTCTACTGAAGAAGCAAGGGGGGTTCTTGATTTGCTAAGCAAGTCTGTCTTAGTCCAGGGTGCTTCCCTACTAGTAATCACCACCCTATGATTTTTTGATTTTGATGTATTGTGTGTAAGATTTTGGTGGGACACCTGTGCAGTGTTTACAGAAACAGAGATGTTTTATTACCAAATGCTGTCATGCATAGCATCTGCTTACTGTTTGTAGAAGTTACAGTTAGTAAATGCATGAGCATTCATGTGGCTTATATATATTAAGATCTCTCTGAGTCACTGTCTGAAGATGGGAGAATAACTTCCCAGATATTCTGTCTTCCCATGTTAAGATGCATTTACATGCCCATGTGCAAGAAAAACCCACATCTGTGCTCCTGGGTGCAGGTTGCTTTTTCTCTTACAGCCAGTTACAGTTTCTCTGTATACCTCTTTGTGTTGAGGCAGCTTCTTGGGCCTTTCAGTCACTAGAGACAGACCTGCAGTACAAACTTCTTGCAGTTACTGTGTTTTCATACTTTGATTATTCTGTTGGTGTTAGAAATGCAAGTCTGCAGTTCAGGACAACCTGTCAGCTGCTTGCTCTGCTTCCTTCATGCCAGTGTAATGCCACGTACCACAGTCATTTTTTATGTACTATAGGATATGCAGTGATTAAAAACAAAAAGGCAAAACCAAACCAAAGCACAACCACCAGCACATTTACATTTTAGTGTGTATCACTAGTTGCTTGAATTGCATCTGTTTTCATTGTGTTATTTTTAATCACTTTTCAAGCATGGCCTATAAAGAATTCTCCATTGTCAGAGGCCTCCAGTCTGGATCCTTGCTGCCACTGCAGGATGCCTGTGTGATACAGATATTGCCATCTGGGAGATGTTTTGAGACTTCCTGTGCAGTTCAGGTATCAAAGAACTTCCTCACACATCTGTTAAAGGTTTTCCTCTGTTCTTGCCTCCTTTCAAGTTCTTGATGCTGCCTTGTTACCTGCCTCTGGAGTATGGCTGCTGGAAATTGTAACTTTTTCCTCCCATAGGAATTAATATGCATCTGATTGTAATACTTCTGTTACCATTGCAATTCATCTCTGTAAACACAAGCAATCCTTTTATTTATTCTCCCCAATTTCAGGAAAGTGTGCTCTTCCCATTGGTAAAAGTAGTAATCCTCAACCCTGCTCAGTTCCTCTCTTAACACCCCAGCTGATGAGCAATTACTTTTGACTTTTTACTTTAAACATGTTTCCTCTGTTGAATTAAATATTATTCTGCTCATACAGTTTTTTGCTTTAATTGGATCATTTTCTTGGTACATCCCATCCATTTTATATGGCTTAAAGCCAAAATAAAACTCCAGCTATCTTAATCAAGTACCAGCTACCACTGTGTTTAGCTCATGTGCTTTCTTTTTTTCCCCAGAATATATTTCTTGAGGATGGAGATGTAAGGTCTTGGCCCAGTGTTGTGTAGAACAAGAGTCTTAACAAGCAAATAGTTTTGTTTTGCTCTTTTAATTTACAGTTAAAATATGGAACTGTCTTGTACACCTGCTGTGCTGGCAAAAGTTTGACTTAGGTGCTTAAAATCAGGCAAGTGTGGGTGTAAAGAAGGAGCAGTGCATAGAGATTAAAGCACAGTAGTGGATACTGGGACTTCCTGCTCTGCTGGAGTATTTGCTGTGTCTTCATTGCAGACATTGTCACAGTACCAGTTCAGGGAAACCATCTTGAGGGGAGTCAGGGGGGTCTTTCAGTAAATCAGAGGACACTTGTTACCTTGTTCTGAGGGGAAAAATTTGCTTAGCATGTGAATGATTCATTTTATCTGCTGTTTTCTTGAATGTTATGTACACATTGGATACAGTACTTTGGGTGGTTTTCTGTTTCTTTCTAACTATGATACATCACTGAAAGTTGGCCCTTTAGCCCCAGTTTCTAGTTGGATGTTTCTGTGGAAAGAAGGCTTTTTCTTTTCCTCTGGAAACAATGGACTTAGAGCAGGTTTTAGGGCCTGCAGGAATGAGTGTCAGGATCTGACCTCTGAGGAGAGCAGGAGATCTGCAAGCCAGGACTGAGCTGGTAAATCCCCTGTAAACCTTGAGAGAGTCACTTGAGGCCCTGCTGCTCCCCGGGCTCGAGCACCTGGGAGAACTTTACACAGTTGGGAAGGCTGTGCCAGCCATGCTTGCAGTCCCTTCCTCTTCTTTCTAGAGATATTGATGCAGATTAATCTGTTTTATTGTCTTTCACATTCAAGAACACTAAGAAATACTGTAGTTCAGTAGCTGTTGAAAATTTAACCACTTACTTGCATCTAGTGTAGATTATTTCAAGGCCATGTTTGGGGTGTGAATTCTTTCCAGCAGCCTGCCTGTAGAAGGCCTTGTGAGAGCCCTGCTGCTGCTATTCAGTGTGACAGAACAATGCTTTCTGTCCTTCAGGAGGCAGGTTCCCTTTCCTTTCTAGGGCTTAGCTGTGTCTCATTGCTGAGATAAGAATGCTTCTTAGTGTTTCTTTTTTCATAGCAGCTAAACTGAGTTGCTGGAGTGAGCTGAGGCCATCTGTCCTGCTGCTGGAAAGGAAGAGTACAGCCTGCTGTCAGCTATCTTAAGCTCCTGGCAAATCAGGGGTGTGACGTGGGGGGCTTAGGAAGGAGTCTCTCACTGAATTGCAGACCATGGTGATTAAACCAATCTGCCCTACTTGGCATACTGGTTCAAGATGTTCCTGTTTAGTGGGGAGCATCCCAGTAATACAGACACAGCTCTTCCTGCCTCTCTGACTGGATTCTCCTCCCCTCTTCCACGAGAGTGGGTTTGAGTCCATAACATACTGTTTGGAAAATTAGTTTCCTGCGTAGTTCAACAGAAAAAGTCATGGAATCACTAAAATATGCTACTGAAGCATGTTTCCTGTGCTAAAGGAACTGCAAAACCTGCCAGGAAGTGCTGTGTGATAGCAGTATGATTTGTAACGTTATTTATTGTAAGTAGTCACTAATTCTGCCATGGCTGGACAGCAGAGTTAAGATGTTAATGCATTATTAAATCATTAGTACTCGTATACAAGCATAAATTTGTTCTTAATGTGAAGTATAAATCAAAAAAGCTATATCCTGATACACTCACATAGTTTTGCCTTGAGAAAGAACAGAATGAACTCTCACCTTGCCATTCCCCAGACACGTAGGTTTGACACTTTTGAACTCCAAAATTCATCTCCCAGATCTGTGATGGTTCTGGCTGCTTTATGGCACTGTTTTTCTACCAGCAAGGTGCTTTTTCATTCTCACTGTGCTCTGGGATTTAGGGAATTAGAGGGGAGTAAGGCAGCTGTACCATAAGCTTAGAAGCTCATTTCTGACCTGCTTTATTCTTGTAGCTGTATCTGTGGCTATGTCTGGAGATGTTAATAGTGACATTATCTGGAGCACAGCCACTGACCCAACCTTCTGATCTTGCAAGAGGATCAAGGAAGACATCTGCACTCATGCAGAATTTTATAAACGTGCTTCAGGCTTGGTGCAAGTGCAGGGCCCATCTGTATGAGCTGCATCTGTAGATTTTTATCTGGGGACCAGGCATGTGTACTGAGCATTATTTATTCCATCCATTGCTAAGTCAAAATACTGTGCAAAACACATGTATAAGAATACACAATGCCAGAACTTTAGCTATTGTACTCTGCACACATTAAGAGTAATACACGTGTTTTTTTAGGAACATAGAGCAGATATTCACACTGTGTGAACTCTAAAAGTCTTCTACAGTGAGAGATAAGTCCATTTAAAAGGAGATTGAATAGACTGCAACAGAGGTACTCAGTCTTGGAGTCATGACTTTCCTCTCTGATACCTTGTTTCAACTTAAATAAATAGAGGGTGGAATCGACATTTCTTAGAGGCAAGGTAGTGTTTAGTTGGAAATGGTTCATATTTTAGTCTGTTGGATTTTTCTTTTATTGAAAACGCTCTGCAGTTCTTACCCACAGAGGCAGGGTTTTCATAAAGAACGTGCAAGATGAACTGATGTTGATGTTTGTAAGCCAGAGCAAGATTATGTGCTATCCAAAAATCCAGTAGAAATAAAGCAGATCAACCACAGGATGTTCCTATCCAGGGCACTTTTTCCAAGGACTCCACCAGTGGCAGTACGTGCTGGGCCCTTCCCCAGGATGTAATGGCCATCAGGCAGGTTATCAGAATGTCACCAATGTCATTGCAGTTAAGGATGGATTCCTGCCTCTCTACCATTTCTCTCCAGTTGCTCTAAGGCTTTAAGAGACACTCATGAGCTAAATAAATTATTTTTTCCCTCATAAGAACACAATAAGCCCCTGTCAAAACAATCAGTTGTTTATTCTGATGAATGTATGTGATTATTAAAAACAGAATAACCTCTTGGAGAAATGGAGCTTCCATCAAAACCTTTCAAAATTCTTCCATTACCTTGTTTGGAAGTGAAGAGGAGTTGGGGTAGAGAATTCTTTGTTTTCTTTTTCTTTGGAAACATCCTTATTTGGCATCTGTAAAGCATTTACATTCTCTAGTTCTGGATCAAAGTCCTTTCATGGCTCATGTTACTTATTTCCTTCTTTAACTGAAGCACAGAAAGAAAAATGGATTTTTTTCCTCCCTCAGGCTTACAATATAAACCATTGTGAAAAGTCAAATCCTGGATTTTTTAGCAAGGAAGTAGTGAGCATAAGGAATAAAACAGCTCAAAGTCTATAATCTGAAGAACCACCATCACCCACTTCAGAATGAATAATCTGTAAATGCAAGTCCCTATAGCAGTTATAAAGCATGTAAGGTAAAATTTAGTAAAACTAAACTAAGTTAACTGTGCTGCTGGATTTCTTTCAGTCCTTATGTTCCAAAGGTTTGTGCTTTTCTGGGAAAGACCTTTGTCCTGCTCAGCCTGGGTAGCAGCTAATACAGTTGGCCAAGTATTGGGATACAAACTGCAGTTGGATGAGGCACTAGAAAGATTACAAGCAAAACACTATTTTCTTCGTTTGATGAGTAGCAGGATGAAATTTGGAGTTGGCAGAAGTATTTTCTGATAGAAGAACAGGAAACTCCTCTGTATCAGCTAAGGCACATTATCTTGTTTCAAACTTGCAGGAGAGTGTAGATAGTTTTGTTTCTGAATGCAAAACAAACTCTTTCCAAGTCTGCCCCTCCCATTGGTTCTCTGCCCCAAAGAACTTGGTGTTTCTGCTTATTTTCAGAGAAGTGCTGGCTGTTTGCTGGCTTTCTGCCTTTTGTACACACATGGAGCTGAGCCCCATCACCCTCTTCAGCTTGCAGACAAGCTTCTAGGCTGTGGCCTGTGACCTTGAATATTAGTTTCCTCTTGTTTCCAAGTACTGCTACAGAAGTGTGTATAATGCTTGGATTTGATTTATCTTCTAGGAAGAAGTTGGATGTATATCAGTTTTAGCATGGCTTGGAAGGATGCAATTAGCTTGAGGTAAGCCAGCAGAATAGTGTGTGTACCCTTTGTTCTGCTGGAAACAAATCATAAGTTCTCATCTATATTTTAGTGTGTTGAGATATTTAAATTGGTTTCCTTCACAGACCTTCATTCTGCGAGGTTCTAGTCTAGCATTTCTTGTTGTAAGGGCATGTACTGTAGTGCAAGGCATGTTTTATATCTAACCATAAAGCAATGTGGACTACAGGCTGTTGAGCTGATTTGTTTCCATTAGCTTGCATCCAGCAGATCTGAACTTATTCCAGAGTTCCAGCATTCCTCCAAAAATAACGTTACTGATACCCTCTGTCACACTGTTCTCCCTACAGAGCTCTGAGCCACAGAATTTCCCTAATGCAAAGGAAAAAGCCCCTGCCTTTGGATTATGAGCTAAACCCTGACATCAGACAGAAACACAAACTGCCACAAGCGGTGCTGCTCCCTCCTTGGTGGCAACTGCATATTGGTCACTGCGTTCTTCCACACCCCTTCTAATTAAATTCAACTTTAGGAGCTGCTTTTCATTCTCTGTGTGATGTGAAAAATTAAATCTGCTTGTTTTTGGGCCCTGTGAAAAATATAGTTGAGTTTGGGGAAGGAATTTGCTATCAGAACATTCCCAAATCTTACCTGGGTCTTAAGAACTGGTGTTGGACTCCTCCTGCTCAGGCATAGCCCTTTTTTCCTCTCTGCACATTGAGAAGGGCTGAATATGGATTCCCAATTTTACTTGTGCAACGTTTTTCACTCTCAAGACTGCAACCTTGGACAATTGACCGAGTGGTTTCTTTCCAAAATTAATCTGTTTCAGCTGATGGATTTCAACACATCTGACTTGCATCCATTGGTGTCCTACTGGCTACCCTAATACTAGACAGAAATGAAGATTGTGCAGTGAAAAGACCAAAGATATGAAATCTTCCTATATTAAAATAATGATGACTTCCTGATGCAACTGAGATTAAAAAATATTACTTTATATTAGTGGGACAGTTCAATAAATTTAATCTTAAGGATGCAAGGGAAAAAGAGATTTCAGAACTAAGGATTATAAGTAACTAATTGCTATAGTTTATTAGTAAAGTGGTGTGTAAAGAGAGGTTGGTGTAGTGTCCATTTGAACTCTGTATCTTTTTTAGGGAGTGTGACTAATTAGATTAATACAACTTGTACAATTACCTGATGTTTCACTCAGAGGGGTACAGGGGATGTTTCAATATGACAGGAATCCTACCCCCTGGAGACTGCTGAATTCTTGAAAGGTCAGGCATACTTCAAAATCTAAGTCAGTGGAAAATTTCTCTTAATGTTTCCAAAAAGATTACTGACATAGAAAACTTAAGATATTTTATATACCCAGAAATGAAATAGGGCTGGGGACAGAAAATTTGAGTACCTCTTGGTAATCTGTTTTGCTCATCCTTCTTTTTCCCAATTTCTTTTTCCTCTTTTTTTTTTTTCCCCAGTACTTCAGTATCTGTTGGTATAGAGTGTCAGTTGTGGTGGAGTCTAGACCAAGTCTGCAGCTCCATAGCGTGGTGAAGTGTCTAGTGTGTTGGGGTTTTTTGTTGGTTTTATTTTTATGTTTCGGGGTTTCTTCTTTTGGAAAGCTTAAAGCAGAATCAGATAACTTGGTGTTTTCCAGGGAAGAAAATCAGGAGATAAAAGTAAAAACCCCAAATAGCAAAGAAACACAGATCTCTCTGGCCCTTTTTATGTGATATAAGGCAGTAGACTTACCTGGTTTCTAGATTGAGCACTGGCTTATATGACAAATTGCTGAAAATTTTGTTGCAGCCTCTTGTCAGGAATGGTAAAGATGGGTATATATTTTCACAGGCAGGCCACTAACATGTTGCTTTAAGAACTGAAGTGAGGCCAATGCTTTCTACTGTCAGCGAAGTCTTTTTCTTTTGCAGAGGTGCATTTCTAGACTGCCACCATAACCAGAAAGGAGTTGACCCTGTTTAGCCTGTCTAGTTGTCATCTGCCTTAATTCCTCCCCTGTTTTCAATACCTGGTCCTAATTACATGGCCATCTGCAAGAGAGGTGCTAGCTCAGACCAACTGTGAGGACACCTTAATATATGAGGGAGTGTTTATTCCCTTTTGATTAAAACAGCAGAAGGCTGTAATAATTATAATTCCAGCTTTAAATCCACAGCTTCTTATTGTATCATGTGTCTAATACTGTGCATTAACTACATGGCTGCAGAAATATAATCAAGAAGTATTTGAAATAAGAGGAGGAGGCCTGTGTCTGCACAAGTGGAGGTGCTTCCAAGGTCTCCTCTTTGCCCCTCTCTGCCCTTATCAGTGGATTGATTCATTTTGTTTCACTTCACACTGTCCCCACCCCACCCCCTGTCCCATGTAAATATTAAACCAGTAGGTCTAGGAGGAAAAATATCTGAATGGGATAAAAAGTATCACCCTTGGGAAATAATAATAGAATAAATTCCATTTTGTGATAAAGAATCATACTAAAACAGAGGGAAGAAGACTTGGAGAGGGCAGTGACAGGCAGCTTTAAACATCTGAGATGACCACTCCATTCCCACCTGGAAGTCACCCTGTGTGCTGGAGCAGTGCAGGAGGGGAGATGGTGACAGCAATGATTAGTTACTGTCTCTGGTGTTCTGCTTGTTCTGCTTGCCAGTCTCCTGCTGTGGCCAGTCTGCCCTTCCATTTCAAATTCACACAGCTCTGTATGTTTGTGCTTGTTTTCCCCACAGCAGACACTCAGAATGATGCTTGTACATCACTCTAATCTGACTCCCACTGATCTGTAAGGGGGAAGAATGTGCAGCAAGATGTTCATATGCTGCTGTTAGGGGATGGGCAACAGGTAGGGACCAGAGGCATGCCAGGTATCTGTGGTGCTATTAGAAACAGAGATAAGAAATATGTCTTCTGGTATCAGTTCTGTCCTCCATCCGTGCTCAGCAGTGGCACACAAACACTGCTGAGGAATATGCTGACTGTGTGTGCTTAGTTTCCTTCACGAGGCAGGAGCCAAACATATGTCTAAGAACAATTGCACCCTCCATCTGTGAGTGATCATCGTGCTTAAATACAGCAGCAGACCTGGCTTTGGAGTGAAAAACAGAGCAGAACTCTTCCCCTGCCTCTGCTCAACAGTGCATGCAGAGCAGGAGCAGGGAGGAGGGTGGCAATGCAGACTTTTGGCTGCCTTAAAGTGACCACATCCTGTTAGGCTGCAGAAACATCAGACTAATGCAGAGATCTGTCTGTTTGAGATGCAGGAGGCTTTGTAGGGATTCAGCAGATGATTTGCAGACATGTTTGTATTGCTGCAGGAAGAAGAGGGTGCAGGGAGAACTCCTGAACTTGCTCTTTTGTGTAGGCTGTTCACCCATTTCCCACCCTTGTCTTAGCTCACTACAGCATGTATATACAGTAAAATGGATTTATTTCAAGAAGATTGCTTTCTTCCCTGATAGCACATGGGAAGTGCATAACTCTTAACACTGAGTCTGTGGTGGCAGGATAATAATGCTCAAAGCAGTGGCCGGTGGCCTTTACCTGAAATCCTTCCCCAGCTGGTGCCTTGAGAGTTTAAGGCATCACAGCCATGTCAGAGGGTATTCTTCACAAAGTAGGAGAATTTCCTTCTACAGGCAGCAAGACAAGCAGCATGAGGAACAAGCACCGTGCAGGAGCACTGTGGCATGAGACAGAATTAATGGGGAATCTCCCAAGTCCTAAGCCAATACCCAAACAAAGACTTGCACTATTACCCCATATGAAAATACCAGGTGAGATCTTAACCAAAGACTGATTGTTTATGATGAAGATGCAGTTCTGTTGAAGTCACATGCCTAGATCAAAGTGTGCCTGGGAGTTTCGTTGAGCCCAAGTGGGTATAAGAATGCTAAGAGGCTTTCCTGACACAAAATCTCAGTGAGGAAGTGTCTCATATGTGTATGACTGCTGATAGCAAATGGCTAAACAATCCAGTTTAGATGGAACTGGAGGAACTTTGATTTTTCTGGGGAAAAAATGAAAAGGTGAAAAAAAAAAGGCAGACATCAGTGACACTGAGCCCATGCATTACAGAACATAATTGTGTTGTGGACAGAAGATGGAGGAATCTAAGTGTGGACAACTGCAGCATATTTGAGGCAGTTCTTCCTTTCTGTTGGACAGAAATTGCTTAAGTGCTAAAGTTCAAACTTTCATGTTCCTATTTTGCTTTTTAAAATATGCATTAGGAGATTGTGTTTCACAGAGGACTTCAACTGGATGCATAGAACCCTCTTAGGACTGGGTATGGGTCAACAAGGAACGAATGCACCCACTGTCCTTAGAGGGTTTCTTTCCACTTCCCTGTCAGAAGCCCAGTGTAGCCCTAGGGCTTTTTCCTTTCCAAATACAGGTTTAATTCAAGGTGACAGTGTCTGGCAAGCTCAAGTGTATTCTCATTAAGGATGTTGCACACCTGTTTTGATGGTACTTTTCTTGGTATGGAAAGTGAACATTAGTGCTGCAGGTTTGAGAGTTGCAGGCATGACCATTATTTGAAAAGTTAGCTAATAGCTTTGTGACTTTTCTTCAAAAAAAGGGCAGCTGAGCATTTGGCATAATTTCACATGAAAATGTGTCATGGAATTAGTTATGTATCAGCCTGGGCTAAGAAGTTGTTGAGTAAAATAGCTCAGAAAAGCTTTTGTTGATTGTGCATGACTGGAACACAGTTGTTTGTGCTATTTTGTGAACAGGAGAGGAGGACATTGTATTTTCAGAGAAATCTTGGACTCCTTTACTGTGTGGGTAATGACTGTAACACTGTGACTATTCTTGGCAGTTCATGCAAATGATCCTTTAAATGGGAAGTAAATAAAATTGTAAAGACCACTGTAATCTGAGAGCTGTCTGCTTAATATGGGATGTGAACACTTTCTGCAGTTCTGCATGTCCCTGGGGGCCTTTCCAAGGAATGGCATTGTAGGTTGTTGGTCCGCCTAGACACCATCCTGGGGGCCTGGGAAAGAGGAACTGGCATGAGACTCTGCTTGTTGGGAAAAAAATCTTGAGAAAAATATTATTAGACTGTCATGACCCATCTCCTCTATGATCACTAGCTCGCATCTAGCCCACTTACTGACTCCCAAGCAGCTGGGCCCCTACTGCACTGCAAATTTCCATTCAGATGGTTTATCTCCCTGACAGGAGTGTCAGTGGTCCCAAAGAAGGTACAAGGATTTGTACCAGATTTTTAGATCAGAAAGTGAGGGGAGTAAAGAACAAATCTGAAAAATAATTTTCCTTAAATTGTCAAAAGCGAATTTCTGGCCTGAATTGGTGGAACACAGAAAGTACTGGATTGTCTCACTGGGTTGTTTTTTTTCCTTTAAAAGACTAATTTGTAGTAAAACTATTTTACCATTAAGACCCTTTTAAAATTGTTGGAGTCAAAACGTGTTGTAAATTGTATGATATTTTTAATCCCCACTTATAATGATGCCTCAAAAGCCTGAAACCAACATCTGCTTCCTTGCTGGATTGGTTTTCTTCCATAGAAGACACTTCTCTTTTTTTTTTAACTACTTAAGAGTCACCTCATTCTGTAATTAAGGGTTGAAAAGCCATAAATCACTGTCATACTGGATGTGTTGCAGTATATGGGAGTTTCTTACTGCAGAATCTAACTTGGGAGAAAATACCTGGCCTTTGTGTGACTTGGAGGAGGGGAAGAGTGAATCTTCAGCCCTTTGCTCTTCAGTCACATGTCCTTGGAAAAAATGTAATTACCTTCATTACCTTCAGCGTGTGTGTAACCACTGTTGCTGTGCATTGTACCAATGATTTTAATCAAATCACATGCTTCAGCGATTTAGCTTGTCAACTCTGAGGGGTAAAAAAGAATATAAATTTACCCCTTCATGCTTTTTTTCCTTTTTTTTTCCTCTCCCCCTTGCCAGCCCCTGGCCTTGCATGCCTGGCTGTGCGCTGGTGCTCGAGTCACACTGACAGCCAGCTCTGAGGGTGGAACTGAAGTTTCCCCCAGGTCAGCTCAACAGGAACAGGGGATGCTGTTCATTTTCTCTACAGCATGAGGCAGGGACTCTGGGGCTAGTTTGTTTGCTTATTAAACTGTACTTATTATTTCGTATGTTAGTTTTTGAAAAATTAAGTAATATATTGAGTAGGAAGAGATCTGGACTGTAGGAGTTACCAGATTTTTCAAGATAGCTACTACAAAAAGAGATTAAAAAAACCCCAAAAGGCTCCTGTCAAACAGTTGTGTCTGCCTGATGGAATTTGACAAATGGATTTGAACGCCCACATGGAAGGTAGGAAGGGAGAGGTTAAGGGTTCGGGTTCCCCTTCTACCCGGGCTTGGGTCAGCACGTTCGCTGCTGTCCCTCAGCGCGGTGAGAACAGGCAACAGGCGTGGCCCTTCAGAGCGCGGCCCTCGGGGCTGCAGCCGGCGCGGTGCCCTCGGGGCAGCCCCGCGGCGGGGAAGGGGCACCCGGCCCGAGGGCAGCGCCGAGTCCCTCAGGGGCCGCGGCTGCTCCCGCGGCGTGCAGCAGGTGCCCGGGACCCCGGCCGGGGCGCGGGGCGGGTCCGTGCGGGTCCCGCCCGGTCCGGCGGCACCGCCCCCGGCGCTGCCCGGCGGGGCGGGGGCGCCGAGAGCCCCGGGCGGCCCTCGCTCCGCTCCGCTCCGCTCCGGCAGCGGCCGCCGGCGCGAACAAAGGCGGCGGCGGCAGGCGGCGGTGGCGGCGCGGCCGTGCGCGGCAGCCCGCCCGCCCCTGCTTCCTGGGCCGGACCAGGCGAGGCGGCCCCCGCCCCGCCGCGAAGCGGAGCCGCCGCCGCCGCAGCAGCGCCGGTCGCGGGGCGCGCTCGCCGCCCGTCGCGGGAGCTGCATGTGCGCGGGAGCCGCGGCGGAGGATGGCCGTGCTCAAGCTCGCCGACCAGGTGGGCGCCGCGGGGCGGGCGGGAGCGGGCGGCGGGCTCAGCCTCAGCCGCAGCCCCCGCGGCGGTGCGGGCGGCCGGGGGAGGCCCTTCCCCCTGCCGGGGGCGGCCGTGGCAGCCCCTTCGCGGGGGGCGCCGTGTGGTGCCGGGTCCCCGCTGCCCGCCGAGCCGCCGCCGATGCGCTTCTCTCCGCTTGCCGGCGGACATTGTGTGCGGCGGGCCGGGGGCTCGGGGCCGGGCAGGGCGCAGCTCGCCGGGGTCGCGGCAGCCGGTACCGGGCGCTCGCCCGTCCCTGCCGAGCTGCCGCCCCGCGGTCCCCGGTGAAACCCTGACATCTCCCGTCGGCGGGCTGGGATGGAGGTGGGTGTCGGCTCGTTCCGAAAGGCCTTTCGGCTCTGCCTATCGTTCCTTTTTCCATCGTTTCTTTGCCGTGCCGTACGTAGAAATCATTTTGCCTTTTTACTTAGGAAGTGCCTCTTCGGATAAGCTGTTGCCATTCTCCACAGGCTACTAGGAAAACCCGTAGTATTAACACTTGGATCGTGTTAAATTTAGCAGTGGGTAGACAGCTGTAATCAGTATTAAGTATTTCTTATCACTGGTAGCTAGAAGCATTTATAAATATTTAGTAAATTGATATTATGACTCCCACATCCTGGTTTATCCATATACTCTACCAACTGTTACACACTTTGCGTGCTTTAATCTGCTATTTTTAATTCAGCGTGGTCCGCCTGTGATCTGCAGCGTGGGTGTCCTGCAAGCCTCAGACCCTTCCTGTGGGGTTCAGAAGGACTGCCTGCAGGCAGCCCCTCTCCAAATACCCGTACTTGGAGAATACAAGCCTCACTCACAGTCTATTTATGCTTTTCCAAAAAAATCTTCCACATGCACAAAGCTGCCACATAGCACATTGAAAAGAGTTTTGAAAGCAGCAAATGATAAAGCTGCTTCTAAAGTAAAATACTGGGGGACCAGACTATAATGTGTTTCCATGTGTAACAGAAGGCAGCATTTATGGGCTGCCTCCTGACATGTCCCTTGAATATCCTCATCTTTAGATCTGATGCTTATGACTGGCAGTGAAAATGTTTCACACCATGAGGCTTCACTACCCCGTTGTACACAGACTGAGTGTCACAAATAAGGAGATTTAGGTAGGAGCTGTGTGTTAAATATCCAAACAGCACACATTAATATTAAAAATACATGTGCTACAAAGGACCAAAAATGTATCATTTCAGTTCTTTTTTACGTGTTTATTAAAGCCCTTGAGTTTTCTGCCTTTAGTATTTTTAAATCTTTGCTGACATCTTACAGCAAGAATTTTGCTTCAGCAGCAGCAGTAAAAGTCAAAATATATTTAAGGCAAGTAGATCACGTCTTGATGAGGTCTGTAGTGCTGTAGAAAAATGACAGGCTGTTGTCTTAGGGTTCTCCCTTTTCGTCTTCTCTAAGAACTCTCAGAGCAGAGGGAGGAGGCTCCTCATGGCTGCTGTGACACCCCTGCAGTGTGCCTACTTTGAGTACGCTCAAAATTTTGGTGAATGCTCGTCATTGTTCAAGCTCAGGCTGTGGCCTGGGACATGATAAGACAGGCTGATCATTTTTCTTTGTGGACATAGGTTTCCTGTTGTTTATAGAGGGATATGTTGGTCTACCTGTACCCATCCTACTGGGTCTCTTTTAATTTCCTTAATTTTCTTCAACAGATCTTTTTCTTTCACTTCTGAGAGAGTGGAGGAGGGGGAGGACACATTCAAAGCTGGCTGTGGTGCTTCCTCTTAAACTGAGAGCAGAAGTTTTTGTGTGCCTGTTTCTGTGTGCTTGGAGCTGTTCCTGGTGGAGCCATTGGCACCTGCAGCCTGAGCAGTGTCACCAAGGCACCAGGGCTGCACCAGCAGCTCTGTGTGATTCAGGGCAAGCTCTGCTTCTCTTCTCTATCACATTGGAGGAGTGCTGTCCCCAGGCTGGCCCACCTTTAGCAGAGAGACACACAGTAGCAGCAGCCTTGTGTGGTTATAGACAGATTCAGTCAAAAGAGAGGTAAATCTCTGCTGGAAAATTATATGTCTGGGAAGATTTGAATTTCTGTAACAACTCCTGTGTGTACTCAGGCCCACTGGGGTAGAGAGCAGACTCCTTCTGCATTTCTTCCTGCTCTTGAAAACGGAGGCAACTGTGACAGTGATAACTCGCAGCGATTCAGGAAACCGTTTCCTTTTTCTTAAACACCAAAGGCCACAGCTCACAATGTCCTGCAGTGAGATTTGGAGTGTATGACACTCCACACATCCCTGCAGTGCTCAGGACCTGGGCTGCTCTTTGTGCAGCATGTGTGAGGTGCTTCAGGTCTGAGTTGTGATGCTCAGGGAAGGCTGACTCTGAAACCATGAGCTCTGTGCCTGTCACTGGGATTTCTGTAGCACATGCTTCCTTCTGGATCCACAACTTTTTTGACCAGTGAGGAGAGCATCATGTAGGAGGAGATGACTAGAGAACCTCCCTGCTGGGAGTTTAAACATTCCTTTCTCTTAAGTGACTGTTTCCTCCTTGCCTCCATGCTTGGCTTTTCTTACCAAGTGTATCTAAAAGCACAGGTAGTATTCAGACAGAGGACAAATTAATCACACCACTTCTCATACAGGCTTTGAAGACAGATGTTAATAGTTGCTGCTTTTTTGATACAGCTGAAAGGTGCTACAGTGCTGCTACACTTGAACCTTAAAAGAGATTATCAGTTCTTTTAGCTGCATTCACTTGTTAGGCAGGAGAGCTTAGTTTAAGAGTTTAGCATTAGTGAAGGTTACTTGGATTTGCTTCCAGAGATGGTAATTATTAGCTCCTCAGTTGAGCCAAGAGAAACCTGTGAGTGGTTTAACCACAGGAAGTGTATTCTACCATCGCTTGTTTCTAGATTAATTTCTTTCAAGCATGTAACTAGTCACTTTTGAATGACTAAATGCTAAGCAGAAAACAAGTTCAAATAATTAATAAAACTTAAATTAATTAATAATATTATAATCTTTGTGCATAGTTGTATCTGTGCATTTGTGAACATTCTGATATTCTAAATATTTCTGTTGTCATATACAAATATTGCAAAACTTGCTCTAAATCTTAACACATTTATCTGATCCTTTTTTTTACAGTCTCTGCTGTGAAGGTTAATTACAGCAAGCATGCAAGTTGTTTTAAGGACTGATAAAACCTTTTTTCTTTTCAAGTATAAGAGTTATTGTTGTACTGTTCCCTATCCAAGTGATTGGCTATACCTTTTCCATTTCAATAAGCACTAGTATTATTTTATATTGTGTGAGGGTACAATTGTTTATGGTAAAAGGTTGCAATTGAGCTAGAGTTCAGAAGGAGCAGAAGACAAGTGCTCCAACAAATGAGCAGCCAGAGGCTTTCAGGTGTGGGTGGTGCTCTCAAAGGGTGAAGGTATTGATCTGCTTGTGACTTTCGTGGCTGCTTTTTGGGCAGCAGTTGTTGCCTGGATCCACTTCTCTCATCCTTTGAGTAATCAGCAGGTGTAGGGCTCTTCCTGCTGCCTCTCTCCCTGCCTGCTGTCTGCACTTCTTTGCTCTGCTTATTCCTCATACCTGCACCAAGTAACCTGGTTTCTTGAGAGCTGTTTGTTTGCCACTTGCAAACTTTTCCAGAGAAAGCCTGGTAGCTGATGTCCCGTCAAGTGTGCTTTTCATCTTCAGGGTTTCCACTGCTGGTTCTGGGCAGCAAACAGACAATTGCTCCTGTAAGTGTGAAAGGGTAAAATATCCTAAAATAATGCTGTATGTAAACTTCTGTGCTTCACCTTTTGGAAAATTATTTTGGGAGAACCTAAACTTTCTGTAGTGTCTCCATCTCATTGTCAGTTTTGCCTTGCCAGCTGGGGCCTTCCTTGCAGAGTTGCCAGCTCTGCCCCCAGGTCTGCAGGTTTTCTCTTTAGCTAACTCTGTCATGTTCCTTCTGTTTAAAGCCAGCAAAGTTGCTCTGCACATGGCAGTTTGATTTGGGATGCCAGCTCTGCCTTCTCCTCCTGGCACAAGTGTGCCCATTGTGCCCGTCGGAGCGGGGTGTGCGTGGGACAGGCGTTGGTGCCAGAGGCAGGCTCTGCTGCCTGTTGTTGGTTATAGTTGTGCATGTTTGCAGAGGAAATGTACAACTCTGTCTTTGAAAGACACTGAGAAGGTTTTCTATAAGCAACAATGAAATGGGAAGTTACCTAAAGCTTGCTGTGAATCTGAGACGGACACAGGCTCTAGCTAGCCTGGGGCCAGTGCATCTGGAGAGTCATAGTTTACTGTGACTTCAGTGTCACCAGCCCAGGCCCTGTGTGTACAAAACAACAGAATTACTCTTAGGCTGCCCTCACAAGCATGCATATGCATGCATAAGTGTAATGGAGCCCAGATGAATGGTAGTGTATGTGCTTAGGCTGCTATTAACTGCAAGCCCTCATCCTGTCTCCTGGTATTTTGCCTGTTGTCCTTGATTGCTGAGGGTAATGCAGTGTGACTAGAACTGAAAGGACCATTTCTGTCCCTTCCCCAAATGTTTTCCTGTGTTTGACAGCTCTTTGCTGACCATCAGGATCTTTTTTATTATGGTCACAGAGAAACAGCATTAAACAGATGTTTAAATAATTTTAAACAGATGCCAAAGATCATAAAAATCTGCTGGGCAAAGGCTGGACTTGTGTCTGAACACACTTAAAACCAAAATGAATACAACAGTAACAAATAGTGTTCTAACAAAACCAATTACATTTCCAAGTGCTGGTGTGTCTAACTTATTTCAGAATCATTCAATTGACAATAATGTCTTTCTGTGTATCCTTTCTCTGTGACATGTAAAAGCATCTGAGAAAATGCCCCTGAATCTACTGTATAAAATAGGAGTAATGAACCTGTGCCCCATGCCCACAGGCAGCCCACGAGTTAATTTGGTGTGGCATGTGATGCCACAATTCCTCCCCTCCTCATATTATGACTAGATAATATTAAGGTGTGTGTATATTAATTTGCAGTCTTCTAAGTGGTTTTGAAAGGGCTCAGAGCCAGAAAGAGATAATCCATTTTAGTACAAAATACTCAGCCACAAAACTAAGGTAATTGTGGGGAAGGAAGGAGGAGGAATTTACCCACAGGAGTGTGTCTCTATTATTTTGTGTGAAATGAAAATGTGGTTGGACCAAAATAACTCCACTGTGGCTGCCACTGTCTTCCTGGAGCCATGATATTCCTAGGTATCATGCATACTGTGAGACATGGCTCCATGCTTTTTAAAATAAAACAAAAACTTTGGAAAAACTGGGATGTGCCAGAATTCCTGGGCTTGTTCAGACCTATAGGAGTGATGGTTGCTGCCATTTGGTATAGATGGCACCTTAACTCTGACACAGAATCATCAAATTGTTTAGATTGAAAAAGTACTTCAGGATCATAGAGCCCTACCATAATCCCAACACTGCCAAGAGAATAATGGAAATATGTCTAAATGCCTCCAGGGATGGTCCTGTTCAGAGGAGGTGGCTTTGGGTCACCAAAGAGAGCAAGATACAGGCTCAAAAGGGAAGCTGCTTTTTTTTTTTTGGTCATGGCTTCTGCAATGTTTCACTTCCTAATAATTTTGTTTCAAGGTAAAAAAGACGCGCTTGAGTCAGGAGAATTAATTTATGGTGTGGTGTAGGGTGCTCAAGTATGTCATAGATATTTCTTTAGCAGAGGAATCTTGCCGAGGTTTGCTCTTTGGTAATGCTGGGAAGGTTTGGAGTGGTTGTGCCTAGATGCCTGGCTGTGTTGAGGGGGGTGTGCCTGCCATGTTAGGGTGTTAGTTTTCTTGAATTCCAGCTGGCATCCAGCAGAATTTACCCTCCTGTACCCTCTTGAGGTGAGGTATTTTATCCAGGCCTGACAAGGGCCTCATGACCTCCTCCCGTTCGTCTCTTCAATGAAGATGTCGTTGTCATGGCTACATTTAGTAGAGAAATAAACGTTGCTCCCAGCTTGGGTGCTTGTGTAATGGCTTGGTTCCAGGAAGGTGATGTTTTTATCTGGATCCCTGCTCGAGGGTGGCCAGATGTTTTCTGTGACCTGGGAGCAGCGGTGCCCAGGCTGGAGCTGGCCATCTCTGGGCTGCTCGTGCCTCCCCTGGGACACGGTCTGGGGTCGGTGCCGCTGTCAGCAGCGCCTCACTGGGCTGGGAACAAATCCCTGCAAGCAGAGAAAACTTGTAAGCGTTGTTTCTAGAGGTCTGTGTGTAGCTGATCCTGCTTGTTTGTTGCCAAGGGAGGCAGAGGCTGGGGTGTGTTGGTGATGGGAAGGGTTTCCCTGCACTGCCTTTGCAGTCTGTTCAGGGAGGAGCCAGGCCAAGTCCCTTCCCCTCTTCCTGAGGCTGCACCACCACGAACAGATCTTTGCTTGTGGAATGAGCAGCTTTCTCTTTAGGAGCTGTTTTTGCAGTTAATTCTGTCTTCAGGCTAATAGCTAATGCTTCAACTAACATATTACATTTTTAGGCTATTTTTTAACCTCTGCTCAGAATTTTTGAACTAATACAGGTACTAATACTAACCTGGTGCCAACAGACACCTACAGGAGCCAGATATTGTAGGTATAAGCCTGGTAGGCAAATGTTTCAAAGTATATTCTGATAGCATTGACCATTTCCTCTGTCTTTTATTCCTGCTTTTTTCAATGCCCTGTTTCACATACTGCCTCTGTATGTTGCAGAACATACAGATGGGCTAACCTTGCTCACAGACTACCTCTGTATTTTAACTCTTTAGTGCATTTTTTTGGCTGTTCCTGTATTTAAATTAGCTTTATTTTGTTGTTTCCAGAAGTACATATTTGTCATTTGTCACTTTTTTTGTTAGCTGGAAAGCTTGGGCTGGCAAGTTCCCACAGCTGCTGTCTGTGGCTTCAGCCTTTTTTCCTTTGCTGCACTAGAAACATGTAGCAGCATGTTGGAGCCCTTCAGCCTGGTGATGGGTGGGAATCAAAGCATTACAAAATTGCATTTAAAGGGGAGAAATTATTTTGCAGTTTCAACCAAGGGTTTGAGGTCATTCTTGGACGTTTGCAAGGAGTTGGTCAACAAATTACAGCATTTAGTTGTGGCTAGGTAATTGTGACATTCTGAAAGAGTCTGTGCTTTTTGATGACAGCCATTTGCATGTGTTTTGCTTTTGGGGGAAGAAAAATCCTTCCTGTCTGCAGATGTACAACCGAAAATGGAGGCTGTTGAATGAATTTCTTCCATGCAGTGCTGAACCTCCTGGCCTAGCAGGCTTGTCTGCTTGATGTTTGTTCTTCGAGTTACGAGCTGGTTTTTATGTAGGGACGTGCATTTTTGTGCTGGAATTATTTGTCAAGGCTTGCTCTGTTGTTTTTAATACTTGGGGAGAATGCCCTCACAAAGCCCTGCTTCCCCTCACAGCTGCATGCTGCTGCATCTTTGTGAGCAAGCAGGCAAAACCAGAGCAGTTAACTGATGTACCTGATGGCATCTGTTTACTGAGCTGAGGCTTCAGCTCCTTTCCATGAAGGAATTGGTTTCTTATGGAAAACCCTTGTGTTACTGAATTATGTAAGTGTAGGATTGCTTCAAGGGCCATGTGTTGATATCTGTAATAGCACAAAGTCTGCAAATAATCTTTAGTGATGAATAATTTTCTATTTAAGCATTAGCATTTTTATTCTGGTAATTTTGTGGATCTCATTATGTGGCCTGTTTTTTTCCCCACCTTGCAGCCTTTGTAATTTTCTAGACTTGTTGCTTGAACAAACGTCTTTTGTCCATGCAAAAGCTTTAGGAAAACAGTTGCTGGTGTCTGCTTGGTTGCATACTTCTAACTACATGTCTCTGTAAATGAAGTACTGCCAGAAATAAAGAGCATGTAACTTAGAGAAATTTAAGAGTAAAAATCAAGTATTGTATCTGCAGAGTATCAGCTGAAAAGAAAGCACCAGTCAACTGCACCATTAGGTGCACAAGCTTTCACATCCTAAATATGATCAAATAATCTCTGTGAAAGGAAATGAGTTGAACATTAATAAGCTTTTATATGCACTTTGTCATCAATAATGTACATAATACCATTCAGATGGAGAACATAACCCATTTCATCACAGCATCATTTTAACATGATAGGCTCCTTACCTTTCCAAAGTGAAAGAGCCACAGATTGCCTTCTGAAATCTCATCCTCTAATGAAGTTTTGCTTTTGGCTGTATCAAATCTAGACCAGCTTTGCAAGAATATGAGGAAGGTGCTTTGTATTTATAATAACCCACTGGTAGCAGCACCTGTCTTGCTGTGTTTCTATCTATAAAGTTAATTTTTCCCATACTTCTAAGAGATAAAGGTGGACATCATGTCCTTTTCACTGGTGTTTTTATTCTTGCCTCTCTAGGTGTTTGTTTTGTTTTTGTATTAAAGGTTACTTCTGGTGTCTTTTGTGCAACAAGGCAGCACAGCAAAGCTGTGCCTGTGCTGGGGGCCTTGCTGGCAGCAGTGGATGGGTACATCGAGCTGTGTGGTGTCACCAGGCTGGGCTGGTGTCACTGCTGGAGCCAGCCCTCTTGCCATGGAGCTGGTGCCAGCAGGGAGCCTGGTATCTTGAAGCTAGAATCCCACAGCATTACCTGGTAAAACACTGATTTGCTCAGTGTGGTCTTTAGTTGTTTAGCATGCCCAGGGTAAAAAATTAAAGAACAAGGGCCTAAAAAACCCTATATTGTCTTTCTGCTTCCAGCTGTTTTAATGTGCTTGCCAATGCAACATGCAACACTTATCTCCAATTTAGAATCAAGAGAGGGACTTATTTAGTCATTGACTCCAGGAACATTTCCAAAGTGTTCTACCAGTGAAGTAAATGTGGTGTGCCAGGTTCTGCAACCATTGCCTCTGTTTGAGAGGAGCAGCCTTATGTGAGTGATTTTGTTGCACCCTGCTTGGCATGAATCAAGCCTAGTATGAGGA
Source organism: Setophaga petechia (assembly GCA_024362935.1). NCBI lineage: Eukaryota > Metazoa > Chordata > Aves > Passeriformes > Parulidae > Setophaga > Setophaga petechia. The sequence continues at coordinate 28,003,107 of JANCRA010000005.1, forward strand.
TTTTTTTTTCTTTTAATGTAAACAAGCCTTGATCCTTTAGCTATATCCATAATCCTGCTCCTTTTAGGAGATCTGGCCCAGCTTCTGATGGGGTTTTCTGCAAGGGGAGCCTGTGGCTCCAATAACCTTGGCTGCACATGAATCTAAGATTTTTTTTTTTAAGAAGCTGCCAAGCTGGCTTTAGAATTTGGAGAGAGGAGGTGGAAGGGGAAGACTTGCCCTGGGCAGCTGAGGCAGAGAGCAGGAGGGATGACAGGAGGAGGCAGAGGAGAGGGCAGGCACTGTGTAGCTGGAGGTGCAGTGCTGCTGCCTGATGGTGCTGCCAAGAGAAGATGCTCGTTACCCTTTTCACAGCTGGAGAACTGCTGCAGAGAAACTCTGTGACTTGAGTCAGGCTGAGAAGGGGCTGGTGACAGAGCAAGAGCCAAATCCTGATTTCCCTCTTTCAGTGGCTGATTCACAGTGATGCCCTTCCTTCCTGCAGGTTGTTTTAGCACTGTTTACTGTGTGGGCTGATGCCAGTCTCATGATGTTGCAAGGTGAGGAATGAACGGTGGCATGCATTGTCACAGTGGTGTTAAATTCAGTGAACATATTGGGGGTTTAGATATTTGTTCTGTGAACTGTGAAGTCAGAATTGCTGCTGCTTAAGGGCAAGTGCTGTGTTAGGAAATGGTTTCTAGGTCACCTGGTAGGTAAAGACTTACTCTGGCTGATTGCTGTGGGTGGCTGTCTTTGGTCACTAATCCTGTGTCATGGGCTTAGCATTGTGTCCTGGCAGCGCAGATGGTAAAAGTGAGATCAGCCTGTTATGCATCAATACTGCTTGTTTAGCCTAAATGTCCTAATAATCCAGGACTGCCTGACTCTGCCATGGAGCACACACACATGTGGAGCTGGGTCATTCAGATAAATGGAGATTAGCCTCTCAAATCTGAAAACTTACTGTCAGTGGATTAGATGGTGCCCTTTGGGTACATTTCACACAAGCTCCATTTCATGTCTGGCTCAAACTCAGCAGTCTTAGAATCATAAAATCATTTAGATAGGAAAATACCCTTAAGATCGAGTCCAGCTGTTGAAAACACCATTAAACAACCATCACAGCTGGCACACTACAAATTCATCAGGATACAGCACAGTCCTTCAGCAGAAATGTGGTTTAACATAGTGCTGGCTGATTCCCATCCCATGTTCGAGTCATTTAGATACCTCCTTAAGTAGGGATCAATACATTTAAATTCAATTCTAACACAGGTAATCCACTTGAACACAAAGCAGGCATTTTAAACCCATTCAGAAACCCCACCCATGTCTTCTCACTAAGCTGTGCTTATTACAGGTAAATATTCATAGACATATAGCCTATTTTCTAATTAGAAGAAGTTCCTCCTTCCAGAATAATTTTCAAGAAGACTGGTAAATTTGTCCATCCCCCCTGCTTCCCAGAGGAGTATTATATCTTTTCTGCAAACTGGAGCCAATGGAGCTGAACAGATTCACCCTCCTCCACAGTGAAGGTTCAGACCAGCTAAACCAGCCATGTAGCCTGTGCAGCTCCAAGAGTGAATTCTCCACACCTGGGCTCTCTGAGGATGTGCCCACTGTTGGTGGGGAGATGGCACAGCCCAGGAGCACCTGCATGCTGTGGCTTGGCAGGTGCAGCTACCTGGGGTAGCTGGTTACAGAAGCCTTGAGTTTATCCTCTTCCTACAGGCATAGCAACAGCTTTCACATTAATCAGGGATTGCATTTGGGATCTCCTGGTTCCTGTTCCTGGGTAGAGTTTGCATATCTTTAATGGGGTTTTATGCATGCTTGGTGCCCTCCAAGGCAGGTTTGTGATTCACCAGAGAGCTGTCTGGAAAAGGAGAGACAAATGACTGCAAACCACAGAGCAGGCACATGATCTTCAGCACTTCTTGTTCCCGCGGGGCTGGATGAAGGCAGCTCCAAACAACTGTCTGAAAACTCTTGTGTGACTGCTATGGGATGACTCTGTGCAGACTCTTGGTCTCCAACCCTTCAAGACCTGCACACTTTCAGGCAGTTGTCTGGGGAATTCTTCAGTTGGCTCTGTGGCAGGGACAAAAATTAAAAGGAGGTGTACAAGCAGGTGTAATTCAGTGCCTGAAGCCTCCAAAAAGCTTTAGCGTGGAACAGGCTTTCTCCTAGGGCTTGTGTTCAGCTGCTTGTCTAGGACCAAGCAAATAGGGAAGGGTCTGACCCACAGAAGTAACAAAATCTCTTTATGCATGTTCTTTTCCTTTGAGATTATTGAGCTGTTCAGAATTTGCTGGACTGAATTGCACTCCTACTTGCTGGGATATTGTAACATCAAAACAAAAAAGTACACTGACAAAAACTGCTTCACCTCTGTGGGTACAAATCCAGCCATAGTGTCACATTTGTTTTATTCCTGATGCTGCTTCTGTTGATGTATTTTGTTTGCTTTCAACCAGTAGGCTTTGAGAGAGCACTCCAGAGTTTTGCCTGTTCTTAACAAAGTGTTCAGCTGATACATTAACTTAACCTTGAACATGTGCAGTAATATTTTTAAGCCACAGTAGATGTTTCACCAGTAAGGTAATTGTCTCTAAAGAGGGATAAACAGTTTGCTCAGCCAGAGGGGAGCTTGCTATCTTGTGCCTTATTGCATAAATTCATGGACATTGTACTGCCCCACAGAGTTGTGCTGAGCCCTGGTGTTCATAATATGACAAGTGGAATCACCATAAAAGCCATCTTTCTGCTGAGGTCTGCCTTAACCAAGCTGAAAAACCAGTCAGACCTATTTTATATTGCCTATGCCCCATTTTTGGGAAACAAATGTGGTTGAAGACAAGCTTTGTATTACCAGTGAGCCCTTGGAGGGTAGTAAAACTGCCTGCAGAAATAGAAGTAGAAGGGGCTTTAATTGGTTGGGGTCTGTTCCCTGGTGCTCTCCTTACCTGCATAGCAGAGCCAAGTTTGGGATACTGTCTCTGCTTTCCTGCCCTACCACCGGGCAGGCCTGGGTCCTGATTTGCCTTGAGATGTGGGAGAGCTCCCACAGGTTGGCCAAAGCCAGAGCAGCTTTATTGGCAGTGGCTGCCCAGGTCCTGCTTCTGGAAGGGGCCATGTCTGTGCAAAGGATTTTTTTCCCCATCCTGAGGATTAGGGATCCAACCTGTGGGCTTCTTTCTTTCACTGTGGGGTCTGCTTTGTTATGCTGCCAGCCCTTTCCCTACATAGTGGCTAACCCTGGATTTAAGGACCCCAGAAGGCATAACAGAGTTCAAGTGTCTTTTTGGTCTTTGTTTCTGAGGCAAAGTTGGATCATTTGCTATGAGCTGTGATTTCAGTTGTGCCTGGGAATTTACTGAAACAGGTACTCTGAAAAAACTATTTTGAAGAGATATTTTGGTGTGGGTGCCCATATTCTTGCATAAGAGCACAGTTTGCTGGTCTGTCTTAGTGCACCATGGAACTAAAATAATTGCTGACTACCTATTCAAGAATAGTGCTTTTGGTAAATGCCTGAGCACGAAAAAGCCCACTACAAAGAACAAAGACATCCCCATCCCATCCCAATTGCAAAGAGGATCTTCTTCCCAAGGTATTTAAATAGTTCTGTTCATTCATGTTTGTTTAGAAAAGAGCAGTGGTAATTTTTATGTTGCATGGTTTAAAATATTTCATATTCATTAACAAACAAGTACCAATTAATTTTACATTATGATGCTTAAGGGGTAGACTGCAAGGAATGGTATTTAGCTGTGGCTGTTTGGCAATTATGACCTTGTATATAATAACAGACTCAATAAATTCTTGATGTGAGAGAGCACCATTAATCAACACAGAGTTAATTAACTGTGCTGCTTACTTAGGAAGTGCTGTGCAGAATGGTCTGAATCTCTGCAGTGCTACAGCCTGAAAATGTTTGATTTGTCTGATACCTGCCTTGTTTACATAGAAATTTCCCTCAAAATTGGTCTGAAGAGGGAGCAACACTTCCTCCAGGTGACTGAAAACTGGTCCCACAGGTCATTTTCTTCCCTGGCTCTGACACTCTGGCAGACCTTACAGGGGTCACTGTGTCACTTAGGCTTTCTGTCACCTCCTCGTAGAAGGAGAAAGCCTTTGGATGAGTGCTGCAGTGCTGGTAATGGAAAGTGCTCTTGCATCAATGGTTTTGTTTAGGTTAATCCTATAAGACTACCAGGAAATTAGGAATCATGGTGATAATTAAGATTTGTACTCATCAGCTCTAATTTAGACTTTATACAGGACTGTTTTTTTCTTGTGTATTTTTTTAATAATCTGTAATGTAGTCCAAAAATGGGAAAATGAACAACCTACCCCTTAAGCATCAACACATGTTCAGAGAGACAAGAATCCACCTCTGTACCACTCACCCCTCCATACTCCAAAGAGATCTTTTCATTTTCTGATAATGTGATACTTGGAAGTATGAAACTGTCTTGGCATTTGGAGTGGCCATCCTTTTGTTGGCTTGGTGTGCATATTAATGTGAAGGATGGATTTCTAACCTGGCATTGTACATTTTAATGTATATTTTAATTTATATATGTACATTTTTATTACATTGTACATCATCTGTCTTTTTTGCTGTCTCTTGGACCACTTTAATATCTGAGGTCACTGTGGGCTGTCACAGAAGGATTCCAAGGTCTGAGCCATGGGAATGCTTTAAGCTTGCTGAGAACAGTGCTCACTAACAGCCAGTTTGGAGAGCTTGAGTTACTCCAATATGAGAGAAGTGAGAGAAAGCAACTGTTTTCTTGCTGCTGGAATGTGAAACCTCCTGAATTAATATGCCCTGTTTTTATTCTTGAAGTTAATTTAACTTAGAGGTATAGCATAAGCAGTCTTCTCTCTTTTCCTTTTTTTTTAAAGTAAGTGCAGTTAAGTGTAATCCATCTTCTGTCCCCTCCCTGCCATCTGGGCTCTTAGTCTTAATGAGAGCCTGTTTAGCAAATAGCTAATACAAGAGTGGCTTGGTATTACTACCACGAGAGATGGCAACCAAATAGGGCCAGAAATAGATGAGCAGAAACTGTGTAGTCTGAAAGTGTAATGGAATGCTCTTTACCACTTATAATGATGCAACTAATTATAGGGGCCTGAGAGTGGAGAAGGGAAGGAGAGAGGAAGAGATTTTCACTTTAGATCTCAGGGTAGAGAAAAGTGATGGTTCAGCCAATCTCTCGTCTGCAAATGGGATTTTTCTGCTGCAACCACACAGCTTCTGTATTTGATACTGGAAAGGAAAGCAATAACTCATGAGTGATAGAAAAACAACTGTTCTTTTTCCTTTTTCCGGGCTTTTTTACTACCCACTCTAGGAAACAGAAGTCAACTGACACCTCTTCTTATTAACCCCAAAGTGTAGCTGGTGGTTATGGCCTGGCATTCCTCCTTTTCCACCCTCCCATCCAGCTCCCTCCCGAGCAGCTGGCGTGGCTCCTGCTGGCCCTGGCTGCTCATCCCGTGCTCCAGCTGCCCTGCAGACAGCACTGCAGAGAGCCTGCTTCTCTCAGGTGTGTAACACCTTCTCAAATTCAGCCTGGGGGCTGCTGCTCCATGAGTCAGTGCAGTGAATGGGCAATACTGTACTAAGCTGCTATTAATGACAGCTCTTCCACTTCAGTGCTATGGCCCTTGGTCCCACACACAGATGTTTCAAGAGATGCACTACATGCTACATGTATAGATCCTTAATTTTTTTTTTTTAATTTCTGAGTTGCTTTCAACCATAGTTTTCTTTAGAGCCATGCATTTTATTCCTTGTTTGGAGAAGCCCTTTCTCCCTTGCCTGTATATTGGTGTGTGGGAGGATAGAATGTAAGAAAATAAAGATAGCAGAAGGTAGTCTCACACCTGAGGAGTTGCAGCTGTACTAATCACCAAGATTAGGAACAGGCCTGCCCTTAATAGGCCACAGCTGTGTCCAATAAGAAGAGTGCTACAAAAGAGTGGGTTAGCTGGGTGAGATGGGGTGCTGGAGTTTGTTGGCTGTGCTGTGAAGAAGGAGTCAGTGCTGTGAGGAGCTGCCCATGAGCACTCATTGAGAAGGTATGGAACTTTTGCAATAAGATGACAACATTGGTGCATTTTTCTTCTTCGTACCTCTTGTGTTTTCAGAGTGTGGTGGAAGATGGTCTGTGCTTTCCCCTGTGCCCAGCTTGTGTCATAGAGTCCAAGTACTGGACTTTACTCCTTGATTTTACCCCCTTTTATGTTTCCAGCATAGTCTCTCTTTTCCTTTTTTTTCCACCAGCTGCTTCAGTGCTGTGAAGTCAGATGAAAGGTAGCAGTTAAAGCTCCCTTTGCAGCAGTCCTTCCCTTGGGTGTGCTGGTAGAAATCCCTTGGGTCTCTGCTGAAGTTTCATCATCCCCTTCATTCTTATCTTCAGAAGAACTAGCATCATTCAGAAGTTCTGGAATCATTTTCTCCTGACACCACAAAAAAACCTGACCTGGGGGCAGTACAAGCAAGAGTCATTAGTTTTCAATAGTTTTAAGTATCCTATGTCATTTGTGGCTCATCATTTCAGATGATTTCATGAAGACATTTTTCTCCATTTGTTTTGGCCTTATAAACAGTCCATATTTTTTCTCTTACAACAAAATGCAGATGATTTTATGAATATGTTTGGTGTAAGTTGAAGATGGTAAATGACACTAAAGATCAGTTGATTAGATGATGTAAAAGATATACAAGTAATGGATGCAATCTGAGAAGGCTGAAAAATTGAAATGTAAAACAGCCATAGTAGCAGTGTGACATTTTAGACTATTTTTGAGTATGTGAAGGATGGGGAAGATGCAAGACTGGAGACAGGCAAATGCTGTGCCTACTTTAAAAAGGGGGAAGTGAGAAACCAGGGAATTAGTATAACACTAATACTTTGAAGTATACAAAGCAAGTTGTTGGACAGATTTATAAATATCTGGATGATGTTAAGGTAATTAAAAAAGAAAACCACAGAAAAGCATGGAAACAAATGTTAGTCCTAATAAAGGGCCCATATCTTTACTTTTTCTTTACAAAGATTCAAAGAGGTGCGAAGGCTCGTATTATTTCAGATTTTGGAACTACAAAACCATTTGTTACAGTTAATTTTTTTAAAAGATGAGGTGTGGCCTGGTTCCTCAAATTTCAGCAGCAGTTGAACTTCCATGTATTTAATGACATCCAGCCTTTTTTGATAATATGAGGAGGATTGTGATGTTAAAAAGTCATAAAATGTCTTGTTCCCAGAAGTCTTTGGCATGACAGAATTTCTGTAAATTCTTAGAGTCTCAGGATTTCTGAGAAGTGAAGTCTCTGCTGTTGACTTTGCTTCGCTGTTCAGGGAAATGGGACTGGGTGCACATTTTTGGGAACTTGCAGACCCCCAGCAGAAACTGCCCTTGAAGGCCCTGGACTTCTTGCGAGCTGCTCCAGCCGTGAGGGGAGTAATAGGGAACAGTGAATGCAAGGCTTGTTCCTCATCTGAGTGTGATGATAGAGGCTGACACCTGGGCAATTTTCAACTTTCTGTTTCTGAACTGGGGAGCTGATAAAATAACCCACAGTATCTTCACCACTCCTTTCTCAGGACCTTTCTTTGCGGACCCTCAGAAGGGAGCTCTTCACTTCCTGCCAGTGATGCAGCTTTCTGATCAAGCTTTTGCCATGGCTGCAGCAAACTTGGTCAATAGTACAGGAAGAAAGACTCTTTTGGCATGGATAAAAATTACAGGATTTTGTTGCCAAGGCAAGCAATTCCAGTTTCAGGATGCTGAAAAGAGGAAATATATGTCATTGTCTAGTTTAGTGAAAGCTGTATAACTGAAGGAAAATAAATGTACTCTAAAATATGTGAAGAATTTGACAGTGTCTGAATTTATCCAGCATTATAAGGTAGCAATTGCTTGTAGATACTAACTCTTCCTTCAGAAGCATTTTTAATCCTTAAATGGTGCACTGAAGTTGTTTTCTTGCATTCCAGTATAAATATTTCCATCATGTTACAAGACGGATGAATGAATGGAGGGGAGAGAGATAAAGTGGTATTATCTGATGACAAGATTTCTTCTTAAGAGGTCTAAAAGAGCTGTGTGTTGCAGGCATTTTGATTCTGTTGGTACAGCTGAAGGACGATAGAATGGAAGTTTTAATACTGGGGTGTGACGTGGGTGTCTTTGTATCAGAATTCCTCCTTGCAAAAGGCTCTTGCTTAATGGCTTGCCAGATGAAGGAGTTAACCTCTTACAATATTTGTTATATATTTGGAATTTCGAATATTTATTCATCTGGCTGCAGCTAGACAAACCAGAATTTCTGCTGCTTGTATGGATTTTGATATATTTGGCTCCTTTCTAACTTGATAATAATTTCCATCTGAAGGGAGCAGTGAATAAGGAGAGTTAAGAGAACAGATACCTATACACAGCAGATTTCAGAGTACATTTACCTGTTTCTCATGACTATAGAACATACACTGTAATTGCTTGAGAGGCCTTCAAGCTGAAGAGAATTAAATCTAATCTTGAAAACAAAGGACAAGTTATATGAAGAGAGGAACAGTAGGGAACGGGATTTCCGCGTGCCTCAAATACCTGGGATGGGTGATTTTGTGACTTGAGAAGCCTTTGTGGTAAGGTGGGAGCTCTCTGTGGCTGATGCCAGTTCTTTTTGAGCTCCATGCTCTCAGACCACATGTAAACATTACCTTTACCTCAGTGGGTTGGCTGGGTCTCACGGATAGATTTAATGCATTCTTGAAAGCATTTGAGCTTGTTGATCTCTTTCCCATTCCAGTCAGTTCCTAATGAAACCACTGCAGGTGCTTGTTCCAAGCAGAGGGATCTCCTGGGGGAGCTGGAGTAGAGAACAGGAATGATGCACTGCTGTGTTTCCATTGGGAAGGAGCAATACAGACATCATGCTCACAGCATTTCCTTGTGCAACCCTTAGGAATTGTCTTCTCAGTGACTGCTGTTCCAGCATGGACTCTTGAGCATGGCTCTTCCTTCTCTCCTTCCCTGAATGTAGAACAAATGTCCATCTGGTTTTGTGAAGGTGTAGGTTTGCACACAAGCAGCCACACTTCCCTGATGTTCCAGGAGCCCCTGACCTATCTGCAAGCTTGCATTGCAACCAGTGATGCCAGTGTTTGCAGTTCTGGGGCTGCATGGCTGAGCCCACTGTTCAAAAAGGATTGGTGCTGTTTCTCCCTCTTTTATTGTACTCCTCCAGAGCTTGTTAAAGTCAGTATTCACTGTTTGGGGTTATTGTCTTTATGTTGTCAACGCTTGTATCTTTCATAAAAAACTTAACACCATCTTTCCCACCTCATCCTGGCTCCAAACTGTTATTAAATTCAGTGTGTTGATCCCCTGTGACATTTCTCTCCTTGTTATCAGAGTAGCTGAGACCCTTTGGCTGCCTTTGCTTTTGCCTTCCTGAACTTTGTCTTGCTTCCTTTTGAACCACCCAAAGGCTGTCTCTGAAACTATCCTATAATTATTTTCATCTGTTTACTTTCTTTGAATTTTTCTCCTGCTGTATTCTTGTCTTCTGGAGCTATTTTTTGCTTTATTTTCTGCCAGCTGTGATTTTGCTTGGCTAATGCTCTTGGCACCATTGCAGGGTTTCTGTAGAGAGAGGGGGCCTCTGCAGATGGCCTGTGGGCAAGCTGCTGTGGCCAGGGGGGTCAGCTCAGTGTGGTCCCTAAAACCAGCACCCAGACTCAGGTCTGGTGAGGCAGAGCCAGGTATTTCTTGTTAAATGAGGAATGCTTTGTGTGATTGCTCATGTGCCAGGGATGATTTTACACCCAAGTACTTTGTGAACAGCAAAACTTCCAGATAGTTTCCTGTTTCCTGGTTGAAATAGTTTCAGCAAAGAAATTCCTCATTGAAAGTCATTCTCTATCACAGGGCCATAAATACTGTGCCTTGTATTTTGTATTCTGTCTGGCTTTGAAGTATCTGGTGCTAAAATCTGTGTGTGAAGCACTCTGTTACGCTATTAGAAGGCACCTACATTTATAGTTGCAATTCAGTTTCTAAAAATGTTGACTATTTTATTAAAAAGAATTTGTTTGGGTGTGTGGCTTAAAACAGCAATAAAGCCATATCCTGTCTCTAAAAGGTAACTGTTATTGAATGTTCAGGAATGTGTTCAATATACAGATATAAATTAAAAATTCAATCCCTGAGTGCTGTAATAAAAGAAGTTAGGACTAAAATAGCAATAGGCCTGTGAGTTTTATTATGTCATTGCTGGAATTTCTGTGAACAGTGCATAGAAGTCCTGGATTATCTGAAACTGGCTGTCCCAACCCAGCCAGGGCTCCTACTCCCTTGTCCCTAGGAGCCAGGGAAGTGAGGATCTCTGCTGGCTCAAGCACTGTCTGCCAAAGGAACTCCCAAAACTGAGTGATGCTCCAATATAGCTGCTCTAGCAAGATGCCTTACAGCTGTGTGATTTCACTTTAATTGGTCCTATCTGTTTTATTTCTGATGTCTGTCTTGCCTCTCCTTTAAATCACAATTATTTTCCCCCTAAAAGCTTTGTTGAAAAGATGACAGTATTTTAGTTTGCACAGTATCTCTTGCAACCTTTGGACACTTGTATGTAAATTTAAGCTTGATTGTGACCCTGGCAGCTGGCAAAGGAAATGACTTGCAGAGCAGCCTGGGGCCCTTGCTCCCCTCGGCCCAGGCTGTGCCCACCTGTGCTGCACCCTGGGCTGCTTCTGAGCACCTTGGTCTGAGCTGCTCCATGGAATAACCTGTGCCTTAACACGTGCTGCTCTGGCATTTCTGAGACCAGCTGGCCTGGCACAATATCAGAGCATGCAGAGGCTCCTTTTTATCTGGAGGAACAAGTAATGGGAAATATTGATCTTCTGAAAGACATTCATTGCTGCTTTTCTTTGATTCCTGTTTCACCTTTCAAGGTGAAGATGACATGGCAGGACAAAGTAATGGCTTGGAGGGCTGTCTGGGGCTTGTGGGGCCATCTGTGTTGCAGGCCTGGTATTAATTCCCTGCATGTGTGTTGTTGCTCTACAATCTGTTTATACAGTATGTGCAGGTTCAGAAGAAATGTGCAGCCAGCAGAAGAAATGCATTTATTTTCTGCTGGCAGAGACAGCAGCCCTGCAGAACTGACTTAAAATATGGTTGTTTGCTTGTGGGATAAGCAGAAATATCTCTTTTCTGGCTGTCAAGCAATTTCTTTGAATGTCACTTGCTTTTTACAATTAACCTCTCACAAAATACCTTAATGAAACCTTCTGGGCATTTTTAACTCCCAGCACAACTTACTGGATTTATTTAGTTGTCTGTAACAATAATGGCAAATATTATTGCCATTCAGGAACTACCTTTTAGATGTACAGACATAAAAGCTTGGCTCCACCAAAATTGATGGGCGTGTTGCCATTACCTTGAGCAGACTAGCATTTCCCCCTTGGATGTTGGCTCCTGATCCTGGGAATGTTCAAGAGACAGCCTTGTTTGCGTTTCATATGTGTGTGTTTGCATGAGCTCCTTGGGCTGGAATCACCATGCTGGTGGAGCATCTCTTGGAGGTTTCATACTGAAGTATTAATCCAGATGAGTAATTTAACACAGGTTGTATTCAGAATTTTGGAAGATCACCCCTTATTTCTAACTTTGTCTTTAATTTAGGTGTTAATGCTGGGATTGCTGAAGTAGACTGTTGAAATTGAATGTGCCCTGAGCCTGCATGGTGTCAGCACAGACAGATCTTGGCCTTGCTTTTAACTTAATTCCTGATAATTTCCTTAGGGTAACAAAGCATGCTGGAGGAGGCACCCTGATGCTGGCAGCTGGCCATGAGGCATCTTGGAGAGGGTGGAAAAGATTTGGTGAAGGATTGGCATTCGGAATTTACCCCCTGAAACAGCCTGGGTGCCTTTTAGGATAGGCATCAGTAGGTCTTTTACTTTGTGGGTAGTACTGAGAGCAGATAGAGAAAAGAGCTGAGTATTGTGATGCTGTAGTGGCACATAAAACATTGCTCTGCTTTTCAGCTGGCTCCTCCTGGGATGTGCTTCTCAGGTGCTTGACTGTGGGGCTGTGCTTGGCCTCCACCCCTACGAGGGCACATGGTGACAGTCATGGGGTGGCCAAGTACCCTGAGCTCCTGTTCTGGCTGCAGCACTGGCTCAGTCCTGTGCCCGCCTCAGCTGTGACCCTGCTGTGTTGTGGGATGTTCAGGAGATGCCCCTGCTCTCAGAGGTGTTTGGTACCCTCTGTAGGCACCCTGCCAGAGGCAGGTTTTGGCCCAGCACTCACAGGTACAGCCTTGCTGTGTTGCCCCATGCCTGCATCCCCATGGGCTGCCTCTCCTTCCCAAGCCACAGGTGTTTGCTGCCTGTGCACCAGGTATTTCCATGCTGGTGCCATGACTGTGATCAAAGTGTCCTCCATTGCTGTGTCAAACAGCTCCTGACAGAAGGGAAAAGTAAACTTTGAACACAATCTTTCTTTTGTGGTTGAGTCTGTCTTTTTTTTGTGGCTGCTGAAACAGCTTGCAACCAGAGTGGTTTTCAGGATGTTGCTGGAAGGAATGGAATGGAAAATCATGGGGGTGTATCACATGGCACAGGTTCAGGAATTGTCTGGCACCTCTTGCTTTAATGTGATGAGCTTTGCTGCATTTGTTATCCTCCTGGTGACTCCATGCATTGGGCATTTGGGAGGACATGAGAAAAGGGTATTTCTTTGGTAAATAACATTTCCCGAGTGTGAAATATCCTTATTTTCTGTCTAATCTTTTGTGGGAATGGCAGTGCTGTTAGTTTCTTACTAAGTACCTCTCAATTCTTGCTTTCTGTCCTCATCTCTTCAATGATGTTTTCAAATGTTCCACAGTTTTCTTTTTGCACCAAACTGTGTTTAGAATAATTTCTATCCCTCTAAAATCCCTGTGAATAGCTTTATTCTGGTACCTGTATATTTGACAGCTGTCACAAACAATGCCAGTCCTTCCTGAAGGACAGGACTGGAACTGACATATACTGTCCTTTCTATTCTGTATACCTGGTTCAAATCTAGGAAATGTTCCTTTTTGTATATGATAAGATTCAGTTTAATTTGTTATTAGTGGTTATTAGTTCAGGGATTTATTTTGTTCCCAACAAGGCTTGTACCTACAAGAATCTTCTCTGGTACCGTGAAGATGAAATTATTTAAGTCTAAACATTATAAGAAAGGGGAGAACACAATATAGCTGCCAACTATTTAATTGTTAACTGTATTATTTTAGACGCTAAGGAGTGTTTTACTGATTTTGTAATGAGTAAAAATACAATTTCTTCATGTCACACTCAGGATGTTAGCTGCAAGTTTAAATGAATCTGCTGTCTTCAATTACATGTAAGCTGCATATCAGTTTGCTGCACTTAATAGCAAGGACATTCTGTAATTGAGGGATTCTGCACTGTGACAGACAATTTTATATAAATAGGTTTTTATATACCACCATCATTTCTAATATTGAGGGATCAGTGGTCCATGAAATCAGATCTATGTGGCTATTCCTGGTGTATTAGCATTACCTAATTTTCTGTGACAAACTTGGGGAATACAATATGGTAGAGGGGTTTGGTTGCCTTTGTTCAGCTGGAAATGACCTTCGTTATGTGTTAACCTGACACTTGCACAACATTCTGTCCTGGTTGCCTAGATGTACAAATAAAGATGAAAAAGTGACAGGTGCCTGTTTTTCTAGATGGACAGGTATTAATTCGGAAGAAGAGTGAGAAGCCCAGTGTTCAGCAGGAGCAGTGAAAATTCCTGTCTATTTACTTCCACATTATTTAAGTGAAAGGGACATGTTCAGTATGTGCAGTTTTAGCAAGGAAGTTTTAAAAGAACTGTAAGCAGATTTGTGCATATACTGAGCAGTAATAACTTTATGTTCTGTAGTACTCTGTACACAATTGAAATACAGCATATGAGTACCTCATGTGACAGCTAATGTTATCTTTAAGAGTGAAGAGTATTGTAAACAGCATATGCATCTACTTGAAATATTGGTAAGCTGGGAGTAAAACTCTTTCCTAACTGGTTCAGTTTGAGAGATGCAATTCTCAAGTGTAATGTTGTGCTGTGCTTCTGCTGCAAATGGAAAGATTTTGAAGCTGGTTTCAAAATGCACTGTTTAATATGACACTATGTATGTCAAAATACAGATGGAGTAATGCCTGGACTCGTGCAACAAAAGATAAAACAGAAACAGAGACTGAAAATTTTGTACAGAGAACAATAATGTGAGCAAGTTGTCACGCATCAAAGTATGAATAGAAGCTTAAGCTTGCCTTCTTTTGAAGGTTGTATTGTATTTCTGATTTGGAAAACAATATTACAACATCTCAAATCAACTCTTTTATGAGCTGTCTCACTAGGCCCTATTGCTTCTGTGCCCGTTGGTATAACCTTTGTTTCTTCCCTAAACCATGACACTGAGAAGGTTTTACTGCTTTCTTTAGGCCCCAGCAAAGTGCAGTGGAAAGTCTTAGACTGACCTGGTGGAATGTGCTCATCACTGAACTGCTGACCAGGAATGGGTCCAGGCCCTGCTTCCCTACCCAGTGCCACCAGTTCTCCCTGCCCTCTCTTGATAAGAGCCACCCCATTATTTCTAGCTGTGGGACATTCCCACCCACAGAGCTTGCTGGGCCCACAGTGAAATAACGATGAGTGAAGATAAGAGCTGCAGAGGGTTCTTCTCAAATGATTTGTTAGCTCAAAGCAAACAGTGTTGGGAAGAGAGAAAGGGATTGTGTTCAAGGAGCAAGATTGACTTCTGTGCTTTCTCACACAGCTTAGGTGGGTAGGTTTTGGAAATTTTCCATACAAAGGCAAACAAACCATGTGGGCAGTAGCCAGGGCCCCAGAGATAAGGCAGTGTAGCAGTGTTTGTGCCATGATTTCTTTTGCTGTGCCTCATTAATAATGAAAGAACTGAATGATATAATGTGGGCTAATGTCTGGCAGGAGAAGCAGTGGCCTGGATTTGACATTAAGTTGGTGAAAATGAGTGAGACTGCTTTACCCCACTCATTGTTATTCCAGTTGAATTGAAAACTGCTTTTAATGTCTCCTGCTCTCTCCTCTTCTGTCAATCAGGTGGGAGTCACAAGCTAAGCTGCCCAAGTTGAGGCTTTTTATCTGGAAAATACTTGACAATTCATGAATGCTCTGTTCAAGTGTTGAGCTTTTTTTGTTGTGTCCTCTGTCTCCCTTGTTCTGAAGTGTTGTGAGATCTCACCTTTGATCTGACTGATCTCTGAGATTGTGATTAATTTTGGCAGGTAGAAGCTAACATCCTCTGGATTGAGGATGGAAGTCAGTCTGGATTTCAGGCATTGTTATAGAATTGTGATGGTATAGCATAGCTTTCAAATACTCCAGTTGTTTTCTGTTGAGATAAATTCTTGGAACTTCTTCAGCCTGTAACAAATTTCAAATGTGTTCAGAGTGTGAGTTCTCCCTCCTATAACTTCTCAACTTTCTCTTATTTTCCTTCTTCTGTAGCATGTTCTAGAGGATGTTTACAAGATGAGATTTGGAAAATGAGGGATACTTTTAATCTGTGCAGGGACTTTTCAGTCCTGTCTGCATTTTCTGTGTGCTCTTGCAGATTGAATTTTTCAAGGTTTGCCAAGTGATGAAGTCTCCAAGCTCAGGTAAAATGAATTGGATGCTATAAACATCCTACTTCCCTCCTTCCATGCCTTCATGGTGATCTCATTCCTCTATGCAGTGCAATTTAGGATTGTTATAAACAGGAAACATTATCAAAACAAATTGTCTGCATCCACCCCTAGAACTTCAATTATATTTCAAGATCTTGCTTGAACAAAATAGACTATATTTGTGTAAAAGCATGGAGTTCTGATTATATCACTGTATTTAAAAAAAAAAAGGATTGTAATAGTATGTGAGAAAATTGTGACTTCCACAAGAAAAACTGGAAGATACCTAGTTCTAAAGTTGGCTGGGTTAGTTGGATAATAATTGAAGGTCTGCCAGGTCAATCTGTTCCATGCTACAGTCTAACAATTATATGATTAAAGCTGCTTCTGCCTTCTTTCTCCCAAATAAATTTGGCAAAATGGTGTTCTCTCTCTAGCATGGGGAGTAATGAAAGTTACTGACCGTGCCTATGAATTACCTGGTGAACCCTTCAGAAGCAAGAGAGATACTGACTCTGTGAGTCTCTTCTCTAGTTTATTAGGGCTCATTAAACAACAATGATACTGCCCAATTATTTTTTATACTGAAGTGTGCTTGTAGGTACATTTTCATGAGAAATAGAGATTAAAAAAACCCCAACACCAAAAAACCATACAAAAAGATCCCCGACCAGCCTTTGGTAGCTTTTAAAAAGAGATATTAAGGCTAAATTGTAGCTGCAAATGTGTTTTAATTTTCTAAAGCAGTTTGTGTGTCTGCAGGTTGCTTCTACCTGGGGACAGTGACTCCAGCTGGCTCCTAGAACCCTGTCTCTTCTGTACCTGGATGGACTTCATGCCTGCATGGCCACTGCCTTCACTGGGATAGTGGGCTTGGTGGTTGAAGTTCTGCTACCTTTGCACCCTTTTTTATTATGTACCTGTTCTGTAGGCCATGGGGAAACCTCTTTGTTGTTCTTTTTGCCCATTTTATGTGATACTTTATGGATGCACTTCTGCACAGCCCTATTTGTCTGGTCCTTTTTGAGCCAAGCAAGAGTGCAGCTAGTACAGGCAGGGAATTTATAGTTTGGTATAGGGAGCAGCGAGAGGTGATGATGCAGAGGGAGATGATGATCCATGATGGGGTGGGTGGAGACTGCTGACCAAAAGCTTGGGCAGGGTCTGCTGCAGACATCAAAGCTGTTCATTTGAGTTTACTCTGCTTGTTTGGAGGTTGTTGTTGTTAAGCTGCCTGGCTGTTGTGGCTGGAAGCTCTGCTGGTTTCTCTTCTTGAAGGATGAGCAAAAAGCCTGTAGGTAAACCAGAAACCTCAGTAAGATGATCTTGCTTAGCTCCACTTCCCAATATTTTTTTTTCCCTTTGCTTGGCCTTGTGCTAAAGAGACTTTGGGGTTACTTGAGGGAAGGGTAGAGGAGCAGGATTGGTCTGGGATAGCTAATGGATGCACACAGGGTAAGTGGTGCTGAGCACAGGGCGCTGGCGTGCCCTGCCCCTGCCGCTCACCTCGGCTGTAATTACAGCAGGAGATGTCTCAGCAGGGAAAGTTGTTTGTAACCCTGGTGCTGCCTGTCAGTGCTGCTGGGCTCTTACTCATCCAGGCTGCTGTTGGAGATCCAGTATGGCAGGGAGCTCAGGAAGTCCTGGGGTGAAGTGCCCTGCAAAACAGGCATCCAGCCAGACCAGGTGGTTTGCATTTCTGTCACTGCTTTTCAGAGCAAGCTGGTTATTAAAGCTATCCCAGACCAAATAGCACAGTTCCTCTTTCTCTCCTGCTGCACCCCAAAGAATGTATTCATTCATGTTAGTCATGCCAATCTCTTAAATCTTTATATGTGCATAAGCAAGGCTTGACTTTTCATTGAAGTTCAGCAGGTGCATAGATGTTAAAAGTGCTGTGTCTTCTGTAATTTTTTCCTGATGTAGCGATTTGGCCTTTACCAATGGCCTTAGGTTTAAACAGCACAAGATATAAAATGAGTTCGTTATGCTGCTATGCTTGTTTAAGAATAATTGTAAAAAGTGCTTTGGGTTTCCAGGGACACCCATTAACAGAAGGTGCATTTCAGTGGCTTTGCATGGTACCTGACTTTCACAGTGGTTCAGCTGCTGTTCTCGGGGAGGGGGGGGAAAAGCACAACCAAAAACCACCTTAGTGGGAGATTTATGGAAATGCAGTGAGTTTTGCTGGTGTTTGGATTTCCCTGCATCAGCCTCAGGAAGTTTTGATGCTGTGTGTCTGCAGAAGGAATATTGCTCAGGGAGCCTTGACATCTTTAAAAAGGTACATAAAACCTGAGTCTGCCCTTAGGGGAGGGCAGCCCTAAGGACCAGTCCTTGCCCTGTAGCCAGTGAGGGCTGGGAGTGTCTGGTGCAGAACTGGCTGCCCTGTGACTGAGGAGGGAGCCTGAGTGTCCAAAGGGCCTGCAGGGCTGTTCCTCCCTGCCTGTTTAACAGCAGCACTGACACTCTGGCACAGCCCAAACTAGTTTTTCAGGCATGGTCACGATATGTTATGCCAGTGATGTAGTAAAACTGTAATTTCCCCTTGAATACTGTATTATATAAATATATATACACACTATATATATATATATATACACACACACTATATATATAGTATGCTATACTGTTCTCCTTGCTCTTTTGTGATGCAATAGCCTTGCAGAATAATGGGATCCCTAATCCACTGGAAAAGGATGTATGTGTTTTATTTTACAATAGGGTATTTATTTGTATTAGTTGACTGCAGCTGTCTTTTCCTGTCATCTTTGCAGTTTAAGTATCAGAAGGATAAGATGCTCAGCTGAAATGTATCTCACCTATTGACTGATCAAATTTGAATACCAGAGGGCATTAATAAAGCCTTAACAATGCCATATGTAGGGTAAACATAGTTTGCTGGTTTTAACAGAATCACGTTTCTCTTGTCAGAAACCCACAGTTTCCTGGTTCAATTGCTTTTTTCTACAACTCAGGACATGACAGTGCTTTATACCTCAGACTCTCCCTTCAGCCATCCTTACCCTTATTGTGTGACACCAAGTCCCAGAGGAGATTTGGCAGAAGAAATCATAAACGGCTTATTCCCAGCAAACTGCCTCTGCTCTTCCCTGCAAAAACCCTTATGGATTATAGAGCATAAGAAGCATCTGATGGCATTGGATCCACTTCTAATCCCTTGTTCCACTCCTGGTAGGTGTCAGGTTCTGAAATTGAGAAAGGTGCAAGGATACTGAGAGAACACAGATGGTGGGTGTTCTTCCTATCCACTGAAGTTTGCTCCTATTGTTTGAGTTAGATTAAGGCCTGAAATCTAGCTTTGGAGATATTTTTGGATATATGTTTGTGGTGTATATAACACATAGATATGTGTATGTGAAATACATGTACGTGTATAAAGTGTTGCACATTTTATTGGTGAAGTTTTGACTTCTAGATACAACAAACTTCTTGGCCTCAAGATGCACGGTGAAAGGACCCCAGTAATTGCTGGCAGTTTTCAAAACTGTCTGCCTGTGTCCATGTTGAAAGAGAAGCTGAGTTGTCCACCCCAGCAGCAAGCTACAGGGTGAATTCTGCCTGGGATCATTTCTCAGTGACTAAGAAGCTCATAATTGGTGTGTGTGGGCAGAGGATCTGTCTGTGGTGAGGCGAGAGTGGCGCAGCAGACACAGAAAGCGCCTGGGAGTGACGAGGTGGGCTGTGGCCTTTGTCCAGCTGCTCTGTGCTCTGCTGTGTTAATTGCTGCTCTCCAGTTTTTTGATCCCCTTCATTGTGCCAGGAGGAGGAGGGTCATGCTGTGGATGTTAAAGGTTAACATACTTCCTGAAAGACAGATGCTTCATTGTTTCCTTCCTATATGAGATCAATTGACAATGAACTCTCAGCAGCATTCAGTAGAATTGGCTGGTTTCAAATGCCTTCTAAATAATTAGCCAAAGCTGAAATTAATTATAATAACAATGAAAATCTCCAAAAATAATAAATAATGCAACTCCAAATTTTGCAGTTCAATCTTCTTAGTTATGATTATTTAATGTTGTCATTCTTGAGGCTACTTTGTTGTTAGTGTCTACTTTGATACTGTTTTACTTCTGTATTTTAATCTGAGATGCTGCCCTCGCAGCTGTTTGGTTTAAATACTAGAAAAGGACAAATGAGTTCTGCCCATTCTTGTTTAAATGCCAACTCCATGAATGTCATTGTTGTTGTTGTGATCCTAGTATTACAGGCCTTATGTGAGCATTTATTCATATTTTTAAAATATTGGTCCTTTTTTTAGTTGCAGAAGGGAAAAGGCATGACTTCCAGAAAAAAAGTTGACTTCTTCATGCATGTTTACTTTCCTTTAAGTCTGGAAAACTCAAGCCTTTCATTTGAGACTTTGAAGATGTTTTCCGTCTGCCTTGTAAACTCAGCGCTTGCTTCAAAGCACACATGCAATTTGTAGGCTTGTATTGCCTAGGGAATTGTTGGGAATCCTTGCTTGCTGTGTGGAAATGAATGCATACAGAAGTTCAAATAACTCCTCTATTTTTTTTCTTTCATCAGAACAGAGTTGTGTTTTTTTTTCTTTTTCCTGCAAACAGATCTGAGCTTTTATTTCTCCATCCCTTCCCTTCTTCTCTCCTCCCCTCCCCTCTTGATTCCTATTTCTCTTTAAAGTGCTAGTGAGTAAAAACACAGAGGTAAGTAGATGGCCAGTACAGATGCAATGGCATTAATCTTTCATCAGGTAAAAACCTCCTCATGCTGGTTGTCATGGTGAACACTCTACTGCTCTCCCCAGGCTGTGGTGCTGCATCTCCCCTCCTGCACTCTGGTGAAGGTCACTGGTGGCCAGAGGTGCCCTCTGCGGGTGCCCAGGGCTGTGGATAATCCTCCCCTGCTCTCTGAGCAGGGCTGCACAGAAACAGGCAAAAAACACCAAGCTATTACCAAGCCTTTCTGCCAGATGTTAATAAAAACCAGCTCAACCAGCAAGGTATTAGATATGTAATTCATTTTATAAGTATTTCCATCTCCAGCTTAACAGGTAAGTGCTTATTAGTTAAAAAGTTTGCCAGTGCCTGAAGGAGCAGTCTGAGCAAGCAGATTTTAAGGTGCTGAATGAAGCCCAGTTTCCAGGTATCAACTAAATGAAGCTGCCCAAGGACTAGAGATGAAGGAAGAGGGCTGTGGGGAGGAATTTCTTTCAGTAAGCAAGGGATAAAACCCAAACCTGTGCCATATTTTAGTTTCTGCCTGGAAAGGAGAAAACTAAAATTTTCTGGAGAAAATTGTGGAGAAGGAAAGTCTTCTGGTCTTTGTTTTTCTCTCCTGTGTTTTCTGATGTGATTTGGGTGAGCTGTAACCCAGAGCATGACCTTTGGCTGGCCCTGGGCCACTGGGTTGTGACATGGCAGGAGCTCAGCCTGGCACGATGGCTGGCATTGCTTCTCAGGCTGGGCTGGTGCTGGGGTGGAGGCAGCGCTCTGGGCAGTGTGCACACGCTTCCCACAGCCACTGTCAGCCATGGCAAAGGGGGGAGGACGTGGAAAAACCAACCCAGCAGTGTGTATGCAATCCCAGTTTGCAATACTGCCCCTGGTAGATAACCCCCCATTCCCTGCAGGGCAGTTGGGTGCTCTCCCTTCTCACGGTGATGTCTCACTGAAATGCAGAATTCTTTTTGGCTCTGCCATAGAATGGGTAACAGTCTCACAGTTCAGCTCTGCACAGCCCTCCTGTGATGGGCAGTTGTCCTTCAGGCCCTTGTTTCCCTGCTGTGCAGCAGGGATAGACAGGAATGAGTGTGTGTCAGAGGAACTGATGGAAACTTTACATAGCACGAGATTTTGCCACAGAAAAGCTTGGACTTCATGGGAAATGTACTAAACATGGTTACATCTTGACACATAATTTCTTATTATGTTGAAACTTTTCAATTTTTCCCAGAACACGTTGCAAGACAACAAGATGCTGTTTTGGAGACTTATTTAAAATTACTGCTGGGATGTAAAAGCTCATGAGTATGTTGGGAGAGGGAAAAGACCCAAGCACAAACCCAAGCACATTCATCTTCAAAGGCTACAAAGCTGTGTTTTCTTAAAATGTTTTTCATGTTTAACTTGAAACATTGATTAATGCTTATTATTTAACACAGGAATTCAAGGACTTACAAACTTTGGAGCAATGATTTTTTTTTCCCCAGTTTTTATCTTGAAAAACATAGAATAGATGTTTATTATGTGAAGAGTTCATGGAAGACTTTGGGATTTGCTCTAAAGAAAATTAGTCTTTCTTCAGACAGCTTCATGCTGTCAAATAGCCTCTCCTTGTAGGCTGTGATAGTATCAGAGTGCTTTATTTTTGCCTGCTTCATGACCTCCAAAGGGAAGAAACAGAAGAACATTAACCTTTTCTTTGTACATGTTTGAAATTATAAACTTAAAAATCCACAAATGTGCTTCTGTAAAAATATCTTCCCAGCTGGGTTCCTGGAGTCCAACTCATTTCACTGTTGTCTTTTGGTAGTGAAAAATGCTTTTGCTATTTACGATGCATTTTTTGGCTAGTTGCCATTGCTTGCTGTTTATCAGAATTCCTGGTATTTTTGGTAGAGGAAATACCCCTGCTTTTTTGCTACATATAATCAAGTTAAGCATAGCTTAATTTACTACTTTCTTGCTTTGTTTTGTCTTTGTTGGTGTAGACCTGCAGACATTTGTTTGTCATGCTGGATCTGCTGAGGGAATTTGTGAATATGTCTTTTGCATTCCCTGGTAACTGTTTGCTGAGCTGGAATCTACCCTGGCATTGCTCAATGAAATTTCAAAATTTAATGGCAGCTTTTTTTTTTTTTTTAATAATTCATGCACAAACACTAAAAGAGAGAGAGAGTCTGAAATTCTCCTATGATTTCAGTTTCTGAAGGAAAAAGGAATAAATGTGTATGATCAGGTGATGTAGTGGTAGGCCTCAATTTGTTAAAAAATTGGTTTAACAAGATTTCAGGTACAGTTACTTTGTGTGTAACACAATCTATATGCTCAAAATAGCTTTTCCTAAATAGTGATTGCTAACTTCTATCAAAAAACTACTTCATCTGGAAAACTGAAGGACAGTTTTTCACATGACTGAAGTAGGTTAGAGATCCAGCCAGCAAATGGTGGCCTCTGTAAAGCAGACTGCCTGACTTTATTCTCTTATTTTAAGTCTCTTGGTGAATGTCAGTGTCTCATCCTTAAATATGTTATGGTTATCTAATCTATGAGTCAAATAATGTATTTGTTCTAGATCTTCTTAAAACTGTGAGGGTTTTAATAGGGCATCTACCAGAGTAAAAAAAGTAGTTGAAAAAGTACTCTGTACCTTTTCCTGGTCCATTTCTATGGTTGGGACTGAAAGTAAGAAAGATTGGTGCGTGAAAATATTTGAAAGATATTTGAAAAATATTTGAAAGAAAGATTTGGTTCTTACTGAAAGTAAGAAAGATTATGGTGCGTGAAAATATTTGTTAAAGACTTTTCCCATGTCTGAAGACAGCTCTGATCTGAAGTTCTTTTCAAGCTGGACTGTGATACAAGGGTCACTTGTAGGGATTTTAGGAGTTGATGGTGTTCATGTGCGTTTTGGATGTGAGCCTGCCCTAAAATAATGTGAATGTTCCTCCTACAATTTGACACACACAAGCTATGAGCTTTCTTTTCTCACATCCTAGTATAGCATCATGACGTTTTTGGGGTGGGACTACCTAACAAGTAGTTTGTAATGGAAATTCTCATCCTCCTCCTGCCACCCTTTAGATGATTTGTCACCTCCTTCCTCCACCCAAGATGTTTTGCTAATATTTTGAAGCAAACAGATAATTGCAAGTAGATGTGACTGTGTTGCAGCACATCCTTCCTTTTATGCCAGCCAAGCTGCACTGGAAGGAAGCAACTTGAAGATCTTCAGAAGAAAATAAAAATCCTGTCTGCAGCACATCTAATTTTGTTTCAGGTCTGAAATGGTTGCCTGTAAAAAGTGATTCTGTGCTGTCAAGCCAGAAGTGGTGGCAAAGCATTTAGAAATGACTGTATCTTTCCTACCACTGTTTTCCAGCCTAATGAAGTGATGGAGCTGTTTATAAACCTGACTTTGAAAATTGATGTGTTTTGTTTATCTTGAACATTTCTTCATGCAGCTGAAGCTTATTGAGCAATTGAACTTCTGGAGACCCATATTTGCCATTAGATTTGTTGATTGAATTCTAACCTGACACTAACATAACTCATCCCTGTGGCCTTTCACAAAAGATTTCTGTTGTCCTCTAAGTCCTCTCTCCATCACCTCAGAATCAACAAGAAACTTTGTATTTCAACAAGAACTTTTGTTGTGTTTTTGGTTTATTTAGAATGAAATAAGTGAAGCAGTTGTCAAGCGAGGGTCTACACCAATGATTTTGTCTCCCTTTTGAAATAATGTCCTAGCTGGTTGTTCATGCACAGAAATCTGTGTAAGCATAGTTTGCCTGATTTTTTTCTGTTTTATTTTGTAGAGAAAGCAATAAATTTTTCTTTCTTTTTAGGGAAAACAGATAAACAAGTATGGCCAGTTTGTTGTATCATGCCCTCATGATGAGTTAGGCTGTTACTGTGCCAGCTGCCATCCAAATACAGAGCACCACAAGAGCTTCTCCCAGCAGGACACGCTCCTTGTTCCTGCAGAGGAGTGGGACAGGCAGGGTGGCAGGTAGCTCTGGCTCTGTTGCCTGCCATGGCAAGTGCCTCTGTTCTAGTGCAGGTCCCTGAGGGTGCTGTAAACATCCCTGACAGCCCTGATCCTCTTGGCCACATCTGAGGAAGCAATTACCTTGGATCTGGGCTGGGCTGTATCTGGCTGCACAGCGTCCCTGTAGCTGAAATCATCTGAGTGTTGTGTGACTGAAATCGTTTGCCTGTGGAATGGGAAACATTTTTCATTTTCTCCATTTTCTGTGAGGGAGGCAGTGATTCACTCAGATGCTGATCTCCATGTCTCAGAAGCACTGCTTGGGATAACCCTGGGCTGCACAGACAGTGCTGCCTGCAGATCCTGCTGTGGGTGGTGGGCTCTCCTTTGCCCTTCCTGGGACAGTGTCCCACCCTCACCTCTGTGTTTCCCTGCCTGCAGAAAGGGGACAAGGCTCTCAGACCCTGGGTATTTGTAAGGGCTTCAGAGAATGGCAGTGCTACAGTGTGATCTCTGCTTCCCTTCTCCTTACCCATTGTTTACACTCAGCTCAGATAAGATGATTATCTTTTGGTTTTCCTGTAGATAATAATAACAGCCTGTCTCTACTGATACAGGATTAGGTTCTTTCAGGAAGACGTGGGAAGAGAAAAATGAATGTGGACTTGGTGAAGCACACGTGACAGAAAGGGTCTCGGGGCAGGGAAACAGCAAGGCTGCACTCTAGATGGGAATGCAAGGTGGCTTTGCTGAGCACTGTGCCCTTGGAGAACCTCTGCCTCAGCCACTGCTCACTTGTTCATCACCCAGCAAAGTCTCCTCATTGTCAGCATTTTCCCTTCATACTGAAATATTGAAATACTGAAATACTGTCTTGCTGCTTAGTCATAAAGAGCAATTGTCAAGGTGTCTGATAACTGTGACAAATAACAAATAGAAGTGTTGCTGTATGGGTTGGTAAGTTTCCTTCTCTGATCAGATCAAGCTTATCTTGTCACCTTTCTTTTAAAAAAAAAGTTTTTCTCTTCCTTATACCTGTTAAGGTTTTTGTGCATCTGTGAATACAAAAAACTGATCTGCTTGTTCTGGTAATGGTAGTGTCTTGGACTCAGTTTCAGGTTGAACAGTGAGATGCTCTGCTAAGATCATTTTGGCCAAAGCTAACAAGGCAAAAGCTTTCATTTTGACACTGTGTTTATGGAAACCTAATGCTCTGGATGTTCTTGGATATTTCTGTAGGAATGCAGGTGGGTGGATTCATGGATGAACACCTGAAAGGAATTTGAAATCTTGTCATGTGTTAATAGGAATGTAAGCTGGGACAGAGCCCTCTTGTCTTTTTGCTGCTCTGTGCTGAAACGTGGGTGCTGTAACGTAATTGGGAGGCATGTGCAGAGAGGAAATTCCTTGGAGGGTGTTCATAGTTCTTGATGCTAATTTGACTGTTACAGGGGGACCCATGGTTTGTGTCTCTCACTGATTCATTCATCAGCTCAGGGTAAATAGGTCCTGTAGGTGTGATTTGTCAGCAGATAGCATGGAGCTGGTCTCTCTGCTGTTCACATGATTCCTGTCTGCAATGTCTTCATCTCAGGGCTTTGCTTAATGCAGAATTCTGGGAGTCTGAGGATGTTTTGGTTCCATTCTGCTGCAGTGTGTGTCCATGCTGTTTGGAAGCAAGACCAGTATTTCCTGTGGCCTCCTTTATCTCTTGGTGCTCTGTTTCATGGAGACTTCATGCCTTTTTTTATTTTATTATTTGTATATATTTTGACTGTCTTATCCTATGAAATGTCCTGGCATTTATCTTTAGCCTGAAGTTACTCAGATGATTTATTCCCTCCTTGTCTTTAGAGTTTAGGCTTACTTTAAATGAGACTTATTTGGATGTCAGCCTCTTGCACTGCAATTTCCCTCCAAAAGGCCCTTTGGGGCCTGTTGTGATAGGACAGAGGGTAATGGTTTGAAAGGGGGTCCATTTGGATTAGGGGTAAGGAAGAAGGGTTTTTTGTAGTGAGGGTGGTGAAACACTCTCACAGGTTGCTTGGAAAGGTGCTACACACCTGATCCCTGGTAACATTCAAGGTTAGGCTGGACAGGGCTCTGAGCAACCTGACGTATTTGAGGATGTCCCTGCAGGAGGGTTGTGCCAGACACCTTTAACAGTCCCTTCCAACCCAAACTATTCTGTGAAAAAGATTGCTACATCTGTACCTATCAAAACAGAACTTTGGAGCAAAGTGGATGGGTTGTCCCTTTGTACTACTTTCTTTTTTGATATGGTTTATGGTAGTTTACTGTGTGTTTGGCTGCTTTCTTTGATACTTGTTTCATCAAAACCTTCTGAGATGTCACCTTTTGCAGTTCATCCTGCCATTAAACTGAGTAGTGGATGCATTTTTGTTACCTTGCCAACAACATGCTGGGGAGAAACCTTGGGCTGGAGCAGCACATGCTGTCTGTTACAACAAGTGTAATTTATAGCAGGAATTTTCTACTGCCAAATTGTCAAAATCAAGGGATTAACCCTACTGCCTTCTGAGAGAAGAATTTGTAGGAGTAGAGAATCCTGATGGTGTTGCACAAAAGATTAAATTGCTGGTGATATTGAGACATGGTTTAAAGTTCAGAATATCTTTTCCTGTAACATGTTAATGAAATCTAGGATGTGGGCCACACTTGCAAGTTGAGGTTTACCTTGCTATTTCCTCAGATGTTGCATTTTCGTAATTTCTTGCTATCTATTTGAAAGAGTTTGTCTCTTATTCTCTAAAGAATATGTGACAGTTAGGTGTCCTGATATGATTTTCTCTTCTGGTTACATTTATTATTTTTTTTTCTGTCTGAGAGTCTTTGTGAGTGTTTTGCAATGCCAAAATAGCAAGGCTCCAAGCAAGCAAAAGCAGTAGAAATTATTCATCATCCATGCAACTAGGAAATGTGTTTATCCTTCTGATTTGTACAGTTGAGGCCCATTGTATCCCTGAGTGCTCTCAGCAGCACTCTTACAGAAGGATGATGTTTTCCAAACTCTTTGGATGTCTGGTTGTATCCTGACCCTACAGACACGCTTGCTCTGGTGATGCTGTTTATCTTCACTGAAAGGTTATCTGGTGCAAAGGATACTCACTGGCTGGGCTGTAACAGATACCTGCCTTCAGTAATACACCTATCCCTATTCTAATTTTGTTCTGGTGTCATCTGAGACATTGTGATCCTGTGTTTGAAACAGGGGAGGGACAAAACCTCCTCCTCCGACTGCTTAGACATAAGGAAAAGCTGTGGGAGACCTCATGGCTTTAAGGTCTGAGTGCTGTTGTCTAGAAGCTAACTGTATCTTTAAGAAAAAACTGGGTATTTATATTTGGTGTCTATCTGAAATCATGTTTACCCTACAGTGTTTATTAAACCTGAGTTAATTTTCCTCCTGTCTTTCCATGGCTGCAGGAGCTTTGCCAGTGATGCCTTATAATGGCTGTAGTGGAAGGAGGTGCAGGCCACGTGCCAGGTTCCTGTTCCTGCTCTGTGGGCTGGCCTGGAGACTCGCTGCCCCTGCCCCTGCTGCCCCTGCCCATGCTGCTCTGAACCCAGCTCTGGCAATCCCTGCTCAGGAGCCCCAGATGCCCTGGAGAGGCTCAGACCTGCAACTGAGCTCTCTTTTGGTTAAAAATAATAATTATGAATCCTTAATTACTCTCTGTCTCTCTCCTGTCTCCCTTCTGTCCATTACTCAGAAGGGTTCTTGAAATAGAGTAATTAGCATCATGCTTTCACATGGCAGTCTTGTGCTCTTTTTAAAAATATAAGATCTGTGTCTGTTATCTTTTATTTTGTGTGATGAGCAAGGATTACTTGCTCTTTCTGGTCCTGTGGTGTTTTGTCAGGACTGTCTTGGCTGAGGTGAGTGCTGTGAGTCACAGCTCTGTTGGCATTGGCTCTTCATCTGATCTTCCTCACTCAACCAACACGTGCAGCCCAGGAGCTGATGGCTTTATTGTCACATTGCTTCCACGGGCAGAATTCGCTGTTGGTTCAGATCTGGACTCTTGTTCATTTTGGATGCTCACATGGGGAATTTGCAGAGGAACTTTGGGATCTGACACACACGCCCTTGGCAAACTGGGAAGAAGCTGTTGCAGTCTGAGCTGCCTGCAGAGGTGGATTACCTGGGGGAGACTGCAGGGGATGGATGCCTGACATGCCCAGCATGTGCCTGTAGTACAAAGGTGCTGGGTAAGTGTGTGAGACACAGCAGAGGTCTCTGTATTGATGTGTCTGGCTTCTGTTGCACATCTTCTGGCACTCTTGCAGTTTGCTGGCATTCCTGGGCACAGTTCCTTTGTCTCAGTTGTTTTTTCTACCACTTATCCCAGGGGTTTTCCTCCAGCTCTGAAAAGCATCCAAATAAAACATTAAAGACCTGAGGGGCTGGTGAGAACAAGAGTTGTTCTTGGCCCAGCAGTAAATCTCAGTTCTGGGCTGTGAAGTGTAAGTTTTTAAGGAGGCATAACATGTTTCTGTAAAAGTAAAAGTGAAGATTTTTCCTGTAGGTTAATCCTACTCCATTATTGTCTTTAGCTCAGCTGCCTGGGCTAGGATGTTTCCATGGAAAGGGGTGAACATGCACATTGCATATCACATATGCATATATCAACATCTGAATTATAATATTTATGTGATATTCTGCTTCCATGAGAAATTCCTGTTAACATGTCAGCCCAAGGCATTGTAGAAGTTTTCTGATTTCAAACATTCTTTTTTGGCCTCCCACATTTAGTGCTGCTGTATTTTAGTTTGTAGAGTGAACTGCACAGACTAAAATCAAAAGTAAACCCCAACAAAACCATTTAAAATTCTTCAATTCCCCCTAGTCCTTACTAGGATGTTTTAGTTTATGCAGTAACATCAGCAAAACTAATTTTCTTTCTCCCTCAGCTGAATGGTTCATACATAAGAGATTATTATCTTCAGTGCCTTACAGCATTTTAGTGTCCAGCAGAGCATATCCTTGGAGTGTTTGTAAGAGATGAGTAAATAAGAACCATCTTTTCTGTAGCTAAAAACTTACTTTTTCCTCATTCTACTGCTTTCTTCTCTGCTGTTTTATTTATTTAGCTATTTAATATTGGGGAAATCTGGTTAAATTTAGCTGCCACCTAAGAGAATTGCCCTAGTGTG
The DNA here is from genome assembly GCA_024362935.1 of Setophaga petechia. Classification (NCBI taxonomy): domain Eukaryota; kingdom Metazoa; phylum Chordata; class Aves; order Passeriformes; family Parulidae; genus Setophaga; species Setophaga petechia. The sequence goes on from JANCRA010000005.1 coordinate 28,032,713, forward strand.
TAGCAGTAATTGTCATTTCTTGAAAATGAGATTAGTGCTTGGGACCAATGCCAGCTGTGTGGTCTTGGGCTGTAAAGTCACCTAAACATGAGATGCTTGCATCTAGACATGGTTTATATTGGTCACAAGCATGCAGAGACAGCACCACGGTTGTTTTTCATTTCCCAAGTTTTGCTTTTCTAATAAATTAGCTCTATTTTGGTTTGAATTATCTGTGAAGAGATGTTCTTTTTAAGAATATGGATGCTGATCCATGTCACCCTCATGTGATAGATTTGGCTGCCATTTGTATGGGCTGGATGTTCTGACAGGGAAGAGCTCAGTGTCCTATAACATCTGTCTTGTACCTTCCTAGTTACTTTATGAAAATTAATTTTCACTACTTACAGAAATGTACTTCATGTGCTTTATTTTGTCCAGACTTTATGTCTGTATGGAGAAGAGTGCAAACTGCCAGGGTTTTTTGTAGCCTTTCATGCCATGTGTGCTGGATATTTTCTCTTCAGAGTTAAACTGTGACACTAAAGTTTAGTGGGCTGGGGCTTTTACTTTCATGAGATGCCTGTCATTTGCAGGTACTACTACTGCTTGGGGTTTTTTTAAGGTTGCTTTCTTTTTTTTTTCCTGCTTGCATATCTTTCTCCAGATCTCTTTCCCTTGAACTTTTTGGAGATCTCAAGAGAATTTGAGGGAGTTGCTGACATGGAAGAAAATGAGATAATCACAGAAAAGAAATGTTGTCCCAAAGTTGTCCCAGACAACTCTGAATTAGGTCATCCTTAGGACTTTAATTCCTCCAGGTACTTGAGGGTATCTTTACAAGAAATCTGTGTATAATTTGTGTCCATATATGGCAGCTTTTTTTTAAGCCATCAGAGTAACAAAATGTTGTTGTTTAAGTGTTTTTAAGAAAGCAGAGTTCTTATACCTACTTTCTGTTGGATCTTGGTCCTTGAAAATATTGTAGGTTCCTGACCAAAGTGTTTCCCCTTTTTCAAAGTTATGCTCTAAATGCAGAGTTGTCAGTGAACCTCAGTGTTGATTTTGAAAGCATTACCAGCAATCCAGCACGGGGCATTTGAGGCACTCTATGTTCTTCAGTTTTTCTCAACACTCATTTTAATTGGGTTGAACTTTTGCAAGAGAGGAAATTTTTTTGCCCATGTAAGGGCTCTGATGGGCAAGTTCTGGCAGATTTGACTGTAGTGTAAGGAATTCTTCCTTTTCAGCTACAAGTTCATGGCTTGCCTTAAACATTTTTCTGGTGGCTTTTGCCTCAAGACCAGTGAGAACAGAAGGGATGGGTTGCCAGTGCTGTTGTCACTGTAGCAAAAGCGTGTCCCTGCTGGCAGAGCCTGGCTGAGTGCCAGGAAGGGTTCACAGGAGCACTGCACTGATGTGCTGGCAGCCTGGAAGGGATGGGCCTGGGCCCTTGCTTGCTCCTTGCCCTGCATTCCTACCTCATCCTGCATCCTACTGCTCACTGAGCTGCTGAGACTCAAGCCAGCAGAAGAGTACTCACTGCCTCCTGGAGAGTAGCATTCAGCTCCCCAGAATTGTTTTCTGTATCCCTCCTGGGTGTCAGAGGGGTCTGTAGGGGAGCAGGTTTGGGGGAAGTGGGACTGTCCCTTCTCCCAGGACAGCCCTGCTGTGCTGCAGATGGGGCAGGTGCCTTGTTCTGGTGTCTCTGCTACTGGAGAGGTGCAGAGTGGGTGCTTGGGGACATCAGCACCTCGAGCTGTCACAGCTCTCCCCCGCCATCCCTTGCCAGAGCTCTAAGATAGAGTGAGTTTTTGACCTGGAAAAAAAAAAAAAGCAAAAACACTCTGGCAGTTCAAATCTCCATAAGAGAGGCAGTTCCTAAATTGGAGGTTTCAGTCTTTCTTTCCAAGCCCATGAAAGCTGATGTGACTGAACTTTCATAGCAGCCTCAGTCTGTGTGACTGTGACCTGAGAGCTCCCAATTTAGGGCAGTAAGGCTCTCTGCTTTAATTTCTGGAAAGCACAGAAGACAAGGTAGAAAGAATTGAAGCTTTGCCTTCTTTGGGCTGCTAAATGGAAGATGCTGATGGATAGCAAAAACTTGCAGTGTTTCCTAGAGAAGCCTTGTCTAAAAATGCATTTCATGTTATATATTTTCAGAAGATTTATATGCTGCATCAGGTTTAAATGTCCAAAAACTATTTGACAGTAAATGGAAAAAAAAAAAGTGAAAAATCTGAGCAATAACTCATGCTTTATGGAGCAAAGCATGTACCTCCTGCCTAGTTTAAAAAGAAACTTCCTCTGTAGATAGGGCTTGATGAACAACATGTCTCTGCAAGACCTAGAAAAAAGAAGCGTTAGAAGTTTGGTCTGCTCACAATAAGCAAAGGCAGTTACAGAAGACTGATGGTGTCCATTGAAAATGAGTAATTTCTGCTTTCTGCAGGAAGAAATGCCCTCACCAGTGACTACAGCAAAGAAAAAAACATACAAAAAGCAGAACCAAACCAGACAAAACTAGGGGAGAACATATATATGTTACAGAGCTATAGCCAGCAATTACCACCTGGAAATACATAGAAAGATATCATTTTTATGCAGCAGGTTTTACAGTAAAATTGCCTCTTTTATAGTAACCAAGGTGTTTGATCCATAGCAAGTTTTATTTTGAATAATCATGGAAAATCAAGTTATTTACTGTGGGGAAAGGCAAACGGAAAGAAGGGTAATAGTGATGATAGCAGGAGCAATGGTTTTTATCACTCAGCTTGCACATAGACATTGTCAAAAACAAGTTTTAGTCCTTCCTTGCACTCTTATGGAGCAGAAGAGTTTGGGCTGATGAAGAATTGTAGTTTTTGTACTGGAATAACAAAGACTAGACTTCTAGTCTCTGACCTAGTGCAGAAGTGATGGGGCCAGGTAATGTTTCTGGTACTGCTGTTATGTGGATGGGTGATTCCACCCCCAAACCTGGCACATTTAGATAGTCACTGGAATCATGGGTGAAGTTAGCATCCATTGAGCTTCAGTTTATTATTTTGATTTTTTTGCATCTTATTAAAGCATGAATGGCTCCCTGAGACTCTCTAAGAGGTATGATGGTTTAATCTTCTGGTTTTTCATTTTTACCACTATTTAGCTCATTTTCTCCTTGAGGGCTTATTATTGAGTTCTTCATTCAGTGACATCGTTGCCCTTTTTAAATCAACCTTCTAGAATTTAACGTATTATGTTGTGAATAAGGATGAGACCATTACTACTTCATTATTTTCACTCCAGTAATTTTTATATTACAGTGAACACCCTGATTAAACATTTATCTGGAAAAGGCTATAATGAAAAGGAAACATAATTAAATATAGGAACTAAATGTTGAACTCCTGACTTGAGGCTGAACTGATAAATGAAATTAAATTTACATGGGAGGAAAAAAAAGCATTGTAAAACTCATCCAGTATTGCATTTTAATGTTTTAGTCAACCATATCTACAAAGCAAGCTGTATATATCAACTTCAGTAACTGCTAATTTTTGAAGGTCTTATTTAGAATGCACTTATTGTAATTGTGTAATACTAGAGTTCCTTGGCCTTTGAAAAAGGAAAAAGAATGAATCATCTGCATTTAAAATTCAAGCAGCACTGATGCAGAAGAGTCGGGTATGGCATAGTTTGGTTTTCCTAGACAGATTTAAAAAACAAAGCAAACAAAACCAGTAAAGCATTATACTTTATAAACAAGATTACTAAAGAGGAATCAGTCTGTGTCCCTCATATAAATTCAGGTGTCAGAGCAGAACTTGCTTTTGGAAGCTGTGCGTATCTGCCCTCTCTGCATGTGTGCTCAGACTTCTTGGCACTCGCTGTCCCTGAATCAGGAAGACAGAATTTATTTTCCTGTTGGACTAATTATAGTTCTTAAAGAGATGAGTTAACCCTTCTTCTCCTACAGAGGGACTTTAGCAGTGAATCCCGTGTCAGAGGGAGGCTGCTGCTTGGGCTGGCGTTCAGGGATCAGCAGTGCAATGATGCCTACAGCCAGTCTCACGTTGGACTTGTGCTGGTTACCAAACTGTCTGTGTACAATGTACTGCTTCCAGAACTGCACTCTGAGCCTGGAAATACTGCTGAAGCCATGGCTCTGTGAGATACAGTTGCAAAAAACTACTTACGGTTAAAAGGTTTTGGATATTAAAGTCAGAATGCATTTCTTCTGCTTTGTAGTTTGCACAAAGTGCTTTTCATCTTCTGTACCTATAGCATGGTAAAATTGCCTATTCCTTTCCTTCTGTCCTTCCCTCTATCCTTCCTGTGTTCTGTGGGTCTGAAAAATGGTTGGTTATGTCTCTGATGTGGTGCTGTCTGGTTAGATACGAGCTGTGTGTTGTCCTCTGGGGATATTGGGCAGCTGACAGATGTGTTGGGTACCTGAGTGATGGACCCCATGAAGTGTGGGTTCTAGGGCTGCAGACCACCTTGCTACTCTGCTGTCATTTCTGGACCAGTCCATGGGGAGAAGGGGCAGGGAGGAGAATTTCCCCCTATCACTGCATTAATTATTGTCCCATCTGTGTGACTGAGGGCATTGGTGGGATCTTTGGTATGATATGAGACAGCAGCACTAGAAAAGGAACAATCGTGGATCCAGTTTTTTTACTGGAGCTATTTCATGACTAATGCCAGCTGCTTAGGAAGGAAGGGCAGGCAAGTCCCGGGCTACTCAGCTCTCCCTCAGGCTGGGTTTTCAAAGCACAGGCCACTGTGGGAACCAGCAGTGTTGCCCAAGGAGTCCAGATGAGGGTAACAGAAATAAAGGGTTACCTTGGCAGTAGAAACCATGTGTGCATGAAGATTCTCTGCAGCAATTTGTCTTTGTTTCCTCACTGCCTGGGTCTTCTCTCCTGGCTTTTGATTAGCTGTGATTAAGCCAGCTGGGCTCTTGACTCCCATGGGTTCCTCTGATGTAACCAGGATGCTCTGTATCTGTGTAGGGTGAGCTGCCTGAACAGTTTGGAGGTCTCTGTCCCTTATCCTCCTTTTCTACCCTGTCCACAATGCCTGAGCTGTGAAACTCCCCTATAGTGGATCTGCTTCATTGATATGGGTGTGGTTTTCAGTCACTGATGTGTTTTCACTTTGGAAATCTTTGTGTCCAGTTGGGGCCCTGATGGGGACAGCCTTTGAGGTGAAGTGTTTTAAGTATGTACCTTTGCATCTTTGCTTTTGTGGCCAGACTCAGAGCTAGGTAGCATTTTTCATACAGCCTTGACTTGATTTTATGGCATCTACCTTGGGAAGTGACTGGGACTGATGTTCACACTCTCAATCCTTGCTTCCATAGGAGAAAGAAGGTAACTGGGACTGAGAATGAACAAGTCATCCCAGAGACCAAGTGCAAGCAAGGATTTTGAAATTCTTGCTCTTTTGAATGAATGGTAGAATGCAGCTGTGACCCCAGTGCTGTGATGCCATACAGGTTTATGAATGCCAGGTTTTCTGTTAATGTAAATGCCTTTTGTGGGTGGAACAGGATGATGAGGAAAGCACAAACAATTTTTCCTAGCTTCTTATAATTCCATTTGCTAAGGTGCTGGGAGTTCATTTACAGATCTTATCACCATTTGTTCTATAAATGCCAGTTAACTTAGGAAATTTAAAAATGCTGTCACTCAACAAAAAATATTGGAGAAATATCTTAGTGCTTTGCAAAAGTTGAAAGCATAAAACCTGAAAATACCTGAAGGGGGAATGAGTCCTATAGCAATTTTATGCAGGCTTCTCTGTGCTTGTTTCTTGGTCTGTGAAGTTGGGATCTGCCCTTATGAGGGATGAAAAAATGTTTTTATCTCCAGCTGCAAAGTGTGGTGGCTCTGAGCCCCAGTTTGGAAAAGGAAGATGTGGCAGTTCAGGTGAGTTCAGGCTTCTGCTGAGATGCTGAGCTATGACAAGGGAGATCTTCAGTATACAGTGAGTGTTCAAACCTACTCAATAACTCAGGCTGGAAGGTCTGTGTCTTTAAGAAATAAGTCATGGGTCATTTTTGATGTTAGATGTGTTAGAGCACCTGCAAATTTGCCATTCTTTGTAGATGTATTTTTTTGCCATGTGCAGTCTGACAGTTTTCTGCTGCCTGTCTAGGTTGCTACAAAGGGCAGTGAGTGCTTTATTTAGTTTGAAGGCAGCAGCACACACATTTACCAGACACATTTACCAGCACCAATGTGACTTTTGTCACTTTTCAAAATGAGCAGTGGAGATAAGTAAGAACAGGATGTGTCTGTGCCTCGATGAGCCAAGTCCTGGGGATGGACAGCTTGGGTGGAATGCTTCCCAGCTCCTCTGCTCAGCTGCTGCAGCACATATTGCATACAAAACATGGTCTGAGACACCTGCAATGGCTTGGGCAGAACAAAATAGCAGAAGCTGCTTGTTTCTTCTGATTTGTGGATTTCATTGTAGTTGTCAGTGTCACCTTAGTGGAAGTGTGTAAATGCAGCATTTCACTTGCCTGTCAGCTTTAATCAGCTTTAGGTAATACAATTCCAATCTGCTGTAAACCAGCACAATTACCCCTTGCAGGCTTCAGGAACCTCCAGCTTGTTCAGTGGGGGTTTTTCCCCTCATCATGCAAACAGACTTGGTGTTTGTTCATGTCTCCAGAACATGTTAATTACATTTTAAATATGTCAGGGTGTTTGAGCAGCAGTATTTGTGAGCAATGATTAGGAGAAATGAATGTGAGAACTGGCTTTCTGACTATGAGAATAAAATTTCTTCCCAAATTTTCTTAAACTTCTTTAGAAATTAGCACAAATTAGAGACCCTAAAATAACCTCCAAGCAGAGGTGTGGAGAGATATCACCATCATAGGGCAAGCTACAGGCATTACTTGAATTCACCCCAGGTAATTCAGGGTGTAATTCTTGATGTTCTAGGAGCACAGTTTTAAAATCACTGTGGGGAGGTTTGAAGTGAAGTGGTCATTTTGGGTGCTGTACACCATTGTTTTTGTAAATCCACTCTTGACAGCTCTAAGAGTTTGCTTACATTTTAAAGCTGTGTGATCTTTAATATATAAATTTCTTAATCTCCTTTTCATTAGGTTGTTCCTGAGTTTCCAGTTGAGGCTTGTGGGCACAGCATTGGGAATTGCACTTATTCGAGGAAAACTGCTTCACCTTCATGACAGGCCATGAATTATATTTTTTTTAAGCTGAAGTGTGTGACAGCTCTTCACAAAGACTTTCAAACTGAGTCATGTTTCATGATAACAGCTAAAGAGCTGCTCAGTCAGTTCTGAGCCACAGTGCATTGGTGCTGCTGGCACAAATAATAATTAATGGGTACATGTCCACTAGGCAGGACAGGTCTGAGTTCAGTTTGTGCACACAGTGAGATTTCCTTACACTCTGCACTTCAGGGTTTGGTTTTCAGTAACCCTAAACCTGACTATTTTCCTTTTGTCCAAATACAATTCTTCATAATTAAAAATCCCTAACTTCTTGCAGTGAGCCAGTAGTCTGTCCTTCATTTTTCCAGTTAAATCATATACAAAGGATGAATCTTTTTCAAGTGACATTGCTCTGGAAAGGTGGAACCTGTGTCTCTGAGATTGTAGCCAGGAGGGAAGCTGCAGAGGACACAGCTCAGAGAGTTTGTGTGTTTGGATAGCTGCAAACACCCAAGGATAGCCCCATCTCCTGTTCAGAGCCAGGTTAGATGTTGTTGTGAGCAACCTGGTCTAGTGAAAGGTGTCCCTGTCCATGGCAGGGGTGTTGGAACCAGATGATCTTTCAGGTCCTTTCCAATCCAAATCATTCTATTATTCTGTGATTCTGTAGTAATTGCTGGGAGAGGAAGAGAAACTTGGTCAATAAGAAAGGCACGGCAATTTGTGGAGATGGAAAAACATAGGGTTTGCACAACAAAGGACATTTTGGCTTGGGATTGAAGGTAAGTGCACATATCCAGCCTGAGTGGAGTGTGGCTGGAGGCTGGTGAGTGGCGTCCCCCCGTGATTTACCTCCCCCTTATCTCTGTCAGCAAACTGAGTGCACTGTGGCCAACTCATGCTCTCTTAATACAGAAAGCTGAATGAAAGCTGGAGTCAGAGAGCACTCCAGTGAAAAACTGCAAAAAGGCTGGCCTGTTATCAGTTGTTACTTCCTGCAAGAGCAAGCAGTGTTGTGTGGTTCCATTATCTGAAAGTGAGCGGGCTGGTGGGGCTGAGTGCAGCCATTTAGAAATGTGATTTGTGTTTTTCTTTCTTCGCAGAAATCAGTCTAAAATATTTCCTGGGGCTTTTCTCAGAATCTGTGTCAGTGCAGTGAGTTAACCAGTGACAGCTCTGTCTCAGGAGAGTAGAAATTCAGCATGGTGACACTAATGTCTTTATAAGATGACCTAGATTAGAAATGTCTTGTTCTTGGTTTGCAGAATTCTCTTCAAATATTTAATATGACTTGGAGATGTTTTGAGGTTTTTTTTTTTCTTCCTGTAGAGACAGAAATAAAATTAGTTAAAATGCTTTTAGGATCCAAACAGTTTCAGTGGTGGGAATTCTAGTTCAGGAACTAGAATTAGAATACATCAGACACATGGATTCTGCCCCCCTGGTCTACATATTGCTATGGCATGAATAGAGATGAGAAATTTCTTGTGTCTGTGGTTTATGCCTGTATGGATTTCACCTTCTGAATTTCACAAGATATCCAGCTTACAAGTTAGAAGTTGGAATTAGATTATAAATGAGACTGCTGAAAATGCAGGTTGCCTTACTCAAAGCATGTAGGTAACTTCCTGTTGATGCCTGGAGGAGCAGGACCAGTGTAGTCACAGTTTTGGTCCAGACCACAGAGCTGGCTAATCCAAAGCAGAAGGGCAGGTGCCAGGGATGGCTTGTCCTCACCAGGAAGAATTTGCTGCTTTTCCCTCCCCACTCTATGGTTACTTCCTCAAGATTCTGCCTGTGTTTAAAGAGCTTGAAATAATCTGTATAGGCATATGACTAGGATGGAGAAAGGTGTATTCACCTTCTTTGTTAACATCACCATTTCCCCAGTTGCTTAAAGCTCTCTGCCAACCATCATTTTAGCTCAGTGCACTGAATTCCCTTTGGGCAGGCCCCATGTGCAGTGTAGTTTCAGATGGTCTGTGAGAGGCAGCAGATAACACAGAGAAGCTGTCATCTACTCCTCTTTCCCCAGAGGGGAAGGGATTCTGGACCCTGCATAAAGTGGCTGCAAGCAGAAGAGTGCTGGACTTCCCCATGCACAGCTCCCAGTGAGAGCAGTATGGCAGGCTTTTGGGAACAGCCTGCTTCCTTTTTTTAGCTTCCTTCTTCAGGTTTTTTTTTTAACTCTTTGCAATCATGGTGACTTAAGATGGTGAGATGGCACAACCTTTCCCACCCCTATGAAAACTTATCCATCCCTCAGAAAGATCATGCAGCTTCATGTGTTTGGGATTTTTAAAAGCACCGAGCATTGCTATCAGTCTCTTAGTTTTGTTTGAATGTTTCTGCCCTCAACTTAAATGTGAACAGTATTAAGTGGCCCTTAAATTTTGTTCAGCTTGTTCTGTAAAATCCAAGGTCTGTGACACAGCAAGGCTGTGCTTTTCTATATATTTTTCTGAAGTGTTGGAGTGAGCTGCACCCACCAGTGAAACAAGATATCAGAGAAGGAGACCAACAGGTCTTGAATTAGGATCATTGCCATGAAAAACAGGTGAGAGCTTCTGAAAGACTGAGAGGAGGAGGCTGTGAGAAACAGAGAGATTTGCTTTGTTTAGCAGATCAGAGGGGCAGAGTAGCCTGAGAGTGGTTAAATCATGCAGCAAAATAGGACAGTGGTGTACCAAACCAGTTTTTTGCAAAGGCGTTGAGGGTAAGTTCCAGTTCCTTGCAAAAGGGTAGGTGAAGGGCTGAGCCTGACCTTAGCTTAGATGCTCTCAGCTTCTCATGCCTTACTTCAGTCACTTGTAAAAATCTATGAAAATTAGTGGAGATGGTTACTAATTTAGTTCTGCAGGCTCTGTTTTGTAATGTACATGGGATTTAGAATGAAAACTGTAAGGTGTACACCTGCTTATTCTTGAGTTCATGTCTGGGGTTCATATCCAGTACACAATTCCAGACAGACATCCCTTTTCCAAGAGGCCATCTGGGATATCTAGGGCAGTATAGTCAGGTTCCCTGAGCTTGTCCTCAAACATCCTCCTCTCTGATGGGCAGCATGACTCAAAGAGCTCCCTGTCAGAAGGAAGTGTTCAAATACCACAGGCATCCACAGTGGTGTGCCCAAGGAATCAATCACAAAAGAATGGTGAAGTCAAACTGGCTTGGGAAGTCCTCTGGTTTGTTTTGGCTTTACCATTTAGCTAGGTTACTGTAATTCAGATTTCCGGATCTCATTAGGCAGTTGATCAAGCTGCCACCAGCTCTTTCTGCTGTTGTCATTAGAGAGGTGGAGAATAATGCCCTGCTTAACAGCACAGACAAAAATGAGTGTTAAGCACATTGCCACTGCCCTGACAAGCAGCAGTTACGTGTTAGCTGATTAAGGGGTGTTTTGTATTAAGGGTGCATATTTACTGGGCTTCATTTAACAAGACTAATACATAAATATTCACGAAATAACTGAGTGGCTGTGTTTAGGGACTCAAAATAGATATTTACTGCTTTTTAATATAAAAACTGTTAAAAAAAAGCGCCCCAACTAATTATTTTTTAGCAAGCTTAGGTGCTGTTTTTTGCAAGCATTTCTTTTGGTAGCAGACTCATGGTGCACAACAACTACACAGAATAGCCAGCTTTTCACTACTGAAGTAGAATAATTAACAGAAAATAAATGACAGGCTGAAGTGTTAAGCTATGCAAGTCTAATTAACTTTCAGCCTTAATAAGCTATGGCCTCTCTAGCAAAATTAAAAACAGGGTTTGAATTACAGATGGCAACTACAGTTTGGGCTAAAAAAGGCATTTTTAAAAACCGGGTTTTTTTCCCCCCGTCTTATATTTCTGAGCACTTTGTTTTGCAGAGGGCCCTCTGAAGTGGACTGTCCTCTGTCCCTGTCTTGTCTTCCCTTTTGTTCACTGGATGATTCTTTGCCCTCCTCTGCTGCAGAGAGGCTCTAATGAGACTGCTCAGGAGTAAGGGGGGCTTGCCTTGGCTTTGCAGGACCCTCACTCTGTGGCTGAGCCTTTTTCTCTGGAAAAGAAAGCCCCATTTGGGCAATGGTTATCCCAGACCAGAGGGATCAATGTGTCTAGATGTGACATGGACAGAGAGAGGGTCTCTGACACAGCTGGGCTGTGTCTGACTGCCAACCTCACTGCTTTTGTATGACTGGAACTGGGAGGAAGGATGCAGAGACAACTGCATATACAAAATCAGCTGGTGCTGGGAGCTGGGGTGCTGAGCCCTTGTCTTGCCTTCCTTCTCACTGCTGAAGGGTTTCAGCAGGACAGTGTGACCATGACTGGAAGCTATTTGAGGGGAAATGGAGGGAGGAAGATTTGCATGCCACTTCCTCAGCCGATGAGAAGGCACACACACCCTGCTGGCTGGTGCTGCCCGTGCAAGGTCAGCTGTTCTCACACACAGAGATGTACCTGACACATGGCATCGAGCGTGGTGAGGGGAAGGCTCACGCCGAGTCTCAAAACTGACACTGGTCTCAGAGACATCTTGCAGGCTTTTCAGAGGGTATTCAAAGCTATTCATAACTTGCAATGGTAACTTGTTGGAAGAAAGTGTAATAGCTCATTATAGCTCTCCAGCTCATCTTTCTGTTTAATTTGTGTCTGTACAAAGTAATTTTGACGCTGCTGGATTTGTCACAGTCAGATGCATCATGCTCTGAAGATACTGAATTGTTTTCTGAAGTGAAGACAATTTTGAAACCTTTTTAAATTTCCATTTAATTTCTTAGGCCTGGCTGTCTGACATTGCACTCATCAGCAAAGTTTGATTTTTTTTTTCCCTTTTTTTTCCCCTGTCAGCTTCAATAATTTGGTTGAGGTTGAGAACGAGGATATTATCAGGACATATTGAATCAAACTAACTTTGCTAATCTGTTCCAGATTCAAAATAGAGGTAAAACATCTGCTTTGGTTGTTGAGCAGAGCTCCATGCCAACTGTAGCATGCCTAATGTAAAGAAAGAGATGAAGTGGTGTTATGAACTGATCTTCATGTTCACACATAGTTACTCTGCTAGTAATGAAAATAACCCTGTCATCAGCCTCGGTAGTTAAACATTTTTAATCTGAATTTTATATCAGCTATGCAGAAAACAACTATTAGTCACTAAAATCTGCAAAGGATTTTAGTATTTTATGAAAACAGTAATAACAGACTGTGGTGCTCTTCAAGAGCCCTGTGAGCTCCATGACCTCTAAGAGAAATCAGGAAACATCAATGCTAGTCTTTAATGCCTTTTAAAGTATTTTTGACCCTGGCTGTGTAGGAGAAGGTGAGCTGGGAGATTTTCTGAGTTTTTCTGGAGCTGGCAGGAGGGTGGCTGTGGGGGTGGCAGCTGCTGACCAGAGGAATGAGCTGCCCTGCAGTGCGTAGGAGACAGGCAGGGGTGAGGCTGTGTGTATGGCATGCAACACAAGGGGAACCTGAGCAAGATCCACTTGAAATATAGTGGTAAGACCAAACAAAACAGGTAGTTCAGGTTTTGTTCAAGTCCCTAAAACGTCTTCTCCCTCCCTAATGTTGTTTTCATGATCCTGGACCTGAAAGTGTTGCAGGTCACTGTTTAGAGGAAGATGAGGAGCAAATGAGATTGTGATTGCAAAGTATATCTGTCCTTAACAGAAACTCTGTGCATGAGCTCATTGAAATAAACCCCATAGCTGAAATTACCTTCTGATGAGTGAATAGGATGGGATCTGAAATTCTACTGGAGTCCTGCCATGTATTAGTGTGTATCTAACCAAAGGCACTTGACTCCCCTGAACTTTTGGAAATCTATATTTTTATTGATTTCTGCTGTGGCTTACCCTTTTTGCATTAACCTTTATCTTCACATAAGTGTGCTGTGAATTTTGTTTGGCCTCCTTTGCTTTCATATGTTCAATCCTTTGCCTACTGAAGCCTGCAGAAAAGAATACCTTTGACTTTTAGTGATTGTTGGGCTACATCTATTTTTGAAATACAGTCTTCTTCAGTTCACAGTTTGTAACTCAGCCAAATTGTTAACCCATGTCCTCATTTGTGTTGCCCTTAATGGAGCAGAGTTGCATCCTCCTTTTATGCAGCCATTTAAGCTCTGTATATCTTGGATGTGGAAAACAGATGATTTCTTTAAATAACAACCTTTTATGTATTGCAAGTAGTTCTCACGTTTCCTTTAAATTGTGTTCTGTGTATTGTGACCAGTTCTGATCTATTTAGGTTTTCCCTGTAAATCATGTTTTAGAGCTCTGTTTTGGTCCTCAAGTCAAGTGGTGCCCTAAACTAAATGTCTCGCTCCATCCAGCCTAAGCAGTACTGAGCAGTGTGGAAGGACCTCTGTGTGCTTTGCAAGTCATAATCCTATTTTAAGTCTCTTCCTCTTTCAGCATATTGTTCGGTTACTTTCAGTTAGTAAAGTGCAGTCCCAAATTCTTTCTTACACAGAACTGCTGCATAACCACCCTGGATTTCTCACTAACAGGCAGACTATGTTCTCCTCCATACTGAACAGTGTCCTACTCTTCCTCCAGCCTGGCTGTTTGTATAATTTGTCAAGGTGGTTATAAATTCTGATCTTGCCCTCCAACGTCCTTGTGTAGTCTCTTGTAGTTCCGAAGTATCTGCAGATTTATTGTGGCACTCTCTGTTTCATAGCTGCCTTCTTTGTGTGTACAGTAATATAAAACAGACCCCGTTAGCCAGCGGAAGTCCTGATCTTACCAAGTAACATCTTACAGGATCAGCTGCCACTTTATAGTTCTCTAAATCAGGACTAATTTTCTGAAAATGAAAGGGTTTTTATTAGCGTGTGTGATGAGTATCAATGTGTGCTGCATATATCAGATAGAGCACTTAATTACAGATGGACTGGACTATTACTTTTGTCCTGCTGAGTGTCCAGGCTGCCAGATGAAAGGCAGCTCTTGCTGTGCTGCTGCACTGAAAGAGGACTATGGAAAGGTTTTTTGAGCCAGCTGCAGTGTGTGTAGCAGCCCTTGCACACGCTTGCTTTGGCAAGGAAGAGGGGTAAGTCAGGGTTTCATAAGTGATAAACTGAAGGGATATAAACTTGCAGCATTTCCGTTTCTTTTTTCCTTTTTCTGCTTGACTGCCATTGCTGCGGGTGGAGTTGGGTGCAGGCAGGATATCAGTGGTCTCCAGAGGATGTGGGGCCACTGAACAGAGGAGATGTCCCAAGTTAAGTTGACCAGCTGCATGAACCCCTTCAGCCCTCAGAGCGTTCCTCCCTCCACACAGATTTGGTTTTCATTGTCTTTTCTTTTTTTCTCTCCTGTGGAATTTAACACCTAAACAATTGGTTAAAAAAAAATTGCTTGAAATGTGTTTGAAGACCAGTGAGCAGGAAATGAAGCTTTTGGCAGGGTTGATGTTGCTCAAGCAAGTTTCTCCCCTAACTGCTTTACTCTGAAATCTCTAGTGAGGGGCAGATGTTACTGAGCTGCTGTTGCTCTGTTCTGCTGCTGGCAGTTTCGTTTCTCTTGAGGTTCATAACCTCACACTGCCTTGGCCACCTCTCAGCTGTGCCTCTGGTGGGGACAGCGTGCAGGACCCTTTGGAAAGCAGGTGGTGTAACATGGCACAGGGCCTCTCACTTGGATGTTGGCTTCAGCTGATTTACACCAGCTGGAATTTGTGCCCCCAGAGATTTTACTGTCTGCTGTGCTCTTGTTCAGAAACACTGCCTTGGTGCCAGGACTTCTTCCCTGCTTCTGACTAAATGATTGATGGATTATGGGGGAGGGGGAAAAAGAAAAGACAAAGACTCTGGGAAACAAAATATAGATATGACAAGAAGTGCTCAAATGGATAAGTAGTGCAGCACATGCTGCTGAGAACATATTAAAAGGAATTGGATCCTTTTTTTGGTACTGCTGTTACAATCCCAGGACTGTTATTTAATGGTGCTGCTGATATGTCTGTTGTGAGATATTACACAACACACAGTTTGTATTGAGACAAAACCCCAAGAAACTTTGAACAAACAAATTCAGGAGGACAAGAAAAATTCAGGTTACTATTAGATTGATTATCCTCAATCTTAGTAGGTATTCCAACAAATTTTATTATGCTGTCTGTGACAGACTTTTTTCTACTAAAATGGGTAAAAAACGCTGGTGAATATAACAAATGTTATGCTACTATGTTTATTTTTGTCTCCTTTAAAAAGGCTTTCTTATTTTAACTAGTCTGCATCGTGCTGAGTCTTTGTCTCCACTTGATTAATGTAACTTCACGACAGTATTTTTTAACTAATTTTCTGATCTGATCTGGAGGCACTCTAAAAAACCCCATCCACCCCCAATCCTAAATGCCAAAACTAAAACCAAACCCTAGCACTTAAATCAAGACTGGTGGACAGCCTCCAGTAATGAGAATGAAGGAAAGGACGCTGGGCAAGCTGAATTAAACAGTCTGAACTCTTTTCATATTTAGAAGTGATCTAAATTTAACAGGCCAAGAGTTACTTTGGTGCCTTTTACTGATAAGTTCAATGAAACCTAGGCAAATTGCAGCACTTTTCAGTGTGTAGAGGAATTTCAGGATTCCAGGAATGGCAGGATGTAACCTTCACTTCACCTGGAAATATAAGCAATTCTTGGGGCAGTTGATAGGCTTCCTAATGAAAAATGGGAGGCAGCCAAAATCTGGAGCCAAGCTAGCTCCAGAAATAGATCTGCCAGAGGCTTGTTTTGCACTGTCTAGAATGGCACATCACAAACTGTGCGAACAGAAATACCGGGCTGGGTCCAGCATTGCACAAGCAGGATCAGTCCTGACCGTTTTCCTTTTTAAGTATCATGAAAGCTTGACTAAATAATGTCCTGTTAAAGTTTCAGCTGTCTCAATATGTTGTTTTCAAGTAGGAGAAGGGAAAGGGTTGAGCACAGAGAGGACCAGGGTGCAGGTGGTGGTAGGGAGGCAGAGGTTCAGCTGGTTTATTCTTGTTACTTCACAAGATGTGTGCTTTTGGGGAAGTGTAGTGAAGTATAGCCTGGTTTACACATCACATACTAAATTATTATTTGTGATTATGTTTAATTATAGAATCACGTCTATTGTCTTCTCTGTCTGCCCAGAGATGGGGAGTTTGGTGGGTGGGGTGTAAGCAAAAGCCATCAGTGCCTTGCTGAGTGGGAACAAAGAGCCAGAAGCCTGTGGGAGCACAGCCTGGATTTCCAATCCCAAGCTCAACTTGTTTTTGCAAAAGCTTAGCTGTATTGGAGGGGAAATCATTTAAAAGCAGGTGATGCAGGATGTGTTGTGACAGCCCTGCTCTCTTTTCAGGGTTGAGCCATGCTCTAAGCAGTTCAGACTGTTCTTTTCCAAACCTAGTGTAAGCAATGTTCAAAACAAGATCCTTAATGGAAGGTTATCATCAGACAATCTTGTTTCAGACAGCCCTACTGCTACTACTTTAACCCTTTTCCAGGGATCATGCTTTTCCCTTCCTCCTTCATTGCAGCTATTGTACATCAACAAAATCTACTTGTGCACCTAACGCTGAGGATGTGATTTTCCCACCCAGAAGAGGCAGAAGGGTGTTTTGGTAGGCTGTAATTCCAGCCTCTGAACCTGGACAGTACTGGATACCAGGTACCCAGCTGAGTTCAGCTGGAGGGGTGGGATGCAGTCCTCTCTGGCTGTGCTGCCTGGCTATCCAGCAGTAAGGCTGGAGCTGCTCTGTTTCTGTAGCTGTTTGTGATTGCCATGCAGTCAGCAATGTACACCAGTGATTAATCTCAGGTTTTGTAATGTTACCAGCAATGGCAGTATCTGCTGATCGTGTTAGAATCACTGCATTCCAATTAATTCTGCACCAAATATTTCTGTAAATGTTCAAGTCTTTGTTTGGGAAGCCACTGTGGGAAAGGCTGAGTGCATGCCTGTGTGGAACTACCTATGGACTGTGTTAGCATTGCGTTAATTATTCAGACGTTTGGGAGCAATTGCTTAAGAGCCACTTCTGCCTTCCTGAGAGGGGAGAAAGCACCAAGCACACTGAGCATTGTTTGTACCACGCTGAGGGTCCTTGCAGACATCCTCTCCTGATGCCCTGGGTGCTACTGAGTACATGTCCCTTATGGTTAGACCATACTGGGAGCCACAGGTGTGCCCTGGGAATTTTCCATTTGGTCACTGAGCAGTTTTTGGTGTTTTGATGAAGTTGCCATTCATTATTAGATGAAAACATTGGAGGGAGAGGCTTTCAGCTGTGGACTTGTGTTGTACAGAAAAATGCAGACATCCCCCTCCAGTTCTTCTTTAAAAAGTTAGGTAAAAGTTGCTTATGAAGCTAAACATTTGTTCTGTTTGGAGTTTATATATAATTTTTTACCTATTCTAAGTAGTACATAACAGCAAATGAAGCAGTGATCAATTCTGCACTGCTCCTGTGTGCCCTGTGCCATTGATGTGAAGTCCTCTTTATGCTCTGAAGGACAAACACAGCCTGAGGCTTTGGAGAAGCTATTATAAATGACATAGATAGAAATGGGGGCCATTACAGGAAAACCCAACACTTGTTGCAATAAAACTTAAATGCCCTTTACATCCCTCTAAGCAACTTAGAGCACAGCATGGCAGCAAGTTAGAAAGTCATTGGAGCAGACAAAGTGTCAGAGCACAGTTGCATCCTTTAAATGCTGGCCTAAAAACAACATGAAGATCTCTCAGCTTGGAAGTGCCTCTGTCATGCAGAGATTCTTTTTTAGTTTTGGGAGTGTTGGCTTATGTATTTTGAATACCTCTGTGTGTCATATAAGTTTGTTGGTCCTTGAGCATTCAAACACAGTGGAACAAATTGAAATAAATAGCAATGTGTAGGCATGCATGCTGTCCTTGCTGCAGAGGATTGATGTGCAATCCTTAAATCACTGGGCTAGTCTGCAATAAATGGAAGGACATAATAAGATAGAATTAAATTAATTGAATTTTTTTTCTGCCATGTTTGAAATGTTGCAGTGTACAGGGTATTTATTGATCTTCTCAGTATAAATGTCCTAAGTGCATTTGCTCACTTAACAGTGCTGTTAGTTTGTCACAGTGCTTCCAGGGAACCAGTACACCCAGTCTACAGATTTGATTCTCTCCACTGGCTTTTCAGTTGCTTGGACAAGTATTCCTTAAGTCACTTAGTAAAGATCTGTAATTGCTATGTAACACCTCTTAGCAGGCATCCAAGGGCATTCTTCTCCAAATACTAGCTCTGTGAAAGTACTTTGTTGGCAGAAGTGTGTATAGAAATTCCTACAACAGGATGGCATCCGTTGAATTAACAGATTATGAGCAAACTTTTTTGGTATTTACCCAGCAATTCATTCCTAAAACACAGTAAAAGGCTAACCCCTGATGCAAGGGAACTAGACTACAAAGCCTATTGAAAATTATCAATGTTGGGTAATTTCTGTACATGGAACTGTATAAATACTAAGCATCAGGTAAAGGCACTCTGAGAATTAAGAGAAATCCAGTTAATGGCTGTTCATTAATACAGACTTGTAAGTTAAAACTGCATTTCAGGCATTCATGTGCTGTATGTGCAGAGGGAAAAAGTCCTAAACTAAAATTAGGGAGAGGAGCAGCCTTTTTGCTTTGGCCAATGGAAGGAAATAGATGTATGTGATGTGACATAGCAGACAACCTTGTTATCTTGATTAGTGGGAGAACCTTCAGGAAAAAAAGAGGTGTTTGGCTAAACACTGTCAGAATCAATACCACTTTGAAATGATTGTGTGTCTCGATACATTGCCTTGCCAGTTACATGAATACATGGATATATCCAAGTATTTAGTCCAGGAACTTGTTGTAAGCAATTAGAACTAATAAAGGATCAAAATGTAGCTTCTTTTCACTCAAAGGAGCAAATGATAGTCTGTGAGATCAAATGGGCATGGGAGTCAATCATCCTTTCCCTATCAGCCTCTACCTCCTGTCAAACAGAAATCTGGTTAAATAAGTCCTGGTCAGTGAGTCAGGATTTCTAAAATCAAGACAAAATGTTCAGTATATGTCACAGTTACTAGCTACTCAACAAAAATGCAAAGTTTGCTAGGAGTTTCAGCATCTGCTTTGGACATAGTAATTAAAATTATACTTGAGACAATCCCCTTACATGCTTCATCTCCTCTGGAGTCAGAGACTTGCCAGTGCCCCTTGGGAAGTCAGATCTATGGAGGAGAATTTCCCAGTGTTGCACTTTTTCTCTTGGAACAGCTTGTTGGCTCTGTGGAATCCAGCTGAGCCACAGGACATTCTTCCATGTGAGTTTAAATTCTATTGCTGAAAAAATCACTGTGCCTTCAGTTGAACAACTTAATTTTACCTGGTGGGTTGAAGTCTGGCTTATGATTGCCCTGCATGCAGTAAAGACAGGAATATGTTGCAACACTGGAAGGTTTCTGCAGACACAATTTATTTTTTACTGAAGTGCTTGTTTCAGCACAAAGTAAAGAAGCCTCTGGTAAAACTTGTTGGTAGGTTTCATACTTATCATAGTAACTCTGTAGAAGAAGCAACATGGAAAGGTTTTTGTTAGCTGCTGGAGTTTATTTTCAGAAAAAAATGTGAACACTCCCAACTGAAATTCTCTTTAAGAAATTGGAAGCTACAGAGAACTGAGCTGATGAAACAGTTGTTCATCATTCCAGAACCCTGCACCCTTGCTTAACTCTAATAATAGTTATATATAATCTGCTTTGTGCTTGTGCTTTTTTCCCCTTTTATAATAAGAGTTTAACAGCTTCTGAATTTGAAGACTTTTAAAGCAAAATATTTCTGTTAATGACATAACTCATTAATAATGTCACAAGTTTTTGAAATTATTTCAAAAATACACTATCCTTTATAATTAGAAAGAAAAATTATATACCCTTCAGAAATTAAAATTTAAAAAAAGCCATTTGAAGTCATTGATGCATGAATATAGTTATCACTGAAGAGCAAAAAAGTAATCTGTTCATTGGGCATCTATTATCAATGTGTGTGTAGCTGCACAAGCCCCTTTCCATCCCTGTCAGCTGCTGAATGCAGCAATACTTTTTCCATTGTGCTGATGATGTGGATGCATCTTCTCAGCTCTGTCCTCAGACTGAGCAGTAACGCTTCAACATCGTTCTGACATGGATTTCCTGGACAGGTCATTACACTTGACTGCACATCTTACACTGGAATGGGTCTCAATATGTAATAAAATTGCCTCAACAATAAATAATACATTCTCATTTCAAAATGAATACCTTTGAAAATAAAGTAAAATAATGACATAGTGAATTAGAAAAATGGCCAGCTGGAGCAGGTTGCACAGCAGTGACTCAAGATGGTTATTAACCTGTACTGGTTTTATCTCCTCTTTGCAGTTTCCAGGCTCTGATCATTTTTATCTCCTCTTTCCAGTTTCCAGGCTCTGATCATTCTCCATTATCTCAGTGTCTTGCTGCTACAACTATCAGAGAGAGATTTTATCGTGATTAATTTATAAAAATTAAATCTTACTGGGGAAAAAGATCTGAAGGATGAGGCCTTTGAAATGGGTATATGGCAACTTTGTCCTGTCAGCCAAGGTTACATGTGTCAGTGGTGGGAGTTATACCCTGCTTCAGAGGCACCATGAGCACTGGGGTTTGGTCAAGGAACTGCAGGTGGATGTGACCGTGGTATGGTGGACAAAAATTGACATGAGGATCTTCTGTGTGTCACAGGTCTAAAGGACACCATGATGCTCTCAATCCGCTTTCTGTGTTAAGTGGCTGATGCTAATTAGAAAGGTCAAACATTTCCTGTAAAACCAAGGGTTTGATTCAGATTTCTGGCAGAGGGAAGAAGGGTCAAAGTGCCTTATTGTAGACCTTCCTTTTTTTTAATGTCACGATGCACAGTACTTTACTCCCTCCTTTTTTAAAAGAAAAACATTGCCTGTAACAGCACTTTACTTGGTTGGGGTTTTTTTGTTTTGTTTTGTTTTGTTTTTTAAAATCTAATAGATTTGAATTTTGAGGTTTTTTTCTCTTACTTCTGTCAGAGGTCTCACCTTAAATGTCACCAGAGTCTGGCTGATACTTTTCATTGGGTGCTGGGCATGCTGCAAATGGGCTCAGGGAATAATCTAAGATGCTGGGGGTGTTTGTTTCTTCACTACTGGATTGTGATTGCTATTCAGCTTGAAATTGAGGAGTTCTCTGCTTTCCTCTTGATTTTTTTTTTCATTTAAATATTACGATAAATGCACAGGAAATGCAAATATTTTGGTGCAAGCATAATAATTTCATAAAGATTCACTGATTCTTCATAGCTGTTAGTTTTAGGAGAGAAGGGAAATATTCTCTGCCCATTCTGACATGGCTGGGAAGGGAGCATGCTAAATGGTTCAAGTGAAATGCAGGTTTTTTTTCTTCCTTTTTCAAACATCCACTACAATATGTAAGACATAGACAATGGTGATGAAAGATGCTGCTTTAATCCTTTTCACTTTTGGAGGAGTAGCAAGAATGAAATTCCAGTATGACTGTTTCTCAAGGACATAAGGGATTAATATGTCTTAAAATAGACACCATTAACTTAGAAATGTATTTTCCACATTTGAATAAGAAAAGATAGGCAGGAAATGGTATTTACTTGGTTCTTTCAGCCTGTTTTGTGAATTTCGAGATAGCCTGTTTACAAGACAGTTAAATTCTGTAGAATCTCAAGAACTGTTGCAGTTTTATGTGCTTAAGTAGTTATGTATGCTGCCATTTTACAGGATTATTTTAGATTCTGGTGATTGCAGGCACCACAAACTCCTTTTTGCCAGTAGGACCATGAGGCAACCAGGAGTGAGACTTGGGGGCACACACTGTCTTCAGGAGGGTGCTGGTGAAAGCGGGGCCTGTTTCAGCCACGTGCTTTATGGGATGGGGTCTTTATGAATTGTCCCCTTCTTTTCCTGAGTCTCCAGCAGCACAGCTCTTCTTCTTCATTTAGTTCAGTGTGCTGCCAGCTTGGTCCCCAGCTCAGATATTTGCTGCCAAGGTGGTGGGAAGGGCTGAAGTCACCAGCTCTGGCTGAGCGTGGCAGCGCTGAGCGCACGCAGCGCTCCCTCCCGCTGCCCGGCGGTGACGCCAGCCTTGGAGAGCAGCGAGCGTGGCACATTGTTTCTCCTGTGGGCCTGGTTATTTATTTCTGCATTCCCATTCATAATAGCATAATAACAGACTTGAGACAATGAGATAATTACTTTGCTTCTTGGGTGGTTAAAATTAACTGCGCTCATGGTGTATTTATTCGGGAAAAAAATACAAGTTGTTTAGTGATTGCCCAGAAATTCATTATCTGCATAATGTTCTGTTTCTAAATGTGTATGGCATGGCCGTTCATCTGTGCCAAGAGCAGGCATGCAGCACTATCTGATGTAATTAGTTTTCCCCTTACATGCCAGGGAGAACATCTGGGCTAATTGTGTGTTGTTGACAAAAGTTGCTGTTCTAATGGGGGTCCCTGTTTGTGCACACACATGCTCATTATAGGTACAAACATGCTCGTGATTTCAGTTTATCCTCAAGCAAACTGGTAACTCCTACTGATGAGATGCTCCTGGTGATTTGGGACTGGGGTCACACCATGTCTCTGGGCAGCTTTAGCAACTGTCAGCAGGAGTAAAATGCTCTCAGTTTAAACAGAAAATAAACAAACCTGTAATGCTTCTGCTTCTGTTTTCTTTTTCCAGCCTCCACTGGTCCAGGCGATTTTCAGTGGTGATCCAGAAGAGATACGGATGCTGATCTACAAAACTGAGGATGTCAACGCCTTGGTATGTGACTGGCATGCTGTGCACCAGGCTTGTGGCAATGACAGTGTTAAACATGTCCTCAGTAATTAACACGTAGCAAAATGGAAATGATCGGGAAGTAAGAGATTTGGAGCTTCAGTGATGTCCTAAGTAGGAGTCAGTGTAATTGTCTCCAGCAGATGACTTTAAATTTTCTAAGTGTATGGTAATTATTCCAAAAGTGCAGGTCAGTCAGGGACATTGTTTTTTCTCATACTGAGAAAATGAATGAAAACAGCTGAAAATTGCATATTTTTACTCTCTGTAGGGCTTCCTTTTATAAAGAGTACTTGCAGATCAGGAGCTGTTATGCATTTGACTCTACTTGAACTAAAGCTCCAATATAATTCTCAGTAGTGAGAGTAAAGAAGCAGAATCTTGGCCACAATTTGCCCACAAAGGAATTACTGTTTTGCAGATTGACTTATTCTAGCCAGAATGGTAAGCAGCTGTAAACAAGTAGTAGTTGAGTGTTTCGGCAGTGAAAAAAAAGTCTCCAAGTCAACTTGGTCTTTTTTGTAGAAATCGGGCTGGGCTTTTTCCCCCTCTTTGATTTTAACTTCTATCCTGAAGTACTGGTAAGAAACAAGTCCTGCCAGTCCTGACTACAATCTGTGGCCTCTCAAAGTGGTAAGAATATTAAGCAGAAGCAGAATGATAATTTCCAGGTGTTTCCTGGACTTTTGAATCAACCTTCCTTTTCTTCATGTCTCTCTGTGATGTAAAACCATCAGTTTATTCGTTGCTAACTCCAGCAGTTGGTCTGGTAGGGTCTTGGCACTGCAGCTTTTGCCAGTAGTGGGGTCCAACAGTCTGGTTCAGAGCTACCAAAAGGAGCTAGAGAGGTGATCCTACAGGTCTGGTCGACTGGGGTTCCACCCTGTTTACTGTCCAGCAGAAGGAAAGGCATGCCACTGTTTTAAATCTGACCCAAGACCTTTGTGTTAAGCTTTTCTCATGATTATTAGTGCCTGATTGTTTTCCTCTAAGTTCCTAAAAGTGCTTCCTTAAAGAATCATCTCCCTCGAATTTCCACCTTTGTTTTTTGTTGATGATTTTAAAGAAAAACCCAAACCCAGCCAAACAAAACCCCCTCAGCAATGTAGATGAACACCATAGTCCCCAGATTTCATCTTTATTTCATGCTGGATTTTCAATGTAGCATTTCCTGTATGAGATTATCGTGGATTTCTCCAATGTTTTTCTATCTTTTGGCTCCAAGCATGTTAGTGATGGTTGCTAGGGAGATGCTCTCAGCTGTCAGGTGCAAGATTAGATAAAGAACACGTGTTTTGCAGATGAGTCCCATAATACTTAATAGAAAAAGTCATTGAATGGTTTTGCCCAGAATATTGCTTACAATGCTCAAAATCTACCCAGGAATGCTTTGCCTCCTCAGGAGCAAAACTCAAAGCTGTTCTTTGAAGTAATTAGAAAGATACTGGTCAACACAAACTCTGAGGGTTGTGTTCTGAATAGTGACTGCAGGGAAGTGTCAATTGCTTAAAATATCACTGAAGAAAGATGAAAAGATTTCCCCCTCATTGTGCTGTGAGCTGGCAATTTGCATTCCATGCTTCTGTTTCTATTTTAAGGGTGTTTTTAATTACTTCCATGTTAGTGTTTGGTTGCTCACATGAGAGGAAATTCTGACACCATTTGGCAGAGATTTGTCCTTTGTTGATCATTTTGGTTGGCTCTGTTAACACTGGAATAGTTAAAATATAGGTAGGAAAGGGATACAGAGTAGAAGTCTGGTTTTTCAGCAAGCTTTGGGTATTTTTGAAGTTTGAAAAATCAGGGTATTTTTAATCTCCATCAAGAGAAGTGCTTGGAAGACAGAAGAAAAAGTGCATGTAGAAACAACACAAAATGAGGAATGCATGTGCTGATGTCCCAAGAGAAAATTAATCTCAGGAAAGAGTTTGGAGGAAACCAGAAGTTTAGAAGATTACTTTTTTTTTTTGGTCTGGTAAAATAATTAGTAACTTCCCAAGCCAAGGACTTGTTTGTTGATGGAAATGACTACATTTGGATACTGCTGTAATTGTGACTTCTACTTTATACAAAGTGAGATCTGTTTGGATTACAAATGTGGTTTTAATTCATTCTGCCACTGTAATTGTCACTTTGACCTCTCCAGTCCCCACCTGTGCTTTGGGGGCACGTGGTGCCACCTGTGCATGCTGAGGGCGTGGACCCTGTTGTATTTAGCTGGCAATGAGCAATTCCCTCCCCCTGGGTGCTGAGTGTACCCTGTGTCCATGGGAAGTGTGGTCAGCATTCCACAGCCTGTTTTCCAGGACATTTGTGATGTCACTTGGGCAATCCAGGCTGCCAGATGAGTTGCAGGTAGACCCTTCTAGACTTGCTGTCTGGTGCATTCAGGAGCAGCAGGGTGATCATGCTATGTGTATGTAGAGGGGATGTTTTGGGGTGCTGTTTTTATTTAGGGAAGAGTGGGAATGACCCCAGAATCTAGGGACTAATCTGGATCCAGTTGTCACCCCTTCTTATTTGGGATTCATAATACATGAACTGTGCAGCACCTGACATCTGCAAAGTCCAGTTGTTGTGTGCAATGTTATAAACCAAAATCCTCCCTGTGAAATTTCCATTTTTAACTCAGTCTTCCAGTTCAGTTTCTCTTCAAAACATCCAAAGTAAAAAAAAGTAAAAAACCTTCCAGTATTCTTCCCCATAAGTGATGTGTTGTTTGCAAGTAATTTTCTCTCTGTTTCTATTTTTTTATCCCCTAATGCTGTGTTTTCTCTTGGATAGAACCCTGTTTCTAGCTGCAGAGTGTCTGCAGAGGAGCAGGCAGCAGCACCAGCAGAGATTGCAGGGCCATACATGCAGGACCATGTATTTAGGGACTGGTTTATTATGAGATAAAGAGGGAAGGAAGGAAGGAAGTCATTATGGAGACACATGTATGTGTGCAGTTCAATGACTTTTTTCCTCATTATCCTGCTTGGAAAGGCATAGATCTGCAGGACTGCCTTTGTCAGGAGGATTCAGGCTAATTCCAGGCCTTCCCACATGCACACAAGTTCTGTGTATTCCTGTGCTACTGCCAAGCATGTTTCTGGAGGTGCTGTGAGTGCTTGAGGGTACAAATAGGCACCTGTTTGGGGTTGTGAGTCTGAAAGGCTGTGCATGTTTGGGATAGCTGAAGAGGGTATTTAGCCTCCAGTAGTGCTGTTTAATATGCAGTTTATTTAAGTAGGAAGTCATGGAGAAATTATTTTCTACACAAATTATGAACAATTCTCCATTATGTAGCAAAATTGAATATAAAATTACACTGATGTTCTCAATGCAAGGTAGCTAGCATGACTTGTCTTTAGATGATTTTTTTTTTGCTTAGATTTTTTTAATACTTTATAAATAAAATTTTTGAACTGTGAAGCATATTCTACTGGAGAGACTGAGAGTCTGAAATATTCTGGGTTGCATTGCAACAGGGTGGTAGTGTAGTAATGGTTACTATGTTATATTTATCTGTGCTGGTGACTCATCTCATCAGTTTGAGGCAGTTAAGGATGTATAGACCATTAAAGTCTCATGGCAGGGTTTGGCTGTAACTGCATTATTGTCTTCAAAGGCAGCAATATCAGCCTGAAATACTTGAATTTTCTAAATCTTTTCCCATCCTGAGTGATGTGTGCTCCCATGCCTTGGCACCCCCCATCCAAAGTCAATACTGTGTTTATAAAAGTGGAGGAGTTGTTCAAGTGTATCTTTTGAGTCTTACAGTGAACGTCAGTAAATCATCAAAATATTTTCATTCTTTAGGATAACAGTTTCTATGGTCTCAATCTGGAATTAGTAATTAGTTTTTAAAGTTATGCTTTTCTAGCATAAAAGTCACTGTCAGCCTCATGGAAGGAAATTGCTAGGTGAGGGGGGAGACGAAAGATAATTTTTCTTGTTCTGAAAGATCAAAGTATTTGCCTCTTCTGCTTCATGAACACTTGGCAATTTAAGACTCAGCTCAGAAAAATCTTTATTTCTGAGGCTGAGCTGAAGACTGTGGGATGAGAGGTGCTGGAATGAGGATCTGCATTTTCAGATGGGAATTTCTGTTATGATGCAGAAGAAAGAGCTCAAAGTATAAGTGATACAGCTTGACTTTCACCTGTGGTGCTCACAGTCAAACACTTTGATTTACTCTGTGAATTACAGGCTTTAATAAAAGAATGTATGAGGAGGAGGAAATCCTGAAAGCAGCAGAGATTTTCTTGGTACACCATCAGCTTTTGGCTCCAAATAGTTGTAAATAGCCCAAGAAGTAGGTGCTCATAAGCTTTTAGCCTCTTCAGTAGTTCCTAACAGTTCCCAATGTTTAATTTTCTGAAATCAACTTGTATCTGAAAATTTTTTTTAATGGCTGAGCTATTTAAATGTGGAATACTCAGATGTAACAACTGTAAATGGAGTGAATGAGCAGGAAGTTTGTTTCTGTCATTATTTTAGTTGGACTTGATCAGTGGAAGTTATATTCATTAATGTGCTTTATTCTGCCACATTTTGAAGGTGGTGGGAATCCAAAGGCTTCAGTAATTGTTTCTGTGGTGGATTAAACTCCTTCTGTAAACTCCAACTATTCCTGTTAGCTGCTCAGTCAGTTTTGGTGACAAAGAAAGATTACATACATTTATTTTCTGCAGCAGTTGCATTTACATTTTAATAGTAAGCAACTCTGTCCTAAGCATCACCTGATCTGAGCAGTTGCAGTTGATATCAAAATTCAAATCCATTATCTCCTTTGACATGTAGGCTATGTTGAGGAGAAAATGTATGTGCCTTTCCTTAATGTGCCTGATAATTTTACATGTGCTGATATGATTCATTCAGCTCACTGTTCTGCTAATCTTCATGTACCCCAGGCTCTGATCCAATAGAGCACTTAAGGACTAGTCTAACTTTAAACCTGTGAGGGCCTTATGTGTGCCACTGTGATCACTTGAACAGTCTAAGCAAGTGTTGAGTGTTTTTCTTGCTGAGGCCTTCTGTTCCTGATTGCCTGGCTGTTACATTCTTAGTTTCTTTTATCTGTACTATAAAAAAAAAGGTTTACAGATAATGTTAACCTGCAGCATCATCTTTTCTGTGAACTAATATAGGCTGCTAGTGCAGTTTAATAGAAGTACAGCATGCTCTGGGTTGGAAGTGACATTAAAGATCATCTCATTCCAAACTCCTGCCATGAGGGAACACCCTTCACCTTTGACTAGACCAGGTTGCTCCAAGCTCCATCCAACCTGGCCCTGAACACTTCCAGGGACGGGGCATCCACAGCTTCTCTGGGCAGCTTGTGTCAGTACCTCAGCACCTGCACAGTAAAGAATTTATTCTCAGTATCTAATCTAAACCTGCCCTCTTTCAGCTTGAAGCCATTTCCCCTTGTCCTATCACTACACTCCCTTGTGAGAAGTCCCTCTCCAGCTCTCTTGTAGGCCCCCTTCAGGTACTGGAAACAGAGTTTATCTCATCTCAGTGTGATTTTCTAGCCATTGTTTATAGCTTATCTACTGTCTCTTGCTGACCTTTTGTTCTTCTGAGAACTGCACTGGAAGCAGGTCTGATTATTTCTCTTAATGCTTTTTGTAATCCTGTTATCATCTCTTCCCCCACTTACTTTTCTTGCCTTGATAATGTATGTTGAGGTTTGGGGTTCTGCCAAGCCTTTCCTTGAAAGGACAATTTTTATCCCTCTCTCTGTGTGTAGCCTCCAGTGTTTAAATCATTATTGATTCACTGTTGTGCTCCTGTTCCCAGCAGCACAGGATGAGGAGCTGGAGCTGGATGAGTGTTGGAGTGCTGGGTGCTGAGCCAGAGAGGGAGGAGCTGTGGCTGTGAGGGACCAGGGCTCTGAGGGGGACACATGGCTGTGCTGGGACAGACAGACAGAAGCCTCAGTTCCTCTGTTGGGGTACCAGTGCTGTGCACAGTCTGAACAGGAACTTGTGGATGTTCTCCAGTGAGTTGTTCACTGTGCACAGTCTGAACAGAAACTCAGGGATGTTCTCCAGTGAGTTGTTCACTGTGCACAGTCTGAACAGAAACTCAGGGATGTTCTCCAGTGAGTTGTTCACTGTGCACAGGCTGAACAGGAGCTCAGGGATGTTCCCCAGTGAGTTGTTCACTGTGCACAGGCTGAACAGGAGCTCAGGGATGTTCCCCAGTGAGTTGTTCACTGTGCACAGTCTGAACAGAAACTCAGGGATGTTCCCCAGTGAGTTGTTCACTGCCTGCTTGGCTGCAGGTGTGGTGTGTGGGTTTCTCCCTGCCAAACCCCTGAAAATGTTGCCTGTTTGCTGATTTGTGCCTGGTTGTGATAAATGGAGAAATTCTAGGGTTTTTTTCTCTTGGAGAAATGAAGCTTAAATTCAGTTTTGTGAGTAACCCATCTTTCTCTGAAAACTGGATTCACATTCAGTACGATAAGGCTTTGTATTGACTTTAAAAACTGAAAGCTTACAGAGTTAGTTGTTCCTGTTACAGAGGAGTACAATTTTCTGTTTCATGTCCTTTCCTCCCTCAGTTATCAAATTTGCATCATATTTACAGTTTAGTACAGAAAATTGCTTATAATCAACAAAGCACTGGGTAGCCTTGGTTCCATGATACAGAAATTGCTTGGCCTTGTATCATTAGCATTCAATTTCCAACTGCTCTGCCCTTGCCAAACTTGGCTGTGTTGCACTGACAGGTACAGTGGCTATTACAAGTTCTGTGTTGTACTAAAGAGAGCTTCATGCATTAATAACAACAAACTAAGGAAAAAACAAAACTGCTTCTGTTGTTGTATGTCTGTTTGATCAGTCAGTACATTTTTTGCTGTGGGTAGCCTTAGGACAGGGAATATGAAAGCTATGGAATTTCTCACATACATTTATGTAGCTTGTAGAAGCTGTTCTGTGGTGTTAGGGATGAAGCATATGATGAGAGTAACTTGTGACACTGAGTCCTGAGTGAACACTGCTGCCTGGACACTGCTTAATATTCCTTTGCTTTGCCTACCATGTGAGAAAGTGAAGGCCTGTAAGAGATCTTCCCCTCTGACCTGTGGCAGTCAGGGTTTTATGTTCCCAGTCTTCTGAGTGTTTTGTCTTCATGCCCAATACCTAAGATCAAAAACCAACACAGAACAATTTGAGGATTGTGTACATGATGTATGTTTAAAAAAACCATACAAACACAAAAATTAAACGTAAATGTTCTGGTGATCAGTGGCTCTGTACTTCTTAGTGATGGAAAACAATTTTCAACATTTCCATGACAAATGTTTCTGCTACACAGATTTGTCCACATTTATAGCATACTTTGAAGATATTCTGAAATAGCTCATGGTTGATGATCGCTTGGGCATATTGAAAGTGATATTTTCATGACAGGCTCAGAGATCTTTTTCAGGGACAGGATGTAAATGTTGGTAGGATTTCTCTGTTGATACTGTTTGCAGGAAGTGTTGAATTTGTTGCCAGTTTGAAATATTTAATGCTAGTAGGTTGCAATAAGTTGGGTTGCTAAGGTCTCTTAGAACTTAATTTTGTGGTTCAGAAACCAAAATGAAATAACATTTAGGATTGGAAACAGCACAATGAGCAGTATTAGCAGTTCTTGTGATTGTTGTTGCCCATATTGTAATATTTAGCAGTTTCTTTTAAAGGCCTGTGTTCTGGAATCAGCTGAATAAAGCAATTGTGAACACTGTATTTATACCCCTTGAATTAATAATAAAAAACCCTGTGAAATGGACTCCTTAATTTGGAAAATTACAGAAGTCAAAAAAATCCTGCATGTATTTCAGAAGTTATATATATCTGTAACTTCAGAAGTTATATATATATAACTTCAGAATATATATGTGTGTGTATATATATGTATCTTAGCAATTCTTATAAGTTTAAAGACAGATTTGACTGGTAATACTTTATTTATGTTTAAAGGTCAGTCAAGATGTACATGCCCTTCTTAGGCTGCTGTAGATATCCAGGCTATGGTGTGCAAGAACCTTTGTAGACCAAGAAGAGTTTGCATCTTGACCTTGTGTGTGGTTCCAAATGATTCTCCTGAGTTATCCTTTTGAGGACTCTGCTGTTGTACTGTTGCTCCAAACTGCATTACAAAGTCTGATATCCAGAAACATCTGGATTATGCTGCTGTGATACCTAAGAGTGGAAAATGTTTCTGAAAGAGACCTAAAGATGCTGTCTTTGCTCATTTTAGCTTTGAGTTCATCTACCTTTAACAGGATATCAGACTAAAGGCAGTATCTCTGCAAGGTCTGGTGGGAATGAGTAATAAAAAATAGAGGATTATTGGGAGGAAGAGTGTTGTTGAGCTCTTGAATTTTATTTTCACTGGCTGAGATTGCATTTCTAATTACAAACAGAAATATACATAAAAAAATATACAAATTCTTTGCTCTTTAACACCAATGGCTGCACTTTTTGACCATGTTTTATAACTGGACAATCTGTGTTTTGTAGGATGCCGAGAAAAGAACGCCTCTTCACGTCGCATCATTCCTGGGAGATGCAGACATCATTGAGCTTCTCATTTTGTCAGGTAAGGTGTAGTCCCTCACTGCTGTTAATTGGTAAATCAGCTCATTTTAAAGCTACAGCAAAGCATCTATGAGGGAGTTTTGGGCATTGTTTATTTCTGAGTTTCGCAGAGATTGTTGCATTTCTTGCTAGCTTAAAAAATATATTTAATTTTGATGATAAAATCATAAAAAGCACCCTGTGACTGAGAAGAATTAATAAACAAAGTAACTTCTAACAACTTATAAAACCTTCAAACTGACAGTATTTGTGATTCAGAAACTTGCTGAAGTACATATTTGAAATGTGGCTTCATATCCTGGAGTACAATCCAAGAATTCCTGTTAAGCAAAAATTATGGAATAAGAGCAAAAAAGTTATTAATCAGCTTAAATGAATTCTAAGTGCTGTTTACATTAGAAGCATGTTTCTAAGAATCAGGAAGTTTATTTGGATATTAGAAACTGTGCAGTGGGAAGTATCTAAACCGAAGAAATAAAAAAAAAGTTTCCCAACTGTTGTAGTGACAGAAAACATGATCAAAATATGTCAGAACAAAGCATAAAACAGTTATCTCTCAAGAAGGGAGCATAATTCATGGCAAACTCCTGGATGTGCTGGCAGATTTCAAAGCAATGTTTTTCTAAGCTGGAGAACTGTAAGAGTAAAGCTTATGGGGATTTAAGAATGTGGGACTGAAAGGAACCTTATGGTACAAACTTCCAACCCTTTGCAAGCAACCTTGCTACACAGCTGGTTTCACAATTTTTTAGACAGCTCCTTCAGATGAATTCCATATATTTTGAAAAGTTTTTTCAGAATTCTCAGCCCTTTCATTACAAGGCACCTTCTAATTTCCAGCCTTGAATGCTAGAATAATTCAGGTTGGAAGGTATTTCTAGAGACGACCTGATCCAGCCTCCTGCTCAAAGCACTGAATTTCAAAGTCAGATCAGGCTGTTGATGGGTACATGCAGACCACACAATTGTATTCCTTTGGCTCACCAGTCTAACCAGACCTGGAGAAGGCAGAAAATAAGAACTCACTTTGCTGTAGCTGTGTTTCCTCTCTTCATTTTGGGGGAATACTTTGGGAGAGTTGTTTAATTGCTTAGTGAGGGTAACTAGCTGGCCATACATCATACATC
The DNA here is from genome assembly GCA_024362935.1 of Setophaga petechia. Classification (NCBI taxonomy): domain Eukaryota; kingdom Metazoa; phylum Chordata; class Aves; order Passeriformes; family Parulidae; genus Setophaga; species Setophaga petechia. The sequence goes on from JANCRA010000005.1 coordinate 28,065,413, forward strand.
AGCTCTTTCTGCTCTACCCTGATGGCAGCAGAATGGTTGAAAAGAGCAGTGCTCTGCTGACAGGTTATGCTTGGGTGGGTTTTCAATGTGCTAAATGCAAGCATGGTTTTCTTCCTTGGGAGGAAGGAGTTAATAAATTTAACCTGTGCATGTGTTCTTGCAGTGTGTGTTGTCTGTCCCATTGTGGTGTGAGGAAATTGCAGGAGCAATGTGTTTTTCAAGTTTTGTAGGCATCAGCACAGGCAATATCCTCATAAAGAGAAATGTGAAACAGTTTTGCCCATTTTTCCCAAGCATCGTTCCCAAAAATGTCCCAGTGAATGTTCCTGACGAGGGAAGAAGGCTTTCTAGAGTTCTTCTGGGACACTTAGTTCTAGCACCTCACTGCCAAAATGTCATCCATGGGTTATAGGGTTTGCCTGATCAACAGCATAAAATGTAGGTGATGCATCTTGGGGAGTTTTTATATATGCAAGTGAGTGTGAAAAACTTATAATGTGGACTTTTAAAAATTGAACTTTGTGTCAGTGGGACTGTGCTTGGGTTCAGTCTGCAGGAACTGTGTGGACCTTTCCCTGCTAGCTCAGCACGAGTTGAAATTAATTTTGTGTTGCATATTCTACTTATTCATTGTTCTTTAATATCTGAAGTATCATTACTCGTGATGAGCATGAGTATTGTATCCAAGAGCATGTTTGGAGGTTTCTGAGACTTGAAGGAGCAGGTTTATGACTTGTTATAAACACCTCTTTGTGACTGTGATCTCTCCATGAACCAGGCTGCAAGGACAAGTGCAGCATCTTCCTTTGCTTCACCTCTTCAGTCAGCAAATGGTAGTAGTGAAAGTGTATCATAAAATATTAATCTGAACATAACATTCAGTTACATAAGCAGAAAAACTTCATTGTCTGACTTAAAATGCAATAGTGTTTTCACAGAGAGAAAGCACACAAACACTTGCTGTTGGTGTCAGGCAATATTCTCAGCATGAGTAGAAGCTAGGAGCAGTATCAATGTTTTTCATTTTGTTCAGGAGAGAAATTAGATTAAATGTGCATCTTCTGAGATTTGTGGTCCATAAACTGGTGGTGGCACAAATAAATGTAGTGTCTAATGAATGAAATTTCTGCCCAGGTGGCTGGAGACAGACCAGAAATGGCTTTCTAGGTAGCCACTGAAATGGACTCCGTTTGGAAGTGGTGCAGGAGGGAGAGTGCCAGATCCCTCAGCTGCTGTGAGTCACCCTGGCCCATTAAATGTCAGAGCCAGAGGGGGTTACACCAGCCCCAAGGTCTGATCATAATCAGATGGTTCAAACTGGGGAAGGGTGCTGAGTGGTTTTGTTTTTCCAGGCTACATGAAAGCAAGGAGCTTTCAGTACTTCTTCACCTCCTTCTGTCAGAAAGGAGAAGGAGCAAGGTAACCATCTCACAGAAGGGATTTCTGTGTGGTGCCACAGTCATGGACATGCAGGAGCAATTGTCTGGGCAGGTACAAGCTGCATTCCCATTTGGACTGGCTCCTGAGAGCATCATGTTTGAGCTCTGCCCCTTTCCCCTTGTTCCCCACCAAGGCACTTGCCATCTTGGCAATATTGCCTTGCTTTACTCTTTCAGAAGGCTCTGGGCTTCTTGCCAGGAAGCTGTCCTTACATTGTGGTGGGCCTGTTGTTGTGTGTTACAGGAGAAATTGAAAAGGTGCAAGTAAATAATGACATTAATAGGTTAAAGAGTACAGTTTTCTTCCTCCATTGACTGTCCCTAATACTGAAGATTTAGACTGTGGAATCTAGAGATGTGGATTTGGCAGATGTGCTGGATGGAAAAGTGTACTTTAGTTATGATAAAGAGATGTTAGCTTTATTCCTGAAAGCCAGCATCGAGTTGTTTATTTCAGATCTCAGAAGAACAGAGGCAGTTTCAGATTTATTTCCTCTTTTGGCAGAAAAGTTTGAGAGTGAAAAATGGCAAAGATTACAAAACAGCCATATTAAAGAAAAGTAGAATACAGAAAGTTTCCTCTCTGTTGATTTTATCTGTACCATTATATGTGATGTTCTCTACTTCAGCCTCACAAAGCAAATCCCTACAGCTAAGCCTTTCTGTCAGGCTCAGGAAGAGCATGGTGGAGAAAGTGAGGCTGAGAAAAGGCTTTACTCTGGAGAGCTTCTTTTTTAAAGTGGATATTTTATAGGATGGGTGAGTGCTGTGGTTATCTGAAAGGATTTTAAGTGAAATCTTTAAAGCAACTTCTATTTTCAAGGAAGATTGTGCCATGAATGACACAATTTACACCAATTTGAGTGGTTTTTAGCCCTCTTTGTCCTTATAGACACAGATTAATTCATGGAGTGTTGTAGGAGGTGCACTGAGATGTGGGTAAGGTACTTGGTCCAGAGTGAAGAGAGGGACACTGAATTTCTGGTTGACTTGGAGGATGTGTTGTGGGATGGTTTAGAGAATGTAGCTTCTGGGTTTTGTACACAGCCCATTTTAGATGCGATAGCATGTTCTAGAGCACTTAGTCTTTAAAATTGGATTTCTGTGTTGCTCTGCTTTCAAAGGGCTTTCAGGATGGGCCCCCAAGTTCTTGGAATGCAGAGGACACCTTTGAAAACATGAGCATTGCTCTCCCAGTGCCTCTGCTTGATCATCCTTAAAATGACAGATATTGTCTGTCCCCAAATGAGTGCATCAGTGTTGCTGAAGATTTTCACTGTTGTTAACCATTGCCTGTGAAGAACTGCTGGGAACCTAGAAGCTGAATTTTGGTGAAGGAAGTGGCAGTACAAGAGGAAATGTTTTGAAACATCTCTTCAGAAGACATGCATCTCAGTAAATGCACAAGAGCAGGTTCTGTAACAGGCAACAGGTAAATTGTGTAGCTCCTGAAAAACAGAAATCACAAACATATTCAACTGATGCACTGCAATAGACACCTAAGAGCAATTTCACTGTTTCACATAAAGAGGCACAAAGAGGTAAAAGGATGTGGAAAACAGCTGAGAAAGAAAAGGCTGATAGTGTGCTCTGCATTATTTTATTTACGTTGGTCTTGTTTTCCTTTTACTGTTTCCTTCAGTTGCTTTCTTGGTAACTATTTCAGTTTCTCAAAGGTTAAGTGGATCAGTGAGGGCATGAATAGCTAGTGATGGAGATACTTCTGTAGGTTTTCTCATTATCTTTGTGCTCACCAGTGCTGCTGGAGTTGTTAAATACTGAGGAATAATGTTGGTCATGCTTTGCTACTCTATATATTGGCCTTTCTTATTTGTAGCCCTCTGCTTGTAAGAGTTAGTGCATGGGCAGAGATAAAACAAAAGAAACCTTAGTTAAGAACATAAGGCAAAAAACCCCAAGACAAATACAAAACTAATTTCTAAACCCAAAAAGAGGTATTTGGTGTCAATCACTAGGAATTCATGTAAGCAGTTTCCATCTGCAAGACCCCTACCAGGCCAAACCTGGATAATGGAAGGTGCCTTGAAGTCCTGTCAGCTTCCTGATGGTGAAGAAAGTCATTGCTTTATTGGTCTCTAGAGCCTCACACAGTGCAGGCAAAGGGCAGGATACTAATGTGTCAACTGTAATGGCCTTCTCACAAGGAAAAAAGAAGGCAAAAGCTTCCTTCCTTAGACAGATTAATTAGAGAACTCTTTGAAACTATCTTTTCCAAAGGGTGTTTTTCCAGAGGGCAGGTTGTACCACCAGATACCAGGTTCTGAGGTGAGTTTGGAGGATTGCCTCTAATTGTGGCAGTAACTGTGAAAGTGGAATTGTTTTTCTTGCAGCCAAAAAACTTCCAGACTTGTGGAAATATGCAAGAACTTGTCTCTTCTGTTATTATCTAGAATGATTCCCAATAACCAGTGATTCACAGGCAAGCATCTTAATATTCCTGAGAATCAGCTCTCAGAAAGTACTGGTGATTCAGAGAGTGGGATTTATTAATTAGAGCCTTTTGAATGCACTAAAGTTATGGTGCAAAATGAACCTTAAGCATCCCTTTGTTCATGAAGTTCAGAGGCTCACCCAGGCTGTGCTTCTCTAGATTTTTTTTCTGCATGTGCTACCCTTCTCAGACTAATGCTGCTACCTGCAGACCTGTGAGGCACAATATTTTCAGGTTAAGCCGTTTTAAAAATTAATTTCTCTAGTCCTTATCACTAGATGTCCTTCCTGAGGTATCACATCAGTGAATAGCTTTAGTATTTCTTGCAAAGAAATCTTTTTGATCAAATGTACAGGATACCTTTCTAAAAAGAAACCAAAAAAATTGGGGGTTTGCAGTCAGCCAGGACCACTGTGGTTGTCAAATATTCTTTCTTTATTCTTTTTTCTGGCAAGCCAGCCCAAATCCATCCTCTTGCCCAGCTGCCCTTGTCAGAGCACCTGTTAGCACTGAACTGCACAGAGGAAGATGAGTTATGTTCTTCATCCCTGCTCTTCTGTTGTTTGCCCAGTAACACCCACAGAACCTGATGTAGTAAGTGCCCAGCTCTGTCTCCAACTTGGCCATTTCCTGGTCCTGTATTCTTGAAGGATTTGCAGGGATTTGTGAAGCAGGGAAGTGATTATTTTTTGGTGGTCTGTGTGATGGAGCTGGAAACAAGAAGTGGTTGCTCAGGCTAGTTCCTTTCATGTCTTCAGACAGCAAAGTGCTTTGAGCAAAGGATGCTTTTCTTCCCCCCAGCTGTATCAGTTGATCTAAAATAATGCATCTACATAGACACACGTGTACATGCATACATAGGTAGTTCCTTCCAACCATCTTGCTTCTTTTGTGTCCTGTAAACAATGCAATTCCTAATAATAGTCCTATCTAGCTGGTTCCTTTCTGAATCCTGCTTCATCCCTCTGACATCTGCTAATGCATTTTCAAGGTAAGCATGGTGCCAGGAGAGTCCTGGGGAGCACGGAGAGTACCAAGTACTCAGCTCTGGTTACTGGGAAGCAGCTGGGCAGGGCTCTCAGTGGCACACCCAAGGCATGCCTGTAACCTCTGCTGTCTGTTTGCAGGAGCTCGTGTCAATGCCAAGGACAACATGTGGCTGACTCCTCTCCATCGAGCAGTTGCTTCCAGAAGTGAAGTGAGTAAGATTTGATTACCCTGCTTTTGCACAAAACATATGAGCTGGGGGAAGGGCAAACCCTGGAGACCTGTGGTAGGTGGGATGGGCATGCAAAGAGGGAAGGCATTTCCTGCATGCAGGGCATTGCAGCTGGAGGTCGGTGTTTACATGTTACCTGTAGCTGCTCTTGAGCCTTTGTGTGCTTGATTCCCACCTTGCTTTACATTACCATAGCAAGTCACAGGCAGCAGTGAGCAGGACTCACATGGGATAGAGTCCACTGTGGTCTACAGTGCCCACACTATCTTCAGGTGGTGAAAAAAGAGAAATAAATCCCTGTGGGTGTGTGCATGCTGTGTGTGTGCCAGAAGGGAGTGGATGTGGATGTGAATGTGATCCAGCATGCATTACCACATAATTTGTTTTGGTTAATTACATCTCAAGGCATCCGTTAGGTTTTCTGTTAATGCTTTTGATTCATGCAGAAGGGAGGGTTTGCCCTTATTTCTTCTACTTGACAAATAGAAATATTCTGGGATCATGTTGTATGATAGAATATCCCCTCTTCCATTGCTTCCTTAAAAAGGAGCAGCAATAACTACTGGGAATGCAGCTCGGGCATTACTCTGTTTCCAACTGCACCATTATTCTTGGCTTTTGTGGACCTCCCTGTCTACTTTCACCCTCCCAATACTTCATTCCCAGTGAGCCCAACTGCAGACTGAGCTGGCTGCTGGGGATGAGGGGAGGGGTTGTGAAGCAGACAGAGGGTGGCTGTCTTCCAGAGCCTGATGGACTCGAATCACCTCTGTAACAATCCAGCGCTTGCCAAGCCTGGAGGCAGGAATCCTGGGCTCGCTTCTGAACCCAGGCATTGTTTGGCTGCTGGCTGAGCTTCCCAGCTGCTGGCATCCCCTGAAACCCTCTGAAAGGAATATCTGATAGACTGTGAATGCTGTAATGAGGCAAAATACAAAAAGCCATGTTGGAAAACAAAGATCAGACTTAAACCTTAAAAAACAGCCCCAGTCTTGCTGATGCGGGAATAGCAGCGTGCTTGGTTTCTGGTTTTGGATGTGTCAGAGTACATGATTTTTATCATCATCTATAGTCCTAGCAGTAAATGTATGTCTTTCTGTGGCTTTGTATCTCATCTTTAACTCTTTGTCAGCTGAAGCACAATGAGAAAGTGTGCTGGCAGTTCTGGTAACTTTCAGTGAGTACTCAGGGGCATTAGTGAGGCAGCATCCCTTTTCATGGTATATTTCATAAATACATTCAGCTTTCTTCTACTGGCATTTTTTCTTCATTATTTATACTATAATTGCTACTTTTGGTAACAATTTGGAAACAGGATTTATTACTTTTGAGGCTCTTTCAGTGCTGCTTTTTACCTTCTTAGACAAGTGAACAAATGTGCAGCTTTGATGGTGATAGTAATACATAGCAGTAGATGAATTCAGAGTTCCCACTGGTAGAAGATGAGCTTCTGGTGGTCCAGAAGCTGACCAGTAGGACTTGGTGTAGTTTTGGAAGTTCTTGTGAGCACAGCTGGTTTTAGAATGATCACCAGCAAATTTTATTATCAGTCTTTTACTATGAAGATTTCAGAGGATTCAGAATTTATCTCCTTGAATCCTTTTATATGTTGATTAAAAGAATGGACTCTCCTTTACTTATGTCTTGATGATTTTCAGGGGCTTTAGGGATTCATCTTTATTTACAAATCAGCAATCCTTAGGGTGTCTGTGTAGGATTGCTAATGGTTTAGAGCTTTCAGCCCTAAACAGTTTAAAAAAGTTTAGAGATTTCACTTTGATAACTTGGGATAGCTAGAGACACTGACTGCAGAGGCTTACACCACAGCTGGGCACTGCATGCATATGGAGAAACTATAATAAGATGGTAAAGCTCATGCTCTAAAAACAATAGAATTAAAACTTTTCCATAAGGATTTTAACTTTTGATCCCAAATCTGAAAGAGCAGCAGACTGCAGATGTAAACAAAAATGTGTAAATGTTTTTCTTTTAAAATCTAAGTATTTTTAGCTTCGGATATTCAGTCCTTATTATTTACTTCTAAAAATTCTCCTTTAACTTTTTTTCTTTCACTAAGAGTGCATCAAGTTTCCTGCTGACTTCATGTCCCAGCTGCGTAGGTCTCCAGTGAATTACATTGAAATGACTCTTAAAATAGTAGGCCTAGTAATTTAAAAAACAAAATCCTATTGAGACATCAACAGTCATATATCATTATTGGTGCAGTGTCACTCACTGAACAAATCTGTTAGAGGAGAGTTTGTGAGATGGCTGTAGAAAATGAAACTGCTGAGATCATTTGACGACAAAGACATAAAACTCCCAGGATATATGTAGTGTTGATACAGACTGCAGGCACTCTCCTGGGCCATTCTAGATATAAAAGTACTGTGTAAACATACTGTATGTGTTTGTTATTCATTAATAAAATTTTGGCTGGGCTTAACAGAAAACTTTGCAGTTTGTGGAAAAAGAATAATGTACTATGTAGGACTAGGGCTCTCCCACATACTAGATGTGAGTTGTATTTATCAGACAAGGCTGCTTGAATGCTACTGTGTCCCAGTAGTTCCTCTGCATTTTGTTTGTTTGTGGGGGGAAAAGAGGAAGAAGAAATGCAATTTTGAGAAAAACTTGTGGTTTTTATCTGACTTGTTTAATGGCAGATGCAGGAGTAGAAGCAGAAATGAAGTGATTGTGAATTCTCCAGCAAGAGGGGCTCTCAAGAGAGAACAGTACATTTTCTCACTGGGAAATATTTACTTTTAACCAACAAAATTAACCTCAAAAGATGTTGTTTGGTCTCAGGCTAACAGAATGGATATTGCAGTCGAGACCCTTGGCCTATGCTTAGGCCTTGGGGAGGAAGGGAATGCTAATGCTGAGCTGGGGATGCCAGCATTCTCATGTTTTTGCAAAGCTAAAGTTTTGTTTTCAAATGTTCTTCTTTATTCTCTCCTTTTTCCTGTTTATAAATAGAATGTGCAGCACTTTGCTGTTACTTTGATGTGCTTTTCATTTAGTAAATGATCCCTGTGTCTTGGGTTTGTGTGGCAAGGGTGTGACGGTGTTCACAGGGGTCTTACGATGAGGGAAGAGACAAGGATCTGACTCCATGTTTCAGAAGGCTTGATTTATTATTTTATGATATATGTTATATTAAAACTGTACTAAAAGAATAGAAGAAAGGATTTCATCAAAAGGCTAGCTAAGAATAGAAAAAGAAAGAATACAAAAACTTGTGTCTTGGACAGAGAGTCCAATCCAGCTCACTGTGATTGGCTATTAATTAGAAACAACCACATGAGACAAATCACAGATGCACCTGTTGCATTCCACAGCAGCACATAATTATTGTTTACCTGTTTTTCCCGAGGCCTCTCAGCTTCTCAGGAGAAAAAATCCTAAGGGAAGGATTTTTCAGAAAATATCATGGCTATACAAGGGTGGTAGTGGAGGTGTTGTCTGTGAGAGGCTGCTGGAAGCTTCTTCATGTTGAACAGAGCCAGTGCCAGGCAGCTCCAGCGTGTCCTGCTGCTGGCCAAGGCTGGGCCCATCACTGATGGCAGGAATGACTCAAGTGAGTCATTCTTCACTGGAAGCACAGCTATGAGGTATTGATGGTTAATCAACCAAACAGGATGGGCTCTCTGTATAGGACATGCTCAAATCCACCTGGCAAGTGTTGACTGTGAGGCCTTTTTACTGCTGTCAGTGACAGCAGAGGTGATGTGTGCTGGGCCATTAGAACGGACAGTACTATTCCAGAAGGCTGGGAGGTGGTTGGGATGGCTGTTGTTGTTCCCTGTGCCTCTGTGGCCCCCCTCAGCCGCGTGCCGGAGCTGTCGGGGCAGCGCCGTGCGCTTGCTGGAGCTGAGGGCTGTGGCCGTGCTGCCCTTGCAGGAAGCCGTGCAGGTGCTCATCAAGCACTCGGCCGACGTCAACGCCCGGGACAAGAACTGGCAGACCCCGCTGCACGTGGCAGCTGCCAACAAGGCTGTGAAGTGTGCCGAGATCCTGATCCCCCTGCTGAGCAGCGTCAACGTGTCGGACCGCGGCGGGCGCACAGCGCTGCACCACGCCGCGCTCAACGGCCACATCGAGGTGAGCGCCACCAGCCAAGCTCCTGCCTCAGTCTGTGCTCTTGTACTGGGCTCAGTCTAGTGCTAGTCCAGATTCTGTTGTTATCTTATTGCAAAAGTTCCATATCTCCTTGGTGATTTCTCTTGGGCAGCTCCTCACAGCACTGACTCCTTCTTCACAGCACAGCCAACAAACTCCAACTTGCTTCTCAACCGGCTAACCCACTCTTTTACAGCACTCATCCTCATGGGGACACAACTGTAGCCTATTAAGGGCAGGCCTGTTCCTGATCTTTAGTAATTAGTACATCTGCAGCTCCTCAGGGGTGAGACTACCTTCTGCATAATCTTTATTTTATTACATTCTATCCCCCACAAGACTCTAGTACTAGTCTAGATTCAACTCTAGTACTCAATCTACACCCACTGTGGCTGGGTCCAGACTGAGCCCCGTGTCCCTGACCCCTGGAGTTGCTGTCAGTTGGCTGCTTTCCAAATTGTGGGAGAGGTTTCCTACCTGCAGGAACACAGCAGTGGCTGTGTAGAGCCAGGGTATGAGGTGTGCCTGCACTCCTGGAGAGATGGCTGTGCCACTGCTTTCAAACAACTCCAGCGTCTCCTTGCTTCTTTGGAGCTGGAGTGCCTGTGAAAATAAGAATGGCAGAATGGAAAGAAGGGAAAACTGGTGGATTAATTTCATACTGAAGAAATGTGCGGCTGTCCAAGGTCCAGTCACTCTGCTTTTCTAATGGGCCTTCTAGAAAATGTGCTTCTGATTTTTCCTACTTATACAAGCAAACCTTTCTAGTATTCCTTTTTTATGATATGAAAAAGTTTATGTAAATAAAGCCTCTAGATTTTTGCCTCTTAGGTTTTGCTAGTCTTTATATCTGGGTTTAAGGATCCTCATTTTCCCATTCCACACCTGAAGGTCAAGGTAGGGAATAAAAACTCTTAGACTGGAACAGTAAGATTCTGTCAATGAAAGTTGATGAGTTGTACTGTAATTAAAAGAAGGAAGAGGAATGGTAGTTCTTGTAAAATGGTGATGGTGTTTGGCCTTTAAAACACTGGATTGTAGGAAAGAGACAGTAATGCCTGTGTCTAACTATCATAATCTGAATATTTTTGATAGAGAAGATCAGAAATGATCATTCAAATGCAGCATTTTGTGATCCCAGCTTTATTGCAAGATTGATTTGTTATAAACTTTCAAGTGTGTGGTGTGGAGGGTTGGTTTACCTTCTGTTGTTACTTTTAGATGGTGAACTTGCTCTTGGCCAAGGGGGCAAACATCAATGCTTTTGACAAAAAGGACAGAAGAGCTCTTCACTGGGCAGCGTACATGGGTAAGGCTTGGGCTGCTGCTCCTTCTTTTTGATTTGCTATTCACAAACAGGTAGCATGTCTTAAAATGGACAGGAACAGACCTGGCCATGGAAAGAGAGTGTTGTAATTAGCCTGAGGAGGGAAGGGTTCAGCTGATCTAAATTAACACTGTCCACTTATGGGTTTGCAGCTAGGAAGATCTTGGCTGTGATTTCCTTTTTAAGACAGTTAATTGTGGGGTTATTGTGTTGCTTTTTCATTTTAGTCTTCTTATCCTGACTCTAAGTCAAACCTGAACTATGTGCTAGAAAAAAACCCAGGTTATATTTGTTTCAGTTTTTGCTAAAAAGTACTTTCAATGAAATGCAGGTAACTGTGATTATAAATTTTGTTGATTATTGCAATTTGTAAGCAGCTAGGCAATGATATTCCTAGGAAATGCACAATAGGCACTTTCTTCCTGTCAGGAGAATATTGTCGCCTTTTATTCCAGAGTGGACAAGAGCAAATGAATATCTTCTCAAAAAATAAGTGGTGTTACCAAATACTGCTTAATTCAAGCAGTTTGCCTTATTATTCCTTTCAAGTTAAAGGCAAATTTCTTACAGTGGGACGTTATAATTCAAAAATACAGGATTGCCTGTGATAGTGGTCATGCTTGTTCAAGAGCTTTTGTTGTCCAAGCTGTATATTTCAGGTTACAATTGGTGGAGAACTGTGCACCCTCAGCCAGGAGCTCTTTATTTGACATGTCAGAAATCTTTATTTTAATCCTGGCACTTTTAGGAATGAGATAATAGGAGATTTCCAACTGTGAGAAAAGCATATTGTGTGGTTTTTTGATATACACAGACACAGATGGAAAGGCTCTTGCCAACAACTGTGATGTGGCTTTTGAGCTAACAAGCTTTGAACTTCACTCTCTAGATTTGAAAGGCTCTTCCATTGTGCTGGGCAATTCCACGCCTCTTTTCCATTTAAATGTTTTCAGAAATTCATGATGCACTTTTAAAAATGTTTAGATAACGTCTAAGGCCTAAATTAGCAATGGAGTCTGTAGTGCATTTTAGACAGAAGTTAGATAATGAGATGAGAGCTGTAAACCCTCACAGAGTTTCTGGAATATTTAATTATTTTTGGACACCCATTATCTATAGACTTTGTACATGTGGTTTCCTAGGTCCTGCACATGACCAGACCTGCCCTTGTCATGAAAGTGCTGTGCAACCCAGATGGAGCACAACTTTGTATGATGGTTGACGTAATAAATGTTTAATTCTAAGACAGACAGTTCTATCTCAGTGTGAAGCAATAAGACTGTTCCTCTTAATTTTATAATTTATTAAGGTTATTTTTTATGTCTAACAACACCCAAGAAGTGTTAGCAGTTGTGTTTGCAGGTGACATCAATAGGATGCTGTTTTGGGAGACTTGCATTGCCATGCTCCTGTGCTCACTGTATCACTATTCTCTGTAAAAGGGAGAATAAAGCACACTCTGTTAGCTTGGGAGAAATAAATGGAAAAGAGGTGTGGTTTTGTTCTTTTGGCAACTGGAAAATCGATTCAGTAAAGAGAAATTTGACACATTTGGAGAAGGTGAATGCATGGATTTCTTCACAAGGCCTGGAGCTAGGATTAGAAACATTTATAAAAATGCTTTTTCTTCCTTTGTAAAACTGTAGGAGCACTTTGAAACAGCAGTGAAAGGGCAGTGTGTTAGCAATAAAGCAGTAATGTGGGACAAGTGATGCTGTGGGATGGTCTATTCATTGATTACTATCTTTTATCTTTTGAAGGTCACCTGGAAGTTGTTGCCTTACTGATTAATCATGGTGCAGAAGTGACTTGTAAAGACAAGAAGGGTTACACCCCACTTCATGCAGCTGCATCCAATGGGCAGATTAACATTGTGAAACAACTCCTTAACCTGGGGGTGGAGGTATGTGGTAATGTGCTCTTTATTTCTATTTAGAGATAGTCTTGTCTTCTTTCTTATGGATGCTGCTAAAGACAGTGACTTCTAAACAAAAGGGGTCTCATTTTCCAGACCACCTCATGCTTCATGTGGTTTATTGGTTCAAGAGTCAGGCCATATTCTGTGTTAAAGAAAAGCTGATATGGATAGTAAATTGCAGGCCACCTTGCTGAAGGAATCAGGAGATATATCCTGTTCCTGCAGAAGAAGATGGAGTATTGAAATTTTCCTTGGGTCAGCATTTCCTTTGATACAGTGAATGGCTGTTCTCAATGTATACACTGAGTACTTTACTAAACAGCAGCTCAGGCTGTTCCAGTTTACAGACCTGTATTTCCTCTGTAGCTGATAGATTGTTTTCACTCTGGAAAATAACTTATTTTTTCATGGCACAGACTTCTTGTTATTGCCAATTCCTCAAAGCAGTGGTGAGATGACCAGAGGAGCCTGATCAGACAGTTAATCATAATAAAGACATTGCTTTTGTCATGGTATTTTCAGCTGACTTGACCTGCCAGAAAATTATCAGAAGTTCATGTTCACAGGCTGTTGGCTGTGAAGGGGAATAGCTGTTTCCTGTTATTAACAGTGCTATGCTAATAAGTTCCTTTAAGTTCCACATTCTCCACCAGTGGGGATATGGTCTTAGAGACGCCTGTGTTTCATGGAAGGCTGTTATGCCATGCCCGAGTCTTTTGTGCAATCTGTCTTGTCCTGTTTTACAGAACAGCAGTTGAATACTAAGTTGGTCATCAAGAAGTAACATAATCTTAATTACATCTTTATAATGCTGAGCTACTGAAAGTGGTTTCTTATTGAAGTGTAAATATCTGTGCACTTTCACATTGCTTTCACTCAGATACCCCCACTCCCTATCCAAAATAAAACTGTAAACAGCTGTTATGCCTGGTTCTGTTCACAAAAACTCAATAGTCACTGTTGTAATCTTTTTAAATATAAAGATTGTGAGCTTTTTATTCGTCCTGCTTTTCCACTTACATTGAAGATCTTTCGAGCTTGTTAGGAATTTTGTCATCAATGTCATCATTACATAGTCCTGCTATCAGCTTTAAGCTTTACACTGGTTTTAGAAATTGTCAGTAGGATAAAAAGTTAATAATAGGAAAGGTGAAGCATTCCAAGAGAAGCTGTCTGGGAGTATAATTTGTCAATGAAATGTGCTGGTGAGAACTATGCCCTATGACAGTTCAGGCCTCCAGCTATTTCCATTTGCAGCGTGTGATGCATTACGTAAATGCTAAGCTGATGTCTGTAATTTTAACTATGTCTCCTTGTCTCATTTTAGATTGATGAGATGAACATCTATGGAAATACTGCACTTCACATTGCCTGTTACAATGGTCAGGACTCTGTTGTTAATGAGCTGATTGACTATGGTGCTAATGTAAATCAGCCTAATAACAATGGATTCACCCCCTTGCATTTTGCTGCTGCCTCCACTCATGGAGCACTGTGTCTTGAACTACTCGTGAATAATGGGGCAGATGTTAATATTCAGGTAAAATTTGAATACCAGCTTTACAGTTTTACTTAGCCTATTTTGCATATCTCAGGAGGAAATTGTAACAACAGCTACACCATGGCTTTAAATCCTTGATGGAATTGGAGTGATGCTGAGAATGTTGATCATGAACTGTTTGGGTGAGATTATATCCCAGCTGAGGAGCTTGCAGTGCCTTGATAAATACAATGAGAGCTCTAAACTCTAGGCCAACACTTTTGTGAAGGCATGAAAAAGTACTAAAATATAGTCCCAAGAGCTCTGTCAAACTGTTATCTCAGGGAATGGTGCTAAGTCAAATAACTATTCCTGTTTAGTGTTTTACTTCCCCATATAATATAGATTTAATTAAACCTGACTCCAAAAAGTTCCATTTCTGGGGTTGCTTGTTACCTCCTTTAGAGCCCCAGTTTACAAAGTCTGATGCTGCTTAGAATATCTGAATATTTTTGAAGGCACAGCTTACACATCTTGATGAAGCTGAAAGGAACTTGCTGTTATCCAACAGAGGGTACTGGTATAAGTATTAGAAAACTTGAGGTCTTCTGAGTTCATACAAGATTTTGACCACTTTTGTTAAAAATTTTTGTATTTGTTTCCCATCTATGAAACTGGCATTTAACTTCCAGCATTTAAGATCAGTGAATAGCAAGTGCACTGTTTAAACTCAAAATTATTAAGAAGAAGTTAGGGATTGTGCTTGCCAATGAAGGTGCCAATAAACCATGCCAATTAACATAAGTGATGTGAGTGGAGGCCCTCCCATCTGTTTTCTCATTGCTCAGATTTCCTGGTCTGTTTCTTTCTGTAAAACCCAAAACATTGCTCTGTACTCACTGTACCTTTGCTTTCATAAGCCTTCACATGCTACAGCAGTGCTGTGTTTCATTCCTGGCAGAGTAAGGATGGGAAGAGCCCCCTGCACATGACAGCTGTCCACGGGAGGTTCACGCGCTCGCAGACCCTCATCCAGAACGGTGAGTTCTGTGAGCCCCTGGAGTGGCTCTCCAAGAGATCAGGCGTGTCCACTGTCGCAATTTTCAGTTCTTCTGGCCCAGAGGGCAGCTCCATGACCTTCTGCCTTTGAGCTGAGCTGACTGCCCTCATTCCATCCTGCCATCACAACCTGAGGTTTTGGTTGTTGACAAAATTCCGTCTTCCAGCTGACAGTGGTCCAGATGATCTACTGAGATTCTTAGCCTGAAAGCAAGAGTTCAGAGGTGTATTCAGGTCTTTATTCTGCTGAGAAGGATGCACCATTTTCTAGTTGTTGGGAGCCCTGGTGTCCTTAGAGCTCAAACCATTTTTTCTGCTCTGCACTCCGCAGCCGTGCTTTTCTCACCATCCCTTGCCACTTCTCCATGAAGTGTTGAATATGTACTCAGCAGGGAGGAGCAGTACTGCCTTGTTTGTTCTGGCACAGCCAGGATTCCTGATTATCAGTCATTTTTCGGGCATCTTTTTTTGTCCAAGAATACTATAGAATATAGCAATATTTCTTGTTGGAGATCTGGCAGAGGCCTATTTCTGAATGACAGAGGTTGCTATTACTGATTCTTTACTTAAGCTTCCCAGTTTGGGCCACTGCCTGAGACAGGATAGTCTGGGCTTTGTTCATTGGCTATGTTGTTTTGGTTTTTTTCCAAAATCCCAATTTGGAATTGAGGTGTGAAATGTTGGAGATGATTGAACAATTGTGCTTTAAATGTAATGACACGTTTAAACAAGATTGTGTTTTAAAATGGAGGTCTCCAGTAGATCATGCTTCTTTCAGGTCATCATGCAAATTGTTATCTGTCTCCTGGGAATGAAAAAAAAAGTAATAATAAAAGGGAGTTGGGGCAAAAGGCTCAGGCTTAGAGCCATTGTTTGCTCACTGTTGGATTTGTGTGTGAAAGGACTGGCAGTTCTTCATCTGCCCTTCATGCCTCTCTACTCTTCTTCCACTTACTTGAGTTTCACTTCTTTCTTTCTTGGTTTTCTGCCCCTCTAATTTTAGTGTTGTACACAGATCTCATTGCAAGTGACTTTATGCCTCATTGCCATGGGATCCTGGGGAAGAGAGAAATGTCAGTGATTTAAAGCAATAGAGTTTCATTCTGCAGTACTTAATGAGTTGGCTAACTGTGTCTCAATTTCTGGTTGCTGTCTCTAGCAGCTTGTAGAGGAAGAATGGATTACCTTAAAATTGGAAAACTGCAAGTGGGATACCTTTATTGAAAAATGAGGGAAAAAAATGCTTGGGAATGTTAATAGGTCAGCCAAAGTGGGCAATATCTTGCACAGATTTCTCAAGAGTAAAAGAAGCTGGAACATCACAGTTCTCTTCTACAGCAGTTTAATAGGCTTTGTGAACATAACACAGTCCTCTGACTTTTCCATGTGCAGTTTCTGTTTGTGGACCTCCTCTGGTGGATGCCCTACCCCAGGGAACTTGTTCAAGCATTTCACTGACCTTTGATTGCCATTAAAAACTTAGAAATTAGAACAGTTGGTAGGAACCTTAAATATCATCTAGTTGTAGCCTGTCTGCCATGGGGAGGGCATGCCTTGTACTAGATCAGGTTTCTCAGAGCCTCATCCAGCCTGTCCTTGAACACTTCCAGGAATTGGGAATCCACAGCTTCTCAGGGCATGTTGTCTAGTGCTTTACTAGAACTCTTCCTGTTGCAATTAAGCCCTGTTATCACCTGAGAATAGTGGACATGCAGCAAATATTACCATATCCTGATGTTAGCAAGACTTCTGACATGCTTTCAGGAAGCATTCTCACAGCAAAACACCAGAGTATTAAAATACTACAGTGCTAGTGCATAACTGGTTGTAAAACTACACTCAGAGATTAGTAATAAATGTATTGTTGTTGAAATGGAAGGTGTAGTGAGGGAGTTTTCAGTTTCCCTTCTGGGTCTGGAACTATCCAGTATTTTCATTAAATGCTTGGATAATGGAATAGAAATTGTGCTTTTAACATTTGGAGAAAAAAAATGTAGTTGGGAGAGACTTAGTTTGGCAGAAGGTGGAGTCAGAATGAAAAATGATCCTGTAGAACTGGAGACAGAGGTTATAATGCAAGTGAAGCAAAAGAAAAATCACCCACAGAGGCAGGAGTATCAGCTGAACAAGTTCAGAATGGCAACAGCCAGGTGGGTGGCAGTCCCTCCAGAAGGGATCTGGAGCTTGTAGAGGATCAGAAGGCTGTTGACCACAAGTCAGCAGTGCTGTGGTGCTTAAAGAAATGGATAATGGATGTCCATGGTGCTGTGCAATGTCCAGGAATGCACAGATAGGAGTGTAGCCAGCAGGCATGAAGTAATCCTGTTTGCTTGGCTCAGCACTGGGAGATGTTAGCTGCAGTACTGGTTTTGGCTTTTGCTTCCACAAGGATGCAGGCCAGCTGGAGAGGACTGGGGGAGAGAGAGAACAGTTGGAGTGCAGTAAACCTGACTGGCAAGGAGAGACTGAAAAAGTTACAGTTCTTGGTCCAGAAAGAAAACAGGGACTTGTCTGTATCTATCTAAAGAAATAATCCATTTTTCCTGCTTATGTGAATAAAACACAAGATGCCAGGTTTAAATTGCAGAAGGAAAAGTTCTACAATAAGCACTGTTGGTTGTTCTTTTTTAAGACACACAAAAAGCACACAGCCCATTTGTTTGCAGTGTGTTCCTGATGGCCTCTGGAGTGAACTCTAATTTACACTGTTGTACAGATAAGGCTGAGTGGCAATGCCTTTACAAATGAGGGTGCAGTTTCAGCAGATTATTTTGTAGTTTATTTCAGGGCACCCATTTGTACCTTTAGATAGGTAGCAAATCCAAATCATGTACTTGACCCTTATACATCATCCCATTCCCACCACTGCAGGTGGAGAGGGAGGTGCAAGTGCTGCTGCCAGACCATGGCTGAGAGCTGAGAGCTTGCTGTGTGCTGGTCCTTCTCTGGGAAATTCGGTGTCTCTGTGGCAGGAGAG
This sequence comes from Setophaga petechia, assembly GCA_024362935.1. Lineage (NCBI taxonomy): Eukaryota > Metazoa > Chordata > Aves > Passeriformes > Parulidae > Setophaga > Setophaga petechia. Next base: position 28,083,406 of record JANCRA010000005.1, read on the forward strand.
CAGCTAGGGGCTGCTCATGGTGCTGAGACAAACAGCACTTGTGGTCCCTGGTTCATGGTGAACTTTTCAGTGTTAATCTGTATGAAAATCTCTTCTGCAGGAGGGGAAATTGACTGTGTAGATAAGGATGGTAACACCCCTCTGCACGTGGCTGCAAGATACGGGCACGAGCTTTTGATCAACACCCTCATAACCAGCGGAGCCGACACTGCCAAGTAGGTGCCTCAAGTGGAGCTGTTTGCAAGGATCAAGTGTCGTGTCCAATGCCTGGAAACACAACTGCTTCTGAAGTGGGAAGGTTAAAACTGACAAGCATAATTGTACTGTACTTCAGTGGGTGACATGAGACTAAAATATGAACAATTGGGAAGTGTGCAGGGAAAGCAAACTCTGCTCAGTTCCTGTTGTGCCCGCTTGCGTGAGTACAAGCACTGCTTCTTCTCCCTGAGGCATTGATGTGGGACAGTGGTGGTAATGTACATGAAGTAGGGATGTGTGTACACACACAGAGTGCTTGAGTATTTTTTAGTTATGCTCAAGTTCCTAGGGTCTGATAAAAGGTGTATAAACACAGGGGTGTGAGATCAGGGTAATGCAGTGCCACGAGGGATATCTGTACCAGGTGTTTCAGAGCAGCATCTGATTTTGTGAATGCAAGGTTTTAGAAATTACCTCCACATGTCTCTGAAATATAATTTTCTCTTCTACATAGAGCCTGACATAGAAATCAGGGACTTCTCTTGACTTACCTAGTTAGGAAACCCTGCTTTCAAATGCAAATGACTGGTTTGAATTTGGGAGAGAATTGCAGCTCTCAGTATTTTGAGTATTTTGTTTATTTGCTTGGTGGTGTTCATGCAAGTGGCACATTTGCCCATTCTTGTTTGCTAAGTACAAACTGTCACCCTACAAACTCAGAAGGTGGAACAGATCTTCAATTGGCATGGATAATGCAATTCCACAGGTTTCAGGTGGTGTCACTGGGTTTTATTAATACAGCCAGCATGAAGATCTTGGCATCTTAACAGAAATGTAGGTTTTTCCTCTCTCCTTCTCCAGTACAGTCATTCACTGTCTGTTATCTTGAGGTTTTAAGGGAAAATGAGATGCACTGGGATAGCCCACTCCACTCTTGGAATCAGGGTTATCCAGTTAGAAATTTCTATTTCACAGCTGGGTAACTGGAACATTGATCAAATAAAATGCTTTTTCCAGCAGCAGAAATAAGTGAAATAAGAAATTGGCTCAGATACCAGGCAGATGGAAATGATGCTACTGCCTGTGCTAAATGTGCTTTCAATATGTGCTGCATGTAAATAACTCTGGGTGAGCTCCCCAAATAGGTTTAGGAAAGAAAATTCTGCAGCACTGTTCACAACAAATGCAGACAGCTCAGCCAGGCTTAGAGGCAGTGCACTGCAGGGGAAAGTGTGCAAGTGATGGGAGGAACCAGTGTGAACAGCAGTGCAGAAGTGGGACACTGGCTAGCAAATGTGCAGATAGGGGATTTCAGTGGAAACCAGCCAAAACATCTGCTGGGTGGAAATCTTGACCAAAAAGATGAATAATATTGTGTTAGATAACTAGGGGGAGGAGGAGGCAGAGGGAAGTGAATGTAGGGAGAAACAGCAATATGGAATGTTCAATGTTCCCTTAAATAAGTGAATCCATGGCTAGAAAATGCAACCTGTTTCTACAGATGCAGCAGCTCAGTGGAGCTTTCAATGCTTTCTTCAAAGAACAGGCTGTCAGATCATGTCTTAATAGATTTACCTGAAGATATAGATGCTGCTAATAGCAAAATTCAAATCTGTACAGCAGCACAAGTCAGTGTAGTGAAGCAGCAAGGAGGACATGTGAAGACAGAGAAAGAATGGGCCTGTGGATTCAGGAAATAATAAATTTTTCAAAAACAAACCCAAATTAGTTAAATACATTCATGTATAAAATCTTGGAGAGAGCACAATATATTTATAAACATCCACATTAATTATTGTCTTAAGCTTCCTAAGTAATTATGATCTATGGTGTCTAGAAAGACAAGATCCTTTGTCTTTGGGTCTGTATCTGAAATCCTCTCCCATGAGATGATCATACTCTCCCATCCACCAATTGTCTCACAGAAGTGAAGGACTGATAGGAATGCATCTGCTATTGTTCTGGAGTTTGTAATTTAGAAAAAAAAATCTGCTGGAGCAGGCAGTAGATGATAATCTTGTCAAGCTAGTTGTTTTCAGAGGCTCCATGTTTATGTGCACTTGGAGAACTGCCAGCAGGATAATATTTCTGGAATAACAAGATGCTTTGCACAAAACAATGCTGAATGAAAGACACCAAGATGTCCAGACCCAAAAGTATTCTAAGACAGTGAGCTGTGGCATGCCTAGAGACTGAACTGGCATGATTTCCTGATATTAATTAAAGTTGCTGAGTGCTCAACTTGTTTAAAAACTCCATGTTTGCCTGATATGGAATTAGACTAATGATAAACAGGCTCAATCTAAAGGCACCCTTTCTTTTCTTACCCATCATGTCTGCTCTGAAAGTTTATTGTGTGATTGAAAAGAGGGAGGAAAAAGTAAAAGGGGAGGTGAGGAAAGTAGCTGGAGCAAATAGGAAAATTAGAGTATTAGTTCTTAGGCTGTGGAAGAAAACTGTGACTGGGCAGCCTAAAGGAAAGGGTGAAGAGTCATCTGCAAGAAAAAAAAGAAAGGGGAAAAAAAAGGCCAAAAAAGATTCAGAAATAATATAGAGAAGATTTTGGCATTTACATTTCCCTCAGAATGGCAGTTGCTGTATGTGTAGTTGGTGCAGAAATTTGTGGCTCAGTGGGCAATTGACTCCAAGCAGTATCTGCTCTCTTACTTCCTCTCCTACCTTGGCTTTGCCTGGAATTTTTGCAAACCATCCTGCCACATTCTGTTCAAAGCAAAATGCCAAGATTTTGCTGCATCAGAATATTTTTAACTCTCAAGAAGGCTGTTAAGGAAATACAGATAAAAATAATGGCAGGCACGAAGAAAGAATCTTCCTAGAAAAGCATGAGAAAATGTTGCCTTTCTGGAAGGAGCTTTTGATGTGCTGTGTGTGCATGTAACCTGCATTTTCTCACGAGGCTGTGTTCCCTTTCAGGTGTGGGATCCACAACATGTTCCCTTTACACTTAGCAGCACTGAATGCCCACTCAGACTGCTGCAGGAAATTGTTGTCCTCGGGTGAGTAAATCCCCCAGTGTCCCTGGAACTCCAGCAGTGTTTGTCTCTGCTGCTTGCAGCCCCTTTCCATGCTTTGTTGTGAATTATTCTAATGAAAGTGCTGCTGTGTTGGGCTGTGTGGGGCAGTGCACCAGAGCATGCAAGGCTTTCCCAAAGCCATGCTGGTACTTCCTGTGTTGTTCATGCCCAAAGCTCTTTTCTCCCAGCAGGTTCAGAGAGTTTAGGCTCTGGGGAGGGAGGGAATTTAGAACCCCTTTCCAAACTGTAGGAATGTGAGATCCTGTTTTGCTTTGGGGATTCTCCCCCTTGCCCACCAAAGGAGTAATTCTGAAATGATCTCCTTGGGGTCTGCACTGGCACAGGTATTTACATCTCACTGATGATGATGTATTTTGCATGCAGCTAAAGTGTGTTTCTGAATCTGTAGTTAAGGACTTAGGCTGGCCAAAGCTCTGGAAGAATGAGAGGGAAAATGGGTGGAAGTGTAGTGTCAACAGAACAGGCTTGGGATCCTCACCAGAGCCCAAAGCAAAGGAGCCAGAGCTTGCTTATGCAACCATTTCAAAAGAGTCAGTAATCAGTGGCCAAATCCCAAATTCTGCTTTTTCCAGGCAAGAGTTCCCATGAGTTAAAAAATCCTGACCCAGATCATATGAGTTTTCTAGAAAATTCCTTCATTACTTCACATGTAAAATGTCCTACAACTACTTTTCCCTCTTAACTCAAGTCCTGTAGGGTATAAAAGAAACGTGAAAAATGATAATTACATACCCTATTATGTTGAGACTTGGTGTGCTCTGGCCTTGACCACTAGATAGGAAGAGAAACCACTGTGGGTGAGCAGAGTTAGCACTGTCAGGGTGCAACCTTTGGCCTCGTGCATCTTGATGAATATCCCCACATGCTGCTGGAAGCCTCTTCCCAATCTGACAACCACATGCCATGAAAACAGTCCCAGTTCATGTTTAGGCTGACTCTGTGGTCCTTCCCCATGTCTCCATGTTCTCTGTCTTCCTGTCCTGCTGTCTCAGCCTCCCAAACACCCGTCACAGGCTGCAGCCAGGGGTGTGGAGGAGCTGGATGTGGAAACAGGCGCCCGTCACCGTCACAGCTCCTCTTGTAGCACTGCCAGCGCCAGCAGCTGCTCGCCGTCCCCGTGCCAGCCTCTCTGACTGTGCCTTGCCTTCTGCTTTCTTCCCAACTAACTGATTTTTCTGTCTCTGCGATGTTTCTTGTGGTTTAACTAGGACAAAAGTATAGCATAGTGTCCTTGTTTAGTAATGAGCACGTGCTGTCTGCAGGCTTTGACATAGACACCCCCGACAGCTTCGGGAGAACGTGCCTGCACGCGGCCGCTGCCGGAGGGTGAGTACCTGCACTCGGGCTGCTCCAAGGCTTCTTGGGGCACATTTGGGGCCAGCCAGCTCGGCTGTGCTGTCCACAGAGGAGTTTATTGCTGTGCAAGGCAGTCTGATGCCATAGTTTGTGTCATTTTAGGCTCTCTTTTGCCCCTGCCCTTGTGTAGGGTGAGCTGGGTTGATTTGAAGCATGCGTTTCAGGCAGAGGGGAAAACTCTTCCTTTTCATGCCTCTGAGAAGGCTGTTTCAGGCTGTCAACAGTCACCAAGGGCCAGCAGTCTCCAGGAAAGCATTATTCCCTAGGGAACACTGGTGAGGAGCAGGAGCTGGAGCTCCTGGCATGCTGCTGACAGGAGAGTTATTCCTGGCCTCCATCTCTGGAGCATGTCCTTGTCCAAAAATGCAGCTGTGCAGCAGTGCCCATCAGGTTGCAGCCTTGGAGTCCAAATGTAGTTCATCTCCCTCTCTCCCATTGTTCAGGTGCAATAAGTTTCTAAAAGAAAAAGCAACGAACCAAAGCAACAACAAAATAATAACCACAACCAAACCCACAGCCTCCAAATTAGAAAGTGAGAAGGCTGCCCCTCTCTCAGGGTGATGTGTTCCTGAAAAGTGGTGGAAGGGCAGAAAAGTGAAATCGAAGTGGAAATTGAAATGCTTCAATTTAAGATGTAAATGTAGCATCCAGTTATTTTAAATATTTCCAGATAATCCAGTCAGTGAAGTGTTGAGAGGTTAATCTAGCAAAAGGACACAATGTTTGGCAAGCATTGAGTTTTGACTCTTCTGTTTGAGTACTTTACGGCTCAGAAGACTGCTGAAATGGAGCCTTGGCTACAGCCCTTGGATTCTCTGTGGTTATAACAAGCAGAAATGCTCATCCAAGGCAAATACTTAGCAGTCATTCTGGAAGTTGCTTTTTCTTCTCAGTGGACCAAAATCTGTATCACAAAGTTTTTGTTTCTGAGGGGGAAAAAACCCAAACCCTAATAAAATTGATCCAAATATTGGCTTTATTATTGTTTTGGTATTATTCATCTTGATACTTCTTTCACTTTAGTGTAAGAGGTATGACAGTTACTTGGATGGAGATTATTTTAATATAGTTCAGATGCTACCTCTTTGATAAGGCTGCACCCCAGAAGGATACTAAAAACATCCTGGAAGTCATAAAGAGAAGGAGAGGCTTCAATAAGAAGCAAAAGTGACTTGTGAAAATAAACCATATTTTCCCAGTGGTTTATTATGATTGTCATCACTAGCAAGTGTTTTTATTTTTAGTGCATTGTGGTGAGTGTTCCATAGTTATTTTATGCAACAGCAATTTGGAGTTGGGATCGACATACACCAAAATATTGCGTTTTTGCACCCAGGCCCTTTTTTTTTCTGTAGCTGGATATCTACAAAAGCCATTGGTGTATTTCCTGACACAGGCCTCTTACTGCCATCACCAATTAATGGGAGTGGCATGGGTGCTAGGGGAAGAATTTCAAAGGTCTGCTCATCTGATTGTGAGCACAAGTGATGCCCCTGTGAAAGACAAGCAGTCTTGGAAAGTGCTGCACTACTTTGTCATTTTCTGGCTTGGAGTCCTACATTTATTTTCTTGAGTTACAAAAGATCTCAGAATGCAGCTGGTTTGTTTTCTGTTAAAAGCTACCTGGCTTTAAACAGGACAAAGAAACAGCCAGGATGTGGTAAATTCTCCTCCACTTTTATAAATGCAGTGTTGATGTGACAATCCCTATAATAGCCACACCCCTTTGCTAACAAAGCACTTGGAGATGGGCTTAAATCCATCAATAGTCAACAAATCATATCAGAATATACCTGCAAGTGATTCTTGTGATTATATTTCATTAAATAAACAGGATTTGAGCAAAGTGCTTACTGTTGAATGCTCTGCTGAGTGGGGGTGGATTTCGTTAAATGTCACCTCTTCATTATTAGACTGGCATTTCATAAGCTAGCAACAGCTTTATTTTAAAGTTCCCTTATAAAATACCAGGTCAGAATGGGTGCACTACAGTACAGCTGCCATTGAAAATTTCCAAACATACTGATCACATTTACTGTGCTCTCTTTGGAAAATGTATTATTTTCTTCTGCAGAAGAGAAGATTGAGGTTTTCTAGTGAAAAAGAAAATAAATTATATTTAGAGCTTCACTTTCTGTCTGATTGAATTTTATGTTATAGTTTTTGCACAGCAAATAATACAAAAATAACTTTTTCTTTTTGGGGGACAGGAGGAAATGCAGGTGTAAGCTTCTGTTTTATTCACGTTTTGTTTCCTTTACTTCTCTTTCCAGTAATGTAGAATGTATAAAACTCTTGCAAAGCAGTGGAGCAGATTTTAATAAGAAGGACAAATGTGGAAGGTAGGTAAATTACAAAGCTCTTTTAAAAAAGAAAGAATCTATCAGGCAAGGAAGAAAGGCCGCCTCAGACTGAAAATCATATGTTCTATAAAAAATGGCAGCAAAATCAGGTAGTTTGGCCTTCTCTGCAGAACCCTTGCTGCTGCAGTTTCATGCCAGCCACACAGGTGCAGGCTTCATTAAATCCATGAAAGCTATCCCACCCCCTTGAGTTTTTCTTTTTAAAAATATCACAGCTTTTCTTTTTTCCTTACTGCCTAAATTCTTGTGCTGGTGTTCCCAAGACAGCACCTGGGCTATGATGGCAGGAGAGCTGCCATTGGATGTGTTTCCTGGAGGGTTTCCCCCCACAGAAAGCGTTGCTATGGGTGTTGCTATGCCAGCTGAACAAGATGCTGTGATGGACACGGTGCTGTGCCCTGCCTCCCAGCAGGGAGAGGGAGCGTGTCTGCAGAGCCACAGCAGAGGCTCTCACAGGCTTCAGGCTGTTTGCAAGACACAGATTGATGCTCTGTATCCTGTTAGGCTTCGTAGCAGTGCCAGAACTTCCTATTAATGCAATATTTTGTTAAATTTCCATAAATTACAGTGCTGATATTGACTGCTGGAAATCTGTAGGAACGCAGCAATGAAGATTTATCTTTATCCTCCTCAGTACATGTTGGACTATGAGCTAACAAATTGCCACTTATGTTCCAGGACACCTTTGCACTATGCAGCTGCAAATTGTCATTTCCACTGCATTGAGACCCTGGTGACAACAGGAGCCAATATTAATGAAACAGACGACTGGGGACGCACCCCTTTGCACTACGCTGCTGCTTCTGACATGGACAGAAAGTAAGAGACCTCTGGGGAACTCCTGCCTCAAGTGTTTCACTAAACCAGGGTCATTTTAGTCTCTTCATGGTGCTCTGCTGTTTGAGCCAAAAGAATGATCCCACTAGCACAGGAATTTCTCTCAGATGTGTGCATAGCTCCACAGTGAGTTGCTGTGCCTGGAAGCCAAGCCCCCAGATGATGTGGCATTTCAGCTCCATGGTTTACCTCTGGAGGAGGACACAGTTCTGCAGCCAGCCTGCCCTACAGAACTATTTTCACAGTGTTGTGTCCTCTGATTTCCTCTCTGTGGTTTCCTCACAAGATTAAGCTCAGAGAATTTTCTACATTTGCTTTGCAAGTCCATCAGAAGGGATAGAGCAAGAGACAGCAGGAGGAGAGGTTTTCTGAGGGGGACTGCAGTTGCAGACAGACATTTGGCATTTTGACAGATTCATGGGAAGGGTGGGATGGATCTAACCATCAGTCTCACTCCACTGTCAGAGCAGATAAAAATGTTCACCCTGTCCAAACAGGTTGCCTTTTTAGAGAGATGTCTGAGGAACAGCCTTTGTCAGAACGCAGTGGTGTTCTTGTGAGAAGGGGGGGAAACAGCTGCAAAACTTAGAAATGCTGTGTTTACTGACTGCAATTTTAATTCCCAGATAGTTGAACATTCTGCCAGTCTCTTCCTTATAACATACTGTATAAACCAGACTCAATTATCCTGTTAGTTCTCTCTTAAAACTGTTAGCAAACTGTATTTATTTTAGGTCATCCTATGTTTTTCTGTCTCACAGTGTCTCTAGACACTAAGGATCTAGTTTTTGCTTTCTTGTATAGTGAGGTGTGGTGAAAGTACAGCTGCATCTCTCCCAGCAGAGCTCCACCTCAGTGCCACGGCAGGGGAAGTCTGGTTTAACTTTATGGCAGAGTTCTGAGTGCCACATCAGAGCCTCGAGAGCTTCTTCATAATTTTCTGTGATAGTGCTGATATAAAAAATGTCTTCCCCATCCCCCTCAACAGTGCTGGGGAGAAGGAGGCAGAGTCATCAGAGGTCTGTGCTTGGCATGAAAACCACTGTAAGCTTGTAGGAAGGCTTTCACCACTGCCTGTTTCTAATTCTGTCCTACCAGGGTGAGGTGTTACTTGGGGGGGGGGGTTGAGAATGATGATTCAGTGTGTGTTTTTCAGCTTTTGATTCTTGGTAGGTGAGGTTCCTGCATTTAAACAGGCTCTTGGTTAACTTCAGGATGTTTCTACTTTTATCCCTCATTTTTAAAAAAAAGCTTTTTTTAGTCACATCCTGAACTTTGGAAGAAGTATATGGCTTTTATTTGTCCTCGCAGTCCAAACCTAAATTGATTCTGATGTGGTGATGCTGTCTTCTCATTAAATTTTTCAGTTTGAGGTGTTCTGGAAGAAACCTTATTACATAGATCAAATGCTATTTGCAGACCATGATTTTATAGGTCAGCAAATCTTTTTTTTTTTTCCTGCTGAATGTCAAAAAACTTGCAAGGTCAGGCAATCTCATTCCAAAGAATATTCATCATTAACTCTGGATGTGGGTAGTTAATGAGCAGGGAGAAGAACCTGACTGAGATCACACAGTGTTGCCAAGATATTTGACAGGAAGTGAGGCCAGTCAGCTAATGCAGGCTTGAGACAGTGATTCAGTATCAGTGATTAAAGTTGCTCTAAATCCTAAATGCTAGAGAAGAACCAGCAGCTTACTGCAGGAGAAAGCAAAGTGTAGTAATCCTGAGTTACTCTCTGGAAAGGAAGAACATTGCTGTGGTTGAAACAGGATTGTAGAAAATGTCGGTCAAACTGTACCTGATAGAAACCAGAATTAAAAACTATTTTTCTTCTGGCATTGACCTGTGGGACAATAAACTGCCACACTGTGGTTGTCTTCCCAGCTTTGAAAACTTACTACCTGCAGACCCATGCAGTGCACTCAGTTAACTCAGTATGATCCTCACTGCTGGCTGGAGGAAGTCAGCTCCTTGAAGAGGAGGTTGGGGGTGGGTAGCAGACTGCTCTGAAATCACCAGTGTGGTATTTTGAGAATAAGTTGCATTTTTCTGTCCTCTGTGCTAAGAAGAAAGAATATTTTAGGTAACTCCCATGAAAATGCTGAAGAACTTGAAAGAGCCACTGAGATGAAGGAAAAAGAAGCTGCATTGTAAGTTTGGTATCACAAATGCAGTCAGACTTCATTCCTGGAGAATGCCATGGCTTTGGCTTGCAGCCTTACACTCTGCTCTTGCTTGTTCTTTGCTCTGCTAAAAACAATGCTTGGCTTTAATGAGGGCTAACCTAAAGGAAAATGTTCCACTCCTTTCTCTGTGCACATATTCCCTGGTATTTCTGTTTCTGTGCTTGTTGCTGTTTCTTATGGAAGATGTACAGCTTCAGTAATTTTATAATTCTTTAATATCACGTGCTTTAGTGTCACGCAGTGTATTCAGTGTCTTGCACAGTCTGTATGTTGCAAAAAGAAGTAGACAGTGGCTTTCTCAATGCATTCACCTGGATTAACATTTTCATCTATCTGCTTAATGTTTTTTTTTTAAATCCCCTTTATGATATAATGGCCTTACATTCACTCCAGATTTCAGGCTAGGCAAGGAAGTAATAATAACAAAATGGCAGTATCTTGATGGTACAAGAGAAAATGGCCAGAGCTAGAAAGAGCAAAAGGGATCTTTTGAAAAACATTATTTAAAAAAAAGCCAATGAAGAGAATATATTAATGTAACTTAGTTAAATATTTTTTTCTCCAGCCTGCCCTAATGCATGTTTGGAGACTGATGGTTTGATATCTGAGTTTTTGCGTGAGGGGTGGCAGTTCTAGGCTGTTTATGTCATGTGTGCAGAACCTTTCAAGTTTTGTAACAGAAAATCAATTTTGTAATCTAGAGTAGCCCCAAGAGTTAGGTTGAAGATCTTTTCCATGAAGTTGATCTTCAAAGAGGAGTGGGGATTTTCTGTTTAAAAACATGGTGAATGTGAGGAGCTGTTGGTGAGAAGTGATTTGCTGCTCGAAGTACAGGATTCACTGCCAGATTTCAGTGCCACTTCCAGCTGCAGCGAGGGATGAGCCTGTTAAACCTTGTGAGCCCACATTTACCCCAGTGAATTGTCCACAGGTGTCTCGAGTTCCTTCTCCAGAACGATGCCAACCCCTCCATCCAGGACAAGGAGGGCTACAACACCGTGCATTACGCGGCTGCCTACGGGCACCGGCAGTGCCTGGAGCTGGTGAGTGCTCGCCTTGGGGCTTCCCTGCCTGCTGACAGGGAATGTGCCTGCCCCCCATGGCTACTACTGGAGCTCTTTGGATAATAAGAAAAATGTGGAAACCTGCAATATGGGGCAGTAAACCCAAATATTTGCACCCAGATGTATCTTAAGAATATGTTTATCTTGATAATCAAGTCCTTATTCAACAACCTGGTGCTTAAAGGTTGTCTTTGAGTGGAGTTTATGTATGCACAAATTAATTTTAAGTGTGATCAAAATATTCCCAGTGTATGTCTAAGTGCCAGGAGTAAGGGACAGTTCCTGGTGAATGGCAGTAAATGTGCCTGATCCACCTGGCCCTTTATCTGACCTGCATACTGAGGGAGTAAATAACTTCTGCTTCATACCTGCAGTTTCTTTTTTGTCTCTGGCAAAACAATGGCAACATTGATAAAATTACCATAATCAAGATCAACCTTATATGCAAAGCAGCTGAGAATTCTGGTTTTTTTTGGTTTTTTGGTTTTTTTTTTAATTTTTAATGTTTTTTTGTTATTCCTTTTTTAATATTCTGGGTCTGAGTGATTAGCAATTCCATCTTCTAAGATGCCAACAATTTTTAGCCAAACGTATTTGGGAGATGTATAGAATGGATTTATAGATGTATCTGACTTGTTTAAGTGTCATGAAGGTGAGAGTTAACTGCTTGATATACAGGATGATCCAAAATTATATATATGTGTAATATATATTACATGTATTATTACTATATACATTATATATGCTATATAATAGGTAGTATATATTACATATAAATTGACTTTAATTGCTTCCAAAAAACTAAGCTCCAACTTGAAAATTGTATAGATATTCATGCTTTTGTGAGAACACTGTGTGTTGTTTAGTGTTATGTGTTGTTTGGTTCTTTCTTTGTGTGTGGAAGAGTCAAGTATTTGGTTATTGAGAAGGAGCTCTTCAGAGCACATGCTGCTTTCACACCACACTTGCCACAACAGGAAAATGCTGCAGCTGGCCTGCAGCTGGTTCCAGCAGCTTGGAAACCTGGGGCATTAGCTCTGCCAGGGCAGGCCTGGGGCAGAATTTCGGGTGGGGTGTTGAGCCTTTTTAGCTCCCACCTGCAAGCATGTGTATTTAGGACACTTTAAATAGCACTGCTCCTTGTTGCCTGTGGCAGTGAGTTTGGCCTTGCCTTCTCCTGGCACTGATCTCTGTGACTCTGCCTGTGGGGATGGAGGGGGAGCATCTTCACTGGGAATTCTCTTTCAGCCTCCCTGTGTGCTGTGAGGCACAGGCTGGGAACGGAGCACGGCCCCCTCTCTTCTCTTGTACTTATGGCTGGACACGTTTTCTGCACATCTCAGTGCAGGCAATGATCTACTGTCAAATCCTGGCATTGCTTAGGCTGGGCAGACAAAAGGAAGAGCTGGGAATGCAGTGCATGTCAGAGGTGTTGGGTTTTCCTTTAATCTGGTGTTGGATTTTCTTTTAGTCTGGTGGGCCAGAGACAGCTGTGCAGCAAGTTTTCTATATTCAGGCAGAAAAACTCAAGTTCTTCCCTGTCAGTCTTCCTGTATTTGTGACTAAAGCTGCAGTATGGAAACCCAAGGTCAAGCATCATTTACAGAGTTAGAGTCACACAGCTATTGTGTGTACAGTGGTGAAAAACAACTGCCATGAATTTCAGTCCTCTGCATGCACAGGACCAGTGTTGTGTGCTGGGGTGCCAGCCTGAAACTTTTGGGGAACCAGGATTTTTCCATTGGTGTTTGGAGGGTAACAGGCATGTCATTTTCTCTCTGGAATACAAAGGGTAAATGTGTCAGAAAGCATTTGTGCTCATCCAAGAGCAGGACCAGGATCTGTCATCTTTGCACCCACTGGCAGAAGAAGCTGACTTAGGTTTTTGTCATGAGTTACCAAGTCCTGAGTTTAACAGCTTTACATTTGCTAACTCTAACTAGTTGATACAGGCACCACCATTACACTGATTTCTTTGCTATGCTGGGATTCAGGATGGCAAAAGGGGCTGAAAGCAAAGTCAGGTGGGATTATGTAAATAAACAATTATTTTTCAATGCCATATTAGCTGTTATTTTACTATTTTATCCCCTGGGTAAATGTTTTTGTTTATTATTGATAGCTGATAAATGAAAATATCTAGGAATTATCTTGCCTAGAGCAAGACAGTTCTTTATGTGCCTAAAACCTGTTAGAGCAAAGAGTTCATATGAAATATGGAACTTTAATTGTGGTCAAAACTAAGTCAAGGTGGGTGCTGCAACAATATTCTTGTTTTTCCATGAGTAATGACTACTAGTATTTCTTTACCTACACAATACCAAACTTCAGCAAAATGTTAAGGAATTATTTTGGTGTTCCAGAATGTGTCAAGTTTATAAAATACCTTGTAAGATTATTTTTTTATTTGCCTTCCCCCCTCTCCCCCAGTTATTTAGTAGGTATTTAAAAGAGCTTTTTTCTAAATAAATGTTTACTTTTAAAAGTAAGTCCAAAGAAAAAAGTTGTAATATCCAGTGGAGTTTCTTTCACTGGGCAATTTGGTTTGTGCTTTAAGCACCACAGTTTCTTGGTGTTATAAAATATTTACATGTCTGAATGCAGTTAGGGAAGGGCTGCTTTATCTATAAAAACATATTTTCATTCTTTGACTTTTGTGTTTCCCGTGAGTCCAATACCTTGGCTGGAACTTAGCTATGTTTCTCTGTGGGGAGGTCTTGGCAGAAATAAGGGTTAAGAGTGAAAAGGTCATATCTTGGACCCAAAACAAATTTATGTTTTGTGTGTTCAACCACAGAGCTCAACAAGAGAAGCTTTTTCCTGGAGGACCTTCAGGTTGTCTGGAATATTAGTGGGGTAGTTGCCCTGCAATGAATGATGTGATGTTGCTAAAAAGAGAAGAGTTGAAGCTGATTCCTCAGCTGTCTCTCCATCTGTAGGGAGCCATTCACAAAGGCTGAATGGTGGGCATGTGTGCTTGCAAGCCACTGAAACTCCCACCTGCCTTCCTGCTTCTAGAAACAACCTCAGGTTTGTTTAGGCTGGGGCTGACTTTGCTGTTGGTAGGCAGTGACACCAGTCATCACTGTACCTGGTGTTTCAGAGCTGATCACATCACCAAACTCCTTTGGAAAAAGGAAAAGTGTTGTGGATTTTTTTACATTGAAGTGATCTCTTATCACAAGAACTTTGTTGGTGTGAAAAGAGTGGAATGTAAATTGTAATTTCACATTAGAATTCTACCCAGAGAGACAGTCAAGCACTTTGTGCTGATAAAGCCAGGTTTCTGTGCAATGCTAGGCCAAACAGAATGAAATGCCCATCTCCTCCAGTGAAATCTCTTCTCCGACTGTAAGAAACAATGGATACTTTTTCATTTAATCTGCTTTTCTCTTTATTCCATCAGCAAATGTAATTCCTTCTTTGACTAACAGAAATTGAATAGTCACAGAGGCTAAATCCTCGAAGGATGGGAGGAGAGCATGGTTAAACCAAAAGCTGTGCCCAGAAGAAAAGGCAAATAAATCCCTCTGTGTGTGTGGGGGAGCAGGGCCTGAGGGAGGTGTGTGGCCAGCACAAAGGCACACTGGGAATGGAGGGGCTGGGGAGCAACTTTACCAGAGCAGCTCTGCACTGCAAGGCAGATAAGCCATGCCTTCAAACACTTGGCTCCTTAACCTGTGGAGAAATTGCAATCACTGACTCCATAAATCTCCAGTGTGGCTGCTGCTAATTACCTGTCTCCTATCAACACAAATGTGTTCATTCATCCATCTGAGAGCAGGACCTGGTAATTACTGATGAGTGAATCACAGCAGGGCTGGGATAGGTGGTAAAAAGCTTTTATCCACATGGGGATCTGGCTCTGATGCTTGTCCAGTGGCAGCCCCTGGGCCTCCTTCTGACCCAGATCTCTTTATTCAGGGGAAACAACCTGGGTTTTCTCCTTTATAGTTGCCTGTCTGTCTCCACAACCAACACCCTCTTTCTTAAAGGGAGCATGTTGTCTGAAGCCAGGGGCAGCAGTGTTTTCTGTGATGAATTACTTTGTGTCTATGGGAGCTTTTCCATGTGGAGCAGAGAAGCACAAAGTCATTAACTTAAGTGGTTCTAAAAAAGAGGACAATTTAGGAACTTAATGTTCAAAAATAACTTTCATACATCTAATTTGTCTGTCAGTTGTAGAATCCCCCAAATCGTGGTAGACTGATTTAATTGGTTGAGTTTTGATGTCAGCATCTGTGCAATATGTACCCACTATTTAAATAATCAATGGTAGCCCATATATGCTAGATACACTGATATAAGTTAGTTTATAGAAGTCCAATTTGTCTTAGATTTTATGTTTTGGAAAGCACATAATTTGTATTCTAAAAATGTTTACTAAAAAACTAATGCTGCTTAGGAAATCAACATGGGCAGGAATTTACTGTTTGCCCTGGCACCCTGCTGGCGCTTTGCCTTGTAGGATAGAGTATTGCTTAGCATCTCTGGGGTTTATTTTCTGTCTCTCTGACACATTTTGTCTTTTTTAGTTTGTGTTTTTATTTTCCTTGGGTGGAGAAGCAAGACACTCTTTTGACAGAGAGCAGAACTTCAGGAGACATTTTTCCTTCAGTTCGGAAAGAGATCACAGACTTCTGCCATTGCCTGAAACCCTTTCTGTGTATCTGTGTGTGTGGTGTTTAAATGTTATGTGTGAAGAATATCTGGCTCCCTCAAATCTTCTGAATCCAAAGAAAAGGACATTTGATCAAGGCATATTGCATTGCATTAGAGTACTAGGCTCTCAGAAAGAGCTGAGGTCCCTGGGATTTTAGGGGTGCAGTCAGGTTTATTTATCCAAGGCAAGATGTTTGCCTGCATGAGCAAACTTTCCAACAGAAACTGTCACTGGTTGATTGGTGTTTGTAGGTTTACAAAGCAATCTCACTTCATTAAGCAAAGCCTCCCACTGTGTGTGTGTATTATGTCTCTGTTGATCTGTGTTTTGTCAGTTGAGGAGATTGGTCTTAAACATTGTCATTATTCTCCCCTCTTCCTTCCTCCCTTATGAAGTAATGTACCTGATATCTGTCCACAGTGGCTGTGGTGTCATTGCTCCAGGAGTATTTCTGCAGGGTGTGGACAGTGCAGGGATGGGGCACACAGGCTCAGGTCCATGGTTCTGTTCATGCACTGCTTGCAATGCAGTTATTGTACAGGAAAAATAAACCAAGAAACATTTTCAGATTACCATTACACTTGAGTGTTTCTGTCTTTAATTATTCTAATTCTAATTGACATTTTTAATTAGATTGGAAGCAAAACTCCCTTGGATATAGTGAGTAAATGAAAAGCAATTGCATGTTGTGTATTTTTATTTCAACTTCTTAGTATTTTGCAAATCCTTGTATTCACTCTGGTGAAGCCTGAGGAAGAAGAATCACAGCTCTTAACCAGCATGCCATGTACTTGAAGCAATTGCATGTGCACTGCTTCTGCTCCCATTGGAATTCCTTCTTCCTGCTGCTTGCAGGCTCCAGCTTTGCTCAGGGCTGTCGCTTCTCCTCAGTCAGTCTTAGGGGCACCTAAGTGCAGTGCACGTACCTGGCTGGCATGACACTTCCTAAAGTAACCTTGCATTTGGGAATGTGAAATGGAACCACACTTGGCTGTTTTCTGGAAGCTTGTGGCCAATTTTAAAGTGTTTTGGAGAAGAAGTGTAAATGACGTGGCTTCCAGCGAGCTTGAATTTAAAAAGTACTTGTGTGTGTTTCAGAGTAGAGGCTCAAATGAGAGGAGAGTAGCAAAAATAACACTGAAATGCACATTTTCAAAATTGACTGTCACTGTATTTCACCAGTCCTCAAGTTTTCTATCTAAAGAGGAAACTTCTAATAATTTCTCTAAATATAAGCCTTCCTATACCTTTTGCACACCTGTACGATTTGCAAAAGTTTATTTGGCTAAGAGAGTCCTTAAAGGAAAGTGCGAGGTTTTACAGAACCTGTGAGGTAGAATTTCTGGCCAGAAGGAAACATGATATATGTGATTTGAGTGTGAAAGTCCCAGGTTCAGATCTCTGCTCTGACTGACAAAGCAATTGGACATCTACATCCAAGGAGTAACCAACATATTATGCAGGCTGGTGCTGGGGCTGATCTCTCACTCTCATTTGGAGCTGTTCTGCATTGTTTAAATACTCCCTGGGTGACAATCACCTGTCCCTATGAGCCACTGAGTGTGGCACTCCTGTGGCTTAACATGAAATGATTTTGTATGGAGTGGAAGAGCTCCAAGAGAAGATCAGAGCCCCAGCTCAGGGGAACAGCCCAGGGCCTGGAGGCCTGCTCGAGTTTCAGATTTAGATGTGTTTAAAGCCCTGAACAGTGTTCTCTGACATGTCAGGTAAGTGTCCTGTTTGCATGGTGGTGGCTGGTCTGTTGGGTATTGGGTACTTAAACCTTGTACTGGAGGAGTTGCACAGAGCCACTCACACATCTCTTCAGGCTCAGCCTAAGCTCTTGTGAAAATACTTCTTGCTCAAGCTAATTTAACTTCATCCATATCTGTGCATGTGAGTGAAATTGATGTCAGTACTGATGAATTGGATTTTTAAAGCCTGATCTTAGGAAAGCATCGGCACTAGGTTAAGAGGCATATTGGTTTTAACCTGATCAAATTAAAATAATTTGATCATGTGTATTTATGAATATGGAGAGAGCTTACAGGATTGCTTGTTCCCCTGAGGATATATTTGTGCCACTTCACCTTTGAATTTTTCATCAATTAGGAATAATTCTGAGATTTTTAAAATGTACTTCCCTGATTAAAGCAGTGAAGAGGTTCATTTTACTGCTCTTTTCTGTATCATCAGAAACAACTGATGAGGCTTTTCAATCTTGTCCTGGCTACTTGCTGGAAAAGCCTTTATTTAAAAGAAGCTGCTGGTGGTGTGTTTTCCCAGAACAGAGACAATTATCTGTTGCAATTTATCAGGAAATAGGAGATGGAAAGTGACACCTAGCTCATATATTTGTATTCAGTTCTGAAAGTGACATTAAAAATCGTGACCAGTTGCCACTTCTGAATGACCTTGTGAGTGATCAGCAGCATCACTGCAGAATTCCAACTATTTCTTTTGTCTTTATTGCCTTTTGATTAGCTCTTCACATGTGTGCATATTTCTGAACACTGTTAGGTGAATAACTTTTCAGAGTAAAGGCCATTTTTAGAATACACACAGCGAATCTAATGCTTTGCCATTTTACAATCAGCATGAGTGGCACCAAACTGCAGGGGTTCACCAGCAGTACTGCCAGGGTGTGTGTTGGAATGTCAAAGCTGCCTTATAAAACTGTAAAACTCTCAAAGGAAAGTCCCTTTAAGTTCAGTGCCAGGTAGCACAAACCTGGGATATAACTATTGGGAGTGCACTGCAGTGGCTGTGCCTGGAGGTGCCTGTGCATGATGGCTTGGACAGATTCACACATTCTGTTCTCTTGGAAGGTCTGAGGTAGTTCCATAGTTCCCATTGTTTCATTGTCTATGGCTTGGACTTTCTTTTGACTCTTGCTTTGAAAAGTGCAACTTAAACCTTTTATGCATGATGAAAGTATTATCACTTTTTCTGCTTTATGGTAATTTTAAATTACTGACATGCTCCATGAAGCTGCTTTTATTCATTTTTTTTTCAATACCAGAGCTGAATTTTAGCATATGTTATGAGGACAATCATAGGAAGTATCCTGACTCATTAACTAGCATATCTGAATGCCCCAAAAATGAAGGGGGGAGCCCACACTGTATCCTGCTATAGAGTCATTCATTATAACCACAGAATAAAATCAGGCAGTAAATCCTCTTATGCCTGTAAATACCCTTACTGCACAAATGAAATGGTGTGAACTGTAAAAGTTATTCATCTTCATGCTGAACTGGGGAAGAGAAGAGAGTTTATAATAGCAACCTTGTAGTGCTGTTAGGTTGAATAATTGATGTTTAATCTCAGTCTGCATCTCCCAAACCATTCTTGTTCCTGAGTCTGAGTCTAAGAAGACTTCACAAAGTTACTTGCAGTATTAAATGATGCTGTCACAGGCAGTGAAAGGGTCATGCTGGGAATTCCCAAGAGACAGAAAGAGAAGAAGGGTGCCCTTGCCTTCAGAAAGGTTCTGACCTGCCCACAGGGGAGAGTGCCCCTCTCATGCAGGGTCTTTGCACAGTTCTGACATCCACCTGAAATCTGTGGCAGTCAGTACAGAGAAATGCAATCTGCTACAAGGCAAACTTTTAAATCTCAAAAAAATAGAAATGCAATATGCTGTGACATTGTCCAGTCAGCCACCAGTAACCATAAACTGTTGGGAATTCATGTTTATTTGTGTGTCTTTGGTGAAATGCAGCTCCACAGGCAGGGATGGATTCAGCACAGCAGACCTGCTGGGACTGCTCTGTGAGCTCTTTGGGATTTAAGCTTCCATGGCTGCCAGGACAAATGACTCTGAATGATAAATTTACCTTTTTAAAAACAGATGCAACTATGGATAGCTTCTTCTAAGTATAATGGAACTAGAGTCCCCCAAGGACACACTGTTCTGTGTGTCATTATAGCAAATACATGTAATTTACTATAAAAGCATCCTTAGAACCATGGAAACACTGGTAAAACTGGAGGATTTCTTGGTGACTTGGACTTGTTTTTTTTTTACTCTCTTTGTACATTATGTTTATCATTCAAGTGACTTAATTGTTAAAAACAATGCTTGACAAGGAATGCCAAAAAAAATATTAGTGCTGTGTCTTTTATCTTCCTCTTCTTGTTCTCCTTTATAATTTCTCCTCTTGCAATGCATGGCTCTGTTTCTGAGAGCTTCCAGGTTTGCCATCAAATTCGTGTTTGCACTTGACTTTCTGATGGAGATATTCAGCCTTATGACTAAAAAGCTCATTAAGCCTGGTCTGCACCAGCCTAAGCTGCTTTGACTAAGCCATGGAGATGCCTTTTGTGAGGGGCTCTCCAATCCCACAATTTGCGCCTTTAGAGCCTTAATTTTGTCAATTTTCTGTGTGGTTTTTTTCATCTGTTTGAAAGGCAATTATCTGCCTTGTTCCTGGAGACTTTTGGAGCCTTCTGACAGGTGAAGGGAAGTATTTACTTGTTATGATTTTGATCCTGGAATTTCAACATGGTGATGATAAATGTAATTAAAAATGATTAAATTAGTCTGCTGTGCTGGCCTCATGGACACAGACCAAAGGCCAGTATCAGGTAGGCATGGGAGCAGGCATAGTGCTTGGGTTTGTTTAGTAGGATTTTTTAGCTTGTTTACTCACTGGAGAAAATCAGATGCATTTGTGTATTCATAGCTGGCTATTGCTTCATCCTGTTCACAGCTCTCTTATATAAGAGAAGAACAGTGTTTTAACTGGAGGTGGTTCCACATGGCAACACCAAATGAGTTTCTTAACTCTGCCCCAAACCTACCAAGAAACTGGTGGGAGGCTCGATTTTTTTTTTCTTCCTTTAGTTGCAGGGAAGTGTTAAAATTTGCATTACCTGTTAATACACACACCTGCTTGCTCATGATTTTTATCAACATATAGTCTTGACATATTGCTAGGCACAAAATATACAAGTAAATTAAATTGCTGCCTAATTTTCTAGCTTTTCCATAGGATTCAGGATAAGAGATTTGTAACACCTTATGCATTATTAAGGTGAATTTGTATTGCAGACTAAGTTGTTACACCAAAAGTTCAGGCCTACATCATTGTTTGGGAATATGCCATCATCTTGCAGCACAGACAAACCCCTTGTAGCCTTTCATGGTCTCTTTGGAGAATGTTCTATGTTGTCATAGCCTAAAATTGTCTAGATTGTCAAAAAATTCACATACTTTGTTATTTTTCAGTCTTTTGATTAATTCCTTAGTGTCTTAAAAAAACCCCAGAAACCAAACCAGCCAACCAACCAAGTGAAAAACCTTGAAAAAGACTGAAAAATGTACTTCTAGCTTTAGAAATATTACAAGTCCCTTTTAGCTGACTGTCATGCTTTTATGCCTTTTATACAGCCTCCCATTGGTGATTTTCTGTAAAATGTTAATTTCCAGTCCCAAAGGCTCTTGGAGACTAACTCTGAGTAATTATTAAGCAAAAGGCCAAGGACATGAGCAGTGCCACTCAGCAAATGTTGAATTGTCAGGAGCATTCTCGACACTGTCTGTGATTTTCTTTGCAGCCTCAGCTGGATAAGTTGTCAGGGTTCATGTCCTGCTGTGGAGTGGTGCTTTTCCATAGCTCCTCCTTCGTGATGGATGGAAATGTCCTTGGTTTTAAGCTGTAAAATGAAGAGGATTATACAATTTGTTACTAGATATCACTGGATGCTTGTAAGAGTTCAGGGACATGTTGCATTTTGGAAGGCTGTCATTGCAGGAGCAGATTGTTCTTTGAGTCAATTTTATAATTTATCAGTGATTCACAGCTCAGTTATAATTATTCCCAGTGCTAATTATGTGTCAGAATTACCCAAAACACTGTATCAGACATGGCTTGCACATGCTGTATAATCATGAAACTGAGCTTTCTCCAATGTAAATTTACTGAGGGCTCTATTCCACAAATCCATTGTTTTAAGGGCTCCTTTCTCACCCAAGCAGGCCCCAGGATTTCATGGAAACTAATTAATCAGGGTAAGGATGTTCATGACAAGCTTTTATACTGGTTTTATTGCTTTACCCTATGCAGAAAAGCTTGAAAATACTTTGCAATCCTTCAATAATTACTGTGGCCAAAATACATCTTTGCTGATTTATAGATTTATAGTCCATGAAAATTTATCCTGTCTTATGTGAAAATGTTTTAAGACTTTATTTTTTTCTTCTCAGCTTCTGGAAAAAACCAACAATATATTTGAGGAATCTGATTCTGCAGCTACAAAAAGTCCTTTGCATTTAGCTGTAAGTATGAGATGTGTAAAGCATTTGATCAGTATCTCCTAGAATAGTTCCTTAATCTCTGTCTTTGATGCAAGTTTAACTGTGGGCTTGTTTTGAAGAAGGTGGGAAGGGATGTAACAAAGCCAGGTTCTGGGCTGGAATTGTTAATTAAGTTTTAGGCAGTTGAAGCTCTTGGCTCTTCCTGACTCTAACACTTGGGTAAGAAGATGACACAGACACTGAAATGAAACTAAATGGAAATTCACACTTGTATTTGGAGCTAGGTTATAAATATGTGGCCAAAGCTTGAGCCTAGGCTTTGCTCATGGAATGAGATTCTCTGATGTGCTGGTGGAGAGATGCAGTGCAAAAAAACCTGTTTGGTACACAGCAGGGTGTGGGAGAGCCCAGCAGTGCCCTGTGAGAATGCTGTGGACACTGGCATATCACAACAGGATCCAGCAGAGGTGGCCTCAGAGATAACAACTGTTCCCCTGTCCCAAGACCTCAGGATTCATGATTCCTCTTCCCAGTTTCCTTGTGCACAACCACAGAATAGCTGGGGTTGGCATGGACCTCTGGAGATGGAGTCCCACCTCTGTGGTAAAAGTAGAATCTGAATCAGCTAGAGCAGATTTTTTTCAGGGCTGTGCCCCGTGACATTTTGAATGTCTTTAGGCATGGAGAGTTCACAGCTTCAACTCTGATAACACTAACTATACAACTGGGTGTAAGTAAAAAGGATGCTCTGAGTACAACAGTGAGGAGAGGAGGGCAGGCCCTGCAGAGCTGAACAAAACATTTCCCATTTCTGGTACTGGGGTTTTGCAATGCCACCCCTGTTTGTGCTGTGGGCCCCAGTGTGACTGTAGGTCTGGAAGTGCATCTGCTTGTCCACTGTAGTTGTTCCCCCAAATGATCCTGCTGGCAGGAATTCTCTGTGAAGTATCAGCTGTAAACAGCAGGTTAGGTTTGTGTTTATGTTTGCCCAAAAATCTGGTTTGAGAATTGGTTTTGTTTATTTGGAGACAAGCACATGTGTTGAATTCAGCACCAGTTAGGTGATAATCCATGGAGCTCTCTAGTGAATCTAGTTTTTGAAGCAAATGTTTCCCTGTCAGATACTGTAGCATGTGAAAAATGAATTGCTGATTGACCTATGCTGGCTTGGCAAATCATTGCCTGAAATTTCCTCACTTTGGGTTGTACTAGAAGGTTAGAGCAAATCAAGAGTCAGATTTTCTTTTTTGAAACTCTAGGAATTTTTAAATTTCTTGGGTACAGTGTAATTTACAAAAATCCTCTCAGGCTGAAGAGAGAGTCATAAGGAATCAATAAAACAGATTTCTGTTGTGTTTAAGAGACACAGAAAGGGATGGATTTTATTCATGGGAAAGGTCTTTGAAAGACAGGAGTTGTGTCCTTTACATAACACATTTCATAATTCCAGGCCTATAATGGTCATCATCAAGCTCTGGAGGTGCTTCTGCAATCTCTGGTGGATCTGGATATCAAGGATGACAAGGGACGCACTGCTCTGGACTTGGCTGCATTCAGAGGACATGCAGAGTGTGTGGAAGCTCTCATCAGCCAGGGTGCTTCTGTCACTGTAAAGGACAATGTCACCAAAAGGACCCCTCTCCATGCCTCAGGTGAGTGTGATCTTATGCTGCCCTTGTGGTATGAGCCCTCCCACGCTGAAGCAGGTACATTTACTTACCTGCTGTTGCTATGCACATTCTTCTAAAGGGAAGAATGTTCTCACATGTCCTGAGGAGTGATACTTCTTTGCTGATCTTGTACATTTAAACCATTTTTCTACTGTTTCATTCATGTTTTTCTCCTCTACCCCTGTGATTCAGTCCTCCCTCATACAGAATCCCATAGTTTTGCATACCACTACTGCTCTGCCCTTACCTGCTTGCCTCTCTCTGTTACCACCTACTCTTCAGGAGGTGTGATGTTTGCCTCATGACACCTTCCCTTGCTGCTTCTTCAGCCAAATAATCAGGGGAGGAGGGAACACTTGCCTCGCTGCTTCTCCTTTGGAAGAAAGGTTGAAAAATAGATGTGGGCTCTGATAGGCAATGAAAATGTTCTGGTGTTCAAAACTTGCACCCATTTGCAGTGGCAACACCACAGAAATTCACCCCCCTCTTTCAGGCTGCTCCTCCTCCTGAGCCAGCCTGCAAACTTGCACTTGCAGGCAGCCTGATCCTTTCCTCATGTGAGGGGAGTTAATTATGTAACATGCAAAATGAGCTGGGAAATGTAGACTTTGTCATTGATTTGAAGGTTATTTGACAGGTACCTGTCAGGTAAATATGCAGAGGTGCCAAGGGAATGTGTCTCCTCTGCTGTTCCAGGAGGGGCTCCATGCAGGGTAGCAGTGGCCTCTAGCGGGAAGGAAAATTAATACCACGTGGATAATCAATTCAGGACCAGACTTAATTGTCTTTCTGCTTATCTTTTAATCTTGCTTAAGTGCAGATATATTCTGTAGTATCAGTTTATTCTCTGTGTGTGATCATGTAAGTGCAGCCTAGAAACATGAGGTCAAATAGACTTAGCAATTTTGTCTGCAGTACTGAAGGAAATGCTCGTAATAGACTCACACTGCATACTAAAAATGCTTCCTGTCTGCTTAAACTTTGCACCAGAACTCAGCACATTTCTCCCCATGATAAATACTGATGGTTTAATTAATTGAAATCAATATTAGTGCTACCACAAAACTAAGCTGTGGTGGTCAAGAGCTTTCCATGTAGTTACTTCAAGCATATCTTGGGATCTGATGTGAACAAGGTGTGACTCTGTCTGGTACATCATCACTATAGCAAAGATTTGCATTTATTTAAAAATATGATTAGAGTGACATAAGTTTTAGTTGTCACAACTGAACTGTAAAGGTTCTTCAGTACTAAAGGTTCTTCAGTGACTGGTAACAGAGCCATATTTTGTTAGCAGCTCTGACTTAAAATACTAGTCTGTTGAATAAATGGAGTTAACATTTGTTAAATAGAAGATGTTATTTTAATACACATCTTTCTTACCTTCATATACATTCAGATTGTGTTCCCCCTGTCCCCTCTTAATTTGGTTTTTAATCACCTCCATCGCTGTAGTACTGAGTACCTTCCGTGTGAAACCAGCAGGAAGATTCATTGCAGACTTTTCTGGTCCATTATGCTTTTTGCTTCTAAAACTAAAAAGCATTCCCACGAGTGCAAATAAATTGTTCTTTAAATTTGCAGTGAAGCAAAATAAGTCATATATGTGTTAAAAACAAGCAAACAAAAACCTACAAATACAAAAAGCCCAACCATGAAAAAAGGCAAAGAATCCTACCCAGGAATAAGACACAAAAGGGAGCATGTACCTTGAGCAGAATGGAAAGTAATGTACAGATGGGTTGAGTATTTGAACTCCTTAGTAAAGGAAATCCACCACTGTCATGAATTTGGAAGCTTTCAAATGTGAATTAAGTGCACGTCGGGTAAATATTCATTAAGACAACATTTAGAACCCTCCACTCAAAAGCTCTGTAGAGTTCTGTGGAAATGGTCACTGCAGTAAAGCTCCTACTGCCCCCTGCTCCAGACGTGCCCCTGCAGAGTGCCCATTTCCGTGCTCCAGGGAAGCGCTTTGGAGAGGAGCATTGGAGCAAGGCTGGTGCCACCTGCTGGGAGCTGCTGCTGGTGCCTGCTGAGAAACCCAACAGAATTCTGGCTGCATTATTGCCCTGAGTGCCAGCCTGCATTTGCACACACAGAATGAGCACTTGCTCATGCTGCACTGGACAGAATCAAGAAGGAAGTGTGTGCACATCCTAATGTGTGCATTAAACTTGTTTGCCCTCATTCCTTCTCATTACCCCGGCACAGTTGCTGAGCACTGAGCTCAGGAGGCCTCAGTGGTGGATTGGATGACAAAATTCTGCACGTTTGTGTCAGTAAAGGGATTTGTGACTTGAGAACTCACCTAATGAAGTGTTTCTTTTTTCTGACTGTCCTTATGAAGTAACAGACTTCCTCTGGCCTCGTAACATTGAGAATTTCCTTTGCCCTAATGCTGTGTTCCCTGTGTAATTTCATCACCACCAGCCTCTCCTCTGGCTAGCCTGGGGAATCCATTGCAAGTGTTCCCCTGGTGTTAGTGTTGTGGGTCTGTTGGCAAAACTAACTTTCCCTGCAGGGTGTGTAATGCTTAGCAATCACTGGGTCAGCTCCTAGGAGTTTCTGGGAGAATCTGTTCTAAAACTCATTTACCAAAATCATTTTCACACATCACACGTGATTTCTCTTCCTCCTGCTGGGAGAAAGAACCGACCTTTATTTCCCCACCTCAAGCCACTGAATCACCAGCCCTGCAGAACTATTTACATGTTATCTATATGTCATTACTTAGAGGTAAATAAGTAAAAATGCCTTTTATTTTTCTGGGTAAATCAACTAAGATTATTTCTGGATGAGTAATTTGAATGTGATGATGTGCACCGATTTCTCTGCCAGCATGATGTGACATAGGTGGTGTCCAAGGGTTTTGCCTCAGCCCACAGGGTGTAGGCAGTGTGAATGCATGACTTGCTGTAATAAGAACACAACGTGTATCTCCTGAGCACAGAAATTGTTTTTCAAAGAAGAAAATATCTGTCTCTTCATCCCATGAAAGTCTGAAGCCTTAAAGCCAGCTGACACACAGATGGGATTCAGGGTCAGTCCCTACAGAATGTAGAGAATCAAAGCTGTTTCCTAGCAGCAATGCATTACATAAAAGACCCCAAAAGAACAACACCCAAAAAACCCCCAAAATATCCTTCCCCAGCAAAAACCCCAAACACCACTAAACCCAAATGTTTTGGTAAGTCTTATTTTTTATAAAACAGATAATCTCAAAGGGAATTTTGGTCTCTTGTGTTATGTGCTTTTATGAATATGACATTTGTATCATTGGTCATTCTTTACAGATTTCTTTTTTTCATAGCAGCACTGAATTACTCACTTGGACAGTGCACATAAAATTAAAGAGCCTTGACAATGTACTTCCTACTGTGTTCCAACCCTGAGCACAGAAAGCCTTGCCTGCCTGCTCAGTCTGGGGGATTTTGAAATGCTGTCTGCTTTAGTAGAAATCTTCTCAGAAGGGAATATCACAGTTTCTGTTTTACTCATTTGGGATTTTTGTATCTAAGAGAAGCAGTCCTCATCTTCGTGAGGTCAAGGAAAAAACAGCTCACTGTTTCACTGCCTCAAATTAAATGAAAATTGGGGGAATGTTGATCTCTTATATGGTGGAGTATTTTCCTTGTTTATAAGGGCATTTCTTATCTCTAAGCATTCCAGTGGAAGAGTATCTGAAATTAAACATAGCTTTTTTCCTTTACAGTCATTAATGGCCATACACCTTGTTTAAGGTTGTTGCTGGAGGTTGCAGACAACCCTGATGTGACAGATGCCAAAGGACAGTAAGTTTTCTTTGTGGGCTTCTTTTTTCAGCTCTGTAATTCAAATAGCATCTCATATTTCTCACAAAAAAAGTACTTACTTGAGATACTGTATTTCCTGCACTTCTCCTCATAGAATTTGGCAGAGATTACAAAGTACACATTCAGTTGATGTAAGCCATGTGGAAAAGACTAATCATTAATCTTAGCCTCTGCTTCATACTTTTAACAGTCTTTTATAGATGTTGAGGGCCAGATTCAATAAAAAGTGAATAAGCTCCTGAGATGTTTCTATAAAGTCGTCTTCTTTCTAAAACATTGCTATTCTAGGGTTTATTTGATACATTAGGCTGGTGCAGTAGGACACAGTGTTTATTTGAGGTGACACATGCATCTGAGATGTTCTTACAAAAACTTTACTGCTTCTTAAATGGCAGTTATAGAGGGAAAATAAGATATATTTTTAAAGTGAAAATATGAATAGTTTAAGAAACTCATTTGGGGTGTCTGGAACATAAAATGTTGTACATATAATGTCTGCACATTTAATTTTAAATGGTATTAGTCTGCCTAAAAACAGATGGAGAATAGATCTTGTTCAGAAACAAATGAAAGATATGTTAGTCTAACTTTTAGCTTGAATATTTCCCTCGTGTCTCTTCATCCCCTTTAAGCAAATGTGCAGCATTTGCAAAAGAAATACTTTGGGTCATTGTTATCTTGGTAACTAGCAAGGACACGCATTCACAAGACTTGGTATTGTAAAACTCTTGTGTCACTGGAGGTGACAGTAATTGTAGGTTATTAAGAGAACAGATTGTCTTGAATGGTGTTGCTCTGTAAACTGCTTACAAGTGGGTTTGTTGCTATTTCAGTCCTGGCAGTTGGTTGTTAAACATCTCAGTAATTTCATACTAAAGGTCTTCACTTGGGTGTCATATATGAGTATGGGGAAAAGAAATGGGATCATGGGTAGGAGTGGCAAGAAATGCAGAGCTTCCTGATTCCTCTGTGTAAGTTAGCAGGGACAAATAGTATCCTGTTTTATAGCTATGACTTCTCTGTTTTATTTTTTTTTTTTCCCTAGAACTCCATTAATGCTTGCAGTGGCATATGGGCACATTGATGCTGTTTCTTTATTACTTGAAAAAGAAGCATCTGTAGATGCAGCTGATCTCCTGGGATGCACAGCTTTACATCGAGGGGTGACTTAATTTTTATAATCCTTTAATATTTGTTTTGCTGTGACTACAACTCACTTTTAAGTACAGGGATGTTGAAATCTAGAAAACACTGTAAATGATTGGAAACATGACCAAGCATAATCAATGAGATACAAAGCAAGGCAGATCTGCTCTTAATAATGCTTTGCTTTTATTTCACATTTGTGTGAATAATGATTAGACCACTTTTTTTTTTTCTCTAGACACTCTATAATAGTAGTCATTATTCTTGTAACTGATCAGCTTAAGAATTCTGGAAATAATTTCTTTGAAAGAAGTGGCCAGTAGTTACTTTCATTTTTCTTGGAATGATGCAAGTCCTGTAAGATTTTTTCTAGTGGCAGTGAAACTTGAGGCAGATCTAATCTTTTCTAGTCCAGCTTGACTAAGCTAGACTTTCCTAGCTAAGTCTAGCTTCTTACCCCAATGTGGAGGTGATGCAAGGGATGATATTTATACAGAACTTTATGATAACTGCAGTGAGCAGTTCAGCAGGTGAGCAAAGGGGCTCTCATCTCTGCCTGCTGAATCCCATCCACACATTTCATGTTCACAGGTGTCAATCACATTCCATATCTGGGGCAAGAATCTGTGTTACGTCAACCTCTTTACTCCTTTCTTTGTTACCAGATCATGACTGGGCACGAAGAGTGTGTTCAGATGCTGTTAGAGAAAGAAGTCTCTATTTTGTGCAAAGATGCCAGAGGCAGGACCCCTCTGCACTTTGCAGCAGCGCGGGGTCACGCCACGTGGCTGAGCGAGTTACTGCAGGTGGCGCTTGCCGAGGAGGAGTGCAGCCTCAAGGACAACCAGGGCTACACGCCCCTGCACTGGGCTTCCTACAATGGTGAGGCTCCCCCGGGGCTGCTGCCCGGGTCAGCTTGGGGGAATCTGGTGGAGGAGCTTGGAATGAAGAGGCAAATGATCCCTGTGTGCTGTCTGTGGTAGCATTTGCTGTGTGCACCCTTCAGTTCAGAGGCCAGCGGAGCTCCAGAGGTACCTCCCAGGGACTTTGAGGCTCATTTGCTCCAAGTCACAAGAAGCCAGGATGAAATTCTGGTTTTATTCATGTCCATGCTGAAATTGATTTCTGTGTGACCAGGAATGCTCGTTTGAGCTCTTGGTGCAAGAGACCATGTGAATAGATGAATATTCTGAACTAAACTGATTATTCTAAAATGGATAATCTGAACTCATTGCTTGATGTAAGGATAAAGCTTCTTTGATATAAGGATAAAGCTTCTCAGTACTGACATTTAAGCTTTGGATGTAATGCAACATACATGGCGCCACATTAAAAAGAGCTTTTTTGCTTTCCTTTTTTCTTAATAAATGCTAATATTAGCCCAGATCTCTCTTGCTGCTGCCATAAAATTTAAAAATCCTCTGATTTATCACGTAAGAGCTTATATACACATCATGTTCAATTTTGAACTTAAAAGTGTTAGATTCCAACCTATGTAAGCCCAATAGGAATTAAGTGAACTACCTGCTTTGTGCAACACTGAAATATCTGCTCTCTCACAGGTCATGAAAACTGCATAGAGGTACTATTGGAACAAAAACTTTTCCACAAGTTCTATGGTAATAGCTTCTCTCCATTGCACTGTGCTGTGTAAGTAGAAATCTCCAGTAACAACTGAGCGTTGCTTTAGGATATGTCTACAGAAAGTAGCACTATGAGAATAATCCAAGCTTTTTTGGAAATTATTTGCATGAGCAAATGATTTTAAAGCTGATCACTTCAAATAAAATTCTTTGGGCTGAAACATATTATTTTAAATCAGAATTTCTAGTAATTAGCTTTGAAAAAAAATTCAGTATTTGTATTATTTTAAACGAGTATGCAATTTTCAAGACTAATAAAATGTGTGCAATTTAAACATGTGTGCAAATTTAAAATTAAAATAGCTTTTAACCCAATGTGGAAGTGTGTTACCTATACTGTGTGTCTACTACTGTTACTAAATGCTGTTCATTTTCATAAAGAAATGAGACAAATTGGCAAAACCCAGAAAAAGTGTTAACTGAACACATCCATCAAATCAAAGTGCCAAATGTGTGAGTTGGAAGGAGATGTAGGTTTCAGTACCTTAAACATTAGAATAAATCTCTCTCCATGTAAGTGTCTATGACTGAGTGCTTTCCAGGCCCAGGGGTGTTTGACATACAGGCTAAGGATTTTAAGATATTAAGGTTTTAATCCTAGCTTTGTTCTGGACTTGGAAATTACCTTGGTGCATAGTGAATTAAGGATCAGCTTTGCTTTAGAGACTGAAATCCATCGCAGCAGATGCAGTTTGGTTAAAAGGAGAAATTTTGAATATGCAGAAGTGTGACTAAAAGCATAAAGACAAAGGCACATTAGGGTAACTTAGAAATAATCACTAAAAATATTAATGGGAAGTCAAGTAAACCAATATTGGAAAGTGAAAAAATATGCAGACTTGGCCTTTTTAAAATGTGTTTTCTTTGGCAGAATCAATGATCATGAAAATTGTGCATCACTACTCATCGGAGCCATCGACGCCAGCATTGTCAACTGTGAGGATGACAAAGGAAGGTAACAGTTCCCTGGACAAATTGCATCTCATGACTCCATTTAGTATTTTTCATAGTTCTTTCTGAACCTCTGGCACTAATCCTTATCTGCTTTGATTGAGCTAAGACTTGTTGTGCTGACTCTTTCAGACAGCAGTTTACACCACAGCACAGCTAATGGTGTCTTACTTGAAGCAAGAATATGAAGTATTCAATGTCAGAGTGCATATGAAATAATATAAAATTAATAGTATTTTGTTTGTTTAGAACAGCTATGGCTATAGGCTGTTTCCCTGGACCTGTTTTCTTTGTTAAATATTTAAACACATTTATCTTTGCTAAATGGAGTGGTGGTACTATATACATACAGAAAAGTATTTCATTACTGGCTTCCATGTTGTGTTGGCATTCTCAGGGCACACAGCTGAGAATATCTACCCAGGAAAATAAAACTATTACAGCAAGAGATGGGCATTCAGCCCAATGCTTTATTTGTCACATTGAGAATTTCCTCACCATATATGTATACATTTAATTAAAACTGCTAAAATTCTAAAAAGTTAACACTTCTTGGTTTTTTTTGATTAGAACAAATTTAATACCCTCAGTAATTACATAATTCTGTGAGGATAAGAGCACCTCACCTTTGCTGATAAGCAAAACAGAAGCAGCACTGAGCTGCTTCTGTGTACGAACTATCTTTCATCTCCAGTAGTCACCCTTCCAACCCAAAATGCCAAAGAGCCACAGGGAAAGAATTCCAATGTCTTGTAGAAACTGATAACCTTCCAAGTGGATTGAATTCCTTCTGCCTTTTATAGTACTGCAGTTATTTGTGGCTTGTTGCTGCAGTGTCTTTGACTACAATTCAAAATATTTAAAGTTTTTTAAATAATGAATCTATTCTTTTCTGATAGTTTTTCCCAACTGAGGCTTGCAAAAAAAAAAAAAAAGGTAAAATCAGATTAATACAGACGAAGGATTGTACTGCTTTTCATGTTACACAATATGCTCTATTAAAATAAATAGGCTACTAATACAAGCTTCTTCAGAGTGTCATATCTCCATACTATCATATCCACCTTTGGAGACTGGAAATATTATTTAACTTACTTCAGCTGCTGCTGCTGCAACCTTCTTATGAAATTTGAGTTCCCACCATAGGGAAGGCCTCTTGCATGTGGAGGATTTTGGGGGGTATTGGGCTGCTGCCCCTCTGTATCTGTGTGGGTGTTGCTCCCCAGGACTCCCCTGCACGCCGCAGCCTTTGCTGACCGCGTGGAGTGCCTGCAGCTGCTGCTGAGCCACAGCGCGCGGGTGAACGCGGCCGACCGCGCGGGCAGGACGCCGCTCATGATGGCAGCGCACGGCGGGCACCTGGGCGCCGTCGGTGAGTGAGTGACGACTGCCTCTGCTCCTGCTCTTCTCCCTGCAGGGGAACCCTGGCATCCTGGCAAAACCCAGCAAGGAAAATAGATTGTGTGCATAATGACCTTCTGCGAGAGATAGATTTTCATCTATTAAAAATACTACTTCTCTTGGTGAACATGTGCAATAACAATTTTGAGTCCTTCTTCCTCCCAAGAGCACAAGGGCAGTAGTAATTCTGTTCTCCTTTACTTCCTTGATTTTGAGGAGCAGTAAAGCTGCATGTATGAAAAAGATTAAGCAAGCTTTTCCATCCTGTTTTACAGGAAGCCCCATTCTTGAAAAGGCAGCTATAAGCAGCTGCTTTTTCCAGGCTAGACTATGTGCCACAGACACACTGATTGGGGACCTTACGGGCTTTGCAGGACTCCCTTTTCTCTAGCTTCAACAGCACAGGCTGCACCCCAAGTTCTTTATATCCCCTTAGTCCTCTCAAAGCAGGATTTACAGTTGTTCTGAGACAGAGGTGATTCAGGCTAAAACTGCTGATCTGCAAATAGGAAAGTTCATAAATAAATTAAGATCAATGTATGTTTGACAGTTTGGGGCACCACAAACAAGCTGTTAGCTCTGTGTTTGCCTGCTGATTAACTGCACAAGATTAGTCTGTTCTCATTCACTAATTTCATAATTATAAGGCTTACATCATATAAAGACTTAACTGATTAGCTTCTATGCACATATATATTGAAATAGTAATTTTTTCCTCTCTTTTGACATGCTCATCTGCCCATTGGGTTTCTTCATTGATTTCTACTCTATACCTCAGACTTTTTGGTGAACATTGCCAAGGCTGACCTGACATTAAAAGATAAGGAATTGAATACATCTTTGCACTTGGCTAGCAGTAAAGTAAGTCGAACACCTCTCCATGCTTTTATTCTCATCAGTCCCTATGAATATGTGTGTGTTTATCCTCCCAAGTTTTTTTCTGCAGTGGAAATGTGGTGGTCACCGTTGTGGTGAGGAAGGGAAAGTCGTTCCAAGCTTTTTCTCTCATCTGTTTTAAAGTATTGTACATTGAGAAATAGGGATGGCTCTTATGACAGCTGAAACATAAGTAAGTGATGCTAATAGAAGTAAAGGAAACCCTTTAAAGTTTTAACAGAGAATCTCACTGTAAAACAGTTTAAAAGGTTTAATAACAAAGAAAAATAAAATTATTTTTTATTTATCTCCAATTCCTGTGAAAGGAGACCAAAATTTTCTCTTAACAAAGCCAGGAGTGAAATCAGAGGTTTCACATTAATTAGATGGGTGATGGTGTCTCTTCCTAAGCCTTCTTCCTCTTAATTCCAATTTCTACTGCTATTTCTGCAAGAAAATATGCACAGAGGATTCCCTTTCCTTTTCTTTTGCTCCTACCCACAGATTGGATTCCAGTGTGATCATATTACTCCAGTTTCTGCAGACACATGAGCCTTGCTGAATTCTCAAGGTCCTTCAGGCAGCTCTTCCCCTGCCAGGACTGTAGGCTCAGCATCTGCAACTTGTGGTGCAGAAACAGGATCAGAAATAAGGCCTGGATCTGTATTATTCCCAAAGTTCCTTTGTTAGAGCTCTCTGACACTGAAGAGGTTTTCTAGCAGCTTATTAATAATACAGAAAGGCATTTAAAGACCCACAGAGTGTGGTATTCGTTTCTGAGATGAAAGCATTGTCTGTCACTGTGTAGTTCTGATAAATCATCCACTGAATGTTCACTCAAGAGAAAACAGCATTCTCTGAAAGCTGAGGAAGTGAATTCATATTTAATGAATGCAGGGTTGAAAGACAGGTGAATGTCTGCATTTCTAAATGTGCTAAAACATCCCAGCAGTAGTGGTTCACAAATGGTATTTTAAGACTTGCTTAGTTCACCTTCTACACAGGCTTACTGAGCAGCATCTTTTGTATTTCAAGTTGAGTTATTAAATTTCACTTTTATTATGTAACATTTCTTTTGCCTCAATTTCAAACTCCTCAGCAAATTAACACTTTTGGGTTTTTTCCCTGACTACAGGGTCATGAAAAATGTGCCTTGTTAATACTTGACAAGATCCAAGAACAGAGCCTTATTAATGCAAAAAATAATGCATTGCAGACGTAAGTATAGCCTGATCCTCTCAAGTTCAGTTGATTTACCAGAATATTCCAGTTTACCATTTCAAATTCATGTCTCACATTACTTAATAGAACAGTAGAGTTAATTTCTGATTTTTTGGAATGCTTTCCCTTGAAAAAGACCCAAAGTGTATTGCACTCTCACTTTTAATTTTCATTCTGTTTGTGCCATTTCTATGCATGATCTGGTGGAAAAATTATATGAGGTCATTTATTTAAAGACTATATCAAAATGTCTATTAATCATGTGAATGTGTAAGTGTACATCTGGCATTTTCTAGCTTTTTGAGCTTCACCTCAAATTTAAATAATTTATTTAGACTTACTTAGGCTTAAGGTGTCTGTCATTTAATTCTCTGAAGGTTTTTTAGGTGATATTTTATGTGCGTCTTCTGTCCATAGCATATGTTATCAGTTGCAACTGTTTGTTGGCATGGGGAATCCCACCACAGGAGATTCAACCATGAGTTCAGGTGGCAAATCACCTAGAGCTTGCAGAAGAATTTATTCCATCTTAGCCCTTTTTCCCCTCTTCCAACATGAAAATGTTTTTCCTGTCCTGCTAGCTGTCCCCAAACCAGAGCATTGGGTGTTGGGTCAGGAAAGGAGCAAACCAATGGCTATTTTTAATTTCCAGCTGCTCTGCAGTAGCAGAGATTAGCAATTGAGTATTCAAGGATAAAAAGGCAATACAGTGATATTGAACAGCCTGTAGCAGCCAGAATTAAGGACAGAACACAGGCGTTTCTTCAGTCTTGGATTCCTTTTCCTTTTAAACATCAATTGTGGGCTGCAAACAGTGCAAAAATGAGAACCTTTTAAATAAAGACTTTAGGCTGGAAAGTATTAAGCAATCTTGGTATGCTTGCACAAAAAACATCTTGTTTTATAGATGTGGAACATGACAATCATTTCAAAGGCTGAAATAAAATTTAGTGTCTATGATATAATTCTAATGATCCAAGGAAGGAAACCATTCTCTTTCACATGCTCAGTATGCTTTAAGCATTGCCTAACTTTGTTTAGAAAATCTGTTGTAAACTGGAGCTGAATGCAGTTGTTATGTTTTTGTAGACCTCTTCATATTGCTGCACGAAATGGCCTAAAGATGGTGGTTGAAGAGTTGCTGGCCAAAGGGGCCTGTGTCCTGGCAGTAGATGAAAATGGTAAGTAAGTGATACACTTTGACAGTCTTCAGTAGGACCCAACAGGTAAATTTACAACAGACTGAAGCAATAGACTTAAAAGGTGATGATAGACTTCACTGATGCTTTTATCCTTCCAAGAACAGACAGTGAGTTGTGTGAGTACCTATTTAAAAAAAAGAAAATTAAAAGATACTCTTTCTTTAGTATAAAAATCTACTTTAAACACCACAGTGGTCCCTTTTACTGTTCATTTTGCATGTACTGTCAACAGCTAGTCTTTTTTAATGCCTGAGTGCAGTGGTAACTTGAATTTCCTAAACATGCAAGTGGCACCGGATAATTCTGACGCCTTGCAGAAGAATTAAGGAATTTGCATTCAATCAGCGCATGTTTTAATGGGTAGGAAGAAAACCATCAACGTGTTTGAGTGTGTCCCAGCTCATTCTGAGATCAAACCTTGTGCTTGCCAATTATCTGACCAAGATGCAATTAAATTATTGTTGTCTCATAAAAATACATAATTGGTTATGAAATTAAATAATTTTATTTCAGGCTTCCGTGAAGTCCTTCCCAAAAATTTATAAAGAACCAGAGAGGGCTGTGATTCTACAATTACAGTTTTTAAAAATATCTTCCTGAAATAAGTTGGTCCTTCTTACAATGCTAACTTCATGGAATTAATGTAACAATTGGGTACCTGCATCTTTCCATATCTGTAAAGTAACACTAAATAAAGTAGCTACTCACCTGTCATTGCAAGGCATTTGAGATCTGTGGATGAAAAGAACTGAGTGGTATTTACTATAAGCCAAATACTACTGAGCTATACTTGCATGAATGAGTTCCACAGAAGTCGTCTGACCCTAAGCTCACTTTAGAGATGGGTGACAGAAAACTGAACCAGACTGTCTTCTAATCACAGATTTTATCCGTAAAATAGTGCATACAGGTCCAGCTAATTTTTATATAACAAATGACAATTAGATTTAAATTTTATACACATTTAGTTTTTCTAGGAACAGCATACACATTTTAAAAGAGAGATGTTCGAGTAGAACATCAGCACATTCACAGATCTAAAGCATATTAACACTTGGAACACATGGAAGAGGAAATGCAGTGACTGCAATCAGTGCTTAATTGTGGGTATTTTGCAACACAACTGAATTCACTTTTTGCTTACCAAGTTCATCTGTGCTGCAGATCTGGGCTTCCTTGAGGCAGTAGGTACCAGAAGTGGTCACTGCCTCGCGTTACTATTACTGCAGGGCTGAAGATTTAACCATCTGCAAAAGAATTTTTCAGCTCTTAGCATAAAAGGAGGATTTGTTTGAAAGGGCTGGAGTTCTGCACAGCAGCATGTAAAATGTACAGACAGTAAGTGTTATGAGCACACTGGCTTCCAGGGCTCATGTACATGAAGAGCTGCTTTAGGGCAGTGCTTGGACAGGACCCAAATTATACTGCAGTGAAGACAAGCTTCTAATAGCTCCCCAGTCCTTTGTTTGACTGACATTGGAGTCTTATTAGCTGTGTATTTGAAGTGTATGCCATGCTTGCTGAATACAGCTAATACTCTTCTAACACAGTGTATATTTGGGTAACTAAACATCCATGTTTAGTTGGGTAACTAAACATCCATGTTTAGTTGGGTAACTAAGCATCCAGTCACACCTGCTATCCATGTACCCCCTGCACTGGTCTAATTATTTTATAATATAATTCCTAAATAAACTGCTTGCCAAGTTGAGTAGATACTCAACTGATCAATCTTTAAAATTGTTTGCTTATTCAATCAAAAGTTCTTAAGCTAATATCGTTCATGTTTAATGCAAGCTGTTGTTCTCAGAATGGGACTCGTTCATGCACACAGGAGCGATGGCAGTTTCTGTCCCTGTTGCTGCAGTCCCTGTGCTCTGTACTGGCCATGCTGTGTGTGCTGTAGAACTGTGTGTAGCTGTGGTTGACCCGGCGCAGTGTTTGTGCCTGGTTGCACACGAGCAGCGCTTGTTGTGGTCCCGGTGACTGCGGTGCCCCCAGTGTCTCTCCCAGCATGTGCCGTGAGAGTGAGTAACACGCCTGGCATGTGTAACCCCATGCTGTCCCCACGGTGTCCCTAGAGATGTACCTGAGGAATGCCGGGTGCCCCGGGTGCCCTCAGTACTAACCATTGCCTTGTCTGCGTTTGTGCCCAGGTCATACGCCAGCCCTGGCTTGTGCTCCTAACAAAGACGTGGCTGACTGCCTGGCACTCATTTTGGCTACCATGATGCCTTTTTCTCCCTCCAGTTCAGTGACGGCTTTCAACTTCGCTTGTTTTAAAAAAGACAATTTGGGCAGGACGCACCTCTGCGATGGCTCCGCTGTGGGCACCGTTAACTCTTACGATAAGCCCTTGAGTAATAACATAGGAACAGAGGATGGGTACAATGAAAATGATTCGGATTCTGAAACATTTTGACTTATTGGTATTCGAAAATTTTTTTTTTGTTATTGTTTCATTTCAGCTTTAATTTTTGTCTTTTTAAACAGCTTAAATCCCACAGTTATATTCTTGACTATTATTCTTGACAAGTAGGTATTGAAAGATTTGTAGTGCTGATAAGAATCAAGCCTTTAAATAACAAAATTAGAGGGATTTACTGGAACATATTCCTATTAGAGTTCTGCAGCTTTTCAGTTTCCTGATGTTTTCATTAGGCCCAAAGTGCCCCTGTGGAAAGTCTCTACCTCTTATTTTAAGTAGAAAAAGAGAAAATGCCTTTTTTCTTTTTGACAGCACAAATAAACAGGGAACTGTTTGTAAAGAGTTCTTTCATGTTTTAGCTGCACCTTTAGTGCACAATCCTGTTTCCAGCATAGCCTTCACAGATTTGAGCATCACCCCTTTCCTATGTTTGTCTGTTTCCTGCTTCCAGGGGCTCTGTTAATTAGATAATTTTTTTACATGAACCAAAGGTAAAGTTGTAATCTTAAAATTGCCTGTATTACTGTTCTACAGGAAATGAAACCTTTTACATTCTGCCTGTATTAAGCACTTAAACGTACAGAAGGCACTTTTTACAGTTCTTAGTTGCAGTACACAATTAGAAAAACATAGTTGTCAACTCTGAAGGCCAAATTCCGCTCTTCTCACCATGTTTTCCCATGAACATCACTTCTGTAAAATGCTAATCACTTGGCCCTTATTTTTTTTCAATTCAGCACAAATGTTTATTTGCACTACAGAATTAGGGTCATTAGATGTTTCTGTCACCTGAGCCATTAATCATGAATCCAGTACCAGTAAAAAAGGGGGAGAGGGGGAGAAATCATGTGTAGACAAAGGTGTACGTAAAAGTTTCTAATGATTTGCCAACTTAAATGGCGTTTTTTTCCTTTTCTATGGTTAAATAATTTATTTTTACTGTAAACAGTATTGAATTTTAAAATACTTTTGCCAGTGTTTGGATTAACAGAGCAAAGGCAAAGCAATGAAAGCGTAACACCAAAAGTTGAAATACCAAACACCAGAAACATAGCAGTGTACCATGTAGGGGACCAGAGATAGATGCTAAAAAGCCTTTTGTCACCAGCTTTTACAGCAGCATCAACTTTGTGAATATGTTTACTCCTTCTGCCAAAGTTTCTAGGTCAAATGGACCCCGACCCTCCTCTGCAACAGATGTACAAAAGGAAGAATGAGACTTTGAAAACAAAAACACAAACAAAAAACTATCATGAACTAACCAGCCGTACCAAGAGGACCAAAATGCTTCAGTAATTCAGTTGAAGACTTTGCTACTTTTATTTTTTTGTTCAAATGTGAGTGACATAATGAAGTATTTTTTTCTAAATGATAAAAATATAAACTTTTGAGGTAAAAGTAGTCTTGGGTGAATTTTACATTTTATGACACAGGTTTCAAGTTGACATTTTTAACTGATGATGTGTTGACCACAGGTGGGTTTTTTTCCCAGACTTAAGAATATGTTCATATACTTTTAATGTAAATGTTTTTCTATTTATTTGAGATGAAACAAATGCCCAGGAAAAATCACTATGGCTTGTTCTCCTAGTTAGCATTCATGCATACTGAAATGAAATGTGAATCTGGCAAGACTGAGGGCCTGAGGAGCAAAAAGTAAGGGTTGATGCACACTGGGAGAGTGCCCATCTTGTATGGAATGCAAAGGTCCACTGTCTGTGTTGGGAAAAAGCAGAAAGCAAAACACTTACCTTTATTTAAGAGCTGAAGAAGGATCCAGCCCCTTGTCAGACAGGTGAGGAAACCCACACAGCTGTGGCAGAGCATGGAGTGTTCCTGTTCCTGTCGTTCACACTCAGCTTGTCTCAGGCCTGTGTCTGTGCTGGGAGGGTGAGATGAGCTTCCTCAGTGCTCGCTTTTGGCAGAGTAAAGGAAAAGTAAGGATCTGAATTTTAGTTGCAGGTTTTGGCCCTGTTCTGCTGGATTGTTGAAAATCTACTTGCAAATTTCAGTACTTTAATTAGGAAAAAAGAATTTAAACATTAAGTTTATTTTGCCTTACTAAAATTGAGTAATTTTTCCTTGATCATTAGCAATCTTCCAAAGTTTATAACTGAAGAAAACCCCCTTTTCACTCAACTCTGTAGTTTCTACAGTAGAATGACAGAGAACCTGCAACCTTGGTTTTCTCCTCAGAAATAGCACCAAATAACATTTTAATTGGTTTTTCTCAGCATTTTTGCTTTTAAAAGCTGTAGAATAGCAGTAAGCACTCTATTGAAAACACAGAAAATAAGAGGAGAGAGCAATTGTTAGAATTTTCAGTGGTGCCTATTCCAAAATGAATAGCAATCCCAAATTTTGGGGTTTTTTATGTAGAAGGATGGCATTGAAAACAAA
Source organism: Setophaga petechia (assembly GCA_024362935.1). Taxonomy (NCBI): domain Eukaryota; kingdom Metazoa; phylum Chordata; class Aves; order Passeriformes; family Parulidae; genus Setophaga; species Setophaga petechia. Next base: position 28,124,147 of record JANCRA010000005.1, read on the forward strand.
CATATGGGAAATTGCTGCCACCTGTCTAACAGCAGAATCAGCATTTTAATCTTATTTTAAGCAGAAATGTAGGCAGGTTCCTTGGCAGGATTACTTGTAAGTCTCACCCTGAAATACAGAAAAATACGTTATCCTACATGGCAGTGCTTCATTAAGAGAAAACCAGCCCTCTTTATAAAAAGTTGTTATATTATTTTAAGCAGCCATTTTAAAAGTTTCAGTATTTTCACCTGCTGCCCATACAGTTACCAAAATGTTTTCTAATTGAGATACCTCGTACCACTGGTAATTGTGGAGTGCAATAGCTGCTGCCTCTTAGTGCATCCCAGAAGCAGAGCTGATTTATTTCTGAGTCACGCTGGTCCTTCCAGGAGCCAAATCCAACCTTTACCCATGAAACCCTGCCATGCTGCCAGGATGCAGCATTCCAAAAAGCACAGGAACGTAGGCTGTGCTCACCTCCAGGGCACTGCACAGGTCGTGTTTGAGGGCGCTGGATTTAGAAGGAAAACTGCCACAAGTGAGACACTGGGAAGTGCTCAGTGTTGGCCTCTCCCACATCTCATGTGAGTTACCAGAATCCCTTTTTTTTGTATGCTAGCACATTAATCTGTAATTTATCACATGTAGAAATCAATGTGTAGTTTAGGGCAGGTATATAAGCATGCGAGTAATGTAACTCTTGTAAATAATCTCCTTGCCTTTCTGTGGACTCCTTACAAGAGTAATCATACAGAATCGTTGCACTTAACCCTGGATCCTGCAACTCACACACGTGGACAGCTTCTGTGTCTGCACCTGGCGAGGGGCAGCTCCCTGCCCGGGTGTGTTGGCAGGATCGTTTCATCCTGTATTTTAACCACAGCTGCAGGTGGAATCCAGAGCAGGATGGGCTCCCAGGTCTCTCTCATAAATACTGAGTTACAACCTCCGGACTGCCTGAAATAGCTGTGAAATAGCTCAGGGGATTTCTGTTCATCGCTACTAAAAGGGCACCATAATGTGTTTGGTACTTTTATGCAGTCAACAACTGCCAGGTTATTGAATTAGAACAAACACATGAAATGAATTGTTTATCCATTGTACTGTTGAGAAACTTGGTTATGTATTTGAGGATGATTTAAAAAAAATTTTGTGATTTTTATTCTTAGTCATGTAAGAAATATTAGAGTGCCTTTTTATATTTGTGTATAATGGAAATGTTTTGTGAAACTTGTCTTTTTTTTTCATTTGAGTGTTATAAAAGCAATATATAACCAGTAAATTTTCATTTCAGACCTTCTTTGAATGTATAAAGTGTTTCTTCTTTTCATATGTTCTACCTGCATTGAAATGAAAATTAATATGCTAAATTTCTATAGGAATAATGTATAATTTTCGCAGTGCTGAAAATGCTTTCTTATTACACAAAAAGTAAACTTAGGTCAGTGTTATAGGAAAGGGCGTTTTAAACTAGTGACAATCTTGAGTCTGTGTATAAAATGTAATTTTATGCATTTCTTATGCAGTGATCTACATATTAAAGCCAATATCTTATGTTTTGTAGGTTTTGTCTTATATTTTATGCTTTAGCATGTGCAATATATCTTTACAAACCATGGTGATACGCATCTGGTGCCAGTGTTATATTTTGCATAACATTTGTAATAAACTATATAAAACATTGTTTGATGGTTTCGGTGGGGTTTTGTCGGTATTGTTTGCTTTTGTAAATTGAAGTTTAAGGACTTGGGTAAATGTCACATATGAAATGAGGAAAAAAAACTTAATTCATTGAATGACTTGGAATTCAACCTGAATATTCTCAAGCACAGTTTAGTAACTTTTTAAACTACTGAATGCTGTATTAATGTAATAAAGAACCCTAACTGTAAACTATTATTGCAATGCATTCAGATGGTTATTTTTACAAATAAAAATGGTACAAATACAGTGGAAAACTGAGTAAATTTTGTTTCTTTTGGGGGAGCCGGGGAGGCTTAAGTATTTCGCAGTGAAGATGAAAATGCAACTATTTCCTACTTCCTTCCTATGTAAATACCCCTTGCCCTAGAAAACTGATTTTGCTTTCTCTGTTGATTCGGGGAAGGTGAGGGAACAAAATAAACCACCACAGTAATATTTTTTCCTTTGTTCAGTCATTAAGTATTTTACTGTTTTTCCTAGTGAGCCCCACCCGCCCAGCTGGGTGTGCCCTGCAGCCGGCTGGGGCACCAGTCCCACAGGGACTAAAATGCACCAGAGAGCTTCAAGACAGCGATAGTAAAGTGTTAAAAGTAACCCGAATTAAAGCAAACAAAGGGTCCGTGCCCACCGGGCTGTGAGAGTTTTTTTCGGCAAGGTGCCCAGCTCCGGCGGGGCCGGCTGCGCCCCGGGTGCCCGGCCGAGCGCTGCGGGGCCGAGCGGCCGCGCCCCCTCAGGCCCCGGCGCGGCGCCCTCCCCATCATGGCGGACACGCCTCCCCCGCCAGCCGCGACATGGCGGACGGGCCCCTCGGCCCGGCGGCCGCGCGACCTCCCCAACATGGCGGCCGCCCCCTGGCGCCGGCGGCGGCCAGGTTGAGGCGCCGGCCCGGCCGCCCTCCCGCTCCGCCTCCCGGGCGCGGCGCTCCCGCCCCGCCCCGCCCCGCCGTGCCCGTGTGCGCGGGGAGCAGCGCTCCGCTCCGCGGGGCGCCATGGGGCGGGCGGGCCGCCGGCTGCCCACGCTGGCAGCGCTCTTCTACGGGGCGCTGGCGGCCCTGGTGCTGCTGGGCGTGCGGGACGTGATGTTCCTGTACGAGGAGAACCGGTGCAGCATGACCTACATGTACGAGTACCCCGAGTACCTGGTGAGTGCGGCGGGGTGTAACAGGTGGGACCTGCCGCTCCCGGGGCGGTGCCGCCCGCCCCGCCGCGGCCGGAGCCCGGAGCCGGGAGCCTGAGGCGCAGCTCCCCCGGGGAGGGAGAAGAGCCCCGAGCTCGGGGCTCGCCGCCGTGCTGGAGCGGAGGGCGGTAAATGGGGCACGGGCAGCTGGGCGGGAGCGGGGCCGGGCTGGCAGGACGCGCTGCTGTGCCCCCGTCGTGTGGCGGTGCCCCTCGGGGGTACAGGGCGGTGGCAGAGCCGCCCACCTGTAACCCTGCGGGGCGCTTCGTGCTGCCGCCGTGGAAAACCTGCCCGCGGTCCGAGCTGCCGATGCCTGGAGCTCCGAGTGGCTCTGTGAAACCCAGGATGTTGGGTTTCACACGGGTGTTGGCCGAGGAAGGGGCTGGACCAGCTCCTGTGCCAGCTCTGGCAGTGCCCAGGAGGCCGAGCCTTGCACTTCATGGCCCTTCTCGTGACTTCCTAGTGGGAAGTAATCAGTGTGTCAAAAAAGGGCAGAACTGAGCTTTGACTATTAATGTATCTCTCAAGGTGATGAACGGTGCTGCAAAGTCTTCTCGGTGAGCATGTCCCACAAGGTAAATGGGAGAGCTTGTAAATCCCACTGAGGTCCCTCTTGTTTTGCGAACAGCCTTGTGGAAGTCTCTTTGAAAACCTGGGATCAGTTTGAGAGAGGGGACTGCTCCTGGAACTGATGTTTTCCACACACTATTCTGGTTTAGTAGTGGAAGGATGTAAATGCATATTTGTAAGTTTGCTGCTAATGCTGCAGCACACACTTGTTAGAAAACGATTTCTCTTTTTGATAGTAGTAGATACTACAACATTTTCTCTCTTATTCAAAACATAAATGATTGACTTCTGAACATTCATTTTTCATTATCTGAGATCTAATTTGAAGAAAACTGTTGGAAAAAACCTAATTATTCTAAAAAACACAGTTCAGAAGTAGGTTGCAAGCTGGCTTGCACAGTAAAGAAGATGAAAAGCAAACCTTCAGTGTCTAAATTCGTAATGAAGCAGAAAGTTAATTTTTGGGTCTAGCAACCTTCATTTCCTAACCTTGATATAGCCATCTTAGCCTATAAAAGAGGAATTTGGTACGGCTACAGGGATTGTTTTGTCAGTGCTGTAGAACAAATTCGTTTAAGCAGTTATAAGTACTTAAACACTGCACAGCAAGTTTTGAGATCCCCTGGCAGCCAAAACCTACTTCAGCTTCAATCTGAAGCCAACCAACAGAAAGTTACTGGCGGCAAAATCTGTGTGATGGTATTGGCGGTGCCTGAAGCTCTTGTCTGCCACCACATCTTTTGTATTTACTCATTATGTAAGAGCCTAAACTCAGGCATCTTTAGGTGGGATGCAAGGCTTAAAGGTGAGCAGTAGTTCCATTCAGGAGGTACAAGTCACAGCTGGCTGTATTGCCCTCTGGAATTTCTGCCTCCTGTGTAATCACTTTTATCGTGCAGGACACAGTACTTTGGGCTGGGGGGCAAATTGTGAATTCGTTTGGGTTTGCTAAAGCATTGTACTTCACACGTAGCTGTTTATTGTTGGAGGTGTCTGCTGTGTGGGTAGTGCTGCCTTCCCTAGGAAACCCCAGGGTGGGAGTTTCAGTGGGAGGTACCTGTCCCTGCTTCCGTATTGGTGTCACATTACAAAACAGATAAATGCTTGAGCAATTAAACAAGAAGTTTAATTTCATTTGTGCCCATCAGTGTGGGTTAGCTCACAGTCTGCCTAGTAATTAATCATCTTTTTTTGCATGAGTTCTAGAACTGCAGTGTTAGAATTTAACCTGCCCTTGCCCTGTTCAGCTGTACTTGGCAAGAGATTCACAAGTTAGTAATGAAGACTTGTTCACATAAACCAAATTTCTTACAGAACCAGGGTGAAAAACCAAGCCTGTACTGACATTGTAAAAAGCTGCTGTAGCTTGCTACAACTGATTGCCTAAGCAGTGTCTTGGGAATTCACAGTTTAAACACACTGTCATGGAACATGAATGTCTCTTTTCCTTTGGAGTTATACATTGCCAGTTTGTTATAATATTTAAATACTGTGATTTACCAGAAAAACCCCCAACTCTCCAGTATTTTGACAGTACAATTCTCATGGGTTGTGTGGGTTTTTTGTGTTTGACAATGCCCCAAGGAAGAACAGCGTGTTAATTTTATGTTCCATAAAAGTTTTTGAGAAGACAATGAACCAGGAAGTTTCTGTGGATGAACAGTTGATTTGATCTGTCAGGAAGTCATATAAGCACATCTTGGTGACACTCTTAGTTTAGTGATGGGAACTGCTGAAGGTTTTTTCACATAATTTTGAAAGCCTTTCCAAAAGGAGCAGCAGAAAGAAAGAATGGGACAGTGAGATGAATGAAACTGGAAAGGCAGGATGATGAAGAAAGGGAAAAGACCAAAGGATGATCTGAAGACATAAGCCCTGAATGAAGCTTAAATTTTCTTCTTCTCAGTGAAAGAATTTAACTCACAGTCTCACACTCTGTTAATGAATCAAGATAATTAAAAAACTGTAAATAATACACACAGATAGATACATCTCATAGAATAGAGATTTTACATATATAATCAATAAAAAACGTCATTTAAATAGTTTGCAAATAACCAATAAACCAAAAATTTTGAAGGCCAAGGGGAGAAGAAAATAGTCATTACCTGAGCAGAGACAAAGAACAGGGGAAGGGAAGGAGTGTGGGGGCACAGAATTAAAGCTAAATCACCTTTATGGTAGATTTAAAAAACAATAAATGATTTGAGTTAAAGATGCTTCTATTTCAGGGAAGCAATTAAGAGCGACTTTACAGGAGATTTCTGATACAAAACTGAGTTTAGTCTTGACCTTGTTCTATAAAAATGTTTCCTTAAAATAGAAATTACACCTTAATACATGTATCTTTGTATTATCTTATTTTTCTCTCAATTGTTACATAATTGTAACATAAATAATCAAACATTAGAATGAGTGTATTTGCAGTCATGAAAATTTTAAAAATCTGTATATTAGAAGCTCAGAATCATAAACCAACCAGCCTCTATGCAGGTGTTAAATCAAGATAGTAGTAAACAAGAACACATTTAATTAAGACAGTGCCATATGACTCTAAGAGATTGACTTACTGGTGTGAGATTAATCCTCACCTAGCCCTTGGGATCAAAGAGATTTTGTTCTTTTCTCTTTGGGGATCCTAATCCTGTGAATCAGGTATGTGCTGGGTTAGGGGGTTACTTGTTGTTGTTGAGTGACACTGACATGGATGTTAGAGCTTGAGCTGTTCCAGAGCCAGGCACTTTGTCAGACCACAAACCCAGCTCTGGAGAGGAAACGGAAAAAGCCTCAGACCCCCAGGGGTTTGTTTTTCCTGCTGAGCTGTATTGAGGGGGTACCTGCTGTGGTTTAACTCCCCTGCAGGTGACACCTCTGTAAGAGCAGCTAAGGGAATTCCCACGGGAGCTGCAGTTCACCTGAGCTGGCAGGTGGTGCCTGGCAGTCACCCACATCCCACATCCCTCTGCTCTCTGGGTCTGGCTGTCGGGTCCTTGTGCTGGGATCCATGGCCTTGGCAAGGGTTCCAGAGCCATTCCAATGCTGCAGGAATACTTAGCATCACTCTGCTGCCCCGGTTTCTGCTCTCAGCTGCTCCTCACTTGGGAGAATTGGTTGGGTTTTGACATACCTTTTTTTTTTCCTTTCCCCCCACCTGTATTATAAGGCTGGATTTACTTTGGGAATGTGCAGCTTTGATAGATACATAACTGCATTCATTTCTAGTTTGTTTCAAAGCTAGTTGAAGGTAATCACTGCTTAGAGTAACTAACTGCCCATTCATTATGTCCAGTAACATTTATTTAAACAGTTTGTTTGGTATTTCATTTTAATTAGTTTTTTTTAAGCCAAACTCTGTTTTTCATTCTGTATTCTTTAGACTGTAAAGAATATTTTTATGGCTGATTTCTTTAGCCGTAAAAATAAAATCACACATGCCAGATCATTTAAATGGCTGGGCAACCACTGTATTTTCCTGTTTGTAACTCTATAAACAAGGTCTTTGTTTTCTTTTTAACTTTTGCAATAGAAAATAAAATTACCCAAGAAAACAGCCAGACGATACCCAGCATATGAGCTGTATCTCTATGGGGAAGGAAGCTATGCTGAAGAAAACAAAAATCTCCTATTGACAGGAATTCCAGTTCTCTTTCTGCCTGGGAATGCTGGCAGTTACAAACAAGGTAAGTGTTTAGCTGAGTTATAGCTTTGATACAGAAAAGCTTTCAGATTTGTGCATTAAGTAGTTTTCTGTTTGAAATAATACCAGACAGAGTCATAATGGTTGATCATATTAGTCTGTTTAATTCCAAACAGTCAAGATACATGATTTTTGTTTGAAATCAGTCGAATGGTTAAGCTGTAGTATTTCTCTGGAGCAGCAAGGCTCTTGAAGGGCAGATACAGTACAGTTAATGCAGTTTATGCTCTGGCAGCACTGCACCCTTGCTGCACTTTTGATTGCAAACATCTAGTTGGTTTTGATTTGAACAATGTTTAGTGCAGCTAGTGCCAAATAAAACATGACCTGAATTTGATTAGGAGAACTGAACCATCTGTTGTCTGTGATGTAAAGGAATTACATGCTATAGAAATTCATCTAAGCTTGCCCTCTAGTTTCATTATTCCCTACATCTTTACATAGTGGTGTTGTTTCCTTAACATTGGCTTCCCACTTAACACACAGCTTCTTTTGTTTACCCTCTTACATTTCTAGACTCCAAATGAAAAGCAGTAATCATTTTAAAGCATTTTTATTTTTCTGAATACCAAAGCTAATGGTACATGAAGTTTTGTGTTCCAGTGTTTACTTTGGTCCCTGCTATTCCTTCCTTCTGGGTTTGTCAGACTGTTATTTTTGTTCCTTAAAATGTGCTTTGAAACAGTAAATAACACTCTCATGATGTTAGAAAATGGATGTGTGTGGGGGGGGGAAACCAGCATAGTCTGAGCCCTGATTTCTTACTGTGATAATTTTTCCTTATATTAGCACTAAACTTGATGATTAAATACCTGATTTCAGAGAACCTTTAGAGAGCTGGGTTTTTTTGAGAACGTACTTGCTTAGCTTATAACAGTGTAAAATATTTTACCAATTAGTAGTTTCAGAAAACCTTCTCTGGTGGCACTAAGAAGGTGCAAATGAGATGAGAAAGGCAGCCCTAAGGTGGAGGAACATGATGCTTGTATAAATTTGTTCCTGACATAAAATACCTCTGTTGTCAGCAGTAAGCTGAAAAGAAATGGTTTGGTTTAGAATGTCTTTTGTAAATGACTTGAGGTGAACAATGGATTTAATGTATTTGTTTCTTAATTGATTGTGTATTTATGTGTTTTTCTGCTGAAGTGATGCTAAACAGTGACTGCTGGACTGTTCTAATTGCTGTGGTTTCTTTTTCTAGTACGTTCTCTTGGCTCCATTGCGCTTAGAAAAGCAGAAGATGTTGACTTCAAGTATCATTTTAATTTCTTCAGTGTCAACTTTAATGAGGAGTTGGTTGCATTGTATGGTGGTAGCCTGCAGCGACAGACCAAGTTTGTGCACGAGTGCATCAAAGTGATTCTTAAGTTGTACAAGGTGAGTAGAGCCACGTGCTGAGTAGGGCACTTCCCTTTGGGAATGGAATTCTGGGCTGCCTTTCCTCCTGCAAAACTGAGGAGTAGGGGAGGGAGACTTTTTGAAGGTGATAATAATGCAATAGAGAAATGCTTCTCTTTAACAGATTTTTAGTACTTGTGACAATCCCTGAGCTTTAAGGAGGTTCTGTGTTGAGTTTCTAAATAAATACTTCTGTGCACAATGGATGTCTTTCTCTAGTAGAGATGTAAATATTTGTAGTTTACTAAAATATTCATATAGCATTGCCTTCCATCAAGTTTTCTCTGGGAAAGTTCTTTGAAAAGTTTCAGAAATTAAAATCAGCTTAAGTTTACTAAGCATACACAGGCTACACAGTATTTCCTTTTGAGCTGGATAATTCATATTAAGCACATTTTCATGAGATAGCGAGTACATTTTTATTGAATTTGTAACCTTGTTAAGTTGATGCTAATTCATGTTGTCCTTGAAAGACCATAAGTTAATTGAAGTGGGGGTGGGAAATGTACTGCTGGTAAGAGCAGTTCAATGTCAGGTCTGTTTCTGATGTGTCTGATTGCTGTTTGCTGAAGGGTCGGGAATTTGCCCCCAGCAGTGTGGCAATCGTTGGGCATTCCATGGGTGGTCTTGTTGCAAGAGCATTGCTCACTCTGAAGAATTTTAAGCCTGAACTTATAAACCTGCTCATTACACAAGCCACACCTCATGTTGCACCTGTAATGCCTTTAGACAAGTATCTTACTGGTGAGTACTGCATTTGTCTAACCACATGGTATTTATTTATTGATCCTCTCAAGCTGTGGGGGGGAGATTCTTGCAAATCAACAGCAAAATGTGCTGCTTTATTTACTGTAATGAATCTGTTCCTTTGTTACTCAGGTAGTTGAGGGTGCCAGGATACTCAGAGAAAGTCAAGTGTCATATAGAATGGATTATGTGGACTTGAGTTTCTGTGTGAGGCCTGGAGCTCTCAATAATCTGTAATTTTAATAAGTTGCAGGACATGTTACAAAATTTGTAATCTTTCCAGTGAATGACGTATTTGCTTTCTTTTTTTTCTCCTCTTTTGAAACTTGACCTCTGTAATGACTTTTATCTTTATTGAATGAGATCGTGTTAATTCTGTAAAAGGTGATAAATTTAATGTTTTTCATACCCAAAGGTTGTACAAGTGAGAATATAAATATAGATGCAATTAGGTATTTTAAATATTTACAAAAAAGATCATATTTTCCCTCACCTAAATAAATGTGGCAAAGAAATGAAGCATAATCAATACACATGTACTATACACTTCCTGAAAAGCTAGATTTGATTAAACTATACTGATTAAATATGTGTTTTGTGGTATTTGTGCTGCTCCATGGAGATACTGAGGGAATTGGTGAAGAAAAGGGAACAGGCATTAATTTTCATTGTTCTCTGTGACACCCAAGAGGAATGAATTATCTTTAGCTGCTGGATTTGATTTATTGTGCTTGTATTAATTCTCCATCCTACAATTGGTTTCAATGCAATGTTTCTTCCTTACTGACTGTTTCTGGATTTCAAGTAAATTTGTGTCTGTCCTTCAAATAAACCTATGGATTGCTACTCTAACAATATATGTGCTAAGCTGATAAAGAAAATGTATCTGTCTCTCCTAACTGCTACCTCATTGGGTTAGAACAATAATTTTCCTCTCTTACATGAATCAAAAGTGATAATCAGAGCTCAAATGTCTCCCAGGGGGGCTTACAGAAACCTTTAGTTAATGTTTGTATAGCTTTTCTTTTTGTATATCAAATAGGCTTATGGGAAAATGATGATTGATTTTAATATATTTTATAGATTTTTATACAGCTGTAAACAATCATTGGATTCTAAAGGCCCAAGATTTAAGAAATTTAACTACCCTTTCTGTGGCGGGAGGATTCAGAGATTACCAAGTTCGTTCAGGACTGGCTTTTCTACCAAGATTGAGTCAACATGACAGTGCCTTATCTGTTGTGGTAAAAAAGCAAACTGTTTCTTTGGTTTTGCATGGAACTGTGTTAGCTAGTTATTAATGTAATGCATGTATCAGTGTCTATACGGGCAGCATAGTGTCAATAAATATGAAAATAGTGCATGTTCAAACACTAGATGGATACTGTATGGTTATAAAATCAAAAATAGTTGATGTAGCCTAAAGGAGCCTCCACTGGAGGAGTATGTGGGGCACTGATTGGAACCATCTATCACTTGGTACTGTTTCTTCTCATCACCTGCTTGCACTTCTTCAGTTCCAGAACCCAGGTTTTATTTCCCTGTGTTTTTGCAAGAGATGTGGAGAAAGGTATATGGAGAAAGGTGAAGGTGTAGTATAGAACTAGAGTTTTCTGTTATAAAAGAGAGCTCTGGCATAGCACCTTGTTTTTGTATTTGTTGTTTTTCAAAGAATTGAGGAATAAAAAGGATGTAGAGGATCATCAAGTCAAATTTTCTGCTTTTTGAGGCATCTATCCTTTCAAAACTAATCAAGGGTCATCAGGAAGTATTTAGGTTTGTGTTCATCCTCTCTCCATCAACTTGTTCCCTACATGGACAATGGAGAAGCTGGAAAACACTCACAAGGAGGTGGAAAACTTGTAATTTCCAACTTCCATTTACTGCAGAAGCCAGTTTTTTAATGCCTTTTTTCTGACATCTTCTTAAAATGTTATATGAAATAGCTGTCATTCCCTTGGTGTTTACCTCCCTGTGTGTTGTACAGAAAGCTGTCTATAAATAGGCTCAGCTCAGATCCTGCTAGGCTAAGAGGATTAACTCTGCATTCCCTTTGTCCTAGTAACCCTTCTCTGCTTCTGCTCTACTTTCATTTCTCTTGAGTGTTGGTGACCAGAATATTGCATGAGATTTCCTGTGTAGTGGTACCAGTTCCTTCTGGTTTTTGTTTGGTTTGTTTTGGAGGTTGTGTTGTGGTTGCTATTGTTCAGTTTGTTTTTTTCTTCCCAATGATGCATTGATAGTTCATAGTTTATTTGATTTATGTTGAGCTATAGGTTGATGAGGTCCATTTGTGGGAGGTTTTTTGACAGTGTTAGTCCCTAACATGAAATCCATTTACAGCAAGTAATAGCTTCAGACTGACCAGACTTTCTCTGTGGTGTTCTGATGGTTCTTGCTGTTGAGGATGCCCTTGGTTTCTCAAGAACAGCTTTCATTGGCATGCTGCTATTCTCATGTGCCAGGATCAGTTATTAAAATAGTAAGATTAGTCATAGAAGCAGTCTTTGAAGAAATTTTTGGTAAGTTTCCTCCTCTCCATTTTCTGCCCTTTCACCCCTAGTCTCTGCTATCTAACGCTGATAGTTTGGTAATTTTTGTTTTAATTTTGTTTCCATCTTGCACGTGCTGCAGTGCTTGCAAGATGGGTGACTGAAGTGACTGAAGAAGTCATTCTGTTGCACCCTAAGCCCTGAAACTCTTAAGATAAAGGCTGTTCTTTTTAATAATTGTGCAAATATGTTTACATAAGGAGGGGAAAGTTTTCCATATAATTTTAGAATGCTGAGTACTAACAAAATCTTAATGGTTTTCTTCACCCAAACAGAGCTCAGCTGTGCCTAGAGCTTGGGCCTCAACTGACCATCTCTCCATAGTGTGGTAAGAGAATGGAACAAAGGTTCATTGACTCACTGTGCATAGCTCTCTTCACTGTTAGCACTTTCTACCATAATTTACTTCACTTTAATATTCTGGTGTAGTCTCTTCTGACCAGTTTTATCATCCTGGATCTTGCCTTTCTAGATTTAATTTTGCTTATTCTGTCTTTTAGGTGCAAAGAATTGATCCTGGCTACCATTAGAGCTTTTTTTGATCTCATAGATGAAAACACAAGGCAGGTCTGTATATGTGATCTCTGTATATTTACCCATCACACTTTCTTCTTCCATCCCAGAGTGTTTAATCAGGAGAGATATCTCCCTACTTTACAGAAAGCTCTTTCTTGATTATTCTAAGTCACGCTGAGAAGTTTCCATTTTGTACCATAACTGAGAAATCCCTTGTGTTGTTTGTCCAAAGAGTCAGAAATAAGGTGTTAGCTCAGTTTCCATTATTGACTGCTTGATGCTTTATAGCTGAGCTGTGGGCTGAACATTTCTACCACAAAGCAGCAGGTTCAGTTGACCTTGCACCAGGATAAACAAATTTTGTTGGATCTGTAGCTGTGAATTTGACCTCTCAATGTGTACATAAGAGCAGAGCCCAAGACACAGAAGAGGAAGGATTTTAGATGTTTCTTCTGAGGCTGCTTGGGACAGATTTCTCTAGTTTTTCATGTGTGCTTATTTTATTGTGTGATTTAGAGAGACAAAGAGAACAGTACAGTTGTTCTGCAGTGCTGACTGTGCTAGAGGGTAAAACTTTTCAGAAATCAGTTGTAGTGGCCATAGTTTTGGAAAGTGTAATAGATAAAAATTAGTCCTGGAAGGCTTATTTGGAAAAAGCAAAACGAAACCAATCAAAAAACCAAAAATCCCAGCCAAAATCCAAGCAGAAGTGAATCGCAGTGTGGCTGTACAGCTGGATGTGAGAACTCAGATAGCTTAAATGTGAGAATTTTTCTTAAGCTCTGGCCCAAATGTCATTTCAGGAAGAATGTGTTTGTTTATAAAGAAAGTTTAATGGAATGGTTTCCTGGGGTTATGAGTAGGTGAGAATGTAATATTCCTGAAGGTTTTGACTGTGCTTTATAATGTGTAGATTTTCTGTACTGTCGTGATTTACTGTTGATGGCACTTCAGAGTATTGAATTCAGAACAGAAGGGGCTCAGTGACTTCTAACAATCTCTCCTGCCTTCCCCCCACAAAACTGTATTGCTGGCTGTGATCATGAGGTGATCTTAAATCACACACATTAGTAAAGACTTGATAATGTGCTTTTGTTTTAGATAACTGAGGATCCAAAGAAGAGAATGTCTGTACTGAATCACCACTTTGTGAGACACCCTGCAAAGATGTATGAGGAAAATCCTGAAGCTTTTACACACCTCACAGGTGAGCAGCAGTTTTCTTTTGAATAGGGTTCAGTGATACTGCTTTGTTAATGGTTAATCTTCTCACTAGCAGTTTCAGAATACCCTTTGTCCTCCTTCAGATAAACTAAAACAATATATAGGTTGTAGGCCTAAACAATCTGCTTTTATTTGGTTTTGGCATTAAATTGGTTAACAGGGATAGGTGCAAAAATCTGTCACTTTCATATAGCTCAGATTCTGAGGACTCATTTACATCAGGTTGTCCAGTAGGAAATCTCAGAAACTGGGAATTGCTGGATGTCAGAAGGGCAGCCTTATCTGCAGTGCTTGCAAGAGGGATTGGATGGCTGTTGCAGAGCCACTGTGGTAATTTTGTGCTGCTCATGGAAATCCTGAACATTCAGACCTGCTCCATCAATCACTTTTCCCCATGACATGGCAGGGTGAAATGAGCTGTTCACTGAGGGGTTCCTTGTGCAGTTCCTTCCTAAGAATGCAGAGTTAAAACTGAGAGATTTTCACTGCATGGAGTCTGAAGGACTAAACACAAGTTTTGTAGAGCAAAGCTTTATTTTGCTGAAGTGGGTTGAACTGTTTTACACAAGCCATTTAATTTCAGGAATGTTCTCAGTGTAAGACATTGTGGAAGTACCAATGTAGTTTGTACTTTGGTGTCCAGTTTTGGGCACCTCTTACATGAAAGCATTTATGCATTGGCATCTCCTGAATTGAATGTGGAGCAAAAAACCACCAAAATGGGCAGTTCCTGGGGCACAGGAAACAGGGGAAGGAGGCTGAGTGAACTGAGGATTTTCACCCTGAAGAAAATGCTGAGGGAGATCATGTTGCTCTTTTCAACTTCCCAATGAAGAATTGGAGAGAAGATGAAGTTAGATTTTTATCAGAGGTTTACAGTGATAGCACAATTGGCAGTAGAAATCATGTTGTACCAAAAGACATTCTAATTAGGTATTAAAAAAAAAATTTCACCAGGAAGGTGGTCAAACACTAGAACAGGTGCCCAGAGAGTGAAATATCAGTGAAAATATCAGTGAAACTGATATTTTGGGAGGGTTGCCTTTTTTTGGGTCAGTTTTTAGCAATAAGAAAAATTGGTTTAAATTTGATTTCATATTTCTGTCTTCCTATTCGTGTCGACCTCTTGACATTTGGCTGAATTTCTGTCATGAATTTGTTACTCTCCTTAAATGGAAGAAAGATACAACCTCTTTGCATGACAATTGGCATTTTTTGTTCTCTGATCTCTTCATTATTGCCTTACTCTTTTCCCTAGCCATATCTTTAAACTGCTCCTGGTTTTTTGTGTGTTAATCACTTTGCTGATGTTCTTCTGCACAAGTTTCTGTATTAGCTTTCTAAAAGGCTGACTGGAACAAAGATGGGGGCTGTTCCTGATGTTGCCTCATCATTAATCACTCACCCTATAATTACACGAATATTATTTGCTTTATCTGTTTTGTTGCCTTTATTTTGTTTCAAGATCCATGGGAGTTTTATTTTGCCATTAATATTTACTAACAGGATCCCAGGGCTTTATTGTTTCCTGTGTAACTGATGATAACTGTTGCATGTAATTGTTAGCAGTAGCAATCCTCTGTGTTGATTAAAGCACATAAGGTTTATATCCATATATAGATAGGAGATGAGATCTTGGTGATCAGTAAAATACAAAGGTTTGGATGTAAGGATAATTGTTCCTGCAGTGCACATACTGAAATATTTATTTTTAGGAGCTTTCAATTGGATTACAGTCAAAGCCTCAAAATGGACTTACTCAGTTTACAATGTAAGTAATATTTTTCCCCATTGTGTGTTTATGTTTTTGTTTTGGTTGTTTTGTTGGAGGGGTTGTGGTTTTTTATTTTAATAATGAGCTTTTTTTTTTAGGATTCTGATGGAAAATATTTCTCATTTCCTCTTGCAAGCCACAGAAAATCATACAGTCATGTTTACTGTGAAAATAGTATGTTGGTGAGAAAATACTTTTTTAATGTCTGGCGTTTGTTTATAAAGATGTGATTTTTAATTTCCATTTGCTGCAGTCTTAAGAGAATTAATGAGCAGCTGTTGAAATTGCTGCCATCCATTTACAATCACAGCCTAATGCATGTCAGAGGCACTACCTGTTTTAGCATGCCACACTTAGTATTCAAGATCTGAAACCTTCAATGGCACCTGAACCTCAGATGTTTTCTTTCCCACTCTTCTGGTTAGCTCTACATTACTGTGTCCTTTCATTTAGTGCAGTTCTGTATCAATGGTTTTGAAGGAAGAAGTTGTTTTTAGTGCTGCTGTGTTTTTGCCATATTTCTAATTTGGGAAAGCTGTTTATAGGTTTGCTTTCCCATAATAAAATTTAAGTGAGCCTGAAAGGCTGCAGAGATCTTTCACTAAGCAGAGAAAGTGAATGGAAGACAGATGAGGAGACAGCACCATCTCAGTTGTGTCCTATGAAGAGGAAACACCATAATGTGAATTTCTTGTATTTTTAGCTTGAGACACAGACATTCAGCCAATTTTTTTTTCAGTTTCTTATACAAGAATGAATTGAATCTCTTGGCAAACTGAAGATGGATGAATAAGCTTTTCAGAATAACGTGTTTTACATTAGTGGCAAGAAAATTGAGATGTTTTCCTGTTTCATCCTGCCTGTCCCTGTTGCCACTCCTCCCCTTGTTAAAGATGGCATTCATACCACCACTCTGAACAGCAGTTGTCTGTGCTTGGTGCTTTTGTAACTTTCTCAGTGGCACCTTCAGTGTTTGCATGTATGATGTGACCTTAACTGTGCTTTGATAGGGAACTTTTCCCTTGTTATGATGTCTGAAACACAGGCCCAGTACAGCTTGAGAGGAGGAGGGAGGTACAAAACAAACAAATGTCTGAGAGCTGCATCGTGGTGCTGTTACTTCAGAACACTTAAATTCTCAAGGGATGGAGCAGTAGAACATTAAATATCTAAAGCATTCCTCTTCTGCTTAAGAGAGCACTTTGAGATGTTCCTTTTAGTTAGAAGAGATTAAACATGATATGTAAAATGGATATTTTAAAAGAGAATTTATGAAAGTTTGTTTGCTTGACTTTGTATTTATTCATACAAAGGGGGGCAAATTGAAATAATTTCAAATGGTTCTTAGAAACCCCCACCATTCACTCTAAAGCCTCACCTTTCTGTCCTTGCAATTATAATTGCAAGATTATGATATCAGTCCTTTAATTATCATCAGTTTTAACCCTTGCATTGTTTGAAGTAATCAGTACTTTTAATATATTTATATATGCAATCACACCTAGGTAATGTAGTATTTTATGGTATTGACTTTACAGGACACAAGTAGCTGGATTTATGGCTGCATGAACACTAATTCATCAATGTGGTGAGCATGAACAATTCCTATTCTTTATTTAAATGGATTTTGTGAAGCTGTGTTTGAATTTAAAGCGTATAAATTATTGGTAGGAAGGTACTGGGAAGTAAAATCATTATTGTAAATAATTCATGCTTTCTATATCACTAGGAAAACAGGAAAGAATAGCTTTTCTTAAAATAGGTGATATTCTTCTTCAGGGAGCTGTGGTTTTGACCTTCTTAGCAGGAGCTGGGCCTTTCACAAGGGCATGAGGTGGCAGAGCAGGAGGAGGTGGCTTTGAACTGGCAGGGCAGGTTTAGGTTGGGTACTGGGGAGGAGTTGTTCACTGTGAGGGTGTGAGGCACTGGAGCAGCTCCCCCACAGAGGCTGAGGATGTCCCATCCCTGGAGATGTTCCAGGCCAGGCTGGATGTGCTCCTGGGTAATCTGCTCTAGTGGAGGGTGTCCCTGCCCATGGCAGAGCTGTTGGAACTGATGGTTTTTAATGTTCTTTTCAACCCACTCTGTCATTCTGTTTCTTTAGAACCCTGTGACAAAGACATCAAATGTCACAGAGAGCCTTCAGAAGAGTGGAGTAAAGCATCTCTTTCTTTCTGATTTCACATTTGCTACTGTCATATGAAAAGTATTTAGAAAGTGCATGGTTTAGTGGTTTATTTGTTATGACAGCCATTACACAATAGATTTAAAACGTTATCTTAGCCTAAATTTGTAAAATAAACTCAAAGTAAATTTAACCTACCCTTCAAATTAGGGAAAGCTTCCAGGCAAAATTGAACAAGCAAAGTTTTTATGTGTTCTGGGATCACTGAGGTGTACAGGCAGAGTCTTGCCTCCAGCAGATAGCCAAATGTCTCAGTTATTTTTTCCTGATCCAAGAAGTTGGCTGTTACTCCTTTGTAGAACCTTTGATCAGCAGGCAGTGATGAAGTTACTAGTTCAGGACTGCTACTTAAACTTCATCTAACAATAGTGGGCTGGCTGTGGACTGTCCTGAGGTCATGAACACTATTTAGAGAAACAGCAGTATTCTGGTATTCAAAAAATCAAAATCTGAAGTGACCAAAGAGATGTGTTGCAGTTCAGTGTGTGAACACATTTTAGAACTGCTGCATACTGTTTAACAGCTAAGAATTGTTTTTATTTATGTGATCTATTTTAGACATTTTTATAGGAAAATTTGTGATTTTGATGTTTAACAGATGCTAATAAAAGTGCATGATAATTCATTGCTAGTGCAGTTTTAGCTGATGAAAAGTTTTCATTTTGTGTCTGAGCTGCCTGGCTAATACGTGCTGCAGGTTTTCTGTATGAGAGAGTTGGAGCTTTGCTTGGCTTGGTTTTGCACAAATAAGATTTGCACTATCTGAAATTATTGCAGTTTGATAAATTACTGTGGTAACAGGACACCCAAATTTCTTCTCAATTTAAAGTGTTAATTCAGAGAGAGAGAGAAGCTGGTCTATTGATCCACTGCTGTAATGCTGGGCCTGCATTATGAATATGCTCATCCTTTATTGTGCATGAATTTTTACAGCCTGGAAGCTGCTGATTTATCCTGGAGAGCTGAGTTACTTCCAACCACCAAGGTAAGTGTGGACCTAACTTGTAGGAGGGAGAGATGCTTCAGGGGGTGGCTGCAAGTCACAGAGGAAGGAGCTGTTGTGTTTGGAGCATTGGGACAGATTGTATTCCACAGGAAGAAGGGTCAGCAGCTGGGAACTGGCAAGGGGCAAGCTAAGGGACATGGTCAGTAATGGCTTTGCTACTTCCTTCTTTCTTTTTATTTTTAAATTTCTTTTTAAGGTTGTAATGCTGAAACTTCTGGACTATCCTTCTTTGTCCCACATTGTCATTCAGGTACCACCTGCAGTTGGAAATAAGGTAAAAAAATACAACATTCAGAAATGGCTTGCTTAGTGTATTCATAACTTCCAGGACTATGACAGGAGGAAAAGGAAGTATATTTAATGTGTGCTAAGTTACTTTGAGAAACCATAGAACCCACAGTGTAGTGTGGTTTGAAAGTAGCTTCTGGAAGCTCAGAAACACTTTGATAAAATACCAAACAACAAGGCAATGAATAGCACTTGAAACATGTGCAAGGCCATGGTTCTCAAATCAGTTCTTAGAGTTCCTGTTGGAGATTCTAATGGTAATCTTCCTTGATTTCTCAATATTCTGATTGTTTTCCTGCATGTTCATACCTTTGAACAGTCATTTCTTTTAGCCAGGTTAGCAGAGAATGCAGGTAACTGAAGGCAGCACCTGGATCCTGGGAAGCACAGGTCAGATAGCTCTGAAGCTCTTAAACCACAAATGGTGTAGTAGCCTGAGTTGTGCAGATTTTAACAGTTTGAGTCTCACAAATGAGATGGAAATCTTTGCATCAAGGGCTCTCAGGGCCAGTAAGAGGACATTTGAAGGCTTGGTGTGTTACCCATCTGGATCTGGCAAACCTTTCCAGTTAGTCCTGAAATGGCAGAGTAGTGAATTGGAATTTCCAGCCTAACCAGAGCTGACATTGCTTTCTGTGACACAAATACAGTCTCTGGGTCTGTGGTTATTAATCCATGAGCCAAGAAGTTATGCACAGCACAAGTGATGTGATCTTCTTCTCTGAGTGTATCTTCAGGTAGTTGTGACAGAGGCATCTTGCAGTGAAATTAGCAATGCACAATGTTCAGGGTAAGCAAAGATAGAGGAGAGATCACTTGGGCAATGTCATTTGGCAGGTACAAAGGCTTTCTAGTCTTGTGCTTTGGCTTAGATCTGTTTAATATCTTCAATTGCAGTATACTTTGGGCTGTGAATTCTTCAAAGAAGATTCCAGAACAGTCCAGCTCCCTGTAACACATCTTTTTTCATTTGGTAAGTCTTTTGGAAAAAATAGAAAACTAATATAACTAACCTTTAGATAATAAATTTGCCTAAAAATGTCAGGTCAGGAGGTTTTTGAGGGTTGTTTTTCACTAAAGCTAACACTGCTTTTGTTAGTAACAAAGAAATAAGAAATGTGGTGGTTTAGACTTACAGATATGAAAGTATGTAATTCTCCTGGAAAAGAAATAATCTGAATATGTAGTGACTTCTCAGATAATTTTATCTAATAAGTGAAAATATTGTATCCTTTCCAGGGTTTTCTTCAAGCAAAATTCTCTTAAATTCAACTGGATTACTTTACAATGTACAGCTCCAGCACTTTAACCAAGTAAGAATGCTGCTTAAGTTTTTAAGGTAATGTAACCCCTGTTTGTCTGGAGAAAAGTGAGTGAATTCTATTTTTTTGTGTTCTAGATATATCAAGCTTTCAAAATTTATATAGACAGTCACTGCCAGTCACTCAAAGGTAAATAGAAGTCTTCTAAAGTACAAATTTATTTTTAAAATTGTTGAAAATTTGTAGAAACTAAAGTCTTCTCATGCAATGGAGTTTAGGCAATGCTGCTATAGTTTGTTCAAATGTGTCTGCTGATATCTCTCACTTCCCACTTTAAGAAGGATGGATCAACAAAAATGGAGAATTAGTCTTTTAATGTTTGTTTTTCTTATTTCCTAGCAAAGGGAAATTGAATTTCCATCAGGGTTCTGCCTTATATTGAAAGTGTTTCTTGAGAAAAGCACATTGGCCTAGGATTTTTATTTGCTGATAACAGGACTCAAATTTGAATGTTGAGCTACATTAGCTTAAACAGGATGGGTTGCTAAAGGACCCTGTTTCAGAAAAAAGCAAGTGATGTATTCTGTTAGATGGAGCTTTTGTTTCATACTGAAAAGCAGAACTCTTCTCATAACTGTTCTTCCTTTAAACATTGATGTCTCACTGTCTTGTCCTGTAACAACCTGAGTTTAACCATGTAATTTTTGTTTGCTGCTAACTGCTCTGATCTGCACTGCAATGTCAATGGCAATGTAACTGCAAGCCCAGAGATTCTGTGCAGTGATCTGTGTGCCACCTTTGTTTTACTGGCCCTGGAGTTTTTAGAGACACTTGCCACATCTGGTTTTTAGTTAAGTTTATATTTTTTAATGCTGTTCCATTTCAGAAAGAAAACCAAGTGTTTACAGACTTCATATCCCCTGGTCATATGAAGACTCAATAACTGTAGCAAAGTAAGGACTTTAACAATTAATATGTTTTTTGAAGGTTATTTTCATCCTGTTGTGATAATATTTCTGATTTGGGACAGTTTCTGCAGTCTTAAGTGTTTAGTTTCTGCATCTTTTCCTCATTTACCTTTTTGCCCTTGTTGACACAGTTGTTTTTACTTTCCCTAGAATAAGTATACCTACTAATTGTTTGCTTAATGGTTCTCACTAATTTTCTTGTAAAAGAAGTCAGATATGCTGGTCTGAAATTCTCAGGATAATCATTGACCTTCTCATGAGTGGAGAACAGTGGCTGCTCTGGATGCTGGTTTCCTCCTGGAAGTCAGGGTTTGGATTACACAGCAGCCCTATGTTTGCTTCAGCAGCATAGTCCTGACAAAATTAAATTATATAGCTTGAAATATATTTGTCATTTATGAAGTTGAACAACCTGACTGAATTTTAGATGGTAGGAAAACTGTATTTCTAGTTTCTTTTAGAAGTCTTAAGGACACCTCACAATTTCCAGCCCCCTGTGTTTTCCAGCAACATAATACTTTGAGGAAACTGAATTGTATTCCTGAGGAGATGTTCTTTCCCTTCCTGGCACTCAGCATATTTGCATGCTCTGTGTGTTCCCTGAACCTGTCTGCTTTCCTTAGAGCCCAGTCCCAGGACAGTTCAGAGGAGAGGGAGCTGAGGATGTTATGTAGTTCTTTGTGACAGGATGAACAAGTTCCTCACACCCTTTTGCTCACAGCTTGGGGTGACACTTGGTGTGGTAGATCTGCTTTATGTGCACTTGTTGAAGACTGAGACACCTTTGGTTTTTCTGCTTGCTCATAAGGGCAGCAGTGACCATTAAGTTGCTGTTTCAGAGTTCCATCTCTTGCTGAGATTTCTGCCAAACTGCACATTGCTCAGCCCCACAGTGACAGCAGCCTTCCAGAGTTAAACATCTACTCTTCCCCAGACTGTCAGTATGAAGTGAGTAAAACAGTTTTATTTTATAGCTAGTTTGCATTGCTGGATAATTTTTGCATAATTCAGTCTTTTAAACCATAGCTAATTAATCTAAATAAATACTAAGCAAATCTAAAGGTGGGCTGTTTGGCCTTTTTCACATGTAGTGTGTGTTACAAGAATTTTGCAACAGTTGTATTAGTACTGAAAGTTGGACTCTAAAACTTAAAAGCATTTGCTTTTAATTGTCAATAGTAAGGTGTTGCACATTTTAGTTGTAGGGCTGCTGTATTCTAGAGCTTTAGTGTGCTTCTTAAAAATTAAAATATTTTGTACTTATGCTTACCATTGTATGAAACAATTTTTTTTTTCAAGGTAATTCTGAAGACATCACTTCTACAGGTTCTTGGGCAAGTAAGAAACCCTAATACTAAGTTGGTTTTTCTATGTCAGTAGCATCTATAGAAATTTTTACTTCCTCCCTTCCTTACTGTGGCACTTCAGGCTCCTTCTCAATGGCAAGAGGAGCACTATTCAGTGATCACTTTGCAGCCTTTTCCCTTGGCAAGGATCCCTCCTGGATGAATGTCAGGCCCTGGTCCTTAGAAGAGCAGGAAAGCTCTCTAGCTCTAAAGAGCTGCTGTAGATGTGCAGTATGCTGCTTTGTGGTGAGCTCAATATTGTAGGTCACTTTAACTTTCTTGCCTGATGAGTCAGTGGTGTTAGAACTTTAAAATCCATTTGGCATCAATTAAGTTGGGGAAAAAAAAAGTCTAAGTAGGTCCATATGCTCCTTTTCAACAAATCTTCTTTGGTTATCAATGAAGAATATTCGACATGGGGCTCAGTAAAAATAGACTGGCCATCTGCAGCTCTCTGCAGCTAAAGAGTCATTAATTTGCAAGCACCTAAGTGTAGTGCTGGAATAAAACTGGCAAGGTTCTCTACATGAATTTATGCATTTAGAGCAAGGATTTTTCATTTTGTTGTTATTTTACAACATTTATAGAATTTATAGGCTATTGGTATATTAATCATTACTTGAGAGAGTGGAAGCCAATTACTAAATGCATATAATTGCTTCCAAAAGTTCTTTGCCTAAAAGCATATATAACTATATGCAGATTTTCCTTGAAAAGTGACCTTTAAGTTGTTTTAAACTTACTTTACTGAAATGTAGTACTTGATTTTTTTCATACTTGTCTTGAATGGGGAAAAAACCCCAGTTGTTTCTAATTTGGTCATTTATCTAAACCTGTTTCATTAACTACTTATGAGAGATTCTAGTATTTCCCATCTATAACTTTAATTGTTATTGGAGATTATCAAATATGCATTTAAATGAGAAGCTGGATCTTTTAAGAAAGATTTTCTAATCTCATTGTCATTCTGGCTTCATGATAATATTTGTGTATGTGTTTTTAAAATATATTTTTATAGATAGAAATGAAGTTATCCCTTTATCCTTATCTTTCAGATAGTAAGGTTCCATGCTGGTGCTTTTCCAGTCTATATTGTTTCTAATATTCTTCTTACTTATGGAGGACAACTGAGCACATTGAGATCAACAGGTAGCTTTCTAAAAATCTGTATATTTTTCTCTGTCACACGTATATTTAGGGAAATTGCTTATTGAATTCACTGATGAAAGACTAGCTAAATGTGAATTTTTAAAGCTACATATCCTTCAACTTGCAGAAATACTTGGATCCATGCCCTTCGTTTTAATTTTTTCTTGGCTGGTAGTTCTTCAAGGTTGTGTTGTAGCAAAATATTTCTTTATTATTGTTTATTTATATATCTTTTAAATTGCAGTCCCTCTCTGTGAAATATCGGTGTTGCACAGTATTTTAGAATTACCAGAAATCTACTTAAAAATACATGTAGAAGTTTAAAATACATTGTTAACGTGTAGAAAACACTATTTCTTGCAGGAAGATGAGATTTGCATTACAGCTTTGTTATGCTATCATGTCTTCAGACAAAATGCATTTTTATTAAAATTCAGGGGGTGTTTGTAACAAACTCCACAATGTCTCTAGAAGCTGATGTGCCATATTACCTTCATGTGGGGACCCAGTGGAGAAGGGCCTTGGTGGCAAAGTATGCAGCCTTGCAGTACTCTTGCAAGACATGGTTATCTTGTTTTCAGGTCAACTCACCATTGTCTGAGTTTATATTTCGTTGTGGATGGTGTTTGTTGAAGGTCATGACATGGCAGTAACTACAGATGCTCTCTGTTCTTGATCCTAGGCCAGTGTTCAGACTTCTCCCTCCAACTAGTTAGGACAGCAAAGCCCTACAAAGTAGAACCTCTCATAAGCATTGTTGTGTTCCTGCAGGGGTGAGTTTGCATCATTTATTTGTTTAAAGCAATTTCCAAAACAGAAATTTCAGTAAAACTGTTGCTAGGGAGGACTGTTATTTTATCTGTAGTCACTGTAAACACCTGACTGTTATTTTGCTTGAAAGACTGTAATAGAAGGAATAGTTGATAGATATCTAACTGTAAGAGCAATTGGAAGTGATAAATAATACTGCTTTCATGTTTTTGGCAGGTTTAACTGGTTTAGAGAGATATGGGAGTCACTGTCACTACCAGAGGTGGATGCTGCTGTACTGAGTAGTCAGGATGCATGGTTCCCCCTTGTGTCCCTGATTCTATTTCTTTTTGGGACAGGCATTGCCTACTGGAGTGGAGTATTTTTCTCTACATCTCTGAGACTCTTCTCTTCATTATGGTTAACTCTGATTAGGTAAAACATGATGCTATATAATTATGCTCTTCTAGATGACTTTCACCCTGACAGTTGTTTTCTTTTGTTTGTCTGTTTCTGTGTGAATGCTTGGGCAAGATTGAATTCTGGGCTGATTGAATTTATACATGATTTTAGACATCTGGGTTTGAAAGCAAGCAGAAATTGATGTCTGAGAAGAAGTACAACAGGAGTTTTGTTTCTGGTTTGGTTTTTTTTTAGACCTCCTGGACTTCAGAAAGATAAATTGATTACACCCAGCAGACTCTGTGGGATGATATCCCTTGCTTTGGTTAGCTGGACCACTTGTGGTGCATTTGCTGTGCTCATTATTTATCTTCAATACTTGTTCAAGGTACTGAAAGGCTAAACATTCTGTATGCTAACTGAATTGAAAATTTTAGGTGCTTTGAATTAACCCCACGTGAAAAGCAAAAATCCAGACTACCCTTTTTCATACACAAAAGAAATGTTATTATTCCCATACTTGAAATAGGTATTTCTGATTTCTCACTGTCATAATCTTATAATCTGTAGAATTTTCTTCTTCTTTTGTTAATGCTTCTTACAAAGAAATGTGTGGCCCCATGTGCTCACTACAACGATGCAGAAAATTGAAAATTGTAACCTATAGCTAGGTGATACTATAAAAACAAAGACTAATATCTCCCTTGAAGAGTAAGGACTCCTCAATTTCTTTTCCTGTACTACAGCTTTTATGTGAAGAATCCTTACTAAACAAGCAACTGCTTGTCTTACAGGTTGTAAAACTGCATGTAACTGTAAGAGCAGAGCAAAACATGCACAACAGGGTGAGTCTGTTTCCTGCTTCTGTTCCAAACTCTGGCCAAAAATTGTCTGGCAAACTTGTGCATAATTCAGTGTTTTAAACCATACTCTTAGGTACCCTTAGGTTGTGTGCAGTGACTGGGTAGCTGTAGTTCACTTGCTGCATGTGTGGTGTGAAAGAACAGGCAGGCCATGAGCAGCCTGCTCCATCACACCTGGCTGCTGTTTGAAGTTTCTGCAATGTGAACTTGTCTCAGAAGAAAGCTCTGTCTCTGAATACACACAGATTAACAGGGTTTGTCTAAATTTTTGGTCTTTGATTATGCATGGCTTATCTTAAAAAAAAATTCTGGGTAATAATCTATACTACAGGTAAAACTGCTTTTTCTAGAGAGGCAGTGTGTGGAGTTCAAGGTATTTTAGTCCAGAGATGACAAATAGGATGTGTTAGATGAATATGGACTGAGACTGCTGTAAACAGGGAGCTGTTAAAAACACAGTGAAGAAGTGTTGGGTTCTGTGCAGTGGGAACTTTATTTTCTGGATTACTTTAAGGTACAGGATCAAAGATGTAAGCAGGTGTGGATAACAGCATATGATAAGTACCTGCTCTTTTTTGCAAACATAGAACAAAGTCTGACACAAGAAGTTGTTGGAAGTTTTCTTTGGGTTTCTTTGAGTGGATTTTTCACGTGTTTAGTTGAAAATCCTCTCCTTTTATCTCTATATAATATTTTGTTTCATTTGTGGGGGTTGCTGTCACTGGAAGTTAGTACTGCCAACTCATTTGTTTATCTTTGTTATTTATTCCTACAGGTAATATTTTACTCCCAGTTGCATTACTTCCTATATATTTCCTGTGAATGATCATCTGTGATTTTTCACCCCCATGCTTTATTACTCCTTTTATTTTGTTCTTCCTCCTTCCAGGAGCTGCTTTTCATTTCATTGGTGTCAGGGCATTTACAGTCTCCATTATTTTCTTCCATAGACATATAAACTATTAGGGTATGAGAAATTTCTGGTTAAATTTAGATACTTTAAAATTGAACTCTGCTTTTGGTGGCTTTTTGAGGCATAAATTGCAGATTTTCTTCCTAAATCACAGCTGGTGTGATACTGTTAGGATATTTTTCCCCTCCTCTTTCCCCAGCATGGGTTCTTACAAGCCTGTGCATTTTTGTGACTTCTGTCTTTCATTTCCAGGATTCAGGCCACTCAAAAGAAACTTCACAGAACTCCAGTACACCCACAGTCAAAGCCCAGAGTTCAGTGGGCAGCATTCCAGAAGCAACAGAGTCTCCTTCCAACAGTAAAACATCTGCTGAAGCTGCTAACAGTCTTAAGATGCACGTTACAGTCCTAAATTTATTCACATGGATTGTGCTGCTCAACTTGCCATCTTTTATTTATTGGTTAAAAAATCTCAGGTAAGTTCTTAAATTGACACAGAGGTGGAAGAAAGTTACAGGGACTTTTGAAGGTAATAAAATTATAAATGTTTGGTTCTTTACATTATTAATTACCTTAGAGTTTTAAAGAGTACTGTTAATTATTATAGTTTTCTCTATCCTGTCTGGTTTGTATTGTGGTGTAAATGGGGGTTAAGTGAATCAGTGATAGTTGAATGAAGTAATGTTTCAGAAGGGGTTTAAAATCAGGCTGGGATGCCATAGGTTTCATGTATATTTTTTGTTATCAGCACATGGATATTATTTGGCAGCCTAGTTTAGAAGTGATGTGTTTTTTAAACCATTTCTTTGCAGGTACAATGTTAGGCTTGATCCTGATCCCTGTAGATCCACAGCTATTATCCTTGTATGCATCTTAGAAATTCTAATGAATTCAAGTACTTCTGAAGTGAAATCAAGGTACTGTAGCCCAATCTTTAGTTTTGCTTTCCTGCTTCTTTGTGAATTACCATTTGTGTGGTAAAATTTAATTTACGCTGTAATTGTTCAGCCTCTGTAGAGATTCATGGTTAAGTCTAAAAGAGGAGCTAAGATTTGTGCAAAAGTGCCTCTAGCTCAGCTAAGAGGAAAAAATCCCATGTATTTGCCACATGGAAATAAATGAAGAATCTGCTATCTAAGCAATTGGCTGCATAAGAACTTCTTGTAATGTGACTTTTTAACAATTCATTGAATTATTTCAAGTGTCACAGAATCCAAATACGTGGAGCAATTATTGTCAGACAGTTACAAGGAAAAGGGAATTCTACTGGATTAAGAAGTTCTGAGAACTTGGTTTTGCTGACAGATTATTTCTTGTTGAGATATGAAATTAGTTAATGCCTCATGAATGACAATCAATAATAACAAATGTCATTTATCCTCTTGACCAGTACCTGTTATCTCAAGTGATCCAAACCATTAAGTCTTCCCATGTTACAGAGAACAAATTTCTAAATTAATATATTTTTAATGACATTAACCTTTTTGAATAATTTCTCTTGCTTATGCATCAATTTTTATGGCCTATTAGACCTAGTTGCTCAGTTTTTAAAGATTAAAAAGCGTTGAAATAAAAATTATTTTGCAAAGGAAAATTATATATGGCATTTGCATGCTTTCTGCATATGTGGCTACAAAATGATAATTTTTTTTCTTTCTATTCTTGCAGTAAACTCTTGAAGATTGCAGCCAAAGTTCCACTCCCTTTGTCTGTTGCAATGCTGGCCTTTGGACGAATGCATTTATACAGAGTCCCACACTTTGTAACCTTTTCTCTTCTTCTACACGTGCTGTGCTGTTTTGTGTAATGTTCATTCTATATAGGACAATACACCCTAGAAACTTAACACTGGAGATGGGAAAAATTGCAACACAGAAATGCCTAAATTAATATGATCAGTAGTTTACATTATGTGGGAAAGAGGACAGAACTGTGAATACTTTACAGAAAATTCATGGTTTTATTCATGTTGCTTAGAAAACTTTTCCTGGTGTTTATTTCATGTCTCTGAAAATGGAGTGATTTAACTGTGTATAAGCACACGACTCATATCAGTGCAACATCTCAATACTCTGCCTTGTAGACACTTTGGTATTTCACTGTACTGCTTTGTGAAAACACCTTTTTTACTCACTGTGCCATGCAGTGTCTGTGTTCTGAACTTGCATCTCTTGCAGGTCTAAAGTATGCTGGTTAAAACTCAATACATTTCAAGCACACTGTGACTATCACAAAAACCACACAGCCAAGTATACTTTGAATGATTTTATGTTACATTCAAAAGCTGCCACATTTGTGTCTAGACAAACTAGAATGTACTGCTTATATAGAACTGTTATTTCTATCAAATCATTTGTTCAATCAGTGTGAGTTGAACATCTGTGAGATTATTGCAAGTCTTACACATTTTACTTTTTGTGAGAGTGAGAAGACAACAGTATTCTATGTAGCTTTCTATTCAGGAAGGATACCAGCAGATTCATAAACAATTTGCTGTAATGTTGTTTTAAAACATTGTCAGTTTTCTCTGGAATTTTGAAATTAATCCTTAGACTTTGTCCATATGTAGAAGCTAGCAAATGTTGAGATATGCTGTGAGTTACCAGTGCATTTGCTGCACTCTTTTGAAGTAGACAAGGCAGGTTTTTTTCCTGTTGTAAACAGAGAACCAACCATCTCCTAATAAATGCCAGTGCATAAAATGAATAAGGAATAGTTAGAGCCCTGCAAACTCCTGTCCTGCCATACAGTGCTAACTTCTGCATGTGGGCAAACTCATAATAGTGGGAAATACTGACCATAATTATTAGCTCTGTATAAATTTTATCTTAGTGCCTAGATGCTACAGTGACTGCCATTTATAATAAAGCCTACAATAGCTATGTGTAAGGAATTCTGTCCCCTGGGCATGTGTTTTGCCAACAGAAGAAATCTCAGCAGTCCTTAGGTTTAAATGATGTATTGATTCTGTGTAGAGATGAGCTTACTACTTGCTTCTGTGTTAGCTGTCTCTGCTGTGTCTGAGATACCTGTTCCCCTCATCTGGAAACACCAAACCAGCTCAATCATCTTATAGGAATACCAAGAGGAAATCTGCTGCTCACAGTCAATCAAGAATACTCTTGATCCAGTCAGCCTGGCCCATTAATTCCATCATATCCTAATAATCTTGCCTAAGTGCCTCAGTTATTTCTAATGTGTTGTTAGGGTCAATTCCTTTGAGCTGGCTGGAAAGACTCAGTTCACACAGTGACTTTCCAAAATGCAGGACAAGTGTGAAGAAAGCCACGTGTGTTTTGTTCACTTATATCCATATCAGCAGTTCAAGTTCTTAATAAGTCATTACAAGTGCTGTAACTGAATAAGGGTATTGTAGTTAGCCAAACCACTGTCACTGTTATCAGTAATCTATGTGCTGGTGTTCTAGTCTTAACCTTTTCAAAAAGAGGGTTAGATTATATATAGTGTTTGTAAATCAGAAAAGTTATTTGAATAGATTATATCTTGATATTTTCTAATCAAATGTATGCTACAGTATATGTATATAAGATAATTTGTGTGATTTAATATACTTGTAGCTAAATGCACCAGTTGGTTTAACTAGAAATTGCTGTTCAGACAGAAGAACAGAGTTCTTGTACTTGCAAATGGCTGTGAATGAAAGATGGTGGCAGAACTGCACAGGGCTGGCAAAGGGCTGTGAAATGTGCAGGATCTGATTTCTGTGGAAAAGATAGTTTTCCTTGACTCTCATGGTCCATTTGGCTTACTACTCTGTTTTACTTCTGATTTTGTTTTGCCACCTTAACAGGCTCTTTCTGCATGAATCCATTTGTTGGAACTGTTGGAAATGAAACAGACTTGACATTTGGTATCTTTGATAGCTTTCAAAATATGCCATAAAGTGAAACCTATTGAATTACAGCAGCATAGGATAGCAATTTTTTTTTTCATTTAATGATTTTTTTTAGCTGGAGTTGTATTGATGATTGTTAGAGCTCTTCATAAAGTGGGTTCTGGTATCTTGTGTATCTTCCTGCCTGATTTTCAAGTTGGAGGTAGGAGTAGGTATAATCCTGAGTCTGAGATCCCAGATGACAAGAGTTTTTCACATCTCCCTCAGCACTCCCTTTTCTCAGAGATGGTTTACCTTTACTGGGGAAAGGAGGGGAAGTCTTACTCCTATTTTGAATTTAAATGCCTTGTGTGCCATTTAATAGATTTAAACTGTTGGCAGGGATGTGTGTCTGGATTGTGCAGTGATCATGGACTGGACAACTTCAGCTGTTTGGCGGATTAGGAGTTTAATCCCAATTAGATTTGTCATACAATCAATGGATGGTAATAGGATTAGAACAAGTCTTAGAATTCATCCCATTCTAAGAGAGGATGAATTCTCCTACGTGTCATTCTGAAAAGGACTAGATTTCCAAACAGTCTGAGGTTGTTTCTCAGGTAAAATACAATGATTGCTTGTTGTTACTTTTGGACAAGAAGCTTCTGTTAGGTGAACCTGTAGTTCTGCCACTGTTCAATTATCATTGCAGCAGAAACATAGGATAACCCAATAAATATATATATATATATATACACACACACTGTTAATTGCATATATAAGGAGATGTAAATATTACTGGAATATCCTTTATTATGAGTGGGCTGCATTTATAAAACAGCTTTTGGCAAATACATTATAATGTCTCTTACTACCTTTAATTACATTAAAATTCCACTTTATTCTTCACATTTTAGATTATCTAGACCATGTGGGAGGAGACCAAGGCACAAACTGTAAGGGTTTGGACCTCAGGGTGCATTCAAAATAAAAACTGTTTATATGGATCTAATATGATTTTCTTATAAGCTATCAGAGACAGAATGAGGAAACAGGGTAAGAACTTAAAAAACTAAATGCCACAAACTTTTGGTACAGCAGAGTCTTTCTCTGTCAGGGAGAGATTTAATGAGAAGCTTTGGTGGTAGCTTCATACCCCAAAATTACTCTGGAAGTCTATAATCTTTTCTGCTTGATGTCATCAAACATGTTCCTCACAGTCTCATCATGCTGCAGTGACACGTGTATCTAACACTTCATAGAAAGTCTCTGTGTCTGATTAGGAAAAACTCACATCTTCACTGGAATTACTAAATGCACCTTGGAATGGTGTGAATTAATGTTGTCCAATCTTCTTAGTTGTGATTGAAAAGTTGCAGTGAGTCACATTTCAGCATCCTGTTGAAAGAGTTTGGGGATTTTGTTAAGAGGTTTCTCTGTATGTTTTGTTTCCAAGAAACGTGCAGTAAATGGAATCTAAGTTAGTTTTATTTCTGACACTTAGAGCTCTGCCCTGATTTTGTTTTTGAGTGAGCTAATTCATGTAGCAAGTCATTCCTTAATATTAATTTGCTGTTTCAAAACAAGTAGATGAATAATGAGAAAACTGTAAGCAGAGCAGTACTAATACATTGTAGAAGGCATAGAGACTGCTGGTATGTCTAAGTGAGTTTTTCATCTATAACCTGACTGGACTAACTTTAAAGCCAGTGATTAACAAAATAAAATGTATTGACATTTAACCTCAAAAGCATTGCATATGTCAGTGTTTGATACATCTCATTTTCCATATGTTTGCCAGTAAGAAGTGATAAACTCACTTGGTGTTCTTCTGAAATCTGGTAAATCTGATCCATCTGAGAACAGAATAAAGTCTGTTATGTAGTCATTAATAAATGTAAACATTTGAGAAACCTCCATTTGAATCAAGTTATTTCAATACAGGGTTGAGTGTGTTTAGACTTTGTTGTATTTATACTGAGATAAAACCAGCCATTTACTGACCTTTAACACTCTGTGCTATGAAAATGTTTTTGGAAGTGGTTGTAGAGTCTGTACAGAATTGTGCTGCCATTCTAAGTTACTAAGCCACTAGAAAATTGTTAGTTGTAAAGTAGATTGAATTCTTGTTGCTTATTTTCCATTTAATGTTTTAATGCTGAATGTTTCTCACTTAATTTACAGCTTTGACTTTTTGCATCTCTTTTTTTGTTTCTGGGAGATAATCAGGCTAGCTTTTGTAAGCATTTAGCACTGTAAGATATAAAATTTTCATCACTGTTCCTTTAGGGGAGACATACTTTTGTCACCAAAGCTACATACTGCTGTTGTATAGCCTCCAGGAAATGTGTGACAATGAAGGACAGTTCAAACTTAGTCTGGTTTTTATTTTAAAGTACAATTTTAACCTTTTTTTTAGAGCCAGAACTTTGAACTAGAATATTAGAATCCATAAAGTCTTAAGAATTTTGAAAACCTTTTGCAAAGACTAGACTTCCTGATGTCTGTTTTTATTTATGGGTGAATGTGTTCAAAGCTTTTAATCTGCTCATCTATCCTCAAACTCAAGTAAAAAGTATACACTTTGTCTTATTAATAGACACTGCTGCTTTTAAAAATGAATTTTGAGCATTTGGAGAGAAAGCTCCATAGCTCTTACTGAAGCAAATCTGCCCAGCCCTCAATTTTTCAGGTGTCTAAGCACATAACTGCCTCAAATATGTGCTTATTGCCTTGTAGGATGAAAACCTGAACTGTGATATTTTGAATTTATTTTCTTTAGATGTAATTTCTGCATTTTTAAATGTAGACAGATTTTGCAATTCATGCTGTCATAAACAAACCTTGTAAGCATTGCCTCTCTACAGTTACTGGCAGCTTGTGCTCTGGATTCTGTAGGAGCCTGTGGTGTCAGAGCTGAGTTTGTCTCTAAAAACCAGGAGTGGTGAACATGCTAATATTTGTTATTTGTGGCACAGCACTGTGGGTCCTCTTTCCCATGCAGCTGTCTGTGGTTTGCAGTGTCCCTGGCCTGGAGAGCCCAGCAGGAGTTCCCAGAGCAGGGGCACCGGGACTGACCCGGCAGGGAGTGCGGCAGCCGTGCCCTGTCCACTCCTCCTGTTTGTTGACATACCCCTCCAACTTAAATAATTCAGGGTATATCTAAGTATCAAATGTGCAAGTGTGTTGATGTTTATTTTTACAAAAGGCTAAGTGCACTATTTTAGGATCAATTCAGGCTTCAGTGTTTTCCACCCACTTCAGTCTGAGTTTGGAAACAGGGTTTGAGACTGCAGCACCTGACAGCTGGAATACTTTACAGAAATCTACAGGTGGTAGACAGGACACATATGATTAGAGTGCCAGACCAAAACTGAAATGTGAAATTCCTCACTGTGACTTTAAACTTGTAGCTTTCCAGAGAGAGAAAAAAACATATATGTACTGTGCCTTAAACCAGTAGATGAATACACTCTAACTGTAGCCTGTGGACTTCCATAGCCTTATATTTGATTTCTGAAGTTGACCAAAAATATTAGTGTGGATCATACTGAAACTTGATTTGGAGAAAATGCTTAAAAAAATTATTTTGACCCCATTTTACACTTAGAGAAATGAAGATTTATGACAAGTACAGCATATTTTTTATTTGGAATCACACCAACCAAAGTCAGAAGGCTTTAGGTGGCCTGAATTTTTAAGCCTTTCTGTTGTGACCAAAAGAAAAACAAGGAAGGAAAACTAGTTGCAGATATCTGTCTTAGCTTTGAAGTCTGTGTGTCAAATTATTTTTAAACATTTTGATATTTGGTCCTCAATTTTAAAAATCTCAGTTGTAGTTTAGGCAAAACACTGTATTTAAGCCATTAATTAGCAAAATCTTCACCAGTGTAAGAAAACTAGACAGGGGCGGGGTTGGTTGGTTGTGTTAAGGCTCCAGAAGTTTTGAATACTAAATTTTACTTTTTAGGAAAAATATTCACATGTAAATCCCTGAAAGTTCACATGTAGATTCCCTTTTTTTGGAGAAAAAAAAATTGCACTTTTTTTACCCTAACTCATTAAAGAAAACTAGAAATACTTAAGATCTTAAAATCATGTTTTAATATAGTAGAAGGATTTCTTACGTATATTTTTTAATAATAAGAGCTCAGGAAAAGCCACTGCTGGCTTTTCCTATTTGTCTCTAGAGGATTCTCTGTGTGTTTTGAACAAATTCTGATTTCCCTCCCCCTCCCATATAGCACTGAACCTTGGAAAGTGATGCCATCTCAGAGGTTACTGCTGTACTGGGGGTATTTAGACATGCACACAAACAGCTGCCTGCCAGCTGCTCACAGAGCAATACACAGCAATGTGTAAAGCATTTCCTTTCAGTCTGGGTGCCACAGTGCTGCTGCTGCTGAGCACAGCATGGAACAGACCATCTTTGTGTCCTCCCTGCTGCCTGAACTCATTCCAGTCACCTCACTTCTTATTTTGTGGCGATGTTTCAGCACTCCTGGCCTTTGGTGATTTTCTGGCCACTGGAATATTCTAGTATTGACACCCTTGAGAAGCTGGAAGTACCTTTAAGGCCTTCATGTATGATGATGACTCGAGAGAAACCCACTGACCTTTTAATTGTTCTTTTCAAGCACAAAGACAGAATGTTGGCCAAAATACGTGGTTTGGGTGATTGGTGGGGAGGGAAGATTTGTTGGTTGTAAAAGGACTTAAAACTTTGAAGAAAACATGTAATTTTGGGGAAAATCTTATCACTTCTCAAAGCAATCTGTCTTAGAAGTTTTTAACTCTGCCTCTGTGTTCAGTTATTACGTAGCTACCACAAATGTGATGGTGTACATGAACTCACTCTTAATATTTACAGATTTTTAGAGATGTTGACAGGGTATCTATAAATGTTTGAATAATGCTATAGCAAATTATTGTGCTTATAAAAATGTTTATAACTAAGTTCTTACAGATCATGTCATGTATCATAAACTTTGGCAAAGTCCTTGTCTTGTGAGATGCTGAGAAAACCTTGGAGAAGAGGTATTTTCAGATGATATTGTAATTGCTGAAAGATGAAATCTCAGTCTTTAAAAACTGTATTTAGATACTTTTTTGTTGTAGTTGAGGGCAACTTGATTGGGAGCTGCTCTGGGATGTTCCTGTTTTGTTTCCTGATTTCCCTGGCTGCAGTGTGTACTTCAATTTGGTTTTTGTCTTTTTTTTTACCTAAGTGTGCATGACTTTAAGTACACTGTATAGCAAATGCCCTGCTAAAGAAACACTTCTGTATATTTTTGTATGGTATTCCAACGTGCTTGCATTGGTACAAATGGTTGTAAATCCCAGAAAGTGCCACTTGCCAGTGCTGCTCTGTGTTACCTGTTGTACAAACACGCTGATGAGTGTTGTGAGCAGTGTCTGCCTTTAGTCCTGCCTCAGGTACTCATGTGGAGCAGTTTGGTGCTTTTCCTTCTGACTTGTAATACTTGGGATTGTAAGCAGAAAATAAAAGTAGTAAACAAAAAGCCTTGTGGTTGGAGCAGTGCTTTAACAGGTGCTTCTTTCACACCTCAAGTACAGTGCAATAAAGAAAGTTGGATAGGCAGGGTGAAGCTTGGCTCAGTGTCTTCAGTCCAACACCTCCATGGCCAGGAAATGCAATAAAATTCAATGTGTTTCCTGAATGATACAGTTTATATAGAGCATCAAATGTATAAAACTTGTTCTCAGCTAAACTAGTATATTTTAAATTTGTACATTTCAGAGGTGAATTGTGTGGAACTGAGCAAGCAATGCTATCAGCAGTTTCATCTTCACAGTAGTTTAATTCAAACATACATGAACATTACTTCCTGTGCAAGAAAGGTTATATAATTAGTATAGACACTTTGAAAATATTTGATTTATTGAACATGTTTATCAAGAAAACCTGGTGCTTAAATTTGGGTGCATTAAAAAGGCAGCCCCCTGACATCTGGCTTTGACAGCATTTGTTAAACTTAGCTACTGTCCTCAAAAATGAGGTTGCAATTTTATTGAGTCAATGTAAGTATACTAATAGCATTTTAATATGAATGTGTTCTTATATTTGATTTTCCCTGAAGGAAAGAATTGAATTTACTAAAAAAAGACCAACCCACACATTAAAATGAGCTATAGGTCTAAACAGACTTTTTAGCTCCAACAGTTTCTCAGAGCTTTAGCTCAGGAAGCAACAATACAAGTGTGTATGGATTTTTTTTCAGACAGCTCACAGAAAATATATGCTAATTGAATCTCTTGCATATCTGCAAGCTTCATCAGTCACCCACATTGCCTGAGTTCCTCCAGTAACAAAGCTTGTTTCATATTTGCAGATGACTTCAATATGTTTTATTAGCTGAATGCACTGCATATCCCCAGTTCTTTGTAAAGAAATCAATGGAATAAATTAATTGAGGGGGAGAAAAGAGGTAGAAGAAAACTGCCAGCTCTTCTGGCTTTTTTCCCCTCCTCTTTCCAAAGATAAGGAACTAAAATCTAATCCCAAACTGTAAATCTTGCCTTTTCCCCTTCCTGTCATTTTCTCTACAGGAGCATAGTTCTACTTCTAGCTGAAATAAGTATCTACCTAGAATATCAACAAAGACAGTTCCTTTATGCTGGGACCTACCTTTTTTGTGGCTTTTTGGTGCTACTGCTCTGTTCTTGA
Organism: Setophaga petechia; assembly: GCA_024362935.1. Taxonomy (NCBI): domain Eukaryota; kingdom Metazoa; phylum Chordata; class Aves; order Passeriformes; family Parulidae; genus Setophaga; species Setophaga petechia. Next base: position 28,161,142 of record JANCRA010000005.1, read on the forward strand.
TGAGTCCAATATCTGGAAGTTGAGTGTTATGAAACATAATTGATGGGGCTTAATGGATTTTCTTTTTTTGTGTGTATGATTCTTTTAAAACTTCAAATATGCAGAATAATAAGCTGGGTAAGTTGTCTTGAATTTTTATATATTACTGTAGTCACAAAAATAGGCTGCTGTATTAGCAGAAGGGAAAAAGAGCAGAAACAAGTGCTAACTTTGGAGTTATCAAGTGTCCTCCCCTTGGCCAGTGCATATCCTGGGGATTTCTGTGTTTCTTTGTCATCTTTGGGAATGGAAGACTTGGTGCTTGGGATCAGCTTGAAAATAACACTGCTAGGATTTTGTTTACTGTGTTGCTAATGAAGTTTGGATATCCAAAACTTCACCTTCCTGGTGGCAGGTTTTTATTTTGCTTTCAAAATTTAAACCAAAGAAAAATGTAAAGCTTCTAGTCAGACAAACATCTACACTCTGGAGTAAGGTGATGGTCAAATATTTTTAATTTTAACATGTCTATTTAGGGACGTATTTTATGTGATGCTAAATCATGTATCATCTATATAGCAGAGAGAAGTGTGCAGTGAAATAATAAAAAATATGAGCAGCTTTGATATGAGGCCAAGGTAAATTAGCAGAGTCGTCCTTGCAGCCTTTGTCTTAGTTTCTAGTGTGACAGGAGGATATTAACTGCTGATAAAATCAGGGTAGGAAAACAATGCTTCCATTAAAATGTTATGATGTTGGATATTGAAGCAGACCTTACTTTTCCCTCTCTTTTTCCAGCATCAAGAGAGTGATCCATATCTCATTTACTTGAAAACCATTAGTCACCATTCTAGAGAGACAGCTAATTACTTTTAACTAAAAATAATATTTTGATAAAGCTATGCCATTTCTCCTGGGAATTGTTTTAAACTTCCTGTATGCCTACTACCAATTTCTGCAATACAGCTTGGGAGGAATTTGTACTGCACTGTTCGATAGCAACAGGTCTGAAGAGTACCAAGGATGAAATTCTCAAGGGTCTTTATGTCATGGTTGGAAATGGAATCATTACTGTATTTTTGAGCTCCTGCTAACGTCATTGACACCCACCTACAGTCTACTAGAAATATAAGTGCAGAGATCAGGTTGTTCACAGATTACAAGGAGACCAACCAAGAAGGGGCAAGCCAAAGCCAAATTCCCTGGTAAGCTCTATTTTAAAGAATGTGAGAGGGAGAATTCCTTTTCTCCCCCTGAGTCAAGTTGTGAAATGGATCTCTAGTATGTTAGACCAGGTTGTATTAAATACCATTGCACTTGTTATTTTATGTAGTAAAATGTAATGCAGTTTTATAAAACTCAGCTCTCTGGATCCTGACTCGTATTTTTGCATTCTCATTGGAGCACACAGAGGTCTGGTGCTGTACTAGCCACTGAAAATGGCTTTGTGTAATAAATGTAAACTTACAAGTGTAATATTTTGTGTTGAGTGTTCTACTGGTCTGTCAGAGGAGAGTCCAGTGTCTAGAAACAGCTTTGGTATGGGAAACACTTGTTTAGAATAATTTGTTCTTCCAAGGACCTTAGTACTATGAAAAAAAAAAGAGTTGATAGCACATGGATGTAATCTGCAGTGAGTAGACTTTGCTTGGATTCCCATGCTTTGTGTGTTCCCAGTGACAGCTGTATAGGATTTAAGGAGTATGTCTGTGTATCCTCCTTACAGGCAGTCTGTTCATCTCCAGCATGTGGAAAGGGCTGCTCCTGGGTCTGTATGTAGTATTGGCTGTCAGAGGACTGGCAAAGGGTGCTCCTTTCCAACCAGAAGATAAATGGAAGCCTCTTGATAACCCCAGAAATAGAGACCTGGTAAGGAAATGTTTCAAGAAAGAGAGCTGAAGTTCTGTGTGGTTTTTTTTTGTTTTCCATGAAGAGACTCCTTGTTGTCTAAATTTAAAGGCAAGAGGGGCCCATTTGATGTAATGTTGGGAGCTGTGCACTTTGTATGGTCAATAACCATTTCTCAGTCAAGATGTACCCCTTAACTGAAGAGACATTCTCAGAGCACAGTAGTGCTCAAAATGTGCTTATATCTCCATCCAGCAGCTTTCGTTTTTAAAAAATTATTTTTATTATACAGCCACTTGTTTTGTGAAACAGAAGAGGAATGATTACTGTGTTTCTTTCAGATGTGTGCTCTGATTGCATGTTGTTTCATCTCATGGAAGTACAAATAAGTTTGCATCTGACAGCTACGAAAACACCACTCAGAGAACATTTGCACAATCTTAAAAAGAATTTGTGAAGGAAAAGAATCGGTTTCCTTTAATATTTCCTCAGTGTTTTAAAAAGCTTTAATTTCTCCTTGGAAGTGATTGCTGGGGAACAGTTCAAATCAATTGCCCATTGTTGCTGACTCCCACTGAAATGTTTACAGAGGTGTCTGGTTTGCTGTCAGGAGGGGCTTGGCTGTGCCTGTTTTCCAAGGGGTGCAGTTATCTCTCAGCCCCCGTGGTTCAGTGGGGAGCATAAATGAGCAGGACACAGTTGCTGCTCTTCTGACTTCACATAGATGCACAAGCCATGGATGGAGTGGGCATGTCTGAATTAGGTTGCCTACACTGTATCAGGTTATTAGCAGAATTGAGGATTTCATCCCACAGAGGAATAAACATTCAATCTAATTTGTGTCAGTAGAAATAATTAATCTCCATGGGTCATGTTCTGTTTATTCTCACATCCACAATCTGCTCAGTTTTTCAGAACACTCCAGGCTTACTTCTCAGGCAGGGGTCTGGATCTCAGGAAGTTCCCAGCCACTTTCACTGTGAACAATGAAGGACCAAGGCTCTACGCAGATCCTATTGCTTCTGCATTTGCAGATTATGAAGAAAAGAAAAAATCCTTTCAGAACTATTTCAAAGGCTGAAAGATTCTGCTGATGAAGGTAAAAGAGGGTGCCTTGTCCTCTGATGTTACATGTAACCAAGAGTCTGACTGAAGTATAAAGCAACTTCTTTCTCGAAAGGAATTAAAAATTTAGTACCTTAACCCTTGCCTGAAGTGGGGTTTAAAATTCTTGAGGCAGAGATTTATGAGGTCGTTACTACTTAGACAAAATAACACATGATGCTTGTGCAGACCTCTATAGACCCTGATTTTTTTTTTGTTTTCTCTTTTTTCTCCCTGCCTTCATATGGAGTAGAATTCTGCAAATGTACAGATACGAGGGGATGCAGGTTTTATGTAAGGAATTGAAAAGAGTAAGATTACAAATTGAGATTAGTGGTTTTGTGCGATGTATGTATATTAAGAAAATTAATTTAGTGTAAGTTATTGCACTAACAAAGCATACATTCTCTTTTACATTCACAGTAAATATTGTTTTCTTCTGGTTTACAAATAGCTGAGAATTTCAACAAGATTTAAATCAAAGCATTTTGGTGATTTACTCAGTATCTGAAAGTGCTTAAGTTGTACTCAATATTCAGCTTAGGATTTCCAGCTCTGTCCTGTTCTTGGACTGTTTAACACCTTGTCTGTTTATAATCAAAATTAAAGCTTTATTCTTATTATCATGAACCATAATAAAGACTGCATTCAGATTTTAATACTAAATTCTGTTTTTGCTGAGTTGTTATGTCATGAAAAATAGACACACCAAAGAATGTATATTTTGTGCATGGAAAAACAATAAGAAAAGGGAATTCAGAAGGGATGCTGTACTGTAAATCACAGCAGCAGTGAGAAAATGACTCGTGGAAACTTTGTCCTGCATAATTCAGGATGGTTGTGGTAATTCTTTTCAGTATTCAGAACTGTTTTGTGGGAACAGAGGTTCAGCCAGTGTTTTTTTGTCTTGGTTTGGATTGCACCTTGGTGGTGTATGGATATTTATGTATTAGTCTCATGTATTTATAATTTTTTTTTGTCTTTTTTAGGCATTAACTTTAGAAGTCCATGCCAAGTGGAAACCTTCACAGCAAAATTTTACTGCTTTGACTTTTTAACTGTTACCTGGCAATTCCAAAGTTTCTTTACTGTCCCCGTTTCTGTCAGTGGAATCTGGTGTCCTGCTGCAATGAGCATTATTCTGTCTGTTGACAAATGTGTGCTAGGGCAGTCTGTCAGCAGAATTGTGCTTAAGTGTGAATAAATGGGGAGTGCAACAGCGTGCATTTAACCACTGCCAAGTGTCTTTGTTCAAAGCTGGGAAATACACGTTCCCTTTCGGTTGATTAGAAGGAGACGTCCCAAGTGTTCTGTGCCAAGTGTTCACATCCCCTGAGGGTACAGCCCCATCCTTGGTGGCTCTCTGGCTGCTTGGGCCTCACCCCGCCCCGCACGCCCATTTCCGACCCTGCCGTGCTCAGAACTGCCCCATCCCTCTGAGTACGGAGTTAAAGCCCCTCGGTGCCGAGGTGGCCGAGGCAGCAGAGGCCGCCGAGTCCCGGGCGCAGCGCTCGGTGCCCGGCTTCAGGCCGCTCAGCGCGGCGCCGCCGCACGGAACTCGCGCGGGCGGGCGCCATAGCGGCGGGCACCATAGCGGGACGGACGCGGTGCCTCCCTGACAGGGCTCCCCCGGGCCGGTGCGGAGCCATGTCGGGCTTCAGCCCGGAGCTGATCGAGTACCTGGAGGGGAAGATCTCCTTCGAGGAGTTCGAGCAGCGCCGCGAGGAGCGCAAGAGCCGCGAGAAGGTCAGTCTGCCCCGCCTGGCCGCGCCAAGGCCCGGGCCGCCCCCCTCCTGATAACACCTGGCAGGAGCTCTGTGTGTGGAGGAGCTCCCGCTCGCTGCTCCTGCGGCTCCGGAGTTGCGAGCGTCGGTGTCCGGGTCAGCAGAAGGCCGCGGTGGGGGCTCGCAGGACGCGGCGCTGCCCTCCCGCCGCTCTGGGCGGAGGCACGGGCCCGGCAGCACCGCCCGGCCTGCGGGAAATCGGTGCTTTGGGTCGAGGCAAAGGGCTGGTTCGGGTATAAACCCATTCAGATTATGCTGCTCCAGCTCCCCCTCCAGCATCTGAGGCAGAGAGCCAGTGCGGCTCCTCGTTTACCTTCTTGGCAGCAGTAAATACAGGGAAACACTTTGTGTCCGACGCTACGTAGGTGGTGTGATTAAAGGAAAACACGCGTGATTTGTCAGTGTTGCAGTTCTTTTAAACTTTGCTATATTTGTATCAACGTGCTACTGAATTTCTGCATTTCTTGATCTTCAGAGAGCAGGTTCAGGAGAACTGAGCTGTCATGGAAGGATCAGTGTTACCCTGGGGCAGCATTCTTACCGGATTCATGAGTGCTGTTGTGATATTGACAGGCTCCTGGAAGGATTTGTCACACAGAACTTTTTTTTCTAATGCCATGTCATACCACCTCACTGTAATGCCCAATAATCAATGGACTGGTCTCTTCAGTCAAATGCAGTGTGAACAGTCACCACTGAGTCTCCCCACTGATAAAAATATAAATGTCCTGAAAGCAAGGAATGCTGGTTTTATACACTTAAAACACAGTGCTTATCCCACCTGTTTCACTGGCAGTGCAAAGGCTGGAAAGCCAAATGGTAGCTGTAAATATGTGGGGAAATAAAAAATGAGTGATTCTATAGAGGTAATCATTTGGTTTTTTGGTGTGTGTAGGATGGCGAAAATGCGTCTGCTGAGGAAAATGAAGAAGATGTAGAGGCTCCATCTTCATCCAGAAAAGCATCTGGGAAATCCCAAAGTCAGGATGAAACTGATGGTTGGTGTTTCTAACATTATCATTCCTATTTTAAAAGGCAGTAGAAGCATTTGCTCTTCAATAACTTTCATAAAAAACTGGCTCCATTTTTCCCCTTCTGGTCTCTGAAGGGACTGAAATAAAAGGGAAAATAAATAATTATGAGTTTTTTTCAGATAGGGGCAGGGGAAGATAAGTCTTATGTTTAGATGCTTTATATCCAAGTCAGAATAAAAATAACCAAACATATCCAACTCAAAAAAAAACCCCATAAACCCAGATATGGTCCCCAGGTTCCTCTCCTATATAGGCAATACATGATAGATTTGTTTTTCAGTCCCAACTTGATACTGTGGTTATTTTTTAATCAAATATTCAAGTGTCCAATCCCCCAGCTCAGACCTTTGAACCCTACATATTTTGAGTTTTGTATATAGAGCTGTGGTCAGTTATAACCCTGGGTTCACTTCATAATGAGAAGCTGTAAATAAAAAATGGGAAATTTTTAAAAAATATGTGCCTTAAGCATACTTACTCAGAGTACTTAGCATAGTTTTCTTACTTATTTTAAAGAATTCTGTTCTTTTTCCAGAGAAATGCAAATAATCTGGATTTTGTATTTACACATGTTAAAAGGTACTTATTGTCATGGGTGGAATGGTTACAAGATCTTGTTTTCACTTGCTATGAAAAATTGGTTGCTGGATTTTTGTGTAGTAGAATTCTCTGCTCACTTACAGCATCTTCATGTGAAAAGCTGATTGCAGCCAGCCAGCCTAATGCTTGAAAATTGCTTAATATTCTTCTGGACTGAGAAAAATGTTGATTAAACTGTGGCTTCATTCTGTACGTTCCTCCCTGCTTTCATTTCAACATCCAAAGCATGTTACCTGGGCCATATCAGGCATTGGTGATGAATAATGGAGAGCTATAAAACCAAAGAGGCTGTCAGTAGTTTTTGTGCATTTCTGCAGGCAGCACTCTTACAGAATAGCTGCTTCAAGTGGGCTGCTGTTTTCTCTGCACTTGTCCAGGGAAGCAGCATGTTCTCTTCATTATATCAAAAACCTATTTTACTTCTTTCTCAACCAGGAGAAACAGCAGATGGGGTCAGTAAATCTGTCCATCGGGTCTTTGCATCCATGCTTGGGGAAAATGAAGAGGAGGAGGATGAAGAGGAGGAGGAGGAGGAGGAAGAAGAAGAAGAAGAAGGAGGAGGAGGAGGAGGAGAGGAGGAGGAAGAAGAAACTACAGAGCAGCCTACAGCTGGAGATGTTTTTGTTTTGGAGATGGTTCTTAATCGAGAGACCAAGAAAATGATGAAAGCAAGTGTTTATACTTTCATTAACTTCTGTGTGTCCCCTAACCATGGTGCATGAAGGCCACTTTGTGTGACTTTCAGCTGCTTACTGGGAAATTTGCCTGAAAATTGTTTCCTGTAGGATAATCCTGCTTATGCTATTATGCTGTCTTTGTTTATTATAAAAACACTGTAGTTTACTGTTTGAAAGCTTTCAGAAGTCATGAAATCAGTTTTCTCAGTGTCAGAAAACTATGAACATTAGCAAGTCTTTTGGTCTTTATTATTGCTAATACTTAAATAACTTGGTGTTAGGTGGTGTTAAGCACAGCAGGGTGTCTCCTGAATTTGGGCACAACTCAGCCTTGGGCAGAAACAGCATCCCTTTTCCATTTAGGAGAAAAGACCTCGCAGCAAACTTCCCCGTGCCTTGAGGGGTCTGATGGGAGAGGCCAACATCAGATTTGCTCGAGGAGAGCGTGAGGAGGCCATTCTCATGTGCATGGAGATCATTCGACAAGGTATGGGAGAATGGCCAACCTTTGGGCTTTAAGGGTGGGATCCAGTTTCCATGTGCAGGAGCAGGATTCAGTGTGGCTTCCCTGAAGATGAAAATAAACAGTACAAGCAAAGTCATGGTATAAGGAGTAGAATTAAGAGCATATGATGCACTTCCTTTATTTTTTTGCTTATAAAAAGAAACTAGCACTTCACTTCTGCAGAGGCCCAGGCCTTGGCTTAGCTTTACACAGTTTGCTTTTACTGTCTTTGTAGACACAAGGTATAAGCATCAGCATGCCTTGCAGTATAGAATAATACTATAAATGGTGTTGTTAGATTCAGTCAGCTTGTTTAATAATTTACAGACAGGAGTCAAAAACTTGTCTGCAAGTTTGTCCTGAGTTTGAACAGCACATGTTTCATATAATTCTGATACCTGCTTTTTTTGAGAAAGGCAAGTTATTTGTGTCCAGTGTGGATTTTAAACAATAAATCTTAGTCATTCTTTTTGTCTTTTCACAGCTCCTCTTGCTCACGAGCCGTTTTCCACTCTTGCCATGATCTATGAAGACCAGGGTGATATGGAGAAATCATTACAGTTTGGACTGATTGCAGCTCACTTAAATCCTAGCAATACTGAGGAGTGGGTTAGACTGGCAGAAATGTCACTGGAGCAGGATAATATTAAGCAGGCTGTTTTCTGCTACACAAAAGGTAGTGTAGCAAACATTTTAATAATTTAAAATTAATGCTGTGTGCTAATGGCAATAGTTTTGTTTTCTTCTCCTTTCTAGTTTAGTTTGCTTCAGGGTGCTAAGATTCTGATACCTCTGTCTGGACTTTGATAAAAGATGAATGAATGATAATGATGAAAGATGAATGATGAATCTGTAATATAGGATATCCTTGCAAAAACCCTGTGCATGTCCATTAGCACAAATCAAGGAAATGAATGTGACACCCACTGTTGCATTTCCTAAGCTCCTGCTGCTCTCCCCGCAGCTCTGAAGTACGACCCGAGCAACGTGCGCTACCTGTGGGAGAGGTCCAGCCTGTACGAGCAGCTGGGGGAGCAGAAGATGGCCATGGATGGCTACCGGCGCGTCCTGAACCTGCTGGCTCCCTCCGACGGGGAGCGCTTCATGCAGCTGGCGCGAGACATGGCCAAGTGAGCTGGGCTTGCACACGCTGCCCTTTGCTTTGCCACGGCAGCCTCGTGGTTACAGTGTGTAGCTCTCACACGGTCGTGTTTTACCTGTGAACCGCTTCCTTGTGGAAAGCTGGTACTGCCTGTTTCAAAACAGTTTAAGGTCTTTTGATCTCTGTGTTTGTGAAATGTACCAAAAAATACAAGGATGGGTACTACAACAATGTTATTAGTGAAGGTTTCTTAAAGCAGTTTAATGTGGGATGTGATTGTTGCCCAACTCCAGTGGTGGAAGTTGTGATGAACACTCCAGTAATGTCCTTACAAATATGAAAGAAAAAAATTGTGAATTATTTGAAATATGTAAAAGTTTTCAACAGTTGTATGGAAAGGAAAAACACCCCCTTTCTCACTGTCTTTTGTGACATCCACTTACTAATGAAAATTTTCACTAATAAGCAAAAATCAGAGAACTATGAAAATCCTTTCGCTTTGGTTCAAAGTATACATCATCAGTTATGTGAATTACCTGGTATCTTGTGTCTGTGTTTTATAGGAGTTACTACGAAGCCAATGACGTGACCTCTGCTATTGAGATAGTGGAAGAGGCCTTTAGCAAGCACCAGAGCCTTGTGTCCATGGAGGATGTGAACATTGCAGCTGAGCTCTACATCTCCTCCAAGCAGTACGACAAAGCTCTGGCGGTATGGACAGCTCAGTGCATTTGGGTGGCATTTTCAGCACCTCTTTGCCTGCTAGAGTGGATGGTTTATGTTCATCATTTATGTTCCTGGAGTGCTAAAATGGGGTCCTGCTTCTGAAAAAATAGAGCTCATCAGAAACAGACTGCTTGCTATTAGTTCTGTAGTAATTAGCATTTAAATTAATGATTGGATTGAATTAATTGAGGGCTGATAGATGTCTATGTTGTTCAAGGTTTAAAATTTTGGGATCCTTCCCCTCCTTCTCTATAGTGACCATAATCTTAGTAGCCAGAGAAGACCTTCAGGCTGGTTTTGTGAGTAATACCAGCAGAGGTCATTCTCTGAGTGGAAGGTTAAAATAATGAAACTGAGTGCTCTGATGGTTCAAATGCAGATTGTTGTGACTTATCTGGCAGACTTGTGTTGCAGCTAATAATTTATGCATTAAGCACTAAGCATACATTCCTGAAAGACTATACATCTTAACTCTAAGGCATCAGGAATTAGAGAATGTTGCTCATCTGGTCCAAATTTGTTAACTCTCACTTTTGAGGCGTATTTCCCACTTGATTTGGTCTGACTTTGAGAGGGAAGATGTTGGTATTTGGCCATTGTCATACTTTCCAAGATTGATTGAAAAGACACTGTAAATTGGGACTTCTTCTTGTGAACATTCTCATTTTTTGATAGTAAATTACAAAGCGGTTTTTTTTTCCTTTCTTTAGATTTTATTCAGGTCTCTGTCAGAGCACAGTATCATGAGCCTGCAAACAATTCCTCTGACCCTTTTTGGTACTTCTTCCCTCCTTAAATGTCAGTCATTCAATTCTATGTACACAGCATTTAGCTACTGGATTTATTAATACAATAGAACTGAAGTTACAAGTTACTTTTTTGTTTTAGGTTATTACAGATTTTACAGGAATTGTACTTGAAAAAAAAGCACCAGAAAGAAGTGCAACTGAGGAGAAAAAGGGTAAGTAGTTGTCAAGTGGTTACTGTGACCCTGCTGTTCATGTGATATGACATCCCTCCTTTACCTTTTCAACTCCTGGGTATATTTGCTGCACTGTTGACAGGCTTTTCTCCATTGAAATCTGTGGGTGCTCTTAGTGAGTTACATGGCATGACCTCAGCCTGCTGTAAGAAGTTACTCTGGTGTCCCCATAGCCCTGCTGACTCACTGAACACAAGGACTGCTCTCCAGGCAGCTGGAGGGCTTTTAAAGTTCTAAACATTCCTCTGAGTGTTTACATCAGACCAGCTATTTCTACCAGCTAAATAACTTCTAAAAAAAAAGATAAAAAGATAAGCTTAGTGGCAACTGTGCTTAAGAATATCAACCTTTGACCTAAGAGTAATGTTCTTTATACATCCTGCATCTGTTATTAACCAGCTAACTGAAATCTAGGCATACTAGCTCATAATTTAATTAAGTGGGTTGTCTTTGAGAAACCTGCTTTATCAAAGTCATTTTATCTGAAAATGTTTATTTAGGCTGTAGAATGGACACAGCACATCAACTCCATAAGGAGACAGTCTATTTTGTGATTAAAGTGGTTGTCTCAGCAGTCTGATCCAAGCACAATACAGGTATAAGATACTTCTGTTGGCTTTTTGCTCTGATTGCCCAGGTAAAAATACACTTGGTTTATGAATAACTGTCCTGATGGAGACTTTTAGCAGATAATTTATAAGAAACAAAACTATAATGAATCTAGGAATTAGAACACAATGTTTCCAACTTACTTCCTATGTGCCATTGGTTGAGAGAAGGCTTCTAAAATAGAGCTGGGCTCCACTCTCTGTTTTTTTGTAACTTTTGTAACTTTTATAACTGCTTCCTGCTCTGCTGTCCTTAAAAAACAAAACAATACAACACAAAAAAGCCCCAATCCAAAACAGGAGTCCACTTTTCAGAGTAAGCTGCCAGTCATTTATGGATTCAAAGGCAAGTAACTACTGGTTAATCTGATAATCTTTTTAAAAAGATACAGGTGCAGCAGGAGAAACTCAGGAAAACCAGGAGGCAGTGACTGACAACCAAAGTCAGCCAGTTGCTGAATCCAGTGCTCCAGGTAAGTAATTTTTTGATTTTTTTTTTAATTTCAGACAAGTCTATAAACTGATCATATGGTTAGGAACCAGCTTGCAGTCATATAACATCTGGAGATTTCTAACAGCACAGAAACAGAGCTTCATCCAGAAAAGGATTCTTCTGTACTTTTCTTCTTTCCCTTTCTCAGAACTTCCCTCTAGTCCAGACTGACAGTTGTCATTTTTTAAAAATATATCAGTAGGGGAATAGTCACCCTTGTGCTGGGTATTGCAGTGTTCAAAGAATGATGAATTAGTCTGCATGTTGTGATTTGCAGTAAAGGGATGTGGCTGTAGAAGGTAAAAGGAAAACCTTAGGTTGGAAATACCAGTTTTCTCAGGTTTTAGCACTGAATGTCTGGTGCAAGCACTGAAGTGAAGGAGAACTTTACCAGGAGTTAAGGAGGTGTCATGGCTGTATGTGAAAGACCTATGATAATGGAATTTTATTGTGTGACCTCTCATTTGCTGGTATTGTCATAGGTAGCTGCTGTGCCTTATGTTTGCATTCTGATCAGGTTGCATTCAGCCTACCTGTTGTGTGAAGTTCTGTATTAACTCTGTATAACAATGTGTTCAGGCAATGCCTGCTACACAGGACTTCACTTAGCAAGAACAAGAACCATCTTGATACAAGGCATTTCCTTCAAAAAATAAAGGAGAAGAGGGTACAGGTGCATAAATTGCTAAAGGAAAGCTTTACTGAGCAATAAAATAGGCAAGGATCCTTAAGTAGGCATAGGATCTAAGCACATGCTGTGGAATCCTGCTGTTGATGCAGACTGACAGCACTTGGTACCTCACATGGAATTATTTGTCTCAGAGGCAGTAGGAAGTCATTGCTCCAACTCTTGGAAAAGATAAAGGAGGAGGAAAAGAAGGGCAGACAAACACTTGCTAGAGCTGATAAGAATATTTTCTCAGTTCCTGAGCATCACCTGGAGGGGATGTAGTGCTTGAGAAGTGCTTCTTAAAGCCTCTGAGTTCAGAAGGAAATTCTTTCTCTTGTCCCAGCTGTGGAGAAGGTCAGCTGCTGCATACCTGAGGGTGTTCCCATAGACATCACAGTCAAGCTGATGGTGTGCTTGATTCACCTGAACATCCTGGAGCCACTCAGTGTAAGTGGAAACCAACTCACAAGGCGGGGGTAATGTTCTAAGAAATCACAAAAACAAGTAATTGTTCCTGTGTTCATACACTGAGGTGGTTGAGGGAGCTGTGGAGATTCTTTTTGTGAGGAGAGAAACCTCACAGGCCCATAATAGCAGAAATAATATCTTTGCCCTTAGAAATTATGCCAGTGTAAGTTACATTACTAAAGCACAGTAAGTCACAGCCTGTGTGCTGTGACTGGCCCAGGACCATATTGAAAGCTGTGAACACTAAGGAACATGTTTTCACTTTGTTTTAAAACCATACTAAATCTGAAGACTGTTCTTTGATACTCCTTGCTGATGGACACTTTAACCCACTGGATGTGTGAAATGTCTAGAATAGAAAAATGGGGCTTCTTCAGGAATGCTGACTTTCAGATCTTTTTTTTTTTCATTTCTAAAGTAACATTTAATTAAAGGAAGTATAGTTCAGAATGCAAATGAATAAAAAACATAGGATAAAAATGCAAGCTTCCAATAAGCATGCCTTTAAGAAATTGATTATTTGTATTTTAAGTGCTTGTGTCGTTTTTCTTAAAGCCTCTTTTGACTACTCTGGTGGAACAAAATCCAGAAGAGATGGGTGACTTGTATTTGGATGTCGCAGAGGCCTTTCTGGATGTTGGGGAGTACAACTCAGCCCTGCCTCTCCTGAGTTCCCTGGTCTGCTCGGAGCGGTACAACCTGGCTGTGGTGTGGCTTCGGCACGCAGGTGAGAGCAGGCAGGACTGCTGAGCGTGGGGCACTGAGACATGCTAGTGCAAGGCTGAGCATTTCCAGGCACCTTTATCCAAGGTCACAGGAGTTTTAGATTGACTGGTTGAATGAGAATTGATATTTGCAGAATGAAGCTTATCATGACAACTCTGTCAAGCATTTTTTTTGTTCTTCATGTACACTGAAATTTACATCAGCTAAAAGTACTTGATGTTCATGTAAGTGAAGCAGCATCTATTCTGCATTTCATCCTGTGTCAGCTGCTGATGTTTGAAGAGAAACTGTGGATGCATCATGCATATATCTGAATATCATCATTTAAAAATACATCTTTGGGGTGATTTTACTAAGAAGGTATGTTAATTTATTTGCAAACTTTGAAATCTTCTTTTTCTGCCACTTAAGTGTCTTGTGTTGCTTATGGTATTTCTAGAGTGCTTGAAGGCTTTGGGACACATGGAGCGTGCTGCAGAGAGCTATGCCAAAGTTGTTGATCTTGCCCCATTGCATCTCGATGCAAGAATCTCACTTTCAACACTTCAGCAGCAGCTGGGCCGGCCTGAGAAAGCTCTGGAGGCTCTGGAGCCAATGTATGACCCAGATACTCTGGCTCAGGATGCTAATGCTGCACAGCAGGTGGGTAAAGTGTTCTGTGCTTCCATTTAGGATGTATTCATCTGCCAAACTGTGCTAGTAGTCCAAGATGTATGCACAGGACCAGGGATTCAGACTTACCTCCCCGTGGGGAGCATGCAGGGCACAGTGACTGATCCATTCCAGCGTCAGGGACATGTCCTTGTGACTTTCTCCCTGACCATTCTCTCAGCATTTCCCCAGTCCCACCTGATAACTTCTGTGCAATGCACAAACTTCTGGCCACTGTGAGCCAGTCATGACTGTACATCAAGTTGATCAGCAGTTGCTATGTGTGAGCTACACAGTTTGGCCTCTGTTGATTGTAAGCAGAGGTTCTGAAGCACCCTCCCCATAGGTAAGAGTCATGCCAGATGTCTCTGAATGGGAGAATTTGGAACAGTAACTCCTGAGAGCAGTTTAGGGAGAGCTCACCTGCTGCTGCAGATTCTTACAGCTTTCTGGAAGCTTTTACAATCCTGTTAGTATTGTACTGAGTCAAAATGGTTGGATTTATAAACTCTCTCTGTGCAAGAGGTTGAATAACAGTGTTCACTGTTGTCCAGGAATTAAAGCTACTCCTGCATCGCTCCACGCTGTTGTATTCCCAAGGCAAAATGTACGGTTACATTGACACCTTGCTCACAATGCTGGCAATGCTGCTGAAGGTAAGCCAGTCTCTCCTGCTGCACTCTAAGAAATTGGGCAGCTGTGACTTGGGTCAAGACAAGCTACAAATGAACTCAGGAGGAAAGCTAGGGGGCTTTTTTATGTGAGTGGTTTCATAATTTTGTTAGGTAGTAATCTTGCAGGTAGCCTGCAATACTGGTGTTCCTGCCTGTAGTGTTCAGAGCAGAGAACTGTGTGTATAATTATTGATACAGTGACTTCAACTCCCTGTTCTCAGTGTGCTTACAGCCCACTGAGTTCTAAAGCTGCTCCTTGCCTTTTTAACACTGAGCACAGAGCTTTTTTGTGGTGTTGATACTGGCTTCTATTTCAACCATTTTCTTTTTGATTTCTTTCTTTATTATTTTCTTGTAATAAAAGGACAAAATAAGAATTTGTTTAGCCAGTAAATACAGTGGTGGCAGTTTTGTGCTAAACAACTTTTGTTTATTTATAAATAGGGAGTGAGTTAAGGGAATACTTAGACCTTCATTTTATCCATCTGCTCAGCACCTTGACTATTGTATTATACTTGTTGAAGAGCTGACTCTGCACAAACTTCTGAAAATTATAGAGAAGGGCATTGTTTTCTTATGCTTCTCTGCAAAGAGCCTTGATTTCAGTAAACCCAGGGATGTTCCAATCCCAGGAGAAGTCTTTTTAAGTAGCTTGAAGAATTTATATATTGCTTCTGTTTAGCCCACTTTGCATGGAGCACAAGGTAATGCAGAGATGATATTCCTGTTGGGAATGTTCTCTCTGATGACCTTGCTGTGTGGTGGTGTCACTGACTGTTTTGGGATGCAAGGTGAGCCAGATGGATTGGCCATAAAGCTGCCTTTGTCATAGGATGTTACATTGTAATCTGAAATGCTGCCCTTAAATTTGTTTCTAGGTAGCAATGAGCAGAGCTCAGGTGTGTTTGATATCTAGTTCCAAATCTGGAGAGAGACACCTCTATCTTATTAAGGTGTCAAGGGATAAAATTTCTGACAATGATGACCAAGAGACAGCAAATTGCGATGCTAAAGGTAACAAATCACAGATTGTTTATTAAAAACAAAGCAATAAGGTGAACTCCATAGTTCTGAAAAATGATAAAAATGCTCCTATTTTGCATGCTAAATCCATGCAGTTCATGTTAACATAGCTTTATTTCTAGGGCAAAGAAGGCAGCAAAGCTGAAGATAATGTATCTTAAGGGAACAGTCCCCATTCAGAGAAAAATAGTAATATTACAGAATAATTCAGATTGAGAAGGGCCTCTAGAGATCTTATGGGTCAACATTCACCTCAGGGGAAATATCATACATGCAAATCTAGAATGTAATACAAATACATTGTAAAAGTGGTGATTTTTTCTAGCTGGCCTAGGCTTGGTTGAGCCAGGCCACATGCTCTTAAGCACTTCTTGATAAACTAGGGAGAGGAACTTCATTGCATTCATGTAGTGTGTTTACAGCTTGAACTGGGTGTATTGCTTGCTCTTTGTTCCCACTTCGAGAGTGTTTCTTGCTGGTGTTTTATGAACTGCCCTTAAACTGAGAAAAAGTAAATTGTTCCTATTAGCTGTTAGTGCTGCAACATCTTTGAAAATATCAGTTTGATGTATGCATCTATTTTGTAAAAAAATCATATGTCTTGTTCTAATTTTTCTCAACTTTCTGGCTCCAATATTTTTAGCAATTTTTGCTGTCCTCACAAGCGTTCTGACAAAAGATGACTGGTGGAACCTCCTCCTGAAGGCTATATATGCCTTGTGTGACCTCTCCCGGTACAAGGAGGCAGAGCTCCTGGTGGATTCCTCTCTGGAATATTACTCATTCTACGAGGACAGACAAAAGCGCAAGGAGCTGGAGTACTTTGGGCTCTCTGCCGCAATTCTGGACAAGAACTTCAGAAAAGCTTACAACTATATCAGGTGGGCTGCTGGGAGGGCAGAGCAGTCTGTGCTGTAATTGCCTGCACTGAGGCTGTAGTCACACTGCTGAAGTAGGCAGGCTGATGCTTTCCAGCCTTGGCTAAATGAGAGAAGGCTACTGTAACTGAAGGAGCTTTCCAATAGCCTCAGATTCCAAAAATGCACAATGCAATAGTTTGGTTGATTTGGCCAGAACTACTGGTTCTGTTTTTCGCTCTCATCTTTGCCTCAGTCACTGACCTTCTCTTTGAGGTTCTGTTCTTTGTTATCTTCCCTGAACTGCTGAGATTTTATTGAAGAGACACTATATACTACATAGCATTTACTAATTTCTTGCACACGTCTCATTCTGTAGAATCATGGTCATGGAAAATGTCAATAAGCCCCAGCTGTGGAACATCTTCAATCAGGTCACCATGCAGTCTCAGGATGTCCGCCACCATCGCTTTTGTCTCCGCCTGATGCTGAAAAATCCTGACAATCACGTGCTGTGTGTCCTCAACGGGCACAATGCCTTCGTGTCTGGCAGTTTCAAGCATGCTCTTGGTAATATCTTTCATGTTCTAATATCAACAAATAGAACAAGTGAAAGTTGATAAAAAGGGAAAGATTTTTTTTAATCAGAAAATTATAGGTTCACAATGCTAGTCTGGTGCTTTAATTATTCTGTACACAGATCAGAGCACTGCTGAAGGGTTTTGCTAATAAAAATTAAGCTGGCACGTTTCGAGTTTAGCACACATTGCAAATATAACTAACTTGCAAAGATAATTGGAGGCTAATGATGATAATAATGACAGAACCAGCCCATTTTAAACAGCAAATACAGCTGGTTGCATGCTTTAAGCAGGCCTTCAAAGTAAACCTGCTGCTTTCAGTCAAGTCCTCCAAATGTCACATTTAAATCCCAGCAAGGACCATGTTTACCTTCTGTATCTGATCGTTTTCTGCTTCCTTTTTTACATCACAGTCTGCATTCTTCCTTCAGAATCCAGTGGGTGCTGAAAATATACAATTTTCTTCCCTGTTTTTTCCTGTGTATTTTGATGTAGGTATATTAAACTGTTTCTTTTCTTAGTTCACACTTCAAATATTTTTTTGTTCGTAACATTTTAAGGAATGCTTTTCACAACCAACATCCTTATTAATTTATTTGCTTTTAGGTCAGTATGTGCAAGCCTTCCGTGCAAACCCAGATGAGCCTTTGTACAGTCTTTGCATTGGCCTGACTTTCATCCACATGGCCTCTCAGAAATACGTGCTGAAAAGGCATGCTCTTCTAGTACAGGTGAGGCAGCATGATTCTTGTTACCCACAGTGTTTCCTGGCTTTGTATCTTGCAGAGGGTTATGGCTACGACACACTCTGTTTAAATAATTTTTCATAGTTAAGATGGCATTTCTAAAGAGGCAAGTGGTAAAGCATGAGCATGGATGAATGTGCTTTTGAACGATAATTACACCATCTGAACCCCCTCTCCATATGGGTGAAGGTAGCTTGTTAGCTGGATGTTAACAGCTGCCAGCTGTTTGTGAAAATATTACTAATTTCTTGGTAGTTGTAATCTGAGTTTTCTTTCAAATCTTTTTTGGCTTACATTGCTGTAGAGTGGAATCTATGCCACATGCCCATTGTAGCAATGTCTCATAAACTGCATTCTTGAGGCAAATTGTACAGGCTTGGAAAGTGGTTAGCTCCCCCCATCTTTCTTTTCCCTTTTTAGGTGCCTCTGCACACTCTCTTTGTAAAGGTCTTGTGAGCTCCAGTTTAGCTACCTTCAAATTTTCAGCTTCATTATTCACATTTTTCTTTTCATCTGCAAGATTAGTTACAAACCATGGACTGAGTAGTCCCAAACAGAATATTGAAAGTAATTTCCTCTACTTTACACCAAGTATTTTCATTAACTTGCAATACCTTTTAATTCCTGTGGCTGCTGAGCTCAGTCAGCACAATATGGTGAGGATCCTGAGCTCTTGTGACTTCTGAAATTGCTGGAAGATTGTAGCTTGCACTGATCTTGACAAAAGCTACAGGTCCCCAACTACTGTAAAACAAAACCAGTTATGACAGTGTCCAACTTCAAGATGTTTTGAACTTGCAAACTTTGACCTAATTTTAATACTTTTATCCACTGTTTTTCTGAAACCAGCCTGCCTTTTTTCAGGAACTGCCCTGTTCTCTTTTTATACATTTTTGAACAATGTCCTATTTATATTACCCCCTGGCAATACAGTTCCCTGCTCTCTCTCTTCTCATTTCCTGCTTACTATACTCAGTGATTTTACATCATTTCTTGCTGCTATGGTAGTTAATTAGTAATTCAACCACAGTGACCTACTGGTGACCTAAATTATGATCATTAGCTGCTTGTGTCTGAACTAATTCCTTATATTGAAGGAAGTACCTTCTCTGATTACCAACATGGTCGCTAGAAAGAAGGTCCTCTGTTTACAACAGAATCATCACACTCCAAAATGGTAACAAAATAAAATGCACAGGAGGGGAGGAAAAGGTTGTGTGCTCAATTTCTCTTACAGGGATTCTCCTTCCTTCACCGCTACTTGGACCTGCGTGGGCCATGCCAGGAGTCCTTCTACAACCTGGGCCGTGGCCTGCACCAGCTGGGACTGCTGCACCTGGCAATCCACTATTACCAAAGAGCACTTGAACTTCCTCCCCTCACCTTAGAGGTACTGTAACTTTGTAAGTTATGGACAGAGAATAAAGTCAGGAGAATGTGAAGAATTCCTTAGACATAGTTAAAATAGGTACATAAAATCTCTGTAGTTGCGCTTCCTTCAATTTCTATTTTAATTCCTTGGCATTGGAAGCCCAAATCTGATTGTCACCTGATAATGTATTTAAGCATGTGTTAAGTTCAAAGATGTATGCATTTTGAAGGATTTACTCACAGGCTGAAGCAGCAGCAAAAAGGATTGCTAAACAACTTTTCCTTAAACTTTTCCAGGATTACTTAAACTTTTCCAGTTTAAGTAGCTGACCTTTCTATATATTACATGCAATGAATTATAACTGGAAGTTCTGTATACTCACCCATGCTATAAAACAGCATGCTGGAGCAAGATGGACCAGTACTGGGAATACCTAATTGCATCTGGGCCACAGTTGAATTCTAATTGATCTGTATTGGATCCTAATTGATGTGTCATACATTTACAGGTCTGGTCTGTGGAATGGGTAGGTAGAAACATTGCAAGGGTGCTTAGAAAACAGGCAGTGTTGGTAAAGTAAGAGCTGAGGGTGTTAGTCAGCCCTGGAAGTTCAGAGCAGCAGTCTGTGATCCTGTAAAAGATGCAGGCAATATTCACATTCTGATTGGAGATACAAATGCTTAGCATACAAAGACAAATGGAGGTAGTACTTTGCTGGTTTATGAGCTGGCTGTTTAACTTAGAGCTAATGTTTTGAGTGTGAAATTTTATAACTTTGGTGATTAACATGATTTGGAAACTGGATATAAAGGGAGAGCACAAGGAATACTTGTTCTGCTTCCATACAGCTCAATGCCTTTATTGGCCATGATTATGTCATTTGATTCCACTGTAATGGCTACTTGTGTTTCTTTTTTATACTGTTTTTGTGTATTGATACCTTTTTTTAATCATTATTTTTACAGGGAATAGAAACAGATCAGACAGACTTGAGAAGAGATACTGCCTTTAACTTGTCACTCATTTACCAGAGCAGTGGGAATACCAGAATGGCTCAGAAGATGCTGTACACCTATGCAGTTGTGTGAAGAGATTTGTGCAGGTGGAATTGATACCCTTTGGATTGACCTTTGCATCATGCAGTGCTGGGGAAGCTGGTTTTAATTACAGCTTTTTCTGCAGAGGGTCAGAGATGTGGCTGGTGCTGTGTGGTGGCTTTGTGGACTTCTTCTGCTTCTGCCCTTGGCACTGTATGGCGTGTGGGTGGGAGCTGGCCATCCTGAGCACACCCCTGATGTGCTCACAAGGGGCTGCTGTTAGCTCTTCTCCTTTGGTACACTGCTCTCTAAATAGATTCAGTCTTGTATATAGAATCAAACTGTGAAAACCAAGGCCCAGTGTGATTTCGTGAGGGCTTTTGGTGGGGGAAAATGTACAGTGTGCAGTATTTCAGCTAATTACCATTGAGGTTGCTGAAGAAGCCATACTCAGTGGTGATGAGGGTATTTTAATGTGCAGTATTAAATTACAATAATGTGGAACCCTCTTAGAGGATGAGGAATTCAGTCTTTCAAGATCTGTACAATATTCAGAGTTTTCTAGGAGTTCATATTCCTAGCAGTTTTTGTATTTGAAGGGGATTGATCTTTGTTTTACTGAAATCAATGTAACTTTTGTTCTTTCTGTGAACTTGTTAATAAAATTTCTGAGGTAATGATGTTTACTTAATTCTCAGCTAACATATATCCTACTGAATAGGACAAACCTAAAGCCATATGGCACACACCTAACTTTAAGCAGCACAATTTAATGAGGCTCAGGTGTGCTTAGCTTTGCTGGTGTGCTGAGCCACTCCTTTGTCCTGAGAACAGCCATTTGCCTCAAGGGAGAGAGGTTCTTGCATTAGTCTGCAGTCCTACCATATAAATTACAGTTTAGGGCCAAATTTCTGGAGGAAGAGAATGAGACAATTCCAGAGTGTCCTTGGGCTACCCCCAGGCTCCAGAGGCATGCAAGACTTTTCTCCCTGTTATACTAAACAGGGAGAATATACTTTATTGTTATACTTGTTATACTTTTCTCCCTATTAGTATAACTTCTGTTATACTAAAGAAGTACCCCAAAAAAACATGTATAGGTCCCACAGAAACAGTAGTGCCATGGGTCAGAGGAGGTGGTAAGCAGCTCTGCTGAAGCAGGTCAGAGTGCAACACCACCTGTCCTGAAGCCGGGTTGTACTGACACCAGGCCATGATGAAGATGAGCTGATATTTGGTCTTAAAAACTGTCCATGCTGTAATCATCTTCAGCATATCATGATGTGAGTCTCCTGCTCTAACTGCTTTCTCCAGCCTGTTGTTCCACAGCAGGATAGGTTGAACAAATTCCACTAATTCTTATGAAGGTAAGGTGATGTGTGGTGTAACATCACACACCTAATGAATTCCTTCTATGCTCCTGAAATAGCCCCAAGCTTATGTTCTCTCATGACCCAGATATCATCTCCCATTATAAGCAGCCAGTCCTGCCAGTTTCTCCCTGCCCCAGTCACGTCAGCATCCAGCCACAGGCACATGACTCTGTCTTCAGAAATTCACCTGAACCCTCTGCAAACCAGTCTTTGTTTTGATAGCACCTGCCAGGCCTTAGTCTAAAGCTAGTGAAAGAAGGATAAAAGCAAAAATGTAGCCTATCAACAGCATACGGTTTACAATTACTATTTAAAACAAAACAATTATTCTTTGTTTGTAATTTTACTATCAGCCTTGTAATGCAAAGAACCTGAGTCAAAAAGATACCGTGAGAGGTCAGAGTTAATTCAAGTCAGCTGTTAGGGTTTAAACGAGAATTCGAGGTTCCCTACAGACGGGTGTCCTGTGAGCACCGTTTATCTGCAGCTGGCCTCAGCAATTCACACCTATCTAACTGTCAGAGCAAGTAAAGTGCCACATTCTCCCACACCTGGGCACTAGCAGGGAGTCTCCTGCCTGCAGGTGATGCTCTCCCAGAGCTGGGAATCACCAGTCAGATGAGCTCATTTCCTGCACAGCTCACGTGAGCCTCTCCAGGGGTGAGCTGGAGGCCTGGTCCTTGTCCTTGCCCTGGCTGTCCAGGCAGGTATGAAGAAGAGACTCCTCACTTTTCCTCCTGGGAGAAGATGTGCTATTTTATGAAGCTGATGACTCTTTGGGAAATCTTTGTTGTTACTGAAGAAGAGATGAAGTTTTAGCAGTTTAATACTGACATCTCTAAAAAGTTAATTACATGGCTGTACAAGAACTAATTATGGAGAAGGCTGAGGAACCTACCCAGAGAAGGTAAGCCTGGCTTTTGGAAGGGTGTCTGTAGAGGGCAGGGACAAGGGAAGATAAACCACTGACATGGAGCTGAATGCAGAGGAAAATAGATCAGCTGTTAGTTTTCAGATCAGTGTTTGCTTAATGAACATCAACCAAGCATGAAGTGTGTACAAAGCACCTTTTCTAAGTACAGAACTGTCCCTTGAAGCTCTCCTGTACCTGTAATATTCCTTGCTGCTCCAGTATGTCTTTTAGCAAAAAGGGAGGAAACAAACTAAACTTGAAGAGGTCTGCTCTCCACTCCTGAGTGTAAGGAACTACAAAAGAAAGGCTAGAAAACTGAAATTATGTCTCATAACAGCCTGCAAAATACCATTCAGGTAATTTTTCTTTGCTTCCTTCTTTGAAATGAATTTGTTTGCTTTTTCTACCTCATTTTTGGAGCTGCTCTCTTCTTGGCTCGAGGTTTTCAGGACTTTGCAGGCTGTCAAACTTAGATGAGAACCACTGGTGAGTTGCTGCTTCTAGGCCAGTTGTGAAGTAGGCAAGGTGGTGTAATTAGAGCTGCAGGGAGAGCAGAGATGGTGTGCTGTGTCCCACGTGTGAGGGGCAGGAACAGCACACCCTTCACATCTTTCTCCTGTACACAGGAGTAGGAGCTCTGTGATGCTCTCGTGCTGTGCTGTGAAATAGAGTTGCCTCTCTCTTAGAGGAGTGCTGAAATCAGCATGGGTCTCCAACACAGCATAAAATACAGAGGCATGGGAAAGGGGGAAAACAGATGCTGAGTGCCTCAGACTCCTGAGAAAATGAGGGTAGACTACCTTTACCTGACAAGTGCTATAGAAATGCTCTTTTGCTATTGGGATCTCTTTCTAATCATAGAACAATACTTGCACTGATGAAGCAGCATGTAAGGCCTGAGGCTGGGGCACTTTATTACTTTCTTTAAAATTTTACTTCATGCTAGTTCATACTCTAGAAACATTTAATCCCTTGGGTTTTCACTCCAAACTACTACAGTAATCCATGCAGTCTATAACAATTTGGATATTGTGATACAACAATGTAAGGACAAATGATTCTGGGGGCAGGGGGTGTGGTGGGTGGTTTTGCATGATGTCACGTACAGTGACATAACAGCAGCTCAGGGGGGCAATTTACTTGGCCACAACACTTCTGTTTGGTTGGGTAAGAGAGATATTTTGATCCTGGTAAAAACAACAGGCTGGGAGGAAGAAAAGCTCTTTATACAAACCCCACTAAATTGAACTGGCTTATATATAAAATAAACAATTTCTTTTAAAGTGTGATAAATGCCACTTAGTTTCACTTAGTTGAAAAGGCCACATGTGCACCTCATCTTCACCAGAGGATTGTAGCTGAGATTGAAAGGGTTACTTGGTGCATATGCTCAATTAATATCTTATCTGGCTTTTGCACTTCAGTCTTAAAGAGATGTGACAAAATATCTCCACTTGCTTTTAGTGCAGAAACAAACCAGCATTGTTTGAAGTGGAACACACGAGGGAAGTGACAATGTCTCTTTACCCAGAGCTACTGATTTTTTTCTCTGAGTCTCATAGCAGGAGAAGCAGGAATCACTTATAATCTATCCTTCCATAGAAATAATTCCAAGTTTCATTCCAGCCATTAATTTAGTTTTAATCTAAGTCCAGTGTCTTGGTCACCTCCTACTGTCACTACCATCAGGACTGTTGCATAAATGCAGCTTTCTTGCTCTTTTATAATCACTACACATTCTGTGCTGTTTGAAGAAAGGTGGAAATCTTTTCACCACTGTCCCAAATTCCATTACATAGATAACCTGATAACATAGATAACATGAATTAAATCTTTACTTCCTATTTGTTTTTCATTACCACCACAGTGTCCCTCTCTCATTATTACTCAGTAGTTTTTTTTAATAGAGTTTCATATGTTTCCAATCTTTCAACCAATTTTTACCCATCTGTTTTGTTTTAATGCCCCCTGGTGGCTCTTAGCCATTCTGCTCTTTTCACACATTAAGCAAATTAATTATCCCAAATCCTAGAGATGCATCTTGACTCCCAGAGGCAGTATGAGCAGCACTGAAGATGATTTTGATACAGAACTCTCTTACTACGCATTTGTCACTACACAAATAAGTAGAGAAAAGAAATAAGCACTTCCTTCCAGATTATATACCAAAGAGCTCAGGTAAAATAACCTTATCTTAGATTAATACAAGCCAAGTTTTCCCTTTGAGGGGCAAAATAGGATGCTGGGAGTACCTGTACTTTGTTACAGGTCAGTTTATTCTTGCTGACAGACAGTTCTGCCAGCACCAGTTGTACCTGCTGCTGGGCACACTGGGGAAGAAGGAGCAGAAGTCACCACCTTGTAGGAAAACAAAGAAAAAGCAACCAAAAAAAAAAGTTCTCGGTATATAAATTGCTTCAGGTATAAATTTTCAGTTATATGAAACAGTAAAACAGATTTAAAAAATCAAAATGTCTTCAAGACCAGCTTATTTTTAGGAGTAGCTGCTCAAATTAGTACAATTGTCCAGATGGCCACAAGAAGGCCACTGTCCTAGAAGCACAGCCAACAGAAATGGTGAGATGAAATAAACCTTTGACTAAAGGGAAGAGAGAAGCAAAAAACAAGTAGAAGAATAAGAAAGCATGGACAAAATTGACTAAAATGAAACTTTGATTATCAAATGACACACATTCAAAAGATGTTTCAACTAATTTGTTTCAGCAGTGTGATATTATTACCCTGTCAGCAGCTAAGTGTTTCTTAGGATCTCCAGTGTATGAAAGTGGTTATCACATCCAGCACTGTAAAAACTAAATGATAAAAATATTGGTAACACAGTATTACTTTTTACTCAACTTTTCTGGAACCAGTCAAGTATCCTGATCCAGGTGAGTGAGACTAGCAAGAAATAATGGAATGGGAACAAGTAAAAAATGGAAATGAAGTGCCAAGTGCAAATGAAGAGGGAAATGATAAACCCTCTCTTTTACTACCTGCACTCTTTGGATTCAGTTCTCTTTCTGTCTGTAGCCAGAACAACACTCTCTAACTGACATGTGTGGTTCATCAGTGTTTCACAGTTCCTTCGCTGTGTGTTTTCTCCTGTGCCTGCTCCCCTGGCCTGCACAGGGCTGACGGCTGGGTGAGTAGCAGGTGTTTCTGGGGTCTCTGAGTGGAAATCTCCTGTAACTTGCTCCAGGTGACCCTGCCTTGCCTGGGGAAGGGGTAGAGGGGTGATTGGACTAGATAATCTCCAGAAGTCCCTTCCAGCTGTGACTCTCTGAAACGATTGAAGCAGAAAAGGAGGAAAGACTGACCTACTCTGTGTGCACTCCTGAGGGTCCTGCAGCAGTGATGGGTGAGGCACAGCCCGTGGTGGCCACTACAGAGCATTGCTCCTGCTGGCTTCCCCCTGACATAATCACAGCATGTGAGTTCTCACTTGGAGGGGGCCCACATGGCCATCGAGTCCAACTCTTAGTCCTGCACAGGACACCCCAAGAATCACACCCTGTGCCCTGGAGCGCAGAGTTCTTGAGCTCTGCCAGGCTTGGTTCTTTGACAGCTTCCCTGGGGAGCCTGTTCCAGTGCCCAGCCACACTCTGGGTGAGGAACCTTTCTCTAACATCCTTCCCTGGCACAACTTCAGGCCATCCCCCTGGGTCCTGTCACTGTCACCACAGAGCAGAGATCAGTGCCTGCTCCTCCTCTTTCCCTCACGAGGAAGTTTTAACAGCAATGGGGTCTCCCCTCAGCCTCCTCCAGGCTGAACAGACCAAGTGACCTCAGCTGCTCCGCACACGGCTTCCCCTCAGGGCTCTTCACCATCCTCACGCCACTCCTGTGGATGCTCTTTAACAGCTTAATGTCTTTTTTTACATTGTGGCGGTCAACACCGCACACAGGAGTCAAAGTGAGGCCACACCAGCACAGAGCAGAGTTCTCTCCCTGGGCAGGCTGGCGATGTTTTCGTTCATCTCTGGCCCGCTGCATCCCTCCCGGGCCTCCCAGCCCGCGGCGCCTCATGAGGGAGCCCCTCGGGGCTGCCGCACTCTGTGGGGCCGGGGCACGCCGGTGCTGCTGAGGGGAGACCTGGGCTGGCCCCCGGAGCCCCTCGGCAGGGCTGTGTGAATGAGCCTCGGCTCTCTCTGGTGCTTAGATTTAGATGGCGCTGAGATTTAGATTTAGATGGCAGTGCAGCGTTTCGCAGCGGAGGACTGAGGGGGTTTAACTCCGGCTTGCGGCGTGCGGAGGCTCGCACCTCCCCCGGCGGCTGCGCAACAGGAGCGCGCTGGCCTTCAGGCTAAGGGTTATTTTCACACGTGATTGATTTATTTAGTGCACATCAAATGATATGCAAGAGGGAATGGCTGGGAGCTGGAACACAGTAAATTGAGATTAAATACTAAGAAGAGAACTTCACTGAGGTGAGGTACAAGGCTCTGGCGCAGGTTGCCCAGAGCTGTGGATGCCCCACTCCTGGAAGTGTTCGAGGCCAGGCTGGTCGGGGCTCTGAGCAACCTGGTCCGGTGGGAAGTGTCCCTGCCCATGGCAGGGGATTGGAACAAGGTGATGTTTAATGCCCTTTCCAAACCAACCCTTTCTATGTTCACTTGGGGCCCTAAGCAAGCCTAGTGTTTTATATTTGTAACCATACGGCTTGTGGTCATTTAATACAGATACACAGATTAGCGATCATACCATGTTACACTCTCTCCGCTGTGCATCTGAGGTGTGGGGCTTTTAAAATGGTGCCCCTTTTTGTACTGAATTTCTGTTTTATACAGAGAGGGAAACTGATTTTGTAGCCTCCTGGTTAGAACATACAGCTGTGGAACTGGGAGGTCTTCTGTCTGAAGTAGTAGCAAGTAGTAATGCTGCAACCATCAAGCATTAGATGTTCTGGAGACTCAAGTAAGGGTGTTTAAACAGTCTCTCGTAGAGATTTAGAATCTCCTTTTCACTTTTGACAGCTCATATGGCTTCTGAGGGACATCTCTGTGTGACTCAACTCCTCCCATGCATTGGACAGGAACCATAGCCACTGATTGCCAGCTGAGGATTTTCCTCAGGATCAGCATGCAGTGTGAACAACATCAAAGGACTATTCAGGGACCCTCACTTGGGCTCAGCTTTTCCTGAAGCTTCTAATATGTTGAGGTAATACTATTGATATCATATATGTTTGGGGTGGACTGTTTTGTAGGCCTGAGATGCTGTTATTAAATGTCTATCCGGAATGGAAAAGTAGATTTCTAAAAAAATCTTGAAGTCTGTCTGTAGATGGCAGCAGAGAGGAAAGTTATTTATTAGGACCTCTAAATATGGTGACAGTGCATTTTATAACTTGTGCAACTGCAGCTGGTGGCTCTCCATTAATGCTGAAATTTTTGCACTTTACTGATTAATATAATTATTTTGATTTAAGGATCTTTTGGTATGACTGTTTATTTTGGAGGAGGAGTTGGAGCTTTTCTGAGCAGAGGGTGACTCTGCAGACAGGGCAGCAGTGCATTTGATCAGTGCTGTGTATGTAATAAAAAGATCCTCAGCTGACATAAGGATGTCATTGCTCCACTTGAGAATTTGCTCCAGAAAGCCTTTGCCTGGGGGATGTTGCTAGGAGGCTTGTGAAGAAATGTAGGATGTGAGGGAATATAAAAATCACTTGGGAGAAAGGAGATTAAAATGATAAATTAAGAAACTCTTAAGTTTCTCACATAAAGAAGGGATGGATAAATAAAATTGTTTTTATTATACAGTTTCTCAGTAACTGTTGGTGCTGTATTAGACTGGTCACTAATGGGAAGATTTTAATATAATGACCATGTGGAGATACCTGGTTTCTGCAGTAGAATAGTGTGTGTATAGCAGGTGAGAGCATAAATGAGCAACTGATATGTGGGTCAAATGGAAATTGTATTTTAGAGATCCTTTCATGAGCTGGGGTAGGGTAACACTATTTGACAGAAATATGGCTAATTCTGGCAGCACCTGATACATTTTGAAACAAACAGATCAAATGCTATTCTTACTTTAGTGTGCATTAGGAGAACTGCTTGATTTGAGCTTTTTGTTCCCATTTGCTATTTTACTTTCAGAAGTTGGTGTATGGTCTGATAAGAGTTATTTTGTATAAAAAAGTAGGGATAAACCATGTGCATCAAAATGTCTGTAGCATGTTTCCCATGGGAAACTTTTAGGATGACTGTGATCAAAAGAATGAATGTTGAAAGTTGAAGTTAAACAATTAGATGTTCTTTTCTGCTACAAATATCCTGTCCAACAGTTTCACAGAAGCAGTCAAAATAATCTAAGAATAGTATTTTCTTTCATTTTCATGTTGTTTATATGGCAGTAGGAGATGGGGTGGGCAGGTGCATTATAATGACAGCTCATCTACCTTTTTTCCTTTCATTCCTTTTTCCCCTACATTTCCTCTATACTCTGCCAACTAAAATTTATTCCTGGTGGAATAATGTACAAAGTTGCAAGCTAAAATGGAATAGAAGAATGTTTTCATTTGTAGTTAAGAACAGAAGTCTACTTTTGTTTCTTACACCTGTGCTTTGTGTGATGTGTACAGCTGCTCACATAGCGAAGTAAAGCTTTCATGTAAATTATATGTAAAAATCAGAAAATTCATATAATGTTTGCAATTACTTGTCTTTTAGCTATGGTTTTTTTTGTTATCCTGACAATATCTTTTAATTTCTGCTTAGATTTGCCCTGTGTTTGGAGATAATTAAGTCCTGCAACTGTCATTCGTTTGCAAAGTTTTATTCCAGCATGGGTAAAATGCTTTCCTGGTTGATCTTTGAATTTCTTCTGCTGTTTTGAGGTAGAACTGAAGTCTTTGTTCAAGGTGGAGTCTGAGCTGCCAGCACTGTGGCAGTGCTTGTCTGTAGAATCCTTTTCATCTCACTCAGTTCCTTGCTTATGCAGAACACTTTGGTATGAAGGGAAATCAGAGAGCAAGCTTCATTACAAATATCTCTGGTTTGGATTCCTTGGGTGGCATGAAAGAATGCTGCAGCAGTAGGTGGAATTTGCAGGTTTGAATTGAGAGGTGGGATAAATGAAATCTGCCAAATTGGATCAGTTTGTCCATCCAGGTTAGCATTCTGCAAAGGGAGGTGCTTAGTAGGAGTCAGGGCCTCAACTATTCTGTCACTGCTGTAACTCTGATTTCTCTGAGCATTGCTTCAGTTAGTTTATCCCATTCCTCCACAATGCTTTTTTTTATTGTATCAGATGCAAATTTTCTCATCAGAGCCCTTTGTGATTTTTACTTATCCTGTCTGCTCTGAAAATCTCCAGTCAGAGTAGTAATATCACAAGTTCCAGTTAAACCAATAACAACTCCTAGTAATATTTTTTCCTATTTTTAAATTAAAAGATTCGAAAGCTGTAAATCGTATTGATGTGTTTTCATAAACAGAATTACATTTTGAATAAGGGTTTGCCTCTTGCCTTAATGCCAGTGACACATAAGCTTAATGTATCTGCTGGCCTATTTTTGAAGGGAAGAGTCTCTAAGGGTAGGACACTGACGTGAAAGCCGAGGTAAATGACTGCTGTGTTTACTGGAAGAATGACTTCTCCTTCACAACAAGTGACTGGCAAAGCAGGAGAGCCCCATTAGTCAGTGAGATAACCAGCCTCAGATTTAAACCAGGGATGCACAACAAACAAAGGCATCGTGCAGGATACATTAAATTTTAATTAACATTTTATATTTGAGTTCAGGCTTTGTTTATGCAGCCCTTAAGGCGAACATTTTCTTTTTGCATATAATCAAAACCCAGTGCGTATTTTTGGGAGGGACTTTGCCTTATTATATACTAAACCTGCATTTTGCACTCTTTGAAGTGCTGTGCTGTTTTTGTGTGAATAACCAGGGACTGCTGCAGGGCTTTGGTAAGTGTGGCTCCTGTCCTGGGAGTTGCAGACTGACGTGCTGTAAAACCAGATGTGTGCACAAAAGAACATTACTGCTTGCCTTTTTTCACCTCAGATTCTTGGCTCCACTTTGTACAGAATTATTTTGTTAGTGGGGGGGAAAGTATCATATATCTACTTCAAATTATGATGGACCTGTGGGGACTGAGCCATGGGACTGGGGATTTGAGCCTGGATTTATGCCAGCAGCAGGGAAAACCAGGAGGAGCATGACCTCCATTGTTAGCATCCATTTTACACTGGGGTCCAATGGAGCACACTGGAGTGCAGAGCAAAACACCAGTTCCATACAGAGAATCCAGTCTGGTGTCTCTTAAAACAATTTCCAGCAGTAACAGGTATTAATGTAGCTAACATGCTGAGTTATACTGAGTAGCAGAGTTTGATTTATGTTCAAAACTTAATACATGCAGCAAAGCATATATAATACAAATAATCACGCTTATTATTTTGGACATACTGAGGTCAATCTTTCTAAGCAATACTCTGTTATTAATGATGTTATTTTTATCTATTGGCTGTCATTTTTATTGAACAAGGCTTTTTTGTTGAAAAGGTGATGTTCTGACTAAAAGGCTTAACTGCATTGACAAACAATGCAAGGTTTGCTTTACTTCCAATGGTGCATTACTTAATTATGTTAAAATGCAGTTGCCCTAAATACTGCTTCATAAAACACTATTTCTCTCTCCTGACCTTGTTTCCTTACGTGCTGACAGATTTTATGTTCTTAACTCTCTACGTCAAACTGCAGACAATATCCTGGTTTCAGCTCATAACAAAGAGTATTGATGAATAAACAGTACTTATTTAGAGAGAACAGTAAAGCCCTCCTGCTAACATTTACCTTTGTCAGCCTGCTGACACCACATGGAATTTGATGTTTTTCTCCTGACTTTTGTAAAAAAGGCAGATATGTACAGTAGCACTGGAGCCTTTGTAAGGGGCTTTTCCTGACACTTACAAAGCTTGGTGTGGTTATGGACAGAATGTCAGTGTCAGACCATTAAAAATCTATCAGAGTTTTGGGATATCTTTTAGTAACTGGTAGGGTGCAGGACACAATGAGCACAGATTCTTACCTGTGTGGTCAAAATTACTGAATCAGATGAAAATTAGGCTGAATAAAACACTGACTCTTGCTGAAGTCTGTAGCATTTACTGGCTGAGCTTATGCAGACAGTTTTTTTTTGTCCATAATATTTTGTAATCAGAATTCATAACTATGTACACCAAAAATCTATAATGCGCTACAATCTGCATTTTCAAGGTGCTCACTATTCTTTATAGAATTTGTGGCCAGAGTTCTGACCATGTGCTCTGATGTCCTGTGTAAAATGTCTCAGAAGTGATTCTGTCATAATTCATTCTGCCATAGGGCAAAAGGGTGCACTAGATCTGTATGAGTAAATCAAAACCCACAGACCATGGGAACATCCTAAAGAAGAGATGGTGTCCCCATCACAAACATCCTACATTTTCATGTGAGTTAGAAGCTGTATGCCATTGACTTTTGACAGACTAAGTCAGAAATTAAGCCATATTATTATTATATTTTTAATGGATATTTTGAATGAAAATCATACATATGGTAACATATAAATTCATAAACTTTGGTTGCCTAAATGTTAAATATTTATCACATGTCTTCCTACCAAGAAAAAGAGTACAACATTTTCCACAGATTTTTTTCCTGAAGCACTATCTGGTCCTTGGATACTAAAAAGGGTTTGGAAAAAATACTCAAGATGAACTCTCTCTATTCCTTCCAATACTTTCCAAACAGCAACAACAAAAAGGGAAGATCTGAAAATACACAGTAAAACAGACTGAAGAAAGAACAGAGTGTTCTAGCTGAGAATCTGATAGCTGAGGTTTTGGGTTCCAGCTAAGGTGCTGCTTTGGGAGTAACTCCAGATGAATCAGTTCTCTCTTCATTTGCCTCTGGACATGCACATAGCTAGGGATCCTGTCCATCTCCTAGAGCCTTATGGCAGTCTTTTGCCCAGGTAATTGAAGCTTCTTTATTGACCTGTACTCTATGTGTAAAATAATTATGGTAAAAGCCCTCAATACCAGAGCACAGGCAAGGTTTTTTTTTATAACAGAGTCCCTCTGCTAAGGTAATAAAGTTTGCATTACTCTGTCAAATCAGGGAAGAGCATCTTCCCTGATCAAAGAGTTTGGTGGAGCACATAGGAAAAGTGGTGAAAGTAGCACAGCCATGATTTGCAATGCACCAATGTGGTTCTTTGTGGACACATGTAAATATACTTTTTTTCTATGGTGCTGCTAGTAAATTTACAGTGGAAGCTAGTTTGAGTAATGTTCTTCATTCCACCTTTATACCCACCATATTAGAAGTTATTACGATTCCATGAGGTTTCAGGGGTGACTTAATTTCAGCCTCCCTGTACCTGAAGGGAGCCTACAAGAAACATGGAGAAAGACTTTACAAGAGCATGTAGTGACAGGACAGCTTCAAACTGATAGAGCTTAGGTTTAGATTAGATATTAGGGGAAGGATCCTTCCTGTGAAGGTGGTGAGGCCCTGGAACACATTGCCCAGGGAAGCTGTGGATGCCCCACCCCTGGAAATGTTCAAGGCCAGGTTGAATGAGGCTCTGAGCACCCTGGTCTAGTGAAAGGTGTCTCTGCCCATGGCAGGGTGTTAAATGAGATGATCTTTAATGTTCCTTCCAATCTAAACCATTCTACAAAAAGCAGGACTACAGAGATGTCTTATAGCATTATAATAGCAGAATATTCCAACCTTTATGGAAAATTGCAATGATGAGGTCACACTTATGAAAAGGAAAAACAAATAAACAAAACCCTTCAAAACTGATTGAACCCTTCAATTACATTTTTCCCCCCATCATAAAACATCACCAGGGAAAGGTGAATCCCTTTGTAGCAATAGTGACAGTGGAATCAGCTGCTACATTTGAAATGGCAATTGCAAAGGAATTAAGCCTTGTGGTTTAGAATACTGCAAATTATATTTGCAGCTCTTTTTTCAGTGAATTGAATAGATGCATTCAAGTACATTTATTATAAACAAGCAAACAAAAAACCCTACCATCTGTCTATAAAATCAGAATTTAACCACAGAGTGTCACATGGAACTTGAAATTAAGCTTTTACAATTCAACATAACAGCTTTATGTTTGACTGACTTAGTTATTGACAAATTTTGAGTTAGGATTTTTACTGTAAACAACTTTCTTGTGACATTTCTATGGCCTCCAATAATCTGATAGGAAAAAAATAATGATCTAATTCTGTCTAATATTGTATCTGATTTTTACACTTATTTTTGTTCATTTATTATCAAATGAATGAAATATACATCTTGAGTGAAAAAAATACATCTTTTTCTATGCAGCTGTGCCATTTTATGTTCCAGATCTTAATATTCTTACCAGTACTCACTTAGATAAAATTCTGACTGGGTTAATTTGAAAGTTCTTATTTCTCAATCCATTCTTAACACTTTTAGACTTGAAATCATGGACTTATCTATTGTTCAGGAATTTAGTGCTGCTCTTGGGTGTGATGAAAATGTACTTACACAGCAGGCAGTTGAAAGCAGAAGCCAAATGTCCAGAGAGCAGAAGCGAGTTAATATTTCGATTTAAAGTCAAAATAACAGCATTGTGCTCTCAACCAGACATTGTCTCACACTTTTCTCCTTGCTGTCTGCTCCCAAACATGGGATCACCTGTCTGTCACATGGGATCCTGTGCCACTTGAATTGCACAGTGAACCCATTTTGTTTGCTAACTTGGCAAGAAACCACACACACTTTTACTGTGTTGGTATTCTGTCATTTCAGTGAATAGAATATTCTTTGCCATGCAGTTTGGTGGCTGCTAAAGCAGATGTAAAATAAGAGATGGGACTGTTTGAGGAGAATTGGTAGGAGTTTGGACCTCACCCTTTTTGATGGTAGTGAGATGTTGACTTGTCTAAAGCTGTAACATCAAACTGCCATTTTGTAGCTTTTATAGAACTGTTATATTTTAATTCTAAAATCTAAAAATGCATACCCCTGCCAAAAATATATTACATTTTCCTAATTTAATTCAAAGATTTAAAAGTGTGGGGTATTGGGTGTGAGTCAATAAAATGGTTCAGTTCTAGTCCTCTGGTTCAAAGATTTGAGAAAATAGTGAATTCTGGACACATTCCAATTGGGGACTGATAAATCTTTGCTTAATTGAGCGTCAACCATATGGTCCAGCTCAAAGGTCTGAGGAAAAATGTGCTGCTGCTGCTTAATTTTTAAGCTTTACATTAGTGTGCTTGCTGTGGGAGAAACAGTATTTCATTTTCTGCCACTTTCTATTCATGTGTCAACCTGGCACTTCTCATAAAAAACAACCCTAATACATTAAATAAATATAAGCTTCAGCAAGCTTCTCCAAATCATGTACACTTTGAGACAAATTAAGACATTTAACAAATGTGCAGTAATGGTGTTCTCCAAAATACACCAAGCTGTAATTATGATGGATTTTAAATAGTTACATTACCTGGAGTATTTTGTTTTTCTCATTAGGTCATTCCTGCTTTTGGGGAAGTAATGTTACAGCTTTGTGTGAAAGCAGTAGCTTGATGTCTAAATAGCATTTTTTATTCATAGGAATATTATATGGATAAATTATGTTATGTTATGTTTTTTTTGCAGTAAGATATTCTAGAACTCCACTGAAGTAATTCAGGCACCTTTGATAATAGCAAAGTACCCGAATTAGCCAACAAGGCTAAGCTAAGTAACCTTTACTGCCTTTTTTTCCCCTGCCACATTCAGCTTTTTGCTAGGAAATTAATTCCACTCATGCTCATCGAGATGTGTTAATTTAGAATTAAGTGTGCTATTCAAATCTAATTAGAACAGACTTTGCAGAATTTAGAGCATTTTTTCCTATTCACTGGTAAAATACAGGTGCAAATATCCACCTTGCAGAATACTCACCTTGCAGTAATCTGGTCACATTAGTCTAACTCACATCATCTCCAGTCTCTGCTGTTAAGTAATGGGATCTTTGTCTCCTGAACCAGAGTCCTTAGAGTGAGGTATATTTTTGCATGTATAGCTGCAGGATTGTTCATAGAATACTGAAAGCAATCTCTAGAGTCATGCTTTAAAAATCTGTGTTTATGATCTGTACCACACACTCAGACTTCATTAAATCTGGGAGCTGGTGTTTCATACAAGATATAAGGCAGGGGAGAACAGCTCCTATAGGCTGCAAGTGGTGATGCTGTCAGTCTGGCTGCAGGGAAACTCTTGCTCTGGAAATCTGAATGTCTGTCAGTGTAGCACACAGGTGGAGTGTTATGCCCATACTTTCAGCTTTTCAACATGTAAACCCAAGTTCCATAATACACAGTCTTTGTTATAAAGAAGTTTGTAAAATGGAGTATAAGCAAAGTCTCAAAAGTTGCCTTGTAAAACAACTGTTGTAGTGAAACACAAAACTGAGGCTTACATCTATCAACCAAAACCAGCAGCAGGGTGTTGACATGGCAAAATTCTTTGTTCTGTGTATTGTACCACAAAATAAGGAAGACAGAAAACATTTTGGTTTTTATATAAAGCAAAGTAGGCAAAGACACAACTGTAGAACATTTGTGCTGCCTACCTCAACTTAGTAATGTTGCTATAAAAACAAACCCACATTCCTCAGTGAGAGGAACACTTGTATGTGGTTTCCATCCTCCTGGAATGACTGCCATGTGATTCCTGCTCTGAAATCATATACCAGCCCAAAGCCATGCATGGAATTTAAATGGTTGCCTAATACAGTGATGTGAGCTTAGCTGAAAACTGACAGGTATTCCTGATCCAACTATGCCAGGGTAAGAGTGACTTTGATGTGTTCCAGCTGCACTCCAGGTATCCTAAGCAGTGTGTCATCTGCTTATCAGAACATCTAAATCTGAAAATGCATGTAGAAATTTGTTTTCTCCCTGCTAAAATTTTTAGAGAACTTCTGCAGCCATACTCCAGACAAGTCTTATTCTACCTATTTTTTCCTATCCTTCAAGCTTGTGATGTTTCAAGGATTCTGTTCTTGGCTCTGCTCTTCCAAAGCATCTTCAGGACTTCATATTTCGTTTCCAGTATGGAGATGACATGAACAAGAGTTCACATTCAGCAGTATTGAGCAGTGTACACCTCTTCTCTTTTCTACAGCTAACACAGCCAGGCTGAGCTTTGGGTAGAAAGCTCAGCCTGTACTGTTCATCACTCTGGGGTTCTTATTTGGGCCTCATTTCTTATACCCTGTTTTTATTTACTCTGTGAACCCAAATACTTGTTTGTTGTTCTTTTTTAGTGTGAAGAATTAAAATATCATTACTTCTTCTAATCTTCTTTGCTACTGTCAATTCTTCTCTGTCATCATACTCTTCTCCTGAGCAATTTGTGAATTTGAATGTGATTTCATGCAATGATTTTACTTGTTGATGTTTGGCTTAACTTGAGGTGCATATCCAAATTTGTCCCTTTTGAGTTAAGGAGTTAAGTTTGAATTTGAATTTAGGTGCATGCTTAATCTAAAGCACAGTCATAGGATCTTAGAATGGCCAGGGTCAGAAAGGACTTTAGAGATCATCCAGTTCCAGCCCCCTGCCATGGACAGGGAGAAGTTCCACTAGACAAGGTTGCTCAGATTTTGTGGCATGTTAATGTGTGCCATTGTGGCTTTAGTTTGGAGCCTTTATTTTTAGATATTGTTCACATTTCAAGGTGATCAGGTAGCTTACACTTCATTAAATAAATAGAATAACTTACAAATATCTTCTTGTGGAATTAATGCTGCTGTTATTGCAAACTGATAGTTTACCACTGCTGGTTTTTTCCACATGATACCAAGGAAAAATGCCAGGTGGAAACTAACACTGAAGTTGTATAACACCTTGCAGTAAGAACAAGGTAAAAATATAAAAAACCCAAGCTCTTCTTTTCACTTTGAGCCTGAGCAGGGAGTGAGATTATATTTGTGGCTATTAGGATTTAGTGGTTATTTTTGTAATTGTGCTGGATATGGTATGGTGACACTTCTACACAGAAATCTGGCTGGATGCTGGCTTTAAAGGCACCATCATTTGTATATTTTACATCCACTGAATAAATGTCTTCTCTCTCTTGATATGACAAAAGTGCTTGGGAAGGTAAAGCCCTATTAATTTTCACCATTCTGAATTGAACTCTTAGCCAAAATAATAGTTTCACCATCTGTACTTTAGATGACTCTGTGGATTCTTAAATATAAATTTATAGTCTTTTCATAAATGGAAAAGGATAGAATGTGTAAGAAAGCTATTGTGGATGGAAATCATGTCAAGTGTCTGTTTTGAATAGGACTATAAGAAGGTTTAGCTGGATTAGGCACAGGCAAAAAGCTTCTTTGTTGATTCCTCAGGCTTTCAGAGTGGCTTTATTTTTCTGGCATTAATGTTTATTTGTTCTGTGGCAGGATGAATGTGGCTCAAGCATTTGATAGTTCTTAGTTCTCTCTCAGTTCATGATAAGTTGAGTTTCCATTGCTGATCATGGCTGTTTGTGAAATGTATATTCATGTTACCCTGTCTGATAACGAGCATTGAAGCTCAAGTGTAAATTGAAGAGAAGCCTCAATTTACAGTGAGAAGTAAATTATTTCTGCCTGAGCTGCAGGGGCATTTTCAAGCTCTGCTAATTCCACATTCAATCCTATGTGGGATGCAGAAGGAATTAATGTCACTAGGGTAACCTGCTGCTTAGTTGCCAAAGAAGTTATTGCTTCCTTCCAGTCATTTAAAGAGAATTCATTGCCAGGGGAGCTTGCTCACCTACTATCTGCTGTACTTGCTTACCGAGTGTGTTTACATGTAAGTGCTGCTGGTGTGATAAGCATTGAGATTCCCAAAGAGATCATTTGAAGATTTTAGTCAAATTATTGACTAAATGTGTAATTCAAATAACCATTGTCTAGAGGTGTAAGTGTACACAAAGAGGGGCACCAGACAAATATTCTGAGATTTGAGTCTTAGTGATGTTAATGATGTGGCAGCTCTGCACCACCTGCTCGAGCCTTTTCTGCTCTCCTTTCACTGGGTAAAACCAAGAATTGTTCCACTACTGTCAGTAAAGATCTTTAAATTCTCTGGGGTTCTGATACAGATTTGTGATTCTTTTTTCAACCTCACTAATGTCTTGATGCCTTCAAAGTCTTTATGCCATTTCTCTCATGATGTTGGACTGTTTCCCCACAGACTCTATTTACTTGTTTCAGCAAGAATATTGTAAAGAAACAATGCAGTAATTTTTTTTTCAGTTATGGAAGATTTCTGATTTTACAAAGGCATGATCCATTGATATTACCTCACTAGAGGCTTTCTCTGCAGGTCTGACTGACACATTTATAAGTCAAATAGCAAGATCATGAAAGTGTGTTTTACAAGTGACATTTCAGTATTATTTTTTGATGCAGTGTCTATGGGTCTAATGCTATATTACTTGCTGGAGGGTACAGTTCTAAAATTAAATCTCTGCAAGTGCCAACGGAAACTGACAATTGCTTTTATCATCATGACTTCAACTCCAATTCAGTGATCTTTATGCACATTTCAGTAACTATTTGGAAGCGTTAGGAACTGCACCAATTTCATTTCTATACTCAAGAACTTTTCCAATAATTTAATAAATTGCTATTGGTAGCTATTGCTTTAATATTGGCAATTAATATACTTTACATGAAATGTTTAGATATTTCTAAATCAAAACTCAGCCATGTGTTTCTGTGCTCTCTGTATTAATATTCCTCTATGTCCAAGGCCAGAAGACCAACTCAGGTAAGTGCTTAAAGATACCCAAAGGGTTTTGCTGGACTGGGGACTGCAGATTTAAGCTCTAACCAGATTAGCCCAGATGGCCTGGT
Organism: Setophaga petechia; assembly: GCA_024362935.1. NCBI lineage: Eukaryota > Metazoa > Chordata > Aves > Passeriformes > Parulidae > Setophaga > Setophaga petechia. The sequence continues at coordinate 28,200,573 of JANCRA010000005.1, forward strand.
GCAGTGGGTTCCCTCCCTGTATTCCAGAGGAGTGGAGAGCTCCTGTGGAGCCCCTCCGGTCTCTGGCTGGATGAATGCCTGCCCTGGCACTGATGGTACCAGATGGCAACAGCTCTTGAGGGCTCATGGACCAGCTGCAGGTGGCAGGAGCAAACCCCAGGAATGCTTTCCCTCACAGGGCTCTCCCCTCTCTCTGCTCAGATTGTAGGGGAGTGTGGCCTCCCATGGGCTGGACAACTCCACAGTCACCCAGGGACTCTTTTATGTTACAAAAAACCTGCTGGGGAGCTGCAGATGGTTTTCACTCTCATTAACTCTTTTGTGCAGCACAAAAGAGGTGGGACAGGTCAGGGAATATGTCCTGCAGATTTTGGCACCCAGGTTGATTCTTTCAATTAATACTTTCACCTGCTGAACAGTAATCTGTCCGGAAATCTTGTGAAAGATTACATTTTCATCTCACCCAAATGTTTTTCTGGTTGATCCTTTAAGCCTTTTCATGTTTTGCTTTTTAATAGCCATGGCAAAGGAGCTTATATTTTGGACATTCAGCTTGGCCCACTGCCTTGTAAAGAGCTGATTAGCTGAGAAAATATGAAATCTTTGTGTAATACAGAAGAGTGTTCCTTGTCTTTTAATACTTCTTACTGTGGTATAGGCAAGTTACCCCTTCAAAGGGTGTGTTTTTCATAGCCTACTGCTGATCCCATGGTGGTAAATGGTGACCTGCAGTAATGATTCATTGAGTCCTTTTTGTTGCTTCTAAAGGATAATGAAATGAAAAAGAAAGCAGATGGGAAATACTGGAATATTGTTTTATTTTCTTTGTATGTGGTTTTTCTGTACTTGTGTCCTTAGTATTTGTGTGAAAGTAATTAATAGTGCTAAGTGTATATTTCTTTTTAATGAATGTCTTATGAATTACATTAATTACATGTCCTCTTTTGTTAAGTTACCGATGTCTAAGGTTAGAGCAGCTGAAAGTGTTGCAAGGTGTGCATCCTTATGTCAGTATGTCATAGCTTCTTGTCAGGATATTAAGGACATTAGAAATTTTGGATGTCTAATTTATCATTAGAGTAAAAGGTTTCTACAGTCAATAGCATTTTGCATTTTCATCACTAAATAATTTTTGAGGCTGACCGAAAACTGTTTTTCTTCAGTGAAACTTTTACTAAGGACATTACAAAACATTTTTTGGAAGCTTTCATATTCTAGTACTATTTCAGCTATTTTTGTCCTCATCTCCAGGTAAGAGCAATTATAATTTTTCCAACTTTCACCCAATAGTAGCTTTGCCTCAAATGCATTGTAACATAACTTTGAGAAGACATTTGTCAGTCTGGAAAGGTATTACCATGTGCACTGCCCATCTCTGCTACAGAATGTTAGAGAAAGCAGTGGGAGTTTCTGTATTTTTCACATGAACTTTTTGGCAAAGGAGAGATAAGAAGGATCAGGGAAGGCTGGGTGAGAGCAATAGTTGTTGGAAATAGAAAAGACATCTGCTCCAGAAAAGCAGGCTGGTTTCCTGTGGTTTTGAGTCTGTTGAAGGTAAACTACCCATTGCCTCAGTGCACGGCTCTGAAAAGTTATCCTCTTGCTTGGCAGTGCAGTGTGTGAGCTCCCATGAAGACTGAAGCAGCAGTTCCTCTGTGGAATGTGTTTATTTTCCAGTGTGCACCCTGCTCTATTCAGGTGAGGCCAGAGTTACATCTGAGGAGAACAGGGAAGAATCCTAACTCACACCAAAGATGTGGGAACTGTTAATAAGGGACTGCATGTGGCATCACATATAATGTGAATATGTCAGGAAAGTGTGCATAGAAATCAACATGTTGTAACTGTGGGAAAGCAGTAGTGCTGAATTTCTACAAATACATTAGTTTTTACTATTGTGATCGCTCCATTTATGTTTGGGGGAAGTCAAGAGGATTAATAGGAATTACTGTTTTTGCTTAGTGGACAAGAACATTTCCAGTATTCATTTGAGGGACAGAAACCCAAAAACCCAATGCATTGGATTTATGTAGTTTTTAATTTGACAGATGAAAAGTCTTAACTTATGGGAAGTCTTGTTTCATACAGTCAAAGGGCTTTAACAGCTTGCAAATCCACTGAGAATAATTCATTAGCTAAAGGTTTTCATCTTCTGGGTTTCTCATCTTAACATCAAAAAAATGTCATGATAACCAAAAACAAAGCACAAATAATCATAAATGTTATGAAACTCTTGGCACTGCACATTTTTTTTCTTTTTTTCTATTTTCATCTTGTTTCAGAAAGTAAAATAATGTTACATTACTGGAGCTAAGCCAAGGTACTGCTGAAAAGAGTGATGGCTACAATGTTCAAATACACATTTACCTATATATGATCATCCAAATCCAATCCTTTAATGTAAATCCAATCTTTTATTGCAATTGCACATCACAGTAGTACACGCTTTAGTATAAGGAATGAGGGAAAATTTGTATAAGACTCATCATTTGCACACTGATCATTTGCACACTGATCAAGGTTTTTTAAAGTACTTTGGACCAAAGTGCCAAAAGGCGTGCAAGTCACAGAAAAGAAACAACCCAAAGTTTTAAAGCTTCAGGTAGGTGGAAGAGTGTCAATGACTTTTATAGCCTGACCTACTTTGGAATACAGCTGCGTACACTCCTATCTGGTGCAGTTCCTCCAGTACAGAAGGGCTGAAGAGCAAATTCCCTCCTTCTATTGAAGCCCAAGCCCACAGTGCCATGGGCTTCACTACAGAAAGGATTTGGAGCCCAGGGCTTTGAGACTGCACTGTATTTACTTTCTATTTTGACATGCCATATTTTAATGTAGTTGCTGTCTGGTTTTTTGAAGAAACTGTGTCTACAGAAACCCATGTAGCTTCCAATATATTGTTATATATTTTTTATATATATATATATACACATATTAGAAAACAGATGTGGAATACAAAGGAGCAATGACTGATGTGCTCCTTTCTTGTGGGAAGATTTTATCTTAATATGATTTAGAAAACAAAGCATGAGGTGTTGTCTTAAAATAATAACCATAACCTTGATAGTGTAAGAATATGTCCATTTTTTCCTGCTACCGATATTACTGTGTTTTTGTTTGGCTGTGATTCTGCAGTGTTTCACATCTCTGTTCCTCTTGATTACTATGTTTTGTGCATATTAATGTATTTTAAGTTTTTTGTTTAATTTGTGGGTTTTTTGTAGGCACATTTTCCTGAAACAATCCTGAAATGAAAACAGTCCTGAATTCATTGTGATGGACAAAGCAGAAGTGAAATTGCCATAAAAGTAGGGAATGTAGAGCTGCCGGCACTCCACTGCTTTGAAATAGACGGGTAATTGGCACGGAGGGGACGGCGAAGGCTGGCTCACACTCACGGCTGATGACACCGATAGCCGGCAGTGCAGATAACTGAGTGCGACTTAAAAAAACCCCGGCGTTTCACGGCACCACCTCAGTGGCGCTTGCTCGTCGACAGCGGTAACAATGTAGCAGCCGCAGGAGCCTTTCCCCCGCTCCGCACGGGGCTCGCTGCTCGCCCGCCCGCCCGCGCGCCCCATTTGCTCGCTCCTGGGGGTGCGGATCGGGCTCTGGGCCGGGGTGCCCTGCGAGGTGCTGGGCACCGCAGCCGGGGCCTGGGCGGCATCCCCGCATCCCCCTGCCTCGCGGGCGGCTTTGTTACCGGCTGCCCGCCCCCGGCGCCGCCCAGGCCCGCGGGGCTGCGGCCTCGGCCCCGGCCCGGCCGCCCCCACCCACGGCCGTGCCCGATCGCGGGGAAGATGCCGGAGCGGAGGCGGGGGCTGGCGGAGGGGCGGGGGGCGCGGCCCCGCCGCTGAGACGGCGCGGGGGCGGAGGGCGGCGCGGGCGCCCCTGCGCGGGAGGCGCTGGCCCCGCCGTGGGCGCGGAGGGGCCGCCGCCACCGGCGGGAGCCGCGTGCCGCAAGGACGGGGTGACTCCGGCCGCCGCCCGGCTCCGCAGCGGCAGCGGGAGCCGCCCTCGCCCGGAGCCCGCCGCGGGCGCGGAGCCGCAGTGCGCGCCTCGGCCAGGTGAGTGGGCGCCGGTGCCCGCGGGAGCCGCCCGCGGGGCCGGGGACGCGGCGGGGCCGGCGCGGGGCTCTCCGCGGGCCGCGGCAGGTGCGTGCGGCACCCCCGGGGCTCCGCTCCTCGCCCCAGCGCCCGCCGCGGCGGCCCCGTCATGCGGGAGGCTCGGGCGCCGCGCTGCCGCGGAGCCCCGCAGGGTTCCGCTCGGCTTCATTTAAAGCGGTTCTGGCCATTAAATTATAACTGGTTTCCTGCCCGGGGAAGGCGTTCAGCACTTTGTGTTCAGCTGCGTTTATTTCCTCTGGGCTGTCCCCCTTCGCCGTTTAGTGTATTTATTTATTTATGTGTAAGGCTGTTCTCCAGATTCTCTGTAGCACTGTCCGTGGTGGGGAAGAAAGATCACCGCAGTTTTCAAGCGTGTTATTTTCAAAACTGGGGGTCTTAATGTGTATTTCTATTGCTGTATGTACGAAATACAGCGCAATGCCAGTGTGTGTGTGGGGAAAAATAGGTTTATATTTGTGTCCTCACTGTTCTGTGGATTGTTTGTTGATGTGGAGATCTTGTTCCTTTCTTAGTATGTTTTTGTTTTTTTCTCTTTAACCTTTTCAGTGCACATCACTACAAACCACGATATTTGAGAAAAATAAAATTCTCTTTTGGCCTGTATGATGCCAAAATAAAAGAGAGTGTGGTATATGTAGTCAGTAATAGAGTTACATAATTTATTATCGCTTATTTTGTTCCTGGATATATGTCAGGAACACAGAGAGGGTATTTATAACATTTCTTTTTCTCCTCCCTTTTCTGGGGTGCTGTGTGGCAGTCTTTGCACTACACTACATTGTGCTAGAATATTTGCAAGAGATTCGGCCCTGAATCACTCCTGTACCTGAAATACCATCAGGGACCTTACCTTGCTTCACTTTGTTGATGCCCAGGGCTGCTTCCTGTATGCTCCAGAATTTCTTTTGTAGATTTTTTCCCCCTGCCCCAACAATTTTTAATTATTTTCTTACTTTTTTTAAAAAAGTAAGCCAAACCTCTATAAATATTTCAGTAGTAGTTATTTACAGCGCTAAGGTACAGAAGGAAATCTGTGTCATGGATGAATTTAAAAAACCTTCTTCCTATATGCAGGTGGGCTGTTTGCTCACATCTTTGACTTCTTTGGAAAAATGTCTTTATGAGATGATAATGTATGGTTGCAGCATCAGGCCATAAGGCATGATGTCACTATTAGCATATGAAAGGAACAATCCTAATGGTTCCTTTCAATCAACACTGCTGTTCAGGCTCTAGATTTCCAAAAATGTGATGGTTGCTTTTGTGTCAGCTGGAGCTACCACAGTGGATGTTAGATGTTGGTCTGCATGTGTGTATCTATCTTTCTGTCCTTACTTATATCACCTTAAAATGGGCTCTGAGATTCCATGGAGCTCATATGGTTGACTGGAAACCACTTTTAAACTTCTGGTTGGTAGTAGTTTAACTTGACAGGATTGTAGTTGAAAAGCCTCCCTTCTGTCCATCTGTCTTTATAAAAACAGCCTTCTGGTGATGCCAGAGCAGAGCCGTGCTTTGTTAGTGCTGTGGATTTCGTTTGGCTTGGAGCATTTGCCAGCCTCTGCAAGGACCCTCTGTCTTCCTTAAAGACCTGTTTGTTTTTGGAGTGAATTTAACTAATGGTCATTTCTGTTTGTTTTCTGCTTCCAGTGTTTTTTCAAACCTGGTAGAATGCAGTGTTGCACCTTTAAGAAACTCTCTGATAGTACAGTGGCTGCCAGCCAGAAACAATATACTGTTTTGTCAGATTTCCTGAGAAGAAATTGAATGAATTTTGTGTTTTCCCCTTTATAAGATTAAGTAGTAATGCCTAATGGAAAAGAAATTAACTTTTTCCTTTATGTGCCAACATGCTTTAAACTGCAGCTAAAGCTTCAATATGCTGCAAAATAAGGGGGATTTCTATGGATGAGACTCAATCTGCAGATTAAATTCTTGAATAATTATGTGTAATTCCTGTTTCTTTTTCTTTTTTTTTAAATCTAACTCAGTATTTTGTTTGTTCAAAAACTCAGTCAGACAGTGACAGAATGCTGGGGGTACTGCATTTACTCCATTCGCTAAAGAAGCACCTGTTTGGGTAATGTTACTGAGTCACTGAAAACGAGATGGAAATAATGTGCTAAAATTTAGTAGCATGTTCAAAATCCTTTCTTTGAGACTGTATCCAAAATTCTGCCCTTTCACAGCATGGAGTGCTCGGAGTGGCTGAGCCTGGTTGTGCTTGATCCTGCTGTCATTATGCATGGCATGGCCATAACCTTTGTCTTCACGTTTTCCCTTGCTGATCAGAGTGGGAGAGGCTGCAGTGTAGCTACCACCAGAAGGAAGGGTATTAATATCATTGCCAAAAGATGGAACAGAATTGACTGTTTAATGTAGAAGTTCTCTAACCTAGTAGGAAAGGAGACACACTCTTGCAACCTTGGGAGCATGTGTTGAGCATTTTGAAGCTACTTGGTGGTATGTGAGGTGTTTCTCTAATCATATCTTTTGGCATTTGAGAGTGACATGATCCACTCCTTGTAATTTCCATTGAAATTGAGCTAAACTGTATGGTTATACAGACAGTGATGCAGGGCTTCTGTGATGTGCCTCCACAGCAGCTTATTTGTGGTCAGTTGGAATATCAGTGAGGAAAAGGCTGACAATTCCAATATTTCTGGCAATAGGATAGAAAATGGTGATACAGCTTTGTGTAGCATGGGTGTGTGTTCCAAGGACACGTCTTTTTGGGAAGTAGGATATGATGCTAAAATACTGTAGTACTTATAGAAGAGTTCAAGTAGCAGTTTTTGGTTTTATATTTTTACAGAAATGTAGACATCAGTGCTTGAAATGTCTTTTCTTAGAATTGGTTGCCTACTTGAAGAAAGTAGCACAGCAGTTGCATGCTGTCTTTGGAGTAGTTGTGTTAAATGACTGCAGTTGGATTGTGAATTCTTGTTGAAGTGCAAGCCCTGACTGTTGGCTGGAGATGGTCACTCACATTACACGTGGATGTGTGTCAGTCACCCCTTCCAGCACCTAGGAGTCCTGTTACTTGGTTTGATGGTAAAGTTGGTGTTAGGTTTCCAAGTTCTGCTGACAGGATGAACACATTTAGCTTTTGAGGCAAATGGGTAGTCACAGCCTTCATTTCACTCTGTGTTCCCTTGGAGAGCTGTTCCTTCTTCTCATGGTACCTGGTAGTGCTGGGGAGGAAATGACAAGTGACCCAGGCTAAGTCTGGTCTGGATACAGCCATTGGATTGTGCCACTGTTTGAGTTTTGTTACATTTGCACAGTTTTGTGTTACAACTGTATTTTCGCATGATTGGGGAGGACTAGAATGCTGATAATACTTGTATTTCATAATTTGTTTCATAAATGTGTCATAAAGTAGGCAGTTTTGAAAAAATAGGCAATAATTATGTTTGAAAGAAAGAGTGATTTGAAAAAGGATCTTTTCTTTGAAGTGTACTTATCCATGTTTTTACATGGCACAGTTGTAGCTGTGTGTGTGAACAGTAATGGAAGTGAATTTGAAATTGGAGCGTGAGTCCATCATCATTTGGCCAAAAAACCCAACTGGTGCAGTCAAACCAAACCTAATAGCTCAAACGGTGCATTATTTGTACTTTAGAACTAAGGAAATACCCAAAAGTGGATGATTGATGGGTCATTTGAATTGTTTGATTTTGGAGGAGTCATTGTGACATAATTAATCATTTGGGGCTTTGGTCATGGCATTAGCACTGGAAATGAAAAGAATCCTCAAAGTAAAGACTAGACTGTTGAAATAAAATTAAAAATAACTATTGTCGAGCTGGTGTTTCTTGATGTTACATCATGAGATCAGCAGACAAACTGGGGAGTTGCTCATGCAGTGTTTTGGTTCAGATTTTTCAAAGTCTGTGCCTCCTTTCATTTGTGAAGCTGTATATACACACACATAATTTGATTTATGGACTTTCAGTCATAAAGACTTTAATGGCATTGTCAATATCCCTATACGCCTTGTATTGACCACCAGTGAAAGATATTAGGTAACAAAAATTAACATTTTGATGAGAAGCCCACCTAAATATTGCATGGAGGACAGTCAAATGTGTTTTAAGTGCTGTGGTGGCCAGGATCCATTGGCTAGGATCCACTTGAAAAATCAGATTAAAAGTTTTTGTGCTTGACAAATCCAATGTCATTAGTTTAAAAATTCCCTGAAGGCTAGTATTGTAATTAGATGATCCCAAAGCATACAGCAGTAAATTTCATTTTCTTCCAGGAATGACCAGCAGCATCTTTAAAAAAATAAAACATTGACTGATCCTTGTCAGATAGAGTAGCCAGAGTGGAAAAGAAGAGTTTTCCAGGAATAAATGTGACAGCTGCAGCCGCAAAACCTCATGGTGAGTGGAGTGGATCAGCCATAGCCTGGTGGGAAGCAGTGTGGTCTGTAAGGATCCTACTGAAAAAATGCTCAAAAGTGATAATTCACTAGGTGCCTCATATCAAGGGCATTAGATATTACGTGCTGAGCAAAAGAGCATTAAAATAATTACAAACCAGCAACTCCCTTTGGATCCTGATTGTCACAAAAGTCCATCTTTGAGTGATTCCTTAACCTTGCTGCCACAAGAGCATGTGAGTGTCATAGTGCTAGGCTACACAGCATTCCAGCTTCAGAAGTACTTGTTCAATGGTGTGTTTTCTTTATTTAAAAGACTTTTTAGAAAGGCCCCTCTGGTTGATCTTGTTATTATCCTGTATGATTATTGATGTGAGTCTGTTTTGAGCTAGTAGTTTGATAAAAGAGATTTCTCCTGCTAGAAATAAGTAGTACAGATTGTAAATGTATCATCTCTAAAATGTAGCCATAACTACATAAACCCATATTTTATGTTTCTTGCTTCATTGCTCTAATAAAAATGTCTACATTGTCTTCACCAACATAAATATTAGTCATGGAATTAATTTCCTAAATATTTATATTGTAAAGGAAAAAAGAAAAATACAGCTGTTGTGCTCTCTGAGTCTTGCAGAACTTTCCCTGGGGAAGGTTGGGTAAGGCTGGGGCTGTACCTGCTGAGCCTGAGTGCTGTCACAGGCACTGTGGCACTCTCCAGGTGTCAGAAGCTCCCTGGCCTGCCTTGGGCCAGTGCCAGCAGCCCTCACAGAGCACTGCTAAGGGAAAGCCATGGGGTCGGGACTGTCCCAGAATGGATTGGGGACAAGGCAGGCCTGTTCTGTGAGTCATGAGCATTTAGCACATGCTCTCTCCTGCATGGCTTCAGCATCTGGCCTGTTCCCTTACAGGTACAGGTGTGGCCATAGAGATGCTGCTCCATGTGTCTGGATTTGAAAAAGCTCACATTGAATGCTCTTTATCTAGAGAAAAACAAGAGGTCGCTGTCACTCAGGAGAAAACAACACTTAAGGAAGTTTAGTGTTTCATACCTGTGTGTCTGTATAAAAAAAATAAATACATATACACACACATTGTTTCATATAACAGCCATCTTCATATGTTTTGAATAGTGCCATGTGGAGCAATGCCCAGACTTTCCCAAAATGCTGTTAGGATCTTGTAAGTGTGTGTACTCAAGTGTCATAATTTGAGTAAATGTCACGGTTTTAGATTGCCTTACATGGTGTTTTTGTGTCAAATGTTCTCCTAATAATCTCTGTGTGTGTAGATATGACATCACTTCTCTGTTTCATTTCCTAAAATGTGTTTAGACTTCCTTGTAATGAAATAACTTTCAGCAAAATACAACTTTGACCTAGCTCAACTTTATAAACAAATCTTATTAACTTGAGTGTGTGCTATGAACTCACTCTGAGCTTTGGTAGTATGTTTTATGTTGGGCTATTAAGTTGACAGGTTGATATTTTTCATTTTGAAGCTATAGTTTAGTGTAGAGAGCTAGCTGTAGATTGAACAAAGACTTTGTTATCTGAAATATGGATTGATTAGCCACATGTGAAATGTTGTGTGTTGACTTAGTGTCTTAGCTGGTTTTGTGTCATTTGGAAAAGAAAAAGCTGGATTGAAGAAGCAAAGGATTTAGCTTTCTACAGGATATCCTTCATGACTTGTGGCTGTAAGTCAGCTGCAATTATTTTGATCTTAATTTGCAACCCTAAGATAAATTGATAAATGTTTACTTGTGTAAGTAACCCCATGAAAATTCAATATTGGAATCACTGCTTGTGGGTACAGAGCAGGTTGTGAAGCCTCTCCCTGCCGCTGCAGCCCGGAGAGCAGTGGGACCAGGACAATTAGAATCCAGGGAGTATCACAGCAGAGTCTGCTTGTGTGTCTTCCTGCTGCTGAGGATGCCTTGTCCTTTTGATCCTCCTCTATCCAAAATACATTTGGAATGTAAATCTTATTTGTTGCCTCTTGGGAAAGCAGTAATAAAACCTTCTACTTTCAGACTGACGACCCAAGGCCAGTGTGGATTGTTGAAGGCTAGAAGTTGTCCTTGAAGGGAGGAGAAATTAAGGGATAAAAAATTAGTCTTCTCAACTGAGTTCCATGCTTACTGATTTTATAAGGGAAAGTAGTCTTGTATACAATAATATTGTTGTTGTTTTTCTTACTGTTTCAGACTTGCTGAGGTTTACTGAAAAAGGAGATACTTGTGTGCCTGGTTCCAACTAATCTAGATGGATATAATGCTTAATTGAGCTACTGTGATTTACACTTCTTAGATGATGCCAAGTACAGCTTAAATTGTTAAATGGATTAACAGGACATAATCTGCTTTGACTGATGTATCTGATCAGTTTTCCCTCATTCTGTGTAATGTACTAAGCAACTACTTGAAAAATTTGGTAAAATGTAGTTTGCTGCAGAAAACCTGCAGAAGTATTGCATGGTACATTCACATTTCCTGTATATGGGGAGAAGGTTTTCTCCTGTGAATATGCTACATTCTAACTCATTGGGTATCTGTGTTACTTCCTGTGCTCTCTGATCTGTGTAAAATGTTAGATAGATTTGAGTGAAGACATTTTATGTCACTAAAATGTAAATAGATGTAATAATATTTTTGTAGTTCTTTACTTAAAAGTTTAGTTCTTCTTGTTACTCACCTGAAATTAAAAACAGTCCATGTGTGATCTCTTAGAGCATGAATGTTCCAAGATATAGTTGGTGCTCTAGCTATATTTTCATCTGCAAGTAGTCTTTCACTTAATTATAGTTTGTAATAAGAAGCATGGCTAGAAATCTGAGGTGAATAGAATATAATCTATTTTACGTTCAGCGGGAACTGAATTTTAAATTCTCCAGTGACTGAAGTTTTTATCCATTATTTGCACAAGGAGAAGTCCCAAGGAATAAAGAGCTAGAAGTGTTTATAGCCCTGTTCCTCCTGGATTGCACAGGAAAAATTTTTGTATAGGTTTTATGGTGGAAAGACTGAGTTGGACTGTGAACTGTCCCATGGGTGTGTGGATCTGGCACAATGCAGTTAGCAAAGCCCAGGATTAATGCTCAAAGAACTGGGGATAAAATGCCCTTGGTTGTAAGGATTCAGCTGTGGAACAGTCTGCCAGGTCAGATCATTGAAATCTGAAGTGCTGCAAATTCTTCCAGATTTTGAGTTTTGAGGAAGCCCTTTCATGACAAGTGATGTCTCAATGTGAAAAGCTTCCTCTTGCTGCCCTTATCATAGAATGTTAAGGGGCTGGAATGGAATTTAAAGACCACCTAGTCCCAACCCCCAAATGTATCTCACTTTCAAAAAAACATGTAGTAAAATAAACAGTGCTTTTGTTCTGTAAATGTGCCAACCTCCATTAAACCTGTTTAGGAATCCACTATTCCTTTTGATTTACAAACACTGTAATATTGGTCTTGGGGGTGACCTAAAACCCAAAGCCAGCATCCATCTTCCTGCCTGTTGAAACTTAGGATAGGAATGTGATGGGTCCCCCCAAAACCAGGCTTCTTAAGTATCATATCTTCCTTGAAATAATGTTCTAGAAAGAGTTATGCCTGGCTTCTGTCCAATTTTGAGTGATAGTTCAACCATTATGGAACTGATTATTTTAAATTTCAGCTTCCTTACTGTAAGAGTCCAAGTGATTTTATGTAATATTACATTGTGAGATTCTTTTCCTCCTAATTATCGTTGGTGTGTGTTTAAGGTGGTATTTTAATTGGAAAACCACAGAACTCTAATCAATTTAACCACAGAACAGGAACAATTAGTGGTTTAAGACTATGTGTTCTGAAATGTCATGTATCCATTATCTTTAAATTATTCTTTTGATTACTTTCTTTGAAGTTTTCCTATCTTATCATCTTATATGTCCCAAAGTACTTTTTCTTCTGATTTCCTTCCTCTGCCACTCTCTCTCTCTGTTTTGTCTTCAGGCATCTCTGCAATTATCTTGTCATTCTCATCCCTCCTCAGACCTCCAGTAATTTTGGATTTCTGCAGTTCTCTGCATACTCATTCATACTCATGGCTTTTTTCATCCTTTTCTTGTCCTGTTTGGTTTAGTAAAGATGGGCGCATGGTGAGTGGCGTTTTGATTACCCTTGCATAGGGTAATAGAAAAAAACGTTCATTAGAAAGAATTATTTGAGTTGGGGTCACTTCTGAGGACAGCCATGCTGGCCAGCCATGGGACTGTCAAAATGTGAACTAAAATGAGGGTTGTATTCACAAAGCAGGGGATGTGATTAGAATTTAGCTCTATCTCCCTTTTTCCTGGTCTGTAGCAGATGCCTTGGGTCACCTTTTTCATCAGCTGCTGAACTCTGCTGGTGTGGTAACATTTTTTAAAGATACTGCATCTGAGAGACTGAAAGTCCTTGATGTCAGATTTTCTCCTGTTTGTCAGAAAAGGGTGGAACATGGGAGCTTTTGCTTTCACCTCCAGCAGCTTCTGTGCATTAGCAATGAGGAGGAACATTCACTTGAGATTTTTTACCTATCTTCCTTGAGGGAAGAGTGGGATGCTGCTTTCCAAAACAAGCAAATGGAGCAAGGACTGATTGGGATCTATCTGCAAACTCATTTGCTTCAGCTATGCTTATGGCTTTTTTTAGCAGTTGGAGTGAGTTTTACTGTTTTTTTATAGAACTTAACCATAAAAGATTAAGGTTAGTACCAGGACTTTTTTTAGTCTCTTCAGAAAATTAAAAATACAGTGGTATGCCCACACATAGAATACTAATTTTAGTTAAGATTTTTTTAGCAAAATCGTGAAATTGTTAGAGCCATTTCTGAGCTGAGAACACATTTGTAAATTTTTTAAAATGTTTTCTGCATATGGTAATTTTAAGCATGGGTCTAGAATGGTCCATGATACTTTATTAGGTTTTGATAAGTAATTTCATCAGAAGCCAGGAGTGTGAGTAATAAGCAAATGTAAGTGATTTATATGTACTTTAGGCAGACATACGTGTTGCAGAAATAGAAGCACCACTAATGTGAAGCAACTGAGGTTGAATAATGAAAGTCTTCATTGGTTTCTTTTAGGACAATGATACTTTAATTGCATCTTCCCTTTGGACTCTTTGACACAAACCAATGTGTTTGAAATAATTCTTCTGGCACTTTAGATGTCCAGAAACCTTTTGTATTCCCTTTTGCTTTGTTATCTTTGAGTATGATGATTTGCATCAACACTCAGAAACTCTGCACAGTCTGGCTTCATTGTTATAACTGATCTCACTGAAACGTGTTTGTGTCTCAAATTCTGCATTTTGATGCTTTTGGCTTTCCTATCTAATATTCTGGTTGGAATCAGCTGCTCACAGCAGAGAATTTAAAAAGCAGCTGTACAAAGATTCCCAGTCATTAACTTGTATCAGTGTTCTGTGTTCCTCTAGTGGGCCTGAGTTCATATGTTGCACTTGGACTGTGGTTGTCTCATTTGAGGCGCAGAATTATAGGCTGTGCTCTTGACTTGCTGTTGTACTTGATAGGAATTTAGCATTGGGTAATGCTTAAAGGGCAGCAACAGAGTTGCAAAATAACATACTGGGTATATAATTCATACCAAGAAGATCAGTTAGTAAATTTAGAGTGGAGTTTCTTTTGGGAGTCTGTGGAGGCAAACAGGCAGTTTCAAAGGAGATGAACCACTTCTGCAAAATCTCAGTTTTGTCGTAGACACTTGGTATAGCCTGGTGCTTAACACTGGGTTGCTTTGCAGTTCTACTTGGTTGCCAGTCAACAGCTCTGCACTGGGAGATAGAAAAGTAGAAGGAATAGAAGGAAGGGAATTTGGAAAAGGTAGTTTAACAAAATGGATTGGATTGTGAAGATTACTGTGTATCGCATTTATCGAGCAGGGGAGCAATTTAAGCAAGATTAATTTGTTGCCAGCCTTAACAAATCCATACATTTTCATTTGTTTCCATTCAAAGCCTGGGATATAAGATGACTTATTGCTTAACTACTTAGGAAATGGAAGCTGCAATTATTTTGATCAGTGGATGGAAGGTTTGTCAGCTTTTCAGGTTCAAAAGGAGCCTCTCAGATAAGTATCTTGAAACTCTACATCATAACAGTGAAAGCAATAGATGTAATATTTTATAATTATCGTATTTGCAGTTGGATGACTGTTACCTTGTTTTTCTCTGTGCTGTTGTTGTGAGGATAATTAATTAGCCTAATGTTTTGAAAAATTCCAAGGAAGATGAGTAACAGCTCACATGTAGCAGACACCTGTGATATTTTTTCTTTTTGCATGCAGTAGCCCCTACTCTTCCTAGGGCTACAGGAATGTATTAAACTTTTCATAATAGCTATGTTCGAAGCCAGTCCTTATTACAAGAGTGAGAGAAAGGACTTGGGGGAAAAAAGAAGAGGCAGAATTTGACTGGAAATGGTGTAACTGTTGGTTCCCCAAAGTTACCTTTGAAAACAAACCCAAATTGTTTGCTGTTGTGGTGAGAGCCCTTTATTCTGTCTATGCTTTGCTTTCAGTGGGGAGGTGAAATGACACTTGGCTTTGGAAATACTGTTTTATGTCAATGTATCCATGCAGTAATTCTGTGTAAGGGAAGGCTTCTCCTAGAGGAAAGCTTTGGATAACTTAATCACATTTCAGCCTCCTGACAAGTTGCAGGTGATGCTCTGGCTGCTCTTCCAGAGAACAGTGACTCATCATGACCTAGAGCACGGTTAAGGTACAGGTTAACTCACATTGTCCTGAGTTCTAGATGAACTAAGACATACACTTGAGGTTTTTTCCCCCAGAATTTTCTAATCAGTTAAATGCACTCAATTGTGATTCAATAAATGTTGTTCTTTTTTGACCAAAATGCTGGGCTCATTAAAATGCTTCCGGATTCTTTAGGAGAGGTTTTTAAAATACTTTATATAATTTACTATAATTATTTTATGAGGTGTTTCAGAATAAGGAAAATTGTGAGATAGAACTTGGAGTGGGGGAAGAGGAAGAGAAGGACTGAGCAAAAAAATTAGTAACTACTGTGCTTGAAAGGAACCATAAGTAGGGATAATTTTGCAATTTTGCATGTTTCTAAGGACTGTTCACTTTACAGTGCTTTTGTGAAATGCAAAAATTTGCTGTAGATGTGGGTGATTTTTTTTTTTTGTATTACAAATTATCTTCTCTGAAAAACTCTTGCTTTGTTTATTCTTATAAACAATTGGTCACAGGACGCTTCTAGTAATTTGGTGGGAAATAAAGTTTGCATCACTGGCTATGACTGAATGAGACAAATTTGGAGCTTAACACATAATTAATCTCCAAGGCATTTAGCCTTAGTAAGAGTATGGAAGAAGAATGTTGGAGTTCATCTAGAATGTGGTTGTAATGCAGAATTTTTATGTTGCTTCTGTAGTGTGCACAGTATAAACCATATCTGGTTTTGAAAAGTTCATTTCTTATTTTAACTTCTCAGAATTATCTGCTGCAGAGCCCAAGTTAAAGTGATATTGTTGGCTCCCAGTCAGGTGGTTGGTTTTTTTTCGGGAACACTTTAAGTACTATCAGACACATGTTTGTGTTTAATATATATAGCATTTATGTTAATAGTAGTTTTCAGAACAAGAAATTGTATGAAGGAATTTATATAAGTTATAAAATATATTTCTGTTATAACTGATCTTTAGACATGTGAGAGGAACTGAAAAGCAAAAATTAAATTTCATGTCAGAGACTGAGATAATATTGCAGGGCTAATTTTGTACTCTCTCAAACTTTCTTCCTCATTTTCATATGGACCTTACAGGCAAAGGCTTAGTACAGGACTGGAGTTCTGCATAATATAATTTATTAGAAAGTGTGTTTATCACCCTTCAAAAGGTGGCTGCTTCTGTGGTAGAAATGTGGGACTGAAAGTTTGGGTGTTATGGCAAACTCAGCTCAGAAGGAAAGAAGGTACTGTCCTTGTCTTGAAAAAAGTTGCCAAAGAATGGTTGGCCAAAATGGAACACTAAGCAATAAATCTGTGTTTTACAATGGAGTGTATTTAAGACCTGAACTGTTTTGAAGGTAAAATCCCAACTCATCGAGGCAGATTTGTCAGTCCAGTCTGGCAGAATGCTGAACTGCCTGCTTTATTTACATAGATGCTTAATCAGATGCCTGGGGGAGAGCTGCAGTTGCAGATGTTGAGAAGTTTAAGTCAGGCTCCTTCCTCTTTTGAAAATCAGCTCTACTTTTACAAAACAGAATCCCTAGATTATCTTTTAAAAGCAGGTTCTTGTGAAGATTTTTTCCCCCTAGAGAGAAGATTTTTAACAAACAAACAAAAAAAAAGACAGAATTTCCTTTTGAAATGGAAAAATATGAGTGTGGATGAAATAAATGCTTGAGCTTCCCATCTTTGAAATTACTTTTGAAAACAAGCATGGAGAAGTTTAAGGGTGTTATTGCTCAGAATATTCTTCTGTTATTTTCTTGTTGATTGCTGTAGATGCCTGTATATTAAAATGCTAATTTTTTTCCAGGTTAGCCTTTATTTATGATGTGCAGTTTTTGACTGACTCATGGCTTGTGTGATAGGCCTTACGTGAAATGCAAGTGGATGTTCTTTTTTGTGACTTTTATAGTGCTTGGGGTTTAATAGGATTATTGGGGCTTTAGCCTGAGGTCCTGCAAGTCAGTTAGTCAGTGTCAGCTTGGTGCCAGGCAGGTACAATACTGACCACAGAGGCATTAGAGTGAGCACTTGTGTGCTTAGAAACAGCAGCAAAGTGTGGTCAGTAATGCTCAGCCCCTGGCTCTTTTTAGGGGTGATATCCTCCAACAGTCTGTGTAGCAGAGAAAAGCAAAATAATTCTTTATTCCACTCCCTGCTCCCTAGCCAAAACACGAGCTGAAATGCAAACCAAAGATTGAACAGTCTAACTGGATGAAATAATCTGTTCCTACACAAGATCTGACCATTACCAGACAAGTGGATCCCTGTTCATTTATATGTTTGTTTAAAGTGTTCTGCAGGTCATCTGGGAGCTTTTGTCTAAGAAACATGGTTTGGGTATTAAAAGGAACCACCTTCTCCCTGTGATTCACAAAAACAAGTGAAGAAACAAGTTTGTAGATCAAAAAATGGAGACTCCAGAAAGAAGTGCTGTTCACTTCACAGCCCTATGGAAGTTCTTCCAGGGATAAACTGGACCCTTCTCTTTATGAGCACATCATGTGACAGGGATTTGCCCTCTGTCTTTCCCAGTAAACAGTTCCAAGGTTCAGCTGCAGTTACTGCTAGGAAATTGCAGAGTGTTTCAAGGTTGAATTGATGCAGCTTTAATTGTTAGCTGCTGGATCCTATTGCATTACTATCAGCAAGTTTGAAAATGTCTTGCTACCAGATCTGCTTCTCAGGGAGTAAGTGCTTATTTCTGGTAATCAAATGACCCATCAGTCTTCTCTTCATTTAGCTGACATGGACAGGGCTCCCTGAGACTTCAAAAATGGAAGAAGTAGCAAGGAGAGGAAAATAAATGGCGTATAATGATGAGAAGCATAGGATGTGAAGCAAATAAGATGATATTTATGAAACATGTCCCACTGCAGAGACAGAAACATTGAGAAAATTAAGAAGACCTTCAGGTCCTTTCCCAAGCCCTTGAAGTCCTCCACGTGAAACGGTGCCTGGCGTGGGTGGTGGTGGTGCTGCCAGTGTGGACCTTAGCCAAGCACTGCATTGCAATTTTCCATGACTGCCTTTGAAGCAAAGACCATAAAACAGGAAGGTGTTAATACAAACTTATAGCTTGGCTGAGACACTGGGAATGATGCTGCTTGGAATTAGTACTTAGGATATTAATCCACATGTTTTGTTAAGAAAAACAGAAGAATTGTACGGTGTATAAAAATGTTTAAATGTTTTTTTCCATCCAACAGTACTGACTTCCCATATACATCTGTATCCAGTGTTGATTTAAGCTCTAATTTTGGGGCCACTTCTGTGCAAATTTCCATTACGTGCATTATGGATGCACAAAGTCTGCTTGCACAAAAAGAGCTGTAGTGTGTTGTAATCCTCTAAATTTAAGGATTTGTAAGGTAGCAGAGGAAGGACTAAGAATAGCTCTAGAAAAATAGTGATTGAAGGTTGCTACTACCAGAACCATTCATCCAGCCTGCAGCCCACTCTCTCTGTGCTCTGCAGCTGTGCCAGAAAATATGCTGTATGAACAATTTGGACAGATGTGGCCTGTTCCTGGTTTTTGGCTCAGCTTCCGAGTGAATCAGGAGGTGTGCACATGCTTTCTGGCAAAATACCCTTTGCAGAAGTGCTGGGGGAAGGCATGTGACCCAGTAATTCTGTCTGGACAGACTTTGCTGCACACATGCCAGTTCAAGGGACAGAGAGGAAACCCAGGATTTGGTCTTCACAGGTGCTGGAAGAATCTCAGGTGTCTTGCATGGTCAGGAACAGTGGGTGTGCTGCATTCTCCTCCTGAGTATAGATCAAAACTTTGTCTAGCCTTGCTAGATGAGGTCATACTGAATCTCACCTCCCCAGGAATTTTGTATTTGATGGGTGCATTCTCCAGCCTGTATCGTGTACAGAGGCAGAACAATTGAATTGAATTCTGTCTTCAGGACCCAATTCTGTGGCAGTTGCTACATCCTTCAGGATCAGGACCTCCAAATGAACTTTGTACAGTTTTCAGGTGTCATTTGTCTTTTCACCGTATCTTAAAATTTACTGCATTCCTCTTGTCTTTCTGTCTGCTAGCTTTCCTTTTGTGTCCTTTTAACTTTTTCCAGTAATTACTAGCTCTGATCCCACTGCTGTAGCATTTTTTTTATTTGAAAAATATGCAATTTGGTTGATGATACCTGGAAGCAAGCCAGTAAAGGCTGAAGAATGAGTGGAAACAAAGTCTGCCCAAGTTTTCTCATTTGGAAATGAAATACCTGACGAGGATCTCATTGGTTGGAGTTTTTCTTTGTTTTTTCTTTGAATAGAAGCTGGATTTTGACTGTAACTGTGAGGTTATACAGGTGAGGATGTCCATGTAACACAGGTCTCTCCAATACCCGTTTTTCCTTGGCTTGTGGAGTTAACAGCACAGCATTTGATGCTGTTACCCTGTGGAATTATGGAATCATTTAGGTTGGAAAACACCTTTACAATCCTGAAGTCCAACCATTAACCCAGAACTGCCAAGCCCACTGCTAAACTGTGTCCCACTGTGAACCAACTTCTTAGCACCTTCAGGGATGGTGACTCAACCATTTCCCTGGGCAGAGGGTTTCAGTGTTTGACAAATATTTTGGTGAAGAAATTTTTCCAAATATTCAATCTAAACCTCCCCTGGGGCACCTTGGGGGCATTTCCTCTTGCCTATTCCTTGTTACCTGGGAGAAACGACTGACACCTATCTGACTACAACCTCCTTTCAGGTAGTTGTAAAGAGCAGTAAGGTCCCCCTAAGCCTCCTTTTCTCCAGGATGAACTCCCTCAGCCACTCTTTATCCTTAGATTTGTGCTCTTCACCAACTCCAGTGACTTTCTCTGGACCTGCTTCAACCTCTCAATACCCTTCTGTAGTGAGAAGCCTGGAACTGAGCAAAGGATTTGAGCCTCACCTGTGCGAAGTGTTTAAGTAAATTCATGCTGCCTTCACTCATGTTGGGTGTCTTGTCTTCATCTGTGTCATCCTAAGAAAACAAAAACCATGTTGCAGATCGTTGAAAGGAAGGAAAAGCCTTACTGTTTTTTTCTGTGTAGTTCTGTGGTGTAAATAGCATGGCAGTAGCACTGTTGAAATTAGGAGTTGGTTGCTAATTAGTCAAATATGCCCTAAGCTAATTGCAGTTCCAGTCCCAAAGTATGTATATGTTTGGTGTAGAGCTGGTAGGGAGTGGAGGGTGAGTGTGTTGGGAGGACAGGCCAGGGAGCTGCCAAGTTTCTCCCTTGCTCCACAAGAACCCCCATCACAGGGTGGAGGCAAACTGTTGGATGGGTGTCCTTCCTCAGGGAGGGGAGTACAGCACTAGAGGCAAACATTGTTAATAACATTGACTTTGTATTTTGTGCTGGTACTGTTTGTACATACTGTACAAAATTACAGGCTCCGTGTTTTTAGGAAATCCCACAAGTATGATGAAATTTGATGCACATATAGCTCAATGAAGCTTTGGTAGCTGAAAACTATTTTTTGTTGGTCTTCAGTGTTTCTAATTCTTGTGAATTTTCTTTTTGCTTGTATATCAGTAGGAAAAATGGACATGCTTCAAAGTACTGTAACAGCTAATTCAGTTCAGAGAATGTCTCTTACTGCTTTGTTTTCAGTGAAATGCAAATTGGCTTTCAGGTTGATGGTAATACCACAGACACATTGCAAATAGGAGATTATGTAATAAAGACTGAGTGTGTGTTATTTGATAAACTTACAGCTTTGGTCTAGAAGGAATTCTGAATCAAACTGTATAAGCATTACAATGAAATACAGGTGAATGTGAGATGTACTCAGGGTTAAGCTTCAGAAACATTTAACTTGGATTAAGAACTGAGTGATTTTCAAGGTTGAGAGAAAAAGCGTCACTTTGGTTAATGAACTGTTTAATCAACATGTCAGAGTTCCCTTTACTTTTTTCTGGGATCATCCTAGTTTGTCAGGTTTCTTTTCTTGTTTGGAGAAATTCAGGACCAGTGTCTAAGATCTGACAGAAGTTTTGGATAATTCACTGATCTGATAAGGGTGTGCTGCAGGATTTGGCAACTGATTTAATTTCTTATTGAAATTAGTATGTTGGGAGATAACAGACTACTATGTTTGGTATCATTGTCAAGATAAACTAAAACTATGATGAGCTTTGAACTTTGGTATAAGAAGATACAGTTGTACTGAACTGAGGGAAGGTTCTCCTTTAAAACTCCCACTAAAACTGGTTTTACTGCACCATTGGTCCTACTGGAGATTCTGAATCTGAGATTAATGATTTTTGACATGGCTTAACTAAATAAAGGTCTTTTTGGGCCTGAAAATGGCAGAAAGAAATCAGTGAGGTTTTTTTTTTTGTGTTTTTTTTTTCCTGTGTGTAGTTTTTGTGTGTTTTTTTCTTTTTTTTTTTTTTTTTTTTTTGAAGATGAGGAATCACATTTAACTGTGTGCTCCTGATTGCAGTCTGTAGTAAATTCGTGTGAGAGTTTCACAGTAACAAGATCAGACAGTGAATCAATCAAAGATGTTCTTTTATTTGGTTTGGCTTTTGCTGGTGCCAGTGATGTGGCTTCTGATCCATCAGAAAAGATGAGCTCTGCTTCTTTATCACTGAGATACCAGATAATTGTTTCTGTCAGGATTTCTTGATCTGTGTGCTTCCATCATTGAATGAAAGTCTGTATTAACTCTCACTGCGTGTTATGTTAATTTTTATTTGATGTTGGGTTTTGATTTTGTAGATGTCTGAAATTCTGTGGCATTGCTCTGATTTTTCAGCATTTTATGTGTCATCATTTGTTGAGGCTAATGGATAATGGTAGCCTTGCAAGTGCCACTTCAGAGCCTGTACAACATAAAGTGAATTGGAGCTTGACCCAGAATGATACCCTTTGTCCTGAGGATTTAAAATCAGAGAATGGTCTGGATTGGAAGGGACCTTAAAGGCACCCCATTGCCATTGGCAGGGACTGCTTCCACTAAACCAGGTTTCTCAGAGCTGCTTCTGCCTGACTGTAAATACATCCAGGGCTGGGGAGATCACAGCCTCCCTGGGCAACCTGTCCCAGTGCTGCACCACCCTCACAGTAAGGAAGTTCTTCCCTATATCCAAGCTAAATCCATCCTCCTTTGGCTTGAGACCCCTGCCCTGGTGTAAACCCTTCACTGTGACACACAGATCCTGCCTCACTGCAGTTTGTGGGGCAGGGTCACCATAAACACTCCCAGTTTCCTTGTTTGCTAGCATGAGGGCTTTCTTTTGTGGAGTACTGTTTGTACAGTGCTTTTAGTAGCATGAGTGCTTCTTGGTGTAAGACTGTATTCCTCTAATACTGGA
The DNA here is from genome assembly GCA_024362935.1 of Setophaga petechia. Lineage (NCBI taxonomy): Eukaryota > Metazoa > Chordata > Aves > Passeriformes > Parulidae > Setophaga > Setophaga petechia. Next base: position 28,223,144 of record JANCRA010000005.1, read on the forward strand.
TAAGCTTTTAAGAGTTATCATGAATCCTTAAACAAAGAGGAAGCTACAGAATTAAAAATTTTAAAATGTATGCCTGCGTCCTTCTTGGGAATGAGTTTCATCTTGCCTAACAACAAGAATTATGTTTTCAAGTCCTTCTTAACCTGGATTGTGCTGCAGTTCTATTAGGGATGCAGAAAAATAAGTTTTCCACAAATAAAATTCAGAAAAGGTAAGAGGGGCTGGGTTTTGCAGTATCTGTGAGTAGCCTAGCACTTGTGTCTCCAGGGTGGCTTTGTTTGTGAATCTTCACACGTCCACTTCTATGTAAAACTGGGCTGCACAACTGGCATTTATTATTGCATGGATGATGTATTAAATAAGGAAACAGTACTTCAGACTCTTATGTAGAATAATATTTTGTTAAAGGGAGAAAAGACAAGAAAATAAGAGGATAGGTCCTAAGTCTGGAGAAATAGAACTGTAGAAGGCAGGAGGGAGAAAGAGGATATGAATGGATTCTACAGGTAATAACTTCTAAGGTTTTTATAAAAGCAAGAATATTTTCTCAGCTTCTAAGATGCTCTTGGCCTTTTGTAAGCTTTCTGAACACTAGGGGAGCTGCTGAACAGCTCAAGATTTAATAAGACTTGGTAGAGTGGTGAAGTTTCCACAATGCTAAGTTGGCCTTTCATCTGCATTTTTAACTGTCAAGTGGGAGCAGGATAGTTAGAGCCATTCTTCAGGCACAGGTAGGGCTCTGCCCTGCCAGAGCTGTGCACAAAATATGGCAGGTCCTACCCTTGTTATATTCCAGTGGGAATATAACAGTTCCCACTGACTTCTAGAGAGCCCAATGCTTTCTAAAATGCAGGCTCTAGCAAACTGGACATAATCTTGAGATTTTCCTGTGCTGTTGACCTCCAGATGCTTTTTATTTTGATACTCATTTATCTGTTTAATTTCTTTTTTTTTAATATTCTTTGGGGCAGGAATTCTCACTCTGTGAGACAGAGCACCTTGTTTGATTCCTGCTTGGAGATATTTGTTAGTATCTTAATACATAAACATTCCCTGGACAAGAGGGTATTTTTTTCCCTAATTCCATTAAAGTTGGATAGGCCAATCTAAATCAAACCTTACATGATGAAATCCAAGTTGGAAGTTCTCAAAGGTGATGCTTAGGGGTGTCCAGTCAATAATTATTTTGTTTGGTAAGAGATTTTTTTGTAGTGCAGACTGTTTCTTCCCAAGCATCCAAAACATCCAGGTTATCCAGATTTTCACTTCTACCTGCTAGAGAACATGGCTGGGTTTATCTAAATTTAAAAATTCTTAGTATATTTTTTTCTTAGAGTTGGTTCCCACTGCCCAGATGGCTGCTGTCGTGCCTCTTTTAACATAAGGAATGTCAAAGTGAGGGATCTCTTCCATGGTTTTTTGTGGCTCCAGGGTAAGTGAAAGCTTGTGTGCAGCCCCACACCTCTGTGATATTTGTGCCACTTGCAGGGTGGGTGTAGAATAGCAAATTCTTCCAGGGAAGTGGTCACAGCCCTAAACCCAGCAGAGTTCAAGACACCTTTGGACAATGCTCTCAGGTACGTGGTGGGATTCTTGGGAATGGTGCTGGGCAGGGCCAGGAGCTGGACTCAGTAGGTCCCTTCCAGTCCAGCACATTCTATGATTCTGTGAAATTTTGGCATAGCTTTGACAGCAGAATAGAAATTAAAACTTGAGGCTGGGATTCTTTCCTACATTTTTAGGCTTCATTTTTGGCTACAGCAAGTGAAGCTTAAGACATGCAAAGAGCAAAGTCCACCATGGCAGTTCCATATAAACAAGTTCACCTTCACAATCAGGGAAAAATAATGTTATTAAAAAATCAAACCCCTCCAGCTTTTCTAAAAGATTGGTGAATTTAACCAGTGCTGAAGAAGTATCATGCACTTCTATAGTGTATCATCTGCATTTTTTGTCCTTTCTAGTCTAGGCAGTTTAGGATGCCATAAGTGATGTTTCCATGTCAGTTGTTTGAGAGTGCTGGGATATTGTGGAAGGAATGTGAATGAAGAGCAGGGGTCATTTCTCAAACAAAACCTGACAGCTTCCTTGTGACCCCCATTGTTTGTGGACTTCGTGCTGAGCAGTTCTAGTGATGAATTCTGACATGCAGTAAACCATGGTGCATCCAGGCACTGGAAAAAGTCATTCACACAGAGGTAAAAGGTGAAGTACCAGCTGCTATAATGTGGTAACTGGCACAGCTCCTTAAAAAATCAGTTCAGCTAATCTTGGTTTATGCCAGCCTCAAGTACACTCTTAATGTAGCTAAGACACGTTCCTACAAATAAATATATATGATAATAATTTTCATTTTAGTGAATGGGAAGTTACTGCACTTGATACTTATCGCTCTTCACGATTACAGTTTTCTCCATTGTTTTCTCATTCAGTTTGATCATTAGTAATTGTGAATATCACACAAATGACATACATCTAATTTTAAGTTATGAATCTTACTGGGTTGATATATATGATGTTGGTGAGTGTAATGTTTTTTCTTTATAGGTTTGAATTTTTCATATATGAAGGAAAACAATCAGAATCATAGTAGCAGTGTTTCATGTTCTTAGAGGACTTAGTACAATACCAGTAAAAGAAGCACAAAGAAAATACTACAGAAAATGAAGGGGATGAGTTATAAAATGTAGCATATAAAATAAAATAATACTGTGAAGATAAAGGGTTGTTACTAGATTGCAATAGTATTAGCCTGTAACTATTGTTACCAGTTTGTCTCTCTTGTCAGCAGCGTTCTTCAGTTTTGCTTTTTGAATTGGAACATTTTATTTAGACATCTCTCATTCCAGCCTATTTTTTTACTTGCATGGAAACAGATAATTGTTTTAGTGTATCATATTTTTCTCCAACCATACATCTACAAGGGATATCTGTAATTTTGAGGATCTTTTTTCTTCCATAATGATGATCTGTCCATCTGTTTCCATGTGGGGTTCTTGTGCATTGCCATTGTTATAAATACCAGTGAATGCAGATACTGCAATGACTCACTGATGGTACATGTCTAATCTTTAAGTATCTCTGGAATATTACAGTGTTTCAGGCTTCATAAATACATCAGATAGATGTTGTAATGTCTTCTCATGGAGGTCTTCCTCAAAATAATTATTAGCATGTGGTAAAAGTCAAACTGAGTGTGTTCTACAGAAATGAAGAGCAATAAAGAGTTTTAATGTCTTTTCCACTTTGCCAGTAAAACTTCGTGAAAAATAATGTTAGAAGAGTTAAGGAGCAGCTATCAAAAGTATTTATGTATGTCACTCACTGAAAATGATTTTCCATTTAATCCTAGGAAAAATAAGACATGATATATCAAATTTGGTGAGTGTACTGGCAATTTAGTGTGATGGCAAATCCCTCCTCAAAAGGAAGAAATGATTTGTTCTCCACAATTGCTTTTAGGAACCTAAACTTTGGGATGAATGACATTAAGTTATATGAACAATTCTCCTGAGCACTATTAAATATTTTTGGAAGCCTAATTTTAACAAATTGGCTGTTACAAGCTTCTTCCTTCATCCTGGCACTAGTGATTTTAATTTATATACAATATCTAGAAGTCTGTACCTGTGTCCAACTCAATATGAACACATGCCATGAGTTTTTTCTAAGTGCTGCATAAGGATTGTACAATTAAACACCATAAGTGCATTAGTGAACATGGATCCATGTAATTTTGGTGGATGAGCTTTGTTAGAGCAAGGGCCTCCACTGCATATAGAGAACATCTTAATTTTTATTTAATTGAGCTTTTGAGTTTGAGATGTAAAAAAATATACAACTTCTGTTTGTGTAAGTGTCTGTATAAATATGTGTATGTGTATACACACACATCCTTTCAATTTTACAACAGAAACTGAAAATCCCAAATCCAGGCACATCAGAATGGAGCTGCATGGCAGCTCCCCTTGCCTTGGTTACAGGAGGTACTATTGAATCAGTGGTTAATATTTAAGAAGCAAACATAAATATTTTCATAACAGTTATGCTCACATTGTTATGATGTACCAGAGCACACTGTAGCCCGTAATTCACTGCCAGTTCCCTAATGCTGAATTTGGGAATGGTTTACTCTGCGCAGCAGCAGGAGCGGCGCAAGTGAGGAGCAGTGTAAGGGGGCTTTGCGCTCATTGCGTTACAAAGCCATGCCAGAAACAGCTTCGGTGTCACGCTATTGTTTTTCCCATGGTCAGGAAATGCCTTTTAGAAGTGTCAGTGTGACGAGGCGGGAGTGAGGGGTGCCGGAGCCGAGCATTCCCTCCTGCAAGCCGCGGTGCCCGCAGTTCTCAGCCCGGCCTAGGGGAAGGGAGAGCCTCCGGCAGCCCAGGGCACAGGAGCAGGGAGAGCTCTGAGCTCCTACAGTGAAGTACTGGGCTCTGAAAGGAATTAACAAAACATCCCATGAGGAAGGCTACTTGGAAGGAAATATGAATATATCTTCTTATGGAGTTTAAACACCCATGGGATTTCCTATACCTACCATGTCCTATCTGAAACCTCCTGAAATCAGCTTTGTGAAAGCAGCTTCAATCTTTTATACTTTGGTTTGTTTGCTACTTGTGACTTACATACTTTGTGAAAGCAGCTTCAATCTTTTATACTTTGGTTTGTTTGCTACTCGTGACTTACATACTTGTGCTGGAAGCTTGTATAAATTTTTAAAAAATGTAAAACACCACTTCAGTTTATTCATGAGTCTACTAACCTGTTGTGAATACAAATTTCCTTGTGTATTTGGGACTATTTCAGTGTCATAGTATGACCTGAGAGACACTGCAATGTGGAATTCATTCTAATTACGGAGAGCATGCATCCATTGCAATCCAGCGTGATTTAACTGGCTAGTGTGAGCATAAATAGCTTTTACTGAACTGTGGCAATAGTGTTTTATTCTAGATTTGACAGGTTATGCAACATTTTGGTCTTAACTGTACAATGTAAAAAAAAGATAATTGAATTTAGCTCTTTGAAGGCAGGTTTTTTGACAGCTTGCTATAGCAGTAATACATAGAGATGCAAACAATATGGTGTGCATTAAATAAGGTACTGTAATTCTTACTCTAAGATGTTTATTAAAAAATGACTCATGAAGGTGTTACCACACTGTGTTTGTGTTCTGTTCCGAGGCAATGCATCTATGTACTGACCCAGCAATGGGTGATGCTGTAAGTGACCTTAAGAAAAGATCAACTGTGTTGAAAACACGTGATGGAAGTTCTGATTTCCAATTGTGATCTGTGATGAATTAATGAATTGTTAGTGTTTTAATGCCTTCCTCTTTCTCCTGCCCTCTTTAAATACATTTAGGAAACTAGTGTTTCCATAAATTCAGATTCATTACTAAGGAAAGGACTAAAGGACTAAATAGAAACCCCAACACTTGAGAGAAGAGCCAGATGACTGCTGTACATAGTGCTTCTCTCCTACCACCCACAGATACCTTGATGCAGGGCAAAATTAAATTACTGTTGATTTTTTGCTGATTACATTCAGTTGTACTCTTAGATTATGGTTGTTGAGTTCATTACATTATGCATTTACCAGAAAGAAAGGAGTTTTCTTAAATCCCAGCTACAATATAGCAGTATTTTGATTACGTTGAAAAATTCTGTGGCAATTCACAATGAATATTTTGAGGAGGTTATAAAACATTATTTCTTTTAAAGTAGTAATTTATCTGATGTCAAACCAATTAATTTACTCCATGAAAACACTATGCATAATTTTCTTGGGTTTTGGGTCCCTTTCTCAGAAGGGTGGCAGAGAGGTGGCAGGGGGTGGCTTTGATGGAGGGGTAAAGGAAAGCAGAAGGATGCTCAGCCCCTCTGGGGAGCTGCCTGAAAGCTGTGCCAGGGCCCAGAAGGGTCCTCCATCCCAGGGCTGTGGTGACAGAAAACAATCTGCCAGAGCCTGGAGCAGAGGAAAGGAAGGCAAAGACAGGCTGGGTGGCAGAGGAGAGATGGCTGATAGTCCCCACAGTGTTTGGGTTTTTGGTATTTATTGTACTAATCTTTTTTATTTGCGTTACTCCAAAAGCATGGATGGGTTCAGAATGAAAGACACATTGCATATGGAGCAATACAGTGCACTACAGATACTGACTACTGCTTTAATAAAGTCAGTGTAGCAGTTGTTGGGGGAAAGCTGATAAATATTTTGACACAAAAATAGAGAATGTCAGCCACTTACTGTGGGGACTTTGGCAGTCTTTCCAAATTAGGGAATTTGGACTAGTCTTCCATTATTTTTGGCCAACTTTGCTGGCACTGTACTGGCTTATCAGAAGCATTACAAATAATTTTCTGAGAGTGAATTCTTTTGGAGAATTAAGATTGGACATTTTCCTTTACATGGGAGCAGATCATATATGTAAAAGACTGACCTATGAGTCTTCCTTTTACTTATTTCACTGTGTTCAGATGATCTGTATCAAGTGCTGGGAGAGTAGCGTGATTAGCCTCAAACTTACACATTCCCTTTGTAGTGCATCAGAGGGCCTTAGGAACATGCACTTGATCACTGCCATAAATTTTGGTAATTAGAGGCATGGAAAAATGCTGTTCCTAAAAAGTGACTATAAAGAGTTGAGACTGTTATCTTTAGGAGGAGAAGGAAATCAAGGGAATGCTGAAAGCATGCCAGATTGTGAGTGTGTTTAGTGCCTGTAGCTCTAAACTCTAAAATTCATAATGCACTGTGAGATTAAGAGTTTGGGCAAAATACTGATATGGTCGGGCTAGAACCAGGTCCTTGACCAACAGAAGCTGGAATGGCTGCCCCTTTAGTTTAAGCTTTTCTCACAAGAAGAGTAGCACAAGAAAGATTATAATTAGGTAGGAAAATATTGTAAAAAGAGTGGGTTTCTCCTGATAAATAAATTGGGTTTTATCAAAAGCACCACAATATTTGAGAGCAGTCCAGTCTAAGTATTAAATTTTAATAGAATTTTGGTACTCTTGTTATCTTAGAGAGGCATTGCTGAAATAAACTTCAGTCTCTCTAATCAAATGCTTAGTTTCAAACTATTATGCTTCTACATCCTGCAGGGCACAGAGTAATATTTTCCATGAGTCAAAAGAGAATGGTGACAATATGGGCAAGATTTGTGTGGTTTTTTTTCAAACTACACCTTGGCAATCAAAATGTGCATTTTCTTCTGTTACAGTTTCTGGCTTGCAGATGTGAGATTAGATCAAGTGAAATCCACACTGAGGATAAAAAATTCAGACAAACAGAAAAACTGGTAGTAAAAAGCATTAGAAAATGTTTTAGTGAAGAGATCTCTTCAGTTATGTGCAAGAAGGATTCTCCCTTTTTGTTTTCAGGACATGTCTTTTGACACAGCTGGTTCTTACCATGCTGGCTGTGCTAAACAAAACATGTTGATTGTGTGTTCCAGGTTGGCATATTTACTTCTTTTTGTTGATTTTTGTCTCCTTGGAGAACACATCACCTTGTTGTGTTTAATAACTCAACTCGCTTGTGCATATTGCTTTAAAAAGTCATACTTGGAGTCTAGTGATTTTTTTCTTCTTTTTTTGTTCCCTGACATGCTTCCTTTGTTAGACAATGAGTCACAAGCTGTCTCATCCTATTAATAGCTTATTAATTTTTAATTTCAAAGTCTCCTTTTGTAAATGTACTGTATTGAGTAAATCGTTAGGAGTTCTCTGCTTCTCTAAATAATTATGCATTTCAAGGTAGTTCCATCAGTCTAAATCATTGATTATACACAAATTGTATGCATTAACAAACAACATACTAATGAAATCCACTGTTTATTGAAGGGTGACAGTTCTCTCAAATAAAACATGGCTCTGGAAAACTGTTCCTGGCAGTGTAGCTTGTTCATAATGTTCTGTCATTTGTTCTTTCAAATCCTAATTCTAGTGGTAGGTATTAAAAATAAGTAATTGGAAACAAGATCAAAAATATGAATTCTGACAATATTCTTTCATATATTCTGAATATATTTATTCTGACAATATTTTTTTCATAAATATTTTAAAAGTCATTTAAAATATGCACATAGTTCATGGCAATACAGTGCTAACATCTCTTAGGTATCAGCTACAGAAGGTGTCAGGGATACTGTGAAAGAGAATTGAGGAGAGCTTTATATAGAAACTCTCAGTTGAATGTGTCAGGAGGGTTTAAACCATTTTCTTAGTGTATCATACTTCAAAAGGTGTTTCAGGGACAGTTAAGATGATGGTGACAAATTCTGATAAGGAACCTTGAAGCAAGTGGAGGAGGAAGAGCCCCAAATTTACAAGTAATGAAAAATATTCTTTAAAGTAACAGTCATTTCTGTGGTTTTCTTACTGATTTCACAGAATAACACTGGGACCAGAGATTTAGTCCTGGGAATCTCCTTATTTAAGAAACTTTATTACCCATATTCCTCTGACCAGTGCACGCCTCTTCACTCTGCCTTGTCTACTCCCTAGTAAAACCTGCACTATGTGAACTTCGATTCTCTTAAAAATAAAATGCAACTATGATTATGTGAGGTTGATGTTAGCTGTAAAAAAAATTGATCTTGTATTTCCAGTATCTCACCTACTTCTAGTTTCATCTTTAGAAAAAGAATGGCATGTTATGAAATGCAGGGCGTCTACACCATGGTTTTGACTAATTGGAAATCATAATGCTTAAAAAACCCCACCAACCAAACCCAAAAAGAAAAAAAAAGAACCAACACCCCAAAAAAGCTCCAAAAACACCCACAGAGCAACTGTTTAATGCCCATGAGAGAGTTGATTGTGTTAAGCTGAATATTCCACTGTCAATCTGTTAATAATGTAAGAGTTTAGTCATAACAACTCCAACTGTGGATAATAATGGAATCATTATGAATTCTAGGTAAGAAGAAATGACCACCTTAGCTATGGCTCTCATGTGTGTTATGAGCTTAGAGTTAGTGGTGCTTACAGGAAATGACGTCTTCACCTTGGAAATTTGAAGTGAGTAAAATCATATTTGCTGCATGAAATGTATTTCTGAGCTTGCTTCATTTGATGATTAAAACAAAGCCATATCTCAGCTTTGTTAGAGCTTTTTGTCATGAGAATGCTCTTTTATTTGAAAGACCTCAGGCACAATGCATGTTAGGCTTTACCCTGGTGCTGGATAAGCCTTCCCACCTGCTACTGCTCCCAAGCACTCCAGTGTGGCAGAGAGGCTCCTGTTGCTTCAGCAGGTATGGAGCTTGCCTTTACCTGGTCAGCAGATGTTTGTGTGTGTGCTTGAGGTGACCCAGTAGGTGTTGTGGGGAAGCATCCTCTGGCTGGAACTGGAACTTCAGGAATGATGTTTCACTGGCCACACTGTTTTTCTGGATAATGCTAAGTTGCATTTGGTGTGCTCCACCAAATATAACTGGAAGACATATTTGTGCCTTAGCACAGAAAAGTTTCCTCAGTCTGTAGGTAGATTGTAAGAGCTCATGTTATATTTAGATCTGTTTGGTTATTGCTCACTAAATATAGACACTATCCAAAATTACACTTTTTAGCTTTAAGGAGTCATGTATTTTTCACTAGTTGCTTTTCTGGTCTCATGCTTAAATCACTTTATTTCTGTTGCCTGGCTGTATGACACCCTGTGACACCATCTGCAGCATTCTGTAATCTCCAGGAATTTCAGTGCCTGTTATATCATGCATACTTGATTAAATCCTCCCAGTAGCCTGTAGGTAGCAGAAGGTACTGCCCCTGTGGCTTAAATTTCCAGTAGGCATGCCTGCTAAAAAAATAAGCACGAACAAACCAACAAAGAAGCCCATCAGACATTTCTCAGTGTATCCATCATAGCTGGATGTTGGTTCAGATGTGGTGCCCATGGCATAACACTTTTCCAAGGATATGGTTAGAGCACAAAGCCTCAGTACCTTTCAGCCCCTGGGGCGTGGGGACACCCTGCATTCCCTGTGCACACAAGAGAACAAATGGGACTCTGGGAAGAGTGAAATGTAAGAACTGCAGGTTCTGATTAGCTCTGAAAGGCTGGTGGCATGACATGGAAACTGTTTAATTTTCTGACCCTCATGGAAGTTCCCTGATGATCTGTGGCAGTATTTTCTGATCTTTTAATTACCACATCTCTCCCCCTGCAGAATAGTCTGTCCAACCACTAAGTGTGCTATTAACACTTTTTAGCAGCCCATCGATTTGCTTTCATGTAGCCGCTGCTCCTTGAGCATCCTCTGGGCAGAGCTGAACTCAGCAGATCAGCACCAGCTCCCCTTGCCTTGATGGCCAGTGCCCTGGGAGAGGTGGAGACAGTTCCAGACTGAGTACATCTCATCTTGACATGTCCAGGCACGTGCAGCCTCTGGCTGCTCCTGCATGTAGTTCAAGACCTGAGAGGTTTGCTACATCTCTGGGGTTCATAGCAGAGAAAGTAAATTTTAATATTTCATCTTGTGTGGTTTTGCAATCCTTCAGTTTTGAAACTTCTTATTGTTGTGTGTGCCTGTCCTTTGTGCTTATTCTAAAATAGGTATTTGCCAGTTTGCATTAAAGTTTGGAGTGTTTTCCTAGCGTTTTCCCTTGCACCAGAAGTATCAGTGGTGTATCTTAACCCTTGTATGGCACAAACATGCTGTGCCACTCTAGGTGTACCTTTGCTAGGTCTTCTGTTGCTGTTTGCTTCAGGAGCTGAAGCTCTGAAGTAAGGTATTCAGGGAAACCACAGTTACAGGGATGATCCAAATTTACACTCTCAATCCACTGCAGTACAGATGGGGGTTGATAGCCCAGCACTTTTGGTGGTAATTATGTAGAAAATGCCAAGAAGTGAAGTAATAGGTTTAAGAAGTTATTTTCATGGAAAGCTGTTGGCATGGGTGTATGTTGTGTATATCTGCTCAGAGTTGGTTATGACTACTGGTCAGCTGCAGTGGGAACCACTTTTACCTCTCTGTTAGGTAGGATACAGTTGTAAAGCAATTTTTTTCTTATAAGAAATACTAGAAAGTAAGTTTGAAAATAGCATGTTCTATAATTGAAGCTCTTTTTTTCTTTTAGACAAGATGCAACATCCAATGGGATGTCAGCAACAGTGGTAGATATTCCTTGGTGATCAAGGAGAAATGGCGTTAAAGTAATCATGTTAAGGACTTAAAATGTATTCTGCTTTGTTTCCTACAGTCAGTGCTAGTGGGAGATGACAAACTAGTGGCTCAATATTCTGACACTTGGATTAAACACTTTTGCCATGTGGAGGATGGCTATTAATTTGAATTTAACTAATACAGGCTATGTTACATTAGTATAGAGGCTTGCTGAGCTGTTTCCAGCAGTTGCTCCTTTTCCAACTGCAGTTGGCATCACTGATGTGTATTGGGGGTATTCCAGTGAAGCCTTTGGAATGAGTGGGTGATCTGCTTTCTCAGTGGCTGTAAAACTGCTGCCCCTCAACAGCAGACCTGTGTGTCACCCAGACCTTGTTGGTTGTGACCAATTAGCAAGAGTAGCTAAATGCTGCCTTGTACGGTGTTTGATTTTTCTGAAGGGTTCAGCTTCTGGGTTCAGCATTATTTTTAAATGTGTTTTTCTGCTGTACCACTGCTTTCTCTAAAAACTGGTATTCTTTTGCAGTTCTAGCATGCTCCATGAGTTTTTTGTGTTGGCAGCTGTAAGACTTGTTTGTGTGTTAATCTGAGGTTTGTGTTTGCATTACAGAGTGGTGGAGGTGTAGGATTGTTAGTGAAATACAACAACATCCTCTGCTTGATTGTGTTGCTACTGCAGTTCAGGAAAAACAGCTTAAAAGTGCTGGTATGAAACCTGGTGGTGGTTGCCTAAACATGACATTTTTTATTACTGACCTACTGGACTTGCATCACAGAGATAAAACAATTTAATGGTAATAAACAGTAATTTGCCTGTAATTGTATGGTCATGTAATTTATTAGGCCAACAATTTTAAAGAATCAAAGTCTCAAACTACGTAGAAATCCATCAGCTAGCCAGCAGCGTTGATAGGAGACTTCATTCATATCTTTCCAAAAAATGACATTGTAATTTTGGCAAACTATCAAGTCCAGTCAGTATGTGGGTATTTGTTTTGAGTGATTTCTCTTTAATTCTGCTTAGTAATAACCTACAACAGAGGTTGGCAGTGGTAATTTGGCACAAGTGAAGGGCTGACACAGAGCAGTGACATTATCTAACCAGAAAACTGCATTGCATCTTGTTTTTTGGGAAGGTGACCCTGTGAAGTCAACTTCCAAATGCAGGACAATGCAGGGACATTTCCATTAATGAAGAAAAAAACAACCAGTATGGTTTTTGGTTTTTTTTTACTTTTCCCCCCAATTTTCTTCATATTTTATTTTGTTTATGTTTTTGGGTTTTGATCATGTTGTATATAGCTATTTTCAGTCTTTTTTTGGACATTAAGTCCAAAAGGCAATATTGAGCAACTGGATCCTGGATGGTAGGGGAGGGAGGACAGTGTGTTTGAAGCCCAAAATGCATTTGTGAATAGTAAGGACACCAAAAATCACAAAAGATGTAAATTTATTTTTATTTTTGCTTCTGTGGTAAAAGGCTGATTGCTTCTGAAAAATTTGAAAAAATGGGGATTTCTGATTATTATGAGTATAATGCATCATAAGAAAAGCAAAGAAAAATCTTGCGTGTTTACTAGGCTGAATGTGGAGAAGGGGGAAAGAAATATAATATTCTGGGTTTCCAATAAATCATGTGAATTTTACTCTGTTTTAAGTAGCTGTATGTCTATGCAGAGCTCAGATCCTAAATTGTCTTCATAAAGAGCAAGCCAAGGACATTTGACTGAAAATCACTGTCATGTTATTGCACCTGTTTTACTGTTCCCCCTGAAAAAGATTAAAATGGTAATGTGTATGTGATTTAAAACTTCATCCATAGTGCTGAAAGTTACCTCTGCTGTAATGTGGTGTGGTTTTGCTTTTTAATTAGAAATATATCTGATGTGGTTTAAATTACATTTTAGAGTTGCACATTGAGAAATAGATTACATTCAAAATCAAACAGAATTAATTTTAAAATACAGATTTCAGAGTAATGCAAGATGGTAGTAGGATGCAGTGTGCTATGATTTCTTTGTTTCCATTTGTCACACAGCAATTAGCAACTCTACTCAGCTCAGTCCTTTGGTTTAAACACGCCAAGGTCGCTTTAAAAACATGAAGGCACAACGCAACATGTAAAAATAAAAATAAATTTCCCAACATAAATAAGTGTAGGAAATTTAGGCCTTCAGATGAGATTGTCTGAAGTTCTGTTTATATATTTGGTGGTATGTGTGCTGGGATTTCTTGGCTGTATTTATAAACACTGATTTCAATCTTCTTCCGTTTCCTGGGGCTGTAGCACCTACGCCCTAGGGTGGATGTATATAGAATTGGGGTGTGTTCCTGAATGTGTACACCCTCCTCCAGAACTAGTCCCTTCTTTATTAAAATCCTTGTTCATCTGTAACATGACCTGATGTTAAAAATGAATGTTAAAATCCAATCAGAAAATTTTATGCATTTGGCTCAATTTCAGATTTCCTTTCTTGGTGGGGGGCCAGAGTAATGAGAAGAACATATTTATTCTGAAAATGAACTATTGAGATGAAAAGATAAAGATTTAAGTAGTTACTTCAGGATTTTTGGTAAGTCTAGTGGCTACATCTGCTGCTGGTTGCTGTTAACCAGTGCAGGAGTCTTCTCACTAATGGGTTCTTTCTAAACACACAAATTGCAGAGGGGGACTGGGCTGTGAGACCTGTGCCTGTTGGGAGATGGATGAGCAGACTTTCTGCACATTCCTGCAAGCCTCATGGCAGAGGGTGGAGCTGTTCAGAATCTTTTATGCCAAGATCCCAAAGGCTGGGGATTTTTGTGGATTGATGAATTAGGGCCAGTGATAGCAATGTAAAAATGTGCAATGAGAATCCTTCCAGCAGTGGTCCATTTCTTTGCAGGATGAAGATGAATGAAAATTGTACAGCCTGGAGAAATTCTGTGATACACGGCTCTATTTTTAGCTCTACTTAATAAAAACTCATGCATATTTAATAGTAAAAGTATTAATTCATAATAAGCCTCATCTTTAAATAGCCCACTTTGTATTGTTGTCTTTTCATTAATTGTTCATTTAGCTTCTGAAAGATTTCTGCTTCATTTACTGCAGAAACTGAGGAAAGCGGCAAATGCAGCAGTAATCCTGCAAGGAGAAAACATTACAGCACGTGCTCATTGAACTGAATCATGAATTGTAAGGTGTCCTCGAAAGGAGAGAGGATGGCTGGTGATGGCTTTGGTGTCTCTTAACTCCTCAGTGGTCTGTGCTCTAGCACAAACAGCTTCCTCATCTCCAGAGCACAGACCAGACACAGCCAAGTGTGCCCGGGGATGCATTTGCAGGGGATGAGGGTGTGTTCCAGTTACCCCGAGTCTCTTTGTTGTCACAGTGGTGCTCCTTGGGACTCTCAACTGGGTTTCTCCTCTCTTGAGTGTGGTTATGCCTTGTAAACTGGAAATCAACAAGCTGTTAAGTAGGGGAAGTTTTTTCAGTCCATCTCTCTTCCTTTCTGGTTGAGATTTTGTGTGTCTCTGGCTCTGAGGCTGTTCCCTGGCATAGCCTGCGTTTCCTCGGAGCTCTTGGCTTTGAGCACGGAGGGAATTTGTATGGCGTAGAATATGTCAAAGTGTCCTACTGATGTCTTGCTGCACCCTAGAAAATGCAGGCATCTTCTCCTAATAACCTGTTGGTGTAAATTAAGTAATCTGACTCACACAGCTGTGGAAGAGATTTTATCCAGAGCACAGTAACTACTTACCAATCTGACTTCTTTTTACTGAAATGATAAAGTGCACTGTTTCTTGAACTATCCAGCTAAAATATTTCCTTGAAATTATTTTAGTGTTTAAAAAAAAAGATAGTAAAGCAGTTGGTGCATAATTGTTCTGACACAGTGTTTAAAGCATGAAGTTCTGACCTAAAACATATTTTGGAGGAAAATCTGAAGTAGGACATAAGACTGCAAGCTTCATTCTTTAAAACAAGTTATTAGACTTCAAAATGTTGTAGACTTCAAAATGATGCTATTTTGTGGTTTGTAAATGACAAAACTGTTGCTGTTAAGCAACAGAACTAGTTTGGTTTAGAGTGGAAGTGTTTTGAGTATTAAAAGTGCTTTATCCTGTGTGCAGAGAGGGTGGTATCACCAGCACCTTCATATACAGCCTTGCTGACTTTCTGCCTGGATTTATTTAGGTTGAAGATCAGCATATGTGTTTGCTACAGACAAACAATTTGTTGGTTTTTTTCTTCTTATTATTCTGGGCTCTCTTTCTGTGGATAATAAGGAGGTGATTTAAAGAAGGCAGAATGGGTGTTTTTTGGAAGAAGAATCTTTAGGGCTTTCAATCTCTGCAGTTTCTCCAAAGATTGCATTCATAGCTATTTGATTCTCTGCCATATTTCGAGCTTAATACACTGGACACCTTAAGTAGACCTTGAAAAGCTGTATATGGGAAACATAATATTGACATGTTTTTGGTAGAGGCACCTCCTCCCTAAGGACATACTTGGAACAGCCAGTAGGCAAGAGCCATTGCTTTTGAGCTGGCATGACCATCATTCTTCTCTTAGTGTCAGGGATCCCTTTGGTAGATGTTTGCTTAGTAGAGTTGCATTCATTCAAAAAGCTCCATTAAACTGTAGACAAGCAGAAATGTTCTCATGTTTTAATTCAGCAAAAGAGTCTCCTCAAATCTTTATGGAAATGCAGGCTTTGTGGGGGGAAGATGATAACTGGCAAAATGATCTAAGTTGAAATATCAAAAGGGTAAAAGGGGCAGAAGGACTGAAATTCACATTTATACAGACAGCATTTAAATTCACTCCAGCAAAATTTGTCAGTTCTTAAAAATAATTGTTTCCTGTTTTCCTCATCTACTGATTGTATCTACAGTTTATTTATAAGACTTAGGTACACAAAGCTTTGGGTTGGTTTTGTTTTTAATTTTCCTTTGTTCTTTAAGGAGACCAATTGAGTCTTTTTTAAACATCTCCCACGCCCACATTATGATCAGTTTTACCAGGCTGGAATTGAAAAAATGGAGAATCAAGGAAATTGCTTTGCCATGGACTGATGTGCACTCTTTTTTATTCTACTTTAGTCTACCAACATGTTTCAGATACAGAATTCTCAAATTTGCAGTCAGTTGATGCATGTTTTGCACAAAGAAATGCCTTTTTTCAAGTTGATAATACCCCTTTGTGACAAAACTGAATAAATAGCATCATGAATTGAAGCATGTGCTGCTCTGAAACAGCATTCCTGTGTTCCCTGGAGACGTGAGAATCTCTGTGTGAGAGATGTACCTGCTCTGTGGTGGTTTGTTACCATTTCAGTGGGTGAAATCAATTTTATGTGGTAGAAAATTGAGCTCAAACAGGCTTGAAAATGGGACTGACTGTATTGGATTTGGGCTTCTATGGGTGGAACAATGCATGTTCATTCATATTCATTGTATGTTCCAAGGATTTCCATCAGCACAGAATGGATTTCCAGTTAAAAATTGAATTAAAATGAATGTATAGAAATGCTTGTTGCATATCTAAATATAAATACACCAGGTTTTAATAACTGCCAAATAAATGCTTAAATCAGGCTCTGTTAACTATCACTAAAATACAGCTGTCATTCAGTGATGTGACACTCATTGAGTAGTTTCTGCTTGGGTACTGGTTGCAGAGACTTGGAATGAAACTGCAGAGCTACTCTCATAGTAAGCAGTAAAAAATTGTACTGCTTCTTCTGTTAAGTGCATTATTTTATAAATGGCTTTTTGAATTGTGGCTTTTTTGGCCTGGCAGATTTCCTTTCGTTTTTCAAAGGAATACATCTTTTCTGTCAAGCTTTTTGGCATTGCACTCTTTCTTCTGGTTCTGTGTTAATTTCCTTTCCTGAACAGGCAAATGCTAATTTTTTATTTTCTGCAGAAGTTCTGTATTTTAGTCTTTACTGTCCCTTGTGGAAAAAGCCTTGAGAGAAAACTTGGAATTGGTTAACTGTGGGCTGTTGCTGCTGATATTCTGGAAGTCCTGAGGACAGGAGGGATTTCAAGAGAGTTGAATGGGTTACCCTTTTTTTTTGGTCATTTATAGGTTCCTGCAGGCTTTCACATATGTAAGTATGAGCATATATTATACTTGGTGGCAGAATAACTGAATTCTGATTTTCCCATCCTGTGACAAAGGAGCTTCTCATAGCGAATAAAATCTGTCTTTCTAGTGTAGACATATGAAGGGAGCTGTATTTTAGATAGCTTGTGTGACCTGGCATCAGAAGTCTAAACTGAGAGCAGCTGCATCAGTACTTGAAGGGAAATTCTTGAATGCAACCAATCAACAGCAACTAGCAGCAGATAGAGCTGTGTCACAGACACTCAAGAGCAAAGCCTGGCAGTGGGAATTCTGGTTTTAAATTTTCTGTAGAGTACCATTGCATTGTGAATTATTCAAGGCCACAGTTCACAATATGTAGGGTTTAAAGGCTACATGGCTGTACCTCAAGTCTCTGCCTCAGCTGTGAGCTCCACTCTGAGGAGTGGTGCTGCAGAAAAGATTACTGAAATAAACAAACTTGGTTACAGTAGTTGCCACACCAGGAGGAGGTCAAGGAGGACATAAAATATGGAACATGGCCTGTTGGCTATGAAATTGCCCTACAATCTCCAGTCAAATTTTGTTTCTTATGGGAGTAGTCTGGAGGATAGGAGCCTATCTGGTATTTTTAATTTAAATTTATGTGCAGTTCTTTTATTGCTACTTCAGGGAAAGACAGGAATGAATTTCAGGCAATTGACATCCTCCTGTATGTCTGCAGTGCAATGCTAAGATACATCTGCAGGCCAGATGGATCTCACAGCCTGGCAGCTGCAGCAGAAGGGATTAGATGAACCCTCTGTAACCCCTTCCTTACAATGCCAGACAGGTTATCCAGGCTCTCAGTGTTCAACTCCACAGTTCACGTGGCTGAGTTAGCTTGAAATGTTTTAGGGCTTTTTACTTCACCTGAGCCATGGGGACAATATTGTGGGGACATGGACATTTGTCTTCCTTGACCACAAATTTGGTACATCAGTAAGTACCCTCCAGAACTGGGATAACTGTAAGGTGCTGGGCTATGCAGATGTGTGTGGATCTGGGCACACACATTTATGACTTTCACCCTTTTGACCAGTGGCCAGTGTGCTGTACACCAGCTTGCTCCATGCTGAAGCTTTTGCCTGGTAATTAATGCAGTAAGTTATACTGAAAGCCCAGTACCTGGTGGGCCACTGGGCAGGGTGTGTGGACCTGTCAGAAATATGCAAAACTCTTCAGACGTCTGGCCATGCTATCAGGCTTGAGCAGGAACTTCTGCCTGCTGTAAGGAAGTTGCCATTGCTGGGTAGAAGTGGAAGCCCTACTCAAGCAGCTAAGGTCATATGAGAGTGACATTTGTTTCCAGGTAGATACAAGGCAGGACTGACTTTACAAATGAACTGCACAGAAATCTATTAAAAATAGATACTCTGTTACATACTGAATGAATTGAGCCATTCTCTGGCCAAATAATGAATGGACTGTTTTCTTAAAGTGTATGTTTATGCTGAACTATATGTTTTTTTCCCTTAGGGTAGATTTTCAGCCAGTCTAAATTATATGGTGGTTTTGTAATCTGAGCTGATGTTTAACATCTGAGCTGAGTCACCAGGTTTGAGTCCAAAGCAGACTGGAGATGCATGCACACATTCTTTCCTTTTTTCCTCCCTCTCCTGAACAGCAACATCCTTGTCAAATTACAGTGCAGTAATTTTTAGCTTTACTTGAAGGCGCGAGTCCAGTTTCCAGAAGTTTCTAGTTGTGATTTCCCAGCAGTGAGTTCAGACGATGAGTTAGCAGACTGAAGGCAGCGTTTTCATTTACTCCCCTCATGGCTCAGAGCAGGGCACCAAGGCAAAAGGACATCCCAACAAATTTCTGTCCTCTTTTGCTCAGTCTGGAGTAACTGCAGTTTCCACAGATCAAGAGAGAGTGGTTTTGGTCCTCTGAACGATTTTTTGGAGGAGCTCTGCCTCTTCCCTAAGGAGGCCAGCTCCCTGGCACAGCCAGCAGTGTCAGGCACGTCACTCAGTCTGGCACTCCTGTGGGGATCCTTTGAATGGAAAAGTCAAAACATCTCTCTTGGGAGAAGATCTACAAAGTGCTGTGTCTTTCAAGATGCTTAAGTTGACCTTCTTGGCAATTTTCTTGCTTAAAAAGGAAATCTGGTTGAAAGATCATGCACATATAGATTTGTTTCTGGAACTGGGAAATTTATTAAGTTCTTTCATCATCATTGCTTCAGGCTAAGCTGCTTCTAAGAGTATCCAGTAATTGTTCTATTATGAAAGTCTGGGGGGCTTTGTTGAAGGGGAAGTTGGCAGATCAGCAGAAAAATATTTTTTCTGAATGTTACTTGTCTCTGTGCTTCTGGAAAGAACAATTTATATTTCAAGACAGTTACTATATAATTAATTCAAAGCTGAATTAAAGCAACTTTAAATTTTATTCCATTAATAAAGAGAGCTATTAAGGAACATTTAGTATTTCAGCTGTATGTAAGTCCTGTGTCAGCTGTGATGTTAGCCTCCAATAATTTTTAATATCTTTCAAGAGCTCCCCAAATAAAAGTACTATCCAGAACTGTCTGTTCAGGGAAAAACAGTGAATACAAATTTACTGTCAAATGTGTAAAATAGAAGAAACGGAGTGAAAAAAGAGATACTTCTTCTTTCCCTTTTAATATTTCTGATATATCCTGAGTCTCCTTGTAATTAAAAAGAAAAATGGTGTCAAAAGTGTAATGATTTGATTTTTCCAGTTGATGACATCTCTCTTTTGATTTTTATCAGATCAGAAACTCTCTAGGTTTTCAGTGATCACTTCTTGGCCTGGGTTTGTTTGTATCATCTACTTGCATAAATAATTATTTAAAACACGCAGACCTAATGAGCACTCAGGTATTCTAGGTAGCAATATTGAACAGTTAGGACTATATTTTAGCTGAAGGATCTCATTACTTTCTGCCTGCTGTTGATGCTCAGAACTGTGCAGTTATGTAATATGATGGCAGTTGTATTTTTTAAATACTGAATTTCATGATCTACTGGAATAAAGTTAAATTTCTACTATATGATACAAGTTTATTAATTAATGAACTAAATAACCTCAAAGACTTCGGATATAGTCATGGTCATGTAAGTGAAAAGGCTTTATTACCCTTTCTTTGTTAATCAGTGGAGAAAAATAGAGATCCAAAAGAACTGATTTTTCTTGGCTCTTGAATACTGTGACAGCTTTTATATTCATCTTTATCTTGGTGATAGAATGGGAAGCATCCAAATGTGTTAGCTTAACTTGGATCTGACAGAATGTTAGCTAATGGAGAAAAATCCTACTAATCAGTCAAATACCTTCTGAGAGAAATTCCATTATGTGGAATGCAGAAAACTTGATGAGTAGAAATTCTTGGAAATATTCCAGCAGGAATAACAAGAAAATGACATCTGAGCAGAAGGATGAACCTTTTCTCTCATTTTTGTCTGCAGAGAAAAGGATGCCTCATGCCAGCTTTATCTGATTTTATTATTTTGTTGTATTTTAATTTTATTTTATTTTTTATTTTTCATAGACCAAATCTGCTATCTGAAATAGTAGAATACAGACCTGAAAGGAAGCTATTGAGTTAAAGAGCTATCCAGTTAATCCCTTTGTCTCAGGCCAAATCAGCTCCTGATGATCATGCTGAGTAAGTAGCTGGTGAGTTTTACTGGGAAGGGCCCATCTGTCCTGCTGGCAGAGGTGCACAGCAGCTCTGGAGGAGAGAAAAGCTCTTCAGTGCTGAGGCAGGGTAAGTGCAGGGTGGTGAAGCATACGAGTGAGTCATGGGTAACCATCACCCAGCTGCACAGGCAGGGTTTGCAGCCGACAGTGAATTCTGACTATTCTGCTTTTGCCAGAGTTTATAGCAGCTTTGAAGCCACTATAGGGACTGGAGTTCTACCTTATCCCAGAAAATGTGCTATTTTTGAGTTTGAGTGCAGAGAATGATCTCCAAATTCTAAATTTATTCAAGAAGCATTTTCTCAGCCACTTTTAGCTCAGACAGATGGTCAGTTTGAACCTTATATTGTAGCATTTATAAATCTTTGTACTGAACAAAGCAATGTCACACAGTGTGTAATTGGAAAACCAGCATGTTTTCTGTTCTTTGTATTCTTAATGTGTTCTTCAGCCTGTATAATTATGGGGATTGGTTATCTCAGCATGGGAGAGGCATTTGAGAGATATACACCAAGCATGATCTGAATGTGTCCAAAGGAGAGCAAGGGAGCTGGTGAAGGTCCTGTGAGGGTGGGCTGAGGGAGCTGGGGGTGTTCAGCCTGGAGTAAAAAGGCTCAGGGGGAACCTTATGGCCTCCACAACTTCCTGGAGTAGCTGGGTGTCAGTCTGTTCTCCCAGGTAACAGGCAAAAGGACCAGAGGAAACGGCCTCAAGCCTGGGGAGGTTTACATTGAATGTTAGGGAAAATTTCTTCAGCAAAGGAGCCGTCAGACAGTGACAGTGGTGATCCTGCGTTAGGTTAATGGTTGGGCTGGATGCTGGTAAAAGTCTTTTTCAGCCTAAGTGATTGAGCGATCCCGTGAGCGGGGGACATTCGGGAGTCAGTCGGGCAGGACGGTGTCTGCTGCCCAGGGCAGGGAGGCTCTGCCAGCAGCGGCGCCGTGACCCAAGGGCACCGCGGCGGCTTAATGAGCGCGGCCCCGGCAGCGGCCTGGGCCACCGCGCGGGGCACCGGCCGTGCCCGCCGGGACCGGGCCAGCCCTGCCCGGGGCCAGCCCTGCCCGGGGCCGGCCCTGCCCGGGGCCGGGGCCAGCTCTGCGGAGCTGCTTTTCTCGAAGTGCTGTGGGAAGAAGCTGAAAGCAGCACCCGTCAGCCACATCAAAGAACGCTGCATAAACAAGAAATGAATCATTGCTGGGAGTAAGATAAACAGGGCAGCATGTGAAGTCAGGTTTGTTTTGCATGGTGGGGTAGGATTTTTTTTTTTTTAATTTATTTTATTTTATCATTCCTGTGCTGGAACTCTTGGACTTCCATTCATGGATTTTTTTAAATGTTTGAGTATTTGACTGTGTGAAATGGGCTGTCATTTCTTTTCAATCTCCTTTAGTGAAGAAGGTCGGGCAAGAGGATTTTTCCTATCTGTATGTTGTGTATTAAGTGGAACTATTTCCCAGTTCAAGTCTCTCTATGATTAGTAATTGGGGAGTATATTTAGATAGAAATAATCCTAAACTTGGGCCACTTAGAGATTAAGAGGAAATCAGTTCTAGTTCTCTCTAAGCTTCTTGTCAAGTACTGAAGAAAATGCTGTGATACGGATAATCAGCTTCGATACAGGTTTCGCTTTTCTACTGAAATAGTTTGCTAAAGCTAGTATCTGTTGATTTCCTGGATTTCCTGAATATTTTCCTAGGCTTTTAATTCAGGTTGAACATTGCAATTTGCCTTAATGAAACAATATGCCTGGCCAGCTTCGTGTGATACTCACTGACATCACTGCTCTGATTGTATTCAGCCTGATGAGCTGAACCTTCATGGCAGGGCAGGTGCACACAGCTAATCCTGGGCATTGTCTTTACAACATAGTCTGGGTGCAAATGCTGTGTCAGTGGTGCTTAGCAGGAACTGAAGGTGGGAGGATAATTCTTATTTTCAGTCTACAGTAGGATGTATATGTTAATGTTCTGTTAGTTATTAGTGACAGACATCAGGAATTGTTAACCCAATGAACTAATTTCTTTTGTAGGCAGCAAGGCACTGTGTAAGGTTTTCATCTCTTTTCTCTGTTGGAAATAATTGAAGTAGTGGCTCTTTTTGCCTTTCTGTCACTTCTTATTGGTTGGGTTTTACGGCAATCATCTTTTTGCCTTTTACATATGAGTGTTATATTTCTCTCTTTAAAAAGATTATTAATTAATGTCACTGTGACCTGCTACATAGGAGAATATTATCTGACATGAGGCGTGAGGGCTCCTTTGAGGGCCCCTTTACAGCCGCTTTTAATGATTTAGAGGATGCTGTAAAAACTTAAGAGTCCTGAATTGTTGGAGGGTTTGTTTTTTTTTTACCCACAATAGGAGCTCATTTGCATGTGAATTTAACTTGTTGGTTGCAAATTGATTTCAGTGGCTTTATATGGTTTGTTTGGATCACACTTGGAATTACGAATGGGATCAAAAAAGTTACCCAGCGTTTAGATTTGTGGTTTCCTTTACTTTCAGAAGCTAATGTGTTTCACCAGTGATAGCCATTGGGACTTAGGAAAATGGACTGTTGCAAAGGAGTTAATGTTTTTCTCAGGCTATTTTCATCTCTCCTCTCCAACTGTGGCATAGTCCTGGCTAGTACAAGTTAATTCTCACATGTCCTTAACCATAGATGAGTTTGTCCATCTGCCACATATAAATTTTCAATATGTTCCAACAAATGCCATTTCTGCCCTAGGTACAGTGTAAGACTCTGCAGCTGAAAGAAATTTCTTCATCTCTCCTATTAAAACTTTGTCTTTAACCTGTAGTCTGCCTGCACAACACTTATATGGCAGTGATTTTACTGCCATAAAACCACTGCATACAGCAGTTCACAAAGACATCAAATCTGTGGCTGTGGGACAGAAGACAAACTTAATAGTTCTCTGTCAGCCTGTTAGTTAATGCTGCCTGATCTGGTGCTGAGGGCCGTGGCTCCCAGGCAGGAGCATGAGCTGCTTGCTGGGGTGGGCAGCCTCAGGAGCAAATCGGGACATCCTGACTCGGGGATGGAACTTCAGTGTGACATTTAACACTTCAATGTAGTGTGTGCTGTCACATCACAGGGCTGATCCCTGTGTGTTTCACTGGCACAGGTGGTGGCTGTTTCTTACCAACCTTTCTGGTCTCAAAGCACTCTGGGATTTTCAGATCTAGTGAATAAAACTTTGCACAGAGAAACAAGATGCTAACTTGCCTGATTCGCATTTAAAATGGCCGTTTTTACTAAAGTTTCCCTTTTCTCTCTGACCCTTCTGTCAGGGACAGAATATGCAGGAGCATGGCAGAGAGGAGGTAGTGAACCCTGCTGACATCCAGCACCAGAAGGAAAATGTGTATGCAGCCAAAATATTCCTCATGTCAGGAAAGACTGTGTCATGTACTTTGGGAAATAAACGTGGTTGTCTCTATGTCACTTCTCTATATGTAGAAATATTGAACTGAATTTTTGTTTCCTTCCTTCTCTGCATTATTTGATGCTGAATCATATACAGCACACAACTAGATAAGTTGAACTTTATTTTCCCCCTGTGTTCTTACTGTTTCAAAACATCTCCCATTTAAGAAAAGCTGAAAAACAGCAAAAATAAATTTTGAATGCTTGAAGAGTTCATACACTGAAATATTATTGAAAAGAAAACTGAAGATGAGTTATGATTTATCGCAAGTTGTGAGTAATGTAAGGGCTTCTTTTCAAATGACAGTAATTTAGATGTGGTAATGTAGACAGTAATGAATAATGAAACACAAGTTGTGATTCTGAATGTATTGTGTGATGATATTGGCATGGCCCTTTCAGGGAAGACACTTCAGTGAAGTGTCTCCTCAGGGCTGGAGGAAAGCAGTTGATGACTTCTTGAAATTCTAAGGCCTCTGTTTTGTAATGGATGGAGAAGGACAACAAAAATTTGACTGCAGAGATGAATGGACTAATTGGTTATATGTCCATAGTCTAAAGTTCCTCAGTCAATGGTTTGACATGTTTTTGTATGGTATAGAGGACCTCAGAAGCTATGATTTGTACCTTATGATGAAATCCTTACAAGATATAGTAGCATAAATCTGGGATACAATATTTCTGCTGAAATATGTCCAAACTTACGTCCAGTCTTCAACACGTAACTCATGCTGGTCACACAGCGCTTTGAGAGTATTGTTGAAACTGCCATAAGCATCATGTACTGCTGGGATTTTTATGGTACAGGGCAAGTTCATTATGTCTTTGCTCTTAAGGCTACTTCATTCCTAAGGCCACACTTACATTAACTTTGTTACTGAGGCTGTTCTTACTTCATAGATTGTCTTGGATGATTTGCTTTGTGCTGTTTTCTGGCTTATAAATGTTATTTCATGGTGTATGGCTAACTCTGAATTTTGTTGTAAGTTTATCATGGGGTTTTTTTAAGGTACAGACACTCAGTTCTTTGTAGTGGTAGAGCAATGAAGAAAAAGGTTGTACTCGGTCTGTTTCAGGCTTCTGTGGGAACATTTTTGCACTAATACTTCTCCATTTAATAACTGACTGAGTCACCTCCTGTCTCACCTAAAACTGTCTTTTTTCCTCCTTTGTGCTAGATCTCTGAACAACAACTTTTTTACGTGAGTTGACAGAAGTGGGGAGGAGATGGCCAGCTCAGCCCGAGAGCACCTGCTCTTCGTGCGCCGCCGCAACCCGCAGCTCCGCTACACCCTGAGCCCCGAGAACCTGCAGAGCTTGGCCTCTCAGGGCACCGTGCCTGAGAATATGAACTTGCAGCGGGCCAACAGTGACACTGATTTAGTGACCTCGGATAGCAGGTCTAGTTTGACAGCCAGCATGTACGAATACACCTTGGGACAGTCTCAGAACCTCATCATTTTCTGGGATATTAAGGAAGAAGTAGATCCGACTGACTGGATAGGACTTTATCACATAGGTAAGTCAGAATTGTGCTGTAATATTTCTGTGTGTTTCTTGCTATTTTGCCACTTCATATTTTCTTTTCTGATGTGTGTTCTGGCATGCTACAGAATTAATCTACAGATAAAGTTGAGGTACAACTCCAGAGAGTTGCCCTGGGTTCCTCTTTGCTTTTCTCCGTGCAGTGAGGCATGTAAAAACGTTTTTCTAATGAATGTGGATCTGGTTCCACAATGACCTGCTAGAAGATGAAATGTGTTATTCCTAAACAATAAATACGCATACAGTTTCCTGTTTCCTCCTTTGCTGGTGGCTGGCTTACAGACTGGAAAATTTGAAGTATCATACTCATCATGTAACTTGATGTGCTTACAGTCCAATGCTTATACATTATCTTGGACAAGTAACCTCTTACTGTTTGTGAAAAGCAACATTATCATTTGTATAAGTCTTTGATTTTGTAGAACTAAAATAGCATCAGTTCTGAAGGAGTGAAAATTTCTGTTTACGAGGAATTCTTGTAGAAGGAAATCCTCTCCAGAGATTCTTCTGTGTGGGTTTCTTGGTGCTGTTCAGGCTATTTCATAGGAGGAACTGGAATGAGCTCTAGGCTGCCATGCAAAGGCCTGTGGGTTGTGTGTGAATTAGCAAATAATGTGACTCCAAAGGGGTGGATCAGTAGGTCAGTTGGTCCTGAGAACACCAGTAACGTATCTGGATTGTGATTTTCCTCTGTGTTGTGTTTAATCAAGGATGCAAACATCCCTGCTGCATGTATGGTTTGGAACTGGCCTTTATGTCCCTGCTAGGGAGGGAGCACAGCCAGTCCCTACCTTGAGCAGCACATGCAATCACTTCTCAGGAATCACTTTTCATGCACTGAACTTAACCAGTGCTCACTAAGTGGGACTGATGGGTTCGTTCGTTCCAAGACTGTGCTGCTTCTCTGGACCTAATGACTCATGTAGAGAGCATGGGCAATTCAAACTGCCAGAAGCAGCTATAGCAGAAACTGATGGAGACAGTTCTGACCACTGAAGTTATATCTGGCTGGGACTAAGTGTAGTGCAGTGAACTGGCCTCAGTAGGATTTTTGAGAAATACTTGCTGTGCCACCTTTTCCCAAGATGTTCTGTCTCTGCATCACTTAATGTTACATTCTGTGTAGATGCTGTTTCTGTAATCTTTTTTTAGTCTGAGATTTTTTTCTAACATTACTGTAGTTCCACAAAGTGGGCATTATTAACTTGTGCTGTTCCATGCATACCTGGCTATAAAAGCTGTATTGGAGTTGCTGCATAAGTTGCAGTCTCTGCTGGAGCAAACTGTGGATATGCACTAACTTTTAAGCCACCTGAATGAAGTGTCTCTATAATAAATAGGAGTGGATCTTCCCAACAGCATTAGCAGCTGAAGTGTGATCTGTGCTGTAAAATGCACAGACTACTAAATGAGCTGAAACATTCTAATTTATAAATATATTGAGAGCTTTATCTGGAAAAAGGTATAACAGTCTTTCTTCTTGTTTTTTTATGGTTCAGAGCACTTCAGGATTGATATTCAATAAGCTAAAATGCAGAATCTCTGTGAAGTTCTTACTGGTTCTTACTCTATGCTGAAAGTGACTTTCATCTTATTTTCATGATTAAAAATATTTCTACATTCAGCCTGTTGAATTCCTAAAGTACAAAAACATATTAAGTTAGCGCAGGGTAAGAAGGAACACCCAAATTTATGCCTTCTTGGGCCTAAACCCCCCATTATACAACCATGTAATACCAGAGTATGTGAATGCTGCTTTGTTAAATGGTGGAAGGTCCAGAAGCTTTTGTCTGCATTGCCACTTGAAATCCATGGATGGTGTGAGTTGTGATGGTGGTTTCATCATTCTGAATGATGAAATTGCACATTTTTAACAACAGAGGTAAAGACATACTCAGTCTGATAGGCATGCCTTTCTATCTTTGATGTAAATTTTTTTATCAACTCTTTCAGGTGTTAAAAAAGCCTTTTAATTTGCATAACTTTTATAGCTGCAGTTAAGGTAAGTTAAATTCTACAGGTATAATCCAGGATTTTCCATCCTTTATGATACTAGCTGTGAAGCACCTCCATTTTCCACTTACTCCTTTGTAAGTTGGGGACACTTCTTATTTTCTCAGGAGAGGCATGCTAGTTGCTGAAGATTTTTAAGAATAAAAGCTCTATTCTCAAACATCTTATTAAAATTTATTGTAGTTACTTGAGGTTCTCCATCCTGGTCTTTGTTTAAAATGAAAATGATTTCATTTAAGTCTCCCCTTGGGCACAGGCTCCTGAAGGCACTGGGAATTGTGTGTGGCACTAACATCAGGCTGCACTGGGGCTCTGCCAGCTTGCTACTGTACCTCAAGTATGTCTTTTAGTAAGGCACCATTTTTTGAGGAGCTAGGAGCAGAAAAAAGCAAATATTGTGCTCTTATTTTAAAACCCAAAAGCACAGTCCTATGGCTTATTTTTTTTTAGTATTGCTTGTACAATTAACTGTCATACAATCTGGATCAGTGTTTTGAGAGGAAAAAGTGGTTGTTAATTCTGTGAAGAGAAGATGAATATTCTAAAATGGGCATCATTCTGAGTTCAGGCATTTGCAGAGAGAGGTTTGGCAAAGGTCTGAAGCAATCCAAGTACATTTTCAGCTCAAGTTAAGTTTTGCAGAGTTACAGCCAGTATAAAAGGAATTGAAAATGGTACACTGGAAGCTGTCTTGCCTCTTCATTCATTAATTTTCTCAATTAGCACGCTCTCATTAGTTTTCTATAATGAGAAGGCAGTTCTGTGCTTCTGAGTGTGGTTTTATTGCTTGGTTAGAACTGCAGTGGCTCATGAGGAATCCCACCAAAGCTCTTAACAGAAGTTTCTTTATAAGAGGCTGAGCAGAGCCCACTGCACACATTCACCCACATGGACTGGTGCAGTTGGTAACAAGACTGTCAGCAGTCACAGTCACTGCCTCTGCTGTTAGTGCTTTGCAGGTGATTGGCTTTCACTAGGGAGTGGTAGATGGAGCTTTTCCTAGTACAGTACAACTTTCAGTGAAGTGTTTGGCCTGCTAAATAGTTATGAAAATATATGTTACCTTTTTAAAATGAGAAAAGCCAAAGGGAAAAAACACAGAATCGTCTTATTCTGAAGGACTGATTTTTAATTTATTTTTTTAAGTGCATGTGAGTATTTTTTGGGGGACTTCTGGTTATTTTATTTTTAAAAAAGGAAGGAAGTCATAAATGAAAAATACTTTGCAGAAAAGACTGTATTTTATGAGACATTAATTCACAGGATACTCCTGTACAGAAACTTTCAGTCTTTCATGTTTAAATGCAAGGAATTGAACTAAATGAAAAATTCTACATAGCTAAATGCATGCTCAGTTTTTATAGAATTTCACATTTTAAAGAATGTCATTAGATATATATGTGAGTTTGTTCACTTGTACCATACTTGTATCTTGCTCAGTTTCGTTAATGTGCATGTGAAAACATGGTCAGTTTTCTTGATGAGGAACGGCTTTTTATGCATGTTCTTCTTTTTTCCCCATGTATTCCTAAGGATTTCCAGAAGAAAAGTGTATGTGAGGGACATGGTGTATTCTGTGAAGGCAAACATCCTTTTTCCTGGCTATTTCTGGATTTGTACTGGCTGAACTTTTAAAAGTGTCAGTAGCACTTCTGGAACAGTCTTGTCCATCAAGTTTTGTTGAACAGCTTTTTGTCTGCAGAGGAGCTGTGGGAGTGCAGCTAGCACAGCTGTGAAAGCACACAGGGTCCCACCGAGGCTGTGTGCGAGGCAGAAATGCTCTTTGCTCTCTTTGGGTAAATTGGGCAGTGCTGCGTGAAACGTGAAATTGTCAAATCTGAAATGCAGGTTTATCATTTTGGATTCAGCTTTCAGCTCTTTCTAGAATGGACTTGCTGTTTTTTCTTCAGGACTGGTAATGGGGATTGTCACTTGAGAGTGACAAGCATGATGAAATTTGAAGAGGGGCATTTTAGTACAGGTACTGGACCTGTGCTTACTTTGAGAAGTAGAGGTAAATTTTCAGTCTTTCTGTCCTAATAAGGAAGGAAGAAATCCTCTTCTCAAAAAGTCTCAATTTTTAATTAGGATTTAGGACTGAAAACCACCATCTTTCCAAGTCATAGAAGACTACAGAATTTAACATACATCCTCTTAGACCCATAAGGTTTTCTTGTTCAGTAGCAATCCAGCTTTTGCTTTATTTTTTTTTTAATACTGTTGTTACAAGCAATATTTAATATGTTGGAGGTTGTTTTTTATTTCCTCTGTTTCTGAGGAAACTGCATCTTGCTAAGACAAGGGTGGTCAAGCTCTGTAATCGTGTGGTGAGTCAAGTTGTGCCATATATTGGCCCCAGTTGGAATCAAAGAAGATAAATGTGTATTCAGTTTGAAGGAACTATGAGATCCCACTTTTCTTGCTGCTGTGTTATTACAGCAACAGGCTTCCAGGAATTCCTTGGAAAGTGAGGGTTGCTCAAAAAGATGAGCAGGTGGACTCTGCACTACTCATGAAATGCTGAGGGAAGTTGCATCTTCGTAAGTGTTACAGGTTGTCATGGAGTCTCATATTTAAAGAAAACAGGAAGTACAAAATAAGGAGTAAAAAGTCAGCAGAGAGAAGCAAACCCTATTTCTGGTTAAAATAGATTATCTCCCATGGCCAAATTGCACAGGTTGGCCTATTTTTGTCCTAATTTACAGAGTCCTATTTATGAGCTGTGTGCCCTCATTCTAGAGATCCTTAGCACGTTCAAAACGCTGCCTGTCAAAGGTCATTGGATTTGTGTCCATTCGCTGCCTCACAGAAGCCGCGTGGCTTTTTGTTGTACCTATGTCGTGGATCCAAAATGGAATTATAAACCAAACAAAAATAAAAAGAAGCAAACCCTCCCCTGATGTGAAGTTATATAGGGCAATTTAGATAGGCTCTGGGTTTATACTAAGCTTCCTAGGGTAATGGAGTTTGGAGTCTCTCCTTTTCAGGTCAGACAGGATTAAAAAGAAAAAGCTTTTGCATAAACTGCCTTTAGTACGCTTAAAATAGAGGCTCACATTAGACAGAGAGATTATAAAATGTCAAAATACTTTATTCCTAGAAGATTTATTTGGTTTGCATTATAGAAAGCATACAAAGTAATATCTTCATTATCTTCCAGAAAATTCTGATTATTCACTTGATTTTTTTTCCCTTCCTGTTCTGCTCTTTCCTTTTCTGTCCTTTAAAATGTGAGCAGTACTGTTCATGTCTGTTGACTAGTTGCTAGGCATAAAACTATTAATTTGTGGTTACTCCTCATTCTGGCTGCTGCTAAGGTCTGTAAACCAATGGCTTCAGTTTCTGTGTGGAAGAGTCTTTCCCCAGCTGGCTCCATGAGAGTCTCTGGCCTTGACTTCAGGACACTGGCACTGTGCTCTTTGTCATCAGCCATATTGCCAGAAAAAGCTGCCTTGACAATTTCATTTGCTGGTGACTTAGTGGTATTTAGGGAAGGCCACCTCTTGAGTGGGATAATGAAAAGTGGAGGCAGTCTGATGTAACAACTGTATCCTAAAATGGGGTGAGGCTTCAGTGGTCTAAAAAAAAACCCGTATAATAAACCAGGGATCTTCAGAAGCTTTCCCTCCAGGTACTGCATTCCAATTTAATTCTTTCAGTTCTTCCTAGGTCCTGACCCACATACAAAGCTCTTTTTTCACCAACATGGAATTTCTCCTCTTCGGTTGTGAGCTGGCGAATTTTGTTCAAAAATCAGTGTGTGGGCATAGTACCCATTTATAATACCCATCATAATACCATTTATTTCCTGCAGAAAATTAGAAGATGTGGATAGAAAGTGTTTTCTCTCTATATTTTTCATTGCATGCAGCAGATACCTGAAAAGATACTAGTTACGTTAAAATATATCCCTTTTTTGGTTGTTGTAAGAAGAAAATAATTTATTCCCTGCCAAAACCCTCAAAATCTAGGATCTTGTAGAATGATATATAAATTCAAGCTGTGACAGAAAAAGTCTTACCAGAACATCTGAACTTTTCACTTAATTGTGGGGTTTTTTCTGTTTTTCAGATAGCCCTGACCTGAAAACTAGACAAACGTAGCTGCAGGGAGGACATTTTCAGCTCTGTTGTCAGTATCTTTCCATTGCAAGAGGTTTTGGCATGACAACATTTATAATCCTTTGGATAGAAAGTGGTGTTCTCACAACCCTGCCTTTTTGAAGTGACTGTTCTAGCAGATGGGAAGATGGCAAATACAAACACTGGATAATGAAAAACAATGTAGACCTCTGGATTTGTAATATTCCCTTTTACCCTAAAACTGCCTTGTGTCAGCTTGTATTTTAATTTGCTTGAAGGAGGTTGGATTTAATTTTTTAAAAAACACTTCCAGTGCTGTTTTCCATCATGAAATCAGTGTGCTGTACAGTATTTTCAAAATAATTTGGAAAAAGTTATTCCAAGTCAGTGATAACCGGATTCAAAAAGGAATTGCATAAATGCATCTATTGATTTTTTTATGTGAGAAATAGATTATGGTTTAGTTTTGCATTATGCATAGTGTTAGAATTCCTCCTGTACATTTTTAATGAAGTTCTTGGCTCCTATGTCTGCACAGATTTATCAATGACTGTAAGAATCTGAATTGAGATGTGTTACAAGCTGAGTGTTAAATAGGATATGTTAAGGATGTGACTGGTGTAGGTAAAGCCAGTGGGACATGAAAAGATGAGACACAAACATACTAGGACTGAAGCTAACTCTTTATTGGCAGATACATTTAATATAATTTTTAATATAGTCTGATATTGGATACACAGGTTTTTAAATTATAACTGGAGGAGGTTAAGGAAGGTGACAGTACTTTGATAGGCCTCTTCTCCTAGCAAAGCTTATCAATTTATGCTGTTTGAAGGGCACAAAAGACACAGAGAATGGCCAGTTCTGAAACTTCTCTGGTATGAAAAAATTTTCAGGTCGGCCAGAGTGGTGCCCAGCCCTTGCAGGATTTGCCATTTGGCTTGAGGGAGGTTCTGGTTTGGGGTGAAGATGCTGGAGCTGTGCAGTTCCACGGGCTGTGCTCGGCTGGCGCTCACCCTGTGGGCACAGCAGGACCTGGGCACGGCTGCACTGGCAGCGTTCCCTGCCTCCGTGCCTGGCAGCAGCCAGGACTCCATGCCCTCACTGTAATGGGCAGCTGATTTTCAGGCAAGCAAACCCTGTGCTTCTGAGCTTTGTGCTAAGAGATCTGCCTCCTTTGTGTGGCAGTCATTCAGAGTTAGTGTCAAACTGTTTAGTCTTCCGTCTTGTTTCAAGTCACTGATCACTGATGTGTCAGTAGTCCTGGAAAGTTCATAAAAATCAGTAGGTTCATTGCTCTTGTCATTCCTACCCCAACCTTGGGAAGAAATTAATCCTTTATATTCCAATGTATGGCAATGCAAAAAATGAACCTAAAATTTCCATATAAGTAAGGTCGTCATTCTGTATATTCTGTAATAAGGCAAAGAGGAAAAAGATATCTATTCAGATATGATATGAGCTCTCATGCTCCATTAAACGCATGCTTCCTTGAGAATTTAAACTTCATCTGATGGTCGAAAATGTAGTTCATACGACTTAAGTCACACTTGAGAATAATTTTCAAGAGGGGAAATCTGAAAGCTTGGACCTAATAAGTGTCATTTGTGAAGAGGACTAAGAACTGAATGCATTCCATGCCTTGCAAAATCAGGACCTTAATCAATGTTTTATCTTTGCCATAAAATGTGGAAGCACTTGCTTGTATATGAAGCTAGTTAAGCCTAAATGGGTTTGACTTTATAAAATTAAATGTGTGTAGAAAAACATTATAGTAGACTAGTAGGCACATTTGGTTGTCACCAAGATAAATATCCGGTAATGACCTCATTAAAAAAGAAAAAAAATATTTCTGTGTTCACTGTAGTTTAATTTGTATCTAGAGTTTCATGCATGACATAGTTCAGCAGATGGAAGCCTGCAGGGTGGGGGAAAATTCAGTTTGACAAATTTTTCAACATAGATGCATCTCTTAATTTTAGTAAACTTCCAGAAAGGCACTTGCTTCCCAGATACTGAATAAGGATTCAACAATCTACTAAAGTCAACAGTGAGTAAAATTTTTTAGGAGTTATTGATGAGGTGGTACTTAATGTGCAGGCAACAACGTTTTTCTGATGTATACTTAAACTCGTAAATTTGAGCAATAGGGTGAAAAGTGCATTGTCCAGTTCCTTTGAAAACCCCAAGCCACATGTACCCCTGCTATGTGTTAGAAGTGAAATCCCAGCCGTCCCAGCTGACACCAGTGCCACTGCCCCAAGAGATCTGAAGAGCTCTGAGTCGATCAGATGAGGAGGGGTGTGGGGTTTGGAAAGCAGTCCTAATTACAGCAGGTTGAACTGAGTGCACTCCTCTCCTGCTCCAGCAGTTAAATACAAATCCCTGTGTTTCAGATCCAGGTGGGTGACTGTGCTTGGTGCTGCTGGTTGCTGGCTCAGCAGCCCCAAGCTGGCAGAGCATTTACTCTCCCAAGGATGCAGACGGCTCTGGGCCACTTTAGCACCTTGGAGGGGCTGGGGGACAGCAGCAGGGGTTACCTGCAGGAGCGTGGGACCAGGAGGGACACTCCAGGCAGTAATTTGCCCCTGGACCTGCTCAGCTGCAATGTGCAGCAGTGACCCCAGCAGAGAGGCTGTGATGGGATGTCATTTGTAGGCTGCTGTAAAAGGAGTGCACTGTTTGCAATTAGTTACTTATGTCCAGGTTTACGTGTATTGCTGGGAGTAGTTGAGTTGGTGAGCCTTTGTTTCTAGTTGCATTTATTTCTAGGTGCTGTTTGTTGCCTGAGAGTCCCAGGGAATTAATCCTTTTTAAAAATCCTCTCCTGGAAATGGAGAAGGAATAATGGAAATATTATATTGTAGGTGCTTTCAAGATAATTACACAACTTAATAAAATTTTTTTACCTTCATTAGTCTACAATTTTGTGTTATTTTTTGATGTTGCATGTTAACACCATGTGAGAAAACACCTTTTATTTCAGAGATTTTATACTGAAAAGTTAAATTATCTCCTTTCATGACTTCTGATGATGCTTTTTGGCATTGGTTAAAATGATACTGATTCTGAAGAACTGCAAAATGACCTTTGTGTTTCTTCTGGCTTGGGTCTCATCCAGTTTAATCTGTAGAGCTATTTAGTACTTATCATAAGCAGTGTTTGGCTTAATTTCTCTCATCTTCATGACATCAGCTTAAATATTTGAGATGAGAAATAGCTATTGGCATCCTTTTTGTTGAAGAGGTAAATCTTAATTGTGAAATAGTTACCCATCTCACTACAAAACTACTAAAGCCTAAATGTGAGAAAATGTATAGGGGAGAAAAAAATAATTTATTACTCTGAATATGACAGGATGGTGCTTAAAACAAGTTAGCAGTTTTTCTGGTTATTACTTGAAAATTCTCTTTACGCCGTCAGTGCATTACTCAGAAGTTAATTTATCTTGGAAATTCTAGATTGTCTTCAGCTGAGTTAGATTGCAAAAATCATGAGTGATCTTCCAAACTCCTTTTCCCCCTTCTTCTCCATCTAAATACTGCATATCATGTGATGAAGAATAGGTTATAAGATGCTATTTTTTAGATACTGTCCTTTTGCTTAGGACTGCTCTGCAGTTAAACGTAGTAAATCCATACTTTGTCATAAAATTCCATTTAAATTTCCAAAGGAAAACTGTCTTCTGTTAAACTAGAGCATGAACTTTACCAGTTACTTTGAGGTGGTTTATTTGATTCTCCAGAATATTTACTAGTGCCTGGAGACATTGATACATTGCTGGAAACCCCTGAAGGTAATGAGTCTGTGATGAGGTGATTCAGTGTTGTGTTGCTCATCTCAGGGAAAAGGCTCTCTTGGATACATGGTTTGACCACGGACTCTGTGCCTCTAGGGATGAGCACCAGGGTCTGAAAGCTCTCTTGAGGCACACAGGCAGCAGTGCTTTTCATTTAAGTATGGGGAGATCCACTAAACTGTTTCAGGGAAGATTTTTTTGTCTTTGCAGGGAGAAAGCAAACTCAGGAGAACCACTTCCTGATTAGCCATAGTAGGCTGCTTTCAAAGTGGGCGTGAGGAGAGTTACGAGGATGGGAAACAAACATTGCGTTTCACAGAAAATATTTCAGGTTCTTTTAGAACTCCTTCCTGCTCATTTCTTTAGAAATCTAAGACTGACTTATCTTATTGTGTGTGTATATTGGATGAATTTCTTCCAGGATGTGTTGGCTCATTTCCTTGAGTACTTCTAAATTTTCTGAATTTTTTTCAGTCACAACAGATAGCTCAAAAAGCTTTAAGGAAATGAGTCAACCTCCTGAAATAAATTGCTTACTGACTAGAGGATACTGTGTTTGACATCACAGACGCCCTTGATAGTTCTGTGGATACTAATTAAGAGATAGTCTCTGAAAATCTGTTATATCCAGGTTCCAAAAGGATTTGGGAGACAAATATCCCCAGTGAACACCTGAGCTTTCCTGTTAGGAATGTGGGGCATGCTTCTAGACTGAGGGGTATTAGTGTGACAGTGCAGATGGAGATGTGACAGGCAGGCTCTTTAATGAAAAATTAAGGATGTTGTTGAACTAAGTGTAAATAAATGGGAGTAACATAAAGGTTCTGAATTGAGGACTACGAAACTTTGGTAAAACAACACTGAAATCTGAAGGTTGTATAGGTGAAGTGCTTAGGTCCTTATTTTATTACTCACAGGCAGTTTGCATTCCAGTTCCAGGAGCCCTTGCTGCGAGTGTCCTGAGTGTCCTGCAGGTTCCCAAAGCAGGTGGGGTTTTTCTGTGAGGAAAGGCCCAGTGCCTGGCCATGTTTCCTTTGGGTTGCAGGAGTCCCAGCAGGGAGTTTCCTTGCTTGGGGCTTTGCTGAGTCACTGCGCTGGCAACTGACTGCAGTCTTATATAGTTAGATTAAAAATAAGTAAGAGGCACCATTTTAGTAACATATCTTATACAGTAGGTAGGCACAGGATTCAGGATTTTCTTTGCTTCCCAAGGATTACTCAGCAGCTCAGGGACAGAAATGAGAAAGCCAGCACCAAACACCATGATCTGGGATTTTCTGTCTGATGAGCCTAACTAAAAGTAAAACCAGATGGCCCTTAATATTTAAAAAGTTCGATGTCTGGATCTGGATCTGAACTTTGAACTCTGAGGCAGCAAGTAACAAGCCAGCTTGCCCTGCTTTGGTGCATCACACAGAAAGTCCCTGATGCAGGCTGTAAATACCACATCTCTAAACAGAGGTGAATGCATCTCCAGACAGGTGATGTGCACTGTCAGGGCGCTCGAGGGAAATCTGAATACATGCCCACCACCACAGAGAGAAGAAAGCCTGGAATATTCGCAAAGGAGTTGACCCTGTTGGTGTGTAAAGTGTCTCAAAACAGTGAGAGTTGAATAAAAGCAGGTATGAAATACAAATCCAACTGCAGTGGAAGGAGACAGAATCTGTCTCTGGTTTTGTGGTTGTTGTCAGTGACTGTTGCCTGTAATTTGCAGTCGTGAACAATTAACTTGCTGCATTTCTCTTGTTGGAGCCTAAGTGTTGGCCGTGGTAGTTTGGTACTGTGATCTGTAAGCTTTTTGATACAACCTTTAGGAGTGAAGTAGCAGTGTGTGCAGGCAAAAGGACAGAATAGTCATGGTTAATAAAACCAAACAAAAGCATTACATCAGTAGAAGCATCCCTGCTGAAGAATCTGAAGAAATTATTGATTGATTTGGCAGGAATACAGGAAGGAAAAACGATGCTTGACACAAGATTGACTTGCAGCTCCAGCTCGAGCAAAGGAGATGGTATATCCCAAATGTGATAGAGAAATCAGCAAAAATAGGTGGCTAAAGCCATCAGGACAAACTCCTGGCTCATTGTGACAAAATAAGTTTGGTGGTCTCAGCAAAGAACCAATAAAAAACTTGTGCATATCTGTCAAACAATCCCCAGACTGCAGTCCAAGGAAACCTGAATCAGGTCAGGGACAGTGCAAGAATGCAGGCACTGAGACAGCAGTGAACACATTCTATTTCCTCCATCTGTATACCTTGCAAAAATAGCATCTTTGAAAGTGTATGTGCAAATTTGGAATGTGCTGTGCTCCTGATCTATTTCTGGATTATCCTGGGTCTGCTTAAAGATTAATTCAGTGTATAAGCACGCTATACTGTTTGGTGGACAGGACTGAGAAAAACACGATGTGCTTCTGTGGAGTGAACTGGGTCAGACTTCAGTCATATGCTCATCCAAAGAACCTGTTCTGGTGACTACGGTGTTTCCCTAATTGTGCTGTTACATTCTGCAATGTCAGCATGTTAGTGCCAGATCCCCACATGGGACATCTGTGTTTGCAAGTAATCAGTGACACACAATATAAAATTAAGCAAAATGTAAGAAACTGTAAGCTGTAGAAACCACAGCTTGGCTGAAGATTATGCCCCAGGGACTTGGTTCACAAATATAAGAAAGGTTTACAGCTCACTGCACAAACCTATGGCTAGTTAGGTGGGATATAACCAACCTGAATGGATTTTTTTGTTTGCAGCTCTTTTATACTTTTAAACCCATAGATACCTTTTTTGTTATTTTTGTATATTGCTTTCCCACTTCTTGGATTTACGCTACCACACTGAGTAGTTCTGGCTGTGTTCACTGGAACAAAATATGTGTTTGGAAACACTTGTAGTATTTTACTTCAGGTGCAGCATTAGTAGGAAATGCTTAGTAAAGATGTTTGCTTTGTATAGGATTTTTGGGCTTCGTAATGAACTCAGATTCTTGGACCATTTATTCTTTTTGTTGGTCGCTTCTGCATTTGGGTTAAATTACAGAGACATTGAAGCATGACAAAAGGATATAGTCAAAATATAAACATTTTTCTGTGTTCCAAACCAGGAAGCTCCCTGACTTTCTAATAAATTCCCTAAGAAACCTATTACTGCCAAAGGACAATAGACTAGTTTGCATTCCTGCTTAAACAACTCATAATATTGAGGATAAACTTAAAAACAACAGCTGCTAAGGGAATATGAAATCCCACAAGATCCTTAAGAGATGTGTGCTGCAGAGACAGAATAGAATGTTTTTTGACAAGTTTCAGAAAGGAGAAGAATTTCTAAAAGGCAGTGAGTAATTGCTTGAAACTGGCAAAGAAAATTTTTTTTCCCTAAAAAAAAAGTATTTTTGGGAATGGACTTGAGCACTGAAAGTGAAATGCTGGCTGATATTGTTACTGTCAGAAGGTTGGAACAGGCTAAGAAGAATTTTGATCAGTGTCAGAAATGTAAGCAATAATCAAGTGCAGTTGAAAGTGAAGCTGAGGAATCAAAAGGCTGTCCTTTCTCTCCTTTCAGTGATGAGTCAGTTCTCTCCATCCAGTGTTGAATGATGCCACATTGCTGAAAATTCAGAGATATCTGTACCATCATAATATGTTCAGGGTTCAAAGCATCAACCATGAGAATGCAAAACTGAAACTAACCTCCTGGATTCCTAGATGTCAGCTGTTGTGTGTAGGAAAACACTTTTTTCTGTGAATCTGATCTGTTCTGTGGGTGTACTGCTTCTTGTTTTAGCCCTCATTCCTAGCAATAAATAGCACTTTCACACAATCACACACCAAAAAAAGAAATCAGTCTCAGTAAACACCAAGTAAAACAAGGGCTGATAATGC
This sequence comes from Setophaga petechia, assembly GCA_024362935.1. NCBI lineage: Eukaryota > Metazoa > Chordata > Aves > Passeriformes > Parulidae > Setophaga > Setophaga petechia. Next base: position 28,262,818 of record JANCRA010000005.1, read on the forward strand.
AAAAGTGATTGGGGGTTAAATGAGCTCCACAGGACTCTTGGGGAGTGTGTTTGGCACATACTTTGCTCTTCCTGGTTCATTCCAGGAAAGGAAAGAGATCTGTGGGGAAGGCTGAAGGTGGGACTTGGTATCAAAAGCAAAATGAGAATATCCAGCTACCTGGCCATACAAGCAGCTGGTGGATCACTGTGAGCAAAGGCTGGGTCAGCTTTTTGGGTGATGCTGGCTCTGTAATTCAAAAGGGTTTGTGCTCGGAGTTTAACACCCTTGCTAATGATCAATTAATTTTTTTTTTTATATGTCTTACAGAAAACTTTCAGTAATTCTGGTAGAAACTTTCACTGGCAAGAGCTGCGTGTTAGAACTGCTGGAGGGTGTGCATATGTGGGCAGTTAAACACTTAATTCGGATTTGTGTTACAGTCATTCTCCTTCATGGCCATGAGCAGAGCCAGCCATCTGGCAAGGGAGTGCCTCCTTCTCATCACACATCTGAGAGCTTCCCACAAATGAGATTTCAGCTCATTAGGATACTTTATGGCCTTGTGGGGATTTGAGAAGAAATACATACCTTTAATCTCTTGTACTTTCATCTGAGTTGCATGGTTTTGTTCTATTCTAGAAAAGAAATGTGTCTACTGAACTTGGCCTTTTGATTGCATATATACATTAAAGATTTTTTTTTCTGCAGATTATTCAGAAGTATTATAAATACCTAATGAATTATTTGGGCCTGCAGCTCTTTCATTGAAAGTTGTGATATGATTAGAGGGTTAGAAGTGTGACTCCTTGCTGAATGACACTGCTCTTGAGCTGATGGCTTCCTTTATTTTGATAGGTAAAGATGATGCAGTTACTTTCTGGGTGTAGCTGCTTATGATTGGTTGGTGTTTGTCTGTATCTCTGAAGCACCTGGAAGGTCTTGATGACCAAGATGTTGGATGCAGAGACACGACTGAGCTCATCCTTTGAGCTGTACCAATATTTTCTAGCATTTGTAAAATGTAAATATTTCTGCCAGTAATAGGTCTGTTAGAATATGAATGAGAAAAGAGCGTGTCAGGTGGATAATGCACCAGTGAATTCAGGTCAGTTCTTGTAGAAGATAATTGCAGAAATTGAGGGATTTGTGTCACTTGAGTAAGCTAGAATGAGGTTTTCAAATTATTGATGTGATGAGTAACTAGTTCTGGCTTTTCACCAATTTTGAGGATCATCTGTCAGGTGAGTTTTTTGAATTGATAAATTTATTAACCTAAAGGCCATGTAACCTAAATTATAGATGCTTACAATTTATCATCACCTCACTTTTAGGACTAGAGGATTAAAAAGGGTAAATAAGCATGATACTTGTCAAAAAGTGGTTGCAAAATTTATGTGAATTTATAAAGAATTCACGTGTCATTATTAAGTTGTAGGGCAGGGGAAACAGGATGGCTGCTAATAATTAGACATGGAATGGCTCCTGTGAATTAGGACAAGAAGTTTTGTAGGCTATTAGGTAAGTAGTAACAGGCTTGATACTTCCCTTAGCTACTTGTTAGGGAACCTGTCTTAACACTGGCTGGGTTTCAAATAATAGTTTACCATTGCTACTGTAAACTCTGCATAAAGCAGGGTACTTTCTTCTGCTGTATGAAAAGCTGGAGGAAAAAAGGAAAAGGGAACAGAAGGATGAACAAAAAAGGAAAGCAGGAAACTAGACAATGTTCTGTGCAAACCTACAGATCAATAACAGCAAGTATGCTTGTAATGAATTTTACTCTGTTTCATGGGTAGCCAACATGAGGCATTTTGCAAAAATGCTGCCTGGAAATAAAGGTGAGTACTCACTCTGAATGTTTCAGTAATAGACAGTTGCCAAGTACTTGTTTCCTATCTGATTTTAAAATTTCATTAATATAAACAGAACAAATGACACTTGGCAACAGTTTCAAAATACAGATTTAAAATAACATGCATATGTTTTTGAAATCTCTTCTAGCCTGTTGTGCTTTTCCTGTGCATTGCAGTGATATGTATAGTGTTTAAAGGGCAGATGTACATTTTATAATAATTCAAAATGGTGTTTAGTTTTTAGATTTGCAAACAACAAAAAAGTAAAAATAGAACACAGTCATCAACTCTATTTGAAGTCCTCTCAGTTATGGCAATTGTGTTTGCTGACAGTTCCACAAGAAAAGCCTCTTTTTGAGGTATAAGTCATTTACAGAAGATCTACATGCGGAATGAAGTGCACTTAAGGTTAGTTTATGAGCTAGTAATGGCTGTCAAATGAGCCCATATTTTACTGAAATTAAACCCAGAAGAGATCATTACATCATTCAGTACAATCTACTATGTATTAAGGCCATTCAGTGTTGTCCAAATTTCTCCTCTCCTGAATATTCCCACTCTCAGAAGATGAAAATGTGACTATTGCCAGAGAGCAGCAGCAGACTGAATGGGAATAATGTTCTGATTGCAGAGCAGGAATTGCTCCAAGTACGTGTTGAGGCTGAGAAGGAGGGAAGGGGGATGGCCATAACCATGTGGCCTTTCCTGAAGTGGTTTCCACTTTTTCCACTTGAGAAATATTTGACCAGATAAAAATGAACACCAGGCAAAACTGCTGGTTCCTCTGGGACCTTTCTGCACTGGGTGTCTGCGTACAGGACCAGATGTGTGCTGGTTAATAAATAAACCAGCATGAAGGCCACAGAATAAATGAACCCTTACTTTTTCTGCTGCCTGTAGGATTACATGTGCTGTGTCTAAAGACACCCACAGCACAGAAGGCCTCTCTGTAAGTGCAGCTGTGCTAGTAGCAAAATTGTGCTTTTGTTGGTAATGTTTATTTACCAACAGAATTTCCCAGGGGCGCAATAGGCTATGTAGACAAGAGCATGGCTTTGCTGGTATCACATCTTCCACTGCAGGAATACTTTGTTATATTTTCGAGTTTTTTCTGGCAAAGATTTGTGATGGAAATGTGGTCACAGATAAAAGTGCATGTCCTTTATCCTTGGAAGCTGCAATCCTCTTCTGCGTGCAGCTAAGCAAGCTCAGCAGCTCGTGTGCTGCCAGCAAACAAGTGCTTATCTGATGCCATATAAGGCTGTGGCTGAGGAGGAAAATGATGAAAAACATTCCACAATAAACTTAGACTGGCAGATTTAATATGGCACAGAAAAGGTTAGATACGGTTTTCGTTTTTTTTTTTCTTTTCTTTTTTAGTTTAGCTCTGACAGCATTTAACCCCACAATACCTTTAAATGTTAATTAGGAAAAAATGACTTGTGTTTCTAGATATTCTAAACAGTCTTGTCCCAGAATAACAGGATTTTAGGATATTGGTGCACACAGGGTTTGTTGTTGTGGAGTTTGGTTTTGAGTTTTTTGCCCTTGGACTTGCTACTGTTATAAGCAAGAAAAACACCTTTAGGATACAGGATTGTTGGAATGTCTGGATGTGTTTAGAGACAGGATATAACTGTGAGGAGCATACTGAGAAGGAATTATGGTTGTGAAGATGAGTTTATCTGAGTTTTAACAAGATGTGAGATGCAGTGAAGTGCTTAAAAAAAATGATGCTTCTGGAGAGAGACAGGCTTCTCTTTTCCTTAGTATATTGCTTGCATCTTTGCTGTCCTCATATCCTCTCATCTTTATAATGCAATAGCCTGCTAAGTGGTTGTAGTACCTTAGAATATCGGCATAGTCCAACTTTGGTAGCCATTGGTGGCCTAAATCTGAATTTCCAAACTGTTCCCTATCTGGTGGCCACTTTTTTTGCCAGTCTCCATCTTCTGCAGACATCACTTCCCCTGACCCATCAGCAGCTGAGATGATTGTGAGCTGACAGGAGAGGTGGTGCAGCTTTTGCCTCAGCTGTGGCTGCTTCTCTCAGGAAGAGGTTGAAACACCCCCCGTGCTATATTTCCCCCTACATACTGCTAGCTGGACTTCAAGAATTAAATGGCAGGTGATTTATTAGCATTTTGCAAAGATGTTGGAGTCTTATGCAATATCATTCAGCCTCTAATAGTCTTTGTGTCTAAGGGTGTGCAGTACCATGTGTCAGAGTTTTATTCAGTGTCATTCTCTAGCTTAATTTTTGCTCTAACATTCATGCCTTTCTTGTAGCCAGTCATTAGTAGTGTGGTGCAGGAACATCCAAGCATTGTGTCCCTGTGCTGTGCACAGGGATGTGGATTCCAGGAGGGCCAGGTCAGCTGGCAGGTGGCTCATGATGCTCAGGGCACTTGTGCTGTGGGTCTGGCTCATGTTTCAAACCTGAACTGTAGGTGGGAATGAAGTGCACGTCATTTATGAAGGAGGATTAGTAAGATTTTCAGGAAAGATGTTAAGCTTGAGGTCATTTCCTTCCTCTTGTTACACTTTTGAATTTCTGCCAGTAAGATGGGTGAAAGGGCTTATTTTTATCTTTGAATGCTTTGAATTTCAATGATGCCTTTACTTCGAATACAGAGAAGTGGAATTCCACTTTATTCCTGCCATTCTGCTGTCATATGTCTGAAGAAATGACTTCTATTTTTTTTCAGTATCTTTGTGTCTTGCATTCTAGTTAACTAATCCTTTGAGCTGCTGCTGTGCCCTGAAATACCACATTGTGTGAGGGCACATGGAGATGCTCTGATCCCCATGCTGAAGTGTTAGTGTACATAAAGAAGGAATTAAAATGTAGTGGTATAATTCTTGGAAAAGAATGAAATGACCAGTGTCAGAATATAGGCTGTGTATGAAAATGAGAGCAAGGATTTTCCCACTCTTGTTACATTTCAATAGCAAAAAGGTTTCATAGTTCAGTGTTTGGATGGGGTGTGTGGTATGGTGTCTGTGATCTGCTTCTGCAGCTGAAGTAGGAGCGAAGTGTTAGAGAAGTTGATGTTATTCTTGGCCATCCTGTCAGTCACAACTAGAAAAATTATTAAGGGCTCTTGCTGCATAAAGCAATAGAGTGCAATAAAAGTCAGCAACACATTAATGCATGTAGAGTCATGGGGGGCACACGAGGGAATGCAAGTGGAGTCGTTCTGCTTCTTGCCCACAGCTCAGGGGCAATCACTGGAGGTACATGAACCTTAAATTTGGTTGTGCAATAGGAAAAACTGCTGCTGTGCTGTGGGGAGCAAACACCTCTTTGTTTTCTGACTATGGGTCATGATTATAGATGATAAAGATTCTTCACTGCTACTCTAGCAGGACTGTGCCACCAAAAGACCAAAGTCTGTGTCCAGGGTGGAATTCAGAGTGTTGCCCAGCACCCTCTGGCAGTGCATGACTACCTTCAGGAAGAGCTGCAGCAGCTGCTTCTCTCGTGTGTGAGGCTGTAAGAGCATCTCTTGTACCTTTTTCTGCCTCTTTTCTGCTCTTGCTTTTCTCAGTTGAACACTTGTGTCGTGTATTTCTGTTCCTTTCCAAGTTTTATCCTACTACTGAGATAGTAGGATCTTGTAGCTGCTTAGGGAACTTTTAAACTGTCCAAGAATTTTGTCCTCAGCTTTTTTTGGGGTTGCTCTGTTGGGAGAGAGGAGAGAGGGAGAAATGTTTCCAGCCATTTAGTACGCAGCTGGGTGTTAAGATTTCTCTTACAGTTTTCCAGTTCTGGTGTTCTTTCACCGTCTGTCCTTTGAAGATACAATTCCTAGAGGTGCTCATGCAAGCACAAAGCAATACATTAGCTTTCATCTCTTCTTTAGCAAAGAATCCATCCTAATTTCTTTGACTGGAAGCATTTTTGAAAAATCTTCAAGCTGAGTAAGAACAGATACTCCTGTAAGAGGTGGAAAGGGTTTTTTACTGTTTTTGTTTTGGTTTTTTTTAATCTGAGTATTACTAGGAAAACCAAGATTTGCTTTGAGAGCCTGGACCTACAGCTCCATAAGTGTGCTATTTCTTGAAATGTGTGCTGTGAAAAATTTGATCTCAGGCTACAGACCAGATTGCAGATTCCTTTAGGAACTCTTTTTGTTCTTGAGGTGCTGGGACTGCTTTGGCACGGTTTGGGTCCTTGCCACTGGCTGAATGAGTTTCAGGTCAGCAGCAGTTGTTCCACCAGGAGGCCATTGAGGAGTTGGAGCATCTGGAGGAATAGAGGCTTGTCCAAGCCCCTGAGGTGGCATTTACCACCCTGAAAGAGGAGAGGTAGTAATGGAAGCTCTCTGCCACTGCTTGTCCTCCTGCCTAGGAGTGCCCTGTGCAGAGTTATCCTGGGATTAAGGCAGCTCCATGCCAGCCAGACGTCATGGAGCAGTCCCCTCTTCCCTGAAATAACTGGATTTGTGGGGAAGTCATGCGGGAGAGCAAAATACTGTGTAAACAAAAGCCAGCACTTCCAGCGAGCTCCCGCTGTGCTCGTTGCTGTGGCTGCCTTGCCGTCATTTCTAGGATTTCAGGATCCTCCTGTTTACATCAGCCCGCCCGTGCTGCGGGGCCGTGGCCATGCTGAGGAATCCTCCCATGGCCAAGGCAAGGAAGGAAGTGGAGGGAGGATGGGGCTTCGGCATCCTGTACCCTTGGGAGGGGAGTGGCCGCAAAGAGCGGAGCCTGAAGGACGTGATACCTTCTGTGCTTTAGCACGGGCTGCCCGAACCTAGAGGAGCCTTGGATAAAGGAGAGAAGGCAGACGATGGCGTGGAACTGCTCGGAACTGCCACAGAGCTGGAGAACATCCTTCTAAAAGCCTTTGCTTCAAGTGACAGGAGGAAGGGAGAGGACAGACGTGCCTCGTGGAGCTGAGATTATGCAGCAGTGCTAACACACAGCTAAAGCCTCCAAACTTGAGCTGCACGGGCTGGCTCCAGAAGGCAACTTCTGTAGAAAGCACTGGTTGTGATTGGGAACGAGGATGCTGTTTTCAATATCCGTCCTCTAAAATGTTACTGGTTTTTATTCTTCAGTTTGTTAATTGGGCTCTGATGGAGGAATGCAGTTTAGGATCCACAGACATCCTTTGGAGTGGCCAGGTAAGGCTAGAAGGTACAACTAAGTGTTCATCTTTGATTTCAGCAATGGTGCTGTCTTTCATGAGAAATATTTTGATACTGCCAGGTAACCTGTGTTCACAGGCTGAGATGGCAAATTCTGAAAATCAGAGAAACAAGCTCCAGCTTAGTGGCTTAATATTTGTTTATATGGCACTAACTGATACCTAGTGTATTTTAAATGGATTGACATAATGTGATTTATTATAGGGATTGCTTGCAGTAGAAACCCTGTAACCTGTTAATTTACTTATTGACTTTCTAGAAAAGGAGTGAGGCCTCAGGTGGTAAAATTTATCTTTTCCTTTGGATGTGTCCTGATATAGTTTCCGAGTGCTTTAGAGCATATTTTGGGTATAAGGAAGAAATATATTTAGTTCATGATATCAGTTAACACAGTGCTACTTCTTTATTGATCACCCATGGATTTTTATTTCTAGTGTTTCTAGAATTAAAATTGTTAGAGGTTACCAAAGTGAAAATATGGCACCAAAGTTAGCGTTGCAGACTTTCCCAGTCCTTTTCCCCAAATCCGCTGTACGTATTCTTTGGAATCTTCTAGTTAGTCTTACATTTTGGTGACAGTCTGTTTTACTTCTTGGAAGTCTGTTTTTTGTTTTACATTGGAAATGCCATCCTAGAGATCTCCTGAGGTTGGCTCAAAATCAAGTTCAGAAATATTCTCCGATGCAAATTAACCACAAACCTGTTACTTTTGAAGACTAAGTGAAATGATGGAGTAAAATAGGTAGGGGAGGGACCCTTCTTGGTTGGATGTTTCTGAGAGAAGCTGATGGCAGATCCACAGATCTCAGCCTTGGACAAAACTAGATGTAGCCTTGCTATTCTCCACCCTTCCAGCATTGCTGATCCTCACTGTAAGAGAAGACCTGCCTAGAAAAATAAATGAGAGTGATGCTTTAAAAGCTTGGTACCTATACTCCTCTTAATAACTGAATGGATTGCACACACCACCTTCAGTGCCAAAACTTTATTGACATCAGCCTAATATATGAAAGAAGTCAGCATTCTGACAATATGAACTTAATCAAAAATTTTAAATTGAAACTGAACAATACAAACACTTCAAAAGATTTTGTGTAAAGCATCTTCCAGAAAGGGATGAAAAATCAGAGACTGGGATGTAAATCCCAAAGGAGGATAAGAGAATTATCCAGGGATACAATGGTGTTACCAACGTGATTGATCTTTTCTGAGCTAAGCTGCATGGATTTTTCAAGAGCTGTGAGTTAGCCATATATGGTAGTAGAAGATGAAAATTGTTAAGTTGTATATAATTAAAGTTGACAACCAGAATCTATTAACATCACCTTTGCTCTGGTATGAGCATCTTTATAAATGTGTTAGAGTAAAGAGATCAGAATGCAGAAGTTTGAACCTCTTAGATTGCTATAGCGACGTTTGCTTATTGCACAGGAAAAAATTTAAATCAATGATATTTCCACACCAGGAATTTGTGACTTCTATAATGTTTTGGCATATTGAAGAATAAAAAGCATTTATGTTGATGGAAGCAACGCTTTAGTCACAAAACCTAACACTACTGTTGACAGAAACTGGGACCAGATGATGAGTGCTGGTTTGCCTGCTCTGTGCACTGGGACTGTGAGACTTGTTTCAGATAATTTATCACTAGCAGTTCCTCTTCATCTTTCTCATGAAAGATGGTTTATTTATCTGTGTGTTGCTTTCATCTATACAAGATGACTCTGTGAGGTGATGGGTTTCAGGTAGTTTATCCTTTTTTCCTAAGACAGAAATAATGAAAGATGTAAGACACAAAAAACAAAATGTGAACTCCTCAGAAGCCTCCCGACCCTGGATATCAGCCACTGGCTTAGCACGGCTTCCAACAACATCCTTGTGCAAAACTGGGAGTGGCAGATGATAAAACATGATTGTGCAGCCAGACAGGCTGCAGAAATGGGCAATCAGGAGTCACCCCTGACTTTGGGATGGGCTGGGGGCCGACTCTCTGCAAATCAGTTTTGCAGAAGAAGACCTGGAGGTCCTGGAGGACAAGTTGAGGAGGAACCAGCAGTGTGCCAGTGCAGCTTTTCTGAATGCCAGGCTTGGCTGATTGTTTAGTAGTTAAATAAAGAAAACGCTGTTACTCAGAATGTTTTTGCTTTACAGTGATTTCCAGGAGCATTACTCAGAGTGAAATTCCACACAATGATACATTTATTATTACCCCCTTTTTGTTGTAAAACATTATCTCATATACTCTGATTTGTACAGGGGTGCAGCTCTGAGAAGTTCTGTTCTGTAGTATATTTTGTCTAAGAATTACTGAATATAGAGAGAAAGTGTGCATCTTGAATTGTTTTATTTCTTTCAGAAGTGTAGCCTCACTGGACAAGATACTGATGCAGTAAGACAGTATTTTGTTGCATATTTTATGTTCTGGGAAGGGATATTTATATCTACTCTTTGGCCCAGATTCTGGAACAGCCGCCAGTTTCACAAACAGCCACAATTATGTGCTAAAAGGAGAATAGAACTGCTTAGAATTGAAGTTCCCTATGGAATATATATATATATATGGAGAGAGAGACTGTGTATGCATGTATGTTTGGGAGAAGAGAAAAAAATGAAGGAGTGATAATTCTGATATTGCTCTTTGTCCTCTTAAATGCTTCCCTTTTTTTGTGTCAATATTTTCATTATTATTGTATACTTTGATGTTTTCATGCCATGCATTTTTTTCCTTCAGTTTTTCTTTTTAAAATCCATGAACTGATGTTTGAAGTTATTTTTCCATATGCATTAGTAATGTTATTTTTCCCCTATGTGAATAGCATCATAAAAGTAGAAAAGACCCATCTGTTTCAGAAGAAAGTCAAAGCTGACCAAAATAAATTCTGTAACTTGAGTCGATTGCTGACAGGCAATGGTCTGTTACCATTTTCCATCCCTCTGTCTCCACCACCTTCTGTTGCAGTGGCAGCATGCCTGTGGGCAGAGTATCAATGATTTAGTCTTCATTGCTGCAAAGGAGTCCATTCCTTCATGAAAGGGCTGAATATCCAGGCACTTCTGTAAATGTGGAATTTTATTAAATAAAGTGAAAGAAAGTGTTCTGCCTTCTTGTAACTACCAGCTGGGAATTTAGACTCAGTTTGTGAAGGACCTTTTCTGAATCTTACTAATATCCATGTAAAAATTGCCATTGACTTTGCTTTGTGACTGGTTTGAAAAACAACAGTTTACTTGTGCCTTATTGTTGGAAATCTCACCAGTAAAGGTGTATTTCATTGCTTCAGGCTTTGTTCATTTGTTGAACAAGATAATAAAAAACCTCACGGTTCTAATATACCAAATATCCGTCCTTCTTCTTAGAATCATGAACAGGCTCTTCTCCAGTTGATTAAATACAGAAATTCAGAACTAGAGCATGTTAGGTGAGATGTTTACTGTCAGGAATGTGTCTTCATTTACCTAGATGAAGTGAGAATGCTGAATAGTTTAAAACTCTGTGTTTCAGCTTACTGGAATTTGTAAAGAATCTGCTCACTTTTGGGAGTGATATTTTGCATAACTAAGTTTATATGGTGACCAGAACAGTCACTAATGTAGTGTTGCTGGAAGTTAAGCTGTATCTCATGGCTTCCCAGTGTTCTGTGTGGAAGAAAATAGGGGGCCTTGGGATAGGAAGGCACAATAAAAAAAGTAAATGAATTCATCAACAGATTATTCTTTTGGTTAGTGTGTCATTGCAAACCACATAGAGATTTTTTTTATAAGGTCTGCGTGGTATTTTACAGGCTGTACATTCAGTGCTCTATTTCATACAGCTTTGGAAAAAAACCCCAAAAACCCATGGGTGAGATGCAGCTTTGACTACTCTGAAAGTTTTTTACTGTAATGAAGAATAAATACGTGCAGTTTAGGATTTTACTGCCTGTGTGCCTGACTTTCTGATGCATTCAGTTTGTGTCCTATCATGTTGATTCTGCAGGAGAAGTTAAGCCTGAGGGCATTACAAGCTTGAGGATCACAAGTGTTAGGAGAACCCTCCTGTCCCTTCTCCTTGTCATTGAGATAATTGTGAAATTCTCTTGGGCTTGTCATGATTATGAGGTGTTGAGATATCAGCTTTCTAGAAATTCTCAAAGTTATCCATGGCTGGAGGCTTTAAAATATCAGTATCTTGCCATGACCCCTTCTTGATTCTCCAGAGCTCCTCTAGGTTTTGGGCAGTGTGTAAGCTCTCTTGAGCAACCACAGAAGTCCAGTGTGTGGTAGTGTTCTGTATGTTGTTTGGTGGGATGAGATGTACAGACTGCACTCATCATAATTCATGTACACTGGATTAGCCATCAGAGTGAAAGGGAGGAAGAGAAGCTTTAGTGTGAATTCTGTAATCTTATGTGAGAGTTCCTACCAAAGTACAAAGGAAACTGCTTGAATGGATACGAGCTTCATGAACAAAGCCACAGGAGACTAGATTCTTAGTGAAGTCTTTTTAAATTTGTAGAATGCACTAAAATGTATAAAATAAAATATTTTTTTAAAAAGTAAGATTAAAAAATATGCAATACCACTGGAAAGAATTAGGAGGTTGTATTTGACATCATAGGTGTAGTTCTTGTCTAGTCTAGTTAACAAACAGCTGCTGAAATGCACTGGTAAAATGTCATAAGACATACTTCCAAAGAACTTCCTGTACAAAAGAGTTCAGTTGGATTTATGTCAGCTTTGTCCATGTCATCAGAACTAACCTTTTTGCCCTTTCAAACAGCTTTTTCCACTGTTTTTTTTATTCATTTGATGTTCTGGGTGTCTGAATACAGGCTGGAAGATGAAATGGCCCTAAGAGTTGTGTTTGTTAGGACAGAAATCTTAATTTGAGATGGAGTAAAACTGATATTGCTAAGCTGGTCTGCAGATACTATTTGCTTTGAATGTTTTCTCTGAATGTATTTTGCTGAATCTCTCCTTTCTAGCTCTGGCTTGCTGACAGTTCTGCACTTTGGGCCTCTAACTGGATACTCCTAGTCACAATTCTGCATTTCCTAGCTAGGGAATGAATGCTAGATTTTCACATCACAGAGCAGGACTGGTGTATAACATGGTGTGGTAACCCTGGGATGCAGTTTCAATCAACTATACACTCCCAATAGCCTCTCTGTTGGATTAGGAAAGTTTTGGAATTTAATACTGTACCTTGGCAGGTCACCTTTTACAGGAAGCCATATATTTACCTTGGCTGTGTGTCTGTCTGCTCACTCTGCATAAATTGATCTATCAAATGTACAAGAGAAGCTATTTATCTTTTGCCAGTTAATTTGATTTCTTTATTTTTTTAATTTAATACAGTAAATTTTTATATTTGGGCCTCTTGGAACAGAAAGCCAAGAAAACTTCTATTTTAAATACTGCTTGCTGAAATTATTTTTTGTCTTCCCTCCTTCAGATGAGAACTCTCCAGCCAATTTCTGGGATTCCAAGAATCGGGGAGTGACTGGCACGCAAAAAGGACAAATTGTGTGGCGAATTGAGCCTGGCCCTTACTTTATGGAATGTGAGTACCTGTTTATGCAGTGCATATTCCAAGGCAGGTCAACAGGGTGGCATTTGATAGCCATTTCATCAGTCCCTCTGATGAAGCAGGGGAATTGACTGTATTGCTCTTGGGGCAGCATTTTCCAGCGCGTCTGCTGGACGCCATAAAAACGGAGTTGAGCTTAGAGGTACATTTGGATTCTAGTGATGTTCTTAGACAGCACATTTCACTTCAGGGGAGAAAGGAGTCGCCTTGTGTGGTGTGATGTAGTATATACACATTGAAAGATGAAGTCTCTTCCCACAGAAGTTCCAAATTTCAGCTGGCCAAATACTAATAGTAAGTGTGTGAAGGAAAAGGTAGTAAGCTTATAGTGCTTGTTGATGTTTGTTAGTGGGAAGGTTGGATTTGACTCTAGGACGTGCCAATGTCCTGTTCAGTTGCATCAGAATTTCTCAGCTGAAGATTTGTTGAGCTGGAAAATCTGCTGGACAGTTTGGAAATACTGAGTCTTTATGTGACTGAAATAAAAAGCCTTCAGTTGAACTGTGTTGGTAGTCAAGCTTCAAATTGAAGAGCTACACCACTCCCTCAGATGAGCAGGATTTATAGGAAGCTGAGCTACTCTGCTGTGGGCTGGGTTTTTTTCTTTGTTGGTTTTTTTTTTGCTTTTTGATGAAGCTATGCTATCCTACCATATGAAGCATATGATCCTAAAGAAACGGAGGTTCTAATCGTAGGATGTTGTATCAGAGCTTGCTGGAAACTCTGATGTGCCAAGCATCAAAGTGGCAATCAGTCCCAGAAGAGCTCTGAGTTGCTCTACCACCTGTTTAGCCTCACAGTAATGAATCCTCTTTCATAAGTTAAAAAAAAAAAAAAATACTCCCACTCCTTACTTCACTGCAGTGAAGTAAAACACTGCAGTGCTGCTTACTGTAGGTCTTGGAAGAAATTTTTATTCTAATTAACTGATAGAACAGTAATACATGTATTTTAAGAGGTGTTGTATACCCTCTACTGAAAATAAATATTAAAGCTTCCTATTTCTAGAGCTCATCATTGAATCTTGCCAAGTTGCCCTATGTGTTACACAGCATACTTTAAAAAAAAAAAAAAAAAGAAAGAAAAAGGGCCTGAATAGGATAAAATTAAATTCCATTTTAGGAGTTCATTACATTACAATGATTGAACTGAAGAGAATGCTCAAGAAAATAATAAAGCTAATTAACATCCCTGGTGCCAAAGACACTGGTATATTAAGGCAGATTAAAATGTCTGTTGGTAAAGTTCATTGCCTCATCTTTCTTGTACATGAACTCCTTCAGGGATGTTTGTATCTTTTAGCTGGTTATGTGTTGCTCCGTAGTGTATTGAGGTGAGGCTCTTGAATAATATTTCCATTTCATGTGAGTACCCCAAACTAATTCTTCCAGTACTACTAGTTTAATCAGCTGCAGCTGACTTTGCAGTTTGCAACTAACTGCACATCACAGTCAGCTGATAGGAAGTGCAAGATGTGGGTTCTTCAGTCATGGTGAGCTTCACTAAGTAACACCTCTGCTGCCATACAATGAACAAGAGACAAGCAATTGTGCAGCAGCTGAGAACTGTAAAAGGGAGTGTTTATGAGCATATGTTGCTATAGCACATGGTATGGTACATAAATATGTCACCAGTGACACTGGTGTTTCTAGTGAGAGGTCAAAAACTGCACTGAAACACTTTACCGAATTTCTGATTCCACTTTTTAAATGAGAGGTCTGTGACCATGTTTGCTCAGCAAGGTTTTTCCTTGTAACTTAAAGGTGGTGAAGCAACACTGATGCAACTACAGGCAGCTGCTCTTTTCCATTTGTTTTCTGTTCCTCAGCTCAGTAAGTCCCAGCAGGGGCACACGCAGCAGGTGGCTGTGCCCTCCAGGTACAACTACGCTGTCACCGTGGGGCAGCGCCAGGCCAGGGGTGGGAGGAGCTGTGCTGGGGGGTTCTTACCATGCCCTGCAGACCTGGCACTGCCCAGCCTGTGCCAAACTTAGCTCTCCTGGTAACCTCCTTCTTCTGTTGTGGTGCAGATATGATTTGTCTCTCAGTCTAGCACTGCATGTGATGCCCCTGTCACAGCAAGAGGGAGAGATAAATGAGGGGTCTAACATTTCCAGTAAACATGTGCCAGATTATTAAATTTAAGGTATTTCTGATGCTTTAGTCCACCATTGTTTTCCACATTTGGGAAAGAGCTCTCCAATTGTATATTTCTTATGCTTAGAAATGTGTTTGCTGTGAGGTAGAATATATGAGATACAGGTCATGGTACATGGGGTTTATCATATTTGCTCCTCACAGTAATGACATTCAGCAGACTGTTAGCAGCATCCCTGAATGTTTGAAGCAGCATATCCAAAAGGGGGGCAGCGTCTGGGGGACCAGCATGAACCAAATGTGTAAGTGGATCAATCTAAACTCACTTGGAGACTAGCATAGGAATACTTGTTGCATCCAATCTGCTCTCAGCTGGAACCAGTATTTGACCTGCTCAAGTGTGGTTTTTATTGGAAGGTTTCAAGGACAAACATGTTGTGGATGCTGTAGGTAACTTATTCTAGTGCTGCAGTATTGTTCCAGCTAAAAAGATTTCTGTGACATCCAATAAGTGTGGCTATAGCTTAAATTTGGGGCCATTGCCCCTTTTAAAATCTCTGATAGAACTGGAAAGAGTAGAGATAGTAACATTTGTCTTGCCTTTAACTCCTCTTCACCAGACTAAACAGGGCCAGCTCCTTTAACCTCTTCCCATGTCACATTTTTTGCATCCCAATCACTTTTGTTGCCCTCTGCTTTTCACTCTCCATTTTCTCTTTGCTCTTGAACCAAGGGACTCAAAACTAGACACAGTATTCCTCACCAGTACCAAGTAGACGGGAACAGTATTTAATTGCCACCTATATAGACCTATATAGTGTGATACCTACATGGTTGCAGGTTCCCTGTTCTATACTGTGATACCTACATGATTGCAGGTTCCTGCTGTATACTGTGATACCTCCATGATTGCAGGTTCCTGCTCTGCCTCTACTCAAGGAGTGGAAGGGAATGTTTTCTGCAAGCCTGAGAAGCATTGAACCTGCTCTGGCAATGAGAACTGATGATGCTCATTAACAGAGTTATGCTAAGTAACTACGATAATCCTTTAGGATTTACACTCAGAAGTGGCCTAAAGTTGTCATGTTTTTTTGGGAAGAAAGGGAATGTTAAGTCACTAATGTTGGATAATGAGTTGTGTTCAGTCAGCATGCACTTAAACCAAAGGCTCTGGATGTGGGTTTTCCCTGGCAGTGTCACAGCCTAGGGACATTATGTATCTGTTCACCAGTGATATCTCTGGAGGGTGAAGTACAGAGAATTATAGCATTGCTAATGAGCCATATGCAAACAAATCTCATGCAGAAGGAGTATTTCCATTTTAATTGCATTAATGTTAGTCAGTGGGAGTCAGCTGGGTTAGGCCATGGACTCCTGCAAAAAGATTTGTATCTTTTAAGAAAAACATTTTATGCCTCAGTTTGGGAATCTGTTTTTCCATGAGCGTAATTATAAACTTATTTATAGTTTCACCAAGGTCTCTCAAATTTATGCTTATGTTTAAAGGTAGACTTGGATAAACATTTTTCTGAATTTCACATTGCTCTGTGTCTGTAGTCTTGTAGCTCAGTATTAAGATCACTAAATTTATTCATCTTAAAAATCCCTCCCTGGGGATTCAATATCTCCTATTTTTCCAAGAAACTAACATGTAAAGGCATGGTTTGCAATCTGCTCTATTCAGATCAAGCAACCTGCTGAAAGAAGGGAGGGGAGAGTTTCCTCTTCATACTGAAAACAGATGTTAATTCCCCTCAAAGCATCCAAAATTAGCAAAACAAGGATGATCAAAGAAAACTCTATTTGTCTCGGACAAAAATCAACACAAAAGTTCTGTAGGCTCTGCCCTGGAAGGGAGAATCAAAGCAATCAACAGTGAAATAAAGAGAAATGAACTTAATGTATTCCAGAAAAACAAGCAGCCTTTGAGGGGAGTGGCTGAGGAAGGGGAGGGAGGAAATATTTATGCAGAGGAGAAGGAAAATATTTGCAAAATCCCAAGTCCAGCTCACCATCACAAACAGCCAGTGTCCTTAAGATGTCACCTTGAGACAGTGTGAGTGGCTCTGAACTGCAGAGCCAACCGGTACAGAGGCAGGTGTTTGTTCCTCTTGCTTTTCCCTGGGGAAGGAGCAAAAGTGCTTTGTAGGCATGAAAGGGAGCTCAGTCATTTTAGACATTCAAGAAGGTGAGTTTGAGGATCAATATGCCTGATATGCTGTTTCCTCACATAGCAGAGGTGGCTTTCAAACATCCTGCTCTGAGACTTGCTAAAATGTGAGCGAAGGAAAACAATGACTCACTCACTGGATGGCTCTGTCAGGTTTTTTTTTGTGTGTAAACTACAGAAGGATTGCTAAACCCAGCTCTACAATTTTCATCCTCCTGTAAAAGGAAGCAAGTTCAAGGATTATTATTCTAAACAGGTGGCAGTAGTGGGAAAGTGCAACACAGCTTAATGCTTTTGTGTATAGTATGGTCGTCTGGTATTTAGCATGGCATCAGACTGTTCAGGTTTCTAAGTACATTGGGCCTTTATTCTGCAAGAGAGGTTTCAGTTGCCCCAGAAATGATTTCAGATGGCAGGTGTTTCTCTGGGTATAGCAGTCTGTGAGCCTTGGATGGAAGCACAATACCCTCTGGGGCATTGTGCTGGAAACAGAGTGGATGGTGATGGTATTCCATATGGAGAAGAGAGGTAACAGAAAGATGGAGTAAAATGATCCATAGGAAGGCTGGTGATGGAAAAAACATGTGAGAAGAAGCCTGAGATTTATTTGGGATAGCTGCTATCAGCTGCTGCTCATTCATAATCTGCAGCTTCCAAGTCAGGTTTCTGCAGTACAGAGAAGGACAGGTCATGATGGAGGTGCCACGGCAGGGAGATCAGCAAAGGACAGTCACTGCCATGCAGCAGGTAACTGGTGCTTATGCACTTGCATGTGCAGTGTGCCCAGAAGTGAAAAGCTGTACATATTCCAGTGGGTAAAGCAGGGTGTGGTTACAGTTCAGCACTAGGGATGGCCATGTGCTTGCTCTTTATTCTCTGCCATGATCCTGCCTGGTTTATTAGCATGGGTTTAGGTTGAGAACCTGCTTTGAGATTGTATTGGCCTTGTATTTATAAGTTGTAGTTTTGGTCCCGTGAGTGTTAATTTGTGTCCACAAGAAGCACCTTCACCTACTTTACCTACCTTTGTTGTTATTTATACATTTGATGTCATAGTCATTATGTCAGTAGAATAGAAATACATTGATTTGCATATATTTTCTTTAGCAGTGCTATGGCTTTATGCTGTGAGCAATAATCCACAGTGGCAGCTGTTGGGATTCATCCAGAGAGTGCCAGTCTTGTCACATCAATCATTTCCAAATCCCCCCTGGGATGTTTGTGGTTAAATTACTTCTGGTGCCACACTGTGATACCTGGATGCAGTGACTGCACAGATGCAGGGTCTTCTGAACTAAGATCTCGTTTGTGGCATAGAATCACAGAATAGTTTGAGTTGGAAGGGACCTTCAAAGGTCTCTAGTCCAGCCCCCCTGCAATGAGCAGGGGCATCATCAATAGGTCAGGTTGCTCAGATCCCTATCCAACCTGATCTTGAGTGCCTCCAGGGACTGGGCACCTACCACCTGTCAGCATTTCAGCACCCTCACTGTGCTGAACATAAGTTTCATCCTTATGTCTAGTCTGAGTATATTTTAGTTTAAAACCATTATCCACTGTCCCTGGTAAAAAATCTGTCCCCATCTTTCTGATAAACTCCCTTCAAGTACTGAAAGGCTGCAGTGAGTTCTCTTCAGAGCTTTTTCTTCTCCAGGCTGAGCAAACCCAACTCTCCCAGCCTGTCTTCATAGGAAAGGTTCTCCATTCTTCTAATCTCGTGATGGCCTCCTGTGGAATCACTCCCCTCCTGTGCTGGCCCCAGAGCTGATGCAGGGTTCCAGGTGGGATCTCAGAGAGGAGCAGAGGGGCAGAATCCCCTGCCTTGCCCTGCTGCCCTCGGGGCTTTGGATGCAGCCCAGGCCACGTTTGGCTTTTTGGGCTGGGAGTGCCCATGGCTGGGTCATGTCCAGCCTCCCCTCCACCAGCTCCCCCCAAGTCCTTCTCAGCAGGGCAGCTCTTGATCTGTTCATCCCCCATGAGTAAGAACATGAGTACACTAAGACATGGTAATATATGTGTTTGCATTACACTGGTACCATGTTAAAAGTGAGGTTTTATGTGGAGTTCTTGGCATTCAGTTCCTATTTCCATGAAATTAAAACTTTTGCAAAAATAGTGTATTAGGACTGAAATACCTTACTTTATAGCTAGAAAAGCAGACTCCCAGCTCTCTTTTTTTGTTAAAAGCTGATAGATATCGAAGGAAAAAAATACCAGTTTAATAATTGAACTTCATGTACTTTTATCTTTTAAGGGCTGCTTGTAACTAGAAGTATGAACAGAGTTTATTTTTTGTAATGGTTTTGGCCATAATGGTCAATGTTAATGAATGTTCCATGAATGTAGTTCATTACTTGTGTCCAATCTTTATATTTTTACCATTCAGAATTTTACCAGTTAAATTCTGTAAAGGTCATGGTTTTCTCACATGGAATTGTTCTGAGCCTGGAACATTCATCTGTGCAGTGCCCTGCAACCAGTGCCCTTTCAGTGGTCTGTCTGGGGACTCATGGTTATTGTCCCTACTCTATTTATAGACGTATTCACTCAGTTAGAAATACTTCTATTATTCTTCTGCTGGTTTTTTATGTTGTCTCTTAACAGCTATTTTTGAGTATCAAAAATAACTGAAACAGGATCAAGTCTTGTACTTTCTACATTTGTGGCAGGCTTTGTTGACTTCCTTATGCACATAATACCCCAGTGTTTTGTTTTAAAGGTTAGACTATAGCTAAATATTTTGCCAAACTGGAGCATAATAGTCAGTATTCTTGACTATTATTAAATAAGAATCTCTGATGACAGCAAAGTGAGTGGGGCTGGTAGGGATAGGGATGCTCTGTTACCTGAACAAGCATTTGTCCACATTCTCTTTGAAGCAGGTTAGATGGAAAGACCACTGGGACATAAGCATTTTCTGTTATTGATCCTACTTTAGCTAAAAAGCTTTCTGTAAGTCACTTTGTAGGTGGTCTGCCTAATGTTCCTGTAAAATAAAGTCTGTGATACACCTGCTGAGAGAGATGGCAAGTACCTGAGAGCTGCCAGCTTTGGCCCTTGCATTCTTCTGCTTGTTTGCTGCTGTCCAGTAGGAAGTAATCAAAAATGCACATGCTGAAAGTGATGCAGAGAAGAGAATGCTAAATATCCAAACAGAAATGTTGAGTTCACTGAACTGTCACACTGCAGGAAAGTTCAACAGGCAGGACATGCATAGCACTGCTAAATTTCTGCAGTTGTCTGTCAGGTTCAGATGGGAAAAAGTAAGATTTAAATCTGTAGCTTTTTCATGGATTGCATCTCCCTTTATAGCTTTGTAAAGCATGAATGTGAGTGACTTCATTTGTTCTAGTTTTCTTAAATAAGTTTTGCAGAACATGCTCTCATATTTTTCCAATGAGTTACTGTTCTGTCAGCTTTTCCCTCAGTGACTGTTGGAGGACATATGTTTCTGTCTGCAGAGAGCTGTGGATTCAGCCCAAGTCCCTTCTGGGCACTCAGCTGCAGTGGCCAGGAAGTTTCAGCTGCTGTGCAGGTTCCATGCAGTGAAACAGGAGCACTGTTTTGCTCTAGAGACTGTTGTAACCCAACTTAGATTTGACTTCTTTTTGGAGATGTATCTGCTTATCCCTTCTCAGTGGAGATGGTTCCACCTCTAATACAGGTGTTTTGTGTGACTAGGGTCTGTCTGGAGCAAGCTGTTCTTACAGCAAACGCACTTGCTTTCCTGCTTTATCTGTCTCCTGGAAAGAATGCATTCTCCAAGGACTATGCTCATGTATTTATGTATTCTTAGCATCTTTCTTTACTGAAACATTCTTTGGATGAGCTAAGGTAAAGTATTAAAGGCAGTAAAAAAGTAGTTAGTGAGGAACTTTGGGGAATTAGTGATGTTTTAAAATCAAGCTGTTATTTAGTGTAAGCTGATCCCTTTATTATTGAAGAGGCAAAAGTATATGGTCCAAAGAGGTAACAGCACTATAATTTCATGCAGGTGTTCTTTTGAAATTCAGATGTCAATGTTTGAGTCCCAGATACCTTTACTGATTCCAACTGATTTGTGTAATGGAGCTATAAGACTATGGTTATGACATAGTAACAGCTATTAGCTTTAAAAGAAGGGGAATATGGTTTCACTGAGTTTTCTGATTAATTAACATTTATATCACTTTTTATATGGCCATGTGATAGCTTTGAAAGAATCATAGATCTCCCCAATTTCATTTTTGGCTTATTTTTAATTATTGTGGTCTGTGGTCTGCAGGAATGTCAATTATAAAAGGGCATGTGTAGTATCAAAAGTACATTAATTTTCCCATGAATGAAAATTCTTTTTTGTTCTGCAACATCTTATTTTCTTCAATGATACAGCAAATGATCCTGTGGTCAGGTACAGATGTATCTCCTTTGCTGGATTTACTGCTCTTAATGTTTTCATTAGGGATCCCATGCAAAGCATTCTCATTAACCAGTTGAGGAAGAATTAGTTGGAAAGAAAAAAGAGAAATGCCAGTTTCCCCCTGAAGGCAACACATACAATAAAGGTGGCAGGAGAAATGAAAGAAACTGGGAAAACTGTAGGGGACACATGCTAAAGTGCATTTAGAGTATGGAATAGTTCAGAGGAAACCTGTGTGTTAATATGGTATTGAACTAATTTCTCAAAATACTGAAGTCCTGTTTGCAGGTAATTGAAATTACTGCTGCTGAAGAAGTCTGTGTGTTTATGGGACCTTAGAACCCATCTCAGCACATCCCCTGTAACTATCAGAACAGCCACAGATACTTATTTTCAATAGCTTTAGAGGTCAGGAATCCATCAGTCATCAAGAAAAACCTCTTCTAATCAAGATTTTTTTTCTGATAGCACCACACAAGACATGTCAAAAAGCTACATCCTCAGCTGCTTAGAACTTACAGGGTTCCTCTGAGATCTCCTGTTAACATTAACTGCAGTTTCCAGCGTTATTTGCCAAGAAAAAAACCACTTGGGTGTCTCTTACCCTATGAAGTGTTTGTATTGTTGCTGTGTGTAAGATCCAGTCTTGCAAATCCATGCTCATTTTGCCAACATCTGCATGCATACGGTGGGTAGCCCATTTTTCAGTTTTGTGCTGAATTTCAGGCACAGCTTCTCTTGTATTAAGCCCACTGACACAATGCTAACAGCTGATCTGCCATTTCTCTAAATGCATGTGTGAATGCAGTGCTGTATAAAGCCCAAACTGAATCAGTGCTCCTTCTGCTGGCGAGTGGGAGAGGAAGTTTCATTGTCATGTTTTTAAGTGCTCTGCTTTTTCTAATTATTTCTAGCAATAAGTCCTGAAGTTTGGTATTTTGTTTGTTAGATTGCATTTTTTTAAAATTTAGTGTACCTGAAAGGGAATGTCAGATCCATTTCTTGAATCAAACTTTTTCTATCACCAGCCATAGACAGGTATTGAAAAGTACTGTATGCTTGAGAGAAAGAAATATGAGGATGCAAAACTTGTAGTATTGCATTTCAGCCTTTAGATAAATGTACCTGTCAGTGTAGTGAGAGTATTTGTCCCCCATCACATTATGGATTGTCTGTGGATAGAACCAGCAGCTGGTAACCTTTCTGTTGCTAGATTTTGTTTGAAAGTGATGAATTGACAGAAGATAGTGACAACAGACTGGATAAACAGTAGCTCCAGAAACTCGCTGAAAATTAAGCTTAGGTTGCAATAAAAGTAAACAATGCAATAAAAGAAGGCAATATAGCTGGAAATTGGAAGTCTTGGTTGGAATACTACATTGTGCTAACCATGCTCTCATGTAGCCATAATATGTTCTCAGTGTTAGTAAGAGATGCTCAGACTTGAGTTCTTGTTACTTAATATGTGCATTTTACAATGTGGAGAGTCCAGACTTGGTATAAATCCTCCCAAATTTTGCAAGTGCTGAACCTCTGATTTTATGTGAGCTAGAAATTCTTGTGTGTCCTGGGTATAAGCACTGTTTGTAGGTGATTAGAAATCCTGTCTGCATTTTGAATTTTGCTGTAAAGCTTGTGGTAAATAGAGCATGTTTTGTTTGTGTGAACTCATCTGTGAGGAGGAGGAAGTGGGCTCAGCAGCTTCTCCACCTCCTGATTCCCTGGAGGCACTGTCAGCCAGACACTTTCCTTTGAAGAGTTGTTCTGAGGTGTCTCCTCTTTGTTCTGGGAGGAAGATAGTAAATAAATGTTGATATGTAACTGCAGCAAATTTAAATAATCCTTTTTGGCTGAGCAGGCTTGCAGGGTGGGTTTCTGAGTAGGGATAAGTGGGTACCTCAACCCTCAAGGAATCAGGCCATATATGTCTCAAAATCTTAAACCAAACTCTGGGGTTTTGTACTTCAGGACTACTGACATATTGTTAAGCCAAGCAGAGGAATTGAAGTGCCAAGACTTTCATACACATCCTGTGTCTGAGCTGGCTGCTGTAATTCCTGCCTGCCTGTGGCCATTGCTGTCTGCCTGTGGCCATCTCTGTACCCAGAGGTAAAACTCTCACCAGCCTTACACAGAAGAGTTATCCCAATGGAGAAGGAAAACAGACATTGTTCCAGATAGGGAAAATCCCACAGGATCAAGGGCAGCCATAATTATAGCTGTTCTGCTTGGTTGGAAGAATGCAGAGGAACTGCAGGGGAGGTCAGGCTTCAGTTAAACATAATACTCTTTTGTTAGCAGCAAATGCAGTTTAGCAAACAAAACTTTAATCAGTGGGACCAGAAACATGGTTCAAGATTTACCTTTCCTGTGTTCTGATATATAAAGTGATTCCAGCTTCCTTCACATATGTGTCACGTTCTTCCAAAGTCCTACAAAATCATCCTAGTGGCAAATGTCTTACATGCCTTTTTCAGGGCTGATGATATAGTAGCAGAAATGCAAGTTGCAGAATTAGGTAAGTTATAATTTTTGTAAGTAACAGAATGACCCAACACACAACAAGGATATAACCCAGCAGCTCTATTTTTAATTTCCTGTTAGAGTATTTCTGAAGATAGGTCACTGAATGCTGGAGCCTTTTGCTGTGTCTCTTTTGCCTAGGGTCAGTCATGAAGTGTTTAATGTGGTTTTTGTTTTCTTTTCAGCTGAAATAAAGATCTGTTTTAAATACTACCATGGTGTTAGTGGAGCCCTCAGAGCTACTACTCCATGTATCACTGTGAAAAACCCTGCTGTGATGGTGAGTTTAGCCTCTTTGTTCATTGTATTTGTGGATGATTTATTGATAGGTTTTATAAAATGATAGTACTAATGACAGTATTAACTGTCAGACCAACCTATCAATGTCTCCTATATTTGCTATTGACAGCAATTATTTTAAAAAAAATGTGCTGCCTTACAAAACTATAAAAACTAGAAAGTGATTTTCATGGTTTTGTATTGCTCATAATAAAAGAACAGTAGAAAGTCACTGGGCTTAACTGAACTCTTTTAATGCTAAGAATTTGACTTTGCTTGCATTCAGTTTTTTGCTACTTACTGTTTTCTGTAATTTAACACAGTAATAGAAATTTTTTCTACTGATTATATGAATGAAACCATGTCCAGAGTCTCTGTTTCTTCCTATTTCTTAAATATTTCCTAATATTCAGTATGAAACTGTTGCAGAGATGGCAATTGTTAGTATGAATTAAACTGAACAAAACTTTGCTCTTGCAAAACGTACTGACTTCTTTGAGTGTTCATATACCATTGAAACTTAGTAATTCCCTGATTATCAAGAAGTATTATCTTACTGCACTTGTGTTATGAGACTTGTTTAAGATTTAGAGGAGTTTTTTTAGTTGTTTACATAGCAGTGGATTAGTTGTTAAGCAGTGGCAGAAAAAGCTTCCAAACTTGTACCATGGTGCTTTTGCTGCAAGTCATTTATCTAACAGGTTAGTTCTGCAGCTGAGCTTCAGCAAGTTTCACAGTGCATTTGATTTGTTGATGTTAACTGCCAAATATTTAAGATCACAACTGTCAGGGTGGTGTCCTGACAACTGCAGTGTTGAGGATGCAGTAAAGCAGAAATTACTCCAACAGCATAGCATTTATTCTGAACTTGTGCTTTTGCAGTGTTGTGTACACAACATGCTATGGTTATCTGACACTGAATGTGCTCTACTGGACTTTGTATCTCAATATACCAAATGTGTGTGGGTTTTCTCTTAGAATTACAAACCTGGCTGGTAGCATCATTTAATTGTCAGATCTCACGATGAGTAACGGTTTCACAGATGCATAAACTCGATACTTTACTGGAGAAAATGTGTCATAGTTAATGAGCCTGCCAGCTACTGTCTTTAATCAATTTATAAACTAAAGACAGGTAGTCTGATTTTGAACAGAGGAAAAAAATGCATCTCAGAATAACCCTTATAATGGGCTGAGTGCTGCACTAGATCATTACTGAGAAGCAGAGTGATTATACTGAGTGGAGAAACCACTTGAACTTTTGTATTTTCTTCACCTTATCATGTTATCCACCAGCAGTTTTGAGATTCATTGAACAAAAGGACATCTGAACATCTCTCATCTAACTATGCATTTAATGACTTGGTAGTTACCTGGAGGGCTGTCTTTGAGAGTCATGGTAAATCTTGAAGGCTTATGCCAGCTTTTGCTGTTTAAATTTCTTTCCTTTGAAAGGTAATGCAGGGTCCTGGCTATTGTACAGAATTCACACACCTGCTAGAAGGGTAATTTTATATAAACATTTTTATTTTCGTTAACAGTGCAGACTTCCAGAAATAGAGAGCTGTTACTTTTCCTGATGAGAATGTTGTATGACAGTTCAGATGATACTTCCTAAAGTCATACTGGGTTAGTTATGTGTAAGGTCCTGGCTATTGTACAGAATTCACACACCTGCTAGAAGGGGTAATTTTATATAAACATTTTTGTTTGCATTAACAGTGCAGACTTCCAGAAATAGAGAGCTGTTACTTTTTCTGATGAGAATGTTGTATGGCAGTTCAGATGATACTTCCTAAAACTGTCATACTGGGTTAGTTATGTGTAAGTAAACCTGTTGTTAAACATTAAAACTTCACTACATTTCCATGGTTTTGGTGTTGAGCTTAAGCACTGTGGAGTAGAGATCACTGGGTTCTCTTGGTACTGGTTCTGTCTTTTCTTAGAGAAATGCTGTTTGAGGAAGTGGTAGGAGTCATGGTGTGCTCACTCCCCTTTTTTATGGTACAATAAATTCCTTGCTTACTGGATTTTTTCATACTGATGGTGTATCACACCAGGTATTTAATTCCATCATATTTTTGGATAAGCAGCTAACATTCTATTGTGTTACTTTGGCTCAGGGGAAATGGAAGGCCTGATGGAGCATTTGGAAACACTGCTACACCAGATGACATGAGCTTTGTGCTGCAAAACTCTGTGTGTGCTGGGATGAAATTTTTCACTTGGGGCAGAAGAATTGAAACTGCTGTTTAGATCATAATGGAGCAGGAAGAGGTTGTATAGAAAAGTCATGGAAGTGCTAGGGAACATTGTCACCATTCATGTTACCATAGCTGAATTGTCAGCAAATTCTCTTTTCTATAACGTGAAGTTAGCAATAAAAATTATATTATTTGAATGGAGTCCAACTTGTAGCAGAAAAACAGGTATAGAATGGGAAAGGCCTTTTTGTTGATGAGTTTTTAACATTTTTACGAGGAAAACAGTGTGTGGTGAAATAAGCCCAAAAGAGGAAACTGGAATACAGAGCATTCCTGTGGCATTGCCTGGACAGCATTGCTATCACAGTGGGATCACTCTCGCTGCTTCCATGGTATCTGTCTGTAGACAAGGGGACACTGATCCAGCTGGAATTAACCCATTGCTTTTGATGCCTTCATAATTTTACTACCACCTGTTACTACTTAGGCATCCATATAAAATCTGGCATAATAATGTCATGCTGGGTGGAAAAGGGATAGTTCTGAGCCCTCTGATGAGACTTGTCTTGCCCTGCGAGGTGGGAAGTGCCCATGAAGGCAGCAGTGAGGGAAGGGAATGGGCTGGCTGGCGAGTGGCAGTGCTTGCTGGCACCGTGTGTCCCCTGACAAGACTGCTGAGGCCCACGGGGATGCCAGGCCCCAACATCATGGCTGTTTCCTCATCACTTTGTCTGGAGAAATCCACATGTTTGCTAGTTCCAATGAAATTCCAGTGTGCTTGCTGATCATCGTGGGAAGTATTTGAAACGATATTATTAAGTAGCTTAAAGCAGTATAAAAAGTAATGACTATGTGTTTGATGAATGCAAAGCAGCTTCCCTGTGGCTGCAGCAGCTCCAGAGTCATTTATCCATCTGGTGACTTCAAACCACTGCTCAGGGCTGCCTCCCATTCTTCATCTACACTCACAGGTGTGCCCATTTTTATTCAGCTGATTTGCATCTTTCAATAGATCAGACCCTGGTCTATCACTGGTATTAATCCTCAGCACTGTGTTTGGCTCAGACTTTTTGTGTGCCACCTCTCCTGCCTTGGAGAGTGCAGTGCCTGCCCAGGGAGCCATTTGTCTTCAGGGATCTCTGCATTGATGTCTCTGTGATAGATTACTCGGCTGGATGCACATCTCCTCTGTCTTGAAAGACAAATCCTTCTGCTAGTTGAAAGAGACAGACATTAATACAGGAGAAACTTTTATTCTGAAGTAGTGCTTTACCTAATGAGGGATTTCAGTAGAAACCAAACCTCAAAAATCTGTGCAGCATAAGCTTTTAGACCACATTTATATTTAGATGTCTGATGCGCCTTTCTGTTTAAAAGGAGCTTTTGTTAATAGAGCTGAAAGCTTTTTTAGTCTCTCTTTGATCTCTTTGCCTTTTTTTTTTTTTTTTGTTGCACACTAAATTATGTATTTGTGGAATGTGACAAAAGTTACATATGCTGTCATCGGACAGCTCAGTGCTTTGATGTGTATTACAAATCCATACTGTTTGTTATTTTACAAAAGGGAAAGCTGTAAAAGATGCAGGTTTTTCTCTTATTGATATTGTCTGCATGTGTGTTAGCCTGTACATGTTCTGTTTGGAAGATTTGGGCTACTGGTATATTAGCACTGTGTGACATAAATAACAGACATTTTGCTGTAAACTAATGCTGTGGCTGAGGCTGTCTGTGGTGATAAGGCAGCTCCTTCCTAGCACAGTACCTTAAAATTGTGTTGTCATCCTCAGGCGTGTACAAAGCAGATGAAAACTTCTGTGGTATATTTCTTTTTTTTCCTCCTCTTCAGATGGGAGTAGAAGGCACAGATGAAGGTGCTTCTGGAGCTCAGCACTCTAGGAAGTTGGTCAGCTTTACCCTATCAGGTAAAAACCAATACTTCTCTTTTACAAATTATTGTTTAAACAAAAAGTAAGTTTCTGTTCTAAATAACATCAAAGATGGAATGCTTTTCTTCATTAGCCTCTGTAGGAGCACACTCTAGTGGCTTGAAAGATGTCATTTCTTTAGAACTTCTGTTTGCTGAAAACCAGCCAGAGTCATGGATCTCCAGGAGTGAAATAAATGGATTTGATATATCCCAGCATGAAAAATTTAGGGAAATTTCCAGTTTGCACAAGGGACAGTTCCTCTCTGATTGAAGAGTGGAAAGCATAACTTGTAACTAAAATGCAGTCTGGCTCCATCACTTTGAAAAAAGCAATTGCTGAATGGTGATTTAGAAAGGGAAAAAAAATTCACTTGTAACAGAGCTAAGCTGTCACTACAGTGAAATAGCTGTAGGGGTGCAGTCTACCAGCTTCACTTGTTTTGATTAGCACTTTATTCCAGGGAAATCCTGTGTGAGACAGAAGCATATTCAGCTTGAGCAAAGGCAGATGAAATTCACTTCTAAATATTGAAGAGCTGACAATAAAATGTGCAGAGATTGTAGAGGTAGAGCAGAAAATATGCACTGCTTTTTGGAGTGGCCTTTCAGCAGTTAGCTGAGATAGAGCTGATAGGTTCTACAGACTCACATAGTGGACTGTACAAGTAATTGCTTTGTGAGTTCTGGAAAACCTTTTTTGTTTAATAGACAGTTGTGATTCTGCCTGAGGAGTCCCGTGAAATAATTTTGACTGATAGGCTTGTGACATGTGTCCTGTAATGTTTTTGGGTTGTTCATTTACACATGACTTATTTCATCATGTTTCTACTGTATGACTTAATTCTGAATTTTGGGTAGGATTCTTTTTTTTTTACCAAATCCACAGGCATGGCATTTAATTTTGGAGCAGTGAATTCTGCTGGATATCTAAACTGTATGTGCCAGTTGCATTGCTGCATGCAGCATACTGCTGCACTTAATGGAAAAAGAAAAGTCTTGTGCTTCAGCAAACCTACAGAGAAAGAAATATTTTACACTTAAGTTTTAAATAGAATATTATATTAAAAAGTACCTCTTGTTGCTGAAGCTTGCACTGTCATTGGAATCCTTAGTCATGACAATATGCTCCTGAGGAAATTATTATTTATTGTTGTAAGTTGTGTGGGCAGCAGTACTGAGGCTTCCCTAGGAGAAAAAGAAGCCTTTTCAGAAGACTTTTGCTCCTTTTATGTGAGGTGGATTATCTGCTCTGTTGGGGGAAAATTGCATCATAGTCTGGAGCAGACTTGGAAAGTTACATTTATCAAAGACTGAACTTTTGGAAAGCGTCTTTTCACTGCATTACTGCCCATACAGTTTTTTATCTTCTCTCCTCACCCAGAAACAAAACAAGTGCTGTGTGATTCATTTTGGGCTGTTTCTGTTGGATTTTCTTTTTTTTCTTTGAGTGGAAATACCTTAGATACCTTACTGAGAAAAATATTTGTAGGTGAGCTACAAGTTTAGGCTTTTTATTTTACAAATAAGTGGAGACTCAAATGTAAATGAGGATGTTGATACCTTTCTTCCTTATATTCTTTTGGGAAAACACTTGGTTTCCTGCTGTACACTGGATCCAGTTAATGAGTGAGTACTTTTAAGTCGCTTTATTTAGTAATCTATGGTGAATTGATTTCCTGGGTAATATTTTAGGAATACACTACTTTGTGAACTGGCTTTAATTTACTCAGTTCCTTTTTCCTTCCTTCTTGTTTTGCTTTATAGATATTAGAGCAGCTGGACTTAAAAAAGGCATGTTCTTCAACCCTGATCCTTATCTAAAGATGTCCATTCAGCCAGGCAAGAAAAGTACATTTCCTACGTTTGCTCACCATGGCCAGGAAAGAAGGTCGACTATCATCAGTAACACAACTAATCCTGTTTGGCACAGAGAGGTAATGTATCCCTGCTGGGAGCTGTCTGCCAGCTGATGCAGTGTACCAGGCTTGCATTTTCTCCTCATGCATTAGGCCTTACTCTCTGAAAGCCGTGAGCTTATTTTATAGCTAGTTATTTACAGTGACACAGAAATTTTAGTAATTTTAGGAACCCTGTTGGTGGATAGAAGCAGTTATTGTCTGCATATTAAACCTGGGTATTTAAGCTGCTGGCAGTGCATTCCCTTCTCTGCTAAAAAAAGTTGAACTCACTTAGCCACCCTGTAGATTTCTTCAAACTGCAAACATAAATTAATTAAAGTTGGATTATATGTTGTGAGAAGACTCTTTAAGAGATGTTACACTACATGAACATTCATGCTCAGTGATTGCACAACTGTTCATTTGGAAGTGGTGTTTTTGTGCTGTGTAGCAGGTGATGAATATTCCGTTTTGTCAGGCTGAGGGATGCTCTTTGACGTAGCCCCTGCAAGCTACACCTTGTAGGAAGGAAAACCCAGGAAGGTGTTAGAGCACCACTCAGCAAGGGGGAAAC
Organism: Setophaga petechia; assembly: GCA_024362935.1. Taxonomy (NCBI): domain Eukaryota; kingdom Metazoa; phylum Chordata; class Aves; order Passeriformes; family Parulidae; genus Setophaga; species Setophaga petechia. Next base: position 28,293,448 of record JANCRA010000005.1, read on the forward strand.
TGGTAGTCTGCCAGTTTGCCAAACGTGCTTGTATTGGGTAAACTGTGCAGATCCCATGGAAGGAGATCAGTCCCACAACTGTCACTGAGTGCAGGAGAGCCATGTCTGTGCTTTTGAAGATAAATGTTTATGTGGCAAAGTGAAACTGCTGACACACATCCATAGCCCTTTCAGGGCTGCCAAGCCTGTACTGTGGTGAATGTTAATGTATTCTTTGGGAAGATGGAAATTGAGTAGGCTTTGGGAAATGTTTCCACAAATCATAAAGCAAACAAGCAGTAAAGCAGAACTGAGCAGGGCCAGCATTAGCACTGCCCTAGGGTGCTTGGTTGTGGGAAAGACTGTAGATGTGAATAGTCCTAAAATCTTAAAAAAAAACAAAGTTAGGGTCTCTGCACTGATTCTTCAGCTTTCAGTCTGTCTGTCTGTCCATCTGTCCAGTAGCTAGAAAGAAAATTTACTCTTTTTATCCCCCCCTTTTTATTCCTCCTCCAGTTCTTGGCTTTGAAGCTTATTAGAAAAGAGATAATGTTCATTGGTGCACACATTGTATTTGCTTGCTTTATCTGCTGGATCTTCCTTTTAGCAATGCTCTGACAACAGCAGTTATGATCCCATTACATATTCTGTCCTAGTACTTTCTGCAAAGTAATTTGCAAGATTATGGCAAACTGAGAGTGACACATTTTTAAGTTTTGTTTATCAGAGGAACCCAGTTGTGACAGTTGCTCAGCATGAGGAAGGTATTTTATTCCTGACCCAGTTTAATTGGTTTTTTTGAAGATGTTTATCTGATGCCTACAGCTGAACTGAAGAACTATTTCTCCTATTGCTCATTGTTCAATATATCTTTGGCTACCTAAGCACATGTGAATTAGGCATTGTGCACAGTTGGTTTGCTCAGAGGTTATAAAGGGGGCAGATAGTAAAAGAATAACCAGATGACCTTGTTTTTTCTGAGTAGTTTATGCCATACTTTGCTTGCTTATTTGGAATATTTTAAAATCTAGATGACAAATACAAATTTTGGGTTTTTAAGCTTGTTTTCCTAAGGAGATTTATCATCACACTGTGTGTGTGTGTATGTGTGTGTGTGTGTGTGTGTGTGTGTGTGTGTGTGCGTGTGTGTCTGCCAACATGCTTGCTTAACATTTGCCCTGTACCACTTTTGAATCTTTTGGCCATTGCTGGGCAGACTTGACAGAGCAGTACAGATCTAAGAGATGAAGTACTCACAAAATGAAAATGAAAGCTGAAAAGAGTAGCTGTGTTCATGTTCCCATGTAGGGAAAGGTGGAAAAATTATTTTACCAGACATTAAGAAATCTTCTGTAAAGTAGCATCATATTGTTTAAAGGCCTCAAGTGCAGGAAAAGGTTCTCTTGGAGTTTTATGGGAAGATTTCTCAGTTTTGGGGCAAAACTTCATGGAAAATTCTCCTTCTGTACTAATGCTGCTCCTGAATGTACTGTGTACACACTGCCCTTTTGACTCCTGTCATGCATACAAAACATGAATGCCAAGCATGGTTTTGGGAGGGAGATTCTTCTGAGCACAGCCTGGAGTGAGACACTTCTTTCCTTCCTCCTGCACGGACCTGACAGAGTACAGCCAGGATTCCTTCTCTTTTTGCTTTCCCCTATGCAAATAGAAGCAAGCAATAGGATACAGGGTGTTCTACTTTCTGACATACACCCTGAAAGTTCTTTTATCCAGTGCAGTTTCTTACTGAGCAATTCTTTTCAAGGAACTGTGAAAGGGGATGAGGAACAGTAAAAAGCTAGTTACATATGCAAAAATTCTTTAATAAATGATGCTGATATTATTTTGCAATGTGGAAACTGCTGTCATCAGTCATTACTTTTGGAGTTTGCTGCACATTAGTAGTAATTAAGTACATTCTTTCTGAATAAAGGTGTATTGATATGGTGTCAAATATGTTCTTTCCTTCCAGAAATATTCTTTTGTTGCACTTCTAACAGATGTCCTGGAAATTGAGGTTAAAGACAAATTTGCCAAGAGTCGTCCGATCATCAAGCGCTTCCTTGGGAAGTTAACCATACCCGTTCAGAGACTTTTGGAGAGACATGCAATTGGGTAAATGAATACATTCTTAATGCTCACTTGTGTTCAGCAGGAGGACTCAGCATCTAGGATACTGAGAGCAAAGAGCAACCTTTCTGGCTTTCTGATACAGACCAGCAAATTTTTACTACATCTGTAGTAGTAAAAAAAAAAACATATTGTAATTTTGAACAGCTTTATTGCCTGATGGAAAATGGTGACGTTTCTAGCCCTGTCCTGAATACATGTACCCACGTTTCTGTTGCTGTGTGTCTTTTTCTTTCAGCATTATTTCTTTACATAAAAAATGCTATTCACAAGAAACCTTACCCTCTGGCTAGCTAGTCAAGAAGCAAGGCATTTTCATAGTACTACATGGTTGTGTGCAGATCTTTTAGAACAAACAGGTATAATTGACTGACTTCTTGTACAGTTGGTGTCTTTTTAATTGTCAGTTCACTAATCAGAGATGAAATATCCCTTCAGTGAATTGGCCAGAACTGCAAGGCTGGGAGTCCTTATTTTCAGAGTGCTTGTAGTAATACACAATTAAAATTGCCTGTTGTTATGAATAGCTCACTGATGGGACTCCAAATTCACCTCTTGTGCATGCCTTTTTTAAAGGCCCTGCCTCAAAGTTTGCTTAAGTTAGTGTCTTGATTGACTTAAAAAAACCACAGGATTAGGCCCATGAGGAATCATGGTGAAATTATAAATTATATTTTCTGCTTTAAACCTTAAGGGTGTGGCAGTGTCATCACACTTATACAAACTGGCCTCCTTTCCACAGATATTCCCCTCAAAGTAGCAGGTTGCATAAGGGGAGAAAATAAAATTCAATTTGAAAACAGTTTTCAGCTCTACATATTCAAAATGATGTCTACACTGGTAAGTAAAGGAAGAATAAAATTGTAAGAGTAGCTTAAAATTTTGATGATACCTTCTGACAGAACTTTTTTAAAAACCTGTCTATTTGTTTTGTAGTGGTATGCAACAACAATGGTATATACACAATATAACTTTTCTAGGAAGTGCCTCACATTGATTTTCAACATATTGGTTGAACAAGCAGCTTTTTCTAATAAATTTGCACACTCTATACACTCAAAAATAACACCATGATCTAGGTTGGTTTTAGTGCAGGGTGTACATTTCCTTGCTAAACACCAAAATGTTTTTGTGCACTGGGATTCCTGGTGCTGTGATTTGTGGAAACTACCAATTTGCTGTGTTCATCAGTTCTCACCTCTGTTTTTTCAAACCATTAATCTGAAAGACATTGTCTGTTTTCTTCTATGGATTTCAGTTCTGTATATTTGATATATCAAATCCTTTTGGGAAAGAAGAGGCAGTATAAGAAATCTGTATTAAGAATATGGGTATTTGGATAGTTTGTCATACTGCTGTTAGAACTGACATTAAATCTTTGCCTCTTCTTCTGTAATGTACTTGTCCATTTTCAGTTTTTGTGTAAAGACAAACAATATTTCACCAAAGGTTTTGCAAAGTTAAAGTAGTGGTTAATGTAGATATGAAGTAGAAATGTACCAAATACACAATTATAACTGCTAATGCTCTTGCATTTTTTTTTTTGGTCAAGCAAGTATAAAACCATCATTTTGGTGATGTCAGGGATGATACTTAAGGAATGAAAAGATGAAATCCAGAGCCATCCCCTTTTAATAAATTCTGCCCCAGTTTTAGCTGTAGTCAGAGCTCACAAATTTGTGTAATGAAACGGCCAGTGGCTTTAATTTCCTGGAAAACATGATAAATGAGCATGAGAATCATCTAGAATTGAGTCAGCTGAATACAGAAAAGGCATTATTCATGACATGGCTTCCTCTATTCTCGAATGGCATGGAGTAATATAAAACTTATGTAAGAACTGGAAACCTCAGATAGCTGATGGTGACTTGTAGTTGGAGTACAGAGTGAGGATCTGTGACAGGTCCCAGAGACATTACTGCAGAGATTTGGTATCCTGAGGCCTGTACAGCAGTGTGGAGAGGGGAGGCTGCTTGTCCACTCAGGGCTTTTTCTTTCCCCTGAAAGTTTATGCAAACTGCTGCAGCTTATTTCAGTAATAACTTCATTTGTTTTATTTTGCAGTAGGAGTGCTCTCAGTAAAAGAGAGGTGTTTATACCAGTATCAAGTTATTTGCATAAATAACAATAATTTCCTGTGGAGGTCTTTAGTAGCTCCCTCTTCTTCCTTCAGCTGTCCAGCTGTGCTGAGGGGAGTTGGGGCTGTGAATTCTGGCTGTGCCTAAATAAAAATGTACAGCCTGGGATCTGATCCAAAGTCTCCAGCTGATACAAATGTCTAACCTAGTCTGAGCCCCACTGAATTCAGTAACTCTTAAGAACATATTTAAAGATAAATTCAAGCATTAATAGTTTTACTAAATCAGAATGTAGAAGTGCTTTGTTGAATGTGAAAAATTAGGAAGTAACAATTTGTGACTTTCATACATAGTGAAAACCACAAGGGGGCAGAAAGGTTTTGTTAATTATAAAACACTGTTGGGGAAAGGAGGAGGTTAGCCTAGAGAGGGACCTTTGTAATTTGATTTCTTTAGAACTTAAGATATTTAGGGATCTATAAGAATTCGTGGGGCACAATCTGTATTTGGAATTGATCAAACATAGTTTTTTAGGCTGTTAACAAAAGGTATTTTACACCATTGTTGGTGTTTGTGCTTTTCCATGCAAACCAGAGTATGTGGCCAATTTTATGACCATAATAGGAATTAAATACTGAAAACATGAAGCCAGCAAAAATTTTGAAAACCCAATATTTTTGATTTTGCAGAGACCAGGTTCTCAGCTATAATCTTGGCAGAAGGCTCCCTGCTGATCATGTTAGTGGGTATCTCCAGTTCAAAGTGGAAATCACATCTTCTGTTCACGAAGGTGAGAATTTGTCAATGATCTGGATCTCCAGATAGTTGTATGGAGACAGTTTCTCTGTATTTCTGTGTCTAGGCTTTTCTGTTGTTGAGGACACAATATACTTCTCATTTGTGTATGGTCCCCCTATTACAGATTTTTTTGTATTTGGATTCAAAATTTAGATATGGCACGTACTGCCTTGGAGATGGCAGTTCAAGAACCACCAACACTTAGCATATTGTTTTTTATTTTCTTGGATAGATTCTAAATGAATCTGCTTATGATTCTCATTGTATGCTTGGCAGTGCTCTGTCTTTTGAAAGGAAACTGGGAATCTTTAAAGTCATACTACACACCTCTTAATTTTTCTATATCCTACAAAACAGGATACAGACTTACACAGAGAAAATTCTGTAACTGCTGTTCTAACACTGTAGATGCCTCTGTTACTTTGACTGAAGTTTCCTCCCTTGGTTTTCTGATTGAAGTTAGCAAGCATCTTCAAGCATGCGTATTTTTAAATAATTTAAGTAGAATGAACTGTGTGTTCTTGATGCTCAGTGTTTCACCTTCAGTCTTTCTGTCTCTGCAGATGCTTCACCAGAAACAGTTGGGACTTTGCTAGGAACCAACTCTGTAAATGGAGACTTGGGGAGCCCCTCTGATGATGAGGACATGCCAGCAGGACATCACGATACATCCACGGTGTGTTCCAATGGCCCAGTCTTTGAGGAATCATCTGGAGACACAATCCTGAGACATTCTTTAAGGACTAGTAGGACTCTGGAGACAGACCAGGATGAGCTGACCTCTGGTGGTTCAAGATCATCCCCTCCCAGAGGCCGCCAGGACTCACTAAATGACTATCTCGATGCAATAGAACACAATAACCATCCCAGGCCAGGGACATCTGCCTGTGGGGACCGTCCACGAGGAGCCTCCCCAAAACTGAGGAGTAGCTTCCCTACTGACACAAGACTTAATGCTATGCTTCACATTGACTCGGATGAAGAGGAGCATGAGCTGCATCAAGACCTGGGTTTTCCATCTTCTTTGGAAGATGATGGTGGCTTAGTAATGCTTAATGGTGCTACCAGAAACGTTGAAAGAAATGAAGTAAGTTCCTCATCAGATCAGGTAATGCCAGGGCCTGCAGAGAGTGAAAGGGCTTCAGCCTCTGATGCTCCTTTGCCATCAACTGATGACCAGCAAGATTCTCTCCCAGAGCTTCCACCTCCGGAGGAAGGAGGCGAGAGCCTGCCGGGCTCTCAGGCTGAGGCCGCCGCAGAGCAGGCTGGCAGCGAGTCCGCTGCCCCTCCGGAGGCAGAGCAGCCTCCCGGCAGTGCGGACCCGGGAGCTGCTGAAGCCGCAGGTGGGAGCAGAAGGGGCGTCAGCGAGACGGAGTCCATTGACCAAGGCTCGGAGCCTTCGCAGCTGTCGTCGGAGACGGAGCAGAGCGACCCCGCTCGCACCGAGAGCGTCAGCGAGGCCAGCACCCGGCCCGAGGGGGAGAGCGACGCCGAGGGCGCCGACAGCTCCTGCAACGAGAGCGCGACCGTGCGGCGCTCCTCCGTGGAGATGCGCTGCTCCTCCTGCGAGAGCGCCAGGTTTCCCGAGACTCCGGCCTTCTCCCCCCAGGAGGAGGAGGAGGAGGGAGCCTGTGCCCCCGAGGCGGCTGCGGCAGAGCCGGGTGCCGAAGCGCAGGAACCTGCGAGCGCTGCTGGTTCTCTGCCTGCGGTGCAGTTACCTCAGGAGGAGGCGCAGGAGGCTGAGGCGGGTGAACTGCAAGACCAAGAGGAAGCAGAAGAAATCTGGCAAAGAAGAAGAAGCCTGCAGGCAGCAGCTGCCCAGAGCCAGTCTCAGGATGAAGAAATTGAGGGAGCGCAGGCAGCTTGTGAGGGTGCCACAGCACAGCTTGAAGGAGCTACTGGAGGTAACAACTGCAGGAGGCACTCTGTGGAGTGACCTTACTCCACCTGGAAACAAAGATCGTTAATTTCTCAATTTTTTTTTGTTCCTTTGAATTTATTTCTTTTTTCTTGGAGGTTTTTGATTTAATGAAAAATCCAAACCTGAAATATCCAAAATATGTTTACTTTAAAATTGGATGTATTTTAATTCTTGAGAGAGTAGTGAGGAGGAGGAAAGAATTCCACAATACTACCCTGCTCACTAATGGAAATGGTAATGAGGGACAAAACTCCTCCAAAAGTATGAAATGCAAAGTAGAATTTATATCCCACTCTTTTCTTTTGGATGTTTTTTATTAGCATTAAAACATAAGGTAATCAAAAGAAAGGGGAAAGAAAAAAAATAATCATATTTTGTCAGCTTCAGGCTCTTCATTTTCCTTTCCCCAGTTCCATCTCTGTACAGATGGATCCTAGTGCCCTGGAACCTTGGGAGGAGAGAAATTTATTGCCCAAGTTAACACTGTAAAACTCTTATTGATTTTAAAATTATTTTAACAGTTGAGAATTTTCTGTCTCACTAAAATCACTGAAAGTAGCAATGTGTCCCTATTGAATTGTTTCCAAGCAACTTTAATAATGGAATCTGTTCAGTTTCTTCAGGGACTGAAGTATATCCCATCAAGTGGGTTTCCAAATGCATCTTTTTCATAACATACCAAGAGCTATATAAGGAAAAATTTCCCCTCTTCATAAACAGGTTGTTTACTGGACATAACAATTTTGGTGTTTATTTCAAATACTGTCAATATTTTACAGCATTTTCTAGACATTTGGGATGCCATTTGGGTGTCAGGTTGCATCATATTTTGCAGATCAGTTTGGCTGCAGCAAGGAAGGACAGTGGACAGTTCCACCTCCCACTCTTAAGGTTTCTGGGGCCAGGTGGAGCTTTGTCCTGGGATATAGCTCAGGCACAGGTTGTTTCCATACCCTGACTTTGGCTGCTCACATATGGATGTAGCACATCCCAGAGGTGATGTTTCCAGGACCGAGACATCCCAGAGGAATCACTTGCCTAGAACTGTCAGCATAACTTATTTTGACCCCAAGAAAAGATGACTGTTAGATATATCCTGAAATATCATAGTCCTGCAGAAACTTTAACACAGCTTGCTCAGTTTAGAGGTAACTCTAGGGCTTCCCCACACTGACTAAAAAAAGAAATAAAGAAATTTGTGTGTGTTTTGATTCCAGGTTCTCCAGCCAATGGCCACCAGCCCTTGAGGTCCCTGCCTTCGGTGCGTCAGGACGTTAGCCGGTACCAGAGAGTGGACGAGGCTCTGCCACCAAGTGAGCTTCTCCATACTTTAATAGGGGGATAAGCTGCCTGTGGCTCATTACTGAGAGTTCATTACTTTTCCTTTTTTGAATGTGAGAACTGAGAATGAATAGCTGAGGAGTTGGAAGTGAGGAGTGATGATGGTTGGGTCCGGTGGTGTTGCTGTGATAATTGCACCTGGTGCACACAGACTTACTGAGTGTCACTCATGCAGAGACAGTGCTGCCTGTCCTGTGTGCACTGCACAGGGGCAGGGAGATGAGGTGATGGTGCTTGTGAAGCACTGTGAGCTGTCAAACACTCTGAAATCTCTGAATACAGCTTGTGTGGTAATGATTTACAAAGGAATACACAACATCTTTCATATCTGCTGATTAACTTAGAGGTGTCTATGCTTTCCTTGCATTTTTTGAGGCAGAGTGAAGATTTTAAAATAAACCTGGACATTATGCAATAGTTAGATGAGCCTTAATGAACAAATGAATTGTAATTTCTCTAATGCATGTGAAAAATACATTGCTCTCAATTATTGAACGTATTCATGTGCTTAAACTTTGAGAAGTGAAAATCTGTTCAGTATTAGGTATTCAAAGAAAGGACCCCCCCCTCCAAAAGAAAAAAAAAAGGTACACAGCTGATAGGCAAACATTGCTTTAAACCAAATATGAAAAATAAAAAAAGGAGATTCAGACCCACTGAAGTCTGTGGCAAAGCTCTGTGACTTTAAAAGAGTCAGGAATTAAGATACTTAGTGCAAAATGAACAGATCCCTATTTCCCAGTATGGTATGGGGCTGTGTTTGCTCTGTAATTGGAGCAAGTAACTGGAAGGAGCCTGATAGCAGAACACAGATAGAACTGTGAGTGCAAAGCCAGGATGATGATATGGTTGTGCAGCCTGCTGGTTCTGTTATAATCAGATTAAACTTGTGTGCAGATCTTCGAGTTAATTAACTGCCATCCTATTATACCAGTTCTACATTTTACAAAACTGTGTCTGGGAGACAGATACTTCAGAAATACACAGAGATAGCTGGTCCAGTTCTGTGGTTTCAGAAGAAAACTATAGACTACAATAACTGCTTGGAAAAACTGCTGAAATATTAGTGGGAAAAGCTTTGGCTGTGTAGTATTTTAACATTTCTGCCATTTACTGGGTTTCTGCATGATGCATGTACACATCACCCTTTTACAGTCAAAGCCCAATACAATCTCTGTGTAAATAAATAATTTCTTAATATAAATAAAGTCTACTAATCATTGCCTAGATTCAGTTTTTTTCTCCAAAGGTCTGCTTCCAGATCTGTGACAGGTTTCATATTTTAATACTAAAAAATTAAGAAAAATATTAAGAATATGATTTTGAGCTCTAAACTGTAATTTCTTTTTAATTTGGATTGTATTCAATTTGTTGTTTCGCCAAAATTTGAAAGTAAGGAAGGAAAATATGTGTATTTCTTTCAGTCTTGTGTTAGATCAAGTTAAAGAACAAGAGAAAGAATTTCAGTATTTATTTCTGCCTATAATGTGCAACAATATGCTCCAGTTCCTACATTCCTGGGGAAAAAATTAATGAAGCTTGACCATGAAACCTTGATGAATGACAATTTTGCAATTCAGCAAGCTATTTGTAACACATTTGACTAATACTGATTTGATGGAATATAGCCTTATATAGGAACACAGCAGAAGACAACCTTGTCCATCACAGCACTGATGCAGATGTTTTACTTTGGAAGACATTGCCCAAGTGTTTAAACTTGTGTATTTTAAATTAATGCAGGAAAAAATGGTGTTCTTCTGCAAGAGCCTGTTATAGAAATGGTGAATGTGTCAGAATTGGGCATAAACATGACAAGAAAAATCCCAACTTATTATACAGTGGTTTAGGGCTTGACAATTAAGCAGGATAATGAATTCACAAATGTGAACTGTTTGAGGGATTTTTTTTGTTGTTTGTTTTCTTCCCAGTGAACAATTCTATTCTTCCTGGAATACTTGGGTGTTCTATTTTGTTTATGAACTCTGGTTTAAAAACTTGAGTGTTTTTGTTTTGTCAGCAGATACTACTTTCACTTACACTTGCAATATAGACAGTGTCATCTAGACACCTGCTGAGCTCTCAAAGATTGTTTTTCAACTGATGTGCTAAATGGTTGGCACGTTTTCTGTTGTTGCAGGTGTCTAAGAATCAGGCATGTCTGTTTCTGTATAGATGTGTGTTTTTTATATACATATGCATGTCTACATTGTAGTAGAAATTATTATTATAGAGACAATAGATAGGGTTATTAAAGTGACAGAGCTCAAACAAATCAACAAATTTGTCCCAAGCCCTCCATAGTTTACAGTATTTTGTTGCTCCTTAGACTGGGAGGCTCGAATTGACAGCCACGGGCGGATTTTTTACGTGGACCACGTGAACAGGACAACAACATGGCAGCGCCCCACAGCTCCCCCAGCCCCACAGATCCTGCAGAGATCCAACTCCATCCAGCAGATGGAGCAGCTCAACCGCCGGTAAGAGTCACCCTTGGTGCTTGTCAGGTCTGTGTGCTGGCACAGCTGCATTCACCATTGCAAGGCTGAGCATGGACACAAGGCCACAGCTGCTCCCACTGCTGGCCTTAGGTGGTTATTTTTGTGGGGCTGTTGCTTTTAGTTTGCATGTGAGTTTCCAGGGCTTTTGTGTTCCACCTGTGATCTTAAGCTATGTGACCAAAAATAATACGTCTGATGATGGCTGTCAGAAATTCAAAAGACTATTAATGCAGAAATCAGAGGTCAATATATATTAACCTGTATGGCAGAAAATATGGGCAGGCTCCCTCGGAGCCAGAATTGGATCATAGTTACCATATACTATATGTAAAGTCCAGTTTTCCAACCCTAGGTACCAGAGCATCCGAAGAACAATGACAAATGACAGGCCTGAAGAGCACACAAATGCTGTGGATGGAGCTGCAGAGGAAGCTGAATTTCACCATTCAAATTCAGGTTAAAAAAAAAATTAATTTTTTACCCCTTCTCCAAAGAAGGGAGCTCTTGTCTCATATGTGATTTAATGAGAGTACATAAGGCAAACCCTAACTTCTTCTGAATGTCTGTGTGAAAATGAAGCCATTTGTTTTCAATTCTGTCTAGTTTTGAAGGTTATGACTCAGCCTGCTCAATATGCTGCAGAGAAGATTGTGAGATTCAGAGCACTTTTCTGTCAGTACCAGGCTGCTTTAGAGAGCAGGACATTTGCAGTTAAAGAAATATAAAATTGCGTGATCTGGCGTACAAATATTTTGACTCTGCTAATGCAGTTTGAAATGTAGAATGTAGAACTAGAAAGGGCTTCAGGCAGTCATTGGCTACATCTCTAGACAAATTGGATGAGCTGTTCCTAGGCCATGCTTGACAAATGTTGTTTCCTGAGTTCTTATGTTCTCCACTTGAGGGACATTCTTTAACTTTTTTAGACAGACTACTCTTTATTCTTCTTATAACATACCCTTAAATCCATTGCTTCCTAGTCTTCCCATGTTACTTCTGGGTTTAGGTCTCAAATTAGTTTTTTGGCTTACTCAGGATTGTCTTGAGTTGGTCTTCAGCTTCTGAGGGATATTTCAGAAAATCAAATAAAGCTATGATTCTGCTGTACTGAAGAAGTTGTGGAAGTGTCTTACATAAAACACTCCTTGTACATTACTGCAGAAGGTTTTGTTTGTTTTGGCTTGGTTTTTGTTTGTTTGTTGATTTTCTTTTTAATAGTTTGACACTAACCAGTGTTCAGTCTTTGATCTGCTAAAATCAAGTCCTGAGCCTTGTGTGCAGAAATTTGGCACAAATGTGTTTTCATCTGGTCTTTGTGAGTTGATTATCCCTACCTGCACACAGATCTGTGTACTTTTCTAATGTACCCCTGTGGTTTTGAATCTTGTCCATTCTGCTGTCCAAGTACTGTAGAATCTCCAAATTGGAACAAGTTTTTTCTTCCCTATCCAGTCATTAGTAGAAATAATGAGTAGGACCTGAGCCAGAGAGATCTTAATAAAACATCTTGGTGGACTCTTACAGCATTATCCCATTCCTTCTGAGAACTCCTTCAGACCTCTGAAAGAGCCACCAGTGTCTCAGTGATTACTCCACCTTATTTCCTAGTTGTTAGAGTGCATGCCACCTGACCTAAAGGCTTTGAAAACCTTAAATTTGCACCCTGATCTTTAACCTGCTCTCTCTCACTTCTATTTTTTCATTCTTCTGATAGTCTGTCCAGTGTTAACCTTTGGAATGAAGATAGGAAGAAATACCTTTTGTTTAGGGTTCTGGACATCATTACTTTTTTTCTTTTCACTAAGCAGTTCTCTCCTTGGTCATCTCCTACTAAAAATTTACTAACATGTTGGTAAAGCTTTTTATCCATCCAGTGCCTTGCACTGCTGTGTGGTGTTCTGTGCTTTGGCTTTGTCTCTAGATGTTCTTGATGTACTCTTCTAAAAGTCTCTCCTAAATTAATCTGATATGCAAGCAGTGTCACCCTTTTTTGAGTTTCAAGTCATTGTAAAACTTGAGATTTACCCAAGTGTTCCCTTTTATTACTTGTAGACTTCACTTGTGTTGTAGCTGTTTCCTTTTCTGCCTTTGTGCATGTACAACCAGATGGTTTGTACTGTACACAAGTTAAGCAAATTCAGGCCAAACCCTAAGCAGCAAATTCAGCTGAATAAACTTCTCATAAACCAAATTCATAAGCCTCAAACTGCAATAAAAACCCACCTGGGGACCCATTCTGGTTTTCAGATTGACCAGACAATGACAGAGGACTTCCCTGCTGCATGTCACAGCATCTTCCAGGGTGTGAGAGTTGCCTGGTGTACACCCAAGTTTTGTACCAGTGCAGAGTTCACATAAAACCTCAGTGAGTGTCTGCAAGACACTCCCTGCCCAAGTATTCAGGCACAGCTTCAGGAGCCTTTGTGCCACTCTGCCCTGTTCATGATGTGTTCCATGTGGAACAACTTGACTTCTATTGTTTAAGTAGTGTTTCTAAAAACCCTCTTGTTTATTTATTTTACCAGTTGCCCTCACACTTCCTGGTTTTCTCTGCTGTGTTTATTTTATTTTCTCCATTCCCTTTACTTAGAATTTTACCTTTGTTATTTTCCTCTTCTTTTGTTATTTCTTCTTACTTTTCCCTCAGTTTTGAGTCTCATTCACTACCTTTCTCCTTGCTCTGCTTGTGTGTTATGATCTTTTATGTCTGTGATAGCTGTGGTCTATATGATTAATATACATTTGATGGAGAAGAGTGCACATACTGCAACATGTAAAAAAGTCAGAAACTGGAAGGTAGACGGCAGCACACATTTTAGTGTAGTATCACTGAAGACCAAATCTGAACTTGCAATTTTTCATTTACATAAAAAATGCACTTCTTAAGGTCTACAAAGAGAATTGGGGGCAACAGTTTTCACATTGTAGCAAACACCACTCAATATTTTTTCACTTCCTTCCTGGTACTGAAGAAAAATCAGGGCACTTCTGTAGTTGCTAGGAGAAGACACAAATGTTTATTGGAAGTTGAAACTTGAAAGGTACTTCATTGGCAACCTACTCCTTACTTACATAAGCTGCTTCAATACTGTATCAAGACTGGGACTGTGGTAATGACAGATTTATTGTTTGTTTTTTTAAGAAGGAATGAAATATTTATAATTGTACAATGGCTTTTATATCCATTAGTTAGCTTTTAAAAAATAACTTAACTGCATACAGCTACAGTACAGCAGTGCAGACATGTCCAGGGGACTTCATTGCATCTTATGTCGAGGCACAAACTTGGTAACCCAAATAATGGAATGTGATTTTTTTTTAAATGGTTGTTTACCAAAAGCCACAGGTAAATATTACTAAACTAAGATTATAATATTTTCAGTAACTTCAGTGTTATGTTAGAAGAAATTTGGGTACACTTATGTGGACAATCCTCAGTAAATCTGCAATAGTTGTCCACTTAATGCTGTCCTTGCTTGTGTGATTCACTTTGATATGGTTGCTTGCAGGGATGCTTTGGTAGTAACTGCTGGAAATCTTTGACATTTACTTTGCTCTTAGATTTTCGAAGAGAGAATGTGCTGCCTCACTCTACCTCCAGATCCAGACTCACTCTATTGCTCCAGTCTCCCCCTGTGAAATTCCTTATCAGCCCAGAGTTCTTTACAGTGCTGCATTCTAACCCTGTGAGTATGGTGGCTACAGCTCAAAGGCTTTAATAAATGCAGTTGTTTTGTGTACAAAAACACTGCTCAGTGTTTGCTGATAAGATATTGGTTGTACATAGGGAGGCTAGATTCACTCATCATTATCCTCTGAAATTATTGGGCTATCAGGGCCATCATAGCTCTGCATGATAGCAATGTTTATTTTCCACTTGATTCTTCATCTTATTATAGAAAATTATTTGTTTATGGAAGCGATAGCTTTCTTACTGTGCTTTGCACAGGGTGAGACACAATTCTGGGAAAGCCCTTGCTGTTTAATGGCAATATTTGTTTCCTCCAGATTGCCTGGTTCATATCAAAGTATATTAGAGGTCACACTGAACAAAAAAACATATTAATATATATCAAAACCATATTAATATGTATCTTTTCCTTCAGTGCTTCTTTTTGCATAGGTTCCCCCCGGTGTTTCTTTGTGTGATGGGATTTAGAGTGTAAGGAGAAGCAGTTGGAGGAGTAACTTTGCATCTGCAGCCCCACTTAGGATGGGCAGGGCTGTCTTTAGTGGCCAGAGCAGTTTCCCCTTTGAAGAGCCCTTGCTGTTGTGTGTTTTGCAGAGTGCCTACCGCATGTTTACAAACAACACGTGTCTGAAGCACATGATCACCAAAGTCCGGCGCGACACCCACCACTTCGAGCGCTACCAGCACAACCGGGATCTGGTGGGCTTCCTCAACATGTTTGCCAACAAACAGCTGGAGCTGCCCAGGGGCTGGGAGATGAAACACGACCATCAGGGCAAGGTAACTCCACAGGGCTGAGAAGGCCTTTGTTCATCAGTTTCTGAGATCAGATGGATGTACTTGAATAAAAAGGATGGTCTGGGACAGCTCTGGGGAGAATCACTCTGGTGGTTGTGTTTTGCTTAGAAGGAAAGAGATGGTATGGAGTAGGTTTCCTTAACAGGTATTAGAGATCTTAAATACTTACAAGTCTCACTGATTTTTTTAAGCAGGTATTAATTTTCAATTTCCTAAAAAAATATTTTGATGTCGCTTTTACAGTTGTGATATAAATTTAAATGTAACTTCAAGCTAGAGCATCCTCAGTATCTGGAACATTGTATTTTGTGTAGAAGACAGGAGGATTAAATGTAGACTGATTAGCATGTGAGGAAGTGATAAGGCTTATCAGTTTATTAGGGTTACTGGCATATTTAGCTTCTTGGTTCTTACATTTATCACTCTCAATGTGGTTAGCTGTGATAGTCCATATAAATAGTGATCTTGATGCTTGGAAAGATTAGACAATTCTAAACTAAGGGTAAAAATACTTGAGAGTTGTTTCCTAGATTTTTTTATCTCTGAAAAGCACTTTGTTTTTTCATTAGACAGACAATTAGGAATGTGAAATTCTACAAACATTGTTTTTTGCCTCACTGTTTTCTGTTTTAAGTAATTCTTGTTCTGTTAAGTTCTTCAGAGGCCAATTTTCTCCTGAAGAATAGAGCAATTTTCAATTTTTTCTAGTTTCTAATGGGCATTACAGATGATCCTTCATCAGTCACTGACCACAGGGAGGCAGAAAGCCATTGGAAATTGTGGTAGCAGAAATCGTTATATAGGCATAATAGGCCCCTGAGCTGAGCTTTGAGGCTGTACCTTGCAGTGTCCATGTGCATACACACAGACACTGAACAGATAATACATTTGTGCAGTGTGTATAATCACATGTCCGTGTTTTAAAGCCAGTTGCAAGTCTTTGTGCTTTTTAATTAGATCTCTGCAAGATGTGCTATAATAAATTCCTATGTATTTGAACATTTTTGGTTTTTCTCTCTACAATTAAAGAAATCATAGTGATTACTGAAGTCTTCAATAGAAAGAAAAGGTATTTTAGCAAGCTTCATAGATATTAACTGGAAGAATAACTAGGGCAACTATTCATGTTTAATGGGCTAAATATAGTTTTGGCACTACCTATTTTATATCAGTCTCTTCATGCATTGTAGATTTATGGATTATAGCTAGGCAGGAGTTATGAGAGGAATTTTTTTGAAAGGAGATTGTGTGCTTTGAGCTGTGTGCCAGTGTCCAGATTAGCCCAAAGCATTGAAGCTCCAATGGCTATCTTCACCAAAGCTTCAAAGTGCTAATTTATGCTTTGTTTTAAAGTAGGCTACTACGAGCTGGCCTACAACCATACATATTTAATAAGAGATGATTGTCTTTATCTTCATGTCTAAACTGAGTTGTTATTTAAATAGAATGTTGTGGAACACTGCATGCAATACTAGAGTGCTGCTTTAGCTCAGAACTGAGTGGTGCAGCTCTAGGGGGTACTACCTCCTTTACTGAATCAGGATTCTTTTAATAAGTGATTTACAGTATGGTGTTGACTTAATGAAGTCAACCTGTGTTTTGCTGAAAGTGCTTTACGTCTTATAAATGTACACAGACTAGATAAAACAGATAGAAGGACTTAAAAAAACCCAAACCAACCACTTGCTAGTAAAGTAGGTAGATCTTTACCAATCAGGAGAAAAAATTTCAGAAAGACTGGCTGTGTTCCAGCAGTCTCTTCCAGTCATCTGCCAGGCCCCAAATATAAATTTCATTATGGTTTTTGTTCTTTCTCACTGGTTTTGTATTCTCTAATCTGTATACCAGCACTGCAGGGTGGCATGATTGTTTGTCAAGGTAAGCAAGGTAAACATCAGGCTCAGATGTAGCAATTAAAATTTCATTTATTGACACTTTAAGAAAACAATTTACAGTGTTTGAACTGTGAAACAGTTCCACTTGCACAAGGTACAGGTACAGGTGATTGCTGTTGGGGCTATAGGAGGCTTGGTGCTCTTTTCTGGAGCACTTTTAGGGTTCTGCAACTGTGGTGTCTCTCCATATGCTTCTCCTTCCTTGGGAAATGGAGCTATGAACATTTTCTCCCACCACGGTCCATAATGGCATTTAGTTGCTGTACAGCATGACACACTGGCTTGTCTGACTACCTTCACAGCAGTCAGAAGAATTGCATTTGCTCTGGTCTGGCTTTCCCAATCTGAAACAATGATTCCCTGAATACTAGAAGCTGGTGTTGCTGCCAGAAAAGTGGTTCTGCTCTTCTCTCCTCTCATCCCTGGTGAGCGGACTGAGGTTAGAGGAGCCAGCAGGGAGAGGGACAAAAAGAGAGTAATTTTAGCCTGGACCAGAGCCCCTGGTGGGTTCACTGCATGGCTACACAAACACTTGTGCCAGCACAAGGCAGGAAGGGCACACAGGGGATGAAACAAGTGGTCAGGAGAGGGAAAGATGAGAATGTTGCTTTTGCTGACACCACAGGAATAAATTGTTTGTGGAATTGTGGTTGAAGTACCTCACTGGTAGCCAAACACAGAAATGGCTCCTGCAGTCCCTAACCACCACTCTGCTGGTCCAGATTTTTTGATTCCTTGAACCAGATGTCACTTTCCTGTAATTCTCCTGCTCAAAACAGAGATTTTTTTTTTGCCACTTCCACGTGTTTCCAGTATTGTGACAGAAAACACGGAGTGTGTTGAAATAGAACAGTGCTGGTTTCCAAGTGCAACACTGGTGCTACAAAAAGTATAAATTTCAGGGCATAGAGACCTTTTTGGTTCAAATTGGCTAGAATTGTAGAAGGCTTTAATTTTCCAGGATACATGTCCCTGTGACCTTGTTTTCAGCAAATGGTTGACTGGCCACTATGTGGTTGTTCTCATCAATTGCTTGATTTAATTTTTTTTGTTGCCATCATCTTTGTGTTACTGGTTGACTTTTCTTTTTGACTTTCAGAGGTCTTTTTTTTTTTTTTTTGTTCTGGAAGGTGCTTTAGGTTTTTTTTTTTGCATTTTGTTTTGGTTTTTTAGAAAAAAAGGTCAGTGAACTTAGAATAATTGTAGCAGAAATACAGCAAAAATCCCTGTTGGTCTGTAATCATAGTTCATCGCTGGATGCAAGCATACACTTGACATACATACAGCCAATTGTGTTCATAATTACATGGTAAGTACTTCACAAAAGGTAATGGGTTTGCCACGTAATGACACCTTTTTAGAAGCTTATGAGGGAATGAAAGGGAGAATACACCAGGATTACTTTTATGAAATATTCAAGTCTTCTCTTCTTGACAGTCATAATAAAGCTTCCCACTTCTGATGCTTGTCAGATGAGAGTTTCAAAGGACTTTATAGACAGGAACAATGTAAAGCATTAAACAATCCATCCCTTTGGGTGGGATGGAAAAGTGTTGTCCTCCTTCTGCAGAAGCCACAGTAACAGATTTTCCACAGCCCCACCTGATGGAATGAAACCCGGATCCCCAATAGGTGTTAACCTCAGACATAGTGAATACAGAAGTGTTGATGGGTTGTGTCTCGTGTGTCCCTTGCAGGCTTTCTTTGTGGACCACAACTCGCGCACCACGACGTTCATCGACCCGCGGCTGCCCCTGCAGAGCAGCCGGCCCACCAGCGCCCTGGTCCATCGGCAGCACCTGACTCGGCAGCGCAGCCACAGCGCTGGGGAGGTGAGTGGGGCCTGGGCCGCCTCCTCCTCCTCGGGGGCACCACCGTCCCCCTTCACAGCATTCCATGGGCATGATCCTTCTATAACAGTGCACCAGTCATCTGTAAGGATTCACTCTTTTTTCTACTAGCTGTTGTTGCTTTTAACATGTAGGAGTTCAGAGGAAAAATGTCAAACACGAGTTTTTTCTTATTTTGAATTCGCAGTAACCCCACTTAACCACAGGAGAGCATCTGATTACAGATTACTGGTTCCTGTATGCAGTCTTTAGCTGACAAAATGTGCATTGTCTAGCGTGGTGTCTGCCAAGTGTGTTCATACATAACTATGCAAAATAAGAGGGGGGGAAAGATGCATGTGTGACTATGCATCTAGTTCTGCAGCTTCCCCATGAAGTGTAAAAATCATACCACATACAGCCTTATAAGAATATTATATACCTTTGAATCTATATTTAATCTCTACTTCTGATCAGAAGTACATGGAAAACACTATTTTGTTGTTAGGTTGTCATGCACCATTTTCACTGGCAGTCCCCATAGCGTTGTCGTCGCTTCCTTATACATGTAACCTTGTGTCTGTGCAGTGACTTGGACTTCAGTTGTACTTTATTTGAAAATTTCCATACTGCTGGCTGTAGGTTGTCATTTCAGGAGAAAGCTATTCCATGCCAGCAATTAAACATAATACAATTCAGAATAGCAAGAGAAATGATCTGATTTATTCTTTTTTTAGCTCAGTCTTGTGGCAGATGAAGGTCTGCCAGGCCTCTGTTTCAGAGCAAACATGAATCTTGTCTGCCACTTCTCTACCAGGGCTTCCACTGAGCTGCAGCAAGTGCCACAGCACTGACTGCATATCTTGTCACATCCTGTGTGAACATGGTTTAGTCAGCTCCCCTCCTGTGTCAGGAATATTTTGCAAATGGTTTTAAATAGCATTGCCCATCAGTTTGGTGATATTGTGTATAAGGCAAGAAGCTATATACCTTCATATAGCTATTCAGATCTTGAATAGGGTAAAGCAAATATTTCTGTTTGATTTGTAGCACAGCAGAATTTTTTTTCTTGACTTTACCCAATATGCACCCAAATTATCTTTCTTTAAGCAGCATCCAGTAGCTCTGCACTTAAAACATGTATTTGTGCCAGCCATGCTCCTGAAGTTGTCAATGCCACAAAACAAGTATGTTTATGCAATAAGAAATGATGATATATATTTCATATACATAGTACTGCTTGCCTGTCAAAATTTCCCACTCCATCTAGATACATGAAATTCCTTAAACCATGTTTCTATATGCAATTTTAGAAGTGTTTCCTTGATATTGTTACAATTGTTACTTGAATTAATTCCAGGTATAATTCCAGATATGAATCTCAAGCATAGCAATTCCATACAGTATTACCATTCTAGTATTAATGATGCAATGATGTTCTTTTTTACTTATGTATGAACCTGAGCACCAGTTTTTCCTCTGCACTTTAGGGCTTATGTATTGCATATTGCATACTTGGATTTTAATTTCCTATTTTTAAGCTATTGCATGAAGGAGAACTGTGCATTATTGCAAAAGATGAGTACTTAATGAAAAAAAAAATATCGAAAGACTTCCTTTGGCTTTAACTTGCCATGAACTTTGATGTTTTGAAGCCACTGACCCAGTTTTTACAGAGATGCTCTAAAACAAACATGAATCAGTGTAAGGAATGCCTTTTTAGCTAAAGCTGAACTACAGTGTGAAGCTGGAGCTAATAATAATGGCATTCCTTTTCCAGCACATTGCCTAACAGGAAATAATTCTACATTTTTCTGAAAGAATATTATGAGAGAGCAAAAAGGTCTTGGGAGATATCTTGGGACTTTTGCTGCTTTGTGATTTCAGAGATTGGATTCAAAAGCAACCTTTTATAATTATTTGATCTTTTGCAGTTAGATGTTTTATAGATCTTTGAAGCTTGGGGATGCAGTTCAAATGCTAACCATTACATGTAGGCAGATAAATGGAGAAGTAAACAAAGAGGTCCAGCAGCATGAAAAAGAGGTTGACCAAATGTTTCATAGAGATAAAATACTGAATACTGAGAAATTTCATGATGAAACTTCATGATGCAGTTAACCACAGCAGTTGACCTGACAAATGCCTCTAAGAACAATTTTTTACTGTGGTTCTACCCTAAAAATTGTTCACGTGCAATTTTTTTAAGTCCAGAAGGCGAATACAAGAGAAACAGATCAGTGTTTCTGAATTACTCTAGGAGCCATGTTTTTACCAATTTTGGACTTGTTTGCCATGCCTGAATGTGAGCTCACTTCTTTATTCTCCTTTGAGAGTTCAGCCACAAACTTTCTTCCACTTCTAATTTAGGGAAACTGCATTCATGCTCAGAGGTAATAGAGGTGCTAATGAAGGAGCAGAATTTGGTTTCCAGCATGTTTCATGTAGATAAAGATGTCCATTAATTACAAAATACAAAATTAAATTACAAAATCCAAAAAGGTATCCCAGTTTTGGTGGTTTTTTTGGGTCTCTTTTCAGAATGGGACTGTTTAAAAATAGCAGTAAATTTTGCATTAGTTTTGATTCTTTCTATTTATGGGTTCAGTATGCTAAATAACCTGTCCTGGCAGCACAGCTGCTTCCTGCTGCAGTGGCTACCTGGGATAGTGATCAAGCAAAGCCTTGATGCATGTGCTTAGTTCTAAGCCATAGAAGTTCTCACTTTTCTGTACCTGAGTGCTTGTGCTGGCACAGAGACACTCACTGTGGTTGCTTGCACGTTTTCAGGTCGGAGAGGACTCTCGCCATTCAGGACCCCCCGTTTTGCCAAGACCATCCAGCACATTTAACACAGTCAGCAGAGCTCAGTACCAGGATGTGGTTCCAGTGGGTATGTCAGCATCCAGCCTCTGCTCAGAGTTCTCCATCACTGAGGGGCCATGGCAGTGTACGCTGCTGGGGTTTCCATTCACTTGGCATGGCTGGAGGTTGCCATTTGTTATGATCCTTCTGTCCGTCAGCATTTCCCCACTGTTCAGTTGGAGCTTTCAGAGCTGGAAGTGTGCAGAACCAATTAAGTGATGTATTTTACCCTTGTAGCTCACATACTCTGTGTGCTCACAGGATGAACTGAAGCCAGGGAATCAGATTGGATCCTAATTGGACCCCATGTATTCTCAGCGATTTTTAACTTTTTTTTTCCCCCCACAACTTCTGAGCATCTATTTTGGCAAGATTACAGAAAGTGTTAATCAGCTTGGAATTAGCCATTTGCTTAACTTCTGTTCTCAGTTACAGACACACAGAGTTACTGACTTCTGTGCCACCACGTACAGAATGTAGCTTGTTAAATCTAACAGCTGTCACATTGTGCTAAATCAAGATAAATTAATCCGATTAACTCTAACTGGCTCTTTGTACTGTGGCATGTTTACTTGAAAACCTCTGCCCATTTAAAGCCTCCCCCTTGTCATGGACATGGTGTGCATGCTTCACAGGCCCAGCCATTAATGAGGATTTGATGTGGGTGTTTCCAACGGTTGCTTAATGTTTGAGAATAGATGCAGTGAAAACCAAGGTCCCTGCAATTTTATACTGACAATAACTATTCTGGTTTGACCTTAGGTAAGAGTGTGAGTGCTAAAATATAATAGAAACTGCTAACAGAATTATATGTTAGCATAATTCTGTTAGGTTATTCGGTTTGGAAAGGATATGTCACAATGAGATTTGGTTCATAATCATAAGAAATGTGTTCCTTAAAAGACAATAGAATTGGTAGCCTTAAATACAGAAGTATCAACCCAGTACTTCTAAACTTAAAACTGTCAAGGTGAAGTATGTCATTATTGTTGGGGACTCAAAAGGAATGTCATCCTTTGTTTTGGGATCTCCTTGTTTCAGCATGATATTTTTGTGAATGTTTTCAGCTTACAATGACAAGATAGTTGCATTTCTGCGGCAGCCCAATATCTTTGAAATTCTACAAGAGCGCCAGCCAGATCTTACCAGGAATCATTCACTCAGGTAAGAAAATTAGTGAAGTTTGCTATTCCCATTTCAGTAAAAATGCTAATTACAGTTAGCTACTTGCATTAATTAACAGTGGAACATAACAGAATGTAGACTTCTGGTGACTTCAAACATATCCATAAAGCTGTGGGAAATAGTTGTTTACTGTATTTCTGTGCAACAGCCTACTATAACAAGGTTGAGGAGAACAAAGGTAATGTTTAATTATCAAATAAAGGTACCTAGAAGAAAATGTTTGGAACAACTGGCGTAAGAGATTTGCTGATGTCTTCCTAATGTGCCAAGACAGCTGGATGGCACAGCAAATGTGCCCATTCATTCAGCTGAGAACATGAGGCAGAATGGCATTTGGATTTGTCCTTATCTTTGCAAAGCACATTTACAGAAAGGCTGTCCTGACCTCATGACGTCTGCAGATAATCTTACCTCAATCAGAATTTTTTATGTCTCTCCAAAATTTTCAAAATGGTACATCTACAGATTTTTGCACAGTGCAGCAAGATCTGAGGAAGCATAATCTTTGTTCTGTGGTTGTTGTAACTCCCTCATATGTTTAGACTTGGAAATGGAAACACCAGCAACTTGGATAGTAGTGACCAGAACTGAAATGAATGTATCTGTTCTTCTTTGGACACTACATGTTAAAAATCGGTTTGGATTGTTGGCAGTGTCTCTCCTGTGCAGTGTTGTGTTCCAGAGTTCTACCCACACTGGCTGGCATGGCAGCCAGCACTTGTGCTCACTTTTCTTCTGTTCTGTGTTACTTACTGACCCCTTTTCCTCTGTGTCCTGCAAGTTCCCAAAATTCAACAAGATGCCCTGTTTTGCAGTTTCCCCATGTGTAGTATAACAAGTTTTGTGATGTGACTTCTGTGTTAAAGACATGGTTAACCTTCTGAAGAAATCCTAGCTGCCAAACCTGAAACAGCACACTAGCAGAATACAAGCTCTCTAGAAAATACAGCAGAAATATGCAGTTCTCAGCATGTCAAAACACTTGTTCCCTTATCACTGCAGGCAAGTTTTTCCCACCAGGCTTGGTTTGAAATCTGCTGGGAAGTAGCATACAAGCAATTTCTGGTTGCTTGTAGTTTTATTGCGTCATATTCTTTTTCCCAGGGTGCTTTATTTCCTTCAGTCTGATAGTAATCGGTGTAATTTTCTTCATGTGTGTTGTGGGTTTTTTTAACAAATTAGAGTTCAAATTGCTCACAAGGCTTGTTGGTATTCCCCGATTCTGCTTCTAGTAGAACCTTGCTTCCTGATTACAGATTCATAATTTCCCACAAACTTTATTTCTCAAGAAAAGATGGGTTTCAGATTAGGAATGAAATATCAGAGGATTTTCTGTACCTCCTAATTTGCTTGAGATTATATGTCCTTCTGTACATTTACTTTGGAAGGAGACTGAAGATTTATGCCTTAACTGACTTTCTTCAGCAGAATGATTGGGGATTTTAATGAACATAATTTTATTTTACATTGAATGAAATTGGTCAGAAAAGCTATTCTCTTAAGCTGAATGGTTCTGTTCTAATTTTAGTATTTGAAGTTAGTAATTTGATTAAGGTAAATTATTTTCCATTATACTTCTCCTATATCCTTCTAGAGCAGATGCTTCAGTAAGATTTTAATTTTTATAAAGATCCCAGTTTTATTTTTCCTGGTTAGTCTTTTTAAGACCCTGATTTAGCAAATTATTGGAATCCACGTCTATTTGACACATTGTGAGACTGAGCAACTCCATGGACATTGCTGTAACACCTGATAAATTAAGACCTAACTAAAATCCTTCAGTATAAATTCTTTGTGTAAATTTTTTTAATAGTGATTAGTACAACTGCCAGTAATTTCTTCCTTTGAGGACCTTGGTGTAGTTGAAGTGAAATTATAATTATATTAAATATTCCTGTTAGTAATGTTATTGTAATTATTACATAGGTGAGGAGGAAAATCAGTATTTGGCCAGTCGAAAAGGACAAAGATAATTTGAAAAGATCTCTAAAATAATTTCTCATTACCTTAGAGAAAGAAGAGTTGAGAGTCTATTAAAATATAAAGTGAAAGTATACTACATGTAGAAAATTGCTATTCAGAGGTATCATGGTGGAGTGAGAACATTACACTTACCATATCTTTTTTAGGCATGTTGCCAAGATTAAATCTCCTTCCAAGCCACTGCAGGTAAATCTGAGAGGCTGCTAAATAATGTAAAGGGCTTCAGGCACCTATTGTACATTAAATATAATTTATATCTTAATGGAAGGTAAAAGACATAAATATTTTTAAAATCACTGAAATCACAACTCTCACTGGTAACCCCAGGAAGTCCTGAATTGCATTCATTTGGAAGGCTGCATGTATTAGTTAACCCAGAAAATGTCCTTCTGTTTTCTGGTGTTGCTGCTGACCAAACACTAAGATGTATTTTATAATCCACCATTTATTTCTTCCAGCCTTGCCATTTGGGCACCCATGTAAAGTGAAGTGGGCTCTGGAAGTGTCCAGATGTCCCTGCCCTGCCAATTGCATGGAGTGTTTTTGACCTTCTGGTCACTGTTGGTAGTAGGACATGGGGTAGACAGACCTGTGAGCTGAGCTAATGCTGCTGCTCTTACACAGAGGTCTTTTCTGTTTGTTTGGGAGTCTTCTCCTTTCAGTTTGGGACTATGTTTAGGTTTTACCACATGGGTTAGATTCTTGTTTTCTTTTCCTCCAGAACTGTAAAACCAAATTAGAATTTATCTCTGCTGTACTATCATGCCAGTTAAAAAAAAAATTAAGGATGTACTTGTATTTCAGAATGCAGGGAAAGGCTCTGCAGAGGAAAATAATCAGAATCCAAGGAATTATATTCAGTATAGATCCTAAAATTATGTGTGCTACCGTGCTCAGAACTTGGGATGCATAGATTCCACAAGAGTGACCAAACTGGGTCTAGGAGAAAGGATGTGTGCTTAGATGAAATAGAGGGGAGAAGTACTGCAGGTTTTTTTACTGGAAGATATCTTACGTGCAGTGTGGTATGACAATACTGACTAAAATCACAAGTATGCATTGTAATGTATGGCTTGCATTGGTACAGAGATTCAGAAAGACAGTGAACTCACTTTTGCAGTAGGAATGTATTTTTACAGGTTTCAACCTCCTGCTTTGAATTAATAGACATGGACTTGAATGTGAATTTTTGGGATTGATTTTTTTTTAACTCTTTGGGAGACTGCCTGTCTAGAGCATGAGCACATGAACATTGAAGAGATGAGGGCAATGGGAGCATCCTTCCTCAGACCAAAATAGCTTTTTGGTTGTAGTATTTTACTGCTCACATGGACTTGGTGTGGCAGGGAAAAAAATGTAGAGAAAACCGTAATCCAGAGATTTCTGATACACTCTGTACTTGTTGCTGTGGTACACATTGATGCCTTCTTTGCAAAAGGTATTTTGGAAGCCTTTTTTTGCTTGCACAGGGAGAAGATCCAGTTCATCCGGACAGAGGGAACACCTGGGCTGGTGCGTTTATCCAGCGATGCAGACCTGGTCATGTTACTCAGGTAGGCACTGCTGCTGCCCATGCACATGTGGAGCACCCTGTGGCAGCTGCTCAGAGCTTTCAGGGAGCAGTGTGGGCTGATGGCATCACCCAATCACTTCCCCTGCACTCCCTGGACTTGCAGCTGGGAGAGCTAAGCTCAAGGCTCAGGTTTTATTTTCATCATGTTCAGTTCTAGATGGCAGTTGAAGGTCACACTTTTCATAGGATGATGGAATGTGAAAGGCAAGTGCAAGAGCACTGTGCTTGTGATTTGTATGGGTTTGCCCAGACCACTTTTATTTGTCCTATTGCATCCAGCCCTGATGCTTAGAAAAGTGGTACAGCTCAGACCTTTATTCAGCAATGTGCTTTGTGCTACTTTCAGACTGCATCTGTTTAGTTCTGGCTTTGGGAAGTGCCTGTTTGTAAAGGCACATACTTGAGAGGTGTTTTTATTACTTAATATCTCTCTTGCCTTTTCACTGTGCTGTCAAGCATTGTCCCCTTTAGTAAAGGCAATATTCTTACAGACTTGAGAAAAAGGGAAGCTAGTTCTTTACTACTTTTCATTTATGCTGTTAACTCAAAAAATCAGGTAGTTGTTTTGCTAAAATTAAACCCTTTTATCTTGATACTGTGCTCTCATCCACTGTAAAAGTGCATCAAGAAGCTCAAGGGTACCTTTAAAATGGAATCTAGTGAAATAGAATTGACATTAGCAGTTGTATTTTGAGGCCAGGTTGCACAATGATAATCCTTTCTGGTCCCTAAATCTCCAAATTATTACAGCTATTAAAAAAAAATCTCATTTTAAATCTATGTTTGGGCCTTTTTGAAATAGAAATATTGTTTCCTAAAAACTTAAGATTTTAATGTGTAACTTGAAGGAAAACATCGCATGGTCATGACTGCAAAAAGAACTGTCAGAAAGGACTCATTTAAAAAATTCCATGTAAAAAATGTCTAGATATTTGTTTGGTGAGCAGACTTAGTAAAAAACATATTTTATTTGAACATTGTTTTCATTGCATTGGATAGTATTAGATTGGCTTGCAGTTCTTTCTACAGCTCAGTCTTTGAAAATAATTTTTACATATTATTGCAGCAGTTTATTTGTGTCATGTTGCACATTCAAAATACCTTTTGATACCAGACCCATTCTGACATTAGATATTCTGTCCCTTTTTGGATTTGCTTGTCAAATTTGGGAAAGAGTGAAATTTTAATATATATATGTATATGCATACGCACACACACAGAGATACAATGATTAGGCTGCAAAATGTTTGAGTTTTTTCACTTAAAAGTTGTGTATCAGTAATAAATGAAGCATGAAGTAACTGAGCTTGAACATGCTAGATGTGATACCTGGTTCAGCAGGACTGTTATTAAACATAAAATGTTGTGCTAACAAGCTTACCAGTCAATGCACTTAACAAGTTCAGATGTGATTCTTAATCCTGGAGGCTTAGAATGTTTCTGAGTAAGGTTATTGACCCCTTTGTAATGAGAACATTAAAAAAAAAAATCCACAAAAAAAAAAGAGGGAGGCCCATGAATTTTCAAGGCTGATTAACTATATTTTAACTTTGAGAGCAAACACCCAAATAGCAGTTACTGCTTTCCAGTACTTTCCAAATCTGCTTGTGGAAATGGCAGTAAAATATTTTGTAGTGCTCAAAGTGTGCACAGTGAAAATAGCTAAGTGACTATCAAAGAAAGCAGGTTAATAACTAGAGATTTATCCCTAGAGAGTGAAACCTGCCATTTATTCAAATAAATGTGTTCTTTCTCCTTTGCTCCTTTTTGCCAGCTTGTTTGAGGAGGAAATAATGTCATATGTGCCGCCACATGCCTTACTTCATCCCAGCTATTGCCAGTCCCCGCGAGGCTCGCCGGTGTCTTCACCTCAGAACTCTCCAGGTACGTTGCTCAGGCAAGGCTTCTGCAGGGGCTCCATGAAACCACTTCTCATCCTTGATAAGACAAAGATCTAGAACTGGTTTTGAGAGAAGTCAACAAGTCCAATTGCATTTGACTGTCAGACTTGGACCTTTGCCTTGGGCTCACAAGATATTTTGCTGTGTGTATTGGAACTTGAGGGGCTGTGATTTTGTTCTGACTTGTGAAAAAACATGCAGACTTGTTTCTTACTGGTGTGAAACAACTGAGTGACTGCTCATGCCAGCATCCTGGTGCCTGGAGATTTGGAGCATGGATCTAATAGCTGTACATTAAAATACCAGTGTAATGGGGCTTTGGGGCAATTAGGGCCAATTTTATGTATAAAAGCCAGCTTGTTATACTTTAACACAAGTTCAAAACATAGCATACTGCAACTGTCTGAATATTCATGTCAGAATGTGGAAGGAGACTGGTTTTTCAGATTCTGAGTTGCAGATTAAAAGTAAGTTATTGCAAGTATGACAAGTTCCATTTGAAAGCCATGTTGATAGATGTTGCTATGCTTAGTGTCCTCAAGATAACAGATAAATCAGAAGTGGCTTAAGGGGATTTCTACAAATTTGATAACAAAAATATAGATAAATAGAGAACATTTAGAGTGTAAGCAACTCTGGATAGTTCCAGACAGCAAGAAGTTTTTATCAGGAAAAAACCTGTGATTTTCATGGGCATTTTCCTGTCCACAATAACAAAAAGCTTTGCCTTTTCATGGAATCAGATTAAATGCATTCATAAACATGTAGCTTTTCCTGCTGTTGGACAAAAGACCTCTGTAAGATCTCTCTGAAGAAACTATCTGAAGACTTTAATGATCTTAGGCTTTCTGCGAAGCAGTGAAATACAATATTCACATTTATTAATACTTTCAGTATGTATAACTGTTTCAGCTATAACTGTTTCCCTTTATTGAAAAGAAGGGAATGATCTGCATGTATGCATCTTACTGCCAACTGCAAACCTGGCAGTCTTTTACAAATGAAACCAGTTTTGGCTTCCAGAGTTAAGATTTCTTAATCACTGGTATGTGCACCAAAGCATGCTGGGCATAGCTTCATTTCAACAAAGTAATTTCAAAATACACTCAGTCTTTAACATGTGATATTCTCATTTACTCACAGTAGCAGCAGACAGTAGAGAAGGAACAGTGATGGGTTTAGTCTCATTCTCCCTAAAATTGTAATCTCTCTTCTAGCTCATAGAAAAATATAGAGGGACCATTGAATCTCCCTGTCAGTCTCCAAGCATGCACATTTGTGTTGGTGTACAAATGACTTTTTTGATGAGAAATTGTAAATAGCCCATGTTTCTGTGGAGGCTCTGTTTTTTCTCATCAGCTAAGCTGGTTGTGCTGCACTGCACGAGGAGGGGTGTTAAGGATCCATTGTTCAGATCAGCTACAATCACTTGTACTTTCTGTTTTGGAAAAGGTGAATAGTCATGAAGCTACTCTTTATCTCTGCTTTAGAATATAACCTCTTTGAAAATCAAGTATGATTATCACACCCCTGGTGGTTTTTAGCTCTTCCATTAACGTCTTTTGTTCCCAAGGCGGAAGTAATCACTATAATTGCCCAGGAATTTCTTGGCATATGCATCTGATTTGCAGTGAGGACTTGTCATGTGCTGACAGAATATTATGATGCTGTTCTCTGAACCATGAAGTAATGTGTTATCAGATTCATGTTTTGTGGTACCCTTCCAAAAATACAGCTTCCTTGGGGGGTTAACATTAAAGTATATTTTTGTTGCCTTTTTCTGGTGACTGCATTTTTTTACATCGTTTGACCCAAGGCAAAATAAACAAGAGAGGGAAAAGGCCAATAGTTAAAAGGCTTGTTTACTGTTTCTGTAAGTTTTCAGGAGATTTCAGCTGAGTGTACCTTTAGAAGCTCTTGGTGCTCTCAGTAAAAGCGGGAAGCTACTATAGAAGAATCAGTGACCACGATCTGTGTTTTTAGAGGGATCCTTCATCTTCCTTTTGGAGCCCTGCAGATTCCATGATGTTTACTATCCTCCCACACTTCACTTCAAGCCTGGAACAAGTGCAAAGTGTCTTTCTGGTCGGACAGGTCTTTTAAAGACCTGTTAAATGGCATCCAGCGTGGTTAGTGAGCTCACTGTCTCTGATCTGTGCAGAGATAGACTCTGCAGCTCCTTCCAGCCCCCACTTCCGCAGGATGTGCTGTCGCCTTTTCTGGCAGACCCATGGGCTTTGTGGCTGCTCTCCTTCCCCTTCTCTGCCACAGGCTGAACAGATGCACCTCCTCTCTTGTTTTACCTGAAACCTTACATTCCCATGCCTTCCCCCACGGTAACAATCAATGTTCTGTGTTGGCTTAGCTTCATGCAGGGAACCACAAGCAAACTTACATGAGGAACTGAGTTAAAAGACAGAACTCTGCAGAAAAGTTCAGTGCTTTCAGTGCATTACAGGTGGCCACTAGTTACAGAGAAGTAGTTGGCAACTTATGTGTACTTTAGGGCATGAAAAATTTTAAACATCATCCAAATTTTTTGTGTCTACACAGCCATGCAGGGAAGGAGCTTAACTGCCTCCTTGGCACCCTGCCTAGCAATCAAATCAGTGGAAGTCATTTATCTGGGGAGGCAGTGGAAGTCCTGATGATGGCCATTTTCAGAATAGATGACACTACACACCTAATTTGTATATACCGTACATGCAGTTGTAGGGTATGCCTTTTGGGGTTTTTTTTTGCTGTACAGATCTCACCTCTTCTTGCTTTTAAGAAATTGACCCTCAAAACCAGTTTTTCAAAATTAAATTCACTTACATGACCATCATGTATGTTTCTGCAGCCACAGATTAGAACTTCCACAAACTTAAATTTGGTAGTCTTTCCATTCTTCCTATATTTTTCTTCCTTGTTACTTCCCCAGGGAAAAATTCCACTGAGGAATTTCCAAATATTTTCTTTCTTCCTTTTGGTGTAGTCAACATGGGCAATGCAGAATCCAGCCTATTTTTGCTTCATTCCTGAGTTGTTGTTTTCCTGATAATATTAAAACCAGAACAGAATATTTATTGTATGAACTATTATACAGATAAGACATAAAGTGTACTTGAAAAACAAAAAGTGAAGTCTTTCTAGTCGCTTGTGTTGTTTTTAAAATCCATCTTTTGCCTTGACCTCGATTTGCTCTTTTAAGATTTACTTTTGAAAGATGATACTATTGGAAGTGAGCAACCAAAAAGTCTTGGATGCAGAGCAGATTTGAAGATATGCAGCTTTTACTCCTTATGAAGGTGACTAAACCAAACACATACCATGCATATCTCTTGCTGTGAAGGAGTCTTTCCAGGAGCAGATGGGACATCCATCAGTTGGTGTCACACAGCTCATTCTGTGCCTGTTGCTCCCTGCAGGTACTCAGCGTGCCAACGCCCGAGCTCCAGCTCCGTACAAAAGAGACTTTGAAGCCAAGCTGAGGAACTTCTACAGGAAGTTGGAGACTAAAGGATATGGACAAGGCCCAGGGAAATTGAAGTAGGTTGAAGCATC
This sequence comes from Setophaga petechia, assembly GCA_024362935.1. NCBI lineage: Eukaryota > Metazoa > Chordata > Aves > Passeriformes > Parulidae > Setophaga > Setophaga petechia. The sequence continues at coordinate 28,325,465 of JANCRA010000005.1, forward strand.
TCATGAAACTGGATTTCTTTTCAGGCAGCTTGCCTTGCCTCGCGCATCTGCAAGCTTCTTCCCATTAGAAGGAATGCAGATGTTACGGTTACCCAGGCATTTCTGGGAATAGAAAACCTGTAATGAAAGGCTTAATGCCAGCATGTGATTCACAGCAGAGGATACAGCAAGTTCTGAGCACCTCTGTGCTTCCTCCAACTATGTTTTTGTACAGACAATATTATCAATATGGTGCCAAAAGGAGCTTTGGGAAGAGGCCTGCAGAACAGGAGGCATCTGAATTCTTCCATTATGATATAACCAGTTATATTTTCTCATATCTTTTTCCACTAAAAAAAATTAGATAGACATATCTTTTGAAAATCATTGCCTGTTCTGATACCACATTCTGATACGAGTCCTCTTTAGTAAAGAGGATTCATACATTAAATGTTACTAAACTCTAAGGATTGCCTTAAAAAACTGCTAATATTTTTCTTTTAGAACTCTGAATGGTAGAGTACTTGGAGTGAGGTCTTCCCTCCTTCATTTATTAGCTAATCATGTGATTATGTGCTGTTATATATAAGAATTGTCCTCACAAGATACTTTCAAAATTTTGTAAATTACCAAGTCATGTGCCAGTTATCAAACTCATAACCATAAGGCACTAGAACATGATTTAATCATTTCCTCTATTATAAAAAAATGGGTTTTCCATTTTTTTTAATTTCCTTCAGCCAGTCACTTCTCTTATTTTGCAGAAATCTGTGCAAAGCTCAGACTTCATTCATGTGAGCTTGTTGTTGTTTTGCAAAACTGAAATGGGATTAAAATGCTGTTGTTTCGACAAGTCTTAAGAGGCAAAGGCTGAGCAATGTCTGCCTAGAATATAATGAAATCATAAACAGTTAAAGCCTTATCTGTGAAAGCTTTGTCCTGAATGCTTGGGCAAATAACTGGTGGGGAGCATTTGCTCCTTGTAATAATCTGTTCCATTTCTTACACCCTTTTTTCCCTGTCCTATCTTCCCTGATCTATTTGCCATCACACTGTGGATTTTTAGGCTGTAGTTTGACACGTGAATGGAAGTTTTCTCTGGGTTGCTTTCCCAGGCAACAGCACTGACCTGTTCAAAGCAGGGCCCAGCACAGCTCTGCTGCTGCCTGGGTCCCCTCTGTGCTCAGGTGCCTGCTCAGATCCAGGCTCTCCCCTTGCATGTCCCTGGCAGGATGGCTCAGTGCAGTCACTGAGCTCTGCAGGGCCACAGGGGCTTTGCAGGAGCTGGGGTGGGTTCAGCTGCCTTCCTGCAGCTGCTGGCTGATGGGCACATGGTTTTATCTTTTTCTGTGTTGAGAGATTGATTTTTACAGAAAAGATGAGACTCCTGCTCACTGTTAAACTCACTTAGGGGCCCAGCTTTATGAAAGGATTTCATACTTAATGAAAATGCCAGCTTTAGGACCTTTCTGCTTAAGACTTTAAGGGAGAACCAAGGTAGACAAAACAAAACTACTCTTTGTACAAGGGACATTTTATTGAAACATAGGGAGAGCATTGGAGGAGAACAGAAGCTTCCTGATCTGAGTAAAATTATCCAGCAGAAACAGGTATCTCTGAAATCACCCTGGTTACTATCCTGCTGTGTAAATAGATCTTTCCAGATGTGGTTCGTGTTCACAAATTGCTGTTTCAAAATACTTTTGCCTTTCAGATTAATCATCAGGAGAGATCACTTGTTAGAAGATGCCTTTAACCAGATCATGGGCTACTCAAGAAAAGACCTGCAGAGAAACAAACTCTATGTCACGTTTGTTGGGGAAGAAGGGTGAGTAGAACAGGGAAGTATTTGTGGTCTGAGAACACAGTGTCTTGCAGCTCCTCTCTCACCAGATTGTTATCTAGAGAGAAAAGAGGAAGCACTGTGGTCAGGAAATGCCACATACACAAGCCTAGAACATACAGCTGTTCAAGATGGCTTCTTAAGCATTTTGCAATGTAACATATCCTGCCTTTGCAGAAGCAATGTGAATGCTTATGTGAATTTTCCCAATAGTTGGTGTATGTTTCAGAATGTTGCTGGGAAAGCAAATTAACAACCAAACAGCTTTCTTGTGTTATTCATATTTCTTTTCTCTCAGTACTGATGTGTCTCCAGGGCTTAACAAAAGACAGCTGCCATTTGTTGGAGGGAGTGTGCTTTCAGAGAAGGCTATGGGCTCAGTCCTTAATTTAGCCCTGTCTGAGGCACTGGGAGCAGAAAGCCCTCAGTACTACAGAAGGTGTTGACTGCCTCCTCAGTCCAGGGCCTACATCACAAATAAAAGCAACTGGACCATTGCCAGTTGTTAAAAAACCCCCAATATTCCCCACGCTCCAAAGTCACATTCAGAGAATGCTCATTCTGTGTCTAATGTGTTACAGGTTGTGAGATGTGCTTTGCAAAGCAAGATGTGGTTAGATTTCCTTTGCAAGTGAAACTGAAACAATGTACTGTTTGCTGCTTTTGTCTCTTTATTTGTGCCCCCTTTGGTAGGCCTTAAAGCCCACTGGTCTGTTGTTGAAACGGTTCATGAATATGTTTATAAATATTCAAACTTTTATTTCATGATGTTCAGAAAACTGCAGCACAGCTCTTGGAATGTTGTAGTATGGGCTATTGCCATGCAATGTGTGAGTCTTTAAAATGCAAAGTTGTAATAGAAACATCTCCTACAAGATTAGATAAAATTAATATGTCTTTGAAAACCTCTAAATCCTACTGTTTGTTTAAATTTTACCCTGAAGCACTTAGTGTTGACATAGATCCAATGAAGTCTTAAAATAAAGAATGTTTACAGCTGAGCACCAAGTGTGGACTTGTTCATATAAATAATATCACTATGCTGTCTGAGGAAAAACTCAGAACTGGAATGGCAAGGCTGGTGCACAGTGAGATTATGCTGTATTGACAAAGGAGGGTGGGGATGCAGGAGCAAGGCCTGCTTTACACAGCCCCAGCCAGCCTTTACTTTCACAGCTACAGCCTCAAATCAGATTTAAAAATGAAAGGGAAATTCTTTAAATCATATATGAGATAGAGATTGATCCAGATACACCATTTCCTTTCATCAGATGTCAGACTTTTGCATTTCACCACTCAGCAGCATGAAGAGTGACCTGGAAATGGGAGTGACGCCTCCTGTCCCCATTATATCCAGCTTTACACGAGCCTTTAGCCTTAATGGAAAAGGATCAGTTCATTAGGAGCAAAGACAAATTCAAATGACGTCAGTCCTTTATTTACACATCTGTATTTTTAATGAAGAAAGGATGTGTGCAAACAGTATTGTTTCATCAGAGATGGTGCAAGGATATGTATCACATCCAGCTCCTCATTTGGCCAGGTGAAGAAAGACAGGTCAGGGTGGAGGAGAGGAGGAATACTGAAAGTTAATTGTTTCCTATTTGCTCCTCCTTTTTTAAGAGTGTAAGTAGGAGTTTACTTTTGCATTTCTTTTGCTCTTGGTAAAGAGACATAAGTCATAAAGTAATGGGTAAGGAAATAATTACATAATACAACGTTTTAGTAACTTAATTTATTAATATATAAAATTGTAAGTGGGACAACTCAGACATGGTTATTGCTGTTCAAGTGATTTCTGTCATAAGTCTCATAATGTGTACCTTTCCCAAATCTTCAGTTTCTATACTTATCAATTGTGATGCTCATTTAATGGTTTTTATACACTCATTCATTTTGGTAATAAATTACAAAAAATTATATAGAAAAAATATGGTTCCTTGTTTTTCCTGAGTTCTTTGAACTACTCGTAGAAGCTGCTTTGCATTTAAGAGTGGTAAATCTGAAATATTAATGGTGCTTCCTAGGAGACATGAGTCATGTTGCCAACAACATATTACTCTCCTGAATATCCAAATGCCCCACAGTTGCAGCTGTTGTGTGGTTGCATACCTCTCGTATGAAGTTTTCTCACCCTTGTGCCAAGCCTTTAATTGTAGGATAAATCTGACTGGCAGTGCAGGACTCTCATGATTGATTTATTTAACATGACTCACAGTAACTGCATACAGAGGAGCTGTATGAAGTGCGTGATAGTCAAGCACAGTTTCCTTTCTATCTCAGGATTTCTTAGTGTGTCTGATTATCCCAGAAGTTTGCAAGAGTCTTGCAGACAACCCTTTACTTGATCCTGGTATTTGAGCCAAGATTAAGATCCAATAGTTGTCCACGGTATCGAACCATTTTTGATTTTTTCCTCTCTAATTTATTGATGGAATCTACCCCTTCTTGCCAGGGTAAGGATCTGTTTCAGTACTTCACTGCTGAAGCTTAACAGAAGTGAAATGCTTCCAAGTGACTGAAGGGAAAGTGGTTTTATTCAGCTGAGGCAAGAGGGTTTGTCTTCAGCTTGATAACAGCACCTAGCCTTTACTTTGCTGACAACTTCATCCTCAAAAACAACTCTCATTTGTGGGTGTCTTCTGTAAAAGTTTATGAGCCAAAACATTTGTAGCAGTTCTTTGTGAAAGCTGACCTTCTCTGTGGTACTTCTGTCTGTGCATTGTCTTAGTTCTTGAGTAAAATATTAAGTCTTTTATCTATAAAAGATGTATTTTTCTTTTTGTTAGGATTATAATATTCTCTGCTCACCACTGCAGAACTCCTAGTTTTCTGTTTTCCAACTCTAATAGAGCATTAATATCATACCTAACTCATTTCACAGGTGACCTGCAGAGTAATGTCACAATTCAGTCTCAGTGCATTGTCAGCAATGAGTTTGTTTATCCTTCAGGAAGAAGGGGTTATTTAGATTCATTAGTACTGGAATCTTGAAATGGGGAAAAAAGTAGAAAACAACAAATAAAAAACCCAACAAAGGAAGTGCACTCTCCAAAAGACATTTAAATGCACTCAAGTTTGGAAGACAGACAAGAAAATTTAGACCAAGAAACATAAATCACTGAAGTAATCTCAGATTATATTGCTAGGGAAAACAAAAATATTATCCCTCCAATTGTCCTATGGCTGCAGTCTGCAAAGACAAAATATGACCATTGTTTATTTTCATTGTTAATTTGTCAGATGAAGATAAGTCTGATTTTGGCTCTTTTCATGTTTTTCCTCCTTCCCACCCTGGCCACCCCCAATTATTTAGTTATATTCCTGTGGCAGAGGCCACTGCAGCTGGAGCCAAATTTTTTTTTCTGAGTGCAGCCCACATGGAGAACTTCATTCTAGTCCTCCAAGCCATTCCATTTTAGAGTAGTCCCTTGAGAATTCCACATACTTTGGCATTAGGCAATCTGCACGGGTAAGGGTTTTGGTTAAAATCTTACGAAATTTTAATCAAAATATAGTGTAAGGAATGTAGATTCAAAAATAAAAATGTTCTTACTTCATAGTAATGTCAGGTTTTTCTTAAAGGTTGGACTACAGTGGACCATCAAGAGAATTTTTTTTCCTGGTGTCCAGGGAGCTCTTCAATCCATACTATGGTTTGTTTGAATATTCAGCCAACGATACCTACACAGTACAAATAAGTCCCATGTCTGCTTTTGTAGACAATCACCATGAGTGGTAAGAATTCTTCTCTTTTGTTTTTCATTTACATTTTCTGTTATTCCCACTTGTAGAGCAACTGCTCGAATCTGCTCAGACATGTAACACAGAATCTGATCTTTGTAACCACCAGCAAATTAACTGCATTTCTTTAGACTTCCCTGATTTTGGTTTCTCTTGTGGTTTTTAAATGATCTTATTTCTCACAAGGTCAGCAAAATTATGATTTGGAACATGTATCATGGGATTGTCTCACAACACAACTCCCTGCATTTCTTGTACATTAGTAGTCATTTCATGAAAGCAATATTAACCTCTTGTGTATTAGAAAAAAACAAGAAAAAATAACAACACATTGACTTTCTGTCAGCTAAGGAGATGAAGGGAGGTTTCAGGTACATATTACTGTATGTAATTTGTTTGAGTCTTCCTAAAGAGTACAGAAATCTCCTCAGTGGAAAAACTTCAACATACCTATTGGAAGGAAATCTGTGGTGATATCTTAATTGGGGGTAGGGGGGAGACTGCTGATCACACAGCTTTGAAACAGTCTGTGCATTCACCCCTGCTTCTGAAATAGGTATCGAGGATTTTTGCATAATCCTATTTTTACATTTATAAGCCAGTTTAAATCACCCTCAGTTGATTTAAGCCATGGCATCACCATAAATCTGTAAAGCTGTGCTGTGACTATTAACAGAGAATTCTGCTGTGTAAGTAGTTGGATTACATTAATAGTGGAATGACAACTGCTCGTCTCTGTAGGACAGATGCACACTGACTTCTTATTTTTTGAAGGCCAGTTATGAAGAATGAGTATCAGAGGGGAATCTCAATACTAATTTTACAAATGAAAAGAAAATTAACTGGTTGGTAGTTCAGTTAGTGGAAGCAACCTGCCTGTTGAACTCCAGTACTTCAAGTCTCTGTTGGAAAGGCAGAACAGCCTGGCATAGAGGAGAGAAAACCCTTATGTGCTGTGCAGCTTCTGCCAACGTTTTTTATTCATCCCTGGCTTCTGCTGTGCTGGACCAGAGACCTGGGGAATGAAGGAGGCATGACCCCTATCTCTTTCAGAGAGTGCTGGTTTTGTACAGCCCCAGGGGGAATTCAGAAAATGCAGCTGTGACAAGCAGTTTATGCATGGGAAGGGGAAGGCTCTGCATGTCACATCCTCATCTTGCAAACATTGTTCAAGCAGGTATCATAAAGCTCTAATTTTTTCCAAGAGAAATGTTGTTAAGGATACATAAACAGAAAGTTCAGGAAACATTTACTTTGAAAACAAACACTGGACTTTAATCTACTTCTAGAATTGTGGAACAGCTTTCACAATGAATCTTGATTCTCATGGGAATATTTGCAAAGACCCTCCAATTTCAAGGTTGCTGTCATTTGTTCTCAACCCTGGCAAACTTCCTCCTTACACACCCAACAAAATGAAGATAATAAGGGAAGAAAGAGTTGAGAGAAGGAGATTTAGATCCTGTTGACATAGGGCTGGAGAGCATTGCAATACATAAAAAACTTTCTGGCACTATTTGTGAACATATACAGAGAACTCCTTAACCACAGTCAGAAGAGGGAGCAAGGAGCTCCTGTAAGTAGGAAAGACAGGCAGCATGAGCTGTCAGCCAGGGAAAGAGTAGCAAAACCTTTGGCCTCTCTATAACATGAAAACAAGTTAATCCTGTAGGGGTGTGAAATAAAAATAGACAGTGGCTATCATTTTGAGAGATAATGCATTTATGAAGTGGCTGCTCTGGCAGGGGCTGATTGGGTTAAATATGGATTTGACATTTTTGAGCAGTTGTAACTTAGGTATCTGAGGGATTTTCCACACTCTGCAGTCTTGCTTTTTTAAATTTTTTTTTCCCTGTGCCTTACTGAGAATGTTAAAGAAACCCAAGAAATAAACAAAAATACCACAATTTAGACATAGCTGTCTGATTTAATAATGCTCTTTGGAAAAACATGCAAGTTTTGATGACAGAGCAGTGTACAACCACAAAGTTTCAGTATCATGACTGTAACTCTTTCTCTCCCAGGTTCAGGTTTAGTGGTCGAATTCTTGGTCTTGCTCTGATACATCAGTATTTGCTGGATGCCTTTTTTACAAGACCCTTTTATAAAGCCCTCCTCCGAATGTGAGTAGAATTGTTCTGTCTCCTCTTTTGTTTGGTTCCTTCCCCATCAAAGATGCCATTTAGTGTATGGATTATTTATGATGCTGTATAGACAAAGAAGACAGGTCATTATTTATAATTTACTAAACTGATTTTGATCCATGAGTTTTTTGAAAAAATTCCTTATTTCCTCTACTTCAGAATGTTGTTTGTGATCTGTATGAGAACCTCGTGTTTTGTTTTAGCTCTATTACCAGCTTTCTTCTGCAAAATCTTAGACTTGAAGAGGTACAATGCAGTTCTGTGGGCTTATTCCAGATATTAATAGAGTTCTTATTCTTTTGTCATGCAGTGACTCACAGGATAGGATATGAATCACTTCATAACTTAGACTGCACCGTGCATTCTCAGATTAGACTGATTGTTGGCAGTCTCCATTTTGAGGAGCTGTACTTTTGATAGACTTCAGACTTAGTTTCCAGAACTACTGCTTCTGTTCTGGCTGAAACAATGAGAGCTGTGCTTGCTCAGCATGTCTGGAACATAAGACATAATGAGCTTAAGGTGCTTTACTTTTTATTTGAAAGCTGGTTTTGAGAAGTCTGGAAGCATTTTTTTTCCTATAAAGCATTGCATGTTCTAGTAGTGAGTAATTAATCAATTCCTACTGCACATACATTTTTAAAACACCTAAATGCTAGCAGCATCATCTTAGTGAGAAGGATGAGGTAAGGGAAAGTATGGTAAGTATGTGGTAAGCTGGAAATCTAAGCAGTTTAACAAATGATAGAGATGAGGCAGTGCAGCTACATGAACAAAAAGGACATTGCTTGCTTGTTTAAAAAAAAATCTTAAAATTTCTTTTATTACTTGAATTCTTTGTCTCTTCAATCTGTGTATTTTCATAATTCCTAAATGTGCTTCTCAGGAAACATGGGGCAGACTCACCATTAAGAAGAAATGTGTCTTCAAATTAAATTCTGGAGTTTTGTATATTTACAGAGTTATTTTGTGTTCTACAGTAACTACTGTTACCAGGCAAATAAACAGAGATTTGAAGTTGTCCTCTTTATTAATGTTTCTCTTGGCTCCCATTCACAGTCTGTTTTGTCTGAGTTTAGTTACTGAGCACAGGCTGCTGCCATCATCTGTATTTGTGTGTTTTCTTCTTTCTTCTGTCAGACTCTGTGACCTGAGTGACCTGGAATATCTGGATGAAGAGTTTCACCAGAGTTTGCAATGGATGAAAGACAATGACATACACGATATCCTAGATCTCACATTTACTGTAAATGAAGAAGTTTTTGGGCAGGTGTGCAAGTTTCTTCATTTCCTTGGTGTATTCTCCTGCTAGATAAACATTAATTTGGACAGAAGAACGAGTGTCTCTCCATGCGGCCTTGAACTTGTATTTAAAAAAATCCTGCTGGTGAAACCAATGTTGAAATCTGGGGAGGAATTAATATTTGTAACAGGTCAAACATGTTCTTCTGATTAAGGAGATTTTCTGCAGAGTATCTGAAATATCAGACTTTAGGGTTGCTTTGGTAGATGTAGTTTACCTGAATTTAATTGCAGCAAAGTTGCCATTCCAAGGTATTACAACACCTTTGTTAAGGTATTATTCAGAAAACTTCAAAAGTCACTGTAAAGATGGTTTCTTCTTCTCAACGTATTCTTAAATCTAATTATGAAGGTTCCTCAGATTAAATGGAGTTTAGTTTTAAATTCCATTTTAAAAAATATTTTTTGTATGTTCTCTTACTTCATATATTCCAGTTTGCTAGTCAGGCTTGGTTAGTGATTTTAAGGAATTACTTCAGCTTAAAAATTTAAATTATTACAATTCCTTCTTTTGTCTTTATAATAACTGTGTTGTCACTTGGTCATTTTTTGTCCTAAGATCACAGAACGGGAACTAAAACCAGGAGGTGCCAATATCCCAGTCACTGAAAAGAACAAGAAAGAATACATAGAGAGAATGGTGAAATGGAGAATTGAGAGAGGAGTTGTACAGCAAACAGAAAGTCTAGTTCGTGGCTTCTATGAGGTAAAAAGCTCCAAAATTAAATTTACTTTCTTTCTCCATCCAAAATATTTTTCTCCTTGTATACATTTTCAAAATATGGGGTCCCAAATATAATCAGAAATGCTCTTGTAGATACTGGAAGGGGAAGGGAGTGTAAAAAAAATAATTTAGTAATTTATATAAATACTATGGTTCTGTATCTACTTTGCACTGGACAATGCTGTCAATCACTGTATGATTAGCATTGAATCCTTGCTCTGTTTCTGCATTGGGTCTCTGAGACTTGTTTGTTTAAAAAGACAAAACCTGAATTCTGAATTACCTGAAATGTAGCAGATTTTGTGGGGAGGCACGAATCAGTACATGAAGAAATGCTGCTATGCCTTTCATTTCCTTTCACAGGTGGTTGATGCAAGACTGGTGTCTGTATTTGATGCCAGAGAACTGGAACTGGTTATAGCTGGAACAGCAGAAATTGACTTGAGTGACTGGAGAAATAATACAGAGTACAGAGGAGGTAACTTGAATTTTGACTTGTTCAGTGAGAGTGTCAAGGGCTCTGGATCTACCTAGTTTTCAAGACAGTAAAGAACCATCCCATGAGATGCATTTATAGTAACTTTTGAGCTTCTCTGGTTAAGATAGTGTTAGGGGAAGGTAATTTTTCCATTTTAGTTTGCTTTGTTGCATCGCCTTGCAGCTCTTTCTTGGCTGCTCTTGCTGAGACAGTGTGACAGGACACACTTCTCCACAGAAAGTGCCATGTTCAGCTGCACACTGGGAGGCACCTCCCAGGGCTGGGGGAGGAATGGAAATGGTAGCCATTCCTAGCTGGATATTGCTCTTTTTTTTTTTTTACACACTCAAAGTTGACAGGAAATTAGAAGCAATCACAGTGGATGCAGGCTGGTAGTTGAAATAATTTGAGAGCAACAGAAGATTAGGAGCTGTGAGATAGTGTGAGAGAGGTAGTTGCAGCATCATTTGTAGTTTTGGATAGATAAATAGCACAGTACTGGAATATTTAAGAACTGGCATTCCTGTTAGTGACTGATTAATGGAAGAAAGGACTGCACAAGGAGTATAAATTCTTTTTGTCATAGTACATTCATTCTCTGCCTTTAGGATTTCCAAGCATTTTAGGAGTATTTCCCTCTCACCTTCTGCCTTTTGATGCAATTGGATAAAGAATATGGCATTATTGTGACTAGGGGCAAACCAGGAAAAGCTTACTAACTATTCCCTCAACCACTTCTTAGCACCTGAAAGTATAAAGGCTCTTGTTGTTTTAACAGGTTATCATGACAATCACATTGTAATTCGGTGGTTCTGGGCTGCTGTGGAAAGGTTCAACAATGAGCAACGTCTAAGACTTTTACAGGTAAGAAATCAGCTGATCTGTGTAAAAATAATTAAAATTTGATGCTAAAATAGCCCCATCCTGGTTTGGATACCAGGAATCATGGTGATGTTTACTAGGGGGAATATCCTGAGTCAGAGTTTAAATGTAATCATTTCAAGTGACAGAAGCTCACAGCTATTTTTATAGATTTCTAAGTTTAGAATTACATTTAAGATACAATGGCTGATGTCAATAATCCTTTACTATTGTTTGATTAAAAGTACATTAAGACTCCTAAAGATAGAAAAGGAAACTGTGTAATTGGTTATGTCAATAGGTAGAAATGTTAATAGTATTTATACAGCTTAGGAAGGAGAAAGCTTAGATGGAAATTCAAGGCTTCAAATTAGAAAATAATGATGGAAACATTAAAGTCCGTCCAGTTTAATTTTCACTAAACCTGCAGGTTCCAGTCACTCTGCTGCTGAAGGACAAAAAACTCAACAGAATAATATTTATACATGTGGGTTTACTACTGAGCTAAATTTACTATTGAGTTAAATTTTTAAAGTTCAGGTTAAATCCATCCTGTCTGTAAAGAAACAGACAAACCTCCACTGCAAACCATACCACTTTATTGATCTGATATGAAATCTGCTGGTTTTAAAAATTCAGTATTTTCATCTGATCACTGAATTATGAATTATTTGAGTCTGTTTAAGTATTTTTTAAAAATGTTTATAAAGGCAGTGTGGAACATGTCATTTGATGGAAAACCAGAAATGTCTCCTTGTATGTTCCTGTCACATCTGTCAGTCAGAAGTTTTTGTAATATCCAGGTCATTACAAATTAAATACTCTCTGATCTGTCAAAAGCTACATTTGATCTGTTCATGACAGGTTGCAAATAAAACTGCTCACCAGTCAGTATTTCAGCAAATGTCAGTGGGCATATCTAACCTTCAGAATTTTGTCCTTTTCTTACAGTAGTTAATTGTGGTTTATAAAGCAAAGGAAATCCATGTAGCTAGGAAGGCATAACACAAAGCCACCAGATATTACTATGCTTTGTATTAGTTCCTTTTTATGTAGGAAACAGCAGCAAAAAAACCTCACTTAGGCTTAAGTCTGAGTAACTGGATACTGATAGTGTGTTATTCTACAATATTTATGTAGCAGAAAACCTTTGGAGGAAATTAATCTGCTAAGTTGCCTCTTCTAGAGCCCAGCCAGGAAACGGTCTGTTTGCCCTTAGCTCCATGTAAAGTAGCATTTATTGCTTGTGCCCCACGAATTTCCTTGCTTTGCAAATGCTTTTCCAAAAGTGTCTGGGCTGTGGTGGGTGTGCTGCTGTGTCCCCCCAGCCCCTGTCTGATGGGTGTTTGTGCTGCCAGTTTGTCACAGGCACCTCCAGCATTCCCTACGAAGGCTTTGCCTCTCTCCGGGGCAGCAACGGGCCCAGGCGCTTCTGCGTGGAGAAGTGGGGGAAGATCACTGCTCTTCCAAGGTACAGCTCTGGGGGCTTCACAGGGCACTCTCTGGGGTAACAGATCACCTCTTGGACAAACATTAACGAGCTTTCACTGAGTATGCAAATATAGCTTCCCTCACACGCAAATTTCCTTCCCTGTTGTTGCAGTGTCTGATGCATCCGTTTTGGTTTGAACCCAGTTTTGTTTTCTTAAGCTGGACAAGGCAGTGTAACTGTGGCTCACATCCATATTGTAGTGTTTTTCTCATGGAAACTTATCTTAGAATGATAGCTACTTCTGACATTCTTTATTTGATTAAATGTGCAAGTATTTACTTACTGAACACGCAGTTCACAAGTTAGGACCAAAAATGAATATGAATTAAAATGAAATAGCTGTTGTGACTATGTCTGACTGAAAGCTGCTATCATATTTTTTGCATCAGACACAGGCTTTATAGTATAGTTTAGTGATACGATTTTTATGCTTGGTCTGATGTCCAGGGTTAACTGAAGAGGCAAGTTGTGAGTGCAGAATAGGTGAGAGGGAGTAATTTCACTTGAGAAGCAGCAAGAGAGACAAAAAAGGTGAGGATTTCAAAGAGAACAAGTAAGATCAATTGAAATAGGTGAAGAGGGTAAAGGAACAGTATCAGAGTCAAAGATATGAAAGCAGGACTTGAGATGTACAAGCCCTTGCAATTTATATTGGGTAGGACGGGTTTAGAGGAGAAGGATGAAAAGATTAAAAAAAACCAAAAAACTTTGCAATTTTTGGAGCAGAAAAAAGAGTTATCTTCAAATGTCCATGGAAACAATACCAGGACTAGACTAATAATGTGAATGATGAAAAAACCACCTTCAGCTTGGTTTCTTCATTGACAGAAAATTACAGGTTCTTATGTTTACTGTGATGAGACTGATAGCTGGGAGATTTTCTTTCACCCAGTTCTGTGATTCTGCAGCCTCTAGAATGGGTTAGGAGTGGTTAGACACAGATTAGTGTGTGGAGTGTGGGCAGCCTAACTCTGTTTAATCAGACCTCAGCTTTAGCATGCTGTGTACAGCCTCTGGAGGCAGCTTTGGGCTGGGCTGATCCATAGAGGCAGCTCAACCCTAATCTTAAACCCACTCCTCATAAACAAGATGCCTCAGGAATAACTTGCATTCAGAGTCTCATCTTAGACACAGGGTGGCTGTCAGAGACACTCAGAGTCTCTCTGACCAGCAACATGTAGGTTTTTCCTCCAGCACAAGGTTAGAGGCAGAAATGTCTCTTGGGTTGGCTGCTGCCATCAGAACTGCCTGGAGAAGGTCATGGACACAGAAGTGGTGCTGTGAACTCCAGAGGCACAGCAGGTGGCCTTCAAACAGAGCCATCTTTCCTGTTTACAGCACAAATGAGAGCCAGGCAACTGAGGATTAAAGGAATACAAATCCTGAAAATTGCTATTTCATATCAAATGTCATCTGGGGCCCTAGTAATATCTTGTAGTCCAATGAGTCTCCTTTATAGTTTGACTATGATTGGCCTATGGACTAGCTTTTATTCTGTTTAAGAAGTAAAAGCTGTGACTTTTTAAAAAATAATTTCTGACTTCAAAATCAAGATTTTTTGTGTGAGTTTAAGAAAAGAGATTGCATGATTTTTCCCATATATTCTCTGAAGCTGAAATTCCTGGTGCTTGCAAAGTTGGAAAAGGTCAGGACCTGCCAGAACAGGATGTTCAAAATTTCCTCTGGAAAGGTTATGCATAACCCTGGTTGTGATAATTGCAGAATAAAACTGCTTCCAAAAGTGCAATATGGAGAAACATGTTGAGAATCTTTGCTGTCATAGGCTGTTCAACAAGTATAGGGGAAATGCCAGGTCCTCACATTTAAGACATTGTATCATTCATTGAAATTTCACTTACCCCATTTTCCCTTGGTTAGCAAACATTTGAATCTTGTCTCTCTGGATCGTTTGTACCATACAAATGTGAGAATTAAAATAAAAACAACTGTGTGTGACAAACACCTGCAGTCATCATGAGCAAGCAGTTTCTGGTATTCACACATGGTAAACCTTGATCTCATAAAAAACGAAACCTCTTCCATGTTAGTGCTGAAATGGGTTAAGCCCCAAGCCAAAAGTGCTGTTTGCATTTTTACATGTGTAGTTCTTGGATGCAGTGCAGCTTCAGCCTGGGTCCCAGCAACCTCTGAGACTCCCTGTGCAAACACCAGGTACTGCTGGCTTGGAGGGAACACATCAGTAACTACAACCCCGAGTAGCAGCTTTCAGGAGGTTTCCAAACAAGAACAGCATGTGTAAACACATCGCTGGATCTGCTGGGAACGCTGCCCTAGGACTCTGTGACTCTTACTGATTCTCTGATAACTAAAGCTTTTATGTTAAGGCACTATCCTCACTCCTAGCACTGTTGTACTTTGCAAATTGCCCTCTTAGCAGGAGTGCCTGTGAAATTTGATAGTGCTCGGTGCTCGGGTGGCAAAAGTGAGGATTTAACAGGTCAGTGGACTTAGTTTCTTCCTCTGTTTCTAAAAACATTACTGCAGTGCTGAAAACACATAAGAATACCCATCCCCATCCCTTCTTCCTGGTCTGAGACACAAAGGGCAGCTAGGATAGTCACTTAGGTATGTGACTGTGGCCTGAGCAGCTGTGAATGTAAACACAAAAGTTTTCACTAGATGTTTGCCTAGTTCCCACAGTTCTGACTGCTTTAATCAGCTCTGCTGAATCCAAACAGTGAGATTTCTGTGAGGAACATGTCAGGTTGCCCAGCTTGCATTGCTGTCTTTGACACTAACTAGGTAGCATGTAAAATGCCCTGGAAAGGTTGATTATTATGGGTCTAGCTTAACTATTGCTACCCCAGTGCCACTTCTACTTCCTTCTTTTACCCTGTGTTGCAGATTAGACTAAACCAGGGGAAGGGACCAGTACTCTTTCAATTCACTCCCATGCTGAGAAATTGGTTCCAGGTTCATTGCTGAACATTATTTATTCATTCATGTGATGATTGACTTGGAAATTATATTTATGTCTGACTACTGCATTTTAATCCTAAATCACTCTCTTTTACTATGGTAATCAAAATGAAGGGGAATTTAATTGGGAATCTGGGAACTTAGACTTTAGGAACCAAGATGGATTTTTATGTTGTCATAAGATGTGAACCCAGGAAGATGAACAGTCAGTGCCCATGTGGTTTGAAATGTTGGAATGGGAAGATACTACCCAGAAGGAAAAAACCATGTTTGTCTCAAGGACTTAGGAAGTTGTGTGCTTAGGAAGTTGTGTGCTGGGGCTGGAAAAGCTTGCATCGCCTCAGAAGACAAAGGTCTTGTTTTTGTCTTTTTTAATTACTTGGTTTTCCACAGTAAGTGATTCCATTTTCAAAATTGCCCTCAAAATAAGATAAAACTCAGTTCTCTTAATAAATGTAAACAACATGCCAGCTTACTATTAAACCAGTTCGTAATGAATCCCTTGCTAATTATATACTGTGTCTTTTATAATTTGTGGTTTTACAGCCCACACAGCATGATCCATAGTTCTAATGAGTGGCTGTCAGCCCCATGGAGCAGAAGCATGTGGTTAGGCTCTTAATTGTCTAAGACTCTTCAGCACTCTACATTGAATTCAAGGGATCCCTGAGTTCCAATTGCTGCTGGTCTTAAATCGGTCTCTTTCTTCATAAGAGACTATTTTCAATTTTTTTTAAGTACTCTGCAGGACATGGAACAATATAGTCTGTATCACAGATATTATTTTATAAGATTTTTGGAAAGGAGGAGTAAAAAGAAAGCTTTCCTCCATGAGCCTTAGAGAGATGCCTGGGTACAAAAATTTTACCAGACCCCTGGACTATGGAGTGGGGAAATGCCATCTCTGCTACACAGCATGTACCAGCAGTGTTCTTCTAAGGGTACTGGATTTGGGGAGCGTGCTAAAGGCAATGTTTTTTTAAGTGATTGCATATTTGGTGTTTGGACTGTGTTTATAATAATGGTGTGACCTTGTGTGCTGTGTATACATATCTTCAGCCTGATATTTTTATGACACAACAAGGCTGTAACTGAGTGGGTGTTTCAGCTTCAGTGAGTTCCAGTTTGTAATGGACTCTGAGGTTTTTTAACAAGTGAGATTAACCCACTTCACTCCATGTTCCATTCCCATAGCTGGGACCTGAGAGGCACTTCAAGTGGCAATTAATGAATTTGCTCACATGGAAGGCAGTACTTTCTGGCTCAGAAGAAGTTTGTACAGGTCTGTGGTAGACAGCTGGATTTCTGGGACTGGGTATGTTAAATGAGGAGTTGCATTTGCTGTGAGGAGGGAGCTTGGTTCAGTCCTTCCATTAACATGTTACATATTTATGCTTAATAGGGACCATGCTGATGAAGGGCAGGGCACTGCAGGAGGAGTTTGGTTTTCAGCTGGACTGAATTTAAATAAATAACTCTATGATGTATTTTATTGCAAAAGATTGAAATATTTGTGAGCAAAGACCTGCCAAAATTCGAAAATCAATCTAAAGTAAGGCTTTGTTGCAAAGCTTTAGAGCAGGAGAGATGCCTCTTCCAGTTTCTCTTTGCATCATTTCATCCTCAAGATCCTATCACATTAATACATTGACTATTTCATTAGAGCAGGCTCATCCACCTCAGTGTTTCAGAAAGTACCATCCTTAGCATGCCCTGAGGTCAGGCAATGATATCCATGGTTCCATGATGAAGAGCAGCCTTTGTTATCTCCCTTTTCATTCCCTGGAAGAGGATTTGAGAGACAGTTCCAAGTGTGTCAACAAACTTCAGGTAGATGGATTTCAAAAACTGAGAAATAAATTGCATGGTCACACGCTTCAGAAAGCAGGGCAACCTCTAGCAACCAGGTTTGTGCATGGTTTTTTTGTAATTCCAAAAGCTGCTGGCCTCTAGGGCAGATATGTCCATTGGGAATATCAGCACAAGCAGTATGCCTCAACAACACCATCCATATGCCAAGGAACTGTAGAAGGAAGAGCATCTAATTTATCTGTCTTTTACCACTGTAGAATTGTTTCCTGTAGATCTGGAGATGTGTGGAAATATCTTATCATTACAAATACAGTATTCAAGTATCATCCATACAGAAAAGAAAGGCTGCATCTCAGAAGACACATTTAAAGCCAAGATTTCAGACCAGACTGTTTGACTCGTACCATGCTAAATCATTCTTTTTTTTTTCTCATGCACATTTGATGGATAAAATTTATCCCATGCCTTTTGGACTGTCAGTATGTTTCTAAAGAGCTTCATAAATGCTTCTTACTGGCTTATTTTAATGAGAAGAAAGTAGATTAAACCTCACTACCTGTTCAGTTGGAAAACATCATTTGACAGAACAAAGTCTTCCAAAAGAATACTATCTGCCCATCTCTATTCAAGCACATACCAATCTGTGTGTTCTCTTTTGAACTTTTCAAATAATGCACTTCTTCACCTCCTCTCTCTTTTTTCCCCTCAGGGCTCACACTTGTTTCAATCGTCTGGACCTTCCCCCTTACCCATCATTCTCTATGTTATATGAAAAACTGTTGACAGCAGTAGAAGAGACAAGTACTTTTGGACTTGAGTGATACACAAACCACAGTGCCCAGCTCATTGGACTTTTGTGGATCTGTCTTCTCAAGGAATGAATGAACTTTTGTATTGGATTCCCTAGAGGAAAATTGTTTCATGGTGCAATTCAAATAATGAGGTTCCACGAAGGAGCTTGTGAAGCAATTAAAAAGCATTGTGGTAGTGGCAGAATTCTCAACAGTGAAACTAGAGTGTGCCTGGTGTGCAGGGAAAGCCAAGTCTTGCAATCCATGGGGTTTTGGGATGGCTACACTTCTTAAGTTTATGTTCTGAGCAAACAAGAAACGTGATGCCATGTTGTGATCCATCTGGCTACTGCAAAACTGACATGTACCCAAGGACTGGATTTCATCAAAGTTGTTCAATAGAAAATTCAAGTCAAAATGTGAAATCATTCAGTCCCTTACCTACTCAGTAAATTATCAAAAAAAGCATACAACTGAACTTTTATAAATTCTTTTTTTTTTTTTCCTAATTCATGAAGGTACATTATTTTATGCCATATGTTATAACAGCATAGTCTTGCTTTACCTAAGACTACGAGTGCCTGCATGGGGAACACCATAGAGCTCGAGTTCCTGGGGCAGAAGTGAGTTGGAAGGAAAATCAGCAACAAAGGATGTAACAACAGCTTGTGCATTGAGGAGGTTTGTGGAAATGCATTTGCCAGTGGTGTGTATGACAAAATATGAGCTGTTACAATGAACTTATAAACTTAATAAGACTGATTTTGTGCTTTATACTGCATGGAAACTATTTTAAGAAGAAACTAGCAATTTATCACAGCATATCAGGAAAAAAACCCTAACACAGTGACTTCTGTTTATTTTTATAGGTTCGTTATATTATGTTTCTTAGAGTGTAAACAGGAAACAAGCAAACAAAAGTGTTATTTCTGTTTTGTCACTTTCCATGCTTGAACAGACATTCTGCTAGTGTTTATTCTTTAAGCACTCTCCAGGGAAAAAAATGCCTTTTATTTTTATAAGAGTAAAAAAACTCCCGAAAATATTTTGCACTGAATGTACCAAAGTTGAAGGGACATTATGATCTGACTGATAGCAAATTGCATCACTATCAAATATCTATAAAAATGCTTAGGAACCAGGCTTTCTTCACAGTGCCATGTCTATAGATATCAGGACTGTGCACATAAGTAATAATTTTATAATACTATATGTGATATTGTAATATGCATTTATTTTAAATGCATCTGGGTCATTTTTCATGCATTGGATAACTTAATGCAGTGGAATTTAATACAGATATTTCATATGCTCCCCACAACTTTTTATTTGTACAGCACTGTAAAACACTAGCTCATTTGGAAAACCATGAATAACTTCTTTAAGGTGAGCCACTGGTCATAATGCCACTGTCCTGTATCAGTGAACACCTACAAGATGTAAACTGTTCGTAGTGTCCGAGCTTGCATTTTCACTGATAAATAGTTTTCTTATCCAATGTTATTTGAAGCAGTTTCTATGGCATATCAAACACTGCATGGACACCGATTTCTTTATGCTTAATTTTGCTGAAATACACGAGGCTTGCTCGCTTCTATTTTTGGTACTTTTCCTCCAGATGGTCTTGTGGAACACTCGTGCAGCTGTGCCCCATTTCTTGCACAGCTGCCGTCACGCGCTGCATCCACCACATTTTCAAATGGCAGGAGTTGGACACTGGATGACAAGAACACGAATCCAGCTCTGTGCTAGCCCTTTGCTAGTGCTGCAGCACAGCAAGCTCTGTTCTGTAGGGAAAGTAGCTTTTGAAGTAACCTTCTCGCTTTGGAGGCTCTTGAAGGGGCGTCTGAGGGAGGTGTCCTGCTTGTTGTGGTGGGAGGTTTGTTCCAGCAGAGGCGAGCGTCCCTGGAGATGTCGTCAGCAGAGACTGCCAGCCACCCTCCGAGGCAAAGGCAGCTGCAGCTGTGGTGGTGACTGAGAACACCCTTCAGACTCACTGAGGAAATGGCACATGTGCAAAGGAAAAGCAAAATCAGGGCGAAAGCATTCTTTTATTTCAAGGATAATTGAGCTTCTGCATGACATCTGGGACTCTCTTAAGTAACTTAGGTTTTCTTAGGCTACTTCTGGCTGGTATGAAGTAGCAAAGAAAAATCCAAACACATCGCCCTGTTTCTACACATATATCTATCAGTCTTTGCTAAGATTGCATGTCACAGGTCCTAATGCACATCTCTTTTCAGAACATGAATGAGCAGTAGGCAAACTGACTTTTCAGCAGGTCACTCCAGCATGGCTCATGTTTCATGGGATCCATTCACTGAGTAGCTAAACAGTAGCTCTGGCACTCAGAGCAGAATGCAACTTCTGATTGGTTGAGGGACTACAGAATTTTGATTTTACAATACTGTGTTATCTGTGGTCTTAAAAAAGAGACTTCCCAGGTGGAAACTGTATCTACAAGTTTTGAACCAGATATTCTTTGGAATGAAAAGTTTAAATATTTGGCACAAAGTAAGTTTATACTAGTTTGCCTTTTAAGTTATGCTTTTGTACAAAACTAAAACAATAAATGCATCTTGTCAATTTTTATTTAAATATATCTACTGCACCCATTTGTTCTGTATTTATGCATGTAAAAATAATTGAAATCAACCATGATAATCCAATATTCTGTGAAGATGTGACAGGGTCACAAGTGGGGCAGCTGTCAATTAGAAAATAGATAAATTTAAAAAACATCCAGAGTCTTTGTAGCACTAAAGCCAAGAGAGACTAAGGAGAAGTTGCTGCTTCCTCCTTTGCTGCCAACATCCCCTGGGGACTCCAGAAAAGCTCTGTGTGAAGGTTGAGGTGTCAGCTGGGTACAGCTCCCTGTGCTGCCTCCAGCACTTGGTTCTTTGTGACTGTAAGGGATGCTGCTGCTCTAAGGGATTAGCAAGGAGGGAGTAGAGGAGAGGAAGCCTGAGCTTAGTCAGATACCCACATCTCCTGGCAACTGCTTGGAATGTTCTCCCTTTGGTTTTGAAGCCATTCCCATTAAATGTGTCCCAAGGGAAAGCCCAGCTTTCATGTCCTGCAGCTTGGCTGCAGCAGGCAACCACAATGCTATTGCTTATGACACAGTGTAGCAGGGATGAGGGTCTGCACAGAGCAGGGCTGGGGAGTGTTTCCAAAGCTCTGTATGTCCTAGGAGCTTTTCCAGATGGTGCTAAGGAGCTTTGCGAAGGAAAAAAGTGAC
Organism: Setophaga petechia; assembly: GCA_024362935.1. Taxonomy (NCBI): domain Eukaryota; kingdom Metazoa; phylum Chordata; class Aves; order Passeriformes; family Parulidae; genus Setophaga; species Setophaga petechia. The sequence continues at coordinate 28,346,816 of JANCRA010000005.1, forward strand.
AGAAGAATCCCTTCAGCCAATGACAACTCATACTAACTCAACCCACAGCATCTCCATCACACAGAGGCTGGCAGGGGATGTCCCTGAAGGAATTGTTTCCTGCAGCCCATGATTCCTGCTCTGCTGGGAAGTGGAGCCTTACATCATCAGCCAGAAAGCAGCTCCCAGGTCACTGCAGGCTGGGCAGGCTGGCAGCAGAGTGGCTTCTGTGCCCCACAAGCCAGGGCAGGGCCTCTCTCCCCAGGTCCCAGCGTGCCAGCCCAGCAGAGGTGTGCTTTGCTCACCTGGCACTGCTGGCAGTCAGGTTACAGCCAGAACACTCCTAAATACACCACAAAAGCTTGGAATCAATGAAGTTGTGCAGTGGGGCACCTGCTGTAGCAGTCACCCATTGAGAGTCTGTGGGCCAGCAGCAGTGAGGGGAGTAGTGCCTTTGCCCACAGCAGCAGGGCACAGCCGTCTGCCACCTCTGTCCCACTGCCAGCAGCACCTGGCAGGGCAGGAAAGCCTTTTAATCCAGACCTTCTTCCCCACCCACTCCCTGCCTGCTGGTTTTCCTTGGTATTCATCAAATATTTGCCTCCTTTTGCTTTTAAACATCATTTTCATTATCCTGTACTGACCTTACCATAAAAAATGCTAACATGCCTTAGAGAGTAAGTGGGGTGAGCTCTTGTGTGTTCCCAGGCTGCCTGCTCAGGGGCACCACATGAGCTGCACATGGCAGCAGGCAGCCCCGGGGCACGGGGAGTAGCTGGAATCTTCAGGGAACCGAAAATCTGGGCAGCAGCACCCTGGCAGGACATCACACACAGCTTCTGGTAGGAGCTGGGCTGGCAGAGCACCCGACTGGTAGTTTGCTCAGTTTAAAATTATAGGAAACAGAAGAGGTTTGTGGTTTCTTATGTATTTTTAATCCTTTAAAAAAAAAGTTAAAAAAATTTCTTTCTGAAGCATTTGCAATGGTATCATCTGGTTGTTAAATGTGATCTCAGCAGTATTAATTGCAGATGTTTACCGAGTTTCTGCAGTGGTAGCTGCAGAGTTTTTGGAGCTGCCTGAAGCAGGCTGTCTCTGGACTGAGGGAGTCCCTGTTCACATCAGGGAAACTTCAGCAGCTGTGTTTGAATGGCCAGTGTAAGTTTATGTCCCATAGCATAAAGCAAGTTAATTCTTTTCAGTGAATGAAACTAATCTGCATTAAATTATACTAATAGTGTTGGTTTTCCTGCCACTTTTTTTATGTGGAGGGTTAATATATTCCTGTTAGCACTAATGGGAATTGAGAAGAAGGTTGATCTCCATGAGCATCAGTCATAAGACTGCAGATGTAGCTTTCATCTACTGTTTTCCCTTCTCATCCTTTTCTCTCTAGGCAAGCAATTAAACTCCAAGCAAAATTTCAGAAAAATACTCAAAGCTGGCTTCTTAAACTGTTTTGTGTTTTGGCTCAGTTATGTGCTATAAAGTAGATCTGCAGAAATGCTGTGGGTTGACTGGCTCATCAGTTTAAGTAGAAAATTCTTGACGATTTTGTTAGTGCAATGACAGCAGCTGCTCTTGGAATAGTTTAACCTTTTGCCTAAATATTTTGCAATAAAAATTTTTGGAGGTTGAATTTGAAATTACTTGTTTGCTGGAAAACTAAATATATGTTAAGTAAATAGTAGTGGCAAAGAATAACTTTACTGTAAAGGCAGCATAACCCACTTCAGTTAGCAGTATGCAGAATTACAATGCTGACCCTCCAAACACAGAATTTTCACAATGAAAGATGGTTATATTTTGCATGTCTTCCAAATAGACCATGAACTTCATAGTGCTTCTGTTCAGCTTTAGACTGACTAATTTTGGCATTAGGCTACTACTATTTGGGATGTTCATTGCTGTGAAATATTTTGTACTTAAACATTTGTAGTATTTTTACTAAATATTTTCCTTTAGGACTTTACGTCATAGGTTTTGCTCAGAGCCATATTACGCTGTAGGTATTTTAAGGTGAAACCATGATTATTTGATAATTCTGTTTTGTATGACTGACCTTCTGGCCACTGTTTAGAAAGGTTCCTCCTGATTTTTGGTAAAAGGATAACAGTCAAGGACTCCTGGAATGGTTACAATCCATTGAAGTGTCTGTATGTATTCTAAATGCATTTAAAAATACCTCCTGAGGACTATGTGATAGTTGCTATACCTATTGATTAGCCCCTTTCTAAGTCAATATTTCAAAATTTGAACTTGTTTCCTTTCAGATTACATTACAGAATAATGATACCAAAATTCTAACTAGAGATGTATTCTGACAAATTTCTCGAAGCTATGATGGATGTGAAAGGGAGCTGAGCTATGCTGCTCTCAATCCTTTCACCCATTAAAAAACTTCTGAATAATGAAACTTTATCTTTTGGGTTTCAGTTGTTTCTTGTTTTCAGAACTTTGAAACATTCAGCCCGCGTTAGAAAAAGCCTTGCCTACTTGGAGGCTTTTGTTAAGCACTCAGGAGGTATATTGTTCAACTAATTTAACATCCCTTTGTGCTGACATCAATTAGCTTTTAAATGTATAGACCTAGAGAACTCCACAGGACTCTGGTCTCCCTTATTCTGGGCTGCCTTCCAAAGCCATCCATCCTGTCCCTTTTGATTGCACATAATCCTACAATCACTCAGAGACAATTGCAGACCACCTACACTGACGGGAGCTGTAGTAGCACAGTAAGACTCTGGGTTTGGGTTTGCTTTCAAAAGCACCTCCCTCAGTCCAGAGTCGACAGGATGACTGTTACTCACCATCAAGACTGAGCTGTTCAATAAAAATAGTCATAAAAGTGGTTTTGAAAACAGTTGATTAGATATCCAAGGGTAAAATGTCTTTTGGTTTTGCAAAATTAATGAGGCAGGGGATTTTGCTTGTAATGTTTTATATTGCCAGAATTTGTGGGCCCCATGGGCTGCCCCAGGCTGTTGGCCAGGTGGGTGCAGAGGCTTTGCAGTGAGGCAGGTGATGCTGATCCAGAAATGAGAGCAGCAGGAGAGCTGTTCCCGTAGTGAGGACTGTGCCTTCCACAGCTGGAGGCTTTCTCATGCAGCCCTTGAGCTCATTGTTTCTCTGATGCCTGCTACTTGCAATACAAGCAGCTCGTGACACACTCCACTGACTATTCAGTATCTTTCATTTTAAATGAGGATTACATTTTTCATAGTTAGAAATGCCCATCCAGCAGTATAGGGTCAATAAAAGAGGATTTTGCTGAGGATTTGATTGCCATGCTGACTGCAGTCAGACGTTGGAGCTCACTAATTTTAAAGTAGATTACTGTATGAATAAGAAAATAAATCTGGGATGCCTCATAAATAATTCTAAGCAGGAATGTAATTGTAGGTGCTGTAATGATAAGACAGGGCAGTTCCACGCAGCACACGAGATAGAGCCATGGAGGAGGCTGGAGTGAGCACAAGGCTGAGAGTAGGCACAGAAAAAGGACTGCACTTCGAGGGTAGGGAGCAGGACAGTGAGCTGTGATGAGCCATGGGACATAAAACAGGACACTTACTGCTTGAAAATTAGGCTATGATAATGCACCTAGGAAAAAATGACTGTTCATCCTGAAATATATTGGTGTTACTGCAACTGCAGGACATGCTTTAACTGATTATTAGCTTTGAAAATAGGTACACAATCAGAAAATTTACTTCTATGTGGTTTGGCTTTTTTGTTTTGTTTTATTGGGACTGGGTTGGTTTTTTGTTTGGGCTGTTTTTAGGAAAACTAAGGCTTCTAAATAAAATAAGGGTGGTGTCTGGAAGTGGTCTTATGTTTGTACAAGTAATGACTGTTTATTATTATCTGCATTTGGCAAAGGATACCACTTCTGATAAAAGGTTAAATCATCACAACCAATGGTGATTTTCCCTTTTCAATGTGATGGGCCAAATCCCTAATGCTTAGATGTGTCAAAATGCAGATTTTGGGGTTTTTTAAAAAGATACTTGATATTTGCATTATGGTTGTATAAGGACCATGCATTTTGACAAAGACAAGGATTGATGTGGCACTTCCAAAGCTTACTTAGGGTAATTAGAATTTTCTCAATGACCTAGGTAATGTTACCCATGCAGATGCAAGTCTTGATTCCATTTACACTCTAATGACATTATCAAAAAAATACTGTGTAAGAGGGTGGGAGGGTTTCATGATGGGTTTCTGCACCTAAAAGTTGACCTGGTTTTTTTACCTGAAAGACAAGACTATTGAATGATTGAATATGAGAGTCATGAGAGGAATTCCTTGTGAGTTTCCTTCTGCAACATGGTCACTGAGATGGTAGGAGTTTTATATAAACTTGAAGTCCTAAATGAGAAGACAACTCCCATGTTGAACCATACTGGTTCAATAGTTCCATTCAGCAGGACATTTTTCTGCAATGAGTCTGCAACACTCAGGAGACTGCTGTTTATTATCAGCATTGCAGGGAGGAGGAGAATTATGATAATATTAACTACATAAATCACATGTGAAGGATGCTTTTTCTTTGCACGCTGTTTTTCCTGGGAATGACGTAGCCTTGAGGGCATCCATGAGTGCTGATCAGCAAGGCTGCTTTTTGAATAATTGACTGAACATTTGTACTTGTAAGGGCTGGTACAGTATGGAAAGGGAGATCTTTAGAGGAGAAGAACGTTATGAGGGATGTGGTGTGGAATACTGCTACCCCCAAGTCAGTTGATGCTCCTGCCCTTGCTAGGTTACAGTTTGGGTTTTTCAGCATGTTTGAAAGTGTGTAGAGTTTTACAAGTTTTTGTAGTGGGGATGCAGGCATCCAGAATCTAACAGGATTATAGGTGCATCTTCCTCATTTTTGACAATTACTTGATATAATTTTATACCAAGTTCTTTGTTTTTAAAGAATTTCGGGCACTGAGAATATGGAGTGCATATTTATTTCTAAGCTTTAAGTAGAACACGGTGTATTTTTTAATCCTTTCCATACTTTTCAGTTAAGTGTTCACAAGACTGTATATCAAATACAATTCCAAGTTTTTCTATCTTTCTACAAGCCAGTTTAAGTTTCATCTGAATTTGGTACATGACTTTCACAAAACACTAAATGGGGAATACCTGCTTCAAGCATTAAGATGGTTTCCCTCCTTTTCCCTATTTACATTGCATTACATTTCAGGATTTTTTTCTTTGAGGCAGAGAGAAGAGATAGAAAATGTGTTGAGTGTGTTACAGGGGCACACAATGTGTCATTGTGCCTGGCTTCAAGGAATGTACTATAATGTTTGACTGCTCACAGATTTACATAATTTGAATACAGGACTGTTGTGTTGTATTCCCTGTTACTCAAAAACATTTGGGGAAAAGAATTTTCTGTGTATAATTTTATTTTCATACTGATCTCTATTTTGTTTAAGACCATGTTTCATCATGAAATCACTTAATTAAAATAAATCTTCTTACAAAACCTGGTTTGTAAAACATCTCTTTTATTGTACCTCTGAATATGCTGTAACATCCTTTTTGAAGTGAGTACCTTTACCATATTCTGTCTTTTTGCAGCATTTAAAAACCTTTAGAGAAACCACAAGATAGTCTTTCTGACATCTTTGCTAAGTGGTTTCTGGTGGCCTATTGTTTGGCATATTACAAATCATGATTTTGGAAGTGGGGAAATTAAGAATTCTGCAGCCATACGCAACATAATTTGAATAAGAGCTACATATGAAAAAAACCTCTTACTACAAACAAAGCACCAGAGCTGGCAGCAAAACACTTCCCAGAAGTGGCTGTAACACAGGAAAGCTCTCTTTTTCACAGGGAAATGCCTTTTGTTGTCTTTTATTAAAGTCACCCGGCCCTCACCAAATATTTCCTTCTTCTTTTCTAAGAGATGGTAGTGGTTAGAGTGAGAGAAACTGGTCTTTAATCAGGACTTAGGCAAGGGTTCTCCCCACCATGACACAGCTTGAGGAGAATGGTTAAATGGGCACTTGTCATTTCTCCTGTGTGTTACACAAACTGTTTGGAGAACCTGATAGTGAAGTGACATTTCCATTTCTAAAAAACTTTCTCTAGAAGGTGATTTTGCATTCTCTTGCTGCTACTCGAGATGAGGTGCAAGCTAACCCAAGCCACTGAAGGAGGGTTGCTGTGGGAAGAGGTGAGGCTTTGGGACTGGAGCCCTTTCAGAATTCTTTGTCATTCTTGATGTCAGAGTCATGAGGTATTTTCATCCAGGTCACTGATAACTGATGCCACGTAGTGCACAATCACTCACTCACTCTGCCTCGGTATAAACACTGCAGCTGGCCTGGAGCTCACCTGGGTGACACTGAGGCAGCTGGGGGGAATACAGAGATTTCCCACTGCACTGAGCATTCCCTTGTGTGAGAAGGTGGTGCAGAGATTTTAGCATGGGATGAATCAAATTTTTTAAAATGACCTTTATTAAATAAAAACGAGCTGGAGAAGGCTCAGACACACTGAGCTTCCAGCTGTGCAGCTCTTAATGTCGTGTGCTTGTCCCCACTGTACAGTTCCCTGCTGAGAAGGGTAGGTGCCATCTCTTCAAACATCAGCCTGTGACAGACCTGTGCTGAAACCAGCATTCCTTGAGGGAGCAGAGCTTTTTCCACAAGGCTGGCTGCCTGGAACACCTGTGCCTGTGGTCACCGGGGGCTGTGCATCGCAGCTGTGCTAAATGGCTGCTCATCAAGTGGGAATCGTTCCTTCTGTGAAAACCTCTACAGGCTGAAAAGAGCCAGCTTTGTAATGAACCGATAATCAAGGTAAGCCAGAGAAGAAGTAACTAAGAATGGGAGTTATGAAGCTAACACCTTTAATTGCTATTTTTTAATTATCCCACAGACCAAGTGTATACATTAGGAATAATAATAGTTCGTGAGTCTGTACTGTTGTGACCTTCAGCCTACCCATTCCCCCTCCTCCACCTTTGTTTGTCCTTCTCAGTTGTGGTGTATCTAAGTAAAATTCCAAAGTCCTCAGGGTGGAGTCCTGTCAATTATACCCTTCTCTAAGTGCCATTCATGTTTCCATGGCATTACAGAAACAGATAACCAAGAGTACAATAACATGCATGTCATGAAGCATTTTTGGTATTCGCATGGTTTTCAAAACTTAAAGGGAGAGTAGGGCAAATCCTGAAGAGCATCAGTAAAGATAAAAAAGCAGCTAAGGAGACAAACATAAGCACTGTCATTTACTTCTTGGCACCACGTGCTATAATAACCTAAAACATCTTAATTGTGGCCATCATTTAAATTTACTCTGTGGCTCATTTGGTATGTTTGGAATGCTGCCTGCTTTTCATACTGCACAAAGAGCACTTCTCAACAAAACCAATCCTGCCTACATGTTGTATTTTTATTTGACGGATGTATTTGAAATCATGTTATAATCAAGAAAGGGTATGATCTGGAACCCTGCAGAGATGGTGGAACTCTGTGGGAGAGAGTAAAGATTTTGGACTGCTTTTGTCAAAAATATCCACAGCTCAAAGTGCTAAAAAGCCAGATGGAAGTTCAAGCAAGCAGGAGTTACATGTTTTCAGTAGGTACCTCAGTGTGCCAGCTACATGGTGTGACATATTCTAGACTCTTCAAGAATGCTTTCTGCTTTCTTATCTTCATTTACGTTACTTTCATCTTAATGCAAGCCTTGCTGTGACTGCATGACTTAGGCACTGTAATAAACACAGCAATTACCCATTTCACTGGCAGTGCCATGGCACAAACAGAATTAACCCAGTAACTCTAATGGTGCACTGCTGAAATGAAATACACAGCTCTTATGCTACATTACTATTACTGCCTTCATGACAAATGTATTATAAAACGGATGTTTGCAAATTTCTTGCTCGTTGGATTGCTTCAGAGGAAATCAATTTGACAAACAAATTGCAACTATTTTAGAACTCTTTCTGACTTCAGCTTATTCTGAACCATGCTTTAGGCTATTTTGAGTCTTTGAAACCACAGGTTGGAGTCTTTTAACTTTTTTTTTTCCTGTGGCCTTCTCAGGAGGCTCTGAAGACCCTGTTTCCACTTGCATGCATGACTAAGAGATTGTCAAACATGCTCCGTGCGAGCCGTGTACTTATAGAGGAGGACTGAAAGCGCCCTGTTCCGGGCAGCTCTCGGTGCGAACTGTGCGAACTGGTTTATGGCTCGCTTTCTAACTGCACTGGGCCGGTGCTGCGGTCTCGGAGCTTTCGCGGCTGCGTCACTCGCACAGCGGCGGCGGGGCCCGCACGGCGCCTCTGTCCCCGCGGCCGCGCCTCTGTCCCGGCGGCTCCGGCTCTGTCCCCGCCACATCCCGCACCCGGCCGGAGCGGAACCGCTGCGGGAGCGGCTCATGTCGCCGGCTCCCCACCGCGGGGGATGCGCGGGACGCCGTCCTGCACCGGGACCTGCCCGCGTGCCCCGCTGCTCCAGCGCTCAGGGATGCAGCGGACACACCGAGAACCTTTCGCTGCGGGGTTTCGCTGCTACAACAGCGGGACCGGGACGCGCCATCGGTGCCTTGTGGCAGAAGCGGCGGCTCCGCGCACCCCGCGAGGCGCAGACACGACGGGCGGCCCCGCAGCGCCCCGAGCCCCGCCGCCACCAGCTCCCTCACGGCCGGGCGGCACCTGCTGCTGGGGGCCGGGCAGCCGGCAGGGGGCGCTGCCCGCCAATCGCCGGGGCTCTGGGCGCCGCGGCTGGGCGCGGATTGGCTGTTCTGCGGGGTGGGCGGGGCCTGGCACACGCGCTGCTGGGACAGCCGCTCCCCGGGGCTTGCGCCTTTCAAACGCTGAGAGGCGGCGAGAGAGCGGCGGCGGAGCCGTGAGGGACGGCGGGCGGCGGCCAGCGGTGAGTGCGCCCGACCGGGGGGAGTGGGGACTGTGCCCGGCCAGGGGGCGAGTGTGTCCGGCCGAGGGGCTCCTGTGCTGTGCTGTGCTGCTGGCTGGGCGCGGTGGAGGCGGCCGATGCCGGGTCGCGCCGGCGGCAGCGCGGGGGTGCCTGTGAGGGCAGTCGGGGACGGGGCCGGGTCCCGCCCGGCCGCTGCCGCCCTCCGTGGTCCTTCGCTGCCAAGCATCTTCCCGGCCCCGACCAGGCATCCGACGTCTTTAGAAAAGGTTAAAGGAGCTGACTTTTTCCCCGGTAAACTTCCCTAGTTTAGTGGGAAGCCTGTTTTTCCCCATAGCTGGTTGAATCTCATTCTCCTTGGTAGATTACGTGTTTCTTTGTGGGTTTCTGCCTGCTGTGCGTTCGTGTTCTCTGTTCTTGATGATACTGAACTTAAAAAAAAGAGATTTGGTGTCTTACCGGAGGAACAACGTCAAGGCAACGTGAGGCAGAAGTTCTCCTTAATAATTGCACTGTACGAATGATCATGTACAATGAAGGCTTATGTGATAAGCTCGATAGTGGTAATAAATTTGGTAATGGTACTCTCAGTCAGTGAGGCCAGTTATCGAACACAAATGGTTTTCTGCTGAAGTACAGCAGGAAGAAGATACAGTTTAGGAGTTAAAGTGAGCACAGCCCTAAGGAGAGTCATGTAAAATTTCAGACATGAAAATCATCCTCTTAAATGGTAAACTGCCACATAATGGGGGCAGAAGGAATGCTTGCTTGTCACAGAGTGAGTCAAAGACTTGTGTGTTAGATTGTATTGTGACCTTTCCATAATTTCTTAAAGAAGTTATTTCCTGCATATCAAATAATAGTTTGAAGATATTTTTGAACTGTGTAATTTGGGTCTTTTTCCTTCTAAATCATGTACAATGATTTGAATCCAAAATAGTTCTAATATGAATATCCATGTTCCATCCCACACGGGAATGTGAACAATGCTGGGTACTGGGTTGCATTTGGATCATAACTAGTTCGAGTGCTCCCCCAGAAGTGTCTGACAGTGCATTTCTCTCATTTAAACTGCAAGAGTATTTTTGTGAGCTTGTTAACTGTCTTTGAATTGTAATTTGCCTTATTTTTATTTTTTCACTAATAAAGGTAAACCTGCTCTTTAACTTGAAGAAGCCAGCAATTACTACTTCTGGTATCCTTCAGTAACCTTTTTCTGCCTTGCTTTTGCATTTCACCTGAAGAGATGCTTCAGGCCTATAAACGTGAACACCAAACCCCTGTATTTTTACTGGGTTTGGTTTTGTTGGGTTTTTTTTTTCACTGTAGTAGAAATGCTGTGGGTGGTATATCTTCATAATGTGCTGTTCTACTGGTTTATTAAGGTAATTTAATCAGGATTACTACATCATTTGATTCTAAATGATCTGAACTTGCAAAGAGGACCATGTCCATTCATGCTTCTCTCTGACAATTAACTCGGCCTTAAAAAGGAAACTTGGAGGAGCCATGAGTGAGCATGATAACAAATGTGAATATTCCCAGTGGGAAAAGAACCCCCCTTTGTCCTGTTGCTACCCATTCCTGCTGTGTTGCAGTTAAACAACAGGAAGGAATTTTGGTAAATTCCCCCAGGAACAAATATCTGTTAAAAGTGTAAATTTAAAGGAAGTGTGGAACGTACCCAGAATCCAGAGAAGAGTTTCAGGAAGATTAAAAAAGGTACATCTCATTAATAGTTAAGTAGCTATTAGCATTTTTATTAGAACTAAAGCTTATCCCTAGTATCTTATGGATATGCTCCAGGGAGAAAAAAAACCAAACCCCCAATTTATCTTGAGTGTTTACATTATTAAATTAGCATGTCTTGATTAGTATTCCTTTCAGGTTTTATTTTTACAGTGATTAAATGTGTTGTTTTCAGGCTGCTACTGAACAAAGTTCTGGCTATTCTAGTTTTATAGCCCTAAACTCACAGTATTTGTATACTTTCCTGTGCTATAGCTATGGAAATTCCAAAACTCTTAATTGTTTTGCTTCAGCAGGTGGCTGGTATAAGAGAGAGGCCTGCTGCTCCTGACCATGTCGAGGAGAAAGCTGGAGAATAAAAGCCTTTCTGGCTTGCTGGCCACATCTCTGCACACACCAATCAAGACAGAGAACTTCTACAATTTTTATGTGCTTGAATCAAAGGAGCTAGGAAGGTAAGATTATTCCTATTTATTTTACTTGAGCAAGAGGAATTTCTGCTGCAAGAAAATTCTCTGTGCAGTGAAGCAAATCTGTAGGTAGTAGATGGAGAATGAAGAATGCCCCTCTCCTTCCCTGTCCCCTTCTTTGCATCACAGTGAGGTCTTTAGGGACCAGGAGAAGGGACAGTGAGGCACAAGCTGCCAGCTTGTTCCATGTCAGAGGTCTGGAGGGTTTTCATAGGCATGTAGATTTGGGATTATCTTCCATTCCCTGCCACAGGGGTTCCTGGGGCATGGCCTAAACGAGAGATGACATCGGGTGATACTGTAAGAAAAACAATGAGGATTTTGACTTGGTTGTTCCAGGTGTTTGGGTGTGTGTTCTGAAACCCAGAAAACAAAGAGCTTTTCTCTCCCCTCCCCAGCCTTCAGCAGTTAGACTGAGCTTCAATCAAGCTGCTGTTTCAGAGCAGTTTTACAGCCTGCTTCCCTTGCTCTTGTTTGCAACAGTAAAATAGGAACTAAAACAACAAAGCACCCAAACCCTCGGTGTTTGTGACCCTGTTTCAGCCATACAGGTTGTTGTGTGTTTTGAAATCTCTGGGTTAATTCATACCTTGAGAATACTCAGTGCACTGGGTGTAAAGCCATGCAAGCATGATGCTGTGATCACGTTCCCAGCTCCCTGAGCAGAAGTGTGCCAGGTCAGTCCCACAGCTGAGCTCCATAAGGATCCTTTGCACCTGCAGCTCTTCTGTCAGCAGAGATGCTCTTCTGCATGTGGTGTGTGAGCTCCTCAGCCTTCATTGTTCTCTTTGGGTTTTTTTCTGTTTTTCTAGCATGTGCTTTTTATCTGGTACACTTTTATAGAAGTGCACATTGCAGCCCATAACTCTCTTCTTTTCTTAACTTTTGTCAGCTCTGCTTTTGAATTCTAAGCTCTACAGAAGCAGTTTATATGCAGCACCCTCTAAACTCAGGTATTGTTCCAACGCTGGATTTTCAGACTCTACATACTTGTGAGATGATATCTAAAGCAAACAAAAGTGTCGATTTTGTGTGAATTCCAGAACAGAGTTTTTAATTTTTTCTATGCATGCAAAACCAGGCATAACAAAGTAAGTGCCAAAATGCAAAGAAAACTGAAGCAGGACTCTGTTTCACAAACATATCTGTGATTTCTCCTGGCCTAACTACATGTGTATTTTTTCATGTTTTTAAGTGTATAAATGCTTTTTAAGTGATGTAAAATCCATCTTTACTTTGTAACCTCTAAATGATTAATATGCTTTAATTTTCACTTGCAGTTTTCTTTTTCCTGTTGAGATTATGTGGTAAATAGTTCTCTTGTTCTCTGCTTAAGCTTCCCAAGCCCCATTTCTTCCTCCCACACCCTTATCTGTTGGGTCCTTTGGTATTTAAGACACTGACTCACGAAGCTGGCAGGTTAGGTTCTTTTCATGGGTTAAGTAGTTCTGTCTCTGGTGTGTGCATGGCTTGGCTTCTTTTGAAGTAGTTCTGTTTCTGTGGTTTCTGAGCTGAGATATGAAAACATCCTGCAATCAGTTTTTCTTGTAGAGCTGGGCTGTGAGGGGGGATGGTTACCCAGGCAAGGAGTGGGAACTGCTTCGCTTGCGTCAGGCAGCGCTTCCGAGCTGACGTTTTTGTGTTTCTGGAGCAGTTTCCACAGCTCTAGAAGACTTTCTTTTGTCTTATTTTTTTTGCCTTAATTTCTGCCTTGATTGGCACTCTACTAATAAACAAATGGAAGTTCTTACATCTAAAATCTGGAGGTATCACTGATCCTTCGGAGTTGTTAAACCCACAGGAACCAGAAGGAAGATCTGCCAAAAGTGCCGGGGGAGATCGTGCTGTTCTCATGAAACTGAACTGGTTCCCCTTTGTTAATTTTAGAGACACTTTGGTGGCTGGCAGGGCTGATGTGATGCTAAAAAGAGAATGTGAGCTGGAAGGGGGAGTGTTTCCAACTTGTGTGTATTATGAAGTTGAGCTCAGTAACTTCAAATGCTCAGCAATAATAAACTGGGTTACAGCTGGGAAAGAATGTGGCCATTTCAGGCTTACAAATAGTAGCTGAGGTGAAGAGTGTGCCTGTATCAGCCTAAATAACTTTCACCTCTAAAGTCTAGTGCTTTCAAAAAAGGGTAGAGAAAATCTACAGCTCATTGATGGTGAAATAAATGATGACAGAAGCCCTGTTTTGTTGAATTTTTTTTCAAGTTACAGCAGAATGATTCAGAGTCATCTTTAAATATTTAATAATTTAGGCACATTTGTGCAGTTATTTGCAAATGAAAATTGATTTTTTGCAGGTGATGCTCATCCCTGTTTTGATTAAATACTGAAGTCTAGATTTTTTTAAAAAAATACTTTTTTTAAAAGAAAAGTTCCTTTTAAGCACTGGGATTTTTGCACCAGAAAAAAGGCAAAGCCTGTAAGGCAGTGGGGTATTTTCTACTAAAGAAGCTAATTTAGTTTAAAGAACACAGTTTAGGTAGCTCATTCTGAGCTGTTTCATTATGTTTGTCCTTAGTATGCTGTGGTAACAAAAAATACATTTGGCTCATTTTGAAGAGATAAATGTAGGCTGTGCACTTTGTACATAGCTTGATACTGTTTTTAGAACTTTACTCACAGTTTATTGCAGCCTTTCAAGTTGTTCTTTTGTAAATAAGGTTTCTTTAAATAAATAGATTTTTTGTATATAAGGTTTCTCCTTACAATTTGAAAATACTTTGCTTGTATGCAACCAGGCATTTCTGGGAGTGCCAGAAATATTAGTAACTATAAATTTTTTTTTTCAGGAATTTATAACTTGGCTTTAAAAAGTGCAGTTTTTTCCTCCTAACTTTTTCAAAGATCAGCTTGGGGTTTTAACTACAGTATGCGGTTTTCTTCTAAAAACATTTCTTTCTAAAAACAAAAAATATGTTTTTGTTTCCGTACCTAAACAGTTGGCTAGGAAATAAAGCAACACACTTTGTCTAACTGTAATTGGGGAAGAGAATGCTAAATGGTGGGTGCTCTTCCATTAAGATGTTTGGAAGCATTTTGCAGATACCTGGGATTGTTGTAGCAGTACTACATGGTTTGTGGAAGGAAATTCTCTTTATGACTACATTTTTTTTTTCACTGAATACCTCCTGCCCCACCCATGCATTTAAATGTGCTTTATTTTTCCTTTTCATTCTCTGCATTTCATAGGGGTTTGCTTTGTTTGTTATTGTCCTGTAGGTGTTTTAGTGAGGTTAAGGGTTTTTTAATATCTTGCCAACCTGAACTGAGCTCTGGGCAGTCTGGTAAGACCTCATGGCCAGCCTTGCTTTAAGCAGGAGGTTTTTAGGGACCTCCAGAAGTCCTTTCCAACCAAATTATTCTGTGACCTGACCACGAGAATGTCCCTGTAACCTGATACTCGGATTTAATGTTTAGCTAGGCTGTATAAAGGGAATTTTCCTGGGTCTCACCAGAGCTTCATCTTAGCTTAGTGTCCTTCTCCAGTGCCTGCAAGTCAAGAAACAGTGCAAGAGCAGGCCAAGCATGGCATTTCCCAATACATTTTTTGTTTGTTTGCAATTATTTGCTGTGTCTTCTTTTTTCTAATATTAATTTATGCACTTTTGATTTCCTGCATCTCAGTGTTTTCCCATTTATTTTGTAGAGGAAGATGTGCTGTGGTTAGAAAATGTGTAGCTAAATCCACAGGCCAAGAGTATGCAGCTAAATTTTTAAAGAAAAGGAGAAGGGGTCAAGACTGCAAAGCAGAGATTGTGCATGAAATTGCTGTCCTTGAATTAATGAAATCCAATCCTCGCATAGTTAACCTGCATGAAGTCTATGAAACAGCAAATGAAATCATCTTGGTGTTGGAATAGTAAGTATGCCTTCATCACATGTCTCATGTTTGTAGGAAGACATCTTTCAATACATGAATTTTTTGCATAAATTGCCTGAATGCCCAGAAGAATTGCAGCAGTACCCTGTACACATGATGCTAATCTTTCATTGTAATATACTTCATATTTTTTCCTTTAAGGATGCTTCAGGCAAGCTGACTGGAAATAATGTTCTTGGAATACTGTAGAAGGTCCTGAGTGCTTTGATGCAATTTAAATCACAAAAAACAGTCACTGATTCCAAGTACACACATTTCAGAGAGGTTGAGCACATCCGTGCCTGTGACTTCAAGTCAGCACTTGACATTTTTTTGGTGACAGGACATTTACAGTTACTTTGTTTGTTTTGAGCTCCTAAAATTAGTGGTTTTGCTGTTTTAAAATTAACTTTGGAACAGTTTCCTAAAAAGTTCCCATATTTTTTACAGCTGTTCCCAAAGCTTCTTATTAGCTCTGAAAACAAGTTTAATTTGGGAATTGAATTTGCATTATCTATCATATTTGTTTTGTGTAAATTTTTGTGTGGAATGCAAGGAACAAAAATATAGCCTGTGAAATTAATTCTTTCTAAGCTTTAAGTTTCATGTACAAAGTATTTGAAGTGCTGTTGATGGTGGTCTCTGTACACCATGATATGTTCTTTGGAAAATTTGAAGGAATTTTGCTAGATTCCATCTGTAAAAGCTTTTTTTTCCCCTTGGAACTAGATGACCCCTAACATACCATTTGTTCTAAGGCTTTTTTTGCCAATCCTTTCCTGCAGAGCTTTCAGCTCTTTACCCATGTGGGTGCCCACCCATCCAGACCATAATATAACTTGAGTACAGCAATACTGTTGGAGCCAGTGCTGAAAAACCTTGTGAGAGCTGAAATCCATGGCATCCTCTGCCCTCCCCCTCATGTCCACATTGCCTTAAGGTCACCTGGGGGGAGGCATTTCTGGCACCTCACATCACCTCAGCAGTTTGTGCCTTTTTGTCCATGATCTGACTCTTTACACGACTCTCATTTCACAGAGTTTGGTAAACTTGGCAGTTTGGGCTCGGTGATCTGGAGTTTTGAGGAAACCCTTCAGCCTTGAGAGAGAGACTCGAGGCACTCAGAGCAGGCTGAGTAATGATCTCAAAGCCAGCCTGAAGGGAGGCAGCTGACCCTGCAGCCAAGTGTAGGAATACCTCACAAACCACAGGAGCACAGATATTTCCATGCTGCTTTACACTGCTCTGAATTATTTATGAACTGGTCTCATGGCAGACATTTTAGATTTGACTTGAAAAGAAAGGCTTCTTTGATTGGGGACTGATGATAGAACTCAGCTTCTGGAAGGCATCTTCCTGCTTGCTTGAGGGGACCAGAGCATTTTGAGGTTGCCAGTCAAAGTGCTTTTTGCTGTCTCAACTGCTGTTTCAGGCCATAAGGAAAGAAAAAGCATCATCACTTTTTTTCCCTTTTCTAAGTGTTTATATTAAGTGTTTTAGTGTAAATGTGTAAAAAGAAAGATATTCCCAACTTCTCTGATATTAGATATATGTTAGATAAATATGTGCAATTATAAACATTTTTCCTTGCTAAAGTTTCAAAATTTAAACTTAATACATAGATATTCTTCCATGTGTTTCAGTGCTGCTGGAGGAGAAATATTTGACTTGTGTGTCCCAGATCTGGATGACAGAATTGGTGAAAGGGATATTGTAAGGCTTATAAGGCAAATACTTGAAGGACTTTGCTGCTTGCATGAAAACAATATTGTTCATCTTGATTTAAAGGTGAGGCTGCAGCAGGCTTTGTTTTAGCACTTCATCTTCAATTTATTCTGTTCATCAAAGTAATTTGTTAAGTACATTAAAAGGATGAGGAGAAGGAGATTAAATGATATTATAATGAATTAGAGATTAAAAAGATAGAGATAAATATTTTTAAATAGTGTTTAGCAGTAAGTATTTCATAATAGAAGCTGAAGTGTCATTTAGTACATTGGGCTTTTTTTTCAGATTGTATTTTATTGATTAAGAATGCAATGTTTTCTATTCTAGCCTCAAAATATTTTGCTGAGCAGCATCAATCCTCTTGGTGATGTAAAAATTGTGGATTTTGGGATGTCCCGGAAGCTGGAGAATTCCAACGAGCTGCGGCAGATCATGGGAACCACAGAATACCTCGGTATGGAGGGGCTGCCCACAGCCTCTCAGCTGGGCTGGCAGGAAACAGGAACAGCTCCTCAGCTTACAGGCTGATAAAGAGCATCATAGGACAAGGCAGCATGTTGGAGCTGCTCTTTTTAAAGAGTAGTCAACAAATATTTGCACCAAAAAAATCCTGAATTATATCAATAAGTGCAGCTCTCAGTTTTATACTGTAGTATTTGTGAAATTGTTCTAGTTAGAATTGAAATACAACATTAGCATGCACAAAGAAATGTTCTTTGAATTAATGTAACATCTTTAATGTTTTTCAATAGGATGATTTAATGAGATTAAAATATTTGTTGGAAAGGAAAAGATTACTGTTAACACTTGGCCCTCTCTGAGGGACAAGTTTCCTTCATGTTTTGCCAACACTCAGTGTTAAGAGCACTTCATTCTGCAGTGAGTAACTTGCTACCCAGCCTGTGCTAACAGCCACTGATCCTAAAATTGGCTTGGTCATCTTGTGTTGCAGCTTTGACATGCTGGAGGCTCTATACATTCCCATTAAAAAGCTGTATAATTCAAAACCTCTTAGGAGAAAATGTATGTGCATGCATCTAATCAGAACATATCTTGAACTTGGATAAACTTCAGGCCAGGTAGTGCCACTTAGGTGTGAACCAAGTAAACATCTGTGTCTAGGCAAACAGAAACAACTTTTTGCCACCTTGTGGCTTGGAAATAATAAATCTAATTATTGAAACTACATGTCGAGTCCCATAATAATGGCTGGCAAAAGAATGCCAAAAATGTAATGTATGATTCAAGGCCATTTAAATAAGGTATTTATTAAAGCATTTTTCTTCTCCCCATCTCTTTAGCTCCAGAAATCTTGAACTATGATCCTATTACCACAGCTACAGACATGTGGTAGGTTTGATCTTCATTTTACTGAGGTTTGGTGGGACCCCTTAACAATCTAAGGGCCTGATGCAGTTTCATGTGGCTCCCAGGAATCCCCTCCTGTTGGTGGGCTGGCTGAAAGAGGGAGGGGAGGGATGAAGCCCTCAGGACTTAGAGGAGTTTCTGGATCTGTTGCACACGTAGTGGGAAATGCAGGTGAGCCTGTGGAGGATAGGTGTGTGTTCTGAGGGAATAATAACAGTGGCTGGATAACATACTTTAGCTGTTACTTGCCCCTGGGTGACATGCTTCAGGTATTGGCTACTCTAGGACACTTCCCTCCCCACTTTTAGGTTGTTAAATAATTTTTTTATACAAAGTGCAAGAAGGATGTAAACTTCTATTTCTTGTCTTTAGGGAAATTCCTGCAGAGTGAATCATAAAACATGACAAATACCTTGAACTGAGCCACAACTTTTTGTGGCATTTTAATTTTATGTGCTGTGTTAAAGACTAGCTTTGAAATGTTTCCTTTAAAACATAAAATCTTCAGCATCTTTTTTAATATTCACTGTTAAGAGTTACTAGTTGCTCCTTTGAAATCCTCAAGTCATAGTAGTAACTAAATCTGCTCATGAATGTTTTTTAATCACATATTATTTGCCTGCTTTTGTGGGAAGACATAAGAAACCCCCTATTGATGCTGTGCTCACCATGACAAACCCAGCAGCTGCATGTTTCCACACTGTAATGAGTACTAAATTCTGATCTGTCAGATGACAAAACGTTTTTATTATACATCAAGAAACCACCTTAAGATTTATAATAGATTGCATGATCTGTGGTACTCATATTGATGTTCTTGGGAGAAACATCTCAGCTAGAAGAGATTGTAACACAACTCAGATGTCAAATGTACAGAGAAGTTGATTAAGTCTTTGCTCTGTTATCCAGAATTGCAGTGAAAGATGGGTTTTATTTGCATGCAGATTTGAAAGTCTGTCTTTTTTTGCAGCTCTATCATCCAGAATTGCCACATGTCCCAAGAGTGGGATGTGTAAAAGTGGTATTTCCTTTTCCTAACAATCTCAGCAGGAAGAAAAGGATCTATTGAAATTAAAGAGTTTTCAAAAATCCCTTTATTGAGATATATATACACACATATCTTTCCTTGTGTGTGTATGTGCAGTCATGTTTGAATTACATAAAATGGAGGTGTAACATGTTGGCTGTGATTCTGAGAGTGGGATATGCCAGGAAGTTTGATCTGCAGCACAGGAGAAATGCAGGGTATATTGTTCAGATTCTCCAGTAGGTTTCTACATTGTGTTCTTATCTCAGGAACATCGGTGTCATCTCCTACATGCTGCTGACACAAGAATCTCCATTTGTGGGAGCTGATGTTCAAGAAACTTACCTTAATATATCTCAAGTTAACGTGGATTATTCAGAAGAAACATTTTCATCAGTTTCACAGCCTGCAAAAGACTTCATTCAAAAACTTCTCATAAAAAATCCAGAGTAAGTAGCAAACTCCTCCAGGCAAGAATCCTAAATTTGTGGAGCACCTAGAAAAAGTGAATGTTAATTTATGTGCTTAATGTCACTGATAAGGTCAGTTGGATATTTCACAATGCATTGGTATTTTTGACTGGCTATTTTCAAGTGCAGGTTTATGCTTTTCCATTATGTGTGAGAGGAATTTTGGATTCAATGGTAAGCTAAAATTGTCAGATATTATTTTTACAGATAATGCTATTATTAGTGAGGCTTGTTCTTTGAGGTGTTTTTGGTTTGAGTTTCTTTATATTTTCATTCAGATGACAGATTTTTATCAGATTTTATTAAAGTATGCTCTAGAAAGGTCACATTCTTTTCTATAATTATTGTAGTTTGGAAAGGCAATGCAACCTCATTGCAGTGCTTTCTTGTTTCCTGACTCACCCTTATCTTTTTCCTTAAATACCTCTCTGACTATATTTTTATACTTGGCAGTGTCTTGCCTTGTTCAGTGTTCTAAAACTGATCTCAATCCAAAGCAAAAACTTGTTTGTTTGTAAGGCACACTCCCTTAACTCTGCATTCTTTGGGAGTTCAGACTCTCACCAAGACCTTGCAAAGAAGCTGAACTTGGAGAGTGAGCTGGTCAGGTATTATTGATTGCAGTGCTAGGTATGATCATCTGTGGTGAGGCAGTAATCCTGGCATCTCCAGAGAGCCTCCAGCAGGAGGAGTGAGCCTGCCTGCCTGCCTGAGAGAGACTCTTGGGCAGGAGGAGAGCATGGGAGGTGATTCCTCCTGGGAAGGGCCTGCTCTGAGGCAATAGAAAGACACAAAAGTCCTTTCTGTCTTAGCATCTCACATACATGGTTTGTCAGGATCTGAAAGGATTCACAAAACCCCAGTGTCATGAGGGAATCTTGTCTTTCATGTTTGTGGAGCACCTAGAAAAAAGGAATCAATGGTGAAGAACCTGCTTTGATAACTTAGTGTGGACCTGTGGGATATTTGACATTCTGTCACAATTACTTCTCATTTTCTCCTGGGCATCTCAAGAGTGTGTGTTATATACTCAATAAGCTGCCTTTTTTTTATTCCCATTCCAGCTCTTGATGACTATACCTCCTTGAATTTCAAGAGGAAAAGTCTGTTCTCAGAGAGTCAACTCTGTACAGTTACACTTTTCTGACTGAAAAATATTCCTGTGTTCTGGTGGAGTTAGGGACAAGTAGTGGCTCTGCTGTCTTGGAGCCAGTTTTCTGGCAAGTTCTGTGGAAGTCAACAATGCAGAACACAATTAAAACTTGCAGTAGCACTGTACTAGGTTATCCAGAGGAGCAATTTTCTAAGTCTGGTTTGTTTGGTAGAATCTACATTTTGAAAGAGTTTATGCCAGATGAATTGCAAGAGTAAAACACAAGAACGTGTCAGAGTTTGTGACATCTGTTAACTTGGCTATCCTTGAAAGCATAATGACTGAATAATCATGAGCCTCACTGTTTTTGGTCTGTATAAAGCATATTACTTTAAAAGTAAAAGCAAGTGCCCATTTATGTATACCATGTTGAAAACATTCCAAGGGACCATGTTCCTTGTTCTGATGAAAGCTTCCCAGCTTTAGGGTAAACCATCAACTAAATTTAGATGCACGTAGCCAATACTTAACTGTGTTTTATAGCAGCTGAGGTGGGGATGAAAACACACCAGTATTGACTCTTCAGTGTCAATTTTTGCTCAGGATTTTTAGCATCAGAGGTATTTTAGTTTTTTTGTATTGGTGGAATTAACTCAAGCACCTTTCCCTTTCTCCCCTGCAAGGGACAGGCCCACTGCAGCAGACTGTCTGTCCCACTCGTGGTTGCAGCAAGGGGAGCTCACACTCCTGTGCAGCCCTGAAGAGATCTGCTGCTCCTCTCAGCTGCCAGGACACACAGCCAAGTGCTCAGAAGAGTGGAGTGTAAAATGCAGCTGCAATGGGAGCTGCAGTGACAAGGAGGACAAGGAGAACATCCCAGAGGACAGCAGCACGCTCTCCAAACGCTTCCGCTTCGACGACTCGTTGCAGTATCCCCAGGACTTGGTGACAGACTTGGTGTGCTAATGTAGAACACGGACTTTTCACATCTGTTCCAGTGGTGAAAAAAGGTTCTGGCTTGCCAATTCATGCAGCATTGGCCTGCTGGAAATGCACTTTGATCCTTTTATGCTGGTGCCTCCTTTTCTATCCATTGCTGGCAGTGGATTTAACTCCCGAGGAATTGGAGTTGTTGCGCCAATAAAATGAATTATTTTTTTTAAGAAGATATAATTATAATATTTTTGCACTTTTCAAGTTCTAGTCAAAAGATGGTACAAGAGTGAACAAACTGAAACCTGAAATGAGTTCAAGCATAGCCTTTGCCAAACAGTGGTTGAACACATGCATGCTTTTAGGAGTACCTTTTCTTTTAGTAAGAAATTGGGAAGGGAAGCAGAGAAGCTGAATCTTGCTGGTTTACTGGAGTTGCTTGCTAACACTCTCACCACTTTGGATAGAGGCTAAATTTGGTATGTTTTGGGACTATGGTGCATCTGTTGGGGCCATTTGGAAAGCTGTTTTACCTCTAGGATCACTTGTAGTTCTGTCTTATGGATCTGGTCTACTTGGGCATTATCATGCATGTTCTGTGTGGCTATGCTGTGTTGGATCTCTGCAACACTTGGCATAGAAAACAGGTAGATTGTCAATCCTTGTGCTTATGGTCCTTGGCTTCTTACCATAAATTACATTTGAAGATGAGGTTCCTATGCTGATGTGAACATTTGAACTTGGTGGTTTGCTTTGATCAAACCTTTGAAATAGTATAATCTCCCTGTATTTATTTTTCCTTATCTTAAAAAAAACTCCACAACAGTCCCCCCCAAAAAACTGCATACAAACAAGGCCCAAAACACAAAGCCTCTAGTTAAAAGAGTAAACTGAGTAAACAGAAAATAACCATTTTTGCCAGTGAAACAGCAGTTAACAGTTTTTCTCTGTGTCCCTGTAATATAGAAATGTATCTTGCTGTCAATTAGTGTTGCCCATAATTACTCAGCTTCATGCCTGCTCTGAGAAATGGACTGCAGTGTGTTAGTATTTCAAGACAAACTACCTAAAAATTGTTTTAAGCCTTTAAAATTGGTTTGGTTAGTGGTATTTTTTAAAGTTCTGTGCCTTGCACTTTCACTTGTTTCTGGCTCTGAGGTAATAATGCCTGTGTCAAGTTTTGTCTTAAAGCAAATGCCAGTTGTGCCTTAACAACCTGAAAGTAATACTCATAAAATAAGCCCCTTAATCATAACAGAGCCTGTGAGCCTTTCTGGGCAGTAAATTTATTAAAACTCTTACAGATATTTTAAAAGTAAATGCCACTTCAAAATATTTCAAGATTTTCCACTCCTCGAAGGTTAAATTTAATTGTCTTTAAATTGGATTTGTTTTCTGTAATAAAATACCACAATCTGATAATCTTTTTCAAGTGTGCCTGTGGATTTGTCAGTAGTTGGGCAGATTGGCATTTTGGAATATGACTGAGAGGTGAACCTGATGAGTGGTAAAAGGTTGTGTTTTACCTTTCCTCATACGAGGAAAGGGCAGGTTTTTCCCAAACAGATTCCAGTGTAAGGTGTCACCAGAATGCATGGGGGGATTCAGGACTTTTGTCTTGGTTTGGGGCCATGCTCACATTGACAAGTGGAAAGCAGACTGAGGTGTAAGGCATGTAAAACTTTTCAGCTTGTGTTTGTCAGAAGAAGTTGTCCAAGATTTCATTTCATGTGAAATAAAGTAACAGGTTTGTTCAGCAGACACAAAGCTCTGATAGCTGGGTATGAGTGAGCCACACAGGTCTCCTCTGTGGATTAATTCTCGTGGAGCTTTTCTCAGTGGTACTGATTGAATGTACAATTACAGAATTACTTTGCAGGAGGCTGCTGTTGGATTGTGCTCAGGTACTTTACACCCTTACTTTTCAAAGTCCTTGGCTTTTCCCAGTTGGAATCTTACCTGACATTTTGATTTTTTTCTACCATCATGGACTCTAGTCTGAGCTGGGTAGGTTAAAATCACAAATCATTCTATACATATGTAGATGTTAAAGTTCACTTAAGATAAAGAAGAAAATGCCAAAAAGCAGGATAAATAAAGGTAAAAAAGAATGTTTTAACAAATTGTTATAATTTGAAATCCTGCCAAAGTA
Organism: Setophaga petechia; assembly: GCA_024362935.1. NCBI lineage: Eukaryota > Metazoa > Chordata > Aves > Passeriformes > Parulidae > Setophaga > Setophaga petechia. The sequence continues at coordinate 28,370,544 of JANCRA010000005.1, forward strand.
TTCCTGAGTTGAAATTACAACTATTAGCATCTGGAAAATTGCTGTTAGCATATGCCAGCATATGCCATACAAGTACTTTATGCTAAAGCTGTTATTCCTTAAGATTTTTATCACAGTATCTGATGCTTACATTTCTTACTACTTTAGAGCTAACCTAACCTTAAATAATTGAAAATTGGTTTTATCCAAAGAATTTAAATTTTGAAGACTTTATTTGTATTTTATATATACTTAGCCAAACAAAGTCTGATTCAATGTATATTTTAAGTGCGTTTGATTTATTTTAAAATATAATTGAGCAATTAACTCCAGTTGAATGTAAATACATGCACTGCAGGCAACTGTTAGTCTGTTTTGCTTCTTGTCATATTACTGAGACTTTCCAAGTGTGAATGAATGCTGAGTAACATTTTTGAGATGACTGAAGTAATACTTCCATGCAATTCATGGCCTTTTTCTTTAAAAAAAAAACCAAAAAGCTTTGCCATTTTTTCAAAACTTCCATTGTTTTGTTTTTTTTATTCACAGAGTCACAGGCTGGTTGAGGTTGGGAGGGACCTCTGCAAGTCCATGCTCCCTGCTCCAGCCATCCCATCTAGGCCTTGCTGGCCAGAATGATGTCCAGATGGCTTTGGGTCTCCAAGGAAGGACACTCAGTGTCCCTGGGCAGCTCTGCAGTTCTCAGCCAGCCTCACAGCAGCTGTGTGTTCTTGGGCTCAGATGGAAGCTCACGTGTTCCAGTGAGTGCCACTTCCTCTCGTCCTGTCACCGGGCATCCCTGATGAGAGCCTGGCTCCATGTTTGCACCCCCCTTCAGATGATGGTATGTGTTTGACAAGAGTCTCCCTGAGCTTCCTTCTGGCTAAACAATCCCTGCTGCCTCATCCTTTCCTTGTAAGAGAGATGCTGCAGTCCCTGAATCCCTTCGTGGCCTTTAGCTGTGTCTGTGTGTCTCACACTGGGCACTGCTTCTGTGTGAGGAAAGGGAAGGGTCACCTCTGTCACCCTGCTGGTGCCATCAGCCTGGTCTGGGCACCCTGCTGCCTCCTGTCCATCTCCAGGAGCCCAGGGCCTTCTCTGCAAAGGGGTTTTAACAGCTGGATGGCTCCAGGATGTGTCAGTGGGCAGGACTCTTCCTCCACAGCCCATTTCTCCAGCCTGCAGAGGTGCCTATGGATGGCAGCAGGAGCTGCAGGTGTATCGGCCCCTCCCAGTTTGTGCCACCTGCACCTTGCTGGGGGCAAGCTCTGCCCATCATCATTACCCAGGATCTTCTGGGAGAGTGTCAGAGGTCTGGGCAGGCAGTGCTGCTCTCCCTTCAGCTCCTGGCAGTCATTTCACTGCAGAAGGTTGCTCAAGTCTGACTTCCCCTTGCTGAACCCATGCTGACTACTACCAGTGAATCATGAACTTAGCAGCTCACTTCCTGGAACTGTTCTCCACATGTCTGGGGTTTATGTAAAAAATGTTGCTGTTCCTATTTGTAATGATCTAGTTATATCTTGCTGTACTTAATGAGGCGATACTTTTTATATTAAATTTACTGCCCTTTCTGAATGGCTGTGCAAGACAACTTAAATGCAGTCTTTGTTATACATATTAACTTCCTAGGGCATTAATGGTACATTTGTTTCATTTTCGAGTAGATGGCTGAAATAAAAAAACAACAAACCCCAAAACAAGTGTGCTTTAGAAAGGGAATTGCACTCAAAAGAGGGGGTTAACTCCTGGTGGCCTGGGTAGCATGTTTCTTCCAAAGGCACATTTCATTGACAAAGCTTTTCCATTGTTTGAAATGCACAAATGGCCTTTCTTTTTAATGAAAGAAACAGTGTGTCCATGTGGCTGCTTTGGTGTTGCAGCCTTAAATTCAGAAATTATCTGAATATTTACATTTCTTGCAGTGAGAGTTCTTACCAGGAATGATGCCTATTTTTTTTTAATACATCAAGAAAACAAACTATTCTGTTTAATGGCAGTTTGAGATTGAAATTTCTGCCTTTTCAAAAATCCTAAAGGAGGAGATATCTTTGAGAAATGCATCACAGTGGCTTTAAACTGAGAATAGAGTTAGATAGATAATAGGAAGAAATTCTTGACAGTGAGGATTGTGAGGGACTGGAACAGGTTGCTCAAAAAAGCTATGGATGCCCCATCCCTAGAAATGTTCAAGGCCAGGTTAGACAGGGCTCTGAGCAACCTGATCTAGTGGAAGGTGTCCCCACCCATGGCAGAGGGTTGGAATCCATGATCTGTAAGGTCCCTCCCAACTGACGCCATTATATGGTAATAACTGACCCTCTTCTTACCAGGACAGCTGTGCTTGTGCTCTTGCCAGTGAGGCAAGTTGAGTTTGAAAAAATACTTTGTAAAATTGGGGCAGAACATGAGTGTGCTGTTGCTGTGTTTGTTTCAGAAACTGCTCATCTTGAGCATTGAGAACCTGGCAGCTGACAGGCTTGAAAATATTGCTTGGTCCACTCAGCACTGCAGAAATGAGCAAAATACAAAATGAATCAGAGTGCAGGAAGTCTACTGAATTTAATGGTAGTATTACAAGGCTGAATTGCCAAGTCATCTATCAGTGAGTAATGTGCTATGAGAGTAAAAGGAAACTTTTTAATAATTAAGATACAGGAATGGTTCCATAAAAGTTCTTATCTGGTATCCCATGTAGTGAATAAACAGCAAGGTAGGTATTATTATTGTTGTAAGAAGAAAGTTCTTCTGATAATGAAAAATACTACATGTATAAGCATTTTCTTTATAATGTTTCTCATATTAGCAATCTGTTTCTTTCTTCCTCTGAAGAGTACAAGCAGGTATGCTGTTTCCAGTTTCCTAATCAGACAATAAACCCCAAAAGGTCACATGCCAGCAGAAGGACTCCCATGCCTGGCAGTGTGTGCTGAATTGTGCCACTGCTTGCTGTAGGTGTAGTTCTGGTAGTTGAAAATAGCAGGGAGCTCCCTTTGCCTGGTTTCCATACCAGAGCTTGTGTGAATCTCCCTATGCTCATTGAGTATGAGGGTATTTCTCATTTCAAAATCTAAACCAGGCCTTGGTGCTGGCTTGGATTTAGAAAATGCACTGGGAATTCCAGTTGATGTTGAGCCTTCTACAGCTGGGTAAAGCAGAAATACCCCAGTGGTTCTTTGTCTGTGGTATTTGAATAAAGGGGTTTTTATGGTTAAAACTTGCTATCTAGACTCATAATCGTCTGTGTGCATTTCACAAGATTGGTTACAGGCCTGAATTACAGCTCATTCATAGGCATTTTCCAGCAGGTTAACGCTGTAACATGTAGTGCTACCATTGAAATATTGCTGTGAAAACATCCAGAAACCTCATTTAAGATTCACAAATTATTCAACATGGCCAAAAGTGTTTCAGATCCCATAGAAATTGAAACCTGGCCACAGCAAAGTGTTAGAAGTCGTACCAACTGTGCCAGTAGTTGATTTAGATTGGTCAAACAAAGCATTGGATTCAGTGGACGAAATACCTACTGACTACCAATGAAACTAAATGAGATTTTTTAATTTATATTTTCTTGTATTCTGTAATTTTCCAGGAGTGTGGGGGCAGGTTGTTTAAATCCTAAGTCACTGTGCACAAGATGGGCTGATGCATGATGAGGCACGTGGAAAACCTTGGGTTGCTGTTGTGGGTTATGCACCCAAGCCCATTCTATCTTGGTAGGAATCATTTTGCAAACACAGCTGAGTTCCTTTGCATGTTTAGCTGACGCACCTGCCCCTTACTTTGCCTGGAGACGAGCACCTGCACTCACTTATGGGTTATTGACTCATCTTTACAAAGGTGAGGAGGACACTGCCTCGGCAGCAGCGAGTGGCACACGCTGCTCGGAGCCGTGCTCGCCATCCTTATTGAAGCTGGCAGGCACGGCAGGGCTGAGGCTTTTTCTGCAGGCAGACAACCGCGCTGCAGTAGCGGCACAGCTGAGCCCCGGACCGGCACAGCTGCAGATACTTTGTGGGAAGTTTAATTCCCCTCAGGTGTGCTGAATTCCGTGTGAACCCTCACGTGTGAGGCGTTCTCGGCCGAGGCGCGTCCAGCGCGGGCTAAGCGTCCCAGCCACGGTACCGCCGCCGGGCTCCCGGTGCTGGGCCAGGCACGGCGGCCGGGATTGGGCTCCCGCCGGTTTCCAGCGGCTGGGATGGGGCGGTGGAGCCCGGGAAGCAGCGGTGCTGAGCTGTGCCGTGTCCCGCTGCGGAGCGCCGGGAGCGGCCGAGCGCGGGGCCTCGGGCCGGCGGCTGAGGCGCTCTCAGCGCCCGGGGGCACCGGGCTGCCGGAGCGGGCTTTCTGAGCTGAAAGGTGCGGTTTTTTAAAATTTATTATTATTATTATATATATATATATTTTTTTTTTTAAACCGAGCTCCCTTTTATGAGTTAACTTTTTACCGCTGCCAGCGCCCCCCTCCTTGGTGTGAGCAGGGCCTGGCGCGGTGCAGAGGCCGCAGCGCCCGGTCGCGCTGAAGCTCACGGTATTGGCACCCAGCAATCAAACCGCGCTGTCTGTGCTGCGAACTCTGCAAAACAGGGTTTTCCCAGCAGCACAGGCCTCCTTAAAGCTGCCCGGATCGCCTTTAATTTGCTTTGCAGGGCAAATTTAAGCAGATGCTTTTGGTTTGGGCTGCTACTCCGCTAGTGTTTCCAGAGAGAGTGACTCTCTCCTACAGGCTCTCTCCTTTAAAAACCACAGAAATTAATTTGTGTACCAAGGCTTCAGCTTGGTGCAAAGTACAAAGTATTATGTCATTGTCTTGGTTTCTGCTGGACGAGAGTTCATTTTCCTCTCAGCAGCTGGCACAGTGCTGTGTTTTGGACTCAGTATGACAACTGCATTGATAATACACTAATGTTTTGCTTGTTGCTAGGTAGTGCTTACCCAAATCAAGGCCACTCGAGCCACTATATTTCAGTTTCATTATGTATGACAGGGATTACAAAGAGCACGTTCGAAGTTCAGGGTCACCTGATGGATTCAGGCGATTTTACCCAGGTCAGCTGTAAAGCTGCTGATGAACCCGAGTCCATCCGAGCACCTCGGGCGGGTTATGGGGCTGGGGCATGCGGGGTGTGAAGGTTCCTGAGGGCACGGTGAGTGTTGGGAGAAAATAACGAGGTGCAGGGATGTGGTTACAGCCTGCAGAGCAAATGGTGCCGGGCTCCTCTCGGAGCTGTGCTGCAGCAGCAGGAGCCGCAGCTCCCTCCGTTGGCAGCGAGGGGAATTCCCACCAGGCATAGGGGTGTGATGTTCTTTGCAGTGAATGATGAAACGGGACAAGTTTGCCTGCAGAGGTACTGGCCTTGGAAAGCTTCAAATCTCTGCTGGACAAGGCTCGGTGCAGTCTCTTTCAAAAATTTTTAACGTAATTTTAAAAATTCAAAAATTCAAGACCTTCCAGTCAGTTTGCAAGAACAGTAGTGACATCAGGGAAAGTAAAAATAAACTATACAAATTTAAACAAAAATCATTGCATAACTGGTGGATGGGATTGTGATTTATTAAGCCCAGCCAATGATGCAATTCTTCCATTTGAACCTGTCATCAAACTTTACACTATGACAGCCATTAAAACAGTATTGAAATAAACTGAACTTAGACCTTTGAATCTTAAAATATTGAACCAAGACTAATGAAGCATATTCAATCACAAAATTGTTCTCATGTAAAATAGTAGTAATAATAGTACAATTAGTAAAAGGAAAAAGTTTATACAAATTAATTATAATATTGTTGATTTCATCTTAATTTATTCTGGTTTTAACTTTTGTGTATGTTTTATTGTGTATATAATATGTTAGTACAGTGGCTTGTGTGTATAACCTGTAAATAAATATACATATACTGGGGGGATGTGCTCAAAAATTTCTTGCTTAATCTTTCTTGTATGATCAAGAAAGTTTGGAAGTCACAGATGTAGAGGAGTATGGTAGCAAGCAGTGTGGCTGGTTAGTAATGTAGGTATTTAGAGAGTAATATAGCTATTTAGTTAGTGATATGGGCATTACCTGGACACAGAAGCACTGTGTTTGTATGTGATGGCTTGGGTTTATATCGATGCCCATCTAGCCACTGTAAGCAGCAGATAACAGGTAATTTCTGTAGTGTGGGCAGCATGCCAGGAGAGTTCAATTGCATGTTGTGCAGGCTTCTCAGCAGGCAGGGCAGTCAAACTCTGAATATCTCTTGGTCTACCTGAATGAAATTCAAGCAATTGATACAGCTGTGGAAGACTCGATATCCATTCCCAATACACTGAACTGATCAAAGACCTGAGGGGTAGAGAACTTGAATATGCATTTACTTCTGCACAAGAAAACTTTAAAAAGCACTCATTGGCAAGTTGTGTGAAGTAATTTTGCCTTTACAGCCTTTGTTGAATGATCATTTAAAATTTAGCAGATGTAGAGTTTGCAGTTTGGGAACTGTAAAATCCCATCCCCTCATTTCACAAATATCACTTCAGTACTCAACCCTTGCTGTTTCTTTGATGCATTTATGTTTCAGTTCAGCAAAGCACTTCCATTCACCCTTGAAATATAACTTGTCTTTAGTCACTTGCTGTTCAGCAACGTTCTGGTGCATGTGCTTGGTATTAAATGTTGGAATACAGGTGGGTGCCTCAGCTGAATTTGGATCTGAGTGATTTGAACTTTTGCTACAACGAGGTTTAATATCAAGAATAATTGCAGCAATTTTTTTCAAGGAAAAAGTGAAATGTTTGCTCTCTCAGAATGTGGTGCCTTTAAAATGAACACGTGTTATGCTATAATTTAGTGTTGGAGAATAAACAAATTGCATTTCATCATGGGTAATGTGTAATATTACGTTGGTGTGAAACCCCTTCTGAGATTTAAACTGCAGGTTTAGTGAGCATGGTAATTTGTTCCTGTATGATCCTAAGCTGGTATGTCATCTCAATGGGATACAGCAGAGCACAGACTGGACAGAGAATGAACCCAGATGAAGCAGAATGGTGCAGGACACTTCTGGCTTGGGCTGTGTGAACTTGTCAAAGCCTCCCACACTTCTCCACGTGCATTAGCAGTAACAGGGCAGGTTAAATGCAAAGCAGAAGAATTGAGATGTTCCTCTAATCCAGGTGATTCACAATCCTGGTCTGCAAGAAAGACCCTGGGAAAGATGTCCAAAGTTGTGGGTTTACCACTGTCTTCTTCTGAAGACTTAAATGTATTGTCATGCATTAGCTTGCATTTTGAACCATTCCTAGGAAATTTTGAGCCTGTCAGTGAAACAGCCAGCAGAGAACATTTGATTGCGAAAGCTTTAATGGAAAGGAATTCCAAATGGGATTAAATGGAGTTCTTGACTATAGAGAAACAGGAACTCATATTTTGTCCTCTGTAGATGACATTCAGACCACATTGTCAAAATTCAGACTATGAGAGGATTTCCTTTCACATTATGAAAAGAGAAAAAGGTAATTTTCTCTAACAGTACATCAACTATTGTAACCAAACAAGAAATCTCTTCTGCTTAATCTAAAGCATAGAGACTTCAAATGCTTTTGTTTATCCTCCTTAAGCAGCAAATTAATCTTGTTTTAAAGGGATAAAGCTTTTGTCCCTTGTCAGCCACACACTATTTAATCCCTTCAAGCTGATTTTTACTCTTAATTAATGATGTGGGAGTGTTAATGCATTGGAGATGTCCCTACATATTTTTAACACACTCTGGTACTTCAGACAGCAGATGTTTTATATCAATACCTCTGTTTTACCAGCTAAATCAATACCTTTGTTTTACCAGCTAAAATATATCTGAAGTAGAGATTTAAAGGTTGAAGACTTAGAGAATTTTGTCTAAACTTTCTACTTAAAATATAAAGCTACTTAATTGTTTAGCTCTTCAACAATTAAAAATGTTAGGGCCTATGTAAAGGAGATGAAGAAACTGAAGAAAGACAAATTTCAGGGATGTGATGAAAGATTTATATATTTTTCCCGAAGCAGAAAATCAAATTCTAACATAAAGCATTGTGTTCAAAATTCTGTACTTCTATTTCTGAGCATAGATTTTTATCTGGTTTTGTCTCTTTTCTCAATGAAGTACTGACTTCTTAAATTGCCCAGCCATATTGTGAGAAGCCAGAAGCCTTTCCTAGAAAGCTTGGCTATAGATACTAGCTGCTGTGGATACCTCAGAACTGCCCCTGACCTGCAGAAATGCCCTTTCAGATTTCATTACAGAACCAGTTGATATGAATACATATCCCTGCATGTGCATTCCAATAAGTATTTATTCTCTAATTGCTGCAATACCATAGTATAAGAGTTCCTTCCTCGTTTAATGTCAAATAGTTGGGTTTGCCTGTTTAAAAAGAGTAAGCTTGCCATGGCAATTTCATCATTTCAGTTTTCAGGGTGTTCTGATGACTGACAGTGCTAATGCAAGGTATTACTTCAACAGCACAGGGCTGTTGCTTCAGTCTTTGAGGTTCAGGCAATTACACAATGGTTGCTCTCTTAGTAACCTAACAAAGCATGCAGAGTTCTGGGCTGCTGCCAAAGAGAATCCCAAATTCCTTTTCTTTATTTTGGCGTAAGCAAATTAACTGACCTTCGCAAACTTCCTCTTGGAAACAGCATTTTCTCTGGCTCTTGGTGGAAGCAAGGTCACCAGAGATGAGGTACCAGAGCTAAAGGATGAGAGGGGCTTTGTTTAGAGGAACTGGTACATGGTGGGTACTGTGGTCTGTCGTTTAGAACCTGTGGCAGTGAATGAAGGAAGAAGTTTAATCAGTTTTCACTTGTTAACATTTAATTGAACAGGATTTGGTGCAGCCCATGTATGGGTGTGCTGTTGAGAAAATTACTGCTGTGGTTCCTTGAATGAATTGTATATTTGTATAACAAATGAGTTATTGAACCAATATACAATATCTATTTTAACAGCATGCACTTTTGGTAATAATTCCATCTCTATTGCCCAGTAGTATGGGAATTGTAAAAAAATGTTCCTGCTTCTATATGGGAAAGAAGAATATAGATCGTTGTTATAGGGTTATAAACAGCATTTTATTTTTATATATTTTTTTGCAAATTGCTTATGTCAGTGAATTGGGAATAGAGAGAACTGCTATCACCACATCTGTGTAATACTGGTGAGATAGTAAGAAGTGTGAAATGGTGGTGGTAAAGAATTTTTAAATGATACAAAAAATTGAGAATTCTTAGAACAAATGATAGACTAAAGGACCTTGAATTTTTGCTTTCAAAGGAAAGACTGAATAACTATTGAATTACATTAATATGTACCCATAGTGGGTGCAGTGATACTGAACTCCTTAATCCATCAACCAAATCTGTTCCACATCCACACTTGGAATTTGAAGTCAGTTATAAAATATTACTTAAGTATTGGGCTATTTACTACTTGAAATCTTTTCATTAAAACCACATCTTTTAGTTGTCCTGTATGCAGGACAAAGCCTGCTTAGTTTTAGTTCAGTAGTTTAGGTGGCTTTCCTGTCTTCTGCAATCCCAACCTCTCCTAGTCAACACAAATAGTGGTTGGGGCTTGGGTGTTTGTCAGAAGCCAGATTCCATATTCTGTTAGAGGGAATTAGTCCACAAATACTGTTACATGCTAAAACATGTCCTGCATTTATTCACTGGTACTGTTGGGCTGTTCATTGGATTCACTTCATTCAGGAGCTCCTGTCACCAGCCTTACAAATGATCCAGTTGCAGAAAATAACGTGGCATTTATGAATGTTATTGCAGGAAAGCATATGGGGTGAAATCTGCTGAAATCTTAAAGCTTCCACCTGTTGCACCTGCTGCTGAATAGGCAAATTGCCCCCGAGGTCTCAGCAGTCTGCTGAAATGCTCTGCTGGAGCCCCAGTGAATGCAGCTGAGCTGATGTTCCTCTGCAGGGAGTGCAGAGGAACTGTTGTTCATACAGGAGGTTCTGGGTGAAAGGCTGAAGGCTCAGGCTGCTTGGCTTTATTGGGAGCCAATTTTCAGTTCTGACATCATGCCTCAGATGCCTGAAGGAAAGTGTATAATTAATTCAATACTTGAATAAAAGAGTTGATGAAATCAGTTTTTCAGGTACATGCTGCTGTCTTTAGAGTATAGAGTGAATTTGTAGTATGTACCAAAAAATTGCTTCTGATAAAGCAGTAATCCATTTTCTGTTTCATTTTAGCTTCCTTTCTTAGGGTCTTTAAAAAATCATTGATTCAGAATCAGAGAAACATTAGCTGGGAGGGGCCTCTGGAGTTCAGTTAATCTGACTCCTTTCAAAAAGCAGAAACTTTAGGCACCACTCCATCAGGTCAGGTACAGCTTTGTGTATCCAAATTTCAGAAATCACCATGAACACAGATTTTTTGCAGATTACCTCCAGAGGCTTCAGATCTCCTAGGGAATAATTTTTTCCTGCTGTCCAAGCTGAATCTCCCCACCAAAGATTTGTACCTGTTACTGGCTGCAGTTAAATTCTACCTTCATTTCCACTTCACCCAGCTGAGCAAGTCCAGCTCTCCCACACTCCTCTCATGCATGCTCTGCAGATTCTGATCCTCAGGGAATTACCAGCTGCCTTGTGATTCTGGTAATCCTGTTATATAATTCTAATAATGATTCAAAAAACCGGCCTTCGTTCTGAAGATGTTTGCTAATATTGTGGGATTTCTAGGAGGATATTGAATTTTTAATGTATTTGTAAGTGGGCTTATTGAACTATTCAAAAAAAAGGCAAGAAATGGAGAAATTTGCTGTGTATTTCTGAATATTGTGTGCTGAATGATGCATTTTGATAAAATCATCTGATTCATATATTCAGTGCTACTCAATTACAAAGTTGTTATTTTTTTTTTAATCTGCTACGTGCTATCACTGTCAGGGGAAAAAAATAAAGTTTGTGCAGGAGAGTCTAAATGCGAGAATAGTTCAGCAGTGTCAGGCTGATTTTGGCTAAACGAGCAGGCACCAGTTTCCAGAAGGTGGCACTGTCCTTCCACAAATGCAGGCTCTGAGGTTCATGGCTTCAAAGGATGCTCTTCTCCAGACTCTATGAATGGTCTGTCTGCTTCTCAAAGCATAAAGCTAATTTCAGTCTGTTCAGGCTGGGTTTTTTTGCATTTATATGACATTGGTTAATAAAATTGCTTTATTGGCTCAGTTTTTTCATTGCAAATTTGAATTATCATACATTATTCCTTCATTATAAATATCTAATTCAAACAAAGTGTGTTGATGAGGTTTAAATTACTTAGTGGTTTAATTTCCACTTCTCATAAATTTTAAGGAAATCTTGGGTACAGAAGTTTTTCTGTCTTCCCAGGGCAGAAAGCAGAAGAAAAAAAAGGCAAGGAAAAAAAACAAACGTAAAAAAAAATTCCCAAGCTGCAATCTGTGATATATTAAAAGTTATATTTAGCAACTTGATTATTGATGGTCTTTTAGCAGGGTGCTCAGGCTAGTTCTGTACACTTGATTTATGGGCTTTTCTTGATACTTTTCCCTCCGCAATTGACACTGGCAGTGTCACTGACAAAATCAGTTACACTGGTGTTTTGAATCGCTGGGAATGATGCCATTCCCTTTTTTATTACATGCCTTAGTTGTAAATAGGAAACTATTTTGAAGCATAAATTATTTTTTCCTTAGCTTTTTCTCATGTGAAAGAAAAAAAACAAGCAGGAAGAATCCCATTTATAAAACTGGGAAAGGCAACACAGCTTTGATTTGCTTTACCAGTTGCAATTATTCCATTTGCTGTTGATAAATATACTAAGAAAGGGAAAAAGCCTCACTTTTCTCTTGACAGCGTGTAGTTATACAATTGTGCATTAAAAACTATTTTATAAACCAAACTATGCACTGTGCTGGCATGCTGAGGTCTTGATTGTCTGTGTACAGGTGAAGTTTCTGCAGTTTGGTGTGATGTGAGAGGCACGGTGAGTGTTTGTGCACAAAGGAAGGCTGTGATTGTTGCAGCAGGGAGCTCGCCCCATCTCGATCCCTCAGATCAGCGCACGGTCTGGGGGTGTCACCAGCAGGGCGGGGTTTGTGTGACACCAGCAGGGCGTTAAACCAAAGCTGAGTGCATGCTGCAAATATTCCGAGCTTCTGGGCTCACACTGATCTTGGAATTTACTGTTAAATTCTCTGAACTGAAGCTCAGAAGGAGTTGTGGGTCCAATCTTGCTTGTCCCCTGTGAGGAGTTTGTTTCTGGGACACCTTGGCAGCCCTGGCGCTGCCCGGCAGTGCAGCCTCTGTCCTTGGGTGTCCCTGTCCCTCAGTGCCGCCAGCTGCTGCTCGGTGATGTGGTTCTGCCTGCTCCCAGTGCCTGCCCTGACAGGGCGGGTCTCCTTTTGGGATGGGCTCGGGCCACTGCTCCTGCTGGGAATCCTTTGGGCACATCTTCGTGCTCTGGTGTCCATAATTGTTACTGTCAGCAGTTCTTGGGAGCCCTCAGTAGATTGATTAGGCTGAAATTGTCTCTGTAACTTTGTGTGGAGTTGCTCATGATGGATACAGTTGTGTGTTTTGTTTTCATCCTGGGTGCGGGTTCCTGGCTGTGTCCCTTCAGGGGCAGGCACCAGGCACAGCAGAGGGACCTCAGGGTTGGCTGCCATTTCTGTCCCCTCTGTTTCCATCTCCCCTCTGGCCATCCCAGCACCACCAGGGTCTGGGGAATGCACACTGCTTTAGGTGGGAGAGGAGATGCCTTGGCAGAACTTGTGTTTCCAGGCTTTGGGAATGGAGCAGGGCATTGGTGTTAATCAGCCCCCATTTCCTTGCAGGACTTTGCCCTGATAGAACATTTTCAAGGGAAATATAGGCTGGATATAAGGAAAAAGTTTTTTACAGAAAGGGTGATTAAGTTCTGGAATGGTCTGCCTGGGTGGAGGTGGTGGAGTCACCATCCCTGGATGTCTTTAAAAAAAGCCAGGATGTGGCACTCAGTGCAGGGTTTAGTTGAGGTGCGGGGGCATGGGTTGAACTCGGTGATCTTGAAGGTCTCTTCCAACCTGGTCGTTCTGTGAATTCTGTGAATTTTGTATTGCAGAATGAGGGGTTTGGATCAATTCACAATGTCCTGGCACGGAACTGAACTAGAATAAATTCAGTCATGGTTTAATTTCAAGCCTGTACTGGAACTGAGTAAAGCATTTGTTTGGTTTGATGTCTTCATTGTCAATGTGCATCAGTTCCTGCATTTCAGTGTGTCTTTGTCTGGTTTTGGCTGTCTGTCTCTGCCCTCTGACGCGTAGGACAGTTCTGGGGCAGCTCACGCTTCAAAGGACGAGTCTGCACTCTTCAGTATTTCATTCCTCAGATTGTTTATTATTTCTTATCTACAGAATTTTCTTTCTGCCCAGCCGAGATCTGACCAGCAAGGCAGCCAAGGGCACTCTGACCACTCACGGGGTGGTCGTGTCTTTTTATAGTAAGATCTACATATATCATATTTACTTTTTATCCCCGATACCTTTCACCCTTGTTAACAAGTGCACCTTCACCACAAACCAATCCCCAGGTGCCAGCATCACCACAGAAGATGGACAACAAGAAGAAGAAAAAAGAAGCACGAGACACGCCCTGATTCCTCCATCTTGTCTCCATAACTCCTCTGTACCAAAACCCCAAAATACATATTTCACCCTGTAAATGTGTCATTCTTGCACCATTCAAACCCGAGTGATTTCCATGTCCTCATACACAGATGGCATGTCCCTAGAAGGGTGACAGTCAAGCCACCAGGGATTTCTGAAAACATTCCAGGACTTCCGAGCGCCCCAAGGGTTCCCTCGGCAGCTCTGGACATCCGCAGTGATGTGCTGAGTTCCCACATGGCTTTGCTCCCCAGCTCCTTACTTGGTGAGCAAGATTAAAAACTGTAGTGATGATTAGGCTATAAATGGGTCATAAGGCAAATTAAATGCCAGAACCTGATGTTCACACAACTGTATTTTGTTAAAGGTCTTTTCAAAACCTTTTTGGCATTTGTATTAACTTTCATCTTATACAGTAGATTTTCTAATAATTTACATTAATTTAATTTGAGAAATTAATTTGGACAGCACTAGAAAGAATTTGGAAAGCACTCCATATCTTAATGTATATTTTGTCATCTGTACAAATACAAGAAACCCAAATACAAAAAACCATTTTTATTCAACAGTGTGTCTTGACACGTCTTATTCAGGTGCTGTTGTGAAAAGAAAAAAAATACAATTTATTGTCTTCTTAAAACAAGTAGAACTTTGTTTTGCGAACAAAATTCTTTAAAATGTGTATTTAGTTAGGAAATGTCTCAGGATCAGGGAATACCTTTCTAAGATCTGGTTAGTGTTAGTACTGAAGTCAGTGTTGCCTGTGTACAACTGCTGTATTAATACTCCTCTCTTGTGTATATATTTATATATTTTACATGGAAGGAAGGATTATTCTTTGCATTGAATTCTGATACTCGATTACTGGTTAAAATGTGTCACTTCGTTGTTGTAATAAAAGTACACTAAAAAATCCATCAAAATGGATGAATTGTTCATGTTGCTTAATTGCACAATGCAGTTAATAGCCAGTGTAAATTGATGTTGCTCCAACAGAATGATGGGAGTTGTGCTCTTTGATCAATTGATCCTGTTTTGAAATGATTTTCAGAAATAATAATTCATGTTTTGAATAATTTCATACAAGCTGCCTAACTACTTTTCTGGTGAACTCTGGCAATGAGCAAGGACAGTAAATTGGAAACCTGACAATGGTTGAGTAAAGCAGAACGTGAAATAGAGATTCATTTTGATTGAGACTTCCTGCAGTGCTGTGTGGTGATTCACTTGGAAAGACTATTTTTTAAGAAAAAGACTATTTTTTATCTGGAATAATTTCTTTTCCAGAACAGACGTCTGCTGACAGCAGTAACAGCAGACAAGATACTGGAAAAACTGAGGAAATGCAATGAACTTCTGGAAATAATTCTCAAGGGACTTAATAAATACTTAGAGAAAAAGCATCTGGTTTTCCCCAGATTCTTTTTTTTTTAATTGAAGAAGGAACTTGTTGAGGTTTTTTCAAAGGCCAAAGACGTTAATTGGTATGGAAGTATTTAACAGGGATCCTGTTGAGTAATACAACCTGTGCTGTAAGGAGAGCAGCTGGGTTTGGGTCCCCATACACATTGACAGTGTGCAGTGACTGCAGTGCAGAGTCACACAAAAACAAGAACAGAAATGGAAACCAAAATGCTAGTTCAGTGCCAGAGAAACAGTGCAGAGAATAGGACAAGAAATCTTGTGAGGAAAAAAAGTCCTAAAGGTGTTGGGGTTTTTAAATTTTTTTAATAATGGAAAACTGTTGTGTTACGGTTGTGCCTGGTTGCTCTACTGAATTTCCTTAATCTTTGCTATTGCTGGGAAGGTATAAATAATAACTTTTTATGTATTGGAGGTGGGTTAGCTGTTGAAGAGAGAATTCTTGTTTGTCCACATTAGTTTATATGTTACAGAGACTGTAAGTAAAGTTTTACATCTTTAAACTGATCTTCAGTAAATACAGTGGGAAGCATCTTGCAGGGGGTAGTGCACAAGAATTATTGCTGAGGACAAACCTTTTTTCAATCCAACTTTAAATGGTCTTTTAGGTAAATTGTTCAGATGTTTTTCTTAATTATATATTCTTAGGTAGTATTGGAAAGAATAAAATGGAAACAGTAAAAGGACATGGGTATTTCCTGTGTTGCAGGAATTAAGTTGTGTATGCTGTTTTGTTTGCAGATATGTGCCATTGATGTTTTACATTTGGGTTCAAAAATTTTTATCTGTAGGAACTTTTGGGTGTCAAGATTAACTTGACTTTGAGTGGTTTTGAACACCACAGTGAAAAAAAAGCATCTGAAGCCCCTGTTGGGCTACTGGTGAATGAATGACATTGTACTGGTATCATAGTGAAAAGGAACTAGTTAATACAGAGAAATAAAAGTAGTATAGTAAAAAAGAAGAAATATAAGAAAACATAATCATGCCTAAGACCAGACATTCCACTTCTTAACTTTTACAATTTTTTGCAGGCAGCAGAGGATTTTCTGGGACAGGATAATGGACAGGCTGAGGACATTGTCACCTTGGTGTGAGGAGAGCTGGCCAAGCAGAACCGAGTGACTCTGGGAGCACTTGTTGAGCTTGGTGCTCATGCTGAGGATGTTCTTGCATCTCTGGTAAGCAAAAAAGGCAAAGATGAGAGTGACTTTGAGTGGGTAAGTCAGCTTAGGTGCTGCTGGGAGCTGAGTGATACCTCTCAATCCTATTAGAAGGTAATTTCTGTTCACAGTTTTTCAATTTCTGCTTGCTTGCTCACACAGGGAATGGTTACACTACAGTGAGAATTTCTGCTGATAAGAGGATACCTGGAACAATCATTTTATGGATTGCTAACTAGGATGGCCAGTAGCCAGACGTAAACAGTTTTTAATTAAAATTACTTGCTTCATCTCTGCTGAGTCTCAGTGCATTTGCTGAATTTGCAGGGAATGTTGCAGACAGAATTTATTGACTCAAAGACTGTATTTTGGTTTTGTGATGCTGCAGGATAAAGAGTGCTATAGGGATGACAATTTCAGTTAAAGATTTTAATGTACTTATAATGCACAAATAAAATAATATTGACAGTACTTACCAGAAAAATATGAGTGCTTTCACTGGATAATGGTAGGATACAATATTTTGCATAAATCAGGACAAGGTCTCTTGTAATAAAAAAGACATTTCATGTGAAATATAAAATAATAAAAAAGTAGGGGTCATGCATTAACCATAACTACAATTATTGGTCATGGTTGCTTCTGTTTACCTTTTAGAAAGTCCATCAACTTCCTCAATAGCTAGACAAGACAGTTTTACTCTGCAATCTTGTGAGGAGGATCTTATTTTAGGTAATATTTAGTTGAAAAACCAATGGTTTTGTTTGATATTATATATTTTTGTTTGATACTATATTTTTTATTATCTATTGATTGGTAATTTTTTCTTTAGTTGGCTTGCATTGAAAGGAGTGTCTCAGCAGTCATGCAGTTGTTTCCAACAGCATTGTGCCAAAAAAGTGAGGTTTTCTGTTTTTCTTTAATTGGTCATAACCATGGAGTTTTGTGATATGTAAGTATGTATTAAAAAAATAGTTACATTTCATTAAAGGAATTGGTCTATCAGTTCAATTTAACAGCAGAAGAGAGGTGAAATTCCTCGTGGGATACTTATGCAAAAAACCAACAGTACAGATCAAGTCATGTAAGATACCTGATAAGGTGTAGAGCCTGATTTTCAGCTGTGAATTTTTCTAGGAAGGCATGGAGGCAACATTCTCTTCAGATAGCAACAAAGCTAACATCTTAGAGAGCTGCACAAAATTGGTGTGCAGCACTCTAAGAAAATGTAAATTAAAAATTGGGGCATTCTTGAAATGTCCTTGGAGGTTTCTGATAGTCCCATCCAGCCCACAGGATATTTTTTGGTATGCACACCTTTGATGCATTGAAGAAGTGTGGCTTTTTTTTTGTTGTTTTTTTGGGTTTTTTTAATGCTGATTCTGATTTGGAACATCTGGAGCTGAGAGTTGAGCAGTAAACCTGCTGTGGGCACCAAGGTCATTGTGGCCCTTGAAAGCTGAGTCATGGCAGGCTTTTATTTGGCATGCCTTGACCTGAGAGGGTCTTTGTTACTCAGCTGAAAGATTGGTAACTCCATGCTTGGGGGGCTTCTCAGTCTGGGAACAGCTACTAGTATTGTAATGCCTGCTGTTAGAAAATTATTTTAGAGAGTGACTTTAAAGAGCTGCAGCTTACACCAGTATGAGAGAAAATTTTTGACATGGCAGATAATTTTTATCTGTAAGAACTTTTGGATGTCAAGATTACCCTGACTTTGAATGTTTTTGAACACCAAACCCTGCCATTGAATTCAGCTGGAGAACTTAATGTCTACTTACTTTGAAAAGCAGGTCCAGGCTAATGAAAATTGCTAAAAATTAGGAGACAAGAAAATCAGTCTGTCATTTGAGGATAGATTTTGAATATTATCCTGATTTCCCCTTTTTCTTCAATGCGCTTTCTTTGGCACTAGAAATACTACAGATATTGAGCATTGACTATATTTCTGTAAGCAAAACTACTTGTTGAAATTAGAGGATGTGTGCTGGCATTCTGGTTGTATATGTAATTTTTTTCAAGTAATTACTGTATTAATAATTCAATCACTCAGGCTAAACAGTCGACAAATGTTAATGAATTCAAGACTTGTACAGTTCATCCTCCATTTCACTTTTACACAGCTTTGATCAAAATTCTTTTTGAACTAATGGAAAGATGATTAGCATTTTCAAACTAAATAATGATAGCTTTTAATTTTGAAAGATGAGATAGAATCTACCTCAAATTGATGGTACATATTATGCCTGTAGTTGTGAGTTTATGGCTGGATATTAGGACTACAGGAACTGTATAAAATGCAACTCAATCTTTTTGTAACAACAAATTTTTTCAAAAGCAGAATTAGTGAGCAATCCAAGGATAATTTGCAAACATACCCAGTGACTGCTTATGCATTCCTGTCAATGAAGAAGGGTTTTATAGATGATGAAAGCTGTGTGTGTTGGGCTGATATTACAGAACTATTCTTTAATTATTCAAATACTAAGTCTGAAGTGGGATATGCTGAAAATAATATGTGACTGAAACTTTGAAGTAGGGAAAGAAATAATGCAGGTTTTAGCTGAGTTTTACCCATATGCTAAATTGCTGTTTCTAGACTGTGCTTAACATGCAGGTTTCCTGTGTTCAGTTTACAGTCTGCAGTTGCTGGTAGCAGCTTGTGTTGGAAATGTAACCTGGCTCCATCTCCCCTGGGTCTCTCTTTGGGCACTGACAAGTGACTGAGCCACGCAGAAATTTGGGAGCTCAGCAGTTCTTCCAGTACATTTCTGACCCACTGCTGAGCACTCTTATGTGCTGTGAGAGTCTCTTTCTATCCCTGCTGATGCTGCTGCCTCATCTGACAGATATTCAGCTTTCCAGTCCCTATTGCTTCTCCAGGCCTATGGTGCCACTCAATTTTCCCTTATCTGTGTTTATCAAATCACTCAAAATCCTTGTAACTTTACAAAGTTCACGCTTCATTGGTATCATGCTGTGCTGGTGGGTCACAAATGTATTTCCTGAATCTCTCAAAACATTTTTCGTGTGAAAGCTTTCTTCTCTTGTGGGCAGGCTGCACAGTGTCCCTTCCAGATGTTTTCCTGAGCCTTTCTAAAAGGGGGAAGGAAGGCATCCTCCTCCAGCTGGTGATGGCTCATTCCCAAGTACAGTCTCTGATCCATAACAGAGAAGGTTACTGCCATTTCTCCACCAAAACTTCCTCTCCTAAATTTAGGCTTTCTTCCACAATATCCATTTTCATTAGTGGAACATGCAACTGTATTAAAGCTGTTCAGAATTTCAGAGGGATATTATTGTTTTGAATTAAATATAAAACTAAATGTGATTAAACTTTCTAGCAAGTAAGAACTCTTATTCTAAATACATTCTTTCAAAGAGGAAAATTGGTTTTTATAAACAAAGAACTTTAGTATTCATCTCTCTCCTCCTAAATTGCACTGAGTATGTGCCTGCTATGATTTCATACTGATGGGCTTTTGCTGTAATGACAGAAGGGAATAAATTCCCTTAAAAAGCACTTTGAGGTAAACACTTGAAGAGCTTATATTTCAATTTTGAAAGTTTGTATTTTTCCCTTTGGTAATGCAAGAAGATGGCCTCTGCTGATGGCTCCTTAGGGAGCTTTTAAACAAACAAATGCATAAAGAACATGGAAAAAGCCAATAGTTTGCATATAATCAAACTCGGAGACCCTCGGTTTATTACAACACTGGAAAAGTGCATTCAGTTTGGCAGTGCTGGAAGGTTGATGACTAAAGAAAGTGTAAATTGCATAAGGACCTGGAGGGGGCACAATTAGCTAAAAAATGAAAGTAGTGAATATCCCATGTTCTCATAGTTAAGGGAAATAGATTTGTTTTTTCTCTCCTTGTTTTGAATCAAGTGAGTGTTATTGAAGCCCTCACTCCAAGTAATACTTAAAACTATACTAAGATGCTTCTTCGCACAATAAAATAATCGGTTGGATTTATATATTTGTTTTATGAGAATTGCCATTTCTTTTTTTTCAGATTAGAATAATAGTATTTCTACACATTATCTTGCTGGAAAATCAGTTAAGGTGAGAATTTTGAAAATAAATGTGCAACTCTGATTTAATTTTAAAGTAATTCCTTGGCTAAAACTTGGGAAGAATTCCTGGCATTTGTTTATTCCTCCTCTCCTGCCAACATTTTTTTTACACTGCTGGGTGACTGGTACCACAAGTGTTGGCATTTCTCATGTCTACACCTTGCAATTCTGACAGCCTTTCATCCAGTCAGGAATTTATTTAATTAATTACTTTTATCACCCTTCCCAGCTTGGATCTCCTGATGCTAGTTGCTCACCTTTTTTATAAAAATATTTACAAGACTTAATACAGTAGTCACCTCACGTGCAAAAGCTACATTGGGCTTTTTTTTATCTGTAGTTAAGTTTAGCAGAACTGTTAAAGATTTTGCTGGTAATCATTTTAGTCAAAGCTTGATATTTTGGGATCATATTTGAATGTACCTTTGAGGTAACCTTTACCACCAAGGCAGTCTGTGTTCTACGAATGTAACTCTTTGACTTTAAATCTTACTCCTTTACCTCTCAAGAAATCCCCTGTATCCCTGTGTGCCTGAATTAGAGTATGCAATAAATAAAATTACCTCACTTTGATTCTGAACCTTTCCTTCAGCAGAAATACGAAGATCCAGCACCTGAATCTCAGCTGCCAGTGTGGATTCCACCATCATGCCCCGGGAATGGTTGGTGTGAGCCCTTTTTGGGGACTTTACCCAGTGAAGGCAAGAAGCTCTCCAGCAGAGAGTCCACAGCAACTGAGGAGAGCCACAAGAGCAGCAGAGGCAGAGGTGGGCAGCCCCACAGCCAATGCTCTGTGAATGAGTAACTCACATGGCCCTCTCAGGCTTCCTTCACCAGGCAGGCTCTTGGTACAACAGGCTCTAGGCTGAGATTCTTCTAACCATTCTTTTCTCATTCAAACCGTGGTACTTTTCTGACTTGAAAAAAATTTACATTTTGTCCCAGTCATCTTTGTGTCAGTATTTTATGCATAAAATTTATATGTACGTATATTTAACTCATGAGGAACCATAACTTTGAAAGGACTTAATGCTAATAATTACTCAGTAATTATTACAGTAATAATATTAAAAATTATCCATTTCTTGTTAACTGTATGGAAGAAAACAGAAATAGATTGAAACACAGATCAAACAACATAGCTTGCTCTCATTCTTGATCTGTCAAAAGCTTTACACTTTTTAATGATAATTACAATTACCTAATTTTTATGATAATAGATTACGATTAGGTCTCAAATGATCACCCTGCCTGAAATACAGGAATGATCCTCTGAGTAGCTCTCTGCCAAGGGCTTGGTGACCTAGGTAATTGGGAGAAAGCCACAGAGATTTTCCACATCTTTGTTTCTATCCTGAAAAAAGAATTTGAAGTAGTTCCTGCAAATTCTTACACTGCATTTCAAACCACCAGAATGGACTTCACCTTATTTTGGCTGAGGTGTTCAAGGTATTCAGACAAATAAAAAATTATCCTTCTGTCTTATTCTTCATATCTGACCATAACCCCTTTCATTTCCAGATAACACTTTTGGCAGTTCACATTTCTTACTGTTAATTTAAATGATGAAAATCTATCACCAGTATTCAGTGAAATGACACAGGACTTCTAAGACTCTTTAAAAAAAAAAAGGTTAATTGTGCATTTTTTTCATTGTAAATATCAAGGCTTTAGAAATACTTTTTGATTAAAGAAACAGCATAAAGTATGTAGAGAGAAAGAACAGATTTTTGGTTGGAAATGGTCATTAAAGAGTACAATGAGAGCCATTAAAGGAACTTAACAGTTCCAGCTTCTTCACTTGACCAGATTGCAGGAAATGGGCAAGTAATGAAAATTGGGCTTTCTTTGGGCATTTACAAAAAAAAGCATTTACTTTTTACAGCAAGTTGAGGACTTTAGTTCTTTGGGAAATAGTCACTTCATGGATTGATGTATTAAGTTCAGGGATAATTTACTCTCAAGCTAGGGAATTCATAAATGCTTTGAAGAATGTTGAAATACATATTTTAAGATCTCCAATGTGAGGATTTTCTTGCAGAGTGGAAAGACAAGTCAGGGGAGTTCCAAAAGCTGCTTTTCATTCACTGCCTGAGACCTGACAAAGTAGTGTACAAAACTTTCACCTTACTGAGAAAGGTTTGTCTGCATCTTAAAACCGAAAATACTTGCAAGCATGCATGCACTTGTATTCTTCAACAGTCTCTCAAAAAGGAAAGTAGAAAATAATAAGATTTTAAAAGAACTTCAGCAAGTTTGAAATTGTAATGAAAAGCTTTTGAAACCAGAATAGTAGAACTTTAGCTTTTGTTGTTTCAGTTGCACACCAAAATCTCCAGAGCTCTTCCTTGAGACTGTCTTACCTTGTGCCTACCCTTGCTCAGTACAGCTGCTGCTTTTGCTGGATGTCATTGTCTGTGGCAGTGTGGCCTGATCTAGAAGGACAGCTTAGGGGTAAGCAGGAGTGCAGACATTGCAGGTGCTTAAGCAATTGCTGCAGACACACAGATCCATGTGGTTCTCTGGAAAGTGTTTTGAAGCAGAACTGTTGTGGTTTGAGTCTAGGTATAAGGTTTTAACATAGATCACAGGAAGCACTCTTATTGTGAATCTTTATTCAAAAAGAAAGAAGTCAGCTTGCTAAAAACCAGAATAGAAGTATTTGCTCAGACATTTTCCCCCCACTGGCAGGGTAGTGGAAGTACTCTTGGCTCCCCACCCAGCCATACCAAGGACGCACACGGTGAGAGCCAGGCCGCCTCTGCCTGTGCTCGCTCCTGAGCCAGGAGCAGTTCCCTACACCACTTCCTCACACACCTGCTCAGCTTTGGACTAGCACTCAGCAAAGACAGGAACGTTTGACCCTTGTAGAGCCAGAGGTCACAGCTCACTCGCCCTGGGCTCCTTCGGGCCGGCAGCTGAAGCTCCCGGCTGCCGGGCTGGAGGCTCATCCCCGAGAGGCGGCGGTGCCGGGAGCGAGGCTCCGGAGCCGAAGTAATTCACCAGCCTCTGCCTCGTCGCCGCGACTTCTTCTTCGAAGGAGTTTATTGCGCGGCTGCCAACTTTGCACTTGAACCAAAGCAAGAGATGGAGCCGTTCAGCAGGGCCGTTTAACTCTGGAGTTCAGCACATTCCAGCCCCCTCTCCTCAGGCTGCATTCGGGTATCAGAGCTTCATGACAGCACTCATACCCTGGTCAGCCTAGTGCACAGCCCTCCCAGCTAGCCGTGACATTCCTTGGGGCTGAGTGTCCCCAACTGAAGCTGCCGCTTCAGATTTTTTATATACTTAGAAATATGGCCACATTATGGCCAAGACCCCTCCTGTGTCTTGAAACTTTGTGACCTTAAATGCTTAACCTTGGCAGTCACCAGGTATGTATTTAATACAGAATTTAATTATTTAATTACAATTTAATTATTATATAATGATTTAATTATTTATTTAATATATTTAATTTTTAGCAAGGCAGAGGTCTTATTTGTGCAAACCCACCAACAAGTAATATGCAGAACCTTTTACTGCTCCTCGTGAGGGAACTTGGTTCACTTGGTTCTTATCATCCATAGGATTAGGGCTCCTAGATCAGCTGATCTTGATCAACTGAGCTGCTCAGTTGTGTGCTTTTTTACGTGTCAACACTGTGGCATGAAACCCCATAAGTGGGGAGGAGTAAAATATTTTAAATGAGCTTTAAAGTTTGATAGGAAGATTTATATGTAAAACTGGACATGTGAAGCAATAATCTGGTCAAATTTTGTCTTTCCACATATGTTGTTCATCCCTCCTGGGAATGATAGAGCTGCTCATTGTTGAGTTTTGTGCATTGATTATTGCACCCTATATATTTTTTTCTCTGCTGTGATGAGTTGTTGGAAAAACACTTCTAAAGGAAACAGGTGTGCATTCAAAAACCAGACAGTAAATTACCCTGAGAAGTGCTTAGGTGCAGATTTCTTAGCCAATAATGCACATAAACTATTACTTTAGAGTAAGTCATGTTCTAGCCTTAGACAATCATTCCTGGCTGATGCTTGGAAATCTTAGCAAGATAAGTTATTTATATTCTAGCTTTGAATTTCAGATGATGTGGCTAACACTTACAAGGAAGGTCCTCAGCCGTGTCATCTCCAGCATGTAGTACTCGTCCATTGTCAGCTCATCAAAGTGCTTGGGAAGGGATAAAAAGTCACAGGTGTGACGTTTGGTGTGCTCCTCCCTACAGTATAAACCCAGAATAAGAACAGATGTTAAACCCATAGAAGTTGCATTTCAGGAAAGGAAGAGATCTGTACAGGCAGGTCTCTTCAGTACTTGTGCTATCAGCAGAAATCATATCATACAGAAAAGATACAATAGCTTTTAGTGGATCTCAGGTCTCAGATAAAAGCTGGTTGAATAATTTCACAGTCACTGGGCAAGATAAGTTTCCAGTTTTGTGCCCTGTCATAGTGGAAATTGACAGGGACATTAACTTATTGCAAACTTACTACTAAATTGTGATATCTGTGCTTACCATGGGTCATCATCTGGTTCCCAGCCCACCAGTTCTAACAAGCAAAAGAAACATTTTGCCACATCTGGTTCACTTGCACTTGGACAGTGGATGAAGCCAGCCTTTGCCATCTGCAGGGGACAGTTCAGAAGTTTAGAGCATTATCCCACACACACTACTCAAATTTACTCATACTTCCTGACACTTTGGAATCATATCTCGTCAGGACACCAAAAATTAAGTTTGTTTCAGTAACCAAATACCTTCTCAGGTAACTCTATTAGTATGACTCATTTGAGATTTGGGCTGGCAGTGCCACGTGTGTGCCAAAATAGAAGTCAGGTGGATTTTTTATTGAAATAATTTCTATTTCTGGATTTGAAGTAGTGATCATTCCACTGTTTTATCCTTCCTGCTGGATCCATACTCATTTAATGGAGTCTGTTTTGTCATTAATAGAAATTTGCAATTAGAAAGACTATATAATACAAGAAAGTAATTTTTAAATGACAGGAACAAAAAAAAAAGAAAAAAGGGAACACTGTGGACTGAACACAGAAAAACCAGTCAATCCCAACTACAGCATTTCTGAGCAGGGAACAGAAGAAAGCTGAGTATTTAACTTTTCATCTTCTTGCTTAGTGGACTCCTCTTGAACCCAAATATACTTAACAATGACTTCATATTCAGACATAGCACATATAAATTAAGGCAGAGGCAAAACAAGCATTTTCAGACTTACATTCTCTGGAGTGCACTTGCAGTTTTCCTGGAAGGGCCATTTGGTGAAGGTTTTTAAACGAGTCTCATACTCATACATCTCCTTAAAGTCAGTTAAGAGCTTGGAAGCTGAGCAGAGCTCCTGCAGCAGTGCCTCCATCTCTGCAGCCTGCAGTCAGTGTAAGGCACAGCCTCCCTCCTGCTCTCACAGTTAAGGCCTTTGCTAATTGGTGACACATTGCATCTGGGGAGCAGGGGAAGGCCTAACACAGCCTTAGTCCCTTCTGACACAGGTGAGTTTATGGGCAGGACCCATATTTCCTCATCCAAGAGAAATTAAGCTGCTGAAATTTCTTCCTCTTGTGTCACAGTCTGTGTCCTTGTTCACACAGAACACAGAAATATTTTTAACTGAAAGCTTTTTTTAACTTTGCTTTTTTAACTGAAAGCACCTATGGTAATTGCAGATTTTACAGTTGGAGTGTCAAGCACTGCAAGTTAAAAACTCTGGTTACAAATACAGAAACTTTGCATATAAAGTTTTAAAAAATACTACCCTGATTGCAAGCAGAGGGGTTTCAATTGACATTGCTATTTGAATCCTTCAGTGTTTCTTGAATTTCAGGTTCAGAGATTAATTCTTAGGATTGTCTTTGCAAGTAGTGTTGCATTTCTTTAAAGAGGAGGTGGTTACTTTATAATATTATAAGTATTTAGTTCTATTTTAAAATATTACAGAGCATAGCCAGATGCTGGATAATAATATTTTAAAGGTGTATATCTGTAGGGGTTTACAGTATCAAAGCATTAAGTTGTCATTTTATAAACTGTCTCCTGTTTTGGTACAGAGTCCAGTTAAATTCAGTAGAAGTTTAAACATCAGTGTCTTGAAGACTGCAGCATGCAGCAGCTTTCTGAGCCAAGATCTTAACACCTCTGAAAGATGTCGCATTGTGAGACTTGAAAATGTAACTCTTCTCTGAAATACAGATGGAGTAAGTGCAGAAAATAATCCAGCCCATTATTCTGTCCAGATGTGGTGACAGAAATGAGATTAAAGAACATTTGTATAGGACTTCCAGTGTCAGCTCTTGGGGCATTGTTTTTGCCTAGATTTACAAATGCTACATCAGTGATTCCTCTGGGACTGTGCTGATGTCTGTTGTATATTCAGGAATACTGTCCTTGACACAGATATTCAGATATTTAGAGTAACATGTGTTACACAAAAATAAGACACTTTAATTCCTTTCTTTTCTTACTTTTTAAAATTTTTAACTTATTTTCTTTTTTCAGATAATACCAATGGTGCAGGAATTTGTCATTCATAACCTGGGCCCTCCAAGCACTGATATTAATAGTTTCTCCTGGTGCTGACTCCAAGACAGCTTTTCCTAAGTTTGCTGATGATCAGGTATTTTAATCTCTTTTTTACTGTGGTTGATGTCTGTGTGTGTATGTCTGTGCACATGTGAGTGTATTTGTATGAAGCAAGGAACTTAGTTTAACTAAAACTTGAAATGCCAAACCAAACCCAGAACCTGTTTTTAACAGCCCAAAAACATGGTAAAGTTTTTAGCTCTCATGTTTTTCTTTAACATAAGGCACTAATTGATGTACATGGATTGTTTTCAGGAATTAATAATTTGTCTGGTGTTTAAAAGAAACTGTAGGTTAAATATTTTGGCATATTTTATCATCTTGTGATGTCATGATTTATTTAACTAATTAGTTTGTATAATTTCAAATGGAAAATGCAAAAATGGAACAAAACCATAATATTTTAAATGTTTCTTGTAATGTCTTATCTGAAAATGTTTGTTTTTTTTCAAAAATGCATTATGTGTAATGTATTATTTAATCAAAAACACCACAGTCATATGGGACCTTGGAGTCCTGGGTGATATTTATGCATCAGAATTTGAAATACTGATTTTTTTTTTGCTTTGTTTTTATGGCATTTAAAACAAACAAAAAATTCCCAGCAGCCCAAATCAGTTCTTATGTAGAAAAGTACTGCTAGAATACTAGAAAACAAGATTATACACGTACTAACACATCCTAAGATGTTTCTTGCCTTTCCTGCCTATAATTCTGTCAGAATTCTGTGCTGTTGAGAATGTCAGGTCCATTTCAAGTCTGCCTGTAAAGGTGTCCTGCATTTTATAGTAGGTTGTCTACATCCTTCAAGAGAATGCTGTTTGCAGAAGTGTTCTGGCACTGTCAGAATTTCAGAGGTCCACATCAAATGGATGGGTACTTGGAGCTTTTCAATGGAAAATACACAAAATGTGGCATGACATGAAAGAAAAGATTTAAATTGTATTTTAAGCAATACAGTACATTAAATATCCAATGTCTGATCCTGGCTTTTACAGTAAGTGCAGAAAACCTGTGAGTAATATTGCAACTTTGTAAATCAGTTAAAGCCAGCCCTGATGAAAGTGTGTCTGTGCTGTGGGGGAAGAGAGGCTCAGAAATGAAATAATTGTCTTCCACTGCAAGGAAAGTAGTTTCAGTTACTGCAATAGTGGAGTGCATTTATTTTTTATTTTCTTGTCTCATACTTCATCAATTGAAACTTGTTGCTATGGCATTAATAATACAGCTCTCTAGGTGTGTTTTTTTTTTTTTAAAAAGGTAAGACTGGGAAAACCTATCCACTGTTTTAATAATTGGATGTGTGTTTGCAATCACCTTTTACATTAATTTGCATTATTTTTCTGTAATTAATGTAGATTATCTAAATGGGACTCTGTATTTAGCTAGATGGTCTCAACTGAAAACCAAATCAAACATTTGTACCTGATGCCTTCGGCCAGAAATAAAACTTGGTAATGATAAAAAAAAAAAGCTAAAATATTATATGAACAATATTTTATAACGTGGTGGTGTTAAAAAATGTAAAGGTGCATGGTCTCATACATACAGTTGTGCCTAATGTATATTAATTAATTCTACACGAATAGCTGTAAAAAATAAAATTCTTAGAGGTTTTAAGAGGCTCTGGAAATGATGCTCATGACCATTTAAAGACTTCCTGCTGAAGGCCTTTGTCAAGAAAAGGTTTCCCCTGACCCACAGAGTGTGTGAGCAGGAGGAAGCTGGGCTCTGAGGGGCTCAGCTCTGCTGTTCAGGACAGGAGAAAAAAATTGACTGCTCCTGCAAGGTGTAAAATATCCTAGTGCCACCCCTGGTGGCTGGTGTGATTGATTGAGTGCCAGGGCCAAGAGCAGCCCCTGGCAGTGAAAGCAGCCGGGACGCAGCGCAGGAGCTCTGGCAGAGGGCGCTTCCTTCCTTCCCTGTCTGCAGAGGTGAGTGCTGGCCAGAGCAGCCTCTTGGGCATTTCCCAGCAGTGCAGGGCACTGCTTCAGTTTGCTAAGCAGCCCAGCATGGCCAAAGGCTGTTGGAGCTATGGAGAGGCAGAAACAGGGGTGTATTTTGGTTATTGATGTGCTTGAACAGGCACATTCGAGCAAGAACGTTATTTACAGGAAGGTGGCTCAAGCAACTTCACAGAGGTGTTTCTGTCCTGAAGGAGAGTGGGAGCTGGAGGGCTCTGAACAAATTACAAATATAGTTCCTAGCAGGGAGGGAACCATTTTTTGCCCTGAAAGATAATGATTTGTATGTAGTAAACATTTATTGATACTTTTTTGGACTGATTTGCTTTATCCCAGTTCTCAGTGCGTCACCCACTTGTGCCTTCCTGCATGTAACTTTCTTTTATCACTCATAATTTTTTCTTTTTATGCACCTAAGAGGAGCCCAGCTTCTCCCAACCTCAAGAATTTAAGCATTGTTTGATTTTCTAAAAAAAAAGAAATATCCCAAGCTATGGGCTTGGGATAGCATACATTTATTTTAGAACGTGTCAAGTAGAGATATTTTTAGAAAAGTTTTCCATAAACTTGTATCCAGGGAGTTTCAGCTGCATTACTGTGGAAATTTTTGGTGCTATTACTCTGCAAAAGTGGCAATGGCTGGGTGACTTGAGGGATGATTATTAAAGAGTATTTGAAGGGCTGGAGATGAAGTGGTTCAAGCATGAACTAGCAGAAGTAATTAACAGCTTTTAAAGTTTCCAGTGAATTCTGGCTGCCTTCCAAGTGAATTACAGTGACAGTGATAGGGCTGCCCAGGGAAGTGCTGGGCTGCTGCTCAGATCGCTGTCCTGTTCTCCTGCAGGAGCTGCCAGCCGGTGCTCCCCACTGTGACTGGGGAATGCAATTACGGTGCCAGAGGCACTGACACTGGGATCGCCTCTGGGAGTGTTCTGAAGATGTTATTTTCCTCGGAATTCATTACAAATGTCAATTATGTACTTGATCCAAGTGGTGTTTATTTTGCCTTTCCTGAAGGAGATGTGTGTCAGAACAATAGAATTACCAACGGCTTTTTTTTTTTTTTTTTTAATAGATGTATCTTTACTGAAACTGATGTGTCTCAGTGTTTACTCAGTCACTGTTTGCTTGGTGGCCTAATCTCATCTTCTCTCAGGGCTTGTTTCAGTGACTTCTAAGAAAGGGACATTATGTAAACACCACCCAATTACTGCCATCTAAATTGACTCTGTGTGAGTCAGCACTCAGGGGACAGTAAGTGACAAACACAGCCCAGTGAAGTTAAAAGCATTTTAAAATAGGCATAAGAGAAATAGTTCATTATATTTACTCGAGGCAGAAAGGCCAGAATAATCAGCTAAATTCATCAGGCAGGAGTTGTGTCAGTCATCAGCAAAACACCTTCAGGTACTTGGCAGGCAGTGGGCTCAGAGAGGGGCTGCAGCCCCTTACACTTGGTATCTCATTTGAACAGAATTTTCGGCAACTCCCAGAATTTTTCAGGAATTTGTATCTTAGTTAACACACTTTATTCATCACTCTAGGAAAACCTGTAGTGGTTTTGAAGTACAGCTTGTGGCCTCTTGTGGGATGGTTGGCTGCTTCTGCATCTTTTTTTTTTGCTCTAGAGATGTTTTTTCCCCACCTTTTCTCAGTACTGAAGGTGTACTGAATGTACAAAGACAATTGCACAGAATCCTTCCCAGAGATCTTTGGAATGACCACAAATGCTGCTGTTAGCAAGGATCAGTCAGGAGCAGAGCTGCTATTTGATGACATTCTTGCACAGGTATGATGCAAAGCCACACTCCACCTTACCCTAATTTTCTACTGTATGTCCATGTTAGTTTGCTCACATTCCCTCCTGAGTTTTCACTGTACTTTATTGTGTTGTATCTCCATTCTGCTGAAATTACTTTTCCACTTAAGAATATTTTAAGGTCTTTTTTGGGGGGGGGTTCTATTTTTTCTGTTTTGTCTTTCTGAGGACTGTATAGTGACTGTATAGTCAGTTTACAGACCTCCTACCTCCTCCAGCTTTTAACAGTTTTCAACCCTTGGCCACTTGTAGTCCAGTGTGTAAGCCAGGTACAGCAGTGCCACCACAGTTCAGGAGGAAAAAAAAGACACATCTGTAGGCAACTGGATTTTGTTAGTTCTAAGCCAGTAACTTCTACTGCAGTAATAGAGGAATTCTGCTGCTTCAGAGGCAGCAATGCCACAGTGAATGAAACAAGAATAGTGAGGAGGGTTTACAGGTAGTAAACTCTGCTCTGGGCAGACCATGCTTCTGAAGGATCACAGTGAGAATTTCCCAGGATGGGCAGCTTTCTCCAGAAGAGGCTATGGACCTTTCCCTGAGCAGGCCAATGACTACAGGATCAGCCAGACAATCACAGTAACTTTCCATGGAATCCCCCAATCCACTATTTTGTTTTTAGTATTTCTCCTACCTGGCTGCCCTAGACATAAGTGTAAGACAGAGCATTTATGTTGGTTTTTAATTGTTTAAGCAGCCCTGTTAAGCCAAGTATTTTCACACCTTTCATTTCAGAATTTTAGAGGCTTGCAGTGTTGTCTGCTGAACTGAAAGGAACACTAAAACACAAAAGTAATCAAACCTTAAGGAACTCAATGAAAATATCTGCTCCTTGAATATTTTTTTTATTTTCTGAAGGCTCCTTATGTATAAGGAACATACATAAAATGAACACAACACTGTTGACAATGAACAAAACAGCATTTGATAATTTCCAGCTTTATAAAATTTTTTAAAAATGATTTAGTTATAACAAAAAAAAACAATAGCTCAGCAAGTTATCTTATTGGACCATTATCACATTTTAAACCATAGACTCAGTTGTTAATGGGGAGAGGAAAGGAAAAAAATAATAAAAAAAAAATCACACTGCATCTAGCAACTACAACATTTTCTAAGCATAATCACAGCGGATTGAGTGCAATGTGATTTACATCAGAATTCACATGGGATGTCACACAGTGACAGCATTGTAAAATATACAAGTAACATTTATGCCCTCCAACAAATACAAGTTAAATGAGACTCTGGATTCAAGCCAAATGGAATGTTGAAGCCAAGTAGAAATGTAGTGGAATTCAGATTGTCTGTAACATGACTCAAAAGTGTACATAAGAATCATCTGGAATTCAATACTGGTGGAAACATAGAGAAGTCACAGCTGTTACACTGCTCTGTTACACTTGCAATAAATACTAGAAAATAAAAGTAAACAATCTATATTCCATGAAAAATATAGTACCTACCTTCAACGACCATGTTTTTCCCTTGTCTGAAGATGGTCTTGGAAGGAAGTTGACTATTTTCCTACAGAGGCAGTGTATTGAGCTATAACCACATTCCAACTAACACAACAGTAAATATACTAGTGTAAATACAGAAATCTTCATTTGAAAGGAATTAAGAGAAATAAATCTTAAAAAAAATTCATTTGACAAAACACCAGTTGCATAATGACCCCCTTATATTTCAGAATTAACAGAAAAGAAGAAAACTTAAGTCAGTCAGTTTAATACAAAAGAAACAGAGATTGTTTAAACTCAGATCTTCAGAAGGTATCCAGGAAGTTTTGTCTCATTGACTTAACATGGGCACTATGCAAAAATGTCATCCAGGAGTTTTACACTGCAGAAATTCAGCAATCTGAAGCTAACAACAGTGTGTTTGCTAATTAGGGCTCTACACTAAATATGTTTAAAGAGGAAAAAAGAAAACCTGAGTTCAGAACATCGAATGGCCACGTGCCTGAACTCCGGGCTTTTGGCTTCTTCACTGAAGAAACTGCACCCTTCTTTGAAATGGACCCTTAATACTGTTTCCTGATACTGCATTAGGAAGAAATACTGGCAACCAACTGATACCTTTAAAACACATGAGCTGCTCTCAGTAAAAGCTAAACTGACCAATGAAGCTTCCAAAGGGAAGGGCCACAGGAAACACGGGAAGTTGAAATGGAATGCAGAGGCCCACTGGCTCTCATTAAAGGCGTCAGGATTAAGTGTTTTTAGCAGCTACACTGGCACCAAGCAGATCGCAACTTTAAAACTTACAGCACACAGTCAAAGTACAGCTTTTACCTGGCATACACAGTAGAGAGACAAGCTGGATGTTTGGGAAAAAAGCTACTACCATGCTTAGGACTGGTACTACAGAATCAACTTGCACTCCCCACAAACTCACAATTCTTTTTTTTTTTTAAGGAGATGGGTACAAGAAGAACTAACTCATGTCTGGCAATAAATGCCTGTCAGCACAATCTGATCTAGGACAGCTGGTCCCAGCGAGTTAAGGCCCAAATTTTCAGTCTATTCTTCTAAATGACACATACCATGGTTCTACCACATCTGCTTTTTAATAATCTAATTTAAATACCAAAATTGTAAAAAAATATCATAGAAATGAACTCCTTTATACTGGAAGTAGAAATCTTCTTACATATTCTTTACTGCCAGAAATGGCTGGTGTCACAATGTCTGATATCAAGGCATTGTAGGAACAGATTTGATGCGCTGTTACAGTATCATAAATACCCTACCAGTACAACATACACAGAGCATAATTTAACCCTTGTGTCCAGCTTCAGCAACTAGCATCTTGCACCTTGGTTTAACATGAAGAGGAGAAAACAGTCCAAAATAATAATTTTAAAAAATGGAGAAATTCCCACATGGATTCTCTTGTTAAAACAGTTTGCACAAATTCACAGCCACAATTCTTCAGTAGTTTATGCTGCAAGTGGCACACAAGACATGTTTAGCGTCTGTAAGAAAGAACCAGAAACAGCTCAATAACTCCAAGGGCAGGGATTTCCCCAAGCTAACACTAATTCTACTGCATTTTGCATTTTCCTACTAATATAAAGGAACAAACATCAATTAAATCTCAGCTGGGGAAAAACATCATCAGACTGACCCTCGACAGAAGTTACACTTTGCAGAGTACATGGCAACAGCCTGCCTTCTTACACAGGAGCTTTGCAATGATGGAGTGCAGCTTAACACAGCTTGTAAGAATTTAAACAGTGTTTAGGCTTGGGGCTTCTTTTTAAAAATGTAAGCCAGCACAGTGGTTTCTAGCCATGTCCTGCTGTAAGACTGAATACTGCAAGTCACCACTACGCAGAAAAATCAGCACAGGATTAACACACATATATATACAGAGGTGCACACACACAAGTGTATGTGTGTACATCTGTCTATATCTACACAGATCTATACATACATAGAGCTGTGAGCTATTCAAGACTCATGTGGCACTAGAAGTTCCTTGGGTTCCTTGCACAGGTTTGAGTTTCAGCTGCAACATCTGGGTTCTGTCCAAGTGCACTAATGGAATGGTATTTTCCCAAATGAGATCTTGTCTTGTTATTTTTCTTTCTTAAGCAAGCAGTGCTCCCTATGCAGCACCCTGACCTTGGCCCTTATTTCTCAGATTTAGGGTTTCCTAAACGTCGCTCACTGGAGTTCAGGAGTTGGGTTGGGTAAGCTCAACTGATGGGATTAGAGAAAAGCAGAAGCTACTCTAGGCAGAAAGGAATCTCCTGTCCTTGTGTAAGCAGTGCAAGCACCACGTGTCCTCTGAGCAGTGTGCACACAGCCACACAGTGCAGACTCAAAGCCAGACAGCAACAGATTGGAACCACAGTGATTACCAGCATCAGGTCAAAACTGGATGTCAAGCACTATTTTGTCTTCATAGAGGGCAATCACCAGCATGATGGCAAATCCAAGAAGCAGGCCTAGATTCTGAAGAATAAACTGCCCCACAGGACAGTAACCATGCTCTTCATTATCTCCATCTCCATGAAGCATTTCTGGAAGCTAAAAGATACAAAGCAATTGAGGAAGTTATTTCACCTCTTTTCCATTTATACACTGAGAAGTTTACAAGATGATATTGTCAAGGATAAACACTCCAGGGTTCAGAAATAAAACCAATACACCAAGATACAGCTTAAACTCTACTGAACAACTACATTCAATAAAAACATGATCACGTAATGTATTTACAAAACAAACTAAAAATGCCTTTCCTTGAACTTTCACTGGAGTATCCATGTAATTGAACATTAAGTTCCTCAAGATGGGGTGCAGCCCAATATTCTTCAAGTTCTGCTCTTTTACTTTCAAAAGAATTCAAGTCATGCTCAAATAAACATATGACTTTGATTAACCTAGCCATTGATTTGTCATTTGAGATGCTTACACATACTCACATACACATCCCTTTTAAATATGGGGTGGTGTAAGGAATGGATAGAAAACCACACCTCTGTGAACCTCTGCTCACAGCCAGGGAGGAATCAAAATCTATTCTTATTGTATGCCAGGTAAAGAGGTCTTTGAGAACAAGGCTGATTATGCAAACACCCAGACAAAACTGGTTCAGTTTCAAGTGTCTCTTGCAAAAGCTTTCCTGCTAATGGGACTTTGTTTGTTACTGCTATGATGGCCAAGGGAAAGAAAAAGGAATGAAGGAATGAAAGTACTGCCTTCCTTTCCTTTATCCATGACATCTTCAGTCAAAGGATAGGAAATAAGTATCAGACACAGAGCTGACAAGGAAGTGATATATCAGGCACTATAGGCTCCTATAGAACACCTGAAGTTGCAAGAAGGATCACTCTACCCACACATTCTATTTAACAATTTAGCAGGCCCCGAAAAGGATTTATTCACCTATTAATAGGTTAGACTGATTTTATAACAACAATATATTTACAAATAGAAGTCTCCATAATGAAGTGGAGAGCATGACAAAGTACCCCAAAGTGCAAAACGATCTTATCACCTTTGGGCTGGTAAAGACGAGAAATGAGAAAATTGCCTTAGTTAAATGAAGCTCTGAAGCAGCTTAGAGGAGAGAAATCAAGACTGAATATAGGCTGGTAACATGTGCACAGCAGCACTGAAGGCTCTGATCTATGGGGCACACACACTTAGGATAACGCACCTGTGTGTTCTGGAAGCAGCAGCATTTTTCCACCTGGTAATTTTTTAAAAGCTACTCACCACATGAGCAGCTGCTCACAGTAAAAGTTCAGAGTCAACTTTCCAGACCCGAATATCTGAGGATGAAGTCTCAGTGCAGACTGAGCCTGACCAGCAGACTGACCTGCAGCACCCCCAAGGCCCAGGTTCCCCCCAGGAGCCCCAGGCCCAGCGCAGGAGCCGTACCATGTCGACCAGGGCCACGTAGAGGAACATGCCGGCGGTGACGGCGAAGATCCACAGGGTGATGTTGTTGGCGTACTGGCCCACGGCCGTGCCGATCAGCATGCCGATGTAGGCCATCATGGCCGACAGCAGGTTGTACACGATGGCCTGCTTCACCGTCATGCCCGCCTTCAGCAGCACCGCAAAGTCACCTGCGGGGACAGCAGGGCCGTCAGTGCACTGCCAGCAACCCAGACACCCCTCAGCACAGAGTGCTGCTGCTGCAGGGGCTCAGGAGCCTGAGCCACAGGAACTGACCCCCCTGGGAGAGCTGTACTCAGGCACAGCCGTCCCGTGAATAACACGTGACTGAAAGGTGCCTGTTCATCCTGCTGATTGTCACAAAGGCAGCAGTGACTAACTGTGACGGCTGAATGGAGGAGTCTAGGTCTGCTCTTCCCACAGAGAACACACCCATGTGCACACACTCAGAAGTTCTCCATGGCACATAAAACCAGAAGCTTAGTTAGGATCAATACCTGTGAAAATTCCTCTCAGCTATATACACCTCATAATGCAAATCCAGGAAGAGGATAATGAGGCATTTGTCCCCACAGAAGATGAAAATAAATTTGAATTTGAGCACTAGGAAGAGTTACATTCACAAAGAATGACTTCATATCCACCTTGAATCAGTTTTCTGGGGAAAGGCATGCCAGGGCAATGTGTTTCATTCTGAATTCAGGCAGGACAGCTCTGTTAAATCAGGTGCTAAAGTATATATTCTATAAAAATCTAGACTTCAGTCTTGTAATCAGCTCTAATAGTTTTACTTCATCCAAACTGAATTCTTGTGATCATGAGAAGTGCAAGATGATGTACAGACATCACGGCAATTAATGTAATATTCTTATGTAATGTTCTTATACCCATGCCTGAAATTATTTGCCTAATCTAGAATCAAAAATTAGAATCAAGACATATCAAAATTTAAAAAAAAAAGTATAAACTACTCACCCCTTATACAAGGTTCATTTCATCATGCTATGCTGTCAAGTTCTAAGCATTGTAATATACAAATACTGATATTGCAATCCTTTATCTATTGCAGCAGCTTCACTTAACTAATGATTGAACAGCACAGGTCAAACCACGAACACCTGCTCTATTATTTCCCCCCTATGCCCACAATTTACCTGTAGCTCAGGAGTTGCCTATATAAAATGTTTTCCCTCATCACCTCTAAGGTTTTTGAAGTGCTTGTTTTACCTCACTTTTGATCATTCAGACCCAGCAGCTCTTCAAGAGAGCAAGCTGTGAGTACAGACATAGGTCAGTCTAGCACAACTTCACATCAGTGTGGAAAACCAGAAAATTCCTCCTCTCTCTGGCCGTTCTTTTTGAACTCTCAGGGTGCAGTAAATTTTCATGGAATGTGAAAACAACAGGTCTCACCATGGTTAGCTACCTCCAGAAGAAATGCTTCAATTAGGGGGGGAAGAATCAATGGCACTGGCAACAGGGCCTACAGGCTTTACCCTGAATGGCCACACCTGCTGAACTTGGCCACAACTGGAACAAAGCCTCTGCTGAAGATCCCCACGTGGAATTTTACTTATGTCAACTTGTGTTTACTTATGTGACTTAACTTTGTGTAAGACAATGCCACACAGAGTAGTGGGAAACTCTAGAAAATGCAGAGCCATGTAAAATGTATGCTCCTAAGAACATTTTTAAAACATGCTCAAAAAGCTTTAGAGAAGTGCTGTAACTAGACACTACAAACATAATCCTGTAGCAGTACCTACTCTGAAGCAATATTTCTCCCTCACCCTCTGAAGTTCTGGTCACCTCTGCAGCTTCTGCAATGCATTGGGCTTATCACAGTATTACAACAACTTTTAGATAAGGATTTTGTACAGATGGAGCACAGTTTCTACACTTAGTTACCTAATTCATGGGGAAGCTCGTGACAAAATACTGCTATAGATGTACTAATTCCCCCTGTCAGTCCAGCACTAAAAGCTGCTCCTAGAAAAAAAAAGGAAAAAAAAATTAAAATTATATTTCACTATTTTCAGGTCAGAAAATCAATAGCCTTTGCAGAGCTGACACCCTTCTGTTAGAATGCACACTAATATTTTTCCCTATGTCTGTATACAAATGGGAAATACTGGAAACACCCTGGATGTGCATTACCAGTGCAGGCTTTATTACTCATTTATCTGAAAGACAAACCCTGGAGAGGAGAACACAGCTGGCCAAAAACAAGACATAAAGGCAACAAGCCAATAAATAACACCACTTTTAGGAACTCTCCAGTACATGAGGGCAGTTAGGAATGTACATGAGCAAGAGTCTGGCTCTCTCCAGCTTGGAAATCCAAACTAATATTTAAACCATAACCTCTCTAGCTCCTTTCTACTTATTTTCAGAGAACATATCAGCAATATTAGTAAACTAGATTGGGAAAATAATACGGGTAAAAACATTGCCATAAATATCTTTCAGCACTTCTGCATAAGCTAATTGAATTCAATCAATTTTAACATCATACCTTAAATAATTCTGAGATGAGAAAACTGGTATTAAATTTCTGTACTGTAGCAGAGAAAAGCACAAAAAGAGCCTGCAGTGAGCAGTCTAAACAGGCAGCATAAAACAGAAAGAGAAGACACAATCTGAAGACAGAGAGGGAATTTAACTTTCCTCGGGATTCTTCACAGGTTGACACATTAAAAAGATGAGCATGCTTTTCTAAAATCTACATTGTACCACAAATTCAGCTGTTTGGGCTTGACCCAGAAATATTCAGAAATGGAGTTTCAATACTGTGAAGTTCTCAACAGAATTGGTTTTGGCCTTAAAAGCCATTGTCTAAAAATGCCTTACCTGTTTTATGTGAAATCGAAGCAACAAGTTAATTTTCAAAGAGTTTAGTTTCTTTAGAAGTTGTGAGAAGGAAGTGGAGGAACTATAGTAGATTCTGTTGTTAACTAGAGACCCTGACAAATGCTTATTCCCCATCCTTCAAAATGGGTTTGTTCCTTCTGCCATTAGTTCAGAACCCTGCGTACCCTTACTCTTAAGCAGCTACCTTAGTAAAAAATCAAGTGTGCATTTCAATCCTCTCACCATTATCTTGACTTGTATATCCAAATTAATACACTTTACAATTCAAATCACATTTAGAACATTGTGTGACTCCAACTGATTTCATAAATCTAATAAAATCTGTTTGGTACTTCCAATTTCTTCTGCACTTGGCTAGAAATAAATTTATACTATCTGTGAGCCAAAATAATATTTTGCTTAAATAAAAATTATATTATCCTAAGTAATACTTTTAAAATATTATTTCTGTAACCTGAGTCACAGTGTATTTTTATTTGCAAGTACTGTGTAATTCTATGTATTAAGAATAATATAAATAGTATTACTATTATTGTTAGTAAATATCATTCTAAATAAGGCTGAAAGGCATTTATTTATAATTCCAAGGCAACTGAGACCCGAACAAGAAAGGTGGGTTACTGTGCTTCATAAATCCCAAGGTTTGCGTGCACCAGTCTCTCCTTGGCAGAGACTGTGATTGTTACTGCTACTGATATACTAATTTTAGTGCAAATAGCACAGAATATTAACAAAGGTAAACTATTAACTATTACAATTGACAGCCTTTTTATTTCTGCTCTGCAGAGACTGAACAATGGCAGTAACCACAGGTGCTAACTGGAAGCCTTACCTGTGATCACTGATAAATCAAATATTAGCAGAGTTACTAAAGGTAAGGAGAAACTGTTGAGAAATACTCAGTGCTTTTGCTTACCGATTGCTAAGCCATCACTAAAGTTGTGAATGCCATCTCCCATAATTACCATCCAAGCAATATTAGCTATCCCAGTATCTTTCAGGTCTTTTCCAGAATGACAGTGGCCATGGGAATGATGGGAATGTTTGTGATGCCAGTGGTGACTGTGTTTTCTAGCTATCATTTTATCTTCTCCATGGCTGTCATACTCGGAATCGTGCAGCTCGTGCTCTTGGGCGCCGTGGGCGACGTCGTTGTGCGAGTGGCGCAGGTTGTTCTCCTCCTCTGCACACAGGTAGTTCTTGGCAGGGGGCTCCAGCTGCCCGTCCAAGTCAGTCAGTTCAGTTTCATTCAGTCGGTCTTCAGACAAAACCGAGTCATCTGCTCCTGCATCCAGTCAGGTGGGAGAGACACCGAGTTAATTCCTGTTTAACCAGCAACCACTGCACCCCTGGCCTAAAGGTTAACTGCTCTGGGAAAGCAAAACAAGTATTTTAACACATCCCACTCTAGCAACTTGGTTGTCAGCATTCAATCCAAAAACTAAGTCTGTCATTGAGACATTTTTTCACAAATGTGCATGTACAATATATAAAATTCACCACTGCAAGGCAGCAGCATTGCATCCGTAGCACTCAAAGCCAGTTTGAGCCCAGCCTACACTCCTGCCTGTAATTTTGCTACTGACAAAGTTAATGGTCCAACACTGGCAAACGAGAGTTGCCAGAATGATGATAATGTCTTAGAGCTGTAGATGGGATCTGAATGGTTTAGGAAACCCTACCTGGCTCTGTCTGCATGTGCCCATACAGGTCACAGCTCAGCCTCAGCTGCCATGCAGACATTTCAAACACATGTTCCAACCCCTGCACTGCTGAAAGCTTTCCATGTTCTGTGTCAGTGCCCCAAAGCCCATTTGAGATTGTTTGTGTGGAGAAGGCTGCAGTCCTAACCCTCTTCTACAAACCAATCAAATAAACCTAATTTGAGCAAATAGGTTCTTCATCAACAAATTAATTCTGCAGCCACGCAGGCAACAGAATTGGAAGGTTATGAAGTAAAGCCTTTGCCCTTCTCTCCCCCTGTGAGAAGGGGGATAGAGCATTTCTTCTGGGTACACACAGAATGAGCATCCACAGCCTGTCATGAAGGAACAGTGTGCAAAAGTTGTTTTGGATACTTGAGGAGTATTCAGGATACTCGGTTGTATTTATGGAAAGAAACAGATTTTGTTTTATCTGTAACTGGTCAGATGCTGGGATCTTCAAAGTGGAAGGTATCCCCATTCATTGTGTGGGTGTTCATTTTTGATCTAATTTTTGCCAGGGCTGAGCTAGTCAGCAACAGCTTAACCAAAACAACATAAACACCCTGAAAACAAACAAACAAACAAACAAGCAAGCAAGCAAACTCCCAAAGATCCACAGCCACCCAAAACATGACTGCTTCAGAAGTCTGAGAACCATCTCTATGGCATATTAGGAAATGTTCAGAGTGCTCTCAGATCTAAAGAAAACAAAAAAGATTTAATAGGGAAAAGCCTATTAAGTCTTATTAACAATGATTTGCATAATAGCAGTAAAACTGTACAAGAGGTTACATGTTACACACCATGCCCCAGTGACCTGCTCCTACTTTGGATCTCCCAGTCAGGGAATTCTGACAGTAACTGCCTACCTGCAAGGGGTTTCAGCTGAAGCCAGTCAGCATCTGGTCTGTTATTTAATTTGTGATCAGAAAGTTTCCTTCCAATTGGTGATTCTTCAGGCTGAGGTTTTTTGCACCATTTCTGCTTACTCTGCAACAGAAAGCAGATAACATCTGGTTTGTGACAGGACATTGATGGAAATAACAGGAACTGAAATGCTGTCCAAAAATCTCTTTTAAATAGACCAAGCTACTCTCTCTTACCATGTATGACAGAAATATGTTACTTCAGAATATTGATCTTTATAAGGCTCAGCAACAATCCCTATTGCAGTGGGAGTTCTTAGCTACTTACCATGGAATCTCACTCCCAAACTCTTACACAGAGATATATTTCACTTTAGTAAGAGGGGATATTCTGACAAGGATTGCTCTTATAGCTCAGAAATGCAGCTGTTAGATTTGTTTAAGAAAGCAAACTTGCAGCAAGAACAGCTCCTCTAATTTGTTCAACTTTATCTTTTTGTTTTATATTCCTGTAATTTCCTTGTACTTCCCTTTAAGAAAGCAGCAAGCTTTTCTCTATCTGCAGCCCATAGAACAGATCCCATGGATTTGCCAAAGCAGCCAAGGAGATTCAATTATTTAATTCATCTCAAAGAAGTTATGCATGATATAACAGTTTTCATCCTTTTATCAGACGATCTAAGAAATGCCTCCTCCAACACAGAAAATCTTCTGCTGCCTGCCCAGTTCAGACAGCAAGTCTGACATGAAAACAGAGAAGCTGAAAAGTTTTCACAGTGGTTTTGGAAGAAGCAAGTTGGATTTCACCAAAATAATTTTCTCCTCAAAGGTGAATGACAAAGGCAAAGGCTAAAACTGAACTTTCATCCATACTCACACTCCGCAGGGTACTTGCTCTCCTTTTATACCCCTACCATAAATACAGAGTGCTCCCACCACTAAAAATCCAATCATTTTTTGAGAAACGAGTTAAAATTTGACTGGCAATTTACAGAGAGCAGGTCTGAAAATGGTTGCATTTTTCTGATGTGGAGAACCTGGATACCTCTGTTTTGCTGGCACTGTTAGGTAAGAGCATGCTGCTACATTTCTTGTCAATTATCTGACAATTGCTGGCTCTATAACCAGATCTTTCTTACATGATGCTTTCTCCTGTTTTTGCAAAAAAACCCAGGAAGCTTTAGATGCAGCTTCCTCCATCAGATTTCCACACAGTTTTCCCAAGTTCCCTTATTGAGAAAAGCAGCTTCTTTAGGAAAGGGATCCCTCACATAACCAGACAGAATACAGAGCAGCAGCAGCATTTGTTCACAGAGCAAACACAA
The DNA here is from genome assembly GCA_024362935.1 of Setophaga petechia. Lineage (NCBI taxonomy): Eukaryota > Metazoa > Chordata > Aves > Passeriformes > Parulidae > Setophaga > Setophaga petechia. The sequence continues at coordinate 28,413,395 of JANCRA010000005.1, forward strand.
TTGCTCAGCACTCACAAGGTAGCTTTAGGGAACACATTTTTAAACAGCAAACAATTTCAGCACCTACCTTTTGTTTATTGTAATGTTTGTACATTCTTATACAGTGCTCAATGATGAAGAGAACATAAATGCCTCCGAGTGCCAAGAGCCCCTTGAGCACGGGGTCATTCTCCTCCAGGAAGCCCTCGGCGTGCACGGCGTGCGCGCGGCCGTGCCGGTGCGAGTGCCTGTGCTCGTGCACGTGCCCTTGGCCGTGGTGGTGGCTGTGGTTGTGGCCTCCGTGCGACTGGTGGGAGAGACAACAGTGACACCACTGGGGCAGCCAGGACACTGAAGTGGCACTGGGCCAGAAGGAACAACAGAAACCCCCCCCTTTTTTGCTTTTTCTTCACACTAACACGTTTTGTCTCTTAAGTTTTTCAATAGATTATTCATTACCCTAATCAGCAAAAAAAGTTGCTCTGGGAAATCTTTTTTTTGAGGGGGTAGATAATGTAGCTTCAGCTTTTCTCTCCCAAGGCTGAAGATGAGACTAACACTCAGAAATATCACAAGGAATTACCATTTGTACTCTCCCATTAGCAACCAAGCCTTATGAGTTTTTAGACTATTACTGTCAATTACAGCCTAAATTCTGATCTGAAATATGAACTTAAAAAACCCCTAAAACCATGACCAAAAATGTGTATTAGAATTTAACAAAGAAAACATGTAAATATTAGTCTTTGTGCTAAACAACTGAGGTAACAAAACTTTAGAAAACACTTTCCCTTTTAAGAATTACAGTACACCATGAATTAAAAGCTGCTCACCTTCCTTGGGCAATTGCTTGATTCAGTACATGAGAGGTTACTTTCTCCCTCAAATATAGCAAGCAGGCAGGTTAATCCCCAGGAAATACTTTTAGGTACTGATACACAGCTATCAGTAAACAAGAGACAGCAATACTGCTAATTTTAAAATACTCTTGTTGGGCTCCTGGGTGTTTTACATTAGTGTGACATCAGTTCAACAATGAATATGCAACTACTTTTCCCCATCTTTTTTTTTAGAGAAACACATTTTCTTTCCTTCTGTCAGCAGAAAGTCTCCAAAAGTGTTGGTGTCCCTCACAGCCAAGTCAGTCTACAGGTGCCTCAGTGAACCTTTCTTTATTGACACTATCAAACAATTCTTCAAAAATTCCAGACTCATTTACCATTGAGAATAAAAGGTGAGGAGACCATACTTACATGTGGCAAGAGATGGAGCAGTGCATCTCCACTCATTGTTCCTACAGCCAGAGCTACCAAGAAAGTTAGAAGAAATTTGAAGCACCATTGGTTAATGATGGGAACCAAGATCACACCTAGCAAGGAAAGCAGGCTAATGACGGTGATAGAGATGATACCACAAAACCAGGCTGTGGGAAGAAATGAACAGAGAGGTTATCAGAACAATACCTGGAAAACTTTTAAGCCTGATTAATGACTTTCAACTATCTCTTTAAGAAAGTGACTTTCCTTTAACCTAAGCTGTGTGATTGTTCATTGAAAAGCTGCTGAAAAATATAAAGGCAGTACTGAAGTCCACAGCAAACCAGAAGTACACAGGCTTATTCACAGCACAGTGTAATGTAGTGAGACATCAGAAGACAGCTAGAAAGAGCCCAGCAATTCTTCCTGATTGTTAATTCCAGGCTTAGCTTTTTAGCCCTCCATGAAACTAAAAGCAATTCATACTGGGAGAAAGCCATCTCTGCTACTTTAATTACAAGGGCTCTACAAGCACTGATGTGTATCTAACAGTTGTTTTTAAAATGGTTCTGATGAAAAATTTTTCTGGATTCTGTATTTCTCCCTTTTTGGAGTCACATGTTTAGTTTGGCACTATTTATTTCACCTGGTGCTTTGAAACATACACCTTTATTCATGAGAGGACTCAACCTTTGGCAGAGGAGCTCTAAAATCAAATGCTACAATAAGAGCTTGAACAGCTGAAAGCAACTTGCTACCACCAAATAGCAGCATTTATTTTTTCTGAGAATCTTTACTGTAGCCATTAGAAGAAGTAGTGATAATGGGATGTGGTACACCCAACATATTCTTGTTAATGAGGGAAGATGTGAAAATTTCTACATGACATTGAAAAGAAGGAATTACAGAAGAAAGAGATCCTATAAACAAAGAAACATGGCTTTTTCAGTCACCATCTCACCCTAATAAAGTATTTTCTTTCAGTTTTAGTACAGAGGCTTTGATTTTTTTCCACAGGGTTTTTCCTAGCTCCACTTTTAATCGAAATGTGTGTCTACCACATTTTGCCAACTTTAAGGTAAGCTACAGCTCCTGACTCAGAATCCCTAACATTTCCACTTTTCAGAGTACAGTCTGACTTTCCTTGCATCTCTGAGGGTCCACAAGTAGGGGAAAACACCCTGGAAAATGGGGCAGGGTATGTGTGAGAGGAGAAGAGGAACAAATGTGTTGTAGCTGCTCGGTGTCAACATGAGGGTGAAACACCCCAAGAATTCTGTCTGTACCAAACCCAATACGGAGGAAATTCATACAACTCTGCCAACACAAGTGTGGCTGCTGCAGGCTCGGTCTGGTTCAACACTGAAGTTCACAACATCTGCTGCTTTAAATTTTATTTTGGGATATTCATTCTTACTAAGTCTGTGGCTGTCATTCCACAACACTGCATAAAAGGAAACAATCCAGCTGAAATGCAAGGGGTACAAGACCACATCCACTGGGAGAAAATGACTGGAAAAAGCTTTAGCTAGTATGAAGTGTGCACTGGCAGACATGAGTACTGAGACCATAGGAAAAGAGAGTTGGTGGTAAGGCAAAGTGTGCTGTCAGATGAGGAACTGAAAAACTGAGGTTGGAAAATGGGAATACAAAAACAGGTCTAAAGGTGAAACAGGACCATGATGACCAAAATACTGCCACAGGTCCCCAGACTGATCCCCAGAGCACTTCAGCCACGTAGCCTGGCCCGAGAGGCTGTGCTGAAAACCCAGCACACATGGAGCTGTCCCTCAGAGCTCAGTCAAGCACACAGGCACAAGCAGCCCAGATGAAAATGACACAGCCTTTGGGCAGGACACTGCCCCAAGGTGGGCACTCTGGTGCTCAGTGCCAGGGTAGATGATCAACAGCCTTACATGGAGAAAAATGGAAAGGCTCAAGCTTCATCTATCACAGCAGGGTTGGCAGATGCACCTCTGAGGGGCTGGAATACTCCTGTGGATGATACAGGACCTAAACATGGCATCATGATTAAGATAAGGCACATGGGATCAGAACAAGGAATCTGTGCCCCTCTCGGATTGAGCCCCAGGGAGCACTGGCATCTGCACAGGCAGAATTACAGCTTGGACTGATCTGAGACACTTCTCATCAACAGCTCTAAGCCATCTCCAGCTCTAAATTGAATGCTCCCTGTTTACTTGTGTGACTTGTGGCTTCATTCAGTAGCAGGGGGTGCCTTTCCTTTTCAGTTGTTTAGGGGCCTCAGTGGTGACAATGCCCCCTCTTCCAGCAGCCACACTGTGAAAGCTCAGTTCTATGGATAAGCCCTTGAAAATCCTCCATTAGAAAATGTCACAGAACTATCTGTAAATTACAGGAAAAAGCCCAACATGGCTTCATAAGTTTTTGGCCATCAGTTAATTAAATTATCTTGCTTTAGAAAACCAGTTAGTAGAGGTAATGGAAACCTACAGACTGGTATCAATGAACAGAAGCAACACAGGCCTGCTAACACTGATTGAAAGCTTTAACTGAAACTAAAACACAGAATGCTCATGTTAAAAGTGACTGCATCCTCCTAACTTCGGTGAATACTTCCATCTGAAACTGTTTATATTAGCTTATAAGGTGAGCACATGCTTTCATTTCAGTAGAGTCCTACAAGCTATAGGTTAAGTTACTCTATGAGTGACATAGAGTAACTATGCCCTGCACCTCCCACAATCCCCACATTCCAATAAGGACTTGTTATTTTTTGATTCACTTCCTTACATAAGAAGGAACAATTATTATTATATCAACTGAAATCTTGCTGTAATTAATACAGGAAATTGTTATGAAGAATGATTTATCATTATCTAATCAAGCTGACTTGTTCTGCAGGTTACTGTTTGAGAGCCAAATCAACGAGTTAGAACCCAAATTTTTACAGCTAACTGGCAAAGGTGTTATTTCTACTCAAGATATCAGATGCCATAAAACATGTTAAATGTTCACAATAAGCTTCACTAATTTTGCAGATTAAGTCTCTTAAAATGTTAAAGGTTCTCAAGCTGAGTTATTAATGAACTCCCTTTCTCATTACAAAAATATAAAATGCACTCTTTTAAAAAGAAGCACTCATCTGTAGAAGCTTCCTAATTGAACTGGTCCAAAGCATGTGCAACATGACAGTTTTGTATAGGGTTTCAACATTTTAATTGGCAGAAAATGCTTAGAGTTGCTCTAGCAATGCTCTTGGGAATCAGGCAGGGGTCAGCTCTTACTACACTGAGACCACAGCACAAAGCAATTTGCTGTTGTACAAAACACACACTGTATCTGCTCTACAGCAATCTCTGAGCAGCTAACAAGACAGCAGATGTGTCACCAGAGGAGATTTATCTGTAAGAAGTTAATTATTTTAATGACACTGCAATTGGTAAGAAAGATTACCAGCAATGCATTCTTCCCAGCAGTTATTAACATCTATGAGAATGCAGTTATTTCAAACTTTATTTCTAATAATGCTAATATGCACCTATGTACTAATCAATCCTCACATTACCAGTACTTTAATTTTCAAAATACAGACATTATATCTAAGATTTTTTAGATTTTTAATGTTTTAATGCAACTAAACATTAACAGTTCCATTATAATTTATGAAAGATAGCAGTGGCAAACATGTATTTGAAAAGTACATTCAGTTATGAAATAATGACAGTGGATTCTACCCTTAAAGTAACTGCTTTAACAGTAGTAAAAATATTTTAACTTAGAACTACGGTGATGAGATAAGAAATCTACTCAGTTTTACTCAAGGTATGCACAAAAAAAATAAAACTGGCAACAGAAGATTTTGATGGAACACTTCTCATGTGCTTAGAAAGAAATAGTCAGAAGAGGGAAGTACCAGAAATGACAATTTAAATGCTCTTGTACTTGCTTATGCCTATTTTTTAAGTTCACCAAAAATTATGCATGTCAATTCTACAGACCTGTATCCCTGTGAAAATATTAAAAAAAAAGACCTAAAATCTTATTTTCCAGTGAATGAACTGTGATGATAGTGTTGTTCTCTATTCCTGAATTAACAGGTCCAGGTCAAATTTATTAAAAAATTTAGTGCCAAAGTAACACTGCAACTTTCCAACTTTCACACATGTGGATCACCTCAGTCCCACTAAGAAAAAAAGACACCTACCTGATGCACCTGTTTTATCTTTATTCTCAGTTGATGCATTTTTATTTCTTGCAAGATCTTCCAGCTCATCATAATGTACAATACAAAGCCTTCTCTCAATCTGGTAGAGCAAAGCAGGACAGATGTACACGAAGAGCTCAGGAGATATTAGGGAGCTGGCTTCCAGCCCATAGTACCGTAGCAGCTGCGTAGCATTTAAGCACTGCAAGCAAATTGTACGAACAAATTAAATATAAAAACATCTATTTTCATGTATGGAAAATGCAAGGCATTATTTCAGAACACAAACAAAGCAGAAACTTTGGTCAAAATGTTCCACCAATGCTAAAACATGTCTTAAGCTGATCGAAGTGGTTTATGAGAGAAAGAAACAGTAAAAGTATCTGCACTGCACACTCAAGTCTCCCAACACCTACATAACTTTTGATAAATGTCACTGAAAAGCAGTTTCCATATTCTTTACACAGTACAGCAATGGAGAAAAAGCAACACGTGAAAAGTGGAAAAATGTAAATCCAAAATAGGTTTTTCAACACTTCCATTTACCTACCAACCTTCCGTGTTTTGAATTTCACGTTTTAGTACAGCTTGAAACCTTGAACTCAGCACTCCCTCCATCCTTCTAGTTCAAAATTATGACTTTACAAGGTCCTGCATTTGTAGTTAACTGGAAGGGGATGGGATTAATGGTGCTGAAGAACAAAACAGAAGAGCTTCCACTGAACACAGTGCTACTGAAGCTACACCTGCAATTGCTTCTTAATCTCTCAGGACAAAGATATCAGAAATGTGCTGAAAAGATGCAGGTACTTTAGGAAAGAGTGTCTGTGCAGTTTTCAAAAATGTTAGTGATCTCAGATTCAGAAAGAAGTCCAGAAAAGGGGGGTGTGGTGGCACCTTCAGTTATTATGTGACAGCACTGAAATCCAACTTACCAGCTGTCCACGTCACACTCACCTCTTCATGCTTGTGCTCATCCTCGCTGTGGTCCTTGTGCCCACGTGCCGCGGGGAGGGCGTGTTTCCTCACGCTGATCTGCTTGTGCGAGGCCTCTCGCTTGCTGGTGTGGCGGTGCCCGGTGGCAGTGCCCGCGCCGCCGTCCTGGTGGCCGTGGCCGGCGGAGCGGTCGCCGCCGTGCTCGTGGTGGTGCGCGTGCAGGTGAGAGGCGTCGTGGCCGTGGTCGTGTTTGTGCACGCGGTTGTGCTCGTACTGATCGCCGCCGTCGTGCTCCGGGGCGTAATCCCACGTGGCGTCTCCCGACGTCTCGCTGATCTTCTTCTGCTTCTTCTTCTGTTTGCGCTGTTTGCGCTCGGGCTGCTCCTGCGTGGTGTTGGTGTCCGTGGCGGGCTCGTGGCTCTGCTCGGCGGGGTGGCCGTGCCCGCCGGCGTCGTGGCGCGAGTGGCGCGTGCCGTTGTGCTCGTGCCGGTGCGCGCGCGGGTGCTGGTGGTGCTGGTGCCGCCGGCTCTGGTTGTGCACGAGTTTGCCCTCCTCCTTCAGCGAGGGCACCGCCGCCTCTCTCTCGGTGTCACACCTGTGGTTTCTCTTTGCAGACGCACCCGCCGTGGTCTGGTTTTCTGAATCTGAGTGGCTGTGAGCATGGTTATGAGGATGAAAATGCTTTCCTTCCTGTACTTCCAAAGCATACAAGTGAGAAACATGATCGTGGCCAATATCATCATGATTTATCATCACTACTTTTACCTCTCCCAAACCAAGGCTTATTAACAGTTTTTCCAGGCCAAAAAAAGATAATCTTCCATTTTCACCATAGCGATCAAAAATCTTTTCAATGTAGTATTTTTGTTCATTTTCTGCTTCCAACGTTGAAAATTTACTGGGCATAGATTCTGTTCCTCCATTCTGGAAGTATGATTCATTTGAGATCTGATAGTCATTATGGTCGTGCACACGATCCTTTTTGGGACCGTTGTTGTGTCCATCTCCATGGCAATGATTGCACTGATGAAAAATAAATGTCAGCAAACAAATGATGCAGAATTTTGTGTGCATGTGTACCTTCATCTCTGTTTCCTACAAGAAACACAAAGGGATGCACTTAGCTGCAAAGCAATCTCAGTGTCAGTTTATATGGCCTATCAGTTTGGTACTTATGCCAACTGAATCGCTCACAAAGCTTTTTAGATATTGGCAATAAAAGAATAGCAATTGCAGTACTTTTACTGCAGAAATTGTATTAATGTACTTTTCTTATCCAACAGTGAGACAGACTGTGTATTTTAGAGATGTGGTTTTACAAACTGTACTGACAGGAGGTGATGATAAGAAAAAGATTAACAACATTTACAGTCAGTCATATCAGAATATTTTTGTGCAGATTTTCAGAGGCATCTATACTTATGATAACCTATAATATTGAAAATCTTGATAAAACACAAGCTACAAAAGAATGAAAAAAATTTTTAAATAACAATACTGTATTTTCCTGTTCACAGGGGTGACAGGCAGGTAATACAGCTGAAAACCCACACACCATTTGCTCTCTTTTTGTGCTGCTGAAGTGCCTCCATTAAACACACACTGCACTATTCCCTGTTTTGAAATCACCCATTATTAAAGTACAAATAAGTTGCCGTTAACTAATAACTTCAATGTATTGCTTGTATGTTCATATTTTTAGTACTTTTCACTTACACTGGTTTACTGACGTCAAAGATCCATGTGGACAGCCATTTAAAAGTAGGGTTATATGGAAAACATCTGCTTATGCAACTCAAAAAATACTGTTAATGCTGACAACTGTTGAGCTGAAAGCAGTGCTGATTTTTAGAAATTATATCATTGGGACAATGTGGTTTTCAATTTAGCGTTATGAGTACAAAACTTACAATTCAACACCAGGTTATGAAGGAGACACTGCAAAAGCTTTTCTTGTGTTCAGAATTGAAAGCAAGTCACCATTTTACACTGCAGCAAATGCAGGAATGTGAGGGGACAGGACACAGGCCAGCTGTGCACCTTGACTTGAGCTGCCACTGGCCCTCCACTCCCAGACACGAGTGACCTGCATCCCAAAGTGCCACTGACTCTCACATGAGACAGGAGAAATTAATTGTCCTTCCCAAGCCCCCCACAGCTGCTCACGAAAATGTGCTTTGTGAAACCAGCCAGGAAAGTGCTCTGCAGCAAACTACAAACATTTGAAGTCCATCTTACTCTCCCAAAATATCTATTGGAAGCTCCTATACTTGTAACAGGCTGGCAGAGAAAAACAAGGGGCCGCCTTCTAAGGACTTTATATGGCAAATAAATGTGTCAACACAGAAGACTGGGGACAAACCTTTCTCTTGTTAATCTCTACAAATCCAAAATATGAAAATTCACTTTTTCACTGGAGGTTCAAAAACTTACAAAATTTTTTAAAAAGCAAAACTCTCTTTTGCAATGCTGTCCCATTTAAAAACATAAGCCCAGAAGAATATCTGGGCTTATGTTTTTAAATGTAAAATGTACCATCTGCATCAAAATTGATTCCATGGATGTCAGACAGGTCAATGGCTACTCATTGTACATTAGTGGCTTGTTTTTATAAACAACTCAATTATCAGTCTGGAATAACCATAGTTTATCTCCAGTTCAGTCCCTTACATTCCAGTTACTGATTTCAGGGCTGGGATAAACTTTTTCAAGTAGTTCAATATGGTAAGTTCACCCCCAAAATTTACAGAAATATTATTTTCATATATTTATATATATATATAAAGTAATGCTACTTTTGTAGGTAAGAAACCTTTTCTCTCTCTTTGCCACATACTGGTAATACAATCAGAACAAGCAAAGTTAAATTATTCTCATTTAAACAAGCATGATCCAGACTAAAATATCTCTACCAGCAAATTCATGACTAAAGCATGCTCATAATCCTTTTCACAACCTCATGATCTTTTCCATGTGACTGTCTCATACAATACTACTAATACATTACTTGGAAACTTTAGTCATGCATCCCTAATTGTGGTGTTTAGCTTTGAATGGTACCTTTTCTCCATGCCCTAGTGGTTAAAATAGTTTGTAACCTATGACTGTGATTTGTTGCTGAAAAACAAGAGCTGAGCAGTCTCAGAGCAGTTTCAAAATCAATTACTTGTCTGTTTTCAGTTAAAACAGTAATAACCCTGGCACAGTATTTCTGATCTTCTATTGTATAATATTCTGTATCTTCCATTGCAAATCTTGTTATGGAACAGATAATTGTAAAACAAATGTTCACATAATAAAAAGTTTCCAAAAGAACAACCAGAAAGAATTAATTCTTTCTTTCTTTTTAAACGAGAGTCATTATTCTCTAAGCAACTGTAAATACCTGTCATGTTTAACCTGTCAGGCAGCACTCATGTGTATAATACTGGAAAGCTGAAGTCCAAGTTCTGTACACTTCAGTGGCACAAAATTGTGTATAGCTGATCTCATTATAGGAACATTAAGACTCTCAAATCCCCCAAGAGAATATGCAAGGGCAGCCTGAGGACAAGGCTACAGCAGCAAAGTTGAGAAAGACTCTGCCTCTTACTGCTGTCAGCCTCAGCCCGATTCTGTTACTGTGTGATTCCCTGCTGCCTGCCCTGCACAGCTCTGAGGGCAGAGGAGGGAAAGCAGCTCCGAGCTGTGGGTCAGTGAAATACAGCCCCAGTACAGGGCAGGGCTGAACCAACAGCACCTGCTGCACCTCCCTGAGCTGCAGGGACAACCAGCAGAGTCCTTCTGACACCTCAGGCAGCGGGACAGCCCCCCAGCCAAGCTGCACAATCAGAACCTGTACGTGTGCAGGGGGCACAGGTCAAGCGTGTCCCACCAGAGGGAGTTTCAGGCAGGCACACGGTGCTGCACAGGGCACCCATCCGTGCACGTGGAGAACTGATTGAATTTGCACACACACAGAGCCTGCAGGTGCAAGCACATGGGCAGTGCCTCAGCACATCTCCGTGCAAACCACTCGCTGCCTAGCATGTTTCAGCTACTCAAACAAAGGCATCAGTGATCACAGTTGGGTTTGGTTTTGTTTCTTTTAAAAATCTTTCTTTCATTCAATGTCCCTTGGATTTCTGAAATTTATCCACAGTGCTTACTATCTATTTCAACTGTTCTTTTTACATAGCACTTTATGCCTTAAAGCCTGTAATATAATTTGTGGGGACATCTTTGTTTATTTATCACTGACTGTTTCACTGAGACCAGAAAACTAGTTCAAGAGTTAGGCTTTACTTTGAAACAACAAACTTGCATTCAAATAATGCAGTCATACAAAATTCAGACTCAAATGAAAGCCACATCTGTTATTCCAGCACTTGCAGCCCACGCAGTACAGCATTTTTTCTGTGTACAATGCTGACAAGAATATTTTAAGTGCCCAACTTTCTACCCCCTAACCCTTTTCGTTGTGTACTCCCAACAATTTTAATAACCTGAAATATTTGTAATATAAATGCACTGATTTCTTCCCTTCCCACGCTCCTTCCCAAGTAATTTCAGTTTCACTCCCTTGTTGTTCAACTTTCTTATCCTTGTTTTCTCTGAAGAATGATCAAGTACGAAAAACATCTTTGACTCCTCTAAGTTACTCAGCTTGAATGTCACAGAGAGGAAAGTGCCTTAGCAAGATTTCATGGACTTCTACGAGTTCCACACCAAAAACATGCTCCAGCTAAGCCAAGAGAGAACCCAGAGAGACAAGAGGTGCTAAAAATAAGGACAAAGCAATACTCTCACCAAACTAAGGCATTCTCACTGTGAGGCAGGGCAAATTCAGCACTTGGGTAATTAATTTCTATTAGGAACTTCTCAGAGTAACAGCTGTATGAGAAATGCCAATTTCTTAAAAAGAGAAATAATTATTGACTACACAAAGACAGTTTTTCTTACAAGTCCTAGAAATTTAACAGCTTTTCTATACTGCAGGCATTCACTCCAATGTATGTGCAGGAGAGATGTATGCAGCTTCCCTCCCATCCTGAACAGTGCAATACTTCATAAAAATATTCAGTTAAAAAAAAAAAAAAGGCTGGAATCTGAAAATCCAGATAAACCTACTCTATATTTTTTAAATTTCACATTTTTAACAAATACTAGAATATAAAATCTTATTAATCTAGCACATATTTTTAAGGTAAGTTTTTTTAAAAAAATAATGTGAAATTAATATATTGTTGTTACTGAAAGACATTTTAAGAAAGCCATAAACACATTTTAACTAAATAATAACAATCTGTTTTTATCAGTCTTAAGTCGACAGTAGCTTCTGCTAATGGAAATAGGAAGACATGCTATGGATCAATATAGTTGAAATTAACCATTTCTAACTTCAGTTCTCACCCATCTCCTGTACTTTCTTCCTTCTTCAATTTCAGTGGAACAGGTTTGTGGATTTCAGTGGAACAGGTTTGTGGATTTCAGTGAACCTCATTCATTTGAAAACCTATAGCCCAGTAGGAGGGGCACTTTGTAGGAGCAGAGCATTAACTAACTGATCCAAGCCCTGTTTGCCAAGTTAATACCAGATAAGACTTACGGAGTACAGAAAGCATTTATGCATAACTGAACACACCATCAATACTCCCTAAAAATCTGAACTGTGAAGTGTTTGAAAAGCCAGGTCCCAAGCATAATAAAATGATCTTGAACTAATACAGTAGCAATCTACCAGCTCAGTTATCCAGAAAGGAGCATTTATGCTGAACATAAGAAAACTGGAGAGCCTTCTTCAAAGGGTCAGTTATTGGTAAGAAATTGCTGAGTACAGGATCCTTCTCAGAGCTCAAGATAATATAAAAACTTCAGAATACTTGGAAGTTCTGTAAGTACTAGTTCTGCTCACCAAGAATGAATTTGCAGTCTTTCATATATAAATTGGATGTAGTCCATGAAACACCTATTAATGCACAGAATTTATAACAGAGCCAATTTGCTTTTGTGCCAATATTCTCTATGGAATATACTGTTCCATTAGATCCTATTAAGATACCAACCAGCACTTGTAAGATTGAAATATTCGAAAAGATAAACCAGTTACAGCTGCATTTTAATACTTCATTTTTCTTCTGAAAGTAAGCAAATTGTGTTGGTTACAACCAAAGCTGAAGTTCAACAAATATTTTAAGATGGTGCTGCACTTAAAGCATCAGTGCTGCCCTCCCCCACTGCTTCACTCTCTCGTTCCCATGCCCACAAAACCATTTTTGGACACCAGCACATTTGTTTGCTGATCTGTTCACTGTGCAGCTGTACAACTAGATTCTGCTGAAAAAAAGCCTAGAAAAAGAAAAAAAAAATTGTTTTCATGACAGATTACTTTTCCTATCTGGCTCACTGTACAGCTGCACAAACACCACAGTCCACACAAAAAAAAGAGCCAGCCAGCTTTAGGTGGGAGCACCAGTTACTGATCTGGTTGATCTGCAGTCTAACAGAACATTCTGATGGAGCACAAATAAAACAACTGGCCACCTCAAAATGCATTCAAATAACATTTTAACTTATTTCCTATTGAAAACCATTTGAAAATAATTTCTCCAACTTTCCCTTCAGAACAGAATATAACAATATTTCTAATAAAGTATTAAAACCAGCTGCAGTACTTTTATTTTCTCATAACTTTCACCACTATAACTACTTCATCCTTGCACTACATTGTAGTACTTGTGGTATGTTAGAAGGCACAAAAGGCAAGTCTGTGATGAGTGTTTTATGCCTACATCTTTATTATAAACCTCTCCTCATCACTGCTACAATCAGAAAAGGAATTATGCATGCTGACTGCTAAGCCAATGACTTACCTCACTTGAAAAAACCAGAAAAATAAATCTGGAAAAGCTGTCAATTATGAAGTCCACTCAAACATGGGACTAAAGCAAACTTTTACATGTACTATGCCAAGTTAATGCCCGATTGTGAAGGTCATTCCTAGAACGAAGGGCTTTCAAATTATATACCACTGAATCAAATCTATTCTTTTAAATAAGGGATTTAGTTAATGAACCAACATGACAGACTTGTCTAAGGTGCTCTAGCAACAAGCCACTCAAATTCTTCTAAGCAAAGTTATTCAGGCAAGAGAACAAACCCCAACTGCTGCTCTCAGACAGCAGGCAGCTACTGGAACCAGTGACACTGTGAGTTAGTGAGCTCCCAAATGTGTCTTTGTTCAGTAATTGTGGGAGACAAAGGAGTTTGTGAAGGTGTCCTGGCAGATTCAGAACTAGCACTTATCCAGTCTGACACAGGAATAAAATAGCAGTACATATTTCAGCAGGCAAATCCCCCAGTGAAATACCCAGCTGAACCACTTAGTGTCATTTTCACCACATTCCAGGTGAGACCTCGACAGAATTCATGCCATTTCCCTGCCATTATTTATTTTAACCAAGATTATTCTGAAAGATCTACCTGGCTACTCATTACAGGTTTGTGTAGTGATGGAGGCAACCATTCAAACTGATACAAATACTAACTGGCTTTAAAAATCACTCACCACGAACAATAAGCCTTTGTTAGCAAGTGTTAGCTCAGAAGGGACACAAGTTCAAGGTGAAATGATGAAAATACAGTATTCAATACCCAATACTACTCTTAGTGCAAGATTAGAGACAGAAGAGGGGCAAGGAAGCACAATATTACTGGTAATATGTGAGGCAGAAATATTAAGGGTCTGGCATTGCTTATTGTCAGGGTAGTAAAACTGAAGCAAATTGTAACTGCATGTCCAGAACAAAAACGTGCAGAGCATGTGAGGCATCATTTTGGTGTTTCAGTCCTATTCAATCACTGCTTGAGTGAATACAAGGAACTCCTGTATGACACTTTTCATAGGATATGGGCAAAACTCAGCAAAAAATGTGGGGTTTTCTCATTGTAGATATACATTCCTTTTATGTGTAGAACAATATACTCCTCTAGGTGTGTCACTATGAGAATATTTTGTTTATAAAATGTAATTAATCCTTTGTCTTTGTCAATTTACTGTTAAGAATTAAGCTACAGTAATGGAGAAAATTTCAGTAAATTAGTTTATTTATAGGATCTCTCAGGATTTTCCACAAAAATAGTGGCCATTTGCCTTTCTCAACTTTATTTCTAAGAACTCAACAACAGTACAATACAAGGCAAAGTATCATCTTCAAAGACTGGGAAAGTATTTTACATCCCTCAGCATAACTGTTTACTGCAATTCATTAGAATCATGAAGCTTGATACAAGAGAAACAACAATAATTTGCTATACTTGCTGCATTGTTATTAAAGCATCTCATCTTCATCTGTTCTTTTAGGAGTCAGCATTAACCCCTCACAATTCCTCTCCCTACTACTGAACATACATAGTTAGCAAAAGGCAGTGTAAGGATTTTTGCCTAAAGCCACCAAAAATGAACTTCTGTGACTCTGTATCACACTCTGCAAGACACAGATGCATGAATTTAGATTAAACACTTCAGATAACTCAATCTCTTGTCTGGAGTACAAAGACAGCAACTCAGTGAAAAAATAACTAGCTATGGGCATAATACAATGAAAAGCAAAATTTTGTATATACATCCTGCTGCAGCTACTGAGTATTTATTTACTGAACATATGGTCTGGGAGCAAGTGGACCCTGTTAATATAATGCAATGCCTCTGCTGGACAATTGCCTCAAAGCACAGTTCAGAACAGCAAGGATGGAAATCTATCCTGTTTATGTATTGTAGCAGACATCAAATAAATAGGAATATTTTATATTTAGATTAAAAACCTAGTACTGCAAGGCAATCACGTTATTTTGCAACTGAGATACTGTCTTCCAGAGACAGGTGTTCAGGTCAGCACAAAAAATGCTGCTATATTCTGCAAACAGCACCAGACAGTATCTATGGCCTATATGACACCGTTTGCATTTCATGGGTCAAAGTGTTTATCAGGGTAGTGGAGCCCTGGTGGGAAGAGGCCCTCCTTGGCAGGAATGGTGACAGAACTGCACAGAGCCCTGGGAAGTCATGCAACCATCATGTGAAACACAGAGTGCAGCCTGCCACTGGGCAGTGAAGCAGCTTTTCTGCACTGCTCTGTACAAGATATGAATGAGGCAGGACTGAGCAGCAGCCCTGGCTCACTGCTCCCCTTGCAGGAACACTCACTTGGGACATTACTAGGAATTGAACTCAGCTGCCAGCTGTACAAATGACATATGGCTATCATGAACAATCCTAGATGGAATCCAGTGCTACTCAATCCTATTCAAAATGCAAATCAGTATTAACAAAGGTATTGCTCAAAAAAAATCCATAAGAAGAATCATGTTTAACAATGTCTACTGAGACTACCTTGAGGACTGCATACACTTTTCCTTTGTTTTTCTTTGCTGCTCCAATCTCAGTATGGTTGCATGCTATTATCAGCAATTAGGTTGGTTAAAGGGTAACTATTTATAGATATCAAATCACCAGGTGTAAATAATTTATCATTTACAGTTATCTTTGAGAATTCAAGGTATGATTTTTGTCCATTAATAATCATCACCCTAAGGAGCTATTTATGAATGTAGTACAAGTCAGGTAATCTAGAGACATCTGTACATATAAATCGTATGACAACGCCTGCCTGGAATTCATGTTGGATCACAGTGGTCTTTACTAGGAGCTGCAATCAGTAACTATTTCTAAAGCATTTCCAACCCACATGCAGAAACACTGCACAAAGCCTCTATTTATTGTATTTACAATTTTACGCAGATTCTGCATGAAACTTCTTTCACACATTCTTAACCTGAAGAGCATTTTATCTCACATATGCATTTTATCTTATCTGACCAACCTCAAGGCAGATTGATGACTTCCAGACACGATCAGTTAGACAGCAGCTTCCAGTATTCCAAACATTTTCTACCAAAGCTAGATTGGTTCAGCTATCTCAGTGACTTCAGAACTGTGTCTTTATCACTTAAGATATTATTCACACTTATTCAGAATTGTGCTTATCACTTAAGCACCAAATTGAATGCTTATACAATTTCCTGTGCCTCTTAACAGTTCAGAAACTCCTTCTGGAGTTTTAAGTTCTCTATGAATATTTCACATCTTGTACAGACGTGCTACTTTAATACTGACTTGTGACTGTCAACACAGAACAAAAAGAGGGGCAGGTTTCTCTCACAGACTTCATGAGGCAACAGAGAAGGTGACAGCCAGATGAGAATGAAGCTCCTGGTCACTGAGAGAAAGGCCAACAGCTGAGTCATTCCTGCTCTGCAGCAATGGAAAAAGCAGCCAGGAAATGGAAAGAGAGATGAGGCAGCACAGTGTCAGAGGGGAGCATTTCCAGTCCAATGAATCATGTCCCCCAGCATGGGTACAACATCCTACATGTAATTCCAGCATCCCCTTCTTCTCAGAAGCTTTTCAGACTGACATCAGCAAACCATCATCTTCCAAGTCTTTTATGCTGCTTTCCAGCTTTCTGGGTATTAAAACCTGTACAGACTTTGCACTATCACAGAGGTAACAAAAGTGACTTCAAACAATTATTCTTTAGCTTCTTTACTCCTCAGATTTTTATTACATCCAAAAAGCCTGGAGCAATGGCACTGACTCAATAGCACTAAAAGACTGTGAACAGGGGGACTGACACAGCACTGATACCTTCTCTCCTTTAGGAGGTTACACCATGGCAGGACATGGTTTCCAGCATTTCCATCAGTTTTTGAAATTTAGGAAAAAAAAATAGCTTTATTATTTATTTTTTATTATTATTTATTATTAGCTTTGCCTAAGTGGTACACATTTCCTTACCAGACCTTATTAGGTGTATTTCAAGTAATATCTCAGCTGCAATTAAAGAATGATGTAAGAGAAGTCTTCATTCTTTCTGCATTAAGTGTTACTTCAGGCCTTTATCAGTAAGATAAAATTACTAGTTTCATTTAAGGTAACTTCAGTAGCCCACCCCCAAAGATAATACTTTTCAGATGATAAAATTGTTTTAAATAATTGCTCTCTAAATTAAGTTGGACTCCCACAGTAAACCAGGAAGTTATACAGATTTTCTTCACATTAGAATAGAAATTGCTTCCCGAAAGGCATAAATTCTCCCCAGGAACTCACCCTGCACCTAAAGCTCAATCCTGTGAAAAAATGCCTGCCCAAGAAACAGAACTGCCATTAAACTTTCCTTCTCTGAAACTGCTGCTGACATTTTTAAATGTGTTACAAAAAGTCAAGACACATTTGACAATCCTGAAATCATCCTAAAAAATAATGTGCTGTGAAATACCAAAGGTTCTGACATCGCTGGCCATCAAACTGAGAAGAAAATGGAATGAGGTTTTCTCATCCTGGTATCATTTTCACTGCTGACACACGCAGTTATGTCTGTCCATCAGTTTGTACAGATGCCACCATCCTTCCACCAAGTTTCACTGCAGTAAATGGCCAAACAGTAACTTGCAGAAAAACTTTAATGGAGTTTGGCTTTTAAGTAGCTTTTGTAATTTAATCAGCAATTCCATCTGATGAAAACATATAAATGTTCTCAAACTGATTTACTTCATCACTGATTTATCAAGTGCCTATCACACATTAAAAACAAACTTCCACTTCTGTAAAAACTGTGACAGAGACAGGAATAAGTCTTTACAATAGGCACAGTCATGATCAAACGACATTGAAACTGGACAGCAAAGGCAAACAAGTCCAAACACACTTCCTTTAAGACTATATACAAGCTTGAAGTCCATGTGATCTGTGCAATACTTAAAAAGTCTCTTTAGACTTGAATCAGCCACTACTTTGCAGAAAATGTATCAAGAATAGAAAGAGTAAATTAAAGCTGCTTGACTTACGTAGTGAAGACCAGGAAAGAAACCTATGCCATGCTGGATACATTAATTTTGCCATATATATATATGTATATATCTCACTGTCAAAGTAATGATGGTCAGCACGTGCTTTTTCACGTTAAAGTAAAGAAGTAAACTTTCTAGAACATGTCTGAACTACCCTGAGGATCCAATTTAATTAAATTATTTTCTTGCAATGGGAAAAGCATCAATTAAGACAAAGCCTGTGAGTATATATGAATAACTTTAAACCACAGCTCTGCTGTAATTGCGCATTTCATGACTGACTGGATATATGCTGCAAACTCAACACCCGGGTTTTATGTAAGCCAACCTGGAAAGCACAAAGACCTACACAGATATTAGATGAAACAAAGCCCATTTTTTAATTTTTTTTTTAATGTAGCTAGAATCTCCAGTCATATTGCCAATTCCAGATAGGTAACAGTGTATAATAACCCCTCTGCACCCACCCATGGACACTAACGTAATGCCAGTATGGAGCTGCCACCATTAATCTCATCAAACACACACAATTAATTCAGTCTGTCCATCTATCTAGACCCTATTCTCCTTTAGAAATAGATTGCATGGCTGCATACTTTTTTTACTCCAAAGTATGAGCTAAAAGCAGTCTAAAATAAAAATGCTGCAGGACACCACCACTAATTTTACTTTAACCATTAATTTAGCACAAGAATTTAGCTGGTAAAGTATAGTGACACTGATCAATGTTGTTGGTGACCTCAGTGTTTTTTCCAGTTCTTGTCTTACATTACCACGCCAGACTATTAGCCTATAGAGTAACCATTAGTCCCTCACTTTGGAGTTACATGGCGTGCCTCAGTCCCAATTCCTATTTCCTTCCCATCTGAAGCAAAGCACATTATTCGGCAGACGAAATCAGACTGCATTCTCTGTTAAAGTCCAATTAAAAACCCTCATATGATACCTTTTTAATATAGAAAGTTTTCTATTTTTATGTCACCGTGTCAGTTACAACTACCCAAAGGGATACAAGAACATACCCACAGGAACATGCCAGGAATTACTTTTGTTAACTAGATGACAACTGCTTCCGCTCGTCTGAAAACTAACCAGGTCTTCCAGTGTGCATTTCTCAGTTCTGTATCAGGCTCGAAGTTATCACAGGCTCCCTTGGTGTTATGGTACAAGATCCTACCTTAATAAAAAAAACACATTATGATTGCTACTTACACACATACAGCATTAGGAGTGCTACAAACCAGAAGTATTTCTACTCAGGCAACTCTTGTTCAGAGAGTTTTATCAACTAGCAGGCATGAACACTTCTACAAAGAGGCCCAAAAACGACAAAGATAGCTAGAGATTTTAAAGAGCAATTTTATTCCGCAGTTTCATCGTTAAGTGGGTATTTCCAAAGGACGCAGCATAAGCAGCAGAGATGGTTGAGAACAGGAAATCAGTGTTTCTCCCTCATAATTTCTGTGTCTGTACAGCACAGCGACAAAGCCTCCTGACCCTTCCGCCCTTACCTCATTTAAGGTTACGTGCAGGTTACAGCCCGAGTGATTTTTCCTCAGCTGTTAGCGCTAAATCCCAACCGTAAGCCCTGCAAGACTTAATGGCCTGGCTCGTTCATCACCCACCGTCCCAGATTGTCCCCAAACACCGCCAAGTCCTGCGGGCCCCGCGCGGCCCCCGCACAGCCGCAGCGCCCACGCCGGGCGGGCAGGGCCGGCTCCGGCTCCTTCCCCCCGCACCCGCGGCCTCCACGTGGCCGCACCGAGAGCGAGCGAGCGAGCTCGGCAGGGCCGGGGCGCGCCCAAAGCCGCACTCCCGGCAGGAAGGCTGCCCGAGGGAAGCGGCAGAGCGGGCACCGCGCGGCTCGAACCCGCCGGGACACGGGGCCCACCGCACCCCCCGACCCCCGCCGCCCCCCTTTCTCTCTCCGCCCGAGCAGCCCGGGCAGCGGCAGCGCCGCGGCCGCGTCCCGGGTCCCCGTTCGGGGCGCGGGGGCGGGGAGGATTTACCTGCCGCATGGTCGCCTCACGAGCAGAGGAAGAAAGGGGGTGGGGGGACGCGCCAGGGCCGCGGCGGCGCCTCGCGCTCCGCCGCCTCGGGGGGAGCCCGGGCGCGGCCCCCCCGCCCGCCGCCCCCCGGCCCCCCGCGCGCACCCCGCGGCCTCGCGCCCCGCCGCCACGTGATGAGGCGGCCGCGCCGCCGCGCGCCCCTCTCGCCGCTCCGCATCGCGGGCGAGCCGCTGTCCGCTACCGCCGCTCGGTCCCCGCCGCGGCTCCTCGCCCGCACCGCCGCCCCCCCGCCCCGGCGCGGCCCGGGCCGGCCGCCACCCGCTCCGCGGCGCCGGGCGGCTGTGGGGGAGGGCATGTAAACAAATGGGGTTTTATAGCTACCTCACTCGAGTGCCGTGTGCATCTCCCTCTCCGCTCGGTACCAAACCGCCGCGGCGCCTCCTCCTCCTCCTCCTGACGCTCCGCCGGCGCTATTCACAGAGCCGGCTACGCCGCGCTCGCCCTGCACACGCGGCCCCGCAGCCCGCGCTGCCCAATGCGCAGCCATTTCCTCCAGCGCTACGAAAGTGGCGTAGCGGCCCTGCCCGCCCGCCCCTCGCTGCGGCTGCTCCGCGCACGGCCCGGCCATGGCCGCGGGACCCGGGAGCGCCGGAGGGAGCGCCGCGGGCCCGGGGCAGCGCGGCCCTGTCCCGGCCGAGGGAGCCCGGCCCGGGCTGCTCGGGGGGAGCCGGGCCCGCGGGGCCGGCGCCGAGCTGCCGCCTCTGCAGCCGCCTGGGGACAGCGTCCGTCAGCAACAACGGGGTATTCGTACTTTCCTAGCGGGGTACCTTCCTACGGGGGTACCTTTCGGGGCCGAGGTGGGCACCAACCCCGTTTATTTAACTCCAGAGACTCCTGTCAGGCTCGCTCAGGCCAGCAAACCTGTGCAGGCAATGAAGGTCTCCCCATGGCCAGGTGGAGCTCCTCGTCACTACGCACTCCATTCCTAGACAACAACTACCGAGCTAAACAAAGCCCCCAAGCCAAACCATAGGTGAATGAAAGCCTTCACCAGCTCAACGCTGAGGCTCAGGGGACGTTTTGGTTTATAACGTAAGACTTAGAGTATAGTGGAGTCTTTCACAACAAATCATAGTTTACAATAGACCAGCATGTTTTATAATGGTTATTTAGAGAAAGCACGTTCAAAGGCTGAAGCATAGTTATAGGAACGTTTCAGATAAGTTTCAGGCTGTTTCATTTTTCTCCTGAAGAAATTTACATACAATTTTCACGACATTTTCCTCCAAACAATAACTAGTGTTTCAATCTGGAAGAAGCCTGCAATGTATCTAGAATGTATCTAGAAGCAAGCTGACCTTTGCTCTCTTTATTAAGGATGCACACATTTTGATTTTAGATTCTTATATTACTGAATGGAACTAACCTAATTATTTCTAAAAGTGTTCCTTTGTTAAACCGGATGATTCACACCAGCACTCCCTTAAGTCTGGCCTGGCAGAGCCAGAGTCCTGTCCTGTCCTACCCTATCCTAGTGGTGTCTGGAGTCCAGGGCAAACCCCTCCAAAAGCCTCCAAAGTTACACGATTTTTCCTTGGTAACATGTAAAGGATTACTTCTATTTGTTTAGCAACCAAAAGAAAGCTGTTACCTGCAAGAGTCCAAAAACCACATAAGCATTAAACTGAAGTCACAGTGCAAGAGAAAACCAGAGTAAACTTCTCTAGATATGATAAATGTCCATTCTAATGCAGCTGCTGTACAAATGGACAAAGACATGTAGACCTAAGAGCACATCAGCTGTGTGCATTACACTAAAAAACTACAGTTTTTTTGGTATGTGATGCTGAATCTTTTCTGAACCTTTCTGATTAGTCTCTTATTTACCCATGAGGTTCATGTCTTAGTGACAGAATTTATAATTTCATATCTCCCCCAACATCTTTTTCTCTCTTTAGTATTTATTTTTTGGGGAAAAAACCCCCCATAATTCCTCCTTCATTTTTTTGCTATATGTCTTACCAAACCCATCACTAGAATATAAACCATACTAGTCCAAAGTCAGTGGCTCACATCAAGTTTTAGGAACTGATATAAAGTGATTATGAGGTAGTATACCAAAGCATTCCACCAGATCATTTTGTATGTTGATTTGAATGATTTTTACCTTGAAGCAGGTCCCTTATCTCTCAGAATTTTAGCACAGCAAATAAAATACAGATCTGATTATGACAATAGTTATTAGGCATTTATCACAGTGCCAGTATTCATCAATAGACGTGACTGATCTGTATTGCTGTTTGCTCTAGAAATGGATCCACTGAGTGGAAAAAGAAATTTTAAAATTAAGCTTTCTTTTTCCGTCAGAGTTTATTCAGGGAATTGTACTCAGTAATAAATATAGCACATGGAGTTTGTTAGCCTTTTTGAGTAAAATTCAAGTAATGTAAAATCTCCTTAAAAAGAATCAAGAACTCTAATAAAATGAAATAGTGATGCTACACAGTGACATTGCAGAAACTCACCCAGCCCAGGTGTGCCAATAAATAGATCTCTGTTAGTGGGTTCTCCTCCCCTCCAGCTGTTCCCCTCTCTAACATGTATCTGTTCATTTTAAATCCAGAAGGGGCCATTAGCAGCACTCTGCTAACATTTCCTGCTAAAAATGAGTCTCATTTGTAGTTTGAGTTAGGTTAGAACCTTCCCAGTCAGTCTGCTTTCTCCTGATACATTGAAAAGCCAGCTTGTATCTAGAATATTTTCCCTGTAGTTGTACATGGTATCTTGCATTTAGGCTTCTTCTCAGCAGTTTTCACCATACAATTTAGTGCAAGAACTGCACTAAAGTATTTGAGGAAAAGAAAGTAGGACTTTCTATAACATAAGTTCAGAAACCCAAACCAAAAATTATTGGACCAGGCATTTACCATGAAAAAAAGCTGAGGAGTGTATTTCCCTGTGAAGCCTGTGGAACAACTTTCTGTGCTGCAGGGAAGCTGGAACAGCAGAGCAGGGCAGCCAGCACTGCAACAGTGCTGAGAGCTTGAGAAAACACAAACGATGCAACAAACCCAGACTGACTTTTCAAGCTTCAAAAGGAATATGTTACCATACTTTCAGAACAGAACTGGCTTGGGGTTTTTTTTTCCCCTCTCCTCTCACAGGGCACTTCCTTGCTGAGTAGGACTGCAGAGCACACGCTCATATTTTGGGCTGAGGGAGGGAATTTTATATATATATGTCAAAAAAAAAAAAATATATATATATATATACACACATACACTAATCTCACACACTGATTTCCTATCCCCCCCCTTGCAACAACCCAATTGCAGGTGAGGGGGTAGTAGGTTGACATGTCTATGTATACAAAAGAAGTAGTTTGTTTAGAAAAATTACTTTAAAAACCCCAAAAAACAAACAAAAAAACCTCACCAAAACCCAAAACCCCAAAGCTACTCCATAATTCTGCGCACAGATTTAGTTCTTATATTGTGATAGTGCCTCTGACTGTAAACAGAAGTAAGAGTCTTGTGAGTATTCCTTGGAGAACTGGAACAGTAATACTGAAAAATATTTTAACTGGGAGAAGTTAATGTAGAAAGCTGGTAGTTGAAGGTGTACACAAATCTTGTTATGTAAGTGGGAGAAAAATGTCACTACTTGTTCCCAAAATGAACTTATTGGCAAATTCAGCTTTTTTTTGGTTGAAGAGCCCAACTTGATTTTCTTACTTTTGAAGTACTGATGTCTCTTGAAAAAGCCAAGGTAATGGCTTGAAACATCAACTTCCTCCTTTTATTTTAAATCATCTTGTCCAAGATTTAATGAGAAATTAAGGCATTCAAATCTTAACATAGCTGGGTTTTGGCACATGTTACGTGCATATTTTCTTTCCTGCTCTGTAAAACATTATTTCTAGTTTCTGTCCCTGCCTTCATTCATTCTGGGAGCCTGAAACAAAGTCAGAAATGCCATTTCTTCTGTGACAAAGACCAACAAGTATTGTTCAGTTTGCTAGAGAAATTCAGTGGCAGAATTAACCTTGAGGAGAAAATGGCAAACAGGGCACAGGGGTTGTCAATGCAGACTTGCCAAGCAGAAAGATTTTACCCAGTTCCTCAGGAGTGGAAGAGCTTTGCTGCAGGAAGCTTGCTCACAACTATACTGATAAGAGCTCTGAAGTGAAATACCAGGGAATCATACAGAAATCATCATTTCCTACTCTGTGTCTCAAATATGACCTGCTGGCAGTTGTCTCTTCTGCTCTGAATTCACTGGTGTATTTTCTGTCAGACCATCTCTGGTGGTTGTGTTTACAGATTTGCCTGTGCTTTCACTGCCTGGCACTTTGGGCTGTGCTCATCTCCAGGCAGTGGGGCTGGTGCTGAAGCAGCAGAGACTTTGCTTATGGCAAGGACAGAAGGGAAGTGTTTAGGCATCAGGGGGAACTTAGACAAGCAGGTAGTGATTCTGTGATTAAAGCTTGTGCTTGGAAATAGGAAGTGATGTCCTCTGGGGGATTTCACTGCCTCAGGATTGCTTAGTTTGTTTGCAGTGAATTTAAAGCCCAAGTTTATTTTACTCCGTGGCCATATATATAAAAATGGGACTTTTAGTAGAAACTATATATGCTTTTTTTCCTGCCCTCCTGCCAAACTGCTCTCTCTGAAGCCTTTGCTTGACAAGTTCCTTTAATTAGCTCTAATTGGTTTCAACTGTGTGAATTCCAATGGTAAATCAAAGTAGATCTGGCTAGTTTTGCATGAACTAGTAAGTATAATTTGAAAGTTACTTTAGTTGTAAGATGGGGAAGAAAAGGGAAATCCATCTGAGCTTTTTTGTTTTGTTTCCAGAAACCATTCTTATCCCCCTTCTCTTACATCATGTAGATACCCCCCTGTTCAGTATCTAAACATGTATGAGCATTTGTATAGGTTTTGAAGGAAAAGTATCAAAATCAGTGATACCATCTGCATAATTTTAAATCCAATATCAGTGTAAGTACCAATGGGAAGTCTGTTCAAACAGAAATCTAGGAATTTTCTATTTATTAGTTTTTAACATGCCAAAACAAGATATAGGTTTTAAAGGTCTTTGTTTTAGAAGTTTTTGAATTGACTCTGTGGGGAAGGGCTGGGCTTTTTTGTTTTGGTTTTAAACATGAGCTAACATTTTTAGAAAAAATATAAACCCTTTTCCATTGGCTCTAGACTTAAGGTTACATAAACATTAAAGGACATAAGCAGAAGGGTGGGATGCTGCAGCAGCAACTGAAGTCTTGGTGCACTCAAAGGTTTGTCTGCAATTTGGGAAACAGCCAACGTGACCTTTGGCTAATTTTGCAAGGCTAGCAAACACTGGCATGCTTACCCACAGGAAAGCTTGCTGGCAAACTCGACTTTGTTAAATGACTCTTCCTTTGTTTAGTTATTATTTGTTTTAAACATAACTGTCTAGTCTTGCTCTCTAAGGCAGTCAAAAGCCCTTTCATTGGATCTGAGACAGGCAGGATTTGCTGGTTGCAGGTCTGGGATAAAATTTGACTTGGAGGATATTAGAAAGTGTGTCACAGCCTTCTTCCTCTCTTGCAGGCTCAGGTTTATTTGTTTTTCTCCCTTCCTGCCTGCCTGCTGAAAACACCTGTTTGCTTGTGGCATCTTGTGTGTAGGCAGTGGTTGAGGGGAGATATCATCTTCATTCCAAAGGAAGTGGTGGGTGGGAAAGGCCAGTCAGCTGCTTCCTGCAGCACGAGTGGGGTGAGATTGCAGAGCACAAAGAATTTCTGGTCATGTTCACACAAGACCTCTGTATCAATAAATATGGATATTATCTCTTGGAGCCAGGCAGGGTTCAAAACATTAAACAAAGCTGTGCTAGCTGCCTGGGTGGGGTAGAAATTCCTCTAAAGGCTTTCACTTATAAAAGCAAACGACTGATTCCAAAACTGACTCACCTGACCAAAGAGAAAATATTGGCTTTAATGTAATCTCTTTACAAGCTGAGGAATTTGTTTTACACCCTCTTTTCAAACAGGATGGAAAAAAATTAATGAGACTGGCCCTCACATTATTTCAAGAAATCAATGAGGAGCTTAAAATAAGAAATCAAAGGTCAGAATCTTTTTATTGTCAGTCCCTGTCAAATTTTAACCACTAATTTGGTGAATTGGCATTTTTATATATGACCTAGATTTAGCTGAGTAATGGAAGCACAGCTCTGCTAAAGCTGGATTTTAGTAGGCAGCTGGGCTGAAGTTCCCCATTTCTTTCACCTCTGTTACCCATGGGAGTGGAAATGACAAATTTTGAACTCCTGCAATTCTGCCATTATCAGCAGGGAGAATCAGGAAGCCAAGACATCCTTAAGCTGCTGGCTGCCTGTTTGGGGCACCTCTGGGCCATTGCTCCTCTGTGACATTTTGGCAGTGGAAAGGGAAGCCAATATGAATTTGAATGGATGTCTTACAGCCTCATCCCATCTTTAGCACAGATCCAAAACCAGAGAACAGGTGGGACAAGAACATGCAGTGGCAGGGAAAACAAAGGTATTGTTTGCAGAAATAAAGCAAATTACTAAATGGGTGTTTTGTTTGCTTTTCTTTAAACAAACTGTACCGGTAACAAAATCTAAAATCAAGAGAAAGGCTCTGAAAATCAAAAATATCAAAGGCTGGCCCACAGTTTAGGGAAAGAATTAACTTAAGGTCAGCTGTATTTATCCTTCCATGCCTGGTAATTCAGAACTGGGAACTGAAGGGACCTGCTGGCCTTTAGGGCACTGTTAAAACTACATGACCTTTGATTTGAAATGCTGGTATGCACCTAAACTTTGATAAATTTCCCCCATCGTTTCAGGTTGTGATTTTTACACCTGTATTCATGATTCCAAGAGAAAATAAATAGAGAGGCAGAAGGAAGAGTGCAAATGATGTTAAGAAACACCCCAATTTCCAAACCTTTAAGTACAGCCATTTGACAATGCTTTTAGGTGTTGCAGCTTTATTTTCTATGTTGCTGCCCTGATCTTTTGCACAGCTGGATGATAATTTTTGGGTTTAATGATACAAGGAGGAGTGTGAAATTAAGTATAAAGATCTATGAAGAATTAGCTGATACACAAGAAGATGAATCATGGAGACACTTAAATATGGTCTAAAAGACAAGAAATGTGAAAACCAGAGATGAGTGTCAGTGGAATTACAGGGAGAGACAGACCATGGGGATGTGGGACAGTAGAACTGGGAAGAGAACAGAGAAATGTAAATGTTACATAACTATTTCTGATCTGCATGACTTGGCAACTTCACTTGATACCTCCTTCTGTAAACCAGCAAACTCCTCTGAGAGCAAGTACAGCAGCAGCAGCAGGACAGACTCTCACAGTGGTGAATTCTTCCTGTTATTGCTTAGAAGGGAACAGAAGTTTTGGAGCATTTTCTCAAGCATGGGGCCAAGGAGACTGCTCATGACAGAGGGGATGTGGTCGTGTGTCTTTGCTGACCCAGGTGATGCACTGCCTTGTCCTAGAGCACTGAGAGCCCTGAGGAGACTCAAGGGTGGCAATGCCAGTAAGCAAGCAGAGAAGAGAAAATAAAGAATTTCTGCAATGATTAGGCTGGACTAACTTTGCTGAGGTGTTGGACTGACATCCAGTCTGTCCATCCATGGATATGTCATGCAAGAAAATGAACTCACAAGCTCAGGGAAGGAAAAATCACTCAGAGACAAAAATCAATGCCAGTTTTGTCAACAGTGAAATTGAAAAGAAAAAAGGAAAGAAAAAGTTATATTTGAAAATGCTTGATTTCACTCACCCTATTAGTGTCTTTCTACTCCTCTCAGATAACCTTGCCTCATATTTCTTACCCCTCTTTTCATAAATACAAATGAAAAATCATTCCCATATACACAAAGGTTAAACTCTTAATGATCTTCTGTAGTAGCTCTAATGAAATTGTGCATTTCTCCAATCAAAAAACACAAGTACATGCCTTTTCTTGGTTAAGGAGAGCATCCCAAGAATGTTAAAAATAAAATGTTGAAGAGCAAATGAAGTTTGTTCTTTATAACAAATTTACATTATTGAATGTATATCAAAATGCACCACAAGCATGCAGTGATGTAATTCAAAGCTAAATATCAATTTAAAAAAACCCCAAATACTACTGCTGGACGGGGGCAAAATTAAAGGACTTGTGAGTGAATTGATATTATTTTTTCATTTAACCATGGTGCCATCTCTCACCAACTGTCTGCTCATGGATCTGCTTCCAACAGGTGGCTTTCTCTAAATGTATGAAGAGTGTATCTGTATGATTCTGAAGAGTTTTTCTCTCCTGCTCAGGTTTATTAGTTATTTCTCAGAAGAAAAAAAATTACCCATGAAGTTGCTTCCCCTGTTCACCCATTAAAGTGAGTGGGTGGTGGCTCTCACTGAAAGCAATCTCACAGCAGCTTTTGTCTGTCAGGCCACTGACATAGTTACCTACATCCAGTACCTTAAAACACTTCATAGAATCATAACCTGACTTGGAACAGCATTTACTTCAGAGAGTCACCATTCTCTATTTTTTGCAGACAGTTTAGCATAAATGTAGCTGGGTATAATATAATTTGTAGCCTGGTAAGCATTATAATGTCATTTACATTTTCAAATTAGTTTTCTGTTAATTGTTAGATGTATGAGAGAAATCCACTGGATTAATTGCAAGTGCAGTCTGAAGTTTGAAGGCCTGTAATCTGTCAGATTTTCAGTTTACTAAAATTCTGAGAATAGGGCTCCAAAGCACAACAGAATGTCCTTTGGCAAATCAATACACATAATGAAAAGAAGGAATTGGTACACAGGAGCTTCAAGGCATTGCTTCTTAAACAGAAACTAAAACTAAAGTCAATACTTACTAATGATTTGCAAGGAAGCTTGAAATGAGAATATTTTAGTTAAGGCAGGTACTTGAAGAGAGACTGCTTGGGGCTCTCCAGCTCACATGAACCTAAGCTGGGCTGGCTCATTGCCAGATTCTAGGAAATTCTCAAACCCACACCAGCTGACAGAGTTTCACTCAAATTTATCTCAGATGACAGAAAAGCACTGATTTTGGACAGTGTGATTCTGGGATAACATTATTTATATTATAGGATGTGTCAAATTCATAGCATAAGAATGACCAGAATTTGTTCCTGTTTTTCTAAGGGGCTTTGGTTTTAAGGTAATGTGCTTTTCTTACTGTCAGAGAACTATACAAATTTTGGCCCCATTGTCTCAGAAGACATTACCAATATCACAGCTATCACTAATTAGATGAAAAATAGACTGGGTATGCAGCTTCTAAAAACAGTGAATCAGAAAATGAACTGCCAGTGCCTGGAAGTCCTGCAGGCATCCCCTTCTTGAGAGCAGCATGCACACACTACAGATCAGATCAGGCCACTTACACGATGTTGAGTGCCAGCTCCATCGTTCAGGACAGCAGTAGCTGATTCTTGTCATTTCTCTCTTTCTCCTCTTCCTCCTGTACAGGAGGGAGAGGCTGCATAGCCTTTAGTCATTTCCCTAAACAGGAAGAGTTGCTGTCTATGCAGTTTCTTTTTTAAACTACTGTATTTTTAAGGAGCTGTTTGAAGAGGGTTTTGTAATTTATTATTGTATTGAAATTGAACCTTGAGCTAGTAAAAACAATATTTTGGTAGTGCTCTAGTTATAAAACCAGAGCTGCTGTTTTCACAGGAGGACACTTCAAATTGCTGCACAAAACCTTTGACTGTTGAGCACTGGGAGGTTTGCAGTGTACAAGCCCCAGTTACTGTGAACAGCCAAGCAGCAATAGATGGTTTTTCAGAGGTTACTGCTGGTAATTCAACTGTAATTTAAAACATAAAAAAAAGTGATAGTTTTAGGGAAGGGTTTGGTGGATCAATATTACTGCAATGCTTACCATTTTTTAATGCCACTTGTGTTGTACAGCAAAACAGCACAGAAACTGCATTTGTTTCCAAAATCAGTGATCTCCTGAGGCCAAAGGACAGAGTCGTTTGTTAAGGACTGTGTAAGTCCACTCTTAGTTTTAATATAACCTGATCAGCAGTCACTGAGAAAGCTGAGTGAGGAGGAAAGAACAGGACTTCAAGAGTTTGGCAGAGGCAGATGGAATTGCCCCCCAGACATCTCTGTCTATTCATTGCACCATAACAGTTGTGTCTTCCTGACATATCCCAGAGCTTTCTGTCTTGGTATGGCTCACGTTCAGCCCTTTGACTGGAACCACCAGTGAGGTCACCCAGCCACCTTGGATTATAGGTTATAATGCTGTCTAAACACAACACACAGCTCTGCTCTCTTGTCCTCAGAAAATCTGCTTTCCTGAAGTGTGACAGATACAGTGAGAATTGCCACAGAAAGCTTTTCAGAGATGATAAAATCACAGAATCATCAAGGTCAGAAGATGCCTTTGAGATCATTCAGTCCAACCATCCACCTTGTACTACCACTAACCATGAGATGATTCTTTATAAGGCAGTTTGTATTTTCAAGCATCTGCAAAAGCAACCAACCTCCTTTTTCCTAACACAACTTAAGTGTATGGTCTTAGCTGGGTGGAGGCCCCAAAGGAACATTCTGGCTTCCAGTTGTAGGAAACCAGGCCAGCAGTTATGTTTCTTCTGGGGGCAGTATTTCCATGTCCTTTTCTGACAGTGTATTCTTCAAAAGAACATAATCTATGTGTCACTCAGTCTCACCTGAGTGCCTGGCAAGATCATGGAGCAGATTCTCCTGGGAACTATGCTAAGGCATATGGAAAATAAGGAGAGTGATGGCAACCTGAGGGCATGGCTTCACAAAGGGCAAGTCATGCCTGATGAATGTGGTGGCCTGCTGGCATGGGGTTATGTTGGTGATGGATAAGAGAAGAGCAGCTGACATCATCTGTCTGGAGCTGTGCAAAGCACTTGGCACTGTCCCACAGTGACACGCTTGTCCCTGAAGTGGGAAGACATGGATTTGGTGGATGGATACTTGGTGTGTAATGGATTGGTTAGAGGGTCACACTCAGAGCCAACAGCTCAATGCCTTGGTGGAGACCAGAGATGAGTGATGTTCCTCAGGGGCTGGTGTTGGGATTGGCACTTCTTAACATCCGTGACACAGACAGTGGCGTTGAGTGCGCCCTCAGCAAATTTGCCAACAGCACCGAGCTGTGTGGTGTGCTTGGCACACTGGAGGGAAGGGATGGCATCCAGAGGGACCTGGACAGGCTGCAGAGCTTGGCTCATGAGAACTTCATGAGGCTCAGCAAGGCCAAGTGCAAGGTTGTTTGAAGGACAGGAAACACTGTACCCAAAGTCGTACTGGTGGTTCCTTTGTGGCAGTGCTTGCCAAGGTGGAATTGTAACTGAATAGTAACAGGCACAGAGGAATGAATGAGAAAAATCTGTTGCTGATAAAGGCTCAAATATGAGACTTCAGGTAACTATTTCTCCTCACTGCCCAGTCACTCTTCTCACTGCAGGCCCTTGAAGTCTCTCACCACTGACTGCTGTCACACAGTGTCTCTCTCAGCCAGCCAAGTGACCAAGCCCTGGTGACACAGAGGACATGCTATATGTGTGTGTTTGGTCCTGAGATACTGGTGAGGAATGATCTGCCCAGAATTAAGTTTTATCCTTCAATTGCCATGCAGAGAAAGACCTGGAGAGCACATTCCTACTTGACATTTGCATAGTGAGCCTACACCGGAGCAGACTTTCACAGCACCACTGAAGTTAATGCCTTAATAAAAACAACTTCTCCTCAATGGACTTTGTTTGCTTTAGCCTGACCTTACTTTCAGGGGATTAAAATTTAGCAATAATATTTTTATGGTCTTGAACTCTCTTCTGTTTTTGGAAAAATCATGTTGTTAAGTTCAGAAAGGAGGCAGACATTTTTTCCTTTAGTTTCACATTGTCATGTTCTAGGAGGAGCAAAACCACACACCAGAAGCCTCCCAGAAAACAACAACAAAAAAAAAGCTGACAGAGTTTTTTTAGAGAACTTAATTCCACGCTGATTTAAAAAAAAATATAAATAGTGATGTATACGATTTTGATACCTATAGTACTACTACTTTGTGGAGATGTTTGAAGGTAGGATTTAGTACAATTCAGTCTTAAGTACTGCAAAGCATCCACAAACTACAGGGAAGGAATGATTACTGCAATAATGTGAGTGACAAGGTTTTATCTTTACCCACACACTCCAAACATGTCCATTATCTTTGGCAGAAAGACAAAGCAGTTCGGAATAATTGACACTGGTGTTCAGTAGGGAACA
This sequence comes from Setophaga petechia, assembly GCA_024362935.1. Classification (NCBI taxonomy): domain Eukaryota; kingdom Metazoa; phylum Chordata; class Aves; order Passeriformes; family Parulidae; genus Setophaga; species Setophaga petechia. The sequence goes on from JANCRA010000005.1 coordinate 28,445,962, forward strand.
GGGAGTCCTGCGGAGACAATGGGACGTGAGACTTTCCTCCCTCCGCCCCCCATTGTGATTGTGGCTGGTGAAGTTCCAAGAGGAAAAAGCTTTCTAAAGGTTTCTATTACCCTGAAACAACCATTTTCAGTAGACACCTAATGAACCCAAAGGAAGTCCACTTGGTTTAATTTTTTTCCCTGAAACAATGATCAAACAGATTTACAAAGGAACACGGTACTTACCCTTTACCAGGCTCTGATTCAAGAGTTTAAAGCATTTTGCTGGCTTTACGCAGGCAAGTATTTACCTCACTCAGTTGCTTAGTAGCTCCTGTCAAATCAATAGGAATGTAAATGTGCTATTAGTGAGTGTGTTACTCTTGCTGAATCACGTCCTTTGCATGTGACAGTCATTACTGAAAAATGTGGTTGCGACCATGCACCAAATTTGTTATGGAAGGCAGAACGTGCCATGACATCTGGCTGGTGTGAGAAGGGGGCTGATGAGTATTTTCAGCTCTGAGACTACTCAGGGTTTAGATATTTAGCAAAATCTGCCACTTCCAGAGAAATCCTAGGTGCTGGAATCCAGGCATTTTGAAAGCCGTGTTATTTCTTTAGGTACACTGCATACACATTAAAAAAAAACCAAACCAGCACTTTGACTTCTGCCAGGTATGTGACACCGTAACAACCACTAAAACAACACAACAAATCTGCTTTTTTAAGGAAAGGCTTCATACACACTCAATTCAGTATGGACCAAGATGACAGTGTTTGCTTCTCTATTTGACAGCAGCATTTAGGACCCTCTGGTATGCAAAGAAATATTATCCCAAATATTACATGGCTGAATGAGAAATGCAGTATACCAAGAGGTTGATACAAAACCTATGAAAATTAATATGCTTACTTCAGTCAGCTCTGAAATAAACTCCAATATTAGTTTTGGTTCTCAGGGTTCAGTTTCAATAGAGATTTTTTTTGAAAATGGCAGAGAAAAATATAAAAGATAAGCCTAACATCTACAATGAAGCAGTAATGTTCAGGTATCATTAAGAGTCATGGCTTGCTTTCTTTCACACAGAAATCTTTGCACAGGAAGAAAGCTTCCCTTCCCTCTCACTCCTTCATGAAAATTGTTTTAGTTTTTACTTCCTTGAAGCCATCACAGAAAATTTCTGATTTTGTTGTAAGTAGCAAGGTGTTTGTGTTTGATTGCTTCCAACTGCCAGAAGCTGTTGCAGAAAAGTCTGCAGCATTGCTATTCCAAAAATTATGTACTGTCTGTCTTGCCTCTTTGCTAATGTTCATATGATATAATCCTACATATATCATATGTTCACATATATATACCTCTCTATCTAGTCTATATCTGTGTCTCTGTCTTCATAGATATGCCCAAATCTAAAAACATTTAATGCAGAGAGGGAATCAGGGTGAATAATCTTGCAGATGAACGAAGCAAGCATCTTGCTATGAAGAAAATAAAATATTTATTGAGGTCAGAGGTGGAAGTTTACTAGATTAAGGCAGCACAGTGGGAATAGGAAACTAGCTGTGCCTTGAGAATGGTTTTGTAGCTGAAGCAGGGGAAAATATGCTCAGAGTGCAGTTAGCTCAGCCAAACCTAATTAGGTACACAGCACTCAGCCTGTTCATAGACCCTGTCTGCAATGATTGACACTCCTCTTATGATCAGGCTGTTTTTCATTAGAGGTCTGAGGGCTTACCAGATGATTTTAATGATCAATAAGTTGAAAGTAAAAGACAGGCTCATGATTTACCTGGTATAAATCTGGAAAATACTACGCATTATGCTTTGTGTTGTCAAGCATAAATTACCAAGTTCTTTCCAGAGTGTGATCTCTCTTGTGGGAGTAACTGGTTTGTTTTAGGATTCCTCATGTTAGATAAAATTAATGATGATATTTTTTTCTATTTCCTTATTCAGAACATTTATTTGTACAATCAGCTCTAAGCTTAGAGTTTTCCAGGCGAATTTTTGAGCACAGAATGAAATACAGGGATAAGAAAAAACCCTTTCAGGCAGTAAAGCTGCATTTTTAATCCCAGCAGTGATCTGTCATTCTCTGTTAAAGAGAAGATGCTGGATGTATTTTTAGACCAGCTTAATTCCAGTATCTGCATGAGGTTTCTCCTTGCAGTAACAGGAGTAGTGCTTTGCTGTGGAGAGTTGACACCTCCTCTGTGCAGAGGCAAGGGGCTTTCTCTTTTGTGAGAGAGGATGGTTTAAGGTTAAGCCAATAATTATGCCAAAGCTATATAGAATGAGTAGTATTAGGGCTACAATAAGAGGATATGGACTTAGAACAGCATTGCAGGGAACACCTGCAAAATCCTTCATCTGAGAAGTCAGCCAGAGATTTGCTTCTCTTGAACTATGGTTTTTCTTCTATTATCTCTTCTGGTTACTGAAGACTTTTATTCACGTGCAGATTGACTGGAGGTGAAGTGTGAAAGTGGGCTAACTTAACTTTCCCTGTCAGTCCTGCCTCTTGCTGTTTTCCTCAGAGTTAGCAACCAGTGATAAGAAATCAGAGAAGGATATGGGAGTGCATACCAATAGAGATAACAGTGAACAAATTGTTGAGGAGGTGGTAAGTATCTTTTATGCAGATGGAATTATAATAATGTTTTTTCTTGGCCAAGACAAGACAGATACAGTCATAAAAAGCCATGGGTTTTGAAATTCTGCTAATCTAATTGCTCTTTTGAGCCCCATCTGTTTATACTGGTGGGTACACTTTTAAAAGTCAGAGTAAAAGAAAGGCATAAAGTGAACAAATAATGTTCCTAAGCAGATGCACTGCCTTGCCCTTAATTCTCTCCTGACAGGATGGGAGGGATAACTCTACCAGCTACCCCACATCTGAACTAGAATTAGGTTCTGATTAATTGGAGGTACTGCTCTAGAGAAAGGCTTGGTGGGGGTGAGAGGGCTAAGTGTGGGTGTGTGTTCACCACAAACCTCAGTTTTGGGATGCAGATCAAATATAGCTGAAGACTGGACAGCAGGAGTCCTCACATTGGAAAATACAGTTAAGATGTACAGCATGGGTCTGCTTCACAGAGGTTTTAAAAATGTAGTTCAAGATCATCTCAGAGTAATTAAAATCAAAGGGTCAGGATCAGTTTCAGACAAAATTAAAGAGGTAGACAAAGCTCATAATTATATGTTCAGTGCATTAATAGAAGAAAATAAAAGGTTTGACCTGAAATGGAAAATGGAAACTAAACAGCAATATACACATGTCACTTGAGTCAGGTGCCTAAAGGAATTGGCAGTGCCAAAAAGCTTTCTGCTCCCTTCCCCACTGCACAGGTGGATGGCCAATGCTCTGAAGTAGTATTTTAGGGAAAATTCAAAAGCCATTGCTGGCCTGGAAGAATGCCTGAAAGGAAGCATTTGAGAGCACTAAAGTATCTCTTCTGACATACTTAACCAATTTTCCAAGGGACACAGGTTATGAGAGAATTTTTTATCCTCAGTTTCAGCAATTTCCAGGCTGTGTAGTACTGTCCCTGAAGCTCTTGGAAAGCAGTTCTAACTCTTTGTCATTCACAAGCCACTCTTCCCACATTCAGGCTTTGAGCAGATTAAGATTCCAGATTTCTCTCACTGGTACAGCTCTAGGGAAAAGTCTCAAGAAGTTCCTTTAGCAATTACCTCAGCAGTGACAAACTCTCTAACATTCTTAAAATTCAAGTGTGACATACATGGAGATTCCCATGAATATCTACTGGTGTGAGATGATCTGGCCAGTGATACTTTTGTGCTTCCTAGGAATCTTCAGGTCCTGGATAGAATCTTCTTTTAGAGAATAGATGCTTTGGCATATTGATCCCATTCTCAGTGAAAGCCTTCAGACTCCTCACATGCAGTTATTGCAGATTTGTGCAGTTGTATGAGGGTTTTCACACAGGATTGGCTTTTATCCAGAAACCTGTGGTATTTTACTGCAGCTTACGTGCAGGAAGTTGAGGTTCCCTATATGTGTCACATTTATTACATGCACAGAAAGGGGTGCCCTTGCAAAGTCATAGCTGTGAGCACACAGACCCTTCAACCTGCATAAAAGCTCAGAGATGTTGTCTTTTCACATTAATCAGAATGGAAAACTGAGCCTTAACTGACAGGGACATAAAGGAAAAGTATTCTTCTAGAGCTCTCTTTCAATGATGTCTAAAGACTCATGTTCTGAACATTAACTTTTTCAATTTAACATTAACTGTATCAGAAATGATGACATAAAAAAAGAATGGCACAGTGTCATTCCTGGTGCTACTCAAACCCTATGCAGAGGGACTAAAAGTGACTTAGAACAATGATGAGAAATGCAAAACCTAGATTTAATGTATCTGGTATTCAAAAAATTTGATGTGTTTGGTTTTTATTAGTTTTCCTGTATGGACCTAAAAGCCCACTTAGTGTTTCAGTTAGACACAATTAATTAGCAATATAATTTCTACTGGTCTGAGGAACAAGGCTTGTAAATGAATGCAAATAATTAGACTATGCTTGCAAGAATTAAGATAAGCATTGCAATGCCTAAGCTTGGAGCTTGAAATTAGAAGCAGAAGAAAATCCCAGTAAGTTACAAACCAGGAGAGATGCACAACTGGAAACACAATACAGAGTATTTGACAGTGAGTTTCACCCTGGCTCTCTGCCAGTAAATTGTAATTTCCTTTAGAAGGAAAGAGTACAACTCATGGCTTTACTTTGAGACAATTGAATAGCCAGTACTTCTTTAACACCTGGAATGAGATGTTAGTGCCAAAATGGGAGCTTAATAGAATTAGTTTGAGGGAATAATGAGAATATATCAAATGATGTGAGAGAACATAATAATCAGAAATACTAAAAACCCCAAACCAACCAACCCAACACAGCACTCCCCCTTCCCCAACACCTCCCTCAAATATGTCTCAGACCAAGTTAGAAATCATAAGGGCAATGGATATAAGAACAAGTTTGATAGAGTGAAAGGTTAAGCAGTACTTAAAACCTTAAGAAATGTGAACAGGCAAGATACTTCTTAAAATTTATCAGCATTGATTATTTTGTAGTATTCATTCAGTCCCAAATAACTTCAGAATTCCTCTCCCCTTCCACTGAGCACTTCTTTATACTTTCAATGTTCATTTCCTTTAGGCCTATCCAGGAGCAGCCATCACCTGCCTGGATAGTAATCAGATTATGCTAATGGTGCCCAGATAAAGTTTTAACCTGCTGTGATGTAAAACACCCTTTCTTTTCGAGCAATTCAAGACCCAGACTGATGCTGTTTTCACACAGCTTGTCATGCAACTTGATACTTCATGTGCATATGCAACCTGCCAGTCTGACTTAATTGTATAACTCAGTTTTCCTGCGATTTATCCACGATCAGACCTTGAATCAAATGCTGCATTTTGTAGAAGTGCATTTGTGAACACTATCTCTTCTGCTCCCTGAAGCTTTACCTCTGAAAGTTGTTTTAGGGGGACACTATGATATTGCAACCCCTAGATTTGGTATCTGACTTGACATGGCAGCCCTTACCTTTGCTTGATTTTAGCTACAGATGACGCATCACTAGCAAACTAAATTTTTAATTCTATAACACATTTCTTATTCTAACAAAAAAAAAAAAAAAAAAGAAGAAAAGAATCACTTTTATGCACTTTAAAAAGATTCCTTGCCTCATCAGAATGTAACCAATTTATAATAAACCTTCTAAAATGCAGAGGCTTGATGAATCCATTTGGACAAGTATGTAACCTTCTGCTCCACCACTTTCACATTACTGCTGATCTCTTTAATGTCTAAACCAGCCCTAGAGAACAGTTCAAGAGGAAGTGATGTAGTTTGCTTGTTTCTTTTGGAGCTGCTCCTGAGCACATGCCTTTAACACTCTACACATGAATGATGGGAAAATTGTCATGGTGTGTCATTAAAGGCTGGTGATGAACACACTGACAGCATATTTCTATCATTCATTACTGCTCAAACACAATACAGCTGATCCAGCTATATTCTTCTCTTATTCTGTACATGCCTACTCTTTTTTTATTTGCATTCATCCAGCAGGTCTTTACTTATTGAGCTCCCTGTTTGCAAAGTAAATGGCACATACTGGGAGCCAGCCTTGTGCTGTTCATCCAGCTGCTAAATGCATTTGGAGTGCAACATGCTTTCATCTCATAAAGCTCTGCTTAGAGCTTTAGCACCCAGCACTCCCAACTGAAGACGTTGCAGAAGTTACAGCACTTTTGAATTCATACAAGAGATGGTCCCATGTATCATTATTACATCTGATAGCATGTTTCTCACTTGAGAACCAATTTCCTGGAAGAGTATTTTATGCCCACCACAAATTTTAATCTAAAAGTATGAGCCCCAATTTTCACATTTACTTCTTCTCTTTACAAACTGAAGGATTACTTCTCTCTCTTTGCTCTCCCTGATATTTTACAATCTATGAGACAGGACAAGCTAATTGATTTCTTGTAAGTCCAAATTTATAAAGTAAGCCAATTTTTAATCCTTGGGTTTACACCTGCGTCCTTAAAGATTTTGGAGCAAACTCAAATACTCATTCCGCATCTGCAACTTTCTTAAGAATCTGTACAAGTTTTTTATGTTTCACCATTTCACTGTCTGGTAACATACGGTCTGCTCAGCTAGGATAACAGAAAGAAATAAGGTACCCACTATACTTACTGCCTGTCCTGGAGATGGGCTCTGTCTTCACAGGGAGGCAAAAGAGACTAGAGATTTTACTCTAATAAATGTAAAGCATTCCCTAAGCCTCTCCATCCACAGCAGTGCCACAGAAGACTACTGGGACAATATTTTATGGAGAAGGAGGTTTCAAACACGTGGAGGATGTTTACATGACACTGTTGCCAGGAACTGACCATGAAGCAGGGCTCTTTTGGGAAAAAGCTTAGCATGAAAACTACGTAAAATTCCCACCTCTGACTGCCAGTAGTGGCTTCGTGGATTCCCCTGAGATGATTTACAAACAAAGGGCACCTAACTGTGCAAAGGACATGGTTATGTAATTCTGAGGCAATTTCTATGCTACAGAAATAAGATTATAGGAATAATAAATTATTTCTTTTTTTTTCCCTCGCGTCAGACAATAGAACATCAACTATCAAAGAATTACGAGAGGTAATTTCTTTCCTGTTGCTTTTACGTCAGTTTTAACAGGAACTAATTACAGGTAGTTTGCTCAGACACGATACTAATAGTCTTTGTGTATCTGCTGGAAAAACTGCACATTTAACTAAATAGAGTGAGAATTATAAACAGAATTAGTGTGATAAACATATCTGAGATACTAAATATCCATCAAGTATCTGTCTATCTAAACAAGCTGTTTCAGCACTGCAAGCCAAGTTTAGACACATGCATTTTACTGTGTTAAATATGAACATTATTCAAACCAGAGTGAGTGAGCTGGAGATTAGAATTATTTGTACAGGTAACTGAAACAAATAAAATGCTCCCGATTACAAACCCATATTCGAGTGCTAAGGATTTAATCATTCAGCTGGGGTAGAGTTACTTACTTAGATAAAATGCTAGAAATCGGATGCAACTGTTTGTGAAGACTTATTACATTTCTCCTGGGCAAAGATTATAGATCAGCATTAACTTTCAAGACTTAATTTAGATGATTGAGGTTACCTTTCATATTTGCAATAGTGCATTCTCTGTATAATATAATGCTTTGCCATGAACATCTTATTTTATTACAAGAAATTATATTATGTGTGGAAAGATTTTTAAATTGTATGAAAAGCCAGTGTGAACATACCTACATAGAGAATATTTTAGTACTTGAGAAGTAAAAAATCATCACGATTACAGAGCAGTTAGAAGAACTGCTCAAAGATGATCTCAAGTAGATTTCTAGGACAGAAAACAACAACAAGTAGCTTACTAAAAAATCATATTTATATATGAACTGTCTTCTAAATGCTAGACTTTCATTACAGGTTAAGGCTAATACAGTCCAGATTTGTAGACCTGTGAGTTTTCTATCTAAGTAATTCTCAAAGGTATTATAAAATAGCCAGAAACCTTTTATTTCTTGCACAAATAACAAACAAACAACCCCCCACACCCATCAAGTTTGTAAACAGAATACAAATACTGTTCTGAATACAAATGCTCTGTCAAACTCACAGGACTTCAAACACAATCTAATTGCAAAAACTGACTGATTGACCTAAGAAACAGTTCGGGGATATGAATTCAGATATCTGCCAGAAATGAAATGTAATTTTATTTTTAGGTGATGCACTAAGCAGAAAGAATAACACTGCTACAGGACATACAGGAGACTAATTTATGTACAAACCCTGAGATAATGAGTGACACACATTTTAATGCAGATAGATGTAAAAGAGTTTGATAGGACCAATGAATAGATATTTGCTGATAAGAATGAAACAGATGTGAATGCAGGGCAAGTAAAAATAGACACATCTTCTGTTAAAGCGACACCTAAAGCAGCCAAAGTAATTTGAGAAAACATCACTAATGAGGGTGGATTCCTGGGAAGAAATGCCCAAAATGCCTCTCACATAATAAACATAAGCAGTGGTCTGATTTTATACTTTTTTAGATCTCCCTTGATACAGTCCTTTTTCTGAAATACACCACAAACCAGACTTGAGGTACGAATATATTTCAGAATGCTAGGAAGAAAACCAGGAGCTATGCAGGGAATCCTTTGCAGAAAAAACAAAGCTGTTACTTAAGGCCTGAATACTGAAGACACACAGTACTTAACTTTTGCTGTAATCTGAGTAATTTTCAATGCCTTGACTTGTTGAATATTTCCTTTCATTGCTGTCACTCAGCTGCCCTTGTAACTCAGCTTGCATTACCAGCTGAGCTCTGTACAGGCTGTTTAACAGAACCCCACATGCCCTAAAAGTGCAGTCCTGGAAGTCATTTTTTACCTGTCTGGAGGATGGTCAGAGAACCTCCAGACTATACATGCTCTCACACAAGAGGTAGCAAGAGAATTCATTTGTTTTCATAAAGGTAAGATTTGGAACATTTGACACGTAACATGTCACTGAAAGAATGAGAGCTCCAAACAGAGCTGTCCATTAAGGGAATTAATGCCAAAGCAAACTTTGTTGTAATAATTTCTGATTTGCTTGGGAAGCAAGGGGAGTGATGGTTAGGATCTGCCATGGGACATCCTTTCTTGGAGAATAGAGGGTTCTCATCTGTTTTTAGAATGAATGCATTCAAAAACTCTTAGGGTCTTTTGTGATCAATAAAATCCAAACCTCCTAGATTTTTTAGATTAAGTAGGTAGGCTTAGGCCAAGGAGAGTGGGAGAGCTAGCAGCAGACAGCACCATGAAGCTTATTCTGTGCCATTATTAAACCAATGCCTCTGCTGGCTGTAGGGATTTCAACTACTGGCTTGAGGTTTCTTTTCTTGGAATCAAGATCAAAGCTCTGATTATACAGTGGCATTAACAATTTAATGTCTTTTTTTTTTTTTTACAAGAGGGGGCCTGTTACTGTTTGTGATGTTCATCCTGCCAAAATCCAGTTTGGGCTGTTGAACACTCCCTATCCAGAGCAATCTGGTTTTGTTGCTGCCTGTTTTATTGGAAATAACATCATGCTGCAGGGTATGCATTTAAGAGTTAATATACTTATCATCAAGTGCAGCTTTTGCCATCCTCTGCATTTCACAACCAGGTAGGCTGGTGTTGAAGGATCACAGAATTGTAAGTGTTCTCTGTCTTTTCATGTGGATGCCCACCAGGTGAAGAGGCGAGATTGAGCAAGAGCCCAAGCTGTTAGGACAGTCTTCCACCAAGCTCATTATCAATGGCCACCTAGAGCCACACGGTGGCTTTAACTCACTCACAGAGTCTGATTAAAATCTGGACTATTTTCTGAGGGCAAAGTCATCTCCACAGACCTACACCTGGAGCTGCTTCACTCAGCAGCATTGCATATGAATTTGGCTAATTAGCATTGAAGGAAGGTAACTGAGGCACTCATTGCACATAGAAGAGTCAAAGCAGAGTGCTGATGCCCAATCATCTGAAATGTGGGGCTTCAGCAGATTCTCAGGGAGAGGAGGATGCCACCTCCTCTCATCCAGCAGCTCTCTGGTTTGAGCTGGCCCTCAGTAGCTGTCCCTGTAACAGCCAATTCTTTGACAGAGATGCTGCCAGTGCACAAGGCTATTGATGGTTTGGAGGAAATGCATTTTCTGAATTGTGTTGGCATTAATTCCAATATATTTGCCTCCCTCTCCAGACCAGACACTCTTCCCCACTGTAGTGCAAAGCCTATTTCATTCCTGTTCAGAAAGCAGCAACATGAATATCAAAACTCCATGCTAGCAGTATATTTGAAACCTAGGCTTTTGTGAGCAGGGAAACAACTCACCTAAATATGGAAATGTTTGCTTTCCTGTTTGGAATTCCCCCAGGCATGCACCTATTACAACCACTTACCTATTTTACCAATGAGCAGCTAAAAGGTGATGGTAGATAACAAATATTTAGTAACCAAGGATGCATCTTTTTGCTTTACTCAGAACTCTGAATGAGGGCATGCAGTTCCCAGTGAGTCTGTAAGTCAACAGGAACCCAAGAGCTGAGCTTAGCCTCCCTCTTGGCAAGAAAAGCACCACCTGGTGAACCACTTTGAAAGGCTGCAAGAAGTAAACTGGTTTGCAAACACGTAGTGAAGCCCTTTGTTCTCACAAAGAGCAAGGTGGAGATATTTCCCTGCAGTGACATCAATCAGAGGGGGCCTGAGGATGGCACGAGGGGCAAGATAAAAGGAAGGGATGGTGTTCAGAGCACAATGCCCAGCCCCACGTGCTTCCTGCACTGCTCCTAGCCAGGTTCTCAGGTACTTAAAAAATGATTTGTTTGAAGGTCACCCATTCTTCTGTGTTTAAACAGAGTTTTTGGTAAAGTGTTAGTCATTCACAGAAGAATTAAACCATCAGAGCTGTAGTTTCAAGCCAAGAAATCGTAATATGGTTACACTCTGGGCCCAAGTCCAAAGTGAAAGTAGTTTGTAAAACCTAGTTAAAATATTTGTATAGTTTAAGAATTTTTTATGCTTTCTTCCATCCTTAAAATCTACACCCATGTATACACACAGTTTGAGCATTATCTGTCTGTTTACTTGCTTTTTAATCAGCTGAATTAAAAAGCATTCCTGCAAACTGCATGTGTTCATAGGAAGTTTATGGAGGTCACTAGATTTAGTAGCACTTTACCTTGTCCTTTTCTGAAGGAATGCATTCTTGACAATGTTTCCAACTTTTGAGTTAAGAAAAAAGGAACAAAGGAAACAAACATTTGGGACAAAGCAATCAATGGTCCTAAGCTGGAAAAGCCTTCACTTGAAGATGAGGCAGTGTGATGATTTGCTGCCTTATCTACATTACATACTGGAACATAGTGCAGAGGTCCTGAGGGCAGTACTGGAGGTGAAGGCAGAGCAGCTGAGCAAATGTGGCTCTGTAGGACTGGTCTAGTAGCTGTTCCTCATTGCCTTTGGCTGGGACTGGATGTAGGGGACAGAGAGGATGGTACAGGCAATGGATTTGAGTGGGAGCTACTCTGGTTACAGATTGGAAAGAGTTTGGTAATTTCTGGTAAAAAGTGAAAATATCTTCTAGTGGAAAAGACATTTTCTTCCACTCACTTAGAAACCTTTTGTTTTCCCTCCCAAGCTGTTTCCCCAAGTCTATGATTATCATCTTTATTTTATGAAGTATGTATTTTCCTATAGTAAGCCCCAATATCTGTCAATGAGAAGGTCTTGCTTGTCATGCTAAAACAGCTGGAGCTAAATCAGTGTCATGGTCCAAGAGAGGCAGTAGAAGTGCCTTGCTGGAGCATAGAAAATTATGCTGACAGTTCTGCAGAAATGTAACTTCTTTAGGCTCTCAATCTCCTTCTAGCATGTCCAAAACAGAAAAGATAAAATAAGTACTAGCTCTGCTATGGACTGGATGGAGCTCTAGGAAGCTTGTCTGCAGTTTCCAAAGTTATCCTGTGCTTTTGGAAAGGACTGTTTTGGAAAAAGCTTCAAAGCAAGAGAATACATCCAGCTTTTAAAGCTATTGATCAGTTTATATGTTTTAGACTTTCACCAGTACAGACTAGAAAACTTTTGATAAAAGCAGTCTCCTGATTAACCTTTGCTATCCTCTTTAGCTCCTAAGTTGAAGTCTGCTGAAGTGTCCTTAATCTTTGCTGCATGGGCCTCCAGAGCCCTCTGTACCTTTCAGTGGATCCAAACCCACACATTTGGGATTGTAAGCAAGAAACAAAGAAGGAAAGCCAGGAAGTCATCAATCTAGGAAAAAAGTAAAAGTTTTACTATGGCTCCTCCCGACAACTGATTAGAGGCTAACACAGCAGCTCGGCTGGAAAGACTGCTTCCCTCCTGAGCCCCAAGGTAAGCAAACACTGTAAATGCTCTGGGGGAGTGGCAGCAGAAAAAAGGTGGAAAATTTCTCTTAGCATGGACTTTTTTGAGATGGGCCCAAACAAAATCTGAGTAACTCTTCAGCTACGAGATGTGCTGATCTTAGCTATGGATGGGAGCCCCACAGCTCATGACCATTGTTAGGTGAGAGTTTATGTGGGATGTCTAAACACAAAAACTGATGTAATGTGGCATATGGATGTGTTGCCAGACAGCAAACAAGTGATGGTCACACACAAACATGCACATGATTTCTTTGGTGCTGGAAGCTTTGCCATTCAAAACAGTTGCCCTGAATGATGGGTTGAAGATAAGCATTCAGCTTAGAACTGGGCACCATTAACTGTGTGGAAGGTACCTGCAAGTTGGACCCAAGTGCAGTGGGAAAATATGGAAGTATTGCATTAACTCTCTGCATCTGTGATCATAAGTGGGAAAACTACCAGCTCATTGTGATCTTGGACTGAAACAAAGTAAAGTAAGAACACAGAAATAGCTTCATAACATTCAGTGGCTGTCATGTGTACCAGCATCATCTGTGTTTAACAACAACAGATTAGCAGGATCATTAAAAAACCCAAACAAACAAAACTGAAACATAACCGAAACCAAAAACCCAACTCAAAACCTCCAAACCACACCCCCAAAATTACAAAGAAAAAAGCTATTTTCATTGGAGAGTCTAGAAGAAGCTGTGAGTAGCTGTACTGCAAGGTTTACTCAATCTATATTATGTATAATTATTAAGTGACTTATACATGAACTCATTTATGAGAAGCTATTAGGACAGCTAAGGATAGAATGCTTTGAATTATGATGCTAAGAGTCCAGGCTAACTGTAGGTCCATATAAAGCTGCTGAAAACCTACAGGTAATTACAGGCCATCAACAAAGCTGAGAGCAAGCCAGCATCACTAAGGAAAAAAAAAAAAAAAAAAAAGGAAACCAACTCCAAAAAATTCCACTATAGAAAAACTAGGAATGGCAGAATAAGTTATGATGTAAGAGGCATCAATACCACAGTACCACACAGTAACTCCAAAACAGAGGCTGGATAAAGACTACAAGGGAAACCTTTCCCCCACACCAGTTAGAAAAGCAAGTCAATGAGGCGAGTTAATGACATGACATTGCAGCACCAATAGCACACCCTGATTGCCAAGCTGAGTGCAAAAACCCCATCCCAACCCAAAACCCCTACCCTTGGCAGGCCTAGATAGAAGTATGGTACAACAGGAGATATTCTGATGCTGAATATGGAAAGCTGCCCCCTGCCAAGTTCACTGTAGTTTGAGAAGAACTTAATAACCTCAGTTGCAGGGAGATGGGCCCAAGGCTGGAGGTGCCCCTCTCTGCATTGATCCTTCTATGCAGTAGATGTGGGGTGGGGGACGAGAGGAACTTCAAGGTGTCAGGAAGATGTAATGCTGGCAATAAATTATTGAGTTCTATTTTAAACTTCACTGCTTCCTGTCATTGCAGTTACAGCCACAGTCAAGTCAAAATGTTTCTTTAATTGAAAGTACTGGAAAACAAAATTTTGGGCTAGACCTTCTATGAAAGTCCATTTGTTGCAACTAGATTGCAGCAGGCATTGGGCATGTGAGCTTTACTGGACTCAAAAATCTCAGCCTTAACATTTTCTATAGAGGATTAAAGGAGAATTTGTGCATGTTATTGAGAGTAAAGTTAAGTGGATTTCAGAGAGAAACTTTTCAGAAATCAACACTAATTATGTTGCTTTGGTAGTAAGAGATCAAAAAAAAAACATTACCAGATTAAGCATACTTTTCATATTTTGAAGGCTTTGCTATATCACATGGCTCAGGTAGTTAATTTAAAAACTAGTCCCTCAGAGTTTGCCCCGTTGCTGTACAGATAATGAGCAATTCTAAACACAGTTGGTCATTTTACTTTTGTAAACTATTTGATCTCTTAACTTTTCATGATAAAACATTATCTGTGAAACAAAGAAATGAACCAAATATTATGGAGCATTTTAATACTTTGAACAACAAAAAATCCAAGAAACCCTTATGATCCATCACTAGTTAAGTTTGAAAATTCAGTTCCTTGAATTAAATTCTTCTGCCTGACACTTAAAATTACTTGTACTTTTCAGCTCATATCCATAAAGTATTGCTACTCATAAAACAAATCAAATAGATATGGAAAGAGACAAGAGTAAAAATTAAAAGCAAAGTCTGGCTACCAATGCCATTTCCAGTGGAGAGGTGAATTTCCAGAAGGTATGATTAATTACTGGTATTAAGAGCTGAATTATAACTACAGAGGTTCTAAATAGAGCCAGCATGTTTGGCTTAATTAATGATGGGAACAGCTGGGAATATGGACAGAAAGGCTGAAGGAATGGTAATGGCTACTGGCACTTGACATGACTAAGTGACAAAACAGGATGTGATTGTTGTTGTTTCCTTGCTTCAAGTCCTTTGGAGTCAAAAAGCTGTAAGGCATTTTAAAGTTTATTTCTTTCCCAGCTCATACCTTATTCATCCTGATGTTCTAAACTCATGCGTCACTTGCTAAAATTCTTTAACATCTAGAGGATGACAAATGCTTTATGAGTTTGATGTAGAAATTGCCCCTTTATGGCATGGCAGCAGCAGGGAGATGGGCCTGGAATTCAGTTTCCAGCAATCACAATGCCAACACCATTGAGAGCCCCAGGTCCAGCTGGGGTTGGCTGTATGCTTGTCACGAGATTAGCAGTGAATGCATTTTAAACTGCTGACAGTGGAATCCCAGGCTATTTCTTTTTCTTCATGCAGCATTTGTTAACCTCAGTTAATATTCTAAACAAGTAACACGATCCAGGTTTATTTATGTCTATAATCTGTTCCATCAATCTGTTAAATCATATGTTTACATTTTGAGTAAAGGCCCAATTACTAAACTTTATTCACCTCTTCCAGTGCAACTTTAGCAAGAATTACTGCTGATGGTACCTCATGATATTTTAAAATACACTGCAGTTAGGTTTCACACCACGGTAAGTTTCAATCTGCTGTTACTGAAGACCCACAATGTTTATTGCAACTTGACTGTGAAAATTCCTGTTTATTAAATCTTTTAACCTGTAGTTCAGCAGATCATTTCTCCACATTTCTGTGTGCTTACCATTAGGACAGCAGTACAGTGTTCTCAGAAGTGGATAAATGCTTTGGAATGCTCACAGGGATGCAGTGCTGTCACATAACAATGCACACACACCCAGAGGATTGAAGGCAGTGATGCAGGCTTGCAGGCAGCTTTGCCCTACAACAGAGGCAGACAGTCCCTGAAGGATCAGGAGAAGGCATTTTACTTGCACACACAGATTTACAGAGCTTTACATAGGAGGTACTCAGTGAAGTAAACAAGATTATTTATCTGCATGAAATAAGCATGCATGGAACTCTTCAAAGCCTATGGACTCAAGTTTCTGCCCACCTGTTCCCCAACTAAATGGGTTGGATTTTCACTACCCAGTCCCTTGCACACGCTCTTTCTCTAAAGGTCCCAAATTTGTAACGTGAAATGTAAAATGGTATGTGCCTTGTTCACTGCAGAGAGAGGCAGTGAAATGAACTTCATCTAGTTAGGAGTTTTCAGCTTAAGAGATGACTTTCAGTTCTCCCTGTGCACCTATTCTGACCATAAAACTCATACTGTATCTCAGGAACCTTCAGAGCCTGTGCTTGAGGTGTTGCTACAATATGTCCCATGTTTCAGTTAAAAAACCACCAGAATTTATTTCTCTAATGCCCTAAGACTCTCAGTTCTCATTTGAGTTTTACATTGAAGAGTCAATAAAGTGATTTGTCAATTCAGTTTCCTTGATGCCATCAGTGTTTCTAAATGGAAGCAGATTTCTTCCAAGACACAGTATGTTTTTTTCCACAGAGATTCTGTCTAAGCTGCATTACCTGACTACATGGCCAGATAAAAAGTGTCAGTGTGGACATTACTGTGACTCATTTGGCAGACAGCTATTTGTAAAAGATTGTAATTTTGCTGTGTGTTGAAACCACAGTTCAGCCAGTCTGTGAACAGACTTGCTTTTTCATATTTCAGATTTTCAACCTGCAGCCCGCTCCCCAACACATTAATTAAGGGCTGATCGTTTTTAATCTTCATATTGCAAAGGTTTTATGGTCCTGCTTTGTACAGAGCATAGTATTTAGAGAAAGAGTGAGCTGATCTCAGCTGGCTTGTCTAGATGCTAATGATGTAAATACACATCTCAGGAAAGGAGCTTCTTCTCCTCAGTTACACTGACACCGAATCAAAAGCCAGTTGTATGCATCAGTGTTCAGAGCAGGCCACTCTATCTGGTGCTGAATATTTTGGTTTGGACCGAGCAGAACTAATGTGAGATAGACGAATCTGCATGTGCCTTGTATTAAAAAAAAACAACCTAAAACCCAAGCCCATAAAAAACCTCTAGCCCCCCAAACCATGACAAGAAAAAGCTCTACACATATGATATCCTGCCATGCTATAGTTTCTCAGCTGCAAGATTAAAAGAAGATCAGATAATGACAGAATTGATACTAAGGAAACTTGACTAATTATTTGTGACCACAAAGGAATTCTACTGGGAAGGGAAGAGAGGGCAAGCAAGACCAGAAGAAAAGGAATCTGACTGACGAGGGTGGAAAATGAAGGAACAATTCAAGATTTCACACATGTCAACACATCACTTTCAACTGCTCTGTTTTTTGTAGTTGTTTCAGGCTCTGATGAAGACTTTTGCTCCTTCAGTGGGTCACTGGTAAGATTTCTTTCAGTGCTGTGTTTAGTCACGTGGACTCTAATGTGTACCTAGAGTGCTGCTTTTACCATCATCAGGTCACTTACACGTGTGCTCTCTCCTTTTTCTGTTGTGTTTTGCTCTCTGTCCTTCCCTTGACCATCAGTGCCACCCCTGAAGATCTTGATTCCCTTCCTGCTGCAGAAATCTGTTTTCTCTCAGAGCCATGACCATGTTGCTACATCTTTTGTGAACTTCATGTCAATGGGTCACCACTAGCTGAAGTAATAGCAAGGTTCAAGTCACCTGTAGGTCAAGGAGTTAAATACTTCTCCATTTCCATTACTTCACTGGAACAGAAGGAGCTCCAAGACCTTCAAGGTAATTTCCTGCTCTGCATGAGATTCCTGGATTGTTGTCTGGGTGCAACTCCCATGCTCTCTTTTGTACTGGCCCAATTTTGTCTTCATTCTCCACTATCCTTGATTATTTCCCTAAAACTCGTCAACTGGAAGATTATTGACTCCAGCCTTCTAATTTCCTTACACCAACATTTCAACTGAACATCTGGGGCTCAGCTGCAATGTTAATAAATATTTGAATACAGGAAATGGGATGCTGTAGTGCTAGAGATAATGTGTATGTTCACTCAGTTCTTACAATAAACATCTCTTTCACATCTCCTTTCCTCCCCACTGCATCTGCTATGATAGATAACCCCTCAAAGCTTTGCTCTCCTGCAGCAAAACTGGAAAGAGAAAGGGGAACTAACTGCTCCATCTATCAAGATTCCCTCTGGCCCAAATCTGTGTACACTCCCAGGGGATTTTCAGTGGAAGCACATTTTGTGCTGCAGAACATGTGCTAGTTTACATCCTGTTTTCATTTCTGCAGAAAATTCACTTCCTAAACAGTAATGGGGGGAGTTTTTGTAATCTCTTGATGGGCCAGGCTGTATAAGAAGCCATGTCTGAGCAACACAAAATCCTGGAGGCTTCAAATGGGCACCAGGTGTGCTGGCCCTCTTGAGACTCACTGTTACTGTGCACAGAGTGCTGTGCAGACCAGCAGGATTACCTCTGGAGACTTCATTAGGAAAAACAATTATTGATTAACCTGCACAGGAATATATACCCAGTACAGTACTTCCAGCTGATTCCTGCCTCTGTGCTATCACTTCTAAAACACAAAGAAATTATACCTTACTAATGTCATCTCCACTACCTTTGCACCATTTCCAGCAGCACCACATTTCAGAGTATCGGCCACTCCAGATTTCTTTCACCTTTATATTCAGCTCACTCCTTTGATAAATTCTGTGGCCTGGTAGATTAATAGCTTCCTTTACTAAAGTTAAGAGTTTTTGCTACTTTTATCTTGTCATCTCTAAAAGTCCAGCCAAGAATATGCTGAAAACTTGCCTTTCCCTAGGTCTTCAGTAATAGGAAAAAAAAAAAAAAAAAAAAAAAAAAGAGGCTGGGAGGAAAATTGCTTATTTTAAGCCACTAGGAACTCTATAAGGTTATGCAATTGTCAATGAAAATCTAGTTTGACCTACATACATTTTATTAATGATGATGAACCAAAACAAAGGAAATAAAATCTTATTATTACTATTTCACAAGATTAATAATATTTGATATGAAGTTACAGAGAAACAGATACAGTGTTTTGTACTGTTTTCCAGTATGTACTAAGTCTTTAAAAGCATCCTGCATGTCAGATGTTAAGATGCAAACCTTCCAAGAATAAAATCTCATTTGTCCCTCCCACTTAACCAGTCTCATAATAGGTAAGTGAACACAACAGATAAAGCCTAATCTGAAATGGTTAATGTCAAAGCTTCTATATTAAAATGTATTAATGTGCTTGCTTATCACCCCTCTCTCACAAAGCACATAAATATTTATCATTTGGGTTTGAACATTCCATGCCTAGTACATGGCTGAGTTTGGACTTTTAAGAGTGTGGGTGAGTAGGTTTGTAAAGCTGTACCAGTTCTAGCTATTTACCAAGAATTATGGTAACAATTTTCTATGTCTCACAGAGCAGAGTGCATGTACAAAACAAAACGAGAGAATGAGAGGAACACATGTCAAGGATAGATCCTGTGCTGTTTCAAGAGAAAAAAAAAAATCCATCCAAGTTTGGCCAAATTAAAAGCTTTTGATAGAAGCTCATAGATGCCATTTGGACCCTCCTGCCCCAGCATCTAAGTACCTGGCTGTGGTATAGGTTTACACTTGCTGATTGTGCCCAGCTTTCTTAGAGTTCCCAGTGCTTATTGGCTCTATTGATGGCTCTTCAAACTAGAAAGAGGAAGAGTTGGACATTCCTGGTGGAGCTAATTCTGGATCAGGGCAGACACTGAATATAGGAGTAGCCTATCCATTTTCCCTAAATTCTTGAATATTATTTTTCTATGATAGTTGGACTTGATGGTCTTAAAGGTCCTTTCCAGCCTTAACAATTCATAATATTGTATGACATTCAGGAAGAGGAGGAAAAAGATTTTTGGTTTTAAAGCAGAAGGTCAGAAAGGTACTTGACTTATAATTTTGGGAACAACCCTTGTGCTAACTAGGTCCCATGCAAAACTGTGTAGAAAGTTCTCCTGCTGCTTTTTTTTTGTTTTTGTGGAAAATCTTATTTCCATGATATTCATGACTTAAAAATATGAGTCATCTCTACACTCATTAAGAGGAGTATAAAATGATAACCAACCCCAGCATCCTTCTCACTCTGCAGGCTAACAAAGAGAGAACAGCACAATGGGTTGCACAGCTCTTATCTTTGAAACCTTACCCTAATATCAACAATATGCAAATGAGTGTCTACTTTTAAAGTTAAACATGTTAATTAAATCTCTCCCATCCCGAGTCAATATTGGAACTGTGGGCCTCATGGCATCTTGAAGCTTGTTCTTCCCTAGCACCTCTATTATAGTCCCTTTTCTGAACTTCGGACTTCCACATCTCGCCAAAGTCATTGCAGGGCTTTCATTTCCATACTGTTTGAAAATAGCAGGCATAGAAATAAAGCTGGCTCTTCATTTACTATTCTCCTGTCCCAAACAAATCCCATTAAACAGGGGGAAAGTATAGAGTTTACTTCATCACAGGATGCCAGTTTTAAATCAAGAATTAGGAGTTGTGGGATTCCTTTGTTGTATGCCCATTTTTGGCACAGCTACTGGTGGATTTGGTGTGGCATGTTACTGACTCTAGCCCTGACTTCCTTGTGACCCCCAGTGTGCACACAGCAGTAATCCTGCCTTTTGGGCAGCAGGGAAAAGCCCAGACTGCATCTCATCTAGGCAGGAGAAAGGCAAGGCTGCCCAAACTGCAGTGCTTTGTTTGCACATCACTGGGTTTTTCCCTGGCTGTATTGAACTGTGTTTTGTTTTAGCCATTGTTCAGGTCTTGGCTGTACAGGACTTATGTTCTAGATCTCTATTTTTTCCTGTAATTTATTGGCCTTATCAGTAAAGATGGTTCCCCGTGGAGCAGCTATATTTAGTTGATTTTGGATTCAGTTTTAGTCTTATAGTGACAGCTGTGCCCTCAAAAGCAGTGTAAACAGTTCCATGGAAAGGCATAAAGCACTCCAGGGGCTCACCCAAAGAGGAAATGGGGCCACAAGTGTAGGACAGATAAGATCCTTAAGGGGATAAAAATAAAGTTTAACTACAGAGACCAATCATTTCAAATGAGATTATGATAATAGGTGACATGAAGGTAGGCAAAGGGTTTTGGGGAACCACACAGATGACCTTTGGGTGACATGTATTAAAGAAGAAAGTGTGGTGCAGGCAGACTATAAGAAAGCCAGGTCTATTGCTTCATGCAGAAGAAGAAAAGTGAGATTTCCACTTGGTTAAATAGTAGTAGAACAGTTAGGAGAGGAGAATAGCTCTTTAGTGAGCTGTTGCAAAAATCTGGTTTAAAAATTACACCATTATCAGCATAGAACAATCCTGTTGGAACGAGTGAAGCCATATTCTTGCCCTCAGACTCACATCCTTAGCTACTCCTATTCTACTTTCCAATGTTTCTTGGGAGAAGCCCTGCAGTTTTTCTCAAACCTCATCAGAACCAGACTGGGCAACACCAAACATATCCATGGGCAGCTTCTCTACCACTCGCTATAGGAACTCTCTTTTCTGCTCATACAACAACTCTCATAAAACTTTGGGGAAATTCATTAAATTTAAAAGCTCTCCCACCAAATTGGTTAAAAATGTCCAATGTCTCCAAAACTGTGACAAATGAGGCAATATAATTCTAAAAACATTGGTTATTTTTGATCCTTGTCTTTGTATTCTAATGAAGCTCGCAAAGGCTGTAGCAAATTATGTACCTTCTGCACACCTGTTATAAACACTAAAAGTATTTGGCTAGTGGTTCTTTCCTCCCAGTCTCTTTGATTTCCCCTACAAAGAGTTGAAAGCATGCCTCATGATAGGAAATCCAAAAACATTTGCTACCTTCTTTGCAGAAGCTGTTTTACCTGGATTCATTTTACACATCTGATAACACTCTACTAAGATTTCTCTGAACTATCACAATTATATGTTCCAGTAAGAACAAGGGTATTGTTCAAAAATTTTCTGTCTTAATTCCCAGAAATTTCTCAGAAGAAAACCCTAATCCCCCAAAAGAGAAATGCTTCAATCTCTTATGAGGTTGGAATATGCACCAGGACAGATAGAACGAGAATATGTGAGAGCTGCACTTGCATTGAAGGCACAGGTATATTTTTAAAGTAACCTGTATCATCAAAACTTTTGTTTACTTCAAGTAATTTGGCCATCTGTTGTTTTATATGTTGTCACACAGAGTTCATCCTGATTTTCAGCAAGGAGTGGCATCAAGCAGAGAGGAAGACTTTTCCAGAAAAGTTGCTGCGTGGCCACCCAGCCTTGACTTTTTGCACTGGTCATTGGCCAATCTATCTGCATTTCGACAGGGCATCTTGACCTATTAAAAATTTACTTGAGGCTGATGTGATTTGGTTCAGGAAGATTTACAGAACTCATCTGTCAGCATGGTCCCAGGCAAAGTTTGGGGATTTCACAAAAGAAGGGGAGGAAGTCTAAGGTATGGTACCCGTTGCCATCATATTGCAGGGGTTCCACACTGTTGTCTCCAATTGTAAAAGTTCCATACCTTCTTGGTGTTTTCTCGTGGGCAGCTCCTCCAAGCACTGACTCTTTCTTCTCCACAAAGCAGCCAACTGACTTCAATTCCCTTCTCACCTAGCCACCCCACTCTTTTACAGCACTCTTCTTCTCATTGCTTACAGCTGTGGCCTGTTAAAGTCAGGCCTGCTCCCAATCTTTGCTAATTGGCCCAGCTGCAACTCCTTAGGGGTAAGATTACTTTCTACACTATCTTTATTTCCTTATATTCTATCTCCCTACAGTACCTGACCCAGGTATGCAAATAATTACTGTCCTATGTAATCTGACATTTTGGACATTTTTCTGTAGCTGGGTTTTTCTGGCTTGCATAATTGTAAATGCACAACATATTTAGATGGCACAGAGCTAAAAAAAAAAAAAAAAATCTTGTTTTCTTTCTCTTTTGTTTTCCAGTGAGCTTGTTCCATGTGAACAAACTCACTGTTTATGAGTTTGCAGCATGAGAAAACCCCCAGCATTCCAGTGCTTTAGCTCTGCACGCTGCTATGGCTCATCAGATGTTCCCAGCACTGCAGGTGCTCTGTGGCCTCCTATCCCCACTAAAGGGACAGTCACTTTCACTGTGGCTGGCCATAGGCTGTACAGCCTGTTTGCTCAACATTCACTGGAGGCAATGTAATTCATCTGTCCAATACCTGGCATCAGTTTCAATGACAACTTTTCACCTGAGACATGTCTATCAAATGTTTTTAAACAGAGAAAAACATCTTAATGGGAAAAAAAAGTAGTTCTCAGAAAGATGTTACAAAAACACACATGTAAGGACTGTAGACAACTTGTACAAGATCTTTCATTTCACTTATCAAATGGTTTACCTGTGCTTGAGAATACCCAGAACACAGCTTAGTCTGGCAAATGCTAACTTTAGCTCTTCTTAAACAGAAGCATTTTGTCATACAGTTATTGTTTATAAATATTCTCTTCTTCTTTCCTTCAAACTCCTCATTTCCAATGAAAGTTTTTCTCAAACAAATGTAAGCCACATCTGAGAGGTTGTTTTGTTTTGCCATACATAAGACCTTGAGATTAATTGCTTAATGCTTCGTATGGGTAAAAGCAAACCACAGAAACCTGGCAACAATATTTGAGTCACTAATTCTCTTTTTCAAACTATGTATTAATGCCAAGTAGCCCCCAAATTAGCACAGATTAAAAAGAAATCATGAACCATACTAACATTTAGTGAAGCACACTGACATTTCACTTGCATAATGGAAAAAAAAAAGCCACAGCAGCTCCAGCTGAACTGTGCTGAAGCTGATTGTGAGTAAGCAATGTTCATCAATGGAAACATCCAAGGAACACAGACCACAGTGTTTCAAAGAGTTTGAGAGATTAAAGTTACTAGCAAGGTGGGGCTCTGATCCCATAAAACACACTAGCTACATCACACACATGGAATTTTATGGTGAGCTGGAAGGGAAAG
Source organism: Setophaga petechia (assembly GCA_024362935.1). Lineage (NCBI taxonomy): Eukaryota > Metazoa > Chordata > Aves > Passeriformes > Parulidae > Setophaga > Setophaga petechia. The sequence continues at coordinate 28,469,844 of JANCRA010000005.1, forward strand.
TGAGTAAAGAAAGTTTGCAGGGTTAAACTCCTATCGTGATGAAGAGAAAGGGTTGTAGCAGCTCTATAAAAGAAGCACCCAAGTGAAGGAGGGAAGAAATCTGTAGAATTTTTTCAAAATTTAATGTTTGTCTTGAGTATAACAGAAGTTTTACAGAGAATACAATAAGTTTTTCTCAGTTTTCCTAGGCCTTTCAGTGCAATCACTCAGCTACATTTGAAGCCAGTTCTAAGAGCATAAGCAAACCCTGTCCCCTAAATAAGATTGTCAGCTAAGCCCTGATTATTTCTGGTTTATTGAAAATTTAATGGGCATGGCCAGAATTCATACTTTGGATTTGATTATTTTTAGTCCTTGTGGCACCATTTCCCCCTCTCCTGTTACCCAGGAGACAGCTGTCCATTGTTTTCTTTTGAAGAAAACCCAAAGCTGTGCAAAGCTATACAAAGCTATGCCTCCTGGTGCTGCGTATTCCACACCTGATAACACCCATTTTTGGCTTATTCTTCAAACATTCTGTTCCTATACAAAATATGTTTACCTCCCTCCATAATCCAAAATATTTCCTGCCTTCTTTCCCCAGATTTTGAGGCTAGGAGCATATGTAATCCCAGACATCCACTGATATCCTACAGATCTCTCTTTGCCTTACAGGGGCTCAGTGAGCAGCAGCACCAACAGCAGACATTGCTCTGTTCTAGCAGCCTGTCCTGATTTCATGCACCTTCCTAATGGTGCTTTCCTTCTGCCATCCAGGAAATTCTCTTAGCTGAAAACCACTGCTGTATTTAATCTCATTTCTTTAAGGATTAAACAGGGTACAAAAATCCAACAGAAGATGCACTGAGCCTTCTTTGGTGACCATGCTGCCATTTCCTGATCTTCCAGACTCTTACCTGCTGTGACTGTGGCCAGTTGTGTAGCTGGATAATAATAACATCTTTATAGAAGTATCCAGATCATCTTCTAGAATAATTTAGTTTGGAAAAGATATTTAAGATTGAATTCAACCACAAACCTAATGCTGCCAAGTCCACCAGAAGTGATGGGATGAGCGAATATGCTTTTCCAGGTGCTCTCTAGAGTGCAGCTGGTGGTGATGATAGTGAAGATAAGGATTATAATATTATATATTTGCTGTGCTTCTCTTCTAGTAAAACAGACATTTCCTCATGGACCTCCCCAGACTCCCTGCTGTACTGTTCCCACCTGCTATGCCATTAGAACTGACTGGAGTGTGGTTGGACAGTAATTGGAAATGTTCAAACTGACTGTTAAGCTTCCTGTGTGATCTTCCGCCATCCCAGAAAGGGATCCCCTCCCCTGAAGGCCTTACAGACAAGGAGTGCAAAACACCCAACTCTCAGGTTTCCCACTGCTCTTCCTGCCTCAGAGTGTAGGCTGGTTCAGGCTGATGATTCATAGATCCATCTATTTTCAGCATGGCTTCTTGGCCTTTTAGGTCATGGCACTATTTTGCTTGCAGGAACCTTGCTTGTGTGAAGATACCTGCCTGATGTCTGCTCCCAGCAGCCTTTCAGCAGCTGCCTCATGTGCACTGCCTTGCTCCAGAGCAGGCTTATCTCTGCACTCAGCAACACACTGCACTTACCTGAGACAGACATTATCTTCTCATTTGAGTGCAGCCCATTCACATTACAGAATGCCTGCTCTCCACAGCACATATCCTGGTGGGAGGTCTCCTATCGGCTCTCTGAGCTTGTTTGCTCATTTTGATGAGCTGCTAATTCTGTTTGATCTGGGGAACAGGCACAGCAAGATACACACAGTGCCCCCAGCACCAAGTCAAGACACAGGACACCCAACAGAAGCTTTGGAAGGAAGTGAAAGATTTTGGCTGACTTCACTGCCCAGTCCCATGACAAGAACTGCTCCACACAGTGATCTGACTTCAGGCACACAGAGCCTTTTACAGAGGCTTTGTTCAAGTGTAAAATCCTCAGAACATCTTGGTAGAGATCGGTTGATTGTGATCTTAGTTATGATTGCCTCCAAATCAGTTCTCTGAACACCACTGAGTCTTAAAGGCAAATAGTACAGAAAATCAGCTGAGAAGAGGCTATTTAGAGAGGTCTATGTGTTTCTCAACACTAGGACCACCACAGCTGTCAGGCAAAAATGATGTGAGTAAAAACCCAGTAATCCTGAAATAAGCAGTGTCTAGACAGACAGTAGACAGCTGGATGAGTACAAAATACTCCTGAGCCACACCTGCCCTGGGAACTGACCAGCAGATTTGCCTGGTTAATGAACACCTATAAAAAGCAACTTATAGAAAGACCTATACAAAACCCTTATACACAACCTGCTGGGCTCTGTCTATAATCCATATTTTGAAGATGTTGGTTGTATAAAGTTATGGTATTATTCAATCACACTATGAGCAATGCTATCAGCATCACATAAACTACTTCATATATTGCAAGTTGATAATTAAAAACTATTAACTTTTTTTGATGCTCAGTCCTACAAGAGAAATCTGACCTTGATCTTCTGTTTACAGAACAAACCCATTACATTAAATTTGCAAAAAAAGAACAGTACAGATCCCATTGAAGTCATTGGCCTGAACTAGCCAAGCATGAAGTCTTCTAGTGGAATCCTGAAAGAAGGATTATGGTACAAGCACACACCTATTAGAAGGATAATTATGCTGAAGAAATTAAACAACCTACACATGATGCCTCAAGCTGTTGTAGAGTTTTCTTGCAGTGTGCTTTAGAAGGCCATTGGCTGCATCCCCTTTTTTTCCAGAGGCAGGGAAATACCTTCTTTGAGACTGTGCCAATCTAAACTACAGAGGTAATCATAGACCATAATGGCTTAAAATTTAGACCAAATTCAAGATGAGAGCACCGAGCTCATGTTCAGGCTGGAACTGTGACCCTGGTTGTTCCAAGTCCAAGGACAGCCTACAACCAGACTCTGTTCTTATATAACATTGTAAAACATTTCTAGGAGTCTCCCTCTTAATCTTTTAGCAAGAAATTCTTCTTATCCCAGACTTAATGGGGTATGACTGGGCAGCACAGGAGAGCTGTGCCAACTGACAGTGCTTAACAAGGGCAGAGCTCTAGCTTTCCATCAAGAAAAAGCTTTTAAATAACAAGTCTCCTTCTACTGCAGCTTGCAAGCTGAGCCTGAAACGTACCTCCTCAGCTCTCCTTCTGCAGCACTCTACATGTAACATTACAGAGAAAATAAAAATTAGAGCAACTTCAAAGGGGTTTGTTTTTTTTTTTTTGTTTTGTTTTTAAAATTAAGACACCAACTGTAGCTGTTTTAATCATAAGGAACCGATACCAACAAAGGCTTTAGTCTTGCTGGAGATATGCAATAAGGCAACATAGCACTAAGATTTTCAAGGTGTCCCTTTTCCTATAAAGATTAGATTAAAAATGTCAGTTTAAACCAAACAAACCCCCCCCTTCCTCCCTCCCAGCCTCCACACCACAAAACCCAAACCTTCTGAGACAGAAACAAAAGCCAGAAGTCCCTGGAGCCTGTCTGTTGTTTCTGGAGGTGGGTCAGCTGGACACTGCCTTAGTTCTGTTTCCAGTTAACTGATATTTTTAGGCTATTCCCACTTTGTGCGTACTATTTGCTGAAAAGAGCACAAAGCTGCAGAAATATTATCTAAATGTCCTAAGGCCCCTCAAACCCTGATAGAAAACATGAATAGATTGAGTTCTGTTCTATATTGTAATATTGACAAACTAACATTTATGGTTTATACATAATAACATTATTAATGCATGGCAAAAATAATGTAATTCTTTACATGTTCTCCTTGTATCTAATAGTTTTGCACTTGACTCAAGGACCAGTCCTCGAGTAACACCTGCTTGCTCGTAGGAATACGGCTACAAAACGCAGGGAGAGCAAGGGCCCAAACCCATCATTACAGCCAAGTGCAGTTTGTAATACTGTGGGTAGTTCTATTACACCACTGGTGAGGTTTGGCACAACTGAACCTTCCAAGACAAAGGCAGACAATGAATCAAAGCAGATCCTCTGTAACAAGCTTAAAATTTTAACAGCAAAAAGCGAATCATTGGCCTTGAAGTGCAGCTCCTGCAGTCCCACAGCACACAGTCCATGCTCAGCCTCAGCACACTGCACCATTTTCCTCAGCTGTTGCTCAAGAAGCAGAGCAGTGCAAACACACTTACCTGGCTGTCCGTGGGCTACAGAGGTCCTGGCACGGGCTGGATCCCCTTTATACTGCAGGCCTTCCACTGCTCCCTCTTCCCAATGTTCAAGTAAAGGAGAACTGTTTATGCTACTGCACTGATAAAAATCACCTCAGAGGGGCCCAGAGCTGCCCTCATGGCTCATAAATTATATAGTTTTACTCTGCTTGGCACAGGCTTGAACCCTGTTATAATTTAGGTTAAAAGACAACACAAAGTTTCTGCCTTTTCAGAGCCCTTCGGCAGTTTTGCTGCAAACCACAGGGTCTGGTCAGGCCTCTACAGGTGTTCTTAATTAGGAGAGAATCCATGTAAGGTACAAGCCTTAAAGATATATGGCTCTTAAGCACAAGCCTTCAAAACTCAGCCATATCACACCATCATCTTCACTGAGTTATGCTTACAAAGAGCACAGATAAAATACTGTTTAATCAGAACTGCTGCTTCCCTTTGCAAGCAAAAGATAATGAAATAGCTATCCTGCAGTATGAAAGCATTGAGTTATCTCATCCTAATGTGACTGCATGGTTGAATCACCTTCCTGTCTTTGACTTGCTTTAACACTCGGATTTAAAAAGTACTTCAGTCCTTAGAGGTAAGAGTTTTGTATAAATAACAGCATGGAGACTTCTTGCAGATTGTGATTATTTTCGGGAGCAAATCACCTCGTCTCTTATTCACATTTTCAGGAGAAGACTGAATGGCTTTACAAAGCAAAGACTTCAGAGAGACAGCATGAAACCATACATGGAAATAAATACACAGCTGTGGTCTGGATGGTCATTAATGATGCACAGCCTGTGAGGATGTATGGGAGTAGCATTCTTCATTTTGAAAGAGTCAGAGGAAAAAAGCCACTAGCAATTATGCCACACAGTGCCATGAAATATATTAGACCCTTTCTTAATGCTGGATAAAATGAGACAGGCTTAGAAAAGCATTGTCACTGTCATAACCCAAAGGATTCTCCAAAACAAGGGCCCTGGCTTTCCAAGCACCAAATTTCCAGAGCAATCTGTCAAGGAATCTATAATATAAAGCAGCTAGAAGATCTGGGACCAAAGACATTTGTCTTTTCAAAGGTCATAAAGTATTGTCAGGGGAGCATTTTCCTGCTCCCTAAATTATGAACAGCAGACCTGTTCTGTGGCTGAGTTGGTTGGACCTTGATTTCTGTTTGTTGAGGGAGTGAGGATCATTTATGGCCCGTGGAAATTCCCTACCAGGTTCTCTGCAGCGGGTCTGTGCCCCTGGGGTTCCTGCTGTAAACCACTCTGGAGATGTTGCAATGTTTCAGGACTCTTCAGATCACCAGCTCCAGAAGAATTTCAGGAAGATGTCAGGATTGAGGGTGCCAGGTTGGGATTTCACCTGTGCAAAAGCAACATAAGCCAGTTATAAAAGCTCTAGGCTTGTGCTACCATACTTTGAGTGCTGTTGTAGTACTTGGGACATCTCTGAAAGTTCAGGGATAACATAAGCCTCTGTCTTTCCTAAGTATTGGACTGTACCATCTAAATAAAATGTTGAGAGTCACGAAGGAAGAGGGAATGTTCATGCTGCTTTTGAACCTAATTTAGCTGTTATTCTGAGCCATGCCCTGTAACTGTCCCCATTCTCTGTTAATGTTTATAGAAACCCTAGGAACATTAGCTTTTGCCTTTGGGCTTCTCATCAAGTTGTCTAAAGCATGTAAATAACTTTATAGAGTCAACAACTCAGCTGTGAGGAAATTTGGACCACCTGATAAGGTCCCAAAATAAAGTTATGCAATTTCTGTAGTGGATTCAGCAGACCTAAACATGAAATACATTCATAGGCAAATCTTCCCAGAGAGAATCTCTAGGTTAGATTTTGATTGTATTTATCTCAGCTAATTTACAGATAACTTTAAGAAGGGTGGTTTTAATGTCTCTGTACTCCCACACGTCCATGGCTATTTTCAGAACTACCCAGGATGCATTTGCATTGATTACAGTGCCCAAACAAGAGCCTGCCTTGATCCTAATGCAGAGCAGCTGGGTTTCAGGACCTGGACTACACATTGCCACAGCAGCAGCCTGAACTGCAGCTGCCCTGCGGCAAAAGCAGGAAGGGATGTTTGGATTTCCTGATTCTGGCCAGTGGATGTTGTAAACCAGAATGAATGGGATGTACAGTGAGCAGCATGGCCCCCAAACTGTGCTGGAACAGGCAGGTTTCAGCAGCAGATACTCAGATTTGCCTACAGGATGCATTTGGCCATGATTGTACAGCCAGAACGTGGCTTCAGGGAAGGTGAGAAAGAATCAGTGCACATCCCTGTTGGTGTCCCATCATAGCAATACTGAAACATAATAATATTTTTATTCAGTAGCTGTTGTTTCTGAGGGCTTCTAAATGCTTGCTGAATCTTCTTCCTCATCTTTTATTCCAGAAACCCTCAGCATTCCCAGCCTCCAGTTTAACAGAACCTGACTATCTCCAAAGAATTCAGAAGTCCCCTGTATGGACTTGGTGGTCTAGTTTGGTCAGTGTCACCAGCTGAGTTAGGAACCTTCATTTGGTGGTGGAGCTGCTTACCAGTGCCTCTTCTGGAAGTGTATTTTAATTCTGGATGTCTAGAAAGTCCTCAGCATCACCTCAGAAATGTGCCAAATCAACATTAATTTTCAAAAAGTTCAAATATGAGAAGCAATTATGTCAAATAAGATTCTTGGCTGAGAGAAGCTGATGTTATCATTTAAAAAAAGATCTGGCAAAGCCACAGTGTTAATGATATGAAAAGTAAATAAGCACAGGAGATAATGCAAAGATGCTGAGTTGGGCAGGAAATTATTTCTAATATGAAGTAAGTCTCTCTTTTATAATACTCACTCCACCAAAATGGATGCATTTAAATGACTGTTATGTGCCCTTATTCATTGCTGTTTACAGAATATTTAAATGCAGAGTTCATTTAATTCTGGCTAGGTCAGTAATTGTTGTAGAGAACAAGGTCGACCATTTGCTTTAAGAGGAATAAATGCTCATTTACAAAATAAAATTACTTTCTTCTTGTGATTTCATACAGGCATAAAAAAATCATGACCCTGTGCAGACTCAAGGGAAAAGTTAGATTCCATGAAAGCTTAGTTTAAAGTCATGACAGTTCCTTGTGTACTACAAAATCTGTCACTGCTATGAAACAAGACTCTATTTAATACTCACACACGTCAATTCTCAGCAATAAAAGCTTCAGATGAAAAAACTAATTATTATTTGATTAACTGGTAAAATGTGGAGGTATAAATAATACCAGATAATCTGATAATTTCCTTTTCCCACTGATGAATTCTTGATAAAATTACTTGAGTACCAATGGTCCACAAATAGTTTTGATTAGGGCGTCCATATTTTCAGCCAGTGGTTCCACTCTGAATCGCTGTACAATGAATAAATATGATTTAAAGCTTGTAGTGAGAATGTCACATATACAAACAATTGTTTAATTCACAAAATAGATGATGAAGCTGGCTAGGTGTGGCATAGTTCAGCTTTTTAAAGTGGTTAACTTGCTTGTCTTGCCTTTACAAACAGAGAAATGGCTGCTTGATTTATTTTTTAATAAGTATCTTCAGCATGTTTTGTAATATAACCCAAAGTTAAGGAATTCTTCTTTAAATCTGCTAGTTTATAATATCATGCAATCCAATTACATCTATTCTCAAAGGGTTCAATTCAAAGCTTTAAAACTAATACCAATCAGTTTCTTCATTATTTCTTAATAAATCACAGCGTGGTCAGTGGGTTCTGTGAGACACTTCTGTGTCTTCTGCATCCTCTGTAGAGACTGCACTGATGCCAGGTCCATGTCTAACTTGGGGCACGGCATGACAAGTTAATGCAGACAAGAAAACCACAGAAATGAAACTCAACTGGTGTACGAAAAAGGTGGGAGTGGATTTAGGGTGCAGTTTTGTAACAGAACTCCCATTTTGGGGCAGTGGTGCCAGTGTGCTCACTAACTTGAACCCTGGCAGGGAATCTGACAGCTCTGCCTGGCTGTGGGGAATGAGAGAAAGGCCTCCCCAAACTGTTCTTCAGATCTCTCACTGAAGAAGTGGGATGCTTATTTCTGCAGGAGTATGCTATATTTAAAATCTGTAAAGTAATAATTTAAAAGTAATAAGGTTCTTTCAGTTTTGTAAAAGAGAAGAAAAACATTCAAATTAGGGCTTTGTCCAGTAAGGCAGGAGATCTCTTCTCTGGTTTTAGCAGAGACACATAGTTTAAAGGTGCACAAGTAAGCCAGCAAATTATTTATTGCCTGTGCCAATTTCTCAGCTGTAAAATAAGTTTAGTAGTGCAGGCAGAGCAGCAAAATGCCACATGATAGGTATCTATTTCATGGTGATGGTGAAAAGAAACAGGAAACAAAAAGAACTGTGATATGCAAGTAAAGACTGAAAGAATGTCACTGAGGATACTACAATGGAAAAGGACAAGCAATTGGAGAAAAGAATATGAAGGAAGAGAATTATGAACAAGAAGCAGGTGGGAAACAGCCTGGTACTGTGATACAGATACTCATTTACAGTAAAGGTAAGTATGAAGTCTTATTATATACACAGCTATAATGCAAAAGAATACTCTTACAAAACTTGTTTTGTCCAGAGTCCTGTGCTCCCGAGTCCCCTAAAATGTACTTAAGGTATAGCTCCATTTAAAGGCCAGAAGGGCTCTCCTAGTCTGACTTCTCTTCCACATACAGTGAGCATCACATCCAGCATTCACTGTGTGGAGCACAGTAACTGTGCAGAAGGAAATACCTGGCATTTTTTAAGAATCTACATTTCTCCCATATTCTCTGCACCTTCTTGGAATATCCAAAGCTTCAATTTATTGAATGCACTAAGTATAGTTTCTTCTTTCATGTGGGCAGAGATCACTTCAATGCGTCCTTAGAAGAGTTGCCAAGAACTAAACTGACTTTGCTATAGTTTTCAGTTTAGGCTCAAAACCTTTGTAGCTGTTATTTTCTTCATTTAACACAGGCTTTCAGTGATAACCTGTGAATCCAATTACAACGTCTTACTCAGAGGTTTTTGGTTTTCTTAATTTCTTTATAAACAACAAAAATGTTCCCTTAAAAATGTAAAATACCTTTTAATTTATGAATTCATTTGAAGAGATGCCATCATTCCACTTACTCCCCTTGTGTTAAATTAGTACTTTTCAATTCACAGACATCACCAATGAGCCTCAAGGACTTTGTTCCTTCCCTGCACATAATAGGACTTCCTACCTTCCTTTCTATCCTAAATAGAAAAGCGAAATCATTGCCAGTGTTTAGGCTCTAGGCAGTTTTTGGCCTCCAGTTTTATTCTCACAGTTTGTTCTCCCCCAGTGCAGAGGCAGTGGTTATGCCTGTGGTGATGTGACGTGCTGGTGCCTGTGTGTGCAGGAACCTCTCCCTGCCAGGGATGCTCTGCCTGGGCACCGAGCACAGGAGGGTTGATCTCACTGTGAGCTGAGGCTGAGCCCAGCACCACAGGGCAGTGCTCCTCCTCCTGCACAACACCTGGAACACAGGCATTCCCACCATCCATGGGTTTTTGTCATCCTTTAACCCCAGGCTTCCTGAAGTTGGAAGAAGGGAATTCATGAGCGGGTGACAGTGTTGTGTCCTCAGTTTGATTCTGGGCATAGAACCAAGTGCTGAGGTTTGAAAATGAGCCTTCTTCCCTCAAGTTTGCTTCCTGTTGATCTTACTCCTTTTGCTACTTCAGCTGCTGAAGCCAGCGTAGTTTTCTTCCTAGAGTCTTCTTGGAATTATGATATTGCCCCCAAAAACAATTTATATTGGTTAAAATTATAGAAGCCAATGGATTGCTCATCCATTTGACACGTTTGCGTTTACAAATAAATTTACATATACACCAGTCTCTGATATCCTGACTTACAATGTTATAGTTAATTTGGAGTTAAGAGTAGTTTACTTATTGAATCTAATTTGGTGGATCATAATAAAGGGAAAAGTACTCATCTGCATTTAGAAATACAAGTATATAAGCTCTTCTACTTATGTTCCAGTGAGGATGGTGAAGAACACTCAGGACTGAAAGGATCAAAAGAAGGCCACAATCCCAAGAACTTACTAGATTGTTATTTATAAAATCTTACAAGCTAAGAGGGGATCTAAATGCTCCGCTGACTTCCAGGGGCATGCATTAAGTGTTTAGCAGATATTCTATTCAGAGAGCACTTTCTTGTGTAAAAGGGATTCTTTTGTTTGTGAGATTTTTCAGCTATTAGGTGAACTTTATTATATGCCCTTTTCTATGCCTGAAACTGTTGTTGGAACTTGCATTCATTCTCATATTCAAAATGATGTAATGAGAAAACAGCTAATGTGCTTAGTTTTTTTAAGGAACTAACATGGGAAGTCTTGGAACACAAATTTTGGTAATTAACATGTTTGCTGACAGAAGCTATTTGTGTGTTGATGGCAAGCTGCTTCTGTACTGTATTTTATGTGCAGATGAAACTGCATGTAGGTACCTTCAGAGCTGGAACATGCCTGATATGGAGCACCTTTCCTATCTCTTGGTAAAGTGCCTGAGGGCAGGATTGAAGAGAAATTGCTTGGGTATGGATACCAACCTTGAAGGGTAAATCTCAGCTCCAAGGATAATTTATACCCTCTTTTAGGAGACTGTGTTGTGAGTCGTTTCTATTGCAGGGTAATGTGATGGAGCACAGTGCTGCTGCTGAAGCTGAGATATCCCTGAGGTGTCTATTGAATCCATTAGGCTCTGAAAATTGCACCTCACTGATTATTGACCTACTCTGCAACAGTTTAGTGTGTGTGTGAAGCTTTCACTATCAAAAAGCTTTGGTAATTCCACATTAGAAAGTAATTTTCCATATGGCTTACTGGGAATTTAGGCACATAAACAGATACTCAGCAGCGATAATTAATGTAGTTTATTGAACAGCTTTCAGATTTGGGACATAATTTTCAGAGCTTTGTCAGCTTCTGTCTGAGCATAGTTTTTATGTGCCTGGGAATTTGACTTTTCCTCTTGTATTTTATTTTCCTTTGTTCTCCATTTGGATGATAAAAGGTAAATGCAAAGGTAGGATTGTGCTGATGCAGTGGAAACATACTTCATTGCAGTTTATAGACAGAATCTCTGCAAGAAATTATGTTTATGTGATCATCTCATCTTGCCACAGATGTTTTAGATTAAGCTGCTTCCTACACAGTCTGCACAAAGTACATGAGCAGATACTGTAATATGTTGCCTAGAAAATTGGTACGGAGTAGGAGCTGATGTGAAATTACAACGAGCAGTTTAAGTGCAGACGTGGCCATATCCAGTTGTTTGCACTTAAATGTTTATGAGCAGAGGAGGAGCTGGAAACAACGAGGACCTGCTCCATAACCAGGTCTGCTGCGTGTCCTAAGTGGATATAAATATAAATAGCAACATATGGGGTAGGGATTCATTTGTACTCTAAACAGTTCTGCAACACCTTTCTTTTGATAGAAGGAAAACAACCAAGCACAATAAGCTTATGACACCGTGCAAATCTGTCACAGGCAAGGAAAACACAGCCCCAGCCTCATGTTCTGAGCCGAAGGGAGAGGGGGAGGGTGTGCTTGGGAATTGCAGCCGTGCACATCCTGTCCAGCATCCTCAGGGAAGCACAGGCAGCTCTGGGTCCGTGCCCTGGAACAGCCACCCCTGTCAGGACAGAGTGCCCCGTGCACGGAGTGCCCCTGAGCTGGCACCAGCTGAGCAGCAGCAGCCCTGCCGCTGTCCCTGACCTGACCTCTGGGAGCAGCCTGTCACCTCACATCTGGGAGTTCTGTCCTGAATTTGGCTTTCAATAATTGCTTGGGTTTGGAAAGTGGTGTTTTCTCCACTATAAATTTCCTCTCTCCTTTCCTCCCCTGCATTTTTTTAGTTTTGGTGTTTGTTTTCTTTTGATTTTCATGGTTTTAGGTAAAATTCAGCACTTCATCTTTTTTAGTAACTGGGGATGTTTCTCTGGTTAATGAAGGTCATGGATCAGGTTCCAGGATTAGGTATTGTTTAAAGCTGCCAAGTTCCTCATAAATAATTCCCAGCAGAATTCTCTACTAGTCTGTGTCATGCTAACATAATTTCAATTCAGAATTAAAGACGAATGCTATTAGGACTCAATGAAGCAAACGCAGGAAAGGATCATTTAACATAACACTGATAAAACTGGCAGTGGATTAGAGGAAATTTCTTGTCTATGCAAGTGTTGTAAGTTTCTGCATTTATGGCATTTTCTTTTAAATCTGAAGGTTTGATGCATTCATTTTATGGGTAAACAGATTTTTTTTTTTAACGTAATGTAAGGTTCCTCAAAAAATAAATGCTCTTTTATGTATAAATTTTGCAGCCTGATTATGAACTAACAATATTTTTATATAGAATTCATTATAACAGTAAGAATTTTGAAGAGATTTGAATACTTAAGAGATAATATACCACTATAACTTCATAATACTTTGGTAATTTGTAAAACTTGTTGTGGCTCAAGCTAATAATGGTGACTTCACCTAAGATTCATAATATAGGCAGAGAGTCTGGTAACACAGAATCTGCATTTCAGTGACTAATATAATCCAAACTCTTCAATGACTAGTCACATCCAAAAAAGGTCTGTTCTTTGAAGTCAGCAGATACTGGGTCAGACTTTAAAGGGAATTCATGCATAATTATATTATAAAAAGGTGAAGTTCCTTTTAATTTTTATATGAATACCTCAGTGACCAACATCATGGATTCCTTTTATATTTTTTGGTGTTTTTTGGAGTAGGGTGGGGCAGGGGGAGGAATAAAAGATAAAAGTATACCTAGTGGGGGAAAAGGATTTCCATTATATGAAACATTTCAAGGTTTCTATCTCCCTTTTAAATATGAACCAGTGTGAAAAAAAATTTAGATTTTCAGTATCTGAAATGCAATTTGGAAAATGCTCTCAAGCTTGAAATAGCTCATTTAAGAAACTTTAATGCCTTTTTTTATTTTGACTCTGCTTTAATATGAAGTATATTTCAACTTTTTATTTTACTCTGGTAAATCCTAGGAATTGGTCTGTATCAACAGAGATATAAGCATGCTTTTGAAGAAGTGCTTAATCAGTTTTCACATGACAGATCTGGCTTTCTCAGTCACAGCTTGTGCTATCACATTCTGGTTAAGCTGACACAGAGAAACATAAAGACACCTCTCATAAGAGCAAGAAGTTCTCCTGGTGCTCCTGAAATATCTCATCCTGGCTACAGTTTTAGAGGAGCCCTACAACACCTGACACTGCTTCTTCACCTCACCAAACAGGACTCCCCATCTCCCATGAAGCAGTCTGCAAAAGCCTGTGAGTATTATGGGCCAGGATGTAGATGCTGCTCTTTCATGGAAAGATTTATGCTGGCACAACTCGCTTGGATACCTTTGAAGAAAAGCAGCTGGAAAAACAAGGCGTCTAGGTGAATTCTTGAATTTCTTCCAGAGACAAAGTGACCCAGACTGATAATCCATGCATTCCTACAGTGGCAGGAAAATGCATAGCTATGTTCCTGCAATAATTCCCTCTCCCAGCTTTACATATTTTTTCCTTCTATTCAGACTCACAGGTGATACTGTTAAACAGGCACAAGACTTTGATTTTTCCCAGAGTCTAAAGGTTTCAAACTGTAAATCCTAAGAATGCTGCAAAAGTCATTAAATGCGATACTGAAGAGGTTCTTCAAATAAAAAGATTTTGAGGTTCTACTTTAATGAATTCTCCAGTTGTTATCACTTGCACATAATCCTTTTAAATTGTGCTTCCAATTGCTTGTGAAAATTCAAATTCAGAACAGGTACTTTTGGCCTCACCCACATTTAACTGTTCCCTTAGTAATATCTATGCAAAGTATTAATTACTAAATTGAATTTGCAAACATTTAAAAAATAGTTTCCTTCTCTCTTTGAAAGCATTTCATTCACAGCACAATTTCATTCATCAAAAGCACTGAAGCATCTCAGGATACCTGCATATTTATTTTTCCCTTGGCTCCCAGCTGAGACACTAAACCTTATGCTTTCTTTTCAGACTTTCTGCTGCTCCATGGAGCAGTCAGGCTGAGAATCCTCTGCAGTCCTCTGAGGTTAAGGAAGATGGTGTGAAAAAGAAGCCACAGAAGGAACACCTGTGCAACTAACAGGAGGAAATATTTTTTGGGAACAGAGGAATTAATTGCTGGATGTTGCGGCTGTGTGGAAAATTAGGTCACCCTAATTTTTCATACTATTTTAAGAGCAGGTAAGTAATCACAAAGCAGTAGTGTAATAAGGTCAGAGAGTTTTTATGGGGCTGTTAGACAAGTCGCAGACACAAGTGGGAGAGCTCCCAGGATGTGTGAGCTCTGCAAGGAGCAGCTCAGCAAGAGTTTTGCTCGATATCCTACCATATCAACACTTCATTTTGTGCATTTTCTTATTAATCATAAAATCTCATCCACCTGACTTCAAAAGCCAACTGGATCAGGTAGTTCTCTGTTCCTTAGTCACAGAGCCTCTGTCTGTCCCTCTCCAATGGAAATTCTCCAGGAAGTGTCTGATGTAAACCATGCCAAGGTGCCACCAGGCTGAATTTCTTGCTACAGTTTTAGTATTTCTCTGGATTTGACTTGTTCCTTATAATGACAATTATTTTGGTTATACAAAACATCTGCCCTACCTTTTCTCCTTGACATGTAGAAGTTTGAACACTACTGTATCTTACTGGATTTTTTTCTCCTTCTTTTTTTTTTTCCTTTCTCTTTTCTTTTTTAATGCTGTTTTGACAGCCAATCAATTTTTTACCTCCCTTTGAAGAAGCTACTCAAAAGAGCATGAGCACATGAGCTAACTTCAGGGATGGTAAAGGAGAGGTATTTTTAGAGTAAGGGGAACACAAAAAGAACTGGTTTATTTATTGTAAAAAGCTGTGGAGGTCCTTAGCTTTGAGGCAGGCTGATGGCATGTCTGCCACACTCATGACAGACACTTCAAAGTGAGAGACGTTCTACAGCACTTCAAGGAATTTCCCACTCTGCAAATAATGCTGCAGAAGAAACCCTCAAGTACAAGGCAGCACAGCATTGCAGAAAATCCAGATGGGATATTTAACAAACCTAGTTTTATGAAGTAGGGGAATTCCATTAGGAGTGTGGACTATTTGCTTTAACACAATCATTCATTGGGATAAGAGAAGTAGAACTTGCTCTGTAGGTTTGTAATTGCTGAAATTAAGTGTGGCTCATCACTCTCTGCAGTACTATACCAATTGACTGTGCTCTTTTATCTCAATTACTTTCTGTGTGTGTCTTATATTTCTCTATTAAACTTCAGTAATTGTAACACTGTGGTAATAACATTGACATACTCAGTATTATATGATGGGCTATTTTACATTACTCTGACTGCCTTATTTACATTATAATTATTAGTGTCTATATAAATGTGATTCATTGAACTAATAAAGTTTTCAGACAACTGCCATAGCTCATTGATTTTTTCTGTGCAGAAATGTACCTTGCATTCTTCGTTGGATTTCCCTTCTCTTTCAAGGCTGGCATTGGACAATAAAGACTTTCCACTTTAGCCCCACAGAAATTATATTTAATACCTCATTTTATCTTGATTTTATTAGACTGACAAAGCAAATGGGAAGTACCAAAGTCATATTTTCCCAACTGATCTGTTCTTTTGTTCAGAAGTACTGCCAAAAGCACCCTTCTCACTCATCCTGATCATCACCAAATGATGGTTTTTGAGACTAAGAAATTAGCACTCTGAAATCTTATTGTGGTTCATTAGCCATGCAATTCTCCCCCAGAGGAATTTGGGCAATGCCTTTTGAAATGGTGCAGTTGCTTCAGCCTTTCTCTATCTGCAGAGCTGAATGAGTTCATGCCTCATGTGCTGTGTACCCTGTGTGTCCTGCAGGGACCAAGTCTGCAGCCACTCCTACCACTGCTTAAAAGTCAGTTAAAATGTGGTAAATGAAGATAAAACATAATCCAGGTTATCACCTCATGCTTTTCAGGTCTTCTTCATTTAATGGAGTTTTAGCAAATCCTTCAAACTCCATCTAGCACACCATCAGCTTATAACTAAAAACTACACATAGCAGATTTTGTGATAATAAGAAGATTGAGATAAATAACAATAATCAAAGAGATAGGTAAATATGGACTGTAAAAAGTTAAATCTATTTATGGTTCTCCTCCTGTGCCCTGGTCTAAGGCAACTCAGTTGTCAGCCATTTCATAGGAGACTGAGATTTCTCCCTGGTGGAATGCAGTTGTTTCCAGTTGCTTTTCTTTCCAAACAACTGTGATAAGAGGGATTTCACTCCATCTCTCTTGCTTCTCTGAGCATTTGTTGACAGTAAGCTGTGTACAGCACTGTGGGTTGGGATGATAATAATATGTTATATTGTGTGTTGGCCTTTTGTCCTTGGCATACATTGATTTTTTTTCCCTGAGGTGACCTTCATATCCTGGCTGTGTTGAGCACAGAGGGTATTTATTTCAGACTCCTTCCCTGCAAGCTTAGCTAAATCCTGCTGATGCTACCAGAAATTACAAAACCACTGGGTCAGGAGATCCCAAATTGCCATGTCTGTGGGTCAGAGATCCCAGAGCTGCGATTCCAAGCGGTGTTAGAACCCACTTTTAAAGCTTTTACTTTTCCAGTGTCTGACTTACATTTCAGATATTTATTCCAGCTGCTGGAAATACTCATAGCCTGTGACACCACCTGCTGGGTAACACCTCTGTGAAATGTTTCTCTCTCTGTAATCACTAGTGCTTGTAAGGGATAAAGGACAATGTAATTTAAATGAGGAATAGAATTTAGAACCATCAAAGATCTGTGTTAAGTTTTTGCTCTTTTGGGAGTTTGATACTTTGTCATTAGTGGCACATATTGCCTGCTCTGGTTATTGGTGTAATACCCAAGCAATTACACTCCCTATAGCTTCTTCTAAATAACTGTGTGGGGAAAACCTGCAAAAAGGATCTTAACACAGACAGTACTGGTAAACTTTACTGTAGCAGAGATTATGCTCTGCTATAGTAATATCGAGATGCAAAGCCTTGTTTTATTAATGCAGACAGTTCTGAATGGAGGAGCAAACAGTAAGAAAAATGGCTTTCAAAGTAATTATTTTGCAGACCAGGGAATAACTGTGGTGTACAAAGCTGATTTATCTCTGTTTCTTTCCTGTCCACAGCACATTAATGCAGTACTTTTGGTATCTTCTCAGTGGAAAGAAAAATGGACAAAATAAGAAATTACTCAGCAGCCATAGGGAACTGGTGTCCAGGTCTGGAACTCTAATTATATTCTAGGCTTAAATGATTTGCATTTTTACTGCAAAGTACATTGTGGATAAAAGGTTAATGTCTAAATCCAAAGTAATACAGACCCTCTTTTTCAGGCTTTCATCCAAGAATCTGTGTTTGTGGCTGTGTAAGACTGCACAGTCATTCCCAGACTACATGTGGAAAGGAATGAGAAACAATATAGCTCCTGAAATGTTAGCTTCTAGATAGGAAAATGCTGCAGATCTTCAGTGAAATCAAAGAGGAAAAGCATGATTTGACCCTTTTTTGTAGTGCCCCAAAGGGATATGAGGCATAACTGTATTAATATTATGAACAGAAGACTCTCAAAAGTGATTAAAAGGCCAGTAACCAGGGAGCTGGTAAAATCCACCACAGGATATTAATCAGATTTCCAATACCCCTTGCTACCATCTGGCCAGAAAATAGGCAAGATTCTGATGGAAATGCTATCTATTCCTGGGTCTGCTGGTCCTTGAAGAAGAAGCTGTCAATTACTCAGTAATTCAACTCAAAGTTGCTTCTATTTCTCCCAGGTGATTCAAACATGGTGGAATAAATCTGCCCCTCCTGCAACCTAAGAGATTTGTTGTGCCCTATAAACTGTCATGAAGCTTTCCAGAAGAGAATGAATAAAGCAAATCTGTAGAAAAGCTAGTGCTCCCCAGGATTTATTCTCTCCACATTTAAATATCCTCTTTTCATAGTGCTACCTAGTGCAATATGCAGCCCACCCATGAGTAAATATCAGGCTGTTGCACTAAGACCTGTCAGTTCTGGGGTCCCAAAAGCTGCTGCTCTCAAGGCTTCTCCATTACTGTCCATCCTGAGCTATAAATCAAGAAAGGTGCACATCCCACTTCTTCACAAGCTCAGATAAGGAAATCAATTTCACTTCATGAAAGACAAACCTACTGGTCTGGAAGATTAATGAATAATTCCAATCACTTTATAGCAAAAGAGTCTCAGTGATTGATCCCAAACCAGACAAAAGCCTTGTCCTGCATCACAAAGCTGGGATTCTATACAAAGGGAAAGGGAGAGGGACACGTAATTTGTGGATGTCACTAAAGTGCTACACATCCAATATAAGCAGCAGTTTATGCAGGAAAGTCCCAGAAATAGAAACAACCAGTCTCTGGTGGCCTGGATGATAAAAGCTGGAATGCTTATCCAGTGCAAGGATCTTACCTGCTTCACTTCCTTAGTCTTTCACAAGCACTAAACCAAGCCCTAAACAAGCATTTA
This sequence comes from Setophaga petechia, assembly GCA_024362935.1. Classification (NCBI taxonomy): domain Eukaryota; kingdom Metazoa; phylum Chordata; class Aves; order Passeriformes; family Parulidae; genus Setophaga; species Setophaga petechia. The sequence goes on from JANCRA010000005.1 coordinate 28,488,684, forward strand.
CCACATTTGAGCAAGATACTTAAGTAGATTCTCTGATTATATCTGACAATTATTTTTATCTAGGCTTTTTTTCTGTGAAGATAAACTGCAATTACCTGCAAAATTTAAAGTACATTGATAATGTAATTATATTGCAGATATTTCTGCAGTGTTGATATTGTCCTTCTGAACAAAGTGATCTTTCAGGACTCTTCATTTGAATGTCTATTTTAAATAAAATAATTAAAGAAATGGATGCAAAACAATAATTTAAATAAAAAATTTACAGCAATGTCATTAGGTTGTCACCTTAATGCTTAAAAATATGCATTAAAGCCAAAACATCAGAGTAATGCAATTAAGAGATGGCTTGCAAATGGAGCATCTATAAGTCATATTTCAGGAAAAAAAAAACCTAAAAAAGAGCCTTTAATTTGCACTAGAAGCAAACCTTAGCTGTTGTTTGCCTGTGCTAATTTGGTTTGTTGATACTTACTTAAGTCTGAAGTGTTCAGATCCAAATCCTAACTTCCCCACAATTGAGAGTATTGCTTTGTTCTTGAGCTTTCCATGTATTTGCCACAACAGTCTGTTTTTCTTTGAAGTTTCCTCCTGCTAAACCCATCATGTGAAGACAGTTTTTCCCTCTATCACCCTGTGAATCTCACAGGCACAATTTTTGGCATCATCTTGAAATGCCAGCAAATATTTAAGGCATGGAAGAAAATGTTTGTATAAGAGAATGTGCTGGACAACTCCATTCTCATGTTAAAAAATGCTATGGTTTATTATAGATGTACCATACCTGCAAGTCATAACTGGCAACAAGCTTCTGGTTTTGTTCCTGTGAAAAAACCAGGTTGATTCTGTTAATTCTGTGTATGACTTTATCGTGTGTCTGTTGAATTGTAAATGCTGCAAAGGCTGTGTAGACTATTTCCTGGAACCACAGGGGTGCTATGATGTTTCCTCACTTTCCCTGGTTTTCTTTTCAGAGGGGCAGAGCATACTCTGAGTTATAAGACTGGTGCAAGAGAGCATGTGTCCAGAGGCTTTGGCTTAGAGCACAAGTGGCCACATGGATCTGATCAGATTTAGGTGGGTTAAAGACCATTCATCACTTAGAGCCTTGCTGTGATGCTGCTGCAGCTTGAATAAGTGGGAGGATGGCCAGGGAAGAGAGGAGAATAAAGGCACTGGGGCTGATGTGAGTCAAGTACACCTCAGGTTAAACAAAACTGGTGCCTGGGAGGACACCTTGGCCACGTTTTGCCTGGAGCATGCCAGGCAGCTGAGGGACCAGATAGAATCTACAAAGCCACACCAGGCTTCCCAGAGGTGTCCAGTGTGCTTGGGGCTCCATTTACCACACACTCTATTTAGCTTTGATGGCTTTAAATAACAACCTGTTTGAAATCTCAGTGGGCTGTAGGGTTTCAAAACCAAAATGCCAGAGGAAAGGGAGAAACTGGGAAGGTTTCCCTTCTACTCCTGTGCTTGTTGCTGTGTCTGAGCAATTTTAGGTCTCAGCTCTAAAACCTCACTGATGCTTAGTTGTTGAAGGATTGCTTGGTAGATATAATCACTGATGCATATCAAGAAACATTTTCATTAATTGAATGAGAAAACACCATCACACATTTCAATATTTTAGAAACTGGGCTTTCCACGTGGAATGCCTAGCTATGTTTGAAGTGTTACAAGGATAAGGATTGACTTGGGAGCTGAACCAGTATGTGTGAAAAGTGAATTGATGATGGGCTTCTAGTGGGTTGCCTCACATGAAACATCTGGGGTTTGCAATCCTCCTGTTGACACAGTTATTATCCCTAACAGCTCTTTGTCAGGATATTTTATGGTAATGCATGCCAAGAAAGCTGACTTAGCAGCTATATTATGTATACTGTGTATAGCTGTGGTATATAATAGTGACAGAGACTCTAGACTGAAGAAGTTAAAAACAACAGAAAACAAAAAATATTATTTTTAAATGGCTTACAAATATCAATTACATACACATTCTGATAACTTTGCCTTTGCTCAGGAACTTGGATTTTACAGGTAGGAAGATCTGACCTCATTTTAGAACAAAGAGAACATATTTTAGCAGATGTTAAGTTAACTTGATTGTCAGCTAATAACATGGAAGTTGTTGTAAACCTAGTTATATACAGCACATGATGTTGAATATAAAGTACCTAAGCATATTTCAGTATTGATTTCAATACCATGGTAATTAAGAACAGGTGCATATAAATTAGATGTGAGGCACTCTAATTGTTACTAATGAAATCCTTTACAATAACTTTACATAATGAAATGCATAATTAAATATTAATGGCCAAGATCATTAGTGGCAATTTTATTCCACTTACACATGATTTTGGCCTTAGGTGAAGCCTAATGTTTTAGTAAAGCTGTCATTCATGCTGCTGCTCCACTGTTTGCTTTACAACTACATCATATTCTAGCCTTGAAAACCTTCTGGATATTGACTTCTTTTTGGATTTAAAGGAACCCTACTTCAGATTGACATCATAGGAGGCAAACCTAACAAATTACTCCAGGTACTATGATGAACCAGGAAATGTTGTGGCCAAGTATCTCTAGAGAGCATTCAGCAGGAAATCCAGCCAACCAGGTAAGTCTGCATGTTTTAAAAATACACTGATTTTCTCTAGTGGCTTGAGGTAACACCTGATACTTCTCAGCTTTCTTTACAAGTGACTGTTGTCACTGCATTCAGCACTGCACACCTTCAGTTTTCCCTTCAGTGCCAGCCACTGAGGAGGACATTGATGAAACAGCTGTTTTTCCACAGCTGCAGTCTTATCCTTCAAGCTGAAGCCTAGCCCAAACTTGGGTTTTTATTGCTTCAATACAGGATGGTTTGGGAATAAACTGCACAAGACTTTGCCAGGATGCTGCACTAGATCTGGCACAGAAATTCCTAGAATTTGGCCAAAGAGCAAAGAGACTCTCAACCTACTTGTGAGTGATAATTCCTGCCCAGATGAACAAGAGAGATAGCTCATGTTTCACTTGAGCATCTGCACTTACATTTAAGTAGTTGAGGAGGTTGGGGTCACAGTAGCATTTCTACTTGATTACTGATTCAAAACCTTTGCTCCAAGAAATGCCAATTGCACAGTGAAAAGCAGGAAATATTCCTAGAACTGTGTTTGTCCAAGCTTTGTAATAGGGAGTTGCCCTTAATGGCTGCAATTTCAAGGAGTTATTTACATTGTGCTTATTACTTGTAAAAATTCAGTAATATCTTTTAAAAAGGTCCCATTTTATACCCTTTGCTTGTTCTACAATTGTTTACAATATTAAAAGGTTGAGTTTAAAATATTAAAGCTTATTTCTTCTACAATCAGTATAACAATTAGAAATAGAAGAATTTCCAAAGGCTTGAGTATAATCAGTCTAAAGCTCAGTGGCTGTGGAATGGGTAAAATTGGGACAGGGCATTCACCAAATTTCCTGTGTTTCCTCCTAAAATGTGATCAGAATATGTTTGTTCTTACCAGATTCTTGCTTATTTGTGCTAATGCTTAAAAAAGAAGTTGAACTAAACAGGGTTTTTCACATACTCCTCTTGTAATGCTACATAAACTGTCTTCTCTGTTTATCAATAAATCAGTCAGAATATATTGTTTTTTTTCCCCTGGTGCTCTTGCATGATCTCCATTTATTTCATGAAATGAAATACACTTTGTTTTCATTGTACTGCATTTCTAATATGGCCTTCCCCCCCTATTTTCTCTTTCCATACAATGCTTCCTATCTGCCCTGAGATGCATAGTTTACAAAACCACAGCCAGAAATGCAAAAACTTATAAAACAGAGAAACTGGGAAAATAAAATGGCAGGTGAAATGGAATAGAAATTAATTAAATAAATGATGCACAGCAATCATGCATGGAATGATGAGTTCCAAGCTGAACATTATGACTCAGAAATCTTGGTGTTGTGACAGTTGTGTGAAAAAGACAACTTTGTGCTCAGTGACAGTCAGAAAGGCAAATGGAATGAAGCACCCTTCTAGTGCCTGCATTTCAAATAGAGAACTCTGAAAGTGGGAAGCAGTTGTATAAATACATAAACTCTGCCTGTTCCTACATTCTTCCCTTGGCATCACGGATGGAAGAGAAATCACCTTTGGGGTGATCCAGTCCAGGTGTGCTGCATTCCTGCTTTTAGCAGGACACTGAGAGATGGTATTTGTGTGTGGGTAATATAGAGACCAGTAATAGAACTGTGATGGAAATTCGTGCTTAGTTACCAATAAATTGGGGTTTGGAATGTCTGTACCCAATGCTTACCTGACTCTTGCTCTGGTTTCAGCCTGGCTGAGCTGTGTGTGTCAATATATTCACTGCTGTCCTTTCCTAGGAAAGAATTTGAGAATTGTCAGAGAGCTTCCACTCCTTAAAAAAGCTAACCTGTATGAGACTACAGCACGAAGAACACAAATTGCAGTTTTGATCTCAGTTTGGTTTGCTGCAGACCAGGCAACCCTTCAGTGTTATTTTTATAATACTAATGTAGTTCCATGCAGTCCCATGTACTTCTATTCTCCTCCTGTGTTTGTTTGGCAAAGAGAATGGCTACTTGTTCATAGCTAAAAAAATTATATGTAAGAAAAGCCTACTAAGTGCAAAAGTAGGGGCAATCCCTTCAGGGAGTTCCTAAGGAAAAGATTGTGGCAAACTGGGAAAGGATATCACAGCAATTGGTGCTGTATTCCTACTTGGTTTCAATGTTCTTGCTGGACATCTGCCTTTAGCTATTATCAGAGACTTCTGGTCCATTGTCAGCGTGTTCAATCTCATGAGTCTGATCACAGCATCTGTGTTTGTATAGTAACAGTGGCAAGCTACACTTTCACAGTCTTTCAAGAACCCAAATATCATAAGACATTATTTTCAGATAAAAGTATTGACATATAATAATAATTTAGATAATAACTATAAAGGCCTCAATTCTATTTCAGCAGTTTAATTAACTCAACATTATTCTCCAGAAGAAAGAGATCGGGAATCTGATCACCCTTGGTGCATGCAAATCACCCTCATTTCAGTGGGCGGTTTGAGCAGACAAAGAACCCAGGAGCTGCCTTGGAAAGCTGCTGGGGAGAGCCCATGTGGGAGGCAGTGGCAGCTCCTCCTGCAGGACATGATCCTCACCCGTGCCCCGCGGCTGGGCCAGCACAGGCTGCGGTCAGTGCCAGCCTCAGGGATGGCTCTGCCTGGGCAGCCCCCCCTCGCTGGGGGGATGAGAGCCTGGAACTGGATTGTGGATTCTGCAGGGATCTGGGGCAGGGAATAGGGGCAGAGCTGATGGCAGGGAACCAGCAGCTGTGTCTGCTGAGCCGGTGGCTGGGTACAGCTGGAGCTGTCTCAAGGCAAATGGCTTCATTCCTGCTCTAATGGACTGCAATAATCAAGCCTAGAAGCCGTGTGCGTGCATTGCTGTTGCTAAACCAGAGTTTGATAAGAAAGGACAGCTTTCTGGTGCTGCAGGGAGAAGGTGACATTTTAGCAGCCACCACGAAGGATATTAAGATGTAGCAAAAACCTCCAGGGAGGTTCACATATTTCTTATGTGAACAGAGGCCACTGCCTCTGGTATAGTCACTTAACTGTATTTATGTTAATTTTCTACCACCAGCTGTCTTTTTCTTTTCGCATTCAGTCATAGTTTTCAATGGGGTTCTAATAAATTTCAATTTGTGAGTAAATTTTACAATGATACTCTTCCCTTGAGCTTTGCTGCCCCTGCACTGCTGCCATTTACAGAGCATCATTTCCAACAGTAGCTTTGTGCAAGTGAATTAGAGAGAGGAAAAGAACTGAACCTCTCTGAACCTCCTGTGTGAAGGGCTGGGGGCAACAGCTGGATTTCCCAGTGATTTCTGCTCAAAGATGAAAGATTTGAGCTATTTGTTTTTTCCTCTGGCTTACAAAAGGCTGTGGTTCATCTGCTGGTGGATACAAGAGACATCAAAATAAAAATGATGCAGTACTTTGTTCTCACTGAAAAACTGAGTTTAAAATGATGTTGACTTTTTATGTGTCTTGAAAGTCTATATACATAGAAAACAAATTTAAAGGAATATTACTTCAATATGCTTGTGTAATGCAGCAAGAGGAAGATATCCTGCAGCAGGGTGCCTTCTCTCATATAAAATCCTCAAACTTTAATTTTATTCTGGAAAGAAGGTCATTCCAGAAGAATTTTCATCAGTAATCCCACTTCAGACCTTCTAGTGCCTTTAGGAGATATAGATTAAAGTTTTAGCCAAAAGGAAATTAAAATAAAAAGCCCAGCAATTTTGCCTCTGAGAAGAAAAGCAGGGACATGCTTTAAACAAAAATTTATATACCACAGGCAATTTACTGGGGAAAAGCACATTTTAAACTTGAGGAGGAAAAAGCACCTTCAACAATGTCATGTGTATCAGAGTGCGTGTGTATCTTCAAAGTCAAATCTGCCTAATCTCATAATAAAAGAAGGTTTTCGTCTTATCAGGAAATGGAAAGATGACATTAATACAGACAATAAAGACAGAATATTCTGATCATGCCTTAGCCACCACAAAGCTATTAGCTCTGATAATGGAATTTTTAATGTTGATCATTACATAATAAAAACATATCTAGATCTGCAGCTTGCTGGTGTTCTGTAACACAAAAAATATTGTACAAACTATTGGCTTATGCAAATTCTCTGTATCTTTGAAGGTCATATTTATCTCTGATTCTCCCAAGTTACTGATATTCAATACTCCTAAATGATCACACTGAAGTGGTCTCAGATGCATGCATAGTTCAGTGGCATGAAGTAAAAAGAAGGAATACCCTAGGTAAAAAACTTTTACATTTTTGTGCTTTTGTATGTGCCTGCATTCTGTTTTTAGCCATATGAAGGCAATCCCCTTTAGCTGTCTAAACCAAATTGATGCTAATTATGAGCTGAGGCATTGCTGGAGAAAAATGAACCAAAATATTTTGCTACTCTCTGACTCATTAAAGCAGCACTTCATGTACTGATTCTGAAAAAATATTTCAGATACACTGACCTTTATCTAATAAATAATATACTTCAATGGCAAGAGCAGTATATCTATTACTATTATTATTATTTACTGTCATAAGAATAAGTAGATTTGGAAAAATCAGTGTCTGGAGCAATTATGCTTTGAAATTTCTGGGATCTTTGATTTGTAAGTTTTCCTTGCTTGGGAAAGCTGCTTGGAATTAAAAGGGAAAGCAGGTGACATTGTGATGAACATATTGCTGTGTTTAATTACCATTCATGGCCAGCCAGATAAACTGCCATTGGCACTCAGAAATACACACACATTGTATAAGAAAATACTAGTTATTTTTAATGTGTTGTTTCCAATAGTTTCTTAAGAAAATAAAATGTTTCTAAAACTCTTCAGAAACTGAGATTTCTCATTTCAGACTAGAAGTGTCCTGAAAAGCAGATTATTATTATTCTGGCAAGTGTTAAGATTCACACTTGCAAGAAATTTGCCATCGCATTGAAAAAAATCAGGAGATTGTATGAAGGTTTTGTGTTAGCTATACTGTATTTCTGGAAGTGCTTTTGAACTCAGTTATGAAACATTGTGAAACTAATTTTAGAGAAGAAAATGCACTGGTGAAAACACAATTATTCTATGGCATTATGGTGCTGTTCAGGCAAGTAAGTATCAGAATTAATATTGTCTTTGTATTTTTGAAAAACACACAAGTGAAAAAATGTAAACGTCTGCTGGTAGCTGATGCAGACTGAAGCATGATTTTTGCTGAGCAGAGCAGAGCCTGTGGGGCCATAAGTAAATTTTCACTGACAGGAAGTTTTTATCTTCCATAAGCACGAGGGTCAAGCTCTTATTTAGCCTGAGTGCATGGAGGGCTGAGTGCTGTACTGAAACCTTGGCTGCTGCCCTGCTCAGGCACCATCCCAGCACCAGTGACACACAGCCTTCTGCTTCTACAGCTCTCCTCATCCTCCCCCCAGCTTCACTGAAACATCAGGGAGCCACAAAGAGCCCTTCAGGATCTGAGAACATCAGAGACTGATTTCCTGACTATATGTCTTTTCCAGGAAATGTGGGCCTGCTCCTGCTTTCTTTGGGTTTTATTTGTAAACTTTCATCTGAGGCACACAGGTGATTCAAACTGGGCAGTACCAAGGTGAAATGATAATGCTGGAAAGTTAAAAGACTTTTTCACTCTGAAGAAGAGCAATGCCTTTCATAGTGACAAACACATCTGCAGGAGTGCAGCCTTGCTCAGAGAGATGGAAAAATGATCTCTACTTCCTCTCATTCTCTGTGCCACATCACACCTGGCTGTCACCTTCCAAATTGTTAAAGATTTTCTTCACTGTGGAATCATCCTTAGTTCTGGGCAGTGCCATTGATGATGCACTGGGTGAAGTGAAAGGTGATTTTATGCCATGTCTGATATTCATTAAAAAAAAATTAAATACCCCCCAGTTTCTTGTAATGGCCACTTTTTGAACATGTGCCCCTGTGCTGCAGCTCTCTGTCCATCCAGAGCAGACTAAACTCTGCTAGCCTGTGCTGGACTGTAGGTTGAGTTTGCCCAGTTCTCATATTTGCAGAACAACAAAAGTTCCCTCTTACTATATCTTTTGAAAGTTTATTGAGACCAGTAACTGCCTTTTAGCTCTGCATTACTTCAACCTGAGGCAGTGACAGGACCATATTTTCTATCTCCATTTTCAGGTTCAATATTGGCTTCAAAGGGAGGAGTATTTGTTTTCCTCTGATTGCCTTACACTACTTTTCTGGATGGAATTGAGACAGAACAGCAACTCTGTTAGACTCTGGATAAATTGCTTTAGGTAATAAATTTCCTTAAAAAAAAAAATTAGACTAATACTACAACCTGATCAGTTTGTGTGGTTGGACATTACATTGACAGCATTTTTACAGACTCTCCCAGCTTTCAGGAGGCCACAGGAACCTGTAAATTATTTTAGAGAGAGAAGGTATTTTAGACAAACAATGAAGATAAAATGTGGAGCTGACAGACAAATAGCAAGATCCTGCTAGATATTATGTCTGTTTGCATGGCTGGCTGTTTGAGAAGAAGAAAAATGAGGCTGTCAGTTTTGTTACTGACAACTGCATAATTCACCTCCTAAGTAAACTCAATTTAAGGCATAGCTATGAATGGGGAAAGGCCTAAAGCTAGATTATAGTCTATAAAAGGATTAGAGCCTGATAATTGTATAATGGAGAGTAAGCAGCTACTTCTGTTATCAGGAGTAGCAAGAGGTGCTTAGTAAAGCAGTTATTCAATGTTAATCATGGAGAACCTTTGTGACAGAGCATTGCTTTCCACGCTTTATCCAACCAGAGCACAAATGTTGTTAAATAATTTTAATGAGTTTAAGAAATATAGGCAGCTTGTCACTGTTTAATTTAAGTCCAAGCTCTGCTGCATAACTGGAATAATCTTCTCTACTTTTCATAGTCTGCTTTAAAAGAGAAACCTACTATTTCTTTTCATAGCTTTCTGGCAGAATTCCACAGTGCCTTACAACAACAGAATATCAAGGAGCTGCAACCAATCCTGAGCTGCATTTCCAGTCCTGAGCTGCATTTCCTACAAGGCCATGTGTTCTGTGTCATGCTGAAATTCAGGACTGAGCCAAGAACCTTTCCAGGATGGCTCCTTGTTTGACCTTCAGCAAAGGGTTGGGGCAGCCTGGCTCTGTTTTCTGTGAGTGTGTCTTGCCCTGGTGCTGATGGGCAGACACCTGCAGTGCCACATCCTCTCTAAACAGATGATGTGACCCTGCCTCACTGTGCCATGTCAGGGGTACAGCCAGCCAAGAGACACAGAGCACAGGAAATGTGGAAGGGAGCAGAAGTGCTCTGGTCTCAAGGTCTTGCAGGAGCCCAGCACTGGTGATGAACTTGGGTGAGATCTGAACAAGGACAGGGGCAGAGAAGCCAGGCTGGAAATGGGGATGGAGCAGAGGAGTTTGCAGCTGCTGTGACATTCCAGCTGCCTCAGGATGACCTGGTAACTTGCACTGAGCATTGCACCTCTTCCTGTCTGCACGGTCAGAGAGAGCTGGAAACAGAATTCCTTCTTACAGGACACAAAATCCAGGTTATTCTGGCCGACTAGAAAACACAGATATTTCTCATTTTAGCTGCAAAGAACTAAGGAGAGATATTTGAAAAGAAAATCTAACCAAATCCCAGCTGATTTGGATTTACTGCGCAAGGATTTACATAATTTTTGACGAAAAATTAAGTTTGAAATTCAGGATTTATAACTCCAAAAATGGAATACAGATTGATTATTTCAATACAATTGCTCAGAGAAGCAATTTGACCACAGGACAGAATTTCAAACTTAGACTTTTAAATTCAAATTTAAAGAAAGGCTCTCAAAATCAACAGCACTGGGTACTAGATGTGATTAATATTGACACAAACATATCATGCTTTTTTTTTGCAGATTTGAGATTGATCCACTAAGGATAGAATATACTGTAAATAGGAATGTGAAATTTAGATCTGGGTCTAAACTAAGATTAGATGTGTTTAGACCTGAGTTTTGATGTGCTCTTTACAGAAAAAATACCCAGTTGGGAAGCTGTAATTTGAATGTACCAGATTTGGATGAAATTTTTTATCAGATGAGTTTCTTCATGGCATAAATATTTCAGGACTAAAGGACCTGAGTAAGTCTATATGCAACACACTTCCCAAAATATTTGCAAATTGCATCAGTTCACTAGTTTAAAAAGAATTTTGTTGTCTTGAGTTCTGTCTATAGAATTTATCATTGGTTTTCTCTGGAAATGTTAAGGATCCACTTAGGGATTACAGCACCAAATTTCAAAATATTAGTGAATCAGAATTACAAAATATTGCTTATTTTTATATTTTCTTAAGTTTTTTTATTTCTGTAACACCTTCAGAAATCTCAGATACTCTTTTACTTGCTGTTCCACAGATTATGCACTAGGGATTAAAATGTCTGTCACAAAATGTGCTTAAATGACTGAATTCTATTTTTGCCCTGTATTTAAATGACAGTCTTGCTAAAAAATACAGCAGTTAAAACATTCACCTCAGCATTTTGCAGAGTGTTGGTCTGAAAAATATTGATATGCTGTTTCTCTTCAATTTGAATTTAAAAAACCCCAAACAACCCAAATTCAGCCGATGCCAAAAATGCCTAATGAAAGGTACTCTTGGCAGAATGAAGATAGGACTTGTTATTTTTAAAGGAAATTCAAGTAATCTTTTCCACTCTACACACAGAAGTCAGTGGAAAGGTGGGAGAAGAAACAGAACCCAGATTCTGAATGAGCTCAGAGAAAGGAGACTTGATTCCCACTTATCCCCCAGTCTGCAGTCCAAGTGCTTTGCCAGCTCCTCATTAGGCTTCCTTAAGGCCTGTTGGCAGCTCCTCTGTAATTATAATGTCTATGAAAATAAGTTTTGCTGCTCCTTCCAAACAAAGATCAGGGCTCCATGTCCTGCTTGTCCTCCAAACTGTGGCAGGGATGATTTCCCACCTCTGATCTTGCCCAGCTGCCTTCCCTCAGTATCCCTGTCATGGATCAGTCACCTGGAGCCACCAGAGCCTGGGGGTTGTACAGACTGCTCAGGTGCTGGGAGCAGCCCCTCTCTGTCAGAGCCCTCATCTGACAGAAACTGAAGCCCTTTGTCTCTGCCACTCACAGTGCAAGGGATGCACTGAGCTGGCAGTGGGAGACACTGACACTGCCTCTCCAGACACCAAGAGCAACAAAACCTTCTGCCTGCCTCCCAGATGTAACACCTCACAGAATTGCTAAAAAATCACCCTCAAAAAAAATCCCTGAAAAAATCCCTCAAAACATAAAACTGTTTTAGAATGCTAGCTCTAGCCTTTTAGCTATATTGTTATGTTATTAACTGAAATAATGAGTTAGAAAATATTAACAAAATGTTCATTTTAATAACTAAGAATTCCTGGCTAAGTATTTATTTCTGAATTATAAGCAATGAATATGTATTCATTAAATATGCATACATATATCTATATATGTATAATAAATAGGGAACAGGTTAATCAAAATCTAAGAGAATTAATGACCAATCCAGGATTATTGACAAGTTACAGGTGTTTCACGTACAAGTCACACTTGACAGGTCTTTTAATTGAAAGTAACATTGAGTACACAACTACCTCTACTCCTGGCTTGAAGGCTCCCTCTATCTTTCACCTTATTTAAAAAAGATCTTAGTGCTGCTGTTTCTATGTGGATCTGGCAAAAAAATGTTAAGCTTCTTTTCAGCCTACACATTAAATGAAATTGTGTGCTTTCACAGGTACAAATGGGTCTAAATGTACAGAACATGCGAGGAATAACAGAAGGACACAAACAGTAATAAAAGAACCCCTTTTGTGGGTCAGACAATAAATCTCACTTTGTTGAAATTCAATTCAAATGGAGGCTTCACCAATTTTTTAATTGATTTTAGTTCTCAAGTATCTTGTTTCTATATTAAAAATGAGTCTAATGACAACATGATGTAATTTATTGCCTTTAAAGGAATGCATAAAGATTCTTAAGGATTCATCTGGAAAAAGTGAGTTTAAGAGTAACAGTTCCAGTACCACATAATTTTTCCTTTTCATATTGTTGGAAAGGCATTATGCATAATGCTGTGCCTTGTTTTTGTATATTTGCTAAGTCTCTCCTAGAGAAGATATTTCTCCTTGATGGTTGAGGAGATTCCTGTGAGAATCTATTTTTTGACTGTCTCTTTTGGGTGCTGTATAGTGGAACCAACTTGTAAGATTCTCTAATGAATGATAAGACATGTTAGAGACAACTATTGTTATAGACAGTGAGAATTGACTGTAGCTGAGGGACACGGGATTCTGGTGGAAGGTAAAAAGCCAGCATGCAACACCTTGCCTTAATGGAATATATAAAATATTGTCATGCATTGACATTCACCAGGGAGTAGCTAACTCTTATAAAATTCACACCACAGGAAGCTCTGTGCTATTCTGCTCTAAAACCCACCACAAAACATGTTCAGACCATAGGCAATGTAGAAGGCACAGAGAAAAACCTGCAGGTGCACACGACAGACCTGTGTTCTTTTGCTGTTCTTCTCTGAAATGCAGAGTGCACGGTTGTTCTGAGCAAGCTATTTAACAAACTGAGAACTGACCATAGGTCAAATAATATGGAAGAAGAGTACTGCTAGTAGAAGACACTTTAAAATATTCATAAGGCTGTTGAAGAACCCCAAGTAAAACTTTCATGAGGATGAAGTGTTCATTGGAAGAAGAACCTGTACTCTGGAGCCAGCAGCTAAAGCAAATAATGTACAGCTGCTCCCAATAAGGACCACATTGTATATACCTTGTTTCAAAATAATCTGTATATTTTTGTTATTTCCTAAAGGACTTTTTGTCTGTATGAGGGTGTGCCTGACTGAAATGAGCAAGCAATTTTGTGATTGTCTTCTGTATGGAAGACAAGTGTAAGGCTGGAATAAGAGATTAATAGAAAAGTCTCCAGCAGAGACTTGCTCAGACCACTCTCAAATGTCCACCTGAAAAATACCCACTTGTGGAAAGGAAAACAAGAAGAGAGATAACCAAGCTGGAGTTTGCTGACAAGTGCAGATTGAGCCTGTGCATGCCTCTATTTTCAACAAGAGTGATAGTGAGGAGTGTCTCTTTGAAGGCAGAGTGGGCAGAGGGCTTTTCAAGCACAGAAGTAACAGATGGAAGAAGCGGATTAAGATAGCACTGGTGGGGTATTTGTGGGTAGCAAAGAGCATCAGATCTCCCTGGTCTGGGTGGCAGGAGCCCAGTGACAGAAGAGTGTGTGAGGAGAATGCTGGGTTGCAGCCCCCTTGGAGGTTGAGATGCATTTGGAAAAGCAGCAGCAGGAGGAGTCACAGGCATGCAGTCAAGGACATCAGAAAGGGCTGGAAGCTTTTACAGAGCCTCACCCGGGTCTGGTCAGCAACAGGCCCTGATATGGCCATGAAAAAAGATAACTGCAGCTGCACAGTGGCTGAAAGGATGCAGGGGTGCTGCAATAAATCAGGAAGAGCACAGAGAGCAGCACTGCTCAACCAGTGGGGATGTTTCCTCCTCTATGTCTGTCCTGAGCTTTGGAAATGTCTTTGCAAAGTAACACAAAGCACAGACAGCTCTCTCCAGCTCTTCAGGCTCTCCAGATTCTCTATCCCAAAAGATGGTGGACATTAAAAAGCTTTTAATTTCTGATTTTAGAAGTGCTCAGTCCTCAAACTTCCATGAGGCTCAAAGAGCATTGCAAAAAAGTATTCCTAAAACTGTATTTCTGCAAGAAGAATTTAATTACCTTTCCATTGCAAAGCTAAAATTGCTTATTTTTCATTGCAGGCTGACAGATTCTTTCATTCTTTGACATTAAGAATTCATCTCAATAGTGTTAGTGTTTTACCTTTGAGTTATAGAAAGTTATGAAACAACAGAAAAGAAAATACCACTTCCAAGAAAACAGAAGTAATTTGTTTAGTTTTCTTTCTGTTTGTTTTCTTTAGGTCTTTATGAATTCAAACTTTCAATTATACAATAAGAAATCCTAGTTCTGCAATTTCCTTGCAGGCAGGTTAATTCATCTGACATGAACACTATCAGAAGGTTAAATCTTTGTCAGCAAAGCTGTGAATTCTTTGTGAGCAAGCTCCTGTTCCCATTGGAGTTAATGCTGCTTGGTGCAGATGCAGGGCTTTCCCCTTAGGACAAATCTGAGCAGGATATATTGCTAATTTAGAGAAAACCTGAAAATTGGAACAATAGCTTTAAAAAGATTAATCAAGAACCCTAGATAGAACAAGATATTTTAATTCAGATGTTAAATGAAGTCTAATTTAACTTTCATGTGTGGGGAATTATGAGTAGCTACTAGAAGAGTGTGCATTTAGGAGGATAGGATCTCCAGAGACTGTGATCAGAAGGATGGTGATTCTCTTTCCCATTCTGACACAGACTTTTCCAAGTCTTCAGACACAAAATGTTGTGCAGGAGGAGAGTGCTATTTGTAACAATCATGAGAGTTGCAAATAAACTGTATTCACAGTTTTTCTCAACTTGTGAGAGGAAAAGTCAGAAGCATTGGTAATTGAGATGTTTTTACTCTTTTGCTACTAAATAGATTTTAAGGGTTATATCTCTGAATAAGCTCTCAGTTAAATGTCAGAACACATTCCTGCTTCAAAGCAGAGTTTAAAATGTGTGCAAAGGCTCCTTCTTAGCCTCTCTGCATGCCTTCTCTTTAGTAAAAGAATACCAGTGACACAGCTTTAAAATCACTCTGTGAACCAGAGTCAGCTGGACATCCCAGAAGTCCTTCAAATGGGGGCTTGATCAAAATCCTCACTAAAGGTGGGGATTAAAACCACTGAAGCTGAGGTATTAGAGAGAACACACATATTTATCAGGTCACTGTGCCTGTGACAGAGTTCACTTGAATGTCTCAGACATTCCCTGTGCCTACCAAGTGCTTTGCTCTGCTCTGTGCATTGAAACATTCCTTTGGCACAAAAGAATCCAAATATTGTGGTGGCAGAAGGCTCAGGGTTATCACACAAGTGCCACTGGTACCTTTCACACAGCTATTTTACTCTATCAAGTCAGAGTGTAAAGGACAAGTGGTCAAGGAAGAGAATCTGAAATATACAGCACTAATTCTGAATAAAGCAGGGTTTCTCTTGCAAAATCATGGTTCTTCTCCAATTAGTATTGATACATTTTAGAGGAAATTGCTATTGGGTGCTAATTGTGGAGGAAAAAAGGGTGGGAACTGGTTTCATTTTTCCTCTGTAAATACCTTCATTGTATTTTTATTGTAACCATTTTTAGATAATGGAATGAAAATAGGTCATCACCTACTAGATTTGGTTGATTTGGTGGGCACTAGTCCATATAACAGAATGGCCCAGGTGATTTGCCAGACCATTAATGGGTCCAGCATTCCCACAAGTGCTGGAATGACAGTCTATATGGAAATCACTGGCAGGTATTTGAAGTCAAGGGCAAATGGGTGTTGGTATAGCACAGGTGATGGTGCATGGGGGAGCGAAAAATTTTATCAGAGGGCAGAAAATAGTCAAAAAGTCCTGTTTTACAAAACACCCTGGGTTGTGGCTGACATGAAACATACTTCTGCAAGGTTTTCATATTTCCTTGCTCCCAAGAGGGAGGGATCCAGGAAGGATCACTGAGGTTTAGGAAAGGCAGATGGACAAATACAAGTGAAATCCAGGTTGACATCAATCCCTTCAGGGTTCATGGTTAAGCTGCAGGGCAATGGGAATTTTCCATGTCTTTTTAGCACTAGAAAGCTCAAACCCAATGATTCTTTTGGAAAAGGCAAAGACCAAAGATTCAGTCAGCTAATGAGAACATAAACTGCTGAGATCAAAGTGTCAGTACAAGCAATTGGTCTAAAATATGGGATTCTAATCACTGGAACTGATGGATAAGAAGAGAACCATTTCACATCTGACAAAGCAAAATGTAATTATTATGAAAGTGGTGATAGGGCAGGTAAATGGCTTGCCCCCAAATTTAAAAAGTCAAACCTAGTTAATTTTATCTCAGCTAATAAAAACAGCAGTGATAAGACTGTTACAGATTGGTGAAAAATTAATGAAGTCTTTAATGAACTTTATGGCAAATTACATAAATCAGACCTAACTTAATAAAAGCCCAGAAGATTTTTAGTAGTGATTAGATTTTTCAGTTGCTGAATAATAAAGAAAATAACTCAGGTAAAATACTCTCTGTCCTACTGGAAGATTCTGCAAGATGTTAAAGTAGAGCAACCAGACCAAATTAACAATAGCTTAATCAGAGAGATCATTAAATAAGCTTAGAGTTTTATTTTGAAATGATCACTTGAAGAGCTGACCAGAGCATTTTGAAAAGCCCTCATAGCAAACAACAAAGTCAATGTTTCTTTTTGGATGAACATGAGGAAAGAGCTGTGCAGACACATAGATAACAAGGTTTCACACAGTGAAGGGTTTCGCTGGAGTTGGGGTCCATGATAAGAAGCCTTAGTCCTTAGTTTGTAATGTTTCAAAAATTATTTAAATAAACCCTAAAGATGAACAAAAGACGAACTCAAACAGAGACAAGATGGATTCCAAGGGCTGTCCTAAGATTAGGGATCCTCATAGCAGTTATGTGATATAAATTTGCATTAAAAGCTCAAGTGTTTAGATGTAGACATATTTATAAACAGGCAGAAATTTCAGCAGGGATATTTAGTAGTAGACAGAGACAGCTCATGGGCCTGATTTCTATTACATGCCGGTATGTTTGGAAAATGTAAATTTTCTTCTTGCCTCTGACATGTACTTGCAATTAAACCATCAATAATCAGATGTTGAAAACTTATTTCAGATTCAGAGGAGAGTCCACACTTCGTGCAGGTTTTTCTAATTTATGTTACTTATCAGGGACCAGTAAAGGAAAAAGAAGAAAAAAGATTGTGCCTTGTCTCCTAAACCATACCAAGAAACCTTGAACCAAATTAGTCACATGAGAATCACAGGCAGAGTCATTAAAAAGGCTGATTTACTTTAGAATTTATCAACTGGTGAAAAAAATTGTCCTTCCTCTTTCTCAGAGTTGCAGAGTCGTATCAGAAGTAATATTCAAATCAACTATGTCTGAGCCTATACAAATGCAGAAGTCCATTACAGGAGTTAAAGATGTCACAGAAGGGTGAATGAAGAAGAGGATTTGTGGCTTGCTTCCAGCAAGATGGCACTGAGCAACTGGCAGACCATCAGATAATTTGTAACTGCAATAACCTTGTATCACTCTTTTATAAGAACATTCCTCCACTCCAATAAATGTTGCTACTCTGTACCCTCTGCAGCACCAGAGACTCACCCCCTCACACTTTCCATATTTCTAAAAAGCAGCCCAACAAACCTGTTCTCTGGCTGCCTGGAGTCAGTCCATTGCAGACAGGCATAATGAGAACTTACTGAGTGACTCCTTGTGGCTTGCTGGTGGTGGAATTCACAGAGCAGAGTCAAACAATCTTCCCACAGTATTGCAATCACTTAATGAAAATACAATGTAAGAATTGTCAGCTTAATACTTCCTAAACAAAGATATCCTACCTTTTCCTTTTTTTTTACTTTGTTTTCAATTTCTTGTTGGTACCATAAAGTAGAATTATGGGAAATTTCCTATTTGAGCCTCAAATTATAGCATGAAGCCTTCCCCCAAACTAATCCTCAGGACTTTAACATGAGCCTATTTAAAAAGACTTGTCCAGACACTGGCAACCATGGAAGCTGTTTAATAAAACTAGATAGATAGATGTTCAGAAGTGGAATTTTACTTCAAACATTGACAAATCATCCAATACCCACACTGAAAAGTAAGATGACCTCTGAGCTCCAGGCACTTTGTGACATGAGATTGTACAGGAGCTACCACTCTGTTCAGTAGGTACGGCACACTGATGCAACCAGAGCAATAAAATGCAGCAGAGCAATAAAGAAAAAAACTTGTTTTGATAACACCTCCTCAGCAGGACACCTGAGCACTCAGCAAACATTTGTCTTTACACAAGGATGCTTTGAAATTACCTTTGAGCACCACTCCAGGAGAGGGAGCAGAGTGAGCTGTCTGTGCCTCACACTGAGAGCAGGAAGGTGAAAAGGGAGGCTCAGTGCAGGCCTGAGAGCAAAGCTGGCTGAATAACGGCAGTGAGAGCTTTCTTGTCACACAGATTGTACAGGACTGCTTCTACCCCAGCCACAGCAAGGAGGGAGGAAGGGTTTGCCAAGGAGCATTGCCCTCTCTTGCACACAGTCTGGGGCCCGGGAAAAGCTGTGCTGTTTCCAACCTTGGAGTTTTCCAGAATATATCTGGGTACAGCCCCAGGCAACCTGGTCTCATCTGAAAGCTGCCCCTGCTTTGAACAGGAGCTGAGATTAGAGACCTCCTGAGGCCCACCCCAGTCTGAATGGTCTGATGATTCCCAGTGCAGCTGGACCATAACTGTGCCCAGGCACAAATACAGAATTTTCCTTCAAGGCTGTCCTTGTAGCTCTCATTTAAAAAGAAGTTGGAAAAATGTGTCCAAACTATTTGTATATAAATGTGTAACAATTTGTGATGAAAATGTGCTCCATGCAGAATTGTGCTGTAACCATGGCAACTTCCATTGAGATAGACATCCATTGTAAATCTAGAAGGATCTCATTTAGAAAAGATTTAGTTGTACTACTCACTCTATTTATGAATATTCCAATCATGTAAAAACCACCCCAGTTTCTTACAGAATTGTTTTAAAATAGTGCAGCTGTGTTATTAAGAATGCTATCAGAAGCTTTTACATTGAGCAGTTTTTAAATTTTATTTTATGATTCTCCTGCAACTTAGATATTTTGGAGACTAATTTGGAATAATTTGCTATAAAATCATTGCAGATTTATTTAGTCTGGCTTCTAGTATTCCACTCTTCTTTGCCTGATGATGTTGTTTCACATCTAGACTACTGGGAAATATGTTTTAAAATACTCAGCTTCTTGTATGAGGATAAATCCACAAACAAACAAAGGTTCACCCCTCTTAGTACCTTACCTCTGAGTTCTCTTTAAAATTCTCAGCTCTCTGCTGCCTCTCACGGAAGCAAAATCCTTCCCTGTTTTTTCTGCCCATCTTGTAACCTTTCTCAATAGAATATTGGCTTTTATTTCTCACTAACCTTTTGTAAATTCT
Organism: Setophaga petechia; assembly: GCA_024362935.1. Classification (NCBI taxonomy): domain Eukaryota; kingdom Metazoa; phylum Chordata; class Aves; order Passeriformes; family Parulidae; genus Setophaga; species Setophaga petechia. The sequence continues at coordinate 28,508,492 of JANCRA010000005.1, forward strand.
CAGATGATGGTCTTGTCTCCAAGGTATCAAACTCGGTGTTGAAATTTGGGACAGTAATTTTGTGTCTTGCTGACAGGCTGATTTGCCTACTTGCAACCACAATTTAAGATACACAGAAATATCTCCTAGGAGAGCTTAAAAATTTGCAGGGGACATTAAGGTTACAGTTTTTCTTTATACATATTTTTTACTGTTGGTTTACTAGTGTAGTCAAATGAAGAAAGAGAATGAATCATGAATCATCTAAGCTATGCCTCCTTTTCTTAACACCAGAGCAGAACAAATCCCATTCAAGGTGTATTTCTTTGCATGGGAAAGCATCAGCCAGACATCAATAAAGTTGATATGTGCCAAATAGCATGTTAGAAATTCAGAGCAGCCTCCTCAAAACAGCACTGGTGATATTGGATAACAGAGCCTATTCCTGAAGCAGGGATGCATGTAAAGTGCCTAAATATATTGGTAGTGATTTTAATTTTGTTGGGGGATGTCTCTTTTTTTTTTTATACTGCTCTAATCCCATTTCTTTAGGGCATAAAATCAGCATCTACAGATGCCCAAGGGCCTTCTAACAAACTCTACCTGTTGATTAACTGTGCAAAAATATGAGAGGCCTTGGGGAACCTCCAATTACATGCATCCAGGCTTCTTCAGGCCTTGGTTTTTGTACTGAGAGCATCTGAATTTCTACAGATTTTGGAGGGAAGTAATAACTTTTCCTGGAAGAAAGACAGACCTCCTGAAAAAGCTTGGGAAAAAGTCAGCAAATCCATTATTAAAGTCCATCTGAAATGCCTGAAACAGACTCAGTCTTTAATAGAGAGTCTTTAATAGAGAAATTGAATGTGTTGTTGAGGAAAAAAATAGTTCCACTACTCTCCTTATAAATTTGTCTAATGGAAGAATACTTAACTCATAAGAGATGAGGACCTTTTATGAACAATACCAAGCACACTGATGTAATTACTCAATTCTACAGTTTCCTTCTCAACAAGAGAAAAGAGAAATGCTGTTTGTACATATAGAACACTCCAGCCAAACTCCCTTTTCCATTACTCCAGCTCTGAGACACCCAACTATTTATTCATGTCTTGACCATTTTTAAAATCTCTTTACAAATCAGAACTGTCTCAGGGAAGTTTCACCTTATCAGCAATATTGCATCCTGCTACAGAGATAACACAGCTCTCATGGTAACACTGCCTGCAGGTTACAATTCTCTCTGATATCTTCATGGAAAAGGAAGAAACGTCATCAGTTTTGGAGGCAGCTATTTTCTTCAGTGTGCCAGAGAGTTAAAAGCAATTAATTGCATCTCATAAAAATAGCAGTCTTTTACAGAGTGTTTACTTGTCCTGTTTTCTCACTTAACTTGCATTTAGTACAGTGGTTCAAGACTGCGCTTTAGAATTTAAGATTTGACCTACATCTCAATTTTAAATTAAAGCCAGTCCTCTCCTGCTGTGATCCCTCTTTTCTAAACAGCTCCCTCTTATTTTTGAAAGGCAGCAGGATGCCACATGAGCATTTCTCTCACCCCACAAGGGCACATGGGAAGGGCAAGATGTTTAGCAGTGAAACAGAATGAGTGAACCAAATGTACCTGTGGCTGTGGCTTCTGTCAGGTATCATTAAAACCTGGAGCAGTAAAATTTCAAAACTGTTTGGAAACCAGACTTTGACACCTTACAGGTTTGAAATCAACACAGTCAGAGCCCTTCCCACAGGATTTCTGCCTCACCTGGAGAGCAGCCACTGAAACATAGGCTGCAGTTGGTTTTTCTCATCAATGCAGCCAAAAGGAGGAGAAGGACTCCTGTGTACATAAGCATGGTGGGATGGATGTGCCTGGTTGAAGGTACACACTAGATCCCATTTGATTTTAGCCAGTGCCTTTGGAATTTTCAGCCTAGTTGATATTTCAGAGTGTCCCTGTAATAAAGGAAGGTCTTTTCTATCACGTCAATCCTTCCTCCTTTATTGGAAATGGAAGAGTGAAAGGGACACCCAGCTTGTGGGATGGAGTGTTGAAAAAGCTTTCTCATAAATATAATTACTGTGACATGCAGTAGTTATGAACTGAAGTTTCTCCACAGTCCCTAAACTTGAATCTGAATTTTCTGAGAGCAGCCATTCTTACATGGAGGCGAGAACTATTTTGTTCTGATTGTGGCTCACAGCACTCACACTTGTGGCACTTCCTCATGACGACCTCAACTTTTGTTTTTTCCACAGTGCTAACAAAAGCCAGATCAAAAATATGTGGTTGCCCTTTGTTATGGTAAGTCCAACTGACCTGCTGCAGCTGGCTAACCCAGTGCTAAAGCCCAGGGACAGGAATTATTCCCTGTGCTCTTTTCTTTCACCCACCAACCCAAGGGAGCACAAAACTTACTTGTGAAGAGCTCTGAACTGTACATTTAAAAACCTTCCCCTGGTCAAGGCCCATCCTTTCAGTTTCTCTGCATGAGTACACTGAGATAGGAACATCAGCTTTCTGCAGAGCACCAAATCACCACAAACCTTCCACATCTCATGCAGATGGGGAGTGGAAGGAGCTGATGTGATTGCAAGTTCCATGTGGCTGCTCCTTTGTAGAAGACCAGTAGCTGTACCAGACAGTTGCACAAAATACTTCTTTGGATAACTCGGCTATTGCCAGAGCCAGATCAGGAGGAAAGCACAACACACCCAAGCTTTCAAAGCCAGCACCCACAGCCAGTGACATCATTTTGTGAGGATCTCATGTTTGTTACTAGACAAATGAGATGGTATTTCTAACCCTTAATTATGGACCAAACGAAAAAAAAAGAGAAAATCCGGAAAGCCTGGAGGTCTCTCTGTCATGGTACTGAAATCTGCTAAAACCCCAGGCTGCCTTAATTCACGTTTGGGACTTATGCCCATCTCTACTGCCTAATTAATTACAAAGATGAACTTGCAGGAAGTGCAATTATCTGTATTTTCTGCTGAGTTTCAAAGTGTTTGGCGAAGAGATAGGCTAAAATCTTATTTGTTGAGCGGAAATTTGTCAGTCATTATCATTTCAGGAAGCTAAAAGTTTGCCAAAAAATTTCAGTCAAATGAGGAATTTTACAAGAAATGTTTCCATTTTAAATACAGATTTGTTCAAAATAATATTTAAAATATTGCAGTAGATCATTAAAAAGAAACAAAATATTTAGAACAAACTTTTTGAAATATAACACTTAATTTGGTCGACAGCATAACATTTTGTGTTCTGGCAAAAGATCATGAGATAATTTGTCTCTTTGAAATCAAAAATCCTTTTCTCTACCAGCACTTTTCACATTGGACAGAAAATTCATATCCCATTACCCCACCAGTGCCCTGGAGTCCATCTGGTTCATTCCTGACACAACATCTACTTGCATATTAAATTTCCAAATCTAATGTGGACAGTCCCAAACCACAATGATGTTCAAATACAATCTTGTGCAAAACACCTTCCATGAGAGGGATTCTTCAATTTCTAGCCAAAACCCTTTTAAACTAGGAAATCCCACCATTTTAAGTAGCCCTGCTGTTTGTTTTGAGCTATTTTCAGAAATCAGTGTCAGGCCTCTCTGACGTGCTGCTAACATCAGTCACAAAAGCAGCAAAACTGCAGTTGCTGAAAGCAGATTCTGTATATATAGATGGATTTACTTCTCTGAGGGAATGAATATTATACAGTAACTACTGCAGAAAATGACAAATGAGGTTAAAAAATGCTTGATTAGTCATTTGGGCCCATGGTTATGGGAAGTTTTGGAAATGGTTTATTTTAAACACAAAACTTGCACAGACAAAAAATGACAGTAAATGTTTATGTTTTCCCTGCAATGGCAATGGGGATTTTGGTTGGATTGGAAGCAATTTGAAACTGAAAAACAGTAATAGTAGCCTGCCACTGAATTACTAATCAGGCACGGAATCTAAGGAGATCATCCACAGGAGGGAACAGCTTTTGAGTACATAACCCTTGTTAACTCTTATTCTAGAACTTAAAATGCTTTGTTTTCACCTCAGACTCTGAGCTAGATTAAAAACCACTACTATTCTATTGTAAGAATCATCAAAAAGGATTAATCTTAAATAGCTACTGCACATTAAATAAAAGAAATATCTTTTTTTACACAAATTAGTGACAGTGTAAAAACATTCCAACTGAGCAGCTGAAATCCCAACTCTTCCTATGAACTGGAGTAACAAGGTGACAGGAGATCACCCACCACTTCTGGAAACTGGGAAAAAAACAGTTCAGTCTTTCCAGTCTTTTCTCCTAACACAGAAATTGTGCTAGGAACTGGGTGGGACAGTGCCAAGGGAACCCTCCCTGCATAAACTTGGTGTTTCTCTTGTGCGTAAAGTTGCAAGAAAACATGAACTGCATAAACCTCAAGAAGAATTCAATAAACCAAAGTGAAATTGGTAAAAATGAAGTGCAAGGCTACTCCCTTGACCCTAAAGCCATGTATGCCATTACATAAACTATCTTCCTCCTCAGTATGAGACCCAAGACTCAGCTATGAAGATCCTGAAAATGCTTTACTTCACTTGATACAAAATACCAACGAAACACAGATAAAAACCCAGAAGTGTTATATACTTAAGTGGGATTGCAATAACAGGTACACTTTCAGCAAGCAAAACCATCTTAAGTTTTTAACCTTTTGCCTTTCTTAACCCCTGCAAGATGGAAGAGGAAGCAAAAATAGAGATGGAAGTATTAGTCCTGTGAAGAATAAAATCCCACAGCTGCTTTTTAAGACTTGAAATGAAGTTGCCTAGGAGCCATCCTTCTTCACTGCTGTTTCTGTCCCTGCCTCCAAAAAAAGTCATCTGCAACTTGTATTAGTATTTCCTTATTGCACCACATCTTTGATTTGCTTTTCTACTACTGTTAGAGTGTTTTACTGTCTAATTTTATTGTGTGAGTGCCTGACAGTCTGTGATCTTCCAATCCATCTGTGCTCCCCATCCTTTAGAAATGTGTACTTCCACAATCACAGCATTAGGAGGCCTAGTGGCCTCAGCAGCTGCTGAGGAAATCTTCCTGCTTTTCTGTGTGCCACAGGACAGCTCTGTGTGCACTCTTCCAAAGGGAAGCTGCAGCAGACAGTCTGCAGGCAATACAAGTTTTGGTTGTTCTGATTTTATACTAAAGCAGCATAGAAATTGGGGCCATATAGGGAAAAAAGAAGGTTGATACTGTCTTGAATACCATGGCTTAAAATTCCTCAGGTTTGGTGTCCTATTGTCACTCCTTCTCACTGAGAGGATCCTGCTGGTCTTTATGTTGTTGTTATTGTTGTGCAGTACACATTCACTGATTTTGTTCTTAATTCTGATGTCTGAAATCAGCATTGTTTGCCCCTAATCTCTCCCCTCTTGAGCTGGCCTTGTTTTCTGGTTGTTAGTAAATGTATAGATATTTACAGGGACAAGGATGGAAATTATTTTAGATGACTGTTGTAATGTTTATTCATTAACTCAGTTTAAGAATGCCTGCCAATGCTGAAGGAAACATAACTCTAATGAAGTACTTACAAAATGTCAGAGAAAATCTAAATTAGTCTCTGAGGTTTTCGAAATATTCATTAAAATATATCAGAATGCAGAATGTTTTTCAACCACAAAGACAACCCTATTACTGCAAATTTCATTATGCATTTTCAGTTGAAAGAGTCATATAACTTTTAACATAAAGCAATAAACCTGATGCTATTTTGGTCCAATCTATACCATTTGAAAGAAGTGCAAGGGATTTATTTTCTAAAATATCAAAAATTAAACAGAAAGACTGCAAATCCATATTTGAGCAAGTTCTGCATAATTACATTTAATTCATTTAGGAATGTATGGGACAGTTTCAAAGCTGAGAAGAATATTCTCTAGGTTCAAGGTTTTCCAAAATATTTCCCCTTACATTTCCACTAAAATTAAACTCTGAGGGGTTCAGAGTACACTGAACAATGGCTTCCCTTAATGAAGCATAACCATGAAAAAAGTACAAGACTATTCTTGTTCTTCTATTCTGGGATAGAGGAATTATCAAAATGCCCGTTCTTTCAATTTTCTCTTTATATCAATCACCAAACTGGTCTCTTTTTATGAAAAATGCAAATGAAATCTTTGTTGCATGTCCTGGCAAATAGAAGCTGAAGTAAAAGGGTAAAATAACTTAATTGGTATGTGTGAAAAAGGGTGAAATAAAATTTGGAAAACTAATTTTCTTTAAAAATTATAATCTGCAGAAACAATTTAATTTTTCCCCCAGGAAATTTGAGTAAATGTGGTCCATACCACATTTACCACTGATTTTCAAGTCTTGAAAAGAACCTCAGAAGCAGCAGGAAACACACCGAAGCCAGTTATAAAGAGGGCAAGATTGTTGATTAATTCTACTTTTAGTGTGGTGAAAAATAGAAAAACCTAGACTAGGAAGGGCTTAGGTTTTCCTGGTATGTTATACAAGGCAAGTTAATTCTGACAGAAAAAGGAGTTAATATTTTTAATTTTCAGTCCTTCATTAATGACTCTTTTCCTTTCTGCCTGTGTGAATAGGGTATTACTCTAAAGTTAACATGCATGGCATGGTGATTTCATTGAATGATTTGTTAAGACCTCATGCATCATTACCTCATTGAAATAGAATGAATAATCATTTATGACTTGTCAGTTAATAATGTGCAATAATGAGGGCTGATAGAGGTTTAAACCCACACCTGAGGAGGTGAATGTCATGTGCAGCTGAAGTACCCAGGGCATTCTTAAAGAAACCACTTTGGAAACTGCATTTTTACTGAGAATTCCTGACAGAGAATTTAGTCTCATGTCATATATCAGCCATATATCATGAAGAGGTACAAATGTATGTTTTATTTTGTATATCAATGATATTCATTAGCCAGCAGATTTCTCTGTGCTCAGCTGCTTTTAGGCTCCTTAAGACATTTCCCTTGAAGTTCTTCTAGATAGTAGATACAAAATTTCTATGGAAAACTGTAAGAGTTTACTTATGCTGGGGCAGAGGTGAGAGCATTGTATTGGTGCAGAGAGCATGGGTTGCTTTTCTTTTGTATTGTGACAAAAATCTGTTAAGATTAGGATAGTGAATTGTTAAGACTATAGAAGCCTTTGAAAACCTCAACAAATCATTTAAAATAAAGAGACCAAAGAACAAAAGGATATAGTCAGTCTCAGAAAAAAGCTGTATCAATACTATATAAACAGCACCTAGAGAGGCTCCTAGGAAATAGAAAAGCCAAGAATTCACCTTAGTTACCTTCAGCTAACGTTGACCATATTGACTCAATTCTTGCTGTAACAATTGGTCCCACCCATGGCCTTTGAAAGCACAAATTGTATAAAAGATTTTCTGAGTCTTCCTTGAAAGTCTGGTGCTTCACCACTCTAGTACCAGGCAGAAAAATTACCAGAATTGTCATGCATCATATCCATTTTGCTGGGGTCAACAGAGAGCTTACCAGAAAGACAAGTATTAAATGCAAGTATTTGATTTGCATTTAAAAAAAAAGTGACAATTCTAAAGTGTTCCTGATAATATTGCAAAATTTCATGGTCACTTTGTTACAGCTGATTTGATTGGCACCTCAAGGGAGGCCAGTAAATATTAGACAGCTCTAAGATTTTTTTTCCTGCCAGTAGAGACTCAAAACGCTTTTGATGGATTCAGAGACTGTTTCATATGATATTTTATTAACTCCTGCAAACTGTATGAAAACAATTCAAAATATCTCTTAGATAAAACAGCTTTAGCAAGAGCTAAATTGAGTCCCACGATTCAGCAATATCCCATATGGTGCCTCATATGTCACAAAACCTGCCTGGATCTTGAGAGTGAAGGTGATTTTTTTTTTTCCCTGTAGGACTTCAATCTACATTAGAACAACCAAACACAAGTATGCTGTCCCTCCTGGATCTCCATCTTGGAAAAATGTTATTTTTATGCTGTTCTATGCTTAAATCAACCTGAGATAAACTGAGTATTTATCTTCTAATGATTATTACTTGAGGTCTTGGAACTCTATTGATGTTTGCAGGAATGGACCACTGAAGAACTTGGCTTATTAATAATTAAGTTCATACAAAGATATTGCAAATGGAGACAAAGAGTATCCTCTCCAAGCACCTGCTGATGCAATCTCCCATGCTGGCCTCAGGTGTGAGATACAGATTTCAAATGAAACATTTGGAACCATCCTGGTTTGCCACTGTTTGCCAACAACAAATTTTTGTTTTCATTTTGTTTATTCTCTGTGTTATCTCTGATGCCCTTTTGCAAAGGAGGATAGCAACCTAACTCTCAATTTGCAGAAGCATGAATGAAGAGTAGCAAAATGATTTTTAATGTGGGAAATGTGAAGCCATATGGAATTCCTTTTACAGCATAAGCAGTCATTTTTGCAGTTCTTCTTATTAAGTAACTTTCAATTCATAAGGAGACAACATCAGATTTCTAGGGAAAATCAGGCAATTCTGGCACTAAAGCAGCTGCCACATTCCTGAATGGTGAGCAGGGAGAGGCATGGCCAGACATGGCTGGGAATTGGCTTTTAGTGGCCCTTCACACCTACACCGGTCCCATGAGGCAAATGCCTTGCACCCAGAATTTTTACTTTTCATTTGAAACTCAAAATGTTTAAAACCTCCATGTACAAGCCCAGTTATATTTATAACTGAAAAAAATAATGAAAGCAACTATTACCAACAAACTTCATTTTGTGTTTCACAAAATCTGTTATTGATATCACACAAAGATAATGGCTGTTGAGCCATTAGGTGGAAGAATGGAACACATGAAGAAGAGGTTGCCAAAGCAATGCCAGTTAATGGGCACACAAAGGAATTAATGAAGAGCTTTACAATTTCTGTATAAAACACATACATAGAATGAGAAATGCTATTTTTTTAACTGCAAAATTGAAAAACTTACTATTTCTTGTAAGTTACTTACTATTTCTTCTTATTTATTACTTGCTATTTTATGCAGATTCTGATTGGCAAGAAATAAATATAACAGCACTGTCCAAACACAGAATTTACTGAAACTCAAAAAATTTTATGTAAAAGTTTTGAAATCAACTAGAACATCAATAGGAGACATTAAGGTGGCTATAGCCCCTTTATGGTGATCCTGCTCTGTCATTTCCACAAAAAACAGTGGGATTCCTTGCAGTTTTTTCTCACTCCATCCTGACACATCAAGCAGCAGTTGAATTACTTGAATTCTCACAACTCTACCAGCAAACTGTATTTTACTCTGCTAGTTTGTTACCCTGGCAAGGGATGTGATAATTACTGAGATCACAAGGGCACCATCTAAAAACATTGTCACCTTCCAACTCAGCGGCACAAAAACACTTCTCGTACACGAACAGCAGAGAGCTTACTATCTATGCCAAAATTCACTTATGGGAACAATTTTGTGTCTGCAATTAAAATAGCTGCCTTTTTTTTGATTACATTTTTCAAAAGCATAGCAGATTGACCTAAGTAATTATTTTTTTTATCCACAGACCTCTAATTGGTCTGTCTTTGCCATCAGTTTTAATGCAAGCAACTCCAAAACTACTATTTTCCCTGTGGGTAGCAGGACTGGCCATTAACTCAGAGACTTTCCAAAGAGTGCTCTTCCAACTAATGTTCATTCTGCAATGCCACTCTTGTTCCCTCCAGTGCTGCTTTTGTTGGGCTTCTCTTCCAGGTAGGCTGCAGGCCTTTTCTATCTGTCATTTGCCAAGTGTTCTTCAACACTGATTCCCTTTCCTTTGTATTTTTGAGCACAGAAATGAAGGTACTGGACTCCTGTGCACTGCAAGCTTTGGCTAGGATAATCTGGTTATTTGGTAAGAAAATCTGCTTTGACTTAGTCTTCCTGCTTGCTGCAAAAAGGAATACCTCAGGCTAGCAGATAGTTTCTTTGTGTAAGAACAGTGATTACCTAATTCCAGAAAAATGGCTGCTCACAGAGCTACCAAGAATCACAGTTTGATTGATAAAGAAGGGGATAACTCTCATCAGAGCTGTTATTTTGCTGATTATATGAACGAGGGCATAAATTAAAGAGCTTTCTGGCAGTAGGCTCTAATTCAAGAGTTCTGAGAATTTTGGTTTTCTCAGCAGGGCTGTAAGTGGGCTACCTCACACCTGTCCTTCACAGAGCTCTGCTGAGGCTGAAAACAGGAGAAAAGCTTGCCACTGGATATCTACCATTTAAAAGGAACTGGGGAGAAAGAAATGTGCATTATTCTAGCATGACTGCCCTGAGGATTCCTAACCCAGAAGCACATTTTGCTGCTCATTCTTTTTTGCTGTTCTTCAGTCAAATAATTATAGTGCAGGTGATGCTTTCCTATTCCTCTTTGAAAACAATTCCACATGTTTCTCAACACATACCTCATTAAGAGCCAGAAACTGCCTTATTCTGGAGGAAAGAAATTTTATGTAAATTGTATTATATGGACAGAAAGAATTGGAGCATAGATTTGAGGATGACGTTTGCTTATACAACAAGTGAGAACCTGTGTCTGTTTATTAAAATAAAAAATATTCCGTGACATAATCAGGACTGTTTAGAAGAAAAAACCCAAGAGTGGTGTTTCAAAAACAAAGATAAACCAGAAAGGCACTTTGGAAAAATCACCTCGAAATACAATGCTTAACCACTTGGTGTCACTCTTAACTCGTGCTCGAGTCAGCTCTGCACCGTCTACGCCAGCAGGAAACACAGCTGTAATAAAGAAAAGTGACAGACTGGGCACGATTTCACTAGCTGTATTTTGGAAAGGAAATTCAGGTGTTCAGAGATTCAAACAGACTGACCTTACTATTCTGGAGAGGTTGCATGGTGGATACATGTTTCACAACTGAAACAGACCATTCACAGTCCCTGTCATCTGCAAAACCTTCATCTATTAAATCCAAATGTTTGATTTGTTATCATCTCCTCTCCAGTTCTTAACATGGATTGCAAACACAAGAGTCCCACAGTCACTGTCTTTGTGCACTGTTGTCAATGGAAATAAATGAACTTTAAAAAATGTCACCAAACCTTTGTCTTGGTAACTATGGTCAGTAACTGAATAATATGGTGAGTGGATATGCTGCCTTGATTGCAGGGTTGGGCTTTTTACATGAACAACTTGCTCAATCAATTCAAAACTTTTCAAAGTAGTGGCCTTAGAAGCCAAATTTGGTATTTGGCTCCTACTCTCCTGTGGGCCACACTGCTAAAATAAACTGACTAGACCATCCTAATGCTGGCATGTGCAAACACCACTGTATTGCATGCCAGCAGCATCATGGACAATAACCCCAGCCCCTGCCCAGGATGATGCCTTGCAATGCCTTCAGACCCACCCCATGAATAGGTTTTTCCCAGCTTTATGTGAGCAAAACCTTTGGCTGCCATTAGCATCACTGGGAGTGAGACAACTTTATTTCTCAGCAGAAGTGTCACTGACAATGCACCCTTCTCTTGGCCTAGCCAGTGGGATGGAAACAGAATTATGGATGAAAACTTGAAAAATGGCAGCTCAGGAGACAGACACTGCTATTACATTACAGCTTCTTAATTCTGCTAGCTTCCAGTGAGTTGACTTTCATATTTATTGCCCAAAGGGAATTTAGAAAAGCAGTATTTATAAAACAACACACTCATATTTATAGTATGGCTTATTAATGAGAGTTTAGGAACAACATGCTCTGGGATTTCAAATACTTGAATGATAACAAGAAAAAAGAGTAATAAAGCAATAAAGGTCTTCTCTGCTGGCTTCCTGTTTCCTGGCAATACTCCTGTGTTGGATATTTGGAATGTGCATCAGGATTTATTTTTAAATATAAGATCTTCCTACTCATTCCCCTTGTTTTCTACTGCAAAAGGTATTATGTGAAAGCAGCCTACCTCTCCTCTCCTCTTTCTTTATCCCACCATCTTGTTTAATGCTCAATTCCATCTTCCTTCCATTCTGGGCACCACAGGGTGTCATCTTCCCTGGCACTAACAGCAGAAAGGCAAATATGGTGCCAGTGGCTCAGGCCTGCGTTGCTGGTACCTCACTGGGGAATGCAGTGCAGGAAGGGAGCTGCCATCCTCATCCCCTGCTTGGTGGGCACTGCCTCCCTCGTTAGTCCCTCTACTCTCAATTCCCTGCAATAGTTTGTAAATTCTCCTGTCTTGCTACCAGTCTTTCTGAATAATATCCAAGTTAGCCTACTTCAGATTTTCTCCTGCGAGCTTAAAATTTCATTCTAATTTAGCAAAGGGGGTTTGCAGGCCAAATTGATTTGCTCAGAGTTATAGAAGCATTCTTTGGATTAGCAAAGAAATGAACTGAAGCCCACTGAATAGCAGGCTACAATAATACATCCTTTCTATCTTCATTGGCTACCTTAGACTCCTGTTTGGGTCTTCATATTTCAGGTTTCATATTCCTGATTCTGACAATGAACTGGGGTAAAACCAATTGAGAGCTGCAATCAAGAACTGAGATTTCTGGACTCAAGGATGAAACTTGTTCCCTGGCACCTACAAAGCATGGATCTGCAGGTGTGTACTGATTTTGAGATGGTAGCAATGCCTAGTTTCATGTTCACCCCTTGCTTCTGGAGGTACTGCAATGTAGTGTTACAGAAAGCTGGTCTGAAGCATAATGGCATTGGTTCCAGGACTGCTAAGCTGCAGGTGATTCAGGGCTCTACCAGAAAAAGTAAATGATGAGAAATGGTGTTTCACAGCAAAGGTAACATCTACCAAAACTTGCTGACACAAAGCAATAGTATTTTCAGGTCACTGACAAGCCCATCACCATATCAATGTGTCAAGCCAATGTTTCCATTCACTCAGTATGTATTTGAATGGAAAAAAAAACCCAGCAAACACACACAAACTGGTTAAATCAGGCGCAGCAAGGCAGGAAAGCTTCAAGAAGGCTGCTAAGAGATAGAATCATTGCTTGATTGCCCCTTTCTGGCTGCTCTGTCACAAACCCAGTACTGTCCCCAGGATCCGGGGCACAGCCCATACCCACCAGCTGAGACTGACAGAACACCACCATCTACTGGTCTCCCATCACACAGACTTCCAGTCTTGTCAGTTCCTCAGAGCCTCAAAGACAAAAATCATCAGGGCTGCTCATCCTCATGGAGAGCTGGAGCTCCAGGTGCCCATGCAGGGGCTGCCTCCCAGCTCTGACTCTGTCTGGGCAACAGCCAGCAAAGGGCAGCTTGCACGGGCACCACTGGGGGAAAAAGGGCCTGGAGCAGGAGTGGGCAAGTTCAGGATGACCTCCTCTGTTACCCTGCATTTCCCTTTTCTCAAATCAGTTTTTAATCTCATTAGCACAAACCCTGCTTTCATCTACAGGTGCCTGTAAGCACTGAGTTTTCTGTCACCCTGCCCTTTTTCCAGTGGGTTGCCTGGTCTTTCTCTCCTAGAAAACAAAGAGAATCAACATTGTTGATTCAGCTGGACTTTGGTGAATTAAAAGATACAAGATCCCATCAGTGTCTAAATATTTCACCTGTTATGGAATCTAGACAAGTACTTGGTGAGTGGCAGTAAATTCCGTGGTGATGTTACATTTTCAGATAAAAATATTAACGAGTTATTCTCAAGCCAGGTGTTTTTTAATAAGTTATAATGATGAAATTAAAGGAAAAAGTTAAGAACTTGATACACTTCAAGAGTATTTAGAAATATCAGTGAAAACAAAATCTTGCAACTCTTCTGTCCAGCTGTCATAATGAAAGCCCAGGACAGAGGGGCTCACTGAAAATACATTATTCCAGATAAAAATCCACAAATCCTACAGAAACAAGTAGAAGCCTTCCCTTCACATTTCCCCCCCTTTTCCCCTGAAAGCTACTGGAAGCCTACAAACATCCATGTAGTACAAAGAGGAGAAATTTATATTTCCTCTCTTTGGTCCCAGCCATACTCTGGCTTTTATGTATTTTATGTCAATTATTAAGCATGACTGCAGTTATTATATTTCTAGGTGTTGAAGCAACATCCCATGATTAGTTTTTAATATTTTGTGATTGAATACTTGAAGTCAGCGATAGCCTTGTTCTACTCATGTAATTTCTTTTATTGTGTTGTTTTCCCATATAATGTAGAAGGTTCATTAAGAAAGCAGCAAGCTGAGGGATATTACTGAGAGCACACACTTAAAGGAAAAGTACATAGTCAATACAAGCATATTAATTGGTGTACATCACACAACAATGATTCTTTCACCAATATGTTAAAGTTTTATGAGCCATTTTCTCTCTGCTTCTGTGGAAAGGCATTAATAATCAGTCAGTTGATCTAGGGTGCACTTGTACCATATACCTTGTGTATTGACTGCTTGGGTCTAAGGGTATCAGCAGAGCAGGAGATATTTATAGCTTTGCATGCTCCAGACAACCAAACATTGCTAAAAGTAACTCTAAAACAAGGTGAGATAATTAGATTTATCATGAGGTTGAAAGCATAAAGATAGGGACCATATATATTAGATATTGTCTCCTTCACAAAGGAAAGATGGAACTAATAAAAGCTATTAAAACTTGAATTAATGCATATTTTATAGACTCTACAGCATTAAGGGGAAGATTAAACTTAAAGGTGGCCATTTCAGGCTTTACAGAGCATTTTATAAATTTATTTCCATCCCTTGAAGTAATGTGGGTGTAATGCCTGCAGACCAAATATGTCCCCAGAATGAAGTAACCACCTATAGCAGCTTTGCCTGGCATGCAGAACTGCAGAGACACCTTCACATTTGAACTCACTGGTTTTATACCATGCATAGAAAATGATGTCTTTTTATAGGAGATACTTCTTTTTGTTTTCTTCAAGTTTTGACCATTTTGGAAGATTTCAGGAGGCATTTAAAATTCTCAGACAGAGTATCAAGACTGAGGGAGTAACAGGATTAGTTACTGTAATTTGATTGAGTGAATTTGAAAGACTCAGACTATGATACAAAACCTACTGGAGCTAAACAAAAGAGTTGTACTGTCTGAAAAATGTAACTTTACGTAAAAATCACTCAATTTCACAGAACTAAAGCGTGTTTCCATATTTCTGAGCCTTGGGATCCCATGTGTTCTACATTTGAAAATAGAACCTGTACTGACAAGTAACCAGAAAGAGTATGGAAGAGTCAAGGGATCCTGAAGGGCAGAAAGCCCAAGCCAGCCCCAGAAGCCTCTTGTTGGAAAATCAAGGACAGAGTGAAAATTGAAGGAAAAAAAATGAGGAGGAATGCTGCAAAGAAAATTTCATTTAAGTGATGGAGAAAGTATAATGTATTTGCATTCAATATACTTGTCAGATCACACCAAAGAGAGCCAAGAGATTTGATCTATCAGTTTTCTATTCCCAAATGAGAGCTACATAAAAATGGTTAAGTTTACCAGTTTATCATAAGAAGGAACCTTTCCTTTTATTATGGAAACTTACTTAAAAGGTGTATTCTCTTTGTAGATTAATGAAATTGGTTACAATGGTTACAAGCTTATAGACTGGGAGAAAGTGCATGTTACTTAATGGTTTTAGAAAGAAAAATAAGTTGGTGTAGTTGAAAGGTGAAATTAATGATATTATTAGGAAGATATTGTTTGGATTATTTTTAAAAAAATGTATTTCTACATAAGTATAAGCAAAATAGATATAAAACAGGAAGACCAAAATCAGTGATGAATTTGCTAACAGCATAAATTCTAAAACTATCTTCTTTCAAGTATGCCAGAGAGTCTGTAGGGCCAATACATGTTTACAGTAAGAAAGATGTCCAAAAGAATGAACTTTTTCTCCTACACTTCTTGAAAATGAATTCAGTTAAGCTATAGCACAAATGTCCTTTATGATGGACATGTCAGACAGACCATCCAAGTATCAGTAGAATAGAATTAAAAACAGATTGGTAAAATGAATAATCCACAAATCCCCAAGACCAAGAGATATTCAGTAAGATGTTCTAGAGGCAGTCAGGTATGAAATTACTATAATGTGGTAATATGTAATCTTTTGCTTATAAGTACCTTGGTGCCAGGAAAATAGAGGTGACTGATGTAATACCAAGATTTCAAGACAGTTCTTAGGGGATTTGAAGAACTATAGACTAGTAAACCACTTACAAGGACTTTCAGAATGATCTCAGGGCACCACAGGATAAAGTTCTAAAAGGCCACATAAAATCTAATGTACAAAAATCTAAACTGTTATAAACTGGAAAACAATTGCAACTGTAGACAGAGTTTAAAATTGCATTACATTTTTCATGCCTACTTTTGGTGAATATTTCAAAAAGCTCTCATTCTACTTCTGATGCTAACCACTGAGAAATTAAACCATAGGTTTTTAGCAGTCCCTGATATGTGTTGCCTAAACCGCAAATTCGGAAGCAAAACTAAATTTAGAGATAAACTGTCCAATGTGGAAGTCAAAAAGAGTATTTCCATTTCTATCCTTATTGAAATTCCAATAAATTTTAGCCAACTAGGAAAGAAATTAATTACTGAATTTTTAAGCATTTGACTAAGAAATATCCCTTGTAATTCAGCGTCCACTTGTATTTTATATCTTTGATTAAGCAAAAGACGAATTTTCCTCATTTGCAATCCTCAACCTCAGTCTTTTTATACTGCATTCCAAATAAACCAAATATGCAAAATTAATTTCCTTATCTGGATGCAATTCAGGGGCCAGGACTGATTTAACTCTTCAGATTATTTAACTTTTGTAATTTTGCCTTTTGTTAATGAAATAATAGGGCACAGCTCTGGCTGGTAAATCTGACTCCTGGTGAGTCTTTCCTGATGAGTTTTGTGTCCTGTGAATGACAGAGGGGGCACCACTTCAGTGGGTGACAAAAATTTCCTACTCTAAGCATTACATAGATAAGTAAAGAATACTTTGCACTAGGTGGAGGGGAAGACTTAATTAGAACAGAGACTGCCAGGTATTTTAGAGGTGTTTTATAAAAAATATTCGCAGAAGCTGCCCAAAAGAGATTGACAGCAGAGAGTAGAGGTAGATTTTTATGAATAAGAGGTTGTACACTGTTTTCTGCATGGATTTTACTTATTTACTGAGGAATTCCACCATGATATGCTTAGATTCACACAGAAGAAGATAAAAAAGGCAGTTTGGCCCAGTGAGGTGTACAGAGTACACTGTGATCCCCTCCTAACTCACCACTGGTGAGTAAAGCTCTGCACCATCCCGTACAATGGCCATAGAAACAGTTCATCCATACCCATAACAAATAATGAGAAATTTAAAATAAGGTGGAACAAGGAACTAAAAAAACCTGCCTTCATAGGAAAATGTGATTTCATCAGTAATATTTGAAAAACCCTAACTTATATTTTCCCTTAAGTGACATGGAAGAAGTGTTTTTTAGAAGTTTTTGATGACAAAGTTCTCTTTATCTGCAACCAAAATGCCTTCCTCTCTGAAGTACAGTGTAGTAAGTGATTAACCAGCACTAGCAACACAACACAGCTCTTAACAGTGAGAACTGGAGAACATAATCAGCAAATAATGCAAATTACTGCTAATCAAATAAATTAATTCATTGCTTATGATTAGTGAAGAATTCAATTCCATCTGCAAAGTGCTGTCTGTAGGAAATTCAGCCCAAGAATATGCAGCTTGATCAGTAAAGTTTGTAAATAACTTTGCAGCTGAGTGTGTTGTTCAACTAGTGAAGTTGTAGCTCAGTTGCCAAAGTACTTCAAAATATCCACAGCTGAGATGTGGAGGAACTCAGCTAGAGAGACAGGTGCCCGGATCTGTGACAAATGCAACTAAATCAGGAGTGCATTCATCTTCACTAACAGTACACACAAAGCAGAGTATAAATAATATCTCAGCCATTACACTGCTCAGCTCAGCACAATGTACAACCACATGACCTGCAAAGTGTAGTGTTAAACCAATGAATGCATCTCAGTCAAGACAGAGTCTGGTCATTAGCTTATCCCCCTGGTGGCCGTGGTATTTGGGAAGCCATGGGAGTGGGCTGTGCCTACAGGACAACACACTTGCCAGGGATTAGTACTGAACTGGGAAAACATGCAGCTGCAATGCATTTTCCCTTCCCCAATTTTCTGCATTACTAACAGCATGCAAAGTTCTCTGCAGCATTGAAATAATATTCCCCAGGGATGCATCAGGAGGCTGCAGCTTATGAGCTTTTAGAGTAGCTCTTTTCTGTTTGGGATAAGACCTGGAGTTGAAGCATCATGTGTTGAGGTGCCTTCCAGCTGTGCAGACTTGTGACTTGGTGTTTTATGTTTGGGTTTGAGCTGCAATACCTGCAGTTAGGGCAGGAATAGTTTCAGTTGTTTTGCTGTCCTGAGCTGGAGGTGACTCCACAGTGGTGGGCTGTTCTTTCATATTCAGTCCTAGTGCTGCTCAAACTGGCCTACACAGTTAACTCCTGCATTTTGCTGTCAGCGAAGCAATGAGTTAAACTGGAAATTAATGTGGCTGAAGAACAAGGCCCTTCCCTTCCAACCTGCTTTCAACCAGACAAGAGTCCTGCCCTAGCTTGCTGCTCAGGGACATGAACAGCTTTGGGAAGGGGCAGTTGAAAGACAGGAGTGTGGAACAGGGTTTGCTGGTGCTTCTGCAAGAGATGCATGAGGCACTATGGCCTCACCAAATTTTCAGTCTCAAGAAATCACAGATCACAGCCTGGGCTCTGTGTAGACCTGCTCACAGTAGCTACAATCTCAGTGGTGATCAAAGCCAGCCAAGAACCTGGAACTATTGCTATGCCTGCAGATAAACAACCACAAGCATGTCCTTAGTAATATTTATTTGCAAGACACTTGTATGGACAAAACCTGTATTAATGTCTACTAAAACGTGGAGAGTTGAGAACACAAGATGTATTTCACACTTTAACTGACCTCTAAGTAAAGATGCCTAACACCTGAAAATACAGAATGGTAGAAGATAAATAAAAGTTGTAATACACATGCACTTTACATCATGTGCAAATAATTCTTGCTCTAAGTAACACCCAATTGCCTGCAAGCTGAACACACAGTGACACTAGATCCGAGTTAAAATTATTTTTCTGTTGGTTTCCTCATACAATCCACTCAAAGCCTGGAATTAAAGTGACATTTTGCTCTTTAGGGTGCCCTAATTAAAAGTTCCATTCATATTTTGTTTCTTACTTTCATACCAAATTAACTTTTTTAGAAGAGATTAGCATGGCAAATATATCCTGAAGTACAGAATGCAAGTGCTTCTTGCATAAACTCTAGGAATAAACATTTTAATAAGTCAATTGGTGACTGAAAATGCTTCCTTTGTTGACTCTAATTTACTAGGAGCACAAAGAACTGCAAAACCTTCCTACTTCACGAAAGGAGAAGATGGTCACATACATTCATCCATCACCATACTTTAAAACCTCAATGAGCCAGATGGTCAGAAGGGTGGTTCAAAATTCCTAATTTTACAGAAGAAATGGCTTTTAAAGTAAAATGAAATAATCTCTATTTTATAGGGAAGTACAGTCCACATCAGAAAA
Organism: Setophaga petechia; assembly: GCA_024362935.1. Lineage (NCBI taxonomy): Eukaryota > Metazoa > Chordata > Aves > Passeriformes > Parulidae > Setophaga > Setophaga petechia. Next base: position 28,528,069 of record JANCRA010000005.1, read on the forward strand.
CCATAAACATTTTTTCTCTAGTTTTCAACTTCTTGGCTTTATCAATTTCTAGGGTCTAACAACATGGTATATATCACAAGTATGGAGTTAAAGTACATAGTTTATGAACTTCTAACTTGCTTCAAGTGAAATTTACTAATTTCAGAACTTTGCAGGGAAACACATAGTTCATCCTTGACCAAATGCATGTATTTTGTAGCCCATTGGAGAGTGATGTTTATCAGCAATTTAACATTTAGCTATCCCCCTTCATCCTGCACTGAATGACAAAATGACCACGGCCTTCACTGGGCCACAGAACAGGTAAGAAGATGCACACAGCTGCTGCCACAAAGCTGAGGTAATTGGCCATGGGGTTGAACATCCAATATTACTTTGAGGAAGAAGCAGCCTTAAAACTTAGTGTCCACTAACTTAATAACCAGTCAATCTCATCAATCTTCCCTGTGTGCACTCAGTCTCAATCTCTATGCAAATTCTTTGGGCATAAGCTAATTTTTTATTCAAGTCTTTTGTGAAGCATGGAAGTCCACCTAATAAAGCAGAATAATCCCAAATAAATCCCCATTCTCATCATGAATGCAAATCAAATAAATTTTGGTGACTGAAAAATCTGCTTGGTGAAAATTGTGACATTATCATTAATCATGTTTATTTCACAGTTTGCTGGCACTCAAATAGTTATAGAGGAATGACAACAGAGATCTGCACATAAAGAGGTTAACTTTGCCCAGAAAATGTGCTAAAAGAGCTGGGAATTGATAGAAAGGGTGTTTTATAGCCCAGATCCTGCAGTGAACGAGTTCAAAACTATTCCGTTACCCAAACCATGGCATTTTCTGCCAACATGGGTCCAATTAAAAGTTCAGTCTAATGAACTGTTTGAAAAAACTTTGACAGAGGATGTTATTCTGCAAGGGCTTTGTATCAGCATATGCAATATTTTATAGGGTAGCCATGCATCTACTAAGCAAACATGTTGAGCTGTTAATGCAGTATTTGTTATGTGATACAGAGCCTGCAAAAAAACCCCACAAGAGATGTGGGCATGGAAGGGAATCCATGCCATCCTTTCTATTTACAACTGTGGGGAACAGTTTGACTGGGAGCAGCTGGGATTGTCTAATTGATTTGAATGTGCAGTCAACTTGTTGCTTAGATCATCGAGCTGGTTATGTAAATGAGATTTCTATGGAAGATGATGAGTACAGGTTTTTATATTTCCCTTCCTTTCTCATATGGTGGAATGATGATAAAAAGCATTTTCACCAGGAAAACAACAGCGGTGTTTAAGACAATCATTCTACTCTGATGGTGGACAGCACTACTAGATTCATTTAAACAGAGCAGGAAGAATTGGGAAAGATTTTTCTCTGTTGTAAAATGCAGGAAAAAAAAAAGGAAATGCTTTTGATACAGATAAGATTCTGTACATCCTCATCTAGGAATTAATTATTCATTACACAGATTTCTGCACCACTGTGAACAGTAAAGGAATCTACTGTGATTTTGGACCAAGGTGCATCACAGGATCCTGGAGGGGGAGTACCAGGTTACCACCTTCACTGAGTTCATGAGCAATTTGGGGCCATGAATTTGGTTTAGAAATTCGGCAAACTGTAATTTAATAACCTTTCAAGTGCTACAAAGAAGACTTAGAAGCATTTCAGACATCACTCAAAGATGTCAGCTTTCTTAAAAAACTGTTTCACAATTAACTTTCTAATCTTTTAGAACTGAATCTCCAAAATTGGGTATTACCACAGGAAAATAAAGATCTGCTTCCAAATGAACACAGTAAGAATTCCAGACAAAGTCTTCTACAGATATTACACCCCTAAGCATGTGTGGTACCATTAGCCTCTGGAATATTAACTTTTGAGTTTACAGTTGGTTTAGGCTAATAAATAGATTCTAATAGACTAGCATGTGAAATCAGGAGTTTCCATTTCAAGATTAAAAGCAGGAAGAGAAACCAATATTGAAATGGAGTTATTTTGATGGTTTACATATTTTTAAAATTATAATAATGATAAAATAAAAGCATATGTAGTATGTAATTACTTTGTATTTTTATTAGTCTTTATATTTGAATAACCTTGGAAACCCAAATTATTTTTCAAAAAATTATTTCAGTGCTCAAATAACTTAAAATTTACATATTATTTAGGGGATAGACATTGGCAACTAATTTAATGGCATTTTTAGGAGTAAGGTTCCATTTTAGGATGGAACCGCATCAATTATGAAATTTGCATGGAAGTATTCTGGAAATCAGACTATTTGACTTATTTATATACTGTCTTATGAATGTTCCTAGCAGATTGTACTTCTAGAAGTGTGGGTTGCAGCTAGAACAACAAGCTGAATGTGCAACAATTACATGAGAAATTAAAGAATGGAGTAATCTGGAATTGCCTGGTTGAATTGAATGCCATTGACTTTGCTTTTTACATTTAGGCCAGAAAGAATGTAATATTCTGCTTTCAAATGATTCAACGTTTTCAGAACATTCCTGTCACTGGCAAGTCTTCTGCTTTTTTATGGACACAATATCAGTGTGTAGGTAGTGTAAATACTGAGGATTAAGAATCAGGCATAGTTTCTTTCATTACTACAAAAAGCAGTTTTGCTAAACAAAACAGTTTAGCTGTTACTGAGGTAGACAACTTTCCTTTTAAATCACAAGAGCTTTCATCCTCTTTGAACATCTACTTCCTTCTTCTGGAACATTAAATAGTTTCCCTTCCAAGCTGTCCTGGGAAAAAAAAAACATCTCTAGTTTCAGCACAGTGGAGCAACATGTCTATTATTTACAGTATAATGCAACTTATCCTTGGACAATAAAGAGTTAAGATATTTGATAGAAGTTTATTTGTGAATTTCTTTAATATGTGAAAAGAGCTATTATAATAGAGATAGAAAAATGCATTCACAAGCATGAATGCACACAGGAGCTGTGATTTCCTGTTTGAAGCCTCTGTGGCCACTGAACCATCACAGAGATTTATCTGCCCAAGGGCCCTCACAGTTTGGTTACCTGTGGCTATCCAGCACATATTTTTGTGAATATTTCATTTTTCATATTCACCCTTCGTGTAAGACTTTAAACTTTGTGCATGCTTCGAGCTGTATTTTTTCTGGTACTTTCAACAGGCAGAGTCCAGTCTTTTGAGGAGTCTCAGAGGTAATTTCCATCTGAAGCCATTGCTATGCAATGGCAATATAAGTGAGGAGGCCAGAGATCACTCCTCTGCTACCGAGCTCATGCCAGTCATGAGTAGTACAGATGTTTATTCTATCAGCAGATGGGAACTTCATGGGTCATTTTGCCTCCTTCCCAAGGGTAAATGTCAGTTTGTCTGAGACTTGAAAACTTGCTTTCTTGTCACCAGGTCAGAACGCTGACCTAATCAGTAACAGCAACATTTTAAGTTAGACATGGGGGAATCTTTTGATACAGTAGCTGCTGACTCAAGCATATGCCCATGAAAATGTGTCCTTTCCCCTTTGAGACTCGGGTTCCATCTTGCATGTTTGATATCAAGGCTGCTATTTTTAGCAGACATCATGTCATTTTTACCTTTGAGAATGGTTTTAATGGACCATGGATGAGCCATCAGAAAAAAATAAATTGACTCTAACCTGAATTCTACGCTACATAAGGTACATCATGAACAACTCTGCACTAATGCATTTTAAAATTCAGACTGAGCTACCCATTAATTATGTTCACTAGAAGCATGAGAGTATTCCTCCTTTAATTTATCAGTATAACATTAAAATCATACAAGCAAATTGCAGAGACAAGTTATTTTTTTCTATAATCTACAAAAATCAGAAACCTTATAGGAACCATAGCTCAGGGATCAGACTGGATAGTTGACTGCAATTAAGCAAGTGAAGCTACAGCTCAAAAATCTTTCCATATTCAATGCACTGCCAGAACTCATTGGACATTGTGGGTGCAGTTCTATGGATGTTGCTATGTTTGAGTGTCTTGTGTAGCATAAACAGGAGAAAACTGATAAAGACAGGTTTAAGGTCCACTTCCTCTGATTTTCAGATCACTCAGAAATTGAAAATACTAAAATTACCATTAACATGCCTCCAGTCTACTTGGAGCAGCCAGTTGTTTGAAATGAAACATGTTCTAGATGCTCATACAGCTCATATTTTCCAAAGAAATTATGGGTTGGAAACCCACAAAGAGTAAAATTTCAGTTAACACTATTTTAATCACAAACTCTAAAGAGTAAAAAGCAACTGAACAACCATATGTTACCTCTACTCCTTCAAATTTATAAGGTCAAGATGGTCGTAGTCAATGAGGAGCAAAAATTACTACATATTTTTAACAAGAACCACCGTGTTACAAAGTGTGAAGCAACCCACTCCTTGACCTAGTTGACCACACCTGTGTAAATTGATCAGTAATCTCTTCCTGAAGAAAAATTAATTACACTACAAATATTCAAAATCAATTAACTACAAGACAGATTGAACTCTCACACAGTCCATAAAACACTACTGTGTTTGTTACAAAAAAAAAAATCTGACAAGCAACTTTTACATGACTTGAGACAAATTAATACTATAATAACCTCCATAAGAACTTTACTACCTAATTTACCATTCTCTACCTATTCTATCTATTCTTATATAATAAAATATTGTTGTAATAGATTAAAAAATATTTCTTTACTATTCCTTTAACAGAACAAGATAAAAAGAAATTTATGTTCACAATACCAATGATAAATCCTTCTACACTGACACAAAAGTATCAAGAGAAACTTCTTCCCTAAAACATGAAAAATTCACCAAATATATGTCAATAGTTTATAACACAAACTTTAACTCCAGTGTGAGAAAAATATCCTCATCTAGGAATTAATACTAATGAAAGGTAAAGAAAATTTAACACTATTTTCCCCCTAAAGCCACTTACAGCACTTCTTCTCACAATTGATATCCTTATTTTATGCACCCAGGTCCTCTGACCTGAAAGGGCAATGAAGTTAAATTTATCATGTCTGCAGAGTGACAAACCATCAGAACACCTGTGGTAAAACCCATGCTTGCCCCACACTCTCTGCTAGATTTCAAGTTCCAGTTTTGATTGTTGCTGATACCATCCTGTTTAATGAAGTTAAATCAGGTTGGTAAGGATTATTATCTTTTAAACCAATGCAGACAAGATCCTCTGAAGTGGAATCACTTGAGTCCATGCTTTCACAGAAGCTGCATTGAAGTTACACTGCTGTGCCACACATCTGACCTCTGATCCCAGGGCCAGGCTTTGTACAAGACCTGGATTTGGTGGGCATGTACACTTTTGAAGGATATGCACAACTGCCTTTTTCTAGAGTCATTTTATTATCATCTCTGCCCCTTTCCTGCTGCTGGATCTTGGAAAAGTTACACCCCTATCTGTACCTCATTTTTCCCATTTCTGGAAATGGAATATTGTCATTAATCAGTCCAGCCTTGGGGATCCTGCAGTTCATTGACCAGGGCTGAAAACACTATTGCTATTATTACTCTAAAGCAACTGATATTACTGCATAGCTGATGCTGCCCTGAGTTGTCCCAATAATCCATTTTGTGATTTGAAGCAATTTCCTGATATGCAGCTGAGAAGTCAGCTTGAGTCCAGTCTTAAACCTTTAATGTCCTTCTAATTAGGCAGTTACTTATATGAAGAACTGTTCCTTAGAAGGAAAGTCTTATAGAACTAGGTTTTTATTGTAAGGAATAAAATGTTGAAAGCATGCTTTTAATTATTCATGAAGGTCATGACTACTTATAATATATACATGTGTATCTATATATACACAAAATTAGTTTTGAGAATCAACTGTACAGTGGCCTCAAGGCTGTTTCAACTCTGTATGCTCAAGCTCACATGTACATTCACCTCAACGAGAAATTGCAACAAATGTACACAGCTAGGTTGATAACAATCTGAGTATTGCTGTTTTTTAAAGTGTTCCTCAAGAAATATTTTAGCAAAGTTCTTGTATACGGTCTTTATCCTTTGTTATACAGTGAATATTGTTTCACTTTCAAATATTGGAATTCTAATCCTTTGCCTCTTGAGAGCCTGACTCATTGCAATTTCAATGAAAGAGTTTTTTGTTTTCTGAGACTTTTCCTCACATTTTTTGTTTCAGAACTCTGGGTTACAGGGCCATATTCTTGTCTTTTGTGTTATAATGTCCCTGAAGAAATTCGATTGCATTTTACTTGGGACTCTGTGAAACTGACAACGGCTGAAGATCAAGGTACCAACAATTGTTAGAAGAAGATACATTTCCTAGGGCACTGGAGATTACATATCTAGCAGAACTGAAATCAAAGGCACGGTAAGTGAGAATATCTGGAATCTTTCTCAGATCCTGCAAAACACGATGGAATCAACCAACAAAAGGAGACTGGAATTTTTTTTTCTTTTGCTTCATCTCAGTGCATAAATGCAATTCTAGTTCTTCTGTGTTTTTGCTCAAAATATGGAAAAGCCAATCAACAAATTTCTAGAAATATTATTCTTCAGTGTTAGCAATTAGAGAATCTCTTGTGTTAATGTACTCCCTACATTACCTGTTTTGTACTTAAGAGAACAGTGTATTTATTACAGTTTCTAAAGTTCTATGAAATAAGCTTCTTTACAGTTTTGTCTCAGGAAAACTTATCCAAAATTTATAAAGATAATCTAATCAGAAAGGGCTTTGAGGACTTTGCTGGCTCATGGAGTCAAATCTCAAAATGAACACAGTCCATCTTTTTCCCCTGCTACTATTAAATTAAAAGGCAAAGACAAGGAAAAAACCTACTTAATAGATAAAGAAATTATACTGTAATTCTTGAGAAGATGCAAGACATTGTATTCTGCTCATTAGAAGGAAAGGTGTCACCAGTCACAATACCCAGAATCAGGATGCTGAGGTATCCTTCTTCAGGACTAAAATTTTCTAATTATTGGGAAATCAAATGAAGGGAAAATTTAAATATTAGGTGGCTGCTCTGACTTTGAATGACTTCATCCTTCTTGTAGTGAAGCAGAGCTAGAAAAATAGAGAAATCACAGAGAGCAAATGATGAAGTCTCTATTCCAGCACTCTACAGGATATTTTACAGAACAAAGGTTCATCAGGAAGGAGCAGTCTCCAGCCTGGAGAGAAGATGAGCCTGTGAAATGGTGAATATTATGAGGGTTCTCTTAGGGGGTTCTAACAGGTGTTGATATCCAGCATCATAAATGCACTTGAAGCAATGAGAACATTAAGAGAGTGTATACACCAACAGTATAGTGGAATACTCAAAAAAGTATAGCACTCAAACCACAGGGAATTGATTGACCTTTAAACACCGGAAAATAGAATTTAGAAGGAAAAGAGTAAAGCTACTTTCAGTCAATCCTTTCCTACTGGAATCAAATCACATATGAATGAGAGCTGATGGTAATCATTATATATCAGGGTTACAAATCTCAGAAAAGCAGTAAAGAAAGAAAAAAGATAGAGAAAGAAACTTACAGGTAGCTGAATCAGTGAATATAAACCACATTTAAAAAAAAAACAGTTCTAGCAATGACTCTGACCTACAACTAAAAGCGGATAAGAGAAACAAAAAATAAAAACAGTGTACATTTCTTTGTCAAAGGACAAAATGGAAATATTTTCCAGGAAATAAAAGCAATAGAACATGTATAAAAATTGTAGTAAAATGTATAATTTTAACGATGGACCCATTTGTAACTTGAAGGAAAAAAATGCCCCAGCTACAAATAATTTAAAACTGAATTGGAAAATCCTCCAAATATATGCTGTAGTTTCTAAGGAAATCAGTTATTGAAGCCCAATTTGTATTTACACAAAATCTGAGAACAAGTGATTAATTTGTCTCCTCTCTTCTTTTAAAATTAATTAGCCTATTGGGAACATTTGTAGAAGAACCAGAAGTCCAAAGTATGAATCAAACCTCCATGTGAAAGAAATCTTAGGCTGTGATGTTCAAGTACTTGACGGGTTGGCAACATGTGCCAGGGACCACTTTTAGGCAATCCTAGATCAAGCTCTTGGTAAATTTTTTAGGACTCTCTTGATTAAAAAGAATTTTGACTGTCAAAAAGGTAGTGGCTGTTCATGGCAAACACCCAAAAGCACTTTTTCTCCTTCTTGTTCAGAAGCCATGAGGAATCATGAGCTCACCTTTCTGATCTTCCCTGACATGAATCAAATGTCTTGCAGGGAACAAAACAGTGCTACACCTGCAACCCCCAACTGCTAATGAGTGATAGCACCCCAGGAGAACACTGCTGCAGCAAAGAGCAGTGGCAGGGGATTTACCACATTTCAGTAGCTCCCTGGCTTGGACTGAAACATCACTGCAGCAGCATGGCAAAAGGAAATTCTCTTCTCAAAAGAACTGAGATGAGAAGAAACCCAAGACAGTACAAATGCTGTCAAATAAATGTCCTCTGCAATGCTAGAACAAAGCAGACACTGCTCCTCTTTGCCAGGCTGTCATCCTCCCACCCTGCCAGAGACATGTTGAGGTGTTAAACAGGAAGCCAGTGCTCAGGTACCAGAGGCTGTCCTATTAGATAGCAGCTGTCTGTTCACTCATGGTCTGTGAACGAGAAAATGGAAGGGCCCCACTGAGGAGATGAAATCTCAGCACTTCCCTAAAATAGCTCCTGGTCTGCTCAAGTGAAATGAAATATTAGGTGATCGGTAAAACATGTAAATTATTAATTTTGGATTGAATTTACATTCACACTGTACAGCAGGCAAAATTTTCTCTCATTTTATCAGAGTGATTCCTACTGAATTTGGGTGGTAAATGTTTGGTTTTTTGCCTCCCAGTTAAATTCTTGCTTCTATTGAAGCCAGAATCAGCTATGATCTATACAAGTGGATACTTGTGTTCTATTGTTCCATGCATTTTCCATTTAAATTGTAGTTTTTAGTCACCCCATGAAATATTTTCTTTTATTTTCCTAAAGGAATCAAGATATATTTAGAAACAGCCACTTGTAACTGCGCAGCAAATGACTCAAACTAAGTGTCTGAACTACTTGTGATGGGATTTGCTTCTCTTGGTTTTTGACCAGTTCACACTCCTGGTTATCTCTCACTTTTTTCACTTATATATCAGAACCAGAATTTGTGAGCATGAAATAAACAGTCACATGGCAACATCCATGGGAACTTTTACACCCATAAGAAATTATTCAGATGAAAAAAATATTAAGACTAATGTCAAACATTTGCCCTTTTATGAATTAATTATTAGTGCAAGATCTGCCAGATGAAGAGGGCTACTGATTTCCAGTTTTTTTAAAGTGTTTGACAATATTTCATGTGTCTACTGAAAATAACTTGTTAAGTTTACTGCTTTCACAGCACTGGGAAGGATTTTAATTTCTAAATTACTTTAAAGAAAAAAAAAATTCTCCACCAAAATAAAAATATTTATGGGATATGCAAAATCATTAGGCTTTCATTTTCTACAATATGTCCTAAATTTACCATTATTGTCAACACAGATTTATTATCTGTAAAGTTTCTGAACAATTGCCAGCAGGAGTCCAAAGCCAAATAGAGATGAAAGTTTGAACTGTACTGTTGTACATTTACAGAAACAGCCTCTAGCACCAAAAGCATTGACCAACCACTTTATGTAGAAAATGTGTGGCTGCCCTTGGCTATTTTCTTTTCAGATGACACATTTGCAGGGTCAGATTTTTCATGAACTCTTAGTAGCAGGTGTATGGACATGGTGCATACTGAGATCACCTCTGCAAAGTGCTGCAAGCTTTTCAGCTCCTCAACCAATTTTCCTTTTGGATAGATGGATAGAAATCCCCCTGTTATAAACCCTGGTCTGAGGCTCCACCTGCAAACCAGCTCATGATTAAAGGTCTGTGAGAGATCATAAGAGATTATTTTTTGAACTCAAGAAACCTTTAAAACATTCAGAAACTTTTCTGACTCTGCATCCCTGAAATCTGTTTATGTGAGGCTTGTAGCATATAATAGTGGAGGGAACATGAAGATGAGCTTGGGATAGAAAAAAATAAGGGTGAGACACTTGTGTCTGAGTGTGAAGTGCCAGCCTGTTAGCTGCTGATAGAAGTTCAGATGAGAAAGGTGTTATCAAAGTTACTGATAATAAGGTTACTATGTCAGATCCTGGGAGAGGCTGAGCATCTGCTAGTCATCCCCAAGGATGAAAGAAAATGTTTCTCTGTGTATAGTCAAAGTGTAATTTGTAAAATTCACTGAAAGTCTCACAAGATGCTGTAACAGCAAAAAAAGTATTTCAGCGCCAGCTCACATTCTTGCTTCAAAACAGGATTCTACCACTTTCATGTTCCAGTTATTTGTACATATCTGCCCTTAGTGTTACTTGCACCCTCTGTATTGTTATCTGCACTTTATTTGACAAAGCAGGAAGATTTCTTCAACTATAAATGGTGTTTTGGGATTTATTTTTAAAATTTATTTTGGAAAGAGATTGTAGGAGTTCTGAGAATGATTTAGAACTCATTGTTTTGTTATCTTTTGCTTTAGTCAAAGCTGAAACATTCTGACATTACATGGACTGTCCAGAAATTCAGAGCTTAACTGCCACTTGGTTTTACTTATTTTTGCTTTATTTAGCTTTGGAAATGTTTGCTTGTGACTAAACAAAGTAATAAGTGATAATGCCACAACAGGCCACCAGGATTCAATGCAAGTCATCTCAGCCTCAAAATAAATTGCTTCTCATAAGAAAGGGACATTCCATAAGCTAAAGAGAGATGCACACAATGCTATTTAAAGATGTAGTGTTTGGCACAGGGCAGCATACAGAATGCCATGAAAGAGGTTACAGGCACAACCCTACAACAGCAATCCCAGCACAACACTGAGGCTGTGAGTTTTACTAGCTCAGGTGCAGCTTGTGAATCCATGCAGTTATGCTCTACCCCAGCTTTAGAGAGAAAAGAGGTGAACATTCTTCGGGGAGAAAGGTGGCAATGTTGTTTGCATGTAAACATCTAGGATACAGGGAGCACTTAATTATGAGCTTGTCTTTTTGAACAAGTTGCAACACAATATTCCTTCCCAGTACATGTTTTTTTCTTAATTTTTTTTCCTAAATTCTCATCTAGGCAAGGGAAAATATATTTTCAGTGAGATATGCATTCTCTTCAGCTTCACACATTTTTGAGCAACTGTGATGCCATAATAAGGCACTAACACAGCAGCATGCTCTGCATACCAATGGCTGCATTTCTTATGTGGCCTCACTTCTGCCCAGTGGAACTTCAAAAAAACCAACGCAAATTAATGCATTTTCTGCTGGGTTATATAACAGAACTTCACAGAAATGAATAAGGACAACAATAACATCTTTTCCTCAGCCTTTACAAAAGTATCAGCATGCCACCTGTATTTAAGAAGAGGATAGGATTGAGGACAGAGGCCATCTTTTTTTCTTATATACTCCTTAGCTGAGGGTGCCTTCTCATCTTGTATTTACACAGAGGAGAATATTCTTTGGTCAAGAGAGGAATACATCCTTGTTTTGCCTGGCAGAGCAGGAGCAGCTGCCTTGCTGCTTTGGTTCGCTCATCCTAGTAACTGCTCTGGACAACAGCACAACTCCTCCCTCACTTTGGACAGATCTGGAAACTAACACAGGGCAGACCTGCTGATGTTTCCATGAAGCACCTCATCTGTCAAGACAGAGCTCCAGTTCAGCTCCCCAGGGTCATGTCCCCTACCCCCAGTTAAGCTCAGTTGTGAAGTAATGTCATTGAATGAATGCAACTGACCAGCACCCAAAGCAAAGCTGGTGCTCCTCTGCTCTGCTGGATGTCTCACACATGCCAGCACAGGGCCTGGCATGAAGATCTCCTCTCTGCAGACTTCTAATGGAAAACAAATCTAACCTTTCTTTTCTCATTTAGAAAGAAATTTATTCCTGCCAAAGGAACAAGGGAAGTTAGGGGAACTGGAGGGCTCTGCAGAAGAGAGGTGGGGTGGAGGTTACAATCTCCCCAAGATTCAAACTGCTCCTACAGATTCAGGGTCTAGTTTCCAGGCAATGTAGAAGGCAGCACAACCTCTACACTTTGAGAGAATTTGGTTTCATACCTGCATAATGGAATTTTAATGGACAACGTGCCTTTTTTAATGGCTTCTCTTTATGACCAATGACTGGTGCTGCTAAATGTGTCTACAAGGAAAAGATAATAAGGAGCCTTGAGACTCTTGAACAATGTATTTTCCCAGTGGGTAACTATTTATATCTGAAAAAGCCTCTGCATTAAATGTGGCAAAATGATCTTTTAAGTTCAACCCAAGCCGGGTTTTGAATGGCAGCCTTGTTTATTGCAGTAGCAGCCCAGTGCCACACTTGAAGGGTTGGAGGTTAAATGGAACAGGCTCAGCCCAGCTCAGCTCCAAGGATGTTGTTTACAAGCAGAAACAACAAAGCCTAATAAGACTCTAGGGGATAAATTAGCAACACGAAGAAAAATCTCCCAATTAAAAATTTCCTAAAGCTTGAAGGCTGAAAGCCATTATGCAGTGGTCAGATCTGGATGTACAAACAGAACAAATTCCCCCCACCCCTCTCAGCTGTGATGAGGCTGAGACAGAACAACAGAGGGAGTACATTCAGAGCCAGACAGTCCATAGGCAATCTGTTCTAATAATAGGTGTGTGTCTAGACTTAGGGCCAAGTTCTGAGAAACTACTATTGTTAAAATCAGTGAGAACTCTGCCCAGGAAAAAAAAAAGGCAAGGTACTTCAGCATTTGGTCATGACATATTAAACACTGCACTCACAGTAAAAACCTCACAGAACAAAGACATCAAATGAATACTTTTTCACGGGAAAAAAACTGGTTCTGAGTTTGTTAGTATGTGCCAAGTGATGCAGATCTGGATATTATGTCTTAATTTTTGTTTGAAAACTTGCAAGATTTATGCAAGGTGTAAAGAATAAACCTCAGTTTCCTCAGTTGTGGAGGTAACAATCTTCTGTCAGAGTATTCTGTCAGTCATCTACAGATTCTGGGCTAAGAGTTCAGTGTTCTGGCTTTCTTGTCTGACTCACTGACAAGAACACAAGCACAGAACCCACTCTTGTGAGCACTGGATGCCCACCAAAATCTTGTTTAATTGTGGCCATACCCCAATTGTGCATAAAGAGTAACTGTCCAGTAGCATGCAAAGAACAGCATCAACTAAGTTTCTGTATTTTATGTATTTCTTTTTCTCAACACGCAATAGATAGAGTGCCTGAGGGAGACTTGAACAAATGCAAAACTTCTCAATTTCTAGACCTCTCCAATTTTCAGGCTTTTATACAGCTCAAGTCTTTTGGGACGGGGAAGTTAACAGCTAAACCTTCCTAAAGTGAGAAATAGGTTGTGCAGTGGTATAGAAGTTCAGATAATACCAGGGGAATTTGAGTCTAACTCCATCTGCAGGGTACCAAAATGAAGCAGCTGAAAATTTCCAGGCATATTAATACTACCCCACCTCTTCTTGAGCTTACTTAAAAGGTATCCTGTCCTTCACTTTAAATTCCCCTCAGCCCATGTATCTTTCACATCTTATTAATTTCATCTACTATCTAAGTCAAAAAGTAGTAGTAGTAAGAATTGCAGGTTCTTTGAACTGCACAAGAACACATATTCCAATTTCTACAAAAGCCTTCTGACAAGTTCAAGAACTGTCACTTTTTTCACAAAATTGATTACTGTGAAAGAATAATGCCTTCATTTCTGTATGTCTGTACAAACAGCTTAACTTTCTACTGGATTGTCAAGGGGACATTAACAAGCCTAAAGTCCTGCAGCTCACTGAAAAGTGTGCAGCCACCCTGGAGCTCTGTCCTTCCAGAAATAGGAGCAGTGTTCTAGACCCAAATGCTGGAATTTCCCCTCATGCCAACTGGATATAAAAATAATCAGGAGCCAGTTCCTAACAGAAGCATCTTCTCTTCTTGTTGTACTCACCTCAACATCAGCAGTGAAAGCCAAAGTTGAGTTAATATAACCACCCCACTGCCACCCCACCCCTCACTGAGCATTTACAGCTTTCTAAGGCGAGCCAAGGTTACAACTTCCTCAAATTTCCCATTTTTTCTGACCTTTAGAGCTTCTTTTCAGGGTGCCTGTCCTTCACTTTACATGTGTACCATAAACTATTCTTCTGCATATACTTTAAAGCAAAACCTAAACATTCAGAGGTTATTTCTCCCAGCTGACAAACAGCTCGTTGCTCAGTCTTATTAAGGTGACCAGGGAAACTGGAAGCTTGCTGCCATCATAAATCTGCTGAAGTGCCTGCTAGATGCATGACATGCTCCCTTGACATCTTTGTGCTCCTAATGATAACCATGAGTGCAATAAAAAAAGAAAAAAGGCATTAAGAAATAGGGAAGAATGCAGTTTATGTTAATTTTGTCAAAGAAGTCCTCAGGACTTATTTTATGGTACTGTCAGGAAAGCTGAGGGAGATAAATAGCCTGGAAATCTCTCATGATTATTAATGAAGATGACATTGCTTGGTTTGGCTTCCTCTAAGTTACTGCAAAATTCTTATTCCATTGATTTCTATTCCACTCTCTCTTCCCTTTCTGTCAGCCAGCATCTTTGTTTACTTTTGTTTGTATCCAAACAAAGATCATCAGTGTCTGCTGAAAGACTTCAGCTGATGTCACCATGCCTTGGAGAATGCCATGAACTTTGCCAACAGTTTATCTCCTGCCTGCCTTCATAGCTTTGTGCTTTCCAAGCCTGACTGAGATTGTGCTGCAATGCAGGGATCCACCTCATTGTGTTTTCTCTCCTTCAGTACTTTTGGATAAGACTAAATGATGAACAAAATCTGGGCAGCCCCTGAGCTACACACACTTGGCATCAGGATGTACCAAGCAAAACAAGACTGTATCTCCCCAAAGCAGTCATTTCCATGTATTGTTTTGCTGAAAAGTAGGATTTTCTTTATGCAGCAAGAATACAAAAACTTGGAATACTTCAGAGGTCCAGTTGCAGAAGATACAGGGATAAAGTGAAGCACAATCTGGCCAGGATACCAGGAGTCCCAGGCACCCCAACAAGAATTCCCAAGGTAAATACAGCCCCACTGACAACTGAGCAGTTCTGGATCTATTTTTTAAAAATTGGTTGTTGAGTTAGGCAGACTATGGGTGTGCTGGCACCTGCACAATGTCTCTGTCTTCCCCATATATATATATATATGTGTAAGTTATGGTTTCACTGATTAATAAACATTTATTTCTCTCAGATGTTCATTGACTGGCTTTGCATAACCAGCTATGAAGCAAGGGCTCACCTTCAGAGAAGATTATAGGTGAGGTTTTTTCCTTGAGAGATGCTTAAGACTAGCAGCTTTTGGGGAAAAATAGCACAAAAGGAAAAGTATTAATTACAATTTACAGTCAAGCAAGACTAACCCTTCACAACAAAAATCCCTTATTACAGTTCCAAAGTGATAATAGGTAATACTTGTTTGCACTGTGTCAGGATCTTAAGTGTCAGGAATTTGAAGGATTTACTAAAACAATAATGAGATGAAATTGGTTCATATTGTGACTTAGCAGGTCTTTAAATATCCAGGAAAAGTTAGATGTATGGGACCTAGTTGCATCCACTAAAATAAATCTGTAGATATTAAAGCAAATCAGACATAAACCCCAATATATAGAACGTATTTTAATGTTCTTTCTCATTTTTTAATTCTTCTAAATATGAAATATATAATTATAAATTATGGTTTAAGACCTTGAACAAATGATCCAGATTCCATTATTTTTGGCAATGAATTCCTATGAAAGTAGAAATGTTGAATATTTTCAAATTTTCATTCTAAACAGCACAAGACTGTGGAGCCAAGAGGGCCACTCAGCTATTGTTTAAGCATTAAATTAATAATTAATGATGTACTTTTTGAAAAGCATTGATAGTGGTATGGTCCTACATTGTGGCTGCCACTAAAGCCTCAAATATTGGAAACAACACCCAAAGATCAAAAAATAATCCATGTAAGATAGAAGATCGTGAGCTTCTCCTGTCTCGATTTTTTTTGGTTGCAATTAATATATTATGTCTAAACCACACCCATTCCTAAGTGTGTTTAAAAGACCCAAAATAGGCTTCTTGAGTACAATATGCAGAATATTTGGATTCTGCAAACATACATGTGGCTCTGCTGTGACAGACATCCAAAGCCAAGTACATAAAAAGCTGTTGACACCACAAAAACTGTGAAGGCACTAAAAATGACAAATTACTGCTGACTGCTTCTATTTTGATCAACAGTAATTTATAAAGGCAGCAGAAGCTGAGATAGGTAGAGAAAAGAAAAGCAAGTATGAAAATAAATTCTTATCTCTTATGTGCTCACTCAAATTTAGCATCTTTAAGAGCTCACTTGAAGGCAAACTTAAACCCTGGTAGGGCAGTTAAAAACTCATCAGCAAGATGGTGCAGAAGAACCATTTTAAACACCAAAGAAAACTTATATATTGGAAGAAAAGAGATGAAAAATACAGTGAAGGGAGTAATTGCATCCAGTATCTTTGGCATACAGAGACTTTCACGTTCAGCATGGGGCCCCCACACAAATCCAGGGGACTGAGTCGATCCCAGCCCTAGCCAGATGAAATGAAATGGTTCTGCTGTATGAATTGGAGGAATAATGGTCTAGAGCAAACAGGAGGAAATTGCCTGCGAGAGGATTGGCTGCACTTGATACTGTCAATTTGTTTATACCTCAGCTTCCAAATACAAGCCACCTGAAGCTTGCACTGAGCTGACAGAAAGGTATGCTTCACAGAAGTGGCACTGGCATACAAATAAATTGGATAGCACTCAGAGACATGAAAGCCATTGGAAAGCAGTGAGATGAAAGGCAAATGCCACAGCAACAGTAGTATTTTCTCCAGAGCACAGAAAATGTAAAAAAGAGAAGTAGGAATAGGATAAAGAGGAAAGAATGCGTTTCAATAATGAGGTGCCATCCATTTCCATGGAATTGAAGTAACTTTAAACAGCACTGCATTTCAAAAATCCCTCTCTAATTGTTTTCTTGATCTAATGTGCAATATGGAAACATAAGAGGAACCAGCTGTGGATTGTGGTGTAGGCAGCTTTGTCTTCACCTGTGATTTCCATTTTGCCATAAAGTACTGAGATTAATATTTGTGTTGGAACTGCATTGTAAAATATTTCATTTGCATAATTGTACTTTGTCTAATGTTTCCAAATGTCTCTTTTAATGAAACACTATTCCATGAGACACTGCTATGTTAAAATGTCTCATGACACCAGCAAGTTTAGAAAGCTGGCATTTCCCCCATAATACTCAGCCTGCTGAACACTTTTACATAAATGCACACTTTTTAACCAATCAGGCATGACTTGTTCATTTTTCATAATATTATGGCACATTACATCTCAAAATAAAAGCTTAGATACTTGCTTTTCAGATACATGAATTTCCAATTGCTATCTAAAATAATATAGCTGCTAAACCATAATGAATCAAATTTAGATGATTATTGAATTGCTTTTTGCAAAACACATGAAAGCAGGTGACAATCTCATGTTCCTTTAAAAACAATTCTAAGTGGTTTGGGTTTTTTTTTCTTTTTTTCCTCTCAATACACCCATGTGCTTCATCAGCTGCATCAGGACTGTTAATAGCAAACTGTCCTTTCTCACTGCAGCACAACAAGACAAGCACAGGGACTATGCAAGAAGTCAAACAACGTAGTGGTTGGGAGCAGAGGGAAAACAAAGTATGTGCATCCAAAAAAATATATCAGGGATTGTGTTGCAGGTTAATGGAGCCTGCTGATTGCTCTGTGTCTGCAGATCTGTACAGGTGGAAAAGGAATAATGATGCAATGAAGTGCCTGGTTACACAGCAAGCATGTTTAGAATGATGACAGATAATTGCTGGAATGTAAATATAATGGGAACCATAAAGTTAAAAGAACTATTATTAGTTTTCATCTTACTCCTAATTGCAACTGTAACTTTAGACAGATAAAGAGGACATAAAATTCAGGTAGTAAATGAATGAAAATAGTTCAGAAAACTAAAACCTCTTAGAGTATATAAATTACAAGTTACTTCTCATCAGTCTGTATTAATAAGAATTTTAATACAAAGCACACATACTACAAGACTATCATGAGCTAGAGGCAGAAAGGAGGCAGCACCTGCAGTTCCTGCAGCAGAAGGGAAAGAACCGAATTTACTAAATGAACATTTCCAAAACACCTCTTTGTTGCTTTGGAGAAAGTCATACTCCCTTCTCCAGACCTGGCAACAGCTTAGTGCTGAGCATGTGAGCACCCAAAGTGTGGGCACATTCAGAGACACCTTAACATCACCAGATGAGCTGCAAATGCCACCAACATTTTGGTTGCAATTGTGTCTGATCTCCCAAGCTGTCTGTGTCCAGATAGATATAAATTATTTCAGTAAAGTAACACACTTGATTAAACCCTGACCCACACCAACAGCGTGTGCATGCATATGCATTCATTACAGACACAAAAACACATCCATTCCCCTGCCTGCCTCTCTTTTGACATAAAGCATTCACACATGCTGCTGACCTCTGACTCCAGTTTGTCACTGCTTTGACCAGCCTCTATCTGGAACTTATTCTGGACAAAACCTCTGGACCAAACACCAAGTTTATCAAGAGTTTAATTAAAAAAAACCCCAGCATTAATTGGTATTCTGAGAAGACAACAGTCTGCTGCATTTTCTGTTAGATGCTATTGGTAGATATAGACATAAAAAACTGTTTTAAAAGTATTTATTATGGTACTGAAGTGAAAGGCTGTCTCTGGAGATGCTTTATGGGCCTACAAAGCTGCATTATTGGAGGTTCAGTTCTACATAGCTGGTGGCAGTAGAACCCCAGAGCTGCACAGAGACCCACATGTGCAGATAGAGGCTGAGCTGGGCTAGGGCTGACTGCATTTGCAAATCCTCTCTGCTTTGCTGGAACAGATTTTATAATTACAAAACTGCAAATGAAAATAGTGGTGCTGGAGGGAATTGTTTCTTAAATTGCAGGTCTCCATAAATATTACGAGGCTGAGGTACTGCCAGCAGAGACAGCTGAATCATCTAATATTCCCAATAAATATGTTTGAACTTTTGAGTGCTTTTACTCCAACCATGCTTTCACCCCTTTGAATTTACTCCTGTGAACATTTGGAGCAATGAAATTTTGCTGGCACAAGTTTAAAAACATATGCATGATCTTCATGTTAGCTCCTCCTGGTGGACCACGGAATATTTAGGATTGAAAGTGATCACAAAAATAACTACACCTTCTGATACCAGAACTGCTGGCCCATTATGCTGGTCAGAATAAAAAGGAGCTATCTCCAATAATTGTTTTCTCATTGCTGACAGGTGCAATTCTGCTGTTTCTGCTTCTTCCTTTGCCTTTATCTCTGACTACTAATGTTAGCAGCCAAGGCTTCAGGGCTCCCTGCTGCATGCTCATTGCCTAAAACTCCATTAAAATGAAGAGAGGAAATTAAGGACATACTTGACATTGATGCTGCATGGCCAATCCCATCAACACATCCTTGGATATTTACCTCTTCTGGCATATTCTTGTTCATAAAAGGGAACTGAGCTCAACAGATTCCCTCTGTCAACTCAATGTTAATGGTCCATTTTAGTTGCTTTCCTTGTGAGTGGGAGCAGAGAGAGCATTAATATGAAGACAAAACCCTGAAATGAAAACATTTTCATGTTCTCATTAAGGTGTATAATATGGAAGAAGCATTAAATATTTGTGTATTATAGGTATAGAGCAGTACCAGCTGAGCTCAGTACTGGGCAGTAAACACAAGGACACTACAGCTGTTTTCCACTTTGAACCTGCCTTACCACCAAACCACAGTGAGAAATACTTCATTTAAAACTTCTGTCCAACGAGAAAAAACTCCAACGTGGACCATCCAAGGAATGGTTGCCTTGAGGAGCTGTGAAAGTCCAGTTAGGCCTAGGTGTAATTTCAGTTTTGATGACTAACTGATGCCTTGAGAGGCTACCCAGAACAGAGGCCAGGCAGTGTTAAAGGAATAAAGTACGTATTTATTTAAAAGGCCTTCAAAGAATACACCTTGGACAGTACAAGAACCTGGCTGTGGCTACACCCAAGATGAACTACTGGTCATGAGTTCTCACATTTTTATAAGTTTTCACTCATTTACATATTGGGGTTAATTGTCCAATTACAGCTGCAGATATGAAGTCCCATCCTCCCAGATTGCTCTCCTTAATTCACTGTTGTTTACACTTTTTGGGCCTGAAGATGAAATTGTGTCCTTGGTTCTTGGGCTGGAAAAGGATCGTTTTGTCTAACTAAAGTGTGAGGAGAACTTGCTCACACTTTATATGAAGTTCAGAGTTATTTACTATTGCAGTACAGGATCTGGAAAAAGTGAAAGCTAAAACTTAAAACACCACTACCACACAGAAACATAATGCAAAAGAAAACATTATTAAATGTATTCTTCTCTTTACATACTGGTAAAACATAGGGAATGGCTCAATTAAATACCTGTGCTATAGAATGCACATTAACTGCTCCTAAAATTGCACTAAGTCCTTTTCTGTGAAATTGATCTCTCTGACCATAAAATGAGACCTTTACTTCTTTCTGCACTCTTATTAATTGCATGGCACTTCACTGGCTCTTATTGAACCGAAGCTGGAGAATTAAGCCACAGAAAGGTCACTTTTCCCCCTTTCTGCTTGCGTGCTAATTAATGAGATCTAAACAGCAGCTTGTGTCTCAAAGCAGGGTGGATTAGATTGAGTGCAAGGAACTTTCCAAGCTGAGGCAAGACTGTGTGGTCTAGGCTGTGACTGCAGTACATTGAGCTTGATGTGCTGTTTCATGAGCCCCCTTCACAACGGCCAGCAGGTGGCCTTTATTTAGAACCATTCAAAAATCCTGTAAGTTTATTTATTGACATCCCAACATTTTCCTGTGTTAATTACCATACAGAGAAAAACCCTGCCCTTATCCCAGTAATAGCAAAGCTATAAAAAAAGTGTCTCCAGTTCAGCAGAGGCAGTAGGAAGACAGAACTACACTTCACTGTTGTATAGCAAGTAAGCTATACAGTTGTATATAGTAAGCTTTTTCACCTTTTTCTAGGTGAAAAAACCTTATGAAGTGTCATAGCCAACTTCTCCTCTGGGGAACTATCATCTGCTCTGCAAATGAGGATTTTTTCCTAGTCCGGTCAAGAGATATGATCTTCCAGCTCTGTCTAGAACATCACAAAGTGGGATCTCTAAGAAAAAACCATTACGTGAGATTCTCTAGCTAGTCCTCACAGAATATTTCCCTTAGATTTGCTTAGACTCCTTTGTTTTTTCCTGCCCACTGTTTTCCTGATATGGGTAACTCTGTGTCTAGTTCAAACCTCTGTTTTTCTGTAGAATGCTACCATGTCCAATTAGAGCATTATGACAAAATTCCTGCAGGGGCAATCAGTATGGAATAGAAAACCCCAGGTAAATGTGGCTGAGGTGCTTTGGTACCATGGCTTTAAGCAAAACGGAGTCCTTGAATCCCAGCTGCTTTTCTGTTTTGGCATTTATTTGGCATTATTACAGCTTATTGTGCTGCTAAAGCCAGGAACCTGTTTGATAAGGTAACTGCAGGCAGGTGTTTCAATATATTTGAGAACTGTGTCTAGGCAGTTATGGCTAACTTGTTATCCCTGCATTTGCAGTATGAACCTGCTAAAATAATCTGCCAGATCAAAACACTTTATAGTTCATCAAGGAGGTGACAAACATTCAATGTTCAGACCCATCTCAATACAAGACCAAACTACTAAAATCTTCCATCAGACCCAAGCGTGCAAAACTTGAAATACATCTTTCTTTAAAGCATACTTGCATGTAAGCTGTCAAACCTTCAAGCATTGCAGAAAAGAAGTGTTAGGATAAAATTACAAATAACCCCCCCTCCATGAGAAATGGCTAAAGATGCAATCAAGTTAAATAGTGGAGCTGTAATATATAAAAAGAAAAAACAGTAAATGTGCTTTTTTGGCTCTATACACACAATTTTATCACTCATTGGTGCAGAGAAAGGCCCAAGATGTTTTATGCGTGGGGACCTGGTAATACTTCCTACCCATTTTTCACTCATCCAAATTCTGTAGGTCAGATCTCCATTAAGCAGATCCAATAGATACCCATGCCTTGCAGTCTGCTTCTGCAGTGTAGTCCTTATCAACAGGTAAGGCACCTGCATTTGCAGCACCTTCCACCACCCAAAGTGACTGACACCAGAGTGACATGCAACAGCATCACCCTGCAGCACCTTGGGCAGGTAGAACTCTGTGTAATGTGCAAGGCTAGATCAGGCCTATAGGATTCCTTTAATTACAGCAGTTTGCAGAAGCAGGAATGTTGTCCTGGATTGGCTCAATAGTCCATTTCTTAGTCCTGTGGTTAATAGCACAGGCTTTGGAGGAAAGCTTTTACATACAAGTCACTCCTTTCTCATCTGCCACAAGTGAGATTGATGCAGAGTGCAGAAACCTACCCATGGCTAATCCCTGTACAAAGGGCTGGAAAATGAATCCCTTTTATTACACCAACTATTACTCTGAGTATTGCTTCACCATGGAAAGCAATTGCTTTCTGATCTCTGAGGTGATCTGTTTGTCCTGAAGCAAATGAACTAACAACCCTCGTAACAATCCAAGACAAGATAGAAAAGTATCTACTTAACCAGCCCATTTCTATGTAACAAGTCAAATTAGACTGCACAAAATAATGGACTCTCTTAAATCAGAACATGAAAAACATGACTAATAAGAAATATATTGTGCATAACATGGATAAAGCATTTAACAGATTGCTGCCTTCCTGACACTCACCCTCTGGGCTTTTATGCCATGAATGAAATTGCTGCTGTGCTGTCAGTAGGTTTTCACATTTGTTCCTTACATACTGAAGCAGTCAGATTTAATTGGTGAAAAGAAATGACAGTGAGCTCAGCAGCTGTAGAAGAGTTAGATTAAATGTTGTATTAAAAACAGAAAAGTTAACCTTAAGTCCAAAACCTGCAGGAAAGCTTTGTGTGGAACGTAGAACAACGTGTACTTTAAATAAACTACAATATGTGTACATATATATATGTGTATATATATATATATATATTTAAATGAGAATGAGATGTGGCAGAGGTACTTTTCTGCTTCATAGCTGAGAAGTTTTCAAGGATATAAACTATAATAAGCGATGACAAAAAATGGGAACATTTTCTTGACATCTTTTTCTGCATCAGAATTCTGCTTTGTTTAAATGCTCTATAATCAACTTTTGAAGTAGCTAAGTACAAACCCCCTGCGTTCAGCACTTCTGCTGTCAGACATCCCATACAGCAATGCCTTGCTTAGCTTACAGAAGTTTGGCCAACACGTGGTAGCCCAGTTGGAAAATAAAATACAACTGGCACACACCCTCATTTCCCAATTGCAACGGCCCAAAGAATAAATACTGGCTGCTGCTGAAAGGAACATTTCTCTCTAAGCCCTGAAAGTGTGATGATGAATCTAGAAGATGACCTTTATTTTTTTATTGCTGCTAGCTATTTCTTATCGGGAGAAAACCAGGTGGTCACATCTGCTGAGATCCCCCTGTGCACATATCTGGAGATGTTCTTGTGTTTGAGGCTGGAGATGCCCCTGCTGGGCCCTGGTGTCCTGTGCAGCCTGTCAGGTAATGATCCTGAGGGCAAGAGGACTTCACTGGGAGAGGGCATTCTGTAGAGAGAAATTACTTATTTCCAACACAATCTGCTGGACTTTTTGCCCTCCTTCAAGATCCTTCTAGGCTGATAAAACTTTTGAAAAGTGCCCTGGAGGATGTCCTCACTCTCAGAGACTGGTCAAGCTACAAACACTTGCTGTCCCTCCTTCTGTTGGACCTTGCTGCTCGTGTTTTGCACATGAAAATGAATCCCATTTCAAGTTGCAGCCATCTAGCAGCACAGAGAAGACTGACACACACCTCTGAACAGCAAACTCTGCACAGGAAGGTTAACATGGCCTGACCCCTGTCTACATGGCTTTAAATAAAGTAATTAATGACTATTCTTAATATCAATTTCTAGGACTGTAATAACTTTGTTAACACAAGTTAAAGATTTGAAGAGCAAAACAAAACTTGAAGGAAAAGATTGGCTAATTATTTTCATAATTTCTTTTTCCAAATCCCACTGTAGTTTTCTAAGTGAAAATCTATTTGCAGAAAATGCAAGCAAATTGTCAGCAATGTTTTATCTACCAGCAATTTAACAGCCACCTTCAATTCCCAAATGAAACTTGAAATAAAACACTACAACTAGGTTAATTTGAGGACTCACCATTTTCATTTCAAAGGCTTTTTTTAACATTAATTTGTCCTGAGGCATAAATGAAATACAGACAAACTGTATTAGATTTTAATTTGCTAAAAGTAGATTAGAGGCCTTCTCCACAGAGATGCTGAACACTCAGTTCTCACAGAAGTAAACTTTATTCCCCACAGTAAAGGCAGCAGGAGCAGGTACCCACTGAGAATTGCAGGGGAGAATTTTTTCAAGGGGTTGACCTGTAAAGTACAAATATTCTGACTCTGAGCCCCCAGCATAAAACCAGTACAGAAATGCAGGTTTAGCAGAGCTAGACTAGGCTTACAAGCTAATTCTGTCTTTAATTAAGTGCTTGAATTTAGAGATAAACTGTTTATCCAATATTTAGGCTAAAACAAAATCTAAGCTTTCTCCCTCCATCTTATTATTTTAGATGTTTATCTTGTCCTGTGGAGTGACATTTCTCAAATCTGACCAACTTGAAAGGCAGACATGCATGTGAACACAGTGGGAGGATTTCAAAACCACTGCTGAGTGCAAGTGACTCATTAATTAGATTAAGGGACAAGCCCTTCCCACATGAGGCTCTTTAGGGCTGGTAACCCATCCATGGTGCAGAAGCCTCTTTATGGCAGGAGGCTTTGAAACCAGAAATGGTGAGTTAAATAACCCTGGCTAGAAACCTAGATGATAAACAGATCCAAGATCATCAAAACTCTGGGCCTATGCTTTGTTTTGCTGCTGTCCCTTTCAATTGCTAAGGACTTTTTCCAACTGAAGGCAAAAATGGCACCCAAAACCTGTCTCAGGATTGCCCTAGGGCCAGTTTTCCTGCAGAAGAGTGGGTAGGAAGAAATTTCTTTGCCTTCAGGCTCCCCCCACACAAGAGTGGCTGCAGTGGGACTGTGCTATAAAGGACTCTCCTTTTAGCCTGCAAAGCAGTGAGTGTCTCAAGTGATGTTTCACATGTCTGCTTTGAGGCAGCAACGAGTCAGAGAAGGAAAAGAACAAGCCATTAGTGATTCTGCTTGGGAATAACCATGAAGATCATGTGCAGCCTCCAGCTCCTTCCTCATTAATATGACCTTGGGAGGGCTTCCAGGGTACATGATATCCAGAGGGAAGTTACTCTACTCCCACACCTATTTTGTGGAGTTCTCTATGACTGCCAGTGAAAAAGGCCAGATTCATTATTAAGCATGGAGAGATTTCAAAATCCCTTACTCAGAATCCAAGAGTGTTTGCTTTCCCTTCCTTCCACTGGTAAGTCAATCTGAAACAGAACAACTTTCTTCTGGGGGAAAAAAACCTCCAAACCTAGTTGTCTCAGAATCACAAATAAGCATTTATGTTTAGTTATTAAAAACCCAAGTATTTTCCACATAAGCATTCCTCCCACTGATATCTTTGCCACAAAGCACTGAGTTTTATAGTGCTTTTTCCTGTCTTCTTTTCTAACTGATTTCTTGTGATTCTTTTTTCTACTCTACTTTGAAATACACTTTCTGAACTGCAGAGGATAGAAACACCAGGTTGTAAAGCAAAAACTAGAAGTCCTCTCCTTAAGTGAGTTTCCAATTTAGATAAATGCATGTTACTGTAGTATTCTCTGCTCCCCAGCAGTTATTATGGAGAACACCTGCTACATCCACTGGGGTCATTATTTGGTGTTCCAAGGTAAAAGACAGGTGTAAGTAACCATCTCACAATCACATGAGATTCATGCAAAATCCTCATTAATAAGAAATGGAACAATAAGCTTTTTCTATGAATTCACATGCAAAACTTTAAAAAATGTCTTCCACAGGAGGTAATTTGAAGGAATTTACTTTTTCTCTACAAGAATTATTTGTACCACTTTCTCATGGTCTCAGATTTAAAGGCCTACACCCTACCAGCTGCATCTGAAGTAATTCTCTCCTATTGGAAGACTCTTCCTCACTGCCTTGCAGGGAGAGATCTGTAAATGACCTTTTCCCTCATCAGCTGAGGAATAAATGTCAGACACAGACAAGATGCAGACTTATATACCTGGTTAGTGGAAAAGCACAATAATATCACACAGTGAAACAATAATCGAGCCAACAAATTTGCCAAACTTAACAAATAAAAAAATCCAGTAACAGAGATAATCCAAATTAGATAAGAAGGGGGCAGCCCTCCCTCTCAAGCAACTATACAACCTCTCAAGAAATTGTTTTTAACCTAAAGCACCTTCAATGCAGGCAGTTTCCAGACTTACCTGCAACTGAAATAATACATAGATAATAAGAACCTGAAGAAATTTCCAAAACATAAATTAAGTACAAGTTAGAGTCCATATGTTTTTACTGACAAAGCACATGACTGCAAGCACACATATATCCTGCAAGGAGTCCTTCATAGGGCACACTTAGCCCTAGGGCTGCCTGAAATTATATGGAGAAAGGCATTTTAGTGTTTCATCCTGAAAACCAGCAGGCTTTGGGGACAGCAGGAAGCTACAGTATCATTGAGGTGTCACTGGGGAAAAGAACAAGCTGGAAATCAGGATGGTGATTCCAGTTTGCCCAAGGGATTCAGCTCATTGGGAAGCTTTAAAAGATCATGCTGTACCCAATCCTACTAGCAGAAGCATGTTGGATCTGTCAGGCAACAGAAACCTCAAAAAACCCCTATTAAAATCTGTGCACTAGAAGGAAGAAGTCTTATCTCTGGTTTGCAGTAGTGATGGAGCAGGAATAAGTGTTGGCTTTAGCAAAGTCAATGTGGAAGGCACAGAAAATAAGAGTAACAACTTGATGGCTATATTTGCATTTTTGCCTTTGAGGAAACACATGCTACCCAAGCTTTCCAGAATCACCTCAGAGTGAAATACATTCTTCAGGAGAGTTTGAAGGAATTCTTTGTTCTTTATTAGTATGAAATAGGATTCTGTTAAAAAATAGGAATATAGGAAACCACAATATCAAGCAAGTATTCTGGAAGGGCAAACAAGAAACCCCTCCAGGCACAACACCCTTTTTCCTGCCACAGAAGAGATATGAGAGGTGATAATATTTATATTGGTCAGGTACATTTCTTTCTCAGTAATATTACCATTATATTCAGAACTGCATTCATTACAATTTAGGCATTAACTTCAAACACTTGAGTTACAAATCTAGCAAGAGAGAAGAAAGGCACCAAAGTAACAAAATGCTTTGGATCCAAGGAAGGTTATAGCCCTGATCTTCTAGGGTGTCTTATTTTAGCCAAACAAAAATCAGCAATGTGTTGCTGATACTCCTCTAGCAAAGGAGTATCAGCAACACATTTGAAAAGGTCGATTCCAAATCCCAGTAATGCCAATGGGGATCACTATGATTTCATCTGTCTTATGGTGCAAATGTAAACTTTGTAGCACGTTTTTTTCCTATAAAAAACACCCCAAATATTCATTGGTGTAATTTATGGAGACTATTACCATGAGGATTACTAAGGATGACTAAGATCCTCCTAAAAGGGGTGTATTCCCAATTACTTAAATGAAATTTAATAGGAAATAGGTATTCTACCCCCAGACGTCTCTGAAAATCCTGACCAAAGCTAGCCAGTCTTCTCTCATTACCTGTTTCATGTTTCTGTGTATTTCCATCTATGTGCAGCCATAATGACAGACTAAAGCTAAGACATGCAATTTGTATTTCTTCATTCCAGATCCCCACAACTCTCCCAGATGTGCATTTACCATGAACAAATTACTGAGGTCTGAAGCAACGGTAAATTAATTTAGCACTGGAAAATTAAAGAGAGCTATCACTGTATAACAGCAGTAGAGGAAAGTTGCTTATTATTTACCTGAAGTAATTTGAAAAATGCTTACAAATCCTTTTTCAATTTTACTCCTTTACCTGAACATAACACAGTTACCAATTGCTACTGAGGATAAGAAAGTTGACACTGTAACAAGTGTGCTATTTTTAATATACAAATTTAATTAAATGCAGGTGGTGTTGACACAAATAAATGTTGAATATTATAGGTTAGTCAGAATATTAGAAACACAAAGAGAAAACTATGCTAATGTTACATTAATGGGTGTCAGGAAATGGAAATGACTGACACTATTCATTCTCCAGTGTATTGGACATTAAACTCCGATGGATGCTTTTAAAAATGCAAGTATAAACAAGAGTCAGCTGAAGTCCAGTAGGAATACTTCACTGACACTTTGAAATAGACCCTATGTCAGTCCAAGCCCAGGTGCCTTGAAGCCTTCTCCTATCCTTCCATGTAACAGCCTATCTTGGACCAAAAATAAAAAAAATTACCACCAAAGGGATTTAATGAAATTCTTCATTATTTTGTGCTCAAGGCACAAATTTTCTTCCAGTCTTTTTCAGGATTGCTCTATCCACAGGTGGAGGAGATTCTCTCAGCTTAGAGGAACCCTTTTTCAGTTCCATAGGCTACAGCTGTTTTTGCAGGATTGATCCAGTGACATGTGATGCTGAAGGGGAAGAACTAGAACTTGAAATAACTACAGCTCTACCTGGTACCTTTCCAAAGCAATCTGACTTCAATTAGTCAAATTAGGACACTTCACATGTCTGAATTAACAGAGCCCTTGTCTCAGATAAACTTGCACACTTCACAGCAATAGAAAAAGGTGTTAATAAAAGAATCAAAACACACTAATTTTCCCACAAGTTTTCAATGTTATAGCTTGTTTGCTTTAGTTGGTGGAATGATCTGGCAAACTCTTACAGCCTGCACAGTTTGATTGTAGCTAATATGAGCCTGTGCAGGGAGGAAGGCTGCTGGTATCTCTGCTGCGAAGATACCAACAAGGAAACTTGAAACATCATAACAAAATTGAAATGTGTTGATAACACACTGAATGACAATATTTGACTGTCCACATTTTTAATAATTAGTTGTGAACTAGAAGAAGATTTATTTGAATAATAAATGGAATGGAAGATTTCTGAAAGGTGAATGTACATTACAGACTGGATAAGCTTATGGAGCCTTTTGAGACTTACTGATGAACACTGAAGCTGGGACAGGTGATGACAATCTCTGAATTAAACAGCAAATCTAAATGCTGTTTATCTCCTTAATCAGTCACAGTTAATCCATTTATTAATTTATAAGCCATGCTAGATTTAAATTGTGAAAAAAGTTCTGGAAAAAAATTATACTTTAAGACAATTTCAGGAGTCTGTTTCACACCATCACATAAATGAGTATAAACAGAATATATTTGTTACATTTTCAAACCATAGGTTACTTTCAATACTCTTTCCACTCTCACCAAGTCTGCAGTGCTGGGTCATGGTCATGGGGTCATGGTGACCCAA
Organism: Setophaga petechia; assembly: GCA_024362935.1. Classification (NCBI taxonomy): domain Eukaryota; kingdom Metazoa; phylum Chordata; class Aves; order Passeriformes; family Parulidae; genus Setophaga; species Setophaga petechia. Next base: position 28,557,857 of record JANCRA010000005.1, read on the forward strand.
GGGCAGGACCTGCCCCTCCTCCTTGAGCCTCCCACCACTGGTGTCAGCCATTGATCCAGACTGTCCAGATCCCTTCTGTCCTCCAACAGATCAACACTGCTGCCAGCTTGATGTCACCTGCAAACTGGCAGGGGGTGTGCTTGATTCCCTCATCCAGATCACTGATACTAAATAGGAGCAGCTTCATCATAGCCTTGGAGAGAGAGGTTGAAGGAAGAAAAAGCCTTTGATTTTTATCATTGTTTTGGACACACTTAACAGGAAATCTTTGGGGGAAGGAGAGCAGAAAAAACAGCCTTTAAGGACAGTGAAACCTTTGAGACATGACCAGGAATAATGACAGAATTCCATCCAACAACAGTGCTTAGCTCTGTGAGGAAGTGTTGAACTATATGATCCTTATGGGTCCCTTCCAACTTGAGACAGCCTACAATTGTATGATATGAATTATTTAAGATGGGCATTATGTTCTGAGTCATGCTTGCCTTTGACATGCATCATATCCTGTTAAGGACAGTGCAGTCTAATGCATAAGCACTCCAATTTTCAGCACTGAGGACTGCACAAATACAGGGCAACAGAGATTCAGGCTCAAGTGTTCATAATTTTTTTTTTTTAAGGAGAAATGGAAACATTAGGCTGATATCCTACTGCAATATATAATACAGTAAGATTTCAGCTTTGCTGTCTTTGTAGGCTGCAGTCAACCATTTCTCAATCCTTTTGCTTTTCTCCAGCACTGAGTGAAAAAGTTCAGCCTAAAAGCTTCTGTGCTTCAGAAAAAACAGGCTCCTAAAATACTTCAATAAACTGATAATGTACTCCTTTTAGAGATGCAGCTTTATAAGTTCTATGTTTACAGTGACTTAGCAATACTGGAAAGCAAATTAACACCAACTTTACCCAAGATCTCAAGACCTATAATTATTTTACTTCAGATAGCAAACACAAGGGGGTGGTGGAGATTACATCATGCTTTTTCCTGCCCTCCTGGGACATATCTAAGGTCTTAGCAGTCCTCCTCCACCCGCCTCTTCTGACTCATGCACTTCCTACTGTCATTCCTTTGTAATAACTTTATTCCTTCTTCAATTACCTTTGGGTAAATTCCTGCAAACTGGCATCCACAGAAGCCACCTGGCTCCATGGTTTTGTCAGCTGAACATCGACTCCCTGATAGCTCCCAGGGCTGCAGATGAAGTTGCAGCATTAAAGATTTCAATCTCCAGAGCATTAGCATAAGCCAGTAATAAAACCCATCATTCAGAAACCACAGTCCAAGCCATACAGTGAAACTGAGGCTTCCTTTAACAACAGCTTCCCTGAAGCTTATGACTGAAAATAAAAAAGCAACATGCATTCATAAATTGGAGTAAATTATGAATCACTAATGTGGCTGGGAGTACATGGCCATAACAAGTTTTAATGCTCTCTAAAATATGTACTTCTACATGTAACTTATTAGGATTTTTTTCCTTTACATTTTTTATCTAATCCAAGAGAATGATCTAGTAAAAAAAAGCCCAACAAAAAAACCTCACTTATTATGGAAATAGGCATCTTTGTCCTTTGCAAAGGTCTTTGGGCTCTTCAGCAGTATTTAACCCATAATATCCTTGTTCTTCCAGAATGAATTGCTTGTGTATAATAATTCTTTCCTATAAACTCTGTTTTTTTATCTTTTAAATATTTAATTCATCATTATAAAACCTAAAATCCTTCAAAAGACAATTCCTTTAAGGAAGGGTTCCATCCTTCACTACCGATCATAATATTAAAATTGGGAAGTAGAACATGAGTAGTAAAATAAAGGTCAGCAGATGGGAAATGCTTTTAGCAAAAAAGCACATTCAGAACAGATAGTTAAGAGCCTGGCTGCTTCTGCAAAATAGGAGCAATGATAGAGAAAACAACTTGTTCAGACAAAGCAGTTCAGAATTCCTTTAAAGATGATTTTCACAACCACTATCAGTGTAGAAAAGGCTGTTGGGATATCTGTAAGCTCTCACTTGTATTTTACATTTTGGCTGATTGACTCTGATAGAGAAATTTTTTTCTCTTCCAAAAGCTTTTCATGATGCATGTGTGAGACTTTATCAGGCAGGGAAGAGTAATCAACAATAATGGTGAACAGAAGCTGCTGTTTAGGCTTCTTTTCTGAAAGAAGTATTTATAAATATCTGCATTTACAAACAATTCATGCTACAAATGACCATGAATAAATGCACATTTATTGAGAAGAGAAATCAATAAGATTTAATCTGGATTTGATTAACTTTAAATTGTTTTGAAAACTGGACTAGTTTTTCTTATTAAGTAAATGTTATTTTTGTTGTGCAAGAAGATTTACTTTGTTAGGGTCCAGAGCAACCTCTACTACATGAAGATTCTATTTAAGTGCAAGTTTCACCACAAGATGATTTTTAACAAGTGTCCACTTACAGCACTAGACAAACACTCTGTACTGCTATGCACAGGAAAAAGCAGCATTAAATGAAAGCAGCCTTTTCCCAGCTCCCCAGGAGGAGATGTCCTGCCACCAGGGCATGGTGAGAGCTATGCCTATGGACAGGATACTCTTGTGCTCAGTTCTGTGTAAGGAGTACAGAATCAGGCCTTTGAAACACCCAGTGAATTGTAGCCAGTTTGAGAATTTATTACATTTACAATTTACCACATTTCTGTGAGAATAATTAAAGACAACAAAGAAGTACTTTCAGTGATAACATTGGGAATATTTAAAGGATTTTTGAAAAAATTATCACAGAATTGTGGCCTATAAACAACAGGGGTTTGAAATAACACCATCTTTAACATGTCATTCTGTGGCTGGACATGATTTCATTATACAACTGAAGCTGAGTTTAGAATTTGCATGCAACATTAAAGTTTACTTCTGATTTAAGTATTTTTAACTGTAAAACAGTGTCAAAGAAGGAAACAGAGAAACATATACATTTAAGGAAACTGGAGGGATGGAGAGAAAAATGCTTATTATTCTTCTTCCTGGAACTCAAGAAATAACTGAACATTCCTGTTTATCCACTGAATTAGATTTACAAACATCTACTGATTTGATATACAAACTGTTTTTGCATTTCAGAGAGACTCTCTTGACTCATCCCAAAAATGGGTATTGAGGTTAGACCTTTCCTATGAGTCCCAAACACACAAATCTGGGTGGGGTGAAAAAAACCCCCAATCCACCCCAAACCATAAAACCCCCACGCTACTGATGTGGTGCTTTCTAGAATTGAAAAGATGAAAGTACAAGTGAAGATCTAAATCACATGGTGCTACAAATAGTGCATCTGAAAGAGGTATTAAAGCCTTAGCAACAGGAAATAACATATGGAAGAGGAATCATGACCTCCATCATTGCAGGAATAAAAGAATATTTTGCTGTTGATGTTCAGCAGTTGTTTCATGAGGTTAACAACTCTCTGGCCCTTTGCTTTGAGAAAGATTGCCCCTTACAGCCCTGCTTACTTGATCATGCAAAGACTAAAGGTCTGACTAACCTACACAAAAAAACCAGGAATGTTTCTCTAACTTTATATAGACCCTCAAATCATGTGTCACTTTCACTGAGTTACTATGCATAACTGACTTAGTACTCAGTTTGGGATGAAGCATACAACACTGAAAGCTTTTCCTTTCATTTTTAATTCAAGAAATACAAAGCCCAGGAGGAATTTTAGATATTCAGTTATCTTCCTCCACAATTCCAGCAATGTGGAACAGGTTTATTTTTCTTTCTCATTAGGTATCTAGGTGTCATAGCAATACTAATTTCTCCTCCAAATAACCATCTGCAAAATCCTGTTAGTTATTTGTTCAGACAAGATGACACTAAAAAGCACACCCTTCTTCATTACAGTGTCTGCAGCAGTAAATTGTCACTCTAATATGAACAAAAAACTTCAAGCAGGAGATTTTCAGACATTTTGTGTTGGGTTAACACCATTTTTCACTTATTTTTCAGGAAAAAGAACTCTACTAAATGAAAATATTCAGTGAGATTGAAGAATACAAAATTATGATGTCCAAAAATAAGAGGATTAAAACAATCTTCTGTAAATTGCAAACCAGTTGCTTGTATACTACAACTCAGTGATTGATTTTAATACTGTCTGCAGCCAGTGACATGCTTAAGAATATTCATAATATTAACATTGTTTAGGGGATTTCAGTGGAAAAAGGAACTGGTAGAGGGAAAGGTAAAAACCTTTAATGAATTTGCTCCTAAAACCAAATTTTTTCTTAGTACTGCTGAAGACAAAGATGCTATGGTTTGCTACTGGTATTCTGACCTGTTTGTCTGTAGGACTTGGAAAATATTGTTATAAGAGGAATGAACTGATGAAGTTCCTTTTCCTAGCCCCCCATGAGAAATGCTCAAAACAAAGGATATCCTCCATGAGTCAGGTTTACCCCAGCAGAACCTTCTCTCAGTAATATTTTCATGTGAAAAGATATACTTTTTTTAGGATTGTCCCAAGTGAATAATTGTCAATATCATGTCAAATAACTGCACCCACCCGAGCTGCTCCTACAAGGTAAAAAGTGAGAGTTCCTTCTTTTTGCTGCAGAGGCTTTTGCTTTGCATTACACCCCTCACAGAACACTAGTTTGTTATCAGGAAAGGAAAGGAAAGACTGAATGGCACCAGCTTAGTCTTTTGCTCAACTGAGCTTGAAGGTGGATCTGAAAATACACTACCAGCACCAAATCCATTTAGCCCAAGACTCATTCAACTTGAAATAAGACAAGTCACAGCACAGAGTCTAGCTCCAAACAAATTTAAAAAAGAATAATCAAGCCTCTAAGAGTTTTTCATGTTAGCAGTGAGTTGCAATGTGTGTGTTAGTAGGCTTTTGGAAGTGTTTCTTGGAGATAAAATTTGAATAATCTATGTGGTTAAATTTAAATAATTTATGCATAAAGCACTGCAGAGTTATAATTGTAATTATAGTGTTCAGCTCAGTAGCAATGAGGTACATTTGAAGTTGGATTCTGATTGTGCTGTATATCTTATGCTCCAAATTTCATTTTGTTTTGAACAAATCCTTAGGAGTAGAAGAAGATGGCTCAGAGCTTCTCAAAAATTCCTGAGTGAAGTTTTAGAGAGTTTCTTTGCTAGACATTTTTTATTATTATTTAAAGTCTGAAATCCAATCTTGCATGCTTCTGTGTCACAGTGATAAAGTAAAGGTGGCTGAAAAGTGCCCCTGGTCAGAGAGGAAGGACTTCTCTACTTTTCTCATGAAGGAGCAGCTGTTCCTATCAATAATTTCCTGAAGCAATAGGCCTGGAGTGTAAACAATATTTTATATGGATGGCAGCAGAACAGATTACATTATTTTTGAATTTTTGCACTTCACTGTGGAGAATGGATTAACCCTGTGTGACATAAATTCAAATCTTAGTTCCTTGAAATGAATGAAGGGGTTAAAATGTTGTAAAGAGAAAAAAAAATCTGCAGAATAATGTAGTCAGAAGAGTGCCATTAACTTGGTTCAGAGAGAGAGAGAACACTGTGGCATTAGGGGCACTTCAGAAATGGCATGTTGAATCCTGAACAGACAAAAGGTTTGTTCCCACCACTCATATTAATACTGTTTATTTTTCTTTTCTGAACTTGTAACACAGGCCCAGAGACAGATAAGAGGAAAATCCTGAATACAGCCATTCAAGATGCTGGACAAGTATGAGGGGGATGGACATCTGATACTTGTGTGCTTTTCCTAATTAAAGATGTACTGCCAGCATTGGAGATCAGGGACAGGATCATTGTTACAATCTGGTAGGACATACCTGGTGCTTGCAGTAAGAACTAGAGGGGCAAGTAATGCTCAACTTCAAACACTAACAATGAACTCAAAGGTCTTCAGATTTCAAGTCCCTGGAGCAATAATCCCAGAGGACAAGCAGCAGGCAAGGGAGCACATCTGTGGATTCCACTGCTCCTGAGCAGGTCTTGCAAGAAGAACCCATCTTCAACCAGACTCTGGGCAGAAACAGTGGGCTTCAAATATTGAATAAACATCTGTCAGATTTTCAGGGGTGAATGCTGAATGGGACCCTCAATCTCAGGAAGAGCTAAAAGTTTATACCTCTATTTCTTTTCACAGAGAATATGTTAGTCCATACCATCCTGCTGCTTGAAAAGCAGCTCTGGGAGGTAATGACATGATCACTGGTTAACCTCTTGGCCAGTTCTATATTTAGCTCTTTCTACTTTGCCCAGTATTCGGTGTGATGATGGATGATCACACTCATCCCTTACCCACCCACACCTATATGTGCAAGGTCACAATGTCTTTCCAAAATATGGATTAATGACTAGTCTATAAGACCTTGTATCTTCAGAAGATTTCATGTGAAAAAGGCAAGCAAAATTACCAAAGGAAAAAGCTAATGAGAAAGGTAAGCAGCTACAATTATTTCAGTAACCTCCCTACAAGCTTACTTGAAAGTGTTAGAAGCAGTTAAACCAGAGAGTTCCAGAAGCTTAATATTTCAGCTGAGGAATTAGAGGTTCACAGATCTTTCCAGACAGGAAAGCAAGGTAAGTGCAGGTTCCTTCTCCACTGCCATCACAACACGCTTCCAGCATGCATAAATAAAGCTGTCATTATTCCAGCTAACCCCTAAGTTTCCAATCAGAAAGTAAAAGCCCCTCCTGATTTTATCTTCTCTTCAACACCTACACATCATTGTAATTTTGTTTTACTACTGGAAGACAATCCATTTTCTGCATTAAATGAGTTCTTGCAACATTAAGTCTGAATCTGAGCTGGTAGGACCTTTCTTCTTTATTTTGAGTGACAGCAATTTCCTGGGATGGTGTAGAAAAGACATTTTAGGTGTCTGGAAAAGACCAAAACCCCCCAAAGCCTCAACCACCAATCAAAATCCTGAGAAAACACTGAGATCAAAAGCCTTAAGGGTCACATCAACATGTCTTTAATATACCCCCAGGGATGGTGACCACCTCTCAGACAGCCTGTTCTGCCATGGACAGCCTGAGGCCATTTCTTATCCTGTCACTCTTGCTGGAGAAGGGACTGACCCCTGTCGTGCTACAGCCTCCTGTTGGGCTGCTGTGGAGAGTGCCAAGGTCCTCCCTGAGACTCCTTTGTTCTAGGATAAACTCCCTCAGCCACTTCCAAGAGGAGTGCTCCAACCCTTGCACCAGCTCCACTGCCCTCCTTTGGGCACACTCCAGCATCTCAGTATCTTTCTTGTAGTGAGTGGCCTGAAAACGCACAGTAATTTCAAGTGTGAGGCCTCATGCTCACTGCTCCAGTACTGCTGGCCACATTCTCTGGGGTAAAGTCAGGGTGCTGGGTGCTTTCTTGGCTACCTGGGCACACTGCAGGCTCAGAGTCAGCCAGCTATAGACCCACAGCTCCAGGAAGTCATGTTTAAGAAGAAAGTAACTGCTAAATGTGGCCTGTCATTCCAAAATTAAAGTATTGCAAAGATCCAGATAATGAAACTGATAGACTCTTATTCTTAGAATTGGATAAATTGAAGTTGATAGATATTGTGCTCTTGATCTGAGATAAGAAGCTTTATCAAAGCAGTCAGTTGGATAAACAAGCAATCTGCAAGGTGTTAAAAAAGGGATTAAGCAGGTGAAACCTTCAGAAGGTTTGCTTTGCTTCCTTAGTGGTCAAAATTAGAGCTGCCATAAACTTTACAGCTCCAAGCTTCTCTCAAGTCACTATGAACACACATAGCCACCCACCAGGTATTAACCAGCCATTTCAAAAAACACAGCTCCATTTATAGATCATTTTTGATTAGCTCTGCACCTACATGTTCAGTTTTGCTAAAGAAACCCAGCACCAGTCTGCAAACACTAGAACACTAGTATGTATTTCCCAGTGCCACACTGAAAAATGCACACTGCCAGAGGGAAAAAAAAAAATACCAAAAAAACCCTGCTGCTTCAAACCCTGTAGTCCTTAGTTTAGAGTTCCAACTGATTTGCATCGTGTTTTTCCAGTAAAAGTTCAAGATTAAGATATAGTAAATATCAGATTAGTGGGGAAAAAGTTTTGATTTTTTCTAGATGCCACTGTTTAAGTAGCAAAAATTGTACTTCTCTATTTCCCAGCATAGAAACAGTTAAGGTTTAGAATCTGAAGTTGAGGCAGAACAAGATAATTTAAAAAATTGAGAGCAATTATGTAAGATTTTGTACCACTTTAACTGAGTTGCTATTTGGGCTTACTTGAATTTTAAATCTGCCTTAAAACCAGTGTCTGGCAGGTCCAAATCATTATCCCTGATTAAAAAAGCAAAATATTCCCTTTCAAGACAGACACATGGATGGATTGTTTGGAAAAAAAATCTGCCCCATAAAAAAAATTCCCAAATCCCCAGTAACATGATGTGAAGCCTGAGACAACCTGGCTACCTTCCCTACAGAAAGTCCAGGATCCTACTGGCCCACAGGAGAGCTGGCATGCAGGGAGAAGCATGCAGAATAGACCTCTAGAACAAGATGTGTGGTGATAAACAATGCTATTCCCAACTCCATGCTGGTTTTTTCACCACACTGAAAACAACACTGCTGTTTCAGCCTGTGATGGTGCAAGGATTCAGCTGTGACAATGTCCCTGCCAGACCAAGCAGCCAAGGCCATTCAGCAATTTTACCAGGCTTCTGTGAAAGTGCCTGAAACAATATTCATGCTGTAATAAAAAAATATAAAACAACAAAGCAACCACCAGAAAACACACCCAAGCCCCCCAGCTTCAACTGGCTTCAGTAGACCATGAATGAGTCAAAACAGGGCACAACTACACTGACAAATTGAAATGTAAAGTTAAGAAAAAAAAAATAAAGGAGAGGGAGCATGTGTACAGATTCATGTTGGCACATGTAGGCAGACTGGCTGGAGCTCAGCTCACTCATGGGAATATTTCTATCCACCTGACCTGCTGTAAGACACACACCCAGGCTGGGATATGACTAAAAAATATGTTAAAGAACCTGACAGCTGTGAACAGGCTAGAAATAGAAGGGTTCAGATTACCTGTAGCATGACTCTCAGAACAAAGCCCTTGTTTTTAATAGCACATACACTCTGTTCCTCCCACAGCAGGCAGCTGTCTCTTGTAACTGATGGCTAAGGTGGCATCCACTGATGCCAGTTTCTCCATCACTTTCCAAACTTGCCTCTTCAACGAGGTGAGTTGCACCATGGCAGTTTATTTATCTGCTGGCAGACCTTTCCTTTGAAGGGTCACTGCTCTTAATTATAGTGGCACCTGTGCACTGCTTTGCTTTCAAGCCTGTCAAGGTTTCCATTAGAAACCCATTTCTGGATGTTTGTTTTCTGCAATACCCTTCCAAGTCCACTGTGGGCTGCAGCATGGCTTGTAAGGTCTCAGCAAGTATTTTTCCTAAGTAATCATGGTTCTCTTGGTCCATCCCAAATAACTCAGGAATGACTCCACTGCTGCTTTGTGGGAAGCTTATACCCACCTTTTTTTTTTTTTTTAAAGGATACAAACATTTCACAGGTAGGAAAACCCTTAACAGAAAGGGCACTCCTACAAGAAAGGACAATAATCTTACAAGAAATATTTGTCTGTACACCCAAACCCCAGAGCTCCATAATTTGTCATCTTAAATTCTTTGCATCTGTTGGAATGAATTGCTCTGCCTTGGCTCACCATCATTGTTATTTGATATTGACTTTTTATTTTCTTCTCCACCTATCTTCCCTATTTGGCATTTTCTTTTTCCTGAAGGCAGGAGACAGTACTGCTGTTGAAGAGAGGGTACACTAAACCATGTAGATTACCTGCTTTATATTTCATATTTTGTGTAACATTGCAGACAAGAGAATGGAAGGCAGCCTCTGTGTTCTCTTACCTGAAGCAGGAGAAAAAAAAGTACCCAAAGAGGAAAAAACCAAAGCTATTAACTTCTGTTCAGTCATGGTAAGATACACATAGAGACTGGACCAGCCTGGCACAGGGACAGTGATCAAATGGTTCCAGAAGGAGAAACCCAGCAGAGAAACAATGAGCACCAGCAGTAGTAAGCAAGGAGACACTGGAGGGAGACTGATGTGTGCAGTGCTGCCTGTGGCTGAGAAACAAGTGACATGTGAAAGGTGCTCACTTCTTTTTTGGTGGGAACACAAACCAAGTTTCAAGGCTCACAGCTGCACGTGCCCATGACACACTGGAATCTTGCAGGACAAGAAGCAGTGAGCCCACAAGCCCAGCTCATTGGCATTTACACATCAGGTTCATAAACCCTTATTCAACTCTTAACATAATGAGATGAGATTGTTGAACTACCTGTCTGAGGTGCCAGCCTCTGATGTACACCAAAGCTCTTAAGGTAATGCAAAACTAAACAGTAAGTCCATGGAAGAAATTAGTGGTTTGGAATGAGTTCGGAGTTTCTGCTTTGACATTAGGATGGCAGCTGCTGTGACAAGAGATCCTTGCAAAAAGAGGTCCTGCAGCCAGAGTCACTGCTATGCACGTGTACACAGCAGAAGGGAAGGGAAGAAAGTGTTTGTGTCAGCATTGATGGTTGCACCTGGGGCACCCTGCTTTCCTTCCACAACCTTGCATTGCTTCTGAAATGCAGAAGGATTTTTGTATTTTCTAACCTGCTTCTAGTCATGTACTTTCAAATCCCTAATGATTCTCCATTTTGATCACAGATAAGACAGCAAAAGAGACCAGGTTGTGTAAGCCACTATGTATTCCTTAACACAGCTACACAAAACCTTTTGTGTTTGCTGTGACCCTGTTTGAAAGAGTTATCCACTAGCTGGGAACAGAAATATTCTATCTTCAAAGTTTCTATCCTCTCCTGTATTCCTTTTCTACGATCGCCTGAACAACAGAACCTTGCTTTTGATCCCAAATGGGTAATTCAATAAATCGTTCCTATTCAAAATAGTAAATTGTAAAATTGTAAAACTACAACAGCAGATTTAGAATAACAATGACAAACAGAGAGAATTTCTGGTCTTTGACTGCCAAAGTTGTTCAAATCTAACTCTTCTTCCCATATAGGAAGAGGTCACGGTCTTCTGATGTGTAAACCAAGTTAAACTCATGATTTGAGAAGTGACTTAATAATTAATAAAACTTTAAATGAAGCAGAAATCTAACTACTTCTTGGCCAGGTATTAGTTCCCCTTGGGCATTAGGAATCTATTTTTCTTGTTTGATGGCTGAATGCCTAAGTAGGAAAGAAATAAAATTCTTTTTGTTTTAATGAAAATCCGTCAAACTCCAAAAACCCTACAGAAAATAATCATCTCGATGCATTACTGTTAGCTTCCCACCACAAATCATCACCATGAGTCTGAATGCCCTTCATGATGCCTGTTTAGAGTGGATTGTTTAGCTTGGCTTTTGGGCATTTGTTGTGTGGATGGTGGGGTTTTTTTGTTTGGGAGAGTTTTTTGTTAGTTTTTTTCTTTTGCTTGCTTGATTTATTTTTTATTTCCTCTGTATTCATGCAGTAACTAGCACATTGCAATCATTTAGTGACCGTGGATTTGTACATAAGTGAACCAGTTTCACACAACCACAAATGTTTAGCCATGTAAAGAACACAGGAAGTTGGTATAGCTCTGATTTTAAAAACATGCACAAATATGTGGATTCAGTAAGGGAGACATGATCTTCTAGGCCTAAGCTGCAACTGCTTTTTCACTTTCAGTAGAGCACCAAAAATTAACAGAAGTATTTTTGCCATGATAAAAATGCAACAGAAACTATTTTCACACAAAATATTTTCTTTTTGGGAATAGAGAATATCCTCCCATCAAAAGTGACACTGAAATTAACAGAGAATAAACTGCTTTTGATCTCCTCACTTTAGATTTGCAGCCCAGAAGGAAAGCTGAATCTTCCCTTGAACTGAATTTAGCTCTGCAATCCCCTGCAAAACTAAATTTCATGTGAGGAGTGAGATGGGAGATTAATACCAAATCTGAAATCTGGCTAGGAAAAGTGGCCAAAAATAAAAAACCGTAAAATACCCTAAAGAACCGATACACTGCAATAAATTTGTTTTACTCTTAACTTTGAGGTCCTGCAATGCAGGGTTTCCAAGTGTGACAGGATAATGAAAAAGTTGTATGACACCCACTACCATCCTTTTTACTGCTTTAGATCAAAACCACTCCTTTCTTTCTCCCCTAGGACTGTCTGAGATACAAGGTGCTTGTCTTTAATTTGATGCCACCATCATCAAACTTTCAACAGTCTTGACAGGCTCAGGGCTCTCTCTTTGCCCCATACTTCTCCAGAAATTACTGTAACACCATAAACTATAAATCACCTTTAAAGGTGGCCTCCAAAAGCAACAAATGGACTTATTCCCTTTTGTTACTGATTAAGAGGTAAAGACAAAAATCAGAGATTCAGAGTTGGATAGTTTGGTTAATAATTGGTAATTTTTTTAGTATTAGTTTATTTTGGCTGTAAAATTTACTTCCCACTAACTTTATCTTCCCTAATTTTCCCATGTAATCCCCACATGCTTTTCTACTAACTTTCTCTGCCAAATTCAATTGCATTAAAATGGCAAGTAAGTTGCAGCAAATAAGTCAGATTTGCAGGCACAACTAGGGATATATATGCAAACATGAGACACAAACCCAGTCAGATCCTCATTCTTTTCCCCTCTTTTTTGCATTTCAGGGCTAAAACAGGAACTAATCACCACTGAGAAAAATTGCCCATTATTTCCTTCAGCCTAGGTATCTCTAGATGAGACCAGGGACACCTCACACTGACACAATGAGGGGATTGTTATCAGCTGTCCAAGAGCAGGACTGGACACATTGGGCTCTCAGTGACTGAAATTCAGAGCTTGCTGCATTGGGGGGACTGATACCAATCAGGTGTTAGAGAAAAAGGGGTTCTGAACTGCAGTGACTGAGATTTCTTCCAGCTCTGTCTGAAAGAAGGAGGAATGAACAAAGACGATCTCAAAACCTCTGGCTGCTGGAGAAAATGGATTGCATTTTGGATTTACATTCATAGGCCAACCACTCACTGGCATCATAGCCTTCAAACCTGGCTCTGATAGACAAACTCAAAAGTTGCTGTACTCTCAGGGGAGAGTAGGAGCAGAGGGAAATCTCCAGATCCTCAGCAGGACAGAAAGCACTCTTACTTTCTTCATATGGCACATCCTACTACATCCCTATTTGACCACAGTTACCAGAAATCTCTCTGATTGTTATAAATTTTAGCCTATACTTGCATGTTTCTGGTATTGTACATTCTTCAGCATCAATGTCCTTTTGAAAGTCATCTGAATAACATTCAATGGTTAAAAAGAACACTTAACTTTTGTGCCAGGGGCTATATTTCTTTTTAACAATTCAGAATTATAATAAATCAAATAATCAATTAACCCACTGAGTATTTTCCCAGTTTATGTATTGAATTGATTTTTATTACGTATATTGTGTAAGAAACAGATGATATGATTATTTCTTTGAGAAATGTGTGAACTGTGACAACAGCTTAATAAAGCTAAGAAACACCAGGTGAATGCATTTAGAAGCAAGCAGTGTCAGTTGTGCATGCACGTTTTCTTCTACTTAAGCAATTACTATTTCATTAATTCACAGAATTCTTAGTAAGGCAGTGATTACAATGCCTTATCACTGACCAGAGTATACCAAAAGTTTTTATGTGGTAAAGAACTTAATACTTTGCTGGTAATTAAGACAGATTTGTAAGTGTATGTACATATGTTCAATACTTTGTTTACATGTTACAGTAGCAGATGATACCCTGAGTGCTATTTTTCTGATGTTATCACACAACATTCTAATGCCAGACTTGACTGTAACATCTACATGCTTGTACCAACCCATGTTACAAAAGAGATGTAGAAGATTCCATAAAGCAAACCAGAAAAACAAGGCAAGATCCTTAATTCTTTTACCTTATAGTTAAATCAAAGAAATTACTATATCCTGAGGATGAAGGTTCCAGGTTTCACTACAGCTTGCAGACCAGTGCCATTTTAAAAATAATTTTTTCCATATGCTTTGCAATACAATCAAATACTGTGAGGAATTGACTGCAGTTTTCCTATTGATTTCAAAGGTGAACCAAGTCCCATTACTTGTAACGGGCGTGTCTTGAATCCTTCAGTATGGGGACATTAACACGTACAACAGAGAAATATTAGCAAAAATAGAGCCATTTTAGAGTTGTTACAATTCAAGGAATTGGAGCAAGTGTGATCTCCACTGTTACCTCTGCCATTCTGTTCCCAAAAAAACTCTTAAAAAAGTAACAGCATCAGATAGTCCCTTGCTCAGGCTTTGTAGGATGTACCAGCACTGAAGCCTTCCCTACTTTTTCCTCTAAAGAAATTGCATTTCACCATCACCATTTTGGGTGCATTTGCAACAAGTAAACTGAGTCTTGGAAGTGTCTGAAGAGCCTTGCTATCCCCTGGAGCTATATTTGTATCATGCTTACTATCAGCTATGCTTTCCAGAGAAAAAGAAAAAAAACCACAGGGCACTCACCAGCCGCCGCAGGTCCCTGCCGGTGCCACCAGCGCTCTCCCTTCTTCCTGCTGGGCTCCAGTCACTGGAGATGCTTCTACCAGCTGGGACAGTGACCCAGGCCACCAGGCAGCTCCCTCTGAAAATGCTGTTTCCCCTCAGTCTACCATCTTGTTGCCTTTCCCACACCATTTCTTGAGGCTTTTTTCCCACCTAAACCTCAGCACCCCTTTCCGTCCAGGCCCCTCACACGCTCACCCTCACGTGAGGGGGCTCGCAGGGCCCAGGGACTGCACGCCTTCCTCAGAACCAGCTCCCTGCTGCTCCAGGGGCTCCCTGATATAGAGACACAGCGTGTGGTGGTTGGGAGTGGGGCTGGGCTCAGCTCATCCCTAATGAGGGATGATGTCCTACAGCTGTGCAGGACAGGTGAATGCTATTGAAGGTAATTGAAGGTAACGAGCCATGGAGTGCTGAGGGGCACTGACCAATCACGACAGGGAACAGGGCGCACACAGGTGCAAAGCATGTGGGATGGAGGGTGTGAAAGGTTCTACTGAAGAACAATAAACTTCTGATGCTTGAAGCATTCTTTGGTGTTAATTGTACCTCCAGTGTCACCCCAAAAATCACACAGAAGGGTTGCCCACTCCCTGCTTGCTGATGGTATAATGCTGCCCTCTCAAATGTCACCCTGCTCACTCAGACTACCCGGCTGAAGGGCTGGCGCCTCAGGCTAGAAGGGACTTCATTTTGGCAGGGCTCCCTCAGCTGCACATGCTGAGGGCTGTTTGTAAAGTTTGTAAGTGTCCTTATCATGGCTGGGGAAGATACAGTGGGAGAAAAAGACTAAAACCCACATCAGACACAAATTGTGTTTGCCCGAGATGTGCTGTCGTTCCCTGGCTGGCCTCTCCCACCTTGCAAATTTGGGCCGATTTCAAGCATCTGACAGAGGCAGAAATCTAAAAAAGTACAGAGTTCCCACAAGCATCATCAGAGTTGGAGGATTTTTTCACCTTTTGGTGAGAGCAGCATGTTTATAACATAAACCATGTTATAAACATAAACCATGTCATTGCACGTTGAGTGACAGTCCCTTAGACAGCAAGGCCATGTGCAGGGAAAGAGGCAGAGCCGCATCACTCTCAGTGTGGGAGGTCTTTGGGACAAACCCCCCTTCTTCACCTCAAACCAGAGTTAGTAATTTAACAGGAAAAATAACTTGTTCACTTATTCAGAATTTTAAAAAAAGCACTTTGCCATCTTGAAAAAAAAAAAAAACCTTAGGGAGTTGGTGTATTTGCATGGAAAGCTACTGTCATGGAAGGATGATGCCTAGAGCATGGAAGCAAGGATGCTGCTGTCTCTCTGGGTGCTTGGCAGCTTTCTGGAAGGAAATTCAAAATGTCTGTGAGACAGACACTCTGTCAAGTCTATTTTAACAGGGAGAGGGCCAAAACCTACAGTTCATTTACTGGGTACCCTTGGTGAAAAATATTTGCCTTCAAGATTTAGAGTAAGCACCCAGACTCTGGTTAGTAGGACCTGAATATTTTGCTGATTCATAGTATATATAATGAAAGCTTAATAAAATGGAATATATCTAGTTCATGAAGTCTCTTGATACTGTGTTGTAATTTAGTCCACCAACAGCCTTTATTTAAAGTTGGATTCCATGAGCCTGTTATAATGAGCTAAAAAGTGCACAGATAAGCAGTTATTTCTGAAATGTGGCTCCCTATCGATATATATTGTGCACAGCCTGTATATCTTAATTGAATTGAAATGAGCATGGGACCCTAGGGTTTTTTAGGTCTAGTGAGGCATTAAATACTCCAAAAGCACAATAAAAATGAAAAAAAACCTCTTCTTCCCCAAACTATTGAATCTTATTGCTCCAGCTGTGGGCAAAACACAAAAAAAGCATTGCTTGAAGCTCTTCATGGTCAATATCTGTAGCCTTCATGCCTTCCTACCTTCCTAATCTTACTTATCCTCTGCTCTTTTGATGCATCCATCCTTCTAAGTATTTCTATCTCTTCTTCAAGTGGCCTTAAATGTGCTCATATTTTTTCCTTTTTTATTTTTAAGGCCTCTCATTCCAGGAATACTCCTGCATTGCTTAGAAAAAAACCCACAATTTTGGCAACAGTGACAAACCAATGCTCTCTCTATTCAGAGGGAGTTCTATTTTACATATTTCGAAAGAAGTCTGTCTCTGTTGGAGTTGAATTAAGATCATGTAGACACATCCTGAAAAATTTTTGAATCATCTGGAATATGTACATTGCTGCACATATCAGCATGAAAACCAACAGTTGCTGCTCTGTGTATTAAATACACAACAGGTTGAAGCTGATGTGAGGAATAATCAAACTCAAAGTAAACAGTGGGAGAAAAAATAATTCTCCAAAGTTAATATTTTTGAAGCTTAATAACTATTAATTCTAAAATCTGTTCTTATTTATTATCATGTTTCCTGCCTACCATATACCAGAGCAATCCTGAATGCTCTAAACAAGGCACTGATCAACCCATTTTTGAATGAAATTTGGAGAAACCAAAGGGTAAGGCACTTAGAAGAAAGATCTGAGGTCTTGGATGCCTACCCAAATTGAGCTGAGTGTCTGAATATTTTTGCTTGGGAATCACTCTTGGATGCTACTATTTACATTGTCACAGAGGGAGTATTATTGATCACCTTCCACCACCACCACTGTTACCGTGTCAATCAAAACCAAGCAGCTTGCTTACATTCAGACTCCAGCTGTACAAATGTTCTCTTTTTGGGGCTCATTAGTTTGCTCCTGCTGGCATCTTTTCAGCCAGAAAAAAAAAGCCCTCATGTTTTCATTCAGTACAAACAAAATGGTATGAAAATATTTTGCATAAACTTGAATTCTAATTAGCTAAAGATGGTCTTAAAAAATAATCAAAAGAACTCATTTAGATATCAGAACTACAAGTGACACTGTTAAGAGGTATGGTTTTTACTCTGTATTTTGATATCTGAAACAAAGTTCACTGGTAGTGGGTAAAAATGCCCAGACTAGGCAATAGACTTGAAATCAAAGACTGAAAGATTTCATTATGACAGAAGGAGTTGTTGCTCACAAATTAAATTACGTTAATTCAAACGCCAAGCAGAATACTTTGATGCATTGTAGTGTAGAACTGGACAAAGAAAAGAATGTCTACAACATTCTGTTATAAATTGCTAAATTAATTTCATGTGTAAGGAGAAGAATATTGATTTAATTTATCTCATCCAGCTGGTGGTGTGACTGAAGAATAACTCAAATTCAGTGGCACCAGCTGCACAGATGATGGTACTGTAGCAAGGGATGGCAAGAAAAGGTGATGCAAGAGTGATAAACAATTTCATCAGAAGAGCTCAAACCCAGTCTGTCTTCAAGAGAAGGGAAAGGACAATCTGTGGCTTCTACTGCTCCTAAAAATTGTGATTACCTTTGTAACATCTGTGGGTTTTAAGCTATGGTTGATTTTTCATGTACTTAGACATAACTAGGATACACAGATCAAAAGGGTGATGACATGGGGTGTTGATCTGCTGATATAAATCAGGAGAAGCTATATAGTAACAAAGGAACTAACAAAGTTGTAATTAAGTGATGAATCAGTTAATAGGGCAAGAAATTGTTTACATAGCCCAGCAATATGGGCTTGATTCAACATCATATCGAAGCAAATTTAAATATATCAGAATAGCGTCAGTCAATTTTGGATTAAGATCCTTTTTCATATATTTTAATGTTCCTTTAAGAATCTTTTGTACTTCTTGAATTTGAGGTTTTGAGAAGTGTGTTTTTTTCCTGATCTTTCTTAAAGTAAAATATTATTTTTTCCACCCAAGGACTCAGTGTGTGACAGCTTAAGCACACGAACAGCCACCTTTAAGTTAATGAGATGATCTGTGTGCTAAAGCTCCACATTTTTTGTAAATTATCACTTGAAATAAAAATTCAGACATCACCATGAATGACAAGAAATTAATTCTGATGTTCATAGCAGTTGATACAATTCCATATGGTTGTTCAAAGACACTAAAATATCTCATCAACATATCCTGCTGAAGCTGAAATTTCTTTCTTTGATTGTCTGAGCTTCATTTCAGCTAGGGATATGCAAGAAAGCCAAGACTCGCTATATTTCTTGTAATCAAAGAAGCTTTATTTCACACCCTAGTTACATATTTGATCTCTGAAGTAAAAGATTAGAGACTATTTTATATAGTCTAATTTTGCTTTAAAGGCAACCAGTCCAGTTTATCAGAATATGAATAAGTGCAAATGGCAAAGAAGCAGGATTGACTGCACAATGTCTTTGCTCATGGTCGCCAAACAAATAGGCATGTAAGGAATGAAGCAGACAATAAGCATTTAAGGAAATCCTGAACACACTAAAATATATCTAAAATTTGAATATTTTTCTCTGTCTTGTCTGTTTTGAAACAATTTCTTAGAAAAAAAATAATCCATAGCTTTGTGTTAGAATTAGCATTTTTAAATGAGTAAATATGAGGTAAATGTGCGAATTCAAACCAAAGTATGAGGGATTTAGTTTCTGTTGTGTCAACAGCATTGAAATGAATCAACCTGTAAAGCCTGATGGGAGCACCAGGCTCTCCCGAGAAAGATGTACTTACCTTAAGATATTTTCTTACATTCATGTCCAATGTGTTCTTTTTTGTTTTTTTTTTTTTTTTTTTGTCACCAGCAGCAAAAACCTTTCATGCGCTTTCTACCTCCTCATGGATTTATACTGTGTTCTTCTCACATAGTTTTATATTTCACATTGCAAATTTTGTTTATGTAGTTGTAAATCTCAGGCAAAGTCTTCTTGTCCAGTATACATGCAGAAGGTAAGAATTTTTGGATTAATTTTCAGAGACTCAGAGTATCACAGAGCCTCAAAGAAGTAAAATACATTAGTCAGGCTAAGAACGTTACAAGATTTGTGCCTAACTTGAATTTAGTGAGAGAGCATTATGCCTGGTGCAATAGATTACTGGGGAAAGTCCTGCTGAGAGGATGGTGCCTTCTGTGGGATCCCACACCTTAAATCTCCTTTTCAAGCAGAAGTTCACACTGATATGTCTCAGAATCTAATCAGACTACCAAGCCTCCTTTTGCTCTTTGAGAGAATTTTTACTGTAAACCAATGCTAATAACAAAGGAAGTGGCAAAAGAAATATGAAAAGTATTGTTTAAGGCACAAAACAGAGATCTTATGTTTAGAGTCTCAATATGTAAAATCTCAGCAAGTATTTTCTGACTGTTGTAATAGCAGCTCAGAAATAGTTTGGGTACTCTTAATATTTATTATCTGCAGTGTTTTGTATTTCTTACAAAACTTTTAATTGCTTGATCTGCATCTATAATAAGTGACAAAAAACCAAATAACATCTGATTTTAGTGTTTAGATTGCAAGTGCTTTAGAGCTCTTCCTACATCATGAATCAAATGACAAGATAACCAGCTCAGCTTGATGTTGGAGCTGGAATCCTTTCATTGTACCTAAGATATTAAATATTACTTTAATATTTTTAAAAATGCAAAGTAATTTAAATAACTATAATTAAAAAATAAAATATATGAAGCACAGGAAGAATGAGAGAACAAAAAAAAATTAGAAGAATGAACAGGAGGGAGAGCCAAAGTTAAGGCAAAGTGTCTTACTGGTGTATTTTGCCAAAGGCCAGAAAAGGAATTTCCATGCAAAGCTGTTTTCCTGTTATTTAGAATTGTGGCTGAAGTCAAACCAGCATGACAGCTGTGCAAACTCCACTTTTAAACCTGGTATTTCACATGTTCTCTTGGCATTTGAGCTCCATGAGGTTCCTCTTGCACCAAGCAATTTTCTCTGAAATGATAGAAGTCTCATAAAGGTCAATTCTTATCTTCATAAGTGTCATTAGACCAGACCTAAAATCTCTAAGTTAGAGCTGACAAAGTTAGCAAAACTAAAATGCCATTTACTGCTCTCTTTGTCGACCACATCTCAAGAAAATGTGAAGAGAGGTAATATGCGCTAGAAGGATCCTGATTATGTCTGTGGAGAAATCCTTCTCTTCCTTTCCTCCAAAATGTCTTTACTCCCAGAAATGTGAAGAATAACAGAAAACAGGAAGAGCCCAAGTTTATTCTTATAGTACAACTGTTTTACTAGGTGCCATAATTTGATTAGTCTCTCAATTTATGGAAAGAACCACAGGAATCCATAGCTTTCAATGGCATTTTAATGCTGTGTTTTAAAGCATCACTCTGTAGCTTGCTGTCTGTGTTTTCCATGACACTGAAGTCTTTACTTGCTTGTAGTTAATTTTCAGCTTGGCTGACTGACTTTTGATGTTCCTGCAGAAAGTGTCTGTGGTGCTGCATCCTTCTGGGAGATCGACTATAGTGACTGTTTATTTCATCTCTATTATCACACCACTCTGCATATATTATCCTATAGATATCTGCAGCACTTCTGTTACAGTTTGCTGAACTGCTTATCCTGGAAAAGTCAAAGTCACTGGGAAAAAGTACTTATTCAGACAATGCATGTTAATTCAACAAGGAGAGTCTCTGATTAACACAGCAGGACTGAGTTCTTGTGAATGCTCTGCCTTCTGAAGCCGAGTGACATTGAGCGCTGATTAAATCAGGAAAAAAGCCTCTGTTGCCTTGCTAAACAGGACCTGGGCAGTCAGCCTGCAGCTGCCATCCAGCTGAACTTGCCAGGATTTGGCAAGAGATAGAGCTGGCTACAGAAAGTTTCTCAAGCCTGTGCAAGAGTAATTTCCTTTCCATCTGCCATTGTGGAACATGGTTTGATTTACTCAGGCAGCAAATCTTGTCAGTTCCTGGAAAAAAGATGCCTTTGTAGTATCACTTGACCTAGGTTCTTCTCATGCCATTAGCACAGTTTTCAGGAGTTTTAGTCCAGCTATTTCCCTCAAAGATGCCACCATGCTGTAATTTTAGTGCTGCTAGCTGTCCAGTATAGAAGGAAAATCCAGCATAGTTATGTATTGTCTTATAGTTATGTACTGGCTGTGATGCTAATCTGAGACTGTAGTTTGAGTAAGAAAATTCACAGCACCATAGGATATCCAGTTTGGAAGGAAGTGAGACTTCTCCATAAATAACATCAGTTCCTTCCTATAGCTTTGATTTTGCTTTGCCTGCACACCCAAAGATCATGAAGTGGCTGTATCAGCTGTTCAGTCAGTCCTCTCATCAAAAAAGATCAGCACAATGGGAAATATGGTTTGCTCAGGAGACTGATCCAGTCTGAGCAAACAGGAAGTTTAGCATTAACTGATACCTGAGCAGCTCAAATAAAAAAAAATAAAAAAGCAAACCCACCAAAATCCTCCTTTTATTCCATCTATTTTTAATTTTAAAATTTTCCTAGAATCAGGATGAGGAGGATGAAAATACACACATTTTTAAAGTACAGTAAGTGAGAACTGACTGGAGAACTGTTTCTAACTACATCAGTGGATAAACACCAAGGAAATGGAATTGGTGCATTAGCCAAAGACTGACTACACAGGAGCAAATGGCCATGAATACATTTAGGAATATATTAAAAGAATGATTCTAATCTTCAGATGTGAGAACAGCTCTCTAAAGCTTTGTAATAAACCTAAGATATTAAGCTTGATTGGTTTATGATCATGTTTAAACATAATAGCTGAGACTGACTTGATATTTTAGGGGGCCCCTTCCAGAACTGAATCCTCTACTGCCATCTCTCTATGCTGAGGTCCCTGACAAAACGTAATTTCCAAGCAAAAAAATGACATAGGAAATCACATATGAAATCTAACAGTTTAACTGTGTGCTGTTCTCCTTTCCAAACTCAAATATGCAGACTCTAACCATATATCTCTATTCACAATTAACTATCTACTTTAGGCCTTCATGGCACCAGACAACTTCTATCTTACACAATGGCCAACATGAGCTCTACACCTTGTCCAAAGATATCTCCAAAATATCTTGCAATAAATTGGAGATACCAAAGGTGTGTATTTTGGGGTTACAATCTCTGTGTTTCTTCACAGAGACACAGCAGCCTTTGAGTTTAACACATTAAAGGTAGATTCCTGGGAGGAACAGCTCTATGTGTATTCCTATAACTAGAAATTCCAACACTTACAGGAAGATTCAGCACTAACACACACATGAATTTTTTTGTTAGGAATATTAAAGATTATTCAAAATTCATTTTCCTTCATCTTTATAGTATGCTTGACACTAAGTTAGCTGAGGGTTAAGTACTCACTCTTACTGGAGCCAATAGCTAACATGTTTGGAAGTCCAGTTAATTTCTTAAGCTATATTAGCTTAATGAAGCATGCATAGGCTCCCATAGACTTTGCACTTATATGACAACTTGTCATTAATATTAATTAATGATACATCAGTGCACATTTGAAGTGAATGATGAAAATGATCAACCAACCATGAAAATGCATTAAAACAACACTCAAGCAAGGCATCACAAAGGCAGAACCTAGATAAACATGCACCAGGTTTTTGCTGTGCTAAGTTGAACAATAATTGTTTTTACATTGTAGGAGGCCCCAAACAGATTTGACTGATTGCTTCTGCTTTCCCAGCTTGCTGCTGTTTCTTCCCTTTTTTAAAGGTATTTCCTCAGTGATGTATAGAATGGAAGACAGCAGTGAGTAATGGTGCCAGAAATATGGGAAATGCAGATGATACCAGAAAAAATCAGAAAAAAAAAATTCTACATCAGTCCATAGATCAGAAGTTTAGAGACCAGGTTAGGGTTTTTTCAGCCATTCACTCCTTTCTCAAACTGATGATAAAGGACTGGGAGAACAGATTTGACAATATTTAGTCAGGTGCTCAGTGTGAGCCAGAAAGCATAACAGTATTTTAGGAAGAAAAATTCCTGCTCCTCCTCTGCCTTCTCTTTATATAATTTGTTGTGCCTGTTCTTGTACTGTTGCTTTGAATTGTGTTCATGGAAAAAATAATAGATACTGTAAGGCACTTTGTACTTCAGTCAAACTTTTCAGACAAGGATCTCAAAGCACCATTTAAAGTTGCTAATTCCAGGCATATTTCCAGCAGATGTGTCTACATGTGGACCAAAGCACCTTCTGCATGGTTCTGTGTGTCCAAGGAATGTCATGAATTTTATAACCACAGCGTGCTTATAAAATGAATTGTGACGTTGCTAAGAGAGAGTTTGTAAGAGATAAGTTTTGTAGTCAGCAATTAAGGGGGAAACATGCTGCAAATGGGAATGAATATGCACATTTTGACTTCATAACTCTGCAGACAACAGTGGGAAGAAGCTATTGATAGCCGGAGTTCTTCTGGATAAATAGTCCCAAACCTGGGAAGCTCTGCAATGCTTTTTAATTGGGTTGCACAATGGCTATATATGAGATAAAATTAAAAAGTAGCCAAATCTTAAGGGGGAAAACACAGATACTTTGAAGTCAGTAACAAAGTTCTCAGGATTTCATTTTGAAAAGATTCCAAATTGTTGAAAGAAAGAGGGTAGACTTAGGAAAAGAAAAATTCCTTATACTAAAATTTAGCGGATTGCAAAATATTTGATAAATGAAACATTGAAAATGCTATTCCATGAGCTGATAAAATTTTCTTCAACAAAGCTTTTGTGAAAATATTGCTATGTGTTGGATGAAATAATAGGCTTTTTAAATCTTTTAAATTTTACTAAACTTCTGTAACAAAAGACACAAAAATCAATTATCTCTGGTGGTTCACGGAATTATTTCACTTTATAAAACTAGAAATGTGCCTTTTCACTTGGCTGTGTCCCTTTAAGACATTCTAATAAGGTATGTTCAACTTTGAAAATTTCTACCATCTCATTTCAATAATCAAATGATTTCACACTTTTTTGGGCAAAAAGTATCTCATTGTAACATTGTATCTTAGCTGGGAGAGACCTGTGGTTCTCTTGCAATGCTACCATAAAGCACAAATTTATTTTTATTTAATGTGATAAGGATGCAAGGACTGAGACAGAACATTGCTTCTGTAGAAGTCATTTTTTCTTATACACTGCAAATGAAGAATTTTGTGATCTTCTGCTTTTGGTGATTGGAAATTCAAAAGCAAACCTCTCAAAGCACTTAATTTTAAATCAAACATGATTAAGCACCTCAAATGTTTAATATATGACTGGCAATATGGCTTCACCTAAAAGGAAATTGAAGGAACAGAAAGGTTGGACAAATGACTTGGGTATAATCCTGAGGACAGCAAACTCACTTCAACCTGCTGATTTATGGGGCCGGGATTTCACCTTGAAGTGAAACTAAAAGTGCAAAGATTCTCCCAAGTGTTTGTTCTGTCTGGAAACCCAGAATACCTGGTAGCAGGAGCACACATTAAAACATCAAAGCCTTTATTTGCTCTGTGCCAGTTCAAGGTACATTGTGCAGTTCTAAACACTTCAGCAGAACTTTCCTCTCCTAATGTGAGAGTCATTTCCTCCTGTAAAGAAGAACTAGTAGCCAGCTTTCTAAAGACAGTGTCATGCTGTCCTAAATTGCTTGTTCTCACAAGAAAATAGGCATTTTCTTAGCACAAAGGAAATAGCTAATTAAAATTTAATTAACATATGAAATACCTTGGATATTTTTAAAGGAAGAAGTACTTGAGAAGTAATGGCTTTTCCTTACAGTTTTTAGTTTTTCTCCCTTACAATCAAGAAAGAGCACTTAGGTAAACTCAGTTAAAAAAAAGTTCTATATTTTATATATAGAAGAAAAAAAATGTGGTGACAGACAGTAAAAGAAAGAAATGGAAGTATAACTAGCAATAAAATTTAAAAGGCAATTTACTACAGTGTGAGGCTTGATTTCTACATGGTTGGGTCCTTAGTTTTTATGCTCACCCATGCTGAATGACATGCAGAGCAGAAGGGTGTGCCTAAATCCTGGTGGTTTCACTGGGATGTGCACAACTGAAAAGCTGGTAGGTGCCACCAGGAGTAAGGATGGACTAAATTAATGTTTTTGAGCATGTGTTAAATCACACATATTCGTGTTCCCTGGAGGACAGCAAACTATTTTCTCAGACCAGAGAACTGAGGAATGAGAGGAGACTTTTACCTCTATCTACAGTTGTTCTGAGACTGCACAATTACAGCAGTGCAGTTTAAATTCAACAATGCTTTATTATAGACAGTTATTTTTAATATATTGCAAAACCAGCTACATATATGAATGTACTGAACTTATGGGAGAAAAGTAAAAAATTAGTTAAAAAGACCCTCAACTTTTCTAACCATCACAGGAAAATAAATTCTTCCTCTTGTACTTCTAAGTCATTGCCATATTTACCAGAGCTAAAGCAATTTCTTATCACCATTTAGTTAATTCTTATAGCAGATCTCTCAAATAGACCTGTTAATTTATCTGAATATGAGGTTCACATGCCATGGACCAAGAGAGGCAAACATGGCCAGGTCTCTGATGCTGTCTTACGTGTCTAATGCTCCATGTGGAAAGTCCATTACTGTGCCTTCAAAAGTAATTTGTAAATACAAATGCAGGGGCTAACAGATTCTTGTCTCCTACCTGTCTTAAAAAATAGGTAATTTCCTTGCCCTGTGCTCCCCTATTTTCCCTAGAATGAAGTATAGTGCAGAATTTTATTTGTTGAGTTATCAGCAGTAACTCAGGCTCACTGCTGACCTAAATTCTTCCTGCTCAGAATCACCGAAGTAGAAAATAATGAAGGCAGTGTTGTTTCTCAAATGCAAAACTTGAAATTACTGGAATGCCTGCAAGTTCAAGGCCTCAAGATTTACTGTTCAATTCCTTATAATAAATACTTATATAGGAAATTTTACCTATTTGTTAGCTACTCCTGTACTGAAGTAGATAGCTTAATATAATAGTTTATCTCTCCTTTTTTTTCTATTCCCTGAAACACCTTGTTATTAAAAAGATTGTGAATATCATTTATGGTGGAGACACAATCCACAGTTTTATGCCCAGCTATATATATATATATTTTTCATGCCCATGTGGAATTTAGTGCTTGAGCACAGCATTATGGAATATCTGCAAAGATTTGAATGATGATTATGATGTCTTCTGTTCCTGTTTGAATGTAATCATTTGGCCAAAGTAAATATTTGAACTTAAATGTCTTGGTCTTCTGCTTCCTTCTTTACAAGGGTGGATATTTTTATGCCAGAAAGGATTATTGCTCATGGTGTTTGGTAGCTTTCAAATGATGCATCATTTTGAGCAACATTTCTTTGAGAAACAACCAAACGACTTCATTAAAGCTGGTGTTGGCACGTGTCAGTGCTGCAAACAATCAGCATGACAGCAGCAGCAGCAGCTTTCATCAGTGACATTTTTATTTGACTAGAATAAATTACTCCAGCTAATGGCAATTAAAGCTCTGAGTACAGCTTTGGTCATCCCAGCAGGAAATCCCACCTAAGACAAAGATACCAATATGGAAACCTTTCAGTCCCCCTTGCACACTCGGGTGTGTTGGTAAATATCTTCCTTTTGCTGCTTCTCTTACTTCACTGTGTTTACTGCAGTTGGCCAACTACTGATTTCTGCCTGACATTAGGGATTTTTTTTTTTTAATACACAGGGAGCTGTCTACCTGTCAAAGATTTCCTCTCAGTCCCCAGGGGTGAGAGGAGCTGAACAGCATGGCTGGAGAAAATAAATTGCTGAGGACTGTTCCCTACTGTGCCAAATGCAATACAGAAATACAAATGAGAGCAAATAGTGCAGGCAAAGCTTCCCAGCACTGTGCTGCACAGAATGTCTCTAGACAGAAACAGGAGGGGACTTGACATCCCTGGTGTCCATAAAGGCCAGGGACACCCCATCCTGTCAAGAGTTGTGGCTGATTTAAGGTGTGCTACTGCAATGTTCTTTGACCTTCATTAAGGAAGCAAACAATACATGATGAACCTTTAGTTTCACTTCCTGATATATCAGAAAAAAAATGTAATTATTAAGTTTTTTTTCCCTTACAACATGGATTTAGGGGATTTTGGAGGACTGCATATCAAATAAAAGAAGTTTCTCTTCAAAAAGGGTATCTGCATACCATAGAGATTAATTTTGTTTATGTGAAAGATTTTTGTTCACCAGCAGCTGTAGCCTGTGCATGTTTGCTTTCCCAGTAAAGGGTTGCTGTCAGCTGCAATAAGATGATGGCTGAGTTTCCTTCTCAACTGCTGCCTCTGCCCTGTTTTGGTGCTGCTCAAGGCAGGTCTGGGCCCTGTCTGGGCTCTGTGAGAGCAGTGTCTGTGCAGCCACACTCTGCAGCCAGCTCTGAAGACAAGGAATGAAGGTGGAGGTTGGGCACTCTGCTAATATGGCTTTTTACTGCCTCTGAAGTGTTCTGGTTTGCATGAAAATAACTACTTTACCATAAGACAAATTTAGGAAATATAAAAGAGCCTGGGTATGTTTCATAAAGTAGCTGGATTCATATGCTGTAAGAGGTTCTACTAATAGAAGATCGAGCTTTGCTAATGTAATTTTGTATTATTCATTTTGCATATTGAATTTTCACTTTTCATATTGCAATTTGTATTTGATCTCATTATTATACTCTCCTAGACTGCCATACCACACCAGGGAGTTGTTAGGTTGAGCATTTGGTCTAGTTTTATTTTCTG
Organism: Setophaga petechia; assembly: GCA_024362935.1. Taxonomy (NCBI): domain Eukaryota; kingdom Metazoa; phylum Chordata; class Aves; order Passeriformes; family Parulidae; genus Setophaga; species Setophaga petechia. The sequence goes on from JANCRA010000005.1 coordinate 28,586,091, forward strand.
ATTCCTGCTGTTCCCTTTAGAGGTGTCATTAACATGAGAATTTGGTGTTCTCTATTTTCAATCATTTCTGTGCCTCGAAGGGCTCATCAGAACTCATTATTTGAAAGTGTGAGTGTGTGCAATAGAGACTAATAGAGAGCTATACAGGAATATATATTGTATATGCATGGTATGTTTTGGCATGTTTGAGAGGGGGAGTTCATGACTGAAGTCCTGTATGTAAAGCAAGAAACTTAAAAACGTCATTGCTATTTAGTTAATGTTGAAATAAGAAGGAGGTTGTATCCTGAGTTCTCTGAAAATCTAGCTACTCATGCTTAGATAAGTATGACTTGAAGTCTTTAACTACAGATTCTCATGCATGACTGAACTGCTCCTCTAAATGCAGGTGTGTGTATAATAGAAGTCAAATGAATGTATAAACATTTCCACTAGGGGGATATTGAATACTGGGAAAGGATGCTCCTTGAAACAATGCAATTTATACTTTGAAGGTTGCCAAAATCAACCCTGAGACTATAACATTCTTGTTGCTGTTATTATTATTATTATTCCTATTCTTTCTGGGTAGTAATTACTGGCTGTTCTGTTCACTTCTATCCTTGGTAATACCTAGAGCATTTTTGCTAAGTTAGATGTTAATCTTTACAGTATTACCTGTCTTGTATATTCTCTGTGTGCCTCAATCTTTTTTTCTTCCTTATTTTCTTTTCCTATTTCCTTTCCTCATTTCTGCCATTGCAGTGCCAAAAGTTTAGACCAACTTTTGCAGAAGGTAACCTGACTTCATTGAAGTGGTCCTTGTGGCTCTGTGCAGTCTGGTGGATGGGTTGTTTGTAGTTCTGTTTCCTTTTCAGGAAAACTTCTTGAAAGCCTGAGATGAGCCTGATTTCTAATTACACTGAAAAAGAATTGATTTCTTCTAATAAAAATGCCCCATCTCAAAGGATACTTTTTTTTCCACTACAGGGCTTTCTTGTTAGGATAAAAATGGCTCTTAAATGGCACAGATCCCCTGTGAACAACACGAGAAATTTAAGGAGCAATTCTTATATGAAAATAGATGATTCATTTTAGACACTTTGGAAGATTTAAAGAAAGACACCCTCTAGTCAGGGATCTAATCAGTAAGCCCCAAAATCTATGTGGAGGGCATTATTCCTATTTCTTGGATAAATAAAGTGAGAATTCTGGTACACTTCTGCTAAGATCAGTTTTGGTCAAGAGGAAGTCACCTGCTTAGGGAGTGTTGTTCTGCTGCCTGGCTTTCCTACTACAGGAAGAAAACGATCAGATCCTGTTTTGTGATCCTCTGCCGTTGCATTTTGTATAGAAATGAAATTATGCACCTGGGAAAGACTGGAACCAACACTGATTGTACTAGAAAAGGCACATTTCCCTCCATCACTGCAAATGTATTTCCTGTGCAAGAAACTCCCTGGAACTGAACCATAACCCTAGATTCATCCCTGGAAGCTCAGTGTTAGCCAGCCTACAGGTGTCTGTCATCGCTGCTTGCTCGCTGCTGTAAAGCTGCACTTGTTCACTTGTGCCACAACAGCAAACCTATTCTCCTGTCCTTTGTAGGCACTTCCCAATATTGTTGGCATCAGCTTTCTTCCCCACATTGCCTATGGGCTGCTGTGAGTGCTCTCCAGCAGGCTCAGGTGGCTGGATGTGTGTCCCCTGTTGGGGCAGAGCACAATGCTCAGGACTAGGAAATCAGGAAATGCACAGAGAGCTCGAGATCAAACAGGATGGCTGCTGCTCTCTGCACGGGAACGTGAGCTCTGCAGCACATCTGATACATGAGTGTTTGTCTCTCAGTACTGCCAGATGGGTATAAATCTGGCCTCTCAGGATCTGGAGTGCTAAATTTGTCAAGATGGCATTGTGAGTGTATTAGCTGCTGGCTGCTAAACTCTTTGTTCACCAAGAAGGCTGCTCTTGACACTTCCTGATAAGCTCTGTGAAATGTTTGTCATTTTTACTTGCATTTTTTTTTTCAAAATTTCTAGCCAGTGTTTATCTTGCCCAGGATTTAAAACTACATTTGCTTTAAGCTATGTGAAATAATATGTAAGCAAACAACATAAAAATCAACTCAGCCATTTAAACAACATCTTCACTATTTAAAACTGTCTCCACATTTTCCCACTCCTCTTATACATTTTTGAATATAAATGGTCTTTTAGGAAAAATCATATAAGTGTATTAATTTTTATTTCCAGCTCTTGAACATAAGATTTAGCAGTAAGTTTCCATCATAGTCAGGTAAAAACCCTCCCCTGTGCTGCTTATGCCAGGATGTACAGTACTATCAATTGGTTTATTACTTCTATTCTTTCTAAGGTTGTGATTGCAGCCATAAACCCCAAAAGGACTCATTAAACTTTTTTCACTTTTATTTCCATGTGCTTAGAGCACTCTTAAAAAATAAAAGTTCTAACCTAAGTAAAATTATTCTGAACGTGTTCTAAAAATCAAACGAGGTCCGAGCGCAGCAGAAAGAATTTGTGGTCTTACAGGAAGTCCTTGGTTCTGCACACAGGCTGTCATTAATTTTAGGCTCTCAGAATAAGGGATAAAGTTTAGCATTCCACAAACAACAAGGATAGATCTAATCAAAGAGTAGAATTAAAACTGGCCAGGTTCAAAGAGAAATTTCTGATCTTAAGGTAGCTAGAAAGGTAAATTAACATCCACATTTAAATTAGATGAAGTGATGCACAATCTGAAGTTTTGTGACATACAATAATTTCTACAGATTAAAATAATTTGCAAGAAAAGAGGAAGAAACATTACCTTGCATGCATTTTGGAGGATGACAGGAGTCTGTCTTCGATGATCATACTTCCTCTCTTTTCTGTCCCCCTCTGAAGTATTTTGATTTTCTTAAGGTTTTCTTTTTCACTAAACAATACATATTTGTCTGGGAAGTCAGCTACTATAAAGTGGAATAGCTCCATTGAAATGGACATTTATACTAATTCACACCAGTTCAGGATAGCCTCATGTACCAGGGCTACACAGTCCTTTGAAGAACAACTGCATTTTTTTTTATAATAGAATGCTGTTCTTTGGGCTATGAAAAATAACTCAAGCTTCAAACAACATTATGTTCAGTAAAACTATTTGGCCTAGAGAATGTGGTGTTGATTTCCACTACCATAAAAGCAGTCTTACTTCTGCAACAGCTTAAATAAATTACTTGTTAACATTTACAGCTGTTAACTACTCACTCATCCCATCACAACAGATCAGTGTCAGCTGGAGTGAAAATTCTCTTAAAGCAACTGCATTTAACAAGACAGGAAAAATTAGTTCTGGATAGCTGAAACATTTAATTACATGCTGTTTTCTGGGAATGAACCACTTTCCTTGGCCTGGCAGTCCAGCGAGGTTCCCCAGGCTCTGGGTGAGATGTGCCTGGACATTGTTGTAAGAGTGACACAACTTGAGAAACAACTTGATCCTGGCTCTGAGTGGCCTGCCTGAAGAGGTGTGCAGACATCCTCGTCTCAGAGGGCACTGGAATCAAAGTCCTGCCATAGGAGTTTTATTGGTTTGTTGTGTTTTAATTGGTATGAAATGGCCAGGATGGGATCAAAATAAGGGAATGTCTATTTGAAGATAATGCCAATGAAGTACAGTGCATTTTTAACCTCAAATATAGTTAATTGCACAAACTATTTACCTTAATGGGATGCAAAAGAAGGACAGCATTCTCTTATGCTGATGCAATATTGTTGCTTTTTTGGGGGGGTCCACATCTACGATTGCTGTTCCAAGTATAAAGAAAACTGTTCCAAATAAAATATGTGGTTCCACTGTATTTGACTAGAAACAGTGTTAAGGCTGCTCTAATAAAAACAGAAAGAAAAGCAAACATGACTTGAATTCTGTCAATGCAAATTAAAAGTATGTTAAGAAAAAAAAATCTGATGTTGGTAATGGCCTCATATAACAAGGTTATAAATAAATTGCTCACTGTTCTCATGTATTTTTAGTAAACAGAATTGGGAATAGCACAACAAATCCCCAGTGCCCAATTAAAGTCTCTTAACTAATTTAACAAATACATTGTAAATGGGTAGCTGGAGATGCTTTAAGTAAACATACATTTCACAGAGGAACTTAATAGCCAAACAAATGGAAAATCAGTTCAAATGCTTTAGCTTACTCAATTGTCATAAATAAATTAGTCATAAGAAAACAAACACAATTAACAAGCACAACCATCATACTTTTTAAAAAAAATTCAGATGACAGTGTTCTGCTGTGTGTGTCTTTCATGAATGTCTTAACTGAGAAGCAATTTACAAGGTGTTCCAAGCCTCAGTAGAGCTCTTTTTCCTTTTTACCCAGGGTTGCAATTATTTTGATGTGCTTTGCTTGTTTTGTTTTCAAATTATTTCCAAATGAATGGTGAAAAAAAACCCCAGCTCACTTCCAAAATGGGAGGCAGTTAACTTGGTGGGGCAGTAGCTGTGTGTCTGATTTGAGAAGAGGCACAGATCTCTGTGTGCTCCCTCGGCAGGGCCGCGCCAGCCGTGTGACTGCGGGAACGGAACATCTGCCCTCCCAGGGAACACGGCTCTGGCATCTTGCCTGCACAAATTCTGTCCTTGTGGAATCCCTGCAAAGAGTGCAAACTGTGCACCAATTAAAGAGGACTGAAGGACACACACAGCAGCTGAGCAGCATGTGTGCTGTGATGGGACTGTATCAAGCAGGAAGATCAAGTGGAAAAGGAGACAGCTGTGGAAAATCTACTCAAGAACAAATAAAATTAACTCAGGTTAACAAATCAGGAGGCAGAAAACAACAGTACAATGTGTCTTTTTTTTTTTTTTTTCTGCAGCACTTAATAAAGTAATGGATGGTGACAAAGTCTTTCCCTCTCCTTCCCTCATGACCTTTTATATATAAAAAAATTAGTAATACCCTTACCAATCAGATGTATTTCATTCATGGTACTTTCACTCAAACTACATGAACATAAATTAAAGAAAAGATTCTTCTCCCTTCACTGTGGAAACTTACCAGTTTGGATATTCATAGGAGCAAACAGACACATAAGCTCTGTATCCAGGTATCAAAAAAGTAGTAGTCAGGATGTCTTGGTCTACAGAAGAACTTAACATACTCTGAGTGGCGTTCTGGTTTATGCTATATGGAAAAAGTAAAGCAAAACACGACTTAATAATTTGGAAAGATTGGTCTTATATAGCATTGGTGAGTCAGCCTCTTGGTTGTGATCAAAACTTCAGACTCATATATTTTTGAAAAATAGGAGAAAGAGTGAAAAAGAAGGACGAAATGGTCCTGAAAGCTATAAAAAATGCCTTGTGATGCCAAACAAAAAAGATTGCTGAATTGAGTTGATGAAAACAATGAAAAACTACTTGATCAAGCTCAAAACCAATATTCTGGACAATTTCACAACCTATCTCAAAAGAGTTAGTCTTTGTAGTAAGAAATACATAATTCGCATAACTTTAAAAGTAATATTTGACAGAACATGTATGGAATAAATAAATTGTTAATGCATTTAGGAATAGTTATGTCCAAAAAAGATTAAACTATGAGAGACCTACCAGAATTCCTGCAGGCCAAATTCAGATGCAGTTCCTAAGGCACTTCTTGACTTGAAGAGCATCAGTAATTAAAGAGAAGTCTGTTAGGCTTCATTTGCACATTACAGTGAGAATGTAATGCTCACTGCCTGCTACTTCATATTTATGCCTATGCATAAGTGAACTTCAAATATCTATATATTAATATTATAAGGGAAAGCACTAAACATATTGGTGCAGCAAATGTCATAGTGCCACATTTCCTAAACGCTGTGCTTCTGATGTAGTTCATGCCTATCTAGAGAGGTTGGAAGTTTTTTCTAATAGACTTTACTAAACTGGATCTGCTGGTTGGGTGCTGAAGACAAGATTCCTTGGAGGAAACTGCAGCTGGAGTAACAGCAGGAAAAATTCATTTATTTTCAGTATTGCATTAGGCAAGATATGGAGAACACGAAAGAGACCAGCTAGAAAGGTGGGCAGATGGGCTGCTGCTCTTTATCTAAAACAGTTCTCACATAGTTATATGAACTTCCAAGAGTTTTCCTGAGGGAAGTTCCACACCACTGGCAATATTGCTGAGGGAAATCACAGTGCCTTCTGCTGAAATTGATAAAGTCTCTGATGCTGACAGGGAACAGTTAAGAAACCAGTTGTTATTTTCAGTTTTCATCAAAATTGGATTTAAAATCCACACAAGATAGGGTTGCGTCTTTGCAGTAGCTAATCCAACACTAAAGAGAGATGCATTTCAATATTCAAATTTAGATGAAGATGAGAATGCAATCCATAAAAACACTTTTTAACTTCCTCTCCACAGACATAATGAAGTGCTTTCCCAAGCCAATCTGAGGAACTACCTTTGGGAACTGTTTTTACTCTTAGCTGTCAGGTCCCTAAGCCTCCTCACCTTAAACTGGTCACTCTGGTGCTAATTGTTCTCTGTTCCCATTAATGTCTAATTAAAAAAGCCACTAAAAGTCAATATTGTTAATGGAAAGATCTAAGAAAATGTTTTCAAATTATTACCATAAAATTAACATTTTTGGTTTTTACTGGGTTATCTTACTAAGGCAGTCTTATAAAAGGAAATTCTATACAAATTGAAAGCAGGCCCTAGACCAACAATGAATGGTACTGGCCCATTCCACCACACAATGACTTTACCTTGCCATTTTTCACACTTGTGATTCTGTGCAACTATGAGGATCTGTATGTAGGTAAATGTTGCCCTTTTTCTACACTAGAAAAAAAAAAGTCTTGCTTCCTTTCTCTGTTTCAGTTTGTGTTGGATTTTTTTCCCCACACAACTTCTTGTTTAATTAAAATGCATTGTCTATGGAAAATGATTTGATAAATTGGCATGTGAACACTGTAGGAGGAAAGAAAATTTTCCCCTGCCATTTCCATCATGACCTACAGGAATCACCATAAGACAATTCCCCCTAATTTTTTTCAGTCCCTTGTCTTTCCTCAGGCTGCCAACATGACAGTAGTTATGAAAGTGATTTTGTACTATGGACCAGACTCAACCCTGACTGCAGCACACAGTGAGAACCCTATCCCTCCAGAATATTCATCTGAGAGGGGTAATTCTCTAAAGGGTGCCCAGTTGTCCCATTTAATGAGAGGGGCTGTGAGCAGGCAGCCCCAGAGCCCATCAGACACTGCTGGGCAGGGGAGGGTTTGAGGCAGAGCTGTTCTCTCTCCCAGCTGCTGTGCAGTGCTGAGATCAGGCTGCTCTTCTCTGTGCCTCACAAGACAAAGCTTAATAATGTTGGATGTCTGCTTAATTAGTTTGGGGATTTTCTCTGGATCTTCTCCACAGAAAATCCAGCCACTCAGGGACAAATTAAAGATTCATGTGTCTCTTGTGGCAAGTGCCTCTATGATATCTACCACACCTTCATGCAGCAAACATTTGAATACCTCATGTTTTTAAAAGATTTCCTCAGGCACAATATTTCATAAAAATTAATAGACTGAGGGGTGATACTTGCTCCCTGGTTCTCAGGACCAAACAAAATAAAATGATTAGGCTGAGCCTTAGGAGTTTGGCATTTATTCTGTCACCTAAATAGATATATTGTAGTGTTTTGAACACTACTTCCAACTTTAGATGTTGGGAAGCACACTCTGGATCAACTGCAAAGAAAGGGGCACAGTTCAGCTCTCACCTTCTGTACAACAAGGAGGTATCTCATGCTTTTGAGAAAACTGTGGTGTGTAATTGAATGGAGCATGTCTTTAGTGACAACTGCATTTCAAAAAGGAAAACCATGACAGCAAGCAGCCCTGAACCATGTAAGAAATCAACCTGCAGTTTCTTTTGCTTTTCATTATGTTGAATAATGTAAAATTTACACTAAGGCAATATAGATGGCATGTTTACCACTTGAACATCGACAACAGAAATTTTATGAATTTGTATTTTTACATGTAATTTATGTTTTCTTTAGAACCAAAAGATGATTGAGAGTAATAACTTTTCACTGGAGAGGACATAGAATTTTACCCATCTGACTTGTAAATAGCTCAATTCTTCTTGAATGGTTTTACAGAATGAGAGAAGACAAGTATTCTTGCTAATTTATTAAAATCATAACTGCCCTAGACTGTTAAAAAAAGAAGTTGATTTCTCATTTATACACTTTGAATTTCATGTGACTTTGGCTGGTAGGATGAGAAAAACTTGGATATTCTCTTTGTCATATAAAGGATCTTTGGTGCATAGTAAAGAAATCTATATAAAATGACTTCAAAGAGTTTATGAGATTTTAAGAGTGGCCTTGTGGGTTTGTAGCAGTTTCAGAGCAGTAGAAGCATGGTGTGCCATGCAACCTGCAAGCTTTATGCTTGCCATAACTCACTGAAGTGTGTATGGAAGAGGACAATTGCATGTAGAGAAAAATATAGCACTTGCAGAGGGCAAACTGCACCAACATATATCCCTGCATGGAAGTATTACTTGGGAAAAAAGGAGGTCCATTTACTTGTCCAGTATTTCTGAATTAGTACCAGTCTGTCTTCTTTTTTTATTTTTTTCATTTTGAGCCCCTTTCTTGCAAGGGCAAATAGTGAGCAGTCTTTCCTTGCACATCCAGGAAAGCAAATAATTTTAATGTATTGGAAGTCTATAAACACAGAGAAATTAATCATTGTGATCCGCAAGATATTTCTCTGCACTTCTTCACCTGAGTCTTTAGTCAGCTACTCTTGCTCAAATTCACAGCCATTGATAGATACCTATTTCTCTCCCAGGCAGAATCCTAAATCTGAAATATGTGTTTTGGTGGAATGGATGTGCTTGGTAATCATGCCATGCTTTCTAATTCATCTTCAGACTTACGTGCAAGTCATGACAATGGCAGGTTCACAGTTACTAGGAAGGAAGGACTAAAGGAGGAAGAAAAAAGGCAAATTTTCCTAACAATTAAATTCAGCCATTCTCAATGTTATGATATGGTCAGTTGAATACTTTTTGCAAACTTGAGGCAGGAGCCTCCTAAGAATTGCGTGCCTATACTTCCTACTTCTTTTTTTAGGGTAAAAATGACAGTTCATTTCTTTATGTCAGCTCTGATAAGAGCACATCTCTGCATGAAGACAGTTATTCTTTCTCTGCTCTGCTCTCATATCTCTCCAGTCTCATTTGGGAGAGGAGAGGGTTAGAGAAAAGGTGGAAGAACTAGAAAAGGCCTAACATATTTAGTGGAAAAAACCCTCTACCTAGAGAAGCATCACACAGAATTAGAGGATTTTGGTACTGTTTTAAAACTGCTGGTTTTTTTGCTGTTAGCTCTGGCTTTTCTTTTTAAACATGGTGTTTTCCTATGCAATGTGGTATTGCTGTATTACTTAATGAATTAAGAGATGGACTTACGTATTTTTTTATTTTTACCATATTATTAAAATTCCCAGATGCACACAACAAAATATTTATTTTCCTTTTGGCTCTCTGTAGGGAGGAGGATATGATTATATAATTCCAGTTCTGTTTCTCTTCCCTCATTTACACATGCTGGTGCTTCTTTTTATCCTAGGTTATTATGGAAGGTGCTGTGGGAAATTTATGGTAATCAGGCAAATGAAGGGTTTAGAAATAGAAGGATAATTGACAAAAAATCACTGGTAAAGAAAGTATGAAATAATCTCAGTGCTTAATTGGTGAGGCAGGGCTACCAGATTTCCACAGCTGCAGTCTCAGGTGCTGTACAGGGGTCAGCCCTCTGTGCAATGTCATCTTTTGCAGTTAAAGGAAGATCATACATAATTGCTACCTGCACTAGCTTCTCTCCATCATCTGGCCTGAAGCTTCATTCCAGGCAAGTGTAAAGGCTCTGGGCAGTGTCTGCTCAGGATCAGAGTGCTGTGCATTTGCTGAAGGCAGCACTGTGTCCCTGTCTCCCAGACCATTCTTCAGTCTGTGCACGATCACTCTCTCAGTATCTTCTTCCCTTTCCTCATTTACAGAACCCAGCCTTGAAGAAATCTTTATTACTATTTTACTCATCCCTTCTCATATAGTTTTTCCACTTTTTGTTTATTTTCTCCCTGCCCCACCCCCTACCATGGTTTATACTATTTTCCTTTACATTCTTCTCTTTCATATAAGTTTTCAACTTTTCCTTGTGAATCCCTACCAGGACTTGTCACTGTCTTTCTCTGTTTTCTCATTCCCTCATTCCTTTCTTTGCATTTATCTCTTACCTCCTTTACTTTATTCCTCTTTACAGTTCTGTGTCTCATTCCACTAGAAGTACCCTTAAGTTGCTCTTTACTCTTCTTCCTGCCTAACTGCCAGGGTGAAAAACTTCACCAAGAAATAGGAATCTCCTAAAAAGCAGTGCTTCTGAGTGCACTAATACATGTCTGCTTTTTATAAACTTGAGAGAGAGAAAGCAACACAGAAATGTTGTACAGAAAATTGTTAGCCGTTTTCTCAATGGGGGAGAATTCACAGCAGAGGTTTAGACCTCCTATTTTGACATATCCTCCCACTAAGAAGATAGCAGGTCAAGATAGCAGAGCCTGATATTGCCAGGTACACTCTTACCTGTAAAAGAGACATTGGAATAAACTGGGGACAATTCTGACCCAGCCAATGACCTACACTATGTTAGAAGAAAATGATGTGTTCTGGAGCTGCACTGCATGTTTTCCCAAATGCAGATGAAGATAAGGCTTTTAATATCTGCTTCTTTTCCTTGTTCCTGCACCAGAAATTGTGAAAATAAAATGCTGGGACTGGTCTGTTGACCTGAGATCTGCTGCAGCTGTGTGTCTCTGGAGCACAAAGTAGTCAGCCCTACAAGTGGGAAAGGTTTCAGTTGGGATTAAATGGCTTGGGGGTCAAAGTCAGAGAGAAGAGGCAACAACCTCTCTTGAAGATCCTCACAGCAAGCACCACAATGGGCAGGGCTGGCTTGAAGGCAGTCTGCTCATCTGTTACAGGCTCCTGCTGCTTGGATGTGTAAACATGCCACTTCTGTCTGAGCTGCTCTTGTTTTTATTCACTGTGCAGGTGTAAATGCATGTAAAAGCAATGTCAGTGCCCCTGGCAGCACTGCCATCCAACATCTCCTAGGCTGTGCTGTGTGTCTGCAGAGCCCACTGGCAGTCAGAGCAGGGGGGTGCAGGGAGGGGGGCCTGGGGGACCTGCAGTCACTGCCCTGCTTCCAGCCTGTCTGCAATAAAGGCAGAAGGGAGCACCCCCCTAGGCTGAGGGCCCCTGCTCACATCCACTGCTGCTGTGGGAGCAGACTGGTCAGGGAAAGAAGCAGCCCGAGATGGCAATGGAAGGAAAGTGTTCTGCTTGCTGACTTACACCTGTGAAATCTTGGACCTTCCAGTTATTGCTTCTTATTAATGTGCTAATTTTAAAACAATGCACTACAACCTGAAAATATTCTGTAAGCCATTGTATACTCTCGAGTCTAACTCAGTACTGTTGTACATTTCTCTGTTGTAGGAATATCTGTATATTGAAAATGTCCATATACTTTTTACCTTTTTTGTGAATGAAATGCAGTGTGAATAACATTTGTCAAGACTGAGTTCAGAAGCATGGTGATGGCTGAATCATCAGCCACTCCTTGTGGAAGGAAAGATCCATAGGAATTTAAAAGGAGAAGAAACAAGTCTGATCTCTCTTTTGTTTTTTTTTCTTAATAATTCAGAACAACTGCTCTTCTGCTGTTCAAGAGTTACAAAGGGAATCTATCTACTAATCTATAACTATTTATGGATTTGACTTTAATATTTTTCCTGTATGTAAACCTGACAACATGTTACAAAAGAAGACAGCATTAGTGTCCCTCTTTTGCAGATAGGGAAATGAAAGGGTAAATAAATGAAATACCATGAAGAAGAGCACAGGAAAATCCTTCCAGTGGAAGAACTAGGCCAATGGCTGTTCTGGTGTGTCTTAAGCACCTTCTGCTCCAGACCTGTTGACTCCTACAGCTCAGTGGAATGACTTCTGAAGTGGTACCTAGCTAAGGAACACTAAGGTTTTACCCTTACTGACTGAATTCTCAACTCTGAATTCTCAGGATACACCATATCTTTGTATCTAAACCCCTGCTTAAACAATTGTCTGGGAAGTGAGAGTTATGACAATTAATATACTAATATATTGGGACATAATTATTCAAGTTAAAGCAATGAATATATTTACTCTTACTTGACAGTTTACATCATCTGTGAAGTGTGCTGTGATTTATTGTTCACACTGGTTGATGAGAACTGAATATTTAAACAAACATTTCAGAAACTACACGTGGCAGGGTTGATTTTCCTGCATTGAAATTCTATGAGCAATTGCTCATTTTTATTTAAATATAACTGTTGATACTAGAATGGGAAGTAGTCTGAAGAAAAATATTTAGAGTTTGTCTTAAAAATATGCCCTTACAGTTTTATTTTTGCATAATAAATACCAGCATTGTATTAATATCATGCTGAAATTAATTGTGTGAGAAAGGTAATGGTAAGCAATTTAGTGCTTTCATAGCAGTAAGTATTACTGTCATTGTATTTCATTACAACTCCATTAAAATCTAAGATATCTCAATACACATCTTGGCCAGGAGTGCTGTGCTACAGTGTTGCAAATGCCAGCTAACTGCTTTTCAATAGTTTTATAATTGCTTATAATTGTATCAGACAGGGTTGTCAAAGGTGAGAATTTATTTTGCGCCCTCTAATATTTGTGTGGCAAATTTCATTTGCTTTAGAGCACTCATTTTCAAGAGATGAGCACTCTCCATTTCTGAAGTCTCACCCATGAAGAAAAACACACACTTCATAGAGTTTGAACAGCAAAAAACCCAATGAAAGTAGTTCTTAAAGTGCAGAGACATTTTAAAAAAACCTCTTGTCTCTTTCCTGGGTTGGTTGGAAGCACCACAGGAGTATTATTGGCACCTCAGAACTTGTGCATTCAAATGCTAAAGAATTATACAGAGTCACAGAATATGCTGAGTTGGAAGGGACCTGGAAGGAAGAAAGTTTCTTGGGGAGTTAAAAAAATGTTTGAATGAATTTAGCAATGTTCTAAGGAACAGCTTCTCTCTCTCCCCGTTTTAAATAACTTGTTTAATGAACCTCTTTCCCTTACTGGTGAAACTCTTCCTATAAATAAAAGTGGGGAAAAAAGCCTGCAACAGGTTAACAAGTAGGAGTTAACAAGTTAGCAGGAAGAAATGAAATTTCAGAAAAGAAACTGACTGAAAACATCCTCCTGCCTCATCAGCATGTGCCAGTGGAGACCATTGTGCAGTAGGTGTCCAGTCAATTTCCTGATTCTGCAACAAAGCTCATTTCTGAATAATAATAAAATTAATACCCTGCTGTTTCATAATTTGGTTTGCAAAGGAGTACTTTGCCTCATTGAAGTCAAATCACTTCAGATTTAGAGGGTCAGAGAACCATGACATTTTAGCAGTATTGATAATAAATCATGCTAGACAAATTGTATTGCAGTATTTGGAAAAAAAACCCCGAACTTAAATCAGCACATGGAAGAACCACAAGAGGTGTAGGGGGCAAATCTGTTGTTGGTACAGGGGCTCCACTACTGGCACTTACAAGAAAAAGCACAGCAGAAAATTTGAAACTATTTCCTGTCCCATTTTAAAGAAGTGCTGGGGTCTGCATTCCCACCCGAGGGTGTTATCAGGTGCACTCTGCGCTTGTATGTGGCTCCTTGTGCCCATTTTTCATCAGGTGCTGTCAGAACTATTCTGAAGACATGGCTACAGTAATCCTTTATTTTAAAACTGCATTCCTTACCTCAGAAAATGTTCAGTTTCAAATCATAAAATTTTTGGCATTACATAGTCTTTCAAAAGCCAGTCTTACTTGCTTTTTCAGTTATATGTCCTTTTATTGCTGACAGGCTGCTGGCAATCCACCTAGGATGACACACAGCGTTTGATATCCCATGACTAAAGCATGTGCAGAATTCAGAAACCAGGCTGAATTTGGCTCACCATTATTAATGAATTTTGAATTATGCAGTTAATCTATTTGTGAGTTTTACAACTCTTTCATTCTGAAAGAAAAAAAAGGAAAGCAATGCAAACAGACAGTCAAAAAATGGTATCTAGTTATTGGGCCACATGTGGTAGAATGCTGAGATTTTATTTTCTTCTGGAAATACTACCTCTTATAAAGCCCATCCATCATTTGTAATGAGGGCTGTCAGGAATATTTAGCTGAGAAATAGCTACTTGATATGCTAATGGTGCTCCCTTAGTGAATTCTTTTGGTTCTGCTGCCTGACATTAATGGTTTTCATAATCTAATGAATGATGTGTGTAATAGAGGTAAGGCCACAGGGAATGACATTTTGAAACTAAGGGAAGTAGTATATATGTATTTTATAAATATGTGCATTTTTTATATATACACACGTATATACACTCAGAGGGAAAACACAAAATTGCTTTTCCAAGCTAGATAAAATAAACACTAGGGAGAAACTACATAGATGGAGCAAACCTTTGATACTGACACTTTAAATTCTAAAATATCTCTATTCCCAGGACTTCATGAAATATCCAGGATGTAAGAAGCATGAAGACTTCACTTCCACAGCCTTTCCTGACTCTTGTTTCAGAAACTGAGACTCTGTCCTGCAACTCAAGGACAACCACTCTGTCCCAGCAGGATCCAGGTGGGTGGGAAGAATCAGGAACCCCCAGTAAATCCCTGCACAGGGGAACCAGGTCCTGAACTCACCGTGCTGACCAGTACTCACCATTTCCTGCTGAAGTCCTGTATTTGTATCTCCCCTTGTCTCTTCTTTCTGCAGGAGGTGGGAAATGGATGCTAGTACAACATCTCATGTTCCAGATCTGGCAACTCCCTTGTGGGCTTGTGTTTTGTCAGCTTTCATACTGCAGGATAGCTATTTCATTATCTTTTGCTTGCAAAGGGAAGCAGCAGTTCTGATTAAACAGTGTTTTATCTGTGCTCTTTGTAAGCATAACTCAGTGAAGATGATGGTGTGATATGGCTGAGTTTTGAAGGCTTGTGCTTAAGAGCCATATATCTTTAAGGCTTGTACCTTACATGGATTCTCTCCTAATTAAGAACACCTGTAGAGGCCTGACCAGACCCTGTGGTTTGCAGCAAAACTGCCAAAGGGCTCTGAAAAGGCAGAAACTTTGTGTTGTCTTTTAACCTAAATTATAACAGGGTTCAAGCCTGTGCCAAGCCTCTGCTTCTTGAGCAACAGCTGAGGAAAATTGTGCAGTGTGCTGAGGCTGAGCATGGACTGTGTGCTGTGGGACTGCAGGAGCTGCACTTCAAGGCCAATGATTCGCTTTTTGCTGTTAAAATTTTAAGCTTGTTACAGAGGATCTGCTTTGATTCATTGTCTGCCTTTGTCTTGGAAGGTTCAGTTGTGCCAAACCTCACCAGTGGTGTAACAGAACTACCCACAGTATTACAAACTGCACTTGGCTGTAATGATGGGTTTGGGCCCCTGCTCTCTCTGCGTTTTGTAGCCGTATTCCTATGAGCAAGCAGGTGTTACTCGAGGACTGGTCCTTGAGTCAAGTGCAAAACTATTAGATACAAGGAGAACATGTAAAGAATTACATTTTTTTGCCATGCATTAATAATGTTATTTTGTATAAACCATAAATGTTAGTTTTTCAAAATTACAGTATAGAACAGAACTCAGTCTATTCATGTTTTCTATCAGGGTTTGAGGGGCTTTAGGACATTCAGATAATACTTCTGCAGCTTTGTGCTCTTTTCAGCAAATAGTACGCACAAAGTGGGAATAGCCTAAAAATATCAGTTAACTGGAAACAGAACTAAGGCAGTGTCCAGCTGACCCACCTCCAGAAACAACAGACAGGCTCCAGGGACTTCGGGCTTTTGTCTTGAATACATACATTTCCCTAGATCTTCTCGAGGCTCTTTTCCTCAAAGGCCATGCTTCTCACAGCGCTCTGCTGTCACAGCTCCTTGATTCAAAGCTCCTGCTCCTTTCTATTTGTCCCAGCTCTCAGGCTGCCACAGCTCTCGGCTGTCTTGAATACCCAGCTCTCAGGCTGCACGCTCACCATCACGTCGGGGTCACCAGATGTTGTTAACATGTGTAGTTAGCATAGTTCTAAAGTCTCATACCTTCTCAATGATTTTCTTGTAGGCAGCTCTTCACAGGGGAAATGTCCCTACTTCTTCTTCAGGGCTCCTCCAGGCTCTCTCTGACTGGCCCAGCCCTTTTATCGCAAACCTTCTCATGTGGCTACAGCTGCCACCCAATTAAGGGCATCACAGCTGCAGCCCATTTACAGTAACAAGAATCGGAGCAGGGTTACTTATACAATACATAGATCTTTTACTGAGAGGCCAGCTATACAATACATACTAAAATCCCACGGCCCCTACACATTAAATCTGGGATAAGAAGAATTTCTTGCTAAAAGATTAAGAGGGAGACTCCTAGAAATGTTTTACAATGTTATATAAGAACAGAGTCTGGTTGTAGGCTGTCCTTGGACTTGGAACAACCAGGGTCACAGTTCCAGCCTGAACATGAGCTCGGTGCTCTCATCTTGAATTTGGTCTAAATTTCAAGCCATTATGGTCTATGATTACCTCTGTAGTTTAGATTGGCACAGTCTCAAAGAAGGTATTTCCCTGCCTCTGGAAAAAAAGGGGATGCAGCCAATGGCCTTCTAAAGCACACTGCAAGAAAACTCTACAACAGCTTGAGGCATCATGTGTAGGTTGTTTAATTTCTTCAGCATAATTATCCTTCTAATAGGTGTGTGCTTGTACCATAATCCTTCTTTCAGGATTCAACTAGAAGACTTCATGCTTGGCTAGTTCAGGCCAATGACTTCAATGGGATCTGTACTGTTCTTTTTTTGCAAATTTAATGTAATGGGTTTGTTCTGTAAACAGAAGATCAAGGTCAGATTCCCATTTTTCTGGGGCTGGTCTTCCCAGAAAAGACCAGTCTTTCTTCCCAGAAATTCCCAGTCTTTGTCTTCAGAACACCTGACTCTGGTCCCGAGCTCACCACTGTCACGTTTTCTGAAAAATCCCTTCACCAGTATTTCTTCTGGGAAGCTGAGAAGCCTCAGAGAAAAATGAAAACAATAATTATCTGGTCCACTTCTCCTGTGTTTTGTTGCTTTGGAATTTGGTTTGCACATTGTTTATCAACTGGTCATTGTTTGATTGGTTTCATGTGAATTGTTTTGACTTAATGACCAATCATGGTCCAGCTGTGTTGGGACTCTGAAAACAGTCACGAGTTTTTCATTAGTATCTTGTTAAGCCTTCTGTAAATATCCTTTCTCTATTCTTTAGTATAGTTTTAGTATAGCATAATATAATATAATATAATATAATATAATATAATATAATATAATATAATATAATATAATATAATATAATATAATAATAAATTAACCTTCTAAGAACATGCCATAACCTTCCCTCTTCATGCCATAATAAAACCCCTGAAAATACCACACACCACAAGCTCAGAATGTCAGTAGTCACAGTGAATCAGGCGTTCCACAGTGAGTTTCTATTGGGTAGTGACTGAAGCCCCTGATGATCTAGAGACACAAACAAGAAGTGATTTGGGCTCACAGAAGATTGCTGCTGCAGCTCCAGTGCTGCCCTTGCAAACATACAACAGCATTAGGCACGGGGGAGAGCAGGATGGGTGTAACATGAATTACATTGATTCTTCATGGGTCTGAAAATGTGCACCCACAGCAATTGCTTTGTGTGTGGACATGCAATACATACATTAGAGTCCTCAAGAAGGAGGAATCACTGAATGATAAAGTGGCAGTGTGCAGGCTGCCACCACAAAGTTTCTTGCGCTTGATTTCATCCTAGAGGATACTTGCATCAATTTTTTATACTTTTAAAAAGAGCAGGAAAATAAAATTAATGACAAAAAGATAAAATTAATGAAATCCATAGATGACGTTAACTTGTGATCTGTTGCAAATATCAGAAACCCAAACCAAATTAAAAAGAGCTTAAAGTATAGACCAAAAATAACAGGCAAGCCTCAGATGCCTTAGAGCCATTGAAAATTAAAGTATATCTAGAGGAAATTAAAAGAAGAGAAATTCAGTAGGAGGGAGAGATCTAGGACAGCACAGGAGCACCAATGTTCAGGGAGATAACAATCAGAAATTAGACATGATTTTGCAGCTTAGCAGTGCAAAGTTAGGGAAGCATGCAGAGTCATTATGGCATGGAGCAAAAAAGAAGTAAGGTTCTTTTCTGTGGCTTTTTAGATGTAGGGATATCTTCATTGGAGATAAATGTCTGGGCAAATTAAGTGAAGTTCAAAGATGAGCCACAGAGTCATTATTATAGTTGGAGGGATTTACTTGAGATGAAAATTAAAGATGGAAGCATGGCTTATTTGAGAGACAAGATGCTAGAAACTAGTAATGCTAAATGTGCATGAATAAAACAGGAACAGATCTTTTATAAAGGAATAAAAATAATTGTGATTAAGAAAAAATTGTTGGGAAAACCTGCAGTACATTAAGATGCATCAATTAGGAAGTAAAGTAATCAATGGAAACCTCATGTTAATGACAATGCAGAAAATTTCAAAGTTTTTCCTCACTGGTTATTTTACACCACTTTTTAGAGCCTTGTTGAGGCAGGCAAGGGCCTGGGCTGGAAAAGGTCTCATTGGTGATTTTGTCTTAGCTTCTGCAGGTGCTTGTAAACTACTTTTTATGATTTCTTCCCACAACTCTTTTCAGGAACTTGTGCAGACATGCAGCCTGACTGCCTTGTTCAGGCTCTCTGAGGATTCCTTTATCAAAGTGAGGGCACTTTCTATTTTTAGCTATAGTGAACAGACCTGATTTTTAGGAAGGTTTTGTACAGCAAGATCCTGCTTGCTTCCAAGTTTTCTGTGAGTCCCCAGAACCAAAAAAAGAGCAGTCCACATGACTTATATGAATCACAACCTACCTTCTCCCTTTACCTTTAGAACTTTCAGATTGAGAAACATCACTTGCAAGGATTCCAGATCCTAAATTATACTTGGGCTCCTATTTCCCCTTTAGGTATAAGTCAAGAGAGTTAGGAACTTGGATAGCTTGTTCTTAGGCTTAGGCTTATAAATTTTCTAAATAATAGGAAAGGTTTCATAAAATACTGTAATATTATTTAATTAGGTGACATATTCCCCATTAAGTCTGTATCTCGCACATAAATAATGGCAACAGTATGTTCCTGCTTAAAAAATGTAATGATCTCTGTAATCTAATATGCTGGAAAAATTTAACTATTCCCAGAAAGATTATTAATGATCTTACTTGAATTTTATTTGTCCTTCTACCTGACATATGGCACAGTACAGATGGTTCTGCATTGCAGCATCTTTTTTTTTTCTAAATTTAAATGAATGTATTAATTTATACATAATTTCTAAATTATACTTTGTCCCAGTTGAATTAATACTCAGGTTTATTATTTAATACATTGTGCAACAGAAGGAAGCTGCAACAAGTGGTATATCTATTCTTTTCTTATTTCTGACAAAGCCAGTGCCATTAATTTCTTAAGGAAAGGTCCTGACATTAATTTTCCCTGGGTGCACAGACAGCTGCCTATCTTAAAATTAAAATATTACTGTGGAGTTCTCATGTTCTCCTCCAAATCATTAATTCCCTTTAATGTAACTATTAGAGAAAGTGTTTGTCTCTCTCTGATTTGTGCTTGTACCAAGTCAGCACCATGAGGTAACAGTCCAGACCACCACTGCTGTGAGAAATATTTGTGTTTAGTTCAACTGTGGTGTAAAAAGAATGGCTGTCATTTGACTTAATGTGAAGTTGCAAATGATAACTTTCCTTTTTCCTACATTGGACGCCTCTAAGCTTTTTCTTCAAATAATTGCCAGTGTTTGCTTGCTAATACTTCCTGGCATTTCAATTATCAGGTATAATCTAAGCAAAATGACCCCCCAGTTCCATTATTTATTCTACAGTGTTGTTAACTGTTAGTGCTTTTTCCCCAAACATGCATAAAACAGACTAACTTATGATGAAATTTAGCAGCAGTCTAAAAAGATACAGCTGGTTCATGCTGTAACATATTTTATGTCTCAAGAGAGAAAGGTGTAAATTGTAGCTTTTGCTTTAAATTCAGATGATTGCATAAAATACACAATTAATCACAGATGAGTTACATGGGAAAACAGCCCCCATTGTCATATATACTTTACATTTCCAGAGCCAAAGTGTCACCTGTAAACAGTTTAAACAGCAAGTCCCATATGCTGAAGTCTTGAAATCATTCCCCAATGGAAGTTAAAAGGAAAACCACATTAATACCCAGTAAGGCAGAGGTGCATGTGAGAGATTCCCACTGGCTGATTTACTGTGGCACCTGCCATGAGTATGGAAATAAAGGAGAGAGTTATTTTCAAGTACATGAGTAGAGAAAAGGTAAAAATTAGGGTACTCTGCTATCTAGGGGAATTTATACCATACATGTTTTGAACTCTTGGGGGAAGACTCCCAGGAACTGGGCTGAAAATCTCATTCATGGAATCTGGATAAAATTTTGTTATTTGGTTCACATACTAATAATAATTTGAGAAAACCCTTGATATTCTTTACTCTTTCAGGCACAGTAGGACAAAAAGAGTTGTTTCAGTGACCTCAAATAGGAGAATGCATTCTAAGTTAGGCCCTTCCTCAGACTACATGTGGTGACCTCACCTGCTGTGGAGCAAACACATATTTTGTTATGAAGTCATTTGAAGTTATTCAGCCTCTCTTTGTGCTTGCTTGAAGTTAATTGCATACATCTGAAACTTATTCCAGTGTGATCCTGAGAGGCAGCTGAGTGATGCTCACCAACAGCAGGTGACCTGCCTATAAAACCCAGTGATCTAAATGACACCCTTGGAGTAAGGGAAGCAGTGATGTTTAGTTAAAAGGAGCTTTTAACTCTCTTCTGGCATTTTAAACCACTGCTGAGTGTACTCAGAGTACTGTATTCATTTATGAAATAGGTAGAATACATTTGATTGGATATAGAATACATACAAAATCCCAAATTGATGTCAATCAGTTTAGCCAGTCAATAACTTCTACAAAGGTTTATTACTTTATATTGGTTATGGATTTGGCTTGACTTCAGGGAACCCACTCAGGTTAATGGCTGGCCTGGATGTAGCCCTCCTAAAAGCAGTAAAGGAGTGTTCTTGTTCAGTAGGTTCATCTACATCCATGTTTACTTTTCCTTCTGATGTTTGTCACACTGGAAAATTTCATTAAAAGCAAGTGGCCAACACATATCCAATCAGTTTTCTACATCACAAGGTGCTAGAAAACTCCAGAAAGGATGCTGCAGAGCCAGCTCTCCCCTCACCCCTCAGCAGCTGAAATCTAAAGCTCCACTGAGGAGGTGAGGAATATGAGCTGTACCTGATCACAATGAGAATGAGAGCGAGTCCAGACATGAACAAATGTTGACACATTTAGTAGGAAGAAAATATACTATTACCAAAGAAGTGTCATATATGGTTTCAGAAAGCAAACAAGCAAACAAAACTAACAGCACAGGATATGAATTCGTTGTTGCATTCACAGCATTATTGTATGGCTTCCTAAACTAATTTGTTGTTACATGATGAAGAGAGAGGGGGAAAACTTCCTGTCTCCAGCATGTCACCTTTCATTAAAATTGTGTTTGTCTGAGATTTTGTTATTTGCAGTTGCTCATCTGTTAAATTAGAAGTTTTAATTCTTCACAGTTTGTCACCTTTTTAATTCTGGTCTGTTGACACATACTTCTCGGCAATGCAGGAAGGCTTGAAAATGAAATTTAAAAGAAAATTAGGTGAGAAGAGCATAACAAAGTGGAGCATTGGTTCTTTGCTTTTTCTCACTAAATGCAAAATGGCTCTGGGAGTCTCAGATGGATGGATAACAGTGGAAGTTACCACCACGACATTGCACATGCTTCTGTGCTTCTGATTTAGGAAAACCCACTGTCATGTTTCTGGAAAGCATGGAGAATGCTAGGCTTGGCTTCATTATGTTGAGGAACAGGGAATTCCTTTAAATCTCTGTTTATCTAAAGGGATGAAGTGATTCTGAACCACACATGAACAGGCACTGTCAGTGCTGTTTGCCTCGAGGGTACAGGGTGGCCCTGAGCGCAAGCTGAATGGAATTGTGCCTCAGCTGCTTTTCTGCCTGCTGAGCATTCCCTGGAGTGGGTGCCAGCCAGCTGGGAGGAAAGTCCAGCTGCTCCGCAGAGCCTGGTGCTTCCTTAGCACCCTTCAGCAGCACCCAGCTTGGGCTGGACTTACAGTTTAATTCAGGAGTGCTCAATAAACTCTTGTTTTCTGTGAAGGAAATAATCTCCTCTCTCTGAAAGTGCAAACACCTACAGCTGGCTGGAGTCAATGTGCTCCACTGATGTGTTTGGTCCAGGGGCTGGTGAAGATTCAAAAGAGTCAGATTTCACCCTGGAGTGTGGCAATACTCGAGTCATTCAAATGTGGTAAAGGAGAGGGACCTTTTTCAACATCAAACCCTGAAAATGAACCTAGGGTTCCCATCCAGCCTGTAGCACTCATCAAAGGGTACCATCCTCCTTACTGGGATTTGGGCATAAGCAGCTCTAAAACAAACCTTATCAAGACTATAGCCAGACTTCCCCAAACAGAGGAAGTTCTGAGCTCTTGACTGACATTTTGTTTGGTTGTTTTTGTTTTCAGCTCCACAGGTAATCAATGCAAATATATCTGAATGATACAAACCCCTCCATTCAAAATCCTACATACCTGCTGAGCATCACACCAGACCAGAAATTCCCCCCAATACCTTTTCTCTTGACATGTGCCATCTGGCTGCTTTGTAGCATCTCATATTCCTCAAACTTCAGCAGTCTTGTTGGCAGAATTCAGCAGAACACAATTCCTGATAAGATGGACTAATTTCTGAAAGTCAGTCGAAAGCTGCTTCCTTGCATCTTTCTATTAAGGTCAGAGAAAGAAAAATAACTGCAATCAGAATTGGGTTTAAGCTGGCTAGATAACCATATTCATAGATGTGTGAAATAATTACTGAAAATGTAACTTTTGGGCATAACTGAAAGTCTGATCTCACTGTAGACACAGCACTGTGCACACAGGGCAAGGATGTGGCACCATTCCTCAGCACATGGAATATAAAGGGCAAGAAGAGGGGAAATAGAGAAAAACAACTTTTTTTTTAAAGAAAGTTTTTGTAATAAGCTGAATCCTACAGCAAGGAGATGTATAAATGCAAGCTCAGGGCTCTATAGCCCTGCATATCCTGCAGCACCTCATCCTTTATCCATGGTGTAGCTCTGTGGAAAGGAAAATTCAGTAGACAATTTCTCCAAAGATGAGAATAAAGAGAGCAAACCAGAGAGATAAAGACCTTCCTTAAACTCAGGAATGTGACCAATTTAAAAAGGTGATGGTTTTCTCTGCCCATACAGAGGACAACTTGATCTGTTGAAATTCCCACTGGGGTTCTTGAACCGGTTCAAGTAAACTGACCAACTTTTGATGACAAAAACTGTATGTGGCTCACATCTGCTCAGTTTTCACCTTTAGGTGGCCAGAACTCTAACAGGTGCAACTGGAATTCTCCTTGAAGGAGAAACTGAGACACTCTAGAACGAACTTAATGAAAAAGCTTTGTGTAGAATACAGCATCATGAACTAAAGTATTTTGCCTTTTTAAGTATTTATTTTGATTTTCCCCCCTCAGATCTGAATGGCTGGTTTTGATATGGCATTAAATTGGTAAGCCTTAGGAGTGAGTGTACAAAGGCTATTTTCCTACACATAATTCATATGGTTTTATAAACATGCCCAGTTCTATGATGGAATTAATTGTTAAACTACTTCTGATCTAATTGTTGTTTTATTTTTTTCTGTCCTAATAAGGGATCAGGTTACACCCCCAAATTCCATGCTTCTGACAAATACAGATAGGGTCATGCTCAGCATCTGCACTACCAGTTACTTACTTACACCTGCACTCAAAATGCCCAGGAGGTTTTCTAAATGCATAAAATAGATGACATTGAGCAGCTGGACGTTTTCTACTCACATTAAAATAAATTATAGCAACAAGAAACCAGTAATTTTCCCTCCTCAAATTTAAGGTTAGAAAACATGGAAAAATGTAAACCTTGAGTTGGATTTATTTTTCTAGATTAACTGCTAATTATTTCTTTTTACTACACTTTAAAAGCTGATATGCAGTAGTTTGAAGGAAGCAATGTAGTGGTTAAAATGTGTAAATAAAATAAGCAGGACATTACTGATTTTGCTACACATAACTGGCTTACTGTACAAACAAGACTCAAATATCAATCAGCATCTTGTAATCATGGGAAATTGGTAGTTGCATTTCCATATGGTGTCCTGAATCCCTTCCTTACTCTCATATTAAACTAGGAGAGTGGCAACACACACTTTGGTGATAAATTTCATCATCTTGATGCCTTTCTTACTGTTTGAGTGAAATCAGAGTTTTGATATGTGTAGGTTCTTAAATGGGAAGCATATGCAAAATATTTGAATTTTATTATGACTGCGGTTATGCCACAATACAGATAAGATTAAGAAAGAAGCCTCTCCTATTTATTTACTTATTCAGATTAAAAATAATAAATTATGCTTATCCAGGACCTTAGGCACTGTAACACATCATTAATATTACAATAAAATCTCAGCAGTATTAAACTAATCGCTCAGTTCGACACACTCCTACACAGATTCCTTCTCAGTCTTTCCTTGTGGGAAAAAACCCCCACAACACTGCCCTAAATATCATCTAACTCAAACAAACTGTTGAACTCAAATTCGAGGTATGTAAAGGAAGCAATTCTAGAAACATGAACTTTTATAAAAATGACTTTGTACAGATTCCTCTGTTCTTTATGGTGAGGAATAGGATGTTCTGGGATCCCAGCTGTTCACTGTTTAATACTTGCTGCTGACATGTTTTTTTTCAGGACAGTTTGCTGAGCTGGCTGGTCCAATGACACAATTTGACTTGGCTGTGATTGCCTGATCATTTTTGGAGTGTCAGCTGTAGATGTTTTGTTGGAGTTCCCCTTCAGTGTTGTTCTTTTCATGTTCCAGTGAACAGAGTGGAGTTGGTAACCACACCCTATACCACAGGTGGTCACATGCATCCTAAAACTTACTATGTATTTTGAAAAAGTATATTATTTGGATTTTGTCACATAATCCAGTCAAAAGGAAAGGATCAGTCATTTAGGGGATGTTAAATATAAGTTATTAGTTATGTAAATGTCATTGTTTGATTTTCTGAAAATACAGGGAAATGCAGCCAACGTCAACAGAATTTCATACAGAAAGATGCCAAATCCTTGAAAGACTTGTTAATGAAAGAAG
Source organism: Setophaga petechia (assembly GCA_024362935.1). Taxonomy (NCBI): domain Eukaryota; kingdom Metazoa; phylum Chordata; class Aves; order Passeriformes; family Parulidae; genus Setophaga; species Setophaga petechia. Next base: position 28,611,615 of record JANCRA010000005.1, read on the forward strand.
AAAATGAAAGGACATTTGAATTTACTTTAGCAACCTATACATAGAGAGACTTTTCCTCTTTATTAAGAAAAAGGTCCAGTATGGAAGCTCAGTCTGTTTTTTGTTGATTGTTTCAACTAATCAGCTGTATAGGGAGAGGCACAGATAGCCTCACATCTGTTGATGCCTCATAGATATCTTCTTGAATGGCATTTATTGTTTTCATATGAGTCTACTAATTTAGCTGAAATTTCATCAGTAGTCACTGTATAAGAGAAAACTACACCATAAGGATATGCAACTAGTATAACTCTTTTCTTAATTTGATATCTTATTGAAGACTCTGCTAAAATAAGGATACCATTTGTGTACTGCTTTGCACAACCAAACCACTCTAATTATGACAGGACTTGTTGCATATGTTGAATTTCACAGGAGAGGGTTTTTTTCCCACTTACATCCCTTTTCAGTTAATTATCTGAATCAGAGATTACAAGAATGAGGAGACCTGTAAAAGCTATGACAGAACCACGATTAAATTTCAGTTGTGTTTCAGGAAGATTGCTGTCAGACTGCAGTGCCCTATGGGAACAATTTAAGGAGCTGCAGACATGAAGAGGACTGGGCAGAATGTTGGCTGCAGACAAGGATGTTCTAGAATACCAGAGTATTCTGAGTTGGAAGGGACACACAAAGACCATGGAGTCCAGCTCTTCAGTGAATGGCCCATTCTGGAATCAAACCCACAGCCCTGGTATAATGAGCATATTCATTATTGCCTCAAGTCCCACAAAACCTCCTCCTTTTCTGAATATCTTTTAGGATTGCTTTCATGTGATGAGAGAAGAAGGGTAAGTTTTTAGTATCAGCCATAGGAAACAGCAGAGGCCAAATTCCAGAAGGAAACAAAACTCTTCCTTTTGAGTTTGCCTGGCCTCATCCTTTCCCTTCTGACCCACACAAGGAAGAAACAGAACAAGAGAACCACAGGGTGGTGCTGATAGTTCATTCCTGACACTTGCAGTATTTGATTCCTTTGGAGCCTGTCTTCCCAGCATTGGCCAAGTCAAAGCTATTTTGTTAATCATAACATCACTAATTTCCTTTCCTGCTGATAGCTGCATGGTGGTTCTGCTGCTGTCACTCCACAGTAATGAAATGTCATTGCAGGTGGTACAAAATGTGGCAAAGTTAAACAGTTGGGAGCAAACAGCCTTCTCAGTTACAGCAGCTCGATGGCATGGATTAATTTGAGGGGAGATTCCTTCATATTCTCAGGAAGGTTCACCTCTGCTCTCATGCAAAGGGTGTTGCATAAACGGTCTGTGAATTCTCACTGCTTGGGCTTTCTGGGGAGAGTGCCACAGATTCAGTTCCATGCTTGGCCTATCCTTCCTCACTCACATGATCTTTTCTAGCCACTGAAACCCTCTTCAAAGCAGGACAAAGCACCAGGGCCAGCTGCAGCCTGAGAATGGCTGAGAGAGCACACTTTGAACTCCACCTCTTCCTGAGCTCATGCAAGTGAAGGGAAAACAGGAGGAACTCCAGCCTAAGTCACAGTTACTTCCCAAATTATCTCATTGTGTGCCCCAGCTCATATCTGTGTTGAGTCCAACTGCTTCTTTCAGTGATTGGAGGGTAATTTCACTTAACAGATGAATTCAAGGCAATCACAATATGCTCCTGGAAAAATGGAGCCCAGAAAGCAAGAAAGACAGAAAAAAAAAAAAAAAGGGAGAAAAAGGGGAAAAGCCCCCTGGTGTGTCATGAAATTGAAACCCAACAATTATAATCCTAATGTTAATTCTCTCATCTGAAACGATTTCCCAAGATATGTGATTTCTAAAGCAGTCATACATATGGCAAGGAACGTTTTAAGGGAGAAATTCACTACACTTCTGTGTTAGTCACCACATCTCAGAATTATTTCAAGTGAATTTAAAGTGCTTGTGCATCATGGCAGCTGTAGGAATAATATTCCAGGGGACCCCATTTCCTCTAAAGTATTTCTCAGGGGCTTCTGAGCAGAGACAAGGCACTTCCAATGGTGCTGCAGAAGCCTCCTGGGCAGTTTTACAGAGCCCTTGCACTCAATCTGTGCATGGAAAAATATTGCTCTCTTGTAAAGCAAATAAAACCAGGAAAAAGCTTATAGTGAGACACTATATCTTTTTCCCCCCAATCTTCTATGCAGATCAATACAAACAGCTCAAGTTGATTGAATGTAATTCTTTGCCCAGATCAGATCAAAACCATAAAAACTAATGCACTGAGGTAGTCACCCAGTCTTGCTTTAAACATAAAACTTTTTCCCTTGTAATGCATTAATTAATCAGGCAATCTGGTTGGTATATGGGAACCATCAGTTACATTCCCATTTGCAAAATGTGTGAGAGCTTGTTACATAAATTCACATGTGATAACTTTTTTGAAGTTTCATTTTGATGGCAGTAGAGCTTGATAGTTCCCTTTCTATATGCTTAGGTCAGAAATTGCAGCCTCTCAAGAAATGTGTTCTGCCCAGCCGCTGAGTCTACATTATTGTAGAAGCACTACTTCATGTCCCACTTAACCCAGTAAATACAGAACCTAGTCTCTAAAATATTGGTGGAAAGAGAAACACAAATAGACATAGGCCTACTTGAAAAGCGTCCTACTTCCTCAGAGCAGGTTCCATTAAAAATCTCAGTTAAAAGCCTCTCTTAAAAGCTTATAGAAACAAAAGTGCCTTGTGTGACCCCCTGAAGCCTGATGAAGAACCCACCAGTGATTTGTAGCTCAGGGAGGCACAAGCACCACAGTGGATGTTAATTGCCATCATGGCAAAGTCTGTCTCCTTTTTTTTCCCCCTATGGTTAACATTTTATGGGCAATGAACCACAGGAAGCAACTGCTACTGATTATAATGAAAATGCTGAAACCTCTTAAATTACGGCATCAGGCAGGAGCTGATGTAATTACTATGTTAATGATCAAGTAATATTTAAGTACTCCTGTGTGATTTCCTAGTATTTTTTAGTACTCATCTCTAATGTCCTGTGGAGGGTTGAAGAGCTGCTGCCATTCTCCTGCTGGGTTCCCATGCAGAGACTCTGAAAGCTGTGCTAGACCCACTCAGGTCTCACAGCAGGGACCAGGACTCCTCCTGCTGCTCTGCTCCTTGTGCCAAGGAGTTGCCCATAATCACCTCGAAGAGCCCCTTCCATCCTGCTCCAGGGCTCCAAAGAGGCACCAGCACTGTGATTAGGTCAGGATTTTCATAGGAGACTGAAAATCTCTCACCATTCCCTTCTCTGAGTCCTTTGGTTCTGAAGGCAGAGCCAGGAGACAAAAGGCGAGGAATCAAATGGCTGCTTTGGCAAAGGGACTGTGGAACGCACACCCCACCATTCTGAATTTTCACGGTGCTACAGGCTGTTTTTGACACATCTCTTGCAAACTAGCATCTGGTAATTTTGGAAGTACTGCCTTCATGTGTCTAGATACTTTTGGGAGGAAGAAAATAGAATGCAAGTGTGGTTCTAGTCTGACAGCTGGCTCCCAGGCACACCTGCCACGGAGCTGCCTCAACACCAACTGCTCTTCCCCTGACAACCTTGAGCAGAAGGCCAATAATTATTTACTGGGAAAGCAAGTGTTATAATGATATCACTAAAAACTTTGTTCTGTTTTCTTTGTTTGTTTCTCTACTTCTTGTTTTTATTCTTCCATGTCTAGTGATACAGAAGTTTGGAAATCCTATAAATCTAGAATTAGATAATAAGTTAAGGAATTTTAATTTTAAATTGATATTATCAAGTCTTAGAATCCAGACTATCTGTGCTAAAGCCACCAAGGCCTTTGGGACACAATGAATTTTAGAGCCTCCTTCACTGGTCACCACTTTCATATTAGGTCTTCTCCACATAAAAGGGTCTGCATTTCTGGTCTGCTATTTTTTGACTGGAAAAATTAACCCTGAAATTTTCACATGTGATATTTAATCCTTTGTGTGTTTGTATTGTGACAATTCTACTTGGGGAAAATTAGTCCAAAATGTCACGTGTCTGTAGCTGAGCATTGCACCTGTCACTTGAGGGGGGGGCTCACTCCAGAGATGGTGATCCAGCCAAAGTAAAAGATGAGTGCTGTGACACATCATTGCTTTTCTCTTTAGCAGGAACAACCCACAGCCTCACTAATAAACTCTGACACTTGTCAGAGCCTGATGCCCTGCTTCTGGTGGAGCAATACAAACACAGGACAACATGCAATCCTGCTATAGTAGGGAAAAACAAATGGATGCAAAGATGGAGGAGTGAGCAAAGTGAATCAAGGAGACAGCTCGTGAAAGAGACAACAGTCTCAGAGCTTCTGTAGTTTAGTCATTACTTACACAAAGCTGACAGCATGACAAGAGATCCTAAAGAACAAGCCAATAGCCTGTCCCCAGGCTGAGCAGTCTGGGGAGGTTTATGGCTAATTAACTCTAACTGAAGGTACTCCAGCCAGCCTGCAGCTCTGCTGCACTCCTTCCTTGTCCACAGCTTTCCTGCCTGTGTTTGGAGCAACCAGGCTGTGTGCTGACCTTGGAGGCACACAGATACACAACCTGAGCCCTGAGCAAGGGGGACAGAGATCTCCCCAGGAGAAATAAGGAGCAGAAGGCAGAGAAGAAAAAGAAAGGTGACAGGATTACTGTGTGAGTCAGAAAGAAGGAAGGATGGAAGTGTGAGCCCGTTTGATCATTTGGGTGTGGAGGAATTGGAGAGTGGGTCTGCAGCAAAAGGCATCAAAGCAGGAAAATGTTTCTTCATGAAGGTATAAAAGATGCCAAGCTCAGGACCCTCTCCCCTCCACATCAGCTCCAGTACAGGAGAAGCCCTGCACACTCCTGCACACCCCACAGCCATGGCAGGAGCATGGAACTGCCCTGGGGAATTTCCCAGCCCCAGGGAAGGACTGGCTGGAGCCAGCATGGCACAGTCAGTGTCTTGCGTGTGTGAAAGGCTGAAAAGCTGCACTTCAGTAGCTCAGCAAGGACAGTTCTTATGTGTCTAAGCCATAGGGCAGAGAATTTTCTCAGAGGCTGGGAACTGTCAGACTCCTACTGTCCCTGCTCAGGTTCAGCAGATGAGCACCTCTATCCCATCACCCTTTCTTTGCAGGGTAAAGCTGCTGGAAAAGTACCTGGCTCTACTCACCCATATGCCTGTTCAGGGCTCTGCCTCCTTTTAGCCAAATATCTTAGGTGCCTTAGACCAACCAGAATTCTAGCAGACTTTTGACATAACTCACCAAAGATGGCTTCTGTGTCCTTTTCATACTTGTCAGGTGTACAGAGCTTGGCAAGGACCTCTGAGCACTGCTTATCTGTCATCCATAAACTGCTGGAAATGTGATGGAGGAACAAGTATCCCTAAAAAAATCCAAACAGATGACTAAAACACAAGTAAACAATCAAGATAATTTTTATATTTTCTTATAGGCAAGTATGTGTAGTTTGAGGGCAAATATTTGCAGATGCTAAATGGCAAGAATAATTCGTTTTTCTGCAGATAAATGTCTTTATTTAATTACAGGGAACTGACTGGCAGACTTCTTTTAGTATTCAGAGATGCTCTCCCCATAAATCCCTTTAAGAATAAAGGGATTCTTAATTTATAAATGTACATCACTAATTTTGATTTTCAGTCAGTAATCTCAGCCTGAGCATAGACATATACATTGTGAACACACACAAATTCTTGCATCTTGTTCTGATTTACAGAAAACAGTTCAATCTTGTACATGAAGCAGATTTTGTAAGAAGTTAGTAAGTAGTGAAAGGAAACCTATTGTAAGTAACAATCTGAAACCAGAATTTTACTTCTAAACAGCACCACAGGAGGTCCATAAGCATATTTCAAATGATATTTTAATAACTGATGCTTAAATACTTTTAAAGCAGCACTGTAATTAGATGTGTCTCTTTGAAACTTTCAGTTAAATAATTGCACACTAATGTAAAGAAAAACAGCTTTTCACTAAATAATTTTGCTTTCATCAGCTGAGATTAATACACTTAATAAGCAGTTGTTATTAAACTAAACATTCAATAATGAGTCATTAGAGCTATATTAAATCCTTAGGGCCAAGTGCTGCAGCTTGTACTCCTGGAAGTGGGCAAAGTTCCCATTGCCTGAATGGGAGCTTTAACTGTACACTAATTGTAGGACTTGTCTCAAAACTAGCTTGAAAAACTGATAAGGAAAAATGAGACTGTGCTGAAGCTGAGTTTGAAAACAGACATTTCAGTTCTTACCTATTCCTTCTGCCTTCAGTCATATACTTGCATCACATCTGCATATATTTCTTACACCATTCATCACTGTACAAAAGTTAAAAAGGAGGTACCTAGTTCTAACTTAATGAAATGTTAGTTTCACATAACTACTCTAAAAGTCATCATAGGAACGATGGTATCTCTGGAGATCTTGCCTTGTTTTTGTTTCTTCAAAATGATCTAATTTTTGAGTAAGAATACCATTCAGATGTAAAGATGGATTTTAAAATCACTTTTAAATCAAAAACTCTGCTAAAACCAACAAAATTATGAACTCAGTTGATTTAAAAGAGAGACTCCTGTAAAAATTGTCATCTTAGAGGACACAGGATACATTCTAAATTATATATTTTTCTTCATATTAAAGAAGAAAAAATTAGCATCTTGCTTTTTTTTATGAACTAAAAATCTTCAAAATTGATGGTGATCAAGTGAAATACCTGAATTTCTAACAGGAAGTTAAATGGTCTTATGGATAAATATCTTTGGGCAAAATGCAAAGTCCTGTGAACATTAGCAAATATTCCTTCCTGTTACATGCATTGGCTTTTAGTAATGATAAACTTTAAAATATGAAGAAGTGTCCAAACCAGCTGCCAGCACTTCCACTGAGGTTTAACTCTGGCATTTTAAAAGACCTGAGAAAGTTACAATGATCTAACACATATATAGCAGCACTTGGTGGGACATTCCAGTTAGCAAAGATCTGAACCAAAGGACTTCACTGGTCAGATATGATTATATTTTTATTTAGTGATTCAAGTTGCATTGTTTTTGGCCATGAAATTTGAGCATTAACACTGCAAAATATTTTTAATAGATCAGTATTGGATATAAGTGTTTTAGGTTTTGTTCTCGTGTATAATTTCTGAGCCATCAAGACATCTTCTCCATCACTTGTTAGCAAAAATTAACTTTCCAACTTTAAAGCACAAATACTGTACTTTCTGCTAAAGTGACAAGAATATGCATAGATTTATTATCCTTGTGAGACATGAAGCTAATAATTTGAATTTGAAAACAGTATTCAGTTCTTTTTAAAGTTTAATACTTGTAGTTAGGAACAATTTAGTATAGCAATAGTCCTTGAAATGTTCAAATGCTTTTGAGACTTGATCCATGAATTACCACTATAAAAAAGGAATTACTCCCTTTTTTTGTTTCAAATAATGTTGTTTGGGAGTTCAGGCTGCACAGTGCACAAATGCCTCAGTGTGGATCCCAAGTGGAGTTTGTGCTTGTTATTTAAATGAGTTGGTTTTGAGCTTGTTAAGCAGAGTAGCATTTGAGCTCTCTCAGCCTAGAGCTCTACAAGGTGAATGACTTGCACAAGGACTCCTTGTCACTCCTTTTCAATTTTCCTTCAAGCTCCCTCAAGCCCTAAAAGAATCAGTTTCACTATAACAAGAGTTTAGCCTTTAACATGCAAAGCTCACAAGCCCTTAGTCTTCAAAAGGCCAATTTAACAAGAACAAGAAGAAAACCCACAACACAAACTTGTTTCGTTAAGGCTGCAGGTGAACTGCCTAGTTTGTGGAAATTCTAGATTCTCCCCAAGTCTGACATTGGAAGTTTGAACCTAAAAGAAGGATATATGATACTGATATATGAACTGAGTCTTATTCAATACCATATAGGCTTAAAGCTGTTTCATTGAATGACTAATTAAAATCACAGACATATAATTAATGGAGTACACCATTGATTCACCAAGGGCAGTAGTGGCAAAGCACCCCTACTTCCACCAGTGTTACCTTCATAACTAATACTTTGCAAAAAAACAATCCCCCAAAGTATAATATTACTCCTCATTATTTTGCATACAGAAATTTAAATTTTTAGTGTAATTTTTCAAATAGTTAAGATATACTTTCTAAAGCTAACCAATATCCACAACAATTACCAAAAAAGTATTAGTTCATTTGTAAAAACAAAACTTAACAAAACATTCCAACGCACCTTGAAAGTAACCCTTGTAACATTAAAATACTCACAATCATTGCACCATCTACCAAAACAGTCATAAAAAAAAACCAAAGAAAAACAAAAAGTGTTCCTCATTACGAAGAAAACTGTCAAAGTAATTTCATACCTTAAAAATCCACAAGAAGAATTTCAACAAGTATATTTTTACCCCAATAAACTTCAACAAAAGCATTAAAACAATTAGATCGAATTAAATGTTAGTTAAGTAAACAAGTTAATACCACATCCTCTGCGATTAGTAATATGTTAACTAATGTAAATAGTGTTAAACATACTACTCTTCAAAATAAAACAGCAATTAATTCTCTTTTACTAGCACAAAAACATAGTTAGAAAAAATTTGAAAAATTGTGTTGTATGAACCTATCCAATCACTCTGAATCCATTCACAAAAGCATACAAAAACTAAAAAATTTAACTACCCAAATCAAAAAAAAATAGTAATTCTTCGTTAAATAATTTTTTCCAAAAATAGAACTTTGCACCTTAACTAAAACAACTTTGCAAAATAAATCTCTGTCCTAAGTGTTTTAGTGTTAATATTAATAATAATTCCCTACATACTTCATTATATACAAAAAATAATGAACAAAACAGTCTGAAAAATTTTTGTCATTCAAAAAAAAAAAGTTAGGTAATAAAAATACAAAAAATGTTCATAATCTTACAAAAATACCAAATGAAAACATCAAAATAAAAAAAAAATGAGTTAAAACCCTAAAATCAACAAAAATTTTTTGAAAAATAACTCGTAACTATTATCAAACATAATTCATTCACTTTTTCACTGACTAAACCTTCACAACATTAAGTTACTATACTGTAACATAACAACACTTTGTATCAACAAAAAGTACGAAAAAATATTATAATAAAACTAAAAAACACAAATAATCAACAACACAAATATAACAATCTCTATATATATCAACAAAAAAAAAAAAAAATAAGCCACTCCAGCAGGGTTCCTCACAGGATCTGTGTTTATAGTCCTATCTGTCTTCTCAGCTGGAATGCTGCTTATTGAATTGTGAGGATCCAGAAAGAGCAGGGAAGAAGGGCAACACTGGGAGCAAATGGCTGGAGAACTTCAGGGGAAGATGAGACAGGAGCAGAAACTGCTGCAGCAAATCCCCAGAGCATCCCAGCTCCAGCCAGCTCAGAAGATCTGACCCAGGAGACAGAGCATGTTTTTCTCTCAATATCACCTGTATTAAAGGCTGATCATAATCCAGCTCTAACGAGCCTTTTCAGCCACCAGCACACACAGCATGGCATGGAGAATGTAAAAGATTTGCTTTGTCCATCTCACTGTGGATGGACACTCACCTTCTCTAAGTAGGTGTAGAGGACAGTCCTGGGGGACAGAGACCATTCCTGGAGCCTTCCAGTGAGTTCCAGCAGGGACAGAATGGCATCTCTCTGGACACTGGGGACCTGCAGAGGGAAGGTGAGGGGATCCAGAGCAGCAACTCCAGTTATGTAGCAGTGTGGAAAATGGATGGTGTTTGCTGCTACCTCCTGAAAGCATCTTCTGAGAGCACTGCTTGGGCAGGCACAGACAGTCACTCAATCCACACTCACACCACAGTGAGGTCAGCAAAGAAGGACAGGGAGGGTCTCTGTAAGAGTTCCAGCAGGGTTTATTATAGAGCCATGCTGAAGGAGTCCAGGGACAGAAGATGAGAAACCAGTGCAATGTCCTGGGATAAGTGTGGGGTCAGGGACAATGGGCACAGGGGCAGTACCAGGGCAGGGCAAGGGGCAATGACCTACAGGGAAAGGGCAGATGAACACAGTGCTGCAGAAAGGACAGATGAACACAGTGCTGCAGAAAGGACAGATGAACACAGTGCTGCAGAAAGGACAGATGAACACAGTGCTGCAGAAAGGACAGATGAACACAGTGCTGCAGAAAGAGCAGATGAACACAGTGCTGCAGAAAGGACAGGTGAACACAGTGCTGCAGAAAGGACAGGTTAACACAGTGCTGCAGAAAGGACAGGTTAACACAGTGCTGCAGAAGCCTCTTTTGCTCACCCCAAGCACTGAGGCATACTCTAAACCTGTGGCAAATTCTTCTAGGACATTACCCTAGAAGTTCACCTGAAACGCTCAAAGGCCTCCCCACAGTTACCCTTTGGCTCAGGGGATAAAAGCTGTTAAGTTTTGTCAGCATTATCACCAGAGCTTGCTGGAAAGGTAGATCCTGCATGTGGAGGCTCTGACCTTGAGCTGCCAGGTGTTTAGATATCACAAACAGGATGCAAATACAGGAACCCAGGTGCTGAAGGGCTTTGTCCATCCACTGCAGCAGAGGACATGGCAGTGCATTCCTCCTGACATAGTGGATCAAAAAGACCTCTTGTTTGATAACCTATTGCCAGCCTCCAGACAAAGAAAGAATTCTTTGGCAACATTAGAAAGCTCCTAAAGTCAGGAAAACAGAGATTCAGCAAGTGATACTTCCTGTAAATTATACAGCATATCCCTAAGGACAGGAAATATCAATCTGTGGAATTAAATGACAGTTTTCAGATTGGTTTTAGCCAGAGGATAAGCCAAAGGCTAAACTTGTCCTTACTGAGGAGGAGGCCACAGGCATGAGGCTCACAGCTGAAGTGTCCAATTACTGTGGTTAGATCAGGTTCAACACTGGCCTTGATGTGCATTGGCTTCCTCTGCCAGCTCTGAGACAGTGCTGGTGTTAAGTTAGGTCTTTAAAAATCCTTTTATGGTTATTGATCAGCATTTGTCCAAGAACCCTTCAGGGTGCACTCAAGGGGTTACATAAGTGATTGGCAAAAATCCACAAAAAGGAACTTGGTGTGGGTGAGCATCATGCATTCAGGGGTCTAAATTTGGATTTGAGGACTCAATTTGGATAATCGCTAATTACAGCACTGGAAGTAGTGGCCATTGAAATGAGGAGCTTCAGGAATGACCAAGGGTCAAACCCATAACTCTGTTTTCACACATCTTCAACCCAATTTAAGGGTGTTAGCTAATATACACAACTTGTAAACCTTTCTGTTTCTGGAGACAGTTGCTGGTATTGTTTGATGTACCACTAAGTAATTGGATGATGGTTCTGCTAAAGTAGAAAATCTGATCTTTTTCTATTTTTATTTTTTTTGCTACTATCAGTAAATTATGCCCAGCTGAACTCTAAAAGCTTCAAGCTTTTATTCTTCTCTAATGAATAAGCTATTTACTTCATTAGAGGGATGCTAGGCTTACAGAGGCAGAGTTTTCACATGGCAATAAAATGGAATGTGAGTGGTTATAATGGCACTTCAAGATATCCCTCTTATATTCAATAATTTATTATTATTCCTTCAATTATATGCTCAAGATAGGAGATTAAATATTATCAGGCTGTCATCACCTTTATATACAAAGTAGATATATAAATTGGAGAGACCTTATTAATGGTGATATTTGCTTCCAAACAGTGTTAATAGCCACTGTGCTGGATGAGTTTTCAAAACTCAACTCATGCTTGCAACACTGTGCTCTGGTACTCAGTGACATATTTTAGCAACGTCAGTGAGGGGACCAGACTTTTATGTTTTACAAAAAATTGCAGGTTTGAGGCCTCCCAAGACCTCACAGAGTTCTGTCTTTCTGACTGTATTCCATTCCTTCATACTGAGTTAGAAATTTTGTACAAAGGGTGGTGATGCCACCTGTCAAACAAAATTCCTCATTCTAATAATTCTAGGGAATCAGGCTCAGTTTTTAAAGAGCAGTGAGGTTTCTCTTCTGCAGCTCCATGCTCTCCAGAGGCCATTTCTTGACAGGTAGAGTATGATGGCTTCCAGTTGTTCAAAAGTATGTCTCTTGCCATCATTGTACATGGCTAATTGCATTTTATAAAAATGGTTTGCAAGTGATTTGTGAGGGAGATGTGCATTATAGCTTGCACTTCATGTTCATTTCCAAATTCATTTATCTCACATAAGTGTTTTCTAAAAGTCAAGAACTAAAAAATATAACTAGGAGTAGTTTTCAGAAGTCTATTACTGCAAGTTCTTCTACAGGGAAATGAACAAAATAAAGTTTAAATGCTTCTTCATTGCCAATAGCTCCCCTTGATCCAATTATAACTTCTTTACCTAACGTTACACAAGACTGATTTAAAGATAACTGCCCAGATTGATCTGAGAAGAAATGCATTAAAACATTTATGTTATTACAATATACACAAAATGCATTAAAGTAATGAGACCAGCCTGACAGAAACTCACAAAATCAAAGACTTTCACAGGGGAGGTTGAAATGTCATTTTTAACACACCCAGCAGAGAGATTACAGCTTTTGTAGAAGAAGAAATTACATGCTTTTTTGAGGCTCCCTAATAAAGAATCACTCAGGCATATTGTAATGGTTTCAAAATTATATGGTATTTTAGTCCTTTGCATTTGTCTTTGTATTATGTAAGTTAGATTTCTATCAACATTTCAACACTCTGTCTTAGTCAAATTATTATCTTTTCATTACCTTTTCTTTTTCAAGAGTAGCAGCACTTATTATTAACTGTCTCAGTTCTAGAGACCCTTCTTGTTCTCTTTTTCAGGAAATTAGTGGGATTTTTGTTCCAGTTTTGGTTTTAGATCAGCAGTATTTTTACATACATTATAAAAAAACTTTGAAAACTAGCTCTCTAAACCTAAAGTCAGCTGAATGGCTGTTGGTAGCAGCACAAAACCCTCAGATTCTTCTCTGAGAAGCAGTTTCTCCAGCTCCAAGTCCCATGGCAAGTTCTGCAACTGCAGCATGAGTGCTATTCAATACCCAGCACCAAGTCATACCTCTTGATGAACAAGAGGTTTTTACTGTCAAAGCAATGGTGAGGGATAAGATGAGGTTTAATAAACACATTGGACAAACTGAGAGACGTGAGTATCAAATATCAGGAAAAATCTGAGCATTTACATTTTCCTCTCACACATTTTTTATGTTCAAAACCCTACTTTCTTATTCCAAGTATTGCTAAAGTAGCAGCCAGAGCTGAGAAGGCCACAACACATAGAATTTCACTACACAATTTCAGAAAGCTTCAACCCATACAGAGTAACATCTTACCTCTTCAGAAAGCTGCAAGCATCCACCCTTCTTGTTCTTCAGCCCAACCTTTTATCCCCTAATGTTGATGCCCTGCACCTGTGTGCCCTCTGTTCCCTGTGGTGGTTGGTCAGTGCCCCTGGGCACTCCATGGCTCATTGCTGTCAGTGCTGCTCACCTGCTGCTCACAGCTGTGCCCACTGGGGATGAGGCTGGGCCCAGCCCCACTCCAAATTACCACAAACTGTGTGTGCCTACAAGTATCCAGCTGGGCAATTGTCAATGAATGTCTGAAAGTTCAGCAAAAATATGAACCAAGTACAAACCATTTTAAATAAATGAACAGAGAAGCTAAAAATGAATTTTGAGAGGAGATAGCTTCTAGGCTTATCTGCAGTAACTTATCTGGTGTGGGCCCAGGTGGGCCTCAGCTCTGATCTGGGGTGTGCCGTTTTCACAGTAGGTCTAGCCTGTAGTTTAAGAGGTGCTAAACCCTTCCCATTCCCCCTGTTATTAAATAGCAACCTCAATAAAAGATTAGATTTTTAAGATCACCACTGTGCAATTTCCAGAAAGTACAATTAATCAGTACTTTTCTGTTCCTTGCAGGCCAGGACAAAGGAAAGTTTGGTTGACTCCTTTGACCATCACAGCCCATTTTCTAATTCTATGGTCTGTAAGAGCTGGCCTGGGCCTTTTGCCACTGTCACTGTCGTGGTGACTGATTGGAGACAGGCAGCCATCACTCAGCAGGAAAAACTGCATGTTCTGGCAGGGCTCAGGTACATCCAGGGGAACTTTCCAGGAGAAACAGCCTTCAGCACATTAGGGGCTTCTTCTGTGTTTCCATGTTACAAAGATTTCAATGCACTTCTGGTGTCACAGCCCATTCTTTGACTCCTGTTCTAGATGAGAGAGGCTCCAGGTAGAGAACCTTGTGTTCAGGATTCCATGCTCTCCTCTGAGAGTGGATGCAACTGTCTGGCAAAATTTGCCCCTGAAAACTCGAGCTTTGTCTTGTGCCTATTTACCAAATGCAGTGTGAATGAAGAAACAGTTGTGAAAAAATCAGGCTCAGCATGAATTTATGTGTGGTTCAGAATGATGCACCTGAATTTTAGAAAGCTAAATGCTCATTAACTGCAGGGAGTTTGTTGTGTCTCCCCAACAAGAGACACATTGCCCCTAAAAACCCCTAAAGTTCTTGAGGATGGTTCAGCACAAGAGCAGCATGGTGTAGGAAGGGCTATAGTTTAAAATAACTGCTGACAAAGAAACTTCAGTGGGAAACTTGCCAGGCTTATAAAAGGAAAAGATACCATAGCAGAATATAAAAACAGATAAATAATAAATTGCAACTTCGTCTGGAGCTGTGGAGTGTGCTAGTATTTATGGTTTTGAAAGGTTTTATGGAGAAAATATTTTATTTTTTATATTGTGAAATATATAGCAACATAAAAATGTAATGGTTGGCTTAACCTATAAAGAGTTTTTTAATCAGTAAGTTCCTGACAGAAGGTGGAATTTGTGTCTCAGTACAGATTTTTTTTTTTCTTTTAATTTTCAAAGTTCAGGATGCCTTGAAGTTGCCTGACGTTATAGGATAAATTTTCAAAGCTCCATGCAGGAGAGATGCCAACATGAAAAACATCAAGCAAACGCTGAGTTATGTTTGTGCATCTCCTGTGTTGTGTTTTGATAATTTCTCCCATATATCTGCATAAAGATAGGGTTTGTGAGCACAGTGAAATTATAGATTGAGCTGGCTATTTTCCTTCTTCCACGTTATGTGGAAATTAATAAAGTAATTAAATGTTACATTTACTGTTCATTGAATTACTTGGTTGTTTGGTAATTATTAGTGTGATTACAAAGTGACATAAACAACTGTGTGGCTCAAATGTGCAATTATGTACAATATATGCTGAGCTGACACACACAGAACATATTCCCCTGATTGTGCAGGTAATTAATAAGTGCTCATGCAAAGCAGCCTGTGCTAAGAGCTGTAAATACTGCAAGAGAGTCCATTTCTTGTGCTTGTGTTTGCACTGAAGCACACTGCCAGTGAGGTCAAACAGAGGCAATTTGACTCGTTCATTGCTAAATGTCATTTAAGTGGATGATAAAGGCAGTTCTGCTCACCAGCAGCTTCCTAGTCTGGCTGCTTTGTCTCTCCTGCTGGGACACCTGTATACAATGGCACACTGTTCTAAGAAAGTGGCAATATCAAAAAACCAGAAATTTGGAGATTTTATGTGAGTCTGGCCTTGATTTCTCTAGTAATGTTACACAATTCTGAAAAAGAAAAATTTTCTATGTTTGCACATGGCAATATTCATGTTATTCTTTCCTATTTTCTGGTCTATTTACTGTAAAATAAGACTACATGTGACTGCCACTACTGACTGCTTTCTGATTTCAAGAAAGATGGTGTTCCATTTCCTGAAATAATTTTTTGCAAGGACAGCAGTTGTTCATCAAAAATGAATGAAATAATGACTCACAAGGTTGAACCACAGCTATCCCATAAACCATAGTTGTGTAGTATTTTGTAAAGGAGGTCAGCCACAACTAAACACTTTTATACCAGACATCTGGTGAGTTTCACCTTTGCTAGGAACAAATGAACTTTGTGTATCTTTAATGTATCTGACTGTGAATATGGAGATGATCCCAACTCTGGGGAAGTGATTCCACTTCTTTAACTGCATTAGCCTTGATTTTGATTTTGCTGGCTGGGATGCATATTAAACCTAAAGAGCTAATGTAGGTAGCAAAGGTGACAGTAGGACACATTGTCTTCTTCTGCAGCCACTCAAATTATGCAGAAGAGAATGAGCCATCCTGATACCTCATTCTTTCCCCTCCTTTTCCTTTTTCTTCTTGCATCTATTCTACACCATGCTGAAATTTTATGCTTCTCATTGCAGTGAAGTGTTTGTCAGGTTAAGGCTGTGTATAATCCATTCATGTGCCTCGACACGCTGGTTATTCTCACTGGGCTGGAAGGGAGATAAAGAAGAGCAGCATAAAAGTAGGACTGTACATGTATGTTACAGACATTTTCCTCTTCTTCCAAAAACTCTGGAACCTCTGGGATCATATGACTTTGAAGAAAAATCTTCCACCAGCACCACAGCAGAGTCAGTTTGCTTCACCCTGGGCTGATGACTTCAGCTGTGTTTTCTACATTGGCTCAGTAATGTCTATAAATCTTGCACGTTTTTCTGCTAGTGCAGGTGCAGGTGTGGCTTTTGGTGTCACCAGGTGCTGCCGATTCTTCAATCCCTTCAGCAAGTTGAGTCATTTCCTGAAGAACTTGCACAGACTGATTTATGAGGGCATTTGGCTTCTGCAGAGAGGCAAAACAGAAGGAAGCAAGGGAGGAAGAGACTTGGATCTGTGTCCCAGACAGCTCTGAATGTGGAAGAACCAATGCAATTCCAGTCTGTAGATAGCCAGTATTGCTGTGCTGCACACTCACTGTCACCTTCAGGCCTGTGCTGTGCTGCACAAACCTCTCAGCCCAGGGTTAACATGCCCAGCTCAGCGAGCAGAGGAGTCTGTGACAGGCCCTGCTCTGTTCCACCACTGCCTCACCTCCACGGTACCTTGCCTGTATCCAGGGGTGCAGCAAGGAGCTGGCATGTGAGCACCCCTGCTGTTTGACAGTGGAAGGGATGAACAGAGTCATTTTTGTGGAGGAAAGTCACATGAAGTTGAATGACAAAGGGTAGAATCTCTTTTATGGACATGGTGCGCTGCACACCCAGCAGAGGCCCCATGGGTGTTTAACTGCTCACAGTTCCTGCTGTCTAGAAGGACACAAGATTTTCTATGCTAATTTCTCCTTTTAAAGCCAGCTCTAATAAATGGCATAAAGTTGTCCTCCACAAAGCCTCAGAGGATTTCTTACTGCAAGCACCTTAACAGACTAGCACCTCTTGCTGCAAAACACCCACACCCTGGGGGGCCAAGAGCAAGAAAATAGTACTCAAATGAGATAACCTGAATATCCTATATAGTCTTGGATAAACTACTGGTCTGCACTGTGACTTGGCAGTGGGGAAGGTATTCCCTGTGTATTACCATCAGCTACAAGTGAACAGTACAATGCACTGAGCCAGGATTTATTGAGTCCTGATTCATTAAGAAGCAGAGGCAGGTAGGTTACAGCAACGAAGTAGGAAAAGCCATGCAGGGGGCAGCAGTCAAATTTAATGCCAGGAAGCAGCTTCTGTAAAGATGAAAAGACAACATTCATCCTGACATTTCTCATGCTTTCTGATTTTTTTTTTTATGTAGTGGCAACCTATGCTGTTGGAGGCAGAAAATGGATGGTCTGAGTGGAAAAACTGTGAAAGAAAGAGCTTCTGCTATGGCCCTGATCTGTCCTGCTGGGTGCACACAATGGGGCATTGTATTAAACCCTTACAAAGTGCTGTTGCCCTCCTAGGTCTCTGGCTTTTTTGCAGGCTTGTAAAATGGTATGCACAGGGATAGTTTTTGAACAATAAAATCAAGCTATGTAAAATAGTTTGCAGTCAAGCAATAAGCCAGGGCTCTGGACCAGATTTAAAGAATCAGATTTGTCTCGGAATGCTAAGAGGAACAGAAGAGAAATTCATGAAGAAAGAAATAGCATTAAGCTAATACTAACCCAGTTTCTGGCTTCGTTTTCTAATTGCCATGTTCTTGTTGTAAAATGCTTAGAAAAGCAGAAACAAAATTCAGTGTTTGCTTTTCTTTCACCCCTTGCCTCGTTTTATTTTGTCAGCACTATGGTGTGACAGACAGACAAGAATGAAAACCCTGCCATGTAGCTGTTTCTGAAACACAGCAACCACAGCCAGTGCTTGAGAGCTTGCAGGCTGATATCCATTCTGATAATGTCAGGAAATGGAACCATCATATTGGTTTTGCTCATGGGCAAACTCTTCCAGCCTTTGAGTAATATTTGTGTGAATGTTTTCTTTAGCTCTTTTCTGCAGATCCCAACAAAGTAGTCCCTTGCACTCTTTAAAGTAAGTGAGAACAGAAGATCAATCCTGTAGACCTTTACCTACCTGGGTAGGCTTTCCTTTGAAGAGGTCTCTGAGCCTTTTTACATTAGGGAGTTATCCTTTTCCTCATTTTGCTGCAGTACATTTTGTGCCTGCTTAGAAAAACAGGGCTTAACACATCTTTAGACATGGATCTCATCTCTTTCTGGACATCTTTTTGAAAAAATGATGGTAAACAGATATGAAAAAGTGAGAGGATACAATTGTCGCTGGTGTGATGATGTCACTTTATACTGTTGTTTTTCTGTAGACAAACCACTAAGGTGTCACCTCTTGAGGGCTCTTTGATAAACCCAACACCATCTTCCATTAATTTCCTTGGGAACAAAGTGCACTCAGTGGAATGTAGCTTTGGCACTGGAGTCAACGGGAGTGATTTTTTTGACCTCAGTTTGCTCTGGACAGGGTCCATGGTGTCCAGCAGTGAATTTATGGTGCCACCTAAACCCTACAGGGTATGCATGAGTCATCTCTGTGGTGCTGAGGCAATCTCAGTAAATAAGAAAAGACAGCTTCTTTCTCAACAGGTGAACCAAATCCCCAAAGTAAATTTTTTTCCCCTCAAGGAAGCAAAAGGTTAATTTGAACTGCTCATGGTCTTCCATGAATCAAATGAAGTAATCCCATGCCTGAGGTTTAAAAGCATCCCTAAATTAAAAGGGTGTAGTGTGCAGATCAAAAAGAGAGCTATCAAAGATTAATAGAAAGAGAGAGAGGTAAGAGAGGGAGAGAGACTCTGCTACAAACCCTCTCATAACTCCAACCTGGAAAGTACAGTTCACCTTCTTGGGGTCCTGTTAGCACACACTGTATTGTAGAGCTCAGGGCAACAATATAAAAACACCAGAAGCAAGACGTAATTTGAGAATGTGGAAAATAAAGTCTGAAAAAAAAACCCCAACAAAATGAGGAATGACTATATGAGAATATGTGGGGAAAAATGTAAAAATCTAAGAAAAAACACTTCTCAGATATTTTATCCCATATGAAGCTTGATTATTTTTTAATGCCAGCTCTATCTGAAAGGCAAGTTATATAATGAAAATAAGGGGAAAAACCAGCTTTTTTTCTGGAAAGTAATTCATTAGGTGGAATGAAAAACTGATTTCTTAGGGAAAAAAATAAAAAGCTGATCATGCAAAGGGAAAAACCTTGTATCACAGAAGGAGTAGTGATGACTCTGTGAGACCAACACATTTTGTATTCTCTAATGGTGACAAAAATTTCCACAGGCCAAATTAAATTGCCAGGAGTATTGCAGGTTACTGTTCATGTATCCTGATTTTTAGCTAGTAACTGAAGTCCTCTACACCCCCTAATGCTCAGTATTAGACAGTGTGAATTAGTTCCTGCCACACCATGCAGGGTACAGGATGGGATTTAGGAGGCACTGTGCAAGGCAAACAGTGAATGGTGCCCTTTGGCAATGGAGATGTCACAACATCCCCAGACCAAACAAGGCCTTCATCTTGCATGTTCTTGCACATGCCTGACTTGGTCCACTTGGGCAGAGGCTATGAAGCTATAAGACAGAATCTTTCACTCACAACAAAAAAATCAAACCAAACCCACAATTATGCCATTGAAACACTGCAGATAAATTACTTTGCATGCTTGCCTCTGGTTAAATTTTTTTTGAAGTGAGCAGTCTTCAGGAACTCATATTTTGCACAGCAATCTGTGTTGCCAAGCAGCAGTTGGAAGAGCAGAAGATGGAGCAGAAAACCAAAAGACAATGCAGAAGGAATTTCAAAACGCTGTAGAAGGGTGAGGGAAATCTCATGCCTAATTTGTTTTTCATTGATAATTGTTTATGATAGAAAAGCGTGGGGAGAAAAAATTAGCATTTGAGTTGGAACAAGCAGATTAAAACTTCCCTCTCACAGTGGCTGTAAGTGTTGACCTACCAAGACTGCATCAGGGTCTTGGCAGATCAGGGAGTGTGCTGGCACAGCCCTCAGCTGCCAGGCAGGACACCCTGCCAAGGTGGAGTGGCTCTGTGCTAAACAGGAAATCTCTGCATTTCACATCCTCATGAACAGAAGCAGAGTGGAGAGGGAATAGAAGGCATGAAGAACAAAACACACAGCAAAGACCTGCATATTTCATGAGGACTCATTTTCAGTGGAAGTCCCTGTATAGAAAGCTCTGATGTATCATCTTTCTGAGAGCGTGGCTGTAATATGAGACAGCACACGATCTTGGGTTGTGTTATCACACACAGCAAATGCCTTTCAAATGTTTTCTCTTAGCAAGCAGACAAAGGCCTTGACCCTGTGTAGAGTGCTGTGTGTCAGCCCTCCCTGCTGGTACCCAGCAGCAGCCTGTGCTTGTTAGGACCTGCAACACTGAAATACCCCAGTCCATCTCCCCCTTTTATTCCAGCCTAGCTGGGCTCTGCTGCTGTGTCTGCTCCCCTGAGGTCAGAGCCTGTCTGCCCATCTCCTAATTCTCCTATATCACCTTCATTTCTCTAGAAAAGAATGGTCAGTATTTTAAAAGCTGTGCAGGTAGCCTGCCCTAAAAGCTGTGTGCATGTATAGGGCAGGCCAGTCAGTATCCTGGCTCTGCATGTTTATCAGTGGGGAGATTAACCCCTAATGCTGACCTTTTGGGGCATGGTTCAAAAGGATGCACTCAAGTCAGCATGTCTCCAGCCTAGTAATTTTGCTTTATTTTCAGTTTATCATATAGTTTGCCACAGATTTAAAAAATGCCATCATCCTTATTGTCCTCCACTGAAGTTCTGTCAGTGGCCAAGAAAAGGATGGCTTCTCTAAATCTCTTAGTAAGGCCCTGATCCATGCCTGTGGAGGTACAAGTGAAGTTCCCTCTTGCCTAAATGAACATTGGACTGGATCCTGAAAGGAGACCAATCCCCATCCTAGAATGTTTAGTCACCTTTCTTTCTTTGTGGTTGAACTGGCCTGCAAAATGCAGGAAAACCTGGACTGGTTATTTCAACAGCCATAATGGTGCAGAATGAAGTCATATTAGTAACTCACCAGCTAAAAACATCAGTGAATATGCTCAGATTATTTCCCTTTAATGTCATGCTATTTTATGGCTGAGGGGCATTATACTTGATTTTTTTATATGTCGATAATTAAAAAATAGTGATTTGAATAAGAGACCCAGTGGTTCAATTAGAAAACTGTACTAGATGCTGGGGAAATAAATAAAATAAAATAAAATAAAATAAAATAAAATAAAATAAAATAAAATAAAATAAAATAAAATAAAATAAAATAAAATAAAATAAAATGTATAAAATGCAGCACCATGGAGATAACAGGTAATTAACTTTTAAAAACGCACTCAAATCTGTCCTTCAGTTACAGAAGTTGTCCAAAATATGTTGAATAACAAATCAAAATAATTGTTCCTCACTATTACTATCAATTCAATTAAAGTCTAAAACAACTCCTCATCATGACTATTCTGAAAGCCTTGAAAACTGCTGTATTTCAGCATTCCCATTCATGGTCTTCAGCTTCTAGAAATTCATTTGAGAAAGCAACCAAAAAAATGAAGCATAAACCACTATCAACTTTGTATTCCAAGAGAAAGACATTTCAAAGTTTTATATCAACATTAATCACCAGCTGTCAGTTAAATAGCTAAATAGGCCAACTCTAAATACACCAAGATTTCACTGCTGGTATTTTGAATCTGCATCTAAATCACCCTTCCCTCCCATTCCATAAGCCAATGAATATTACTCCTATTTTCTGTGAAGTCATGTTCCTAATTTCTTCTGAGCCTGCACTGAGGTTATGTCCTGCATGGTATCAGATGTCGTGCTGTTACAGCCAGATGTCAGCAGTGAAACAATTCCTGCTGTACTTTGGGTATGATATAATAGCAAGAACCCACCTCCTGGAAAATATCTATTAGTACAGCAATGGTTCTCTTTATTGTAGCCCAGGTTTTTCATTGTTCCTAATCTTTTATTCATTTTTCCCCCCTCAATGTTGTGCTTTGATTGCATTAATGCATGCAGGCCTTGGTATGCATCTAGAGAGGTATTTGTTATTTATACTGCATGTGATCACCAGTGCAGTTATAAAACTTCAGTCACCCAGCCAGGGAGCAGAAATAGTCTCTCACAATCTGAACATCCATTTGCACAGTGTGCTCCATGAATAGATAAAGCCAGGCCTCTCAAAATGGGCACGGGCTGGATTATGCCTTCAAAGATCATTGTGCTCCTACAGAAGATACTTAAACCATAACCACTACAGCTGCAAGGGGACTGCCTCCAAAACAGACCCCTCAGCCCACCCCTCTTCCCTCACACCCAATTTTGCTAGCTGGCTTCTCCAACAGCTGCTGCTCATACATTTTTTTGTCCTGAAGAAAGGTGCAGAATGAGCAAGGCACCTGTCAGTGTGTGTGTTTTGTGGCAGAGACATGCTCAGCATGGAAGTCTGGGGCAATATTTTAGAGGGAATGTGCATGTCATGAGAGCAGAAAGGACAATGGCATGCAATAGGATCGTGTCCTTTTAGGACATGTGGCTTTTATGGTCACATATTTGAACAATGTGTATTTGATGCAAGATACTTCTTAAAGATCTCACTTTATCTAAAATTTTGTCTACACACCATCAAAATTTTGGTTTTAAGTTGCTGTTCAGCTGTCTAAGGTGGTTCTAAGGTGCTGTTTGAAAGTTACATATAAGTACCCTTGAAATTTTTACTCCACAAATCAAGGAGTACTTTGCAAACCAAATTCTCATCTTTGAAAGTGTTAGTGGGGCCTTTTGTACATGATGTGCTTATTTTGTTGCAGTTGTGATAACAATGAAAGAGAAATTGAACAGGTGTGGTACAGCAGAGAGAAAAGCCTTGATTTGACACCCTTAAACAGTTTCAATCAACAGGAACATTCAGCATCTTGCGGAATAATCGAATGTTTCCTCGTGCAAGTAGTGATGAAGAACAGCTCACAAATTTGGAGTGGCAGAGCAACCCCTCTCTGATTGCAATTGCCACTGACTACCTTTGCAAAGTAAGAACATGTGCCTGTGTGTTTGCACACCTGATAAAGAAACCCAGGCTCTGACAGTGGTCTGATTATCAACTGCACAGCTGAAGCTCTACTTAACTACAGAGGGTCTAAATAATTCATCATTGCACAGGCTGGAGCAGCAGTGACTGAGCCTTGCTGGGTAGGACAAGACTCACCTGTCTCCACTGACTTTCCCAATCTAAATTTTCAACTGTAGTGATAATGGTAAAGATGTGGACACAGTAATTTTCTAATATGGAGTAACTGAAAATTATTTTAAAATTTAAATAAGTTAAAAACCATACAAAGAGGCAGATATTGTTTTCACAGGTGTTACATCTGGAACATCTCTCTGTGTCTAGTTAACATATATTACATGTTTTTGTGTAGATTAATTCTCTATTTAAAGCATTGTTTCCATGAGTAAACTAAGCACAAAGAGTTGTGCTGTTCTTCTCTCTTTCTTGTGAGGAGTTAAAGCCTCTTTATTTTATGCTGGGCTGGAATAGAGTTGGGCAGGTTCTTTCCTATCCTTAATGACTTTTTCTTCTGACTTCTGAGTTAAAACTTCCAGTTAGGAATTTGCTTTGGGCTGAACATCTGAATCATTAGGGCTGGAAAAGACCTCCAAGATCATCCTATCCAGCCTTTGACCAAACACCAGCCTGCCAACTAAACCACAGCACCAAGTGCCACACTGAGTTGTTCCTTGACCCCTTCCAGGGATGGTGATTCCACCATCACCAGTCCTGCTCCCTGTCCAGTCCATCCTAATCCCTGACCACCCTTTTGGTGAAGAAATCCTTCCTGATGTCCAGCCTGAACCTCCTCTAGCAGAGCCTGAGGCCATTTCCTCTTGTCCTGTTGCTAGTCCTGAGAGAGGAGGCTGAGACCCACCTTTCAGGAAGTTGTAGAGAGTAATAAGGAAAAGATGAACAGACTCATGATATTCTGAAATCAACTGGAAAAAAACCACAACAAACAAACAAACCAACAACTCCACAAGACCTACTTACATGATGAAGTAGTCCAATCCTCAAAGTGCTTCACTGCTTTGTGTCCTCAGTATTGAAATTTGTCTCTCATTTTCAGCCTTCTTCCAAATATTCTAAGGTAGAGTAAAAAAGAGTGGTTTTTAGAAGGTTGAAATAATGGTTGTTGAAAAATAAAAATATTTGCTTTGTAAATTCAAGCTTGCTACCATTCAAAAATGGTAGGAGGTTTATATCTGCCCCCAGCAAAGACACTAGAAAGCAGCTCACAGTGGGTGAATATTTTGAAGATTATGAGGAAATGGGTTATTTTTCCTACATAACCATTTTGTAGCCTGATTCAAAGGCTGCTTTTGTAACTGAAAAGCTTGTCATGGTTGAATATGTACTATATGTTGGCTATCTTTTATGAATTTTGTTTGCTCTGGAAAAGAAAACAAGAGTAAATAAATACTCATTCTATCTTAATAAAACTATCAATAAATCTATTCTGTGTAAAAGTATGCCAATGATCTTGGAAGTTCAAAGCCAATCTTCTAAAAATTGTGCAGACACGACTTATCCCAAGATATTGGGCAGCGGGAATGCTGGGTCTTACCTCAATTCCATAAATCTAGAGTTATCCTTTTGTTATCATTTGCTCTTTCCACAGAAATAATTTGTTACAAATTAAGTTCTAACAAATTGCCTCGTTATCTTTGCTGTACAATCAGTTCTTCCCAACTGCAGGCACAAACCTTTGGAAAGGTTTACAGAGATTGATGTGGTGCGTTGGATGTGCACCAATAAGCCAAGATTGCTACATGTGATTGTTTCATAACAATTATCACAGATATTTTAAAGACAGCTTTTCTTTCTTTTGGAAAATGTGGGCTGGAAAAAGAAGCAGCAGACTTTTAAACAGACCTTATGATTATGACTAAATTATCTTTTCAGAGATATTTACATTTCAGCCTGCACCTGTTTTTCTTAGGAGAAACTAGTCTTTCCATTCTTTTCTTTTGTTTTTCTTCCCTCTGTCTCTGGTCCCCATTTATATTTGTATTGCTCTTTTAGGGCAGGGGATAACCTCAAGCAGAAGGGCCACAAAGATTTTCTGTGAGCCATCTTGTGTTTACCCTCTGATGTCATGTGAGCTCTCAAGTGCTATTGCTCTCTTTCAGCCCCTAATCGTCCCCTGACAGAAATATTTAGTGTGCACATTTATATTCTTTCCTCCAGGATACTCACTCACAAGACTGTCATACCCACCTCAAACAAAAATATGTGCCCTCAGGAGCAGGATAATCTCCTGAGTGAGCAATCCCAGGGTTTGAACAGTGAGTTATTCCCATGCTGACTCTGGCCACAGGATGTCAAACTTGCTTTAGCATTTTCAGGGAGCAATTTGCATAGCACCAGGCTTCACTGTAAAGGCTTTATTTTTTTCCTGTTTATCACAGCTTGCCTGCTTTAAAAGACAAGTTTTTGTTGCTGTCCTTTTTTTATGGATTCTGTTGGATGTGTGTACTCTCTGTGATCCTCCAAGCTGTTGCAGGTTAGCCAGACCCTTTGTAGCTGCCCAGGACCCTTCCAAGAGGATACCTGCAGCACTGGCCCAGGCACTGAGGGTGGCCCCTCAGTTCTGGAAATAAAATCTGCACTCTTAACCTGATTGTTCAAAAGCAGAGATAGATTAAAGGCTTTATACATACAGTTCTGCCTGAGTTTTACAGGGAAAAGGATCCACTGAGTTCAGTGGGGGCAGAGTTAGGATGGAGCATTTGCACATTCTGAAAACAAAAGTGATGCCTGTAGGGCTGCCCAGGATATCCCCACACTTTGAGTGACATGGATTTCCTGCTGTGCACACATGCAAAACCTGCATCTCCTCAGTAGGGAAGAGAGCTTCATATTTATTTTATGCCTGGAGAACAAGGCAGCCTGCTGACTCCTTAAGATGCACATTAGATTTATGTCTTCCTCTAGGAATTAATGAAACTGCAGGAATTATGATGAAAGATATGGAGTGATTTATGAATGTCCATCACAGTTAGTCATTTTGCTTGTTGAGGAGGTTTCCAGGTTTTATGAACACTGCTTTTGGAGGTTCATTGCCTCTTATATATGAACAATAAATGTCCTGTTTCATGGTGGAAAAATGGCTTGATAAAAAAAAAAATAAAAGGCAATGTCATAAGGAGCATTTATAAACAGCTCCAGTGTGAAGCTGTGATCTGATAACAGCCATTCAGAAAAAACGAGGAACTGTCACCTGGAAAGAGTCCTTCAGAGCAATAGATAATAAAAACTAGTGCTCATATTGTGGGTTGGGAACTTGCTGCTTGACCCTACTTGCTATAAAGTTTGATCCTTCAGTCTCTGATCTTTCACACTTGAAGCCAGTGGGAGTTTTTTCATCCTGCCACTAAGCAAATCACAGGACTTCAGTGGAACTAGTCTTTGGCTCTGTATGTCAAATGAAGCATGTGTGTGAAGGAGTGACATCAGAGAGCCAGAGCCCACCTGAATCAAAACATTCAACAGTGAACCATGGAGTGGAACAGCCTTTGTGGTATTTGTTTTCACAGGGAGATAGATGGCTTTTGTAAGCTCAATATCTTTTTTTATCCCAAGGCAGGCACTCATTGCTTGTGGTCGTGTTTGCAGTATTGTATGGGCCAGACAAATCCAGCCCTCCTCACTTTCACACAAGGAATTTTCCCCTAATTTAATGGGTCTGGGATTTTGATTCTTTGCTGAGAAATAATCCCTGAAAAAACCTGTCCTGTTTACTAGGTTAGTAGTGATGTTTCCTGCACTATCTAATTATAATCTGATTTAACAGATTTGGACTATAAACCATATTAAAAAAAAAAAAAAAAGAAAAGTTAAACAGTTAAACTGTTTGAAACAGTTAAGCTGTAATGAAAACACCATTCTATCTCTCATGCTTCTTTCTTTCCTTTCAGCATAATTTGGGATTGTGGTCTGGGTAGCATACCTAAAATATTGTATTGATTAGCTTTGCAAAGGAAAAAGACTCCCTGAGATACTTTTCTCATGCTTACAATAGAGCTTTTGGCATTGTTTATTAATTCTTTGAAATATGAAGTTGCATAAAGGCAAGTTTAGTAACCAGTCCTGTGTTCTGGATTTCCCCTCAGTGTAATGTCCTCAGGGAAATGAAACAGCATTGGGATCTGCAGGCTTTGGAAAAATTCACCATTCAAAATAGCCAAGCTCAAAACACTGTTCCTGGGAGGGGCAGGGCACAGCATGAACATGGCTGATGCCCTCCCACTTTGGTGTCAGTATTTACACTGTCCATGGCACTTCTGGGGCTTAAGTGGCCAAATCACACACAGCCTGATCTGGTTCTGCACAATGATGTTCTTTGTAGCCTGTTTGTGAAAGTGACTGCTGTTACCTGAAGGAAATTAATAAATACATAACCACTGCTACTGTGTCCTAGTTCTTTTAACTCAGTGGGCCTTGAAATACGTTTCTCTGAATTTTATGTTGCTTAATAAGAATTATTTTAATACCTAGATCCTACTTCCTAGCATGAGGGTTTCTCAGTCCTTGGATCTATTGGGGTAAGTAGTAGTGGATATTCATAAAAGCTTACTTTGATTAAAACATGGTGTGAAATTGAGATATACTGTGAGTAGGATCAAATTGGATAAAACCCTCCAATAAATGTCTTATTCTGTCAGCAGAACCATGGCTTCATGTTCTCTGTTTTAGCTCCAAACTCTAGACTGTGAATAGGGCACTAAGTCAATGAGGCTTAGAAAGGATTTTTTAGATGGAAAAGTCATCTTTAATTTCAGTTATAGTGCCTGTTGATCCTCAGAACAAATATTAACTCCTCAAGAGATGCCATAGCTTTATGAACAGAAAAGCTCTTCTAAATTACATTATAGACTCACATAGTCCTTAACAAGGTAGCATGAAAAGTTAGATGTGAAGAGCAGCACAGATCTAGACTTTGGTGCTCAGAGCAGAGCTATGTATTTTTTAGTTCTGGTGTTGTTGATGACTATGTGGTATTGCAGAGCTAGAGGTCTGAGCTGTGAGTTTCAAAACTGTGGGGAAACTGTGCCTTTTCAGCCTGCAAAGAACCTAAATGTGATGGTGATCCCTACAAGGAATCCCTACAAGACAGGGATCTTTCTTAGGAGTCCCACAGCTCAGTTCAGGCAGCGTATAACTTGGTTTATAATGACATAAGCAAACAAAATTGGATGTATTACTAATTTGTTATATAGGAACATTTCTATTAGTTTAGTTCACAAAGGATATTTCTCTACCTATACTAGAATATTGATTTTTCTTACTATCAAGTTTACCATAATATTCTTGTCAATATCTAAATTCTGTTGGGTTTCAGCTGCAACTCCCTTAAAAAAGACTTTTCTTACATGATGTGCAGGGCTGTGCCAAATTCACCTGGGCAAGTTGGTAATGTCTGTATTTTTGGCACTTTCTTTATTTTCTTCCTGAGATCTAGGTCTTTAAATGAAGAGATATTTCCCTTACTGCGTTGAACAACAGTGTGAATTAGTGTCAGTTTTATTTTGTAAACTATTGAACAGCATGATGGGAAGCCTGATTTCTGTCTTAAGAGAACTAGTTTTGGATATATAACAACTGCAGGATGTACTGTAACAATGTACACCTGTGTAACTGCAGCCCTTTCCTTTCCACGTCTTCTGTCCTGCAATTTGTGATCTTTGTGACCACAAGGTCACTGCAGCTGAAATTCTGACTTTTTTTCAGAGAGGTAATGGCATAGGTGAATTTGTTATGTTCTCACCCACTCTCTCACATACAAGCAGGAGATCCTATTACTGTTATTTCTTTCCATACTTCAGATAAATGTGTTCCATGCTGTCAGATGCAGACTTTATAGAGAAAAGTGTAATCAAAGCTACTGCACAATAAAAGCACAGGGCAAGCCAAGCTGCTCAGTAGTAGCAGCAAATTAAAGATGTGGTTACATTGCCTTGTGCTGCTTTTGTGAGTAGATGCCACTTTGTCAGATTTCTCTCAAAAAATATCTACTATGCTACTTCTAACCACTGAATTAATCTTAAAACATTGAATTATTTTCCAAAATAATGACATTGTGTTGGTCTCAAATGAAAGCCTAAGATTCAAGCGTCAATAAGAAGTTTTAATCCTCATTTATGTAATATATATAGCAAAAAGTAAGTAACACAGGCTTGGTGATTATGTTGTTATCATTTCACTGACACCCAGAGACCTCTGGTGATTTGCTTTGGTCCTGAAGCACAAATCCAGGTCCATGCCTAAAGGAAAGGTGTACCTGATGTACCTGTGGACAGCCAAGGTGCACCATGGCTGTGAGCCCCCTTTGAGCACACCACTCTGGCCCTGCCTGGGGAATTTGGGATGGCCAAGGGGGACCCAGCTGAGGCACAATTTCCTTTCATTCATACTTAGTGACTTAAAAAAACATACTGGGGAAACCCCAGATTGAGGCTTTCTCATTAAAACTCTTTCTTAATATCTTCTGTGAGATTTCAGGAAAAAAAACCCCAAACCCCTTTAAGGTTAGGTTTGTTTCATTGCATGCATTAAGTTGCTTAAAACAACATCTTTGTTTTCCTGGCATTTAGTAAAAGCTGGTCCACAGAGTCTGCTTGGTCTGGGACCCTTCCTTCTGAAGGCAATGGTTTGTGATTTTTGAGAATTAATAGGTGGATGTAAACTGTTATACTCTAACAGCCTGTTCTTTTACTTCCCAAATCCTTCATTTTTAGTGGTATGCCCCAAAATCCGCAATCCTGTAAAGTTCATATCAGTGATCTAAACTACAAGTACTCAGGGAGAAAGAAGAAGAACTAGCATGGAGGTGACCTGCAGGCCACATAAACTTTCTGTCAGGGGACAGTGAGATTAAGCTGATTTAGTCAGGAAGGATCCTTCATGATTGCTAATAGGTGTGGTTTTGGATTAATTTTGTATAATTGTCCATGGGTTAAGAAGGGCATTTCTAGCTCCTATTTGTGCAAGATGCAGTTCTTCATTATGATAAGAGGAGCAAACTTTATTTGGGTCTCTGCCAGACATGACAGCAACACCATCCTCTCTATTTTTCATGCTACCCAGTGTGTTTATTTGAAAGGCCAAGTAAGGCTCTTTCTGAAGAGGCGGAAAGATGGGTGAGCCCTGCCCTGAAGGTTTTGCAATCTGAAGATCTAACTGAAAAAAGACAAAAGAAAAAAGTATAATACCCATATTTCCTCATCCCATATTTGTGGCCTCTTTAAAAACAGCTTGAGCTCTAACCATAGCAGAAAAACTTGCAGGACTGTCAAATGACCTCAGGGAATTTATGTTTGCTTCCATGACTGCAATTTAACTGCATCCAAGTGCAGACTAAAGGGATGTCTCTGTGTCCCTGAGCTCTCCTTTGCGCTGGCATTAATGGCTGAAGGATTGTACAGGGAGCTACCTCACAGAGCCACTGCTGTAAATGATCTGGGAATTTTGTGCCAGGTCACTTTTTCAACCAGACCACCTCCCTGGCCCAGCTTCCTCTGCCATCACAATGTCTGCTCTGCACACTGGCCAGGACTTGGCAGGTTAGAGCTCCCTTCCTAGTGCAGCTATCTGTGCCTAAATGAGATTAATCTGATTGTGAGTACACAGGTGGAACTCTCATTTCACGAACTCTCTGGCAGTATCCAACCCAGAGCAAATTTTAACAGGGAGTTCATGGAGAGGTTTTTGGCAGGAGCAGAGGGAGGAGTATTCCTTGGCTGATTTTGTAGCCCAATGAAGGTCAGAGAAGCCAACAGGCCCTAGAATGGCTATCTAATGTCACTGGGGTCCCTGGGAGTCTGGTGTCAAGGCATTGTGTGATATTAAAGGCCCACTTTGTGGAGATGTCCAATAACATGAGTGTAGAAAAAAGCCCAAATTAATTCCAGTGAAATCTGTAGCTGTTGCAGTTCTAGGAGTTCAGACATGTAATGCTGATGTTCCTGAGGGCCTCAGAAACCTTATTGTGATGGTGTTCAGGGCCAAAGATGGCCAATACTTTTAAGTTTCCGCTTTTTGAAGTCAGACTTGCCATGCTTGGGGTCCTGATTTTTGATTTTTGAACATTTAGTTTAGCAGCAGAGAGAAAAGACAATCTTTAACTTGATTTAAGGAAAAGCCTTGCCTTTGTCCTCTGTAATTTGTGCTCCTGCCTGAATACAAATGCAGACCCTGAGCTAGGTCCTCAATTCTCCCCTTGGCTCAGCTGTGTCTGTAACTTTGTGTTCTCATCCCTGCCCCAGGAGTTTCTCCTGGCTGGGGCCTGGGCCTGCCCCCAGAGCAGCTCACCCCACTGAATGGGATGGGGTCCCCATCAGTCATTGTCCTGTGGCTGACAGCACCCTCACAGACAGATGCAGAGCTGACTCTTAGTCACTAGTCCAGGCTTCAGGATATTTTCCTTCATTTGGGATCATGATGATGAAGATGAGCAAAGCCATCTATTTTTCCCCTGTATTTTCCCCCCCAACTGCTGTTAGAGAATTTTTATCTTTTATCATTAAATAGGCAACCATTCATCAAGCAAATCTGGTGCTTCTCAAAATATCATAAAGCTAAAGGGGAAAAAAAAGCATAGAAAGATAGATGGAACTGTTTGTTTGGTTTATCTTTATGTCCAAAGTGACTAATTGAATTCAAGTGATATTTTATAGAAATAGTTGATATCCAAAGCTAAAACCTCATGTAACAAATCTCAGCACAGATGGTATTGTGGTTGCAATAAAAGAAAAATGGCATATAGTAAATGAGTAGAGAAGATTTCAAATCCAATATAGTAAGTCTTGAAAGATGGTTGGAAAAACAACACTTTATATGTTGAGAAATTAGAAAGTTGGCTTCTGACAGAAATAGAATAAAATCTGGCCTTAAATGTTTTAATCTGCCAAACAGAGCTAAAGATACTCAGGGTAGGTGTGGAAGTGAACCTTACATAAGTGAGGACAGATAGTAGGATCTTTGCTGAGTAACCAAATACCCCAAAAACCCCTTAGTCTGTACCTAAAACTATCCTTCTTACTCTCTGTGATATGGAAGGATCTTTTGAGGAATAATATTGAGATGGTGACAATGTTGATTTGCTGGGTAAAGGGAAATACTTGCTTTTAGCCCATGGAACAAACCAGTTTTATGCTGGGCACTTTCAATTCAGCAGTTCTGAATTAGTATTACAGGAATAAAGAGTTGCTCTGAGTTCATAAGCACCAAAATACAAACCAGAAAACACTGAATAACAAAGCATAAATTTGTGAGCACAAATATGCTGTGCATGGAGAGGAGGTGACAAGGAAGAGTGGCACAGAATTAGAAATGAAGACTGCAATGGTTAAATAGGCACAGCTGGAAAATCTGCCTGGACAGAACACAGTTACTGGAGAGGCTGGAGAGGATGGGTCTACCTGGAATGTCTTAGTCTAAAAGACCTGAGAGCTGAATGTTTCCTGGGCTTGGGGTGGAGACTCAGCCCATTGTGGGATGTCCTGTGGATGTGATTGAGAGCAGAGAGTGCTCCCAGCTCCAGCAGCCCCTGGGCTGTGCATGGTTGGCAGCTGAGGGACTGTGAGAAGAAATGTCAGACTTCATGCCATGGTCCTCATTTCCCCCCCTGGCCATCTGCCTTCACCTGCTGCTGGAGATTGGCTGCTGGCTTGGGCACATCCTGGGTCTGACCCAATCTACATTTTCTCCTGTTCAGTGACAGGAGATGAATGTTGTGCAAGTCCTTAACAGCAACAATATGTTTGGTGAAAACTTTGGTGTCCTTCTGGGAGGTGGGCAAGGTTGATGTTTCACAGAACTGGGCAGATGTGTGCAATCCCTTAGGAAATCAATTGAGTATATAATAAATTTAATAAATAAATTTATCTTTCCTTAATGAATAGGAGCAGTTTCAGAGTTGGTTTTGGTAGGGATGTACTACACATATGTAGGAGGGCATTAGGTTTTGATGGAAAGAAATTAATTCAAACTCATTGACTTTAGCCTCAATAACAATATTCTATCATAAATTCACATTTTATGCTGACTGCCCATTAATGCTATTTCTTTTACCTATTCCACTGCTGCTGAGGCATACATTATTTTCTACAAGACTTTGAAAGGCACGGACAAGCATCTTCAATGGGAAATCCTTTACCTCTTGTTATCTGTAGGTTTTGTTAACTCTTCTAAAATAAATCTTAGGACAGTCTGAGAGTCACATTCATTCATATTATATATGGGTTCTGCAATGAAACAACAATTAAAACAGTGTCTGCAATGCTAAGGTTACTGATCTCAAGAAGACAGCATTTGCTTCAGTTTCAGGATCATTTACAACTTCCATGATAATGGAACTGACATCTAAAGTAATTATTCTCCAAATAAATAATTAAACTGAGTAAAGCAGGGCAATTTTAACTATTTATAGGAGGTGTCCCAAAAGACACTAATGGCAACGATTTTTTTTTTTTCTTAAAGAAAATGGGTTTACAGAATTTCTGCAAGTCTTTACACAGGACAAAGACAGCAATGTCCTTTGCTTTCAACTAGAAGCCTTGAAGTGGCAATCAGTGCTCTTTTTACTGCAGTTCAGACAATCTCAATGTTTTATGAAAATTATTAAGGAAGCTGGCAATGTCCAAGCCTTTTCTAGCTACTTCTGCTACTTACACAGATAGAAAATTTTCCCTTCTTTGATGGAAGGCTATAGATACTAACAGTTAAAGGATTTTAGCCTGTGTTCTAGACTCATTTACTAGATCTCCACTGAATATAAATGAAGCCCAGGATGAGGACCTTATTGTACAAATGCATAATGGGAATGCATGAAATATGGAGAGCTTATTCACTGATGTATATAGCTTATTCACAAGTATAAGATTCTAAGCTGGCCAAGATATTTCTGTTAGAACAGTCATGTGGATTTTGGCTTTTGTGGGTAGAAGAGAGGCAGAGATGCATTTTAGGTTAAGTGCAATATAAAATGCATCACTGCATCCAAGGTTCATGTAGTAAATTACTCATTCAGAATGCTGCAAGGTGTGTTGTTTGCATCCTATCTTATTAAATCAAAATTCAAGTTTCAGTCCCTGGGAAGAGGAAATTTTCTTTGTTGTAGACAGTGTAATGGTACCCTGGGCAGTGTTAAGAGGACAGATAAGAATAAAGATTCTATCAACAGGATCTTTGAATATTACTGTCTTCTAGTACCTCAGGGAACTTTCTTTTCAGCCTGCTAGTCTTTGACTTCTTAATTTTTTTTTTTTTAGGTAAATCATTACTCATTAAATATAATTAACACCAAGACGAACGAGAGAACTCGATTAAACAGATGTCCTCTTGTTTAAACACAAACATTTTGCCAACAGTTTCTCTGGAATTACAACATCTTAGGTTTCAAATTAAATCTGACATCAAACCTACCATTTGGGACACTATATATACCACTTTCTCTAGAGAGAAACTGTCTGTTCAGTTCAAGGGCTGCTGCATCAGCAGTGACCTATCAGGAGAAGGATAAAAACTCAGCTCTTAGCCTTGCTGCCAAGCTGCTTTATATAGCATTTGAAAAACACAAAGCTGTTGATCCTGAGAAATGGTTCCAATCTGCTGTGAACAATTATATTATATAATTATGATCTTTCAGTGTGGCTGAAAGATTTGCTTGTCTCACATACAGAGCTCATGATATCTCCTGGCCATCAGAGTGAATGGCAGGAATGCAACCATTGGTTGTATTCCTGATAATCCAGCTCTGTGAAAGGGCCCAGACCACTAATTTATGAAATCATGAGCAGTATCTCCCAGGATAGTGTGTGGTAAGGGAAAAAAGATGAATAAGTCTTTAAGTTCCACAGATTTTTATCTTTCATAGCAAAATTTATGCAAAGAAATAATTTCTCTGACAGGTGACAAGCCCTGCCCCAAAATTCCCAGTAAAATGCTAATTAAAACCTAATTTTGAGAAATTTGAGAAATTTGCATTTGAT
This sequence comes from Setophaga petechia, assembly GCA_024362935.1. Lineage (NCBI taxonomy): Eukaryota > Metazoa > Chordata > Aves > Passeriformes > Parulidae > Setophaga > Setophaga petechia. The sequence continues at coordinate 28,647,049 of JANCRA010000005.1, forward strand.
TTTTACATGTCAGTGATGTCCAAATCAAAGGAATATTTGCTGCCTATAAAACAGGTTCACCGTGGCAGTTCCCCTGGCAGGGAGCTCACAGTTAGTGATCCAGAATGTGGTAGGATGGCAAGGAAATGGGCATGCAAAGAAAAATGAGTGTTTCTCCCTTTAGCCAGCTCAGCCCTGGTGCTGCAGAGCTATCCCAGAGCTGCTCACACATGCTGCATGTGGCAAGTACCTAATGAGGGTGATAATGAGTGGGCTCCTGTGGGCACGGGGCCTGGGCGAGGTTGGCCTGGCCTCCCAGCCAAGGTTTTGCAAGTTAATTTGAAGCTGAAAGGCTCAATTTGCTTCTGAGGAACTGCTGTAAAAATCAGAAGCCATGCAAGTAGGCAGAGAGCTGCATTTGCTGTCTTTTCCCACCCTGTGGACGATTTATAAGCAGTTTAACTGTTAGGGGTCAGTTCTTACTCCCATCTCAATTCTTTTGCAGGTAGGTTCATCGTTTTGGTCAGGCTGTTTTCTCCTTTGACTTATTTTATCAGAACTGGACTGTTAATTGGAGCCAGGGTTTGGCTCCCTTTACTGTGAAATATAATTCTGTTATCACTGCAACCACATTCTTCCCTAGGTGATTTCCACTTTGGCTTTAATTATTTGTAATTTTTTTTAAAATCCCATGAAATATAAAGTATTTCCTTACTTGGGTAAGCTGGAGAGCCCTTTGGTCTAAACAGAGTTCTTTCATTTTGAGATTTTTGATATGCTAAACCTCTGTGAAAGTTTGATAAAAGGTAGCTTTGAGGCTTCTAATTAATTATGTACAAAAAGTTGACTGTACTCTACTGGGAGGTGTTCCTAATAATCCATGCATGTAATATAGTGGGAACATTGTTTATAAATATAAATGAATTTGAAGGTTTGTAACCTTGGAATAATAGAAGATGAGAAATCAAATCATGGCTGGCAACCTCACAATTAAATGTTCCAAGATTAAATGACCTACTTGAAAGCTACATTTTTATCTTTGTTTTCCAGTAAGTAGAGGAAAAATAATCCCTGTAATAGCTCCTTCAAGCTCTTACAGAGAGTGAAGCAGGGAAATATTTGTTTTAATATTTCATATCTCCCACAAATGAAAAGACACACTCATAGTTTGGCCTAGCTGGAAAATGCACAGTTCACATCATGCTGAAAGAGAGGGTGGGGAAGGGAGAGAGAAAGAAGGTGTCAATAAATTAGCTACACAACAGTGGCTAAAGGATATTGGAAGTCACAGGTAAGGAAAGGAAAAGCAGTCACAAAACTGGAAAAGAAAGTCTGTCTGTGGGGAAAGTGTTAAGAATATTAACAAAGCAAAGTGAATCCAAAGGTGTAGAGGAAAGATCAATCTTCAGATTGAACTCACTTCTGTCATCATAGCATTTTCTGGATTAAAAATCCTATTACCATTGGTCAGCATGGATTTAAACACCCCACCCTATCATCACCAGTGCTGCACCTATTGTGCTTACATTTGGCAGCAGCAGAGCAGCCACCTCCTGGAGAAGGAGCAGCACTCCCAACATCAGGAGTGTTGGGTCAGGTCACTCAGAACCACCCCTCTGCAGCTGCTGCCTCAGCTCTGCTCTGCTGGCTTCATTAAAAGGAGCATCTACAACCTGAAAGTCACATTTCTGTCTGTTCTCATGAAACTTAAAAGGGATCACCTTCATAGTCGTGAAGTTAAAGAAGTTGAGAATAAAAATCTACCTTTTAGTTGTTTTCTCTCAATGTCTGACTGTTTCAATGAGAGGCACAACTCCTTCACAAGGCTGCTGCAGCAATAAAGGGCACAAAGTGCCTCAAGATTGTTATGGGGAGAAAATCTGACTGAGGAAACCTCACTTTTGTTCCTGCTGCCCCTTGCTATGCAGAAATGGTCACTGACTGCTGCCCTGCACCAGCAGCAAGGTTTGCCAGGCTGCCCTGAGCTGGCTCAGCCTGGCTGGCCCACGGCAGCACCACCCTGCTCACACCTGCTTGCTGGAAAGACCCTTATGCAACCTCTTGTCTTTTGAAAAAGTGCTAATTTCAAAAGTTGGCAAGTTCCCTTTGGCCTTTCAGTAATCTTTGTGACAGCACTTAAAGCTTGAGGGCGCTGGGATTACTTTTAAACAGTAATTTTCATAGAAAACACTCCTGTTTTTCAGACATAGAGAACAAAATACTTAACCTGCTCCCTCCTCCTTTCTTCACTGGCCTGTACAGAACAGCTGATGTGATTTAAAAAGTCCCCTAGACATCAAAATTCCAATGTTATAATGTTTTGCTTCTACCATTGACCAACGAACCAATAGATTTGGGAAAATGCTGTCCTGCTTTACAAGAACACAGAATAAAAAATGAGGAATAACTCATAGCTAACACTTTCATGTTAATTTTCAGTATGTCAGAGGGAAATGATCATTTAAGAAATAGATGCTTTTTATGTCTGATTTTGAAAGCAAAGCTCTGTTTGGGATCCATCTCCTCATTTCCATATGAGTCACAATAAGATGCAAAGCCCCAGAAGCACACAGTGGGCTGCAAACAGCAGATGCTGAGTTAATCTCCAACCCGTTGTGATTCCTTTTGCTGCTATGCTTGTTGCTCCCAAGAGATTTTTATCAGGGCAGGCATTACAGTTAATTCTTCAGGGATATGGAGAAATATCTAGGGACATGGACCTTGAATATATGTATGTTTTACAGCTGATTGTTGTTTAACTATTTGTTGGAGCATTTTTTTAATAATGCAAATATTTGAAGAGAAGTACCTAGTTTTAGATTTCTGCTTCAGAAACCCAGGAAAGAAAACATGTGGCAGATATTTCCTGACTGTATTTTTAACCTTCACACAGGAAAACTAAGAGGGAAATTTGCACTTCAAACTATAGCTGGAAAGAAACCACCCACATACAGAGATAGTAAAACATCAAAAGGCCTGTGAAATATGCTGGCACATGTATATGTGTTTAAAAGTGCACAAAAATGAAGAAACTGGGAACAGCAAACCAAAATTCTTTTCCAGCTGCAATATTACTTATAATAAAGCAAAGCACTATATTTTTTAGTCTTTAACTCAAGCTCAGCTGAAGCGATATGGTAAAAATGAATGTTTCTGTATTATTCAGATTGCTGAACATAAACATATCTGCTCACAGGATTGAGAATATTGAAAGATGCAAACATCACTCAGCCTCATTAATTCTATTTGGCTAAAAAACTGTTGTCTTGTGCTCTGGGGAACATGTTGTTTTATCAAAGTGAAAGTTCTGAAAATGTATCATGGAAGTGTTAATACCATATTACTTATGATCTTAAGGCTCAGCACTGTTGTGCTGAACCCAGAAGAAGATTCTTGTTGACTTTTGCCAGGGTAACGTGGCTGAAGAGCAGTTCCACACGTGACTCCCTCTCATTTTGACATGACAGCACAATGGGGAAAATGAAATTCTGCATTGTGGGCTGTCAGAGAAGTCAGAACACCACAGGGCTGCTGGAGCACCCTGCCCTACCTCCTCTTGCTCAGCCAAGGAGATTCCTGGAGGGGACAGGCTGGCACAGCTAAATATGGGAAAGCTGGATATCAAATTAGTACCCTGGGACAGTCCAGAGGAGATTGCTGCTACTGAATAAACCTCTGAGAGCTTTCTGTTTCTGACTGCTGGCAATTTCCCTTTTGGTCTGTGCTGGGTCTCCCTGTGAGCTGGGATGAAGCCCTGGGTGTCCCAGGCTGTCAGACACAGAGCAGCCCTGCTCTGCCCTCTGCTCCTGCCAAGCAGTGCCCCCCAGCACAGGGCACAGCATCCCAGGGATTAATCCTTTTGGCATGTGGCCACTGCTTTGCCAAAACCAGAGCTTTTGACCTGACTTTTTTTTTTTAACTTTCCATTTGATATGCTTTTATTTTATTCTGCAGCTGTTTAAGTGTAGGGTATTAAAATGAAGGCTGGGAGTTCTGGAAAAATCCTGTACAGTGAGCTGTGCCCCAGAGCCTGAGGTCTCATTTGAGGTAGATCTGTTATCAGAAATGAAACTGGAAATACCAGCTCTCACTTGATGGGTTTTTCTTTGGTAAAGGAACAAAGGTACTAAGAATCTGTAGCTGATAGTCATTGCTATTTTTATATCAAAGCTTCCTTATCTACTTGGCAAGTGATTCAGGGATTTTCTCTCTCTCCTAGGTGCCCCTGCAATATGTTTGTTGTAATCTCTTACATATCCTCATTACACTTTTTGCTCCACATTAATAAGAAATGAAGAAGTCAGGTTGCATTAGTTTTCTTATCTTATCCATCTCTTTTAAGGATTCCTCCCCAAAAAGTTAAATGCCCTCTTTTCACTTGACTTTCTCGTTTCTCTTTCCTACAAGAATTTCTTCTCTATTCTGTGCTCACAATATCTCTGCTCTGTGACCTGAGCTGACCTCCCCAGAGCTTCTAACAAAATGATTAAACACAGTATTGTTAGCTTTCATACGTGCATTGCACACACCAGCATTATTCTTATATGTATAAATATACTTCTGCTTAGATTTTAATCCTTTTTTTATGTACTCCTCCCTCCCTCCCCACGTTTTCATGCAAGGGGGTTTGCTTTATCTGTCCCAGCAGATGCTGTGAGCTGTGACAGGCTCTCCTTAGCACTTCTGCCAGTCTCTACTGGCTCCAGTCAGATCTGTCCTGCTTTCCTGCAAAGGCCAGCTGTGATGCTTCACTTTGCCTCTGCCATGAAAAATTATCTCAAATGCTGATAACTTCAAACTCACAAGAAACGGACAGGCAGAAGCTGTGATATTTGGATTTGGGCTTGGATTTTAAGTTCTACAGAGTTCAGGCTATCTTGATCTGCCTAGTATAATGATAAAGGTTGCAAGCAAAATAGCAACTGAGGTAGCTCAGATTCTAATGATAATGAAACTCAAAAGCCTTTAGTTTGGCACCAGCTTCTTCTATCAGAAAAAGTTAATTCTCAACTGACCATTTATCAGTCTTGGAAGTAACAAAAACTGGCTTTTGTAATCAGATGGGAAACACTGTTCAGAGCCAGCGACTTTGTGAAGTGTTAATGTGTTTCCTTTTCTGTACCAAAGGAAAAAAGGACTGATGGCATGCTTTTTTGGTAATGTACAACTGTATTTCCAAGTAACTCTGACATGATCTCAGAAAAAAAATGTTAGCAAAGGGGAGAATAGCACCTCTGCGGCCCTCCCCAGTACAAAGAACCAGGCCATGCAAAACTGACTCAGTGGAGGTCTGCCTTGCCTGGGCAAATGTCCTAAAAGGTCTCTGAAATACCATAGGGTTCATTGTTCTATCATGCCAAAGACAGCAGGAAATTTTGGTGAAGTGGTGGTGTAAAATATTATGGGATGGCTGCAGTAGCTGCTATACATTTTACTCCTTGTTTACAGTAGCACTCTTTGAGTCCCATTTCACAGACCCTAAAGTAGAGGTAAGGAATGCTCTAATCCCCACCATCTAAAAAAAGGCTGCTGTATGATAGAAAAAAGGCTGCTGTATGATAGAAAACCAACAACAACTTGTCTCAAAGAATATTCCATAATCCACTGACCTGTGGGTGTCTGAGATGCCAAAAGTTGAGAAGGCACAGCTGCAGAGTGAGTTGGTCAATGGCAGGAGCTCCACAAGACCCAGGGGAAATGAAAATGCTGCTCAGAGCAGAACTGAATGTCCTCTCATCTGCTGGCATTGGGGAGACCAACCTGCAAGTGAAAAAGGCACATTGGCAGCTGTGAGCCTTTTGGTCAGCCATTTTGCTAAAGCAATTCCTTAACAACACCCAGTTCCTGCATTCCTTTTTATGAGCTCAGTTATCAGCCATTGTGTTGGTTTGCTCCCTGCTCTTTGTGAGCAGCAAGTGGTGGGAATATAAACCAAAGTGCTGCTTCTGAGCCTGTGCCCTTAGTGAATCAGGTTTTTACATCAGTTCTCTACCTATTCACTTTCAGGTATTTTTTTTTTTTTAGGAGTATTTTGCTACAGCTCACACGAAAAATTTCTCTGTTCCATTGCTGGTGCTTTGGCATAGCCTCCAGCCTCCTGCAGTGAATTGTGTCTGATGCAGCTTCAATCTACAATATATCTCCTGTTTCCCTTCAGTTGCTCTCTGTTTTCTTTTAAACTGTGAGCCAAAAATCTCAATTCTTGGAAGGACTTTTACACATATGCTAAAAGTATGCTTTTAACCAGGGACTTGTGCCTGCATGTGCTGTGAGAGGCAGTGAAAAAGGGGACAGGGAAGCATGGTGGGGATTTTCTCCTGCTTTTGAACCCTGCATGAATGTGCTGCTTTGGAGGGATGGTGCTGAGGGTGCTCAGTGCTGGGTTCCTCACACCCAGTGCTGAGGGTGTGCTGGGTTGGGTGGGGGTGTCTGTGTCTGCATGCAAACAAAGATGCTTCCCTTCCCTCAGCAGCTGTCTAGTAAGGAACCCAGCCACTGCCATTGGCACTGCCATCAGACCATTTTTATAAAAGATGCAGGCAGGGGAAAGGCAAAACCACATTATCTACATGGTCTGTACTTCCATCACAGTTTGGTAGTTGTTTTAAGTTGCATAAACATGCAATCTCATTTAAATCTGGGATACTTACCCACATGTACTGCTTCTGAAGACACTACTGCTGCCTTTTACTGTGCCATAAATTTGCATTTATCTTAAAATAGAAATTCAAATTTTGTTCTAAACACCTTTGCAGGTGTTGAAATTGGTGGTTTAAATACCAATTCATCAAGTATTGGAAAGTCTACCTCTCCTAACCAGTATGTTATGAGGATCATGAGCTACTAGAAGGGATTTGTGGGGGCTGTGTGGTACTTCTGAGTGTGGGCAAAATTATGAGATAGAATTGAGGCAAAATTTCCTTTTTACTGCCTGGACCCACAACACTTTGTTATCCTGTTGGCTGCTTTCAAGACTTGCACTAACCCTCCGGAGTGAAAGCTGATGTTGGGGTAGATAATTACAAACTTGGGCACTCTTTGCACTCATGGTGTAAAACAGCCTTCTAAGGTTGAGAATTTTTATTTCTCAGGACTTTTCTGGATGGTTCTCAGTTAGGGACTCGATTGTTTAGCAGTAAATACCCAAACTCTGCAAAAGGAGACTGACCCACACCCAGAGCTTGTGTTCCCTCTGTTTGCCCAAAAGGAAGAGAAAAGCCAAAACAATTGTTTTGAAAGATTTAGGATTATTGGTATTCCTTCCTTCTATTTCCTTCCCATGTAAATATAAACACTAATCATAAATGGAAAAAGATGCAAGAACTAAAGATTAGGAACATAAACTGTTAACTTGTTGGGCTTCCTGTCCCCCCTCTCCAACAGAGAAGGAAGGGCCATATTGTGGATGTGAACAAAGTAAATGCCAAGTAAAGGGAGAAAAATGAGTGTATCAATATTTGCATATGTACAGGAGAGAAAATCTTGGGCAATTTTCTTATGGCATTTCTTTGCTCTTGAGATGAATTTTAAAAAACAGGAAGTAATTCCTTCTAGGGTTTTCTATAAATGATGATTTATATAATTTTGCCTCAAGGCAATTCCTATGATATATAGATAAAAATTTATCAATATTTGTGCAGATACATCTGCTAGAGATGAGTCATGTTTCTTCAATTAAAAATGTATTCTTGATGCAAACATTTTCTAACAGTTGTCATGTTCCCCCATTCATCTCCTGTTACATCCTTCAGTTTTCCTACAGTTAAAAAGTTATTTTTATTAAAACAAAATGTTTGCAAGTGTCCTGATGATTTTTGTTAAGTAATTAAGAGATGGTAATAAATTAATGTATTTTTATATTATTTCAATGTCAACTCATGAATTGTGTTGACGTTGCAATCCTGTGGATTAGCTCTAAATGAAGCAACAAGTCTGGCAGGGGATTTTAACTTGCAGATGGGTTGTAAGAGTCCCAGTCCCAGTCCCATGCAGGGACACTGTCCTCTGGAACACAGTCCCAGGTGCAGATTTTCTGCACCCTTTCCTTCAGAGTAGGATTTGTGGGAAAGAGGAGCAATCCCATTCATACCACAGTGCAGCTATTCCAGCTTTCCATTTCCATACAGCTGTGCAACTGCAAGCAAATCTGCTGCTCCTCCTTAGTGGGATACGCAGCCAGTCTTGGGTGAAACAATGCTTTACAAAAATCAGCAGAAATCTGTAAATAAACTTTTAATGCCCTAAATCTAAAGAGCACAGTATTCAGTTCTACAGTTAAATATAAGAGTAAGTTGATCAGTGGCTCCCATCTTTGGTATTTGTTTGTATTTTTGACCATTGTTCTTGAAGCATATTCTTGTATTTTCTTGACTTTCTGAATGCTTTAAAATTAGGTACATGTATAATTCAAACTCAGAAAAATACAGACTGACCTGGATCAAAGAATAATAAATTTCTAAGGATTTCTCATAACAATTTCCTCAAATGAATGCATAACATAAACAGAGAGGCTAAAAAACCTTACACATTCTAAGAGGCTGGATGTTGTACAACTTTTTTGCTGGTGCTTTCAGGTTACTTAGGAAAATTTTGTTCACCAATATTGGTGTTTCCATCAGGAATATTTTAATTTATTTGAAAATAAATCTTGGGGAAGTTGATGAGAAGCATACATACTACCCCAGAAAATAATAAAAAAATCTTAAGAAATATTCAAATTTTAGTCTTTCATACAAAGCTATTTTGTGAACAGACTGCATTCTGTCTTTCTGTTTCCCTTTTTATAGATCACCATATTATGCTTCTGTATAGAGTTAAAACATTTACTTCTCACTCTTGTGTGATAAATAAAAGAACCAGCTTCCTATTTTCATTAATTCTGCTTCCTCAGTAATCTGCAAATCTTACTTAATGAGTGGGATCAAATAATTTCTGTGACACGATTTAAGCCATATTTTAAGCCATTGCTTGGGGTAATTTTGAACTCAGAAGTCATACCAGTTCTGCAGCAGCCCATCAGATGAAAGCTGGAAGGATTGGCTCCCTCAGAGCTGATCCCTGTTGTCATCACGAGTCCCTGTCAAAGAGAACACAGCACAGCTGGCCACACCAGCTCCTTGCTAAACCAAAGACTAAAATAAGGATCGTGCAAAAGGAGTGAAATAAAATAGAAATAAAGTAAAACAGCATTAAACCCTTCTAAGCTTCCGGTTCTTTTTGGGGAATTTAACTTGTTGTAACTTACTCTGCCAGTGAGGTAGGTCAGGGTGGTTCTGCCTCCTGCCCAGCTGTGCTGCTGGGGCAGATCCAGGCTGCAGACAGCTCCTGGCCAGCCATGCCTGTCACACCAGGAGCCTGTGTCTGCTCCTGCATCCTGGGCTGACACACAGATGGCGTCTGAAGGGACTGAGTTTGCCAAGAGTTTTGGGAAGGAGTCACTGGAAGGAACTGGACAGTCAGTTTTTAAAGGATGGGGTTTGTGACTTGTAAAGTTTCTCCCTATTACAGATACAAATGAGTTTTAGTTTCTTTTCTGTCAAAGGTAACAGAGGAAGAGCTAAAATACACTATAAATTGAAGTAAGGAGCAGGTCTCCACATTCCTCATAGGACGGGTATTGCTGTTGTGCATGGGGTAGAATGCACTGTACTTTCTCTTTTCTCCTTCCATGAGCCTTCAGTGATGAACAGACATAGCTCTTAAAACTATTGCATTTGCTTCAGTGAAGCTGGATGTAGTGATACCAGAAATGGGTTCTGCAGGCTGTTGAAGAGATTCTTCATTGAAACTGGCAGGCACATTGGGAAGCAGCTGTTGGCTGTAGGTAGATAATTTTAAAGTATTTTTGAAAAAGGTAGAGGATAATTCCAAATTTCTATAGCACAAGCCAAGATAATTCCCTGAGCAGTCTAACCAAGAAAATTGCACAGGTCCTTGACACAATACTACCAGATTTGATGTAGCTTTTCTCTGGGATCCCTTGTACTGGAGAATTAAAGAAAATGTAATGAATTCTGTGTGGGTATTGTAATTGGTACGCAGGGTGTGAAGGAAAAAAATATATAGAATCTGTTTAGTTACAGTCTCAGGAAATAGTAAAACCTCCCTGGTTTATAGAGCCTGTAAAGGTGCTCTGCTGCAGCTGGCCCTCGTGATGATAAAATACATTTTATGTGATCACAGGCAAGTTCTCCCTGTGTGTTGAGCAAATCCCTCTGAGCTTCCACTTTATAGGTACAGTTGTATTTATCTACATTAAAGGCTGCTCAGAGACTTTGAGGTCTTTGTGTGAAACTCGTTATTGTAGGAAGTCAAAACAGTATTATGCAATCTTAAAAATAAAACCTAACTTCCAACTCCCAGGGTGTTACTAGCTGAGAGAACTTTACCCAGGTGAGTGACAGTGAGGAGTTGTGAATACAATTTTGCTGATAAAGTAAATAAGCTACCACCTTTGTAGCCTTTAAGGATTTAAACAAGTAAGGTGCCAACTTTCCTATTCCAGTGGGTTTAGCACAAAAGCTGGAGCTGCCTCCTACCTTTCAGGAAAGCCAAACTATATTCTGTAGTGTGTTTTGAGTAATAATTATTCACAGTTCTGGCAAATAAAAATAGGATACCCCTAATTTGGTATGAAACACATTCCAAGTAAATACTAATCTTATTAGAAATTTCTTTATTTAGGCTTTCTCATACAAGTCTACTTCTTGCATGCGACAAAGACACAAAAATTATTATTAAAATAGCTGTATGTTTTGGAATAATAAATTAGGAACTATGGTACATTATAATAAAAGTAATCTTCATTTGCATGTGCTAATTAATTTCTACTTTATTGCATCAACATTTGGGAGTAGTAGCTTTATTAACAGGAATGAGTTTGCTTATAATCTGAAACTAAACACTGAACAAACTCAGTGAAGGTGACCCTTTTTCCTTTCAATTAGGAAGGTTAATGATAAAATTAATTAGATCAATTTTTTACCTTTGATTAGGAGAATTTACCTTCTTTCAGCTTTGTCACAGAACCTGGATCTGCAGTGAAAGATTTTGCCTTCTGTACTAAACTCAGTAGTTTTGTGACATCCTTTTTAAAAACTCTTCCATGTTTCTGCTACTCAGATGATGTCAGATTATTGAAGTCAAATTAGAGACTCTGTATTTGTTTTATCTTGTCATTATCCTTTTCCTGCTCTAATTCAATAATGAAATCTGCTTTTATGAAATAGTTTAACAATTTAAGACGAAACAGATTAAAAATTAATTGGTTTCTGTTCTTTTCATGTTCTGCCCGTTATAGTTGCAGTTATAATCTAGAGCACTGACATGAGTCATCAGTAGAATATTACCTTTATTTCTGATTTGCCTTTCCCTGTAATTAGCCTGATTTCTGTTCTTTGGCTGTTATAAATATAATGAGGAATAGCTGAGGACATTAATTTTGCTCAAATATTCTGCTGTTGTCTGGCACATTCTAAAGGCATTAACTATGGTTTAATCTTGAATGGCACAAAGGCCCCAACATCCTAGATGTGCTCAGGCTAAGCACAAGCATTCTCCTTAAGAGTTTGTGGGCTAAATAAACATGGGTTAATTGGCAAATACAGAAAGGTCTGGAGAACAAATAATTATCTCATTTTCTGGTGGGTAACAAAAATTTTAATTGATTTGCCCTCTGTGACAAATCTGTCCCTGGATCAATAGTTTAATCTGAGTCTGAAATTTATTGCCTTAATGAGAAGGACATCTTATTTTGGCTGTAATATGACCCTTTCCTGATTAAGCAGACTGAGAAAACATTAGTAGTTAACTTCTGCAACCTTCTGCCTCTTAGCAATTAACAGAGGGACTAATTCTGCAAGGTAAGGAGGCCTTTCTGGGCTGGGTGGTGGCAGATATTTCTCTTTCACTGCCAAGGAGTTTAAAGTTCTGGTGGTAATAATAATAATGAAATATAATAATAATAATAATAATAATAATAATAATAATAGTAGTAGTAGTAGTAGTAGTAGTAGTACAGAAGTAATAAAGGTGCCAGGTCAAATAGGAAAGAACTAGGAATGGTTTGCATCCAGATCATAAGAGATAATTAAGCAGCTGGACTGCACTTTGTCATTGGAGGGTATAAAGAGATCCTTCTCCTTTTACTCTGATAATCCCACTTGTTTTCTCTGCTCACACACTTTCACTATTCCCCCATTTTGTATTTATTTTCATTATTATTTCAGACATAGCCTCCCTTCATGCCTGCCTTTTTCAAAGCATTTCAGATGGTCTCTGTGAGGAGTACATCAATAGTGCAGCAGTAACCCTGGCTCTCCCTCCTGAGCAGCCCCAGCCTTCAGGGCCCGGCTGGTGCTCACTGCAGCCCACTCACCATCAGCCTCAAGGGGTGTGTGTCCCTTCTCAGGGCTGCACACAGAAGCACCTCTCAGCTGCACCTTTTACAAGTGTGACTGTCAGCCCCCTACAGCAGAAACCAGTTCAGACAAGAAAAATGCACTGTTCTCCTCTTATGGCTGGGAGCACCCAACACTCCAAACCCTGAGTCACTGTCTGCAGAGGCCTCATACCTTGGTGAGGATCTCCTTTTGTCTAACCTGGCATAGCCATTCTAGGAGCAGAATGGCCTTTTTTATTTTGGCATGACTGACAGGCAGCCAGTATGCTCATCAGCCTCAGTGAACTCTGCTTCTGTGTGAAGATCCATTTGACAGCAACCATGAACTCTTTCAACATAACAAAAGTCACGAAAATATTTAACATTCTGCCTGTAGTGGGAGGGGCCAAGCAGAAAGCACCAACATTTCTGCTGGGTTATTTGCTTAATAGAAGGAAGATCCAACTAAATATGATTGTAGTTCTTATCTCAAGACTATCAGTGATAGGGATCTTTAGTCATCATGATTACCCTATAAGCAGTTAGAAGAGGAGGATTATATGTATACACAATGAAAGTTGCAACAAAAGTCTAAATAGAACTCTTTTAAAATTTCCTTTTCCGCCTTATCAGTTTTTGCCATGTAAAGAAAATTCATTTTTTAAAGTTAAAAGATCATCGAAGTCTCCTTTCCCACTCAAATGATCATATCTTAGCTGTCTTTTAGCTATTGAGCAATCTGTTTTTCCTCTATCTGCTAGTTTGCACCTTCACATTATTTCCTGCTTTCATGTCCTCACTCCATACTTGCACTCCCGTGGCTTCTCAATTGTCATATCTTCAATACAAGAAAATCCACTGGCTTTCTCCTTGTCTATATATATTAATATGTCTTATTATAAACTACGTATGTGATTTCCTTTGAGTATTAAAAGCAGGAGTGTAAGAAAAGTCAAATATTTGTTATTTCATTGGAGATGGAGGCCAAATAAATATCTCCATAGCCATGCCCTTACATTTCATAGTGAAAAAAGAACAAGTTGTTTACTTTTGTGAGCAATAGTCAGGAATGTCACAGTCAGTAAAATGCTGCAAACTGGGAGTCAGTAGCTTGGAATTTTGCTGGTAAGGATCTCAGATCCACTTTTCCTTACACTGTGGGGAGAGCCTGTCCTCCCTGAGCCTGAAGCTCACGTGAGGAATTCCAGCTGAGCAGGCTGCACACTGCTTTGGTGCCACTTGTTCTGCTGACCTGCTCCCTTTTGCTGCAGGAGATTCGGGTACACTGGCCCACCATGTAATCACAGGGCTCTCTCTGTGCACTACAAGCCACAGGAAAGGAGTTTGTATTTTTCTTTTAATAAGTCAAACTTGTTTAAGCATGTACAGTCCTGGCTTGTCAGCTCCCTGCTGCTGTGGCTTAGACTTGTGTCTTGCCTCATCCTCAGATGAGTCCCAAAGGTCACCCCAAGCAAATGTCTTAACTGGTTATTAGCAGAAGGGGAGCACTTCTGCTAAACTGCTGTGTAATGCTAAAAATGGAGCTAGATGTAATAAAAAATAATCATAATTTCAGTCATTGTTTTATCCCTGCACTGAGTATTTAGCAAGAACTTTGAGGCTTGCAAATATTCTTGCCAAGATAGTCACTTCTTGCCATATTCAAAATGTTTCTGAAGACAGTAAAAAAAAGACTTCCAAAAGCACTCTAAAAACACAGGGAAAATGAACATTTACTGTTATTTACGGAATTGCCATGGGTGTATTTAATTTTCCCCACCTACAGATAGAGAGAGTCGTGATCACAATAATACTGGTGTGGATAAAATATTGAGAAGAGAAAGAGGGAGCCTCCAGCATCAATTTACAGTGAGAAAACCTGGGAAGGGATTTGGGTTTGATTTGGAGTGAACATAAACCCAGTGGCCTGGGTACTGCTGCCTAACTCTACAAACACAACTGAATTAAGGTGGAGGGAGTTTTAGGATCAGCAGTACAAGGACAACACCAAAATGAACACATTAGGTATATAAGCCTCCCAATCACTGCCAACTTTTATTTTTTTTCCCCTGTAATTAAACCTTTGTTTTATGGTTTATTAACTCACCATGCCCACAGAGAGGTGCTTTTGAAGGGAAAGCCACCAAGAATTACAACTGTGCCACCAGAGTGCATTTTTAAAATACAAATCAAGGTAATTTTGCAAATGGACAGTGCCTTCTCATTGAAAATTTAATCACCCTGTGCATGGGGTTGATAGCTTGAGCAGAGCTAATGTCTCCGTTCATTTATCCTTTCATCTTGGGATGTTGCAGCTCAGTATGGAAGAACAGCAGAAACCAGTGCAGTGACTTTGGCAATTATCACAATATTTACTGTGCTTAATGTGAATGAGACTGATTTATATGGTCTGCAGGTAGCCTGAAGGAATGGCCTACTCAATTTCCTTTCCCCTGATGCAGGCTCAGAATCAGCAGCAGACAAAGGGAGCTCTACTGCCCCAATATCTGTGTTCATTCTTCAGGCAGACTGAAGCTCCAGTTTGCTTCAGGGTACCAAAGAGCTGGCAGCAGGTACTACACTACAACACCAATGTCCAAAGCTCTTTTTTGCTGGATTTCTCTGACAAATGATGACCCAGAAGTAGCTATGAAGATTTCCTCTGTCCACTGACTATTCCCTGTTCTTTTGAATATTAAATTTGAGTATTTTAAAGGCAGAAGTCAGTAGGAAATTTTACAGCATTTTCCCTAAATTATCTTGTCTTAAAACCTTCTCCATGTGAGATACATTGCAAAGCCACAGGCTTTTGCATGACATTCAGAGTCCTTTTTACTGTCTGCTCTTGGCTGACTGCATTCAGCTGCTTTTCTTTATGACTACTAGAAGGTTCAGACATTTTATCACTTCACTCCCAGTCTAAGATCCCTTCTTTTTCAGCTCATAGTAATTGTGTGAAACAGCTTTCCATTCACTTTTATCAAAGGATGGATCCCTGCTGGGGCAGCAGCAGATCAGCAACACTCAGTGATCTCTCTGGGCTGGTAGGATGCACCCACCACTTCCCATGCCCTCATCCTTCAGCTCAGGGCAAGGGGGACTGCAGAAAACTCCACTAATATACAAATGCAGCTTGTTGTTCATTTTGGGGAGGGGAGCTTGCCTGTGGTTTGTTGTTGTTGTTGTTTTGAAAGGCAAAACAAAGCAACACAGCCTCGTGTGAGGGAGCACCAGAATTCAAATGCAGAAGTCTTGTCAATTAGCCCCCCCTGGAGCAATACACAGCAGTTTGTTCCTTTCTTGATATCCTACAAGTTCTGAGGAATCTTAACTAAGAGGATGGCCTCATTTTTCTGTACCAACACATCCAGGAAGGAGAGTTGTATTGCAAATACAGTAGAGTGACACCTCATGAGTGGCAAGAAGCCTGGACAGCCTGAGTCTCTGGGTGAGAGAGGGAAGGATGAAGGGACAAACCCAAAGTCACCCTGAGGCTGTAGAAAGCAGGCTATAAGCATAACCTAGATGTGATGGTCAGACAAGTCTGTGCATACGTGGACAAATTGGGGCAGAAAAATGAATGTACTTAATCTAAAGAGCAGGATCTGTTAAAGAGAACTAGATCTCATCATTAGGGAAGAAAAACATTCCTGAAAATGTTTAATGGCTGCACTGAGAGACTGGAATTATAAAACATTTCTGACAAACTCACCAGGATATTGAGAAGAATTTGTATTCTGCAACTGAACTCAGGACAATTTGTGCTACTTTCTTGTAATAAGACACCATAAAGAAAGAAATGGCAATTATGTGCACTTCCCTTATATGCAGCTGATAGATACCTTAAAGTACTGAACAGCTTGCTAATGTACCCCTAGTATTTGAATAAATACCTCAAGTAAATATATTGATGAAACCTCTCATAAACTGCTGGGTGGAGAAGGGGTATTTAACTTGCTCAGATCTGTCTTTGCACAAGCTGCTCCTGAGCAGGTCTGTAGGTGACCTGGTCAGAGATCACAGGCAGTGATCACACAGGCTCAAGGAAAACTGCACTTAGTTTCATGATGGAAGTTTACATAGGTTGCACCAGAATATGAAGACCAAATATGCCAAGATAAAACCCTGTGAGTTGCAATTTAGTTTTCAGTAATAAATCTGGGACTACTACAACTATAACCTTCCTCACCAATTTTCTTGGAGGTCATTTAGAGGCCAACCTGAAGAACTATTTGTTGCTAACTCAAACATCTAAATGTGAAAGTCTTAGTATTGGGTTTTACATGATTATGTTTTAAAAGACACTGCTATCAATTAGAGGAGAAATTTCATAATTAAATAAAATCCCACAGTGAAACCTCTAACTTGTAATCATCTGTAGTAATTCTCAGAGCAGACAGCATGTTAGAGCCAGACTATGCTGTATTTCTCCTCCCTGTGTCCTAAAGGAACCAGCACTGAATCGAGCACCTTTTGCATTCTAGGTTTCTCAGAAATTCAATAATGATCCCAATCTGATTTGTGTTCTTCATCTCCTCCCTCTCCACTCCCCTCCCACCCCATCTCCCCCAAGATCATAGCAATCTTAAAATTTGATGTCTCAAAGTCTCATTATTCTTCTGAGAGATTGACTGTTTTCTCATTTCATGGTAGCTTACAAGGCTGATTGTTTTCTTGCTGCATGGGGCCAGGCATTCAGCCTTGGCAGGACAACAAATTTAGGTAACTTTGTCAGTGACAGGGTGGCTGGAGGAGCAAGAACCATGTGGCAGTGCAGCTTCTCCTGCTCCTAATGTACCATCTTCAAGGTCTTTTCCTGTAGAACCAGTCCCAGCATTCTAAATCTGACAGAGCAGCCAAAATATTAGTCAGGTTTTTTATTTTCCTTCAGAGGTCTGATTTTCATTCCTCATCTGCTGATTAGACTTTTTTTTGTAATGTTATTCATTTAAAACACTTTTTCTTGGCATGAGATGTTTGTTTGTTATCTAAATATAAGTGGGGCTATGAATGCTCTCAAAAGAACACTGACCTTTAAGCATATGTACAACATCTGTAGGAAACAGCTGGAAAACCTATCACGTGCTTCTTCAGGTAAAAGTGCAAAGTGCTTCTCCTTTTTTCAAACCCCTTCTTTTCACATCATGCATCACACAGCAGTGCTAGTCATTAAAAGCTGAAAAAAAGTCCTCTATTGGCCTGAATATTCTAACACAGAACATAAGGTGCCCATAGGTGAAATTGGTAGTGCAAAAAAGAAAAAGAAAACACCCAATGAACCTTTGTTTCCCTACTTCTTTTCGTTTTCAAGCACTCATTTGCTAAATAACTCCTTTTTAGCATCCATTTTTCGCCCTGCCAAATATGTACTACTATAATGACTCCACCTGACTAATCACTCCTCAAGCATTCAAACACATTAGCTAATTGGATTGCAGGGGTTAAAGCAAGTGGTTGGTAAACCTCAGATAATGCTGGCAACATTCAGAGATTCAGACGATTATCCAAAATTTACCCAAACTCAGCCTCCTCTGGCTAAAAGCTCAATGAGGATTGCCATTTTTTATTGTTTCAGGTTGGCTGTAAAAACCAGCAAGTCTTTTGCTCAAGCTGCTGCCTTCCAGTTTTCCTTAAGACTCTTCTTTCTATATAGACAAATGTTCCTTTCATACATTTCAGATTATACGGGTGAAGTATCTTCCTAAATGGATGGGATTGGGAATAGCATTGGGTCCTGGGTTTAGGGCATCATGTTCCAGACTTGTTCATGCAGCTCTGTGATGTGGCCATGGCAAAGCACCCATGGGTGTACACACTGCCACTAGATCCTGATCCCCTGAGTGCAGCCACTGCAAAAGCAACACTCAGTACTGCTGCCCAGGCTTATGGATATTTTCCTTGCAGGATACAGCTTGTGACACATGAGCTCTGCATGGGGACTGAACCAAACCAGTCTTAGGCAAGGGAAGGTTCTAAAGACTTGAACAAAAGAACAAGCCCCGAGCCTCTCCAGCTCCTATTTCCTCCAGTATGTTCCTTTGGTTAGACTGAATATCCAGAAGATCAATCCAAACCATGTTTTTCCTTGCCTTACAAGAGTTTGCTTTCACCTCAGCTACCATGAAGTAAAACCTAGCCCAGTTTCCTGAGCTAAAAGGCATTTCTGTGCTCTCTGAGGCTCTTTGTGTGCTCCCTTGCCCTCGTGTTTTGCTCAGCCCTCAGGGTCACTGTGGCCAGCAGTCACCTTTCCCTCCCTCAGGACAACCTCCCACGTGTGCAGGGCCAGGCTGGCTCCTGGGGGGACCTGTGGCTTTGCTGAGGGCCACCAAGGCAGGCTCCTGGGCAGGTGTAGCCAGCACATCCCCTGTTGGAGCAAGGGCAGGAGGAGCCAGTGCCTGTTTGCTGCACCTGTAAACACAAAGCACAGAGCCAGCCTGTGACACCCTTTGCCCCTGAAGTGGGGTAGAAGACACTGAAGGATTGGACCACCCCTTTTGGAAACACATGAGACCTCTCCCCATTTCCCCTCTCCCAGAGCTCTGGGGTGGTACTTAATTTCATCACTATCTGATCATAGAAAGTTTAACCTGCAAAATTATGCGCTGTAAATGACAACCATTTTACTCTCAAGGTGAAAGACTTGGAGACAGAGAGAAAGAAAGAAAACGAGAGAGCCAGTTTCCATGACAACCCAATGAAACTTATACACCGTAGGAAAATGTCATTTTCCAAAAAAGACAGAACTTCATGGACAAGAGGTGCAGTACATCAGAAAGGAAATTGCAGTTTTAAGTGAAAAGCTCATTTGCATTTATGGTTCTGAGTTTCATTCTCTAGTTACAAGACCCAATTGTAGACAATTTAGTAGTAAAAATTATATTCAACATTTCAGGTGAATAACGTAGATTACAATCTAGTTCAGCCAGAAGTTCCTGGTGGAAGACTCAGGTTCAGAGAACAGAGGTGTGGATGGATCCTGCTTTACTTGGGCTTATGCTGCAGCATCAGAGAAGTTATTGACATTTTACACCACTAATAGACTTTGCAAAGTCAGGATCCATGCATAGCTGTTGAGATTCCTGCCACAGCTTGCAATTTCAGCACCTAAAGTTATACCTTCTAGGTTCCATGTTACCTGTGATACCATCAATCACCATCCTTTGTAAGCCACATTGCATAGGAGAGCATTTTATGATGAGCATTAGTGTTGTAATATAGCAAAGAGCATTGTTAATGAAGCATGGAAAAAGAATAAATTCAGCTAATGGGTATATGTGTCAAATTTCAATTAGGGATATGTTGGAAAGTGAAAGAGAGCGACGAGCATACAAATTAAACCTTTGACCTTCAGAGTAAAGGGAGAAAAACCTGAGAGAAAAGGGGGATGTTCAGAGATGTTTTCCTAGCTGAATGCTGAAAAGTCTTAGCACAAACTTTGAAGTACTCTTTTCTCTTCAATTACCATTATTTAAGAAGTGACTCAGAAAAATTCTCTTTTGATTCAGCTGGTTTGTTGACAGCTATATTACTGTTTGTGCTATTTCCTGTGCAGGGGAGAGATAAAGATTGGAAGCAGTTTATGGTGATGGCAGACAAAATCTCACCTTTGTGAAGCCTAGGCAGAGGATATTAAAGCTTATCCTTCCCTGCCTGTGAAGTGCTGCTGGACAGCACCTCCTTCTCACTCCTCTTAGACTTTCAAACAGGTCTTAGTTGAGCCAAAGCACATTTTAGTGCATAATCTGATGTGTGTGGCTTTTGAATGCAAATAAACAGTGGTGGAGGGTGCAGCAGGAACAAAGCTGAGCAAGCTGCAAGGGCTGGACACGGCTCAAGGCACCTGGCAATTGGTGGCTCATGTTTGCTGTGACAGTGGAGGGAGCAATAGTTCACACCACAGCAGTGGGCTCATATGGGATCTGCTGCAAGCCTGCACGTGTGATTTAACATCAGCTGCTCTGCTGAAGCAGGGTAGGATGAATGCAGCTCGAGTTTAATAAACACAATTGCCATTACATGTACATATGTCAGGGTTTAATTCAACTCATTCTTCTGCATGAGGAGTGAGGGTCTGTTCCACAGAGCACTGAGGCCTGTGTGGAAAACTGCTAAGACCTGAAGCCATGTCCACTGCCCTGGCAAAAGCCAACTTGCTGGTGCTTTTCTGACTTGTTGACTGCTAGAGAAAGCTTCCTGGGGTGCCTGTGTGTGAAGCACACCTGAGGACAGCTCTGGGACAGACACCTCTGCCTGTGCCCTGTCAGACTGAAAACAGAAGGCAGGAGGTAAGATTATATTGACCTGCTGGGTAGAAAACCTTGAAAGCAAGAGGGAAAGGAATCTCTGTCTCAGGGACAGTTCAGTGTCAAGCAACCCCAGGCTCACCAGGAGGAGCCCACATGGAGCTGGAAAGATCTTGATGCCCTCTACTTTTTGGTTTGTAGTAAGGATATGTAAATGATTGCTAGCAAGAGCATAAATTACATAGAAAACTGTTTTGCTGCTTCAAAAGCTCATGTAAAGACTAGAGAAACATTGAATTTACCCTTCATTCAGAATTACTAACATTTTTCTTTTTAAGTTTTCAACTACGACAGGTATCTCAGAAATATTGCATGATTATTCTTAGCATCTGCTAATGGATGTATGGATAGCTAATTATCCTGTTAAATCATATGATATCACTTTTGTTTCATGACTGAATGATGTATGCCCCTGTAAGTAGGTAATACAGGAGTATTTCTAAATGATAAAATTTGCTTTGACAAATCCTGCAGCCTGAAACCTTAAATTCTCCTAATTCCCCTATGGCAGCACATATTTAAGACTTGTTTTTCATCTTTTGTATTTACTTTCAGTAGCTAGAAAGAAAATATTTTCAGAAGAGTATCTACTCTAATGAGCATCTATATGTTTATTTATAACTATATTTATTGGTTTTAATAGCAAAAATGTAACATTATTGTTACTGGATAAATATTATACTGTGGAAGTCTATTTCCAATCTTAATATTCTCATTCACAGGTTAGAGAAGGAGGGATCTTCTGTGAACTTCCTGCAAAATTTGTTTTCAGCTTCTGTTTAAGTGAAAATCCTTGCCAGAAAACTTGTCAATAAAATATTCAGGGAAGTTTTATTTGCTCTAGTGTATCAAACCATATGAAAATAAAATCCTACTTCTGAACTTTAAAGAGCAACCCCTCAATGAATAGTGGCTTTCCTTAAAAACAAACCCCACCTAAGCTGCTGTTCTCCAGGCACTGCAGTGCTCAGATTCTGCAGAGGAGGTTGGAGGTCTCTGGGCATATACAGCAGGCTGGCACACAGTGACATGCCCCAGTGTCTCCTCTGGACCTGACACAAAGGGGGAGCAAGGAAAGCAGGTGAGGGATCCAGCCCTGCATTAACTCAGAGTTTTAACTGCCTGCTTTGGTGTTACCTGGGGGGAATTTTTTTCTGGTTTTGGCAGATTTTTCCCCAAATACCTTCAAGCTTCAGATAACTCCCTTTCCACAAGCAGGAGAGATGATCAGCTGAGTGCTACAGGCCTAGTCCTGTCAGGCAAATTACCCACAACTGCACCACTTGCTCAAGTCAGGGCTGGAGATCTTGACCCAAAGCTCCAGCTCATTTCTCTCTTGCTAGTGAGGATGGAGTCCTGCCCTACTTGCCAGCTATGGATTTCCTCCCTGATTAGAAACAATATCTAATGCAATTTAAATCTGACACTGGGGTGGTGTCACCAGACAGAGAGACATTCCTCAGTACATTAGGAGGAGGAGCTGGGTGAGCCAGGGAAGAAATGAGACTGCTTTAATTTAGGGCTGGGTATGCACACTGCACCAACACCTCAGTATGCTCAGAGTCAAGTAGATTAAGTGCAGCAATTTATTGCCAAGATGCAGGATTTAAGAACAGTGGATATATGTTTATGTTTTACACCTCTAACCTTGCCTCTGTTGTGCAGACTTTAAAATTGCACCAGTGAGAAGAGGCTGAGTATGGCTACCTTCAGCTAAAAAATGGAGGGCTCAGGAAATTTAAAATACAGAGAAAATAAAGAGTATGAGAGTCCCTCTACCACTCCAGGAATTTTTCAGGACCTTTCTGCTATTTGATGCAATATAGATTTCTACAACACATTGTTAGGAGAATGTCATAAAACATAGATTAATGATTGCATTTTCATCCTTTTGATGTGCCATTTAATGAGGTGCATTCCCTTTCATACTCAACATCAAAAAGACAACCGCTGGAATTCTTCAGGTATACATCAAACAAGTTTTTGTGTTAACAGGTAAAATCATCTATGCAAGAGAATGCTGCTTTTATAGCCACTGTTGTGCAGCTGGTTTGATACAGGCAGTCTAGTACTAGTGTTTACTCACTAGAGTCATTGAAAATGACTGCAGCTCAAGCTCTGCAGCTCAAGTCCACTCTACTTCCCAAACCCAAATGAAAGGGGAGAAGGTCTCCCTCTCTGTAAGTTAGATAAAGTTTGCAAGTTAAAGTCCTTGTAACCATATCCAGCATAGTCTTACTTTACAGAATTTGTAGCTTTCATCTAAATCAATATTCTCTTTAAAGGGTCCTACTTTTAACACTTCCAGCTTTTGTGATTGTCTAGAAAGTGAATAACATCAGTGGATTTGTTTCTGCAGGTAACAATGATTTTTACAAAACAATCCCACCACAGGTATCTTGAGCAAGTTTGGGCTTGCAGGAAAAATTGCTTCCTAGAAAGACTGAATTACCTCCTAGATATCCCAAATCTGGCTCTGCTGTTGGAATGATTTCATTTCCCTCCAAAACCATGAGCATATTGGTTTTTCAGTACAGACAAGTTTTACAACTTTTATCACTGATTGTGCCCTTGTGCTGGTCCAGTCACCTATCACTGTTGGGAGAACATGGGGAAACCTCCTTCCTTCAAAGTATTTGTTCCCACTGCCTTCAAGCAGTTTTTTAGCTGTTGGTTGGCTACAAGTGCAGGGTTTGGTTTTTTTCACAATTTATCAGTGGGGGCTCTGGTACACAGCCCTCTGTGGGGTCAGGCTCTCACCCATCCAGGCACTGTCTTGGACTTGTTGCCAAATTTGCTGCCACCACATTTTTATTCCCTGCCATTTCTAAGGGCTTCAGTGTGGTTTGAACAAGTGTCCCAGTAGATAGCAGTATTGCCTAAAAGTGCTGGGGATTTGTAAGAAGAAAGCTTTCTACTACATATTCCTAAAATTTATGCTATACCTTAAGACTATTCATTCAAACACAATATGGGCAAATTGCAGGATGTCTCCCAAAATATAATCTGTAGCAAATATGGATTTCGACATTCATTCCTACACATTTCTGCATTTAATCAACCTGTTCTTCTCTATGCCACCCAGCCATTTAGTGCTTAAATTCTAAAGTCATTTTACAAGAATGGAATTGTGGAAGAGTGGAATTGTTTTTTTAAAATATAATATGAGAGAAAGCTCTGTTTTGTTTCAGTAACAAACCAAATTCAAACAACGCTCTCTAGTTCTCTTTATAATGATTGTGTATGCAAAAGCTGGTTTTAAATTCTGAGACTCATCTCCAGCAGCAGGCTCAGCTGAAGGAACACAGGAGAGTTCTAGCCAGTGTTTTGCAGATACATCATTTTTCTGAACAAAGGTGAAGGTTGGTTTGCATAGAGCTGCATGCAAGTGAATAAGCACAGCCACTAATGGTGCTCTGCAATTTGTTCTTTCTCTTGCTTCAGGAGACAGCACAAATGCTTTTCTTTTTTTTTAACATATATTGGGATTATATTAATACATCCCTATTTGTCCCTGACTTATTGCTCAGCTCTAACCATAGCTTCAGGTCCTAAATTTAACTATTGCTTTCCCAAGGTGGTAATAGGAAGCTGGTATATGGTCCAAAAAATATCTCAGGTCCAAAAAATATCTCAGGTCTATTTATGAGCAAACCATACTCATAAACAAGGTAGGGAATTGTTTACTTGTTGCTTTGGGAAATGTTCCCCAATTTTCTTAATTTTATTATCAACAAGTTATCTTACAATGTCTATATCTCTCTATCTTATATGTATATATACACACATATATATGAATTTAATATATGAAATCTGGAAATGTTACACTGAGAACTAATGCTATCCACAGTGTTTGAAGATTTGAGCTTGAAGTCCATTCTTCCCACAGACCTTAGACTGACAGGTAGCTTTGAATGGGTTTTTAAATATATCTTTGGAGATTTTAAAATAGTTCTATACCAGAAGGCAAATCTACAGTAGCTCCTCCTGTGAAGCTTATCTTTCAGCTGGCAATAAATAGTGTATGGCTCAGGGATTTTTGATCTAGTTTGGCCTATCCATTCTGTTATACCTGAATGGATTGCTTTAATATGCTATTGAGATGAGCTCCCGCTCTGGAAGGTCATTAAATGGTAATGAATGACCAGCTTTTCTTATCCTGGAGCCAGCAGCTCTCTCAGACTGCAGTGCCATCACCAGGGGTCTGCAGGGAGAGGCTGGCAGCATTTCAGTGAGGGGCTGGGGCCTGTGAGCATGGGCAGCCAGGGAACCTTCCTTTATCAGCCGTGCCATGTCTTTATCACACAATAGACTGCAACACTGAATCTTCTCCCTGTGACTTTCCAGTGTGACTTCACTGAGAAGGGTGACATTTAAACTCTCACATCTTCCTCTTTTAGTTTTTGAGATACTTTCCTTCCCACATCCTCAAAATGTTATTTACTTTTTAACAAGCACCCTATATGAATACTGTTTGGGTAAAAGCGATTCAAAGAGAAACAGAGTTTTGTTTTGTTGCTTTTTTCCCCTAAAATATATTACATAATAATCATAAGGAACAACCAAATAAGGTTGTTCTGAGCTGTGTGTAATGGCCTCTAATTGAAAACTTTGGGTACTCCACATCTGCCTTTCTAAGTATAAATGGATACTTAGTGAACAAGATGTCTGACTTGAACAGAAATGAAAATGAAAGTGAATCTTGGTGAGCCAGGGCCCTGTATTGTATATTGATTGAAGCTTTTCATTATTTGATGTGGGTAAAATAGCTTCTATTTCAAGATAAAGATTTATCCTCAAAGAAAAAATTAAATTACCTATTTACGTATTCTTCAGGGCAATATGTATCCTGAAGAAGAGACTCTGCAGTGTTAAGAAATGCCAGCTAATAGATGGCATAGAAGACTGAAGGTGAGCTACATGTGAATTTCTTTTACACAGAACTCTTCAAATGCTGGCAGTAACACAATCATTCTGATAAATAAGCCAAAGAGTAATTACTGAGCACTGGGATGGTTAGCTACCACCTGAAGGCATAATTCTACAAGACAAATGCACCTGGACTTTGACAACAGATAAGATTTCTGATTTCCCACACAGCAAAAAACTCTCCCCACCTTACCACTTTACAATAACATTACTTGTTTGATTATTATCATCCATCTTTTGCATTATACAGAAAGGTAGTTCCAGTGGAGGTAAAATACCCTCAAAATTACCCACTCTTTCTTTTTTTATAAGTAAAAGCTATTTGTCCTTCTACTCTCCTCTCATACAAAATCTTTTCAGTCTGAAGCATGGGCCACATCCCAGCTGAGCCATAGGGCTCACTTTCAAGTCCAAAGGAAATTTCTGTGGGTGATCTATCTTATTACAAGAGAGAAACTGAACTGGGCTGCAGACATCTCACCAAAGCTGAAATTCATCATGTTTCTTCTATTCTGAGTTAAGCTACTGTATCTGATTTAGGAAATGAGCTGGAGAAAAAAAAAAATCATGTTTGGCTCGTTCAGATACCACCTATAAATATAGTTAATTTGATACAGGTTAAGCATGGTTGTAAGGTGCCAGGAGAGTACATGATGCATCAAACAGGCCTTCCAGAAAATAATTCCACAGTAAATTGTACTTTTGCTTGTAATGAAGCTATATATAAACTACACAATGAGGCAAGTCATGCCCATATTGAACCGTTGAGAAGTGTGCCAAACCTGCGATTATTACTTCATTTTTCTTGATTCCCTTATTTCCCACATAATTCTCCTGTTTTCCACTTTAAAAATGTTATTTTCTCTACAAAGCTCATGAAGGTCACGAAAAATATTCCTATCAGTATATACTGTGAACAGACTGAATTTTTTATCTTGTCCTTTCAGTCTTACAGAATAACAGCAGGATCAAGCTTTCAAGACCCACAGATCTTGAAACTGAGAGCACCCATCAGAGACTTGGTGTGATAAGCAGGTAGAATCTGCCTTTTCACTTCTGCTTCCTCTCTGCTGATGGCAACTTTTAAAAAACTTGGATATGGGGTTTATTGTCCAACCTAAGGAGGTGAATGCATTGGCATTCTCCAGTTCCATTCCATCTCATTGCATGAGAATGAGTGAAGCCCTAAGAAAAGGAGAGGGGAAAGGGCTGGTCACTGCAGCCACTTTGCAGCTATTCCTGGTAAACTCTGCTAATGCTTGCAGATACAAGCTTGGTTTTCATAATGCCATGTGCCTGTTTATACAACAGGGATTAAAGGCACATTTTAACAGACACTTGCTTTCTGAACTTGCTTATTAAAAGGAAACTGTGACTTTTTTTTTTCCCAGGTGATAGTTTAAAATAATAGGAATCATCACAAGAAGCAATCACTTTCTGAGCAGGTGCTCAGCTTCATTAGCCTGCATTAGGAAATGTAAAGACATGATATATAAAAATGAATCTCTGGTGTCACGTTATTTCTAGTAAATGAAAAATAACTCCCCTCCTGTCAGTTAAGCTTAACCAACATTAAATTAGCCCAAATTAGGTCAGAATCAGGCCCAGAGATTATATTGAATATATTGAAGAAGAGATAGTGGAGTGTTTTACCTGTTTATTAATTTTGTGTTTCCCCAAACCACTCTTATTGGCATCAAGTACACTGAATATATTTTAAATATAAATACAAAACTATGAACCTGAGTACACTTCATCTGTGTAAGCCATGAGTTGCTTTCACTGCTAGGACTGGAACTAGCAAGGTATTTAAATAAAGGAAAAATGATTGTAGGATTACTAAAGCAAACAGTAGCAAAATATGCAAGCTAGAAGACCCTACATTAAGGAGTGTATAAAAGCAGAACCCAAGTAATTGTTGTTACAGCAATGTGCAAGCTGAAAACTATCATATCTATCACAAATCCAAAGCCAAACTATGTTCTTGCTAAATTACCTTCAAATACAATAACTCTTAAAATAATTCTGATGTAAAAAAACCAATAGTACAGTAGTTTATACTCTTAGATTTGGTATTAGTCTCAGTGTGTCTGTAGGAATGTTCTTGATTATTGTTGTTTGCTTTAATATAAAATTCTATTAAATGCAAGGACATAGCTGACACACAAAATTCACATTTATAAATAGTTTCTTATTCCCACAAACACCAAGAATCCTTGGAAGAACTCTAGCCTCAAACTTCTAGCATGCAATTAATTGTTTTTCTGTGGTGATTGGAAGACTCAACACATTTTGCTGTTTTTAAATCAGAAACTGTTTCCAAATTAAGGGTTCTTGCTCGGAATTTGTACCCGTACTTTGTGCTTTCCAAGAAATTAATCTTAATAGGAAACAATCAAGCAAATGTGCACGTGCTTCAAAATCCATGTAGTTTAGGAGCAGTGGAGATTTTCTTGTGAAAGCTGCAGCTCAAATTAATTTGACACATTAAAATGTCTCCTACCACTTTCCCTGTCCAGAGCTGCTTGGGTGAGATGGTGTAGACAGAACATTTCTCTTAAATGAGGTTTTGACTGCAGGGATACCAGGGCAGCCTCACACAAGGCTGTTTTTATCTTTTACTGTGTAACAAGGTGCAAGTCCGATTGCTGTAAAATTAGGGATTCAACACATTCTAATATTGGAAAGCAAATAGCAGAAAGTGCAAACTTTCACTCAGGGAAAAAAAGAAACAAACCACACTAAGCTATAATTCCCAGAAGTTTGAGAGAGAACATTTTAAAGCTGGCAGAGCAGAGATAAATAAAGAGAAAGAAAAATGCTTTGAAATTATGTTTCAAGCAAAACATTTCAAAGTGCTACCAATAGAAAGCCAATAAAGACTTCCATTACCACATTACTTCACAGTTGTAAACCTGGGCATATAATTTTTCTTAAAAAAACCTCAACCTCCTCTGGGGAATCACCATCTAAGCAGTCTCAGTAGCAGCTGTCTGGGAGTTCAAGAGTTTGGGTGATGAATAAAGGAAATCCTGCAGCTGCTGACTCACTCCACACAAAGTTAATTACAGATGACCTGAACAAAGTCTTGTCTTGAACAAAATCAGGAAAAGTCACAGAAGTGCACTGAGACAGGTTCTGTTTCTCTGTGTGACAGCTGCTAGAACAAAGTTAACTATCTCTTGGGTTTTAAGCCATTGGTGAAAGGAGGAACGTCCAGCAAAATACGTGTACGTCTGGCCAGTCAGCTGTGAGAAGATGGTATCTGAAAATATGACAGCTAGTCTAAAGAACAGTCAGCAAGGTGGGTGGAGCAAAGTCCTTTAATTAGGGCAGACACACTGACTTTTGGAAGAAAAATGGCCAGGCCCCATTTTGTCCTCAATTGCTGCGTGGCCTTGTGCAAGTGCAAGATCTTTCAAGGTCAGCAACCTTGCAGTCAGCAACACAAAAGCTACTAGTTTGGAAAATCATAAATATTGCAAAAATCATTGCCAGAGAGCATTTATTTTTCATAAGTTCCCACAACTGATAGGCTTATCTCCTCCAAGCCTGCTTTCACAGTTAAGCATGATGACATTCAGGAATAGTAGAGGAAAAGCAGCATACTTCACACAAGATGCACCTTTAGATTCTTCTAAATACCCTCACAGTAAAACTTCATACACATCAGCCAAGAATTCATTCTTCTGTTTTCTTAGAGAAATAATGGATTCAAAAGAACTAGTTCAGCTAGGGTACTAATTGGGTGTTTTGGAATCTTTGAAGTGATAATCTAAAACCATCAAAAAATACAGGCTTCCTCTGAAAAATAAGTAGGATCACAATACTAATGGTTTGGGGACTTTCAAGGGGCAAAAAATAGTTGGATTCTGTAGATGAGTGTAATTTTTGCACACATTTGCCAGAGACCCTCTATCTTAGGAAAATGTCTTTGCAAAACCAAAATGAAGTTAGGATTTTTCCACAGTAGTTTAGAAGTGCTTGGAGCTACTACTTCCATTAGCACACAAAAGCTGAAAAAAACTAAAAGCAGGTGGTATAGTAAAATATTTTGTGGATCAAATAGCTGCTAGCACTGCATAGGGTGCCCTTGATGTTGCCTTCCAAACCCAGTTGTCTACATGTAGTCCTGAATGGTGCAAAACACAGAATCCCAAAATAACCTGGGTTGGAAGAGACCTTAGAGAACATCTAATTCTAGCTCTTGCCATGGGCAAGGATGCCACCCTCTAGACCAAGTTACTCAGGGCCCCATCCAACCTGGCCTTGAACAAATCTCTTTGTATATTAACAGATTCTTCCCTCTGCAATATGTGGAGAAAGCAAAGTACAAATCTCACTTTTATGGATTTTAGTTGTTGCAATATTGAGGGCAACATCTCAAAAGTCCCACTGAGACAAATGTCAGTTCCTGATTTCCCCAAGGTGAAGACACACTTCACCTAGGGTATTTATTGAGACTTTTTGCCTCAGGGTAGGATTTAGTAGGATCATTTTAAGATGAAAGCAACTGCATAAAGGTAAATTTCCTCCCAGATTTAGAACTAGCTTGATGAAGGGAATTATTGATTACTGATGAAATGCTAATACCATGCTAAATGTAATTTATTCAAGAGGTAACTGTGCTGTTAATGAATAGAAACATTACTATGCCTGAAATCTACTGAATGATGTAAAACGTAAATCGTATGCTCAAGGTGGTTTTACAAAGTACTTCAAGATTTTTTTTTTTAGTCAAATAGTAGATGAAAATTCAGGGCTGCCATTTTTAGCTCTGTGTTGTCCAAAATTCTTTATTTATTTGGAATGCAGGGAGAAGCAGCATGGCAAACAGGCTGTTTGATTAGCCTGCAGTGGGGCCATGCACAGAGCCTGGGGCAGGGGTTGGGGTGCACTCCCTGAGTGCCCTGGGATGGGACTGGGCACCCAAATCGTGGGATGTGGACCATGAGAGGGGATTAAGACAGCCTTGAAAGGGAGAGAAGAACAGCTGGCTTGCTGACAATGTGGTTTTTTAGGGGAAATGTGCAGGTTTTGTAAGAACTACAAAACAGACAAAGGGAGCTCAGAAAGGTCGAGGAACTCAAGGCAGCAAAGTCAACCCTTCTCTGTGCTACTAAAACTTTACATGGAAATTTTTGCAGATGACTTTTACCTCTCTGAAAATAGAAGCTGATAATGAAACTGTGAACTTGAATTTAATGATCCCAGTGTGAAAGGGCACCTATAAAATGATTTCTCCTTTTGTTGGCTGCTTCTAACCAACAGTTTAGAAAAACATAAACACTTGACAGCAACAAAAGGCTTTTTTTTCCCCTGACCTGAATGCAGTAATTGCTACATTTATTTTATGATTCTCTTTTCGGAAAAAAATAAAATAAAATCGATGATGAGCAGAGCAGAGGGCATTTGGAGCCAAACAAGATAAGTGACAGATGGTCAGTGAATGACCATACAAAGTCGTAACATCAGAGATCCTGGAAAGGACTCTGGTCCAGGCAATGAGTAACGTGGCTTAGTTTCCCAAACTTAAATAGGTACTTTTGAAGCATAACTCTAAAATCACCCTGAAGTATTTTTAAAACTCCTCAATATTGTGCCTGTGGGGGGAAGCTATTTTTTGTGTGTTGGCGGAGATTTCAGGAGTGAATTTTGGCAAGCTCAGCTGAGTTCCCTCACTGCACAGTATATAATAATGTTCATTATGATTATATCAAATACTATCCATTTTGTGCAGAATTAAATTTGATCTAATTCTGAAATGAATTCAAACTCCTAATACCCAGGTGCATCCTGGAATCAGATTTTTCTTGGTAATTAGTCCATGACTCCTTGATGGTTAATTTTGTACATTTTGTACAAAACTCTTATTGCATTTTACATTACTGCTTTTTGTATGGAAAATATTTAACAGAGCAACAAATGGATCCCCTATTCTACCTTTTTTGTTAGAGGCTGAGAAACCACAACAATGGACCACAAAGATTCCCCAACCTCTCTCACTGCTTTGCTCCTGAAGAAGCAGAATACCTTTCCAATCACCAGGGCTGAAGCTCTGGAGAGTCTTGAGTGTTAAAAGTTTCTAATCTTTTATTCTGCTTCACTTATCTGGCCATACATATTCATGAGAAAGGTCATTATAGCAGCACCCAGTAGTGTGGCTCCAGTTTAGAGCAGCAGCACTCAGCGCTCAACAACCAAACCCACAGAAGCTCAGCAGGCTGGAGCAAGCAATAGTCTGAAACCAAATGAAACCAAAAAAGTTTTCACCTACATTATTGGGCTACCAGGGGAAAAAGAGCTTTTGAACTTATTTGTGTCTGTCTTCCTAGAGATTTTTAAAAGGCATTTTGCCTCGAGAGAGCTCTGGCAGGTGCTGCACACCTGTATTTCTCAGCTGCCAGAGGAGCGCTGCACGGGGCAGACAGGGACACTGGGACAAATCTCATGGATTCAAAGAGCCTGGTCACCAAATTTCAGAGAAGAGTGGGCTGAAAAACAGTGCAAGGATCAGGTTTGTTTTTCTACAGCTGTGGTCTGTGACCACTCCAGATGTCAGTAACAAACTTGATTACACAAAAAAAAATTTGGCCTAAGACAAACTAGCAGCTAAATGAGGTTTGAGTAACAATTAGATGCAGAGCTGAAATTTTAAAGAAAGCTCCTGGAGACTCCCTCAGGCCACCTGAGCTTGAAGGAACTCTGCAGGTACTGGGGTTATCCCAATCCTGTCCACTGACCCCAAATGCAACATTACAGCATCCCTCCTGTGAATGTCACTTCTCAAACACCCAAAAAACCCAGCTACCTTTCAGTTCCCTGCCTCACATCACTCTATTTGTACTCTCAGTGCAGTATAAAACAATTTTTCAGGTGATTTATAGTTTCATGATAGTAAAACCAGATGCAGATTACTTAAAGACTAATATATGCCAGATAAAATGTTTCTGGCATTCAAACAGGCATACTTTAAAATATTTCAGTTAAGCATTTAATTCAATTTACTTTATTACTTCTACCAATGTCAATGTATATAGCTGTAGGTGTTTGGATGAGTGGGTGGCAGTAAATGCATGACCAGTGTATTTCAATACCACAAAGTGAACATTAATTTCTTATCAACTCTTTTGCCAAAGCATTAGTTTGATTAATTAGATTCAAGTGTCCGTGAATGTATGAGAGTCAAAGAACAACATGGTGAGACAAAGGAGAGCATTCCTATCCCCCAGCACAGAGAAGGCCATTTCCTCCCATCCTCACATATTTGTGCCTCAGCAGAAGGAACATCTAATGCTGCAACACATTTTCCTGCAGGTAGCTACAGAAGCAGGTGAAAAGGGGGAAAAAAGGGCAGCGAGTCCCTTGTATGCACTCTGGGGCTACTAGGGTGTGAGTGGAGGTCTCAATCCCACTGCCTTTCTAGGACCTGGCAGCTTCTGGAGGAATCCTGCCCCATGTTGGTGTCTAGCTCTCATTCTGGAATGGAGGATCAAGTTTGGGTCCTGATTGTTTTTTCCTCTCTTTCTTGTCAACTTTTTTTTTCTCTGCTCTGTGGGATTGGCTGCCCCTTCACTTCAGTCAGGGCCCCCCACCTTTTATTTCAGTGATTTCAAGGTAAGATTTTATTGTATCCCTATCACTGCTGTGCTCCTGGAGACAGTTTCTGTACCTTCCCTCATTTACCTGTACTCCCTGTGACACTGATCTGAAAGATTGTTTCTTTTCCTCTGGACATCTCCTTCCCTGCTCTTGACTTTGCCGTGATTGTGTCTGACATGGCTGCCCTTGGCCTTGAACCCAACCTGGGCACTGACCAGCTCACTGCAGGCTTACCTGAACTGCATCTGTGACATCCCTACCAGCCTTGTGGCAACTTAATTTTAGGTGTTTTTGAGGGAAGAAGTGATTTTCCAGAGCTCAGATAGTTTTTATCAGAATATTCTTAATATTAAACAATGACGCCGTTCAACGAGTTAAAGCTACCACTCTCTTGAGACTATTCAAAATTCAGTAACCTTGGCAACAAAATAAAAAGCAATTCTGATTTAGTTGTTTAAAATGGGGAATATACACCCTTACATATGTGAACATATTGTTAACAGATTGGTTTATGCTCCTATTTTCCTAATTGTATGGCTTCCTTAAACATTCCAGTATTAGAAAATGCCATATTTTATTCATCTAAAATTTGTCCTACATTACAGAACATCACCTGATCAGGGGAAAAAACCAAACACATCTCTCTGAAACAGAGTCAGAAAATGGTGCAGGTGCCTACAGACATTTTTATCAACTGACTACAAACAGAAAATAACAGTATGCACTCAGGTAAGTTTTCAAGGCAAACTGAGTAGTTATTCATTATTATTTTCATATCTTACGTAATATTTTCATATCTATGCCCTGCAGAGGTATGCATTTCAGGGTAGGAATCAAAAGAAGAGCATTCCCTTCAAAGCTGAAGCCTTGTGTAGCTCCAGAAGAGCTCTATGTGTGAGCAGTGTGCCAAGAGACAAGCTGGTGAGTCTGGAGAGTGCTGCTAAACATGGAAATATCTGGGGCAGATAGGAAAAGATTGGGTGGCTCTGTGCCCCAGCACCACTCAGGTCCCTGGTGCTCTGCACCTCCACAGGGCTTCACAATTGAATTTGGCTGCCTGAGATTTTCTTTTTGCTTTTGAAAATTATACCAAAGTGTTACCCTCGTGCACTTAGGAGGCTTGAGGCAAAAAGCTCAGGCCATCTAACAGCAAACTGCTAAAAGTGCTGTATGTTTTCTTCTTTTAAGTTTGTGGAATAATTTGTTTCCCCAAGCTAGTGATAATATGGATTTGGAGCACAGCTTTCCCAGATTTATTTAATAAAGGGTTACCATTTTTCTTCTAGCAGAAACAATCAGAGAAAAGAAAGCTATTCTCCTCCACACAATGGAAAGCAGGATTATAGAATAAATGCAAGGGAGATAAGAAAGGTGAATCAATTTAAATGACCTTTACTCAAGCTTCATTGAAACAAATGAATAAAAGGATTATCTACCAGAAAATAAAGTGGAAATAAGAAAATAATGGCTAAACAGCAAACTAAAGGGAAAATTCTAATTATATTGAAAGAGATTTGCCAGGGTTTCTTACTTTAAAATTAAAAACAGCTTAGAGTATGTTAAAACATGTATAGATTATAACTGAGCAAACATAATAAACCCACTTGGACAGCTAAGCTAGGAGTAGGATAGAATGCAGTGCTTGCAGCTGAGAAAGGGCTTTGCCTATTTGCACCATTAACTTTCTAAAATTTAGTCCTCCTACCTTATGGATCAACTGTTTTAGAGATTAATTGGCTTGCTAATACCATAAAATCCTATTTTTTACGTCTCACACAGGACAGGAGCCTAAATAGTCCATTGCAAAGCTAGGCAAAAAAAGCACATAAATGGAATTTTATATAGTGCCACAAGCAGCAGCTGTGGGGCTGAAGGTCCCGAGTGCTGGCTAAGCCCTATCCTTGGTCCTCAGCCTGACACTGGCCTGGCTGTGCCAAGCAGAGACCTCCCTAGGATAGTGCCAAGGGTGCAAATCCCTGCTCTCCAGAGCTGGTGGGTGCCAGCCAACACCCACACCCCAGCAGATCCCACCCAGAGCCTTTGCTGCCCACAGCCAGCTCAACAGTGCTGCTGAGCACCCTGAACAGCATCTGCCTTCCAGCACTGGGCAGAACCCTATGTAGGTTGTTTGCTCCCTATCAACATTTTTTCAATATTTGTAAAAAAGCACCCTAAATAAGCAAACTGCATATACAGTTCTGGGAAGGAAAAAAAAAGTCCTTTTTTGTTTGCTTAGCTTAAACCTTAAATCTTTGCCTCCTTTTGATATGACAATCAACCAACTAAGACCATTAATTACATGGTGATAAATTTCTTTCAGTGCACAGATACCAGGGTAATAGGTTTAAGCAAAGTCATGGAATTTGGCAGCTTTCCTTTCCTAGCAAGATTATGTCAGTGCTCCTAAATCCATTGATCCAGTGAGACAGTAATTAGTTAATTTAATGAGAATCAAAGGATTTTAGCCTGCAGAATTTACAGTACTAACAAGACAGGTTCTTTTTGGAAGCTATTTCCAATAAAAACACTTCAGTCAGCCAGCAAGAATATTGTCTCTTGATTAAAAACATGGAACATCGTTTATCACTATCACCACAGGGTTAGGCTAATGCTGGAAAGTATCCTGTGCTTACACTGGTTTTGGCTACTGTTAGAGTGCCTGTTTTGTTTTAAGAACATTATTGTGAATCACCTTTCTGAGCATCTTCTTAGGGTTCAGCCTTCTGCATGGATGGTTTGCTTGTTCTCGTTAATTATTTTCCCCGCAGTGAGGAGATTTCTGCTGGTGCCTGATTGCTGTGGCTGCCAGGGGCAATACAGTGGGCAGGGAAAACCAGGCTCAACTGCAAAAGGCAGATTTGTTTGGCAGCAAGACATGCCCAAGAAATGCTGGTTTCAGCTGAGCCTAACGTGCAGGAAAGCTGTGTTGAGCTCGCATGGTCCTGGAGACTGCCTTTGCCATATCTCTGAAGAATGATTAATTGCTCTGAGGACACATCCTAAACCTGGCATTTAATTTCACTCTACAGAGACACAGCACTTCTGCTGTTAGCACAAACAAGCAAAGAAACCAAAAGCATTTTGCAAAAGAATGAAGCACATAAAGCCAACCAGGAACCAGCTAAAGGAAAATGCAGCCCATGAGCCTTTATTCACTCACACTTAGCCTGTGCTAAGCAGGCCTATAAGAGCATCTGAGGCAGACAGACAGCTGGACATCTCCCCATTCCCCTCCCAGATTTTGGCTGTGCAAGGGACCTTTGGAAAGAAAATATATTCTGTGGAGAAGTGTTTCCTGCCACTGCAAGAAGTCAGGCCTTAAGCAATGTCCACAAAATGTGAATTTTTGACAATGCATACCTTTGCTTTTGTACACCATGCTTGCAGCACGTGAGCTGTGAACCAAGGTGGGAATATTGCACATCTCTGGAATTGGCTCCAATTCTGGCTTTCACCACAAACTTCATGGCTCCTTTCATGGGTGATTTTGCTTATTCTCCAGCATCCATATTGCAAACAGCCTGAACACTTCAGATGGCTCTAAGGGAGAGAGGAAAAGAGGAGAAGTATTTTATGGCAAAACTTTCCTTACAATATAAATATTTAGAGGGCTATGAGTTCCTGAGGTGTTTATTTTAAAGTATCTTCAATTTACAGGCAGCTCCAGAATCACTGCATAATATCCCCTTTATGGAATTAGTCAGTTTACACATAAATATAACAACTTTTTCTCTTGTATTTCTCTTTGCTTACACAAAACAGACATTTGAGTATAAAAATATTGTGATTAAATTGGGGAATTAGTTGGCTGATTACTTAAAGAATTCCCCTACCAGAAAAATAAAAACTATTTAACTAAAAGAGTCAATGTCTTCTCTGAGGATGCTTTAAAAGATTATTTAAATCTTATAAATATTTAAAGACTTGCATAGAAGTTAATGGATTTTTAAAGAAAAACAAAACAGCAATGAACAACAGCATCTTATCTTCTACTAAACCAATTAAAGAGTAAATCCTATGCTGTGACTGTATTTTGAAAATTACCTTGGTTGAACTAGATTGTATCTCTATTGAGATGCAGTCAGGATTTTGCTGAAAACAACAGAGATTTTTCAGCTTAAACAGGTAAAGCTCCTGCTACAGGAGCATCACGAACCAAAGTGAGGATGCAGGTTTCCCATCCTTCCCTTTCTTTGCTGCAAATAGCTGGCCCTGGCCTGTGTCCTATTCCCATGCTCATTTTGCATGCCTGAACACCAGAGCTTCATGGTTTAAAAGAGTAGCCATCATATTTCTCAGGAGATTAAAAAAGAAACTAAGTCTTATTAACTTTGTAAGTAAAATTACCAGTGCAATCATTTGTTTCTCCCTGATGGTAGGGACTGAGTATGCTGAAAATGTACAAGTTTGTTTTTAGACAGATCCTTGGGCATTTGAAGGTGAGCACATATTCAAGCCTGTAGATTGGTGATTGGTTAGATGGGGCCTCCCATGGTGTGTCTTGGTCACTTGTGGGGAAAGCTCCCCAATTTCTACAAAACCTCAGCTCTGACAGAAGGAAAATAAACCCAAACACCTCCAACTTTTATCATTCAAAACCAACTATTTCATTACCACTCTCTGTGCCAAACAAACATTTTCCACTTGGTAAATAAGCTTGATCATGAAGACAAAACCATCATTTGCACACATTTTTAAGACAAAATAGTGGTCTGATTTAATTTACTTCACCACAAAGCTGGTGTGCAACATGTCTAAGTGAGAGGAGACCAAAGGCCTTGTTACTACTATCCTTGAATCTATAGAAAGTTTAAAGTGATGTGAATAATGAGGGTGGGAGGGGGGTTTGGTTTTTCTTCCAAAGCTCTGCTTTTTCCT
Source organism: Setophaga petechia (assembly GCA_024362935.1). Lineage (NCBI taxonomy): Eukaryota > Metazoa > Chordata > Aves > Passeriformes > Parulidae > Setophaga > Setophaga petechia. The sequence goes on from JANCRA010000005.1 coordinate 28,685,119, forward strand.
CACTGAACACATTGATGAATGTTAAGATGAGCCCTCAGCTGAAGGAGATCCTGCAGAAATACAGCCCCCTAGCAACACTGTTACTATGCACAGGGAGTACATAAAACCTCATTCCCCTAAAAGGCTGTGTTTGAGGAGGGAATAAAATTTTATTTTCTTTTAAAATAAAGATAAGGTGCTTGCAAATGTTTCACGTACCTCTAAATATGCTGTAAGCACAATCTGAATAGAGGCTTAGAGGCAGGATTCATAATACAAACTCAGAACGATGACCGTGGCACGGCAGCAGATAACTGGAGGAACCAGAGATACAGATCTTTTCTGTGAAAGGCACGTTTCCACCACTATGAATTGGGAGAAACAGAGCATTTGATTTTGAGTCCAGAGAAACAGAAGAAAAGAGGACAATAGCATCCACAAAGGGGAGCTGCTGTAATAAGGGAGGGCACGTGGATGGGGAAGGCTTTTGGCAGCCAGGAGAGGCCTGGGTCTGCACAGAGAGGTGTGCCACAAAAGGCACTCCTGCAAGAAAGCAGAGGGAATAGGAGAGGAAAATGAATCTTTTCACTGGCCAGATGAAGGATGTGCTCAGAACAATGTGCCTCCAGGAATAAATCCTCTTTCTCCTCTCTCAGCAGCTTACTCAGGAGCCAGAGCCCACAGAGCACTAATGATTGCAGTGAGTTAATGAATATGTGCTTATGAAACATCCAGAAATTTTTTTGAACTATGATTTATCCTCCAAACTCTTACTAAGGAAGAATCCTATCACTATACATCTCTAAGCAAATTCTTTGGATGTGTTGCATTTAGTGATTGCATATTTTCTATTTAATGACCAAAGCTTTTGTGAGCTGGGGTCCAGTGCAGTACAGGTCTCAGCATGCTTGTGAGAACAGCTCCACTAAAATGCATAGGGTTGTATCCGTGTACATTTGGTCACCAGAAACAAGGGGGTTCTTTCTCCTCCAACAGCACAAATGCACATAAAAAGCAGACCGAGTAGCTCAGAATTTAACTAAGGGTCCTCCATGCTGATATCCTGGGAAGAAAAACCCAAGCTCTGCTGGCCTCCATTGCTGTGAAACTGGCAGGGCTCTGGCACTGACCAGCTGTAGTGCACAGTGTTATTTTGATATTCAGAAATGGCTGTTTTGCACCCATATTTCCCATGCAAGCAAAGGTCTGAGTCCCAAAGAGCTGCACTGCAGAGCCCCAGCACTGCTGCCATCACCCCCTGACAGGGACACGTGCCCAGGCTCAGCAGCTTCAGCCGCATCCTGGCAGAAGGAATATGAACAAGCTTTAGGAAAAACGTGGGATTTTTTTCCTCTCTAAAAACCACCTTTTCCAGCAGCAGGCTTTGCAGCTTGTTTTACTTTTCCAGCTGAGCAGACCCAGTGCAGAGGCAGCTTAAGGTAGTGCTTTTCATTTTGTACACCCACATTCACAAGTCTCTCTCATTGTTCCTGCTTTCGACAGAGGTTACCGATTATACTGCTTGTCGTACATGGCAACTGTTTACAAGAAAATTACCTTGTTTATATATTTTTCCTACAGTTAACAAATTATCTTAAATGTCAAGTTGCTTGATACAGAAATAAGCAAGCCTACTGTATGCTTTAAAGCACTACAATTGTTGGTAAATTGCACTCAGCACAGAATTATAGACATCATTCGGAAGGAAAATACTTTCCCAAGGGATTCGTCTGACATCATAAACTATGAAAATGAAGGCTTAGCAATTTATAAATGTCAGCAGAACAAAACCAGCCCATCTTTTGAGCACAATTAGTCACGTGCAGTTAACTGTTTAACACTTGCACTGTATTGCTATTGATCTCTGATTGCTTTCATGAAATCAATTCCATAGCTGTTCATTTGTCATTAATTGTGCTGTGAGCTTCAGAGGGGATTGAGAGCACAAAAGAGGTTGGCTCACAGACTGGACGGAGCAGTTTTTGATATAATGAGTAAAAGTGAGCCACCTCTCTCATTCTGCATGTATGAAACATCCAAAACATAACATCATCCTCACCACTGTCTTCTGTGTCATTGTGGCAGCAGTTTTTATCAGTTAGGGCCATTAGACACTGAAAAAAATCTGCACTTTCTGTTTTCATTCAGAGGAATTGCCAGTCAGGGGCTGTGGCTGGCTTGCAGGAGCAGTTCAGGGCAGCAATGAGCCAGCACCCTCTCCTCTGCTCAGCCTCTGCTGTGTGATAGCAGCACCAGCACAGCAAGTCCTCTCTCAGCTCCACAGGCAGGTTGGTGAATCCCAACAGCTTCAGGTGACACTCACTACCTCAGGAAGTTGGTGATGGTACAGTTTCACTGATCAGTGCCTTTCCTCCTCAAGGCTGATTCCCTACTGGGAAGATGTGACCCATCTAGAAACCTGCCATACTACACAGTGTATGTACAGTTGCCACTTCCCCTCACTCTCCTAATAGTTTTCCATAAATAATCCATCTCTGGTGGGCAAAATCATCTCATTTCAATGCCCTTGTTTTCCTCCTGGAGTCCCCTTTGCATAATATGAGAAGAGAGTGTCCTGCTTCCATGCCTGGCACTTTGCTTTCTGACACTGCACTGCTGTATTACAGCAGATTGAGAGTATGGCCTCTTCCCTAAAGTAACAACTTGCTGGTACTTGGTATTCTCATATAAATCCCTGCTTTTTCCAGAGTTAAAATGGCAAATAATAAATGTTTGCTCTGGTCTTAATAATGAGTATCATTCTAATGTTTCAGTAGAGCCTCTGCTCTTGCCTGTATTCACCCCATTTCAATGGAGTAGCAAATGGGATAGATGATTCACACAAAATTACACTGGCAAACCACAACCCAACCCTGTATCACACTTTAGTGGTGTCTTTCTGTGCCTTTCCAGCAGCAGATCATCAGCCACTGCAGAAGGAACTTTACTACTCATTATGATGGTAATGTAGTGTGATTTGCACTTGCTTCATACATATTACATATTTCAGATGGATAATAAGGGGAACAATGTAAATACCCAAAGAAAAGGCATAATAGGTTATAATATCTACACAAGGATTCCAGAAAGAGAAAGAAAAATATAGTTGTTGAGAAATATTTTGTTCAAATCTGAACCAAACAGTCTTAACAAAACTGACTGCAGAAAGAGAAATTAGAACAGTCCCAAGAAGCATGTCATTTCCAAGTATTTCCTTTCAACTAACTTGTGATTTAAAAGATGAGCATCCTATGCAGACTGGCATTAGAAATGAGATTAAATTGGAAGGAGAGAAAGGAGAGAAAATGTTCAAAATGAGCCAAAGGTGAAAGAGATGCATGCATTAAAAACAGTAAAATGTCACTCAAGAGACAGTGACAGGACTATGAGAGGTAAATAGAAGGATTTTTTTCCCCAACAACAGAACCACTTCAAGAATGCTTCACTGTCTCTTCTTATTTATATTAATGTGTATTTGATCATTACAGTCTATGAAAAATGACAGTAACAATGTTCTTCAGATACAAGGACAGGCAGTGTTTATGAAGGAAGATTGGGCTACAGCATCCTGAAGTCCACAAACAGCTGATGACAATTGGATAGTCCCAGTCAAGCCCCTGCTCTCCATCTGTGCCTTTTCTACAAAGTGAAGATTCTTTTCTCTGAGTGTTTTATATGGGATACCAAGTCATATATCAGATCACATTTCATTATCTTTTATGGTAATGCTTGGGCCATATATCATATTCTCTAATAAATCTTAGCTTTGCCAGCAGTGTCATAATGCTACCTTTCAAAACACTGCTTTCAGCAGCAGATACACAGGGCTGCATCTTCCACGTGGGGATTTTTGCAGTTTATCAAAATGAAACATGACATCCACTGTAAATGATATTCCCATTTAGTGCTTAATGATACATCTGCTTCCTCTCATCCACAAATTCTGATGGTTTGCTAAACAGATATTTCGTTTAGTGACAACCTGTATGCCAAACTGAGGATTCGTTATCTTCAGCCTATCAGCAATGGGAGCTGATGCAATTATGAGTTGAGACTATGAGCTAAAACCCTCAGATATTGCAACAAAAAAAAGCACTTGCAAATACTGGATTTAACACCATGCTAGCCTCCAGAAAAAAAGATGAGCTTTAGAATTTGAGGTGTCATCAAGCACTGCTACTGTTTTTCAGTCTAAGGGTAAAAACCAAAATGGTGCTCTGCCAACAATAACTTGACTGAGAAGCAGCCATTATTGGTATGGAAAATGAGAGAGGGAGAACATAATTGTGGTGGTGTTTGAGGGTCTCCAGGATGAGGGAAGAGATGAGAATCTTGACTCTGTGTTTCAGAAGGCTGATTTGTTATTTTATTATATGTATTATATTAAAAGAAAATAATATATTAGAATTATACTAAAGAAAGAGAAAGGAAACATCAGAAAGCTAGAAAGGAATGAATAATAAAAACCCATGACTGCTCACAGCCTCAACACAGCTGGACCATGATTGGTTATCAAGTAGAAACAAACTACATGGAACCAATCAAAGATGCACCTGTTGGTAAGCAACCTCTAAACCACATGGCAAGCAATCAGATAATTGTTTATATTTAATTTCTGAGGCCTCTCAGCTTCTCAGGAGAAAAATCCTAGCAAAAAGATTTTCATAAAATATGCCAGTGACACATAACAATATCTGTCCATTAGCTTCTGTGTACTTGAATAGTCATATGGACACATCCGGAATTTCATGGGATTTGGGGGCAATAGAGCATAGAAAAACCTGCTGCTGCAGACCCACCCTGTGCCCTGTTCCACAGCCTCTGGGCTGGTACCACTTCCTGCTGTCCAGTGGGCAGCAGGGCTCAACATCCAACATTTAGGCAATCAGTGTCCAAGGATTTTTGACAGGCAGAACATGCAACTTTACAGTAGACCTACAGCAATGTATGATTTTTGCAAGTTAAGCTAAAAAGGGCTAAGTACAGTTTATTAATTTCTGTCTAAATTAACTTTATATTTCTTTTTGTTTTTCTCTTAGAGTCTAGAATTTTTCAGAGAAATTTTGTGAACTTTGATAGAATAAGTGGATGCCCCAGAGGTGTAAATTAGCTCTTACCTCCACTGAGACAATAACCTGAAGGAATTAAATATCCATAGCTTGGTTGTCAGGCATAGTCAGTAAAAAACCTACATTTATTTTGTGATTGGTATCCTGACTGTACATCCATCAAAAAGGAGACCTCTATTTTCATCAGTAGCTTTTGGTCAGGCTGGTGTGTGGGAAGTGGGCAGGGCCTTCTTTCTCCATTCTACTGACTCTGGACATCACCCTAGGGAGCAGATGGCTCTCTGGCCATCACTCACACACCTCTCTGACAATGCCTTAAGCTGTTACAGGCTGACCATGATCCCAAACATCCCAGGGACATGGCCTTGTCAAAATAAAGACTTCTAGATGTCATTTCAAATGTTAAGATATCTGAGGTGCTACTGGAAGAAGGCAGAAAGTTTATTTAATGTGAGCCTTTCACCTGAATTTCCAACCCTTGCCATGCTGAGATCTGGTTAAAGTAAGGAGACAAATCATTATTTTTTATCTTACCTGTCACTCAGTACATTTCCTCCTTAGAAAGCTGATAGCTCCAGAGTCATGCCCTTAGAACCATGTTTTGGCTCCTGTTCCAATGAAGAAAGCACAAAATCATTAATTTGAAATATTTTTTGATATTTAAAGAGAAAGTAATGTTTTCTAAAATATTACATCTTCTAAGTGAAAACTCTACAGCTACTTGAGAAGACTGTCACAGTTGAGATGGCCATGATACACAGAGTATCACCATGCAATTTCAGAAAGCTTCAACCCACACAGAGTAACATCTTACCTCTTCAGAAGGCTGCAAGCATCTGCCCTGCTTGTTCTTTAGCCCAACCTTTTATCCCCTCCTGCTGATGCCCTGCACCTGTGTGCCCTCTGTTCCCTGTGGTGGTTGGTCAGTGCCCCTGGGCACTCCATGGCTCATTGCTGTCAGTGCTGCTCACAGCTGTGCCCACTGGGGATGAGGCTGGGCCCAGCCCCACTCCCAACCACCACAAACTGTGTGTGCCTACAGAACACCACATCTACACCCTAACCCCAAGTCTCCAGCTCTGCTATGTTCTCTTTCTGCCAGGATGATCTCTTCTCTCCCGACTGCCCGGGGAGGCTGGGAATGAGGCTGTTGTGATGAGTGCAGCCATTTCTACCACATCCCATCCCAGACTGGGGACTGAAAGCTGGATCCTCTCTCCTGTCCCACCCAGGCCACTAAAATGATGCTCATTTCCCTTTGTCTCCACAGTGGCACTGGTGCTTCAGCTGCCACCTGCATGCCATCCCTCAGCCCTCTGCCACCACTCCATCCCCATTGCTGTGTCCCACGGTGCAAGGAGCTAAATCACCCTGTTAACACTGCCTTCATTTTCCCTTTGCTGTTCTCCAAATTGGTTTTACTTGTCTCCCTCCAGTTCAACTGTCGAATGAAGGAAAAAAGCAATAAAAACATCCATTACCTCAGATGTCCCATGTAACTCTAGTTCTTTGCTCCATTCTCAGACCCATCCTTAAAACCTCTGTAGTTATTAGTGGAAATTCACTTCACAGGGACAAAAATCTCAAACTCAGCAGCAGAAGTTACATTAAAAAGAGGTTTTCTGTGTAAAGCTCTTGATGAAAGGAAAATGTGACAGCCAAATTGCTTTCTCTCATCTATGTTCCTCCTTGACCTGGCACAGACTTCATGAGGTGAATGCAAGGGCTCCCATTGATGTCAGTGGGCTGGGATCCAGTTCTTGATGTCCATGCTTTGAGGAACAAGAGAGCAAAGAGTGCCTTTGTACTGCCTCTGTCTAGGTGATTTTAATTGTGGCAGTGGAGCAAAACAGCACTTGTGTGTAAAGGATAGAAAAGAGAATGTTAAAAAGGGGCTGAGAAGTGCTGCAAGACAGGAGGAACTGCCTGTCAGTGAAAATAATGAGGAAACTAGGAGGTGTGTTTGGGCTGTTTTTCAGAGAATGTTTAAAGAGCTGCTGTCTCATCTCTGTGTAAGTGCAGTGTTGATTTTAGTAAATATGTCCAGTGGACATGTATGTCCTTCCTCACTGACATGGAGATATCTGCTCCTCTCCAGCTCTCCTCTTCTGCAGGACACAGCTCCTGAGAGCAGGGCCTCACCACCATCCACTGCCAGACACACCTTCCCTCCTCTGAAACACCTCTCCTGCCTTCTCTGGGCTGAGAGGTTCCCTAGGGATGCAGGGCAAGTGCCCCCACATAAATTATCTACAGGACCAGCCTGAACATGCTGCATATCCCTGACCATACAGGGAGCACATGCCTAGAGCACAGGGAGCTGCAACTACTGCAATTTTCCCTCAGGACAGGAGATCCAGTCTATCCTGCTGCTTGATCCTTAAAGCAATCTCTATATTTTCATGCTTGCAAGCTAGTTCAATTTCCTGAAGATTAAATTCTCTCTACATTAATGACGAAGAAAATCAGTTTTCCTGCAAGACATTTCTTTAACATTTCCCTGGGCTACAAACAAATGTAAGCTTTGAGAAGCTTTCTTTTAGCAGAAATGCCTGAGACTTGGAAATGCTCATACTCTTACTGGTATTACAGGTCACTGCCTTCTCAGCACTTGCCAGAGCTGAAACACTAAATAGCTTGTTATTTCTGTTTAGAAATGTGTCTGTGCTTGCACCTACTAGTAACCCTAGTGTAGCAAGGAAAGATTAAACATTCAAGCAATTTAGCTTAGTTCCAGTTCATTTTCAATTAACAGGAGAAAATCCTCTCAGACATAATAGGCTATTTCTGGTTGGGGGTTAGTTTATTTGTCTGACTAAAGTAAGTATATGGGCTTACAAGTTAAACTCACTAATGTTACAAATGCAGTTTATTAAATAAAAAACATTCAGAAGAAAGCACAGAAAATTAAAACACTGATTTCAAAGGTATTCCCCCTTTTCAGGAGGTTTTAAACTAGTAAATATCCCTAAATTAAATCCATACAAACCATTTCAGGGAATAAAATGTAGTATTATTATACAAGGTTTTATTTCCTAACCTCTGACCATTCCATATGTTCACTTGCTGTACTTAGAAAGCAAAACCTGCTCTGAAACAATTTAGCAAAGTCAGCTGTCTTTTCTGATACCATTCTTTGCTGTTTTACCATGCTAAGCTAGGAAAGTTTATCCAAATATCCAATTTCCCTAACATGCCAGGCAAGATGACATCTTCTGAAGACATCTTCCTGACTTGGTAGTCAAGACCAGTATGAATCCAAGGAAATAAGGAGGTTAGCTGGCCAACACTTTCAATTGAAGTTTAATATTGTATCATCTAACAAAAGCCAAAAATTAGTCTTTACACAAACTGTTGTTAATTTGTTAGGGAAGGCAAAGGTTCCTCTCCATGTGGCAAAAGAAGTCCAGCAGTTTCCATAGGTGGAAGATCAGAAAGTATAAGGGTGGAGAGGAGAGCAGATGACATCAAGATTTTTGAGTAAAATCTCATATAAATTCCTGAACTGGAAAACACACATATCTCTGTTTAACTGGTTTTTCTATTAAGGAATCCTTTCCAAATGACCTTTCCCCAAAGCCAAAAGAACTCAGACTGGAAATTCTTGCTTCACCCATTCCCAAGCTGCTGACTTTTATATGTTTCTTGTGTTTTTCCCTGTCTCTGAAAGTAGACAGGGAAAACCATTATTATAACCATTATATAAAACCATTATTTAATTTTTATGATTCCCATGGATCATACTGCTTTCTGTAAAAGACAAAAGCTATTGATGGGCACGTATCAGTGAGCTGCATTTAAAAATGTAGAGTGAAGAAAAGAGGATGAGAAAAAAGCATGAAAAATACAAAAGTCCCAGAGCATTTAAAAGCTGTCTGAGACACTTTTGATTTACACATCTGGCAAGAACTCTGCTAAGAAGTAATGAGAAAGTTACAGAGGTATGAGGAATCAGCAGTGCAGAGGATATTTTGCATCTGTGAGAAATGCAGGAAAATTTTCCACCATTCTCATTCAAGAAGTTTTGACAGAATTAAATAGGAATACTTTCACAAAACAAGAAAGCATCATAGAAACCCTTCCTCCAGCAGCTCTCATTGGCCAAGCATTTCCTCTTGCCTGGTGACAGAAGGAAAAACTGTGCATCCAGCTCCTCTGAGACACACTATGCTCCAGTTCCAGGGCAACCTGGGCTTGGGAAATCAATGGGAATGAGAACGATCAACATTTAGGATCGCTGGGGTGCTAATGATCCTCTTGCAGCCCAAAGACACCACAATTACAGTAATCTTTACACAAGACTGAGGACTGCAGCTCCTACCCTGAGCACACCCACGGGACACCTCCCAGGGGGCTGAGTGCTCCTGGCAAGGCAAGGTGACACAGGAGAGCTGTAGCAGAGAGAAAAGTGGGACAGCCCCTGTGCTGGGGTGAAAGGGAGGTGTGCCTGGCGCCATGCTTATGATAAATGGACACATCTCGTGGTCTGGGAGGTATTTTGGTCCCTTTTCTGTTCCTTATTTCTGACTCACCTGTACATTGGTTTGGCATCATTGTACTTTGCAAAATGGAAAGATGAGGAGACAGGAAAATAACCAGACTGGGAGATGGCTGGCTGCACCTAGGCACAAAGCCTTGCTGTGGAGGCAGGTTTTTCCTATAGAAAGCTGCTTCTTTGGGGTGGGGTTTCCTACACAAAGCTGCCTTGGTGCCCTGAGACCTAGCTTCTCCCCTCACCTCCCCATGCCTGGCTATTTCTCAGACTCTAATGAGGAAATGCTGTTAAGGCTCAGATGTGGAGTTGGCAGCCATAAGTCCCAGTCATGCTCTGCCTGCCAGAAAGCATCAGAAACCCAAACATACTGAGATTTAAAGGGTTTCCAGTGACAGAAGTTTGATTTTTCTTTCCTTTAGCAAATCTATGTAGTTTCTTAGTTGTTCTGGATAGATAAAAACCAGTAAGAATCACACACTTCTGGATTCACACCTGAGTCAGAAATGCTGCTCTAGTTTTCTAATTTTATCCACTTGTCCTGCATAGCTTGTTTACCTCCTGTATTCTTCCAGCCCACTTCTGTTTGCTTCGTGATTTGTCTCTTAGCACACTGCTATTCCACCTTCCTAAAAATAAAAACTCTTAATTTTCTTATGGAGTGCTCTGCCACCCACCACTGCAATTTATAAAGAGCTGTCACCACATTCAAGTGCCAATCTTCCTCAGTGAACAAGTGCTGCTCAATGGTGCTGTACATCCTGCTGAAACTTCAGATTCTGCACTAGGTCTGACAGACCCAGGCTAGGGTAAGAGCATTTTGAAGTCAAAATTGGACGGATTGGATTGGAATCTCTATCTGGCAGAGTCTGGATGTCCCATGGACTGGTTTTTCTATCTGTCTGCTGTCCCATAATCCACATTCACTCTTTATACAAGAATTACTCTGTTTTGCATCAGCAGAAACAGTGCCATAAATAATATATCTCCTCCCTGCTTGCAGGTTGGCCTCTTTCTAGAAATTGTGCAGACAAGAGACATTTATCAGGTGCTTGATATATGTTTTCCTCCTTATTCTGCTTGTTCAGAGCCTCCTCCATCCCAAGCAAAACCAAAAAAAACCAGTGACATACTTAGTCCAACAGGAAATTTCTATTATTTACTTCAGAGTATCAAATATGAATTTGGTGCCTGAATACCAAGGTGGCCCATTCCTGATGAAAATATTTCCCATGAGTAACTGTTTTACAGAGTTATACTAACAAAATTAGCCAAAGCTTACTCTCCCTCCCCTCCCATGCCAGGATGTAGAAACACAATTTATGCCTTTTTGAAGACCACCTAGTCTTCAAAACACAGAATTAGATGGGTAGTTAATAAACTATGTCAATGCTGAAACCACCTCTTTTGCTTTAATTACTGACTGAATAAAGACAAATTAGTAGAAATTGTTCTCTGCAAAACAGTCAATTGCATTTAAGAATAATTATCACTATGTACAGATCACAGAAACTCTGGTTAAAATTATGGTGTCATACTGCTTTTGTCTGTATCTCTAATATAAGTTAAGGTTTGCATGGTAAGTTATTTTAAGCAGTGAGCAGACTTAAGCAAAGTCAAAACTGATGCAGTTTGTCTTTCATAATCAAAAAACCTCACAGAAAATCCAATGACAATCACCACTGCAAAATCCCAGCACTATGCTTATGAAAGGAAACCAAATGACTTCTCAGAAAAGAAGATGGGCATCTCAGCAGAACCATTTTAATCTGAAAAGTAGCAAATTGTGTGACTGAGTGATTTGACTCCAAAGTAAAATTGATGCAGTGAGGATTTCTGGAAACAGCTGGGTAATGCTCAGTCCAGAGCCCAGCTACTGGGACTGAGGCAGTTTTTCCCTCAGAGATTCCTTTGAAAAAACCACAAACCACCCCAAATCTGAGACAGAAATCTTAATTTTTCATTTGTAAGAGGATTAGCTACAATTTTCTGATTGCTTCTCTCACTTTAACCCTCCTACAGAATTTCCATCCTTTGACCTCCATTATATTTTGCACATGGATTTTTCTTTATTGTAAATTAAAAATATTAAAATTCATGATGAGTTTTAGGGGAAGAAACTTGAAGTTTCCTTCTACAAAGTAAAAAGTTCAAGATGGAAAATGTTTTTGTGACTCAACCAGATTTCTTTTGTATGTGAAGAATTTGAGTCTGATGTTACTCTCGTGCTGGAAAAAATGCAAAGTCTTTGAAGTCACTCCATCAAAGTCAAAAATTACACAGTAATAACAAAAAAAATGAGCTGTTTATGTCTTCTTTTTTGTTTGTTTCTTCCCTTAATCTGAAAAAAAATAATAAAAATCACCTGATTTATGTTTGTTCTTTGTGTATAAAAGGCATGACAAATACATTCAAATATGAGGACCAAATACAGTTCTGATAAAAAATTCAGGATTCTTTCCTTTCATTTTCATGGACTGTTTCAGCTTTTCATTTTGATTTTTTTTTTTTTTTTGAATTCACATTTTCCAGTGTGATCTCCTTTATTTAGCTTGTTAATATTTCTCATGTCTTGAGCAGAATTGACAGATCCTGCTGCACTTTTGACACTGAGAATCAGAAACATATCTTGAGTCAAAGTAAATGAAGCTCACAAGTTTCTCTCCATTCTGTATCTTATGACATAAATGTGAGTCATAGCTTTGAAGCAATCGTGAAATTGGATGCAGAGACTGTAAGACGCACAAAAATAAAGGGGAAAAATTAAACTCTGAAGAGGACTGAACTAAAACAAATTAACAATTTTTCTAGAAATTAGATTAAATTAATTTTTACAGAAAGTGATTTCAAGTGTATAAATACTGTGGTAAAAGTGGCATATTGGTGTTTTACTCTAGGTTGTTCATGTGTTGGGAAAAAAAATCAGAGTATTTAAAGTCTGAGTGTTTTTTTTTTGTTTTTCTTTCTTTTTAATTGTGGAAAATTAAATTACGGTGATTATGTTGAGAAAAACAAAGAGATGAACAAGGCACACATTTTGGCAGGGGCTGAATATAGCTGTGCCAAATTTTTCTGCACATAGACATCATACACAAATTTTAAGCTGAGAAAAAAACATCAGAGTGGGCTGTTGGGGAGGATGGTGTACGCAGTGCCCAGCCTGGCAGAGGGCAGAGCAAAAGGAAAGGCCAGAGCTGGCAGCCCTGTGCCCTTCCCAGGGTCTGCAAGGGTCACCACGAGCTTGGGTGCTCCTTCACTTTGGGTTTGAGGCCAGGCTGGCCTTTCCTTGCTCTGCTCTGTTATTCCTGTGCTCACAGTTAAGCATGCAGAAAGCACCTGGAATATTTGTCAGTGACTTCTGATGTTGCTGTGGAGGATTCCCCAAATTTCTGCTGGCTGAACCCAAATTTCCTGCCTCATGCCATCCTTGGGACTTTCCTACCTTACAGGGCTGGTTTTTTTACATGTACCACTTTTTAAAAAATGTTCCACTAGCAGCAAATTACCCTCAAGATGCTGTTTTCAAGGCTTCATGGATGAAGGCAAATATTTTCACTAACAAAATGTCTTTCCCTGCAGAAGGGAGGAGTTCCAGATACGCTTTGACTTCAAATACACACTGAGCAAGTGGTTTCCCAAGTCCTCTCTTATCTTTTCACTCTTACATTGTGCCCTTGAGGGCTTTCCTATTTCTGCCATGGCAAAGTACCAGCAAGGACACAAAAGTGCCAGCAGGAAGGTTACTGCAGGTGTACCCAGAGCAGCCAGGGACCTCATTTCATACAGCTGGAGAGCTGGCACCTGCCAGACCCTGAGAGCCTGGACTGTGCCTGGACTCAGGGCTGGTTTGGGGACACCAAGAGCAACTGTGCAGCCAGCGTGATGGAGGAAAGATTGAGAGATTTTCCCTGATTCAAACATAGAAAATATGATTCATCTGAATAAATAATAAATATACTCTTAGAGAAAGAAGGAGAAAAAATATCAGCTACTGTGCTCAGAAGAAAAGAAGCAATGGAAATTGCAGCAGGTGATGTCATGGTCTAAAATCATGAGGGACAAGCCAGTGGGGTACCAGCAAGAACATTTACAGTGGACATATCTTCATTGCTGAGGAATCTGTCCCTCTTAAGGGCCACACTTGTAGTGCTTGGCACGCTGACCTAAATCAAATTGACTAGAGAAGTCAATTTACTTTCATTTAGCTAGGGAGAAAGGACACGTTTTCATATCCCAAATCTCTTTGGGGATCTGAATCATCTTTCGTTCCTTGCAGTCCAGAGAAATATGTGTTCATTTCCTCTGCCTGTGCGTGGTTAGTGGCTCCTGGGGGAAGGAAAGGATGTTCTCCTTGTTACCTGGCTGGTGTTTTAGGAGTCCCCAGGGGTGTTGCCCTCCTGGGCATCCTCAGGAGAGCAGCTGGTGAACACGAGCACGAGTGGCTCAGTGAAAGGCGCTGTTTAGAGCGAGGGAAGCTTTGTAAATGATCTCTCACCACCACTCACAGGGCCCAGAGCTGCTTCTGAGGGAGGGGAGCTTTGTAAATGATGTCTCACCACCACTCACAGGACCCAGAGCTGCTTCTGAGGGAGGGGAGCTTTGTGAATGATGTCTCACCACCACTCACAGGACCCAGAGCTGCTTCTGAGGGAGGGGAGCTTTGTAAATGATGTCTCACCACCACTCACAGGACCCAGAGCTGCTTCTGCCAGCAAGATGCAAGCAGCACGACTTTTGGCAGGGAACAGTCACGAAGCAGCAGTGCTGAAGAGAAACACACCAGCCCTGCAATAGGGTGGTGGCACAGCAGGAGCAGGAGGAAAAGTGCAAGTTTCAGTGCTTCTTCTAAAGGGGTATTTAACAGAAAAAGAAGAGGCAGAAATGCCCAAAAAGTGCCTTTTAATTAGGGAAAAAAGATTATAGGGAAAAAAGATTATAGCTATGTCAGCATGGAAGGTGCAAAACCTATTTTGCAAAAGTGATTATTAAAAACCTGACTTCATGTAAAATAAATATTAAAAAGCCTCTCCCATTTTAAGATTTTCTAAAAATAAGTTGAGAGGAAGTTTTGTTTAAGAGCATAAGGCTTAAGTGCAATATAACTGAAAGAAGATTTCATTTCTTAGAATATAAAGGATAACCAAAATTAAAGAAACTCTAGCAATCTTTCAATCCTAAATAGACTTAATAATTTCAAAATATATCTTCCTACATCACCTTTCTGGCCCATCCTCAGTTTTGATATCAGTGGCATGTTTGCAAAGGCTATGGAGGCTTCAGTGAAATTACCTTTTCTGATCAAAACAAAGATTTCCCACCCTTCCCATGTCTTGCTGCATCTGTGGCGGTAAACAGACAATATAAACAGACTGATCCCTTTCACTCTCCTCTTGCTGACTAAAATGCAATCAATACCTCATCATCCTGGCTCGTGCACAGCAGTGCCCAGGTTATTTAGCCTCTAAACACAACTATTGGACTGCCAGCATCAAAGCAAATGGCAGGATGGCCCAGCACTAGTGTGATTCTGGCCCTAATGCGATGGCCAGTGGAAGAAGATTGCCACCATCCTTCTGATATCCAAACTGCATCAAGCCTTTATCAACCTTATCCTTCCTCTCCTGTAACTGCTTTCTTCTGTTGTGGGACCTGAAGAGGCTGAATATTTCTTAATTAATCCCTAACCAACAGTTACTTCAGCAGCTCATGCCTGAGAGGACCTCTTAGTGGGATCCACTCAATGCCTCACTGCCTGAGCTGTGTAGGAAAAGGGAAGAGGGATTCTGGGATCATCTGCCTCCTCCATTGTGCCCAGAGGAGGTTCAGGGAGAGGAGGGTTTGAAGCTCAGACTCCTGCCAGAAAGTTTTCTGTGAACTCCCTCCACTGCAGACCAAGTGTTAATTTTTGTGGTGTGGGGACCGGTAGCACACAGATCATTGAATGTTTTTGAAAAAAAGAGGAAGGCCCCCCCCGCCACTTCCCAATGGCTTACTCTTGCTAGGTTTCAGGATGAGGAAGGAATTTAACAGGTGCACTTCTGCTTAATTTGATTCAAGCCCTGTTAATGCTGTGAGATTTTCACTGAAAACCAGCTCTGTTGTACTCCTTCCTCACAAAGAACCCCCATTTCTAGAGTTCAGTGCTATTCTACTTCCTGACAGTTTCTGTGCTCTCCAAAGCATCTGCAAAATGGGTCAGGTGATCTTGTCCCATTGTGTGAAATATAATTGCAAGATGGACTTGCAATTATATTTCAGAAGCATAAACCCATGCTCAGAGAGCCTCAAAGTTTATGTGATGGTGTTATCATACTCTGCAAAGCTGTTGACAACTGCCAAATACGTTTCATTTATACTGAAGTCTGAGAAAAACATAATTAGCACCTCATATTAAAAAGAAAGCAGCATGCTGTTGACAGTCAGCCAGGAAGTTGATAAACACAACTTCCTCAAATTAAATTTTCCTGAAAAACCTAGATGAGCACATAAATTCTAAAGAGGTTGGTGTTAGCAGCTGTGCAGCACAATCACGATGAAACTCCAAACCCTAACATTATCACTTACTCTTATAACATATATTTGCAGAAGATTTTCAAATTATGTCAAGCAAATATATTGCTTTGGGTTGGGGGCCTCTGAGTAAGGGATAGTTTGCTGAAATTACCACCACTTAAACAAGAAGCACATAGTTGCTGACAAACTCTTGTAATTCCAGATCTGGTTGCCATCTGAGTGTACTGCTTAATTCAACATCTGCTGTGACTTTTTGGAGCTATGTGGAAATGCAGCTTTTCAAAATTGAGATTCTCTTAACAGGCACAGCTCATAAATCTGAGAGAAGATGAAGGGACTGATTCCTACAAGTACACCAGGAGGATGGCTATTTTCTTTGACTTGGCCCCAAATGCTGGTCCCAGTTATACAAACATAAGGTTATAGTGGGTGCAAGTGCTTTCAGTGGTGACAACTGTCCTGGCAGAATGTTACATTTTTTCTGAGACTGAGAGTTGAAAGGAGTAAGGGAAACATTAAGAAGAGAAGCTCCCATTATCATCAATTCCAACAATTCTTATGGATATCTAGGTACACCTGATATCATGGTGCAGCTCAGCAGTGATTGCACACAATTGTCTGTTGGCAGTTTGTGCAGAGGGCGAAGAAGGATTTTTCATTTCATGCATCATTTGCAACTCCCTTCAATAATTCAGCCAAGTCAATACAGAGCCTTGATGCACAGTTAGGAGAAAAAGCCTGAAGCAAACAAAAGTAAGTAATCCAGAGAGTGACCAAGCATTGCTAAATCCTTTTAAGCTCTGTTGCTCCCTGCTTCCCTGCCCTTTTGCTACATACTACATGAGAGCCTGTAATGGTTTGCACAAAATTCATGGCATTCATGGAATTTCCTTGACATAAATACATAAGGAACAGACTCTCCTATATCCCACAGTGATTTTAAGGGATTCAGTAGTGCCTTTATTTGCTCAGACCATTCAGGGTTCAGACTGCTTATTCCCTCATAGTAGAGATCAGAGAGTAATCTTGGGACAACATTTAATCCCCAAGAATAAGAGAAAACTGTCATTCAGAGAAATGTCTTTGCCCTGACTCTGCTTCTGAAAAAGGAGTGAGAGATGTCATGAAAACATGGAATAGTACAGAAACCAGGAATCACTGCAGAATGACCCCACAGTCCGAGGTCAAACAGGACTGACTTCCACTGAATGACCCAAAGCCCAAATTTGCTACAAATCTTGCATCCCAGGTGTGAAACTCCACCCTCAAGGTTGGGCATACCTTGTAGCCATCCTAGAGCAGGTAGAGGGCTGAGTCAACACAGCCAGACCTCTTGTGAGACAAAGCACTTCTTTATCCTCTGTGGATTACTTTTTATAAATTCAGGCATGTGACATTCAGCCTGCCATAGCGTCAAGTACATGGATAAAGTCTTGTGACCTTGACAGCCTGCATGGCTGCTGAGAAAATTACTAGTGCTTCAGACTTAAAAACTGAGAAAATCATTCCATGAACATGACAAGCAGCTCTAGAAACCTCACAGAAGAGACGAGAGAAGGAGTGAGTCTGGGATACACACAAGGCTGGAGAGGAGAGTAAACTTTCTTACTCATCACAACACTCAATTAGTAATGGCATCTTTCATTATGACCCTGCTCTCCAGACAACACTGGGACAACAGCAAGGAAAGCCTTGGTCAACCACTGTCAGCAGGAGGCAGAGACTGCTCAAGAAAAGACTCTAGGAGAAAAATGCAGGCAGTGATCTGGGGGTTAACTTTCCTCAAGGTTTTCTTTTGAAAGAGGTTTTCTTTCCTGCTAAGAATTCAGATTTTTTTTTCAGCTCCTGCTCTGTTCCTTTGCTTCGGCAGAACACAGCAAACACATTTCATTTCCTTTCCTGCCTAGTGGGATGCTGAGGAGATGTGATCTCTGAATTGGTATATGTTTCAGCTGGCCCATATTTGCAGCAAAATTTATGATACATGCCAGTGCCTCCAGTAGCTGATTGGATATGGCCAGGGAAATGGAGAAAGCCTCAACTCGCTGAGCTTCAAAAAATGAACTTCACTTAAATGATGTATTGTTGTTTTGCAGGAAAAAGGAACACCTGGCTTGTACAGTGGGGAAAAAGGACAAAATGCAACATTCATAAAAATGACTGAAAAAGGACTGGAGAATAAGGTTATTTTTGCTTCCACATGAGAGAACAAGCCACAAAACAGGGTTTGCAATTATAATCTGGCATATCTGTTGCTTTTGTTTGACATGATTGCACTGTTATGTCCACTAATTCAGTTTTAATCTTCATTAACACCTCCTGCATTTTCCAGAACAGATTCAGATTGTCTGATGCTTCCCACGTCACTTGGAAGAAGAATCAGGAAATTATTATTGCTTTTCTTATGACACTGCGTAATTACTTCTTCAGATATAAAAGTCATTTATATTGTATGAGTGAGATTTTGGTTTTGCTTTTCAGTGCAGATGTACTGGCTATATCCTCAAATAAGTGAGAGTGAAATTGAATCTGGGAAGAAAAAAGATTTTTATACGTCTTCTTCGGTGCAGAAGATTTGCAAATATTTTTAGGTAAGTTAGAGCTTAAAATGTCGAGTAAGGAGCACACTTTTAATTCAGCTAAAATAGGAGTTAACCCAGCTTGTAACTGGGCAGAGAGAAGCAGAGAGACATGAGAAGAGAGGGCCCCAAGGTAATCTCTTATCTATTAAGCCCCAATCAGAATATCAAATGCAAAGTCTGTGCGTGTGTATCTGCTGGATAGATCTGTATTTATGTACACATACATAGAAGAATATGTAAATCAAGGCATATATTTTTAGCAACAGGATATGCTGTGCTACAACATTCACTAATTTGCCTTTTCCTAAATGCTACAGAAAAGCAAATCTTGTAGCAAATTCAGCATGAATATATAGATGCCATACCATTCATTAAAGCCAGACCAGCTCTTTGCTAGTAAGTAAATAAACACAGCTGACTCTAAGTGCTATTTACATGTAGACTCCTGCACCCTGCACTGAGCACTAAGAAATTAGATTACTTTTAATGCCTGGTAAGTGTGTTAGGAGATCCTAACACCAATCTGAGTGATGCTCCAGGGAGGGCAGGGGCACCTTATGGCTGTCCATTACAAGCGTGTAAATAAAAGGCTCTGGCACAGGAGCCACTGCCTGGGAGCATTAATAGAGTTACTGCCTAGAAATCCTCATTGAAATGAGCAGCTTCACATAATTGGTCCAGCAGCACCAAAACAATCAAAGTACACCCATCTTCACTGGGAAAATGTGATGCCCCTTTTGGTCTGTGCTGTTCTTGGAGAAATAACTCAAGCCTTTGTTCTTGGGAAGCACAATCCATTATGATGTCTATCTTATAAAGAATAATTGCTTGCCAGTAAGTGCTGGTCCTAAAAGAAATTTATTCTGAATTGATTAGTACTCAATCATCCGTCCCTGCATAGAGCTGGGGGGTTCTGTAGTGCCTTTCACAACTTTTCAATTAGATTTTGATTTGGGAGCACTTTTGCCTCCTGCCATGGAGGGAATTGTCTGTCAGAGTGCAGTGAGGAGCAGAGAGGAGCTGTGAATCCTCCCAACCCACTGCTCTCTGGGGGGCTATGGCAGGCTGTGGTGCCAACACCATGGACTTAAAAACTGCTAACGTGGTATTTTCAAAATAAAAGGGAATTAAACAGTGCTGCTAAATGTCATTACATGTGTCCCTTGGTTTTTAGTTTCAAACATTTGGTATGTGGGTTCCTCCTCAACGTTCTGGTGCTTGGGGAGACACCCTTGCTGAGATAATTCAGGGATTGCAAGCATCACTGCTCTCCTATTTCCCTGGCTACAGTTGAATGATCTGCTAAGAACAATTCCTGAGACTTCTTTGGGCAATCCTACCCTGTACATTAGTCTGGATAATCCAGGAGACATCCAAATTCCTGGCAGTCTGAGCTCTGGGGCCAGTAATTTTATGGAATTACATATGAACAAAGTATTCCAATGCAGAAGCCACAGTCAGTTTCAAAATTATTTGCCAACCACAAAATGAAATAAACTGGCTGGGTAATTTGTTCACAAAAATTAATTTCACCAATTATATGACTTAATCTCCTGCCTCTCAAAAGGAGTCTAGAAAACTCAGTGCATCAATGTATATATTTTTGAGAAGTGTTATATGAGAAATAACCATCATAACATACCATCAACAAAGTTGATGAAAGCACCTTGAATTTGTATTTCAATAGAGGAAAGGAGATGGTCATATGCAAATTACACAAAAATATAATAACAGTGATTTCTGTGTATTATAGAGAAAACAAGATAATTTCAAGAGGCAAATTGAAAATAAGATGCCAGGCACACTGCTTTCATCAAACCAAAGATGAATTGTTTAACAAAGGCCTGATGGGCAACCCAAAAATTAGCTGCTTGCTGTTTCATCACAGTAATTATAGTGAAAATCTGAAAAAAATACAAACTGATAAAAATCAGTACAGACAAAGAAAATTCCTGACCTGCTGATTCCAAAACAGTAGCCTATTTCTGTCTTTTTCAAACAGCAACATGGTATAGCAGTTTCAAGACATTTTCAGGATAAAAGTCTGTTTCTTTCACAAGCAAATACAAATATTTCATTAACTTTGGAAGAGAAGGAGAATGAAGGACTACTATTTTACCTTTCTTTCTATCTCTGTTTCAATTATGACAGCTTTTAAAGTCCCTTTCAAATGTGAATAAATTTTCCTAAATAGCCTGAATCATTCTCACAGTCTCCCTAGGGTGTGGATGTGCAAAAGGATAACTTAGTATGGGAGACTGGGAAAACACATTCTGTGCAACCATCTCAGGATGCCCTTTCACACAGACAAATTGTCAGTGGAGCATCTTTAGAAGCACCTTCCTGACTTAAATCAGGTAATTTTCCCTCTGATGTCCTTTGTGGATGATCTCCCAGTCAGTTTGCATCAGAAGGCAGCTCTGGCAAAGGAAACACACAGAACTGCAGTTTGGGCTCCAGGGAATGCTGCTGCACCTGCTGATACCCAGGAGATGCTGGGCCTGATTTGCTTTCCTCCCTGCTAACTCAGAGCTCACCTGGACAAATTCTCTCATGTTCTTCAGAAGAAAACAACTTCTGAGAAAAATATGTGCACACCAGCTCTATGTGCAAACATTTAGCAAGCATCAGCTGTGTGTAGAAAACAATTGTGTATGAACTGGCAAACAGCATTACTAACCTCTGCACGGGGCTGGAAATCAAGCTTCTGTATCTTTCAGCAAGTGGCCCAGCTCTCTGGTACAGCCATCCTGCTCCAGCCAACACAACATCCCCTGAGAAGGGAATTTGGCAGATTCAGCTTCCTCTCCTCCCGTCCTGCCCTGATCAGCCTCTGGCTGTGAGCTGAGACTCCCCATCCCTCTGGCCTGACAATGATCTTGGACACTCACTCTTGTTCCAAAAACTGCTTGATTTATTGGTCAGATACAAGGTGGCTGCACAGATGTCTCTCAAAGCAGTGTAAAGTTGTTAGGGTTTTAGTAGTAGGGATTGAAGATGCATTTTACATTTGAGAAGGGATGAAAAGCTTGTAAAACTGGTAACTTAGGGGGAAACTAGAAAAAAACACAAACGCTCAAACAAACTCAGCTTTTGTGCAGAATGGAAAATATATTGCTCCACTTCTGTCACTTAAGTAAAAGCCTAACCCTGGAATAAAGACACCTTCCTTCATTCCAAACATTAAGCCACAAGAGGTTGTTTCAGCTTTGGGATCAGCACATCCTTGGATTTTTGTGGCAGTTGTCCCCTCCCAGTCCCTGCTGTGCTCTGTGCAATTGAATTGTTCCTTGCATTACTTGTGTTTTTTCCCAAAGGAAACACTAAAAGTGCAATAATCAAGATAACTTGTTCTACAAACAGTGACACAAGACTTTTTCTCTATTTGGCATTCAGCTTCACAGCCTAATTAATTAGCATTTGTACAGCACTTGGAAAATACGAGATGCAATTGAACTGCTAAGTATTATTATTAATATTAGCAGCAGCACCATTTTGCTCAACTGAATGCATTTTCCAACAGACTTGCTACTGAACTGACGTGCTATAGACTTGAAATGCACTTAAGAGTTCCTTCACCATGTTTGATTACTGCAAGCCAAGTGGCTGGCACATCTGCATGGCTGTGCAATTTTTTTTTGTCTATTAAAAAAATTAAATCTCATATAGCACAATTTGTTCTGAATCTGTCAGCAAGGTGGATAGATATTGCTTTGCAGGGCAGTTTTGGGATTGTTTATGAAAGGACTCTGAGGTGTTTGACTGCCCCAGGCTACCTCTCATTTGTATGTATCCAAATATGCCATCCAGAGGAAAAAACCTGCTTCGTGAGCTCTTGTAATTGTGTCTTTCTCATTTAGCACAGGAACTGCTGGTAGTTAAAAGTCACAAACACTTCTAAATAGGTGACTGATCCCTGTTGCCCTCAATTTAAAATATAGCTGTAACTTGTAAACTCAAGAGCTCCCAGGACACATCTTTCTTAATTTCCTTTTTGGTAGCTGCTGTTTTTGGCAGTGCCAAGAGGATATCTGGCCTTAACCTTCCGAATCAGTTTCATTTCAAAATCAATGACTTTTACCCCATGCTGGCTATTTGCTGCTCTCAAGCTTGCTAACACATGCCCAGGGTAGTGGCTGCAGTCATTATTTCTTCACCCAGCTGCTTATACCCACCACAGTTTTATTTTGGAGCCAGCCAACCCCTTCTGCTCGAGGTAATTTGCAGTAGCTGAGAGTTGAGTAGCTCTTGGCTGCCTTAGGCCACAGAGAGTCTGCAAATGACTGAGAGACTAAATCATTAATTTCCTGTGGCTTGCTTGTTGTGGTGGCCCCAGAGGCTGTCACAGAACGGGACACGCACTCGAGACACGGCTGAGCTGTGGCAAGCCTGACTGCAGTGATGGCTGCAGCTGCCATCCTGGTGCAGGGCACCTCAGGAGCACCCTGGGGCTCTCTGCTGGCAGCTCTGCCCACCTCCAAGGGCAGAGCTGGCTGGTGGCAGCAGGGGCTCTCTTTGGGCCTGCTTTGGTACCACAGCGCCCGTTCCTGCCTGGGTTTCGCAGTGGATTTGCAAGAGATGGAGTTCCCAAAGCCTTACCCAGCTCACACGTGCCACTGCAGGAGAAAGCATGAGGAGAGAGAGCAGGGGTATGAAGAGCTGCTTTTTTTGACATCTGGGGCATAACTAAATTGAAATATTTTGCTTATTATGCTGCATGAATTTCTAGACAGGTTGATGCCAACTTCATTCCATATATTCTTGCCTCTCAGTTCCTTCCTAACTCCAATTGTTGTTGCTGTGGTGGTAGGAGAGGGCACTTTGACAGTTGTAAGGAAGCAGGGGAGGGGATTTTCAAAATTGCTAGGAAGCAATAAATGCCATTTAATTCAATAAAAATGAAAATGAGGCACCAAGGTAGAAAAATGAGTAGTAGAACTGGAAACCACGATGCCACAGAAGTTGCGGGGGCCAGGATTGCACCCCAGACTGTAGAAACTGCCTGGTGTCATTAACAGGCACGCACATACCCACAGCACAGCCAGGAGATGGGGAAAAGAGAAGTTAGATTTTTTGGGATGAGCCAGTTAATGGGTCTGAGTCCAGGAAACCTGACAGCAGTTATCTCTCTTAAAGTCTTGAGCATCTGATGGATCACTACAGACAGACAATGCCCCTCACAGCAACAGCAAAACAGAGCAACCTTGAACTAGAAGAGGCTGACAATTGCCATTAAAAGCAAGGTATTCAATCAGAAAAATATTTTGTGGTTTTAGTTCTTATGAGTGTTCCACCCTCCTCCTCCAAATCCCCTGACAGTGAGATAACACATCCCTTCAAGATGCAGAAGAGTGAAATACAAAGATCTTTCAAATATCAAAGCTGTGTGCTGCAGCATGCAGCCAGCACTAAAGTGCTGATGAAGATTTGTTTGATAGCCTTCTGAATTCTGGGGATATTTCCAGAGCTAGATGACATATTAGAGAGGCTGATTCATAAAGCAAAACCCATACTCCTCATTCATTTCATGTGCAGGGTTCAAAGGAAAGACCCTGTGAAAATGTTACAAAGTACTAATAATACAAACCTCATGAAAATGAAGGAAAAAAGAGAAAATACCCAAGAAACAAAAAGCCTCCAGAAAAACACATAATAGAACTTAAACCCTGCAAAGCTGGTCTTTGAATAAAAGATTGGCATAATGCATTTTGAATCTTCAGTCATACAAAAATGTCTTTTTGCATATGAAAGGTCTTTGTAATTTTTGCTATCATCACTATAAGCCTCAGATGCATTTGCTTTGATTTAGTAAACAATAAAAGAGAAAGAAAAAATCCTAACTGCTTTTCTATAGATGTGTAAAGATGGTTTTAAAAAAATGTTATTGCTTCTCCCCCCCATACCAGTTGCAGAGGGAACTGCCATCCCTGACTGGGTTTTGACTGTTCTTTCTTCATTTTATTTTTCTTTAAAAAACTCCCACAATCCCTGGACTCTCAGCCTTGATGACTGAGCTTTTCTGAGGAGAAAAGGAAGGGAGTGAGGAAGGACAGGCAGAAGTGAAAAGTAGTATAAAAACTCCCTAAAAACAGGGGCAGTGGGATATATTTAATAGCAGAATACGAACTAAATTAAAAAGTGATAAAACAAAGTCTATGTCACTTCCATATTCAACCAGGAGAAATATTTAACCATATTTTAAAAGGTATTCTGTTTTGAAACCAGAAGGTGGAGAAAGGTAGTTTTCTAAGCTCAGTTTCCCATTTGAAAATCACTGGTGTTTGTTCAATAATTGTTTTCTGAGGAATTATTTTTCCACCTAGTTGTATTTAGCTAGCGTTTGAAAGAGGCATGAAAAAGCTGCTCAGAAGACAGGCTGGTTGGTTTTATGCTCCTTTAAGGAAAACCCTATAAAAGGAAAGCCTGAACTTCAAATGCCAGCAGAATCCCACAGCAGGTGCCAGCAGCCAAGAGAGATCTGCAGATCCAGGATGCTCCCACCTGACCCTGCAGCTCCTACCTGCCCTGGCACCAAATGATTGAGCAAGACACAGGGGGAGCCTGGGAATTCAGGCAGAGAGCAGCACACGGATCCCACGCTCTCAATTTGCCCAAATGCCACAGCCCTCACCCAAGGGACCTTGTCTGGGCTGTGGCAGAAAGGCTGGACCACAACTGCTTTATGGTCAGCCACACAAAATAGCTATCATGCCTCTTCAATGTGTTTTCATTCCTTGATATGACATCTTAAAGCCTAAGCAGAATCCAAGAAGCTAATTTAATTTTAATGTATTTTATCCCTTTAACCTGAACAATTTTTTCTTCAATTACCTTTAACATAAATCTAATCTAACAAACAAGAACAGTAACAAAATATGTCATTACAAATGATTTTTACAATTTTCTTGTTGCCCTGATTTATTATGGTGTCAAGTTTTTCTAATTTTGTTTGCTGATTGCACTTTTAGGAAAAAGTGTCTTTGAATTTGCAACAATTGCCAGCAACACCTATGTAAACATTCAGATGTAAAGAGGCAATTTTAATGGACATTTAAACAGGGTAAAACACCTGCTTAGATACACAGAATAATGAACCCAGGTCTGTTTACCAACAGCTTACAAAAAATAATACAATGTTCTACAAGACTATTACAATGTACAGCTGATAGCCAGAATTTAAAGTGGGATAAATGCTTTCTGGCAAGGTCATAAAAGGAATCAATGCTGGAAATGTAGCCCTTCATCACAGAACCATGCAGATAATTGCCAGGCAACAAACAATATGCTGGCAATGACCATTTTTTCTGTCCTTAAGAGATACAGGCCTATCCACCCTTGCAAATGCTGTAGTGCAGGAGCAAAGGGTCCATGGAGGGAAACAGCTCACGGGATTTAGGTTTGGGCTGTGCCTTTGTGCTGGGCTTATGCAGACCTTGGATGTGGATGGATGCCCTTCAGGGCTGGGAGGGCTTCAGGACCCTTCCCAGGCCAGCATTCCCCAAAAGGCACCTGGGGGGTGCAGCCCTGCCTGAGACAGGAGGCAGTGGTCCCACAGTTTCCTTCACAAGCACTGCCCTGATCCAAAAGCAGGAGTGAAGGAAAGTTCTCCTGCCCCCAAAGCCAGCCCTGCCCAGCCCTGCAGGGGTGACAACCAGGTCACCTCTGTGGGTGCCAGCAGCACCACAATTGTTCCCAGCCCATCCTGGAGGGGGAAACACCCCAGGACTGGAGCAGGACTTCCCTTCCTTGATTGCTCCTTCCAGACCTGGGCAGGGATGGAGGCTCTCACACACCTCCAGCACATTCCCCTGTGCTTGGTCTCACACTCACCCCCACCAGCCACACTAAACATTTTTGGACCATTTTAGGAGTTCTCAGTGAATGAGTTAAGCATGCTGGCACTAAGCTCCTATTGCCCCCACTGTGAGCACCAGATTGGAAGCATCTCTCCTCCAGCCAAACTAACATTTAATTAAAAGGAAAATTCTAAAGGCTCCAGTGGCTGGAGGCCATCTACTGGAGGTATATATACAACTTTGCAGGTTGTTTTTCTGGCCTTGATTTCTGTTACTGTGTCTCAGCTGCAATAAAAATAATATATTGACTTTCATTTCAGACCCTGAAGAAATACAGAATGCAAAACCCAGGATAAATTACTTCTTCTTCAGACGTAAATTTTGGTTCCAAAATGGATATTGATAAAAACCAAATATTTCATTGACTGCTGGTGACTGCTTTGAAATTTTACCTCACAGGAAATATTACTTTATAGTACTGAGCATACAGTATGGAAAGGGAGGAGGGAAAGGCATGGAAAGCTCCAGGAACCTCCTGCTTTCTTTGAGGGTGACACCACACAGCAAGTACCACCCTTGAGGACACGCCACACTTACTGGAAAATGCTCTCCTGAAATATCTCAAGGCTTGGGACATTAGGAATTCCCAGCCCTTCCAGTACTCAACTCCATCTCACTCCAGTTAACTGTTCAACTCAAATAAAACAAAACAAAAAAAATGCCCCATAGTTTCTTTAGGGTTTTAAATAATTTAATTTGCATGTTGGCCAAAGACAATGAAGAGAAATACTGTGTGGATTGCCAAAAAACTGTGAAACACTGGCAGTGATTTGTCAATTAAAGAGCTACTGGACTAAATTAAACAAAGCCAGCTAATCACTTTTTGGTGACTTTGTCAAGCTCTGTTGGTATCAAATTGACAACTTTTGTTTTGAAAGATTGAGGGAAATTATTAATAAAATCAGCTGGATCTTGAATTTCTTTTTTCAAAAATTTCTTTGATTTTTGCCAGGCTAAAAATCAAAGTTGAAATCCTGTTTCAGAGGGGTCTTTGTATTTCTACTTTCAGACTTAAATTAAAACAGTGGTTATCAAAATTTTACTTCATCAACTTGTCAGGAATTTTCTTTGTTCTTCCCCAAACCTCTAGAGTCTGTTTCTAACTATCCACATTCGGTAAATAACTTATATAAACAGTTTCCTGATGAATATAAATATTTTACATTCAGACAGCTTCTTTTATTCCTACCCAGGTATATCAATGTCATTTTATTCTGCATTTATTCATAAAACAATCATTACTACTTCTATGGAAGGAGCACCAGCAAGGCCATACTAGAGACTTCAGAGCAGAGGGAAAAAAGAAACTGAGCCATAATGCATCTCAAAGGTTTCTGCTTTGCTTATTCCCTAAGTGAAAATGTGGGGCTAGAAGCCACGTTTTTGAACTACACCTATTTTCCTTAAATCAGGTGAACACAAAGGCTTTAGAAAATACTCCTGTGGAAAACAATTCATCTACAGTCACCCTGCACTCTCTGAAAGTTGAAACACACAAGAGAAAAAGGGTGACAAAAGGCCAGTGGATACTTTAGCTTCTCTTTCAGATTCAGAAAAAAAGCCTAAACTCAGCTTCTCCAGGAAAAAACAGGAAAAGAAGATGTCTATAAATGTTTGTTACCATGCAAAATAGGGTAAGAGTTGTGTTTCTTAGAGTCCCCAAAACTACCTGGAAAGGTAAGCACACATTTGGTAAAGTGAAATGGTCTTTCATGTCCCTCTTCTTGGAAGTAAATCAGTTTTCCTACAAATATCCTTAAATAGGCAAAATGCTTCACTTTGTAAGCAGTGACCCTGAACACAAGGTATGCCATCCCCCAAGGTCCATACATGCAAAAGCAATTTATCAGCTCTTCATATTCATTAAATACCACATTTAAACACTTCTTCATGGATATGTGGATATGTTACTCACACTGGTATATCACACTGATGATTTTTAAACCTTCACAGAGTAAAAAGAAATAGGAAAGATTCTTTAGATAGCAACAAGAAAATCTGTCAAAATCCTAAGCTATGGATTTTTGCTGCTGGCTTTTAACTGCTAAGCACCGGGAAGGAATTTTCTGTTTGCAAGCCGAAAGCCAACTGTCCTTAGTCCTGCAACCTAGGGGAATGCAAAGCCCTGGGATAGAGCATCATTTTTGCAGCTAAAATTAATATGAAACAACACAGAGCCAAGCTCCCAGTTACCTTCTGCTTAAGCTCAAATGCTCATCAGCAAACAGAAATTTCTCCCCACTCTTGAACTGGCTATTCAGCTTCCCGAAGGGACGCTCAGCATCTCCAGCACTTGCTGCCCTCCAGGCAGAGAGGCCCCTGGGTGCCTTTGGTCCCTTCCCATGAGGTCACCCGCTGTGCTCCCCACTCCACGCAGGGCAGGGCACCCGGGGAGCGCCGCCTCTCCTCCGCGCCGCTTCCGTGCGCTCTCTGAGCAGGCACCACGCAGAGAGGGCCATATGCTGGCCCTTCCTCGTTAAGCTCAGTTTAATGCTCCCAGGCTTTTCTTAAAATATGCTGAGCAGAGACAGCAGAGGACATTTGGGAAAGCCTGATGGCAAAGTGGGAGTGCTCAATCCCGTTGGGCTTCACGTGGTGTGTGTGATATCAGTGTCGCTCTATACTGCAGGCTTCTTTTAGAGACAGCTTGCTTTGAAGGGGAGGTCACATTTTCCTTCCCCTAGCAGTGGTGTTCTTGTAAAACAAATACACATGACATACACAGACTCTGAAATGTAGCAGCACTGCTTGTGGTCTGGATGCTGCTGCACAGAAGAAAACAGGTCAGGCACTGAGCATGGAACTACAAAGGTATTTTGCCTTTCACAAAGTGATCTGACCTTTAAACAAATTTTCACTTGTAACACTTTCAGCTGCAGTTTGTAGCCACTGACAATGAGCTTGACTTCTCCATTTTGTTTAAAGAGAAACACAATGCTCACATGTATTTAAATATAATGTGTGAAAGCAATTAGGATGACCTGACATATTGTCATTCTTCTCTGAGCTAGAGGATCTAAGCTCTGGTGAATTTATACAATGCCTAACTTGATAGGCTGATGATTTGAGTTTTTTGATCACAATTCCACTACTCAGAGTGAGATGAACTTGGAAAAAAATAGCTTTATTCTGAAATGATACCAAGAATTTGTGGGTTTGAGGGAGAAAAAGCAAAAGAAAGCATAATTGCCATGACATAATGTGACCCAGCAAATCATAAATTGCATAATCGTGACATAGGGTTACAAATTGGACACTACATTTGAAGCAAGCACTCAGTCAGACCTGCCCTGCAACATCGTGTTAGCCAAGCAAAAATTCTGGAAAAGCTGAAACTCAAATTCACTGAGAAACCACTGCATTGCATCTCAGCTACATTTTTTTTTAAGCTAGACTATAGACAGGCTGTAAGAGTGGTTTCTGAATGCCATCATTTGAACTTGACAGGCAACTGCCAGGTAAAATGAAAGGAGATTATCTTTTGGCAACTGCCCTCTCCATTTCCAAAAGTAAATGACCTTCAACCAGAGCAGCAGTGAAAATCACAGCAGTCTTATCTTAGATGTGAACCCTGTGCTGAAAGAACTGTGGTTCATATTATAAGTAGGATGCAAAAATGCTTTGAATCATCATCTGATTAGATGAAAAACACCATTGTGTTCAAAAAGAACAGCTGTTACACAAAGAAATGTAATAGAAAAAGGCTTAACAATGTCATAGAGACAAGCTAATGGGCTTCCCCATTTCTCTCAGATTCATGAAGATATTGTTTCCCTTGTTCACTTTTTCAATGCAGATAATTTTCCATAGATTAGCTTTTGATCTACTTTAATTAAAAAAAAAGACAGGCATGCATTGGCTGACACATAAAAGCAATCACTGTGATTTCTGTATATTATCTTTGCACACCTCTCCAACAATCACCTGTACCTTTTCTATGACCTCCCTCATAGGAAATAATTTCCTTGACATCCTTCTTCCAGTTCTCCTGAGTGCCAGTGTCAGACATCAGTCACACATTTTCACCTGTTTGCAAATTAATTTTAGGGCTTTCACCTGCCATCTTGCTTTCATCAATTGTTTCAGTGTAGCAATAATTTCTGGGTATTTGTTCAGACCAGAGGACTCATCCTCTCAGTCCTTCAATCTCTACTGCACTTTGGGACATTTGTGGCCTTCCTAGTTGCTGGAATTTCACCATCAGTTGGAAACCACTTCTTATTTTATCAAAGGACAGCCCACCTGCTGTGCAAGTGAGGCAGCAGTGATGATGTTTGTTGCAGTAGCTGCAGAAAGGTCCCACACGATTCATGGAGCCTCTGTGGTTTCCCCACAGTCAATAAGGCTGGTGATTCTCTGTCCCCTGCCAGGTGACAGGTGTGTGTTCTGTATCACAGCTTGAACGAGCAGAGATGATCCCAGCTGGCCAAGCAGAAATCTTGCTCCTACAGCCACCCTGAGGAGTTACTGGGGTAGCCACATGCATCACTGCTTTTACAGGAACACTCCATTCTTTTTCCAAGTGAAATGATCCCTGTACCTTTGGGAAGTTTGGATTTAAAAAGCAGAGCAGAAAGCACCTCTGGGTTCTGTGCTGCATCCCAAAGCATCCCAGCAGCTGGTGTGCAGCAGGGGCTCTCCTCTCTGCCCTCCCTGCTCAGACGTGTGCCTGCTAAACCCCACAGCATGGAACGTGGTCATTGCCTGTGCCAGGGGAGCAAATGTCCTTGTCCCTGGGTGTCCCTCTGAACACACTGACATCCCATCTTTAAGTCAGAGCACGAGCAAGTTTCTCATGTCAAGGGCAGCAGTGGGGACCTGAGTGGCAGCAAGAGAAGCACAGGGCTGCCTTCAGCTCTCTGCTGAATGCAAGCACAGTAAAAAACTAAAAGATGGGAAAGGGTTTATTCCAAAGCTTTACTTCCAACAGCACATTAATGACCAAATTAAGAATGAACAGAGAACATGGCAAATCATTAAAATGCTAATGACATGACTGAAAGACATAAAAGATGAAGGATGCCCATTTTGTGCGTGGTTCAGTGATAGACACACTGACAGCAGCAATACTAAGCAAAGACTGGTGGAGTCTTTCTAATGTGATTTTAAATGCCTGAGTTTTTTGGTAGGAGTTTTCTGCCTCTGCTCTATGAAATATGATCCTTGTTGTTTCTATATAACATAATTAAGTTCTCCAGCACAAAGACAAAACTTTGGTGAAGGCAAGCACAGCCTAGCAAGGGATGTTATTGAAACCTGAACTGCACTGACAGTATTTCTGGGGAGCAGTCATGGCATGGAAAGGGCTGATGGGAGCTGGGAAGCTCCTTACACTTCCCAGAACATCACTCACAGATCTGTGCCAAGGCAGGTTTGAAATGGGATGTAAATTCCCAGAGAGGAAGCATCACTGTGAACACAGGGTGGAAGAGCCAGTGCAGGACTGCTCAAAGCACACCTGCAGGCGGCTGAGAACCCACAGCCACCAAATGTTCTGGGACATTGCAAAACAGAATTCACAGAATGACCAGGTTGGAAGAGACCTTCAAGATCACCGAGTCCAACCCATGCCCCAACACCTCAACTAAACCCTGCACTGAGTGCCACATCCAGGATTTTTTTAAAGACATCCAGGGATGGTGACTCCACCACCTCCCCCCAGGCAGATCATTACAGAACTTTATCACCCTTTCTGTAAAAAACATTTTCCTTATATCCAGCCTATATTTCCCTTGGCCCATCTTGAGACTGTGTCCTCTGGTTCTGTCAGTGCTGCCTGGAGAAAGAGACCAACCCCACCTAGCTACAACCACCTTTCAGGGAGTTATAGACAGTGATAAGGTCACCCCTGAGTCTCATTTTCTCCAGGCTAAACACCCCCAGCTCCCTCAGTCATTCCTCATAGGGCTTGCATTCCAAGCCCTTCACCAGCCTTAGTGCCCTCCTCTGGACATGTTCAAGAGTCTCAATGCCCTTCCTAAACTTCCTAAACCAATGCTCTGCTTTGATTTTGCACCACAAGCAAATGAGAGCACAGCTCTTGTCTCTGCACCTTCAAGCACTTTGGGTTATTGGCATAACATCTCCTGGGCACCTGATCTGATGCCCCATGACTGCACACTGGAGAGGAAAGCTCTGCCTATGAGATTGCTGATTTCTTTAATGCAGGTCAATATATCATAGCCAGCCAGTACATTACTTTCTCATCTGCTAGACACATGAGCTTTCTGGCATTCAGAGCAGCTCTTGCCCTGCTGAATGCTTGGAGGAATGCAAGACTGAATAGTCATAAACGAGCATCATAGAGCAGAAACGGGTACCCTGGCTGCTACCTCAGATATAGTAGCACTGAAATATCAGCTGCAGCACTTTTTGCTTGGAAAGTGGTGAAGCAGCAGGGCAGGTTCAGTGTAGAAAGGAATAAAGAGCCAGGGAAAAAATATTCAGGATGTTTGTGTACTTATGGCTGCCCTGTGGGCGATGGATGATTGTGTGTCTGAGTCCTGTTTTCCTACAGCAGCACCCACCTTCTCCAGACCTGAGCATTGACAGCCCCTGCCACTTGTGCTGACATCCCTCAGATCATGTCATGAGGATTATTTCAACAATTTGTTTGACCCAGACTGAAGGGAGTCAGGAAACTTGGTGTCTCTCAGACCACAGTGGGTTAAGAACAGCAACCTGGTGCCAGGCAAAAACTCCTTTGGTGCACATAATCACAGCACGACAGGACTCACTTTGCACCAAATCCCAGAAGTGCCCTATTTGCAGGACAAAGAGGGAATGCCGAAAACATTACTTCCACAAACTGATTCCCTGAAAAAAAATTGCCCCCTAATTTCCTTTAATTTCTTCTCTTTTTCTTCTTTGAAAAGAATTACACACATTTTTCTTCATTACAAAAAGCTAAATCTTTGTATCCTCCCAGCTTCAGATAAACTCTCCCATGCAGCAACAGATAAAGGATGTTCAGAAATTAAAATATGTGACTTGTATAAATACATAATGAAACAATTGGCAAAACATTACAAAAACTAATATCCCTACTGATAGAATACAGAAATTGAAGTCCTCTTTAATAAAACTAAACATTTGGTTTCTTCAGAAGAAAGACATTCTAAGAGGTTTAACAGCATTAAGAGAAGAGAATAAACTATTGTTAACTTAATTTACTTTATTAAAAAAAGTTAATCCTGCAAGAGTAATTTATATTTTTCTGACTCAAAGGTGCTACTATGATTCACTTTCATTCCCAACTCCATTTCAGTATAATGGAGTTTAGATGTGCCTGTGAGACTGTAGATTTATCAAGCTGTAAGTTGCATGTTCTACATTTTTAGACCAGGCACTTAAAGGCTTTGTAGTGGTACCTTGTTCTGGGAATGAGTTTATGTTTTTTTTTCTCTTTTTGGAAAGGCAGAAGAAACCATATGGCAAAACTACATATAAGCCTCCCATAGCTGTTCCAAAAAGCACAGGGACTTCTCTTGTAATCTTTTTAGTTTCTTGCTAATTGTAAAGGAGTTGTCAAATCTACTTTCCCAGCGCTGTTGCTGAAAGCATTGCTAGCTTTTCCAAGGATACTTCAGCTAAGCAGTGATTTTTGGCTTGAATTTTTTTGGCTAACAAAGACCCACCACCTACCAAATGTCAATTTTTTAGCTTTTCACTAAAAAATATCAGAACAATGGCTATGGACTTTGTCATATTTCAAAGTATGAAGCATCATTTCAAGATGGATATTCAAACCTGGTGTGGCAACAAGCATCAAAGAATGGAAAATATTTTTCTTGTTCTGTTGGCTTCACTACTGCTCCTCACTTTCAGATCAGCTGGAATAAACATCCAGCTTTTCCACAGCATGAATTGAAATTGCAAATTAAATTGCTTCCCATTTGCTCCATTTTAAGCTACCCGTATACACTCAGAAACCTATTGCATTTAAACGCAAATTTCTCAAGACATCCACAATAGCTTCTAAGAGACACAGGAAGATATTTTACAAATGTCATATTACTTTTGAGAGACTAAAGAGATATACCCAGTAGAATAATTTGAGACTCCACACAAATCCCATCCACAGTGCAGGCACAGCACACTGGGATGCAATGTTGCTTTTCTGAACTCTGCATGGCCATCCCAAAGGTCCTCATTTGCTAACTTATCCCATCCCACAGGGAAAATGCACTTGGAAAAACATCCAGCTCTTATCTCATGATTTCAATTCTTCTCTTGCTCTTATCTTACAGACAGTGTCCTACAACTTAGATCCCTCAGCAACACTTTCACAGCAAGTCAGAGACAGAGGAAAAGAGTGAAACTCATTGCAGTCTAAGTACCACAAATCCTGGCTTTTGATTTATTTTTATACTTCTCCAGCAGAAGACAGAAAAAGGGAAAGAGCTTTGAAAAAAGATTTTGGTTTGGAATATTTCAAAATACAATTGAGACATAATCTACATAAAAATTAAAAATAAAGAGAAAAATGTCGACTTTGAGAAGCATAATCCTCTCTCCCAAAAGAGACATTACTGTGTTACATTTGAAAAATACGTAAGTAGGCAGTTTCTTGAATACATTGATATTATTAAAGCCTTTCCCTCACCCCAGAAAAGGGGAAAAACTAGTGCAGTTTCAGGAAGTTACATGTTGGGGTTTCTTCTGATTTGCACAATGACTCCAAAACTTCCCCCTGCAACTTATTTCTGTCACATAAATAGGGAGATGTGACCTGTCTGCCAGTGTGTGTCTAGCCAAGACTAGGATGAGGAAATCTCAACTATGTTTCAAAAATTGCTGGTATCAATGAAATAGTTTTTATTCCTCTTTAATACTTAGTCTGCAGTGAAGAACCTGAGATAACCACTGGCCCATCAAGAAGGGTTTGAAAAATTCACATTGTTCATGTTTAACATTTCCTCTGATCAACTTAATCAGTTGCAAATTTACAACATTTTTTCCTCCCTGACAATAGAAGGAACAAATGCCTAGTTCTCCTAGAGGCCATATAAAAATTTAATGGCTGCTTCCTGAGAACCCACCTGCCTCAGTACAAACAGTAAAACTGTGAACAGGAAAAAACAAACTCCAGTGCTGCTCCTGTTTTGATTTAGGTGTGACACAAAAATAATAATGAGAAAATCAGTTATATCGTGGCCTCTGTCTGCAGCTTTTTGTTTCACCTTCTGAACAGATGTACCACTTTAGCTTTTACATATTAAGCAGAGACCAAATATCTTCAAAACTATCACTGGAAAAAGGATTTTTCTTCAATTATGATTCCATAGGATTCCTCTTCTAGCAGCCCATGCAGCTGTATTGGGACAATTGAGACAATCTACATAATACTTTTCTAGGACATCCATCTACTTTAAGTATTCCAAGAAAATTGAAACCTTGTACCTTCCCACATCAGAGATTCTTTTGCTCTTTTGATTCAGAGAGCACCTAAAGCCTTTAACTCAGAAAGTCTTAAATGAAGATAGAAAGCACTACTACCCTTGATAAACAACACTTAGAAGAGTTTCGTGGGGGTTTAATTCTTTTCTAAAGGAAGAAAGATTAACACAGTAATTTAATTGGTTCATGAACATTGAGAAGACCATTCAAACCCAGGAAAAAACAGAGAAAAATTAATCTTCTAGACACTTATGCTTTAGGGTACTACTAAGCTGTAAAGACAAAACTCACATGAAAAAGAAGAGATCCTCAATGAGGGAGAGCCATTCCAGCAAAAAGCCTCCATGGTCCCTCCTGCCAGCCCTTACTGGCCTGTGGGACCCTCCTTTATACTCCTCATCGTTCACATACTCATCTTTTGCACCTGGTTTCCCTTCTCCCTGCAAACCAGCAGCAGTGGCTTGCCCACAGGAGCAGGTATTTCTTGCTTGGGCTTTGCCTGTTTTCTAAGGAAGCATCACAAGGGGAGTCAATTCCCAACTGAGTCTATATCTGGCTCACCTGTGTTGAAAACATTTTCTTTTTTAATTTTTTTTTTTTTCATCTAATTCATTTCCTTTCAGGAAGGGAAATGGAATCTTGCGACCCCAAAAAGAAAGGCTTACAAACACTCTGGAAAAGAGATAGGATCAAATGAGATGCAATTGAAAAAAACCCAAAAAACCCAGAATATTAGGAGATTTAGTGTCTTCAAAAAATGGCCTGTGAGGAAACGAGTTGCAGTGCAAAGGACCAAAACAGGCCAAAATGAAGCTCACAGATGCTGCAAAATCAGGAGAAAAAGTAAAGGAGGAAGAGACAACTTGGAGGGGAAGATATGAGGGACATGGTATGGATACTTAAAAAAAAAAAAATCTTCCCCAATGTCAAAGCCTTCAGAAGGCATGGCATGCCATCAAGTGCAGGGACAACATGCACCAAAGTTTGCCCAAATTGATCCCTGCTGAAGGCCAAAACAGAAAAGAAGGACTTCCAAACACTCTGCAATGGAGATACCATCAAAGGAATTGCAATTGAAGGAGAAAAAAAAAATTGGGAAATTTAGTGACTACAAGAAAATGGACCGGGATTATATCCAGTGCAGTGCAAAGGACCAAAACAGGCCCAAACAAAGCCCACAGATGCTGCAAAAGCAGGAGAAAAAGTCAAGGAGGAAGACACAACCTGGAGGGGAAGATATGAGGGACATGGCATGGATACTTAAAAAAAAAAAAAAAAAAGATCTTCCCAAAACTCAAAGCCATCCAAAGGAAGGCCACATGCCATCAAGTGCAGGGATGTGCACCAAAGATTCCCCTCTTGGTCCCCATTGAAATCACAAGATTCTGTTTCCCTTCCCAAAAGGAAATGGAAGGAAATTTGTGGATTTTGTGTGGATTTTGTGTGTTTCATATTTAACTTGTTACAATTTCTTGCAGAAGGCACTTTTCTTTCCCCTCACTCCAGAAATGCATTTCCCATTTCCCACACAGATAAGTGCTCTTCTGCTCCAGCGTTCTTGGCACGCTGGCTGAAAACTTTGGAATGAAAAATAAATGAATGTGAGGGAGCAGAACGCACTGTTTCTGACACACTTCAGCAGCTTTTCCCCAGCAGCCCTTGTGTGCTGGCCCCAGGCTAAGGCCACACACCACACCAGGCAAAAGCCACCTCGATTCCTCTTTCCTGGAACAGCACTATCTTCACACACCGAAAATTTCATTTTGTTTTACAGGCCTCTCCCCTGGACCAGGCTCCAGAGAAGATAAGTTTTATCAGTCCAACGTCAGCAAAGTGATAAATAAGGGCACAGCCTGTTCCAGCAGGAGGCAGATGCAGAGGCTTGCTTGGCAGCACAGCCAAGTGCTTCAGCAGCTGATGATTGAAAGCGGAAGCTTAATGGAGTGAATGTGAACAAAGAATCAGAATAAACACCACCTTTTGAAATAGAAAGGAAGCAGCTAAAAGGCTGGGGTGAGACAGGAAAGCAGATGTAGAGCAGAGAAGCAGTTCTGCAAAGCCAGCCTGGATTCCAGATTCCAGTTGAGTCATCCCTGTCAGCCAGAACAATGCCAGCCTCTGTCTGAGGGGCCTCCTGTGTGTCAGCAGGTGATGGGGAAAACACATGCTCCTCTTACAAGAGCTGACTTATTGCAGGAAATGGTTGTGTTCTGCTCTCCTGCAGAAATCCTCTTCCAACTAAGCTTTTCCCTTTAGAACCTGTCCTCCAAATTACCTGTAGACACATACTAATCTTCAGGCTCTTCAGGCTCCAGCAGGAGAGGTGTAATCATCTATGAAAGCTGGTCCCAGATAAAGGAGAAGGGAAGGATTTTGTCCTTCCACAATTAAAGCAGCTACAAAGTCTGGGAAGAGATTTTGCAGTGGTGCAGCTGAGTTGAACCATGATGTAACACACAAACACAAATCACTTCAAGTGCTACAAATATTATGGCATTTCAAGAGAACTGATGCATGTGGCTCTGTACATCCTCCCACAGGAGCCCTTACCTGGTGGGACTGTTCCCTGAACCCACACAGCCAGAAGGGACCACTGGGAAAGGAATGAGTTGGACAGACTGACCCCTGAAGCATCCCCTGAAGACCTGAAACAAGGACTGGGTTTGCCCTGAGCACGGGGTTCACAGCAGGCTGCACACACAGGGCACAGGGGGTGAATCCTCCCTGCCTGCCAGAGGAGGCTGGGACTTGGCAGGAGAGATGAAGGCCACACTGCCCAAGGGAAAACCCTGGGGAAAGCAGGCTGCTGGTGAAGGGATGGGTGAGAATTGTGACCTGCTGGTCTCACTGAGCCTCGGGGATAAATACCAGCACTAGGAGGTGATGTTGGATTTGTGCAAGAGCCCGGAGCAGAGGCTGTGGTGGGACTGGAGAAGATGAATCTCTGAACCCCAAGCACACATCAGGATGAGGCACACAGGCCCTGGCTGTGTCTGGCCATGACACAGCTGGGACTAACAGGACATAACCAGTTAAGTGTCTCTCTGTCATTTTTCTCCCAGTGGTCGCCTTGTAGAGTGCTTTTGATGAATAGGAATAACCATAAGCCAAGAAGTGAACAGACCTTTGTGCAGCTTGAAGGCTGTCCATGAAAATAATGGGCCAAGTTTTAGAATGCTCAAGTAGACTTCATACTTTGCTAGCAGAAAATATTTGGCTACTGTCTCTGGCAGTAAGGGTAAGGGCAATGCCAGCTGCCATTTGGATAAGGCAGAGAATAATGGATTTCACCATCAAACAGCACTCACTGAAAGCTGTCCAAAGATGCCTGGATATACAACATTCATTAGACAAAAAAGAGGAACTTCTTTTTCAGAAGGGTGAGTTGGAAAGCACATCATTCCTGCACAGCTAAAGGAAAACAGATACTGCTCTGGCCTGACTTCTCTTCCCTGCCTTTGAACACAGCAGCAGGGCTGCTGCCTGGTCTAGGCTGTGTTGGCAAGTGGTAATTATAAATATCTGTCAGACCTTTGGTGTTAATGTTTGCAGGTAGCCATCCGATCGCATTTTGGAAACAACAGACCATGTTCTGTACTTACCGTGTTTTAAAATGGATTAAAAAATTTCCTTGGGAAATCAAATACAAGTCAAGAGACTGAAGTCAAGTCCAGTCCTTATTAATTATAACACCATTTGACTTGACACAGAGGAGAAATTGCATTCAAATCACTTCCAAATTGTTTGCAGCATGTATGAATCTAACCGAAACTAGCGAGCTACCTTTGCATATTTGAGGAGGGAATTACTGTCTCCATCCCAATGCCCAGCACAGGTAATACACAGACATTCTTTTTAATGGCCAGGTTTATGCAGCTAATTCCTCACATTCAGCACCGAGTGTACAATAATCCTTTTGACAAATGAGTCAAGAGGCAGGGTGCTGCTGAGCATAATATGCCTTATTGCCTTGCACACATCTAGGACATGGAGATGAGTGAGGATTAATAGTCACAATTAGGAACGTAAGAGCAGACTGTGGATTGTAAAAATAATTAGCAGTTCTGAAAAGAATTTCCAGCCCCACAAAAATGTTTTAGTGCGGAATACATTTGAAACGGAAACAATAAAAGAGACTCGGCGATGCTCTTCCCATAATGATACTTTTGGGATTGTTAGGACAGGATTTGAAAGCTTCCTGGCTCCTTAACACAGATGGCTCAATGCTCACAGACAGCCAGACACTGTGGTCTGCTCTGGGGATGGCAGGAAGCCATTTGGCTTCCCAGGGCAGTCTTGGTAAAATTGTACCTGTGCTCTTGCTCTAAGGTTGCGGCACTTCACAGGCCCCCAGAGTTTACGCTCCCCAAGCCCTCTGCTCACAGAGAAAAATGCTGCACTGTGTGGGCACCTGCAGCATGGGCAGGGTTCCTGCATGGGCAGGGTTCTCCATGCAGCACCTGGGCAGGTGTGTGGAAGGAGCTGCCCTCGGCTCTGGGGCCAGGGCTGGCCCTGGTTCTTAGGGAGAGAGGGCTGGACAAGTCTCCTGTGCTTTGCTGAGTGTTTCCAGCACCCCAATTTGGTCCGGCTTTGAACTTTGCTGATAAGGGAAAATGTGGACACTCATCAGAAAATTTCAGTAATCCTGAAACTGCATTATAAGTTTATATTTTTAAAATACAGTAAGTACTATATTATCTTTGTTTGATTTTTAGCATTAGAGAAATGGGGGGGTTTCTTAAAATGACAACTGAGATGCCCCCATCTGTCAGGAGTGCTGGGTTTCAGCAGAGACCCTATGGATTCAGAAGCCTTCAGTAAGGTGCAGAAGCTGCTTAAAGGAGCAGTCTGGAGGCAG
The DNA here is from genome assembly GCA_024362935.1 of Setophaga petechia. NCBI lineage: Eukaryota > Metazoa > Chordata > Aves > Passeriformes > Parulidae > Setophaga > Setophaga petechia. The sequence goes on from JANCRA010000005.1 coordinate 28,725,867, forward strand.
CCAAATTTAGGGGCCATGATGAAGCCTCCATGCAGGAAGCAATGCTGGCTGAAGGCTGAGCTACAGGGCACCAGAGCTGCACTGCCCAGTGCTGAGGCACCTCCAGAGCACAGTCCTGAGCTTCTGCCCTTTGCAGATCAGCCACTCTGCAGCTGCTTCCCAGGTGGGCTGTCCTTGAGATTTAAATAGCTAAAATGCCATTAAGAAGATCATGAATCATTCTTCCTTAGCAGTATTTGCCTTTCGTTTCTGTTTGAATGGGTGACTGCTGACTATAATTCCTTAAGAAACAGCAGTCCATAATTTATCTTTCCAGAAAACTTTCCTCTCGTGGCTATCCTTTCACACTTTCCAGTAGACAGGAATGGTGAAAATACTCTGAGAAAGAGTTAAGAAATTCCAGGGTGTCTCTCAGATGACAGACTCTAACAGTAAAATGAGGGCTCACTGCCAGAAATTTCCCTCAGGTGTACCTTGCTTCTGGCAGGAGACAACATTCCTCCAGCCATGGACCGGGCAGGGATGTCTTTGCAAACTTTACAAGTCTCTAACTTGGCAATGAATAAAAAATTCTGGCAGGAGAAGAGCATATAATGATCAAGTGTAATGAAATGGTGACAATACATCTCACCAATCAATAGGAACACTCTCTTTGTGAGAACGTCTTCCTTATTTATAGATCAGCTGGCTTGTGCTGCAGAGGGGAGTCAACAACTTTCAGTCTGATTTAGAAGAAAGACTAACTGATGATGTGAAATTACCTGGAATGCTTAATCACAGAGATCAAAAAGGTTGGTTTGGGATTGGTTTTTGTGTGTGTGTAAGTTCAGCTTTAAAAATCATATTATTCCAATATAACTCCCATTGTTGCTGTCAGTGTGGAGTGTCTAAGTGCCTAATATATCTAACACAGATGTGCCAAAAGGCTACAATTAAATCACTCTGCAGTCATCTTCTGGTACCAATCAACTTTTTCTCCTCCTAATGAACAGACATGCTGTTTTATACAGTCTGATTGACTGGTTGATATGAAAACATAAAGTGGCAGAGGCTGGTGAAAAGTATTCATTATTCTGTGTTTGGAGCTGCAATAGAGTGAGTAATTGTTTCTGATTGTGGCAGCCACTCTTGTGCTGACTGATGAGTGCTACAGCACTGGCACAGAGGTTGTGTTAGACAGGATGGAAACTCATTTGTGAGACCTTCATGGAAGATACAGCATCCCCAGTGTTTTATTTTAAATGGTGAACATGGTTTTGAGTTGGTAATTTTCTACAGCCTGGTCCACAGAAGTCATCTTCACACCTTTGGCAGATTTCTAAGGAGCCCCAGTCCAATATTACAGCACAGGAAACTGAGACAGAGAGGGCAAAAGCAGATTTCTCAGTACCTAAAGCAGATTTCTCAGTACTTTCAGTCAGCCAAGTCAAAGTGACCCACACACCACAGGAAGTGTCTGTCACACTCACACTTGGTACATCAGGAGACTCTGCTTATTCATGTCAATGTAAGAAGAATTTTTTCCAGGGCTCAAATATGTTGCATTAAAAATGAAGGTTGGTGACAGGAGCAGATGAGGAAGGAGCCCCTCATCTGATGAAAACCTCAATATCTAGGTGCCCTACAGAGACAGTAAATGACCATGACCCTGTACTACTGCTCTGTAATCTCTGGGAGTCCCTGGCGTGGGGCAAACCTGTCCTGTTTATTCATTGCTTTTAAACAACCCTGCCATTGGTAGCCAGCTGGGTTTGCCTGAGAAAAAGGGTGTCTGTAGGCAGCTGAAGTAGTGCCCAACATCCAGATACCTCATGCAGGGAGAAAAAGCAGAAGGAGAAAGCACTGCTGCTGAAACAAGGGAGGGCTGCTCACCTATTGCTCTGGAGGGAAGAAGGTTGGCTGAATTATGGTCCTCAAATGCAAAAGGACATTGAAACAAAAATCACCCTTTGGAAATACCTGGCAACTGCAGTTACTTTTAAACTGAACACAGTAAATAGCAAACATACTGAGAAATGAATGGGCTCTAATTTGGGCTGAGTATGACAGCAATGATTTCCTGGTGAGGATGGAGGTGGAACATGTGCCCACACTCAGCATTCCCATGTGAGGGCAGCACATCCCTACCAACACTGCTTTTTGGATCTAGGCAAAAGATGAAACAGAACCAACAACAAAAGCAAACCACACTTTTTCACCCTGAAAGAGGATGAGAGAAAACATTAGAATTGAATCTCAGTCTTGGTTGAGCATTTACATTTTAGTTGTAAGTACTCAACTTGCTTCCACTTGGATAGTAGTAAACTTTCCTTGAGTAAAAGACTCAGAACAAGTACTGAAATCAAATTAGAAACCTGTGCTTTTTGTGAAGGAATTATAAAAAGGAAATAAAAAAATCCACTCATAATATTCATTTGACAACCAGTGGTTCCCATAGAGGCTGTTGTAACACCATATTGCAATGACACAATTACATGAAATTCCTCAGTAGATAATCACAGTTTTAAATTAGTTAAAAATATTGCTGTGCTCTTTGGAGGGCTTTGCAAGTCGAACTGCAATTTTTCTGCTTTGCTTTTTTTTAATCTATCTTTGTTTGTTGGTGGGGACTGCCAAAAGTTTGTGTAGATATTTAAGCCCAAGACAGCATCTTAGCTTAGCCATCTGTGAAAACAAAACCGAGTAAAAATACAGCTTTGAATAAATGAAGCACTGAGGGAATTTCATACTTGATATAAATAATTGCAGATATAGCTTGTTGCTATGCAGTTAAGAAAAACATTTCTCCTCTTCTTGGTGAGTACTCATTTCTTTAAAAGGTTCTACTTTCAAACATGAAGACAAAGAAACATTAATAATTTTCCATCTTCCATTTAAAGTGTACATGTAAGATCGATGCCTTCCTGTCTGGTTTGATAAAAAGGAACAGAGAGGATCTGGAAAGAAGCAGGAGAGAGGAGCCAGAGGCTCCCGGCAGCTGATTCTCACTGACATCAACATTTCCCATGGCCTCAGACAAAGGCCAGAGGTTTCCAACTTGGGGCCCAGTCCAGTGGGGCTTAAAATTTGGGTGCCCTATGGAATGTCCAAGCATGAGAAAGAGAGGTTTCTGATTTTTGGGCAGGTGGAGGAGAGCTCTGAGGCATAAGCTTTGTGAAAGGGGCACTCACTTCCCAGGTGCAGCAGGAAAAGTCACTTTATAATTAGCACATGGAAAAACCCTGAGACCACAGAAAGGAAGGGAAAGCAAAGGCTTTTCCATATCAGCGCTTGGATTTGTTGCAGGGCAATATTTGTAAGGAAGGGTTGGTTTAGGAGCCTGTCCTTGAACAATCCATCACAGCCATGTGTTTAACCATGATCCTGAGCCACAAGCCTCAGCTCCAAACCTAAGCAAAGCACACACATCCTTGAGACAATACACAGGAATTACAAGCTTGGCTGTTTTGCAGGAAAAGGTGCCTTGTGCTGGCCACCCTGAAAGCACAAAACCAGAGGCACTCTGCTGCTTTTGAAGCTTTACAGGGCAAGGGTTCACATGCCCTGACTGCCACACACAGCCCCTGCCTGTGCCCAAACCCCCTCATCTCTGTGGAGCCGGGAGCACACAGCTCTGATGGGGGCTGCCTGATGCTACTGCAGATACCCCAAACAGGGGAAAAGCTTAAATAATACAGCACAGCTCCTTCCCACACGCTGCCTTCATTTCAAGCCTGAGAAGGAGGGCTCAGAGGATCACAGCACCTGCATAATAAGGCATGAAACCAACAGCTATTCTGCTTCCATCCATCCTGTGTTTCCATTTCAAGTCATCATTTTCTGATCATTGCTTTAGACCTGCTTTGTAACAATGCACAGGGTTTTGCTCTCAGTGAGGCCACAGCTCCCTTGCATGAATGCTTGCAGTGCATATGTGTGAGTACATTTATGCATATTCACAGGGGGAAGAGCAAAAACCAACAGCTTTTTTCAGCCCCGAAAGTCTCAATATTTTTTTGCTTCCTTGTTTGTCTTGTTTTGCTGAGAAAAAAAACATATTGGACTTTCTTGGCTGAAAGCTGTCATCTTCAATGAAAAGCTGATTATACCATGGAAGTAAATAATAAAAGCATGATTCTGTCTGCTTGTCTGGGCTAAATTCTTGAAAAAAACCCCTCAGTTGGCACTCAATAATTTCCTCTTGAAAAGCAGTGTTTTCTTAAGGAAATTGTGACAATTTGCTGTGGACCAAATTAACAAAGATATAATCTGTCTTCCCACTGAAGACATCGAATTTGCATGCAAGTAATTGTGATGTGAGAACTGGTGGTGTCACACAGCTTTAATGATGGTTTGCAGTAAAAATACCAGGAGAACAAACACGGGCTCTACAGCTTCTGCAGGTTGCCAGTGCATTATTATTGGTTCTGACCTTCTAATTGCCTCTCTATTTTCTGCTCCTGGCTGCATGGCGAACAACACGGGTGCTCTTTCAACTCCTACGTGTTCCCCGGGAGCTCCCCCCTCTCTCCTCTCTCTCTCAGAAAGAAGTAAACTACCAATTTAATGACTAACTAGCTTGTACTCTTGGAAGACTTTCTCGAGCTTTTGTAAAAAACCTTGAGCTTTGAACATTTTTCAAACAGAAATCACTTTTTTTATCTCTCTTTCTCTTAACTCTCCGTACATGCCAGTGAGGAGCATTTTAGTTAGAGCCCTGTGGTACAGCCCCCCTGCCTCCTTCCAGCTGCTAGCGAGGAAAAACGCTGCTCCTGTGCAGTTAGAGCAGTAAACAGCTGATGGAGCTGGAGAAATGCAGGGTGGAGGGCACGGTGCAGGTCATGCCTGGCAGCCGGGGCACAGCCGGGGATGCTGCGGGTGGGATGCGGCGGGGTGCGGGTGGGATGCTGCACCGCTCCCGGGTGCGACAAGCACCGTGTCACCGCTCTCTGAAAGGGGCTCTTGGGACTGTGGGAGGCTCTTTCAGAAAAATTACCGCCGCGTGAATAAGTCCAAGAAGGAGCGGGAGCGGCGGAGGCGGCCCCGGTGGCCCGGGCCGGTGCAGTGCTGGCCCGCAGCCGTGAGATGTCACTGCGGCCCCATGCAAAGGCGGCGCCGGGCTCATCTGTCCGACCGACCAGAAAGGCTGGGATGTGGCCACTTCCCTCCCACAAGTGCTTGGCTGTCGCCCTGGTCCCTTTCCCGTCGCTGTCAGTGTCACAGCCGGTGCCGCCGGGCAGGGCTGAGCAGCGCCTGATGCCGCTGCGGGCGCATTTCTGCAGCCAGAAATGCAAGGCATTGCTGCAGCTCCTAAACTGCGGCTGCTTCATACCACCTTCTCTGAAAAGAGAGCACCAAGCCTCAGACACCTCCCTGAGAGGCTGGAGTGAAAATGATAGAATTGTTCCCTTTGGATTCATAGCCTGACCTGACATTTTTAGAAACATTAACGAGGGGTTTAAGCAGTGGTCTAACGCAGCTGTCATGTCCTGCTTGCTCTAGTGCAGTTTTTGCTCTCATCTGCAACCTTCTGATTCAGCAACTAGGTATAGTTGGAAGGGCAGGATGCTCAGAACTATTTTTGACCTACCTAGATCTAGGCTGGATGTTGTTCAGCACTTCAGTGCTCAAAATAAATGGAAATGTATGCTAGCGGGGAGAAGACTTCATTTTCTGGCAAGTTAAATAACTGCTTTCCTGACTTATCCCAAGTGCTATCCTGAATGAAAAGTTCCATCCCAAGTAACTCAGGGACAGGTGTGCTTCATCAGCACTCAGAAATTCCTCCCTCGTGGAACTTTCAGGCAATTGCAGGCTTTTCACCCTAGGTGGAAAGTAAATGAGGTTTATCCCTGCAGCAAATCCTTCAGAAGACTGGCACCGTCTGCCATTGCACGAGGACTGCAGAGATACAGATAAGGAAAAGCAAGCCTAGGAAGCCTCACCAAGGCATATAAATATGCCTTGTATTAATAGCTGCTTATTAAAAGAGGTTATAAAACACATTTTCAAAGTTCAGATAGTGGCCACCTTAGCCACGAGTGTCCAAGGAATATACTTAGATCAAAGTTTTATGACCTCTATTTATTACAGCAGATAGCACTACCTGAAAATACCCACTTTTAAAATCTTATTACTGTCAAATTCCTTATTTAGACCAGTGACTTGACATTCTTGCATGAGTGAACATTAAAGTTTTTGCCTTTTTAACCTCCTAATCCTGGTGCATAAATCTTTTATAACTGATTCTATTCTGTGTGTCTTTTTGGTGTTATTGGATTCTTATCTTTCATTCCAGTCTAGGTTTCTGATTTAATATATTAAAAACTTCAGCTCAGCTTTGCTTTCTTTATTAAGATACAAAAGAGGTTGAAGCTTATAGAATGCTGAATGAAAAGCACATTTCTTTTCTTTTTTTAAGGAAAATTAAAAAGTTTTAGTTTAAAAAGAAGCTTGTATCACCCTCTCATGTGGCACCCCCTTCTGACTGTCACACAAATGCAGAGAATTACTTCTGATTTTGAGCAAGTGCATTTGCTCTCCCTTAGCTGCTTCTGCTCAGACAGTGGGGTCAAGCCCTGCTGCCCTAATTCTACTGGGAGGTCTCAGCAAACTCTTCCTCCCCCAGGGTGCTGCTGGAAAATCTCTCCCTGGGAACCTGCTGAGGAGGATCACAGTATGGAAGGACCAGGACCTAAAATTCTCCTTCACTATCCTGTCTTGACTTCTTCTCCTAGAACTAGCACTACAGCTGGGTGGAAAAGCAAAATCAGAGCCCATTCCACCAGCAGGAAAAAAAAAAAGCAAAAAATTAAACCAAACTCAAACCCTAAATATTCATATGAGTAGCAAAACCAGTTATGTCTGATTTCTATCTCAGGAGTGGTCTGTTCCAAAGGTTTTGTTTTGACAAAGAAGGGCTGACAGCTGAAAGGCTTAAAAGTGGTGAGAGAACTGATGGCACCACTTTGGTTACAGGGTGTTTGTATTTGGAAAATCCTGGCTATACCCACAACAGTAGCATGTCAGACTAACAGCCTGCCAGATTAGCTTACAAAAGGCAGGTCAGATCCTCCACATGGGTACACCCAAGATGCCTAAGGGATGGATGAAATTGCAATGATCACACTTGAAATTAAAAATTTATCTTACAGAATTAGATGCTTGAGCCACTACTGGACATAGAAAAAGGGACGGTTAAAATACATCTTTTCTGAAAAGATGAAAGTATAGAATAGAGAGATTTTTGTCCACATTTAAATTAAATTGACCTGCTTTAAATAAAAAAAATCTGTTCATGCCTGGAGTACAGCTGCAATCACATACATTTGAGCATGAATAAGTTTTCCTTTAAACAGGGAGTCTGTTTAAAATTTTATGTGTATGTATACCCCAAATCCCCTTGTACCCTGCCTTTCTGTTGTGTGACTTAGCCACACCATCCTCAAGGACCCTGGCAGCAGATGGAAAGAGCAAGGTTGGGCAAACTCATATGAAATTCACTTTTGATTTGGATGGACAAAGCTTAACCCAGACACAAACAGTAAGAAGGGCTACTCAGTATGAGTGCCCTGGAGTCAGACTTAACTACTGATTTAGCTGAAAGTGATCTGCACTCAGGCTAAAGGGAATGAGTGGGCAAATGGGGTTTGTTTGCAGGAGGAGCTGAAGGCCCTGAGCCAGGAGGCTGCCCAGGGTGAGGATGGCAGCCAGCTGCCTCGGGGTGTCAGGAGGGAGATGTTCCCATGGCATTGCTGTGCTAACTCCTGGGACACAGCCACCCCAAGGCTGTCTCATGCACCTTTCCAAGATCACTTGTAAGAATCTCTGGAAATCAATCTGACAAATCTCCACCTGAGCTTTTTAGGTTACCCTACTTATTTTCTGCTTTGTGATTCATCCCTGTGAGAAACAAATCTAGAGCACATCTGTGTGACTCCAATCTCTGCACAGCTGCAGCAAACCCAGATCATTTCTATGAGCTATGGGAGGCACCTGTGTCCTAGGATGCAGGTTTCCCAAATGAAACCCAACTGTGATCTGATCCAAAAAGTGGGATTCTACCAGCTTGGTTGTGCTTCACACCCAGGGTGGTAAAATTCTGACAGATCTCACCATCATTCCATGTGGTGCTGCTATAATTAATCCCTGGTTCAGCTGACAGTTTCTGCAGATAAAAGGGGACTTTCTCCCCACCCTCACCCCTCTTTTAATTTTGTGCAAGTTCCCTGACCTGGAAACCTGACATTTCTGGTTCACACTCATGCACATTTCAGCTCTCCCCCTTGAGTCCTTTCTGGAATCTGTACTGACAGGAAAATGGCACGGACAGGAGAAGCTGCACCCACCCAGAGGAAATGCAAACAACACAGCCTTGTCAGGATGGTCAGCCTCAGTTATTCCCCCTTTACTACCTCAATTTATTCCAGCATCCACTTCAAATGCTTGCATTCCTGTACAGCATCTTCTATAGGCTACCCAGCTCCACTACTGCCCAGGACAGCAAACTGAAAGATTCCCCCTGCTTTCACAGGGGAAGAATACAGGGGTGTCTTAAAAACCCCCCAGGCTCCAGCATAAGTTTTCCCTTGCTTTTTGAAAGAAAGGGGGATAAAATAGGAAGTTAGGTTCTCTCCAAGCTGACAAGCCTGCCTGTGTTCAGAGCACTGCAGAAAGTGCCAGAGAGCACTGGATTTGTAGGAGAATAATTCCGACACATGGCTGCCAAGGTCAGTCAGCCCTGTGCACTGGGCTGGCAAGCCAAACTTACTTACATAAGTAATGGCCATGGGCAGTCAACTCCAAATTTGGCACAAACTTCTCCCCTTTCACCCCAGTGTAAAAGGAAAAACATATTTAACTTGTTCTGCCTTAAGCTGTTTTTCCCTCGCTTGTTTATTTTTTCCATCTCTTCCAGGCTGATATGCTCACAACTACTGCTCCAAGCGTAAAATTCAGCTTTCAGCAAGGGCCTGATGGTTTTCCCAGTTTGTCTGCAGGCTGTTGGGATGTTATCTCATTAATGGTGTAGAGATGCCAATAGGAAAGGTCATGGAAAGAAGTTGGGTGATCACAATCGAATGCTCCGATTTAATCATGCGTTCCTTGTGTCCATCTCATGCCAACACCTGAGGGATATTTCATGCCCTTGCCAGCAGCAGCTGCTCCTCACAGTGGGGTCACCACAGGGTGAGATGGATCTCTCTGGCATCACCTGGGCTAAGTGCAGGGACACAGGACACACACCTGTCCCTTTCAAGGCAGCAGCACCCACAAGGGGCTCTTCCAAGGAGCAGCTGGGGAAGGGCTGAGCACCCTGGGCTGGGCTGAAGTGGGCTCTAACCCAGGGTGGGTATGGACAGGTCCCACCTGTGCCTGCTCTGGGCCATTGGCACCATCCCCAATTACTATTTCCAAACTACAAACTCTCTCTCCCCAGAGATGGCAAGTTGCAAATGAAATAGCAGAGACAGTGAAAAAGTGGTTAAGAGGAGCTTTAGGAGAAGAATAGAAGAATGTGGAAATAAGCCCCCGCCATTTCTTACATTATCTGAGAGCTGTTCAGCCATGAATTGTCTGTAATAATTAGCATGAGAATATCTCCTTGATGACATTCATACTGCATAAAAGGGTCTGCATTTCCTCCATCAAAGTGCATATTTATGAACTGAATCTCCGAAAGACGGAGCCTTTGATAGTATTATTTTAATATTTTTTGCATATGATTAGAAGCTTAAACTTCAAGAAGCCCTAATAATAAGAAAAGACTATCAGGTTTCTGCTAGTCACCTCTGTTCCTAGTAAACACAAACACATATATGGAAATCACGATTTAAATATGAAAGTGATAGACTATGCAAGATAGAATGGCATGAATAAATTTACTTTTGTTCTTTAATGATCCTGAGAAGAGTGGCTTAAAAAACAGCCTCGATACCAAAGCCATTAGGTGGCATTTGGTGTTCTCAGCTCTCATTTGTTTCTTGACCTTGGTGCCAAACTATTTGAGTCACACTAAAAGCCCCTACTTTCTGCTTACACTTATGAATGTGCATGCTACTGCCCCTTTGCTGTTCAATAGATCTTATTTTATACACCTGATTACTACAATTCCTCCTGACAGTCTTCATCCAAAGCTGGACTCAGCAAGGGTGGGATTATAGGGCTGTGAGGACATACATGTGCCAGGAGCTCGAGTAGCTGGAGAAGCTTGAGTTTGGCACCTCTTCCCAGGTGTCAGACTTTCTGGAGGCTTGTCAACAGAGCCTGCCCAAAGCTCACACACTGGGAGCCGCTTCTGCTTTGTCCCTGTGCTATTTCCAGCCCTTTGTTTCAGCACCTACACTGGGCAAGCGCCTGCAAGTTTAAGGACTTGAAACCTGAAAGGCAGTTGGCAGTCACTGAAGTGTTCATAGAGCAAATATTCCATTTGGTTACTGTCCTTGCAGCAGAAATGGGCAAGAGTGTGACAGCTGAGGGCGGATGGGACCCAGGGAGGGACTGTGCGTGTGCAGTTGTGCTCAGGAGGTGCTGGGCCACCAAACCTGCTGCCATGGGATCCTGCCCCAATGGTTTGCCATGACCATTAGAAAATATTTCCCTGTGGGCTATATTTGCTCCCCTTTGGTTTGCAAGACCCCAGAGCCAGTGATGAATCCATGGATCTGTGCGTGGTGGCCTTGGAGCTCAGATCTGGGAATGGCAACATGAAGAAGGTTCAGTTTCTCACTAGGTTTTAAAGGTTGCCAGTGTAAAGTTTGGAAAGTTGAGGAGAAAACAAAAGGGAGAAAGAAATTTTGGAGCGATATTGAAAACAGTGCTGTTGTTACTACATGGCCTGAAAAGAAATTTTGGAGCGATATTGAAAACAGTGCTGTTGTTACTACATGGCCTGAAAATCTTCCCACAAGGTTTCCACAAGGAAAAGTTTCAAAGTTGCCAGTATTAGGAAATTACAATTCCTGTAGCTAAAGTCTTATTTTGTTAAAAAGCCAACTATTTTAACTTGTGTAGTTTCAACACTTATATTTGACAAATCCTATGACATTTGACATGTATTGCTAAAGCTCCATTTCTAAAATAACATATCTTTTATTAGTTAAAAATGAATAATCTGTATTTAATTCTTGAATGTAGATAGCATTACATTTTAGGTGCCAACAAAATAATGAGTAGTGCATTTCTTACTCTTAGGGATGAGAAGAGTCTGGCTAAATCTCCATGCTAATATAAATAACTAATATTTGCTAAACAAGTAACTACTCAAGGCATCTCAATTTTTCTGATAATTAAACTGAATATTCTGAATATGACAATCCACAAAAAGAATCTCTTAATGCTTAAATAAATTCTGGAAATATTACACCTTTACCTGGCATACTTAAAATAGTAATAATAGTAAACACTGTTTAGATCAAGCATTGCTTGGAGTGATCTAAAAATGCAGAAATTTAGCACATCTCCTCTTTTATTTTCTCCATTCTAAAACGAAATTAGAAATGAATGGGTGAAATCAGTCAGACAATGGATAATAAGGAGAAAATGTCAGCCTGTGCACCACAAACCCTATAAAATGCTTGTCATGATCAGAAAACAACCACTTAATCCAGAATGTGCAGAAGTGGCCTGGTGTCTTCAGAAAATGTTAATTCCTTACCACCAGAAATTCATCTGGGAACACACACATCAGTTTTGAAGGATGGCTTTTTTTGGATCTGAAACAAAGTTTCTGATCAGAAGAAAAGAAAGGATAATTGATGGTTCAGGTGTTTTCAGGGCACCTGGGAATCATCCCCACTCTATTCAAGTCTCCATTTTGCTTCTATAAGGAAACTTCATTGTGAATCTCCCAGGTGAACACTTTAGCTATTGTCTAATCTGAGATGGGTGAGATCTCACAAAAAGAGCTTCACAGAGTTTTAATTGCCAGTCCTGACTTTGTGCAGGACATCTTTTGGAGGCCTCAGAGAGCTGCTGTGATGTGAGAAGGTGTTTCTGAAGATTGGCACAGGCCCTGCTCCGGTCCACTCCTCTCCTCACCCCTCCTCCCTCAGCAGAGTGAGCAAGAACCAGGAGCAAGCTTACAGTCTCATGCTTATAAGGTTATCAGAATAAAAATTCACCCACATGAAAGGAGGAAAAGAAATCCTATTACTGTTAGGACTGATTTAAAAATCACAGTTGTTTTACTGATCATTCTTATTCATAATTCAGCTTATAACTATAAAAGATGAAGGGGAATATGCCCTACTTTTCCCTTTATGATTTGACAGCACCTCTGTTGAGTAGCTTTGCCATGAAAACCAATGGTTGCTTAGTTTCCCCTGCTGTGTTTTTGGGCCTTCCACAACACAAAAGGAGAGAAGAAAATCTGGAGAAGGGGGAGGAGAACCCAAATGCAATGCCTCAGGCAATTACAGCCCTCAGGGTGACTTGTGCCAACCCTTTACTTGGTGTTTGCCTAAAAAATGATCAGTGGACAATGTGTTTTTCAATTCAAAAGAAGTATTTGCTCTTATCAAGGACTGGAGGACAAATCCATCCTCTAATGTCTGTGACTAAGAGACCAAAGTCTGTAATCTCCATGGAGCAGAAGCCTTCAGACCATGTAAAAAGGGGACAATTGTCAAGTCAGAGGGGGGAAGGCAGAGAATGAGGGTGAAGTTTTATATTGCTCACGTTTCCCTGGCACCTCTTAATTCCTGCTAAAGACAGAGCCTCTGGAGGCAGCCCTGAGGTGCACACCTGTATGGCCTCTGCCTTCTCTGCAATTCAATATCATTTTAGCCACATCTACAACCTTCCCACTCTGCACAGAGGCAGAGGGGAGGCCTGCCAGAAAGCCCCTGTTGAGTTATTCCTCTGCCCGTGGATCAAAGAGGAGATGGAAAATCCATTTTCCCTCTTAAAACCTTCCTGGCTTCCTAGCCTGTTGATGAATGCATTCCAGTGAGATCAGCCATGGGTTTTTTGTTTGCATATCCTTAGCCATTTCCAAAGAAGTTGCTGCTTCCCTAAGTGGCTCTGCTGTACTGTTTTTTGGGATTCATGATGATTCCCTGCTGCTGCTTAGTGCATGTGTGTGTGGGCAGACCCTTGCTGCCCCAGAAACCTGTGCTTGCCTCCCTGAGTGTCACTGTGCTCTATTTCTCAGGACTTTAGTGACATACAAAGTCACCCAGGAAGCTTTGCTCACACTGGTTTATTTTGTGCTGTACTTTGGCAGCTCTCAATAAAGATCCCCAGCTGCACAGAGCCCAGAGCAGTGAATCTCTCCTGACATGCAGACACTCCCTCTCCTCTGCCCAGATCACCTGCAGCAGTGGGCTCAGCTCGCTGTCACCCACCTGTGATGCTCTTGCCTGTTTTCTCTATTTGCTGAACTTTTACTTTGTACCAACTTCACTCACATTTTTCTTCAATTATGGAATCGTTCTACCTGACAACACTGCTCACTCAGTTTCTCCCTCTCTGTAATTTCATGTGAATGCTCTCCATACAAAGTAGGACCTGTTTTAAAGGTCTTTTGCTCTGTGTTGTTTTCCATTTGTTTCTCTTGTGTATTCTGGCTAAGGAAAATCAAACAGAGACAGATTCTGCTACTTGCTCTTACTCATGCTACAAAACAGCTTACTCAGGAAAGAGCATTTTGCATGCATAAAAACACTGAAAATCTGTGCTTTTATCAGGAAACAGAATTTGAATACATGGTACTGGGGAATTTCACATATCTTGTGTGGTCTAAACCAAAAATACAGTAGTGAGCTATTAAAAGGCAGTCAGTACTGCAGATGTATGTGGTGTTGTTTTGTTTGTTTTTTTTTTTTTTAAAGTAATGTCATTTATCTGTTGATCCACAGCAACTGACTTATGTGTTTTGACATCTCACAGCTAAAACCAGTAATTTCATTTTTGGTGAGCAGTTTCCCAGTCAGGCAGTGAGGTCTGCTCCCAGAAACTCCTGCACCAAAGAACAGATCTGCAGCAGGAGTAGCTCATGGCCCCTCAGCAGCCTCAGCAGTGGGATTATTTAGCACACACACTCCCAGACACATCTTCCAGCTGAGGTACCCACCTGACACTCTGGGCTGGAGATCAGCCCAGGTAGATGCAAGTTGCTCCCTCCCTCTCCTGCTGAATCTAAATGGATATGACATTCTTTTCAGTCCCTCAGCTCTCTAATGAAATTTGGGGTCCCTTATAATCATATGGCATTACCAAAGCTGACCTCAGCTCTGAAATATTTCAGATTGTCTCCAGAGAGCATTTCACCAGGATGGAAATGGGTGCTCCTTCACCCACAGCACAGACACTGGCCCCATCTATTCCTGCCAGTGTGACCCCATCCTGGGAGGGACATGTCTGCAGGAGCTCCCTCCTCCATGGCTTCTCCATGCAGTGCAGCCTTTACCCCTCTCAGTTGGGGAGCCTGCTGCTCCTCCCTGCCCTGAGCCCACCCTGCAGCTCTGCATCATCCCCAGAGAGGGGTCAGCTCCTCAGCAGGACTTCCCAAATGTGGGGGTATCATTTAAAACCTTTGGAGGAGAGCTGTTCCCAAGCTCACCCCTTGGTCTCTCCCACTGCCATGCACATTACAGATGACACCATTTACCTGCTCCAGCACGCCATCCATCATTCCTTGCAGCTCCACAGGTGCACTGGCCCTGCCATATGGCAGCTTCTTAGACTTGAACAGCCCCCTTGCATGTGCTCCCAGCACTGGGTATTTATTCCTCTGCAGCTGGTGGCACATGCTGATGTGCTTAAGACAGGTCAAGATTTTTAAGCCTCTCCCCACCTGTCATTTTGAAAGTCATGGTTTAAGCTCAGCTGACAATCACCTGTCAGGGGTTTATGGCCTGCATATGTCAAGCTTCTAGCTTTCATCTGAGCTGTGGCAACAAAATTTTAAATAAAAATTAGTGGTAGGAATGAGACTTTTCTCAATTAACTGTAGAAGGTTTTGACACCTAGTGCAGGAACGTTTACCTTAGTGATTTCCAGAGCAGGGAACCAGCTCCATCCTGACCTGTTTAGTGCCCTCACCATTGATCCAGGTCCCAGAGCAAGGTGGCAGCACTATAAAGGGTGGCCAAGTCCCTGCTCCCAACAAGAAGCACACACAGACTGGAACTGGAGGCCACAACATCCCAGAAGCAATGTTGCTAATGCTTCAGACAACCCTTCACTGCAGATTTTGTTCTCAGCTTCCCTTAGGACTTGTAAAATAATCTTCCTGCAGGAAGGCTTGCCCTAGGAGTTTTGTGCTCTGATCTGGGAGTCTTGAGGGGTTCAGAAAACATCAAAAAAGTGTGACTTCAACCACAGGGCAGTGAGCTCATGCTCCATCCCTGCTACATTCCATCAGAAAAGAAACCTGTTGCACTCGCTTAAAATCCCCCCAACACATCAAACCCCCCAAAAAAGTACTCCCAAAGTAATATCTATAGGTCTGATTTTTATACCATTGGAGAACAGCAATGTTCTAATTTTTAAAAATACTATGTTTCCTCTCACAACACAAAATAAAGGAGATCTACTCAGTCCTTTTTCTTTTTGCAATTATAAATTGCCCATCTCCTTGAAAATTAAAACTGGGTACTGGTGATCATTTATTGTTTTAAAACAACACACATCTTTTTGATTTAGGCAGCAATCTTCACTGTGGTTCAGGCTCTGATAATAATTCTGTGAAAGGACCAAGCAGAGGTGAGCTCTGCTGAAAACCTGAAGAGATTTAAAACTAAATATTACTTTTCCATTTTATGGCAGGTCTTTATTAAAATGATATTTCCCCTCATCCTCTGAAACCTTCTGGAATTTTAAACTTTATTTCCCCTTTTTTATTTAAATGGACTCTTACTTCAACATCTTTAAAGCTATTTAAAGTGCAGATATTAAACATGAATAATTGCCTTCTGATTTCAGTGCATGATGAAATAAAAACCGACAATGCATGTCTTCTGGTGACATTCACACCTGCATCTGTGACAGAGACCTGTAATTTGATGAAAATTAACTTTACTCTGGGCTAGAAGGGCAAGTTTTTAACCAGCTTCAGTATCATATTCTGCATCACTTTTCTCCTTTACATGGGTCACAGGCTAGCAGGAGGAAAAGGAGTGGATGAATAGATGAAATCTGAACACTTTTCAGTCCTTTATCAGCTTGAAGCATCTCACTAATTAAAAAAAAAAAAAGTAGAAAATGGATGCCTGAGCATGTTCTCATGAAATTCTTTGGAAAAGCAATAGGAAAAGTTCCTTCATCTCCATCATCCAAACACCCAAGTCCCTCTGCTACCTCTTGAAACACTTAGCCAAAATAAAATAATTCCTCCCTGAGTCTCCCTCAGCCTCTTTCTTCCAGGCTCAGCACTGCTCACTAAAAGTTGCCAAGCTTGTGCCTGGGAAGAAGGGAAACTGAGAAACCCAGGCCCTGGTGAGCAGGGCATGCAAGAGAAACAAGGCTGACATTGCTGTGTAAATGAGCCCTGAATTATTCAGGCCCTTTTGTGAACACAGTCAAGACCTCTGGGAGATAAAGGATGGCTACCAAAGTAAAAAGTGTGTTTTAATGAAATATAAATATTAGATGGAATATTACATGGAAATACTCTGGAGTCTTACACATCATTTCCAGGGAAGGAAAAAACATATTTTTGAATCTCTTGAGGTGCCAATTCATTAATTAGTACGGATATGAAAGATATATGCTGAAATGCATCAGTCAAGCAATTACTGAGGAAGCATAATTTGAGAGCATAGTCTGGCAATGATAAGTCACTTTTATGCTCATTGATATTCACTTCATTGACATTTTATTTAGCAGGATATAAACAAGTAGAAGCAAAGAAGGATCAAGTGGCTCCTGAACAAGGTCACTGAGGATTTTTCTGGGGACATGGCACATTCCCCTTGCAGAGCACTGGTGTGGCACAGACCCTGCTGCAAGACCCAGGGCTCCACCAGCCTAGCCCAACCTCCAAATCCCTGTGTGTGTCCTTTTCTGTCCTCATTCCCTGTCTCAGCAAACCTCTCCCCTTGGGCAGACTGTGAGCAGAACAGTGCAGAGGATGGTAGTGCTGCTGCCATGAGAAGACCATGCCTTTTCTTTAAAATGTCTTCCTCTGAGGTTTGGAAAACTGTGAATTCTCTCATCCTCTAGCAGCCACTCCTGCTTCCAGAAATCCCATGTAGGAAAGTCTGTAAAAGTCAGGTCAGGCTTTATTCTCTAAGACTTCTCTACATATTAGCTAGGTAATAGTAGTATGAATGAGGTTGATGCCAAGGATCCTGTCCCTTTCCATGAGATTCTGCCTGATGTAGTTCATTTACCTAAATTCTGAATAGGAGAATTTCAGTCTCTGAAACTTGTCAAGGTTAGAATAGTTCTTACTTACATTATGTTTGATACTCAATATAAATATCTGCCTTGCAATTACTGATGTAGTTATTTTATACCAGTTCCTCAGACAAGATGAAGCAGTTGTTTTGACTCTTTTATTATTATCTGTTTGCTGTAAATGTCCCAATTGCCACCTAAAATATAATTTCTCTTAAGGCTAGACCAGAAGGACATTTGATAAAGTGATTTCCTTGCCAAGGATAAGCTCATTGTTATACTGGCATTTTATGCACCATTATTGGTAAGAAGGACGTGGGGTGAAGACAAACTTTGACTCCCACTCTCACCAGGATCAAGTCCTTAGATAGAGACCCTTATTATGTAACTGTGACAGTGCCTACATTTTAAAGTGTGCTCTTTCAAGTGTGCTGTCCCATCAGTTTAATTTTCTCTTTCAGTTTCTGAAGTGACTTTTCAGGACTTTACACACCTACCCCTCAAGAGGAATGTTCATTCCTTAATATTACAGCATTGTACATTGCTTACAACAGCATGCAGTGCTAAAACAATGTGCAGGTTGAAGAGAAACCTTCCTGATTCAGAATCTTCTGTGAGGCAGGATTTTTTTTTGTGTAGCTTTGCCAGAAGAAGTCAAATGACTTCGCCCACTGACTTCTTTCATTTTCTCCTTGAACTTTTCCATACATTTGCTGCAGACTGATTTCCTGATCTACATTTTCCTTTGATACTGACAAAAGGGGATGAAAAAGAGAGGCTTTCCTGCAAAGCAGAGTCAAGAAAAGGTTTCAAATCTCTGTCACATGGCATTTCTATTTCCTCACATTTGCAGCCCAAGGTGTCACAGTAAAACATGACTCATCATCATGCCCCATAACACATCCAACAAAAGGCTTAATTTTCTCTTTTAGCACCCTCGAGGTAAAATGTGGTGCATAATTACCACTACAAAACTGAGACCACTTCCCAGTTTGTTCTTTTAATAACCTGTGCTTTTTAATCTCTACCTTTAACATATTTATTTGGAATTTGTAACTCTGTTTCCTGAAGAACTGAAAGCAAAGCATCTTTTGAAACTGTATGCCCACTGTTTCTTGTATTTGTGGCTGAGGAGAAAGGTACCCAGGTATTTTGTGCCTGTAAACTGCTGAGAGTGAATGACCCCGGTGCAGAGAAGAGCATCTCACTATTTTCTGGTGAGCTTATGGACTCTGAGGGACCTGGACTCAGCTTTCTTTCAAAAACAGCTGAGTAGTCTGAACATAAATTAAAAGAATTGGGCCTGGCAATGTTGTGAGCTGAAACATCAGGAAAGGAAGTATTTCCCCCCTGCTTTTCAGGAATATCACGTTTCTGTTTTCTGAGGTATGGGCTAATTTGGGTCTTTTGTGTTAGACAGCCTTGAGTAGTGCTGCATTCAATGTGTAAGTGGCTTGTAAGTGAGAAAGGCAATTCAGCTTGGGCAGCAGCAGCAGGATGCAGCGAGTCATTCAGAGAGGAGGAACTCAGCCAGACCTCTCTGGTTCATCTCTAATACAATTAAATCTCCATGACGACCTCCATTAGGCCCAGCATGTAAGTCACTACAAACAACTTTCAACTTGATGAACGTTTTCACTCTAAAAAGTAACATTTCAGTTCTATTACTTTTTGCACCGTTTTAGCCATATGCTAAATATTAGAATGCCTCATTCTCATTTACCCTTCACATATTAAGGTGAAAACTCTGACCTAGTGCATTCTAATTACTTGGCTTATTAGCTTCACATTATATCAGTAATGGTGCGATAGCCAACATAATTACTAGGACTTGAAAAATTATACTTTGCTGTACTATTTCATGAACTGTGAGATGGTTCTCCCTTCTTATTAACTTTCTTATTTAATGGGTTGACCAGATTTTTTATCTACCTAGACCATTGATCAAACAGATAATTTTAGATTTTAACTGCAATTGAGAAATTGCCCCCTAAAACAGTGAGATATATGGGTTTTTTAGAGGAAAATACAGACATTTATTATTCTTCTGTGCTTCTTATTGACAGATCACCACAATTAGGTAGTTACTGCATGCTGCTAGAATGCCATTTTGAACTTTAAAAGCTTTGTGAAATTCAGAGCGAAATTATTATTGGTCCCTTTATTCTTTCAAATTTTTACTTTTGTAGTCACTAAAATCCTAAAGAAAAAGTTTCCCTTTTTCTTTAATTAAAATATTTTTTTCTCTTTTTGGAAGTAAATACAACTTCCACACCTTTTTGTTGTTTAAGTTGAATGATGAATTTCAATCCAAACCTGGCAGGACTGGCAATTACTGAATCTGATTCTGAGTAATTCCTGATCCCAAATACTTTTAGCTTGGAGTATGAAGCTCCAGAAGAGATTGGTTTGTTGTGCTAAGGTTTTTTTTGATGCAGATTTCTGCTGAAGGGGATAAGAGATCCCTGTGAGTGGTCACACATCTGCCTTGAGGTGTTTTAAGCAGATTATTATTGCCAGGCCATGCTGTAGGGAGCACCCCTGCTCCTGGCTGGCTGGGGCCTGCAGTGCCTCCTGTGCAATGTGCTTTTCTGGCCCTCACTGAGACTCATCCATGTCCCTTGGACCCAGCCCAGCACTTCCATGCTCCAGGGAGAACTCCCAGCCAGGCTCACTGACACCCACGTGTCCCTGACAGAGCAGCAGCTCTCAGGCACTTCTGGAATATTCTCCCCCAGAGCACAGAAGCAGAGGGTCAGTGCACAAATGCGAGCCAGGCATTTCCAAGGAAGTAATCTCAGAAGCCCCTGGACTGAATTAATCAGCAAACCATGGCTCCTGCAGTTTTTGGAGGGAGCCACAGTAACCTCCTGGCTCTTGGCAGATGGACTTGCACTTCTGCAATGCTGTGACAGCTGGAAGAGTTTGATGCTGTCTTGACTCAACATATCAGTCAGAAGCTTCCCCTGTGGGGAAACCTATGTGTGTTTTAGGCTTATTTAGTTGGAAAAGAAGTAAAGCTAAAAAAACTACTCCTTAGTTTTTTTATTTTTTTGGTTTGTTTTCCCCCTTTTTCTAAGCAGGAAAAGAAAATACATCCTTCATAGCTTCCTAAATAAAAAAGGTAGAGTTGTTGGGAGAGATAATGACACTGAACTTAAGGTTCCCTCTGAGAATTTCAGTGAAGGGATAAATTTTTTCATGGCTCATCCACCTGACCAGAAGATAAAGTAAAACTGTACATCATCACCCATTAAAAAAAAAAAAATCCATTCTCCTGTGCAGCTGTGCTATCAAAAGCCCCTCCCCAGTTTCATGACTACACCTTTAAGCCAAGAAGAGATGGTTTAGAAATGGCCAGTGATTATTTAATAAATAATAGGAAATTACTTTTTTAATTTAGCAGGGAGCACCTGGAAATGTATTCTTCCTGCAGGATTTTAATGGGGTGCTACTTAATTCTATTGTGCTTGGTGCAACCAGTTTAATAGTTCTGATTTTTCTTGACCTCTCTGCACGAGGAACACGGTTATAAAAGGAAATATAACAAAAATACTCCTAAGGGTAGTAGTCGAGACAAAAAAAGGTAAGAGGCAGTGTGAGCCTGCATGTGAGACACCAGTGCTAGTGCAGATCTACAGGTGGCCTGACACTTTGCTATGTGAGTGATTAGGGCTCAGCTCATGCTGCATTTCAGATTACTGGAGGCATTAAAGCCACAGCCCTCGATATTAAAGAGATGGAGGTCAAGGTTGAGAAATTTCAGTCACAAATTGGATAAATTTCCCAAATCTCTGGCTGCAGTGCAACACTCATTTATTTGCAGGTGAATTGAACAGACAGGGTGTTGAATGAGGAATTACTTCCCAGAGTGGTGTATTGAGTTAGGTAGAATCTGCCTGAAGCCAGAACAATGGGTTGCTTTTGTGCTAATTTCTGCTTTAAAAATGATTAAATGCACCTGACATTTTATGTAATCTTATATATTTAAATTAATATGAGACTCAAACTGTTTTTTGGAGTCCTTTTTTCACTAGTGTATGCCTATGCTATAATATGCATTGTGTAATATATAACTGTGTATCTTGTGGTTTCTTGATAATTTCAGTGAGAGAGGCTTTTAAATTAGCTATTAAATTACCATTCAGAGATTTGATCATCTTCTAATTTCCGTACAAAGCCCTCCACAGGGGATAAATCTAGTTTAAATGTTCTCTTCTTCCCATGATTTTATACTCTAGCTGTAAGATGATATAACCTTCCTGCATCTCTAACTCAAATACATTACAAGAACCTGAAAGGTTTTAGCTCAGTCTATATTTCAATTGTAAATGTAACGAGAACTAGGAAGAAAAACATTTCTGGTGTTGCTCAGTTCTCTTACCCTTAGCCATAGGTGTGAGAGCTGAGTAATTCAGAAATGTACTAATTGTGGTGGGGCTTTTAAATACTTCTTCATGCTAATTGTCTCCCCAAGTTCCCTTACTTACTAGAATTGAAATTCTGCATTTTATTTCTTATGACTTTTTTTGGGCAGATAAACGCTCACTGCTTCTTTGGGCAGGAAACTTGCAGAGTTTCCTTGGGCTGAAGCAAGGGCTGAATTCCCTTCCTACTTTGCATGGCACTATGGAAAAACCTGCAGGATAAAAATGAGGATAGCCCAGTTTTTATCTGCTTTGTGAGTTTTGCCTTGCTCTCAATCAAATCTATTTGGTTTCTACTTCCTACTGCAAAACACCTTTTAGTAACATGCTGATGACAGAGAGCAGGGAATTGCCATCTTCTTCTCAAAAAATGAATATAAATAGAAAATACAATAAGTCAGGGTTAACCTAGCCTATAACAGTTAAAGTAGTAAAGAAAGAACAGAAATACTGTATCTGAAACTAGACTGATCTCGTGTCCTTCTTTTGCAGCTTTATTGAGTTCATTTATTAAAAATAGAGATTTATGCTGTTGCTAAGTGTTTGAGCCTATAATTGCAAACTCAACATGCAAGTTCAATACAGAATTTTTTCCTGGTTCCCATAAATATTCAAAACTTACACCTTAAATACCTTTTCATGATGTGTGAAACTTTGCTCCAGTACCTGCATTAGCCCAGCAGAGCTGTCTCAAGTGATAGGACAAAGCTGTAATTTTTTATACTGTTCTCCCTCGAGAACAAAGCAGCATTCAAAACTGCTTTTCAAATGATTCCTTTCTCTGGGTTTTCTGCTCTGTGTTGCCATGACCATTCACCATAGCCATGTGGTCAATTCTTTTTTCATTCCAGCTGCACAAAAAAATAGAATTCCACAGACCATAAGCTGTGATCCACTGCTAGAACAGAAGGATAAGGATGCTTTTGTCTGTCTCTATAATGGACTAATCTATTCCTGGGCAGGTTCCAGAGTCTATTTCCAATACATTCTCACTATCAAAAATTACCCAGACATATGTAACCCCCAAGGCTACCATTAATTTTGCTTTTATACAGATTATAACAGACTAATTATTTGCTCCTCTTGAGGTTCCCACAGACGGGGTGTATCTACATCCATTGTTAAAGACAAGCATGTGCCTCTCTAAGAAGAGTATTTACCTCTCAAGATTTCCTTTCCTCCTTTGTTCTTCTCTTGTCCTCTAACACTCTCAGAAGTTATTGTTATTGGGTACTAATTTAATAAAAATGCAGGAGATTCTGACTGAAATGATAACCACCAAAGCTATTCAATTGTTTTTCTGTGTAACGACTCTGATTGAAATTCTGGTCACAGCAAAGTGGAAGGCAAAATTTCCTCAGCTTCTGCAGGGGACTGGGATTTCATCTAAGGTGAATATTGTTTTTGATTTAGACACAAATATCTTATAACAGTTTCTGATTCACAGGTCTCGTCTAGCATTAGACCACATTAAACAAGGCAAGAAACTGTAATCTAAAGGATATTGTCAAGTGGAAACAGAACATTCCTTTCAGGTACTGTATGCTAAATAAAATCCCTGTGCTTGGCATGTGACATCTACCAGGAGATAATGTTATCAGGTGTGCCCCCTGTGCTGTGGAGATCATCGCTTTTGAGGCACAGGAGGACAGCAAAAGAAAGAGCAACATACCAGGAATGAAAGCAACAGTGGAAGAGGGGGAAAGCTGCCACAGGGAATGCCTTGTAGGTGATCTAGAGATACTTCCAAAATACTTGAATTCATTTCTCATGCAGCCCTCCCCATAAGCAGGATCCATGGTTTACAACACACTCTCCAAACAAAACACATGCAAATAAATCCCAGTTTTACCTTTTATATTCTGCATTACCCTGTGTACTTATAAAGGGGAAAATGACCAAAATACTCAAGTCAAAACACGTCCTGCTTGACCAGCTAGTGTGCTCTCACTGTTCCTGCAAACAGGTGAGAGGGACCTCGTTTGAATACACCATTTCCTCGCAGCACAAAGAGCTGTCTCAGCACTGCCCTTTCAATAAAGGCATAAAGTGATTTAAAATACATAAATACATATGTGTCTATATATATGTGCATGTATCTACCTAGCTATTTATATATTTAGGATATGTGTGGGAGCAGAGGAAGGGATTTTTCCTGTTCTAAGCAATTACCTACCCTATCAATATGTATACTTTCAACACTTACTTTCTTTCTCCCCATGAAGCCAGACCTTGAATATACATGTTTATTTTTAAGTAACTGCAAATTATCCATGAAATGTTAAATAGGATAATGAACTCATTAAGCATTAATTGCTAAGGCAAGCGGCTCTGGTGCCAGCATGATCTGTGTAGCTGAGCTCTCACAGGGGGGTATTCCCAAACTAGGGGAAACTTAGGAGAAGTAAAGAGAGCCAGCAGGATCCTGCAGCTGATGGGGCCAGGAGCAATAGCAGCCAAACCCCCAAGGTGAGTAGAAGCAGCCCCTTGGGCAGTAAAAGCAGGGCATGGCAGAGCAGGGCAGGTGCTGAAGCCCTGCCAGCTCTTAAAATGCCTCTATAAACACACCAGCAACAGAAGAGGGTCTAAGGAGGATTTCCAGCCTTTGTGGGTCTGGGGGAAAAAGTAACAAAGGGCAAGGGGAACCGACCAAAGTACTTAATGGTGCCTTTGGCTCTGTGTTTACTAGTAAGACACTAGAGTGCATAGTCAGTCAGGTCACAGTAGACTCCAAGCTGGGTGGCAGCATGGACCTGCTGGAGGGCTGGAAGGCTCTGCTGAAAGATCTGGCCAGCCTGGGTTGATGGTCTGAGGGCAGTGGTGTGAGGTTCAACAAGGCAAAGTGCTGGATCCTGCACCTGGGTTACCATAACTCCACACAGTGCTACAGGCTGGGCCAGAGTGCCTGGAGAACATTCCAGTGGAAAGAAACCCCACGGTGCTGGTGGACAGCCAGCTAAACATGAGCCAGCCTGTGCCCAGGTGGCCAAGGAGGCCAGGGCATCCTGGCTTACCAAAAATTGTGTGTCCAGCAGAACTAGGGCTTTCCCACATTGGAAGGGGCTGCCCAGGCCAGTGGTGAAGCTGCCATCCCTGGAGGTATTTAAAAGACAGCAGATGTGACACTTGGGGACATGATTTAGTGGTGGGGTTGGCAGTGCTGGCTTAATGCTTGGACTCAAGGCTCTTAATGTAAATAATTCTACAATTTTAAACATGCAAAATAGTTCAAGCAGTAAAGCAAGCTTTTCAACAGGCATTTCTGGTGAGTTCCCCCAGAACACAGAGCGATTTGAGGGAACCAGGAAGACCAGCAGTCAGGGTGGTTGCACAGGACCTGGCAATGACAGGATATTTCATCATCCCTCTACAGACATGTTGGTGCTGCTGCAGAAGGACCCTGCCTCCCTTCACATCATTAGAGGAGTGATAAAACATCTCAGTGGGAGGGGAGGACAATAAGCACACGAGGGGATGGTGGGTGACACATCTAATGAAGGCCATTAACGTATCACAGTTAGATTTTCATGGAGCAAGAGAGAAGTCATCAGTCTTTGTGTGTGTCAGCTAGCAGAAAGACTATGAAGCAGAGTCACTTTTCCTCCAGGAATTTAAATTCCCACAGAAGAGAGATCTTATCTTAAGGTTCTTTCTTCACTTCTCCACAAAACACAAGGGGAACAGTTACAGCAGCACTTGTCTGTTTGAGGATGCAGATAAATTGCATGCACTCGTCAAGTCAGGCATATTAGTTTAGGTTAAAATTGCTAAAGCTGAAAAGTCGGTGTAAAGATTTGCCTTGAAAATATGTTCACTTAAACTCTGAGTTTGGAATTGTTAAATAGGACAGGAAAAAAAAATCCTGACAAAAAATAATAAGGTCGGGGAGAGCATTCTGTTTGATAGAAAACCTTTTCTTGGTGAGCAGGATTATTATTATTATAGTGAGAGGGATGAACAGTGTGATCTGATCAAATTTAGAAGAAAATTGTTTGTTAAAATTTACTTGGCATAGTTCTAGTGGCAGAAAGCATTTATTTCACCAGAAATCCTACATGTATTTGGGATTCTATCCTTGCAGACAATAGTTGGGTCAATAAAAATTATTTTGTTAATTGTTGCTTCTTTTGCAAAGAAGTTTTACTTAGCAACTTAATTCTTACTTGTCAGTATCTGTGATCACAATAGTATTTTGAACATTTTAATACCAAAAAGAACAATTTTAATAATTAGCTGCTTAACAACCATCCTAAAATATATTCTATTTTGAGTAACTGTAAGGTAATATCTTTCTATTAGACAATACCTTTCCTTTCTATTTCATAAAATAACAGGAATTAAATGACCAGTCTCTGACATGAAATCTCAGCCATATCCTGAAGCCATACTTTCTGCTTCATCTGTGTCATGAAATCATATCAACCAGGGAAGATCCCTGACAGCTCAGAAGGGTGCAGGATTTGCACTTCTCTGTAGCCATTCAAAGCATGACAAACCGAGTCAATTTGTGAACATCAGAAATGGGCTGTTATTGAACTAGGATGGTAAATTCAATCACAATCACATCAGTGTATAGCATCCCTGTGCCTAGAGATGTGTGCTGTAACTACAGCTTTTTTCATTTTCTGTAACACTATATATTCAAAAATATGGGCAACTCATTGGGTTTTTGTGTGTGTGTGTGAAATAATTGTCAGTGCTCGGGTATTATCTTTTATAAACAAGCAATAATAGCAGACCAAAAGGGCACTGCCATGGAATTCAGATTGGGTCCCTTAATCTTAATCTCACCCTTTTCTAAAGACAAGCAGCAGTTAAATACAAATCTTTGACACACAAGGGTTACTTAGTATTCAAAGTTGCACATCACTTCCAGTCAAACCAAACTACGTTAGCCAAATTCATCTTAAAAGATGTTTTACCTCAAAACCCTGGGAAATGAAAGAATTGTTGGACAAGGTCCAATGCTCTCCTCTCACCATTTCTTTCCTGTCCTAGGAATGCTTCAATCCTGCACATTAACATGCACCTTATACAAAACACCCAACCAAGCCTATTGATCTCAGTGACACTGTTCTCACCCACACCCAAAACCAGCACCATGCTGATTTATGGGATTTGTGCCAGGATGGCATTCATGGCATTGGACCAAATTCCCTAAGGCATCAAGCCAGTAGAGGTCAAGAGTTTCTGTAGCCTGCACTGAGTAACAAGTGCAATGCTCCAAACTCAAATCTTAATACAGAAAATTGTACTGCAATTTCAAGGCAAGAAAGTGCCAAGAAGCAGCAGAAATGCTCTTAATGCTGAGGACCCACATGTTCCCTGTTGTGCTACACCATGTCTGGGAGATGTAACATATGATGGTAACAGTTCTTCATCTTCATTTGGGCCTATAAGATACCTCAAAACACACAAAAAATTCTGCTCCCTCCTCCTGATGGTCAGTGTATCTTATGGCAATATATTTAGCACATGCTCTACAGATTTCAGCATTAAAAATGCTTTTTAATGCTTTCCAGTAGTCAAATGGCATGAGAAAGTGACTCAGTTATGGTAATCAGTGTTAAAAACAATACATTTATATTCACAAGGTATTTAGATCAGAGAATTACACATGTTAATTCTTAGCATAAGTATTATACAGATTTAATTTCAAAAAAATTAAGGAACTGGAGTCCAATAATTTCTGAAATCATATTCTGCTAATCCAGACTGCAGGAAAGCTCTTTGTTTACTGGCCAAAACATGTTTGACCAGGCAGGTTGTGAGATGTATTTGTTTTTCCCTGAAGGCTAGGGAATATTGCTTCTCCTGTGCTCAGAGCATGGAACATTCCAGGTTTTCACTTTGCATTTAGTTTGCTCTGCTCTGCCAAAATTCTCAGAAAAAGTCCCTCATATATAAACATGAAGAGGCAGATACTTTATTGACTTGTATCACTCATTTCTTATCTAATGCAAATTCATTAAAAGAGAAAGAAATAATAACTTCTAAGAATTCCTGAGAAGTTGATTATTTTCTAAAACCCCAAATGAATCTATTCAAAGCGGGGCTCAGAATCTAGAGATACAGATATGCAGATGGCAAATTATTTGTAGTTGATGGATTATCTAACCCCATAGTGCTGGGGAAGAACTAACTGCAAAGAATAAACAGTTTTCCCTCAAGCAATTTTTTTTCCTCCCAAGGAATTAATAAAGATATTCAAATATTGAAAAACTGAAATCAGCAGTAGCCACAAAAATTAAAATATACTTTGTAGGAACAGACTTGTTTTCCTAGACCTCTTTTTCACAAGCAAAGTGCTGTCAGATGGCAATGTTACCAAATGTAAGAATGAGTAGCTGAAAGTGACCTAGGCCATACAATCTGCTCACTAAAATATGGGGAAAAAAAAAAGATTCCCTTCCATCTTGCCATATTCCCTTACTGTAGAACTGGAGCTTCACATATTAAATACCACTCTCTAGTGACTGGCAGAAAGAATATTAATATCCCAGCTAGAGGGTATTTCTGCCATGGTTTGGAGTCCTTTATAACCAGAGAATCAGCTGCAAATGATAATACTTGTGAGAAAGAGATAGCAGCCAGCTTTCCCATCTTATCCCCCATGTATTCCTGTAAATGTTTCTCCCTCCCTTGTTAGTGCAGTTATTAATGTCTGCAAGGACTGGCCATGGTCAAGTGCCATCCTCACTGCTGCTGACTGCAGGGCTCAGAGGGAAGGGGTCCCCTGGCTCCAGACACCCTCTAGCACTGGGAAGAGATCCTTCAAGGAGAGCACAAAAGGAAGACACAGAAATGTTTTCATTACAAAGCTCTAAAAATGTTGTGTTTGTCACACTTCCATTCTCTCTCAGTGCCTGCACTCAGCTCGCTCATAAAATTGCAACAAGACAACATCTGCATTTCCCTTCATTCCTCCAAGTCAGTTAGAGCAATAGTAGCTCTGGCTGCCATCATCTCCAAAACCGATTAGGAAAAGAGATTACAGAAGCACCATGTAAGTGACTGTTCCATGCAGCTGATAGCCTATAATTTCTAAGAAAGGGTTGCCCTCAGCTCAGTCTTTGAAGGAACGAACTTGAAGTAAATATAGACCCATTGAAGAATGTATAAACTTGCTTAAGAAGGAAAAAAGGTGGAGGAAATACAATCACCCCTAAAAGGAGTCTTAAACTGTCTGGAATAAAATGTTTTCAGTGAAAGACTCAAGCTGGTAAACATACTGAAAAGGGCAGAGAGCAGAGCTCTACCTGTTTTGGAAAGACAATTTGATAGGGAAGACAAAGATTGGAAGGTGCTTTAGTCCACTCCAAGTGTTGCATCCTGCAGGGGGTTCAGAATATAAGTATGATCCTAACAATGTGAAACCTGTCCAAGACATCAGCCTACGAAATTATCTTAATAGGAGATTCACAGGTTTCCAGAGGAGCTTGCCTGTTTGGGGAGGCAGCACTCCAACCAGCACTTCAGCTCCCTGCTGCATCCATTGGGTGGGAAATGAGCAAGAATGATTATTCCAGCATTGCCATTTGTATCTCTGCAGCAAGGCTTGTATCAGCACTTACCCTGCAGAACCAGGATTTTGAGGAGTTTTATTGCCACAAGAGCAAAAAGTTATTTTCAGGGTTATATGTGATTCATACAGCCTGTGTGTGAGAGAAATCCCTTTTTCACAAGTTTGGAAGATGCAAAAGTGACTTCATTTTAAGTTTGGATATAAATATTAAATAATTGGACATTTACAGGTTTTGGAGATTGCCACATTGCTCTAAATCAGTAGTGACTTCATAAATGAATTTGTACAATAGCCAAGTTCCTACCGTGGTCTAAATCAATGTGGACATAAATTAAACCAATAAATATTTATATTATCATCATGCTCTGGAATACAGTATGACTTCATCAATAAATAGGATTGTGATTTGTGCCAGGTGGCTAAAGAACAGAGACACTTTCTGGCCTAAACATTTTACTACACATAATGAAAAGAATTTACCAACTAGTCTATAACTACTCAGCTGCTTGTCCAGGTTGAACTGGTAGAATATTTTTTTAAGCCAGGTAGGAATTACCTAATTGCTATCACAGCACAGGCAGCTCTGCCACAGGTATTTGTCCTTACCCATCATAGTTCAAGCAGGTATGGCCAAAATATTAATCTGACTTCAGGAAAAGCAAACACGAAAAACAAGCAAAATACACATCTTTTACCATTTTCACATCCTTTCAAATGATACTGAAAGCATCTATTTAGGATACAGCTCACATATATGTCAATAGATATTTCTCTGCATGAAAACCTAGCAATGAATTTAGTTGTCCTTTTAGTTATTCATTCCAATTTCAGATCTAGTTCCACAGAAATCCCTCTAAAAGAAACAGCTTTGAGAATGTAGGTGCTAATTTAAACATGTACCACATCATGATGCTAATTGAGTTCCAAAATGTAATTTTTCATGAGAAAGGTATTCACAATTATTGACCATTTCAAGTCACTGCCAAATCCCCAAAGTGATCAATTTAAAATAATAACGAAAATATCTGCCAAAATTAGGGACTGGAGGCTAAATATATGTAGAATGTACAGAATAAGGAGCAAAGACATAATTTCCATGATTTATTTGCTCTGTAGCAGTACCTATGAGTACCACGACAGTCCTTGCCCCAAGCACTGAGCAATTACAGTGCTATTAAAGCAAAATGCATTTAGTAGGTGACACAAATCAGCCCTGCATGGGGAGCACGTTGGACAGTAGCACTGCTCTTAAAGTACTGTTAAAATACTTCTCAAAATACCCCTTGAGCCACAAGAAAAAGCAATCTTCCCTCAAATCCTATCCATTCACAACATGAAGCCCTGGAAAATGGATAGGAATAAATTCTGGGACTTGATCTGTTCAACATGTTCCTAAAGCTCCTATCAGCTTGTTGCATGCCTCTGATGAGACTATTTTATCTTTTTAAGTCACATACTCTTTTATTTATTAAACCACCACCCATATTGGCCCTTTTTAATTTTCCTTTTGACACTAGACCTTCACACTCCTGACTATTTCTTTTCTGGAACAACCTTTCATCACTTTTACTACCTTGTTAAGAGAGGACATTCTTCCCCTTCACATCTTCTGCAGGTGGTCCTCATGCAGTTTTTTAAACTAGATTCATGTAATCTTTGTAATGTATCTAATTCACTGGCATCTCTGACAGCCTGTGAATTTATTGGGCACATAGTCTGGTCTGTGACTGGCAGAAAAAAGCATGAGAAAACCATTTGCACAATTTAATACGCGACACATTCAATGCTACATTTGACAACAAGCAGTGGCTTCTAACACTCAAAAGGGGGGAAAGATGCCAAAACCTGGGAATGCATTGTGGGCACAGTGAGGGACACTGAGCATTTTGCTCCAGTGCTGTGTTTGTGTCTGGGATCATTTGTGGCTGGGGAACAAGTGTACTGCAAAGTCATTGATGAGTCAGCCTTGATCACACGTTCAGCTGGCTCTGGCCCTGAGGATATTTGGGAATTCACTGAAACATTTCCTATGGACTCCTGCTGCTGTTACTAAAGAGTCCCACTGCTGGCAGTGTCCAGCTAATGCTTCATGCTGACAGACAATCTTGCTCTCAGCCAAGGGTGAACTGCTCAGCTTCTGCCTAGGAAAATTTCTTTGGCCATCTCTTCTGTAAAGAGATCTTCTCTTGTTACTTTTATTTTCCCACATGAGCTTCAAGTCTTTCTTAATACTCTGTTTATTTTCCATCTCCTTCACTGGTCAAGGGACAAGCCTGAGAAGAGTGATTTTTTAAGAGGTGTTTCTCTCATCCCAGCCACATCCCTAGCCTGCATAAATCACTGCAGTTGAGAGTTACTGTCTTTGACTCTGTAGACTCCCCCATTCTGAATTAGATATTTTTCTCTGTTAAACATTTTCTAATACAAACTCTAAATTTGCTTCAGTGTTTTATTTTTGCAAGCATTTATTTGTTGCTTCTTCTTGGCAATGCCCTTTATCACATTTCCATCTAAAATCAGAGCGTGTTGTAACACATTTCTAAATCTGACCTTTATCTGGAGCTTGAATACCATCAGTAATTAGGAGCTGAAATTGTTTTATTGGGATAAACAAAAGATTGACTCTGCATTTCTTAACTTGCCTTTTTTCCCTCTTTCAGTCTGCCTTATTTAAGTGAAATTACTGATCCCTACCATGAACAGACACTTTTCCATGACTTTCTCATTGTCTGTATTCTTGGCCTTCTTTTTTCCACCACTTTCTCAGGGCACTGGGTCTCACTTGTATTTTCTGTATCATTTGACAGTCAAGCTACTTGTTTATCTGCTAAGATGGCATAAACTACTGAAATTTATGTGTGTACAGGACAGCAACCATGCCACTTTTTCCAGAGCAATATTAAAAAACACTAGTAGGAGTAGTCACTCGCCCTAAACTCCCACTGATCACCAGGGCAATAAATTTTAACTGTACACAATATTAAAAAGAAAAAAAGGAGCACAATCTAGTCTAAGTCATGGACTATCTATTGTTATTGTTACTGTCTAAAATCAATGTATGTTTCCTGGCTGCTAAAGAGAAATTAGCAAAATCTTTATGTTTTAGATTTAAAAATAATTTAAAACAAACATTTACACGATAGCTTGCTGGTTGCTGTCCTATAACACAAACTTCAGAAAAGATCCTCCATGTTTCTCATTAAAGAACTGGTAATGACAGGAACAACATAAACATTACAGGCATGTTGTCCTGATATATAAATTTTTTGCTCTGGCTACAGTTGGCAAACGAATGTATTCTCCCCATGAAATCAGGAACCATAAAGATGCAGTGTCACTCACAAACTCCAATGCAATATATACAATATTTCTGCAGCCTGCAATGCAGCTGGCAAAGCCTGTAGGTGTAGTTTCTAAGGAAAAATTAAAAGTCAAAGGAAGAGATTGGGAATGCTGGGTAAACTACCTGCCATGAGTCACCACCCCAATAAGGCCAGCAAAATAATTATTCTTCAGACCACACTGAAAGAAAATGGAACAAAGGAATTGGGGCTGTTTGAGATGATTCAGGCTGCCTGTGCTTGGGAATAAGGCTGCCTGCTCTCCCAGCTGAGGGATAAGCAATAATACAAAGAAGTCTAATGGAGCCTTGCCAAAACTCATCTTTCTAAATGGCAACCTGAAAGCTCACTTCACAGGAAAATCAATATATCACTGCTCAAGATGAAATACAGTCAATTACCAAACAAACAGAGACACTTTCTTTGAACGTGGAGGATTGTTTCTCCATTTTCCTTAAGCACAATCTTGCAAGAATATCATATGCTAAGACTAGAGAATGTTTAACCTTTGAAACAATAATTAACTAACAGGCCAAACTACCAGTCAGCATATATTGGCAAATAGAAGCACATCATCAGGCAGTAAGGAAACATCAGCATTTAGAGATAATAAAATCTGAGAAAGGTCTTGGCCTGAGGTACAAACTCTGTGATGCTCAGTATACTGCTGAGATATTTGACCCAACAACTTCTGTTTGTGGGGCTCCAGACAAAGCAGAATTTCCTTTAATCAACAGAACTGTATTTCTGCTTATTCAGAAAACCTTCTCTTCCTGTCAGTACATTCATAAATGCACCATGGTCCATACCAACTCTATTGTTTGCCACATTAGTCCACGTAGGAGGCTGTTCAGCCCTGTTCTTGTTATGGAGATGCTTTTCTAATTCCCAGTCTGAGTTTGTGACTGGTCTCTTGCTTGTGTTGCCTGTCCATGAGAAGATTCTGCAAGTGCCTGATATTTTTAAGTAAAAAAAAAAAAAAAAAATTGCATTCCATATTAGACCTTTCACTGCCAGGCTGAAGCCCTTTTCTGATAAGAAATCCTTCCACTTCCAGAAGAAGCACTGCAGACGAGCCCCCCACAGGGTATCGTGCAGTGCCTCTACTGATAAAAATCTCCCTCAGTCTACCCCACATGTAACTTGTCTCTTTTCAGGGTTTCATCCTGTAAGATCCTGCTCTGATCAGCTTGTCCTGCCTTCAATTGCTGTTCCCTGCTCATGGCAAAAAACCTCTCACAGCAAAAAAACCCTGCACTGCAGCTCAGTAGAATGATCTTCAAAGTTATCCACCCTCTCTTCTACAATAATCTCTCCCTTTTTGTGGTCAGTGCTGCTGCCAATCCTCAGCCAGGCCTGGGACACACCAGGGGAGAAGCACAGGCTGCTTACCACGTCCTTGAGCTGGGATGCCTCCAGCAGGAGAGCAGGAAGTGAGCACAAAGGAGAGGTGCACAGAGGACAGGCATCCTAGGATGCACAGGGGAAATTCTGCCAAAAAATTATAACTTTCTCAGAGATAAAGAATTGCACAGGTTCCTGAGGCAGATTGATATTGAAATCTTTAGCTTTCATAACTGGAAACAAAAATCCACGGGCAATTTCTCAACCTAGCTTTTGAGGAAGCGTTTCCTTATTTTACCCTGGGGCTGTTTTTGCACTGTCTGGATTTGTTGGTGGCTGTTCCTTCAGTCTGCCCTCATCTCCTAGCAAGTGACTCTGGCACACAAAGGAGGCTCCCAGGACCTCCAGAAAAAGAAGCAGCTCTAACGTCAGACCACATTTCCCACCTTGGCTGCTGTGGGCAGGAGACACTGGGAATGGTGAGAACCTGCTCCATTAGACATCCATGCCTCCACAAACACCCCAGTTCTCCTTTTGTTTCTGCTATTATAAGCTAAGAACCAGAGGTAGATATTTTCCTTGAATTCCAGCAAAAAGTCCTCTGATGATACATTTCTACTTCTCCCAGACCACAGATGTTTCTGATAAACACATTTGGGGTTTGTTTCTAATAGGAAAATCTACCCAGTCCTAAGGCTTTGAAGGCAGAGGTGAATTGTGTCAAGCTTTATTGTGATTTATAGATAAGGCTATTCAGTTTTATCACTGTTTGGTTAGATGGCGCTGCAGTATGTGACAGCCTGGCACAAAATTTTCCCTCACCCTCTAGGTTAATCCAACCCCTTTTTTTCCCCTTCCAGATTACAGGTGTGAAACACAGAAAATGTAGAATTACCAGGAGCTTAGCACTAAAAAATAATGATCCATTATAGTGACATCATTAACTACTTCTATCTGCCTGTTATGAAACTCAAAAATGCATTTGGACAGAGATGTCTGACATAATTCAGGGCATGTTGAGAGGCTGGAATAATGAGGAGCTGCACCACAAACACACACAGACACAAAAGATTTCACCTTTCTTCCTGAGTTAATTATCTCTGAGAGAGGAGGCAAGCTCAGAACTGGTATTTGCTGTTGCATGCAAGTATTTCATATCTCCTTAAAGACTTCTATTTGAAAATAATTAAATAAGTAATTTGATAAAAATTATAAGTACTGACTCCTTTGGTAGAATTCCTTTCAAGACATTGAACTTTGTTTTCAATTAAGCATGAACATAACCCCAGTGAGTGTCAAAGGCCCATGGGGAACATTCAAGGTACTGCAGGACCTGTGCCTTTCTCCTAAGGAGGAAACCTCTAAAGAAGGTTCTACACAGAGATCTTAGAAAAATGAGCATTGGCCTCATATATACTTCTACCCAATGGAGAAGTCTGGCCATAATTCCTGAAATAGGAAACAGTACAATGAGGACATAATATCAGTATTCAGTTTTCTAATGAATAACTGAAATGTGTCTTTTTCAGAAATTAGTACTTTGAGCTGTATGAACAATAGAAAGAAATAGTCTCTAATGTTTTTAAACTGTCACACTCACTTTCCTGGTGTATTCAGCTATTTATATTTCTGTACATTCTAAGAGCTAATCAAATATGGCCAAAAATGGATTTGACAGAAAGTATTTACCCTGATAAGACCCACTTAGCAATGAAACAATGCAGTTGCTGGGTAGTCAGAACACCCTTGCTCAGCATGTCCTATTCACTCTTGTCATCTTGGTATTTTCCCCTCATGCATTTGCTCTTGCCTTTACATGCCTGTGACACACCATGGCTCACTCCTGAGTCACAAATTTCCTCCTGTGTATGCCTCTCTTGTTTCTCTCTGGCTCCACCACAATCTTAACTTTTTATTTTGTCTCTGCAGTGTCGTTTAGCTTGCTTTGCTCTCCTTTTCCATCTCATTTCTTATTTCAGAAGCTTCTCTCAAAATCCTTGTTGTCTTTTTCACAACTTATCAATCTTCCCTTCACTTTCCCTTCTCCACATCTGTCTAGCTCCACATGTCCCTGGGTGTTTTTATGAAACATTCACAAGTGAGCTGCAGAAAGGCTGCGGGCAGAGCATCCCTGAAGGAGGAGAAGTGGAGGCCCTGGTATGTATGGCTGGGAGCCAGAGGGGTCTGGAAAATCAGTTTAGCCATTTGTCTTATAGCACACCTCCCCACAGTGCCCTCTTCTTGCCTGTGAGCTGCAGGCACATGCTCTATTTTACCTGACACAGCAACGTGTTTCTGAGATAATCCCCCTGCAGATGCACCCCAAGGGTCGAGCTGGGAGCCCCCCTGCACTCCTGCCTCAGCCCCTCTGCAGCAGTGGGGGCTGTGAAGGCAGAGCAGGAACCATTCCTCAGTCACCAAGCCACAGCACCAGGGCCATAAAGTCTCCTCAGTGACTAATGCGCAGCTTGAGAATAAAAATAGGTATCACCAAGAAAGAAAGCATGGATGGTACACATGGTGTACCAGACTCATCCAGATAGCAACAACCTTTTTTTCAAGCCTCATCTTCAGTCTTCCTATATTAACATTTTTATGGTCAGAAAACCTGAATCAGTCCAAAATAGTGATTTAATCACACCTTTGCTCATGCAGTCCACTCTATTTGGCAATTAGCTGACTCAGTGGCCAAATTTTTCAGCCTCCAACTCTTATAGCAGGAGGCCAAAATGCTGTTCAACTTATAACATGAACTTTTTGTACTGTGTTTATTTTTACCACTGCACTATTTTCCTTTCTGCCTATTTATTTACACTCCCTGAGCCTGCATAGGCATTTTACTGAGATGTGTCTTGACAGTCAGCTCTCTCTGTTGTGTCCATTTGTGTTGGTTTGTTTTTCTCCTAGAGTGATTAGAGCAGCTTATGCCTGGAACTTGCCATCAACGACATGTCTAATCTCTAGGTTGTTTTTCCATGCTCTGATACGACAGGAGGCAGAGTTGTCTTTCTCCAGAGCAGATCACTGACTCTTCCTATCATTTATTTATGCATGATCTGTTCAAGAATAACAATAAAATAAACCTAACAGAACAGTTGCTGAGAAATGCCAGGATTTTGCTTCCAGCTCTGTTCATTGATTCTCCTCTATATTTTTACATTTCCACATACAGAACATCACCCAAAGAAAGAAATATGATTTACTATTTTTCTAAATGAATCTTTACCTCCATGAAGGTTAAAATCCTTCCCATTAAGGTTAAGTTCTGTCTATAATAGGCAATACATATTTGTACAGTAAGAATTTGTCCATGGCTTAAAGAGTTTGTAACAAAAATAGGATATACAAAGAGAGGAAGAAAATGTTATTATCCCCACTATATCCCTCTCTGGGCAAGGCAGAGGGAAAGACCAGGTAGCACATGACAAATTGAAAGGGGTCTTGGTCTTGGTTGCAGAGACTTGTCCTGGGCACCCTGAAGGTCCCCACCACTAAGGTCAGTCCCCACTACAGATACCAGAGATTATATTAGTTTGACTCCATCATTGGAAGGCACCAGCCTGAAAAAAACCCTTTTTTTTTTTTTTTTCAAGTGATACAGTGTTGTGGTGAAGTGTCTCAGACACCTTTCCCCACAGTTTGTAAGCTGAGGGGAAAACAGCACAACAAGACTATAAATCACACTCCCAGACAGACATTGAGCAGATTCATAATGTGTGTTATTTACCTGGAAAGAGCATCACCCTCAAGTACTTTGGAAGTGAAATCTCAGGGGGTAATAGGAGCCTGAATAGGGTGTTGTAGTTACAAAATAAGCCAGCACCCATTAATTCTCTCCTGAACCACCCATTTCCTCTTCCTACAGCCAGAGCCCTGCCACACACTGCCCTTTCCCAGCCACCCCAATATTCATCACAGCTCTGCTCCCACAGTCCTGACTCTGACACTGAAAGCAAATCATCAGCTCTCTGGCAACCCCATTTTGTTTGACATCCAGCAAGACAATGAACCACTGTGACAAATTACTAACATCAGAAATCCCATCAAGGAATATTGTGACAAATAGAAACTCTGCAATTACTCCTTTCATAGCCCTCGACACCGTGTCTGCAAGCAGCATCAATCAGAGCATTGAAGATACGATGAGACAGCCTCTGAAAGCCCTTTGCACTCTCCAGATGTGCCATTACATGCTTGACTTGAGGAGAACTGTTACTAATTTGAATACAGATCTTCTAATATTGGATGATATTTTGATCTTTTTTCCTGTTTTGTCGTCATGGCCCTTTTTGTGAGGAGAGAATCACAGAAAGGCTCTAAGGTGCATCTTTGCAAGGGTAGCCTCAAGTAATTTTATTGGGCAATATAGAAAAGCCACTTTATCATCAATAATGTCCCTTATCTCCACTAACACTTTGATATAAATGTTGACAATATATCTGAACCAGGTTGCTTCACAAAAGAACACACACAATGCTCAAGGAGCAACATATTTGGTATAAGTCTGTGGGATTAAAGTCTAGTACAGTTATTGTACCTTGTCTCAAATAAGTTCCAAGAAAGTTTCACAAGAGTAAACTACATATTAATGCTAATATTTGGGCTATTTGTTAAAATATTTGATAAGACATTAAAACAAGTATTTAAAATTTAAAAACTAAAGTGATCCTAGTCAATTTTTTAGAAAACAATCTTACTGTTAATTCTTTGAGAAACCAAAAAATTCCAATTTTTTGTTTAATCTTTCAGAGAGCCCTCAATGAAATCAAACTTAACAACACAAATGGAAGCCTTGGGGCTATTTATGAAGACTGACAGAGCTAAACAGACCTTCTTGAAAGGCAAGTATGAGCTCCTGCCTGCTCAAGGTATTACTTTACAACATAAGGATTATATAATGAAGTTTAAGGGACACAGATCAGGTTTTATGATGGAACTGTATTAGTGCACAGACATATCAATCTCACTTCAGTTACTCTTAAGACAGAATAGCTTTAAATTTGCTAAAACTGTGCATGCTGAGAAACCATAATAGCTTGGAGAGTTATTTATTAATTCAGTTTAGGTGTGATCTTAACGTACTTCTGGTACTCAGATTTGAGCAATATTGCCAAAAGGGTCAAGGAGTTAAAGCTGACATAACTTATCTAATCTGTACTTGGGCATACCATATTTGGGTCCATTAAAGCCTAATTCTAGAGGAATCAGGTATGTTTCATATTTTGTCTAATAATCAAGCTACACATACTCCAAACGGGCAGTGAAAACAAACTTAACAAGTGCCACAATGTGAGATGTTAATGTGACTGTATACACTCCTACTAAGAATTAAGAACTCTATTAAGAATTAAGAATATTTTAGGTTTCATGAGATGATTTCACCAGTTAACAGCATTTGTTATTTTCAATAGAAAACATACTACAGAAATAACGGGCAAGTCGCTAATATCAAATACAGAAAATCAATTCATGCAAACAACAACATGGGCTCGCTTAATGTTTTCACACTTCATTTCCACCCAGCTGAAACCACTCCAGACATTTCCAGCTGTCAGTTCCTGTCCCACGGGAGATCTGGAATGTGCATTGAGATGCCTGGAGAGTTTTGGAGATAAAAGCAGTTGGGTGGAAAAGAGGGCCCTGGTACAGGCAGAAGAAACTTTCTGGCAGCATCAGGTGTTATACAGGCCCTATGGACAATTTTTTTTGAGATTATTTCCTCAAAGTCATTTATATTCATTATCTTCTTGAGGAACTGTATTGGTAACTGTCCAGCATGTATTTTAAAGGGAACAATTAGAAAGTTCATTTCCTACCTACATTAAAAAATATCCCTCAATAACGTGACCCCCCCAGAGGGCTTGGCATGGTTGTGCAATAAAGTCAGGCCTGTGCTTCTTTACTTCTCAGGACCATCTAACAAAAAAGAAATAAGAAATGATAGGTGGTGGGGAATCTCCTACAGTTGAAAGAGATTTACAATTTCAGAGCAAAAGTTCATGACATGTCTTTTCAAACCTCTGTCACAGACTTGTGGCTGAGCTCATTTCTGTTCACATGATCTTGAATCATTGCAGATTGCTGGCATTCTGTGAGAAACTGCATTTATCAGGAAGGGATTTGTGCTATCTGATGGGAATGAGCCCATTGATTTTTCTCAACCTGCTACAACAACAGCTCTTGCAGCTGAAGAGATTCTTTTATGTACTAAAACACCACAGGTGACCAGTAGTAATTCAATGGATAATATTTTATGCATTCAGTAACAGCTTACACACAGCCTAAGATATTGAGGGATGAACCAAGCCAGTGGTTCAGCTGAGTGTAACCACTGCATTCTTAGTATATTAAAGTACTTTGCTGGGGAAGGGATCAAGTAGAGGTTGGATGAAAAGGACATGGAAGTGTCATGGGAACCTTAACTTCACTTGCACAAGAAAAAGTGAGGGCATTCTGAATGCTAGAGAAGGAAACTGGCTCAGAAGCTTTTAGAAGATAATCCCATTCACAAAGTGTCTGAAGCTGGAAGGATGGATTTGGAGCTGAGGGAGTAACTCCCTTAGTTGGTGTTGAGGGACTTTATGCTTACGAGCTTTGAGTAAAGCATGAAAACCTGGTAACTTTTAGGAGGCTTTAGAAGAAAATAACTGGGACAATTAAAATTTGAAGCTGATAAAGCCAAAGATAGCATGGCCTCTCATGAAGGTCTGATTTTTTTTCTGCTCAGCAGATGAAATTAAGAGCTGGAAGAAAGAACAATGGAAAGAGAGCCAAATGATCTGACAAATGCCTG
Organism: Setophaga petechia; assembly: GCA_024362935.1. Taxonomy (NCBI): domain Eukaryota; kingdom Metazoa; phylum Chordata; class Aves; order Passeriformes; family Parulidae; genus Setophaga; species Setophaga petechia. Next base: position 28,766,619 of record JANCRA010000005.1, read on the forward strand.
GTACAGCACAGTGTAATGGTTGTGTGGTAAGAGATGTGTGGCAATGCATTATACTTGCTTATTTTCTATTGATTTCCAGTCTTGTAGGCCCTCCCCTTCTACACATGTCCTAGCACCCCATTTGTAATTTCACTACAAAGATGTGGAAAATGCCTGGAATTCCCTTGTGTTGTGGTGAAACTGAGCTTTCCAGCCTTCTGGACTACCTCAGCCTAAAGTTTTCTTAGAGAGTTTACCAATCTGGCATGTTAGGAGTCTGCCTTGAGCCAGAACTGAGTTTAAGCTTTTGCTTTCTGCCTTATAATCTTTGGAGGATAGAGGGACAGAGAAACAAACCACACACTTACAAAAAAACGCAGAGAGATTGACCCTTGTAGTAAATATGTCTCTCAACGATATTTTGTTGCTTAAGGACTTTTTAGTAAAGTTATTACTGCTTCTAAGGAGTATTTCTGTATCCTCTGGGTAAATGATGTTTTCAGCATGTGCTCCAGTATTTCCTTTGAAGTAAGGGCTCTTCTACCCCATCATCCTGAGGCCACAGAGACAGTAGGGGGTAAAGGAGTAAGGAGAAGGCTGATGAAAAAGCTTCTCACTGACAGTATGCTGGATCCCAGCATAAAGTTAATTTTCTGCTAATTTGGAAGGTGGTCATCAGACATTAATAATGCTACACAACCTGAACAACCAAGGAAGGACACAAATCAAGAGTGTAATGGGAAAGACTTACAGAGTGGAAGGCCTCATGAAAGTCACATACTACACCATGGTCAATCAGCTCAACCATGCACACCTCAGTTACCAGGGGCTAACAAACTGCCTCAAGGAATGCAGCTGGATTTCAAATGCTTCACTGAAACAGAGGAGGCAGCAAACATTCAGCACTTACTAAATATTTAAAAGAACATTTCTTTTATACTTAAAACCACAGGAAAATCCTTCCTCTTCTCTGCTGCTGGAAGCATTAAAAAATGCATCTATGATTGTTATTTTATTTAAATTATTATTATTTATTTTAATTATACCAGTTTCTGCTGCAGCAAATGGGTATGGCTCCAATGAGCCATTGAAGGTCTGTCTGTGGTTCATGGATTCAGTTTTGAATCCTGTCAGCAATAACCAGATTTTTCTTTGTTTTAATTGTGGAGCTTGGCACCCAAGGCATTACAAGGCAGCCCAAGAGAAACCAACTGAATTTGGTCTGTGTGTGAGATGAACTTCTCATATTTTAGGTCTTTTCACACTCCTCTACCTCATCTACCTTTCATCGTGCTCTTCTTATCTGCTTCTATCCCATATCTTAAAGCTCAACCTAAAGCTTATCAAACTGAAATGCAAACCCTCATTGAATGCAGTAGACTTTGGATCAGGGCTGTAGGATTAATCAGCATGGAAAAATGGATCCCTCCTGTGAGTTGCCCGGTGCCTGCAGGGCTCAGGAGCACCAACAAACCCCACAGGACCATGCCTGGAGCTGGCTGGTGGCACCAGGACCAAGGGGAGGCTGAGACAGATTTTGGGTTTCAGATCTGACAGGCAGAGAAGTTACTGTGTAGGTATGGGGAGGCTCTAGGGAAGTATTTCACAGGGTTGGAAGCTTCTTAGGCCCATCTCAAATTTTCATTTGAGTTATCTTAATAGGCTTTTCTCTCAAGCCTCCTGGGGTCTAAGGGAAAAAAAAGGGATAAAAAAATTAATTCAGGTTCATGTTCTTTTGTGACTGCTCCTACTGAGCACAATAAACTGACATGCTGCTTTTAATTAGCATTTAGTTAACTGCTCATTTTTGTGCAGAAACTGTGCACCAACTCCAGTCAACACAAAGGTGCTGAACTGAAGGCAGGGAGATTTTGCCTGTGGAAAACTCTGGCAGGGTGGAATTATTTAAATAGCAGCCCTTTAGATTCAGTTCTTGGACACTGATTCTGAAACCATACAGATAAAAGCAACAAAATATGAGCAGAAATCTAGTTATTACTGATAACTCACGTTAGGTAACAAACTTGAAATCACTATCAAAGAATAGAATAACAGACATGCTGAGTTGGAAGGGACTAATAAGGATCATCAGCATCCAGCTCCTGGTCCTGGAGGAGGCCCAAGAGTCACCTCCTGTGTCTGAGAGCATTGTCCAAATGCTTCTTGAGCTCAGCCAGGCTAGGTGCTTTGACAGCTTCCCTGGGGAGTTCCAGTGCCCAGCCACACTGTGGGTGAGGAACACCCAGCCTAAACCTCCCTGACACAGCTTCAGGCCATTCCCCCAGGTCCTGTCCCCACAGAGCAGAGATCAGTGCCTGCCCCTCCTCTTTCCCTCACAAGGAATTTTTAACAGCAATGGGGTCTCCCCTCAGCCTCCTCCAGGCTGAACAGACCAAGTGACCTCAGCTGCTCCTCACACGGCTTCCCCTCAGGGCTCTTCACCCTCCTCATGCCACTCCTGTGGATGCTCTCTAGTAGTTTAAAACCTTTATTACATTGTGCCACCCAAAACTGCCAGGCCTCATTTGAGGCGAGGCCGCTCTACCTCAGAGCGGAGCAGGACAATCCCTCCTTGCCTGCCCGGCCATGCTGTGCCTGATGGCCTCAGGACACACTTGGCCCTCCTGGCTGCCAGGGCACTGCTGGCTAATGTTCAACTCGCCACAGATGAGGATTTCCAGCCTCTTGTTCCCCAGTCTGTCTGTACATCCAGGGCTGCACCATCCCAGGTGCGGAATCCATCACTTTCCTTTGCTAAACTTGACATGGTTGGTGATTCCCCACCTCTCTCGTGTGTTGAGGCCTCTCTGCAGGGCCTCCTCCGCCTCTGGGGGAACCAACAGCTCCTCCCAGTCTTGTATCATCTGCAAACTTGCTTAATATCCCTTCAAGTCCTGCATGCAGGTTGTTCATGGGATGTTGAAGAGCACTGAGCCCAAGGCAGAGCCCTGCTAGTGGCTGTGAAGTAAAAACAGAACAGGGTCCTACCAGTACAACCCAAAACTGAGCTCAGCAATCAGTGCCCAAAACCACAACAAAATAAAGATCAACAAAAAATTAAAGACCATCCTGGCAGCAAAAGGAATTAATCCAGCTTCTGGCTGAATTCATAAACAGGGCAGTAAGGCTTCTCCACAGATTTATAGATGGGTATGTGCATAAAAGGAGCTACTGGCACGTGAAACTTGCGTGCATTTTCAACTGAGGAAAAAAAGCAGCTCTTACCATTTCTTTCAAGAGTTGGGGAATCCTGAAAGAGTATCTTCTTTCCCAGGCTTTAGAAAATATTGAAAACACTGATCTCCTTGTTTGCCCCATCTGCTGTTCTTGGTCAGTACTCTCCTGACAGCCTGAACCCAACAGTGAGCTGCATTAGTTAGAAGCCACTGATAATTTCCCTGTCTTTATTATCATAGGAAATTCAAGCACATTAACTGTCTAGGAAAAAATATTAACAGCTTCTTCCAGACAGAAACAAAGCATTCATGCTTTTAAACTCAGAAAACCAGGAAATTTTTACCATTCATTCATTAATAATACTGCTAAATATAGCTTGGTGTACCTGAGAAATTCTGTGTAACAACCATCACTGAACACAACTTTTTACATGCCTTGTAAAATCAGGGCATTTTTGAGCACTAAAGGTTGCTGGAAAGTCACATAGCACTACCAGAGTATCATTCCATTATCATAAGCTTGGTTGTATTACTTTCATAAAGAAAAAAAATACAAAATGGACAGAAAAAGGGATGCACGATTGCAGAATAGTAAAAACTGTAACTCAAGATATTAATCACACTGAATCCCATGAGTTTTTGGCAGACAATAAATGTGTGATAGATTGATCTCTAAAATCACATGCATATTATGAGCATAATCCTCACTTTAATGCAGGGTCATAGAATTTTACAGCCTCATAAGCTTGCAAAGTTTCACCTGGAACATCAAAACAATTGCTAAAAGTGTAATAAATTCTACAGCTAGCCATCTGCTTACCCTCCTGACCTTTAAATCTTATAAAAACCCAAGCTCATAATTTTTCACTTTATGAATTTCAACCTTTTTTTGTTTAATACAGTATATTCAGAAGGTTACTTCATCTTTTCCATGCAATAAAGGGGATCCATTCCATTTGATAATATTTTGTGGCAATAGACATTTTTTCTTGAAAGGATTTTGAGTGCTGTCCCTGGAGCTAATGGGATTGTGGGGCACTGCCAGTTGTTTTATCTGCTTGGAAACATTTATTTTGAGTCATGCTCTTCTTGTATGGGTTCACCCATCAGCCCCTATTGGAAATTACATCCAGCAAGTGCTCTGGAAGGAGGTTAAAAAGCACCAGTGTCTGTTTCCTGCCTTAATCTCTGGAGCTGTGAATCACTGCTTTGTTTTTCAGAAAGTCATAAAGGTTGAGGTTTCTTATTTCTCAGCACTGAAATATTGTATCTTCCCCTGATATTAATATTTCTATTGCAGATAGACAACTGGGAATATAAAACCCCTTGGTACAGTTTAAGACACTGTACTATACCAATACATTTATATTGCCAAAACCCCTTTCTCCAAAAGTGATCCTCATTTTTTTAGCAGTTTTAAAAAATACATTTTCTCCTATACCAGTGGCAAATAAAATATGCATCAAAGAGCCACTACTTAATGTTCAGAAATACAAAGTGAAAAAATTCTTGTTATTCACTCAAATTAGTTTTGACAGTTCTTTCAAAGACTGTACCTTTATCCACATCAATGAATCACTACAAGAATTATAAATCCACATGCAATTCTGGAAGTTTTGATTTTGAAAGTACAACAACAAACTTTTTTAGATTAGCATTACCAATTCTCCCCTGCCCCAAAATTCATTTATAGTCATGTTATTTTGTCCACTTTCCTGACAAGGGGAAATCCGTGCAGTCTCCCTCTATGGCTGTCTCCTTTAATAATCCTTGAACTTCCTGGCCACTTTTAAATAGGCATAGCTTTTAGAGGTGTGAAACCACTGCAAATATAATGAAAACAGTTGACTGTTGAGAAGGGATCCAAATTATTGCCTCAGCTGAAGGAAAGATCTTTTCCCATTCTCAGAGATAAGAGCCAGCAAATCAGCACCCATGTGCTCTGAACGAGCCACAGCAATTTGTCCAGCCAAATGAACTGGGGATGCTGCAGGCAGATAGGCTTCCTGCAAGGGGGAGATTGTCAGGGAATAATGAAAGAACCAGAGAAAACTGGTTTAAGTGGCAGTAAGATATTAGGGAATATTAAGGTAAAAATCCTGGAAAGAACCATTTTTAAAACCAGGTTCTGCATAAAAAAATGATTTTTCTTTAAAATAATAGTTAGACTACAGTACATTAGTTCATCTCTTTATGATCTTTACTTTAAAATACTTATAAATTTAAGGTGTGAGTCAGTGTTTAAGAGAAGCAGCACAATACCTGCCTTTGCACCATACTGTGATGTGCGGGATGTAGGCATTCACTGCTGGGAACCATATATTCAGAATATGTCAGAAGAATGAGCTCTCAATTTGAATTCTTGACACATTCAGTGAATTAAGGTAGCCCATGGTTCTGCCCGACAGCAAAGACTGTTTGCTAATAAATCTGCCACTTGTACTGTGCTAGCAAAGAACTAAATGCAAACTCCTCCACAAGAAAGTGTGGACACTTCCAGGGCTCTCCCAGCACAGGAGAGGACTGACCCTGGCAGCTGTGGAGAAGGACAGCTGAAGAGAACCACTAGGAACACTTTGGGAGAGGAAGAAACCATGGGTTAAACATGCACTATCTCCTGTCCATTACAGTCAGTGACACAGAGGATCAACCAGTGAAATGCCATTTCTCCTTTGTCACAGTTGCAGCCACAAGGCTGAGGCACCTGGCCTCAGTTTGTGTTGGTCTCTACATAACATACTGCCAGTTCTTGCATTTTCTTTCCTTTCCATTTTTTGTTAATTCAATTGGGAACTTCACCCTCTCATCACAGTGTATGTGGTCAGAAACAAGGTTATCCTACACAGTTCTTATGTCACCTGTCCAAGTGACCAGCACCAAAGGGATTTCAGAGTGGTTAAGGCCCATGCACATGCAGCACCTGAAGGCACATCACTCCATTATTTACCTGCTATCTTTCTGCAGCTGGAGCTGCATTTGTTATCAGGAGCTGAAATTTGGTCTTTTCTAGAATGTCACCCTTCTAAAACTCACATTATTTGCCTCACTTCAAAATTTATCTATTCCAAAGCTTATTTTCTTCTTAGCTTGGACCTAAAACATAGGCCCAGAATCCCTTCTTGTGTTTCTTTTCTGTGAAAAATAACGAGTGCCAAAGTTACGTAAAACCTCTGTTCTCATCTTTGGGGTAAAATTGTGACCTGGATAAAATGATATCAAAGCCTAACTCATAACCCACTCTTCATCATGGAGAGATGCTCCCAGACCATGTGAATCAGGGTGGTCTGGCTGGTTGAAAATCAGGTCAAGGAGTAGTTCCTATTAGATACAGACAGATATTCATTTTCTCATAGTTTAGGTTTGCTTCTCTCCAGAACATCCATTGGGAAAAGAACATTCCTGGCTTACTACAATAGCCAACATTTTTCTGGTGTAGTTCTTATCATGGCAGAGGACAAATAGAAGCACTTTAATATCTTTTCTTCATAAGTAAAATGCAAAAAATCTTCTCCTGGAACAGATCCCACTTGGGGAGAAAGGGAAAAGCTCTCCAGAATAGCACAGGAAAAGAAAAAGAACCTTTCAGGATAATCCAATTCAGCTTAGGGGCCATGCCTCTCACATTATGTCCTTTTTGGTCACACAACTTTCAGTAAGGAAATGTAGTGGCTGGGAAAAGACAAGTAGTCCTGGAAATTAATAAACATTCTGAATATCAGCAGCAGTTGCCACAGCACTTGCAATAATATCACATGCAGGTCACTGTGCTCTTTTGATCTGTTAATTACTGACAACAGCTTCAGCTGATAATTCTAAAAGACGTGGGAAATTGTGCTCTTAAAGAAATACCATGAAAAATTTAGCAAGAGGGGGTTTGAAACTAAGAAGAATGGATACTAATGGTGCAGTAATTAGGTAAAGCAGAGATGTAGAAAGCTAAAGAGAAAATTATTGCTTATATACATAGAAAAGGAAACAAAGTTCAAATTATGATTACCCACAATTTCAGTCATTCCACTCCTCATTTCATCACCTGGGGGGAATGGATGGCTGTTAAGATGTATTAAATAGCACAATAAGAAACTGGGCTTCATCTTTTTATATACCTTAGATATGGATGAGATTACTTCTAACATTTAATTCTAAGAAAGCAGAACCTTAATTCAGGGTTCCAAACATAAAAAGACAGAGTGGACGTTCCATTTCTAGCAGAAAAAGCTTCTGTGCCCTATCCAAACAGTCTGACTAACTGACATTGTGACCTGCAAAGTCACAAAAGGGATTGCCCAGTCAAAAATTATCTCACTGGCGCTGTGGTTGTGAGCCATTAGCACTGCAGCCTGCAGTGGGACAAACTCGGCTCAGCAGGAGAATGTGCTGAGTGCTTGACACACTTGGACAGAGGTTCCTTCAACGTGCTTCCCTCCCTCCTCCTTACAAGCAGGCTCCCTTCCTGTCCCAGGAAACAAACCTCACATTTATGTAAGAGTACTGAGGAAGAGACACACACTCAGAGAGCAGCATAGATGCAGCAGCCCTTAGACACAAAACAACTGAAAAAGGAGCTCATCAGAGCTGCCTGGGCAATAGTTCATCCTCAGATTTCACACCTGTGTGTGCTGGCATCAAACAGGAACATGCTCTGCCTGCACCTTCTGTCATTCTGTGTCACACTCACCAGCTTTGGTGCTTCAACTCAATTTGAATGATTCCTGTTCTTCCACACTGCTACCAGGTTTGCTTAAAGGAAAATTATTTCATATGCAGAGGAGAAAATCACAACTGTAACTCAACCAGAATACATCTGATCAAATGTTATGAAATAATACCTTGTTATGTTGTGAACAAGTATTGTAGTCACACGTGCTTCAAATAAAAAACCCAGATTAGACATCTTTTATATTTACTCCACATAGTATTTTCTACTCATTTGGTTTTATCCTTCAATAACATAATTCTTACACACTGGAAATCATCCAGTAGTCACTGTATAGAACAGAATCTTAAAGACAAGATCCAGTATCAAAGCCTGACTTCTAGGAACTACATCTTTAAAGGGAAGGTGGAAATGAGAAAAACTGAATAGACCATTGAGGTGAATTATTACTATTGAAAAGAATGACTGATATTTCCTTCTTTTGGTCTGTTTTTTGCCACAGTTGAGAAGCCCAATAATCAATAAAATTTGTCATTTAACAAACGAATTGCTACCAAAGCAAAGGGTATATTTATAATAATGTAAAAAAAAAATAATTCAAAATGCATGTGTGTAACTTGATTTTCAAAAATGCAAGCTACTTAATAGCCTTGGAAAACTACATCAGCAAAAATTATACTCTCACACAACCTCCTATGTCATCCTGGGCTGCCCTCCCACTCCAAATTTCAGAGGTTTGATTCACAAAGATGCACGTGCCCTGCACAAAAGCCAGCTCTTTTAAGAACCATTTTAACAAGCTCTCCCCACAGTAAAATAAGCCAACTCTCCTTCTCCCATTTTCTCCTTGTAAACAAATTTACTTTGAGATGGGATGAAGTTTTGACTTGCATTGAAAGTGGATGAGATAGATCTCACCCTAAGGCCTCCTCAGTCTCCAAGGGTGCAGGCAGCATTTTGTTTTTCAGCCACACTACTTGCACCAAGTGAGGAGGATCCTCACCACAAACAACTCCGAGAGTGTTGTCTAGCAAGGTGAAGTGTTCACAGAAATCTGGAATTTCATGCAAAGTTTCATTTGCAGAGTTTATGAAAGGATTATTACAAAGTAGAGCGTGGGGATGACAGACTGCTCTACTAAAGTAACCGCACAACGGTGTAAAGTTTGTGTTTGCAGATGGAGCAGTAGGTGAGTACAGGGGCACGGGATGGCAGCAGTAATGCTCAGGGCATCTCTTTACACTGTCTTTAATGATTTTCATCCCAAAGGCCAGCAGCAAGCTTTACACACTGAATGCTTCATCTGGAATCTGTTTCACTGCACAAAATGGCAGCTTGTGCTACCTGATGCTGTTTCTTTAGCAACACTTTAAAATGAACCTCGTTCTCTAAGGAAAGAAATACCAGAAACCAAAGACAATCTTGAGCTCTAAAGTCACATCAGCAACACACTCCAAGCTAGGAGAAGAGTTATTCATATCTCTGGAATGGCCTAATTATGAGAAAAAATGAGATATTCTCCTTGTTAGAACACTAAGAACAACCTGTGCAAATACTTGTACAAAATTATCCCCTCTAAGAAAATGTGGCAGTACTCCCCTGGAGAAGTAAAAAACCTAGAGAAGTTTTGGTATGGGAAAACTTTCCACCTTTCCACTGATATCCATCTTGTCAGGGTTATTTCTTGTACACTCTTAGGATAATACAAACAACCAGCCAAAATATATCATACAGGATATTTTGGGTTTTGTTGTTGGAAATCCTCCTTACTATCTTTTCTTGTCTTCGGGCCTCCTTTTCTCCTCATTATTCTCCAAGTTCATTCCCTTCTGACTTAAAATTTAAAACATAGAAGATGGGGAAATTTGTCTGCTTGCTGAAGGGAAAAGCACAGATCTTGAGGGTAAGATCCTGAGGCAATACAAATGTATCAGAGCTGTAAATGAGGAATCCCCAGTGATGTACCAGGGCAGCTCCCACCTCTTTCCATTGGTCTATGGAGAAGAAGGGCTGGCAGGTCTGGGGTTGGGTTTTTTTTGGAAACTTAAATTGTTCTGGCAGGTCTGGGGTTGGTGTTTTTTTTGGAAACCTATATTGTTCTAATTAACTAGTTACTTAATCAGTGCCATTAGATGAGCTATGGGTGGTAATAGATGTATAAACAAATAAATTATGGATAGAGGGCTGCCATCACGTTATTTCTCTTTAAATATTTACTTGCAGGACACAGACGTGTGGCACAGTAGTTATGAGAACATCCTGGTATTCAATTATATATTAAAGGCAAGAGGTATGCTGCCCCTGGAATATGTGTGAGTGAACAGTAGCACCTCTTGTTTACAAATACTTGAGTTGGAGAGCCAATATTCAAGGGTGCATTTACCAAGTGTCTGCCCAAGGCCACACCACACGAGGCTCTAATTTGTCAAAGAACTGTAAAGGAGGTCAAGACTTAGTTTGCTTGGATTCTTGGGTCTGTCAGTTTTTATTCAAAGTGTGTTGAAAAACCACATTCTTGGTAGATGCTGTAACAATCTAGCCAGACTAAAGAATGAAAGAGCAGCAGAATTGAGCACTGTGAATTAGTGTGACAAGTAAAACCTTCAGAATAGAGATTGCTCTATCCACAGGTAACAGCAGAGCAAAAAAACCTTGCTCTTGGAATGCACAGCTCACATGATAAGTCATTTTTAGAGGCCTATTGAAATTAATTTTCTTTGTAAAAGAAGTATTTTTATCCCCTATTGGCTTGCAGTTATTTATTCCTTTCAAATGTTGAAACACAACTCCACTTAATCACACAGTAACTCACTTTGAGAGAAGGAAATTGTTATAGTATTTGTTAATATTTATCATTATTCCAAGAGTTTTATAATTGTAATAGTGTTTATCATCAACCATATTATTGTAGTACACAATTTCTTCCTCAGTGCTCGACACCTCAGATTAATAAAGTTAAATGGTTGTAGATGGCCTCTAATTTCCCAGCCCATTGCTGGCTTTCCTTTGCATGCATCAGTGTATTCTATCTAAATCTTCCTGCTCCTCATTCTGCTGCCTGCAGGAGACAGAAGCTGTGAGCAGCAGCAAGAGCACGTTCCCTGGTAACTTGCACCTTCCCAGACTGCATTCCTAACCTTGTGGTGAGGATTTTTCCTGGCAGATATGCAATTACTGCTCTTTCACTTGGCCTCTCCCCTCACACAGGGCAGGAGCCCTCACTTTTGATAGCTATTTCCTATTAACCAGTGTTTCTGACCAGTAACATCCTCCTTTTCACTGAGCACACCTCCTTGTCACCCTGCACATGGTGAAACCCAACACATTCTCAATTTCCTGCACATTGATTACAAACCCCTGGCCAAGGATCTTAAAGCTAAACACATCAAAGGCCACATTCACTCATATTTGTCCAGATTTAGTTCATGATATCTTTTTGCACCATCCTAAATGGTCACTCTGTTTTCACACTTCTCTGCAGTGAAATGATAACTTGGCTTCTGCCACATGTGAGGATATCAGAGTAGTGAGCTTTCACAAGGTGCTGCTAGATATATGAACTATGCCCTTTATTTTTTGTCTGTCCAGAAGACCACTTATGTTATACATAATGGCTGAAGGAACAATTTAAGCGCTACTTTGCATCCTCAGTCAGGTTAACGATGATCAAGACACATCCTTCTTATTGCTGTGGAAATCAGAAACAAGCACACCTTTTTTTCTCATTTGAACATACATACAGACCATTTTATGAGGCCTTTAATTCACTGTCATTATCCCAGACTGAAAATCAGAACATGAAAGGACAGAGATTAAGTGAGGGAAATCAAAGGAAGGACAGAAAGATAGGTATGGAAAGGACTCTCCATTTTTTCAGGCTATACAGGTATCTACAGTACACATGAAATTATGAATGTTTGTGTGATACTGAGACTTTTAGGCTTTTTAAGTTTTTATTTTTTAAATATTTTTTGGGATGCACAGTCAAAAAAGTTACACTACCCCCCAAGCCTTACTAGTGGGTGCTCCTATGACCCTACAGCAACACCATTTTTTCCCCAGAACAGCCTCATTACAGCCATTAATTAGGTCTGAGAGTGAGGAAAGCAAAGACATTTTCCCATCAGGTTCCTACTGCAAATTGTGCATGCAAATAACTGAGGCAAGAAGAGCTCGGCATCAGTGTGGGTTGAAGTGAAGATCTACCTCAAGAATTTAAATCCATGATGTTTGAGTCAAGAAATTATGTCCAATATGAGAATATCTTTTGGTTACAAAGATATAAGAGCAGGATAGTTGGAGTCTTTTGTCCAAAATATTTTAATTGGCAGTATTGGTAGAGGTTAAATTAGCATTACTAATACCACGTGTATTTATAAACACTAGTGTTGATTTCAATTTCACACTCCTCATACATCATTTCTTTTTCTCCCCTAAGGAGACTACTTACAACATAGTGGGGTGTGTGTCATCTTCTTGTACTTCCCTCAGAAACCATCCAGCTGAAGGATTTTTTGGTGTTTTTTTCTTTTCCATTAGATGGGGGAAAAAAAGGTCTCCATTTGTCTCTAGGACAAAGCAGTATGGGGAGCCTTCTCTGTCACTAAATTATGTTATTTAACTAGAGTTTATCACTCTTAGCTACCAGGACACCAAAGGACAACTTAAGGGGGAAAAAAATGAAATAACAAAACCAAGGGAGGAGTGATGGATTATTCTGAATGTTTTGTATCCCAGATAGACCCACTGAACCTGCCAGCTTTTCCAGGGCACATTTGAAGAGTGCGAGGATGGATGGTAACAGGTTTCCACAACACAGGGTGCAGGGAAAAGAAATATCACAAGCAGAAAAAAAACCAACTCTCTTCAATGACAAATGACCCAATTTGTTCCTCCCCAGTAACTGTGGCAACTTGGTACATCTTTGCAAATCTCTGTCATTGCTGCTGTGAATTGGTTGCTTTAAATGGATCCTCACTTTTGTTAAAGCCAGGCATGGCAAATTGCCTCTAAGTAGTTTTGGGTCAGGTACACCAATTTTCAGGCCAGAGTTGCAATTATTTTTTCCAGCTTCCACTTACTCTCACATAGCCTTTGCTCAGCTTAAAGAGAGTCAGTATATAGAATAATTTGCATTGCAAGGAATGTGATACAGCAATTAGAGAGGATGAACATTGCAGATCAGGTTCCTTTCAGCTTGATTCTCTCCTGATACTTTTACTGTGCTTCTCCAGATCACACCCTCAGCTCCTGCATTTTGTACAATCTGGGCAGCCTTTCAATTGTCTGACCTTTCAGTAAGCCATGTTTTCTCCAGATACTAAAACTGAATATAATTTCACTCTATTCAGTATTAATAAACTGTAAACAACATCATTGCCTATTCTTGGCAAAGTGCCTGAATTAAATAGCTTCCTTAATGTATCTTCTATCTGTATTAGAGCTATTTAAAAGCAATATGCCAAGTGTGCTCATGATAAAAAGACCATTTTTCATTCATCTGTTTGCTTTTAAGCTCCACATATTCCCTGTGAATATTTTCCTTAGCATAATCAGCTGCCAATAGGAGCCTTTGCACTTAAAATACATAACTTGCTATCTAGCTTTACAAAGAAACTACTGTTTTCCTGAGCAAGATTGTCAATTCTCCTTAGACAGTAAAAAGCACATTTCTCCCCACTCTAGTGAAAAATACCCAGCTGGACAACTGATGTGACAGAAGTTTTCTTTGAACTACTAATACAGGTCTGATCACTTTTTGAAAATATCAGTTATAATTCATATAGTTGCCCGGGAGAATTTTTAAGTGAACAGATGTTAGCTAGAAAACTTGGAAGACATTAATATGAAACCTTTGTATTAATGTTGACTATAAAACCAGATCATATTCTGTAAGCATCCATAATTAACAGTTAAGCTCATTTATTACAGGTCTGTAAGGAGCTGAATAGTCAAATCCTTAATCTTATATCTTGTGATTATTTTAACATGAACTCTGAACCAGAGAGATTCAATTCTGAAGCACAGAGAAGCCCCTTTTCCCAGTTGGCTAACAGAATTATGTCAGGAGTGACTTTTCTGGTGTATATTTAACAGATATTTTGAACACAGCTACCAAGTCTGTATTTTTCTGTATGAGGGAGAAAGAATGGCAAAAATTAAGATGCAATAACTAGAAAATATTCTGTCTAAAGAGTAGAAGATGCCAGATTTTAGAAGGTGATACAAACACTCAAAACAACAAACACCAGCCACACATCAATCCAAAGTCCAACAACACAAACACTGAAAGACAAAAAAGATAATTTCAGCCCTTTTCCATCAGGAGAGAGAAAATATTTCTGAAAACCTGGAAACTCTTCACTGCTTAAGAGCCCAGACCTTGGGTTTCAGGTGGCAGCTTGGGAGGACCTGAGGCTGATTGTGCAGCACGTGGCACACACTGGAGCCAGCCAGGGCTCTTCCTACTGTGCAGTCACGTTGTCAAGTAATGAAATGCTGATTTGCATCTTTACCCAGTAAAATTTCATATAAATATAGGTGCTGGAAACATAGCATTATTTATGGATAACAGCTGTCGTATTCCCCAGCTGTTTGCTTGTTGTCTGCTGTAACATATGTTAATTTAAACTTTCACCAAATGTCATGGATTGTTTGCAGTCCTCCAGCTGCAGCTTGGCAATTTTTTCCTTTAGGTTTTTGTTGGCTCTGGATGTGATTACACAGACAGCCCATAACAACATAAACAAGCCTTGTGTGGCTGCTGAGCTCTTCGTTAACTCAGCTAAGTGAATGTTTGCTGGAACAAGCAAAACAGGGAGACAATGTACCTCACTTATTTTCATTTTTCAGAGGTATTTCTGAATGCTGTCAGTAGAGGAAACACAGGGGACAGTGGAGTCAAAGAAATCTTTAAGTAAAAAATGCATCACACAGAACGGGTTATTATTTCCTCAATGGTCCTAAATTAAACTAAGTAAAATCTACATATTTAGATAAATTGTTTTCCAAACACGATGTTAAAAGTGAGGTCCCCAGGTCAAAGGCAACAACAAATTTAACTGACTTGGCATAGCAGGACTGTGTGACAAACTTAACCAATAAAAGGAAAAAAAATAGTACAAACTGAATATCACAGTTTGTGGACAACTTCTAATGCATTGCACAGTAGGGAAAAAAGCCCACGTGGCAATGAACAGTCTAAAGCAGAGCACAAGGGGGGAAGAAAACAGCAAGGAGGATTGGCAGGACATGTCAGGAATGCTGGGTTTCTTTCTCATGGGAAGCTTTCAATCAGAATAAATGCCATGTGCACGCTGGAAGCAAAGGCTGGTGTGGAGGGGAGGCTCTCATTTCCTGTACCAGAGCTTGTCCATGCCCTCTGCACCGTGCTGCCTCTTCCACAGTGGGACAGTGGCATTTCCCTGAAATGTGCAGACACTAAAACACCTCCTGCTCTCTGTGCTCAGAATTGATATTTAAATTGCACTAAAGGTCAGCCTTGGCAGGCACAACAACTTATATCTGCTTTTCTGTATCAACGTACAGAAATGGGACTTACCCAAATGTACGAATGATAAGATGATGCCAGTGAGCACGATACAAATATTGATCAATTTAAATATAAGAGTGAGTAGGAAAGGAGAAAACAATCTGTGGTCCCAAGCTGACAAAGGGGCTGGCAGCTAATAAAATGGATGGTGAGATGGGAAATAATTATTTTTCTTATTATTTATCTTTCCTTATTCTACTTTGTATTACCTCTCAACTTTTAATCCCATTTTCAATCACATTTTAAACTTAATACAGAACAAAATCTCAATATACAGATTATGTTTTAGATTGTTATGATGCCAAATCTCTGTAGAAGTAAAGGATAGTGGAGAATTCCTGTATTAATTATACTAGAATCAGGTTGTTACATGTCACAAACCAAAAAAAAAAAAAGACAACCCAAAAACCAACCAAAAAAAAAAAAAAAGCAGAAGATTACAAAGTTGCCTGGTGCTGTGGTACAACTTGCCACAGACTGGCATTGCTTATTTTAACAAATACTTTTAGAAAAAAAAGATTGTTAATATTGGTGTAAAAGGCTTCCATCTCATTTTGGGTAAATCAATGCACTTCTATGTGCCACAGGACCCCAGGTTTTTCCTGCATAGGTGGCTTTGTGTCACTGACAGAGTTACAGGATCAACCTGTGGGAATCCCTGTGAAAAGTGGGATCTGTTCCCTGCACCCAGGGAACAAACATTCCCCACTCTGTCACTCCAGCCAGGGACATTCCTTCACTGACTAAAGTGCTATGGGACATTTTAACTTTTCTGCAGTAAGGATGCTTGCCCCAAATCATTCAATGCTGAAGAGAGGGAGGGCCATATCCCCCCACCTCTCTTGCAGAGCTCTCCTACAAGGAGAGTTTTACAAGCTACTGAACTGCTCCAAGGTAAAGCTCAACTTCAGCACCATATGCAGAGGCTGGAGCACTTAATCCTTCTTTTCAGAAGCACGCCTCTGCCAAAAATTGTTGAATTATAAAAGGCTTCAAACTTGTTAATATCCTGCCAACTGACACAAAAATTAAATTTCATCCAGTTGAATAAGCCTCATTTAGTCAAGGGCCATTTACAATTTTTTGTGAAAGCTTGATTGCACAATCACAGTTAAACACAACAATTTATCTCTGATAGAGTCACCATGTTCTTAATATTGGCTTAATCCCTGAGCACAAAGCTTAAAGGAATGGATACTGCTGAGGACTGATTCCACAAAATGATGCAAGAAACTCATTAAAAATATCTTTTAAAAAAATTCTGTGTTTTAAATTCTTCAATCCTGAAGACCAAGTCTGCTGAAATGCCATCTTAATCTGTGATCTAAAGCTTCTGGAAGAAGGTTATCTGTGGTGATTTTGTTTCTGCTTCCAAGTTGAAGCTTGTGCTCATAATTCCCTGATTAATGTCTATGAGGAAAGTACTACAAATAGAACAAAGAATGTAACTTAAAATGAGGGGCAGCATGTGACTTAACTCCAAGATGACTTCTCCCTGAAGATACAGTCAATTTAGCCAGAATCTGAGCACCTTATTTACTCCCAGATAATCATCCCTCAAGACCTAAAGACTTCTTTGCAGATTATGCAGGTCCCATGTTACAGCACCCTTTACCAAGTACAGTGGGAAATGTGATATTTTGTTGATAACAATCTGGAAAGGATAGAGAGGAAGGCCAAGAAAAAGAGTTTGCTTCCCCGAGCACCCACAACAGAACTCTGTGCTACCCTTGCTGAGCAACCCAAACCTTGACAGTGCTCCTCTTTCAGGTTCAGACACATTTCATTGAAGTAATACAGAAAGACTTAATGAAATTCTTAAATATCCAGTTACTTTATCACAGGAACATTTTCATGCTTGTACACAAATTATTCCAATAAAGTATTTGTTTCCCAATAGAAAATGCAAAAAGTACTTAAGTAACTGCAGTGCCTTTAAAGCTGTGGAATCCATTATGGACTTCAGAAAAGTTCCATTTCTACAGACTTACTCTCAAAATCATAATTTGACATAATAATCAGGCAATGACACATTACTACACCTTTGATGCTCTTTATCAGAGAATCAAAAATCAATTGAAGAAAACCAGACAAAAAAGAAATCATTGACAGTGTTGAAAAGGAAGTGTGTGAGTGGGAAGAGATGAATATCTGAAGGAGTTTGTTATTTGCATTATGATAAAATACAAATTTTCATGAAAGTAGCAAGTGAATTTCCATGGAGGGAATGTCAAGAACACCTGAAATCCTTTCACTGAAAACCTTTGAGGTATCACACAAATTCTGCTGGTTAGAGATGTCAGGAATATTTCTTACAGGGTAATGAAAAGAAAGGAGAGAGACTGGAGCTGCTGCCATGTGAGGATCTTGCCCTACATCTGCCAAACCTTTAGTGACTTGCCTGTCTTGTCTTGCAGGTTATGAACAAGACAAAACTTTTGTCTGTGGAAACCGAGCCACACATCTGTAACAGGCAGTTAGCTCTGGTGGGCAGCATCTCTGTCAGGAGTGCTGCATCTCTCTCCTGGCATGTGCCAGCAGGGACAGGGACCTCTCTGTGACACCTGCCACCACCTGCAAGGACCTTCCAGTTCAGCCAGGGCAGCTGCTCCAGCCATGTGGCCCTGGCACACCCAACCCCTCAGCCAGGGGCCCATTGGAGCTGGGTATTTAAATTCCCATTCTGGATGTGCCTTTTGCCAGTGCCCGGTGCCATGGAAGAGTTTCACGGGGTTCTCTGGCTCACGGTGTGCTCAGAGTGCACAGCACAGTGGCCTCAGCAAGGGGTGCCACAGCCAGGTGTGGGACACTGCAGGCAGCCCCTGCCCTCTGCACTGGCAGCCTCTGACAAACAGACAGAACACCAACATCACAAGCAGCAGCAATTGTGTGTGGCCAAACACTGATCCAGCTCAGACCCCACAAACAATGGCAAAAGAGGGAATAAGACAGTGCTTATCAAACACAAGAAAACAAGCAAAACAAAGTGTTTTGTACATCTGAGATGAGCAAGTACTGGTGGAACCTGAAAGTGTATTTGCTCCAGAAAAATACCTTGAGTTAATAATAGAAATATGTGCTCTACAGCCATCACTAAGCAACCAAGAAGAATTTGGTATTGAATATCTAAGCTGTTCTTCCTGCAGAAGGTCTTAGTATAACATTCAAATAGTTTAAGTTGCAACATATTTGTCACCTTTCTTCACAGGAACACCTCTACAGGTGAGAAATAGTCTTCTCTAAAAATCCCTTTGTAACTGGCTATAAACAAACAAAGCTTCCAGGCTAATATCTCAGCCCATTTTTCTAGAAAGCTTCTGTTGACTACATCATTCAACAAAGCTGACAGGTCCTGAAAGTAGCTTAGATTTTACTTTTTCCTTCCTAAACAATTTAACATCAAATATTTTACTCTTTGTGAATCTCATCTAGGTGCCATTAACAGATAAACAACTACTTGCTCGCAAGTTATCCCGATTTAAAAAAAACCAACTAATCTCACAAGATAACAGCCACATACATCATAAACACAAAAATACTCTGAATATCAAAGACAAGTAGCTTTTTTTCACTCCCCTCTTGCCTTTCCCTGGAGAGAAATTGCAAGAACGCTGAGCAGAGTTGGTGCCCTTCCCACCCTCAGCTCCTCCCCTGTGGCCTTGTCCCACAGCCACTCCACAGTACCAGCCATTCTCAGGCTAGCAAGGATTTCAGCAAGTCCCTGCTCTGACCCAGTTGTCATCCACAGATTATTGCCAAAATCTTGTCCAGAAGTTGCACTTCTTGTAAGCTCTGTAAAGTTGCCTGGTGTTGTGTTTGAAGCTGCCTGAATAATTAATTAACTCCTTGAGTGCACAGTGAGGTGCATCTTGTAAAAACATATGGGCTGAGAGGATCCTGTTCTTCCTGTCTCTGTAGGTGGTTTCTTATGTTGGCTGAAAGTCAATCCAATATTAAACTATACCCCAAGATTAGATTTTTTCCATGGTAAATAAGTTGAGTTAAATCAAATGGCTGCTCCGTTATAGCCCTTGGGATATTCCAGTTAGTTTCTTCCTGCACTACAGCAGCAACCTACATTAGCTCAGTAGGCAAAGGGGGAATGACAACTGCATCTGGCACCTGAAGGGAAATGTCCCTTCAGGACAGTGTGTAATGATACAAGGGAGCAGCAGGGTAAAATGGGCAGAGCTGGTTCTGACTTCTGTATCCATGTCCACGGGAATAAAGATGGAAACCATGATCCACAGATGGATCAGAACAGACTGGGTGGCTGATATCTAAGGAAGAGGTAAATGGATAGCATGCCAGAAGGACAGAACAGGTGTAAAAGCTGGTCCAGCATCCAGAAGTAACAGCTTTTACTGAAAGAGAAAGGCTCCTCAAATAATTGAGCAAATATCCTAACAATACAAAAAAGTCCATCCCTAAATGCCTTTGCATGAGTGTTTTGAAGTTTTCCAGAGTAAATCTTCTGCTGTTCCCAGCAGCACTCTCAGCAGAAGATACAAAGGGTTAAACACTGAAGCAATGATTCCTATTCCTGTATAATTCCTCTAAACACTGAGTTTGGCTATTCCTAAAATGCTGTCCCTACTTTAGTAACATATCATGACTATTTATTTCAGCATTCTTTTGTGTTTTTCCTTCTATCACTGTATGTAAAACAGAGGGTTTGAGGATGAATTATTTAGTTGGCTGAAGAAAATGTGCTTTAAAATCTTCTTCTTGGGGACACTGAATGCATTTATTACCCTGGAAAAATTCAAATCCAGCATCTGTTGTCCTGTGTGTTTTATTGGCTAATGATGAGAACCTGGGGGATTTGTTTAAAGCCGGACTTTCTGAATTTTTTGCTTGTTTTCTTTTGTTTCTTTCACTTAAAGACAATAGGAAATTGAAAAACATTATTAATATTTTAATGAAAATACTTCTGGGTTTTTGACAATTTACTGATTAATTCAGGTGGTTTCCAAATTAACCTCCTTTACTTTCATTTCTCCAAGTTGCCTATATTTTGATTTTGTAATTTGACTTCTTTGGGACAGGAGTCCTGAAGCATCTTTTCTATTCTTGTCTAGGAAAAAACTATAGTGAATTCTAAATCCACAGAAGAAATAGGTGGGAACTGTTTGAAAGCAGGGAGACTGTTCGTGTGCACATGGGTATTTAGGACAAGTTAGTATTTATTGTGAGAAATGGTCTCTTACACAGTGGTTGGGAGCAGATTTTTGATTTGTCACTGAAACCAGTGTTTATGTAAAGAACCCCACACTAATTCCAAGAGGAATTTATTAAATATGCCCTACAAACTGAGCCAAACATCTGCGGAGCTAAAGGGACTTGAGCAAATCTGAGCCAATGAATCCCAACTCTTCAAGACACACCAGGGTCTTCATGGTTAACCTCTGTTCCACCTGCTGTAATGATTTTGGGGAAGATGAGAAGATTCTGAAATCAAACCAGTAAAAAAAGAAAAAAAGAAAAAGATATCCACAGAGAGAAAAAGTTTTAAGAAGTTCTGTAGGTTACAGTTGCCAGGGAAACCACTTTGCAACAGCCATATGGTCAGAAAATCTATTTTCTTTGTTCTCTAGGGAGAAAAAAAGGAAGTATTTCGGTGCAGAAGGGAAGAAAAATCCTACAAAAGCTACAGAGAAAAATATTTGTGCAGATACACTTAATCACTAATGAGAAAAGATAAATGATTTGCCAAACTAAGCTACAGAGTTCCAGCACTAACTCGAATATTAATATAGGAGATGCAAGCTCCTTTCAGCTTTGAGCTCACACTTTGAAACAAGCAGCTTCCCTTGCTATCAAAGCTCTTTCCTGTGGGTGTGAACTCTGCAGACTGAAAGATGATCCCAGCACTGGCTTTAATTCTCTTTGTCACCATGTTCCTCTTGCCCCTTGCTTTCAGCACAGGCCCTGCTGCTCTAGCAGGAACCATGGCCCATAGATGTGCCCTTTGCAAGCACTTGCCTTTCAACCTCCCACATTAGCAGGTTTAAGCAGAAAAGTTGAGGGAAGGGCTGGAGGGAGCCTGTGGCAGCATGTTCCTTTTCCAGCCCAGCCTGCATCCCTGCCAGCACTGAGGAGCAGAGCAGCTGCAGTGCCATGGGCAGAGCTCCCTGCTGACCAGGGGCAGCCAAGGGGCTCTCTGCCTTCAGGCCTGGCCCCAGAGAGGAAACCTCATCTCAGCTTGAAAATGGCACCACAACCAGCTGTCCCCATGCAGTGGTGCAGAGGAGTCCCAGAGACCCTCACAGAAAAAGATGATGAACCCATTTTTTGGTCATAAATAGAAATAATGTTATTGACTGGATCTCTTTCAGCTTACAAAAGCTTTCTTCCCGGTATAATTACTTTCAATGCAATCCCTGCTAAGACATTTGGAAAAGTTATTTAGTTCCCTAATAATAGTTTTGGAGGTGGAAGTCTTTGAAAAGAGATAACCTGCAAAACAGCAAAGATGCAAATCTGGTTTTCCTCTGACCACAACCGTCCAGTCCCACTTTTCAGAAACAGGTTGTCCTTCTGTTCAAACTGCTTCACTCTTGCAGCAACACCAACAGAAATGCTAATGATCACAAACCTAACAGCTTCTACTCATTATGAATAATGGATATTTACATGCTCTGAACAGTGCTACCTAGCTGTTCTCCAAAACCAGGTTTGGATACATGCACAGTCACAACTTATGTTTTAAATCACAGGCTACACTGACTTGGCTCATGTTACAGACCTGCCAAAGAAAGTCTAAGGTGAAAACAAATGCAGACTACACCTCAGATCTATTTCTGATTCTCTGTTTGCCCCTGTGTCAGGCAGCAATAAATGAAATCCCAACTTCCTTGTAAAGTTGGTGACTCTGGGATTTACTGTATCAGTAATGCAATGACATTCTCTCCTTCCCAAGCAGGGTTTTTGTGGGATACTGAGACACTCAGAGAAAGTGATAAAAGGTATGTGGGTACCAGGACATCAGGGATTTGTCCTGTCAAATCTGCAAATATTTACAAGAATAAAACAATTGATGCCAAAGCTGGCAACCAGGATGAAAGCAGGCTCCCTTTCCTCTTAGACTCACACTGATATTCCATCTGAACTCTGCACCAGGCAGGCTGCAGAGCTGAGTGAATTAATCATGGCATGAAGGTCCCAAGGTACCCTGCTGTTTGTTATGAGACTGTGATAGGCCTGAGGAAGGATGCTCAGAGCAGGAAACTTGGATTCAAAACAGACATCTACACTCTGTGAGCAGGGAAATATTTGTCTGCATTTTCAGAAAGAGGTGCCTGAAAATCAGGCATCTTCAGAAGCAAAGGAATCTACAGCTGAAATGTGGATTTCCTGTCATCATCTTTTTGAGCTAGGATTTTTAAACCATCCTCTGCTTAGCTGGAAAGCCTCCATCTCAGGCTCTCACTTATGGTCTTCACCCAGTAGCTGAGCAGCTCACAGCCATCCTTGGCACTTGGCAGCTGCTGTCACCTACTGCACCCTGAGCCAGCACTGAGGGGCAAAGGACAGAAGAATTTCCCAAAATGGCACCAAAACTCTACTCATTCACCTTAAGGATCTCCATGATTGGGCAGACTACTCCCAATAAGGACACTAAAAATATTTTTGCTGGAATTTAACCTTTCATCTGTGAAATTGAGAAAGCCTTTAAAGCTTACGGTTAAAAATTACCCCCTGAAAGAACACCCTGGATCAAAATATTCCCTGGTTAAGTCAACCAAATGTCAAAGGGAGAGCAAGGACCAATCAACAGTAGCAGAAGCATTTTGCCAACATTATCAGAAAAACCATCTCAAACGTCCTTGTTATTCACCACACCAGTCCCTTCAGGCTTAGAAGGAACCTTTTCTGCCTACTCAGCCCAGCCATTTGCTGAGGCTTTCCATTCTGAAACTGAGGACATCACTCTCCCAAGAGCACAGCTAAAGGCCTGGTATCTTCAAGAGGCTTTGCTGCCAAAGGAAACCACAGATGAACAAATCCAAGCAAAGATTCAGGTGCTGGATTGCTTCTTGTGTACTCATGGATTAACAAATCCCAGCAAAGATTCAGGTACTGGATTGCTTCTTGTGTACTCAGACCTTTCCCCAGGCCTACTGCCAGCTTAGCCAGCCTGCAAAAGGAGCGACTTGGCAGCAGTTTTGTCCCTCTTAACATTTCTTCTGGCAGATTTAGCAACTGATCTTCTCCCTACCTGGTGCTTCTGCACTAAAGTCCCAATTGAGGCTTCCAACTGAGAGCAGTTTGCATAAGTTCCTGAATTCCTGCTCTGCAATCTTTGCATCTCTCTCTTTTGACGAACATGCAGATTGCTCCTAGCGATACCTGAACCTAAAATGAACCAAAAAATGTATTACAGCTTTAGAGCTTGCCAGGCAGTGGAGGAGAAATTCACACCAATCCCAGCTCTCAGAACAGCTGTTGTGACAAGGTGATATTGCTAAGGAGTCTCAAAATAGAAGCCAAGGCAACTTCTCTCCCTGTAAGGGTTCTGCTGTGTTTTGCAGTCTCCAGCTGGAATCTAATTGCAATTTAAACCCAGAGCTCAAACCCCACAATATTTCCCACTTTTAAAAGTTCTTTCAAGGAAACAGAGAAAATAAAATAGAAAACCATAATCTAGATTTTCTTTGAAACAACATAGAGTCTCCAGAGATACAGCAATTCAATTACCTATTCACCTGAATTTAGTGAAACACTTTTTGGTAAATAACAAGGTGCCAGGGAAAAATAATACTTTATTTCATATACTTCCCATTATGCTCTGTGGGGTTTTTTTTCAATTCAACAGCAGATGTTAGGTATAGCTGAAAATCTAACACACATTTTCACAGATATGTGTTATTTGAAACAATTTCATATTTGAACTTCAGGAATTCTTCCACATCTCTCAGTGAATTATCTCAAATGACATTCTGATAATAAAGATGATTGGCACAATTGTATTTATACTTGCTGGCTGCCTACATTCCACTCTCAGGGCTTGAAGGGTGCTGCTAAAAGTATTGTGAGCACAGATTGGTCCATTCAAAAAAAATATCAATGTCTTGCATGAATGTATTTTCCTATTTATTTTAAACCAGGCTTTGTTATTCACATCCATCTGCACTAGCAAGGTAACATCTACACATTTCCTTGTGGCTCTGCTGGATGTTTGTTGAGGAAGGAATGCATGTTTCTGCTTCCTGATTATGTGCTTGGGATAATCTACTCATGCAAGACAAAAAGCAGCTCATTTTTCCTGCCCAAATTTGCCATATCAAATACAAAGTGTGAGCTACTGATGGTGGCACCAGTCTCAGGGTTTGGGAGTTTTTTCTGGACCAGATCACTCTTCCTGTGCCCATATTTAAATTTTCTCCCTAATAAGTTGAAATGATGTGGCTTATCCCATAAAAACATATCTGTGCAGTCTCATATTATTTCCCCACCACCTCTGTCAGTATTTCTTATGATTCCTTAACTATTTGCCTTGGTCAATACCCAGGAAGAGGACCATGAAATAATCATAAAATCATAACCAGTTACCACAAAATCTGCTACCTTTCCACCCTTCCCAAACCATGGAGGTGTATGACCCTAGAACATCTCTTCCTAATAAAGAAGTCTCGTCTCCTTCAAAAAGGAAATCTTTTGGGAATTTAACCTCTAGGCTGTTGGAAGAACCTGCTAAAAACAGGTTCATTTTAAAGTCCAGACACTGTTTTTAACAGCTCTTAAATATTCAAGAAAACAACATCACACATAGGACATTGCTCAGAATTCACCTGAATATTTTTTCTCAGTTTTCTCTCCTACACACTCCTTACTATAAATACTGCTCTAAGACATAATCAGAACTAAGATTTAGCCAGAGTATATTTCACTTTGAGGTAAATTTAGGTATTTTCTTCTTTCATAAATAAGAAAATTCATTGCAACATCCACCTTTGGTGAATTTCATCTCTGCTCTGATCTTTTACAACCTGTGCTCTTCTGCAAGGATTATATTGAGATATGCATTTTATTTGGTAATGGACACTATTAAGCATAAGGGAAGATATCAATTTAAAATCTCACCTTGCATTCCTTTCTACATAGTGCAAGTTTGCCAATATAATCAGATTTAGAACTTCTGATGCTTTTCTGCATGTCAGTTCAGAAGTTCCTGGGCCAATGCCTCTGCCACCATCCACACAAAACACTTGCTCTTGTCTTCTCCTCTACAAGCAGAAATATCTGGTGCTCTTCATCTAAAACCACAGATTTCACTATCATTCAGATTTTGAAGACAGGTGTTAAAATCTCCATTGAAAAAGAACAGAAGTGACTGAAGTCTACAGGTTATTTTTGCTTCAGTGAAGCAACTTGATTGACAATTTGCTACAATTAATCCAGCTCATTCCAGCAACGTTAAATGTCTCAAAACAAGTTTCTGAAAGAAGGATTATTTTTAGCTGAGTGAGCCTAATTACCTGTTCTAAATAAATTGAGTATTTAAAGAGATCTCAGTTCCTTCCTTCACACAGTTACAGATAAGGGAAAAGTAAAACTCATACAAATCTTTACCGACAAAAGAGACATTTCAGGCTGCAATTATTATTTTTATACCATTATTAGTAACAAAACAGGAGTCATGATCCCTTCTGTATTTTCATTATGGCAATGTTACTTCACAAAGCTTCACCTGTAGCTCTCTTGCTGCACAAGTAACAAATACCCCTAAGTAGTTTTAGGTACAAGGCCTGTGCTGACATGTGGGATTCAGCAGAGCACTAACCTCTTTTTGCATTGTAGCTCTCCCTTTGATCATGATACATCTCTACAGACACAGAACACAACCTTTTTGCTCTCTTCATGTTCTAATGAGGGCTAAACTCATTTGTATTGTTACCTTAATACCACATGATGTCAATGGTAATAGTTTAATCAGGCTGTACCTTTTCTTGACTAGTCACACTCATTCTTTCCCATTTAAATGAACCCTGGGAGTTAATTGAATGATCAGTTTTTAGACAGACATCATTATTAGCCTCCTATTTTTATTTCTCCTATAGACTCACTCCCAAACCTGCCTTCCAAAAAGTGTCACTCCAAGCAGGAGTCTGTAGAAACAATGTTTTCAGATCAACAAAAATGTGAAGATTGGGGGAATTTCTCCATGTTCACTCCCAGCCCAAGGAGATCCTGCTGAAAGCACAGAACTGGGATGAGTTATGCCAGCATTGCACTGCTTCCTTCACCACACCCATTTGGGCAGGATTGTTGTGTTATATGGATTAAATAAGGAAGTGAACACAAGAGGTGAGGCACTGCCTTGACCCTGAATTTATATCTGATCCTCAGGCTCAGATAGGAGCCATCACAGGTTTAGCTCCTCTGTACGCAGCTCTGAAAAAAACCCCACAGTAACAGACAGCTCCTGAGCCTCCACTACCAGTCTCTGCATTTGAGTACATAAAATCAAAATGTTCAGTGCAAACAGAGCACTCAGAAGTAGCACAAGGGTCACACAGCATCTGGACAGAATTCAGTTCAACTCCCTATGTCCATTTGGCTGGGTAAGCTTTCCACAGGCTTTTCTTTTAATCTAATTTACTCCACTTTTGCTTCAGGCTGTGCTTCCATATACTTCACCCCACCCTGGTTCAGGGTTATATTTACTTCTAGTAAACTTAAAGAATGCAGAAATGGAAATCCTGAAACATGCTGGAGCTTTACATAATGGGTGCAAAAAGGGTTATTGCTCATCTGAACAATAATCACAGGAAAATATACAAAATAGGCCCACAAGGGCCCTCAAATCCACATGGTCCCTTCCTTTACCTCAAGGCTGTAGGGTTTTAATCCACACAACTGCAGACAGGCATTTGCCCACCTTATTTTAAGACTCCTCAAAAAGCCCTGTGAACTCCTGGCTATTCAAATGACTCCCTGAGACTTTCAGATATACAGCTTTACTCCAGTCTGTGCAACAAACATATTAATGTTCATCCATTACAGACTGGACATGGAGAACACTGCTAGCCACCTCTTTTTATCCAGCCTTTAAGTGCTTTGAGGATTACTGCACCTTATTCTTCCCATCTCCTTTCAGATGTTTTTACCTTACTGGAGGGCCTTACAGCAGAGCAGTCAATACTCCTGTCAAAAACCAGCTATGCTATAGAAAATCCTCCTTATTCCACCTCCACTCAGCTCATGTAGCTCCAAATCCTGCAGCTCCTAAAGTGAAGCTAATCTGTACACAAGACAGCACACATTCAGGGCTCTGAATTCACCATTCATAATCACTGCATTCTGTAATCAAAGATAATGTGCAGGGGGCTTAAAAAGCTTTCAAAACCTGTGATCAAATAGATGCAAAACCAGCAACCCCCATTGCTTCCTCCTTCCCCCAGTGCGCTCCTCAAGTGCATATGAAAGGATGGCTGGAGAACTGACAGGAGAAGTGATTTGCCTTAATTTGTGGAAGCAGCCCATTGCTTTGGTGACTAACACACACATTTAATTCATGCAGCCCCTTCCAGGGTCTGAAATACAACATGTGGCTGCAGCTCAAGGCTGTTCCACAGGCAGGGTCAGACACAGTTTGCCATATTTGCATGTGGGGATAATGAGCTTAGTTCCCATCCTTTTGTGGTGCCCAGGACTGTTATTTTTGTGTGCTGAACTGTGGCACATGCCAAGTGAAAAGAGTGCTTGACATGGTGAAGCAGACCTTTTGAGATGCTATTTTTAAACAGAAAGTGTGCATGTAACATCTCTGACAACATCAGGGTGCTGCTTTAAAAACAGCACAGAGATCCTGAGACCTTTGGAGCTCATGGGAATGGATCCTAGTCCTGCATGCATTTGGGGGCCACAAAAGCCAAGCACCTGGTCAGATACAGGAGTTTTAATGTGTTCTCTCAGGATGCTGTAATTGACAGATCACAAACCCTTTTATTCTGATGGACACACATCTTTGTTCCTGGAATGCTCCCAGAAGCATCATTTGTGGCAAGACTGTATTATGATAATTGCAAAGTTACATTAGACTGTGTGGAGTCTGTGTAGCAACGTTAAATTAAATTTCTCCTTGGCTTCAAGGCTTGCTATCTGTAATTAGTGGCTTCTGTTCTTTATTACACTGATCAGTAGTGCAGCACTATTCATCACCACAGTCTTAGTTAATTATCCTTGCTAATGATTTTCACTGTGAAAATAATCTACAGGTCCCATTTGCAAAGATTGTTTTGTGTTAAAATGATTGGCTGGTAAGGCACCATCTTGTGCTGACAAGCTGGAGGTAGGAAGTTACTTAGCCTGGGAGATTGTGGCTTAGTTGAAGCAGTCAAGAGAGGAGGAAAGCATTATGATTTCAATTTGGCACCAAGGTTGTTGCTATTATCTGCCAGATGTGCGAGAGGGTGGGACTGAGATGTTGTGACAGAGAGCTGAGGGGAGCAAAACAGAAAAAATAAAAAGACTTTAAACATCCCCACAGTTTTAGAGCAAGTACTGCTGGTGGCTACTGCTGTGGTCCTACAAAAGCCAAAACACACCTGAATGGCTGAACCTGAATTTGGCAGAATGGTCAGCATCTGCTCTGAGGTTTAAAGCAGAGATGTTCTCTCCCTGCTGAGGGATTTTTGCCATGCAGATGGGAGGTTTAGCCAAGGATGTGGTTTGGTAGAGGTTGACTGTATCTCAGAAAACTGAGATGTGGCAACACTTTCTCTGGCTAGAGGAACCTGGCACAGAGGCAGGAGCCAGCAGAGGACAGCCATGCTTACTCTTCATACAAATACAGATGATAGATGGCTTTCCCAAGGATCTTCTATCAGAATCAAACAATTTTTGCTCAACAATTGCTTCTGATCACCTAAGCCTCTTAACAGCTGTAACAATCCAAACATGAAATTTGTCATGCAACACAAAAACCAGACTGTGAAATTAGACAGCAGCAGCCTGCCATCTGCCCTCTGCAGTCAGTGTTTGTTCTGCACTTGGGGGTGGGAACAGCACACACCAACCCACAGTGCACTCTGCACATGCACTACCTCAACAGTCACACCAAGGCAGGAAGGAAACAGGTGAGAGGACTTGCACAGAGCCAGTGCCATTTGTCCCTGCAAGACATTTTAGGACTTATGAAATCACCATGATTACAGGGGCTATCAGAAATAATACACATTTCACCAAGAAAACAGAGCCTGCCCAGGGGAGCAGAGAAAATGAAAAGGACAAACTCAGGGACTGATGAATTTCAGAAGGAAGATGCCTCTTGTGACTTTAGTGAGGAAAGCCAGGAAAGATGAGGAAGGCCAAGGCACAGCTCGAGCTGAGCCTGGCAAGGGATGCAAAGACCAACAGGAGCTTCTACAGCTATCTCAGCCAGAAAAGGAAGGTCAGAGAAAAACCTCCGTGAGGAGCAAGACTGGGAAGCTGGTAGCAATGGGTGAGCAGAAGAGTGCTCAGCTTTGTCTCTATAGGGAGCAGCAGAGATCTTTTAGGGTATCACATACTTAACACTGGTGAGAATCCCACAAATGGTACAATTTGTATTTAGCAGAAACATCCAGAGAAGGAGCTCTCGGCCCTTTATAAGGGAAATGCCATTTTCTTACGAAATGGAGTTTCACAGGCTGCAAATCATTAGTGGCCATTTTTAGAACTTGAAGCTTTTGTAACAATTAACAGAAGACATTAGCAAACACCTTCAAATACATTGCCAGTGAGGTTTTCACTAGCACAGACCTGTGAAATTCCTGCAAGTACTTTACTGCTGAGCACATGGCAGAAATCCCCCTTTCTGTCTATGAAGAGAAGCAGGGAATTTACAGTGTAGAAGTTTGGGTGACATCACCCCTGTGGTAGCCCCTTTATGAAGCTCACTCCCAATTGCATTGTGCCTTTTTCAACCCCAGAGGTATTGAAGATTTTGTGTGTGTGTGTGTAACTGCCTATTGCAAATCTGCAAAAATTGCAGTTTGGAATATGCAGTAGCTTTTTAATCCTAAAGGTGTCCAGTGCCCAAACCCGCTGCTTTCCTCAGGTGCTTGATTTTCCCTGTCGAGAAATACTCCAAAATAAATATGTTTATATTTCTGTGTGTTTCCTCCCTTCAACTGCTGGGAGCCAAATGAAGTGTGATGTTGATTTTAATCTGCTTTGCATAAAATACACAGAACAGACCTTTGCATTTCTAATGCTGGGAATAGCACCAAGTGAAAATTGCTTTCAGGAGAGGCTCAGGGTCTGCATCTCCCTGGTAAATGGTTTACTGGGTGTTTCCAATAGTAGCAAGATGCCCAGTTTGCTTCTCTTCTCTGTGCTAGAGTAACACACAGTCACAGAGGGCTCAGGTGCTAGAGAACCACCAAAGGCTCAAGGGTTCTTTGGACAGCCCTCAAACACATACCATAGCCAGCACCAAATCATAGGTAATTCAAAATTTCATCCTAAACAGTCAGCTGGCATTTATTTCTCACACAGGTGCTCCTGGGAGCCCCTCCAGAGCTTCTGGGAATTCACTGAAATCCAGCTGGGTGTGCACATGCCAGGATCACCTAGGACATGTCCAGCTTTGCCTTCCTGTACTTTTGTACCAGTGCATCACCTTCCCTCCCAGCCTGCTCTGAGCTCAGAGCTGAACTCCAAACCTGACCCAAAGCACACAAAAAGCTTCCTACACAGAGTGTACCTTGGGCAGTGCTTCTGAATGATGCACAAATATGGACAACAAACCACAGGAATGCATATGGGAAGATCTGAGAACAGCAAAGGTGGTTTTCACACAGGGGAAATGAAGCAATTGAAGATAGCAATGGTAGCTGCAACAGCAATGGATTTCAAGCAGGATGCGAGGTGTGAACATTTCTGAGATGTTGTGAATAAGGGTGAGAGAAGCTAACCTGCTTTCCCTCCATAGAGAAGAGAGGGAAGAGATGAAGAAATAAAACTAAATAAAACACCCAGTGGCTCTATGTCTTGGCAGGACCAAGTTGGATACACTGCTTTGGGAGTCAAACACAACACTTCTGCTTGCCTGCAGGACATAGGGGCTGAATAAACATTACTGAGAGACTACTGAATCATCATAAGTGAGATTCTGCAAGTATTTCTACTTGTAGTGCTCCCTAATACCTGCATATGAGGCTTTTTAATTGCCTTTCACCACTAAGTTAAGATACCTCATGAAAGAAAGAGGGCTCAGCAATCCTTTAATCCATGATGCTTAAATTGTATTGTATCCAACATCAGTTCAGATACAACAGCTGCTCCTAAGTTCCTGATTTCACAACATGTGCATCTCTAAAGCTAAACAAAGTGCCACCTGAATATTAGTATAGTTTCAAAGTTGCACCCCCCTCCCCCTTTTACCTTTTTCCTTATTTCTCAACCTGAAAAATTGCCTTCTAGATTATAGATTTCATGCTAACTTTTTTCTTTCCTGAAGACCTTCGTTGTTAATGAGCCTTTTTATTTCCCATCTCTCACGCAATGGCAAAGACTTTGGAGTGTAGTTAAGCCATAATAACTCCATGCAAAACCCAGCACAAACAGTTTCAGCTAGACATTAAGTCAGGCCCTGGACAGTTATATTGCTGGATTCCTTTGGATTATGAGAAAAAGATGATTAATTTTACTAGTGTGTTATT
This sequence comes from Setophaga petechia, assembly GCA_024362935.1. Classification (NCBI taxonomy): domain Eukaryota; kingdom Metazoa; phylum Chordata; class Aves; order Passeriformes; family Parulidae; genus Setophaga; species Setophaga petechia. Next base: position 28,798,635 of record JANCRA010000005.1, read on the forward strand.
TACTTTGGTTTTCCACTAGCCAAAAATTTAACTACTCTCCAATACCATCCAGGACAAGCACATCTGCTGAAGGGTATACAAGTCACCAAGAGCAATAAAAGTGAAGGGAAAGCAATGCTTAAAGTGTTATTTACAACTTGGTTATTCATCAATAAATGGCAGACTTGTACAAATAAAGAAGCTTTGAGCATTTCAGAAGATGACTGGTGGCTTCCATTACAGACAAGAGAGATCCAAGGGATTCTCAGGAAGATAGCAAAGATGTATTGGGTGTGAAAGTTACCACCTTCCCTGCTCCCAGTAAATCATGGAAGGAGGCTGCCACTGACAGCACAGCAGATGAAAACCTAAGGAAGGTGACAAGGTGGAACACCAGTGAGCAGCCAAGAAACAATCAATTTGCTGCAGGGGGTCTGGAGAACAGAGTGCCACACACCAAATCATCTTCCACCTGCCTGCAGGGAGGGGATAACCTTCCCCAGCCCACTCTCCTCATTATATCTTTAAGTGATAAATTTTGAGCTGCATATTGCACAAAAAATCAACTGCTTGCTGTTGTCCTCCTTTTAGTGTTAAAGAAGAACAGGGTCATTTAATTTATCTTACTCTGGTCATTGTGCCCAGCTTAGAAACTTTCTGCCTGGAGATAGCCAGGCAAGGCTTTACACTGGAGAGCTCCTCCAACCAACTCCTCCCCATCTAGTCTGGGTTGCATGAACATACCAGAGCATTCCAGAACCAGGGCACTTACTGAAATAAGACAACAAAGCCATTTTATTCTACTCTAAACATGTCAGAAACCTTGTCAAAAGGAGAAAAGAAACATCTTTCCACACTTCAGCTTTCACTCATAGCTTTGGACCAGAATCAGCTTTTTCTGTACATGAGAAAGTGCATTCCAAGTGCAGAGCTGTTTTCCTCCTCAGCTGCAGCAAATCTGCACACCCCTGCCTGAGCAAGTGAGGCTGTGCCAGCTCCCACCAGCTGGAGAGCTCTCCCAGGCCTTCCCACCCAGGGAAGAACATCACAGGCTGCACTTCAAACAGATCACACTCCTCAGTATTTGATGGGACTGGAGCAGTTATGCCTTTCTTGGAGGCAGAGCTAGTGATGGCAATTGTGGTTCCAAATTCCTGTGGTACCATAAACAGCTTCATTTAGAGCTTGGCCCATGGGATTGACCTGGCTGCTGGGGAGGAAGGCTTTACTCAGAGCACAGGGGTGTCCATGGGAGAGGAAGGACACAGCTGAATGGCAAGCCTAGGACACATCAATATCAGGAATTTATTAATGCATTGACAAAGGTTTTCAGAGTAGTTTTGAGGTTCTCAGGTCCCCTGTTCAACAGAGAGGTTGGGTTATTATCTGCATCCTACCACAGTGAAGGGGGGTAAAGGACTGTCAGGGCTTCTGTACGTGCTGAGCAGTTGAGAGCAAATGACTTTGGGCACAAAGGAGCCTGGTGGCTCCTACACCATGCACAGATGCATCTGTGCCAGCCAGCCACTGCCACACTGCTCTCAGATGACAGAAACAAAACAGATTAAAGCTGCTTGTGTTTTGAACTGTCTTCTTCCTGAACATTACCTTCATGCTTTCAAAGATTTCAGGTAAACATTATTGGAAATATAATTCTTGCTATTGGAAAGAGGCTTAACATGTGTGAAGAAAAAAAATAAGTTTTGTAGTGATAAGGTAATAGCTCGTTTTAGGTAACGTTACAAATTATTGGGATCCCATTAATTATTTTCCCTTCTAAATAAGTCTAATGTGAAATTCTTGGGAAAAATTAATCCCTATTATTGTTTCATGCACAGGAGACATGGACTCTGCTTTAGTAAATTGGGTTTTGTTAAATCTGCCACTGTGTTTGTGCCAGATCTGCTTGTTTTCATTTTTCCAGGTTGCTTTCCTTCATTCTGATTTAATATCTTATAGCAGGTAATGCAGACAGAATGCCAGAATGTCACAATAAATTGTTATTTAATTGTATATAGATTGGTAATAGGATTTCATATCCATCTTCTGTCAGATGTACCAGCAACTTGAATTATAAGCAGGATTTCCAGCTCTCAAAAGGGAAAAAACCCTCAACAAAACCTATAACAGATCCTCAGAACAAGGCAGTGGGAACCTCCACACTTATTACTGGGCTGGAGAAGAGGATTCCTCAGATTGTGCCCTCTCCTGAAGGCAGATTTTGTATCTGGATAGTAAAGAAAGGGATGCAGCAGAGCCCAAGGGGCAACAAGAGCTGTCACAGGGAGCACCAAAGTTCTTTTTTCTTGGGCAGAAATGCCCCAGCTTTCCTGCCCAGGCAGAGGAATAGACGAGCCCCTAGAAGAGGTCAAATTAACCTAGCACTACATTTAAAGACTTACAAGCAGATCCCAGAATGAGGCTTATGTTAATATTCCTTCTAGCTGAAATGGAACATTCCCAGCTCTTCCAAAGCACAGAGGCATCAGGACAGAAAGCAGTGGGCTAACAAGGAAGACCCTGAAGCATGGCTTGCCTAATTAAGATGACAATTTTTTCCTTTCAGCAGGAGAAAGCAAGAGCAGAGGTGGGTGAAGCAAACACCAGTGAGAGCTTAGATTTTGTCTCTGAAGTGAGAGCCAATGTCACCTTCCCTGTTTGGGAGCCAGAGGAGGTTTGGGCACTGCTGCCATCCAGCAATGGGCTCCCTCCTGTCTCTGACAAGTGTCAAAATTCTTCAGGAGAAAACCAACTTGCTCCATGCTGAAAGATAAATGCTTTTTCAAATTAAATCTTCCAGCCATAAGAAGGTTGAGAACATTACTAAGTGACCTGGGCTGGAAAGTAATGCATTTCCTTAACATTTTAACATAAACTAAAATGTGTTACAACAAAGAAAAGTACTTCCGTATCACAAAAAAATTAAAACCTTTTATAGTAGATCTCTAGACAAAAAAGCTGCCATATTATTGGGAAGAATCTTTTAAACTTTCTTGGAAACCTTTCACATCATTAGACAGCATATCTGCAAGTCTGTGCTAGAGCCAAATTAAATTAAAACTACTGATAGAACTGGGCTTTTTTTACAGAGCCTTTGAAAAAGAGAGAAATATTTGTCAAAACCAACTTTGTAGGAATAATTTTAATTCTTGAAAAGCCATATTCCAAGATACACCTGAAATACTAAGTGACTGAATAGCAAAATATTTCCCTATGTAACATTTTCAAAATATGCCTTACTAATAACATGCTTCCCTTTAACACTTACTGTGCTTTTCTGAAGTTATTGAGTATAATGACATTAAATTTAACCATGCCTTGCATGTCAAGATCTCTAGAACTAACACAAGTATATACACACACTAGTAGATTGTTAAAATAAATCATGCTTGATTTTAGAACATATTTCTTGAAATTTCTATGAAATTAACATTAATTTACAAAATTCTAAGTTACAACCAGAAAAGCAAATTCTTTTTTCAATGCTTTCTGTGTTTGATAGTTGTACATGCTTAAGTAAGACTAGATACTATAGAGGAGGCCAAGAAATAAATCCCCTTTGTATTAATAATGAAAGACATACCCTGTTTGCAAGAGAGAGCTTCATGGCCTGGTCAGCAGGATTTGCTGCTCTTCTCAAAACCGTGCACTTCCTCAATAGATAATATGATAGGCAATTCTTTCAGCTGAAATTGTCAGTCTAACACTGCCAGGAACATTAAAAGTCACCTTTCTCAGAAAGCCACACAAAACCTCAGAAGATCAGCACCAATAACAAAAACATGGATGCTTTTGGATGGCAAAGTGTTTCAGTGATTCTAAGATATAAATTTCAAGCAACAGTGATGCTCTCATATCAACATCTAAGAAATAGCATATAATGATCTGTGCTTTCAGAGATGAAAGCAAAACAAATGTAAGATGTACTAAATAAAAGGAGGATGACACAGGAAACTTGTTAAGTGTTGCTTAGCAAAGATGCATTTGTGCTATTTGTATGGATGACACACACATTATCTACTTTGATAGAAGAATCACATTTATGTTTACCCAGAAAAACCCAAAGGCTTTAACTGGTGCACTGCTGGCTGGGTCACAGCACACTGGGCCCCCTTGAACTACTGGGTCAGTACAAGGCAAATACTGACTTGGAAAAACCACAAAGCAACTTTACCAGTTTTCTAGTAAATAAAGAAAACACTAGTTTTCTTTATTTTCCCTTCTTTTATTATTGTTAGAATAACATAGTGGGGATGTTTGAAAGGGTGTTTTGTTTCCTGTTGCCTCTTCTTTAGCCAATACTTTCTATTTTTTCCACAGCTTACAATTCTGCAAACACTGGGACCAAAAATAATCCAAGTTGTTCTGTAATTCCAGCTTTTATTTCCCACACTAAACTTTTAAGAAGCCTCCAGATAAAATGGGAGTTAAATCTCTAATATTTTGAGGATCTGGACATCTTTCCAGAGCTGCTTAGAACCAGCAATTGAAATAAATCTATCAAATTCAAACACAAACAGAAATACATCCTAACTGAATAGCAGACAATGAGATTTTATTGGTGGAGCATGCTAAATGAGTGCTATGTAAAAAGGAACAGATCTCCTGGTTATCTGTCTGAAGTGACAGCACGAATTTGAGACAGGCTCTGTGGTGCAGGCCTGATCCTGCACTCATCTGTTGTCACACCACATCCCAGGCCAGCAGGGCTCAGTGCCTGGCACGGGGCTGAGTCTCACACACACATCCCTGCTCTGAGGCAGCAGGGAGAATTCACCTCAGTTTTCCTTTTTCACTCAAATTAGACACCTGGTGGTTTAAAATAACATTTTGTTTGGTTTTTTCTGTTCCTCCCATGGGAGCACAGCATAAACTCAGACACATTTGAGACAGAGTACATCAAGGACTACACTGGTGCAACCCATCACAGAATTTATATTATTATAGTGGTGGCATTGTTTTCCTTACAATCTTTCTCTTCTAGCAGGTTTCCCTCATCACCACATCCTTCAAACACTGAAAACTCCAAAGAGGGCTCTGATTAGCAGCAAGAGATAGAACATTCCCACATTTGCTCAAGAAGGGCTGACAAACCTGGTGGGCTGTGCAGCTCCAGCAGGGACAGCCCAGGATATCTGTGATGGGATCAGCTACTGGGCCAAGGCTTTGCAGTACAAACTCACTCACTGCTGCTCAACCAGCTCAGGGGGAAACAGGCAAGGTGCACTCATAGCTGGAAGCCAGGGACAGCAGCTTGGAGGAAGTTATTGCCATGATTATATTGCCATGGTGTGTGGTGGTCACCCCATTCCCTGCTGCACTGGACACATTTCATGTGTACAGCATCCTAAGGAAAAAACCCTAATGAGCCTTTCTGACAGCAAAGCTCACAATTGCTCTTCAGCCAGCAAGGGGCTCTGGAATGACATTGGATTTTTGTGCCTGAGTCACCCATGTCACTGTAAACCATCTCCTCAGTGCCAGCATTGGATCAATACAAGATTATATAGCAAAACAGTAAATAGCTCAATCAAGTCACTAACAGATAGTGACAAGACAGCCTTCCCTTTTATAGGCCAAAAATAAGAAAAGTGATTCTCTATTAAGCATTAGCTCCATTTGTTCAGCACTCCAAAAGTAAAATATGGAAATAGGTGGTGTGGAAAAATATTCTATTCAGACTAAAAATACCTTCACTCTCAATCATTAAGACTATGAAAATGCACAAAGTTTTTTCCTATAAATTAGAAATTTTATATTAGATCCCTAGCAATCAGACATCTCTCTCCTGTTCTCACTGTACACCTACAGCATTCTCTCCCTCTTAGGAAGGTGGGAGGCCAGAGCTCACAAAGAGCACAAAAGACCTTCCATGAATCAAGAGCTTTGGAGCAAACTGGATTACCAAGGACTGCTGTGCCTCAGGACCCAATGGAAGATGGTGTTTGTCAGCATCAAATGGTCTACTCTCAGATACTCCTAATGATACAGATCTTTAGGAATAAATGTCCTAGACCAAGAAATGGGGAAAACACCCCTCTATTTAGGTCTTCACCACTTCTCTAGTCTGGTATCTTTCACCTGTCCTCCTGCTAATTAGCAGTTAGAGCTGATACCATTTGCCAGGGCAGGGATGGCAGAGTGAGCTGCTTCCCCCCGCCCTGAGCTCTGGCTACAGAGCCAAGTGTGCAGGTGTTGTGCCTGCTGAATGAGACAGCAGCCCCTGTGCTGCAGAAACACCCACACTGCTCCTGCCTGCAGCAGCACAGAGAGCACAGCCCAGCCTGGGAGCAGCCACAGCTCATGGCTGAAGAGCACAGGACACTTTGTTCTTTCCCAAAGACACCTCAAACATGCTGGCTGTACACAAAGAGGGTTAAAGCAGCAAGTGCAGGCAGGCCCCTTCCAAATCTTCATACAAGGCTCCCTTCCATGAGCCAGACTCATCCCCCAAAACCAGCTGCACCTTCCCTATGAAAACACCTCCCAGCCTGGCTCCAGCATGCTCCCACACAAGCTCATCAGCACTGATGATGTTCCTGTGTTCACCTCTTTTCATTCTGTCTGCCATTGATTTTTTTTTTTAATTGCTCTGACAGAAAACTCATCAGCCTGAGAGGGATACACCCACTGCATTGTTATTTGCACATTTTCTTCCATGTATGCCTAACACAGCAATATGTTTATTACAGTCTTGCTGTTTATGATGTGTTGTTGCCTGAGTGACCGTGCCTCTAACTTCTATTAAATTAACAAACTCAGCAGTAACATTAGCACCCCCTACCCTGCTAAGTAAAAAGAAATGAGAGTAAGAAAAAACCTCCAAACGCAGAACATGGAGTACTCCCATTCAAAAAGATGTTCTTGTTCAATAAATATAATTCATGTCCAAGTTTGAAATATAACAGAACTGTTTAGATAAAAACCATACATGGCATATAGACAATTCGTTTTATCAGATGGTTGTCATTGGGTACCAATTCCCTGCAATGCAAGACTTTTGTAAATATGTGGACTCCAGTAGCATTCTCAAGTCAGTAGAACCTGCTCCCGTCTGAAGGCTTCATGCTCCATTTTCACACCTAGAATTAAACTTGCTTCAGTTTGACACTCTCAAGTTCACTTGGAGAAAAGATTTTGATGCAGATTTTAAATGACTTCAAGTCTTGTTATAATGCCTCCTTTCACTTTTTAGCTCATTCTGATTTTTCAACCCTTCATGCCAAAAACCATATTTTGAATTCTATATTTTTCACAAGTTCACAGGTGTAGTTTACTATGACTGCAAGCTAAAAAGCTTCAGTGGATGATGCCAAATGTGAAGAATTACACAACAAACCAAGCATTACTGACCCTCCAGGGTAGTTATAATGATCAGGAGAGTTTAAAAGCTGCTGCATAAAATCAATGGAGTTCTGAACTCTCCTTCCATCACAGTAACATTGAGCAGTCCCTGACAAAAAGTCTTTAAACAAATCCTTTTTGATAGTTAAATGCATGAACTTCACAGTCACATACAGAGACATCAGCAAGAGATTCAAATGCTTACTATGCACCCCAAGTCCAGATGTGTCGTTGCTTCACCTAAAATTCCACTGCACACAACTGTGCCACACAGAATCACCTCTCAGGAAGCAGTGTCAGGTACAATGCCCCAACATTTTCATGCCTCCACTTGCATAGAATTTTGCTAACTTTTGTGATTTTGCTGTTCAGGATAAACTAGTTTTGTAGACTGAAAAAAATTAGAAATCCCAGAATATTTGTTTGGAAGCATATCAAATAATAGGATTGTCAATATTCATATTGTGATGATAATGGATCAAGGACAATCTCAGCAAACAGAGCTAAAGTTTAGCAGGCTGAAAGGCAGCCTACCTAGGAAGGGAAAATCAGCAAACTGTCTGATCCACCTGGAGCACCTACAGAGCTGACTTTTTCAGCAGGGAGTACAAGAAGCTCTGCTGAAAGCTGTGTTTTACTGCCCTCAGCTACAAAATCACCTTCAAACAAGCCCAGGCAGGTTTTTCTGAGGCTGGGGATGATGCAGCCTCCATGAACAAAGAGATCACTTTCAAAGGGTGCAGCTCTGAGGCAGAGCTGGGAGAACCCACATAGGCACTGAACCCAGATGATGCACAGCTCTGTAAACATGTAAATATTGCCACATTAAACTAGAACTGTTCAGGCAAACAGGCTGCTCTAACACTTCAGATTGTTGAAGGCTGAAGCATCATATGTCAAACTTACACAAATGAATGCTGCCTTTGTTACCCAGGTATATTATCTTCCCCATTAAATTTAACAAGGGTTGATCTTCATCCTTCATCACATTAAGTTTTGAATCCATGCAACCATCTAAAGATTGCATCCCAGCTTAACTAGAACTGATGGGGCTCACACAGGAATTGCTGGATGAGATTTCTATGGTTTATATAAAGCAGAAAGCCCAAGCAGCTGATATTCCTTCAATATATTGATATTCATAATCCCTCCTGATCTCAAATCCAGTGGCATCTCTAAACTCATGTCATGAGTGCCCATATAACATGTTGTTTGTCACCAGGTTTAAGATTTCAAATGTAGCCAGCAAGCCTCCCTCACAGCCTTTTACATACAAAACAGAGCTAGAATCTGACCTTATTATAGCAGGATTCCATGGGGGTTTTTTCTGAACCCATCCATAAAAGATCATTAACAAACTCCTGCTTGTGGTTTTCACACCAGCATATGCTTTTAGTTTAACTGCATGCAGAGAAGACTCTCATGCCTGGTAGATAATCCTCTGTACCATATTGCTAAAGGAAAAGCTCCACTGTGCTTGCTGATACTCCCCAAAAGAGTTAATGAAAAGATTTCTGACATATGGGAGTGGTCAGAGTTCACTCTAACATGAGGAGGCTCAAAGGATGAAAGCAGTTATTTGTGAAGATACTAATTTAACCTGATAGCAGCTTTAATAACAGCAGCTTTCCCTCTTAATGTCACTTCAGCTGCATTACTTCCTTCCCATTGCACAAATACATTAATTGTGGAAATTACACCTCAGGATAGAAAAGAAGGTTAAAGATGATCTGTAGCTTATGATACTCTTTAACCACCAATACAAGCTGGTAGAATTACACTAAATAAGAAAGAAGAGAACTTTGGGAACAACACATAGGAAAGCCTAAACATGAAAGAAGAGGGGTGAAAAAAATAACACAGTAAATTGGAAAAGTCACACACAGTTAGCATTAAAAACCCACAGCATTACAATAAGCCAAACACAGTGCTGCCTTCTACACAATTACACACAGAAATAGCTCAAAACTGCTTTCTACTTCTTCCAACACAATCCTGACAGTAGTACACTTTACTTTTCTCTTGGTTTTGTTCAACTCCACAAAGGAAGTCCACTGGGAGAACAGGATACATGAAAACCAAATAGATCACTTGTGTCAGGCTGGATTCTCTCCCTGGTGGGACTGGTGGAAAAGCAGAGTTGTTCACTCCAATTCTACTAATGCCAAGTGATATAAGAAAAAAATACTCCCCCCTTTCTGATTCACCCTGTGACAAAAAATTAATGACAAAAGAATACTTCATGGAACACTTTTTTACTTTTCCATTTCCAACTTGCCAATTATCTGCCTCCACTACCGTTTCTTGTTGCTTTACAGCTCCCATTCTTAGCTGCCTTCACTATCTGCTTCTTCCTATCAGCTTTCTTTCAGTTATGGCTCCATTTATCCCAATATTTGGAACACAATTCTTTATGTGACTTTACATGCCTAAAGGCTCAAATTAAAGGCAGATTGTTGCTCTTGCCATTCAGATGTGCTGCATACTCCTACTCTTCACCCAGCTCTGTGGATGTTCTGTAAAATGTCAAACCATGTTTTCTTCTTTCCACCAGAATCTTTCAACTGTTCTGTCCTTACCCTGTATTTATCACCTTTACGCTTTATGAAGCTCTTGAAAAGAAAAAAGCCACCCACAGCACTGTATGAATTCCCTTTTTCTTACTCTTCTGCCTCCCACAGTCTCCTTTCACTTCAATCATTAATACAGTTTCAAACTACTTATCTTGATGACAAGCTTTAAGATATTCATCCATGGTCAAAAGCCAGAGAAAAACATTCCTGCTTCTATATGTAGTAGTTGTCATTATTCATTCAGGTTCTCCAAACTCTTTCATCAAAACAAGCTTCTTCCTTTATCATCTGCCAGCCCTAAGAAACTAAGCCCCTTGGGAGCTCATCTGCTCTGTGAAATGCAGTCTTAAGTGTGCCTTTATTCTGTATTTTCACAAAAATGAAAAGAAAGTTTCAGGAGCTTTATCAGTGAAAAATCATGAACCCTTGTGAGTGCTGTCAGACAAAGAGAAGGGGAAAAACCAATCAACATAATTGTTGAAGTATTCAAGATGCAACATATTGGCAGCTTTGTTTACAACAGTCTTTCAGTGCCTCTCAGCACAGTTTATATAATATATATTTCCACCTACAGTCCTACTACTTGACTGGAAATAACCACCATGGGCCTTGCTTTTACCTCACAAAGAAAATATCCTTATGTTGCTACATGAGAAAAAAGAAAAAGAACCAAAAGACAACAACAACAAGCCCCAAAGTATAAAGTTCAAAACACCTTTTTTCACAAGCAGAAACTTAATCTCAATTTCAAGGGTGGCAAAGATAATTAGCTTAAGAAAACACATGCTTTCATTATTAAATGTAGCCACAGGATCTGTCAGCAGCATCACCTGAGTGATTTATATGCAGACAAGTGTAGAGGGAAAACAGTCAAGCAAATACCAACAGATTCATTAAGCAGGTGTGGATTCCATTCACATGAACAGCCATGAGGTAAAGCATTCCACCAGAAAAGAGCAGACACAAGAGTTGTAGAAATTTTACTGTCTGGCGATAGTCTTTGATGATTTTATCACCCCTCTACCTCCTAAATTTGAACCTCAATTCCACATTCAAATCTGAATAAAACAGAGCCCCCAGACCCCTGCTACTGATGCCTTGAGAGGCCACCTGGAACAGAGGCCAGACAGAATGAAAGGAATAAAGTAGGGATTTATTAAAGGGCCTTCAAAGGACACACCTTGGGCAGCACAAGAGCCTGGCTGTGGCTACACCCAAGATGGACAGCCAGCCATGAGTTTTCACACTTTTATAAGTTTTGGTCCATTTACATACTAATTGTTACGCGTTAATTGTCCAACTACAGCTTCAGGTTAAGAAGTCCCATCCTCCCAGATTGCTCTCCTCAGTTCACTGTTGCTTTTACTTTTTGGGCCTGAAGCTGCAATGGTGTCCTTGGTTCTCAAGCTGGAAAAGGATCTGACTAAACTGTGAGAACTTGCTAACACTTTATATGAACATAAGAGTTGTATACTAATGCAGTACAGGATCTGGAAGATATGAAACCTAAAACTTGAGGCATCACTATGACCTCCCCTTCCCACAGAGGCCAGGTGGAGCTGGGGAGCACAGAACCCATCTGGGGAGCTTTCCCCACACACTCTGCTCTACAATGCACATTTACTTCTCACCACTGACCCTGGGAGGGGGGGCACAGTCACAGAAGCAAGAAAAGAGGCAGCCTGGGTATTAGCAGTAGAAAGGTACCTTTATGAGGCAGACAGGAAACCCTGAAATGGGCATAAAAGTGCTCTACAATACCCTGTAATTCACTCAACAGTCAGGCTGGAGCTAGGCTAGACTCCAGGGTGTATAAGTCATACCATGTAGCTTTTCTAAATCACAATTAAAAATATAAACAACTGATCAAAGACAATAAATTCCCCCATTTTTCTTAAAATGTAAAATAACCCTTTCATATTTTTCAGCATTATCCCACAAAACCTGGAAATTATAAAATTACTAATTTCTGAAGCAGCAGCACTGAACTCAAAACCAGGTACAAAAAAACCACAATACATAAAACAGCACATAAAAACCACCAGGTACATAAAACCACGGAACAACAATACCTTGAGAAGACAACAGATGCTCCTTCCACCACAGAAATCCAGAAGACTGAACAGCATAACTGTTTTGCTGGTTCTTTTAAAGTTTGGGTGTGCTTTGTGAAATCCTCCAGCTGAGGGACCATGGGAATGTTTGGCTCATTGGCAGCAGCTGTAGATGGTGAACTTCAGATGAAATGAGGAGACCCAGGTGATTTGCATTGCCCAGATGAAATGAGGAGACCCAGGTGATTTGCATTGCCCAGATGAAATGAGGAGGCCCAGGTGATTTGCATTGCCCAGATGAAATGAGGAGACCCAGGTGATTTGCATTGCCCAGATGAAATGAGGAGGCCCAGGTGATTTGCATTGCCCAGATGAAATGAGGAGACCCAGGTGATTTGCATTGCCCAGATGAAATGAGGAGGCCCAGGTGATTTGCTCATTTGCATTGCCCAATCAGGGGAACCAGCAAAGAAGGGAGTGAGCAGGGTAAATGGTCACCTGTCCATTTGGAAGGGGAGGTGGCACTTCACAGTGACAGTTCTGTGACCAGAGACAGCCTGTGGGTCACAGTTTCCCCTCCCTCCATTAAGAAATGTGTTGCTTTGTTGACTTTTAGCTATTTCATCTGCATGAAGGTAGAAAGATGTTATTCCAACATCGGGATGATTGCCTGTGGACTACAAGTGCTGGACAGCTGTCAGCTTTATCTCCACATTTTTCTGTTCAGGTCATTTGTTACAGCCAGCTTCCCAGTTTGTGTTTCACCTTTTGCTCCAGATTAGCACTGAGGGCAATGGATTCCAAATGTAAATTTCCATTTGTTGCTCTCAGATCACTCACAGTGCACAAGAGCCCTGATTTGGTGGTGTCAGCAATGAATTTCTGGTGTAGTTGCTCAGAGCTGCTGTTCCACCTGGCTCTCAGGAGGTGGGAACTGGTGAGATATCTGAGAGCCACGATGGCCATGAGTGCACAGCTGAGGTGTCTTCAGCCTTTGCAGCTGCAGGAACTTGAACTCATCATTAGCACAACAGCTTGATTTGGATTATACACATCCAAGTGAAGTGCCCTGCCCCATGTGACTTTACAACTTTGTTTAGAATTCCTTAGTGTTGGACACAAAATGTCCTTGAGGCTGTCTGTTGCTCAGAGAAAACCCATTTCAGTGAGACAAAGAGGATGTTCTTCACAGCAGTGATATACAGTTAATAATGTCAGTAGTGGAGGCTAATGTGCAACCATTAAAATGAGATGCTGAGTTTCATAGCTGCAGCTATTGTCTACCCATCAAATTTAACTTTTTTCTTTTCTTCCAATATCTATCTCTATAATTATACATCTAACCTCTCCACTATGGATTATTTATAAGGTGAGTTTTTCCCCTGATTTTCTGTAGGACACACTGGCAACAGCTAATTTAAGAACAGTGTCTCAGCCTATAGGAAACATGGAAAAATTCTGCCCCAAGTACAAAAGTACATGTTGTTATTTCTTTTTTTAGAATAACTCAACTCTACCAGCCCTAATGTCTTTCTTCAGTTATGTTGCAGTTACATTTAGACCTTTTACTTCTCAGGAAGTCTAAAAAAGAGAATGCATACTCCAGTTTGTGGACAGTGATGACTAGCACTCATTCAGCCTTCTAATACACCCTGAGGTGTCAAAAATATTTGCACATGTGTTTCTTTAAATGAGGGTCTAGTTTGCAAAGAGAGTGAGACTAGCAGAGGCAGGACAAGAATACTAAACCCATTTCTAGCTGTGATGGAAAACCTGCATACTCTGGATTTTTTATATTGACTGAATTGCATCTTCTTACAAAACATTACTGAATCTTCATATTAAGAGAGATTTTGTGCTCTTCCCTTTTTTCAATGCTGCCTTGTCCAGTGTTTGGCTCTTTTTTTTTTTTTTTTGCTACATGTATTTCTTTCTTTGAAAGGAAAGAAAAACGATTTTCTGATTGACTCTAACAACCTGTCAGCCAAAATGCTGAATGAGAAACCATTTTTCCTCAGCAGTTTGCTCATTTAAATGTCTGCCCATAGGTTTATTTCATAAACTACATGGTAAATGAGCTGAAAACACTCACATCTTTCTTACTCCTTCCACTTTGTGCTGAGTCAGGCAGCCCAAAATCCAGACCTGAGGACGTTTATTCAGCACCAAAGTCCTCTATTAAAAGCTTTTTTTTTTCTTAAGTAGTCCAAGTGCTGAAATAAGGCTCAGTCTCAAATTAACAGACGTGGTCTGCACAAGGTTATACTCTGCTTGCAGAAATGAACAATTCCTTGCTTCCAAAGCACTAATTATAACAGCACCTGGCAGCATCACTGGAGAGAGGGGCCTGTCAGCATTTTCTCCAGACCCTCTTATGTAGACATTTATAGCTCAGTCATTTATATTTCCTTCAGCTGAAAACTTTATGGAGAATTCTTAGTGGCACTTTTGTCAGGTATATGGCCAAATTAATTCATTCAGTCCATGAAAGAGTGGTTTTGATAAAATTGCAGAAGTGGACTGCAATTGATTATTTTTCCAAGTACATTTAAAGAATAAGAATTGATAATGAAATTTTCAGAAAAAGAACTGATTTTATGTGTGTACACTTGCCAGATATAATCTTTGAAGCTTTGAGTGGTTTGAAGAACTAGGAGCTCTCTAGAGCTAGCACAAAATGACTGGATCACATTTAAAAACACATTTTTATAAATACATATCAACATAAACAAAAAAATTAAAAAAGCACAAGCCCACCAACTCCACAACCTGATCATACACTTTTTACCCCATATGTGATATGAGGAATTACACAGTGGATCTCATGTTTGGCTGTAAAATGGGGCCATTTCTGTGAAACCCAAGAAACTTTTTCTAACTGTAGCATAGAATTGAATCAGGGCAGAATTATTTTATCCTCCCTCCTCTATCCATCTGTATTTTTTTGAAAGAAGAAATTAAATTAATTCAATTATCTCTTTTAGACTGATACACTACAATCAATTCAGCCTTCAAGTTTGAAGAGATTTCATGTCATCCAACTTGGCCTAATCCATCTGACCTCTCCTTAACAAGAAAGGATTTTTAACACTAGAGAAATATTTTATAAAATCTAGATAAATAAATGGTACCAACTGGCTGCTACCTCATGGTGCACCTTGTTAGTTTTGTTTATGTAATTTCTGGTCCTCTTAAAAATATACAGTTAATATTTCATGTAATTCTAGTTCCATGTACAGATTCAGTTGCTTGCCAGAGCTTTTCTCATGCCACATTAGGAAACGAAACAAAGCAGAGAATTGTTAAAACCACCCCCCAAAAAAAAAAAAAAAAAGCAAGCAAGCAAGCAAACAAAAAACCAAAAAACCACCTCAAAAACAAACAAAAAACCCCTGTAAAAACCCCCAACAGTGTCAAGGTTAAAACTTATGCATTTCCATAGAAGGTTAACCTGTTAACCTTATATCTAAGCCACTGTTCAAGTGCTTCTCTGGTCGTCACAAGTTCTTGTCATTCTAACTCTTGCATCCAGCAATATATAAAATGTGTCAATTCTAGAGCTAATGCCCCATTAAAAAATAAGTCCCAAATTTCCAAGTTATGAAAAACAAAAGCCAGGACTTAAAAACAAAAAGCAAGCAAGCAAGCAAGCAAAACCCTCAAACCAAAGTGAACTAAACAAAAAAACCAAGTCACAACAACCACAAAACAACTCAAAACCCTGAGTTTCTTTACAGAGCAGTTTTTGTGTTAGTTTTTCTGCTTCCCTGGACATGCATATCTTTGGCAGAATTAGCTTCTTGTGTAATATTTATGGCATTGTCTTGCAAAGGAGAGAGACAGAGGGTAAAACTTACCTCACAGTGTTTTGAGTTTTCTTTTGAAAAGGGGACCAAGGTGCGAAATGATATAAACATGAAAATTATCCTGTTAAATTACTTTCCTAGTTATTATTCTATTAAACCTCCAGAAATTTTCAGTAGACCCTCTCCAGTGACACTGAATTGCCTCAGTTTCTGGTGCTTGAGGAATGAGAGAGACACGTGGGGGTGAGGCTCAGTTGTCTGAAAGGACTTGCTGGAAGAAAAAGAGGCAAATCAGTGACACCAGATATCCCCTAAAGGCTGAGCACTGCCCTTGTCCCACACTGGCAACAAGACACTCCCTGAGCTTCATGTGGAGCAGAGAGCTGTGGTGAACATCCAAGAGAATTGAATGCATCTATATTTCAATTTAAAAGTGTGTGTTACCTTAACTGCAGAAGTAGGAAACAATATTAAAGATTATTTCAATAAGAGGTTAGCTATGAAAACAAAAACCAAAACCAGCCTTAATAATTTCCAGAAAGCAGCTAAATGAATTAAGCACTTCAGGATGTAATGAATAAATGAGAAAGTTAGGAAGTTAGATTGGGACTGCCCTGGGAGAGCTGATGTGACCTGATTATACAGGAACAGAAGTCTCTGAAAGGATGGGAAGGACCACACAGGGAATGAACACACATTGAACTTCTCTGACTGTTTCCAAGATTATATTAATCAGGCTTCTCCTAATCCTTATGGTGGCCTGATAACTGTCTCAGTATTCTCATTATAGGTTTTTTAATTATTAATTCATTAGGACAGGGGTTGCAGCACTGGGTGATACATCAAAGCCTTCAGCTCAGCTGTGACAGAAGAGTCTTTGGAGTCCTGTGTTGAAGCTCTGTGTGTGATGAGGTTCTTTCTCTTTTGCCCTGAGGCAGAGTCAATGGTTTTTCACTGGCAATAGTTTTCTGCTAACCCTGTGGATAAAATTTATTGGATTTGGACCACTGGTTGTCAAGCCTCTGGTCAGAAATCCATCTATTGCATTGTTAGAGTTTCATGCTCTTCTTTCTTACCCCTTCTCAGGACTCGCTCTGTCCCACTGACCTCTTTTATTTCCCAACTAAACCAGGCCCCCAGCATGCTTTAATTTGTTGTTGAGTAACAAAATGCATAAATTTGAAATGATATTTCAAACAATATTCCTCTCTGAAGCTAACAAACTGCTATGTGTGTCAAGGGCATCCAAAATAAATATAGTAGAAGATGCTGGTTTTTAGGGTGCTCAGTATGAAAAAGTGCACAATGTGCAGAACAGAATGGACAGACCTACCCAAGGGGGGGTGAGGGTGACAGATGTTTCAGAGCAGCAGCCCTGGCTGAGCCCTGTGAGAAGCTCACAGGAGCACTTGCCAAGCTCAGCCTGTGGGACACCAAGGAGATGTGTCCCAAGGTTGTCCTGGAATCCAAGCAATGTCACAGCCCAGCCCTTCCCTTCCAAAGATCCGAGTGCTGAATCCCTCCTTTTGGGATCCCAGAGTCCATGAAGGGCATAGCAACCCAAAGGAGGAGCACAAAAGCACAGAGTTCTAATCCAGGCTCTGTCATTCATATGTGCAAATTTAGATTTTTGCTGAGAAGTACCATCCTTTACTAATTACTATCTACTATTTACTAAACACTATTTGCTGCTATTTCCTAAATACTGCTGCCATTTGTCTTTTTTCCAGAAGAACTAACTGAGGGACAGTTCCTCGCTTTGTAGCCCGAGTCTCTTGCCTGGAGGTAATCAGCTTTTACCACCAGTGCAGGACCTCCAGGCTCCCTGCTCACACCTCAGAGACAGCACAAACACAGGGGAGGAAATTGGGATGTTTCTCCACTGGTTGGGGCTGCCCAGAAAGCAGCCAGGCCCTTCAAGCATTTTCACATGGTTATTATCAGCTACACCTAGCTCACGTGACATATTCCCAAACCATTTCCTTAACCGCCATATTTGCTTTTTAACGAGCCATTAGAAAAGTAAATGAAAACCTCCAGGTGTGAGTGCTAAATGAAAACGTTTAATAGAAAACGATATATAACAAGAAATCATTGTCTGGTAACAGTGTGGAGAGAACTGGGTGGTGGAAATGCTTTAGAATCTCAGCCAAAGTGGCATTTCCTTTGGCAAGCTGAGCCAGGACGATGTGGAAGTCAGAATCCACCTGAATGATGGATTGAGGGCAGTGAATAAAGCAGCAGCAGCAGATGATCAGGGCCAGAGCTGGCCAAGGAAAGGCAAGGATACAGCCCTGCATGCCCAGTGGGACAGACAGACAGACAGACCTTCATGGGCAGCAGAGCTGAGGCAGCTCCTGCTCCCTCCCCTCCCACCAGTGCTCATCACAAGAGACCACAAGTGGTGGGGCCACAGGAGAGACCAGAGTGTACCTGGAGACCTCTGGGAGAAATGTGAAGCTGTGTCTCCACAGATGCTGTGTGAAAGGTGTTCAGAGGCATATATATAACATATATTTATATGTTATATATTTATTTTATGAGCATTCCTGGCTAGAGACTTATGCCTCAGCTGCTACACAAACCAGATGAGAAGAACAATGAATTCATGATCCAGTGTACAGTTGTGACATGCCAACACACAGCAGGACACAGACACATCTCCATGTGTCTGTGAATGACATTTAAAGCAGAGCAGATGCATTCCAGACAACCAGCAGATATTGCTGTTCCTTTCAGGAGTGGGCTGAGCACAAAAAACTCAGTACATGTAGGAAAACAGATCTATTTCCTTGTGTGGAAGGTAAAAAACCAAACAAACAAGAAGAAAGATATTTTAGAGCATTTTCAAGTAAATTCTAGGCAGTTTCTCTAAACTCAGGTTATTTGAGTTTTCCCTCAGTAGATATTTGTTACTCTCTGTGCTCCTGAGAGTCCACTGCAGATTTACTGCAAGGCAGCCCAGGCTGGAATGAATTCTGCTTTTAACTTGGACATCCCAGTTTGGGCTCCAGGAGGATGGTTATTGCATATCAAAGGATATAAATAAGACTGTGTGACTAATGAAGCCAGCCTTGTTGACCAGATGGCAAGGAATGATTGGAAGATTTGAGAAAATTCCACAGGCAATAATTTGTTCACATAAGTGATCTGACAAACACTTATGAATAAGGAATGAAGTAATAAAAGTCACATTCTTCTTATGGATATTTTGTAAAGCTGGAAAAAAAGGCTAAATTATTTCAAGAAATGATTTTTTTAGGAACAGTTTGACCAGATGCAGATATAATAAATAAGGTGATATATGACCCCATTGGGTGGCCATTAAGACAGCTAGTGGGGAGCAAATAACACGTGCTCACTAGTGAACTAGGGATTATATGACAAAAATCTTCAGGAAAAAGAATGGTGCTTATAGTTGGGAAAAAGTAATTTGCTACATTTAAGTTGAAATGATGGTTTAATACCAAGCTACATATTGACTAAAGTGTCTTTAAGTATATTCATTTGCCTTTTCTGGTCATTACCTGCTCTAACACTTACATTTCAAAAGAAAAGTACGAGATGCAGCCCTCAAAAACTAATTTTTATCAAACTAAAATCATCCCAAAGACGGGAAAACTGCAACGCTGCGACTGGAATGAGAGTTAGGGACTTTAGACTGGTTTATTCCCTTTACCAACCTGTTGTGTCTTTGAGACTATTTAACATAAATACATGATGAAATCTAAACAGAAATAGTTGGTTAAAAGGAATTGGAGGTTTCTAACACAGCCCATGTCAGTAAAACAAAAGTTTACAATCAGAACTCACCTAGAATCATTTTGAAGATGGCTTTCAGGAGAAATCTGCAGCTTTAACACCTGCAGTTAGCCCAAAGACATGTGGTTGTTCCCCAAGCATTTCTTATCATTCTTTCTTAGGGCAACACAAAATAAATTGTACAGATAAACAAGCTGATTGCAGTGATAGAAATGTCCTGACTTTGTTGAGGGATGCTGAAATCCCCTGAAGAACTCTTTGTTGACAAGCCTGCTCTACCTCAGGGGCATAATTCCACAGTAAAACATTTGCCTGGAAAAAAGGTTCTTTACCTGCATCTGTGATGGCTTAGAGGAAGAGACTTAGGAATTAAATTGGGGCTTTTGACTTAGAAAATTCTCCTGCTTATTATCAATAATTGCTTTTATGCTTCCTAAGAAAATGAATCTCTTGAGAGTTTTATGAGGGAAGACAAAATAGGGAGGAGCAGGTGTCTGTGAATGAGGCACTGGATCTGCTGTTTCCCCCAGCCAGGAGAAGCCATTCCCTCTGTGAGGAGCTGAGCCCTGTGTGACAGCAGTGGCTGCTGTGCAGCCTGGGATGGAGAGCTGGGCCTGCAGAGCACTGCAGCAGCTCCTGCACTGCTGCATCTTTGCTGTGCATCACAAGTGTTTTACTATGAGCCTCCTACTCTGGCTTCTATTTTCTGTTTCGTTTGAAACACCCTTTAAGCCAATGGCCATTGTAGCAATTCAGGTTAAAAAAACACCTGAAAATCCACCCCAGCAACCTCTGCTGAAGATGCCATTCCCTGCTACTGAGTAAGAGAGCTGTGAAAGCCTGTCCTGAGATTCAATATAAACATGGGCCTGTTTGGGGAAGAACTCACAACAATCCAGCAGCCAGCTGGAAAAGTGTTCTGGTTTCAGCTGTTACTTTTTTCCCTACTGGCAGTTACAGAGCTGTGTTTTGGATTTGGAATGAGAATGAGCTTGGTAACACACTGATGTTTTAGATGCTGCTGAGCAGAGCCTATGCTAAGTCAAGGGCTTTGCAGCCCTGGCAGCAGCAGGGCTGGAGGGCACCAGAAGCTGGGAGGGGACAGAGCCAGAGCCAGGACAGCTGGTCCCAACTGGATAAAGGGATTTCCTGTTCCACATGGTGCCATGCTCAGCATACAGAGCCAGGGATGGGGGTGCAGCCCACAGTTCAGGACTGGCTGCACATCAGTCAGCAGGTGGTGAACAACTGATTGCATATCCCTCATTTTGTATATTTTTTTTTCATTAGAATTATTTTTTGTTCTAATGAGCTGCCTTAATCTCAGTCCCTGGTGTTCTCTTATTTCTGATTCTCTCCCCATCCTATATATGTGTGAGCAAATGGCTGTTTAAACCACAACAAAAATAAAACCCTGTTACCCTTCTTCATATAGACTGAAAGGCTGTTAGAGGTGGAGAACAAAAAGAAATGAAATTCAGAAATATGAAATAAGAAAAAGAATCCCAGAAATATGGGATTGCTCTGATCTCTTTTGGAGGCATCAGAAGTATTCCCTTTGTCTGCTAAGGGAGCAGAGGTAGCCTGAGACAAAAGTAAGCACCAGCTTCACAGTGATGCTTCCAAGGGTCACAGATTCCATGCTAAATAAAGGCAGTCTGAGGTTTTAATTAACACAGTACAGTTTCCTCCATCAAATATGTTTGCTGTCTTTCACCTCTAAGATTTTTCTTTTTCTAGAGGTTTGCTGAATCTTTAATGAAGGGTTATTCTTTTCTTCAAGCCTATGTTCTTCACTGAGTCAGGTTTATCAAATTCATGAGATGATCTTGGAAGTAAGGCCAAGCCTTTTCAGCTGTGTAAATTAAAAATGTTTTTCTCCCTGCTACAATAACAGAGCAGTGACTGTTCTAAACATAATGTTTGCAGCAAGGGAGAAAAAAGTTCAATTGCATCTATAATCTAATAATAAATGTTGTGATTAATATCCTTCTCTTTTCATAGCCAGCAGTGTGACACTTATCCATGTTATACATTTTTTAAAGCTATCAACTGCATGGATTTTTTTTTCTGGGAGAATTAATCACAGCCCTGAATGCATGGATATTGTTAGAAAAGAATCAGTCCTAACAATCTCTGAGCATTGGAGTTGTTAGACTTTGTGGAAGAAGGCCAATCTGACAAATAAATTCTGTTAAAAAACCCCAAGTATTTGAAAAGCTTGTCATTCCTGCCTCTATAAAAAAATTAATCAGAAGTAGAACTATGTGGAAAACTAAATTTAAAGGTAAATGATAGGCAGAATGTTAAGTATTAAAGTAATGCAAAAATTGGTACTAGAAGGGCTGAGGAGGTGAATTATTCTTCCTGTGTGGTTACAGTTTAGCCTATTTTTATATCCATTCTCTCGGTGTAACTCTGTACAGACATCCAAAACACAAGGTGGTACCAGAAGCAGAGCACACACACCCTCAGAATTCAACTCCTGCACTTTCCTGGCTGATGCTGGGACGGAGCAGAGGGAAGCTCACAAGCCCTAAGGATGGCAGGGGTGGGTAGGGCAGGTACACACTTGCAGAAGGCTCTCAGAATAGAAATTCAGATAAATGGCATCTGACTGGGAGGGACTGACTGCTCACTGGGACACAGCTCCATGGAAAGCACCCAGCACACAAACATGGAGACTTTCCAGCTTCCTTGCTGAGGTATTGTCAGAGCACTGGGCTGATAATTCAGACCTTTGCACCCAATCTCACAATGGAAAGATATTTTTAAGAAGACTAATTTCAGGGGTTTTTTAAATACAACTCCTCATCCTCCCCTGTGTGTTTGTTCCTTCTCACCACCATCCTCAGCCCTCCCTCTGATCTGATGCAATTAATTAATAGGAGATGCTCTGATAATCAAACCAAGCTGGCAATTCTTTAACAATGTACTAATGAAACATTCCAAGAACATCAGGCCCTGGTGAAAAGGCAGATTTTCTTGTTCATTGCCTCAACATCAACTTACACCTTCATTTGGACCTGCCTCTGGCTCTGCTGCACACAGGAGGCCCAGCACACTTGTTCAGATAGAGTTGCTGGCTCATCTGCTGGCTGAGGCCTTGCAGATGCACAGATATAAATGTAATCAATTGTTTATCTCCAGATAGAATGATCTGGCTCTTAGCAAGTATCAGCATGAAGAAAAAACAATTTTAAGTTAAAATAAAATGAACAGTTTCTTTATGAAACTGTTGGTTAATTTTGAGTGGTTGGATTTATTCTGTTTGGGATACAAGTTCCCATACAAGTGTACTTCAAGAAAAATTTCCTAAGAAAATATTGTTTTCACAAATTTCTGCATCTCCAAAGCAAAGCATGGACAATTAAAATGGTGCCTATATTTTACTTTTGGCTCAACGTCTGGTTAATTTGTTAAGGTGATCATATAATGTTGTTTAAGTACAGTGTGATAAGAATTAAATATAAAATTCTAGGGGACATTTTAGGGTACAAAAAGCCCCAGCAAACAGATATTTTTGGATTGCTGCTTTCTGCATACAACACACTGCTGTGGCTCTCCATGCTTTACACTCTTGTCAAGCTGGCAAAGCTCTGTTCATTTTCTTAATTCAACCTCAAACTCAGAAATGTTTGACTTCCTTTTATTCTGCTTATCAAAACTGAAATGCTCTTGAAATCACCAGTGAATGTAGAGTCTTTTTCCCCATGTTATCAGTAAATGTTTTGTCTCCTGGTTTAACAAAGGCTTGCAGTCTGCACAGCAAGTTGTAGCTTTTTTGCCCCCATTGCACTCAGGAAAAACACCACCTTTATCTCATCAGCAGTGCTAATAGAGGTTGTCCAGGCTTTTCACAGAGGATACTATTGAACTGTCAGACAGGTCCATTTTGCCTCTACAACAGGCATTTTTAATCCCCTCACTCTTTTCCTCCCTGCCTCCAGTGGGATTTTCATTGGATATGTCACTGAATATGGGATTTTTGCCCATTTATTGCCAAGCATTCCAGCTTGTACTTCCTCTGGCCTAAAGTCAGGACACAAAAACTATGCAGGCAATTTAGATCTGAATTTTGTGTATATAATAAATATCCTGAAAGGCTAAGTTGTGTTCTTATCACTGTGATCATTGTTTTCTGAGTCCAAAAACACAGAACGTGGCCAACAACTACTTGTGTGGAAGTGGTTTGAAGAGATTTACTTCTCCATATACCCTGTAGGGAATGCTTAAGCTCCAATTTCCAAAGAAATGAAATGGGTAGGAATTCATCATGAATGAAAGGTTATTTCCCAATTTATTGCCTCTGTACCTCATTATGAACACAGATTTTAAAAGTATGAGGTTTAAGAAATTAATGAATGAATTAAAAAATGCAGCTTTGTTGGTCTGGACTTACTCTTTCTGTTCTCCTTATGTCCCCCCTGCTCTTGTTTTTGAATCCTCATTGCTCAGATGAAGTAACAGATCTATTTAAGACACGCTGTCCTGACAAAAAAGTTTACCATTGTTTCAATATTTTAAAATGCTTATTCTGTTATTTGGTCACACCAAAGAAGTATGTGGGAACAAATTAGTGCCATCAGGTCAGAAAGTAGGAAAAGTTTCTTCCTCTAGGGATCCTAATTCTCATAAATGGGCACGTGTGCTAAAAGGCTCGTTATTCTATTCCTCTGAAAGTCACAGTGTGTGACCTGGAACTGCTGCATTTAACCACGACTGAACAAAAAGAATGACTAAAGGTGCTTTATTATTCACTCCAACCCAATCTATGTATTTCTAATGCAAATGGAGACATTCAGGAAAGCATATTCTTGAAAAGCTTTTTGAAAGCTTTCAGAATCTGTAAAGATGGATCTCTTTATTGTGGGTACTTTGGGGTTTTTGTTTAGTTTTTTTTTTCTTTTTTTCCCTATAATTTCTAGTAGACTGGTAAGGGAGTTTATATTATTACTAAAAGCTGAGCACTGGTGAATTATGGGTGTAATCACATAAAGTATCCATTTTTCTGTACTGATTCTTTGTCTTACTATGTCACAAGAGTGCTCTTTGATTTGTAATGCCGAATTTCTCTTTGAAAAATAAATTATGCTTCAATTGTGAGCCTTAAGTTTCTCAAATTTACAAGCTCTACAAGCAGTGCTGTCACTTGTCCACTAAGCTTCCAGGCCATGCAAACTCATTTCCAAACAAGCTTGTGCTGCCAGGAAAAAGAAAAATAAAAAATCCTGAGTTCGTGGGCTATAACATACCAAGATCTACTCTCTTAGAAGTAGGTTCCTTTCCCTTTGTTAAGTTCTCAAGAAACCCTGCAATAGTATCATTTCTTGGTTTTGCACCTCATGCTTATCAAGACGAATGTTTTTGATTACTGCTAGATCAGACTTTGCTACAATTGCTCAACAATTGCATTATCAGTCATTTTACTATCAGTCTTTACACCTCATCAGTTAAAATACATTTTGTCCCCACAGTGTAATTTCCTGGAGTTTCTTTGCAGACTTTTTCTAGAATTAAATTAATGAGTTCTGCTTGCTAAAAGAAAACACTACATCTACAGCTCCATTTATTTGATGAATCCAACTAAATACAACTCAGCAATTTGACTTGACTAAATAGTTTCTGACAAGATGTTGGAGTTGCAATGAAAAAGGCACTCTGCATGCTGCTGCATCTTCTATCCAGTGCCTGTAAGGTGATGGCATCAGTTTGTTTTTAAAACACCCTGTGTTAATTTTAGTAATTCCAACATGACCAAGAACATTAAAAAGTCATTTTCTGTGTATGCTTTTCATTTTCACTGGGCCTTTAAAACAAAATTAACTTCATCACTCAATCTCAAAAATGGCCATTCATATATCAAATGATAAAATCTCAATAGACACAGTATACGTTTTTCTCAGCCTGATGGTTCTTGTCATTAATTCTTACATAAAACTTGAGAACAAGAGGTCATTTAAATAGCTTGAGCTTGGTCTCCAATCACCTGCCAAGTGGGTTATACCAGCTTGTAAGTGTACAGCCTGTGCACAGGTTGGGTTATTTATCATAACACCAGGGAGAATTATTACAATTTATGTGCCTGGGCAACGTTTCTTGGTCTACCTGGCACTGTACAACCAAGTAATGAATCTATCAGCATTGTGTATTTTCCTGTCTTTTCCAATTTCTGGGCGTTTTTCAGCAATGAAATCAGCCTGCTTTATAAATCTGACTTTTTCCTTCTGGTACTTGGTGCACAGTACATCACCTCTGAGGGACAGAGGAACCACTTTGCAAACATGACACTCTGAAGGAAGCCCCTCTCCCAAAACTGTTCTGGTGTTCCTATTCCATGATGTGATGTTCAGTTCTTGTTGTGGGCTGGCTCAGGCTTTGGATACATTTATGCAAATGATGAAATCTGTAAAGTCATTTGATGAAAAGGCTTTTGAGAATAATCCAGTGTAATGGAAGCACTGCTCTTCACATAAAGCTATATGATCAAGCAATTCTTTTCCTTCAGATTTTGCAGGTGATTTCCAAGACACTCCTGCCAACACACTTTGGCATGGTTTTATTTTAGGATTTACTGATGATCTTCTGCCTTTGTAAAAATCAGAGTGCAGATGTCCTGTCTGCTATCAAACAACTGAGGAGAAACACCTTGGCATTTTCTTTGACACATGCTCCAGAAAATGTCTAGATAAATGACAAGAGAGTGGTACAGACTAAGTGCAGAATGGGGAAACTTCATGTCATGGGAGGATCACTGGCACGATCTCTGCTGAGAGAACACCCTGCAGCTTTCAGGTACAAGTTTTGGGAACATGAGACAGAGAGAATGAATCAAAACCCAGATCTTAGACATCTCTTTCCTTGCTCCAGCCTGCTGAGATGCTTCTTTTGCTGCTGTTGACTTTTTTCTGACAGGTTCCCAGCCTCTTGCCTTCCTGGTGCCATCCCTGCCCTTACAAGATTCCCTGGGGAAGCAGCAGGTCTCCAAAGTAAAATAAATTGTCCACAAACTCCAAGACTGCCCCATTAATTTTAAGTCACTGTAACACACAGCTCATATCTCTTTTTGCACAGAACTACTAATGAACTGATAGCAAATGTGACCTTTGAGGATGCAAGTAACTGGGAATTCACCACACATGATCAGACCCGTGGTGCAGACATTACTATCACAAAGTCATGTGCCACAGGCCAGTATTAAAAGACAAGAGTTTCATTAGTACTCACTACAACTAGGATCAAAATGCTATTGATTTATGTAAAAAAAAAATCCATAGTTTCCTAAAGCCTTTGGGGTCTTTTATTTTGCTTTTTAAAATTGTAATGCTGGAACATGCCAGCCCTTTCTGGTGTCACTACATGTGCTTTACAACGCTGATATTAAGACTTGAGAGGAAATATACACAAATGCAAGGTTTAGACTAATCTCTACATACAGTAAAATATAATCTCTCCACTGGTTGCACCTAGGTGTTACTTAGCTTTATTTCTCTCACTGATTTTATCCAAAAACATGCAGTTATGGGATTTTCTTCTATGATATTTTTTCATTCCACCTTACATTGTTTTTAAATCACCTGATTTAATAGTTGCTATACTATTATTTTTAATTTTCTGCAGCAAACTATATAGATTATACAGAATTATATAGTAATATATATATAATAGATTATATATATTATATCTAGATTATATAGAATTTAAGGCAAGTATATTTACTTATTCTGCAACATGACCAGACCTTCAGCCATACAAAAATGTCTCTCTGCCAGGGTAATACAGGCTAGTAAATCATCCCTGTGACATCTCTGCCTTTGTTTCTGTGGAGCAGACAGTGTTTCAGGGGTTTCTGTCAATCACAAGAGCATCTGCTTTTCCTTGTGGATATTTCCACCTACAATTCATGGGGTGTGTGTTCAGAGATAACAGCTGATCTAATTTCATCCAGGAAAATGCATTCAGATAAGGTGAGAGGGGAGTAATTGAGTTAAAATCTGTCTGCTGTGTGACAGCAGAGATCAGATATACTCTTCATACATTTTGCTAAAATTGCCATTAATAACCAGGGATGAGTGAAAAATGGACTTCATCTGATTTTTCTCTGAATGGTTCTCCAAAACAATGATTTTCAGTGCTAATTACCTATCAGGAGTAGGTGCAAGTTGCTTTGTGGTATAGTGCCATCCTTCACAGAAAGTAATGCAAGTGCACTTCTTGAGGCCCAACGCAGTTCAAATAGGAAAAATGTTGTGGGTTTCAATACTGTTAGTTTCTGTGAATCAGGAGTGGATGGGATTTGTTTTGACATGTATTTTTCTCACTGACATCAACACAGCTAGGTGAAAAGCTTGCTTAGGTTTCTTCTTTTTTTAATTCCTCAGGATCCTGGGGATCACAACAGGCAATTTCTTATTTCTGTTACCAACTCCAGTACCCACAGGGCAGCAGATGGGTGTCCCTGTCTCATCACAAAGCAGAACTCAAGATCTATTGCTCTCCTAATTGGACTGAGCAAGATATCTGCATGTTTTTTCTGGCCCTGATTTTTCAGGTAGAAGGACAGCATTGTGCACAACTACTCCAAAAAGTCCAGGCCACAATGAATGAGGCATCCCTAGAGCAGCAAGAGATGGACCTTGTCCATCCCACTGGGACCCATGGTGGGATGGAGTGAGAGGCTGAGGAGGAGTGTGCAGAAATAAGGTTCTGCTGCACTGGGAGCCCACAGTGACCCTAGTCAGAGAGGAAAGTCTCTTAAAGCCCTGCAGATCAAATTGATTTAATGAATGTTCTGAATCCAATAAAGGCTGCATCTAGAAGCCTTCTTCAGCATCTACTTCCCACAAAAACAAACAAACACCAACCAATCAATAATCCCAACAAAACCCCCAAACAGTCCCTAATGCCTCAGTGCATCTTTTGTCCCTTTTTCTGCACCATACCCAGGTTACAGTACAACATATTGGAACTAACCTGAACTAATGCTAAGCAAGGGAGCTCAGAGCCATGCTGTCAGCAGGGAAAATGAATGCCCACTGATTTCCAAGTAAACTTAGCAGGCTGATTTTGATCCCACTGTAACTTGCACACAACTATTGTTTTCCCATGGGGTGTAATCCAACATAATAGGTGTAGGAAATTCCTAAACTGCAGATTTCAGGAAGCTGTAGAGGATTCAGAGAAGTGCACTATATACTTAAGGTGCTCTTTGGCCTTCTTGAGACCCCCACAGATTCTTTTTTAGGGCTACTTTAAAGAAGAGATAGGGGGCCCAGATGGGCCAGGATGGCTGCTCCTGTGTCAGGTGGGGCACTGATCTGTTCTTCATCACAGTGTGAGCAATCCCTTTCCTTCTGCTATGCAGTCTCCCTTGAAATCATTTGTCAGAGGTCACACCCTGAGTTAAAGGACAGCTGAGAATAGATACAAAGAACCTGAACTTCAGTTTGTACCTACCAACAGACTTCTTTTCCTGAAATAATCTTGGATTTGAGACTTGGAGGTAATGTTCCTTCTTTATATTTGACACACATAATATTCCACCCATTCAGTTTCTGTTATTTTTCTGGAGAGAAGATTATAATTGCTTTCAAATGGAACTTTATGGGTTGGTTCTGTTTGTTAAGCTATCTGAGAACCTGCGAGCGATGATAGAAAAATTAATATATGCTGGGAATATTTAAATGTACCTTCAGGTCTAACGATGAGTGGACTTGCATTATCATGTTTCTTTTCAAGCAACAGAGGAATTTTATCACCAAAACCTTTCACTTGGCAGAATCCTAATATGGATTCTGTGTATGATATTAGCCCTGAGGGCCTCCAGCAAACCCAAGGCAGACTTGGACCACAGTAAATGTTGATTACCTGCACTCATCTCTACATCCATCTTGATCTGCTTTAGCACATGGCAGACTCTCTATATGAAAGCAACTGTTGGCATTTTTTAGATTTGCTCTTATGCTTTTCAATGGTGACTTAAAAAAAAATTAAGTGTTTCTTCAGGAATTTTTTGTTTGTTTATGGAAATTAGGATTGATTTTTTTTTTCTTCTTAAAGGCTTGATTTTTAAAGCTATTTTCTCCCAGTTCACTCTAAATAAGAGGAAATTCTGCCACATATTTTTCTGAATTTTATTTTGTGATCTAAATGCATTATTCATTAATATGTGTGAGTGGTAGGATTTTCAGGAACACTTCACACTGGTCTGACATTGTTACTACAGGTTTTTGATATTTAGACTTTCTAAAACAATTTACACTCATGTATTACTTTTGATTGCAATGCTGAAATATTTAGAATATCCTACTTTAATATTCTGCTCTTTTACAAGTGAATGTAATTTCTTTATAATTCTGATGGGTTGGACTAGTTTAGTGATCTCATGCCAGTTTATGAATGAGCTATTAACTTCATTCCCAACTAGCATCAGCCACAAAGGAAGTTTGGATTCTGCAGCTTCCTGAGTCCTTTTGGGTTATGCTCCCTCTTTTCCTTTCCAGGCTCACAGTGAACATTTAATTTTATTTTCCTTACTAGTTTATCTTGCTAGTCCCACTTAACTATTCTGTCATAAAGGCACTGGCATCAGGTGAATTGCAATTCTTTCTTTAACAGTTTATCTCCTCAGGAATCATTTCAAAGCCTTTCAACACCATCTCTTCATTTCACTCCCTGTCCCTGGCACCAGCCCCTCTAGTAATCTGTCCCTGAATCATGACCCCCTCAGCTTCTTCCATAAAGTCTGAAACAAGGAGATGAACCCAGGCTTCCAGGGATATCGACCTTATCTCTGTCATTAATGTGTTTTTCATGACCTTTTGGCCTGCTGTTCTCACTGATGTGGGCCTGGATCTTGGCTGCTTATGCTGCTCACATTCTCCTTGTTGCCTGCCTTGTGTATTTCCTCTCCTGTATTTATGCCCTTTTTCTACTTTACTTCCTATTCATGTTTTTACACAGGTTTAGCTCCTAGCTTTGTATACCTTTCCTATTCTTTTGCCATTTTTAATTTTCTCGAAGCTGCTCTCTGCTCTTACAAATCACCTTGCTAAGCTCTTCACTGAGCTCAATAAATATTTCCTTAGTCATCTTTTCTCTTGTGGGGACTTCTACCCAAACAACAGCTCCTTGGCTGTGCTGGCCATCAGTGGAGCAGTGAAAGCCCCTTTAGATCAGTCTGGAGATGGGATTTCCCAAGTCCATGGGTGAGGTTTATCACTCCTGACTGTGGCAGACTGGTTCTATCCTGAGGGATTACATTGGGAGACTCTGGAGGTTCAGATCCTTGGAGAAGGTTGGTGCCTTCCTGCAAGGCAAAGAAGATAAACCTCCCTGCCCTAAAGTTCAGCAAACAAGTGGATAATTCAAATTTAGGTTAAAAAAGGATGAGAATGGTGAACCTGAATTCCCACAGAGACTGCAAACACCTCATCTCCAACATGGCTTTCTGTGGGATATGGCGGGTGGGCTCCAGCAGGAAGCAAATGCTCTAGTGGGGTTCCAGTGTTTTAGCAGGGAAGGCTGGAGCCAACAATTCCCTCAGGAAGGACAGGAAGTGTTCAGCTACACCTTGTGCATTGCTACACCACATTCACCTGTGCACTAAAGTTTCTGGGTTTATGCTCACTTATTGGAGGTTTCCTCCTCAGCTTCAACCAGTTGTGCAGGCTAGCCTGAGTTATCTTCTAATATAAGCAATGCAGTATTTTTTATCTTTAATTCCTGACATTTCCCTTGGTATCCTCTCCTGTACTTCCTCCTGTTAGGGATTTTTCTGTTTAAAATAAAAGTTGATGCCAGCCTGACAGGAGAGAAGCCAAATGAATTCACAAAATCTCAGGCATTGTGCTGAACTGATTCCAGGGCTGTTCAGCTCCTGCAATCTGAACCACTACCAGCACACTGCAAAGAGCAGCAGGTAACTCTTCACCATTTGTGACAAGCCTCAGTTGTGGCAAAAAAATTGGCTCCTGGTGCATTGCAAAGTTACTATGCTAAATGTAGAACTCCCCAACGTGTCATATCACAAATTTAGAGAGAGCACAACAGGTGGATGTTAGGGTGCTGTTTTATTCCTTGGTCAGACTCAGGGTATTGGGTCTTCCCCTTTGCCTGGGTCATGCTGCCTATGCAAATACAGTCAGTCACCAAGGGTTGCTGTAGTGCAGTTCAATGCCAAAACTGGGCAGACACAAGCTTTCAGGAAATGAAAATAGAGGTGCCAAGCCTGGGGAAGAGAGAATGGATCCTCAATAGAGGAAGAAATATGGAAAGGAGAAAAGAAATCCTCATCAGTGGAGAACAGGGCTATATTTTTCCCCTGAGTTTCAGACTCAAGGTAAGAGCTCTGAACTTTGATGAATAAGAGGGACAGAGCTGCTAAAAACCAGCAATTTCTGTACCCCTCCTCCTGATGGTTGCTTTTTTAATCAGCACACATCTGGGCAAGTAAATCTCCACTATCCCATGGGCTGCTAGTGCTTCAGCATGGGAGGAAACAGTTACCTGTGTTTCTTTACTGCTTATTTGTGTGGTTGTGGATGTCTGAGACCCTGAGACAGAGGGGACAAAGGGATGGCAGTGCCATGGTCCCAGTCTTATGGGTAGTACTGCTCAGCAAAACAAACCTGGTCCCTGCTCAAAGTGAAGAAAAACACAGGAATGGAACCTTCAAACAATAAATGACCCTTCTCTTCTCTCACTCCCATCTGTTGCTTCTTTACCTTTGCTTTTCTCTAGTGCTGGTAGACACAGCAGGATGGAAAGAAATTAATCTTCACCCACTAAAATATGTTTTCTCAGAGTGAAATCTGTGACTTGAAAACCAACTGGACTTTAAAAACCCCAAACACACAAAAGCAGGAGGTTTTCACAGTTCTCTGATATATTTTTCAAATGTTTACTAAGCCACCATTTCTTCCTCCCCATCTTTCTAACAGGACCCTGTCAGCAGCTAGGCAATAATGAATGGTTCTGGGTGAAAAACAAACCTCTCTAAAAAGTGGCCCACTGAAAAACAGTTATTTTTCCTAGGCATTGCTGTGTGGTCAGCTTGGTAAACCAAGTGCCTTCTGTGCATCATACACTTTGCATTCTTTTATAAATATCATGGCTCATCAAAACATGTCAAGTTAAAATTTTTAGTATTGTTTCAGTTGATTTTTAATTTGAAGTGGTGAGAGTTTGTTCTCCATGGACTGTGTAACCACGGTGTCCCTCAGTCTCCCTCAGCTTGGACATCTACTCCTGTTTAATTGTAGATATTATGGCATCATTAGTTGGTTTTATATTTCTGTGCTGCTTGCTTTCACTCTCCTGACTAGATCAGGATATTTGCAGCACAGTTAAATTTTCCATTTCATTGATACAAATCACCAAAGAGTTTTTCTAGACAACTTACTGTGACTCTGGACTTTTTTTTTTAACATTTGCATATTGTGTGTTCTGCCTTAATAACTTTTAAACTACTTGGATAATTCCAGCAAAATTTGGCAAAGTGAGAGTATTTTCAAGCATATCAAATTGTGATTAGTCTAATGAAAATAGAGTAGCCAGAACCTATTAGTACTTTTACTCAGCATGAGTGAATTAATTCAAGTTGGCGAGAGATCCTGAAAGCCTTGTGTCTTCAGAGAAAAAAATATAACACAAATCCAAAGCAAATGAAACTATTCACTGAGTGACACATTTTTCTCATCATAGCCAACATTGTTGGACACTGTTATTTTTTGTTTAACTCATGTTTCACACAGTAATTCTTATCTACCAAGCACAACATAAAAATTCTTCAGAAGGCAAAAATGAGAATTTTTTTTTATATTGGAGATACTACAAGCTCCAGCCATTGGATGTCAATATTTGGAATAAAGTGATTACATTTGTAAAAAAAAAGGGCCAATTCAATCTTCTTTCAAGTATTGTCTTTGGGGCAATATTTACTCTTAGAAGCTGCTAAAGCCCTTCATTAGCTGCAGCCAGGTAGTTTGTGGCAACTGGATTCCAGCTGAATTTAGCACGAGCCCTGTGGGCCTGCTGAGCAGTGCATTAACATCTGCACACCAAAAAGTGCTGCATGTCCTCCCCCAGCAGCCTGCCCATCACAGGGTAGCAAGGAAACACAAGGAAAAAATCTCCTTAGCATGGGATGCTCTGAGCAAACACTTCTTTGTCATGGCTGCTTCAATATTCACCTGCCAACTCTTTCCCTTGCACATTTACTGTAATTAATGCATTAAACCAGCAATAATCCTACCTCATCCACTTCTTTTCAATTGACTTTTTCACACAGGATTTGGTTACCTGTATAGGAAATCCTTGATTCAGCTGCCTACAAACTCACATTTGGGTATTAGCATGCTATTAGAAAGCACATCCTGAGCAACAGTTAAAAGCTGCTGAGTTATATGTTCAGTATGGCCTTGGATCTTCTTTTCTCTTTTTATATTCTTTATAAAACATTGTTTTAGACTGCTGGATGGTAAGCCAGCACTTCCTTGACAGTTAGCTGGG
This sequence comes from Setophaga petechia, assembly GCA_024362935.1. Taxonomy (NCBI): domain Eukaryota; kingdom Metazoa; phylum Chordata; class Aves; order Passeriformes; family Parulidae; genus Setophaga; species Setophaga petechia. Next base: position 28,832,664 of record JANCRA010000005.1, read on the forward strand.
GTTTGAATGGCCAAGAAGTGCCTAATTGGTATCACGCTGCGAGCAAATGACATCATTAAAAACATACAACTGCTTTTCTGTATAACTGCTTGTAGTTCCAGTGCTATGGAAGGCCTGGAAAGATAGAGATTAGTAAAATATATGGCTGATATAACAAGAAGTTGAAACAGTTCCTTTTCTTTATTCACTACTCATTTGAGAGGGGTTGTGAATGAAATTCTTCTAGGTTAATGGCTGTGATTTAAAATTTTGAATGCCCTGAGTCACACTCAGCTTGGTTTAATTGTGTGTTATTTATCTAATAATTTCATCAAGAGAATAAAAATGTGTGCAAAAACACTATACTGATGCACTTCTGATTACTGTCTTTCAAACCCATCTAGATGTGGCAGATTTTGAGGAGGCAGATATGTTTATTTTTGAGTTTTCCTTGTGTGGTACATGCAGTGTGTGCTTTACCAGCACAGAGTAATTTCTTGCCTCAGGAGCTCATAACCAAATGCAACTGGAAAGAGTTACAGACTAAAGAAGCTGGTGCTATGTTTGAGTAGGAACTTGGACTGTGGCAGGTGGGAAGAGAAAGGCTCTTTTAAGTGTTTGAGGAAGCCCTAAAGAAGTTGCTACAGCAAGTTCAGGGCATTTGAAGAAAGCAATTTTAAAAAGTCAGCTGGGAAAAAAGTTGAAAATTTGGAATAAACAAGAGTAGAAATTAAGATGGGAAGAAGTTCATCAAGATTTTGAGAACAAGTGTCAAATATTTTTGTCAGGAAAAACCCTGATCTCAAGTCTTGAACTTTCTGCTCATTCAAGGAATTTAATCCTTTATTATAAAATTTTCTGCTAATTTAAAAGGCAGCCTGATGCACCTTGGCAGAGGACTTAAGCTTCATTTGGGAGGTCTCAACTTAGAAAGAAGAGCAAAACCAAGCCAGGGGAGAAAGCTGCAGATGAGCATTATACTCCATCTCTGCTTACCAAAGTAAATCTCTGAAATCTGTTATTTTCTTACTGCTTTTAACTAGGATCCAGTTTAACATCAAATCAAGAGTAGTTAGTATTTGCAGGGATGTTAAGGGGTAGAAAGAGAAAGCATAAAGACTTGGAGCAACAATTCCTTTACTCATGTATTTCCCTTGCCATCATTGCTTCTACTGCCTATTTTAATTTCCTGTTACACCTGTTTAGCTGACTTTGCCACCTACAGAAAGGAACATTAATTTTATGAGTGTATCCAAACAAAGTCCATGCAGTGTCTGCATAATGCTACAGCAGGAAGCTCTAGTGGCAGATGCGAGGATACAGCTGCAGTACAGAGCACACGACTTAGCTTTGTTACCCGCTCATTATTTCCTAATTTGTGTGTGCATAACGCAGAGGCTTTAATTCCATTTCTACTGAAAACCATGAAAGTCAGTAAAAGTCGTAAAAAGCGTTTGTGGGGTAGAGCATTGCCTAGGTACAACGTTTTTTTTTAAGCAGATGTACTCAACACCATTAGGGCTGTGCTATGATGAGCTGCAAACATTTCAACTTTTCAAAATAAAAACATCATGGCTAATGTTATGCAAATTACAACAATGCTGAGTAACTTTCAGCACCATCAAGGGCTTCTGCTTGGAAATGGAAACATCTGTGAAACTAAATTGACAGAACGGGGTTGTTTTTTGTTTTCTTTTCAGAAAACAAAATTGTTCCACTTGCATTAGAAGGTAGCAAGGTAAAACAGAAACCCCAAAAAACTAAGAAAGCAGCTAATCTATGAATCCCATGGCACCCCTCCACACAGAGTTCAGCTTGCCCCAGACTCCTTGAGTAAGATATCCTGAAAGCAGTTTACAAAGGATGTTTTCTGAGGCACTTACAGTCCAGGGCTTTCCAAGGCAGCAGCTGATGTGACTGTCTCTCCTGAGCTGGTTTGTCTTTTCAGAGGCTTTGTCTTTTCTGCAGAGGGTTTCCTCGCTGAGGCCATTGACGGAACCTGCGTCAAACATAAGGCTGAGCATTTAAAAGAATTTTTAAGGGGAGTTTGGAAAGATATCAAGAAGAGATTTCTATGTTATACAAGTGTATTTTATTTTCACATCCAGCCTCTGATGATGTGAAAAAGGGAAGACACAGATATTGAAGACAGACGTATTTTTAAACTTGGAATGATTCAAGCTGTCCTCTGTATTTTGTGGCTCAGATCAATTCTTGTTTTATCTTGCTGTATATTTTCATCTCAAACTGACTTCCATCTACATTTTGTTGTGCTGTGCTTTTTTTATTGGCATATTGTTAGCAAATGGATAAAGGATAAAAAAATCTCCATCAAAGACTCAATCATATTTTTGATTTTAGTATCCACTCCACAAAATAATGCCCCCTAATGCAGAGGCCATGATAGAGAGGGACAGATTTACAGTATTTTTGGCTGGGAGCTGTTTTTGACATTGAGAAATTCAGCTCATATGTTTTATTTTCCTTATTGGCCAAAGATGTGCTTTGTGCTGATGAGGTTTGGGAATCATAATTTCATGCTCTGTCTCAAAGCAGGAGGCTGAACTCAGTCTATTTTGTGCCTGTTTATCTGTCAGTGCCATTAGAAACTTAATCCTGACTCCATGGTTTGTTTTGTGAGCCGAGGGGATGCCCAGTGAGGGCTCCTTCAGGGCACTGCTCCACCTGGGGACACCTCCCCACTCTCCCCACAGGGTGCCCACCTCCCTAAAATCTTTGTTCTTCTGTAGTCATAGTGATGTGCAGTGAAAATCAAATGCAACAGAGGAAACACCCAAACTTTCCACAGCATCTTTGTACTGATGCTTGACAGGGCACTGGCACAGCTGCCTGCCTGCACATCAATCCCAGTGCTGACTCTGCTCCAAGTTCACAGAGGTGGACATGCAGAAACTTGGGCTGAACACTGAGAATGTGTGGGAGGCAGTTATGAGGTCCCTTAAAAGGCAATGAGAAGTCTTTTTCTGTTTTTCCCCATATTATCCTGATGGTGAGTAACCTGCCTTGTTTTGTACAACATTGCTCTCTAACACATAAACACACACACACACACCTCCCGCAGAATTTTCTGCTGAAATTTCCACCAGCTAAAAGAAACTAGACCTGGCAAAATATCTTCTTAGATATTTGAAAGAACATTGTGAAGATCTTTTAATTACACAAGTTATCAAGAACTTGATATTTTTTTCAGTGCTTTCTCATTGCTGTAAATCCTTTTGCTGTTGTACATCTGAACATATCCCTGCAGGTTTTATCCCTGAAGTCAAAACTGCTGCATAATTATCAGAGGAAGATGCCTCAATTTTAAATTATGAATAATCATGAATTATGCTACTTAGCTTTACTTTGGAAGCATCCAAAGAGCTCAACTTTTGCTCTTTCTGCATTTCTAGAAACTGGTTTATTTTCACTAAATAAATTGTCTTAATTATTATGTATGGAAAATTATTGATTGATGTTAACTTTGCCCCAAGAATGTAAAATATATTCTGTGATGGAGCGATGGAGCAATGGCATTTATCGAGTGTTTTCCTCTTAACAGCACAGAAATCAGCAGTTTGTATAAAACTTCTGTCTGGATCATCAACTGAAACAGACATCAGCAGGACTGACCTCCATGAGTTTGTCTAATTTGCTGTTTTGGAGACATTTTTGGATTCTGTAATTTATGATAACAAGTTCCAGAGTTTATCTGCATGCTGCATGAAAAGGTTTGTTCTTTAATTTTTCCAAGCCCATTTTCTTTTATTGCTTTTACATTGATACCATAAAAATCACTGAAGGCCTTTTTTATCCATGAAGCATCATTTTTCTTTCAACACTAAGAATTCTCAAAACATGTGAAGAGCAGCAGCAGATGTAACCTCCTTTATTTCCCCTAAATAAGCACAATACATATTACTTTTAAATATGTCTTCTCCTGCTGAATTCTGAATATTTGATACTGTAGTTTTTATCCAAGTCATATCTTTGATAACCTGAGCTCCACAGCTTAGGAGGAAGTACAGCTATTAGCTAGTGTTTATTTGCTGCATTAAAAATAAACCCTGAATGACTATTCTGGAAACCAGAGAATGAATTATATACTCATAATACCTTACACAGGAAATTTCAAACACAATTTCATAAGAAAGTTGAACCTACCAAATCCTCTTTCTAAAACCATGGTGCATTCTTCACCACTTCACCCTTTGCAAAGGGGTGTGTGAGCACCTGACTTGCTGACACCAGCAGCATTTCTCCCACTGTCCTGGGCACTGTCAGCACTTCTCCCAATTGCTCATTTAAGATCAAGATTATTTGTACTGTAAACTGAAAACTGGAATTGGCAATCAGCTCTCTATTTTTAAAGTAAATTAAAAAATTAAAAAAAAAAAAAGAAAAAGAAAATCAATGACCAGACTCCTTACTAAGAAAAAGAAACAATCTATCCTACTTCTGGAAAGGGTTGACGGATATTGCACAAAGTGAATAATTATTTAGCTGCTGGTTATTTGATTGGAAGATAATAATTCTGCATATGTTAATTACACTTTGTTGTTGCTAATGTCTTGTTTCTATTGGTCTTGCACTGCAGAGCATTGACTCATTGACAAATTTTTGTCATTACTTGTTTGGCTTCATCAGTGTAGACCATTGCTATATCAAACTGTTATCACCTTTTTGGTTTTAATGCATTTTGATTTATATTTGAAGCAATACAAGAGTTTATTGGTGGCTTCACTATAACTCTTTTTGCAAGATACTGTAAGAAATTGTTGCAAAATTTAAGTCATATCAGAGTTTGTATCTGGTTATAAAACAGTGCAGTAACAATCACACGATATACTAGTCCCAACCTTAAGCAAGATATCCATTGTGGTGCTGGTCTGTATTAAATTATTTTCCCTTTCTTGTAAAACATGAATCCTAAACAAGAAAACAGAAAGCCTACTCTGAAAAGTGAATAATGCCTCAGCCCTGCAGATACAACTGAACATGAGGATATCACAAGTGTCTGAAAGGGGAAGCAGAAAGGAGTGGATTTTGTGCTAAACACCAGCAGCAGGAGTCTGCAGATCCCTCTGGGGCTGCACTAGGGCACATTCTCAGCTTGCTGAATATAAGGTGAACAGCTCTGAAAGTCACAAATGTTTAAGTGGATGGGTAACATTATTATGTATTGGACACTATCTACAGGATCTTCTACAAAAAATAAATCCGAAAGGAGCTAATTAATAGAGCAAACAATCATCAAAAATGTGACTGTGAAGGTATTTTTGATATCTCTAGTTTCTTTTTAGTCCAAAGTCATCTTGATTTTGAGTGTGATATTTGTTTATTTTCCCTAAGAGGTAAGCATGCTAGAATAAAGTGTTCTAATACTGAACGCCACATTTACATCTTCCTTGAACTATTAGTGCCATGGCAAACAGTAAAATAGCCTTCTTTAGCTTATTCCAGTGGTTTGTAAGCAAGCAATTAAAATATTTTACTAAATAATCCAAAGCCAAAGTAGAAGGAAATGGTGCATGCAGCCACAAAACAGTGGTGCATGCTCACACACAAAACCCAGCGTTACTTAACACCATATTATTGTAGGTAATTAACATTAAAAATGCATCAAGTACTATATAGAACAGCAAAAATATGGTGCCTCCTTAAAGAATAACAAAGCTTTGTAAATAAAAGTGATTCTTTGAAAAAACTCTAACCAACAATTCTCTTGTATTTAATAATAGCTACGTGTGTATATACACGGATGAGTGTACTCAGATACACACACAATCATGTTTTCCTGATTCCACTAATCTTGGTGGAAGATTTCCTGCCCACATAGAAGTCTTTTTTGTCCCCTGTTGGTATCTTTCTGCATGTATTACTAAGCATTGGGCTAAGGAAAAATTCAATTAGCAATGAAAGAGTTACTGTGAGGAAGAAACTGAATGCTGCAATGATGATTTTGATGTTATGCTTATCATACTCCTAAGGAGACACTCAATTACTGAATTCCAGAACATCCAGAAAATATCATGCAGTGAATAAACATTAGCTTTTTTTTTTTCAATTCACAAACATTACATTGTGATTTGAGTAGAAAGCTTATAATAGAAACATGTTCTACTGATGTTGAAATTACATTTCTCAAACTGACAGTATTAAGCCCTCTGCTGGAGAAGAGTTATACAAATGCAACATGATTAAAGTTATGATAGACAAAAAAGGGAACTTGAGGGGACACATGCAATATTTACGTACAAGCATTAAACTAGTCAAAAACCAGAAATATATTTTTCTTTACATCCCTGTTCTTGGGTTTTTTAAATGCATGAAACCATATTCTTGTTTCACACACAGTACTTGAGGTACTTGGCTCTTTGGCTCTAGGAAGAGAGCTTTTTATATTTACTTTCTCAAACACTGTGAGGAAGACAAATAGTGCTGTTCTCACTTGTAGCAGGAATAGAATTAATATTCAGGATCATTTTGAACCCTAGAGCATATAAAGACTTGAAACCGATTTACCACAATAATCTCACAATCTCTGTGGAACTGAACTTTCCTTCTGTCCTCCCACTTTGCAGCTGTTGGATGAAAAACCCCCACATTGTCCTATGGAAATCCTCCAGAAGGAGAAATGGATTGAAAGTGTAACAAAGAACTTTAACAAAGTCAGATGGCTAAAATGAGGTTGGTCATCACTCTCTAATATAAGGACTGAACATAAGAGGAGGATTTCTAAAACTTCCACAACTATTTCAGAAAGAAGGGAGAGAAAACATCTTGTTCAGCTGTGTAGGCATGAACTGACCCCAGCCACTCTTTGGGGTTGTTTTTTCCACCCATTTCTAGTTTCTTTGCCCCATGCAGAATTGTTCTGAATGAAGAGTTGGCCCCTGAGAGACTTCGGAGTAAATTTCTGATTAGAACAGGTAGATGAGCTCACTTTTGGGTTTTTTCAGAGCAAACATGGGGAGCTAGGAGGGAAGAGATAATTTTAGAGATGTGGAAATTAATTGATTGATTGCATGCCTTTGACTCCCTAAGATGGAATCACTTGTGGTCTGTGCAGATGATTCAGCTCACAAAATATATTTACAGGGGAGGAAGATATCAGGAGTCTGTGTTGTATATAATACTTTAAAATGCACATGGAATCTGCAAGTCCATCTACAACATTACTATTGTAGAATGGGAAACATACTAAGCAGAGGCAGAACAGTGGTATCAGAACTGTCTAAGGCTATATTTCTGTGACACTCATCTTTCAGCTCTTTGGCTCGAGTTGAGTTGCAGGCATTAAAAACACATGCAAGAATACAAACTGAAAGTTTATCTTTTTTAACAAGCTTTGCTGTTTTTTTCAATTTTAAGTTGACTTTTTTTTCCCATAGAATTTCTTGCTCATGATGATATTGTGCAAACCCCTGTCTTAGGGCATTGCCTGGCATGTTCTTCACTTGTTTTGACACTCTTTTGTTCAGCTGTCTAGTTTCTGAGTGACAGTGACCAAGTAGAAATAGTGCCAATGAGGTGAAAAATAAGCCATTTACACTCTGAGAACGTCCTGTCCTTGCAGATCAAATGTGTCCCTCTACAAGGCAACATTTCACTTGCACGGTGAAAGCCAGTAAAGTGTAGCTCATTGACATTGCTTATGGTTCTGACCAGGCTATACACAGGCAATAACCACGGCCCCTTTTGCCCTTTGGTCTTATAAAAGAAGGCAGAAGATGACAGAAAATAGAATTATATCAAATATATGCAGACATTATAAGAATTCTGAACATGAGGATTGCCTTTCGTATATATTAGATATGAATAAAGAATTCTTTTCTACTGTAAATTGTTGCCATCTCATTGCAGGGGTTCCATACTGTTGTCTCCTTATCACAAAAGTTTTGTACCTTCTTGGTGTTTTCTCGTGGGCTGCTGCTCCTCCAAGCACTGACTCTTTCTTCTTCACAAAGTGGCCAACTGACTCCAATTCCCTTCTCACCCAGCCACCCCACTCTTTTATAGCACTCTTCTTCTCATTGGTTACAACTGTGGCCTGTTAAAGTCATACCCACTCTTAATCTTCGATAATTGGCCCAGCTGCAACTCCTTAGGGGTAAGATTACTTTCTGCACTATCTTTATTTTGTTATATTCTATCCCCCTACAGTAAATTGGCATGAGTCTGATGTGAGTGTAAGAAACAGGACTGCAGGGAGTCTAGAAGTATATTGTCCTCCTGGTCAAAAGCACATAACCTTGTGTGAAAATTAAAATATGCAAATATTTTCTATGGAAAATTTGCAAAGATTTTGTATAGATTTTCTGTTGTTGCTGTTCGTTAAGTGAGAAGGAAAGAGGCTTCAGGATTTCTTCAAAACTTCCAAAATAACATACAGGAACTGCAGAGGTGCTTCAGGGTTTGATAATGGCTTTAGGTGTTTTGACCTGCCCAAACCCCAGACTGTGTGAACATACTGCAAATTTGCTGTTGCTATTTATTGCTGGTAGGCAACAGCCAGTGCAGAGAAAGTGTAATTAAGGTGTGCTGCAGTGCAGCACAGGGAATGCTCTCCTCTGCCTAAAGGAATTAATTCACCCTCATGTAAGGGAGATCAACTTTTACAGCTTACTCTGGCTCCGAGTAATAATCATCAGCCTTATAAACTCCTGGGCCCTCCCCATTAACACCAGCAGTATTTCACAGATCTGGCACCACACTGCAGTGAGGAACACACAGATGTGTGACAGGAAACATCCTCTGGGATGCTTTGTGTGCGTCACATCCCCACCATTTGCCACTCTGAAAGTTAGCTGTAAATAAGTACTTAGAATATAGGTACATCTGAGGGATACCCATGGATATACAGGCTAGAGATTGATGAGAACCAGTGAGTTAATGCACTGACAATTTCAGTTCCTGTCTGTAGATGCACTAAACCAGAAAACACTGTGAAGAAAAAAAAATTGCAAGGAATATTACCTAGGCATTGATTAATAAAGCCCTGTAATGACCTCTGCAAGGATATGGAGATCCCTACTACCATGCCAGGTTGCAGGACACGCTGGATTTGACTGCCTAAACTGCCTTCAGGAGCATGCAGAGATAGGATGAAGGGGAATGGCTTCAGACTGACTGAGGGAAGGTTTAGATTGGATGTGGGGAAGAAATTCTTTCCTGTGAGGGTGGTGAGCACTGGAACATGTTGTCCAGAGAAGCTGTGGATGCCCCATCCCTGGAAGTGTTCAAGGCCAGGCTGGTTGGAGCTCTGAGCAGCCTGGTGGAAGATGGCCCTGCCCATGGCAGGAGTTTTGGAATGAGATAATCTTTAAGGTCCCTTCCAACCCAAACCATTCTATGCTCCATGGAAGACCTGCCTCACTGCCTCTCATACTCACTTAGGCTTTCTGGAACCCTCACAGCAAAAGCATTTATATAGTCATGGGAACTAATCCAGCGACAGAGAAAACCTTCTCTTTCAAAATGATTTTTCAGCCACAAGTACCTCTTGATCTATTCACAACCCTGCTCCTAAAGGCACAACATATGGGTGAAAATAAGTGACCAATGGCTTTTGCCACCAAAGTGAGGCACAAATCAAACACCTGCCACTGCCACACCCCCTTGCACAGTCTTCTGAAATCATGCCATGGCTCAGGGTGTATGAGAAGAACAAAATATGATGCAGATTACTCGTTTTGGTAAGGAAACCAACCAGCCATACCTGAAACACTACAAATGAGCTCTCCAAGTGTCCAAGGAAGAGGTGACATAGCTCTGAGGAAAGAACGTATCTGCAGCAAATGGGACTGGCTGTGCTTCCTTGCTTCCTGTGAACACCATTGCCAGAATGGTGATTTATTGGTTTCTTGTGTGAAACTCAAACAATGAGCATGAGAGACTCTTTTTCCATAGGAACTCTTCTAATGACCACCTTCATGACAGGGGTGGATAGCATAGCAGCCAGGAACAGCAGCATCCTTTTAAAACAATTCAGATATGAGATGACTGATTTTTTCTTCCTGACACTGTTTTGGAAACATAAACACAAGAGTAATTTTTCTGACATCCTGCCAAGACAGCTCCAGGCTCAGAAAAGTTTTTAAGAAGTAAGGATGTCTTTTCCATGCTCTTCATTATATAACTTTTCTTAGAAAAGTATCACAGTGAGCCATACAGCAAGAGAGCCAATTATAAGTTAAGGAGAAAAGTGAATATTTTGTGGAGAGAGATTAAAAGAAAGGTGATTTATTGTCTTGGGGTGAATAAAGAAAAAGGGAGTTCCAGATAAATAGGGAGGAAAAAAAAGCCAACCACAAATTAAAAAGTGACTTCTGACCTCAGACTCAGGGAAGGGGACAGAAAGGGACTGGAGCAAAGATCTGGATTGGATACACTATACTGAAAAAAAAGCACTATACTGGTGCTTTTTATTGTAACAACAACAAAAAAATCTTAGTCCTCCTTAGAGATAAGAAAAGAAATAAGAAAAGATCTATTATTCTAAACATGCTATGTGTCCTAAAGGCAGCAAGTTGCCTACTGTAAGGTAAATCAGCAGTTCCTTTATTTTGTATGTTCTACAAGGGGTGAGAAACTGTATTTTCATCTCTTTGACTGTAAGATTGTATCTGAACAGCAATGCTCTAATGCTAGCACATTTTAAGACGCTGTCCTGAGCATTGATTTGAAGGTATTTGCACTGAGACCTCTTTAAACGAGTGAAAAAAGACGTTGTAAAGCACCAAATATCAAGTTCTCCTTTTGAGCTTTTTTATTTGAAGTTGTCATGGATATTAAAGATGCTGATGAATCAGTTCCTCAAACGCCTTTTCTTTTCAGAAGGTGCCATTTCTGTAGAAAGCAGAAATGTGCACAAGAGATACCATTTTTTTCAGGCAGCTCATTTATTTAGCATGGTCTGCAAGACATAAAGCCTTTGGGGTGTTGCTCAGAAAGCAAAGTTAGTCTTCTGTAGGACTTAAAACGAATAAGGTTTCTTAGGGTTACAGAATCAGTCAAAAGTACAGACCTCCAACAGGGTTTATAGTGAGTCAGTTGTTTGCAAAAGTATTTCCAAGAATCCTGAAATCTCGTCACAGCCAGGGAATACCACAACTGGGAACTTATTTGTATTTCTATTGTGCATCTTTACCCTGGAAACTCCATAGGGATGAAGTCTGGAGAACCTGTAAAAATTCTCACTACACATCCTCTCTTTTTGAGAAAGTCATAAGTCATAGTTGAGAATTTCTGTGATCTTTATCTCAGAGTAGTGACCCTCCAGTACTGAGGAGCTCTGAGGATATTGTTCCTTCATGTTAACATTCAGAGTGAGTGAATTTTGACTTCTGGACTACAGTCTTTTAGACCATTCCAGGAGAGGGACTGATGTTATGATATTGGCCCATGTTTTTGAAGGATGTATTTTGTTCTTGCTATTGCTATCCAAAAGCTATCACTGCTTCTACCCATGAGCCTTACCTCTGTCAAAAGTGGATATAACACAGGGGAAGGTAAGATTTATTTTTTTAAAAGGAATGAAGGAAGTGAAGCCTGTTGTTCCAAGGACCTCCATTATGTTTATTTATCAGATTCTTTATTTAATAGAACACTGGACAACTGGGACCATGGAAAAGAAGATAAAAAGGCCAGAAAGTGGTCACAGCACCAAATGTGCCAGAGTTCAAGGAGTGTTTGGATGATATGCTGTAAGGCACATGGTGGGTTTCTTGGGGCTGTCCTGTGCACCCCTTCTAATGCAGGATATTCTATAATTTTATGATTAGTATTGAAAAAACAACTGCAAGAAAGGGCAATACAACAAGATGAGAAGTACTCTTAGATAGTGTAACACTACTGTTCAAAGAGCTGCCACTGCTGCAAGAAACTATTCAGAGACAAATTGATCTCACTCTCTCTCCTATAAGTTTTCATATTCTATCTGACCCAATAATTTTTAAAATACTCTGTAAAAAGCTAAGACTCAGAGCAGCTTTAATAATCTTAACAGGGAAGGAGAAGCTAGGAAAAAAAATGTATTTGATCACTGCATGTTTAGCTGAACTGAACATTTTGTTTGCAGTGTGCATTTGCATTCTTCACAAAGGAAAATGACATGAAATAAAGAAAGGGGAAAATATGAAAATGGCTCTGAGAGGCTTTACTCTAGTAAAATTCTTGAGAGACCACCAATGGTAAAACTTCAAAAGACAGCTGAGTGTAGCCAGAGTCCAGCAAAGCAAATCAATTTATGCATAACATTTCCAAAAGACTGAAGACTGCAAATCCAGCATAACCAGAATGAAAATCCCATCCTGAAATCACCACACATTTCATATATGGTAGCAGATAACTAACTGTAATCAGTCACACACAGGACATTGAGCACGGTCATGCTGTGAGGTGAGATTCCTTCTTCTGTTGCCAAGACAACTCAATAGATGCTAATGGTGTAAGTTTATTTGGCAGCACTGCTCTGTGCCACAATGTGGATATTAATAGGGGGCCTTCAGGCATTCATAAAACATTTAGATTTTTTATTTTTGCCATTTTTTAAAGTAGACATAATATACAAACAGGTATAAAATGAACACTGCTGTCCCTGGAAAATTAATAGTACTCTAAAAAAAGAAAATCGTGGCAATAAAAATAAGTGTATAGATCAAGTGAAGAATGGATTCTGGACCAGAGTGTCCCAGAAAGGCAGGAAAGTACTTTGTATTTATGCTTTTTCTTTTTGTGGACTCTCAGTTGCTGGGAAACTGGCTAGCTAGGCAACAAAAGGATTCTCCTAACATCACTGTTTCCCCTCTTAGCAATACCCTGGAATTATTCAGCCTTTGAGCAGAGGGTAGAAATTCAGTGTTGAAGGTGATTAAAGACACTTGCAAAAAATTTGAGATGCCACCTTGCATCGCCTTGCATGTTCAGCACAGCAAACAGATGAGTCTCACAAAAGCTTTGAAGACTTCAAGGGCCAAAGTCCACTTCTCGTGTTAACAGAAGTCAAAATAAGCAACCAAACCACAGGAACACCATCTGGCACCAGGACTTGTTGATTCTGAGGTTTCCCAAGGTCACTTTCTTGACAGTGGATGCAAAGCCAGAGAGGGGCACTGTGGGCAGATTGCTCAGGCTGTCCACAGGGCCCACAGCTGCTCCAGGACAGCAGCCTGAAAGCGCAGCAATGCTCCATCCCTACACAGGGACAGGAAGAGGGCAGAACCAGAGAGCACCATGGCCCAGCTGCGAGCTTTGGGTGTGCCTAAAAGCAAATGGAGCAGCAGCAGCAGCAGCAGCAGGGAGTGGCTGAGGCTCGGAGGTGCGATGTGCCGGCAGCCGCAGCGCTGCCAGGCCGTGCCCGCACGCTGGGCGCGGTGCCGGCGGCTCTGCTCTCCCCATGAGAGAGGAATCGCAGCCCCAGAGCCAGCCAGAAACCCAAGCGAGCGAGACCAGAGGCAGGGGACCCTTCCCATCTCTCTGGGGCATGGCTGCAAACTGTCAGCTCATGTTTGTAGGGGGCCTGGGTGCCCAAAGGGACATGTGGAAAGGGATTTAGGGGAAGGAATGACATTCTAGCAAAGAAGAGGTAATTTGTGTGTTCAGGAAGACAATACTGTTGCATTGCAAGCTGATTTGTTCTGAAAATATATACAATTACAAGGTCTTGCTCAGCTTTGTGAACTAGCCTCTGGTCTGACCGACAGGAATTTACAAGCCATCGGAGCTCTCCTAGGGTGCAGGCTTGTTTTTTGGTTCAGAGTCTGAGAGGACACAGATAGACCAAGGAGCTGTCTTGACCCAAGAGTTTTGAACTGATAATAAAAGAAAGCTCTGGACAATAAAAGAGGCTGTTTGTTTGAGGAAACACAAGTGGATTGTCTTATGTTAATTGTCAGGCAGAGGAACACCAGCATGTCAGGATACATCCTACAAGTACTGACAATAGCAGAGCACTATAGCACTTCCTTACAGTAGATATAGTGGAAAGTAAAATATATGGTTGGGTCTTAACACAAAATTAGATGTAACATTTTTTTTTCTTAAAGACAATTTTCGGGAGATTAAGATCTACAAATGCGTTAGAGAACACCTGTTCTATCTATAGTTTTAAAACAACCTTTCCACTGCTGATCAATGGTATGGCTGGAAATAGCTGAAGGAGAACAGCTCTGTCCAAACATATTTCTTAGTGTTACAGATGAGTGTGTTTTTCCAGTAGCTAGGTAACCAGAAACACTTCCCTTCAGCTTGTTGGCCTTTAGACTCTTTCGTTTTAAGTAGAGAAAAAGTAAGAAAGAAGGAATTGTGTTAATATATGTCTGTGCTAAAGAGACATGTGCACAGCTTTGTCTCCTCAAGGGTGGAGCAGCCCCTGCAGCTCATATGCAGTGTGTAGGGGCTCCTGAAGCCACTGAGACTTGCTTTGTTCTGTTGGCAGACCACTTTGGATTTTTCCTTGGGAAAGGCCTCATTGACAGTTTTGAGGCCACAAGTGGGTTGAACTGCATTTTTAGTCATTGAAGTGCACAGGAAAATGCAACTAGATCCTCAGTTTCACCTTGAAAAATTAAATGCTTTGACATGCAGGGTTTGCTTCACTGCAGCAATGTAAGAACTTTGTCTGCTGGGCTTTAATTTGGTATTGTCTGAAGCTCTTTTATCGTGCCAGATTTCCAGAGGACACTTACTTTCAAATATCTGAGGAAAAGGAGCTATTTTTCTGTTCTCAATACATTGAATGGCAACAGAACATAATTCTGTGGTTTTGTCACTGACATTACCTGATGAAATAATAATGATTATTTTTAATAAGAACAGAGGAGATTTTTTCAGCTGCAATTAGAACCAGAATAATTCCATCATATCTGGCCTTGGATTTCTGAATTGTTTTGCAGAGAAAAAGATGCAAGTGATTCCAGAGATTTCTAAATTTTGTGCTAGGAAGGAAAGATGTTCATAGCAAGAGTAAATGGTGAGATTTTAATGGGGCATATAGTTTCATACAATACCTTTTAGTTGTATTTTAGTAAAGACTTCAAAGTGTGTTTGAAGGACCTCTCTGCATATATATTTCACCCCTCTTAGCTGCAAAGATAATGAACCTGCTCCTATTAGTTCTAGGTACTAATTTGCCATCTTTAAAACAGCAATATTTACATCATCAATAACCTTAGATACCAACAGAAACATTGGCTTGGAAATAAATCAATGAAAATAAATTCAAATATGCAACCATTTTAAAAGGAAAAGTTTAGATGTAAACCAATCCATCCTGAAAAAGAAAAGAAAGGACACTATTTGCCTAGAAATTTGGTATCAAATTCACTTTCCAACTTTTATTGACTATTACTTTCCCTTTTCCCTCTGACATTTTGGGCTTTCTGTAAGAGGCACTGATGTATTTTCTGCGCAGTGTTTTCCGTTTGGCAGAGCTTTTAACACAGGCGTACAAACCTTTCCTCCCCAGAAAATGTTCCCAGATCAATGTTTCCAAGTGATCTGTTCAGAACCCACAGGTGCCAGAATATTGATTTGCTGCTCAGGACCAGAGAAGAGGCAAATCAGGGTGAGGTAGGAGAAAACTGTGATGTAGAGAAGCTCTTCCACAGGGAGTGGGGCAGGAAGTGCAGCTGGGCACACGCAGGGGAGCAGCAAGGGCTGCAGACAGCAAGGACATTTGGAGCTGTGTGTCTGGGGAGGGGGAGGATGGCAGTGTCCCAGTGGGGGAGCAGGTCACTGCCCCTACATGAGCACATGGTGTGTGGGGACACCACTCACCCCACTGCCACACCACCCGCACACGTCGCTCTTGCGGCCTGTAAGAGCTGCACAAGCCCCCGGGGCAGCAGTGAGAGAGGCAGCCTGTCCAAACCACACCCCAAAGGGATTCTGTTGAACTGGGAAGGTTCCAAAGAACTTGAAACCAGTAAGGTTTCAGAGTCTATCTGCACGAAACACAAAGTCAGCCATCATCATTCTTGTCACAGCAGCCTTACAAGCAGGGCCCTGCTCTGCCTCTCCTGCCATCCTGCTTGCAGTCTGTTCCAACTCACAATATGCCCCAGGGTGTGTGATGATCTGGTATTTGAGTTTATTGACAGTGGGAAATATTGTGGTCTTCCACACTGAGCTTCTGAAGCCTCACAGCTTTTATTTAAATGATCTTCATTGTTTTCAAATAATTTCAGTGCATAAGTCTTCTGGTGCCAGACTGAGAGCTAGATAGTTCATCTTACATAGTTGGAGTTCTCACATTTCCACATGGTTTGGCTACTGAAGATTGGAATCTGTGCCCTACTTCCTTATCTTGTAACACACTCTATAGAACATAGTCTTAGGTTTGCTGATTATTTTCTGTGGCCTATGGGCAAGCAGTCAGATAAAATTCTGACTTGGACAAAGAGATCTGTAGTGGCCATGAATTCAAAGAAACAATTTCTTTCAAACTTCAGGTTGAACACAAAATTAAATTTCTGTCTTAGAATCCTTTGCAGTGTGGGTGAAATGAACGATGTCATCTTGCATGTGCAGAATAATACAGACACCCAAAATGATGCATTTTCCTAGCCGCAGTTTGGTCATGAGCAACAAGTAACAGACAGCAGCAAATAAAACCCCAGATATATTTCTGCCCTTTTTCCCTGTGAACATGCCCATGGCTGAAGCCTTAGGATGGTCCACTGCAAAGAAATTAACAATGACATTGCATAAAAGACAGCCCAGCTGTTTGACAAAACATGGGTCAGTTCAGAACCAGTTTTGATCAAAACAATGCAACTGCTGTAAAACACACTATGTGACACTAAATGGCTTGACCCTACTTAGTCTTGCCTTCCATAGCTGTTGCTCTAATCTTTGCACAAAGGAACATGTTGTAATCTGAATTATTGTCTTTGATTACAAAAACAATAGCAAAAGAAAGGATTCACACTTAATGATTTACCACTGGAACCAGATTAGAAAATGCACAGAGAAATTCTTTGTAGCTGTTAATCAATGTACAGCATACCTCTCATTTTAGCAATCAACTATTTCTTACTGATTTTGCCTTGAACCAAACCAAAGTTCTGAAGAGGGCTGAAGTGGTCAATTAAAATCTTCCATTTTCAGTAGTCCCTTTTTTCTGTTCACTACTGATTTTTATAATTCATTTTTCCTGATACCCCAGTGGTTCTCCAGGAGAACCTTCTGAAGGTGGAAGATTAATATATCATTTTACTGGAAGTTATGGTACACACACACGCACAAGCACTAGCAAGCTACAAAACCAAACTGGTAAAAAGTTCTTTAGAACCTCCTCAGACAACAGAAGTCAGGCTGTAAACGGAATTTCTAATGTCTTTATTGCTAGAGCAGGCAGCAGATCCAGTTCCATGTTCATTAATGCTCATACTCACCCCTCTCAGCCTAAGGGTGGGGGAAGAAATTCAGGGTGTCAGCCTTTGAGAGCCTGGCACTGCATCAGAAAGTTGTCATCCATGTAGTGGATGGCAAGAGGCAATTTAAATGGCAATTACTGTAACACAGCCAACCATGCCAGCCAACCATGCCAGCCTTCACAAGCCAGGCTTAAGGGCCCTGAGAACACGGATTTCCCCTCTGTGGAAACCAAGGTCAGGCAATCTCATCCCTATCACATCCCCAACCCTACAGAGCTTCCAGGCAGCCAGGTACTCCTTTCCTTTCCCTTTAGGGAAGTCAGAGGGAGGGGAAGGAGGGAGCTGGACTGCTTGCTCATACCTCTCCCATCACATTAACATTTTTGTGGCATCCCTGTTCTTTGGTAAGGGTCTCATTGTCTTGCAGCCTCTCTGGCTTTTCTGGCTACAAAAAAAGAGAGAAGATAACAAAAACAGCAAAAGAAAAAAAAGGAAATGCAAAAGAAAGGAAGAGTAAAACAAAGAATATTGGGAAAAGGGAAAAGCAAAGGCAAATCTGTTTCTCTGAACTCTTTCATTTCTCTGTAGAGCCAGATCTGCTGCAAGTTAGCAGAAGGTGTTGCACAACTCTAGCTAATCAACAGAACTGGTATCTTCTTTATTTAATTGCTCATACAAAAAAGCAAAATGAAATAGTTTGTCTGGTACTTTGTTCCCAGTCCAGCTGTCTTCAAGTAAACGTTTTCCAAGGAATCAAAAGATTAAATGTATTTTCCTTGTAACTGAGCAGACAAACAACACATCTAACACTCACTGTTATGCTATTAACCACCACCATGGGTATGTAGGTTTTGTTATCTTTATTTACTATCCTAACAATAACTGGTTTCTAACTGAAAAGTCCCTGTTTTATTTTTTAAAGTCGCTTTTTTATTTTTCTTTGTATTACCATACTGTCTTTTTATGGCTATTGTTTTGTGCACTATTGGCAAACCACCCTGAACCCTGGAGCATGCTATGACTTCCACGGGCAGGGAGGCTGGGGGGAACCTCAGAGCCCCAGTGATGGATCTGGGAGCTCCAGGGCACTGAACAAGGTGCCCATGGCCTGCAGGGTGCTGCGCCTGCAAGGTGCCCATGGCCTGCAGGGTGCTGTGCCCCCTCAGCATCACCTGCCCTGGAGCAGGAGCACCACGGACACAGAGAGCTCAATTTGCTGCCCTGAGCACTGGGGAAACGTGTGTCTGCCTCTGCTGACTGAAAATTAGGGTAATCAACTGCAGGGTGCATTTCTGCTCTTCTAATATACGCAGATAATTACATTGAGCTATAATCACCTACTGCTAATTTCGACATGATACGGTGAATGAAGTGACATAGAATGTTAACGCTGGCTTAAGGTGCTTGGAAGATCTATTTCCTGGGGAATCAATAAGAAACATTCTGCATTTACTCAAGGAGATACATATTTTTATATGTGTATGTGTATATATATATATAAAGAAGATCAAATAATTTCTTCATGCTTTAAGACAGAGATTGGTAGACATTTCACCAATGTCAGCTACGTATTAGAGCCCCAACTGTTGCAATAGTACCTGTGCCATTTGTGTGTTTTATAGATCCTATTTATTTTTTGGATAACAGGGAGAAAAATGAATCCCATAGTTACAGTCAGGTGGGTTCACTGGAATGCATTGTTCAAGCACATTATCCCTCTAGACATCCTTTCAAAGCAGCAATATAATAGGATATTGACTGCATATGAATTGATGGAAGGAATAAAGGCTAGTGGTGACCAAATCATTGAACTTTTCTGATTCAAGTTTTGATCAATAATGTATTAATTTAGAACCCTGAGCAGAAACCTTTTACCTTTTTCTCCCTCTCACATTTTCTTTCTTTTATCAATCTCTTATCTCTCAGCATTTAAAAGGGACCCCATCATGGTTCTGTGCAATGAAATGGAGGCAGTGAAATTGTGAAAGGTTACCAAATTGTAACTTTTATATAAAATGTGTTATTGTATTCCTGTGAAAAGACTTTTTAGTTATTGCAAGATACTGGAGAATTGTGAGCCAACTTTGGAGCACTCACCCTCTTATTATCAAACTCACAGCAAACACCATCTTTTCCTCTGCTGCCTTGGCTGTCATCTTTCATGCCCCAGCCAAGCTGTAGCATTCTCAGCTCTAGGCACCCTCTCAGAAATTCTCAGCTGTATATTTTTGGGTTATTGGATTCTGGAAAATATAATTTCTGCCTGGTGGTAGCAAACAAAATGGAAGGGACTAGATTAGATACTGTTTTACATTAAAAACTAGGTACTTAATTGTTACAGGACTTACAAGAGTATCTAATGTCTAAAGAAATTATTTTTCAGTTATTTTTGTGGAAGGCAGGGAAATCTCAGAGCTGATAAACTTCACTGTGATTTAAGAAGTCCTATATCCTGTATGTAATAAATTCCCTTTGTGACTGTGTACAAGTCATTGTGATTGCCTGTTAAGAAAACCCTGGAGAATCTTATTTAATCTTAAAAATATGTCCTTGTTTATTCAAAAGGGGTAACATGTGCTTAATATGAAACTAATGCCTTTGTCTTTCACAGCAGGAAGAGGACTGTTTCTGTGCCTATGTTAATTACATCACTTCAGTTCAGAAGATCACATAATCAGCCAGTTTCTTTTTAAAATTTTTTCTTTGCCACTGGAAATGAGGAACTGTGAGCAACTCCCTGATTTGTCTTTTCACTTTGGACTGTAATCTACACAAAGTTCCTAATTTGTTATGTAATGGAAATGTCATCTAATGTGAGGCAGCCTGGTGCCACTGTAATACAAGTAATAAACAGCAATATCTCATAATCTAATGGCTTTTTTCTTCTACAAATAAAGTCAGTGGCAAGATCTTATATAAAGATTCAAAGGGAAAAAAAATACATCACGGTTCATATATTTTCATAATTGGTCTCACAATGACCTGCAAACATGGTCTAATTGATGTGATTACCTGATCAAGTGAAATAAATCTCTCTAAAGACTGTGATCTGCAATTACTGCAGGCAAAAGTGCAGTACATTTGCTATGCATGCTTTAGCTTGCAATGAAGAGATTGCTTCAATGCATTTTTGTCCAAACTTCTTAAGCATTTTGCATAGAATTCATAACTGTTCGGAAAAAAAATTGGAGAAATAGAAAGGATACTTTTACATAAACTATCCCCTAGCATATGAAAATTTTTAATTAGTATTATATTTCTATACATACAGTTACAGCTGCAGTTCACTTTGAAGTTAATGGATCTGCTCACACCGCACAGTCAGACTGGGAATGTATTCATGTACAGACATCCATATGTGAAATCATCCTGATCTAGTAGGTTCTTTTTATCCTATTTATCTAAAATAGCTTCAAATCTCTAAGTACAAGAATGAATCACGGAGAGGGCATGGAGAGACACTTTAGGTATTTTACAGTTCTGTTTCTGGTCAGAAACACATTTTTAAAGCACATTTTATGAAACATTATGCCAACCACATGCTGGAAGTGACATTTTTCAGTGAACACAGTGCTCTATCTGTCTCTGCTTGGGAGGAGGTGAAAGCAATTAGTGCAGTTTAGATCCAGAGCCAGACAAGACATGCCTTGCCATGTTCCAGTGCTGACAGGAATTCACAAAGAGGGACCTGAGTTCAAGCAGATTTGTTTGCTGGGGCTGAAGAGAGAACAAAACTCCTCTCTTGACAGGTCTTTAGAGCACTGATTCCATATATCTATTTCCTGCTTTAAAAGTAAGACACTGCTATTTGATTTGAATATAAAATATTCAAATTGAAGGAGCTGGAAGGGGAGCTGGACCTATCTCAGCAATGAGAGTTGTTCCTCCTGCCCTACCCTGCTCATCAAGGCAGCAGGGGAGGGAGTCAGAGATCCTTCTAGGAAACCTCTCTTCCAAAAGTTTCCACAGTGTGGTGGTCCTGGGCTCTTTTTACACCTAAAGACATTGCTACAGAGTGATTAACATGGATTGATAAAGCTCCATTAGACTCCTAGCTATCAGGACACTTTGGATGAGATTTGGATAACTCTCAAACACACACATTCAGATGCAGTGGTTGGTCAGATGAACGAAATTTTCCTCTTTGGAAAGGTTGCTACCATTTTCCTGTGTCACAAGAAAGTGAGAGGAAGGACCTCAGCAGATCATTATCACCTTTGAGCACAATTTACAGAGGTCTGTGTGGGTATTTTTGAAATGTTTTCAAATGCCTTTACTAACTTATAATGGAGTCAACATTCCTGTCTTGGCAATCAAGGCTTCATGCCAAAACTAATTCTCAAATTCTCGCTCTGCTTTGCACTTTATCCCATTCTGAATGTAACATTAGCCATGGTGCCACCAGTGCCTTTTTATCCCCCTCATGTGAGGCTGCAGGCAGGAAGGGGCCTGCCAGGAGGGCTCCTGTGAGCACAGGGACCTGCTGGACCAGGCTGGGCTTCTCTTTGACTCGTGAGAGGGAGAAACTTCTCACTATCAGCTCCATGTGTGTGTGCCATGGGCAGCCATGTGCCATGCCATGTGTGTGTGCCATGGGCAGCCATGTGCCATGCCATGTGTGTGTGCCATGGGCAGCCATGTGCCATGCCATGTGTGTGTGCCATGGACAGCCATGTGCCATGCCATGGCAGTGTGCCATGGCCAGCCAAGTGCCATGCCATGTGTGTGTGTGCCATGGCCAGCCATGTGCCATGCCATGTGTGTGTGTGCCATGGCCAGCCATGTGCCATGCCATGTCAGTGTGCCATGGGCAGCCATGTGCCATGCCATGTGTGTGTGCCATGGGCAGCCATGTGCCATGCCATGTGTGTGTGCCATGGGCAGCCATGTGCCATGCCATGTGTGTGTGCCATGGCCAGCCATGTGCCATGCCATGTCAGTGTGCCATGGGCAGCCATGTGCCATGCCATGTGTGTGCCATGGACAGCCAAGTGCCATGCCATGTGTGTGTGCCATGGCCAGCCATGTGCCATGCCATGTGTGTGTGTGCCATGGCCAGCCATGTGCCATGTGTGTGTGCCATGGGCAGCCATGTGCCATGCCATGTGTGTGTGCCATGGGCAGCCATGTGCCATGCCATGTGTGTGCCATGGACAGCCAAGTGCCATGCCATGTGTGTGTGCCATGGCCAGCCATGTGCCATGCCATGTGTGTGTGCCATGGCCAGCCATGTGCCATGTGTGTGTGCCATGGGCAGCCATGTGCCATGCCATGTGTGTGCCATGGACAGCCAAGTGCCATGCCATGTGTGTGTGCCATTGACAGCCATGAGCCGTGCCATGGACAGCCTTTGTGGGGCTGTGCCCAGGTCATTCTGCCAGCCTTCCTCCTGGACATCAACACAGAAGTGTGTCAAAATCCAGTCCTTGCTTTTTGCAAGGGATTCTGAGAGCCTAGCACTGAAAGCACAAGAGAGAAGCAGGCCATTCATCAAAGAGCTTGCTGTTGGTAAAATTTTGCATTGACTGCACGTTGAAAGTGTGCCCAAGAAAGGTGAAAAGGTTTTGTTTCTTCTGTGTGATTTAGTAATAAGATGCAGTTATAAAAAGCTGATAGTGAGTGATAGTGGGTCTGGCTGACACAGAGGTAGTGCTGGAAAAAGAGATCACTCCAGAAGTTCAGCTGCCACTGTAAAGCCTGCATGAACATCTGACATTTACTCCACTTCTATAGCTTCTATGAAATACAGATCACTAGGAAAAAAGTGAGAGAAAGTAAGAAACAACGAGGGACTGAACACAAAAACAAGAGATGTGAGAAATTCAGAACTTGAGAAAAACACTGAAAAGAAATATCACTCAATTGTATTTTCTTCTTTTCAGCTGATGTAAATCTGCTTCTCAAGCCGGGAAGGGGGGAACATTTTGAAAAAAAATTGCACAAGAGACTTTTTCTCTGAGATTAGCCAGCAAAAATGCAAAAGTTATCTGAATAAAATACACCCTTAAAACTAGCCTAAAACCACAGCAAAACAGTAATGTGTTAAACTGACTTCAAACCTCCCCTAACAAACCCCCAGCTTATCAGTGAGAAAAGCAGATACCAGACTTTCACTGGACAGAGCGAGATAAGTGCTTCTTCCATTTTGGTGGGTTTTTTGGTTTTTTTTGGTTTTTTTTCTGCTGTGATGCCAAAAGGAAGATGACTTACAAACAAATGTGTTCTGCTCTACACCCAGTGCTCTACTCTAACACTTTGAATTTGGCTCCTGGGAGCCAGTGAAGAATTTACTGAGGAAAAAGGGGGATCAAAAATATTTCCTATTCCAATTGTTACAAAGTAATGACCCAGCAAAAGCTAATTCCTGCCATTTTAGTCATTCCTCATCTCTTAATCCTCAGGTCAGTCTCAATTCATCATGTCAAGCAGATTGGGAGAAATTTATTTGCCTTGCCTATAAAAGAAGTAGGGCTGAATGCACACAGGACAGCTATGAAACAGAACTAAAATTAACCATGGGTAGACAAAAGATGGGAAAAATTCCAAGACATTTGCTCATGAATAGTGTCCAAAGTCCTCAGTTCTGTGAAATGACTTCTTTGAATAGTTATTTTACACCTTCAAACATGATCCTGCAAATGGAGTTATTTTTGATTCTTCCATTTTCCTTAAATAATTGCAATTGTAGAGAAGACATGGATATACTAGTGGTATGCAATGAAATCTGAAATTTGAAACAGATTATATATTCCAAGTGGAGAACACTGCAATTGATTTATTCAAAATGCAGCCTATCATTAGGAGTCAAGGACTCTCAGAAACATAAGAGTTCTGAATTAAAACGTCAATTTTTTCCCTTTAAAAGTAGAGATTAGCCATCTCTCCTTTCTCTATATATGGTCTGGCCTAATTTGCACAAGCCTTATATTAAATAATACACCTTAATGAAGATGGTTTCTTGCTAGGAGTGTTAACTCATTTTGCCATTGCCCTAGGCAACACTGGCTCAGCCTCCACTGTTAAAAAGCTCTGTTTTCTAAGGCAAGGAGCTGGCATATTTTATTTTACCTGCAACACTTCTATATATAGGGAATAATTTTTAGAGTGGTCTATGTTTAAATATATATTGATCACATTTGCACAAAGGGGAAGGGTGGGCCCATGGTGGCTGTACTAATGCAAGGCTTTAAGAGATCTAGGGTTAATTTGATGACTTCTGCTTTATTTATGTAATTATCTTCAAAAACTATTGGTGCTCAAAGTGTGGCACGGGTAGGATGAAGGTGTTGAAGTCCAGAACCACAATCCTGAACATCTTGGCTTGTTCTCTGCAGGACCTTCATGTCACTGTCTCAGAAGAAATATTGGGCAAAGGTGTCTTTCAGATGCTTCTCACTCATCTCTAGAGCTTGTGTCCAATGATGAATATACAGAAATAAGTCCTAGAAATCAACACAGTTTTTGAAGGCCTTCCTCCAGGAGGTCTAGTACCATTTAAAAAACTATCAGACTGGGAGACACCTAGCTATTACTTGGAATTTGGTTACATTTCCAAGCATTTTTTTACCTCTACTAACGTAACTTGTTAATTAGTTTTCATAAATTAGCATTGTGCAGTAAATCTTACTTTAATTAGTTTTTTTTTGCATAGATTTTTACTACATTTGATTTGCTTTTATAAAACGTTGTTTTTGTTTTTCCTTGTTGATGCATTAACATTATTAAGAGATTTTCAATGCATTTCAGTTTTGTGTATCAGAAATGTTATTTTTTTAAATTACCTTATAAATGTTCAGCATCTGTTTAGCATTCAAATGCTAAATACTCAGGAGGCTGGATTTGCTTTCCCAAGTACATTATTATGAGACATAATAAATCATAATTAGAATTTTAGTCTAATATATTATTAAAGCAATGCTGCTTAACTGTTCTGGCAAATGCCATTGCTGCTGTCTTAGGTCTTCAATGGGCAGTATCTCAATTTAATGGGCTCCTCATAAACCAGTTAGGAATTTTAAATTTATTTTTCTTGTACATTTCCTAAGTAATTTTGAGCTTCTGGCTCTGTGAAACCAAAGCCTTTTCCCCTTCCATAAAGACATCTGAAGCTTCAGTTCAACCAGACTAATTTTTTGTAAAAATTAATCACCAATTAATTAAATTTTCGGAAAACACATTCTTGAAGAAGAAAAAGGAAAGCCGGAAATGTTAGCATTTTTATATGTGCTTAAATTAAGGTTTTGGAGGCTGGGGGTTGTATCATCAGGATTTACAGCAGGCTAGGGTGAAGAGTTCCAAAACTTGGTGTTGGGAGGAGGCATTTTTCTAGGAAGAGCAGTTTCCCACTCAGTGATGGTTGCAAGGCCCATGGGCAGACACTGGGCTCAGTCAGAGTCCCTTCCCTGGCTGCAGAAAGCAGTGTAAGTGTAAATATTGCAGTGTAAGTGTAAATATTGCAGTGTAAGTTTTCTCTGCAGAAAGCAGTGTAAGTGTAAATATTGCAGTGTAAGTTTTCTCTGCAGAAAGCAGTGTAAGTGTAAATATTGCAGTGTAAGTTTTCTCTGCCTGCTGCTCAGCCTGTCCTGGTGACAAAACCCCTGGACAGCCCTGGCAGCAGCACCAGGGAGGTGCAGGGGATGGCCAGCTGGGCACTGTGCCTGCTCTGGAGCCTGGCTGCCCCTCTCCTCCCTGCATTTCCCAAAGACAAGCTGCCTGCAGATATTTAGCCCTTGGAAAGAAACCTGTGTGGCCCCAGGGTGCTGTTTCCTCTGCTTGGTTTTCAGTGAGACACACAATCCCGATTCAGTTAGGCTATTTCAAACACCCTCCTGATGTAGTTTGTTTGCCAGAGATTTTTGGTAATAGAGAGTGATTTATACTGAACCAGACACCCATTTTCTCTTGGCTGCTATTCAGAAGCATAATTGTTTACACAAAATATTTTTTTTCTAGTTTTTTTCCTGTGAATTTTAAAGATTCCCTTAACCATATGTAGAGACAAGGAAAGCAAATGATGCTGACAGCTACTGGTCTATAGAGGTTAATCTCTTTTAAATGAAATGTAAGGCCAGACCTTTCTTGTTAGCTATAAAATATTATTCCCACAGGTTTGCCTATTTTCAGTCTTAAAGATCAGGTTTTCACTTAATTGCTTGAGAATATGTATGCAGGAAACACCTATTCAGAAGAAATGTTCTGCAGACCTCCTGCATGCCCTGATCTGCTGTAGTACACCTCATCCATTTAGAGCTGATAATGCCTCAAGCAAATTCCTGTGAAAGATTTTGTACTGCAAGGTCCAAAGAGAGTTTTTTACACTTGTTAGGATTATCTACTATGGCTTTTGTTTAATGCTCTTACCAGTTCCTAAATAATCCTAAAAGCCATGTTGGGATTCCTTTGCTTATTTAGTTGTACATAAAGTTTTGAGGAGCTAAGCTCAGATTTTATAGGGAGATTATATACCTGGCATTTTATTCCTCTTTTTCACATTCTGAATGCTTCCAGGATAAGTTAAGATACTATAAATCAAACCTTTTCAAACAGTGATCATATGTAAAATAAAAGAAAATTGGGCTGTATGAAATAGATAATAAATAATGTTATTGCAGTCAGACAGTGGGCATGCATGCACTCTAAACTCTAGGGAGACAACCAAAATGCAATGCAAAAGAGGGTATTTCCAGTCTAAATTTCTTATGCTTTCACCTAAATGCATTTCACACAGCATGCACTACTCTATGTCAAATTCTTTCCACTGTGTTTGCTCATTTTTTATTCACCCTTTTTAACAGAGAAAGCTCCTCATAGCTACAGGGAGGAATCTGCACAGCCCCTCCAAGCATGCAGGCTGAATGAGCTGGGGGGGAGAAGTCTGTTTTACTCATTCACTGGGAGCATTCAGTACAGACTCACACAGACTGCCCCAAAAGGACCCCTATAAAGGCATTATCACAAGGCCAGTAGAGAACAGAGCCTCAAGGGAACTGGGGGCAGTGCCTGGGACCTGACTTCTGAGCTACCCAGGGATGTGAACTTACAAACACCTTCTCTACAGAAGCCTAGGAAACCTCACCAGGATGAAAAAGCCCTAAATAACCAAAGGGCATGGAGCATCAGAAGATATGCAGCACCTCAAAGGTATAGGGTTTACACTTCTTATGCACCCATTCCTTTAATACTTAGGTTTTGCATTTATATTTAATACTGGCATTTTAACCTGCTCTGGTAATTATATTTCATTATGAATAGCACACTTTTGATTGATAGATTGAGCTGACACTATGAATTAGGATTTTGACCTCACTTCCTTTAAAGTCAATGACAAAAATCCCATTGACATCACATAGCAGAGAATAAAGCTTTAAAGAATAAGTTTTTCTTGAATTCATATCAAATAAATTGCTAATACCTAGACACTGGTGAAAGATGGTGGGTATTTATGGGGAGACACTGGGAGCCAAGGATGCCTTAACTCTTGCTAGTTCAATTTCAGATTTCTTTGGTATTGTAAACTGAAAAGATGCTGTGGTGGGTTGACCCTGGCTGGATGCTGCCCACCAAAGCCACTCCATCCCTCCCTTCCTCATGTGGACAGGGAGAGGAAATACAACCAAAGGCTGCTGGGCTGGGGAAAGGGCAGGGAGAGATCCCTCAGCACTGCTGCCATGGGCAGCACAGACTGGCCTTGAGGAGAGCTGTTTGTGTCCCCCATCCTCACTGCTCTCTCCCCTGGCTGCAACTGACCAGGGCTCTCCCCCTGTTACCCCAGAGGGGCTCTCACCTGTGGCATTCATGTTTTCTGAAAAAACCCTTTGCCCAGGATTTTACTCCTGGGAAGCTGAGAATCCTCAGAGGAAAATGAAAACAATAATGATCTCATTTGCTTCTCCTCTGTGTTGCTCATCTGGGATGTGTTTGGAGATTGTTTATCCAGCAGGTGATTGTTTCATTGGTTGCTGGTGTGTGTTTTCATTCATTGGACAATCAGGGCCAAGCTGTGTTGGGACTCTGGAGAGAGTCACAAGTTTCATTATTATCTTTTTAGCATTCTGTAAGTATCCTTTCTGTATTCTTCAGTATAGTTTAGTATAGCATTCTTTAATGTAATATAGTATCATAAAATAATAAATTAGCCTTCTGAGAACATGGAGTCAGATTCATCATTCCTTCCTCCATCTGGGGGTAACCCAAATACAATATTCACCCTCACTGATGGGCTCGGCCTGGCCAGAGGTGCGTCCATCCTGGAGCCACCTGGCACGGGCTCCATCAGACCTGGGGGAAGCTTCTGGCAGCTTCTCACAGAAGCCAGCCCTGTGGTGCCCCCTCTGCCAAAACTTTGCCACAGGTGCACCTTTACACACAGGAACTTTCATAGGCAAAGGCTTGCCACTTGAAATGAGATCTGTGTCAAATGAAATGAAGCATTTATACAGAGGCATGTTCATTTTCTATTGCTATGCATTCCAGAGTATCCTGGGACCTTTGCTACTGGCTTCAGCCCGTCCCTGAACTAATTCCAGAAAACTGACAGATTTATGGAAAGTAGATTTCAGTATGTTGTTCCTTCTCTCCTTATTTTATAAAACAACAATACTGTATTTATAACATCTTGCTTTCTGTATGCACATATTTCCTTTTGCACAGAGGAAAAAGTCTATAAACAATGGCCCTGCTGTGATGTGGATAAGGAATAGTCTTCCATCAGTGGGACAATTAATTATTCCCTGTCAGAAATGAGAAAGGAAAAGATGCAGGACTGACGCACACAGTGCACTTCCCATCAGCACAAAACTGGTGGGGGGTTTTTCAATGGGACTGATGTGGAAAATACATTAATAGGTACTCTAAAGCATGGAAAAATGTGAGTCTGGAGTTGCAAAGGTTTACATTTTTCCCACAAAAAAGATGGTACCCAGGTCCTAATCCAGTTTTGGCCCATGTCACCATTCACTTTCCCTTAGTTTTGTGGTGGTGTTACAGCACAGTGTCACTCAGAGGCAGGAACAAGCTGATCTTCTAAGATACTGGAGGAGATAGAGAATATTTAAAGTAGATTTTTTAATGGAGACATACTTTAAAGTACAGAGAGAAGAATCATTTATGTGTAAGTCACTGACTCAAATAGTTTGCATATATAAGCTGAATTAAGTATAATGAACCATTAATTCTGAAGTGTGAGTCTCCTCACACTCAGACTAAAAAATCTCAGTATTCCAGCCCTAAAACTAATATAACATCAGTTTATATGAGAGAGCTGTTTTATAAAATACCAGAAATCTTTTAAAATAACACTGACAAGGGCAAAGTGGTTGTTTGGGGGTTTTTTAACCAAGGAATTTTTGAGGGTTATGGGACCACAGCATTTAGACAGTTATTGGAGCAGAGTTGGGCTCATGCTGCTGCAGCTGGCAGATGTCAGGTACCCAGTGGAGTTCTTCACCCACTGTGTTTTGGGCCCCTGATAAATCATGCTTGAAATTAGCCCTGGTGGGAGGCCCACCTTCAAGAGGACAGAGAGCTAAGCTGCATGAGCAAGCTGATGATCCCTTTTCCATGTTGTGCCTCTAGCATGGTGGCTTAGAAGGTTCCTGCTTTGCACTCCTGTACTCTGCCTTGTGCTGTTCCTGGGATGCTCTCAGGCACTGATACAAGCCTTGTCCAGGGGAGGTCATGCTCTTTTCCTGCCCATGCCTTTGAGAGGAGCATCCACAGCTGCAGCCTAAATTTCTCTTCTGCCAACAGGCACAGGGCCCGGCGCAGAGGGCAGGGCGTCGCTACCTCCTACCACGTGGCAGTGATTAAAGAAATAATCATGATCTGCACTGTCCAAGTTATGGCCCTTCACTTCCTAGATGAGTTAAATTAGTACAATTGCAGCCTGATTAAACCACATCTCTTGCATCTTAATTTCCTTCTGGTGTATCTGGTTCAATCAGGCTCCCTCCAATAGATTCACATTTCCATTTAGAGTATCACACCAGCCCTGCAGATCAAAGTGGACATTTATCAGAGTCCTTTTCAATGAACAGTTGTATTATAATGGAGCTCTCAAAAACTAATTTAGGATATAGCAGCGTACATAGATCTTGTTTTCATAGCAAGTTGCTTTTAAATAAATGTCTGATAATGCTAAGAAAATGAAAAATGAATTTGCATAAGATGGGGATTTTTTAAGTCTGCTAAATGTATGCAGAACTATACTTATCTGATGGGATATATGAGGGAATTGGATGAACAAAAAGGTCTCTTCTATCTATAAAGATATGTGGTGGTAACCAATTTATGAGAAATTATATATAGTTCTAGTACTTACGGATGGAAACTTAAGAACATAAGTCAATGATAAAATCACAATTAAAATCTCCTCAGATTATTTTTCAGGGAAATGTAATTGTATTGTTAAGTAGGTTTTTAATTTCCATACTAGTTAGGCACATAGCAAAAAAAAAAAAAAGAAAGAAAAAAGTTATTAATATATATAGAAAGTTTTAGAATTACCCTAGGAGGGTGTAGATATGCTTTTCTAGGGCCCTGACTACTTCATTTTCTTGGATCGTTGAGCATTTTTTACAAAAAAAGAGTCACAAATAAAAGGTTTGATTTGGGAGATTATTTCTTAGTTTGCTCCTCAAATAGGATGGGGTGAACCAGAACTTTGCATGAAGTCTGCTGTAAAATCTTGGTAAATATACATCTCCAACAGCAAAAATATTCCAATGCTACCGTGATTAGCTTAGTTCTGAAACAAGCAGAAAAGGATGCTCCAGGATAACAGGAGAATATAATTAAGTTGCACAGATTTAACATATTAATTACAAGCTAATAATAATGATTTAGCTATACCATAGGTGGAGCCTTACAAAGATGTTAGAAAATGCATTGTTGTTGTTGTTGTTACTTTTACTACTACCAAAAAATTCTGAAATATTCTGTATCTGCTTTTGAAGGGTTCTGAGTTTTCTATTTCCTATTTCAAAATCAGGATGGGATTTCACAAATAAAAATACACTGCTAAGAACTAGCAATCAGTTAGAAAACAGTTAACAGGGAAATGTGTTGCTAAATTTAAAATGTATTTCTGCCATTATTGTATTACTACTACCTTCTCCAAATTCCAGCTGATCTTTTCTGTTCACTTCTAACTAGGAAGCAAATTGTTAAAGAAGGGAATCTGGGCAGCTAAAATGAGAAGTTCAGTGTTAGAGGCTGAGTTTGTTATGTGCCTTCAGCCTATGCTGCTCACATGCTGAGGATGGCTTTGTTATTTATGTACCTCAAATGTAAATCTTGCACTTTCTACACAGTCATATAATGGGTCATGTCCAGTTTGCAGTTTCAACCTGTCTCAGGGATTTCCAAATTGAAAGTTGAATGGTTCTCAACAGTATCCATAGTGTTTTCTTTTTTTGTGTGTATCAAGGTCTGATTTCATGCTATTCTAATATTTTTATTGACTCTAATAAAAGAAACAAATGTTTTGCACTTTTTGTCTTAATTTGTTAAGAGTAAAGGTCACACACTTTTTACTATGAGGCTGAAATTCAGTTTCATTTCTAATAAATAAGTTAAAGAAATTAAGACTATCTCCATGATCCAGACAACCATTTAAAATGAAACATCATACAGAACAATTTAAAAAATTCTACTAAATTCAGCAGAAGAAATCAGGATCTCCACAGTGCACTGAGGTCATCCAACCCAAGTGAGTCACTTGACAGACTGTTTATCCCATCGTATTCCTGACTTGTGTCTGGCCAGCAAGGTTCAAGGACATCCAGGATTTATTAGAAACTGAGGTCATTCCCTAAAGTATATGACATGCTATTTTCAGGCTACTTGTGCTGAAATAGAGAAAGATTTTTGTCTCAGGTGAATCAGGGATTTAAAAGCCAGCTAATATGTCAGAGAGGATCTGTGAGGTTTGTCTCCACTGAAGAATTATTACAGGGGTAGAAGCATTTGCTTGGTGTTATGGCCAGGCAGTGAACATTACTGAGATCATCTGATGATGCTCTTTGCCTTTGGCAGCAGTTCACACCTTGCTTCTCACCTAATATCACATTTTAAAATCACTAGACCTGGCAAGAATCTTATAATAAATTGTTTGTCATGATCAAAACAGCCTCTGGTGCAATACCCAAGAAACATCAGTAAAGAACTCTGAAATACAACTACAGCTTTGAATGGGCAGTAACACTTGATGGCAACCAACTGTGCCATATTTGACCAAGACTGCCTTAGGTCAAGCTCTTTGCCTATGATATGTATAGTATTAAATAATTTGGTTAATTAGACTCATGCCCTTACATTCAAATTCTCAAGTAATTGATTAATTCTGTCCTGAACTGATTGAATTTCCATTGGGCTGTTCTTCAGATAAGCACAGTTTTCAGAATAAAGTTGGGATATTCATCTTTCATGTACTCCAGTGATTTTTTTTTTTGTTTGTTTGTTTGTTTTGTAAGATAAGAAGAAGGAACTAATGGTGGTTGACTTAGTTTTTGTTTGCCAGTAGTTATATCCATAAGATCAACTTTGCCTAAATATTAGTGCTGGATACCATAGCATATTGCATAGCTCATTTTTTTCATAAGTGACCTTATACAATATGTGTGTCTGAAAATAATTATATTGCTTGCCTTTAAGAACTTTGAAGATTTGACTCACAGATATGCTCCTGATACAGCAGGGAACATTGGGAATTACACTAGACTTTAAGAACAAGATGGTAAAGGTATGTTCAATCACTACCCTGTACAGAATAATTTTTAATCACATACATTTATGTTTTGTCAACATAAATTTCCCCTGACCTTTATCTTTCAGATATACATAAGTTAATAATTTAATGTTTACTGATATTAATATTGATGGCATCACACCTTCTGCAATCAGGGGATAAACCAAGGTCTTCCAAACTGACTGGTAAAGTAGAGTTTGTGCTTTCAAGAAGATTTAGGGAGATCTGCCCATCAGGTGGTAAATGCTTAACTCTAGCTGTGTAATGATTACTAAATTAAGCATCCAAAGAAGTACTCATAAGTATTGCTCCTCTTAAAAAAAATCCTGAACCCCAATGTGACTGGAGGGTAGATATCACAGCTGACAGGGTGCTAAAATGTGAAGTACCTGAGCCCCTTGAGAAGTCCACAAGATGAGAAGCAGTGACACCTAATTTTTCTGGGCAGTTTTGCTGTGTATGTATTCATGCACAGTACTGAACTGATAATGACATGCTCTTTGCATCTGATTAGTCATGATACAGGAGCCACAGGGAAAAATGTGTAGTCATAAGGATGAAGTTCCCAAGTGCTTTACTTTTGCAGCATTAATGGTATTTCTGCAGATTCAAAAGGGATTACTCTTGAATTATTGCAAATGCATCAGTACCAATAGAGCTGAGGGTCCAACACAAACCAAAGGAGTAAATGTACATTCCTCTACTATTTGCACAAACATAAGCACATAAGCTTCATCCTAAATTCAGTTTTAATTGTAAACTATTCAATAACCAACTGATATTTCTGTATGTGTCCAAACTTACAGACACTAAAGTCTAAAAATTTGCCATTCCCTAAGAGCAGTATCTCATCCTATAACATCTGAGCTGTGCAAGAAAAAAGAACTTCTATGTTCAAACCTCATGAGCTGGCATAAAGCACTAAATTAATATTCAGATACTTTATTTATTATACCTGACAAGAGATAATAAGGTGGTATTAATACATAATAAGTATCATACATTAGGAATGTAATGAAGATGCAGTCTCTGACTTTAAACCAATTATATAATTTCATCACTTTTTGGTGAGAAATTTGCCCAGATTTTCTAAAGAGTTCAAAAGGAATAGAATCCATACTTGAATATTTTGTTTTGTAGATCTGATCAAAATGCTGCCAGTCTTTCATAAGTCTCAGTAGTATTTTCTAACTGAACTCAGAGAGAGATACACTAATATATTGCAAACCCATCTTTGCCTTTAACAGAAGATGTTTTTTGCAAAAAAAGAAAACTGAATGTAGGACCTTACCTACAACCCAGAAAGTCTGAAAGCCAAAAGGTGAATTCCAAGCTACACACAGTGTCTTATGAAAGCCTTATTCCTGCAATTTCTGTGCTTGAGAATGGCAGTATTGTGGATGAGAGAGAATAGCCTGTTTCCCCACTTCTTGTTCCTTGTGTAGATTTTTCAATATTTTCTTTCATTAACCTTTAATTAAGATTTTAAGACTCTGTAGCTCATTGGAGCAGCTCCAGATTGCAATAGTAGGTAAATATTAATATTATTCATCACTGTCATTCAAACCTAATATTCTTACCTCTACTGGTGTCCATATAAAAAAGCATCCAATTGAAAGTGTCATATTTAACTAACAAACAAGCTTGCCTGTGGTAGTTCAAGCTAAATATTGAGAGGAGGATTTCTCAAGCCTACTCTATTGGAAAGCTGCTGGAAAGGAAGATTCTGCTTGAAATAAGACCAAGAACAAAAATGTGCGATGGGCTAGAGCTGCTGTTAATAATTATTTTTACAGTTACAAGCACAGTCATAATGCCATGACAGCTGTGAGGAGCAGCAATGTCTCAGACTGTGGGGGAACTTGGTCTTGGAAGATTCCAAATATGTCATGGATGGAACAGACTACAGAGCAGACTCTTGGAAAAGAATGTGTCCCCTTGTTTGCTTGCTCAAAAGGAGTGTTTAGAGAAGAGAACCTCTGCCTAGCCCAGGGGTGCATAGCTAATCCAGAAATTGGATTAACTGGATGTGTGCCTCATGGCACACAGATTATTTAAGGCTCTAGGAGGAATTTTTGAGCTGTGTCACTATAATTTTTTGACCAATGCAATGATGTTATACATCTATTGATGTCCTTGGATTTCTCTCTCTCACATAGAGGAAAGACAAAGCATTTGCAAACAGCTCCCAGTGCCATAAACATTCCCTGACATCAGGTCAGAGCAGCACACCTTGTCAGTCAGAAGAAAGAATGAAATGTAAGAAGCAACCAGGATATCATTTACTGGTCTTGGTCTAAGGAATATTTAGGATTTTCCAAACCAACGTGATCACCAAAATTTAAACCTGATCCACCTTCTCTGCTATACATGAACATAATGGTCTGGCTGTGGCATTTTGTGCATTGGGAGCATCTGCTGGAGCTCCAAAAAGAGTAACTGCCCTATTTCAGTTCATACACATCACTTGAGATCAAAGCAGCTGAAAATGCACCACATGCTACAATGCCTCTCCTTCTTTCTTTCTTTGGGGAGGGGATGAGACATTTTCCTTCAGCCAGGGGCTGCAGCAGCTCTCCTAGATCAGTCTGGCACTGGTGGGAAGTGAGAGGGGGAAAATCAGAAAGAACATTGCAAGACAGAGTAAACCAAAGCATTTTCTGCCACTGAACCAAACTTCTCTGCCTCCTTTTGTACCTACTGCCTAAGAATCTGAGGGGAAAATGTATAAATAAAAAACTGCTAAGCAAAGTAATCTCCAGCTGATGCTGAAAATGTCTGAGATGCTACAAAGCTACAGAAAAAGAAACATGGCAATTTAAAACAAGCTACACAAGGAATATGGAGTGATTCAGAAGTCTCTTGTGAATCAAAGGTCTCCCTCTTCTGAATAGATGGCTTTCATTAATATTTTTCCTGCATGATTTGAAAATGAATGAGTCAGACTATTGAGATCACACAAATGAAAGGAGGAACTGTGTGCTTAACTTTCTCTGCTATCTGTGCAGTTATTAATCCAGTGCAGAAAATAAAACCTTCACAAAACCTACTTGAGACACACACCTTTGGACAATACTGTGTTTTGAGTTAGTAGACAATATTCTGTTATTAGACAACACTATGTTTTGTATTTTAAATTTTTTTTACTTTTGATTTAGAATTTTAGCAGAAATAGTTTGAATAACTGAATAAATGAAATTTTAACTCATTCCTAAAGCTATTGTCTTGCATTAACAGAAAAAATGTTTTAAAGTCATGTTAGCATTTGGGTTCCCTAAAACTTCTCTCTTAATAAAAATTTCAGTGGCCCTCATTAGAGTCTATCCACAGAACAGAGTCGAACAGTTCCAGTATCTGCTTTTGCCTCCATTTGTGGAAATAGATGCCTGGGGACAGCTTCTGTCAAGAGAAATAAACCTCACCAGCCAGATAAAAGTGGGCAAGCAGGAAGCACATTAGAAGCAGCATCTTGCACTGTGAAAGGAAAGTGATAAGAGCTGATCCTCGCTTTCCATGGCAGATGATATGCCTGTAAACGAGCATTTGCTTAATAGCACCTTATCTCATCTCCAGAGAACCTGTCTGGACAATATAATTGCAGGGGTTGTTTTTTTTTTTACTTTTTAGCAGCATTATTTTCTGTTTTAAAGGAAAAAGAGTTTTCTGCATTGGCACAGCTTGGACTACTCTTATGAGGAAGGTTGGCATCATAGCATTTAAGAAGTGCTTTCATTTCAGGAGTTCTTGCTCCTCCAGGCAGACTCAAGCAGCCTGGATGGGCACCTGCTGCCTGGAGCCTTGCTTGTACATAGCTCTGGGAATTCAGGGGTGCTCAGCATCACTCCCCTCAGCCTGCAGGCAGCCACAGGAAAGGTTTCTGAACAGCCAGCAGTGTTTAAATGGGAAGAACATCTCATACCACTCTGCACGTGGTCAAAGAGCTGCCTATAGAGCTGCCTATGTCCTGGTCGGTTGTGCAGCCATTTTTAATTTGGCACCTTTTGGATACAAAGCTGTGGAAATGACATACTAAAGAAATGTGGATCACAGTCTTTGTGTACCACTGCCAATTTTGGGAGGAATCCCTTCTGCCTGGGAGCCCCACCAAGAGCCTGCTGCTTCAGCTCAGCAGGACCCTGTCTGTGCAGCTTGTTCTGGAGTTTCTGAGTGATTGCATTCATAACCCCACTGAAGTCTTCTTGGAACACAAGGTCTCATTTTATAGCACATTATATATCTAAGAAATGGGCTGTTGGGAACTCATTAACATTTTAAACTAAAGGGGTTTGCAATGTTGTGAACAGTACCACATGACATATTTTAAAACCATGTCTAGCTTAAGTTTTCCTCTTAGTCCTTTGGAAAAAGCTCCTGGTGTCTAAGCAATGAATAGTAAAGTCAGATGACCAAGAGCAACCTTCTCCATTGCTGAAATGAACCAGAGGTATATAATATATGACTAGTCAGGGTGTCTGGCTTTTAAACTGGTACCAACAAGAATTATTCTTTTCCCTTTGGAGGGATAGATAACATCATAGCTGAGATTTTTAAATCTATCCCCTGCTCATCTCTCCCTGCAATTTGTGCTGCTCTGGTTTTCTGTCTAGAGCCTTCTGAGCAGAGTCCAGCTCACTGAGCATTAGTCAGTTAATGTCACTCCTGCCTCTCTGGACTGTGTTTTATCTTGAAACGCGTGTGAAAAAGTAGACAGTGTGAGCTAACCTATACTTATCAAGGCTGACAAAGCAAGAAGAAATTCTGTTGAAGGAGGACATGGAAATTTAGCATGCAGATGACAGACAGAAGATATATTAAATTCCCAGGGTTGTGTGGCCAGTGATGTCTCTCTCTCTCTGACAGATCCCCATTTGTTATTTTGCTTGTTGCCCTTTTGACGGCAATTTGCTTCTTCACTTTGGTCATTCTCAGGCCTCCTGATGACAGGCACATGAGAAGAGGAGTGCAGAATATTTTTCTTAGCCTCTCTGGACTCCTGGGCACTTTTTAAGGAGAAAAGAGTAATGAGAATTCAGCATTTCTTTATTTCTTTATTTTTCCTTCTGAAAGTGCTGCTTGAACACTATGAGGAGGAGAAGCAGGTGCCTGGTTTTAATTTCACACACTCACATGTGTGCATGCAGACACACACACAAACCCTCCCAGAAGCAGGAGAGTTATGCCTGCAGGGCTCAGGCTGAGCTGAAGAACAAACTCTTTTAATGAATATTTTGATCAATCTTGCCAAATTGATTTAGAGTGTGAGTACAGTCTGGGAATTTTTCTCATTAGTAGTGAACTTCATGTTGGAGGAGCATGGAGGGGTGAGCTCATTAGCAGCAGCCTGCCTGTGACTGAAGGCTGCACGGTGACAGGATGACACCAGTGACGAGAGACAGGGGCTCTGCTGCTGCATGGTAAAAATATCCCTTGCAGGGCGGCCCTGAAATATTAATTTTACTAACACACTTCTTACAATCAGTTACCAAGAATTAATAGAAGAGTGGGCTGAGTTGAAAGCTTTTTCCTAAAAGGAGACCTGCTGGCTCCTTCGGCGAAGAGTGAAACAAACACTGCAACATCTGCCTTGGATTAGCAGCTTGTTTGCTTCAAAAAGGGGAGCATGCAGCAGATGTGTTGCACAGGAAATCATAGCTATTTCTCTTTACTGAGCAGAAGCACACACAAGACTGCCAGGCTGGCTTTGCCTGCAATACAAACAGCTAGCAAAGCAGTGCTGCAAAGAAATGAATGAATAACCATGGAACCAGCAGCAGGGGCAGAGATGAAGCAGGCAGAGCTGGGATGCCACGATGGACTGGCAGCCAACCCCACCTGCCCTTGGCTGCAGCTCCAAGGAGCCCTGCAGGGGCCATCCAGAACAACCTGCCTGCTGAAAACATTCCCTCCTAACCCCCCTGAGTTAGTGGCTGCCTCCTGGCCCGAAGCACTGGACTTTATGTCCTCCATAAAAGCACTTCATGCTCTCTAATGTAACGAGGTAACTTCTGATTGTACATAAAAGTGTCCTCTCTTTCTAAATCCTGCTGCACTCCTGACCCCAGTGATACCATAAGGCAACAAGTTCCAAAGGTTAATGATAAGTTTTGCAAGAATGTCTTCATACATTTTGAATCTGTTGCATTTAAATGCTTTTGAATACCCTCTTCTACTTCTATTGTAGTAAAATTTAAATAGAAGTATTGATGCTCTGCAATATACAATTCTTACATATATATCAGCATTTCCCTTCTGCTGTGCTCGAAGTAGCCCCAAAATCTCAGTGAATGGAGTATTTTTTAACTCCAGTTTTTAAATCTCACTGCCTCTGTCCTGTCTTTGAAACAGGTAGCTCAGAAATCAGTGTCATCCCAAGAAAAGTTCTTCAGCCATTTTCATCAGTGGCATTAGATATTAAGGTTTTTCCTTTTTTGATACATCCTAATATATTTTTTCTTCCCTTTCACTGACATTTAGAGCAATATTCAGGGTGTTGCTTTAATTATTTTTCTTTCTTTTTTCCTAAATAGCTGTTCTGAATTTTGAAATTCCTGGTGTGAATTTATGACAGGAATGCAAAAATTATTTAATCGAGGTTAAGGAAGGGTATTGATATTCCTGTTCCAAGATCAATGTGGCAAACAAAGAACAACCTTTATACTTAATGTCAGTGATGAAAATGGGTACAACATGTGGAAGTATTCTTTCAGAGATAGTTGCTTGTTTGGGGTGATAGCTTGTGGGTCTCAGCTTGTCATTGCACAGAGACTGAGAAATGAACCCATGTATTTTTCAATTGTCTAGAAATCAAAGGTAGCTCTTGGTCAAACTCAAACTGATCTTTCTGAAATAGCATTTCTTATATTTTAATAGTCAAAGTTAACTGTTGCTACCGAGTGTTCCTTGACTATTATTCTGACTTTTTTGTTTTTAATTTTAATACAACTTTAACAATGTCACAATTTTCTGGGTTTTTTCACTGTATAATAATCCTCTTTCTCTTTTATCTCTGTGGCTGCATTGCAATGCTGTGCAGTTTTGCAATGTTTCACTGCTCATATTATTTGCAATTGTCAGTCTCTGAGCAGGTTCTGGTGCAATTCCATTTCTTGTCCTCTTTGTGAGAGATGCCTTCCTCCCCCTCCCCAGTGGACAGGGGGTTTTTGTGTGTTATTAGCTTTGCATTAAACCTGTTTTAAGAGCACCATAAAAAGTTATGTGCTAGTTTTCAACAGTAAAAAATTTATGCACAGTGGAATAATTTATGTACTGCTAATTGACATGAAACAATTTGCAATTCTTTTTTTTTCATAGTCAAATCAGTAATTATGTTGTAAACAACCAAATCATCTGCACTAATAACTTAAACATAACTGTATATACTTTTACTGATCAAAGATTTTTTTTCATCTAATTTAATTCCGTGTGATTTTAGATACTTACTTTCAAATACAACCAGGTTTAAGAGAATGCACCAATAATTAATTTTGAGACAAGATCCAAATCATTTGCTTTGATTTATAAGTAAAACTATCTGGCTTTAAGGATATACAGAATAAATAATTTTCTTAATAAAGTATTTCTTTTCTAGGAGCAGCATACTGGATGAATTTTTTGCCTGTGCACTACTAAATGTGAAGTTATCAGTTTGATTTCATGATTTCAGACATGCTCTGCATCCTTCTTGCACCTGTCAACAGGCTGGTTGATGTGTTTGCTCAATACAGCTATGTCTTTAATCAGGGGGAAAAGATGGAGCTTGACAGAGTGTAATTATTTTAATTGCTGTGGAAAGACGGAGAGCTAAATTATAGGAGAAATTTGATTTTCAAGCTTAAGTGTGCTCTAGAACTGAAATAAGATTTTAGACACCTAACAAAATTTGGAGCACTGAGAGTTGTTGTTTCAGAACTACAATAACTTTTCCTAAAAGAACACATCCATTAATGACAAACAATTCTTACACATGTGAACACTTCTAACTTTGGAAAGATTTGGTTTTCAAGCACTTTTAGGTTTCCTGTCATACAAAATAAATGCCAAGCAGCTTGTTCAGCAACCATGCAATCTTTCCACTCCCATCTGTCTACCCTTAAACACTTTCTGTCACAAGTGGACCTATGTTCATTTGACA
The DNA here is from genome assembly GCA_024362935.1 of Setophaga petechia. Taxonomy (NCBI): domain Eukaryota; kingdom Metazoa; phylum Chordata; class Aves; order Passeriformes; family Parulidae; genus Setophaga; species Setophaga petechia. Next base: position 28,873,900 of record JANCRA010000005.1, read on the forward strand.
GTCACACTAAAATGAAAATAATTTTGATGGCTGACATCCCTCCACACCTCCAAGATGTTTTAAATTGTCAGAAAAAAAATCTAGAAAGGAGTCTTTGGGCTTCAGGTTGCACCCATGCTGGGTGGGGACTGCTTCACACCCAGGTGTCCCCTAACCAGGAGCCAGCTGCAATGTCAGTATCACCTCTGTCTATATTCTTACACCCTAAATGAATGTGTATTGTTTTCATTTTCTGACAGCTTATAAAATCCATTTAAAACAAAAGACAGCCCTTCTCAAGGCCTTGGAGGCTGTTCCTGCCTGCAAATATTTGCTCTTAGCTCCTGCCCTCACCCTGCCCACAGAAGGCCTGGCCCTCAGCTGCCAGGAGGCTTTGTAGCTCTGTTAGTTGGCACCATCAGAAAGCACAAAAAAGGTTTTATTTTTTTGTCTTTTCCATGCTGTTTTTGTGTAAAAAGAGAAGCTCTGGGAATTCGTTGTTTGACATCCTGAGACTTTAGGGAAGGCACCATTTTCAGGCTTTATGGCACATAGTTTAGGCTGTCATTTAGGTCACACAGCTTAGCATTTTAGTAGCCATTTCCTCTGAGAGAAAAAAAAAAAAAGTTTTGAAATCTCTGCATTCAGAAATAGAAAAGAGAAGCAGAAGAACACAGAAATCTATCCCAAAGAGCTTATGCCCCTAAGTGAAATGGAGCAGGTGAGAAATATTTTTGATTCTCTTTGACACTTTCTCACCAATTTCTTTCATTTATCATCTATTCATGAGAAGACAGGGCCTGATACTGTGTTAAGGCAGGCTGCACAGAGCAAAGGTTTACTTCTAAGTAAAGCTGACATAATTTAAATAAGTACAGTTTGGGAAAAAAAAAAAAAAAACAACCAAAAACCAAACCAAAACCAGCCAGGTTTTTAGAAGCAGTCATTTTGGTTTGGGGTTTTTCTTTGGTGGTGGTGATTTTTGTTTCCCACAGAGATATTTCTAATCAATACTACTTATAGATGAGCCGTAATTTCTTTATATACTCCTCTAGATAGATAACGACCACAAAAGTTCTCACATGCCTGGGGGAATATTTCCACAATTCCATGGACTGAAATTGGCTGCAAAAATAATCTTAAAGCCATTTGAGTAATCTTGAAACTGTTAGATGATTTCTTGTTACAGAGACTGATGGAAGAGCTAGCACTTTTGTTCAACCTGTCAAGTGACATCTGGAATCCCTGAAGTACTTGTTAAAAATCAGTTTCACTGCAGATGCTGCCATATAAAAGTGCCTTTTTTTTTACTTTAAGAGAAATGGATCATAAACCCTGTACATACTATCCAGCCACAGAAAGAGTCACTGCTATAATTATTAGCTTTTCCCTGCATGGAAACACAGTTTGGGACACTGTTTGAGGCACTAGAATTGTCAGTGCCTTTGTGAGTGACACGAGTGGAGTAATCTCAGTAGAGGTTTCCATATGTGCTCTGTTTGTGGTTGGAGGCAGGACCATAAATGAGTGGAAAATCAGCAGATTGATGGGGGGGTCCTATTACTGGTTAGTTAAACCCTCTGCAGCCCAGCTGGCAAAGAGAAGAGAATTTCTTGATGCAGGTGATTTTCCAAAGCAAGATGCAACAAGCACACAGGTGCTGGGGGTGGTGATGGGGGTGAATGCTCCAGTATCTTTCATGGGAATCCAATCTCAGACCCTGAGATGGTCTCAATCACTGGGTGAGGTGTACACTAATTGCTAGAAAAGGTAAATTGTAACTAATTGAATATTAAGCACCCTCTGTTCAGTCCTAAGCAGGGCTGAATCAGAACAACTCCCTTGAAATGAAATAATCATCCCATGACTAATGTTATTGAATATATACAGAAGCCTTTGCCTTTCCCTGACTCTTCCACGTCCTTTTCTACAGTTCCTTGGGCAATCCTGGCTGAAACTCATCAAGAATTACAAGTGATTCAGGCTGTGATAAAGCTCAGCACCCCCCAGTGAGCATGGCAGGGAGGTCTCAGGACAGGACACCTGGGCACCAGATCATGAAAACCTGAGAGGGAGCAGCCAACAAATTACTGCCTCTGCAAGTTTAAAATGTTTCATCCTATTTCTTTCACATATTAATGTTGCATTTAAAGCTTACAACATCTTTAACTGAAAGGTGAAATGAGAGACATAGAAAGATCCCAAAGAAAAGGTTGATCTCTCCTTATAGTTATGTCCTATGGGTTTGTGTTACCCAGGGGCAAGTCTTTCTAGATGCAATTTATTCACAGTGAGTACTTGAAGCTTCTTGTAACCCTTACTTCCTTTTATTTGTGCAAGGCTATTCAATACAACATCTGCATTCATGCTTCCTAATAAGCTTCATCTGGGGATCTCTGTAAGTGGATTATTTTTTGGGTTTTTTGCATTGTGAGATGTACACAAAAGGTCTGTTGTTGATTACACCTATAATTTCTTACAAGTCAACACTGCTGTTGTAAAGAGGTTCCATAGCAATACATATTTTGAACTCTTTTTTCAGGCACTAATTTTCCTTTCAGTTTAAGGCATGTTTATAATTATAAATTAAACAGAATTTAGTTTTTATTATAATGTATCAAATATTTGGGTTTTTTCCTTAAAAAACCACACAAACAACAACAAAGAAAAAGCATACACAATCCTTTAGCTTCAGTGAATAACTGAACAATATGGGTCAGGAGCCTAATGAAATACATATTATAGAAAAATGACTTGCACCCCCATTCAGGGTCAGAACAGAACAGCTATCTGAGATATAGTTTTACATGGAAAAAAAAAATTAACAGGTGAGGAAAACTGCAAAATAAAGGAAAATCCAATACAAATGATGTTCTAGAGAAAGCCAGAGCTAACAGTTTTTCAAAATATCACCCATTTTCCAGTATGAACCTAAAACTGGGTGTTTTTTAAGCCCAGCCAGCCAGTTTTGGTGAGACAGCAATGAGAAGTGCCTGGAATCCCACACTCAAGGTGCAGTTCTGTGGGAAATGGATTTATAAAGAATTCTTAAAACCTGATAGAAAGGTTCACTTAGTCCTGCACATCTGTATGTAAACACTGAGATAAGGTGTGTTGATTTAGAAAGGCTATAGAATAGAGATGACATTGTTGAAAGAGAGATTGAACAAAAAATGAGTTTTAATAAGTTTCAAAACATGGCCTTGTAAAAAAACTAGATATTTTAGAGAATTAGAACTGTGAAAGATGGATTGTAGTAGGATCACCTGGGGAAAAATATAGGTGATTGGTGTTAGAAATAACAGTGGCATTGTGTGGTAAAAGCTAATAGGCTTAAAAATGTTTGTAAGCATGTTTATTTGTTTAATTTATAAAATGTTTAATTTATAAAATATGGCCTTCCTAAGTCAGCACACCTTAACTCAGGGTTTGCACCCTGATAGATGTACAAAACTGTGTGAGCTTTCTGTCAGGCTCTGAGAATTCTTTATAAATCCATCTCCCACACAGTTCTTGTCTTGTTTTTGCAGTGGAGCAAGAGATAAGCCAGGGCTTAGGTCTGACCTAAAACTTTGGCTTAGGGCTGGCCTAGGTGAGGTGTGAGGGCAGGGGGAGATGAGAGGTGGGAAAGAGCACACACAGCATGGAGACAAGCATGGCTCAGGGGTAGGGATGAAGGGAACATAAATAAAAATAATTACTAGCAGAAATGTGATGGGACGGGAGAAAAAGCAGAAATGGGAGAGAAAACAAACTTCAGGTTCTTGGCAATTCTGGTGCCTGAGGTGAAACTGGCAGTGCCCCTCATGGTCTGGGCACAGCCAGGACAGAGCCTGCTTGGAGTTTCAGCTGTGAAATACCCTGGGGAATGGAGGGACAGGGATTTCAGGGAACAAGGGCCTGCTCCTTTGGGAGAGGAGTTGAGAGACTGCACCTTAACCCTTCATTTCCCTTTTGGGAGTGTGCAGTGTGAAGTGCTGCTCTGTGCTCAGCATGGGCACAGATAGCATCCCTGCTGTCTGTTTGGAGATTTCACAGGGCTCCACCCCCACCTGCCAGAGAATTTAATTATGTCTCTCCAGCAATAAAAAGGGCTTTTTAGGATTATTAGATAAGTGATTATATTATTAGATATGTTTTTGAATATATGGGCAGAGCTGTCATTTTACAAGTCTGTCAGATGGTGGGAAACAACAGAGAATAAGGGGAAAACCATCAATTCCTACCTCCATATAGCTCATATTACTTAACTAATTACCCACCATTTGGAACTGGGAATTTAGAAGTATGAGTATTGCTGAAAAAGCCTTGGCACTGTTTACAGCAAACTTCAGCTGCCATTTGAAAGCTGTGGGCAATCCAGGACATCCTACACTGGAAGTTTGGACAGAGATCCCAAAGAGCCTTGGGCTGAACACCAAGTTCTGGATTTCCAGCCTGCACTCACTGCTGCTGAATGGATATTTGCAGAGCCTGAACTACAGCATCTTTATAAGTTAAGCAATAAATAAAAATGTAATTCATAATCTTTGTGTATTCAACTCAGAATTAAATTTTTTATGTCTTTTCCATTTGTAGATCTTCTACCACAGTCAGTGATGTTACATCACTGCAGAAAGACATCTCTTACAATTGTATTTTACAAGGCAGCTGAGTGCCAGTGTCACTGAGCAGAGTCCCTTGACAATTGTACAGACATTTTCCTCCAGAATACTGAAATATTCACTTGTCCATGTGCATTTTCCTGGAAGCTTATCCCCTAGAACTTTTAAATTAATCTCTATTCTAATCACTAGGTGTGCAATTTGGTAATGTCCTGTGGTATACATTGAGTGTGAAGGCACAGAAGAGAAAATGTGGCTCCCCATTCTGTGAAGAAGAGTTCTGTGTGTGAGATATCAGGACCTGAGTGAGTTTACACTAATTCAGGGGCAGAACAGAATCCTGTCAGAAGGTGAAACAGAATAGATTCTGCAGGGTAGGGCCATTTCCACTAGATCTGCTCCACATCTTTTCCATGCTGTGACTCTGACAGCCATACATTGCAGCACATCCCTCACCACAAGAAGCACTATTTAAATTCCAGAAACATTCCATCCTGCACTAAAGGATGGCACTGAGAAACTTCACTGATGGTCCCTCTAAATTTCTCCTTTTATTCCATTGTTTTACCATACTGGTTTTGGTCTCCTTAATCCCATCTCACAGATTTAGACAAGAATTATTTTACTCAATGAGAAGTCAAATAAGGGGCTAGTTTTTTGCAGGCAGTGCAAAAGAAGAATTATAAACATACAGTAGAATGTATAGATGTATAAAGATACATTAGAATGTAGAGATGAATTATAAACATACACTAGACCAAAGAAATATACTCTGGACCAGGTGTTCCTATCAAAAGCAGATAAACATCAATAGATCCTAGATCAAACAAGGGGTTTGGGGTACTTGGGGTTCAGTTGTTTTGGTTTAACTATCAGCTTGTCTACAGGAACAAATCAGCTGTGAAAACTAAAAGTTCTTAGCAGAGGGGGTTTTTTGTGCCTGTGCAATGTTCTAAATTTATTTTTGTCCCTTACTACAATATTTCCTTTAAGTTGACCAGACTGTACCACAGAAACTCCAGCAGAAAACTGATGGACATCAAAAATCCATGGCTAAGGCCTCTCCCTGGGCTCTGGAACCACCACACATGCTGGTGATACAGCCTTTTGTAAGGAAGGACCATGGTGCCACCACAGTGATGTTTCCATGACCAAGGTGCAGATGTGAGATGAACGGCCAAGATGAAGGCACTGGAGTGCCTCAAGAGTAAAGTAAACTGCAAATCACCAGGAAAAGAAAGAAAAAACACCCAGGTATGTTCATGCACAGGCACACACACTGATATTTCTCAAGGTGGACTGGTTTGATAAAAATTATGACCTTTTTTCCTCTACCCTATTTTATTTTCCAGTACTAAAAATATTGCAAGTGCCTGAGGCGTAAGTCAGAGCAAACCTCCATTATCACCCCAGAGACTTGGCAGCCTCCCTCGTTAGGCTTCTTAGGATCTGACTGAGTGACCTTGTTTGGTGGGAAGGCACAGATGGAGTCTGTCAGTAAATCTTGTTAATGTAGCAACTATTCCCACTGTTAGATGAGGTTTGCACCTCCTAGGAGCATTTCTAGCCCCAGTAAACAAGCACTGCTCCCTCCTCCCATTGTCAGCCCCCTTATTTCATGCCACCAGGTACTCCAGCATTTGTTTTCACTGTCAATTACCAAGAAATAAATAAAAAAAAAGGAACACCTTGCTGTGAGTGTAGGATGATCTTTCTCTCAAAGGCAGTCATGCACCTCCCTTCTAAAGAAACTGATGTTTGCTTTCAAATTTGGATGTGTTACCTGGTAAACACTAAAGCTTTCTTCTGCTGTGAGTCTTTTCCTGAGCTTGAGAAATAATTCTATGATAGGAATGCAGTTTTTTTCCTAAAGTCATACTCACACAATTGTACTATACAATATAAATAACTAATATATAAGTAATAAACAAAAGGTTTATCTATGAGCCAATTTTAAGTGGTCTAAAATTTTAGGATGTAGCCTATTTAGTTTCAGTGAGAAAATAAAAAGCTGCTTTTAAAGTTCATTCAGCTTCTAAAGGGCAATGCTAAAAACACGACACCACCTTGGTTCAGTGAATGCCTTTGGGTAAAAGAAGAGGGATACAACAGTAACTGAAATATTTGACTAAAATTCAGTGTTGTGACCCTGAACACCAGGACACAATTCACACTGTATAAGCCGTGTTTCTAAGTGCAATAAGCCACATTTATAAGCCATATTTTCTAAGTGTTTTGCCCTGCTAAAGTACAGCAGCAAAGCTAAGAGTGTTTGAATTAGGGACTCCCATTTTTCAGTTCTGCTTTCAAATTTATTTACTAAGTTTCCCAACCAAATGCAGATGTGAAGACATCATTCCAGAGCAACAGCTTTCCATATTTTGAAATTATATTCCATCCTGCCTTGCAGATGAAAGAATCAAGCTTGAAATCAGAAACTAGGATGGATCTCCATTGTCTCCTCACTGACCACTTGGTTCTATGGGCTAATTCAAGGCTCCTGAATAAAAGAAAAATAAAATAAAAGAAAAAGCAGCGTCCTGCTTGCCTCTGTGTGTCCCTGCAGGAAGGGCTGGCTGCAATGGGTCTGCAACACCTGATGGCTTGGATTGCTGAGAAGGAAGAAGGAGAGCAGACAGAAGCAACCACGTGGTTTTTACTGCTGCCTTTCAACCCCTCATCCCTCTTCTAAAAGCCAGCAAGCTTCAGCACTGCTCACAGCCTTACTGAGGTTTATAGTGCCTGCTTGTTTGTTTTTAAATACAATAATTCATCTTATTTCATGCGTGTTTCTGCCAAGCTCTTGCTGCTTCTAAGGTTCCAACACTTTTTATTAGTTAAAACTCCTCTGTGCTACTTGCTACTGTAGGGATTATGAAAAGAAATTAAATTTAGGGCACCAAAGATCATCACAGGCAGAGGAATAAAACCTCCCTGCAAGTTTAATTAAAACAAGAAGATGGGCTGATAACAGATAATATTTTGCTAACTAGGCACCAAAGGCAGGAGAAGGTAGGTCTGCAGAAAAGGACATACTATTATTATTTTAAAATGCATAATATTACAATATAATAATAAAATTATATTACATACTATTATTATTAAAATTTTTAAGCTGCATGGAAGCTGATGTCCAGATCCTGATACCACAGGAATGGGAAAAGCTTCTCAGGATCTGATGGGAAAGAAATGAGCAGAGGGTGTTAAACAGATAGATGGGACAGTTAGAGGAAGCCATTCTAGGCAGAAATATGCTGGAAATGTTTTGAAGCAAATTCTTGGCAAAGTGTTTTCCACATTTTTGTTAGTAAGGTTTGAGTAACACAGGTTATTCACTTGCTTCAGGTTTTTAGGAAGTGAAGTTATGTGCTGGTGTGATCCATGACTTCAGAGATGTTTCCCTTTCCTGTGCCTGTGCTAAGGGGCTGAAAAGTCACCTAATCCGTGTTTCTTGCTCATTTGGAACCACTCAGTAGTGTAAGAGATAACTACATCTGTTTTCAGACAATGCAACTTTATATAATTCCTTGGGGAAAATCCTTCCACAGTGTGTGCATGTAGATAATCTGTACAATTTACAGGAAATATATGCTGGCTAGTATAAGTTTTGTAAATGAAATAACAACAACAACAACAACAACAACAACAACAACAACAACAATAATAATAATAATAATAATAATAATAATAATAATAATGTTGTAGGCAAATATATTTTAGCTTTGCCTTTTTGTCAGCGAGGACTAATGGGGATTTGCATGCTATGAAGACTTTTTAAAGATGTGAACAGATATTTGTGCCAATTTTACACACTGGAGTGCAAAATCAGATTATTTCTGAGATTGGTAGGTCAGGATTATCAAACCCTTCCTACCACTTGTCCCTGTTCACTGGAGCTATTTTCCTGTGAGGGTGGCTCTGTATTGCAGGGATCAGTGTGTGTCCATTCCAGGTGTCCTGCCCTGCATTCCCATTGCTGTAGGTGCCTGCAGTAATGAGCTAGCAAGCCTTAGCAATTCTTTCTGGTAAAAGTTTGTTCTCATGCTTAATTGACCCAGCCATGTGAGCCTCAGATTGCTTCTCCATCTCTGTGGACACACGTGCAGAGAAAATATTCTGGTTTTAGGAAAACACCATTCCCCCTTCAGCTCATAGGCCTTGCAATGAAAGCCTGGGGTAGCTGGAAGAAGTGGAGCCTGAAATTTAGATTGCCTTCATTTTATCAAAGTAAAACTGCTTCCCTCTCCACCAGGAAATTCATAAGATATTTCCATTGCTAGTTGATTTTACCCAATTCATCCTAAACTATCCTGATTTTTCAGTGAGGTGTTTTTCATTACATGCAAATACAATTTTCCCTGAAAAAAAATTCTCCATTTGTACTATATTATTATTGTTGGGGTTTTTTTAGCTCACTTGCTACACTTAGAAATGAAAACATTCAGCAATGATTAAACTATTCTCAGACTAAAAAAAAATTAATGCAAGGACTGTACTTTTTATCTCTATGTTGAGTTTCTGTATTGAGCTATACTTGACTAATACTTGAATGATTGAGATGTTGGTTTCTCAAACACCAAAACAAATTTGCCACTGATTATGGTCACCTGGAGTTTTCCTGGAGCAACATTTTGCTTCACAAAGCTGGATTTGCTGTTAAGAGTACAAACTTATTTACTGTTTATTTGTTGAAATAACTGTGCTTATTTCTATAAATTGGTATTAGGAGCAGTTTATTTCACATCAGTAATTTGTGGCTCACAAAATACCCACAAAATATTTTCAGATTATTAAAAATAATGAAGGGGAAATTAAAAGGTATCACAACATCATTAATTTAATCATCATTCTTTACCTTCCTACAGGCTACTATCCATTTAAAGCAAGCTCTGAGAGCAAAGTTGATGAGTTGCTGTTTCAGAAGGTTTCTGATGTCATTTAAATCCATGCAAATCCAGTGTAACACCATTCAAGTGTATTGATAATTGAAAACTTTCCTCTGAAAGTAGTTTTAGATGTGGGGGAAATAATATTTTTTTACAAAACTAGTCATCCTTCTTAAAAAAAAAAACCCAGCCAAAGAACAATGGTCTGATTTTCATAGGAAATTTTAAAAAAGTGATCTAATATTACTTCTCTGTAGTCTCACAAGGTGTATAAAATAATCCTACCAGGAATCTGGAGCTTGTTAATGGCTGGCATCAGCTCCAATGTCCTTGATATGTGTCATGGCATGGATTATTGCTCAAATCAATACAGAGCAATTTCTAATCAAGGGAAACATTATCCATTGGTTTGTTCATACACATTTTCAGAGAGCATCCCTGCAGCCTCCCATGGATTTGCAGCTGCTCAATTACAGTTTAATTGCATGACCCCTGCAGAGTGACGCCCAAGGAGTGCTCATGGTACGTGGTGACATTCAGAACAAAGGAAAAAAGCAAATACAGTGAAGACTGAAGCTCACACAGGAAGGGAAAGCAGATCATGTGAAAATATTCATGCTAACATGGTTGTCACACATGTTCTTGTTTACAGCTCTCTAGGATCCTTGTGTGGCTCTCAAATGCCCACTCTGCCCCACCAATTTATTTGAAGACACACAGGAATACTGCCTGTTTCTTATCTACAGGAGAAGGAATAAACCAGAGGAAAAGAAAACAACCAGTAGCTTTCACAGCAAAGTTCCTGGAGAACCTCCTTGTTAAAACAAAGCAAACATCTTCTAGTAAGGCTAATGTGCTAAGCAACATCAGGAGTCATTGGGGAAATTGGAAGGCACCTTCAATCTTCTAGATATTCCAGGTTTGGGAGTATTCACTGTAATAGAACCTGGCCAAAAGCAGCAATTTTATGGCAGGTATTCAGACCTCCCCATACGCTACCAAATACACCTGGTCCAGGAAATAATCCCTTTTGTCACACATAATTGTCTTGTGGAGTTACAGGAAATCAGTTGGACAGAGAATTTCTACCCAGTTCCCAGGTCTGTCTGCTATGATTCTTCAAATCAGGTTTAATTATTCCATTTTTTTCCTGGCAGGATGTTGTGATGGTGTTATGCCAAAGGGTTTGAAGAAAGCTCACTTATAATGCAGCATTTATGGTGTGGCTTTAGATATTTTACTGCTTATTTGAAACAATATTTGGACATTTTACTATCCACTTTGGAAAACCATTTTATATACATTTCACACTACATCCATCTTAAGGAACGTCTTAAAGCAATTACTATGACTTAAGGAGCCAACAAACAATATATATATAAATGATGTATGCATAAATAAGACAATGGAGAGCTAAGAAAATCATTCCATCAGTCTATATCATCTTTTCCCAGACTAATGTTTTAAAAGAGCAGCACATTTTTCTTTGTGGCAAGGCTTTTCTCCATGCCTAATAAGGTTTTCCTATGTCCTAGGGGTAATCCATGCAATTTGAAGAAACAGGTGAAACACAAAAAGATAACATAATGAAAGTCATAGACTGACAGGAAAAGAAAGAGTCTGTAAAACAGACTTGTCATATTATCATAATTTCTATCACTGATCTAATATAGAACATAGTTTTTCAAAATATTCACCACATTTTAAGTAGATGAGCCAATCCTTCTTTCTTAGAAAATGTGTTTACTGCTTTTGTAGTTACTTAGATTCAAGCACACACTTCAGAAGCTTTCCTAAGTGAGATTACAGTGGGAAACAGTACATTCCAGAGATCTTGCTTCAAGCGTTTCCACTTCTGATTATACCTCCACTCCCACTCCTAAGAAACCCTTATTATTCAGAAATAAATCCCTCCAGAGCTTTCTTGGAGTGTTTTTTTTTAATGGTAAATGTAAAAGAAGGGCAGATGTGTGCCATGTCAGATGGCTGTAAAAAAGCATTGCTGCCAGGAGCTGAAGTTTAGAACAGGAGCTGCATCCTCACATAGCACAGGAGAGGACAACATTTTGGTGTCTGGGCAAGTTTAAATTAAAACTAAGGAAGTTTTTTATGTAAAAAGGACTAAAATATCATAACTGAAACAAAGCACTCTTTCTCATATTAAGCACTCTAAGCCGGCCTCAGATTTAAATGAAATTTTCAATTATTGCTATGTGGAATATGACAACCTCAGTGGTGCTGACCACTTCCAGTCACCTAAGAGGTTTTTCCTATGGGAAAAAGAGAAGGGATTATGATTTCTTTTTCCAGGTATCACCCCATTGCCTAACTTTGCAAATGCTTCAAACTTTTAAAAATAGAAATGATAATGTGTCTTATCTATCTCCTTCTCATCCTGCAGCTAAACCAGTTTATCTTATATCTTTGCCACTTTTCTCCTTGCTTGCAGGGTGGAAGAATGGGGATATGTGGCTTCTTTAGGGCATGGAAAGAGCTGACAGAAATGTTTCCTCTCCAGCTTGACCTTTTCCTAGAAATAGTCTGTTCCACAGGCACCTGGGGACAAGCTGAGTGTCTGTCTGTTCCCCCAGGATTTCTGTCTCCTATCAAGCACTGACCACAGCTGAAAGACTGGAGCAACAGACACCCCCAAACTGCATTTGGGTGTTGCTGCACTTTCCCTGGGCAGGATTTGGTACCATAAGAGAGGGCAGAGACTGGAAGAGAGACCTGAAGTGATTTCAGCAGTAATTACTGCTGAGACCTGAAGTGATTACTGCATTGCTAAACAGCCACTCACATTCCACAAGCCACTGTCTTGTGTTTCCAGTTAGCTGAAATTACAGTTCCTATGCCTGGAATACAAAGGGCTTAGCACAAGGACAGCAGCACAATCTCACCATGTTCTGGAGGGCTTTCCACAAACCTCTTGGCAATTTATTCCTTCCTGTGCAAATGTTCAGGCTAACCCCAGCAAGCATGAGCTTTCAATACCTGCTCTGGGAGTCCATACTGCCCATGGAGAAAAGGATTTCTGCATAAAATTGTCCTGTGGGCAGAACACACTGCGTTCTTTTCCCTCTGTGCATGGGCTAGAGGAGATGGGATTTGAACTCTTCCAATTTTGGAAACTTACTTGGGATCCTAAGTCAGAAATCATAAAGCCGGTCCTGAATGCTGCTACCGACAACAAAAAAATGATTATGATATGATATAATGTAAAATAAAGCAAAGTAAAATAAAACAAAGTAAAATAAAACAAAGTAAAATAAAATAAAATAATCAGGCAGCATGTACATGCTGGAATGACAGTTTGCAGTTCCACTGACAGAGAACCCATGAGAACTTCCTGTCAATTGCATTTGGACAAAGCAGAGGAACACTCCTTCCTAGAGATGGAGAAGACATTTATAGCCTCCATCTGCTGCTGGACACACAACCCAGGCTTTCAGCCTTTTGCTCTCTGCAGGGAGCTGGTACAAGTCAGTCACCTTAGACTGAGACAGACCAAAGGTCTCCAAGTCTGGAATCCTTTCCACCACTCTTCAGGGACCAGCACTGAGCCAGCCAGGAGTTACCACACAGTGCTTCCAGCGTGTTTGCAATTCCAGGAATCCCTTTTATTTTGCAAAAACACCCATAAACATGCACAGCTGTGTGAGTCTGGCTCTGACACATCCATTCAGCACTCTGCCCCATGTTTCCCCAGCCTCTCCCTCCAGCTCTCACGGGCAAGGCACCACCTGACTCCCTGGCATTCTGCAGAGCCACACTCACCACCAGCCTGCAGAGTCTGTCAGAACAACTCTCTTGTTGTGGTAGCCAAGAATATCTTTTTTCTCTCCACAGGAAAAGTCTCAGAGACACGAGGTGGTTTCTGAGTTTTAGATTGTACTGGATACAGGAGGTTTTACAGAGGGTCACCCACTACTGATTAAAGAGAAAGGCTTTCCTTCCATGCTGTAATTTAAATCCATTGTTCCTTGCCAGTCCTGTACCTCCGCTTGCTAAACCTGTTATTACCTTTTTCCCAACCCTTTTCTACAACATCCTTCTAGCTACAGGTCTAATTCAAATACTTTTCCTAATGCCATTATATGATTTTCTTCTGAATAGGGAAAATGTTTTGATTAGAAACCTTGACATTATGTTTAGAATAATCTACCGATCAGTTTCTCAGATGACAAACTGATAGAAGGCAGCATGTATCTAAAGAGTTTGCAATCATATCCCTGTGTTATCTTAATTAATGCAGTAAGACCTGGGCATATAATTCACTCTTTCCTTAAGATATTGACAGCTGACCTCATTTCTCCATGGCATTTTAAAAATGCATTTATTGTGCTGCAGCCAGTGTGAAAACTTAGAGAAATCCTCTATTACAGCAGAAATATTGTAATATTTACTTATAATAATTAGTCTCAAGGTGTTCTGAAAGATACAACCAAAGGAATAGAATGAGACTCCATGAAGACAACAAATGAGTGTGCTACAAAACATTATGCTAGAAGTATTTATCATGTTTTTCATGCATGAAATGGAAATAAAGGCCTTCTACATTAACCTGTTGCTAAACATTCCTGTTGCTATTCCTTTTTTAAAATTTGTTTTCCTCTGGCCAGTGCTTTCAGTTTGGTTAGGATAGAAAGAAATAGAAGAAGAAAGAAAAGAAGGGAAAGAAGGGAAGGAAAGAGAGGAAGGGAAGGAAGGGAAGGAAAGAAAGGAAGGAAAGGAAGGAAAGGAAGGAAAGGAAGGAAAGGAAGGAAAGGAAGGAAAGGAAGGAAAGGAAGGAAAGGAAGGAAAGGAAGGAAAGGAAGGAAAGGAAGGAAAGGAAGGAAAGGAAGAAGGAGCTTCTGCTTCTTACTAATTCATTTTTTTAGTGAGGAGTCCATAGCATTTTCTGAACTAAGGTGACACACTCTTTGAATTGTATAAGCAATAAAAACACATTACTGTGGACACAGGCAGAGAGTGTGTAAGAGTTGTAAAAAATACTTGAATATGAGAAGTTGGAGAGTACTCTTGTTATAATTTATTGATTTGAATAGAGATTTCTGTTTCAAAATTTGGCCATTCCACTAGACAAAGTTCTGATCTGACTGCTAATCAAAGCAAACAGAACAAGCTATTTCAATATCAATAAGATGACCTCTTTTTGTTTTGTACTTTGGTGGGTTTTAGCTTATCCAATTGACATGCTATCACAAAAAGACTCAAATTAAGTATTGTTATATCATCTACACAGACTTGGAAAATCTTGTAACCACTCTCTGGTACTAAGAATAGTAAAGACATGAGAGATTTTGCCCCTCTGCTGGACTTTTCCCATCAGAGGCAGATGATTGGGTGTGCAGAAGGGCGGCACATCCACAGACTATGGGCACGAGTCAGCTCCACCTGTGAATCTCCTCCTGGGGCACAGGTGGGAGGGAAATTGTTCCCAGCGTGGTCACATTGGAAATTGCTCCCAATGTTCCACACAGGCTCCACTTGGCTTCCCAGGGAGCCCCAGCTGCTCCTCCCTCCAAGCTGAGCAGTGAGATTTCAAGCTTGAGAGCTGCTCTGAGCTGCTTTTGTGGCCAGGTGGAGTTTGTTTGGGTAAGGTGGGCCAGCTCACAGCTCCTGATTTTCACAAAGTCAGCTTCTATTCCATCTGTCTCTTGGGGCTGCCCTGGTGCTCTCTCTTGTCTTTCATGCTTCACAGAGGGATGTTTTGAACGTGGCCATCAAGGCAAAGGCTGCCTCAAAAGCTGTGCTTTTCTGTGGAGCATGAGCAGCAGCAGGCAAGAGCAAAGCACCTATGGCTCCTGGGGAAAAGCTGGCAGGTGGTGAGGAGCCAAATCCTCTGTGCACTGAAGTTAAATGTCTCAGATGGAGTGAAAGGACAGATGGAGCAAGATAGAACAGCAGTTCCAATGTTGTAGAGCACTGAAGTTTAGAAAAGTGATGCAGAATTTAGCAAGAAGGTGACCAATGTGACTGGAGACATCAAAGGAGGGACAGCATTTTAAATCTACATCTTCACTCAAACAAATTAGTGTGAGTATCTTGAAGCCAGTATAAGTCTGAATTCTTCTCCAGTGTAAGTTGCTAAAGTGTATCACACCATGAAAATGTCCCTCAGGAATTGGATTGTGACCACATATGGACTGAAAAAATGAGAATTATTTTCTCACGCCTTGCAACGTTCCACAGGAATCAGTAATAATGGGTTACACAAGGAAAAAAAGGAGAGTACACATTTCAGCCAACACCTTGTCCTCCATTTTAATTGTAGCAGCCTCCCAGAAGAGTTGCTCTTTAAAACTCATCTTTTCATGCAATTCACCACACACTCTTCATATAGCTCTCACTGCTCTCTTCTTCAACAGCTTCCTGAACACTTAATAATCTTGGCTCTTGACATTTAAGAATCTGTTTTGCTTCAGAAAAATGCCAAACCCACCACACTAATCTCCATCTTACCCACCTCACTGCTCCCTCTCTCACTTATGCTCCAGATGGGCCCAGGAAAATTTTCTCTGTGATTTTTTTTTATTTTTCCTTTTTAAGCTTCTTTATCTAAAAAAAAAAAAAAAAACACCAACAAAAAACCCCCCAAAAACAACAACAAAAAAAACCTCAACCAATTTTTAGATGCAAATCTCAAATTTTCTCACAATTTTCAAGTCCCAAACAGTGCATGCCAGATACTATTTCTTCGAAGTGCATTAAGTTTTCACTGTCACACAGCTAATATCCAAAGCTGCTGTTCACCTGTTTCTCAACCTTTTACAAGTCTGGATGCTTTTCCATATTATCCTCATTATTATCTAAATTTCTCAGGCACTGTGATCCCTCCTCCAGCAAAGTGCTGACAGTGGGAAGAGAGGAAAGGAAAAGGCCAGTGCAGCTGTTCCAGTCTCCTCCCACCCATTCCCCTGGTGATAGTCACACCTTCCTCTCCTCACAAAGGAGACTTTCCAGTCTGGTTTTTTCCAAAACATCATCAGATGGTTGGCTTGTGAACACAGGAAGAGTGTGGAAAATCCTATAGGATGTGCTGCAGTAACACTTTTGTCTATTCTGGGGTTTAGGAAGCTTTCCTTGCCACACAGGAGGTTTTGGTCCATGACAAATATGGCAATATCTGTGCTCCTGTGACTGAAGCTGCTGGAGGCCAGGCAGACTTGTCTCCTGAGTTTCAGATAGAAGGAACCAAGACCAGGACAGAATTCTGAATCATCACCTTTCAGGATGTTTTGGTTTCAATCCATGCCTGAATCCAATCTCAGACCCACTGAACTTCTATTTTCAAACAATAAATCCCCATGACTCACTTCACCACTTGTGCAACTTGCCCAGTAAATCAGGGCAAAATAATAATGGTAAAAAAAAGTGAAAAATGTTACCTCTCAAAACGCTCAGATATTAAACTGCCTGCTACTGAAACTAACACCCAGTTAGGTTGTAATTCTAAAATATTAAATTTATCCACATACTCAGGCCTACATGTACAACTAATCATATGTATTTGTACAAATATAATTGCACATACAGACACTCTATATAGTTACAATAAACATACTCAGAAGGCATTTTATTCACTGATTGAAACAAAATATTGAGGTGTGCCAGAGTCAACAGACAGAGGAGGAGGAGCTGTGTTTTATGTGAGGAAGGATCTGTTCCTCTTTTGTTCCTGTTTCTTGTGGAAGCAGTTATTATTTGTTAGTTCATTTTGATCCTACATGAAAACAAGTGAAACTTGTGAAAATGAAAACAAACAATTCTCTACAAGTTTAAACACATTTGGTTGCTTGTGCCCTGTTGGCCAAACCAAGTAATTTTTAATTTTGCCAGTGTTTGCAGGCTTATTTCTATATTTGTGTTTTGAAAATATAAATTACAAACCCCAAATTCACTGGCTGTGAACATTTAATCAAAATTTGGTTTTCAGAAGCAGTTAATCCATTCCCAAAATTTAAAGGACTCCAGAAGAAGCTGTGAAGGATCAGGTTCTAAATTACCAAAAAGTAAAACCCAAACTAGGTACCAATAGCACATTGCCAATGTTTAATTTTTCACATCTCCCCTTTTAACCAAATTGGTTTTGATTCATTGTGGATGAATAAAAGCAGTATTGGGTTTTTTGCAGAGGTTGCTTTCTACTGGACATGCGCATGGAGAAAAGTGCAAATGATATTTCCCTCATTCATTTTGGAATTACTGTGCTTTACATAACTGAACTTTACGTATTCCATATATAAATAAACTAAAATTAGCCAAACAAACTCTTTTGGGATGCTCCTCATCTTTATGAGCTGGTTTTACAGATATAAAGGCAGTGTGGTGCTGAGACAGTCACTGGAAGTTTAGGAAATGTTTAGCCAAAAAGTTTAAGAAGGAGAAGCCAAACATCCCCTTGCATTTAACTAAAAGGTTACAAGGAGATAAAAGAACATTGTTCTGCACCTATTATCCTACAGCCTACAAATATGAGTAAAAGATACATTATCGTCTAAGGAAGAAAACGGATTTTTAATTTCCCATTCTCCCTGACAAAACTAAAATAAAAATCCCTTGCTACTGATAGCTGGAATTTGCCATCCTGCTGCTAAGGTAGAATAATGTCTGTTTCATGAGAACAGTTTGCTGTAGGCTACCATCCCTACTCTCCCTGTAGGAAAATCTACAAGTAAATGGACATAAAAATAAACAGCTATGTTAATCTGTGTCTCCCCACCAAACCCTCTCAAATGGAAGGAGCTGAAGAACGTGGCCCACCCTGATGAAATAAAGCTGCAAAGACTGAAATCTTCCTTCTCCTTCTGTTGCATCTACTGCAGCAGTTTTCTTTGAAGCAAAAAGGCAAAATCTCCAAGCCCAGCTGTTGCCAGTGCTGTTTCTGAGCCACTGAGCAGCAGATGCTGAAAGTGCTGTGTTTCTAAAGGCAGCACCTGCTGCTGAACCTGAATTGCCAAGGCCCAGCATTATACACAGACAGAAAGAGCAGCTGACCAGGTGTGTGTCACTAAGAGCCACTCTTAGGGTGAAATCAGAGAGATTGTCTGCAGGAAACGGTCACCAGAAGCTCAGAAGCCACTACAAAATTTGCAGCAGTCCAATGGCACAGAATTTCTTCAGAAGGAAAAAGAATTGTAATTATTTAACTTAAAGACCACCATAACTTTTTCAAGACACATGTAAGAATTCAGACTCAAATTCAGTGCTGTCTTAGACAGATATTTCAGAAAAATTCTGCTTCTGGCTGCAAAAGCAACAAAAGAATTATTTCTCCCCTTCTTTATGTACTCAATGGATTTACATGGGTATCATATAAAACTGTTTACTGAACAAATTCAGTGTAAACCCAAAAATTTCTCTCTTTTTGAAAGGACGGAAAGAAACCAAAGATTATTTCTGAACTGGAATAATTTGATTTTCTGACCTACATTGCAACATTCAAAAATTTATATTAATATGATCTGTATTAATTTTTATATTATGCTTTTTTATTAAACAGTGTGTAGGAGTAATTGAATTTTAGCACCTGGCAGAAAAAGAAAATAGCAACACAGGCATTGCTTTAAAGGACCTAGTTTCAAAATGTGGATTATAAAATGATGGCTTTACTTGCATGTCCTCTTGAGGGTCCCATTGTCCACCCAGCCTCCCTGCTTGCCTGGGGACTGAGGGGACAGGCACAGGTCCTGGGCAGAGTTTTCAGAGTGGCTTCTCATTTCAAATTTTCCAAGTGTTTGTTGTATTTTTGGTTAGAAACCACTACTGCTCTCTAAGGCTGACAGCTGTGCACATCCAGAATCTCCACATGGACAGAAAGTGCAGCAGAGTAACCAAGTGACAATGTGTCACCACAACAAAATACTCCTCATCCTCAGAAAGATGGCACCTTGCCATTAGAGAGCAGTGCAGTGGCACAGCCAAATCTCCTCACAACCTTTCAGTACCATGGTTTGCCTCCATCTCGTTTTTCTCCAAGTATTTTCCTCCCCAGATTTATTCCTCCTTTTGCTCTCTGTTGGTCTGTAATGTTCCAATGCATTTTGTAGCTATTTACACCTGTGTGAGGAATGTGGCAAACAATGGAGAAGGGAAAGATCCCCTGGTACAGGAGGTGCTTTTGTACATTCAGCAGTTACTCTGGTCCCTGCCTGTCCCCAGGGGGGTTCATGGTGCATTCACAGCATGAGAGGAACAGACTTATGCTTGTAGCCATGCAAGAAACTGAACAGGAAAAAATAAAATCAAATTTTTCAAGTAGTCTGAATATATTGCATTTATTATCCCATCCCAGCCACTGTAAGGTGGCATTGTGAAACAGAAGCCAGGCAGAATGTGCAGAATGCAGCACACTTGACATATTTTCTCAGCTCTGCACGCTGGGAAAACCATAACACTTATCACATTTGTCTCCTGAGTGTGTGTTTCACCTTTTAATGTCACACAATGCAGTAACAAACCCAGAGCTGTAGTGCATATGAGCTTATGTTTACACTCTCTGAAATATTTTTTGTATGTGGCCTGACATAATAACTGCACCAGTTGCTCACACCTGGAGTCCCCCAAAAAAAGTTTAATTTTCTTCTGGGTTTTTTTGTGTGGATTTTTTCAGTTTTGGTGTTTTTCTTTTCAGGTGGGGAGGATCTTCTGACAATCTCAATTGTAAATGAATTTCTCCTTTTCATAAAATTTATCATGATAAATTCATGTGGCTTTAATCATATTCTTTTAATGCTTAGCTCAGTTGTGTGTTCCTAAAACCTCTGCTGGGTTTTTCACTCCTTGTACAGCATTAAGCACAAATAGGGTGAATTTAGAGACCAAAGCCATCCCTCAGAAGACCAATGTAATGAATAAGACTCAAATACTTTTGTGGGAATGTGTCCCTAATTCTGAGTGCATTGTGGATGGTGATTTCTTTCAGATTGATTTACTGATTCCAAGGAAGCAGCCTGGGTTGTTATTTCATAAATTCAGTTTCCAGGTTTCTTTCAGCAGGTTTTTATTGTTGCCTACTCACCCCACAGTAATAAAACCCCAGTACCAGCATCACCTGAGGCACCAACTAAAGGCTGAAGTACTCATGGGAGGGTGCTGCTGAGCAGAATATTGATAATTAATGTGGTAACTTGGTACAGCTGCTCAGCCCTGCTGTGAACCTTGAACCTTGTCTGCTGATTCATCTAAGAAATGATAACACAGGACAGGAAGCACAGCAGCACTGGTCTCAACACACTCTGTGATGCTCTCCTGACTTAGGGAATGTTAATTTACTGCAGCAAAGGGGTCTCTGTGGTAATCCCAAGGTTTGTCCCCGAGGAACTACAGGCCATTTCAGTCAGTGTCTGCTTGGGCACTTACACACTGAATGGAGTTGTTTCCTGATGAAAACAACAGCAACAATTCCTGTCTCACTCCTGTGCGGCTGTGCTCCTCAATTCCCTTCAAAAATCAGTTCCACCTATATCTGATAAATTATTTATTTCTTTAGCTCAACCTTAAACAAGGAACAATTAATTTGCTATAACTGAACATAAGTTTTCTTTTCTGCCTCTGCAAGCAGAGAAAAATCAGATGTCATGGGTCTGATCTGGAGGCAGCTGGAGACACAAGAGTTTTAAACCCTTTTCCCAATTCTGGCCACCAAAAAGATGTTTTTGAGAGCTAAGGAGAATGTTTATGGCATATTCACAGGCATGGCTGTCTGTTCAAGTCTTAAGTCTTGCAGAATTACTAAAATAGGAGATTAAATTTGCCCTTTTTCTTTTACACATTCTAAAGGAAAACAATGAGAATTTCAATTGAAGTGCATGGTTTCCACAGAAGGTTTAGCAACTCAGCTGACACTCCTGTTCAGGTTTTACTCAGAGGATCCCCAGGTACAAGAAGGCTCCAGTGACCCCAGATGACTCCTAAGCCCTCAAGTTCAGGCTCATTTCTGCCCACACCCCTTTGTGTCTCAGCTCCCCTCCCCTGTGCCCTCATTTCCACACTGGAGACTCAAACCCACGGGCTGGGGACATGGTAATTACAATTGTAGGAAATGCCACAAAATTGGGATTTCCTGTCTGACTGAGGGGTGGCTTTGCTGCTGCTAAAAGAGATCTTTGTCAGCTAAAACTTGGATATACTGTCTCTCTCCTGGTTATAGCTGGGTGACTTCTGAGGGTGGAAAAGTTTTTTTTTTAGTGTAAAGTGTTCTGATCCTTTGATGAAAATTAGTGGTAAATTCAGCAACAGCAGGTGAATGCATGCACATCCTTCAAGCCCCACACATTCTCAGCTTGAAGGGTGGGCACAGGCAGCCACAGTGCTTTAGGGTTCAGAGCCTGAGGGTTGTTCTGCTTGTGATTATTCAGTTTCTTTCTGTGTCTATTCACCACAAATTGCACATACTTCAGCCATTTGCTGGTTTTCAAACCTGGCCCGTGCAACTCTGTGCGTGATGGTGCACTAAGAGGTTCCCTTGGGCAAGCTGATTAGCTTTTTTCTTGTTTGTTTTCAAAGCATTTTGGGGTTTCTTAAAATCTTTGGCAGATGTAATGATCCAAAGCAGTCATTTCTAGAGACACTGCATGAACTCTCTGTTTGCTAACATGTCTCAGTTTATGGAGTCACTGCACATTGTTAAAAAGGTGACAGTGCCAAGGTGGCTTTTTCCAAAGAATCCTGTCAGTTTTAAGGACATATGGGCCTTGGAGTGGCTGCATATGTCTGACTGGGAATGTGCATCTCCACTGTGGCAGCTGTAAGATTATCCAATAGATTTGTTCTCAGTTGCTTAAAAACACGAGTACACAAACAGAAGCTCATCATGATGAGCTAATTTCAGCTGCTGTTATGATATTTCTAGGCTTATTTTTAACTTTCAGAAGGAAGAATAGTGATGCCCCAGGCCCCCACTGAAGTTCCACATGACACCACAGTCCCAGAGGTGTTCTCTGCTGGGAATACCTGAATCCTGGGATAAACTGGCACACCATAGCCCTGGTAAGAGTCAGAAAAAACCTTTCAACAGTCTGACATAAACAAACCCCTCTCCTGCCTCAGCCATTCTTTCTCAATTTTTCCCCTAGCTAGGAACCGTGAAGTTACAGTGAATTTTACTCTCAGTAAAAACCATAAATTGTAGAAAGAGACAGCCTCTTTTTGCTAGTTATCAGCCAAGAGATGGCCTTACAACTATTTGTTTGTTTAATGATTTTAGATACATTATTGTCAGGGTGAGTGACAGTAACAAAGATAAAACAACAAAGATAAGATAAATAACAGGAAACAGAAAATGAAGGAAATAGTCAAACACTATTAGGAGCTCCAATGGACCACAGACTAAGACTGAGGATGATGAATGTGATAACCTGAATACAAATGAGTTCCAAATAATTCTTCCTTGTTGTTCACACTTGCATTTATCTACTTGATTTGGGTAATTTGTATAACTGGAAGGTAATTTCCTGTTAAAAAATGTGATAAAATGCTTTCATTCCAGCATGTGAATCTCCATGCAAGAGCTAGTCTGGAAATGTCAGAAATATGGTAATGAAGGAAAATTTTGAAGTCTATGAACAAGTAAGGAATAAATAAAATAATGGAGAGAAAGTAAGTGAGACTGCTACTTTCCAGGGGTTATCCTCTCAAAGAGTCACTGGTGAATGTAACTCCAGGAATGTTACTCCAATTCATAAAATATCAAAGACAAAACTAAAGCAGGCTTATGCTAATCCAACTTTTGAATAAGTTATACAACCAAAGCCTTGACCAAGAAGGATTATTAAATAATCCATGATCAATTTGCTAAGTGATACTTTTTCAATATGAAAGACAGTTAGAAAGAGCTTTTGCATAGAGGGTTCAAAGGCCCTGAAAAGACACCCAACCATGCCCAGTTTACTGAAGAAGAAAAGACTCAGCTGCAACCTGACCCACATCAGACCAAGTTTTACAGTGGGTGAAGGCAACAGTGTCTCTTGCATTAATTTTCATTAGATTTGTGCTCTCTTTTAACTGCTGAACCTTGGCATTGCTGACCTGGGATCCCTCACAGATCCATCTCCATTTATGTTGCACAGAGAGGCAACTGCCTTGTGCAAGGCTGATGAGAAGAGGAAGCAGAAACCTACTGTTTCAGAATAAGCAACAAAAATATGTGTTTCAGAATGAGCAATAGAAATTTGTGTTTTAGAATGAGCAATAGAATTTTGTGTTTGTAACAGCTGAAGCTGCCTGATGTTCACCTCCAATTTTTTTTCAGAGGTTCTGTTTACTGCCCATAAATGTCCACAACTATTAGTCACTGAAATCTCAGCGTGTTTTAATTTTTTTAATTTCACAAATGTAAGAGCTACCTCTGGTCCTGATCAGACTTTGTGATGGGCTGTGAACCTTTTGCACAGATTGAGTCCATACTAGCCCATCACCAGTAAATTCTCATTTTAAAGGAATTCCTGAAACAAGTTGTTTATCCTGGGGCCAGTAGCTGTGGGATACCTCACACCAAATATTAACAAGCGAAATATCAGCTCAAAACAAAGTACAATATTATTGACTCTGTTTATGGGCAGACCTTTCAAAGGAGCAGCAATGGGACTTCACTTCCTCTCCTCTAACAGCAGGGAACAGGAATTTAGGAAGATTAGTACCAAGGACCAAGGCAATTTAAACTGGGCCTGAAGGTTCCTTTGCTAGAGATAAATAGTGGCTGTCCCTCTCCACAATGGGGCTCTTGTGCACCCACACTAATTGCCTCTTTGGGTGATTAAAACCACTGAGGGCACACTCCATAGCTGGAGACCCAGTCCATGGGATACTGAGCCAAGAGATGAGCAAACCACTGCACTGAA
The DNA here is from genome assembly GCA_024362935.1 of Setophaga petechia. NCBI lineage: Eukaryota > Metazoa > Chordata > Aves > Passeriformes > Parulidae > Setophaga > Setophaga petechia. The sequence continues at coordinate 28,898,212 of JANCRA010000005.1, forward strand.
ATGAGCAGATACTGCCAAAGGAGCTTGAAATGAAATCTGGGTTCACTGAAGCCAAAGGTCTCATTGAAATCAAGGATAATTTCACTTCAGATGGAATTTTCCTGTATAAAAAGCACAAAACTCACCTAATACTACTTTTGCTACATTACTGTGGACAAGCCATTCTACACTGCAAAAACAAAAGTATTTTCTTTCCTTTTAATTTATGGCACCAGTGAAATTGCTTTCATACAAAATCAGTGTGTATGAAAACAGAACTAATCACATGCCCAGAGTTTCCTTTCTTGTCTGTAGGCTTGCACAAAACTCTGAAGTTGACAGAAGAAATCTAAAATTTTCTAAGGTTTGTGATTCTTTAGACCAGGACCCCATGGTCTAAAGATAAGCTCTTAGGTTTGCTTCAATTTAGCAAAATACTTTGATGTTAAAATTACAATAAAAATGAAAGAAAATCCAAATTTTAATATCAGTTTATATCTATCAAAATGTGTATTTTTTTTCTTAAAAGGAGTTGAAATGAACATTATTTTAAAGAAAAAATAATTTATTTTTCAATTTAAATGGAACTAATTTCATACACTATATACATTTCTGGGGCCAGTTGGAATAAAGATTTCATTAAAATGTGGTGTGGTAACACAAAGTAGTTTTGATTTTGCAGCTCTGGTTTTCCTGTTGGTCCTTCCATTTTTCCCTATTCCTTATTTTTGCCATGGTAAGAAGGATATTTGTTTGGAAGCAGCCATATAAACAGTGGCTATATAATAATCACTTCCCAGGGGCAAAGGAAACTGGACTGCTGAAGTCACAGTGCAAGGGACATTATTGTGGCTTTCTTCTGTCATAACTCTTTCAGACAAGAAAAAAACCTCATCTTATCCTAACAGCAGAAGGAAAAAAGATGAACTTTGTCACAAATTAATCTGAAAGCCACTGAAAGTTCCCTGTTAACACTTTAACTGGTATATAATACAATCCTTCCACAAGTGTTTCAGCCTTCCTTAGGTCAGACTCAGTTTTCCTGTAAAGACTTATCTACAAAATAATTATTACCATTAATTGCACTATAGCATTCATGTAATAGCTTAGAAATACTTGCCAGCAATATGGAACTATTTTAAAAAGGAACAGTTGCCCTAATTTAACTTTTGCATTAATACAAACTGAGGTTTACACTCCTGCATGTGAAAGCTCTTTGCATATGGAATTGCTTGCAGGCCAGAAAGACTGAGAGTTTAGTTGAGATATTATTTTTTGACTGAAGGCAAATTAAAGAATAAAATATTATCTCATTATTATGGAGTGCTAACTTTCACCCGGAGTATTCATGTGTGTATTTTTATGAAAGTACTCAGAGCTCAGGGTAGGCAGAATTTTTGAGAACCTGGTCAGCTGTTTGACATGAACAACATTCTTACTAGAGATGTGTTGGGAAGTCACAACCACAGCCCCACAAAGTCATGTCTGCACTGGCCTTGCCAGACCTGCTGGCAAACATACAAAACAAAATCTGCAGGAAAAATTGCTTCAAGGCCACTGCAAAGGCATTGTGAACCTTCACACCTCAGACCCAGTAGTCTTGTCAAGTGACGCACACCCTGTCCAAAGAAGATTTCTGAAAAGTTAAAGATTGACACAACCTCCTCTCTTCCCAAGCCAGTAGCTGGGTTAATTAAGTCACAGCATCTCTTTCAGCACACACCCTGCTTTAGTCAGGATTAAAACACACAGTGAGGACTGAAGCCTAGACATCTACCAAGCTAATGATTGCAGCCTGCAAAAAGTGATACTTCCTAAATTTCAGTGCAACACTTTCTGTAGTTCAGTTACTCCAAAGTAACTGTGGATCAATGCTATCATGTTGTGTGGCAATCATTTGATGTGTATAATTTATATAATTAACATAATTCCTTAAGAAAACATTTCCATGATGTAACTTTTAGCACATTACACTTCAATACAGGGAGTATTGCCTTTTTTTGAAGGAGAGGCAGATTTCCCGTGTTTGCTGTTCCTGTTGAAGTTGGGAAATCATAAGAACTGCTTCTCATCACTGCCCTTGTTAAGATTGGGGTGGTAAATTTGAAGAATGAAGTGATTTTTGAGTGAAAAGGAATAAAAAGGAGAAGGAATTTTACCTGACTGCCTCAAGCCTTGGCAAACACTGGTGGGGATTCACTGCGAGGACAAGCTAAGATCTTTATTTCCTTTATTGTAAGCTGTGAACCTGCCTTCATTTTATTCACCTGACTTTTCAAATAAGAAAACTACCCAAGCACACTGCCCCTCACAGCCACATGAGTTCAGACTGTTGACTCCATCAAACAGCCAAGGCATGGAGCCACAATAAATGCAGGGGATGGCTGCCAGCACTCACTGATGCATTACCATGACATGCACTGCAGGCAGGGATCACATTGCACCTAGACAAATCATTTTTCTGCTTTACATCCTGTTGAAATCTCTTACTCAATTGCTCCCTTCTCCTGGGAAGTGCAGGGTTTTCAAAACACAGCCAGCACACTTTGAGGCCATCCAAAGAAGATAAACAATTATTGATATTTCACTTCATTCTTTGTAAATAAAATGCTATGCTGCAACTCACAAGAGCATGCTGAGTACACACTGGAGAGCAAAGAGGAAATGTTGCCCTGTTTATTCTTCATAAATGATTGAATATGATATTTCTTTTATGTTACTGTACATTTTTCTCTTTGAAAGACATTCCAGCTGGCCGTGCTGTAGTGCACATTGAAATGGCCACTACTGCTCCATTTTCACTGCACAGACCCAGTGGCACCAAATCATCTGCAGCCCACTGGGCCCAAGCCTATCAGTCTAAGACATGGCTAACATGGATCAGAAGATGACACAAAATTATGGAAGAATGCATTTAATAGAGCACATTTCTCGACAGAGCTGATGCTAAACAAAATTCCTAATTTTTACTAGTGAGGGCTGAAACCTGACAGTGCTGCTTATTCCACTGCTCATACAAACTATACTTCCATGTCAATAATTCATATTTCATTAACAATGCTAATAGAAGCTGGAACTATTACTAAAAATAAAGTCACTATACTAACATTCAAGTAATCATGAAAGTCCTTGTTTCAAAGATTGTTTAATAAGTGCTTAAATTTATTGAATGTAAAAATATGTGGTTCAGCTAAACCCTGGCTTAAATTTTCTAGTAAAAAAAAAGAAATTCTGATTTTAATTGTGCTGGGTCACACCATAAAATTATAAATCCATCAGTATTATTAGCTGATGCAGCAATGCTGCATTCCACAAGTTCTCCTTGTTGCTTGAACACATACAATACATGTTTCCTGAAAGCACTTTGGACTGTTTTACAATGAATTTCTTGTTGGCTCTAATTCAGCAAAACTCATAAACAGAATTTAAGTAGGTGAATAATCCCTCTCAGCTTCAGTAGGATTTCTAACATGCTGAGAATTAAGCACACAGTTAAATCTTTATCTGTTTGGAAGTCAACTGCCACACAACCATCTGCTTGGTGTGCTTGCTACAATGCCCAGTGCAGTTCTAAAACAGTCAATATATTCCAAGTTGAACAATTTTATTTTATGAGGGAAATCAATCAATTAAAGTAAAGGACAGTGAATGATTGGAAATTGTTTTAAAGAAGTAGCTTTAGCATGTTTTTCTCATTTATCTTCTTTAACTTCATATTATTATTATTATTATTATTATTACCTTAAAGGCCCAATTACCATTGCTAACAGGGAAAAGCTGCCCCTATTTCATGGCCATCTGATGAACCTATGTGGTAGAATTCCATCTGAGCTTTGCAGTTTCAGGAAATTATAGGAAGTTCATAAATACCCTTAGACTAGCAAAACTCATTAGCAGGCTAAGTTTCAAAACTGATTTTACCATCTACAGCACAGGAAACTGAATAAGGAAATTTGATTCTCATTTACAAACGTTCTAGGAAAAGAAATGGCAAATAAAGAAAAGATCGGCGTTACTTGGGATTGTCTAAAGGGCTGTGAGTAGGGAACACAGGCTTGAAAGAAAAAGGAAAAGTCACCTGAAGAGCTCCACAATAAGCCTGTTACGTTTATAAATGCATTTCTTTGTCTTTTTTCTTTCAGGAATGCTGATCTGACTAAACTTTTTAAATGCAGACCGACATCCGCTGCAATAATTCTCCATGAAAAGTTTGACTTGCAATAATTCTGGATAGATTTCTTTGCAAGGCTCAGTGTCTCCTGTCTGGCAGCAAGCCCACAGCCAGGGTAGTTCACCTGAGGCTGTGAGCCTGTCACATTCTCCTGCACTAAAAGAGGTCAAGCCAGGTCTCTGCTTAAATAAGAGAACATGACAGATTCGAGTCCCTGCTCTACTAACAGTGTCAGCCTTTGGATGATGCAGGAAGAGAGTTTCTTCTGCCACTGACAATCCCAGTGCAGTTGTGAAATGATGGTCTAATAGCCTCTGTGTTCTGGCCAAATTCCAGTGAAGATGATTGCCTTTACATTGTGTAAAAATCCTTGGGATTTCAATTTGGTCTGGTTTCACTCCCTGTCAGGCCATTCCAGTGGTGGGTGACACCTCTGCATACAGAGGTCAGAGACACCTGTGAAAGTGAGATTATTAGGTGATGTTATTTATTTATTAAGTGTATTATTAAGTTCTTTCACTTTAATTTCTTGTTAGGGTTTTTGTTGGGCTTTTAAATTTTTTTTTCTGAAAAGCTGCGGAAGCAAACTGGGTCTGCAGTATTAACTCTGGGAGGAGGATAACAGCTCTAAATAAGCTTCTACATCCAGTTATTGAATTGGAAAATGTTAGGATTACATGCTCTCATATTTCAAGAAAATGTCTATTCTACTTTTCAGATCCTTATTCCTTCATTCTCTTAAACACATGCCCTATATACCATTCAATAGCTTTACTCCAGCTTTTTTTCTCTTCTCTCCCTTCCTTTCTTGCAGGCTTTTTTGAACATGAATTTTGAAACCTTACGTTGAATTATGTTGAATATTCTTTCCTTTCCTTCTACACCTCTGAGAAAACAGGCAGGCATGATGGAACTTTGCTTGCACAAAGACTTTGAAGTAAGGACACAGAATTCTCCCTTTAGCCACCAGCATTTAAACCCATTTTTAGAGAGTGTACCAAGGGGAAAAAGCAGCAGAAAGGGGCACACCCCAGATATTGCTGTCAGTCAATGATTTCCTGTCATCTAGGCTGCAGTGAGACACAAACCTGAGGCCACTGCAAATTACATCAATGGCCAGGCTTCAGGTGCTTTAGCATCAATGAAAAAGAAAGAATAGTTCAGGTTGCCCTCAAGGACAACACAGGCTGACTTGAGTGTTATATCAGCAAGCAAGGTACAGCTTTCTGCAGAGGATCTGGCACTAAAATTTGGTTTATTTTCCTCTTTCTCCCACAGGTGTCCTGCACCACATTCAGCACACCACCCTGTTGCCTCACCTTTTCCTTGTTTACAGGCTGGTGGGAGCAGTTCACTCCATTTCATGCCATGCAACTAAATGTTTTTGCTGCCCTGGTTGCTGTAACATCCCTAATGCACAGGAATGTGAGCTTCTGGGACCTTGTTAGCTCTGCTGAGGAGTTTGCTGTAGCTTTATTTCTGGCATTGTGATTTGCTGAGACATGTTCAACCAGCACTGAAAAGGAATAACTGTCCTCTGGTGTTCAACACTCTGCCCCAGCTCTTGCTCCCAGTATGACTGAAGGATGTTTTCATGGACTTATCAAGCTTAGCATGGACTCACAGAGACTCAGCCCAACTCTAAAATGTTAAAAATCCAAAATAATTGAATGCAACCTTGCAATTTCTTTATATCCTCTGTATGTTCTCATGCCTTATTGAACCAAAGTGATTTCAGAAGTGGCTTTAAAAGGACTTCCACAGGCAAGGAACACTTGACACCATGAAATGATTGCTTACCCTAAAGGGAAAATATGCATCTGGAAAGAGCAATAGGCAATGATCACATTAGGGTGGAACAATGCTAACACCTCACAGCAAAATGCCATCAAAGGGAACATTTGCTCTTGAGAGATTTAGAACATTCTCTGCTAGTGGGAATTAGCATAAATTCATTAAAAATTGCAGGACATATTGATTTTAACTCACCAAGACTCTTTAAGTGCTTTAGCTTTTTGTATATGTGAGAAAGAAAAGTAGCCCTGCAACTCACATGTGAGTGTCTTGCACTTTAGTATGACAGTATTTGGGGAGTAGAAATGTAGAAAAACTAGAAAATGTTTTCTGCTGAATTGTATGTCCTTTCTAGGAATGTCAGAAAGAAAACCACACATTTTATGCTGACATTGACAAATTAAAAAAAAAAAAAAAGAGTTAAAGTCAAACTTATTTCTGCAGTACCTTAAAGACATATTTTGACAACTCAGAGAGTTTTCTGGTATTGTGCTCTAGTAGCTTCAGGTAAGAATGTGAATTTTGGTGGCTTTACAATTGTATGTGCCTTTATTTGCAGCAAAACTATAGAAAATCAGATTAATTAGATTGCCAGCTACAGAGCGTGTATATCCAACAGCCAAAGTACCAGGTAATCTCTGGATAGTTCTAATAGTTCAATTATTTATCTATTTGAATCTCCATTATCTGTACAAATCTTCAAAGAGAGACACAGCCTCTAAGAACAGACAAAATGCTTGATGGATTTATTTGATGTACACTTTCCTTCACAGCTTAACTTCTTTACATATCAAACCTACCACAGACCCAGGGACTGCATGAGGGGTGGGAAAGGCTGGATCCAGTCCTACAGCTGATGCTGAAGAAACCACCCATGCAAGACAGCCACATAATTACTAAAAAGTTCAAAATGCCAGCACATCGTTTTGCTGATACAGCTGAGGTTAAAGATATTGAGAGAGATGGAGAAGGAACCTAAATATAAGCTGGGACATTCCACCAAAAGCAATATTAAAGTTGTGATTTAAACCTTTTTATAATCTGAACTTTTTATTTTCTTGAGATGAGAGTAACTTTATCAGCCGGACATGGAAGTTAATGAAAGGACTTCCATGAGTGGAGTTTTGTATAGAAGAGCACTGTGAGACAGATTAATCTTAAGGCAAAAAGTAAAATGAAATCATTAAATTAACAACTCTGTAGTAATTTGAGTAACAACAATTACTTCAGCCTAATTTTTAGCTCTTGAAATATAAAGGAATAAAAAACCATTAGACTTTTTCCACTAGAACAACTTGTTTAGTTTTCTTGCCAGATCATTGCCCTGGTAAATCAAAAGAGAAAAAGACCTGTGCCTCTTATCTGGAAAGATTTTGTTCCTCAGTTTGCCAGGTTCCTTTCCATTCCTATTCACTGTTCAGGGGAACTCTAAATCCAGCAGGCTGTGTATGCCCTTGCAGTAGGATTCAGAGTATCAGATAAGCCCAGATATTGTCTCAAGCTCCAAAATTCTCCTAATTGATGTGGTAAGCCCTCTGTTTGAACCCTTGTAAAAGAAATTTCTTTTTAGTGACATCCACCAGATGATTTCCGAAAGATGAAGGCAGCCATGCCTGTCTTTGATACAGAGGATCCCACTGAGTAGAAAAGGTTCAACAGTCAGTTCAGATTCTTTCTAAACACTGTTAGACATTTGTCTACAAAACTGTGACTTCAGCCTGGTTTTCCTTTTTACACACAGAACCAGACAAACTGCCTAAGCACCCCGAGCCATCTGGGAGCTGTTCTCTTTGACCATTCACTGCTTGCTCTTTGTGCTGCCACGTAAGAAGACAAGTTTTCATTAAAAGTGAAATAAGATCAACTCCTTTATTTTGTCACAACAGAAGCCCTACCAAGCAGCTTTGTGGTATTTGTTCTCAGGCTCTTTAAGCACTGGGGGATTTTATGTTTATAAACTTAATAATTTTTTACCAGGAACACAGAAGTGTTTAGTAGACCTTTGCAGGAAAAATGCACAAAGCCATTGAGCACTTGAAAACTCCATGGAAAGGGACCCAGCCATAACCACTGAGGCTCCATTTGATATAACAGAACTGGATTTCAATGGGCTTGACTGCAGAGCTCTGGGAAGGATGACATTAGTACTGTAGGAAAATTACAGGCTTTTATTTTATTGCTGGCACCACAGAAACTCTCATAGAGATGGGATTGTTTCTCTGAGAAGCATGCCTGAAGCAGGGAACTGATTCTTTCAACATTTTGGCATAATGTTTGGTGATACATTCAGCTGTTCTGTTTGATGAGCTGTCACCATCTTCATCTCATCCAAAAAGAACATCTCAATGTGATTTCAGCAGTGCTCTGGGAAGGAGGATCCCATGAAAAGCCTTTAAGTGCATCAGACAGCAAGAGGATCCCAGCTGGAATGCTCTGGCTGATGTGGAACACTATAATTTAGAGACATGGATCAAAATGCAAGTTCAGAAGAGAGTCATGAGAAGTGATCAGCAGCCTAGAAATTTGTACTTATGGGGAAAAAAAAAATATATATATATATATATAAACTGCTGCTAAGAAAAAGTGGAATAATCTTCCTAGACAGCATTTTAGAAAAGTGCTTTCTCTATCTCAGCAGCAGAAGGAAAGAGATAGAAACTTTAATCAGAGGAAGTTTAAAATCACAAGTTAAATCTTCCAGTGTTCTCATTGCTGAAATTAATTTGGGGAGGATTGCATCATTGATTTCCTGAAACTGTCCACCTTATTTTTAATAATATTAGCATTACAGTGCTGCTAATAATTCCCTCTTGGATTATTGACTTCAAGGAAGAGGATTCCCCCACTTCTTATTCTGAGAACAAGATGGAAAAAATAGAGAATACAGAAATTTGAATTCTTTAGCTAAGCAACAGAGCACTCTTGCACTGCACTGAATAATAAAGATATAGACCTGCATGGCAAGTTGCTTCTTTGCCCTTATGTTCTTGTCATTCAGCAGAAAAGCAGAGTGAAAACAAGAGCTGAACCAAAGACAGAAACAGAAGCACAGGATTAATAAGGGAATTATCCAACGTTTCGCTCAGGTCTTGGTTTCTTTAACCTGCTGGAAGCTTTAGCAGTTTATTTCATGCAAGGAAAGATTTCTTCATAAATGTTTTAAGAAATTTTTAAGAACTAAAGTAATTTAATGAAATTTTCTCTTCAGAAGACAGAGCTAGGGCATTTCTAGTCCCAGTTTTGAATCTGCCCTTTTCAATCACTTTATTAAATTACTTTCCCTATGTCTGTATCAGTTTCCATTTTGTATGGAAGCCTTATGGAATGCCACAATAAAAACCTCAAAGGCAGGAAGTTCTGCTGAAAGGCAAAGAAAGGCACAGCATTGACAATAGATAACTCTAATTTCTAATTATTATCATCCTGTAGTAGCCAGAGCCTATTAGCTGGCCACCTCCAGAAGCAGACAGTTGTTTGAAATGGGATTTTCAAGAATGTTCAGAATGCTTTAGCTTCCACTGACTGAAGCCACCACAGAAGGAGCAAAAAGGGGAAAGGGAAGGTTCTTCTGATAAAATTTGGAAAGCCTGACCCCAGGCTGAAGGGGAGTGGGTCTGGCAGGCCCATGGGCACAGCAGGGGATGCCCAGGGAGGGGCTGCCAGGGGCACCCATGGCTGATGCTGACAAGTCAGAAAACCTGTAGTAGTGCTGCTGCTATGTGCAACCAGAGCTTTGCTCACTATTTCAGCTGTGTTCTTTTCCTCTTAAAGGGGAATGCTGTGCTCTGGGAAGCAGCAAGGTTTCTCAAGGGCACGAGAAAGCAGCTATTTTAGCTGGGTGAGGAAATTCAGAAGAACTGTAATCTGGACCATTAACTATTTTTAATACTTCCCAATGTTTTACTGATGCATTTGGGTTTTCCATTATAAGAGGATCCTCCCCTTATCCCCTCTCCAGGATGTGAATCCAGTTTTATTAGAGCATGAAAAATACGTCCCCTTCTTGCAGTGATGTGGCTGAGAGGAATAAAAGATGGCTCTGATGATATATCCTCTCAATTGCACTAATAACACCTCATTTTTCCCCAACTTATCCTGTTGCTGCTGATAGAAGTGTTTCTGGTACTGCTGTGAGGTGTCACTGTGATTATTGCTGTTCCCTTTGTGCCTTTTTTGCTCTGGGATCCAATCCATTAAAGCATTCTGTTCGAGGAGATTTACGTGGCCAGATTGCACAAAGAAAAATGATAACAGCAACAGTAGCCCTATTTTTTTACAAGAACATATTTACAAGTCCAAGACATCATGCCAGAAATAGCTTTCCTTGTAACACATAGCTCACTAAATCTAACACCCAGCCCAACCTTTGGGTTTTCTTAACTCTGAGTTCACAAAGTTTCAATGTGGTCATACCTACCAACAAGCTGAAGATAACAAAATCCCCCAACTAACAAAAAAACAATTTTAAAAAACCCACCCAGCAAAACAAACTACAACACCCTCACATACACACATTTATAAGCACTTTGTCACATTTAACCTCTCTGAACTAGCTGACACAAAAGCCAGGAACCTCCTAGACAAGAATGCTTTTGCTGGAGCATTATTATGATGTTTTCTGTGAAGTTACTGGTTTAGTTATTACTTTGTGCTTTGTTGCCAGTATTTCGGTAGAAAATATATTTTTAATACATTTTTTAAACCTTTTAATAGTTTTGAAACATTTCTAAATGTTCCCTGTCAGCCCTTGTGATTGCAAAGCTGACAGTCTTAAGTGCACTTATACCATTCACTAATATCTGTCACTTCACACCTGGCTTCCAGTTTTGATCTGCATTTTAATTAGCTCAGACTGTTTTGGTAAATAAATAACAAAGGTCTCATTCCTTACAAAATGGATAATGTTTCTCATGCGTGCACAGGGCTATTCTTTTTCTAGCCCTTCACAATTTTTAAGATATGCCCTTACCAATGGGTTGCTATAAGATGCCATTTTGTCCTTTGGAAACAATAAACCTCCTTAATATCTCTTCATGTTTTAATCTCACACCAGAACATTATTTTGGCCAGGATTAGGCCATGATGTATATTACAGCCATCAGTATAAACTCATCTGAATAAACACACCTGTAAACCACTTGCTTCTTGCAATTAGTGTACCAACAACTATAAAATATATTCCCAATTCTCATCCTAGTTAAACTGGAGTGAATTAGAATGAACTGAATTGACTGCACCATTCATCACTGCTTCAGGATTAATGTCTTTCACTGTTGTAAAACCAAAGCAGTGACATTAGTCCTTTAGCATTTTATACTTTTGCATAATAGAATAGAAAAGAGAGAGCACAACGAGTGTAAATTATGTATTTTATACAATAGTGCTTAATAGTGCTTAAAGTATCACTTACATCAGTCATACTTTAACATGCTGTTTTCCCAGGATATTCTGAACTGACACTGTCAAAAGCTGGCTCCAAAACAGCAGCACCAGCAGCTGGGGTAAAATAAGCAACAGCTTGTTCATGTAACACAGCCCTAGAAATGTAACTGGGGCTGAGGAGAGTGAGACCTGCCTTCAAGCCCTGTTGCCTTCTGGTTCCGAAGGCAAGGCGACCTGGTTCCAAAGCACAGCACGGCGGCCTCCACCCTGGCCTGCTCGGGCTATAGACGACGCTTACACCAATGTGGTGGACGGTCAAATAGGGTTTATTGTCTCTTCTCTAAGGGTTTTATAGTTTGGGGGGTTTCCTACGTCAAAAGGGCTGGGGGTTAGTACAGGGTGGTACTGGTACCTCCTATGTTAGGGGGGTTACATTCCTTGGCTACATTCCGAGGGTGATCCTTATCTCTGGGAGGAGGGAGGAAGAGAGGCTTCTTCTTGCAGCTTTCCGTAACAACCCGTTATCTTCCGAGCGCCTGTCCCTCCACATCTCCCCCCCCTCTCTCCACAAATGAGCGAGGTAGTTACATGCATATATATATATATATATAAACACTAAATGAGGTAGAAGGTTGGGGTCTAACAAGGAAAAGGGTTTTGGGAATCCTGAGTAAATTTCTGCCAGGCGAGTTTTCTCGTGACCGGCAGTGTTCCCTGATGAGTTCACAGCATCTGTTGCCGTCCCACGAAAAAGATGTCGGTCCGTTCCAAGCGACTCCGAACAAATGAGACCAGCTTGTTCAGCAGGCACGGTCCGAAGGTAACAGCTAAAAGCAACATTGCCAGCGGACCTGCTAGGGTAGAAATTAGGGTGGTTAGCCATGGTGATCGATTGAACCAGGATTCGAACCAGCCCTGCTGGGCTTCCCTGTCTTTTTGTCTCTGAGCCAGCCTGTTTCGGAGCTCTGCCATGGAGTCTCTGACAACTCCCGTGTGGTCTGCATAGAAGCAGCATTCCTCTTTCAGGGCAGCGCACAGGCCTCCCTGCTGCATGAACAGGAGGTCTAAACCTCGCCTGTTCTGCAGGACCACTTCTGAAAGTGAGGAGACTGACTTCTCCAGAAAGGATATGGATTTCTCGATCCTCTGCAGGTCCTCATCAATCGTCATCTGCAGCTGGGACAGTCCTTGGTGCTGAGTCGCTAGGGCCGAGACACCTGTTGCTGTTCCAGCAGCTCCCAAGCCGAGTAGCATCGCTATAGTTATACCTGTTAATATTTCTCTTTTGTGGAGCCGGCTGGGTTCTTCGAAAAGGTGATACACCTCTTCATCTGAGTGATACAGGACCCTAGGAACGATCAGAACTTGGACACAGAAGTCGTTAGAGTCACTGAATTTGGCAAGGAACACACAGGGACTCACCCCAGATTTCTGACAAACCCACATAGCAGATGCGGAGGGGACTACCCATTTATTATTCTTCCTGTCAGGCTTGACTATTTCGGTACAGACGTCTCCTCTCCGCTTAGCTAGGGTTGCATTGCCAAAGCATTTGCCTCGACCTGTGACTTGGCTCAGGGTGATTCCCTTTCGGGGTGTGTCCCACCTGCATTGGTGAGGGGCATCGGCTGTAGAATAACTAAAGGGGGTATCTAAAGCAACTCCTTCATAAAAAGGGGGTTTAATATCATAACAAAGCCAACAGGAGTCAGTTAGGTTAGGGTTAGATTCGTTCAGGGATAGGAAGGTAGCATCTAACATACGAAGGATCGGGTCTGAATCTGACACGGCTGAGTGGCCTATCTGGAAGGCTTCCTCATCGCCGGTTGGGACCTTGGTGTCCCTTGTGGGTAAGGGTTTTGGGTAAGTTATGTTTCTCCCTTTCTGTGTGCTTTTTATTACTTTGTTGGGTCCAACTGCTCGGGGTGCCGACGGTAAAAGCCTGGTAATTCGTACGTTCACCCACTGCTTTGACCCTTGAAGGACCACTGTCCACGCTTTGCCCACTGCCCAGCTAGGGTGATTTGGCTGTAAAACTGTCATGTTGTAATGAGTGCATTTTCGAATTCTGGGGATTTTATGGCGGTTCCGATAGTAATTTCCGTGAAGGAAGACGGGTGTCTTGCATCTTGCAGGTGCCCAGGTGAATTGTAGGAACTTGTCGGGCTCTTGAGGGTCCCATCCGGGCCCTGACGGCCTGGCGTCCGTGACTATTGTTTCACAGCCCCAGTGTCCACAATGTCCCCACCCCGGTTGGTTACAGTAGCTCTTTCCTGGGTTTGAAGCTGGGCACCAGTAAGATAGGTACATGTGTGTGGCGTGTGGAGAATGGGGGTCTATCTTTGGTTGTCCTGGAAACAGATCTGTAACACGAAGCACGAAAGATGGGGTGTTCGGTGTGGTGATGTCTTTGAGTATCTTATTGTCGGTGAGATGTTGCATGACCCACCTGAATGGCTGATGGGGGTAGTGTTCTGAGCTGGCTTGCCCTCTGGTGACAAGCCCCAGCAGCAATATCACACAGAAGCACTGTTGCTGCTTGGGTCTCACTCTTGGGGGTTTCTCAGGCGCTGTCTGGCGGCTTGGTGGTTTGTCACTTTCCTCTGGAAGGGGAGAGTACGCATCCCGAGGGCGTCCTATGATCATGTCCTGTAAACAGAAACTCACAATTCACATCAGTCTCATCCTGCTCACTGCACAGGTCAGGCTTTACAGATTTGAGCGGACACCACCTAATTTTGCCGTCCTTTTTGACAGCTGCGTACCCTCGCCCCGTGAGTATCAATTTCCAGCCCTGTTCCCATTCCCCCAGCTCATTTCTGATCACAACCTGTGGGCCCTCCTCTAAGACTCTGGAGGCCCAGTGTTTCTGAATGGGACTGTTTGCCTCTTCCCCCCTGGGGAATTGGTTCAGTGCTAGCAAAGCAGTTGCTAGTATACGTGCCTGGTCCCCTGAGGGAATGGAATTGGCAAAGCCTTCTGCTTTTGCCAACACCTCTATCCTATTTTTCAGGGTCTGATTTGCTCTCTCAACTATAGCTTGTCCGGTACTGTTGTAAGGAATACCTTGTACTAAAGTGATGCCCCATTTCGAGGCGAATTCTTGCACCAGTTTGGAAGTAAAATTGGAACCGTTGTCGGTTTTAATTTGTTTGGGAATGCCAAGCCATGCCATGGCTGTCAGCCAGTGCTGAATTGTGGCTTTGGAGTCAGTTTTGGGATGCTGCGTGGCTATGATCATTCCGCTGAAAGTGTCCACTGTCACTGCAAGCCACTCTCGGGGTTTCAGCAGCTGGCACACGGTGAAGTCCGACTGCCAGACCTCTGAAGGCTTGAGGCCTCTCGGGTTGACCCCACTGGTCCACAAAGGCGACTTCTGGCAGTGAGGACACGTAGCTACCACGTGTTTTGCGTCCGCTCTTGAGATCCCGCATCTCTTTGCCAGTGCTTTGACCCCGATGTGGAGTGACTCATGCAGCTGACGAGCTTCTTGCAATGTCCACACACCTTTTGCTGCGGCGTCTGCTTTGTCGTTACCTATTTGGAAGTAACCTTTGACTGGGTTGTGACTGTTTATGTGAATGACGGATATGGTGCCCTTCCGTGAAGACAGTGCTTCTTCCAGCATCAGAGCTGCTGTTGATGTTGACACACCTGGTCCTGTCATGGCTAGGCAGAGCCTTGCCACGAATATAGAGTCCGTTACGATGTTGAGGTGCTCCTCTCGGAAAAGTCCGCATGCCAGAACTACTGCTGCTGCTTCCAGCTGCTGCACTGACAGTGTGGGGTCACACGCTTTGACACAGTGCCACTGCTCTTCTGTCTGCCACACTGCTGTTGCAGTTGAAGTTGTGGAAGAAGCATCCGTGAAAACTGTTGGTCCTGGCTGAGGTCGGTCCTTGACCTTTGGTGGTATGTCTATGTCGATGATGGTCAGCAGCTGGGTCCAAGGTGGTTTGGAGGAGTAGGAGATCTCTCCTCCGAAGCCGGAGAGAGCAAGGGCTAAATACTCTGAGATTGTGGTTGCCTCCGTGGTTGGCTGCTTGCGAAAGGGAAGATAAATTCTCTTTGGCTCTGTTCCTAGGTGTCTCAGTGCGAGTCTCCTGCCTTTCCTGATGAGGTTGGCGATGCATTCGATTCCCGGGGAGAATGCACGGGCAGGCCTTCCGAGGACCACCCATTGGATCGGCCGGGACTTCTCGGGGGGTCCTTGGGCCAGCGCCCCCACTCCCCCCTTCGGGGTAAAGTGGACATATAGGTCCAAAGGCATCGCTGGGTTCCACCTGGCAAGCGTGCCAGTGGATATCTGCTGTTCTATGAAATCCAGGGAGTTCGCTGCCTGTGGTGTCAGTTTCTTTGGTTCCCAGGAGTGCTTTCCTTTCAGCAGCTCATACAATGGTTCCATGACTTCAGGAGGGATCAGGATGACGTTGCGAACCCATTGCAGCGATCCAACCAAGCGCTGCACGTCATGTAATGTCTTAATGTCTCGGTGGACCTTCACCTTGGGAGGAGTCACGTATGAATCTGTGATTCCTACACCCAGGAAGGTCACGCAGGGTCCTTTCTTGATCTTTGCAGTGGCGATCTCGAAGCCATTTGCTTGGAGGGTTGCTGTGATCGCAGATATCAGGCGTTCTACTTCACTCGCTGATGGGGCTGCAACTAGGATGTCATCCATGTATTGAATGATGGTTGCGGAGGGGTAGGCGTTCCGAACTGGCATCAGCGCTTTGTCCACGGTGATCTGGCAGATGCTAGGGCTGTGGACAAATCCTTGTGGAAGTACCTTCCATTGAAAGCGGAGATTGGGCCGTGCGCCGTTAGGAAACACCACGGAGAAGGCAAATCGTTCCCTGTCTTCAGGGTGCAAGGGTATGGAGAAAAAACAGTCCTTGATGTCCAGCACTGCGCATGGCTGTCCTTCAGGGATGGCTGAGTTTGCAGGTAACAGTGTTTGTACAGGACCCATGGGTCCAACTGTCTTGTTCACCTCTCTCAGGTCGTGGATGAGGCGAAAACCCTCTCCAGACCTTTTGGGAATTACAAAAACGGGGGTGTTCCATGGGCTAATCGAGGGTTCAATGTGACCCTTTTTCAGTTCCCGATCAACCAGTTCCAGTAAAGCTGCCACTCTGTTCTCTGACAAAGGCCACTGCTCCTGCCATATGACATCTGATGATTTCCAGGTTAATTTGATTGGCAGCAAAGGGTGCACGGCAGTGGCCTCTACTATAAATTTGAAATCCTGACTCCGAGCATAGCGAGGACATCTCTCCCTATCAGGGGTGGAGAGTTTTGCAAAATGTAGGGGTAAATTGCTACGGTCTGTTCTGGTCCCTTGTTCGTGTGGAGTGTTACAGCCACCAGCTGGGTGCTTTTCCACGCCCGGGTTTGCCCCCCCACTCCGTTCACCGGGGGGACTTCTGTGATTTGCCAGTGTCTGGGCCAGTATGATTGGGGGATTATTGTACAATCCGACCCTGTGTCCGCCCAGAACTGGAGCCCCACGGTGTGGTGGTCATGGCTCCCGTATAGGCGGCATGTTCCCCACACTTTCGGGGGTTCTTTCCCTATTTTCATGACCAGGGCCACCCAGGGATCCCGGTTTGGGGCGTCCCCTGCTGGCTCTGTGGCGCTTGCGTGGCTTGTGGCACTGAGGTGTGTGGGGGTATTATCTGTGGTGTTGCAGAGCCCTGCAACTGTATCGGTGTGGTGTGTGGAGGTATTATCTGTGGTGTTGCAGAGCCCTGCAACTGTATCGGTGTGGGGGGTGCTGTATTGACTGTCTCCTGCGGGAGCAGAATGTATCCTCCCCCCCACTGGGGGTTCACCTGGACGGGCCGTCTTATATTCAAAGCGGGAGGGGGCTGCGTGTGGCCCGGGCGCCCCCTCCCTCTCCCGTTTCCCCGTGGGCGGGACCTGCAGTCTCTAGCAAAGTGCCCCTTTTTCCCACAACTCCAGCAAGTCCCTCTCGTGTTTTGCTGGGATGGGGGAGCCGAACGGGTGGGCTGTGTCGGCTGGGTACACGTCGCTGCCACGTGCCCCGCTTGTCCACATTTAAAGCAAGCCAGTGCACTGGTTAGGGTGTGAACAGCTGCTTGTATGGGACTCAGCTGCTCTTCTTTCACTACGTGTTTAATCATGTCTGCCAGGCTGGCACCGGCCGGTAGGGAGCGTAAAATGTCCTTGGTGACTGTATTACATTGTTGCCTAAGGCAGTCAGCAACCACCGGGCCCTTCGCCTGAGGAGGCAGGGTGGAGGTGTCCACAGCCGCCTGTAGCCTGTCTACGAATTGTGTAAATCCTTCACTTTCCCCTTGTTTTATGGTGGACCAGGGTGCTGGCTTGTCCACAACCCTACAAGTTGAACGAATCGCCTCCCTGGCGGCTCGGCAACTTGCCCTGACTTCCTCAGCTCTGAGCAGTGCAGCCTGTGTTTGGGGTGTGGCTACGTCATCATGTTTTCCCAGTAGCCGGGATAAACTCGAGCCGTGCAGTGGTTGCCCCTCACCCCCTGTCTGAGCCAGGGCAGAGGCACAGTTATCGGTCCAATCCTGTTTAAAAACAATTAAACCTGCCCCGTCAAAAAGCATACGTGTAATTTGTACTATATCACAAGGCAGCAAATCATCATTATTAAAAACTGCATCCACTAACGTGGATACTACTCTGGAGTTAATTCCTTTTTCTGCAACAGCTTTAAGTATTGCTTGAACATCTTTAGAATTTACTGGTGTGTATGTTCTCTGTTGGTTGCCTTGGGCTCCTGTGATTCTTACTGGAAAGGCATGTACAGCTGCCACGGATGCCCATTCCGCACAATCAATTTTTATTTTGCCCCAATCAGTGAGTTCGTATGATTGGCTCTTGAGTTCATATGATTGGTTCTTAACCTTGTTTAAAGATTTGTTTGGTTTCATGCGAAACTGCTGTGTATCTGTGTGCTCCCTTTCCGAATCGCTGCCCGACTCGGTAAGGTCTGTGGAACAGTCTGAGGAGGTGTTGCTTCTATCAAGGTCGGAAGTGGACTGAAAGCGCACTTCCTGTCTCCCTCGCCGTTTTGTTCGGCTTCGGCCCCGCCCCTCCCCTCGGGGGCGGTGTCGCCCTTCCCCTCGGAGGCGGCGCCGTCCCTCCCCTTGGAGGCTGTGCCGCTCCTCCCCCCAGAGGCGGCGTCGCCCCGCCTCTTGGAGGTGGGGTTGTTCCCACTCCCTGGGCTCGCCCTGCCCCTCACAGGGAGGGATTTCTCCCTTATACGGTGGCGGCGGTGGGGGCAGCCCCCGGGCGAATGCCTGCCCCCCCGTTCCTCCCTGCGCCTGCGTGTCTGTGTGTGTCCACTCCCAGTACTGACCAGCGCCGGACTCCTGCGCAGGCGTACTCGCGACCACCTCCCCCTCCAGGCATTTCCCGCCGCGGACACGCGGGCCCCGCCCCCCTCCCTGTCCGGCGGCGCCATTTTTGAATGGCGGCCGGTTTTCTGCCGCCCCTGTTTCAGCGCTGACTGCAGCCTCCACGCCGTGGGCTGCGGATGTCAGTTCGCCCCAGAAACACCGCGCGCGCGTCTCTGCGGGGTGTACCGAATCCGGAGGCGGCGGGGGACAAACAAACAGAGAAGACTCCGGTTTTTCGGGGGATATCGGGGGGGTTTTGGGACCCAGCTGTTCCCCCGGGAGGGTCAAGATGTGCTCCGGGATTTTTGGGGGATCTCCGGGAGGTTCTGGGGGATCTGGCTCAGGGTCCGGGAAGGATTGGGGGGTGCCCGGTCCCTGCGTGCCCACGCTCCCGCCCGCACTGCCCGCGGGGGGGGTTTGGGTTTCCGCTGCCACCCCCACCTTCGGTGTAACCATCAGATGCGGCCGGGCGGCAGCCCAGACCTCCTGATTCTCTAAAGCTTGGCGTAGAGCTGCCTCTACCTTTCCCCACGCCTTAAGAAATTTCCCACTGCCCGTGTTTTTTGTGTCCTCTGCCAGAGCCACGGTACACTTCTGCCACATATCTGCATGCAATATTTCTACCGGACGTTCAATCGTCCCTAGCTCCAGGAGTCTCTGCATAGCAAGAGATAAGTACCTGGGCTCGCATTTAATTCCCCACTGTATACATACGGAATCAACGACCTTTGCCAAAGCTTCCATGGAGATCTGGCCGGTCCGAGGGGCGTCCCCCTCCGTGTCGCAGACGGTCCTGCCGCTGTGACCGCTGTCCTCTGTCCAGGAGAAATCCCGATCCCGGGGCTTTTCGTTCCCGGGTTCTCGGCACCACTTTGTTGCCTTCTGGTTCCGAAGGCAAGGCGACCTGGTTCCAAAGCACAGCACGGCGGCCTCCACCCTGGCCTGCTCGGGCTATAGACGACGCTTACACCAATGTGGTGGACGGTCAAATAGGGTTTATTGTCTCTTCTCTAAGGGTTTTATAGTTTGGGGGGTTTCCTACGTCAAAAGGGCTGGGGGTTAGTACAGGGTGGTACTGGTACCTCCTATGTTAGGGGGGTTACATTCCTTGGCTACATTCCGAGGGTGATCCTTATCTCTGGGAGGAGGGAGGAAGAGAGGCTTCTTCTTGCAGCTTTCCGTAACAACCCGTTATCTTCCGAGCGCCTGTCCCTCCACAAAGCCCACCACCATCTGTGGGACTGCTCTCCTCTCTGTGCTCTGCCCCAGTGGAACATCAATTGTGCATCTGTATCCTGCCTCAAGGAGGGATTTAAAATGACCTGTACATAGCTGATGGCATGCCATGTGTGTCACCAACTTCCTCTCAGGAGTTGGGAAGTGCCCCTTAGCTTGAGATCAAAGACTGTATTTCTCATGGGTGCTGGGGGACAGCTGTCCCCTCTAGCTGGGGACACAGCCACACACAGCACCTCATTCCCTGGCAGTGCTTGCCTCTGCAGCCACCTCTCTTTGAAGGGGAGCTGTGTAAGGAAACCTGCTCTCAGAATAACACAGGCTCTGACTGGTTTCCTGGTGAGTTGACCTCTCAGCTGCTAGCAGGATTTTGAAAAACTCACAAGGCCACTGGTACGCCAGGAATGTGAGATTAGTTCTGATTTATAATAAATTATCTATGAATTCCCAGTAGTTAACACTATGTTTACATTCCTGGTAGCTCTTATTGCTAATACAGGCACAGTTGGAGAATGGACATTTTTTTCCTATCCCTAAGTAATTACATTGAATAACTCCTATGGTGTCACTGTAGGTGTATGAAAAATCAAATATAGAAAAAAAAATCTACCCATGGAAATGTCTCCCTTCATTCTCCAGGAAAAGAAAAAGGATAATTTTAACAAATAATTATTCTCCCTTTCCTCTTCCAGAACTAATTCTAATGAAAGTTAATATGGCTAATAAAGTAATTATAATTGAATGATACATTTCAGGTGTGTCAGAGTCTTCCCAGTAACTCAGACAACGAATTCTCATTTAAGTCTCCACGTTTTGAATTACTTCTTTAATGGGATGTGCTGCAGCAGGGCTGATTTGCAGCATATCATTCAGGATGTAATGGAGATGCAGGAACATGTGTGATGGCTTTTAAGAGAGCCCTAGAGAAGTGTTCTACAAAGGGGAGATCAGTGAAGCAGAATAGTGCAAATTCATTGCTGTCATAGCAGGCTGCTCCTCGGCCTCCCAGCCCAAAGGAGCTGCTTTGGAAGAGAGAGTTCCACCTCAGTGTTTCATTAGCTGCACATCCTTCCTCAGCAGGCTGGCTAAAGGACAAATTAAATGGCAACAAAATAGTCAAAACTCATTTGTCTTCTATAAAGGACCAGCGTGTATGTCCCAAATAAAACCAGGCAGCTTCCAAAGGTAGCTGAGGGTTGGAGATTTGGAAACTCTCTGTGGGTACAGCTGAGTTTGTGAGGTTCCCCAAGACAAGGTGAGAGATGAGAATCAGACTCCATGTTCTCAGAAGGCTGATACATTATTATATGATATGAGATATGATATGAGATATATGATGTGATATGAGAGATGAGATGAGATATGATATGATATTATGCTATAATAAAACTATACTAAAGAAAGAGCAAGGATACAGACAGAATGCTTAACAAGAATGAGTAATAAAAACTTGTGACTCCTCAGAGCCTTGACACAGCTGGCTGTGATTGGCCATTAAGTTAAAACAATTCACATGTTTGAAGAAACAATCTCCAGACCACATTCCAGAGCAGCAAACACAGGAGAAGCTGAGGCTTCTCAGCTTCCCAGGAGAAATTCCTGGGCAAAGAGGATTTTTTAGAAAATATGACAGCAACAGGGTACCTATAGTCTGAGATGTTATTTACATATTTTATCTAATGACTATGTGTGTCCAAAACAAGGAGGGAGCAGAACCTGGGACTTTCTCCTGCTCAAAGATCACTGGGCAATAAATTGTAGCTGTCTGAGAACTTTCCTTGAGTCCAGAACTCCCAGAGAGCACAGCTCTTTTCCCTAGAGCCTGGAATCAGCTGCACTTTAAAAAGTCCTGCTACAGGTGAAGAATTGACGGTGATTCTTCCCAAAGACAAGTGGTAATTAAATTCTGCATCCTGGGGAAGCGCTCAGCCAATAATTTATTGTACAGAAGCTCAGCAGCAGCAATGCTTCCTCTGGCCACATTTCAGAAGGGAAAAACAGCAACTTCCCACTTCTCCAGTGCTCTTCCCAGCTTTGTTCTCAAAATAAAATGTAATCCCAATGTTCCCAGAGTCCTAGGATTCCTGGATTAAATTTTATTTGGGACCCTCAAAGTTTTATATTAAACAATGCAGTGCTTAGGTCCCTCAGGTCTAATCCTTCACATTTCAGCTACAAATAAAAACAATGCGTACTATGCTACAAAAGACAAATGAAATTGTTCTGTATGAGAAATTCTGGCTGGGATGAATAAACTTCCCAACCTAATCCAGACAGGACAATGAAGCAAGCAGTCTAATTTAGTGCTCAGAACCAGTTACATTTTACTGTTTATTCACACATCTCATTCTGGAGCAGTGTGAAACACAGCATGATAAACTTCACTGGAGACACAGAAGGAAGAAGGGCACAAGGAACATTACCCTGGGACCAGAGCAGAGCCTGACAAATGGAACTGGCCATTTCAGAATGATCTACTTAATGGAGGAGAACTATAGGAAATGAATGGAGATGGAGGCTTAAGGGTAAAAATTGAGTGATATCAGAAAAATGGAGATGAAGTGTGAGTTTGGCAGGCTCTTACAGGATTAGGCTGAAAATATTAAGGGATTTGCTAATCTCTAATTATTCTATTATGTATGTTACCTGTTATCCATTAGATACTGCTGCTACCATGGCCTTTTTCATCTGAGTGGGTATTTGGACTACCAAGATAACTAGCAGAAACTACAGCATCAAATACAATTTAAAACAGAAGGGCTAATGGAGAAAGTGCTTTAAGTCTTTCCTTCACAACAGAGTATTTATTCCCAGAGGTTTAAAGGAATGAAGATTTTATTCTGGCTGCAGTTTGGTTCTAAGCATTTAGAGCAATTTCTCTGGTTCAAGCCAAGTCTAGCAAGGCACCAACATATTTTCCTCCCCAGAATGTATTTGTACCAATGATCTTGTAAGAGAGATCAATGTAGAAGTTGCCATTCACCTTGAAAAGTAATGAGCATTTATTACACACCAAGTAAATTCTAGCCATCAGTCTAACATCCCAGTTTTATAAACCTTTAGGTACTCATCATTTTCTAGAAAAAAAGCCAAATAACTGTTCCCTCCTTCTACTTAAAAGCATATTATTCACAGTCCTGAGATTCTAAGTATTAATTTAATCTCATAGTACCTTACTGGAAAAGGGAAAGTATGTCATTAGAAAAGCTTTAAAAGCAGGCACTTGTTCCTAGTCTTTTATAGACAGGTTGAAGCTAAATACTTTTGCATTTAGAAACTAATTTTAGGTCACTTGTAGACATTTCCAAAATGCATTACTTAAAGTGGTTTTACTGTATGAGCTTGTGTTTAGTTACCTGGTAAACAGGCTAGCTAGGCAACTAAAAAATCAAGTTTTTTATTGTTCCTCCCTTTCTCCTAATAATTAATGGGCAGAAAAAAGAATAAGAGGTGGCATTAGTATTTGAAACTGTGTTCTGTATGGCTTCAAGCAATTACAACAGACTAATTTTAAAAAAGGCACATGTATGGTATTCTGTATCAGTTGTGGTTAGATGTTGCTGTTCATTTCTACACATGTATGTGCTTTCTCAAAAGCACAAACATGGATTAATTTCTCTGTGCTTTGTGTAGAGTAGATACTATCCTGAGGAGAATATATTGCTTTAATTACTGTACCTTGGAAGGACCAAATCTGTACATGTATTCCGAGTCCACAGAAGTACACACTGAAGTTTTCTACAGGGCTAAAGTCTGTGAAGGTGGTGCATCAGAAATATAAAAACTTTTAATTCCTATTGCTGGGCCTTGGTTATTATGCAAGTTGGAACAAAAGAAACTTCAAGAAAACGAGAACAATGAGAGAAAGAGTAAGATTGTGCAGCCATTTCTATCAGGTAGTTCCTTCACATCCAATTGTTTCTATTTCCCAAAAACTTGGGCTTTTCTGCAGAGCAAAACACACTGGCGTGCACTGAGTTTCTTCTACTTCAAAACATTGTTAATTCTGTCCCCAATATTATCTATGAATATTAATTTTCTGTGTATTGGGGAATAGGCAAACCAAAATAACAGAGAGCTCCCTACATTCCTCTGTAGCATAAAATCTCGGGAATATTTTTCTCTCATATTCTGCACGTAGCCCCTAGCACACAGAACAAGGAGCAGCTTCTCAAAGTTCTGCTTTGAGCAGAAGAAAATGTATCCAGAGGCTTTACACTGTGGAAAAGCTTGTTATGAGAACTCTAAGATGGGCTCGGTGTAACAATTAATTATCTGTTGTGGTCCCATTGGGCAAATTATGGGCAGCATTGTTCCCCTACAACCTGTGAAGGTCTCTTACAAAGACAAAAAAGAGAAGACTTGATTTGCAGAATCAAAGAGAAGTAAAGTTACTGGAAAGCTCTTGTATACTCTCAAAAAGAAGTGTTTTCCATTTGAATGCTACAAATAACCTATTCCTCTGAAGCTACTTTAAAACATTTTCTTGAGAAAGAGTTAACAAGTCCTGGGAATTTCAGTGGCAGGATTACTGGGGAACTCTCAGATGACATCTACAGTACAAACTTCTGATAGTCTGGATCTCCAAGTCTGAGCTCCAAGAGGGTGTGCCCTCTCAGTGACATCATTCTGGGGGCAGAAAAGCCCTGTAGCTACATTTCCTGCTTCTTTTACTCCTTGGAAGGCTGAAGGGAACAGATGGAATTAATTCTACACTGTAAAGCACAGTTTTGTTAAAATAATCTGTGCTAGGAGTGTTTTGCCCAGATCAGCTGCAGTGTCAGTTTGATATTAATCTAAGTCTTAGGTTAAACCAATTTAAGGCAATTCTTGGATTTGATTGAAGGCTTCTGAGCACAGTGCAGGGTTAATACCACAAGAAACATTTTGTATGTATTTCGTTCAATTCTTTCTTAAACTTTTGCTTGCCTCTCTTTTGTATAACTTCTCCCCAAAATTCTGTTATTTTTAGTTCCTTGTTGGCAATACAATAATTAATAATAATTAACCAGAGCAGAGATCCTTACACCTTTGTTTGTCCACTCTCACAGCAATTGCAGCAGTACTGGTGTGAAGTGAGACAATTTCAGCCAGGGTTGGAAGGGACCTTAAAGATGATCCAGTCCCAACCCCCTGCCATGGGCAGGGACACCTTCCACCAGACCAGGGTGCTCAGAGCCCTGTCCAACCTGGCCTTGAACACTTCTAGGGACAGCTTATAAATTCACTTTCTAATCATGGCTCAGGCCTCAAAAAGGATCAGAAGAGGTCTAAGACATGGTAGGTCATACAAGAGGAATAATTGGTGATTATTTTCCATAAATGAATTTTTTTTTCCTTTATATTAGATTTGAATTGGACTATCTTCTCTTTTGAGAAGTAGGTCCAGCCTAATGATGCTTTGGTTGCCACTGTCATCATGAAAATACTAGTAATACTGATAATAATGAAAACGGTGTTACTTTAATTTTAACAGCATGTCTAAAGTTTTAAATATGAAACAATAAGAAAAATGTGATGTCATAGTTTAAAATTATATTTTCTCAAATTCATACACCTTTGCCTGTCCTCTGTGCATTCACAGAAAGAAAAAATATCTGCAAAATGTGCAGCAGAACAATAGAAGGGAGATGAGTATCACCTATATTTGTATTCAGTTGTGATTTCTAGACTACCTGCTTATCTAATCTAGCCCCAGATTACCATTGCCAGAACACAAACCTGGCAAGTGGTGTGGATGGAGGCATGTCTGCAGCTCAATGGACAGGGACTGACCTGGTGGAGTGGTTCCTACACTCATCCTCAGCATGAATTTGGAACAAGGGGCTTTGATTTAATGTAAAACAGTTTTACAAACAACACAATTTTACAAAGTCTTTATTTTTAAGACTTCTTGTCATGCTGATGTTAAAAAAAAAAAAAGAAAAAGAAAAAGGCAGAAGAGGAGGATGTGAAACTCCTGGGCAAAAGGCAGGATGTTAGGGAGCTGTGCAATCCATCACTTTCACAATCTCCTCTAGTTAGGCTCAATTTTAGGTCTGCTCCTTGTGATTTATGACCTCCAGGGGCAGAAGCCTTGCAAAAAGAGCCTGACTCAGTAGAGGGGAGTCATCCCTAATGAATTTAATTATGGTTTCTTAGTAAACAATTCTGCTCTTTTGCTGTGCCCCAGTGGTGGCCAAAGGATGCCCCTGCTGTATCTCCTTTTGCTGTAATGCCATCATCTCAGCAGCCTGGAGCTCTGCTGCTCACCCATCCATAGCTCCTGGATCCTGAGCCCACCAAGCCCCCTGGCACAGAGCCAAGGCCAAACTGCTGCCACCCTCTCTGCCCCTGCCTTGTGGTGCTCAAGCTCCCCGGGGAGCAGGCACGCTAATAAAGGTGTCTGCATTGTTATCTCTGAGGAAATGACAGCTAACAGCTAATTCTTCCTGTCACAATGGCACCTTTAAGAAATGAAAGAAAGATTAAATGAATATAACCACACTGTAACAATATTGTGCCTTCTGCAGCCCAGGCTCTCATTTTAATTTCCAATAGGAAGGGAACACAAAAACTTTAATTGCTTAACAATGCTCTGGAAAGAATGAAGAAAGGTTTAAAGGGCAGAACCAATATAATCTAAATACTACATACTTGTTTTAGATTTTGAACTCTACAACCATTAATATGAAAATATGAAAATTCACTGAGGTCTTATTTTTATAAATTTACATATTTCTTAATTATATACTTTGTCTTCAGGTGATCTGCATATAAAACTTGTAATATTATCTGTCTCCTTTGCAGACAGAATCCTGAGTTATGGACTGCCTTATTTATTTCACTTGAGGGTTGGGATTTTTTTGGTTGCTTGAATTTGTTTGTTAGGGTTGTTTTTTTAGTTTTAAAACTGTAACATATAATAAATACATTAGAAACATCATCATGGTTAAATATTTAAAGGGGAGAAAAAGGAAAAAAAAATTGTTATTTAGATAATTTTCTCAAATTTCTATAACTTTAAATACTATATTATATTTATTCAGAAAAGGCTCTTTTAAAAAGAGGAACTACATGTTTTTCTGACTATGAACAGAGTTGCTCGAGGGAGCTTGTAGCTGAATTAGGTCAAGTTTGACCATAGGTGATGGCTCATTATTGCCTTGAAATTCTGATCCCAGGCTTTAGACCATGGAGCCTTCAAGGCCTTTAGAAGAAGAAACTGAGACATAAAAAAACCCCAAGTAAAATGCTTTCAGGTTTTAAAATGAATTAAAAGTTGTAAAGGCAAAGAACTTCTAAGTTTACAGCTTGGAAATGTTCTACCATCAATCTTAATAATTTGTAGTTGTTATTCTGCTTTGTTTGATAATGATGAACAAAGCTGAGCCCCTCTGTCCTGACAGGAATTGAAGCCTCATTTCTGAACCAAAAACCACAGAAAAAAATCCAAATCTTCATAAAGCCCTGTGCACTCTAAATTCAAACATGGGAGGTGTTTCTCTTCATTACCTAGCAAACCTTCCAAACAGGAGCTGAAAAGTTGAATAGAAAATTCAGAACCTCTCCATTCCCATGTGTAAATTGTGATTTTTGGGAACGCTGCCTTGGCACCTCCCTGGGTGCTGATATGGATTCACAACCCAAACCCAGCCAGAACAGCCAGGCCAAGCCCATGAGACTTTGCCATGCAAACTACACACAGCCCTTTCTGCAGGGAGAACGTGCTCTCTGTTCTGCAACATGAGGACTGGGACAGAAGTTGTAATAATTTGTGGCAACTCTAAAATTAGGAACAATGTGCTTTGTCTTTTTGATGTCTACTGTGATTTCTTCTTGGGTGTCTACTGCTAATGGTAGAAAATAAATAAATATCATTCTAGACAGTGCTTGGTTACAATATATGTGATTTTCTTGCAGTCTGAGGATTTTTGATTTGATCTTGCATGGTTTAAAAAGATTGTTCTGAATTTATAGCATCTTTTGTTATTATTGTTATTCAACATAACATGAACTTCACAATACAGTTAAATGATCTCAGTTCTGAGCATGGTACAACAACGTGCAATGAAGAGTTTCTAATCAGAATTATGCTCTTCACAGATGCACAATGAATGCATTCATAGTCAAACAGTAAAATTAAACTGCAGGTTACCAGGGGAATTAATCTTGATTTGCAGCTATTTATGATAAATAGGATTCAGGATGCTGGTGTCAATGAACTGCTCCTTACTGAAGGGAGAGATAAACAGCAGCAGCAGGACATTAGGAAAATTAGCTACCAGACTTGTTAAAATAACTGAATGATGAGGTGCACCAATTAAAAATCATTTAGCAATTTGCATACAGGTAACTCACTAGGAGATCACTGATACCTCAGTTGCAAATTTGCATCTTGTCTCTTTGAAGCATATAATAATTAAAATGGCCATTAGTGATAACAAGAATTAATCACATAAATCCTCTCATTCATTTATTTGACATAATAAAACCCAAAGTCTTTTTATGTTGTTTTTCCCCTTATTATAATCAGCTCTATAAATCTATAATTTATGAAAACAAAATGCCTTAAATTCCTTAAAAGTCAGAGAGAAGTGTTATTTATGCATCATGCCATGGGGCTGTGGAGAAGTATCTGTGTCTGTATGAATGTACCTGGTTCTTAAAGAGAACACACAGGATAGGGAATTCATATATTGACTATGACTGAAAGATACACCAGCCTGGAAACCAGTACCAAATTCTCTATTTCTGTTATGTAAGATAATTAAATGGCTTAATTAAGAAGCTCTTCAAGCAGACCAATTTATTATGAGCCACAGAGTTCTGATGATTATCAGAAAGGTGATATACTGCTCTTGAAGATCCAGAGAAGGAGGATAGATAACCTTAATTTATGAACTAAATAATACAGTACCAAATAAATAAGCCAGATTTAGGTAGACATATATTAATGAAAAAATGTCTTAAAAGGTAAAAAAAAATACTAAAAGAATAGGAGCATTTTTAAAAGGTAATGATATAGAGCACAGGCTTGAAACCTTAGCTATCTATTGCTTTCATGTCTGAATAAAACCTTCATGCTTGCAGTAAATAATTTTGCCTTCCCTCTATGCATTTCTAGAATGCTTCTGCTGCAACTGATGATACTATTTGCTTATTATTAGAGAAAATATTTTACCAGAACACCAAAGATCAGGAATTTACCAGCCACAAAAATCTTCTCCAGACTTTGCTGCATTTGTCTCAGAATTTATTTTTCATGGGAAAATTAGGTAGCAGATGTTGATGCACATATCATGACTAAACAAGAATCTTTAATTTTAAAGAAGAATTTAAAGGCAACACATAAGGGCTGGACTGGCATATTGCCAGGTACCTGCTGAATGACAGTCATTTAGAGTGCTACCAGCGTTGCATTCTGTTGCTCAAATAATTGAAAAATGAAGTTTCAATGAGACAAGACTAGAACCAAAACTTTACACAGCAATCTACCTTAAGGGAAGAACCCCTTTCCTCATTAAGGAGCTGAATCAGATGTATATTTAGACAGGGATGAAAGTTTCATACCAAAATAAATGTTTGTGAGTGCCTGTGTGTTCTATGTATGGCTCTGGAACACTCTCATAAATTGAGGCCGTGTTTTAAAACTCAGTCCATTATTCAGGTGTTTATGTGAGTTCCTAATTCTCAGCATTGACTATTCCCCTTGAAGTAGCATTTTTATTGTTGTGTCTCCTCTCTAATTTAATTGAGTCTTCCTCTTAGGTGGACTGTTTGCAGATATGCTTAGGAAAAAAGAGAATTTTGTGTGCAGAGACATCCATGCCAGAGCTCAGCCTGTGAATGCTGTGGCCTTTTAAAAACTCACTAATTACATGACAAAACTTGAAATCTTTCCTCACAGGTGAATGGCTGACAGTTGCTCAAAGGCTACTTGCAAATTCTGGCGGAATGCTTGCAACCGAGTTAGGAAAGAAATGCTCTTTATCTCCTTTATGATCAAGAAGAAAATCCTTAATTGGCAATCTTTCCCACTTCAGAATAAGCTTTGAAACACAGGTAAAATAGAAGAAAAACAGATGCAAACCGCAACAAAATCCAACCTGTGTGTTTAAAATATGGAAGACCGAGGGGGGAAAGCTGGGGCTTTAGTCAGACCTTCTGCTCATAATAGAGTAACATTTAATGAAGATGAATGGCATGAAAAAAATATTAGTGGCCTGTGCTGAACCCCAGAGACATTTTCTTGGAGTCCAAGAGCATTCTGCACAGACAATATCTGCTAAAGTAAAGCTTATGTAGTGCAGGATTCAGAGGAGCTTTCCTGTGGGGGAAATATTTGTCCCAGCTTCTGCATGTACATTAAAAGACATGAACTGAAATTTTCCAGCTTAAATATTTAAATATTTTTTGTATAAATCTTGCCATTGCTAAGCTTGTCACATGAGCATGATGTTACTAAGAAAAAAGCCCAGCCCCAAAATTTTAGAAAACACATATCAGCCTTCTGCACATCTCTTCTGCATTGGTGTCTCTTGTTCTGGCTGCAGATAGAGGCAGGTGAATGAAGCAATGCCATCTCAGGCAAAATTCAAGAGTTTGTAGCCTACAAAGAGGCTACAAGCCAGGTAAGGGAAGAGGCCAACAAGCAGATCCTGCAAGGTGGGTTAATACTTTTTATCACAACACTAGAGACATCTAAATTCCAACAATCAACACTTGTCATTGGCTCCATGGGTGCTGATCTCTTTCTACCCTTATTCTTTCTTTTCCTCACACATTTTATTAAGTGTTATTTTCATGCTTTTATATTGCTATATTTATATAGATAATAAGCAAAGTGGCTACATGCTATAACTCAAATTTGTTAAAAAATCTAGTTGAATATCTGATGGGTGATAGGCTCTGTGAGGTTGATCCTACATTTAAAATGTAAACCCATCAGATTAAATGGCCTGGTGGACACGGTTGCAGTAAAAAAACAAAAATAAAAAGGCAAAGAAAAAAGAAGTCTGGGCAGCAGTGTAAGCAAAAGACATAATGTAATATATTCATATTCTTACAAACATCCTCAGAGGCAACTTGCATGGGTAATGGCAAAGCAACAGGTACAGAGTGCTGAAGTGGCACAGGCAGGGTATTCAAATACAGACTGTGCTTATATTTAATAACCACAGCAGGTGAACAATTGGATTTGAAAGGGAAATTAAATCGGCTGACCTAAGAGCAGAGGCATTTATTGTACAGTTCTGTACTTTCTATTCCATGATTATTGCAAAGCTCTTTTGTAAACCAATATGAAGGAGCACATTACTGTGATTGTGCATCAGCTAAGCACAGTAGCCACAGTAGGAAATACAAAAACATTTTTAAAAGTCAAATTAAATCAGGTTTTACCTCCAAGCTTTTATATTCCCTTTTCTTTTAATCTCTATTCCTGCATGATGCCTGCTTTAAGCCTAACTTTGTTTGCATTAATGCTGTTTCTAAATGCCTGATAATATAATAAGGTAGAAAAATTAGTAAAGAGCAAGACAGAACTCCTATCCTAACCCCTTTTAAATTAAACCAGAAATAACCATTTGTCTGGAACCATAAACAGCTAGCTACTCTCAAATTGCAAAATGAAATGAGGACCAAAAACCTTCATGAGTTCTACAATTTTGCAGATGAAAAATAGCTTTATGAGTTGAGACCATCAGCATAACCCTGAATATGAAATGGAGCCAAAGAAAATGATGAAGTTTCCCCTACCTGAAGACCAAACTCCAGAAACCAAGAAAATAAAAATACATAAACTGGGAAAACATGTCAGAGTTTTGTGGAAGTACTAGTGACTAGTTTTGCCTTCTCTCTGGAATAAATGATTTGTAGCACTTAGCCACTGAACATTGCACATTTTACTGTCCCTGATGCAACTGGCAGAGACTTCCATGAGAAGCTCCCCAAACATAAGCCCACATTTCAAAAGAGGATGCAAATCACTGAAACCACAAGCAAAATAAAGCAGATTATCTAAGTGAGGAACAGAGGATATGAAAGCAGGACAATGGGTGTCACAGGTAATTATAAAGATGCATCTGGTCCCTAGTTACTTTTGACAAAGCTGGTTTTGTGATTTATGGCAGGTGCTTGTTTATAAACCTATTTCAGCACAGACACACTGAAGCACATTCATCATTCTGCCTGCTCTTCATTATTGGATAAACGTCATTTAAACAGAACCTGAATCCAGACTCCTGCTACCTTGATGTAAAAATCAAGATCTCCTATTTGCCTGCATTTATTTCTATATTTCCATTGACCTGCAGAGGTGGGGTGTGTTTGACAAGGGTTCTGCACTTACCCCACACGGAAAGCAAATGAAAGTGAGCTGAATTTCAGGAAGAAGTGCTGGCAAGCTGTACTTCTTTTAATCTTGCTATTTATTGTTGTGCCCTGCAGTTGTGTTTTGTGAAAATGCAGGACAACCGACATGCAAGTTCAGGCAACTACAACTCTGACAAAAAATCAAAATGCTTTTGGGGTATTTTTGGGGCAGGGGTGGACAGGGGGAGGTTGGGGGGTTTGGGCTTATTTTAGTGCCTTTTTTAAATGCACTTTTCAGACTGTGAAATTTGGCATAGTCTAAAGTTTTCTTTTCCTTTACCAGGGGAATCTGGACCTGAGAAATTGCTCCATTACTGTGGCCTGGAGTTGTGCAATTATCTCACCTGAACAGCACAATTTTAGTTCCTTGATTTTTATCTCATAGAATATTTCTTGCTGGAAACAAAGACAAAGAAGTCCAGCAAAAACCACTGAGAACAGAATCCTTTGTAGCTTGCTACAATAAATACCTAGAGCCCACCTCGCCAGGAAAAGTTATACAACAATATCACCTCGTTTTGTAAGTTTGAACTGACAATAAAAAGCTAAATGTAGAAAAAGGAAGTCGAGCAATTTAGAAATTGTGCTGAACACAAAGCATATATTGAGGTTTGCAGGCAAAGTTATGGTAGTAGAGAACATGATTTTTGCTATAGTTATAGGTTTAATGCAGAAATTTGAGGCAGAATATTTTCATGGAAGGAGGAATGAAAATATAAAGGAATAAAAGCTGAATGTCTAAAACTCAACTGCATCATAATCTTCCTTTACTCAGTGCCTTAAGCTATAAGTCCAAGCAGTTTCCCAGCTGTTAATTGTTACAGAACTTAAATAACTTATTATGGAAAAGAGACACTAAGTCATATATTTCTAGAATAACAAACAAAAAGCCTTTTAGTCACAATTAAATCTTCAGAAATTTCTCATTGTGAAAGCCAAGCCAATACCACAATAGTCTTTAAATCAGAGCACTGATTTCAATGAGCAGAATAGAGATACATTTTCTGAATGGAATCAAAACAAACCTCAACTCTTATCTGCCATGAAGAAAATCTTGGTCATCAAGTACACAAAATCCAAAACTTAGACAGAATCTTTAGAAAGAGATATATATATATTTATTTTTACATCTATATACACTTATAGATTATCCTAGGTATGGAAGGAATGACATGAACTATTGCCTGGCATGGGAGCTGTTTTGCTGAATGCTGACAGACTGACAACATGACTACTGGAAACTTACAGGAATTATAAAGAAACTCACAGGAAATACAAAGTAAAAACGAAATACTGTATTTCATTTTACTTTCAAAGTAACTCCATGTATTGGACTAACACAGAAAAAAATAACTTGCATCATAAGGCTTAACAAAAACCGTATTGGCAACAATGAGGCCTGATATTGCAAGATTAATTTTTGGTCTAAGTAATTTCTTCACTTCCTATTACAGACTGTCCATAGAGTTTCAGCTGTTACCTCCTTCCTGTAATTTGGCTGCTGAATGCAAGTCAGCTGGAATAATGCTTACCTGTAAATAAAGATGTGCAATAACTTCTTGTTTCAGCAACACAGCAGAGTTACTTACAGCATTTGTTCATCATGAAATTGCATATTCAGCACATGAACACACATTTTGTGACACTGATCTAATGACAACCTATACATTTCCCAGTAATTTCAATCTATTTACCATTACATTATTTGCTAGCAGATATGAACAATTCATCCTTTGCCCGTGAGCTGTTATTCAACTTACTCTAAGTGTGCAATGTCTGAAATTCATAGTAAATCTGTTTTTGAAGGAACACCAGGCCTACTTTAGCACAGCACCACTGGAAAGAGACTCACTGAAAGAGCACTAAGAATTCTTGTTGGCTCTTTCCCTGCCCCAGCACAGGATTAAATGTATTTATATTGTTCCAGAAAGACACTTATTCTTCCTGCCTGTAAAGACCTCTAGTGTTGGTGTGAAGTGGCCCCAAGCCAAAATTAGAGTCTTCAGGTCAGGCTATATTGCTTTTCATTAAAAAGAGCCTGTCATCTGGAAAATTATTTCCAGTTTCTACTCTAAGGGGGTTTTGTTGTTACCATCATTGCCTGGAACAACGTAACCCTTGAGACGGAGAAAACTTAAAAGAAGAGGTTTGAAACAAATCTCTCCCAAGTCCTTTGTGTCTTTACCAGGTAGGTCTCTCCCTTCAGGTTTGCCTTTAATCCAAGAGCCCAGGCTTTTCCTGAAGTGTGCAGTCTGAAATTAAACTGAACAGCACACAACCACTCCAGCCTCTTTTTCCTATTCAGAGGCAGGCATAGATATATCTTTCATTTTCCTGATCCCTTGCCAGTCCTCCACATGCCCTCAAAAATGACAACTGCAGACTTCAAGTACCCACAGACAAAATGCAAAGTTCATCAGGCTCACCAGATTTAAGAGCAGTTAAGGATTCTGGTTTTTGTTCTTTCCTTCATCAAGATTGAAAGGCTCTTTGGTTTTCTCCTCCTCTACATTTCCTCAGTTTACTTTTTTGCAAAGGTTGATGAAAAACAAAAAAAACAAAAAAAAAAAAAAAAAGAAGTGTTCAGTGCACTAAACACTTTCTTAGCATCTTCTGTCAACAGCCTTCATTCACTCAGCAGCAGTGCACAGATTGCAGCTTTGAGTTGGCCCCTACACGTGCTGTGCAGGGGAGAGGAGGCTTTCCTCACTCTGTTACACTGCTGCACCTCCTTGCAAGTGCCAGAAACTCCAGCCAGATTTCACTGACAAGCTGTACATACCCAGCTCCCTTTGGCATCACTGGCAGCACTGATTTGTACATTGCTAACTAAAAATTTGGTGGCCTCTGCCACATTTCTAAATAAAGAACGAGAGAACCATGACCTACTTTCCAACCTATAGAAAGCCCCAGAACCACTCAGTCACAATTCTTACCACAAAATACAGGTACACAAGCAATTTAGTCATGTGTTAAGCTTCTCTAAGTCCTGTTTCCCACATTTCTCAGTAACAGTTGTAAAGGTGATGGACAAAGACCACATGAGTAAGAGTCATAGATAGACCTGTGATTACCAATTTATTTGCATTCTCTCTCTCCTTTATTTTTAGGATTTTTTTTTCTGCTTATTTCACTGGATTTTAAAAATTCTCCTTCTTTTCAGGTTGCTGTATTGGATATTTCTTGAGGGATTTCAGTTTCTAGGTTACAGAAGGAGCACTCCCCTTTCCTTAAGGTCTCATGTCTATTTTTAAACCTAACCTCTTTCCAAATCACATTTTTCACTTTCTGATGTGGAAAGAACCTGCTTTCTTTCAGCTTTACAATGAAAAACAACTCAAAAGAAAATTCCCTCATCTTTTAGTCATATTTCAGTCATCAGCAGTAGTTACCTGCCATTATTGCTACAGTGATGGACGTGAAAGGACCTAAATAGATTGTCCTGCTGTTACCTATTTAAATTCTTATATAAGGCAATTCAGCATGGATATAGCCTGAATGTGCTACAGCAAAAAGAATGCAAAAAAAAAATACATTATTCTGTGAATGGTTGGTATATAGGAGCTCTGCTAAGGATGAGCTTGCATATTTTCTATGCTCAGAAGACTGGAGAAGGAAGGGAGGGACACACTGTGGGGATTGGAACCTTCTTGTGAGGGAGCAGTGTTGGGGTGTTTCAGCCTGGAAGGGAATGGCCTTGCTTGGCTTTATTTCAGCAGTGAAGGGTCCTCAGCATGCCCACAACCCAAACTGACTGCCTGGATCCAAGGACACCACATGTATGGGACAGGGCAAGGATGATTGAGCCAGATGATCTTAAAACTTCCTCTTTTAAATTTTAATAAATTGCAAGAACTCTGAATTGGAGAGATATCTACTTTAAAATATTCAGGAATCTTTTCAGAAATATTCCTATTGATATAACCAACCTGGAGCAGAGATGTTACTAAAGGGGAACAAAAAACCCACTTTACAATCCAAAAGTTCACTTAATCTACTTGAGAACTTGATCCTCACCAGGAATCAAAATTTAAGACATTAACTTTCCTCATCCAGCATGTTGGGCATAAGAGATAAAGGTGCAGTCAGGGAACCTGACAGATAAAATGAAATGAAAAGAGAATGAAGGCAGAAAACACGACCTGCTGCAGCACACGGGCAGGAGTTATTGTCAGGTCAGTAATGAGTGTTTGCACCAGCCTCTCCCTGAGGGACTGGGTGCTCAGAAATACTCAGATAATTCACACAACTCTTTGTTAAGTAAGACAGAGCCTGGATGAACAGTTCAAATCTTCCTTGTCCTTTTTCTTGATCACTAAAAATGTCTTACATGGCCCTCATTTTAGTTATGGGGTTCATGCAATATTATTTTCAGTTCAAGTAGTGTTTAGCTCACATTTAAGCTATGATAAATACAGATTCTTTACCCTTTTTGACACATTTACTTTGAGGTGCAAACAGTCCTTTGTGATTGTCAGGCTGCTGATTTTAATGGTCTGCTCTCTGGTGCTAACCCCACAGAATAGAGATTGAGGTGAAGAACAGAGGTACCAAATTCTTGGTGTAATGCACCTCATCCATGGTCCTGAACTTTCTAATTTTAGATTGCAAGGACTGAGCATCTAGTTAAATCCATAATTTACCTGCCTTACAGATGTTTCTTAATATTTTTAAGATTTTCAAAAGAGGATGGATACTCTTATGCAAGAATAACAGAAAATATCAACTATGTTTGTGAAATATACATTTGTAAAACTGCAAGCTGAAGTGTACGGATCAGAGTAAACGTGCTCAGTATATAACATTAGAATACACTGCCATTGCTTGGCACACACTGACTTTCATAGATGTTACTGAGACCTCCCACAGCTCTGCAACAGAGCAATCTTCA
This sequence comes from Setophaga petechia, assembly GCA_024362935.1. Classification (NCBI taxonomy): domain Eukaryota; kingdom Metazoa; phylum Chordata; class Aves; order Passeriformes; family Parulidae; genus Setophaga; species Setophaga petechia. Next base: position 28,935,410 of record JANCRA010000005.1, read on the forward strand.
TTGTAAGACTCAAAACTTATAAACCTTCAAGGAGAACAGATGCATTAAGTCTAAATATCAGATATTAGCTTGTACAGAAAACGGGTTGTTGGTGTAACTTTTACAAGTGAATTCAAGTTATATTAATGGATGGATTGGATCAAGAAATAAAAGCATTATTAATTTCAGATAGGTATAAACACAAAGATTTGTTTACCAAGGCTTACAGGAAATGCTGTTTGTAAAATATCCCCAGATACTCGCAGAAGGTTGTTTCTCTTCTCCCCTCCCCACCCCAAAACCCCCCAGATGGGGAACCTGGAGAAATTAAAATTTGAATCCTCAGCTTCTTTGTTCATACTCTAAGGTTTTATGAAGAATAATTAGCAAAAAGATAATTACCTGTTAAAAAAGCATAGAGAGAATTAAAACAATTCTAACTGCAGGAATTCTATAAAAATTCTGTAAGGAAAGTATTTGGTAGCCAGAATATCTCCAGTCATTTATATTTTTATTTAATGCTCCAAAGCTGGTGTGACGACCTGGTGCTGTCCAACCTTAAGATTCCCAAATTTTCCACCCCAGCCATACCAGTAAGGTCCCAACCAGGCTGCACCCCATCCCTAGCAAGCAGGACATGCCCACAGTGTGCATTTTGTGGGGCACAAGTCCCAGCTTCCCTGAGGGAACTAGTGTCCCATCCTGCTCTGAGGCTGCTCCATGACCAGGGGACAGGGAATGGGGCAGGGAAGGCCCCAGCTGGCAAGACAAAAATCTCTGTCCATTCCAGCACTGCCCTTCTGCTCCAAGCAGGCAGGAGGACACGTGGGAGTGAGGGAAGCAGTTAGAAATCTTCTCCCTAAACAAGCTGTGACTGTCTCTCCTCTTGTTTGTAGAGGTTTACTATGGAGACATAGCTCAAAAATTAGTTTAAAATGTTAGTGGAACTGAAATTGGCCAATAATCTCTGTTGGCCACACCAGTTCCTGCCAGCCTCAATGGCAGGATCAACAGCTCAGGATCAAACTGCCTTGGAGAAACAGACTTCTGATAAAAAACTTAATTTATTTTGAAAATTAGGCTGAATGAACTTGGTGGACTTCAGAAAACAGTCATAATCTGGACTACTTTAACAAACTGTCCTGGATGAACAACCTTAGAATCTAACATGTGGCTATATGGGAGGGTCAAGAGGAGGAGCCAGTTGACAGAAACCTGAATAAAATGCTCTCTAACTATACCTCAACATGTATTATTGCAACAGTGGATACTTAAATAGGCACATTGCTGAGGAAAACCTTCTGTATTTACAAGCCATAGCTTGCAATCAGACTTTTGCATGCATTAAGTAGTTTGCCTGCAAGCCTGAGAGAAATTAACTGAGAATAAACACAACCACAATGCTCACGTGCTTCCCTTACAGTAAATTCTTAGGGAATACAGCAAGCTCTCTTCTTGTAAGCTTAGCCTCAAAGGCTTTTAATTTTGACTCCTTGGCATCTGGAATAGCCCATTAGCAGGAGGAGATCAGAGGAAGCCTTCATGGCCAACAGTCTGTGTGACAGGCAGCAACACCATGCATGTGTTCTGAGTACTCAGCTGCAATTATCATGAACAGCTGCAGGAGGAAAGGCAGGCAAGGTGGTAGGGTGAAATCTGCCTATTTCACCACACAGCAAACCTGTCTCAAGTGACCCATTTCATGGAAAACATCAGCCACAGGATGAGGCACAGGGTGGAACTGGTGAGAAATGCACTTTGTGCCTGTGTACATGCATTGTACATGGTCTGGCAATCAACATAATCTAAAATAAAGCTCCAAACTAGCTGTCTACATTAATGATCTGAAAGCAATCATAATAAAATAAGATAATCTTAACTATTCTTGGGCTGCCAGAGAGCTCTCTAATTGCTCTATTTAAATTGTTCCATTTCAATTAAATTGAGGCAGAAAAAAAAAGTAGTAGAATTAAGTGCTCCACTATTTACAGTCCTTGAGTGAATACAATTTACCTAATCTGTGTAGGATCCCTATTAGCAGGGCTCACAGTAAGAAACCACAGTTATTAAATCATTAAATCATATCTAGGAAGAGAGAACATTCCCATTGATATAGGAAGCCTTGATGAGATGGTAAAACAATTAGAATCATCAAGTACTTTTATGAATAGCAAGGATTGTGAAGGCAGAAAAGGTTTTCAAAACTGGGGGATTCACACTATTTTTACCCTAATACATTTCACTTTCTCTTTGGTTCATTATCACTGATACAATTTGTATCCATTTTCAGTCATTAAATAGTAGTTCAGCTCTTCAGTATTTCAAGCCCTGGTCATTAATGTGAATTCATACAACTTATTCCCTCTGCCCCTCCAATCTTTCCCTCAAAGAGAGCACCCTTTTCAATAAATGACTCTCAAATTGCTGTTAGGATAGTAATTTCTAATTTCCATGGTTACATTCCCCAAAAGAGCTGCTGCTGCTAAGAAAAACACATTGGAAGATTGGAGAATTGGAATAGAATAGCTGGCTCTTCATGGTTTTCATTCAGAGAGGGGGGATGGCAGTGTTGGTTGCAACTCATTTTTTTTTTCTCTTTTTAGAAGCTTGGTAAATCACACCCAGTAAACACACCTATCAAAACATGGATCTCATTGCACAGATCTTGAAGACAGTGACTTCTTATTTTGTTTCAACAGTTTTGGAAGTATTAGAATAGCTAGAAAAGTTTATCAGGAGCACCGAATTGTCCAGTGTCACACACCACAAACAAGAACAGCCCCAGCTACAAGATGCCATGGTCATCTCACAGACATGAGGCTATAAAAGGTTTCACAGGACGTATTTTATAGCACATAGCTATATAAGACAGGTGTCACACATTTTAACTCAACTTTTTTGGAAATCAAAATTAAAGATGCACAATTTTTCACGCTCAAGATAAAAGTTACCAAATAATTTTGTACAGAGGTCTGGGTTTGCATTATAACATCCTTACTTTCTTTAAAATCTTAGATCAATCCTGCAAAAGTCTCTTTAATTTAAATTTGAGCTTTGCTTTTACATTTTAAGCTGGGCAGATGAAGCTGTTGGTCAGCCAGAGGATAAAATAAGATATTGCTTATGCTACCCTTGTAAAAGATCACACTGACTTCAGGTTTGCCACAGAAATTATGCAGCTCAATATGATGTGTCACATTAAAAATTGCAACATTATTTCAGATGTGCCTGTTGACACAAGAGACAAAAAGCTCCTTTGAAGCATCCATCGGCTTATTTGGAAATCCTTCCCCGTTCATGGATCATTGAGCAGAAAGACAGGTTTATCAGAGAAATACTGATTTTCCCCAGTGGCATAAAAACACTGCTATAGTTTTAGAGGTTCTCTTTGGTCTTCTCGACAAATTCATGAGGCTTGAAGTTCAGGCCATTAATAAATAATATTCTAAGAACGGTGGCACTTTGAGGTTTTTTTCATCCTTAGCAGAGAAGAATGCTGTTGCAATTATGTAAAATAAACCTATTTTAAAGCTAATGCTTCACAGTCATTATGGAAAAGATGCCTATAAGGAAATATTTTATTGATGATTTAATTTTCTTTCCAGCATAGCTGGAAATTTCACACCTCCATCTTCGTTAGGACTGGTTTATCTATTAGAGTGAATTAAATGTGACCAGCATTTCCTTTTGCTGAGCAGGAGATGATTAAGGAAATTATTGAAACTTTTTAAATTGTGGCATTGCCTTTATAAAAATGGCCAGAGAAGTAGCTGGGGATATTGCTGCTGTTAAAAAAAACCTCACTGTCTACACAATGTGATTGTGAACTTTGGAAAAGAGAGATCAAATAATCACCATATGCTTCTTTTCCTTTGCTTCTATACTTTGTGTGCCAAAAGCAGATTTATAAATCATGGCTATATTTTGCAATCAGGCCCCCTGCCTCAGTTTTCCCCTGTCCTTGTTGTTATTTTCTGTGCCAGTCTCTGCTCTGGTGCTTACCCTGCCCATCCCTGCCTTCAGCAGGGCCCTCATTAAACCACACCAGACTGACTCCGTGCTGAGCTGCACTTGGACCAGCTACACCCTTCAGAAGTTTAACTGTGGATCATTCTCTGAAGTCCATGTGTCAGGACCTCAGCACACATTTTCTGCGTTTATTTGCTTTTCTGAACAAGCCCAGTGAGTTCATTAAGACCAGCAAGAATAAAAAACAACTGGCAAGTTTCAGCCAGCTCAAGAGCTGAAAAAGTGTTGTCCCTTTGATCACCTCCAACAGTAAACTTTTCTCACAATAGTCCGCTTCTTTAAAAAAAAAAAAAAAAGAAAGAAAAAGGTTTGTGCTCCATTGTAAATATCTCCTTTAGAAACTACCTAGAATGTTCAAAGCATTTGTCTTTCAAGGGGAGTTTCACAGACATATCTAGGTGGAAAAACACATTAATGGCAATAGAATAACTGCAAATATTGGGAGAAAGAGGAGTATTTTTGCTACAGTTTTGTGAAATTTTTCTTAAATCTCTTTCTGTAGGAGAGAAACTGGCTGTATTAATGAGGACTAGTGCCTCTGGTGCAAGGTTTCAGGATGAGCTGATTAAATCCTCAGTAGGTTCCATGAACTGGGTAAATAAATGAGCATCTGAGCATTCCCACAGCTTCTTAAATGGAATCAGTGCATGTGAAAATGCACCCCAAAATCCCTGCACTAACATACATATTATGTATGTTACACACACAGGGTTTAAAGCACTCATTTTCAAATGTAATGATGATTTTGCTATCAGTTGTATGAACCTATTAATGCAGAAAAACAATTTCCACCTTTTACTACCAACTCCTGCAATTTCAAACTATTGTCTTGCCCAAAAAAATTTAAGATAGAAACTTCAGAACAAAAGGTAAAATTGACTTAAGCATTTAATTATTTCTCCATAATCTCTTTGCCCTACACATTTATGTCTTACAAAACAGTAATGATTTTGTAAATATAGCTATTACTAACCTAATAAAAATGCTGTTCCAAATGGAAAATGAAGCCTGCATAAAAATGTAGATGGGTACTCAGGAGACATGATACTCATCGATCTCCCAAAAATATGCTTGCCTGTATAAAACACAGCAGTTAACAGAGCTTTGTATGGTTCACAAGAGGCTGTGTGGCCATGAAAATAATGCTTGCAAACGATGCTTTTAGGCAACAGTAAGGTGAAGGCATAATGGCTCCTGCTAGCTCAGAGAACAGTAAAACAAATATTATCATATTCTCCACATTTGTCATAGAGACACCTTGTAAATTAATCCAAATTAACAAGAGGTATCCATTTAAAGTGCATTCATTAAACAGCATTAAATCTTGATATTGACACACTGAGGATGAGAAATATGGCCATGCTACTGCAGCTGAACAAGCTAAGCCCAGGTAACAAGCCTTGCATGTACTCGTGCATTATCAAGTGTGAGGTAAGATGAATTCATTTAAACTCTTAGGTGAATATATTCAATATCACATTTGCTGTGTGCTAACAGCATATGCACAAGTACATATCTTAGTGAAGCTCATGCCTAGAAACTAATTAGTAAATTCCTACCTAGGAATATTTAGACCCACTCTGACCATTGCAATTAACTCTTCATATATATAGCCACTAGGATATATTTAGAATATGTGAGATTTGCAAAGAGGTAACTTCACAGTCCTCACCCCAAAGTTTCTTTCACCTGAAAAATTAATGTTCTTCTGTCATTAATAAGTGTATTTACATGAAATGGTCAAACAACCTCACCACCTCTGCTTTCCAGCATTTACATCATGCTCCTCCTTAAGTGTACTGGTCTCAGGACCAGCATCTGCTGCTGGAAAGATGAGTGGAGTTACCCAATGACCAATTCAATTGATTCTGGAATAATTTTGAACAGTTCATCATTGCCCAACATTGCTTCTTGTAAAGCAAGGTGCCTTATAATGGAATACTTAAATCTTTAACAAAACAAAAAATATAAAGAATACTGTAATGATTAGCAGCACAACCAGCAATCAGTCCTGAGGAAATCAATATTTAAAAATTATTTCGTGTACAGTATCTCACAAATGCAATGAAAAGGGAGCTGGCACTTCAAGCTAAGAACTATAGCTCACTTTGTGCAAATCTGAGTCACTAGTGAGGGAAAAAATAATGCATTTGGGTTGAACCCACAGCTAGGATAAAGCTAATCAATGCTTCATAGGTGTTTACCATCCTGAGTCTTTTCTTTAAAACTATCAGGATATTTTCATTAAGACACATGCTTAGAGGGAAGGAAATGCTGTCTTAAAAGGTATCATGCTTAATTTTAGGCATACAAAGTTCTAAACATCCAAAGAAAAATAATTGGTTCTAATGGACTCATTTGGTTTGCACTAGTCTGTACTGAACAGCCCTAAACCCTCCTAAGGCTTTTTGTGGATAATGAAGGGAATTGGGCACATCACAAAATGAAGTTCTTTCCTGAAAGTCAGTTCAGACAGGTGCACCATGCAGCCTCTGAGGAGAGCCCTGAACACCTCCCAGCAGTTCAGCTGGACCCAAGGACCACCCCCATCTGCAGAGGCTCCAGGGCAATGAGCAGCCAGGGGTTTGAAGCCTCTGAGCACATTTAAGTCCTGCAGACTGATGAGCATTGTCTCATGTCAAAGTTTTTAACCTGGTGCTCTTCTGAGGCTAGGGATCCTGCTGGGGGCTACACAGGCGCTGTGGCCTTGCTGAGGACTGAGATGCTCAGGATCTTCTCCCAGGCTGTCACAGACAAAGCTCTGCAGCCAGATTAATTTACAAACAACTTTTCTTTGTCCACTAACACACTGACCACTGAGAAAACAGAAGACACCTTCTTTTATTAATTGACTTTACCCCCTAGGATCTCACTTTCATAGACACCCTTAAGCCAATCAATTAAAATACCATCATTTGGAATGAGCATCATCTCAGGTTTGAATGTAAGATTTTTAGTCTAAATAAATGGGTATAATTTCCAAGGCTTTATAATCCATGCCATTACTATAAAATCAAACCATGTCTTATGTAGGTTTCATAATATTTGCATTCTGAAATATTACATCTGTTGTAATTTAATCCCATATTTTGGCTAAAGAGCATGTGTGTGACACACCAGCCAGATTACACAGCAGACTGCCACAAAGCATCCTGGTCACATAGATCTACCTGAGCCATTATTTAGGGATCTGAAATGCTTTTCAAAAAAAAGTCTTTTGTAATCTTCCCACCCTTGGCTGTTCCTTGAACAAGAAGGGGAAATTAAGAATCCACAGAGTGAAAAGTAAAAGCTATTATGAAATCTAGTAAATTGTTCTGCTCATGTGTTTTAGCTAGAAAAGAAATTACCAATACAAGAGCATTGGTAACTTTCTCTCCTAAGCCTGTCTACTTAGTGAATCAGAATCAAAAATGTCTCAGTGTAACAATTCCTATGGAGTATTTTGAATATTACACAAGTAATTATTTAATCCCAAAGCAATATATTTGTTCCCTAATAGATGACTTGCCTCTGCAGACAAAAAAGAGTGTGGAAAGATTACTGATAATTGATTAATTCAAGAAAAAATGGCACCATCAGAGGAAGACTAAGGTGGTGGGCAAACAAGAAACCAAAGAAGTGTTCACATTTAGCAGCATGGGTTTTTCACTCCAGATGCAAACCTGTGCTTTTTCTTGACTAAAAGTCAAGCTCAGTGAAACAATATTTTTGACTGTAAAAATAAATTTTCCCTTTCCAATTTCCATATGGAATTGACTTTGCAGGTACTTGATTGTGCATGTACTAATACATACATATAAATACCTGTCCTTGTAACTGCATATTTCTAACTCTAGACTTCAGTGGACGATTTATTTTTTAAAGCAATCGACAGAACAGCTGTTCAAGATATAATGACATACATTCTGTTGAAATTCTTCAGTGTGGTGTGAAGAGAATATCCATACCTGGGTAAACACACAGCAGTGACCCTTTCTCACCACCAGGTCTCTTCATGTGTATTAAAAAGGTAAATTCATCCTCATGTCAAGTCCTCCACTGGTAGTTACACATTAATAAAGCCTAAGCTTTACTAGATTTCTTAAAGTATCACCATTTCTCCAATAATTACATTATTTTCTAATTCCCACAGTTCAATTTTACTAACTTTTAAGATTAGTTCAGCCTCAAAAGATGACCCCTTTTGCACAGGTTTTCTTAAATTTTAAAATACAATCAAATTATGAGATTAATTGAGATATGATTTTTGGTATCAAGGTACAAAAATTGTTGAGCAAAAGAATCCTAAGGAAAGTAGTAATCAATTCTCTCACATATCTGATAACGAAATAAATATTCTGTGTTTAAGAAAAAAAAAAAGAAAAACAAAAAAGTACTTGAGAAGAAATAGGAAGCACTAGCAGAATCATTGTTAAAGAACTACAGAAGCAGTTTTAAAATGCTTTAAGTTTTCTGAACAGCCAGTAATTTTGTTCCACACACAAATAAAGATGGGGTTTGGGATGTATACTCCACACTTGAGGGAATCTACTTTTCTAACTCAGTTTTATCAAATAATGAAGTTAATTACAATAGATTCAATTGAAGCCTGAAAATGCTTAGCAATTTACCTGTCTGAACATTGAGATCATTCCTTCAAAAGGATAAAAATTAAAACTCTGGGAAGTCAGAGCAGAAAGTAATTCTCAAAATGTGGCAGCTTAGCAGAAAATACTGAAAGAAATGAAATTTGTAGTTTGAATCGTGCTTGGCCTGCAGATAAGAAACCTGAATTCCACTAGAAATAGGCAGCAGACCAGATATGGTCTGAGAAGAAATTAAAGTGAAATATCACCAAAGGGAAAGGAGCCCACAAGGACAGACACAATATAGCACAGGCGAGAGGTCACACCGAGCTATAAAGGCAGAAATTAAAGATCAACTGCTAAAACAGCACGGACAGCAAAACACACACTGCTCCTTTGCACAGGGCAGAACCCTGGACAGAAGGGCTGTTTTGTGAAATTTTAGCAGTAATGGGTTTAACTATGGAAGAAAAGCAATAAAGAAGGCAAACGCTTTCACCTGGAAGCCTTTAAGCTGTGAGGAGGAGCCCATTGCCCAGGGCAGCACCAGCACAGCAGAGGGCTGCTTTGTGCAGCTCAGGCTGCCCTTTGCAGGCCTGCATGGCAGCTCCAGCTTGGAATTCCCAGCCAAAGGTCAAGCCTCCATCAACAACTCAGCTAACAAACACCAAACACAACAAACAACAGCTACCCTGGAGCAAGGCGTATGGAAAAGCAGGCTCGTGTTTGGGACCAAACCAAATTCTGTAGCTCTTTTCCATCACCACAACTCCCTGAATACACAGTAAAATGATGGACTTTGAGTCTCTGTCCATCACCTCTCAATAAACTGGACCAACACTGAAGCAATTGTAGGTCTAAACCCTGCAGAGCCATAAAAGCTGTCAGCCTCTACAAACAGCACTCTCTGTAGCCACAAAGTAGCCTCACTGCAAATAATCCCCCAAATATAAACTCTTACAGATTGAGAATTAATAACCAGTCAAATAAACATTTTTAAATTATTGGGACAAAAGAACCCTGTCATCCTACCAAACAAATGGATTTCCTATAGCAAGTATAACCAAAGAGATCTTCACAGCTGGCATAAATCATTACATTCCCATTAACTTTAATGGAGAAACATCAACTTCCATTACTTGGATCAAATATAGTTAATATACTTGTCATGCATGATATGTCTCCGACATACCTTTCAGGTAAAAAATATTCATGCCAGATTTCATGTAAAAACATTAAAAAATCCAAATCTGCAATGGCAAAATCAAAGAAGTAACATTGCATAGAAAACATAGAAGAAATATTAATCACTTTAAAAACTGAAAAATTTTTATAATGCAACATGTAATTAATAAGTGTCAAATTTATGATGTAACAAGCAGCAAAAGAGTAAAAAATATATGGCAAGTTCTTCTTTGATAGATGAGAACAAAGAAAAGAGTTATGTCTGAGCCTCCTTTTCCTCTGCTCTCATCTTCCCTCATCCCAGGCAAGGCTTGACTCACTTGTCTTTAATTACCACGATGCCAGATGAAAAAAAATCCTCAAGACAAGAACAGAGCAAAAGGCAGCAAAGGCAGCAAAACTGTCAAAGTGGCAGCAGAGCCCCCAGAAGAGAGGAAAATTCCCCAGCAAAGGCTGTGTGAGCCATGACTCACCCTGTGGGAGATCAGCCTCTGCCTCAGGATGCTCGGGACAGGAACGAAGCACTGCATCCCCCTGGCTGCAGGAAAGCACCCTGAGGAACAAACAAAACAAACCCCAAGAATAAGGTCATGCTAAATTAAACTTTCTTCTTGCATTAAAACAAACTGGGGCTGCAAATGCCTTTGCTGTTACTGATCAGAGCAGCATAAAATTTTTTCTTCACACAAAGTGGAAAAAAACACCTCAGTTTTGTTCCTCAATCCTGTTCCTGAAGTTTCCATTTTTCTTTTAACTTGGACAAGACCTTAAGGCTGTGTTTTAGGAAGGCCAAGGAAGATGCAGCAGTGGTGAACTCCTGCCAGGCTGAGGGATGGAGGGAGAGGTGTCATGGTGTGGCAGCAGGGCAGGGTCTGGCCCAGCACACCTGGGCAAGGCAGCTCAGGGTGCAATCCACAGGCACCTCCATGGGGAAGGCTGAGCCTGGGCTGAGTCCTGGCACCACAAGTGCAGGGGCAGAGCTGTGGCAAACCCAGAGCTGACTGGGCAGCCTGGGGCTGTTCACAAGTCTGACGTTCAGCAGCACCTACTGCTGTGGAACCAGAGGACACCCACACCTGCCCAGCAAAGCCACGTGCACTCATCAAGAGGCCGAGGAGAATCATGAACACAAGCACCTACAGGAGCACAGCCATGATCCAAACCTGGCAATCCCAGGGCTGCAGGAGTCCCTAAAGCCCAGGATCCGGCTCTGCAATCCCAGAGCTGCAAGGATCCCCAAAGCTCAAAATCCCAGCCCTGCAATCCAAAGGCTGCGCGCCTCCCCCAAGCCCAGGATCCCAGCTCTGCAATCCCAGAGCTGCAAGGAACCCCAAAGCCCAAGATCTCAGCTCTGCAATCCCGGAGATACCAGGATCCCCAAAGCCCAGGATCCCAGCCCTGCCAGGGTCCCCAAAGCCCACAGTCCCAGCCCTGCAATCCCAAAGCTGCCAGGCTCCCCAAAGCCCAAGGTGCCAGCCAGCAAATCCCTGTCACAAACTGACCCCACAGAGGGGATGGATTGTGCCAATAACATTTCTGAAAATATTTTTGGACACCATGTATTTGTAAAGCTGTAAGCATAAGGAAAGAATGCAGGAGGAAAAAAACCACTATTTTTTAGGAGCTGACTTCCATTTTATAAGAGGAACAGATGTTTTATTGTAATTAAAGCTCATCTTTTCTGTACAAGGTGACTCTTGAAGCACATGTATACTCCAAGTAAACAAGTTTACTGTATTGCTTTCATATGATGTTGATGATCCACAATTTTCCTGTAAATCTAGCTTATACTCAAAGAATTACTTTATAAAAAAAAATCATCTCTACTTCAGCTCATATGGCTTTACATTCTATTGCTTACACTCCCTGCTAAGCCCTAAATAATTACTTTTACTTAGTCTGTCTTCAATATTTATGGAAACTTCCTCCCTATAATATAAAAATGAAGCATAGACATCTGAGATTAGTAACCAAATGAACCCAATGTTGAGTTGATTAAAACCTTCTTAGCAGCAGTGCACCACATTGTCACACTCATATAAACCATTTTACATAGTTACAACTATCCAATTACTTTTCCAAATATATTAGTGAAGCGTTGTAAACACAGTGCAATGTGCTGGTTTATACAGCACACAGTAAAACGTGCATACACTTAAGTAAATCACAGTGTCAAGTCTGGCTCTCTTCTAGCAATTATTGTGTCAAAGTCAGCTCGAGGTCAAGTCCAGGTGGCAGCTGAAGGATGTTTGCAAGTGGGTCACGTTCGTGAGTGCTGATGTAGTACAAGAAGGAAGCAATGAGCTTCATCTCTTAGGACAAATCTCTTCTGGCTCATCTCTTCATCTCTTCTGTCCCACCAGAGAGTTTATCAAGGCCATGGACTACTGGATAACTAGCAGGGCTTGCTAGGCAAGTGATAAACAACCCCATCTGTGGACTGAGTGCAGCTCTCTGACCTGTGCAGCAAGATAAGGATGGAAAATATGCCTGCATTTTGGCAGGAGAGGAAGCCTGAGATGTTACTCCTCACCAAAACTACCAGGGAACCCTGCAAACCTACACATTGCTGCAGCTGTACTTTTCCCCAGCTGAGGACTGCCCTGATTACAGGCAATTTTCTGTAGACAATGTCAATCTGTTGATTAAAACCTACATGTCAGAGAAAGTGAAAACTTGCCTGTGAATGTGTGAATGATTCATTATCCAGATGAAAGGAGAGCTGCGCTTGACTGGGTACAAACATCACCAACGTGTTTTCTTCCACTTTTATGACTGTCTGCCATTTTATTTTTGCAAGAATAACATAACAAAAAGGACTGGTGTTCTTTCTTTCTCCCCTTTCATTTCCAGCTGGAAGATGCTGCACATGGCTGACAGTTTTCAAATGAAGCATTTGTCACATTTAAGTCAGAATAACATTAAAGTCAGAACCCAACTTGCTTTGTGATAACAGGAAAGTCTCCACCTATGGGGTTTTTTTCTGTTGGAATACAAATTCTACTCACTTTATGTGATAATTTATCTGGAAGAAAAAAATGCAACAGACCATTGCTCTCCAAAAGCCCTCATCTTCAAACTTTCCTGCTGTTTCTGTATGAGTTGTCACTCTGAATTTCATACATCTGAAATGTTTTAAATGCTAAAAGACCAAAAACTTCATGTCAAATCATAAGTATTCAAGTCAATCCTCTCTTGCATGCCTCAACCTTCTTTTTTTTTATATAATGGACATTGGCTTGATGTAACAGACTTCAGACTGCAAGGATTTGACTTTGGCTTCAGTGAATGCTCAGCCCAGTGCTTCTGCAACTGAAGTGATTTCAAGTGGTTTTACTAATGAATTCTTAATCCAGTTTGGTGGAAATGTGCATTAAAAATAACACTAAGTTCTGGGATTACCATTTCAGAAAGAAATAAATGAAATGTTTGAGTTCAGAGCAGAGTAACAAAGGTGACCAACGGTTTTACTTCTAATGAAATATTAAAAGAACTAGCGAACACAGAGCTGCACACAGCAATAATTCAGGGGTTATAATGATAGGGTAACTTTTCAATAGCAGTCCTCAGAGAGTATAAGATAGAAAGGAGGTCAATGAAGTATTTAAATCAGCTGAATCTGGTAGGAATGAAAAAAAATCCAAGTTAAAGAAATTCTGAGAGAACGCTGGGGGGAAAAAATGCCAGAGTGGTCTCACTCAGGCAATAATCTTCTGATGGAAGGAAGAGAAGAGTCCTAGAAACCCTACAGCAGCAAACCTTTGAAAAATAGATCTGAAAAGAATGTAGAATGAACAATTCCCTTAAGGGACATTATCAATATATTAAGTTGCATCTGTACCTGTTTTGTGGCTGAATACTTAGCTCAATTTTGATTTTAATACCGTTAGTCAATAGAGTATTGTAATGCTTTACATTGTAGTGATATTTTTGAAAACATACTTTTTACAAGCATCTCTGGGAATAATAACCCCCAAAACATTTGCAATTTGCAATCTAACATAGGCACAATTTAAAAATAAGCTTTCTATTAGAAAGTACTGTATAGATTGTAAAAGGTTATTTTTCAGGTTTAAACTCCAATCTTGCTTTTTGATGCTCTCAAAATATCAATTGTAAAGGAAGTTGAGGAAAAGTTGTGCAAAAAGAGGAGTAAGTTGCTGTATTTTTTAAGGGAACAGAAATTTTAACAACCTCCATGTTGGCCATTTTGTTATAAGCCATTGTACAAGCACATCTTATTTAGAGTTATTCTGATCAACATCATCTAGGATAATTGCTTTTAGTTCAATGAGCTGTTCTGGAAGCTATGGAACAATCTCTTAAAACCTCATCATTGTAATCCTGCATTGATATCAGTACTATAATGAATGCTGTAGGCTGACATAGGACAACAACTGCTGGCAAAAACTTTACAGTCAAGATCAGCTACAGAGAGGCAGGGCCCAGCTAGAAATGTTTTACAGGCAACTGCTCATTGTGAGTCCTCATTAATGCAAACCTGGAATGGAACCCTTATGGAAGCCTGTAAAAAACAATTTTAAAATAATTGAATTCAAAGTTATGGGGCACTTAAAATGTTCTCTAGAAAGCAGCGAGCAAGACTGCAAATGAGGATAAAGATGAAGCAAGTGGCTTTTTGCTGCCTTAAGAAGCCATCACCTCTGAACTGGCTAGATCCACTTGAGAATGCTGTTAGCTGTGAATAACTGTGAATTGCCAATAATTGCACTAATGCCACCATTTACCATAAGGAATTCAGTTTCAAATGGATGACTCATGGCTTAACACAAAACACCTTTCAAACTGCATTTCACATGTGTGTTTGAATTTAAAAATTGGACAATTCTATTAGTACTACTAAAACTTAAATGTTAGAAATTAACAGCTATTGCAGATACATGCTTTTTTGATTTTACTGTTCTGAAAGAAGACTAATGAATTACAAGGATTTGAACTATCAATGTGGAACTTTTTTCAAAATTAACTTTTTTCAGATTCTGATTCTCTTTCCTTAGTCACAGATGAAATAGATGTTATCTGTTATTAACTCCCAGTTATAGTGGAAAGTCTTACATAGGTCTCAAACATGGAGAAGTAATAATTCTAATTACTTCTAACTAACAAAGTTCCTTCTCCTCTTCTTAGGGAGACCAATAAAATTTTGTGTCTGGTGAGGACAGGGACCTACAAAGACGCCAAAGCAAACTCTGCCTTATAAAAGGAAATGAGTGCTATAGAAACAAAGTTTTAAATTTACCCAGAAGTGACTATAGAACATGTGCCAGTGAGGGAAAATTTTAGCCTTTATTTCTTTACTTATTATTTTGGAAAAAAGCCTTGCATTATCAAGTATTACATTTTCTATGTGATTGGACTTCGGGTCACATCATAAACAGAATATTCTGAAATAATATCCCTGCTTAGTTTATGTGTGTTGTGATTAGAGATGGTCCAGAGACAAGGAGAATACCCAGAAACAGGCAGATTCATGCTGAAATGCACATTGAATAGCAATCCCCTCCTTATTGTTATTTTAGCACATGGAGTGGGTATCAGAGCAGCACGTGCTGTGCAATTCAGAGTTTGTCTGTTTAATAATGGCTCTGTGGTCAGCAGCACCACTGCTGGATCACAGTAATGGATGGTTCTAATCATCATCCCTTATCCACCACCCAAATGGCAATTACAGCCATTTCCTCACTGGAACCTGCAATCTCTTCTTTATTTGGCACTAAAATTATTAGCTCTTTTTAAGAGTTGTAACATGGATTAATCAATACAAAAGATGTTTATATAGTCCTGGTAATGATCCATTATCCCTTAATCTGATTCTTGAACTTCCTCAGGGTATGAAGGCATTTTTCCCCCCTTTTTAAATGAATATCATATCTTTAGTAATGGCACATGGAAAACCTAAGTAGGCACTCTCCCCAAGCTATATTACCCAAATCGTTTTGTCTTCCAAGACAAGATTCATTTATGGCAAATAATTATATTCAGGAAAGGGAAGTAATAATGCAATAATTTATCTACCTAATACAAACAAGTTTAAAGTGAAGCCTGACCTGAGTGTTGGCTGAAATGCTGGAATTAAAAAAAAGGAAGTTCTGTTTGGGCATGATAAGTCCTGTCATCATCTGCTAACCTGCCTGGAGTAGAGTGGGGAGTGTCAGAATCTATTCCTGGACACGACTGTGCAGAGTGTGGGTTGCAATCAGTACTGCAGATGTGCTCTCTGGTAACTTGAACATGATGGCTTGTCACTTTGAGTGTGAAAGCCAGCTCTTGGCACAGTTTGGCTTTGAGTTCAACGTCATGTTTGTTTTAACTTTGCAGTTCTGTGATTGATAGTGTCATATCAAGTAATAAAATAAAAACAAACCAAAGAACCCCACCCAAGCCCTCAACACAGCATGGGAGGAAGGAAAACATGTTTAGTGAAGTGCCACATGACAAATCACACAGCAGTGATCTGAGCAGTGAGTTCTTGAAGAGGTACATGAATATCTGCAGTTGGGATATCTAGAGAAGGATGAGAAAAATCAACTTAAAAAATAAAATAAAAATATTAATGCAAATCAATATTGTCTTTTCTTTCAAATCCTTCTCATTGCAGCATCAGTATTGTGCTAACTGGGGTAACTATTCAGACTTTTTACAGGTCTGGTTTTGAGCAGAGGAGGAATGGACTAATGTGAGCATGACTCTCACAAAGATTAAACATTAATCCAGAGAAGAGGGAAAACAGTATGTGAATTATCAATTCTTTCAGGAAACTCAGATCAAGCTGACTATTTGAATCACAAAGAACAGTTTATTCTTTAAGAATTAATTCAAATAGGAAATGAATGTACCAAAGCAAATTTTCCTTGTGCTCTAATTCTCATAGTTCAAGGTTCAGTGCCTCTACATAAAAGCATAAATATCTTTATCTCAGACTGAACACTGCAGTGATAAATAGCATTGGAGGTTGTGCATCCAAGTGTAACATATGACAACGCCTTGATTTCCCTGGAAAACTCTTTTAAAACTTTTTTTTTCTTTGTTTGGGTTTGGTTTTTCCCTTTATCCCTAAAAAGCTCCTAAAAGTGTCATCTGCTTAAGTAAAAGAACTGCTGTGAGTTTTTACATGAAGATATTAATTGGCATGCCAGGTCTTGCAGCAGAATAATTTGAGACAGGTAGAATAAACCTTCCTGGTGAAAGAGAGTTTCTGAACTACCACATAACATGAAGAATATTTAAATTTCACAAAACCATAAAATGGTTGAAATTAGAAGGGACCTCTGGAGGTCATCTCATCCAGTCTCCTTGCTGTAGGAGAGCCACCTAAAGCTGTTTTCTCAGGACCATGTCTGGAGAGTTTTGAGTATCTCCAAGGAGAGAGACTCCGCAGTCCCTGTGAGCAACTTGCAGCACTTAATTGAAATTTAGGTTGTGAGTTGGAATTTTCCCACTACACCTTTCCTCAGCTTATTGACACAGCTTATTTAGAACAAGAGCTCTTTCAAAGGCAGAAAATTAAAACATGGCTACTGTGGTATATCCTGTTTGTTGACACAGAAGGTGGAGTAAAACTGTTGCAACATTAAATATGGAAATGTAAGTCTATCATATCCTAATACATGTCTATATCATACATTATACATATATGTCTAACATGTCTATGTGATCTTTCAGTGACATAACACATACTGATTATTATGATGTTAATCTGTACAACCTTTCTTCTTTAATCTAATAACTTCATTTGACATTCTAATAAATTTTCACCAGGACACCGTTGGGTGGTTAATACACTCAATTAATTAACAACATCTAGTTATTTTTAGTGAAGATAATCAGCTGTGATTATTGACCAAGTCCAGCCTGACTATGTCAATATCAAACATGGCAAGACACAATTAAGGCCAGAATAATATACTTTACAGCAAGCAAGGTAATAAGAGCTGAGTTAGTATCTCAAATCAATTTCTACTAACAGGCACTTTAAGAAGATAATCAAAACTGCTTTACTCCAATTTGGAATTCCTTTCTATTAATTTATAACAGATAATTCACTTTCATAAGCTATGTTTACCACCACCTTCAAAGGAATCATTTTCCTTTCTCATTTATTCCATCATCATTCCATAAAACTTCACTCACAAACTTCAAAAAACATTCTGAGTTAATTTGTCATGAATTAGCTGAAAGGACAGTTCATTTAAGTAAGTCTCTGTAAGAAAGAGAAAACAAGAGTTGAAAATAGACCTTCTGAATTCAAGGCATTCTGGGACCCTATCACTCCCAAGAGTCTATTTCCAAATATTTAACTTCTGTCTTTCTAATAAGAAAAAGATTCAGGTATTTTATGTATAATACATATATTAAGGTATATAAACATGTTTAAATAAGGTAAATACTCCTTCATTTCTTCTTCCTTCATATTCTTCACGTCTTCCTTCATTCCTTCTATCCAAACACAGCCCTAAATGTGCAAAAGCACAGCTGGGATCTAAGTGTTTTCTTTTACTCTCTTTTCACCATAATCTGGTGAGGTCTTTGCTTAGAGGGACATAAGAGTTTATGGTCCATTTTGTTCATAACGGGAATATTGTTTTGCTTTCCTAATTTCCAACAACACACACAAAGAGTGTGTGAGGAGAAAAAACATGTCAGCAACTAAAGACTTTCTCAGCCAGCCCTTACACGCAGGGGTTTTTGTTTGTTTTTTTAAAGAAATCTCAGGAGCTCAGTTGCTCCTCTCTGATGCATGAGCTGGAAACAGAGATTGGACACCCTGAAGCTGCTGAATGTTGCAAGAGGGAGGGGGACACAGCAAGAGGAGAGCAACACTCAACTCCAGCCCTCATGAATTCTGCTTGGTGCAAACAAACAAACAAACAAATAAACAAACAAATAAATAAACAAACCAACCAACCAGAGCCTGAGTACCCACAGCAGATTCATCAATCCACTCCTAAAAGATGAATGAGCATTTCCATCTCTGCCTACCTTCCCAACATTAATGAATCATTAACTATTGTTTCTGGACCTCTCTGACCTTTCAGTGATTAAGTAGCTGATCCCTATTGCACCATAGAGTATTTAATTACTTGGAAAGAACATTCTTAGAAATGGTAAAAACAGCACTTTGCATGTCCTATATTGTATTTAGATTATAAATGGATTCCTGAGAAATGTGGGATGATACAACTGCTAAACTCCTACTTTAAAAGTCTAAAGCAATATTTCTTATCCAGGCTTCCAAATCAGCAGCATTTGTCAAATGGCCATGACAGGATGACATGAATATAGTGTGGAAAGCACTAATTACAATAACTCTAAGCTGCTAATTTTGCATTTAAGATCTTTTCAGAATCTTTTTTCTATGTAAATAATTTCCCTCTCATTTTTACAAAAATGAATTATCTGGAAATAAATAAAATAGTCTTTCCAAAGTGTCTTTCCTATCACTATGGAGATGAGAGCTTTTTCAGAATAAGAAACTTTCTTATCTACATTCATCTAAGGAAGACAAGATGTTTTTACCTTAGGTAAATGCAATAATATTTCAGCTATCCTAAATTCTTGGTTTAATTGTTTGCTGATTTCTAGGGGAGATAAAATTGATAGAGGTAAAAATGAAGGTTTCTGGCCAATCCTTTCTCACATTAATACAAAAAATAAACAATCAAACATTCCAAATTCAATGCATAAACATAATCCTCAGGCACCTAGCAGATAGTATATTCTGAGTGAGGTCTGCAGTCTCTCAGTTTAAATTTAAAAATCACAGAACTCTTTTATTAGGAAATGATCAGCCAAGGCACTATGATACACCAAATGGAATCAGAGAGGACAGAAGGGAAGCAGGAATGAAAGGTTAAAAGAACAACCTAATTGATAAAGTCTGGGAAAAAACACCCAGAAGCAGAATGTAATTTTAGAGAAACATAAGTGGTGGAGATAATGTCAAAGCTGGTTATTGGTTTTTGCACAGCACAGGCACTGGGACAGAAGGCACACACAGAAAATGGATCTTGGAGCCAGCCAAGTTCCAGGGAGAAGAGGCTTTTCCTCATTGCACATTAATCCATTTCTGGAAGGTGAAGGTTGCTCTTGCCATTGATTTCTGTTTGTCTCAACAATTAGATGTTCTTTGGCCAAAGCAGGCTGTAAACACTGGCTGAAGCACTGGAGAAATCACAGCATCAACTGGCAGAACTACAACTGTCTTTAAACAGCACAGCTTATTGTGACTTGGACCTACAATCACAGTTCAGCTGGGAAACTACTTCCTAAAAGACTCCAAATTATTACAGTTGGATTTTGGTCACAAGATACTGAGTTAGGCTGTTTTTGGAACAGCCCTAAGAAGAAAAGTCCTTATCTATTCATAGCCATGTTACTTTGTACATTGTGTATATTAGCACAGAACCTGGAGCATGCCAAGTTTTACTTGGATATATCACAAAACACAATTAGAGTTTATAAAAGCTCTTGGCCTGATGGGAATAAAGAGGATTTTGTGTTCCTTTAAACTCCTTTAGCTACACTCCCTGTTCAGCAGCGTGTTGCCAAACAAAACCTGTGCTGTCTTTGGAACTGGGCAGCACAGCAAACCCCCTCCTTGGGAGAGGCAGCAAGGGTCTCACTCAATCTGGCAAAAAGGAAGAAATTTTATTTTTCCAGAAAATGCTCTTGCCTTTTTTTCTCAGAACATCCAATAGTCATAGCTCATACCCTAGAGCAAGGAAAATCTAGTTTTCTTGCAGAAGTCCTGTTTAGTGTTTTACTATGTACCACTATAACTGTGTGTGGTTTCTTACCTCTACCTCGTAAGCTGCTAGTCCTGGACCTGTGTAACTCCTGTTTCTCTTTTCCCCTTCTGCCTTTCAGTGCAAGCCCCATGTTCAGGCTCAATATATAAAATCCTCATCCCACAAATCATCATCCCTGCTGTAGCCCTTGATGCCTGCCAGGTATTAAGGGTTTTAAGAGTGAGGTAGAAAGCTCAATTTATACATTTTTTTTTATATAAATAGAAATATAGAAGGGAGTTTTCTACCTGAAAGTTTCCACAAAGAGGAAGGATAGCTGCAGTTCAGAGATCCCAAGCTAGGCACTGCTGGAGGGAGGTTAAGCCACAGTCTTTAATTAGTAATAATTCTAGATTTATCCTGCCATGTACAGTTCTAGTGCTGCTGAAGGGGCTGGTTCTGAGTGCTACCTGCCTTTTGTCCTCACTCTAGCACAGTGTCCTCACTGATAAAACTGGAGAGCCTCAGATGAGTAAATCAGATTATTAGTAGATTTAATATCATCTTAATAGCAATTAGCAACCACTTGCTATATCCTTCTGAAAAGAAAAATGGCCTAATGGTTAACTGTCACTGAGGTTGTGCTAAGTGCCTGAACTATAACATAATACACATTTTAAGATTTGTTTATGTGAGAAAAAACTTTGATGAGTTTAGGGGCAGGGCTCTGAGTGTGTTTGAAATAATTGTTTCCAAATTCTGAAACACACAAACATGAAAAAATCCCTTTGTAGCTTTTAGAAATAACTGAAGGGCAGTCCATCAAGGAAATAATTCCTGCAAGGAAAGACATCCATCCCAACGGTGTTTAATCAGGAAAACCAGGGCAACTTAAGGTCATTCTGCTTTACAATGTCTTTTTTTTTTCCTTTTATCTGGGTCACTAAGAGTGGGTAATTTTAAAGGATCAGAACTTCAGTGAGAGAAGTACACTCCTAAGTGTTTAACAGAAGTTAAAAAAATAGGTGAAACTTAGATTATTCAAAGTGTCAGTAGGAAAGCAACAGAGAAATGTCTGTGTTGGACTTGAACTTGTTCTGAAACTATAGAGGCTACCAAAGTGATGGGGAAATGCCCTTGCAGTGGGCAGAAAGAACAGATCTGGCGCAAGCAGAGAGCAAGGCTGGTTTTGCTCCCTGCTAGGGCTGTCCCTGTCCCCAAGGAGGGGCTGGATGGGGTCTGGTGGTCCCTGCACACCCCAGGGATTCTGTGCTCTCAGACTCAACCAACAGGGTCTGAAATCCAGAGGAAATAACTTTGTATGCTGAGCTAAAAGCTACTGTTTGCTTTGACATAAGGATATGAATCAGAAGTTCTGTCTTGGATCTTTCACAGATATTTTTATCCATGACAACCTTAACTTAGAGTGTGGACTGCTCTCAAGGAGATAGGTCAACTTGATAAAAATCAGATTATTTCCTCCAGACAAGCCTACATTAAGCAGTAAGTGATGCCATTTCTGTTCTGCTGAATCTTCCCATACCTCTTTTTTATTTCCATGTAAGCTCTAAAACAGTTCCCTTTTTACCCAGTATTAATTTCTCAGTTTGCTCTGAGCCACAAAAAACAAAGATCTTGCTTTGCCACTGTATTCAGGAAGAACCATTGGTGTTAAAACAGTTTCTGAATGCTAAAGCTGTTAGACTCCTATGACAAAAGTGGCAGTTTCATGTCTACAGCAGTGGGCTAGAGAACCAATGGCTTGTGAAAAAACTAAAGTGTTAAATGACACTGGAACAAAGCACAGTAAGATGAAGTCATTACTCCAAGGAATTTTGGAAAAGATTGCCAGGAGTGTTGCCAGAGCCCCAAAAACACCTTTTTCACTTCTCACTCAGATCCTCAGCTATGTCACTTCAGCTCTCAGATAAATAAAAACCTGTCTGTACCTTTTCCCTACCTCAATTTGGATCAGAATAGAGCTCTGATTCAAGTATGATCTACTCAGGAACATGGAAATTAGAACAGCTCTGCCTGTAAAGAATTTGTACCTCCATGAAAGAGTTCCTTAACACAAATTCAGCCAAATAATATTTTCTCAACGGTCTGGCTAGGCATGTGTACTATATGTTAATCACAGAAGCATAGCATGTCTTGAGTTAGAAGGGACCATAAAGATCATCTCATTCCAAACCCCTGCCATGGGCAGGGACACTTTCCACCAGACCAGCTAGCTCAGAGCCCCATCCAACCTGGCCTTGAACACTCCCAGGGATGGGGAGTCTGGACAGCATCTTCCAGAGCCCCACCACTCTCACAGTAAGGAACTTTTCCCTCATATCTGATCTACACCTTCATTCTGTCAGTCTGAAGCCATTCCCCCTGTCCTGTGACTACAGACTCTTGTCAATAATCTCTCCACATTTCTTGCAGGCTCCCTTCAGATTCCCAGTCAGGTCACCCTGGAGCCTTCTCTTTCCCAGGCTGAACAAGTCCAGTTCTCTCAGCCTTTCCTCAGAGGAGAGGGGCTCCATCCCACTAAACAACTTGGTGCACCTCCTCCTCTATTAAAGATAAATAGAATAAAGAGGAACAAAAGGTTTAGTTGGTAAGTCTGTGTTTGCTACTGGAGACCTACATTCAGTAAGGTTTTAAAATGTTAGCAAAGATCATTTGATGAGACCAGAAAGGTCTTAGACCTTTGTCTTGGTCTGAAGGAATTGCATGTCCCGTGTGCCTAAGAAATGTAATCAGATGACATCAGAAATCCTCAAAATACAATTCTCCAAAAAAAAAAAAAAGTGAGGTCCAAATACCTTTTGTGGAATAAGTCTGGCCATTCTGAGCCAGCAATTTCAGCCTCTCCCTGCTCGTCCTCCCCAAAACTTGGAAGCTGGGGCACAGCACCTCTCAACCAAGGGCTGGGCAATGCCAGTGCTTCTGCCAGAACAGCACCTGCAAGCAACCAGGGAACCACTGCTCATCTGAGTGCAGCTGTGACTGCCATGCTGATGAAAACTGGGCCTGCAAGTACTTCAGATGCAAAACAAATAAAGAGATAGGTTACAATTTAATTTCAGGTCTTCTGTCTCTGTGTGAGATGCTGTACACGTGCACTGTGAGCTCAGGATCTGCTGTACCATGAACAGCTTACACACACAACATCACAGTTTTACACAACAACAGAAAATAATTTGACAAGCCTCTATTATTTCTCACCCCCCTTAATTTTTTGTGCTGATATTTAGTCACCAGAGGAAGCAGTCACTTTTATTTTTAATTGAAGATACCTGAGCTGTATCTCCCCCCTCCTCAAGTCTGTCTTTACCCATGACCAGACAACACAGACCAAAAGTCATGAACAAGTTTTTCACTCAGACTTTCTGAGCTTGAGAAAGTAATTTTTTCCTGCACCTAGGTACAAAATAATTGTAATTTCCAATGCATGCCACTTTCTCAATAGAACAAATTTAAAATGCACACATGCAGGTCTGTGAATATTTTCTTGCTAAAAATTCCTATCCCCAATGAAAAAAAAAATCAGACTTTTGCCTCAAGTTATATGTGGAGTTGCAAAAAAACTAGTAAACATTAGATTACTACTTCCAGTAATAACCAACAACAAATATACGTAATGAATATATTTTATGACATTGCTGCTCCTGCATTCATCTTGGGAGTGTTAGAATGTCTACATGAATTTTGCAGTCACGTCTTCATGTGAAGCAGTAATTTATGGCCTAGAGGAGTATGTGGAAGTGATTAATAAGATCTGGATAAGTTCAAACTTCATCAGAAGAAACTGCAAATTTTAGTAGAGTTTAATCTATCACTTTCTGGGCACACATATGCATTGGTCATTATGGTGGATTCGGATGGAGGTTTACTTTCAGTTATTCCATACATGGATTTTTACTCTTCATGTAGTATAGAGGACTTAATTTTTTTGATGAAGCAGTAATGTTTAACTAAATTACTTGGGAATAAATATGTCAATACATCCATTTTATTTTTAGGGAAATGAATTCAAATGTTGCATTTTCTTAAGTATTGTTAGTGACTTATATATTCTTTGACAACTACATGCAAAGAAAAAGCCTTTAGAGGCTATTCTATGTCTCATTTTCTCATTTCTTCCACTTTGGTCAAATGGTGCAAAGGGGATTTGGCTCAGTTTGAGCCATAAACTCTAGAAACAATTATTTTTGCTGTCTAAAGATAATAAAACTCTTCCAAAGAACAATTACTACTTTGTTCTATTTCCTCAGTTTTACCTCCTGCATAATTCACTCACATAATTCCTATTTAAAACAGCTTTTGAAGGGTGGATTCCCATCTTCCTGCTGCACATAAACCCTGTGGCACTGGGATTTTCTGAGGATGGAAAGCAGAACACAAACACTCACTCACAAAAAGAGCATCACAGTTTAACATTTTTTTTTCCTGCAGTATTTAAGCAAACCATTGGTCCCTCCTTGTAGAAACACTTGAGAAACAACAAGACATTTCCCTATACACAAGATGCTCTCCCTGAGCACAGATTTATCAGTTCTTGCTGATAACATGCATGAACAACCTGCTGCTGCCCCACAATTGCTGAGCCCAGCCCCACACAGCCAAGCCCTTAGTTCTCGCTCAGAACCTCTCAAAGCTGGGTCACTCCAGCTCTGCTGAGGCTGCTGCCCCCTCCAGCACACACAGAATGGCACTAAAGGTCAGAGCATCCCCCCTGCCCTCATGCCAAGGGGCTGCAGTAATTCCAGCTGCCTGAGGGAGACCCTGAGGAAAAGCAAGCACCATCCCCAGCACCAAACTGGCACTGAGATGGAAGCAGTGGAAAACTCTGCTGTGAGACCCAGTGCAGAGTGTTCAGGGCTGAGTAAAATCATCAGCAAAGTTACCAGGGATTGACATCTTCTGCAAGGAAAATATTAAAAATAGCCCCTCCACAAATCAGTAAAAAGTGAATTGTTGCCTAAACTGTATCATTCTTTCATGGCAGCCAGCACTTCACAGGTTTCTTTGTCTTGTGCATATTTTATGTGTTGTAAAAACCACAAGACCATAACAGTGCACTCATTGGTTTGGCTTCCTGGGAAGGCAAGGCTTGTCCCATCCCAGCAGCATAAAGAGCTCCACCTTCTCACCAGGATCCCTGAAGCCCTGAGAAGGTGGAATTGTCTTCACAGGCATCCAGCCTGTATAGCAGCACAAAAATCCAGCAGGGGTAAAAGCACAGGAGCCCAGGAGTGATGAAGTACCCAGAGCTGGCAGGAGCTGGCTGCACTGCTGCTCTGACTGAAAACATGCCACTCTGCAAAGTCCTGCTCCTCTTCCCAGAGCCAGCTCAGGTATCCCCACAGGGATTGTTCACTGCTGTGTAGGGACAGGAGCTATGCCAGAGGAAATCTGGATGTCTCTGGCTGGTGCCCTCCTGTGTGATTTCAACCAGAACAGCGGTGCAGCCACACCAGGGGGTGTTCTCCACTCAGGAAAAGCAGTTTGTGGGCAGAAGGGCTCTCTCCAAAGCTTTACTTTCCCTTCTGCTCCTCACTCCAAAGAGCCTCCACAGGACATTTTGGTGTGCAGCAGCGCTGGCTTTCTAATGACCAATTTTCTTTAGTTTCATTTCACTGGCTGGTGAATATCAAAGCACTCAGCTCATGTTTCTGTTGCTTTGGAAGTGCAACTGTGACTTTGCTTTTTGGGCTGTCTTCCAAGTTTTTTGCTGTACAGTAAATGGTGAAGGTAGCAGGCCAATAAAGTCAGATGTTAAATGAGGCTTAAGGGTTTTCTTGTCATCATGGTGAGTTATTATCTTTAAACAAGGCTCATTATTGCCATCACTTCCTGGGGGGTATGCTGGGAAAGAACAAGAGTATTGGTAATCACGACCTGCCACTGCTTTTGTTTGCTTTCCTGTCTGCTGCATGTGAACATAATTCCTGACCACAGCATTTCTTGGAGAGATCCCATTCATTTACCAACATCCCTGGTGACAAACCCAAACGATCAAAAAAATTCTTTCTTCCCCTTGGCTACAACAGAAAGAAGTAGCAAGGGAAATCTACAGCTAATGACATTTACTGGAAATTAGATTTTGGAGATGTACAAGATTGTTTTTCTTTCTCTAGTTGTAGAAAATGTGGCATTTTAACAACAGTAGAAGCAGAGGGTTCACAACACCAGCAAATTTTACAGATGTCAACAGAAATTGGAACTCTCTGTTCAGTCCTGTTTTCTTGTAGTTACACTTAGGGTGGAGGAAGGGGATCTCATTTCCCAGAACTGCTGTTGCTGAAGATTTGCCTCATCCTGTCACCAGTTCATGGTGGAATGTCCTCAACAGCAGCAGGCTGCACCATCAGCATGGACACTGGGGGCAAGGCTTAGTTCCAGCTTGCCAAGAGCAGAGGGCTCCTGAACTCTGTGTTTTATTACCTGCCTTAACATACCACTAACACTTCACTTACTTTTATAAGCTGAAACCATTTTGTAATGGCACATTTTTGGTAATAGTGAAATGGTCTAAGAGGCCCTAATGGTGATTCCCTCTTTGAGACAGAGGACTTTGTCTGCTTGCTACTTCAGCCACTTTACAAATTCCCAGTGTCAAATGCAACAGCTTTCATTTTTTTCAAAACAGGCAGACCAGGGCATTAGACACATACAAGTAATGGTTAAGAAGGCCTGTGAAAACATACTTCAGATGTCCCCACCTGTTTATTTTAGATTGAAAGTCATCATTCATAGCTATGAAAAGGGGGAAAAAAAAAGTATCATCCCATTGTGTTATAATCCCTCTTCAAGGATTTAACACATAGAAGTTCACAGGAGGAAATTTATGCCTCTCATCATTTAGACAGGAGTAAGAATTGTGGGAACAATGAGTATAAAACAGCACAGTTTGGAGGGTTCAGGATTAATGGGTTCCAACAGATAACAGAAAATGGGAAGGAGAAATCAAGTGATGTCACTGGAAAACCAGCATTCACACAGCAGAGGCTGAAGTGCACCCCAGAGAGGCACAGATCACATGGTGGGAAGCATGTATAAATATATCATACTTTTATATAAAACATTTTAGTGGGATTTTTTTGCCTCTGACACTTCAGTGGATTTCTATTAACTCACAGCTAATTGGCTGACAGCCCTGTGTTTTACATTTTGTGCCTGCCATTACAACAGCTATGAATTATAAGAACTAACTATAGGTTATGTCATATCATATTACTTTGGTCTGACATGAAAATCATAAATCCTTTCTTTTCCCCCATTGCCACATCCATAGCATATATATTTTGTATTTGTACTTGGTCCTTCACAGTTGGCAAGCAAGTTCAGTGGCACTTGACTCTTATCCTGTGGTTAATTCCTCCAGTGAAATGCTCAGTCTGTAACACAGCCCTTCCTGGTCATGTTCTAGCTCAAATCCTGGATGAACAGTAAAATATAGAAATGGGACTAAATGACACTGAGGTTAAAAGTCAGATCCTAAGTTTTGGTTGGAAACACAGAGGCAGGTGTGCCTTAGGGTTTTACAAAAGTTCTCTTTTACTGTGACCCAGCTTCTCATACAAAAGATTTCTAAATGAAGTAGTAACTATGAGCCATTTTCAAATTGCAGTGTTCATAGAATCCAGTACCCACAGCAAAAGAGACCCACAAGATTTGGGGATTTCTCTGTTGCCTCATGAAGATTTTGAATCCTTCATTGAGGCACATCCTTTCAGAATGAAACATTGCTAACCGTGTCAAAGCTACTCCTGACACAACTTGGATAAGTCTACGAGAACACAAGCTGATAGCAGATATGCCTCTAAGTTTTACCCCTAGAAAAAATCACTTCTCAGGTTTCTTTCAAATATCCATAAAGAAAACCCAAAGGAAGATAAAAATGGATACCAGCCCCACCCAAAAAACCGTGGCAAGAGCTGAATGTAGGCATGAAGATATTTTTAAAGTGAGAAGTTGTGTCTCCCTCAGAGGCAGAACAGCAGCCTGCTAATGCAGAGCCATGAGGAGCAAGGCCTGTGGTGTCATGGTACAGCAGAAATGAGTCTGGCATCTATCCTGACAACCAGGACTTTGACAGAGGGTGGGCACAGAAGATAGGAAGGAGATAAAACTCTAACCAAAGTTTTTTCATTGGTGGAAAATCATTCCACCAATGAAAATCCAGAGAGCCAATGTGTCACCTGTATGTGATCTGTGGCTGCAGAGCATCTTGAGTCAAACCTTGGCCAGCACCACCACAAACCATTGATTCCAGTATTGGAAGAGGAGATTATTATGTGATTAAAAGTAGACAAATATGAGGATAAAAGAGATCATTAAGAAGGCAGCAAAATATAAAAAAGAAACCAAACCATTGGGACAGAAAGAATAGATTCCCTGTGGCTTATTTCATAATTTTTATTTCCTGCCTAGATTCATATCTGGAGCATACAGATAAAGCTTATCTCACTCTCAGTGTCTCTGGAAAACAGAGTCAGTTGGGGGAGAGAAGGTACCAAAACTCATTTCAAATCCTGCACTCAGATTTATGCCACAAGACAAAGTGCTTCCTGTCCCCATTGCTCTCAGTTTTGAGAATGTGATTCAGCCAAGCCTACAAGCAACCCAGCAAGATCTGCAGTAACTTCCACAGGGTCCTGCTGAATTTCTCTCACTAAATGAAAGAGCAATCCTTACATTCACATAATCACCTGCATCCAGAGCCTCATTTTTAAAAAGCTTTTTGGAAGAACGAGGACCATATAAACCCTGTAAAAACTTTGTCAAACTGGACCTGCCATTATTAGTCTCTAGAATAGCTTTTAGCATAGCTTCTCTCAGAACTGTTGTAAGAAACACCTTCTCTCTGTTGCCCACTGCAAAGAAGAGGTCTCAAGGGACAGGATCTGCCCATCCCTGCGTGCTGACTGCTGAGGAGGCACCCAGGGTGCTGCCACAGCCAAGCTGGCAAACACGCTGCTGTCTGGGTGTCTCCACACAGCTGCTTGCAGCACTGTGATGGAAGAATTAAAATAAAGAAGCCTGTTACAAAGAACAAACCTCTGCTTTTATTCTACACACCCACCACATAAATCTTTTTGGCACGAATCACTTAAAGTTTGCCTGTTATTCTGCACACTATCTAAATCTCTCTGTACAGCAGCCTTGAAAAATTAGCAAAGGAAAACACACGTAATGTGCTGAGCTTGAACCTGCTCACATCAATCCCAGGGCCTGGAACATCAGCAGGACAATTTCACCTGCAGCTGGACTTCATCCTTCCTTCCTTACAAGGGAAAGCAAACCAAGAGGATCAGATGCTTTTTGCTTTGCCCCCATCATTGCTTTGCCAACACTTTTCTAGCCCACATCTGCTATAGTTTTCCTATATATGATGCTGCATGGCACCTCATTTACACTTAAACAACAGAATACATGGAATTTGACTACACTGCTAATCTGACTTGCAGAATACCCTCTGTCACAAAGGAAAAAAATGTGTTTGCCATCACTGTGTGGGAATCAGCCTATGCCAACTTTTTAATGCCTTTTTTTAAACTTGTTATTCTAAATAGTTGTAGAAATAAAATCCTTAAAACAGCACTCCTGTGTTAAACAGAACTGTGATGCTTTCCCCCACTGTTTGCAATGTAGCATTTAAATTGCAAAGAATGATAGACATTGTAGTGAAGGAAATATACAGAAAAACATAAAGGCTTCCTTGCCTACACTTCTATTTCTTACATACCATAAGAATAATAAAAAAAAGTCAAACCCTTTTACCTTCAAACCAAACAGATAAATGCATGCAACTTCAGCCTGCAAGTGTCTTAATCATACACCAACAACTGCTCCACATGTTTGAGTTCTGAAATCATTGTCTTTTCACCTAGACAAAGCCACAATTGTTTGTGCATTCATAGTGCTCTCCAGCAAGTATTTCATCATGCACCTTTCCTTTGGAAAAGGCTGTCCAAAACTCTATATTTAGCCATCACAAACACGCTGGTCTTAATCTTCTTGGCATAAACGTAGAAGGCTGTCATCTCCTGAGAATCAGCTGGGATTCTGCCTCAATGTTTTTTCAAGTGATAAAGCAAAACTCCAGCGTCTTATCTAGCACTGAACTAACAGAGTGTTAGCCACATGGGAAGAGGACTTTAAACATTCATTAACGTTTTAAAAAAGGGTCATGAAACACAGTCAAATAACTGTGCCTGAGGTTAATTTATGTTTTCACGACTATATACAGCACGATGACTTGATAGTTTGTCTTCATGTCCTGACTGTGAGAACAAATCTGGTGCTTCAGTTTGAAAATGAAGTGTTAGAGAAAAACTAAAGCATGCAGGCAAAATGCAGCATGGAGCTCTTCAGGCACCCAATTAGCACCACTGCCTGTGAAATAAGAAAAATGCAACATATTGTGCAAATTTTCTATATTTACTGTTCTGCTGTAATTTTGCAAGAAAAGAACATAAAGAATGGATCCTCAGCTGACTGAGAAACTGGCTTAGATTCCTTGAGACAAAAACTGCACAGAGCTCAGTGGTGTAACAGCTACCTGACAGCTGATGTGCTCCCAGATTTCTTGGACAACCCTTCTCCAGGTGACAAAGGGCATCACAGCCACCTCAGCACCTAGCTGTGTTTTCACAGGCACATGAAATTCCTGCTTTGCTGGGGCACCGCTGCCACACCTCAAACCAGGAGCTGCTACAAAGCACAACCAGCCCCAGCAAATCCCAGCTACAAGAAGCTAAAATCCATGTGAGAAAACTGTTTTTCTTGAAACACACATTTTTGTGCGTTTAGCTTTCCAAAGAGATTTGTTTTTCAGAGAAAAGAATGTTCCGTTTGTCTTAAACTTCATCCTGCTCAATTTAAGACATACCCAAAATGGTGCCTAAGCCCAAACTGGCCCTGAAGACAGCACCAAACTCTGCCAGCACTGTGGCAGATACTCAGTAAGCCAAGGTACTTCTAGTGGACCCCTTTACATGAAATACTGATTTCTTTCTTCTCACAGACATTTTCCAATTCATTGATGCATTTTGGGGTTTTTTAAAGAAATCTCAGATTCAGGAAAATAAAATAATTTTAAGTACATCACTACAGAACTATGACACAATAATTTATATGGAACATTAAGCAATAGAGAAGTTAAAATGGGAACTTCTCTCTGCTTCTCTTGTCATCTGTTCTGTGAAGCTGGAAGACAGTAATTTTAAAAACCTATGAAGGTAAATATGTCACCATTCAAAGAATAATAAGCCTACGAGATCTTATGGAATGAGTATCATTAAGAGAAAAAAAAAATCAGCCCAATTCTTTAAAAGGGAACAGATGAAAGATTTCAATGAAAAGAACTATATAAATGCTATAAAAAGATTCAAAAGTAAAGTTTTGGAAAGGATTTAATGCATTCTATCACAAGATATGGTAGCCACAAGTATAAGAGAAGTGGCAGAAAGAAATATTTCCTGTGAAAGCAATTACCACAGTGTTTCTCATATCTTCTCCTAAAGTACCCAGCACTGGCCACTGGCAGAGAAAGATATTAAATTAGATTGATTTCTGTTCTGCTTTAGCACAGCAATTTCTTCATTTCATCTCCCTCACCCTTTTCAGCACTGAGGATTTAACTCAAAAACCATCTTGTTCACAATGGCAAGCAGCAAAGCTCCTGTTAGTCTTAGTTAAAGGATGGCATGATTTTGTCAGGCAATAACACTAACAAACCATGAGTTTCAAAGAAAACCACATTAAAAATAATACTAAGATATCTGTATTAAAAATTAAAAATACTAGGGCAGTTGTTAATATTTTTCATTTTCTGATTTGTCACGTGATTAGCAGCTCATGTAGATTCTCAATTTGTCTGTGTAATTTTCTGGGAATTCAAACTTTATCCTTTGTAGCCCAGGATTTCTAAAAACCGTTTGTACAGTAGCCTGATAAATTGGACTGGGGCATAGAGTTTATTGCTGCTGATTATCTCTCATGCTCCCCTGGGCCATGTGAAGGCACAGACAGACAGCAGGACAGGTGTGGCAGTGCTCTGCTAGGGGTGGGGAAGGACAGGGCTGGGCCTTCCCAAAGCAGCTTTTCACAGTGGTGGACCATGGAACAGATAATCCCTATGGTCATGACTATTAAAGTGTCTGTGCCTATGGATATCTATGTGAAAAGCCAGATGCATTTGGCATTGAAAGCTAAAATCATATTTGTCAGTGCCACATGCTGCCTGGTCAGCACATTATGTCAGGAAGAGCTGAAAAACCCAAAGAATGTGGCCAAAACAGGGAAAAAACTGACAAAAATCGATCCAGGTAACCAAAGTTTCCTTCCATCCTTTCTCCAAGGCAAACACAGGACACCTGCCCACCTGTGAATGCCTTTCATCCCCATTCCAGCTGTGCAGCCCCAGCTGTGGGAGCAGCACCGAGCCTGCTGCTCCGTGGGTGCAGGTGACACCACATCCAATGGGACAGCTCACAGCGTGGAAAAATTTCTTCCCTCCACATCACACTTACAATCAACACTTTTCCTGCAGGAAAACCCCTTTAAATCTTGGGCAAAACCAACATTCTTTTCCCAGTTTTGATTCACAGTTTTCATTTCTCAGAACAGGGCTTTGAAACCAAGTAACCTCCTTTTTTGTGTGTGTTCACAAAACCACAATAAAAATTTGCCACTTGGACAAAATAAACAACCCTGTAACTTCTGCACCCTCACATAGCATTAAACTCAGGGTTATAGCAATCAGATCTCAAACTATTAAAAAATTTCTTCAACCCGGTATCCCCTTGGGGCTTCTTTCATATGAGCCCTTTGTGTGGTTAGGTACAGCAGCTGAAACTGCTGAAATCACTCAGACCACAGAGAATAATATTTTTATTTTAATCTTTCAAAAGGTCAGTAAAGCTGAACAGGAGTAAATTACATTGCTAAAAATGCATTGTCTGTCAACACAGCACACCTTCCCAACAGCTGCTTTCCTCACTTTTGCTGTCTATTCAGTGCAAGAATTTTTCTGGGTGAGACATAATAGGTTTGTTTTTATTTAGAGCATATTTCAAAATTTGTGGGAAGCAATGATACCTCTTTAGAAAGGGAGACTTCTTCCCTCTTTCAATGATACATAAATATTTTTATTTACCATAATTCTAGTAAAATACTTGATTTCAGTCCTGCCTCAACACCAAATGACAAATAACAGCCCCAAGCAAATGACTATGGGAAAATCTCAGCAATCAAAACAGAATGAAACTGGCTCCCAGTCCAGTCTGCTCTAAATACCTGAGCAGCAGCAGAGAGACTGGACCCCCAAATCCTTATTTTGCAGGAGTTGCCTTCATTACAAACACAGCACAGGGTTTGGCACAACTGCCCTGAAAGGCTGCAGGGCAAGCAGGCAACAAAAAGAGCACCTGTCCCTGCTCTCCTTCCTCCTCCACCTTCTACCCCTCCTTTCCCAGGGAGCCTGAGGATGAGATAATGAGGTGTTAGAACATGGGTTGGACTCCATGATCTTAAAGGTCTCTTCCAACCTAGAATTTCTGTGATTCTGTGATAATCCCAGTTCAGCTGGCTGATCTGGCAGGACACCATCCCTGGCAAACCCACCAGAGCTTCCTGCTGGAGCAGGGACCTGCAGTGATCCCTGGGGCTGCAGGCAAGGGGCAGCAGCAGCTGGAGCCCCCTGCCCAGCCAGCTCCTGCCAGAGCCCCCGCTGCCCCCAGGAGCCCAGAGGCTCCTGCTCTCTGTCCAGCCTGCCCCCAGTGATTCTCCATAATCCTGCACTGTTCTAAGCTGGAGATAAAATAATGGAGCTACACTGCCTGGCAGAATAGCTCTTTCCCTTCCCCATGCATAGCTGCAATGAAGAAAACCTTAAAAATAGAATTATTGGTGCTTTTTTTATATTTGATATGAGACTCTCCAATGCAAGCAATGTTTTTCAGCTTATACTGAGTATGATGGCAACAAGGACTTCTTCTGTCCTGGAGACTCAGCATAAAGCTATTAAATGTCATCAGGAATGAAAATCAGAGAACTTTTGTTTACCAGTTAAGATCAACACTTGTTAAGGGGGATGTTTCTGTATGAAAGCAGCTGTGAAGTTATGTTTTAAAGAAGGTTTTGTTTTGACAGATCTCTATCTGATGATATATTGTTATAGATGAGAATTTCTAGGCTGTCTCACACAAATATACCTTGCCAAGGTATGCAGTAACTTCATTAAACTTTTAAAGAAAAACTAAGAAGTTATCTTTACTGAAACCTAGAGTCATAAAGTTTATAAGGTTTGTCTACATTCATGCAAAGCTGCACAAAAAAAGTGCATAAAGAGATTTGAAAAAGGCCTTCAAAAGACCAAAGCTGACATGTGAATTTTGTCCTGAGATTTATACTGCCATTGCCATATAAATCAGCTGCAATAAGGTGCATGCAAATGCATTTGCTAATTAGCAACTTCTTTTCCTCCCTAAGCTGCTCACTTAAAAGCTGGCACAGACTTTAGACAGGAGCAAATGAGGTGATTCATATTCCCATGGAAAAGTGTCTGTGCATTTGTAATGTCACACAAGTAGATCTGCTCTCCTGCTGCTCCTGCAATGCAGGAGAGTTTCAACCCTCAGTTCAAAAACACCTTTGTGTTTTCTGCTGTTACAGAAATTACTCAAAGAAGTGGAAACTACAGAAAAACAAAGAACTCTTCTGTGAGCCTTTCACTCATCAGTTACCACACTATCTGAAAAATGATTCAATGACTATTGAATGAGTATTTTAGATTTTTCTGGACAATGCAGGTTCTCAGAAGCAGCAGTGTGTGTGTCTCATGTGTTGAGTTCACATCCCCCAGGACAGGGCATGCAATACTGGTAGGACAATTTAACCTGAGCACTTGGACATGCTGGGAGAAGCACCATGAGATCCCAGGGACCTCCAGGAGGGATGACAGCTGAACAGCCCCAGCAAGGACTTTTTGCCTCCCATCCTAGTGGGAATCACTGCAGCTCCAAAACTCCTGCCTACTTTTTAAAGTAATCATATCATCCAACAAAATTTTGCCAAAACAAATTTCCAATACCCCAGATCTCAGCGAGAGAAAGCAATATTCCATTCACATGTGCCTATTTGCTTTTTTTTGGGTGGAGGGGGGTTTCCTGCTTTTTTTTTTTTAATAGTGTTTGTGGGCATATTTGTTTTCTACGGTGCATTTGAAGAGACATACATTTTTCAGGCTAAATAAGTGGCTAAAGTCCAAATGGAGTATCTAATTAGCACCTGAGGAAGTAAAGCTTTCTCATTTAAGAGCTAAAATTGAAAGGAACATTTAGAAATTAATCCTTTGTTAGCTAGAAATATTTTTATGACATTCTCTATTTTGTATTACACACTAGTAATTTACATTGTCATCAAAGATCTGTGCAGACTGTCTGGATAAAAGTCCTTTTCTGTGCAGGTATTTATTCTGTACAGTAAATAACTTAATCTACTTGTCAGTTGCTCTGCATTACAGAATAAATACTTTTATAACAGGGAAATGTTTGGGGGGGTGTATATTTGTTCTGTAACATTTTTAGTGCTTGAGAAAATGTGACTGAAGAATAACATTAAAACATCACTAATCAAAGGCTCACATAAATAACGTTCTATAAGTTGATGTTGTCACAAATATGCTCAGATCTCTTTGGCTCTGTAAGAAAAACCCTTTGCCATTTTCTTGTGCTGTTTCCTCACAAACAGCTCAGCAGTGAGCCAGGACAGCACCACGGTGAGCAGGAGCAACTCCTTTATCACAGAGAACAGTAATTTGGGAAAATTGTCTCATTCTCATGGCAACAAGACTCTGATAACCAAAACAAGTAAGTTCATCAGAAGAAAAGTGAAGTTTAGGGAAAGTTTGGAAGGTTGGTCACTTGAGGGAAAGGCCCTGTCCCCCAGCAGTGCTCAGCAAGGGCAGCACAAATGCAGTGAAATTTGTGTTTATATTTGTTTGCTGCTCTGACAGGCTGCAGAAAGAGCCCATTGAAAGCTCTCCTTTGAAAGCTATCCTTTGAAAGCTTATGTTTTCACTTTAAACTAAATAACAAATAGGCTCCTGAAAGTTTTTTTTTTTCATAATTCCTTAGGACTATAAAGTCAAAAGAAAAATACTGGGGGTTTTTTGTCTGGATTTTTTTTATTAAGTTTGCCAACTATTTCCACTTACATATAATATTTACTCTTATCTGTTGAGTAAAATAAGAACATCTTGAAAGGCTTTTTTTTCCACTAGCACTAGAACACTTCAACATTTAATAATTTTAAAATCACAACTCACAATAGTTCACAGAATTACTTGAAATTAATAACACTACCCGCTGGTGAATTAGTGCTGTTAAATTAAAAACTGTGCCATGCCAGCCCTAGAAACCTGCCTCCTGCCTACATGGGAGCAGATAAGGAATTACTTCATTTAATCTAATTACAGTGCTGTAAAAGAAGAGAGAAATGAGCTCTAAATATTGCTAAAAATGCTCCAAGTCTCCATTCTCTGGTAGATGGAGACATACAGGAAACTCTGTTTTTATTATCTCAGATGTAACTGGCTTATTCTCCTTTCCCCCAGCCACTGCTCACTGCTGAGATGTATTCATTAGAAAACTGCACCTACACCACTGTAATGTTTTAGAATAATGGGGATTTTTGTTTGTTTCAGATGTCAATGTCATTTCAGCTAACACATCTATCCCCAGTGCAGAAACTGAGGCACAGCTCCCAGAAAGGACTGTGATAACAGGATATATTTCTTAACCTTTAGTTCCATTCTGGTTCTAGGTAGTTTTGCATGCAATTCTTTAATAAAGAAAGACACTGGGAACTCTTTTTGCCTTGTAGGTGAGCTGCATAACAAGAGGGACTGCCTGCTCCTCACAGACTTCTCATAACTCATATCCCTTCTAGACTGTATTTCTTTTTATAAAAATGTTTCCACTTTATCCAATCTCCTTTCCCATTGTGACCTTCAGAGATTTTTCTTTTTTACTTTTTTTTTTTTTTTAATCCTAAATGGAACATCTTAAAATGCAAGTCTACCATATGGCTATCCATGTGATTCTAACTCAGGGTGCCAAAAGAGCAATAAAAACCAATTTTAAAAGTTGAGTTTTCAGAGCTCTGATATCCTCACACAGCAATTTTCCATTTAGGTGAAATCATGGCAAACTACAGAATTCACCATTTGGTACACAGCCTTAGTGGGCACTTCAGCGGTTACAGATGAGCTGTGCTGATTTTCCAAGCAACAGGACAGAAACTTTTTCCCTTTGAAGTAATTGGAAGAGCAGCATCAGTGGACTTGCACTGCCTCACCTGAGACCCTGGCCACAAACACCACTGGAGCACCTCATGTGCAGCACACCTGCAATTCCCAAGCTTTTTTCCCCCTGGATCAGGGGTAAAGGACTCTTTGTCCAAACTCCAGTGGATGCACAGAATATGGGCATTGAAGCTGCATCTCATAAGCCAAGAGTTTAAAAACAGACAAGTATTTTATAGCTTAGAGCTGTACAAAAACAAGACTATAAAAGGCACCTTGCTGATTTATTGCCATTTAATCTGGCCTATTTCTACTGAGAAAGAAATATCATTTCTCTGCAAATGTTTGTTCTTTATTTAGGAGCAAAGGAATGCTGGCTGAGCCTGACATACAGTTGCTATGCTATTTGCTTGTCTACCAGCTACATCTTTTCTGGACCAAAACCCCCTTTTCTAATGCATAGCACACAGGTAAAATTGTAATAAGCAGTCCTGTTATCCCTGGTCAATTCTTGCACCCTCTCCTCTAATTCTGATATCTTTAGAACTGATAGATGTGCCCAGGTCTTCCCTAAAGTATTGTTGTGATTTTGAGTCTCTCCACCAGCCATATTTGCATGCTCATGCAGATCTGAGTGCTTTTTCTGCTTCCTTGCTGCCTTTTATGGCTCCCTGCAATCTGCAAGGCTGTGTGCCAAGCATTCAATCTTGATAGATACCAATTTGGTGTAATATACACAGAGGGCACCCATCATGGCTTCTCCATAGAAATTACATCTCTATTGTGTGGAGATAGAACATAAATCATTCATTCAAAAAGTCACAGTGAATGACTGTGTAGTTCTTGACGATAATATTTTCTGTTTGCTGAAAATTAAGCAGTGCACGTTCATATTTCACTCCCACACTAAAGTTTACATTTGTCCTGAGATTGGGGTATTT
This sequence comes from Setophaga petechia, assembly GCA_024362935.1. NCBI lineage: Eukaryota > Metazoa > Chordata > Aves > Passeriformes > Parulidae > Setophaga > Setophaga petechia. The sequence continues at coordinate 28,974,168 of JANCRA010000005.1, forward strand.
ATTTAGAAACACACTAGTGTTTGGTGTAAATTTAGTGCAATAGAACATCAATTTGGTTTGTAAACACTCTAGATCTCACTGTTGATGCACAAAGGAACTTGGAGCTGTGCATCACCTGGAGGAAGGCAGAAGGCACCACTGGTTTTAGCTGCATGAACATGTATGAAGATGGCAGCTGATGGCTGGTCAAATTTGGCTTAAAGATCTAAAAATATTATCCTTGCAAGACATTGATTCAGTCTAAAACTCTTAAGCTATAAATTTCATTTAACAGCAATACAGTGGTTTCCAGCTCCAATTCTTTTTCCACATTCCCCCTCCACCAAAATGACCACTTTGGACATTGCATTCTAAACAAGAGGCCTAATTTTCCTTTCATCTGTCACCTCTAGCAAAATCAAAAAAGAGCAAAACTCTAAACCTTTGCACATAAATAAGCTTCACTAAATCATCTCATTACTGAGGAACCACACCAATATCCATTACAATTATTAGATCAGACCTTAATGCTGGAAATCTAAATGTGGCATCCTAGTGATGTAATCTAATATTACTGCTTGCATTCCTCCTCAAACTCTCCTAAAATGCCATTTCACATGTAAAGTTTTAATATTACAGAAATGCCTGTTTGATCTAATTTCCAGAATTAAAAATTACTTACTGTTCTCATTGCTTAATATGCTTCCCCAAAGAATAAAAATAAATTCTATTCAAAAACAGCTATAAAAAGTATTGTCAGATATTTTTTTCCCTCTTTTATTATCATTTTCCATTAAAGACATGCCTGGTCTCCAGTTTTACAAGAGCTGTGTGCCACTCCACTGAGCCCACATCCTGCAGCAGCACGAGCTGTTCGTGACTTAAGCACCTCTTCTTTATTTCTAAAGCCATCAACAATTATTAAACTCTGTGAGAATAAATCTCCTTATTAGCATGAAGATTAGAACATCTCAGGTGCAGAAAAATGTCAGCTGCTTGTCAGGAGTCATTTTGAGTGTGCTCTCCTGACCCATTCCCAATTTAAAAGCCTGTTCCTGTGGAACAGGACAGATAATGAATGCGGCATGGAAACAGCCAGCAAATGAGCAATACAAGAAATTTGTCTTTCTAATTGAAAGAGCATAAGCTAAAATTATAGTACATTAGCTAACTATCCAAAGTGCTAGAAATGCCATGAAAAATAAATAGCTTCATCTTGGAGGGTCTTTCTCAGAGGAACAGGGACACAGAATTGCAGGATAAGCCAAGGGAAAAGCAGCAGGGTGAGCTAAGGTCACTTTATTTCTAAATGAGAAGCCTACATAGGATCCTAATTTATTTCCATTTGTTTTAAGCCTTCCTGAATCATCACATGGATAAAATCTTAATGATTCTTTCATTCAAATAGACTTAGGAGTATCAATTTTAATTCAGAGAATCTTCCATGAAATAATTCTGCCACATTGCACAGTCCTGAGGACAAAAGCATTTGGAATTGTGTAAAGGGATCTACTGGCTTTGGTTTTATTCCTAAACCTCAGGAAGCCATAAAAGTTGGGAAGGAAAGCAGTGTATTTTAAGAGAACTTTAGTGATTGCAAATCTACTAATGAGGGCAGAATGTAAACATATTCATTAGATTTGATAGTGCTGCACAAGTCACTGTAGCAAGGGAAGCTGTAAGATTTGGTGACTATGATACTGCTCTACAGGAATTTCTTGAAATATGCTGCCATCAAAATGAATGGCAATAATATCACTTAAGTATACTTTTGGGATAAAACCTAAATAAAAACATTGGTTAACTCCCATTTATTTATTGTTTAGTCTTTTCCTTCTTAAAACACCAGTCTATAAACAAGTGTGTCTGATACTGCAAGGGAATAAACCACACCACATGCACCTTTTGTAATGTTATAAATACATAGGGAAAACACTATTAGAATGACTTCATAAAGTGATTTGGGGAGAAGATTTTGACTGGGACTGCACTGAGGTCACAACATTGGTAGGAAGGTACTGTTTTCCAAAAGATGTCAAAATGCTAAACAACCATCATTGTTAAGTCTTCTGTTCCACCAATTTTAAATGTGGGTGGCTCACTGTTCTCTGACAAAGCTTACAAGGAAGCCTCCTCATTCTACCCTTAGGGACAACCCTCCAGTCTTGTCTTTTCAGATTTTAAATACTCTTGGATTTTCCATTTTTGACATTCACTTTCTGAAGTAGCTTTCCAGGTGTTTGAGCACTGCTTTCACAGGAGAGTGATATGTGAAAGGAGGATATGTTTTCCATATGTGTTCATACCAGCCCCTTATATAACAGAAGAAATGTTTTGTTCAATCCCAGAACAATGCTTGTGTTGAATACAGTTATTTTTATTTTGAAGCTGCCAGCAAACCTGTAAAATCATTCATGCACACAGCAGTAGCACTTTAAGTGCCTCACCTCTTCCCTGCACCCCATTCATCTTCTGAGGCTGATAAACATGTCTGCTCTCAAAGATATTATCAGAAACTGCCTAAAACACCCCAGGACTCAGCCCAAACAGAAAACACCAGGCAAAAAAAAAAAGTTCAGAGAAATCAATTAAAAATGCCACTTTATCTCTAGCTGACATTCTGAGCAGATACAGCTGCAAAGACACTGCAAAGAGAATTATGTCAAACTCTCCTGACAGCTCTGACAAGACTGCCCAGGATGAAGCAGCTTTTTTAAACTTCTTGTGCAATAACTCCCTTCTTTGACTCCAGCATCTGAGAATGCTCAGAGGGATTCACCAGGTTAGACAAGCTCAGAAGTTCTGCCACCCTTTCTGTAACACAGCTCCTGTTCTTCCCTTTCTGGAGACCTGAATTCACCATTAACATCCCAAAGGCAGAGCACAAAGAGCCTTCCTTTAACATGAAGATAATTCCCTTTGCATCTGTTCTGCCACTGAGGCCATGTGATGCTGTAAGCAATGTCACCTCTGACACCCACTGCAATCACAGTCACTGTCAAACCTCTGTGATAAAACTGCAGGAGTAACACAAAGGATAACAAAAATAAATATGATTGAAGAGATTGCACTGATGGGCAGAAATCAACATGTATCCCATTCAAATATGAATACAACTCTGTTCTGTGTTTGGTGTTACCTTATGTAAAGAAATAGTAAGACTCTTTCCCCTAATATTTGAAAATTGGAGAAATATTAACAAAGACTTTGAATCAGAGATAGAATCGCTAAAACTTCATCACTCCTAGGAAAGTCAGTATTTTCTGAAAGCTCTGAGAACACTAGTTAGATTTTTATTTTCTTTTTATCTGGTCTCTCTTTCACCTCTAATGCCAGTTCCTCACAAGAGTAGGGCTTATGTGTAACTTCCAGAGCTTCTGCTGCTATTTTAGTCTGTAAAATCAGCATTGTCCCATCTAAAACACTATTTCTGAGTGCTTATTTGAGACCTCTGCTTTTGCAATTGCAGTTTTATATCATTGCATCTAAAGACATTGCAGAAGAAATCCAAACTCTCCCGCCAGCAGCTGTGTAAGGTGTGTGCCAGTCCTTTTATGTGAAAAAAAATGTTACCCATAGCTGCCACCTCACTCTGCTGAAAACACTGAACAAAGGCCTCTCTCCTGTTATTTATTGTTTAGTGACAATGCCATTACACATTCTGGGTTTTTTCTGTAAGTCCTCCTTTACATTCTTTGAAACTACACAGAGCTTTTGTAACCAGTCAGAACCAATAAACCTGCCTCCCCTGCAGTGAAGCACAATCTTGTCAAGCTGAATTAGGAGCTGCAGAGAGCACTGCCTGGCCCAAGCCCACCTCCCCAGATATTACAGGAACACATGATATTAATGCCATTGAAAGAGAGAGGACTTCATTTTAATGAGAGGATGCCTTATTTCCTTCAGTCACATTTAAAATCATCTGCATTTTATCCTAAAGTTGAGCACTTTTCTTTGCATTAATTCATCTTAGACTTACAGGCACTTGTTTCAGGAAAACATCATTTCAGATCCCTCAAAAGGAACAACTAATTTTTATTATATTTTCCATTAACCATAAGTCTTGTGGTAGCACACAATATGTACATATTCAGTGGGGGAAACATTAAACTGGAAAACATTAATTCAACAAGCATTATGTTATATTATAGAACATTAATAAATGAAAAAAATCCCAAGGAAATAATGGGAATAATGGGAAATGAATAGCTAATAATTACAGTACTCACACCACAGCACCATTAAGCAGAAACATATCAATAAGAAACTGCAACATAACTATTCATTTGTGAAATACACTCAGTGTTTTAATGCTATAGTGAGCATATAGCAATTATCTTAGCAGTTAAGGTGAAATTCAGCTATTGACTATCCCTTAGTTAAAAATTGTCATTGGATCCATCTTAAAATAAACACAATTAATATGAAACCTAAACTTCCTACTGTAGAGTTGCTAGGAGAGCTCCATACATGTTCCTTTTAGATAATACAGGCTGTTTTGAATTAATAACTCAGCCATTTCACAAAGGCCAGCACTCTACATTTACAGAATGCATTAGATTCAATCATGCTGGAACTATATAATTACAGGTGATTTTACAGTTGTTTGTTTCATTTCTCAGACCATGATGGCACTCAGAGTAATGTAATTATTCACCTAATTATATAACATGGTTGTAATAAAGCATTTGGACTGCTCAGCAATGACAGCTGAGAACATAGTTCAAACATGTGACAGCTTTAAAATTACCCTACAATAAAGGAGCATCTCTCAAGTTAAAAAGTTATCCACATCTTAATCATCATGAGCTATTTGACAAAGGCATAATAGCACAATTGGATTAAGTAAAAGCCCAAACCAGATTTGTCCATTTTGAAACAGTTTGGGGATCCTATTTTCATTTTCCAGTGATGATCCTGATTTAGGGACTGACTCATTACAGCTCAACCCCAGACAGGGCTTGCAGGTGGCAGAACTCTTCCAAGAAACAGGAAATATTTGAACAGTCTGCAATAAAGGTCTGCAAAGGTTCAGCATGGAGAGCCCTGACCTGTGCTGTACAGTTATTTTCATCCAGCATCCCACAATGTTATTTCTCTAAGATGTTAAACTGGGCAGAATGCCACTGTAATGTGACTATACTGCTTATACTCTATCTGTGCTAACTCATTTACTGCAATTTATTTATCCTTCAGACAGCCCCACAGAGCCTGTAGGAACAGGGTGTCTGCTGGAGAACACTCTTCTCTTTACACTTAGTGGGAAGGAAGGTTGCTGGTCACACCAAAGGTTTTGTTCAGAACTCTGATGGATGTGAGCACTCCAATTTACACAACTGCACAAACAGCCCATATTAATTAGATTTAGCTGACCAAAGCAGCCTTCTGGGGAATGCCACAGTGGTTAGCAGCTCTGTGCTTTTCTTTTTGTCCTTCCCTCACTGCAGAACCTGCAGCTATGAACCCCCCTTGTCTCAACACTCCCTTCTGAAAGTACAGGACAGCTACTAGGTCCAACTCTAATTTTGTGTTTGCTTTCTGTCTTCAGAGTTGAGTTATAACAAACCTAAGAGCAGGGTTTGGGACTTGGTACCAGAGTTTGTCCTTGATATACTACATTCAGTTTTGAGTGAAGGAAAAAAAAAACCCTTTCCAGATGCTGTTTGCTTATCCATCTTCCCCCTCCTTACAAGCCAACACACATCACACTAACAGGACTCAGAAGCTGCAGCTTTGTGCACTGCCCAGTCCTTTGGGTGGGCTGGTCAGGACAGTGTGTACAGGGGCTCACACAGCTCTTGTGGTCACTTCATGCATCCCAGAAGCTGCTCAGTATTTTTAACAGGGTTAAATTGCACTATCAGGTTCCTGTAGATTGCCCCAGCAGACTGAAAGCAGTTCAGTCCTGTGCTCAGATTGAAGCTGCCCTCACTGGTTTGTCTCTACATGGTATTCTCCTACCCTGCCTACTGCAAGTATTTTGTTTCCTGCATTTCTTTGCTCAATGTGAGAAGAGGATGTAATGTCTTTTCTGCTAGTTCCCACCAGAAGGGGCTGGTTTGAAATTTTCATTGATCACAAGGCAAAGAAAACCCCCCCTCAGCCTGCTCAGCTGCCCCTCTCCACAAAGTTTCCTTTGTACTGCTGCCCCTGCAAGTCAGGTGTTGAAGTGGAGCCCAGTTAAGAGTGGAAGACCTTGAGGGCAGCATCCCAAAGCAGCACAGCTCACAGGGCTCTCCAGCACAGTGTGAGCTGTCACACAGCTCCCAGTGAGCTCAGCAGAGCAGGATGGGAGCAGGGTCAAGGTGCAAGGCACTCACCTGGCAAGGGCAGGAATGGAGAAAAGAGCAGAACACCACGAGCAGTGCCCTGCAAATTCAGCATTGTCTCTGCAGCCTAAGCATAGAGAACATCACCTGACATCAGGAAAGGATTTTTCTATAAGCCAACTCCAGAACACGAAGAATCACAATGACTTCTTGGGATTGACACATATTTCCTTCCTCACAAAGCTGTTTGGTTTGTCAGGGTAAGAAAGTGTAAGACTGTTGACCAATAGGTGAATTATCCTGCATGAAAAAAAGGCTACTGGTTGGAAAAGTGAGATAAATTCAAATGAGACTTAATTCCTAGTAAAGCTCTAAGCTCTTGGATCTGCTCAAAAGAAAATATTTTGGCCAACAGTGATCTGGAAGCAAAAAAGAATACACATTTGGAAGGCAACACAATTGACTGATCCTGTGCATGTGTCACTTCTTTCAAGAATTGTTTAATTCCAAATCAAACTCTTACATTTGGCTGCCTTTCAACTGCATGTTGAAAATGCCTGTAAAGGGCTAACACATAGTGTTTTTTCATTCTGAAAACCAACAGAACTGAGACATTTACAACCTTATCTGTGAAAGGGAATTGCTAGCTGGGGAGAAGGATTTGAAACTTACTGCAACAGCATTCTAACAGAATGAAAAACCAGAGCTCCCACCCCTGTACATTATTTCACAGGGTTGTCTCAATCTAAGCAAGAAAGGATTCCTTTCTAATTAAAAATATGTTCTGCATAATTGTGATAAATGGGAAATAAAGTGAGATTGAATGTGTTTAATCAAGTTAATCGTTCCAAAGAGAAATAGAAAGCTTCACATCAAAATGATGGGTTTCAACTCCATATCAACTATTTCAGATGGTGATAAAATGTTTTATGGAATAAACCAACTACTCAAATGCTTGGGAAAAGAAAACTAAAAAGGCATCATTGAGTCTAAACGACCAAAGAACAGAAAAAATGGGGTCTCTTGTGCTACATAGGAGCATTTCTGGCTGGACACATTTTCCAGCATTCTTTGTCCCCAACTTGGTGAAGACAATTGTTTGTGTTCCTACTGAGCTCCAGCTCAGGCTGCATTGGAAAGCAAGAGATGAGCTCAGGCTCCATATTCCCCAAAACATTGCTAGAGGAAGCTGATTTGCAAGCAGGAAAAGGAAACTTGCATACATGTGCACCTGCACAAACACAGGGAGGCCTTTAACAATATTCTGATTTTGGAAGAAAGCAAAAACATAGAGAATAATTTTTTTCCTTCAACAATCCTTTGCAAAATGTAATAAAAATACAAAAATTAAAATAAGTATTCTCTGACATTTTAGAGAAATTTATTTTATCTGGAACTTACTTTTATCTACAACAAATGTCCAAACAAAACCTGGAAAAACAATCTAGATCCTATTCTCCCTTTTAGAACTGGGAAGAAACTTGAAAAAAATAAAAGGTAATTAAAAATGTGACAGACATACTTCTAAACAGGCAAATAATACTTTCAGGACTGTCACAGGAGGGCAGGGAAAAATCTTCATAGCAGAAACTTGACCTTAAATCTCCTGCATCCCAGATGTCTGGTTTAATCTAAAACTTCTCTCTCTCATACATGTTTTAGCTGAATATTATTTTTTTAAAACCTGGCCTTTGAAAACTGATTTCCCAAGTAAAAGATTTCCGTTGGAAGATTTCCAAGAAAGCTGCACTAGAAATTGAACTGATATGCAGTTATTTCTGCACACGCACACAGGAGCACGAGGGAACACCTTCCACAGGACCAAGGGGCTGAGCAGAGCCTCCTGCCACAGGTACAGGCTGCACTGACTATTCCCCAAGGCAGTGCACAGACTTGACCTGTGTGACAAACTGCTGTCAGCCCCAGATGTGGCACTGGCACACCAACAGGAGCAAGTCTCCAGGATTTCCAAAGCTGGCCGTGGTCAAAGGAACCCACAAGCCTGACCCACCAAGTTGTTTTCCTGGGGTTCATTAATGCCAGATAAACAGTCAGGGTTCAAGATTACTCAAAGTCATCTGTACCACCAAAGGAAACCTTAAAGAAAAGCTTAATTCAGGGAAAAAAAGAAGTTTTCTTGTGTGCCATGTTGGAAGGATAAATCGTTGTCCCAGAGGCTAAAAGTCAGTCAGGCAATTTGAAAAGGTAACAGAACCCAAGAGATGCCTCCAGCACTGGTGTTTCAGTGTGGCTCAGAGAACCCAAAGTGAGGGACAGGCCCACAGTTCCCAGCCCTGCCTTTGGTCAGGATCCAGCCCCCCAGATGGGGACTCACCTTTCTTTCCAAGGTGACAAAGTCAACCCTGCACTAAGCAGAGACCCTGCTCCTCCTTCCCCTGATTTCCTCTCAAGCACCTGCCATCACAGCAGGGCTTGAAAGAAAGAGCCTGCATCTGCTCCTGCTGTAGATGGCATTGATTTTTCAAATTTTTTTTCATTAAAAATGGATTTGTAATGGAAACTGCAATAAATCCATAAGCATGAAAAACAGGTTGATACCATCATTTTTGCTAGTTTGAAATCCCCAGTTTGTTACCTCTAAAAATAACACACTCCCGTAATATTTGCCAGAATTTATTTTGGTGGAAGGTTGTGCAGTTCAAATGGTGGGTCCATCTGGCTCCAGGTTTATTACTTCAGGACAACATTTTTAGTACAAATTTCATAGGGGAAAGTGAAAAGCACAGTGAATTATTGTTGTCCAGAAGGAACCAGCCCATCTGCTCTTCTCAGGGTGACAATATGATATCACTTGCATGCAGTGACATATGGACAAAGGGGACTAAGGAAAAGCAGCTCCTTAAACACCTTCCATGGTATAGAGAGAGATGCACATTTCAGTTGTAGTGTTAAAACTTGGACAAGATAAAAACAGGCAAGATAAAACTGGTGGCAGCACTGAGATGAGGAATATTTTACATTCCATGGTTGTCCTGTCTTTTAGTCTGCTAAGAAAAGACACTGGCATTTCTCTTCAGCAAATATCAAGATTTTCACTTTGTTTCCATATACACATGTCCCTAAAAAAACAAACTCAAAGATATTTTTCCTCATTAGAAAAACTATTTGGTTTTAGCTATTATCTAGAGCGCTTTCTGGCTCACATGCATACTTCCACATGTAAAAGAACCTCAATCACAACTCCATGTGTGCTCAAGAAAAAGACAGTAAACTAATACAAGATGGATGTTGTATTTCTAAAAATAATAAATAAAAAATCCTTGACAAGAGAAATGGAACATAAACAGTATTTGCTGTTTAACTGGGATGTAATAGCTAAGTTAAGAGCCAAAATGGAATTTGTTTGCATGACAGGAAATTTTTTTATCTGGAATTTAATTCACATTTCAACAATTCCCATTTCTAATATACTCCAGGCATAGCAGAAGAGGTTTGAAAGTTTCTGACAATACTTTCCAAATAAGATGATCTTGCTTCAGACTGGGAAATATAATTATAAGAATACTTTTCATTGCTGAATTACTTGCAAAAGTTATTTATAGAGATGTTTCAGATGTTGTCAGTCCTTCACATTGGGGAGAAACCAAGTCTTATTCTCAAGGTGAGTAACAAAATATTTCTGTTAGGGATTTCCCTCTTAGCAGAAGCTGAGCACTCAAAAATTTAAGACCAAGGAAAGCCATCCATGCTGCCAGCATTAAAAAAGACAGGCTCCAGAACTTTTTCAGTCAGCAGCAAAGCTAGAACAAGTGCCTTTTAAAAATAATTTTTAAAAATACTATTCAAATTCTAAATACTAAAATGCAAAGTTGTTGTGGAATCAAAGCCAGGTTCAAGGAAAGGAACAGGCAGCCCCAGCAGAAGAGCTCCCACTGCACAGGAGGTTATCACAGAGCTGTGCAGAGCAGCACACAAGAGCACCAATGCACACAAATTCATATAAAATTCAAATAAACTGACAGCCAGGGTCACACCCCCTGCCCACACCCCCAGTCAGTCACAGGAGCCCCCCTGAGCTCCTCTCAAGCCCAGGCACTCATTTGTTGCTCAGCACCATCAGCAGAGCTGTAAAGCCACAGTGGCCCAGAAATCCCTAAAAAAGGCTGTTTGCTAAACAGTTTAAAGCACCTGGCAAATAGCAAGGTAATAAAGCAGCAATAAAACTGCTGAAAACAGGCCATGTTGAGCTATTTTCGTTTCCTTGGCAGGGTAGCTGGCCTGGCAGACACGGGACAGCAGCAGTTGTGATGTGTCCTGAATTCAAAAGGGTTTTCTGGCACTGCCTCAGGTGACAGCTTCCTAAGCAAGCTCATAGACAGGGCACAGCTCCCAGAAAATTGTACTTTAAAAGTGTCATCAGTAGTTTGCTGTCAACTTGTAAGACTTAAATTTGGTCTTGAAAAGGGTTCAGCCTCAAGCCCAACTACCTTCAACAATTTCTTTATAAATTTCTTTATTATTTCTAAATATTCTTTTTTTCTTTACTGGCTAACATAATAAAATCAAGCAACTATAACACTTAGAAGGCTCAAAATACTGGGAGTGGCTGCAAGAACTTTCAAGGACAAGCTCAGACTTCAAACTGATTTTGTCAAATTGAAGGAAAGGGTTCAACACCAAAAGAGAAAAAAGATGAAGGCGTGCTTAGGAAATAAAAGGTCTACACACAGATATTAAATGGAAAATTGTAATCCTGACCAAGAGGGCTGAATTGCTGTCATTGGAGCACAGTGACCAACTGTGAAGAGTGCCTTCCAAAAGGCATAGAAAGTTGAGCCCAGTTTTTGGCACAAGCTTTTAAACAGCTTTCTTGGTGAGTTCAGAGAAGATGAGACATGAAGAGCTGGAAAATACCATTTAAAGAACAGCTGAAGAAAAGCAGTTTTCTGTAAGAGAGGCAAAGTAGAATGACATGGGGCCTTGCAAGACAAAATAAAAAAAGGGTGCTAAGAGGACAACAGTCAAGTTTACCAGTTCCACTTGAAGAATGCATGCATTATCCATTACTCAATTTGGACAAAAGAGATTCACTTAAAACATCAGGAATGTGCCAACATGGGAGGAAATTAAAACAACACACTTCAGTTATTTGCAGAGACTTGTGGAGCTCACCTCAGTTTTCTCAAAGTCCATTTCTATCAGAAGCACTAGGGAACATTTAATTCCCATCACCCAAAGACCAAAGATGGATTAGGTGATCCTCTTGGTTCTCCCCTTGGACCAATTTCTAGGAAATGCAGTGCAAACTTTGGTACCATGACTGATACTACATGGAGGATGCAAAGCTAGTACACTATCAGAAAAACTTAATTCATTAATTAACTCATGTTTCACACCTGCAGGCCTGTTTAGCTTGCTCAAGTCACCTGCAAAATGACATTTATAATATAAATTAATCTGGATTATATACAACAAACAATTAGCAAATAACACCATGGATTCATGGTGGGTTTTTAAGCCTGCTGCTAGTACTGAAGTGCAAGTATGAAGCCAGATTATTTTCTTCCAGGATGTGATGGTTCCATCTGGAAGCTTCTCTAGTGCTGCTTACCCTTACTTCAAACTGGTGAATGAAAACCCCACATGGCCACTTCAGGGAATGCATGGATTAATTCATAAGCTTTGAGGGAAAAAGCTGCAAACAAGACAATGGGTTTGCACCTCTGTGATTGATGTAAAACCACTTATAAAACAAAGTGTGTGATCTGCAGCATAAGAGCAGCCAGGAGGGGGAAAAATCTGCACTAAAATCAAAATGCCAAGAGACAACAGTCTGGAGAAGAAGCAGAGGTTTGCAATATTCTGTCTGATGATGTGGACAGGCACTGAGGAGCACAGCAGAGTTTTGTTCCTCCAGCCTTTGTGGAAGGTGCCAAGAACCAGTAAGAGCAGAGGGACACTGCTGCTCTATAAACTCCCCAGCAAAGGGCTCTGGCTTGCTCAGCTCCTGCCCAGCCCCAAACCTCTGCTCTCAAGTTAAACCCAGACTGGTCCTTCCCAACTGACACCATTTTGTGATTCCATGATTCCACCTCAGGAAGCAGGAGGACACACCAGGAAGGGAACCACCAGGTGGGACAGACGCTGCTGAGAGCCCCACATTCAGAGTGCACACATTTTAGGGCAGAGGAATTACAGAAGCAGGAGGGCAGAACATCCCAGCCCAAGCAGTACAAGAACACTGGGTGGGCTCCCACAGCCCACCCACAGCTTTTTGCCACTCAAAGAATCCAACATGGGTGCTCCCAAGGACTCAGCTGTGAGAAATTGCAAAATCCACCTTCCTTCTCAAGACACTCCCCTGAGAGGCCTCTACAAACAACACAGGGATCCAGCTCTATCTTAATCACCTTGGGAAAACAAAAACAACAATAAAAGAATGGCACTACTCAGTTACAATGACTACAACATTTGGGTAATTTCCTTTCATATTAAAAACCCTATTAGAGCACCTATTAAAACACAAATGGTGCAATAAAAGTTCTACAAGCTGTTTTTTATTTTTAAAGCCAACCACAAATCATACAGTATTGCCACAGCTAAAAAAAGGGCATGGTTCTGATGTGAAAGTGATGAAAAGAGATTTGTCTCCTTCCTGCTGAGGAGCTCTGGAAGCCAGGGGGTGCCCTGGTAATGCACACAGCCAGAGAGGCTGACTCCAGGCAGAATCTTTAATGCAGCTGGGACAAGAGTAGATGACTCCTATTCATGCAGTTTATACACCTCCTCAATGCATTGTCTTCTAAACTCTCAAGAAGAAATCAGATAAAATTACTTGATCAATAAACTGGAAATGCATGAAGAGGATTTTTTTTCCCCTACAACTGACATAATATCAGTGAAATTCATTTCAAAAGGACGAGGAACTCAATGAGTGGAAAGAAAAACACACCTCACATTTCATTCTTGGTCAAAATAAAATTGGCTTACAAAAATCTCCTGCTGTCCTTCATTTTACAATGTCTTTAATTTCTTTTCTTTGACTTTTAATGTCGTGTCAGTACCTGATTAAATTTGCATTGCACATCAGCCTGATGTCATGCTGAAAGCTGCCCCCCAGAAAGAGGCAGCCTTGCACAGAGGGGTCCTTTCAGTGATCTGAGTCAACCCAACAGATTAAAAAAAAAATTACCTCTTAATAAATGTCCTTTTTCTACCTTTAAATTTCAAAAGAAAAGTTAAAAAAACAACTCTGAGGGGGCAGTATTCACAAGAGATAACTCCTGCAGGGAATTTGCACTGTTTTCACTAAGGGAAAAGCTGGTTGGTGGCTCGAACTCTCTGTGCAAAACTGTGTTTGGAAGTGTTGATCAATAAATAAAATACTGATTCAACTTATTTATCAATAAATAAAATACTGATTCAACTGAATTCTGTCATTTGTTGAGGATTTTAACAATCAAGTGGAACTGGTTGCTTTGTTAGAGTAAAACTTTTACAGGAAATGCCTTTTTAACTCCCTCCCATCACAAAGTTGTTAATATTCCCAGTATGTGGAGTATTGTTACTTCTTATCAAAATAGTCTTAAGTAGATGCACAAGTCTTCAATTTGTAGAAATGAATTGACCTAAAAAATCCTCATAAATTTCCCCTGATACATACTCAGTGGGAAAAAAATCCCCAAACATTTTAAGATAAATTCAACATGAAAACCCCTAAGATTATTTTTCTCATGATCAGGGGAAAAGATTCTCTTTTTCTTTGACTATATCAAAGGGGAATTTTCTGAAAAAAACTATAAATTATATATATTTCAGACAGAAAACTCTAAAACATGAAGATAGTGAAAAATATCTCCTGTTGTAAAAGGCATGCATAAAATCATTAGTTTTCTGTTAGCTGTGGCAAACATGGCAAGAAAGCAATAGAGCTCTTTATAATTACAAAATTTGTTTGGGACAAACGCCTGAACTTAAACCTTTCTTATTAAGATTTTAACCTCTTTCAGAGTCACTCAGACTCCAGACTTTCCCACCTTTTGCAGCACATATAAATATTGCTGTTCTGAAGGCAACTTGCAGCAGTTTGTGAAGGAGGGAATCATCCACCAATTGAACAAACTGTCCTCAAGCCAGGAGCCACCTTTTTCAATAAAAGTTCAAGCCAACCAATTTCTGTTATTTTCTTAATATAACACTATAAACCAAAAAGTTAAAATTATTTAACCTGCTCTCTACATACCATAAATATGTGGATATACTTGAAAACACTTCTGAAGGATGCAGAAATTAAAAAATATTTCCCAGGAACATAATTTGACAGAAAATCCTAACCTCTCCCTTATACTTAGCATTTGATTTTTCATACCCCTTGATGCAAGTGTTCTGGACACGACCTGACAGCACCCTAAACAATTTTACACAGGATCATTTTTTAAAGAGAAGTCTGAACAAGTCTCCAGCAGTCTCTTCCCACCTAGAATTTCCTCTGGTTGCAGATAGGTTTCAGATCCAATACCTTCAGACCCAATACCATAAATAATGACTCATTTTATACCCACATTGAACCAAAAACAATTTTAGATCAAAGGGGAAGAAAAACAAACCTAAATAAATGGGACAGGGTTCTCCAAGGAAACTCCACACTTTGTATCCATGTAAATTCACCATAATAAAAAAAAAAAAAAAAATCCTTCTTTAGAATTAGTTTTTTCTTTGTGAAAAGCTCTAATCAACACACTAGGTTACTCTTTCTTAAAATTAAGTATTAGGGTAAATGGATTAAAGCAGTCACAGTTTATTTTACCAGGCAAATTTTCAGTATTACTTCATGCTTATTAACCACTCTAACTTAAAAATAACAAGGCTAGATTGTGCCTATGAATCCATTATTGGATTCATGTCAGCAGGTGTGCTATAAACACCTTAAACCTCACAGTGAATATTGCCAAAACAGCTCCAAAAGAGTTCAAAACAAATAATTTTTCCACTAAGCAAGTGTTTATTGTACACTGTTGGCTGCTACATGACAAAGGATTTTGATTCAGTTGTTTTTGCAGTCTTGTTTGTGTTCTCAGACATTTCTGGAGGAGCTGTTCTGGTTCAGGCATGCCTTATTACCCAGTCAGCTTTTACATATCTCATATTTTAGTTTAGGAGCACATTTCCAACTTGCACCAACACCTTCAGAAAACCAGGGGCCTTACATGACTGTGGTTACCAGAAAGGGGAGAGGAACAACCCCTGTGGACAGAAAACACACCTTTGTTTTTGCTTCTCTGCTTTAACCCAACCCCACATTCCTCATGTCAACCACAGAAAAGCCAGGTCTGACATCCCAGAAAAGAGGGATTTCATGGAAGCATCCTTGCTGCCATTGATCACTGAGGACATGCCCACCAATGTGTGTCAGTGACAGGCACAGCAGCCCTGGCTGTGACAAACTGCCCGCGCGCCTCACTCCGGAGGGTTCATTGATTTCTTTTAGACCTGAGCACGGTGGATGTGCTGGAAAAGGTTCTGCCAGCACACAGCTGCACAGCCTGAAGTCTGGTTCAGCCCAGGAATCCACAGGCTGCAGCAGAGACTGGCAGAATTTGCACCAAAGCACCCAAGGACACCGAGCTTGCCTGGCCACAAGCACTCCTAGGGGACCTCCAGCTCAGTCACCAATAACTTCTCTGCCCACACTTTAAAAACCTAGACTCCACTTCCAAACCTTCTTCTCCAGCAACAGAAACAAAAAATCCTAAAAAATTACTTGCACCTAAATCACAGAATCACAGAAATTCTAGGTTGGAAGAGACCTTTAAGATCATCGAGTCCAACCCATGTTCCAACACCTCAACTAGACCATGGCACCAAGTGCCACATCCAGTCTTTTTTTAAACTCTACGAGGGATGGTGACTCCACGACCTCCCTGGGTAGATGATTCCAGTATATAAATCTGAGAGCAGTTAATAAAAAAATTAAAAAAAAAAAAAAACCATGAGTTTTTTACATGCCTGGTGATTCCTTATAACCATTTTCTCTTGCTCTCTAGCGGTCCATGAAAGTTAAAAAAATGTCAAGGTTAAAACACAGAACAGAAAAGCAGCATTTTAAAATAGTTAATTAAGACAGTTGTTTGGGGTTGTTTTTCACAGTTAGATGTTTGGTGCAGCCCATTCAGAAGTCCAGACTACAGCCCAGCTGGGGAAGGAAAGATGCATTTAGCAGAACCTGGGCTTCCACTGGAAATGGGCTGACTTGGACTAGCACAGGTTCTAAACACAACCTGAACCCCAAATCAATTTTTTCCATGACAAGAGCTGAATCTCAAATCAAATATCTTACTTGGACCCTCAACATATCAGTAATGATGTTCATGCAAGAGAGTTAAATTTATTATTAGACTATCATGTAAATATCTGTCTCAGGTACTAACAAAAAAAATCTGCAAAAGTTGAACAAATTTTTTTCCTTGTGTACACTTGCTGAAACAAAAGAAAGTATGCTTACAAGGCTATAAATACCTGTGCTTTGCAGAGTTCACTGGAGTTTTAATAATTACAGGATAGGAATGGAATGGGAAAAGGGTTTTTCCTGAAACAGATGGCAAAATAATGTATTCTATACAGTTAGCACATCCGAAAGCTCTCTGGGAATTAGTTCAAACAAACTTGGAAAACAAGAATGTAAGCACAGCCAGGGAGAGGAGTTATAACATTCTGCTAATTTGGGAAAAAGGATTGATTGAATAAGAGATCTGGGTCAGTATTACCTACTGCAGAGACTAGAGAAAGTCAAAGAAATTAAGAACTCCTGGAAAACTTTCCAAGCTCCCATCCCCTGCACACACAGTGCTGTAAGAGCAGGCAGGGCACAGATTTACCAGGCAGCTGGAACCAGTGGTTTGATCTGAACCTTATCTTCCTTCTCCCTTTGGTGAGGGCACTTTACAACAGGCTCAAGTAGGGGTATTGGTATTCTGATTGGCATTTGGAATCCATTCTGAGGCTGCCTGCAAGACTGAGATGCAAGAAGGGATTAATCTTGTCATAAACATTTTTTCATACATATTTATGTAACATGTGAAAAGCTGCTTCAAAGCTGCTCTGCTGTATGTAGGCAAAAATGAATTTCCCTGCACAAAGATGAGAGGAAAATAATTTCACATCCATCTGTGACTAAGTCTACCATTTCTAGCATCATCACAATTCTTCATTCACTAACTTGGTTTCTCCCTTTGCTTCTCTTCCTTCAGTGGTGATGGTCTGCTAGAATCTGTGAGTGGTGTTTTCTGAACTGTGCTTCCAAATAAATAAAATTACCCAACTTTCAGCTTATTTAACAGTTAAACAACTAGAGGCTGAGCTCTTCTCAAGCACAGTAATTCATCCTGAATTAACTATGTTATTCAGGAGAGCAAAAAGTTCTGAATGAAGATGATGTCCTCAAAAAGTGAAGAGTTGACTGAGAGGAGAAGGAAGGTTTGTACCTTTGCTTTCTTTTTTCCTTTACAACTTTCAATTTGAGACATTTGGTAAGCACTGATGCAACCTGATCTTTCAGTCTTCTATTTCCAACAGTTTGTATTTCTAGTTCAATTTTTCCATGTTCTCTTCTTCCTGCATGTCCCTGCCAGCTACCACAGCAAATGCTCTTTTAACTCACACAAGTCACTTATGTCTCTCCTCTGGCAGCACAGCCCCACTTTTCCTACTTGTTTTGAAAGCACATTCATGTCTGCACACTTCAGCCTGAGAACAAGCAACTCTGCAAGCTCAGTGTCACATTTCTCTCTCATCTCCAAACTCAGAGATGCAAAAGCCTATATATATTTTTTAATGAAAACTTTGCCACCAAAAATGTCCCAGAAGAATCATTTTACTGCTTTTGCCTTATGCTCAAAATCCTTTTTCTTGACAAGTTAAACATGTAATTTGAGTTGTGTACACAGCACATGTGATGTGTTCCCTTACATCCAAAACTGTGTTAGAGCTGTAGACAAGCTAACATCTGTGGAGTAGCTGTCTGGTTCAACAACTAGCTGGATTTCCTTTTATGAAGGAAAACTCAGAAATATGAGCAATTCTGCTCCAGGGACACTTTTGCAAGTTTTATGCTTCCTAAAGTAGCATGCCATGACTTACACACTGGTCTCCTTTTTTTTATTTTTATTTTCCTTTCCCCCTCCTCCTGTGACAGCTGTTGCACAGTTACTCGTGTTCCTTTGCGATTTGTCCCCAAGCCTGAAGTCAAAATTAAGTTGTCAAAGAGTAGTGAATTTGACTCACCAGCCCAGCTCTGGGCAGAAAAGCTGCTCTGCCAAGCTTGACTTGCTATTAAACATTTGTGGCCAAGAGCCAAAAAATACCATGCTCTGAAAGTTAATTGGGAGGTTTTGTCTTTGCTCCCAAACAAATTGCTCAGCAGCTCTTCCCCCACAGGGTCACTTAAGCAGTCTCAGCTCACCCAGAGGTGAGGTTTCCTCTCCCTGTGCAGGAACTGAGCCCTGGGAAGGTGAGAGTCACCTATTCCTGCCTAAGAGAAGCACTGAAGTTCTGTGCTATCAGCAGCCCAGGGATTACAGAGGTTTGTGGTGGATTGCTAATCCTGCAGAGCAGATGACAGACTAGAAAACAACAGAAAACAAAAATCTTCTCTTTTTTTTTCCTTTCCAGAGGCAAATTTAGTAAGATTCCCCCTAGATTTTCAGGAAAATAAAAGTTAAAACTAGAACACAGCTGACAAATATGCGGTTTCATCAAACAATTTTCTACAGCTGTGAGAAGGGAGGCTCTCCTCTCCTCCTGCCAGCCCTGGCCACTCTGTCCTTACCCTGGCAGCCACAGACACCTTCCGGCTCATTCCAACCCACTGCACCACTGCAAAGCCTGGCACAGGGGAGGTGTGTGCAAGTAAAAAGCCACCAAATAGAGAAAGAAACACAAGCAGTCCAATCTCAAGCATCAAAAACATAGTAATTCTGCTTCAAAACTATCTGATATATATTTCCAGGCAGTCACTGTGAAGTTTTCTCAAAAATCCATTGGAAGACTGGCTCAGAGAGAGCCTCCAATGAAGAACTAACTAGCAAAACGGGTATTTGTCTCATGACAAGAAAAATCACTTCTAACTCAGTTTAAGATTTCCCTTAAATCCTCCAAAACCAAGGAAATATTTCCTCTTAATCAGTGTAAAAAGGTTACTACTAGTGTTTCCTCCATGAGTTTTGGTAAAATAAAACAGACCCAGGCAGCAGCACAAACCACAGCAAGCTGTTTCAGTGTGTGTGTAACAGTCCCAAACAGAGCACTGAAGGTTTACAGAAAGCAGATCACTGAATTATCCCAGGCTTGCTGAAAACCCAAGTTAAAGAACAAAAATTCTATCCCTCCACCAGCCGCTGAATCACTCAAGCTTTTGGGACCCCATCTTGCTTTGCAAGTTCCACTAACATGTGGCAGCACATTATCTTTGGGAAGAGATCTGCTCAGCAGGTCTTTCAAGTCTGCTTTTTTTCCCTGAGATGGTGAAAAGGAGATTGATTTGCACTGATGCTCTGGCCAGTCCCTGTCTTCCCATTTGCTTCTTCACAGATTTTATGAAAGACATGAACTGCAGTGGCTGCCAGACTTTTACGACTTCATCTGCAACATTTACCATGTGCCTTTCCCAGTTTGAGCTTGTTTACTGCAGTGTCAGGCTGGGCCAGGAAAGGTGAAGGTTATTTTCTGGCTGCACAGACGATTGCCTTGCTCTCTGTGCTGGCAGAAATGTCCCCTCCTTTGCCATGGAAGTCACTTCCCAGGGACTCCCGATGGCTTCCCGTGCTGCTCACACTCTGCCATCTGCTGCCCCCACATCACTGCCACAAGCCTTGGGTCCTCTGCTGAGAGGGAGTGAGAAAGCCCTATTTCTGCACCTCATGACCCCTTTGTTTCTGTCTGCCTCCAAAGCCACATTTTTTTGCACATTCTGCAGGCTTTCAGAGGCTGTGATGCAGAAAGCAGCTCCTGTGCCCACAACAGACTCTGCCCAAGTTAAAAACCTTTTGACCAGCACACAAAAGGAAGGACAACAGATCAAGTGGCCAGGATGTAAATGCTGAAGGAAAACATTCCCCAAAAGGGTCGAACATCACCAAACTGGCATTCTAGTGAAGACTGCTGTACAGAGAGGAAGGGAGCAGTACTTGTAGCAGGAGAGACACACAGGAGCCATAAGGATCAGTGAGGCAGGAAAATGCAGAGTCTAATTGAAGAATTTGGAAGGTTTTCACAGCTTCAAAGCATCCAAGACAACTCAAAGGCTGCCTACAGAGTCCCTGCATGCAGCTCCAGGGGTCATGCTTGCTGTTACTGCCCAAGAGAAAATGATGAGGTGACTTTGGTACCCTCCACTCCCTTTTTACAGCTTCATGTCTTGTACTCAGCATTGCATGGAGGGCACGGCTCCCTCAAATTTCTTTGGCATAATAATTAAACTGATTCTGATAGATCCCTCCTAACATCTCCACTGAGCTGCTTTTTCAATTTTTTTTCAGAGAAATGAGCTGCAGGTCCCAAAGACATTCCCTAAAGGGCTCAACATTCTTTTGAAAATAAGTATGGTCTCCAGATTCCAAGTAGCACATTAAGCAACAATGTGTTTAAATTTGTTAATTGTGCCCTACAGTCTGTAAGCACTTGGGAGAATAGTGGAGTTCTCCAGTACTTACTGAAATCTGCATTGCTACTTCTCTGAGAGTGACTATCAACTGATTTCCCCTAAACTCTTGTCCACGATCACACTTTCCTTGTCACAAACTGCTCAGACAAATCTGGCATACGAATGGAAATACACTAATCACTTACAGAGCAGAATGTTTTAATGCCAGAATAGTGTGTAGGCATGTTTGGGCATGAACATATGTATTTTAGAGGTGCACCAGAGAAAATGGAGTGTCATATGCCACATTATATCCTATGTCCATAAGGACTCTGTTTAATTTGGAAGAAAAAGTAGGTTTGATTCTCATCTTTCAGGTGCTATTAAAGGGAAAGGTGAAAAACACTGAGCACTTACAGCCACTCTCAGAAAAAGTTCAAATGAAATAATCATGAAAGTGCATGAACAAAGTATTTTCTGGTGCACCATCTTTCCTCCTTTCAAGCATATTCTGCTGCTTCCCTCACCTGCTGCGTGGGCTGCCCTTCATCACACCACATTTTCACCTCAACTGTTTTATTTTATGATTCCTGTAAAAATACACAGCAGCTTAGAGGAGGTGGGTGGTGACTGAGGGCAGCTACAGCTGCTTGACCAAACACTGCCTTTATGATTAAGATTTGTACAACTGCTGTGTACAAATACAAGCTAACAAAAGATCCAGATGGTCACGAGCAAAGGGGATGTGAACAGCTTTTGGGTGAGGGTGACCTCTCTAAGGCACTTACATGAAAAAGATTTTATAATTAAATTGCCTTTTGCAGGAGTACTTCAGTACTGAGTTGCAGCCACATCCAGAATTTTCCTGTCCTCCTGCAGCAAAGCCCAGCACTGGACCTGGGGAGGCTGTGAGAGGAACTTCAGTGAGCTCTGTGCACCTCAATCCTCTGCTCAGAGCTCAGGAATCCTCCCTCTTGTCCTGCTCTAGCAGCTCCTGAGGTATCATCTCCTACTTCTGACAACATCAATTACAGATAGCACTCCCACAGCAAACAAACCAAAAGCACAGGATTCTTAAAGTGTTTGCCTTTTTTAAAATTTTTATTGTTATATCAGAAAGTTTAAGAAATCCACAGATAAACCAAGTGAACATCAGATTTTTCATATATGAATTTGATTTTGTGTCTAGAAGGATGTTTCTTGTCCCACCCTTCCAGGTTTGCCATCATTTCCATAAGAATGTTCCTGTGAACCCACAGATTATAAGTCTGTGTTTTTTTCAATTGAGGGCTGCAAGGTACAGCCAGGACCAGAGCATCTCTTTTTGCACATTTGGAAAATATGTGAAAATTAACTTTTAATGCTGAAAAAAAATTGCAACTCCACCAGAAATTCAGTACTGCTGTGCAACTATAAATGAATACCTACAAAATTCTTATATCTCTCTCTCCTGCCTTCTGTAAACAAACATCTCAGGATTGAGTGGGGAAGAGCCATGAGCTGAATTATCAAGAAATAGCAAACGACCATTTCCCCTGTCATGACTGAACATGTAAAGCACATTAATCTTGTCCTCTGCAAACACTCAGAGTAAAGGACAGACAGGAACTGTTTTTCTCCTCTCTGAAAAGCAGCCTGTTAAGTGACACCTTGATGGGAAACTCTTTAAAGTTTTAACTAGGATGGTTACATCCATGGAGCCAAGATACGGAAAAATCAATTTAAGAGCAAATGTACAGCTTAACACCAGTGAGGAAGCACCTTTCAAATTAACTCACTCACATTCCCTCACTGACCACCCACCTCCTATTCTCATTTTCAGAAGAGGACAGCCCATTACTGCTCAACATTCCTGACAGTGCCCCAATAGCACACAGGCAGCCCCAGGACCCGCCCAAGGAGGCAGGGGAGAGAAAGGTGACCCCAGGTATGGACAGATAAGGAAACATGAAAGCCTGCATGACTTCTCAGCCTTTGCTCCCTGGTGAGCCTTCTGAGGGTTCAGGCTCCCTAAGGAACATGGCCCAGCTTAAAAAGTGCCCCAGGCAAAAAGAGAGCCACCCAAATCTTTGATAAATTTTGCCTGGACCTTGTTGCATTCTACTGCTGCTCTGAGCTGCTGCAGTACCTGGACCAGTGTGAACCAGAGGAGTTCTCAGATCTCAGAAGGAAATCTAGGCCTCACCTTTGTGGTTGTCATAGAACACATTTTCCACTAAAACTTGGATGATTTTTGTGGCCAAAGTGTTGATTAGATCTATCTATCTATCTTTCAATAATTATTTTGATGGCATGTAGGTAATCTCCATATTTTTGGCTAAAATGGCCTGCCATTGTCAGCAAGGATCACTTAGCATTAGCTAAGAGCAGTATAATTTGGGAAAGCTATAGAAACTTTTTCATTGGTGATTTCCCTTACTCTGCAGAACGAGATTTTCACATTGGTTATGAAGTCATCACTAGAAAAAGAATATATAACACTTTCTCCTCTTAAAAGAATTGACAACACAGTAACTGTGATTGCTGTGAACAGTAGAAACAGGAGTGGCAGACAAATGGGGTTTGCACCTGGAAATTCTTTCCTGAGCACATTTGAGCTACTCCTTTCTGCACAACAAGGGTGAAAATCATAGCACAAAAACCACAGTTGTGCATGCACGGCATAAACCATAGTGCCAACCATAGTCTGAGTCACAAGGATTCTTCTGTAAAAGTTCTGACACTGCTCCCTTACCTTTTGTTGAGTTTATCAGAGAGCTGAAAACTGAAGGCTTGGTTTGAGGTGGAAAACACAAATTTTGATTTTTATTCCCAAATTATAAATTCCATGTGTCATTCTGGAAACACACTATTTAAAGGAAATCTCCTTTCTTACCCTGTGACATGGATACTGATATTTCTGACTGAGGTTATGGTTTGGATGTGCCTACAAGTATATTTCAGTTCATTTTTGAAATAATCACTATGTGATCACTGGAAAAGAGCTCAGATATAGGAGTACCAAGATTGTCTAACACAATTGGAATTGTGAATACAAAACTTGACCTAAAAAAACCACATCTGAAGTCTAAAATCTTGCTTTTGCTGAGAAGAACTAGGCTTTTCCCACAGCTTTCAACTCATGATAGACTTCTTTTTAGGATCATAGAGACTCTCCAAATTTCAATTCATGCACATTTCTGCTTTCAGTTTAGTGATTTTCAGAAAAACCATGAACAAATGACTTAAGTACTCATATATTCTAACCTTTGTTCAAAGCCTGAGAGAATTAGAAAAAAAATAAAACTGAGTAAGAGAAAGGCCCATTGACAAATGTACACGGGAATCTTATCAGTATGCATTGCCTGAAAAAACACATGAGCAAGTGATATTGTGAAGTCATGATGCTTCCACAGTTGGAAAATATTTCAGAGCAAAAAAAGCTTACTTACACTACTTTGCTCTGAAGTTTTACTGTACAAATAAAAGAGCAAGGTCCTGCAGTTGCCAATAAGTCCTTAAACTCATGTACAAGCACTTAGCTAATTCTTGGATTCATACATAAAGACAGGTTAGTTTGCAGCTGTGAATTGTGTATGCTTTTTAATAAAACCACTCAGTGCTTCCTGAGACAAAATCCTAAATTGACTTGTTGTGGTTTACTATAGTGCATATATGGCTGTTAAATTCATTACTGCATTTGGTGCAGCTCCACTTTCAGCAGAAGCAATTTAACACCCTGTAGTGGCAATCTTAAATAGAAAATTAAATTATACATTTGCTACAGTTCAAGCTCTGAAAATTATCTCTGTATACAACAGCATAACATCTCCTTGAACAATAGGATCTAATTATTTCACAGGTATTAAAAACAGGTCAGCTTCAGCAAGGTAGGAGAGAGAAGGAGAGAAATATATCTGTCTGGTATTGAGTGTGATAGATAAAGTACAAGGACAAAATTATATCAAAAAGGGTGACCCAGAGATGGAAAGCCACAGCAGACACACAAAGTCAGGAAAGGATGATATTTCAGGGGGCAAAAAGAAAATACTTCAGGATTTTCAACCCACAGAATGAGATAAAGCTCAAGGTCTGCAGCTGAAGCTTTTATCCAGCTTTACAGAAATTACCAACTGGGAGGCAAAATGTTGCTATTTAGCTTGGTATGATTTCTAATGCAAAAACATAAATGACCTTTTTAACAATTGATCGTGAAATAAAACCAGCACATTTGCTCATGGTAATACTTCCCTGGCATCCTACTATGATGTTTACAGTGATCTCCTTCAAGCTCTTCCAAATGGCTCTCAGAATGAGTCTAGCAGATATCCTGGCAGGTTAATAGGACAGCTCTGCTCTCAGAAGCTCCTGCCAAACAGGTCATCCATGGATATTAACAGCTAGCAACAGTGCTATTAGATTAAATTGCATATTTACCAGAAACACATCCAGCATCTTGCCCTTAGTAATAGGGTTTGCTCTTTTAAAGACAATTAGTTTGTAAACTATTTATGGGAACTCAGAGACTAAAGTCAAAGAGGTTGTGAGGCTGCCTGTGAGCTTGGCTTTTCCTGTGTTTTGTTCTGAGAATTTGATTAAGGACAATGACTAAAACTACAGGAACAAGAGACATTTCCCTTTACTGGCTCCACTGATATAGTTTCAAGGAGAAAAGGCAGCATTGCATTATCTCATTTGACATCCTCCCAAACACAACCTAGAGAGCACTGGTCTGAACCTGAACCTTACATTCAAACAGAACAGATCATCTCCTGCTGCTCAGGGTGCAAATCATGGGAGAAAAGACTCTGCTGTGCAGAAGCAGAGGAGGAGTACCCAGAAGAGCAAGAGCTGCAGTGATGCTCAGCCCAGCGTGTCTGCCAGGGCTCATCTTGAGTTTTGCCTGAATCAAGGGCCTTTCACACCATTTTAATTGAATGGCTGTTTCTGTTGAAACCAGCTCATTCATTCATTCAAAAAAAAAAAAAGACAGCAAAGCTGAAAATAAAAATCAATATTTACTGGCCTTAAGACCTGCTGACTAATCAATATCAAACCAGCTTGTATCTTGCAATTATGAAGCATATTAATTATACAAAACATAAAACACCCATTGAGTACTGAGACTGATATGCCTTTCCCAGATATCTTCTCCACTCAATATTGGAGAAAAGGCACTGATTTAAAGGTGTGTGTGGGTAATTTTCCAGAGCCTCATCCTGCCTTGAGCTCAGTGTAATTTTTGCCTGCACACCTCCAATGATTTCTGCAGGAAAGCAGCCTGCACAGGGACTCAGGACAGCGCCAGTCAGAATGTATTTTGAAGACAGAACTAGAGAGCAAATTCCATTTGGAGACCAGAAATTGTGGAATTTTTAATCACAGGACATCTCCCCTTTTTTCAATACATGACTGCATATGAGCAATGCATTTATTTATTTTTTCTTCAGTGGCACTCATCCCTCCTCTGCAGGTGTGCTGCCAGGCACAGAGGATGATTACAGGAAGGCTGAGATGAGGGAAAGCCTCCCCAATATTGCCAAGCTTTTCACATACCACCTCAGAATTAGCAAGACTGAAAGTCATAATGAGGGAAAAAAATCTATATACTGTCTCCAGAAATAACCTGCCTATTTTCACACCTTAGATCTCACCAAGACAATATTGAAGGAGTAATTGCATCAACCACCTGCCTATGTGCAGTTCAAAAAATAACAGACTAATGGTGTAGTGCCCACAAATGCAGAGTTGATGCTTTGATTTCAGAAGTGCTTGCCTCTCCTTGCCCATCACAAAGCAAAACACCACAAACAAAAAACCTTTTGGCCCCCAAGAAAGAAACTTTAAGGAGAAAATCACTCCAAATTTGTCACAGTCATTTATTTAGAGCAGCTAAGGAAAAACTAGGTGGGAAAGACAGTGACTGATCTTGTTAAGAGCCTCTGGAAAAATACTGGAAGGTGTTCTTGTGTGCTTGAAAGAAAATTCTCATCAGGTGCAAGTTGACTTCCCAAAAAGTCAAGCTGCAAGCTTATCGGATTGGCAACGGATTAGCTCACTCACAGCCATGTAAGGCATTTAGTGACACTGTGCTGAAATAAGATAAGACTGGGAGTAATTAGATACTTATTTAACAGACAAAACAGCAGAATACTGCACGGAATACAGACTTTGCACCATCTGCTGCAGGCCCTTTAAAGGTCCTCTGGATCACCTGAAGTGCACTTGTGCCTGGTAAGCTTAATTAAGAGCTCAGTGTAGAGTTTCACAAAGAAAGAAATCACTAATCCTCCAGTCAAAACCAGGCAAATACATATGTGTTTAGCTTAATGCTTTGCAAAGCTATTCTTGACCTGAGGATTTTACCTTATTATAATTTAGCAAAGTCTTGTAGGGGTGTGCTAGAAGATGCTCGTGTATTTTCTCAGCGTTGAGATAATTATTTTTTTTCCCAACCATGTCAGGAGTACAAGGTCTCTCAACATTGCTGGAAATAATTACTTTAAGAAAAAGAAGTCGCTGATCTCTAATAACATTTCTTTGAACCCTGTAAAATCTGGACTGACTGACTTTATGCCAAAAGACAGCATATTTTTATTCTGTTTTCAATGCCATTTTAGCATCTCTTGCTAATTCAGTTGCCTCTGACCTCTAGCAGCCCTCCTTTCCTACACCAGGGACAGAATGCAGACTATCAAACCATAACAACAAAATGCCTTCCCTCCACCTTGACAGCTCTGTAGTAAAGTACAGAAATATTTGGCAGCTTGGGGAAGCAGTCAAATTCTTGCATTCAAAATGGAAGGGAACTGGTTTTATCTGGCCAAGCCTGAAAAAAGTACTTATTTAGTCAGCTGTAGAGCAATGGTTCTTGGGCAGGAGAGGACAGAGCCAGGCTCAGTGTGGCTGTACAGCTTGTGAGGTGCTTTGGCTCGGGACTGTGTGTTCTGCACCTGTGAAACCTCAGTGTACCAACCCTGCTGGACCCCAGCTCCTCTGAAGGGAGACCATAAATGTGTCCCTTTCCAGTGACATCTCTCAGAGTACAAGTGGATAAACAAGCATCAAAGTGCAAAATCCCCACCAAATCAAAACCCAAAACAGACACAAATCTGAACTTTGTAGACCCAGCAGCAAATCTCCCATTGGTGGCAACGGTGAAACACCATTGGAAAATATTGATGTTCTGGTGAGAGTGTTTTAATTCTTCAGCACAAAAAGTCATCATATTCTTTCCTTAAAATCCT
Organism: Setophaga petechia; assembly: GCA_024362935.1. Taxonomy (NCBI): domain Eukaryota; kingdom Metazoa; phylum Chordata; class Aves; order Passeriformes; family Parulidae; genus Setophaga; species Setophaga petechia. The sequence continues at coordinate 29,002,238 of JANCRA010000005.1, forward strand.
TCTTTTCCAATTTATATTTTCACTGGCATTGCCAATAGATGTAACTGCAGCTTCTACCAGTACCAGCTTTCCTGAGGTACCTCCCTGAAGTTCACCCAGCTGGTGAAGGAATTATTTAATCAACTTTTCTAGTGAACATGGAGCTCAGATCCTCATATACCCTGTGAACTACCACATCAACCACCAATAGAAGGGAAAAAGAAAAAAAAACCTGCTAAAACAAAGTGATTTTTCTTTCAAAATAGTCCTGCTTCAGTAAATTACTCAGTGATTGTTCAGGAATCACTTGGCAAAAAAACAAAAACAAAAAACCCACTAAAAATCCCTATGTGAATGAACAACACATTGCATGCAGCCAGACACAATAACAGGGTGACAATCTACACACAAAAAAAATGTACAGAGTCTTTTGCTTTGCTCAGTCATACAATAGTTTTTTCCACTATCTCTCCTTAGAATAACAGAAGTGATCAAGTATCCTTCTAAAAGTTATTTTTAAGAATATTGCCTCAATTCCTTGACATTTTAAGTCCTCTATCTTTTCAGTTACAGCACAGCAATATTAAAATATAAGCCATTAAAAAATGTAAAAGCAAGCTAAAGCGATCAGAGTGATGTTTTTGGAAGAAACGAAGATTCTTAACCCACTTAAATAGAACATCTAACATTATTCCTTTAGATCTTTCTTGACTTTAAAGCAAACATGAAGTTATATTTGGGATTGAGCCTGATACAGCTCAAGATCTGTTGTAATGGCAGGAAGAGTAATTTAAGAAAAGGAGTTTTCCTGTTGAAGTAGGTAAGTGTTTTGTATGCAAAAGCAACAGCCAGCTCGGTGTGAAGGGGCAAAAAATTTTCCTTAACAATGCAAAGAAGACAACTGCAAAAACTGACTGCAGCAGCTGAAATGTGTCACAGTACCCATAATTAACAAATTTAAACTGCATGGTACAGATCTGAGTGGGACATGCCACTCTGGGAAATCCTGCTTCTCTTGTGAGCTCCTAACAGGAGAACACTGAGCATGGCAACGCTGCCAATCCCCTTTTTCTTCAGGACACTCACCCCTCACGTGTGCTCCCATGGGCAGTGCATCAGCCTGAGCAGCACGTGCACAGACCTGAGCACAGCAACAGGGTCCTCACTCCTCCCAAAATGTCATTTCATGGGCCCATCTCAACAGAGTTATGTGCAACAGGCTGGGCTTTGAGGCATCCATCCAAGAACCCTGAGGAATACTGACATACATGGCTCAGCTGGGGCTGTACTCTATCCCTTGCTTTCATGTCCTACCTTCAACTTCATGCTACCTCCTCAAACAGCAGATTTTACAGGGTTCAAAGAAATGTTACTAGAAATCAGTGACTTCTTTTTCTTAAAGTAATTATTTCCAGCAATGTTGGGAGACCTTGTACTCCTCAAACAGCAGCCAGCACCTCAGTAAAATGGACAGAAGGGAACCTGAACCATTTCCTTCACTATATTTAGCAATATATACCTTTAAAAAGCTTGTCATAACTATAATATTTCTTATGTATTTAGATCCTTATTTTATTAACAGAAATATTTGGGAAAATAAATTTTTTAAAAGGCTCTTGCTTTCTGCAGTGCAGGACAGGCTAAGTTATCACAGAAATAAACACCTTCAGAGATTTTTAAGTCTGCTTTCATTAACAGAAATTTTTCTTTACAACCTGTCTTTGTGTTGTTCCAAAAGATGCAGAAAATTGTTGACTCATTTTGTAATACAAAGGATGTGAGCAGTAAATGGAGAGCAAGTGATGAGCAAATCTTTTTGTCACAGTGAAACCCAAACTAAGGGATCTTAAACCACAAAATGAATCCCTTGCACTAGATGTTGAGCATATAACTCTGACTTCAGTCAGCAAAACCAGGATTTTATCCTCTGTACAAAGCTACTGCTGGCAAAGCAGTGATGCCCGTGAGCTCAAGGTGCAGGAACAGGGCAGAATTTGTACTTGTAGTGCATTCTGGCAGAAAGGAGCCATCACAGAGCTCAGGGAATAGCCATCACCTGTGTGTGAGAGCCTCACTGAGCTGATATCTGAACTGCTCTGGCAGCAAAACTCTGCATTTTATGAAGCAATTTCACTTTGTGGGAAAGGGAATGGAACATAACAGGTGGAGGTTAGCAACAGCTTGTGGGCCTTAATAGGTTCCCTTCCCCTTTTCAGGAGGGATCCAAGTGTTCAAGTCATCATCCTTAAACTGAAAATTTTGATAGCTATGAAAGAGTTGGGAAAGTTTTTTTTTTTTTTTTTTACTGCACATTCCTCAAGAATATTTTGGAATGTGCCCCACCTCCTTCAGAGACACTGAAATGCCAAGTGCATTGAAACCTCTCCCGGTGTTAATATGAATAAAGGTGATCAAATGCTTCATACAACAACATAAATAAGCTTATTTTACTTTTATTATGCAAAACTGAGAAATGCTAATAAAAATACTTTGAAAAACCTTCAGCCTCCCAAGCTACATCCTCACAATATTTATATTAAGTATGGGTCAGGTCTTTCACAGGGTTAAAGTTTTCTCATATACATTGAGAATAAGATATAAAGATTTTTTTTTTTTTTCATAAATTTCTTGTTTCATAAAAGCAAAATAAAATTTACCAAAATCAAACACATCCCCCTCCAACTTTCGTTTCTGCAGCAATGACACCGAGGTATTCAAAGCAAATTATTGCTGACATTAAACAAGTTTTACTAGAGAAAACAAGAACAACAAAAATCACTAGGGGACATTGGAATTAGAGGTAACATTGAGACTTTCCTCTCAGCTGCCAAAGTCAAAGCAATATATCTGTGAAGGTGAGATGAAATGATGGCCCTCTGCACACAGGAACAGCCTGGCTGCTCAGGAGCTGCAGCCCCTAAAAAGCCAGCAGCAGTGCCATGAAGGTGTGCAGACAATGAAAGGAAGCCAGCAGCTAATTCTAAGCCTAGCCAAGCTTGAAAGAGCTGCCTCTCCCTCCCTCACAGAAATTATGGAAAGGGAGGTTAATCAAGCACTTTGAATTTTCCAGGCATCTCTCTCTGCTGCCCTCAGTTTTATGGCACTCATCACAGCCCTTCTCTTCCACCCTTGCACACACAAGTCACCACACACAGCTTTGAAGGAATGGATCAGTGCTCCTGCAAAACAGAAAATGCCACTAAAATGCTGCAGGTCAAAGGAATTAAAGCATCTCCTTCCTTGGGCTATTTTAAGGATACTGAAATTCTACTGTAGTGTCAGGTAACAGCCTCAGCTATAAAGTGCCAAACTGTTTAACATATATAATCTTGCAGGTCACATAGGTTTAAACAGAGAAACAAAGTGCCTAAGTTTTTTATTTGAGACAAATTAAAGAATTAGTAACCTCTTGAAAGCATCTAGAAAAAAATTTTAGTATTCACCAAGGTACCTTTCCAAAGGCAGACTCATTCAGGTTTGTATTGCTACTGAAGGCTGCTAACAAATACAAAAAGGATCAGAGTTGAAGGAAAGCATTGTCTGCTCTGTTTTCTCTCCAATTGCTCTCAAAGGAAAGGAGAAACCACAAAAAAGGAGGTATTAAAGTGCTGTCCTCTGCCTCCATTTAGGAAGCAGCTGTATGGTGCTGGCTGAAGTGACACCAAGGAGGTTGGAGCAAAGGAAATCCCAACGTGGTCAAGAGCCCCCAGGTAACTGCTCAGTAAAGGGTGACCAGAAAGTCCATATATTGTCATATATCCATATATCACCTGATCTGCCAGAGCACTGAGGAGTCCTCAAACTGCACCAAACATTGTGTCTTCCCTACACCTAGTTAGTGATGGAGTAAACTTGAGGTAAGCTCATCTCAGGATTTAGAGCTTGCAGCCTTGGAAAAGAAACATCCTCTGAAACACAAAGGATGGACTTCTAATATAGCTGTATGTAAAAATAAAGCACATAATTGCTGTCCTCCGGAATTACAAAGTTGTTTTTCACATATATTGCCTTCATGGTTGGCATCAGTACAATTTTTGCTTACAAAGGATGTCTGCAACAAATTATAGCCCTCCTCCCCCCTCCCCATATTAATTACAATTAAAACATTCCTACAAAAGAGTTTCTTGAACAAATAAAGCAATCTATCATTTTGCATGCTTAGAAATTCAGATTCACCAATGTTTGTTCCAGCAGGCAACATTTAGTCCAGGAAAACAAACAAGGAAATCCAAATGGGCAAATATGAGCAGGTCAGTCTCCATAGAGACTCGGGTGAAATGATAAATGGAGCCCACACATTTCACACTTGGACTATCTGGGAAACAAAACTACCTGCTGGCACTTGTTTCTTTTCCAGTCCTGCCACCCATAAAGCACAAAAAGAACAGCCCCAGTCCCCCTGAACTCTCACCAGCATTATGTGCATCATGCACAGCCCTACTTGCTCCACAAAGCCACTGGGGGCTCTTCCAGCTCCCACCATGGGCTGCAGCAGAAGCAGAACTGAGATGTGAACCACGAGAGGGGCACGGGCACCAGGCAGCTATGCCAGCCTTGCCAGCCACTTTTCATCTGCACTGACAGAGATTCATTCCCCCTGTTGTCCCTCCTAACAGCCAAAATGCCACTCATTAGCAAGACTGTAGGCAAGGAAATTTTCTCCTTAGCATGTCCCTCCCAAGAGATCCAGCTCGGGAGGAAGAACAGGACTGCATCAGGGAAACAGACCAAGTGAGGGCAGTGGGGAGGAAAAGCTGGTGGCAGACAAAGGATAAATGCACAGGAGGAAGGCCAACAACCACAAAAACAAAGAGATGAGCAGCTGAAGGTAATTGCTCACAGCTGTGGTTGAAACTTGACATTGGGGGGTTCCTTAGTTTGTCACTAATCTGTCTCCACGCTTCCCTACATCTCTGAAAAAAATACAAGCTCCTCACTCAGGGAGTTGCTTCTTAATAGAAACTTGTTATAAATGAGTAATGCAATGGCTGGGTCTCACAATTAAGAGATCAATATTATGAGTATGTTAAGAGAGGTTTTGTAGATGTATAGTTATGTTATTTTTATATGTTCTCCCCACAGTCCTCTTGTAATCTCCACCAAGGGACAGCAGAGGAGTTGACTGACAAGACTTTGGGAGGGCCAAGGGTGTAAAAAGGAGAGCATAAAATGGACAAGCACATGGCTGCTGGTCACAGAGTCTCCCAGTGCTGTAATTTTTCCTTTTTCAGTCTTCTGTTGCATTTTTGTTAAGGTTTAAGAAACCTTTGAATTTTTACAAATGAGCATCATTTCTAACAAGACTTAATAGCATTGTCTGAGGAAGGGACAAGAAGAAATACAGGACAAGGTGAAACAAAAATTCTGATGAAACGGGTGTTATTTGATGGCTTAAAAAACGGTACTATTTTTATGTATTTAACCCTACAGACCACATTCCTCAACAGAAATGTGTATAAATCAGTTGTGAATTTTCAAAGACACACTAAAAAAGGAGAAGCAGAGCTAGGAAACATAATAAATATAATAAATGCTTTCACCAGCATTTATTGCCCCTAAATTTATAAAGTGATCAGATAAGTATTTTGAGTAACAGCTCAGCCCTTACAGCTTTGGGACCAGCATACTGGAACAGCTGCAAGAACTTTTTTCTCAAATAACCTGGTGACAACAGCACAGCATCCCCAGCACAGGTGGTTTAGAACCCTCTTGGCTCCGCTGGCACCTGAGGGAGCCCTGGTGAGACCTCTGCTTGCCCATTTCTGGAGTCTGTCTAGAGCACTCAACACCACAAAACAACATTGAAGTGTCTTCTTCTGCCTCCATAAATTCTTCTTTCACAGTTTATTGTGAACACATCAGCCCCAGTAAACACCAGCTCTGTTTTATGACACAAGAAAAAGTTTGCAATGATCTGTCTAATGATACCACCTCATCAGAAATTTTATATTACAACAATAAAGTGCCTGTTTGTTTCAACTGTCTATTACTCTCAAGGGACTAATTCCCATTGTACTGCCTCAAATTCACATGCACTCCCTGATGGCTTCATATCTGTTTTCCCCATATTATTATTTAATAGATTTTTTTGAGTACTTTTTTCCCCCCTCATGACACAGTACAGCAGTGCTGACAAATGTTGGCAAAAGGAGAGAGAGACAGACATCTTTTACACTCAAATACCATGGGAATGAAGTTCCAAGCAGCAGCATCCATTATCTGCAGATAAGATGCTTTTCATTCTTGGCTAACACAGGTAGTGGAAGTGGTTACTTGTACCTCAGTCTAAAATGATCAAAGTCAGGGAAAAGGATTAGATGTCAAAACACTTGAAGTGTATCCTTTTGATCAGGATCAAAATCAAGACTGAACTTTGAATATAATGTGCTAGTACATTTCAGTGGTCCTTTGAAGGGGGAAAAACTTAAATTCATGAGCAAGTGATGCTGTTGCTATGAACGGGATAGGAAAGCTGACATCTTATTCTCATCTCCTCATTTGGTAAACCCACCCTGCTTACAAATTTCAGTTCTTTCTTCAGAACCTGAATTCCTGCTTTTCAACAGGGCAGCACGACTCACATCATCCTCATGCACGGTGGTGCTGGCATTGTCACATCTCTCATTTTCTGTACAGCCTCACAAACAGATTCACTTCCTCATAACCAGCTACTAAACCACATCTGTCTTTCATTTTTACCCATTATCTAATGTAGAGCCAGTTCTGTACCACGTTCCATAAGGTTACACGTTATTAAACATATTAAGGCAATGTCCCTTCTCCTAGGGATGCATACAGGACATTTTCACATAAATAAAAATAACAAACCAAAAAAACCCAAAAAACAAAGCTTCACCTAACAAAAAAATCAGAACAATTGCAAAGGACCAAGACAATGGGATCATGTAGTAATAAGTTTGTCGCAGACAAATTGACTGCAACAGAAAAAGAGTTGAAAACAGTTATGAAATAAAATCAGTAATTCCTGCTGCCTCTTAGTTATCAGGTCACTAATATTCTGAAAAACACAGAGGATGAAATTCAAAAGGAACAAGCAGAAAGGAGAAATTCTCCTTAAGGTCACTCTCCATGCAACAAGTCTGGCACTTAGAAAACCCCACCAGATTAATTGCTGCCCCATGGCAGGGGGTTGGAATTAGATGATCCTTAAAGTCCCTTCCAACCCAAGCCATTCTATGATTCTGTGATTAAAACTGCTACTCAGGACTGTAATGCAGAATTGTGAGGTAAATAACAGAGGAGGTCTGAAAACATATAAGAATGAGAAGAAGAAATCCATGCAGAACACAGAATAATGCACAAAGGTCACAGGAGGTTGAGCCAAATTCAAGCATCTAAGTGGCTACACGGGCTCTTAGGGCAGTTGTGAAAATGAATAAACCAGTAGCACAGAAAAAGCAGCTGGAAATCAGCACACAGTAATAAATAGGACCGGGGTGCTTCTAGCCCTGAATCAGCTCTTTCACAAAAAACTTTAAGGGAAAATTACAAGTTTGAGCAGTCAATGGTAACTTCACAGTGACTTCAGTTCAAAGCTTGGATTGAAGCTTGCTATTTAGACAAAAGAAAGCTCTTCTTTGTAGTCAATAAAGATTTTTTTTCAGGGAACTCACTGTGAATATGCACAAATTATCTTTAGACATTGTGAGATGGCATGTGAGCAAAAAAAAAAAAAAATTATTGAACCATTAACTGAAATCACAGTATTGGCTAGAAGATAAGAACAGGGGCAAGGATTATAAAAATTAAACTGCTATAGCTTGGAAACAAAACAATGTGAAAGATCATTACAGCATGTCTGAGTCAAAAATAATGCAGACAGCCAACAATACAATGTCAGATTTTTATTACTTTTTAGCCCCTTCTGTGATTAGGACCTTGTTTGCTTGCTTTGTGTTGAGAGAGGAGCATGTTTTGCAATTTTAAAATGATGCCTATTGTTCACATGGGAGGTTCATGCATGCCATCATTGTGACACCAAGTTGGTTTTTGACCAGGAAGATGAAATGCAGCTAATTAGCCCACAAAAATCACTTGCACTGGAAACACTCCTCCCCTCATTAAGACACAAAGTAAGGCTGGACACTAATAAATGCCCTGTGTGCCACCTTCCAGAAAAAAATAGTTTTAATTTCTGTTCCTGTGGTATAAGATGGTACAAACTCAAATGCTGGAGAAAATTACCTACACTAACTGTCCCAAATTTCTTTTTTTTTTACTCTGAAGAAAGAAAAAGTTTAAGAATCCCTAGCTAATACAAGTCTTGTTAAATTAAAATACATTGCAAATCAGCAGCTTAGTTCAGAAAGAGTTTGCCTGCGCCTTGATGGGCATCAGCCAGAAAAAAAAAAAAAAACAACTATACAACTCTGATTCAATAAAATTGTTGCTGATTCTGGTGCTCTTTCCATTGTAAATAAAAATGAAAAGCACAATTACTCACAGTCTAAAAACCTAGGAGCCACTCAAGAGCTCCACCTCAAAGTGACAAACAGGAACCACAACTAAAATTTCCTTATGAAGTGACCAAATTTATTCTGGAGTGGTTCTGCTTGTGAATGTTTTGAAAGGATTAAAACTTTGGAGCATATCAAACCCTCCTATCATTCAACAAAAAGAAAAACCAAAAGACAACTTAACATAAAAGGTTTCTTCCAGGTCAAGCACAACTGTACATTTTTCCACTACATATTTAAGGTATTGTCAGTCATCACATTTGAGCAATTAATGGTATGCTCAGTTATCAAATGAGAGTGGCCATTTGTGAAATCCTTATGATGGGCACTCAGCTTTGAAATAATGACACCCAAAGATAAACACTCCAGGACTGAAGAGCTGCTTTTGCTTTCAACAATTTAAACCATTGTACATCAGCCAAAATTAACATTCAATACAATCCTAATCTATATAATGAAAAGTACTATATATCTCAATCATACACATAGCAATTTTACATGTTCTTCTATTAAGAACTTTCTTCACATAATGAATTCACAAGTTTTAAGCTGGTGAAAGCAGCAATTTCTTCAATGTCTGCCATGAATGGTTCTTTGCTAGGTGGAAAAAAAGGACTTTGGTATGACAAAGACTCAGACAATACAGTCAGCAGCTAAAGAAATTACTGTGTTCTGCATTGTTACACTCCATAATTATATAAATTTAATCCTCAAAGTCTGCTTTTGTTACAGCACTTTCCTTTACAATGTTAGAATTGCCTTTTGATGGAGTCTGAGATTTTCCTCTTTCTGGCCCACAGAGCTATGGATAATGCCTTTCTCACCAAGTTTTGAATTCCCAGGAGCAATGCTATCAAGAATGAGATTAAGTCATGTTCCCAGACCAAAATTAAGCCCTTCTGAAGGAAATTTATTAGCTGCAGCTATTTTCAGTCTCCCTGCCTTCTCTCCCTTATTCCAAATACATCTTAAGCTGGAACCTTCCTTCTTTCTGATAAACTTCAGCAAAAATCCAGATAGAAGCCTCAGCTGAGCATTTACACACCCACAGTCAAATAACAACACCAAGATAAGAAGGGGACAACATTTTACTTAACATTGCTTAAAATGTGAGGTTTAAATAACTTGAAGTGGGCTGAATCCATCAGGAATCGGAGAGAAATAATTTACAGGTAGACATGGATCTGAACTACTCACACAATGCTCAAGAAACTCAGATTTGCTAAAATATATGTAGTCAACAATGACATAATGAAGGAATCCAGAGCATTCCAGTCTAGGATCACTTGGGTCTACATTTGTGTCTCTCTGGGCTTTGCATTAGAAAATCGTGATTACAATGAAATTAAACAAGAGGAGATGAGATAGGAAGCAGCTTGAAAAGTGGAAATCAGCTTCAAGCCACGTGTTTTACCCTCCTTTTAATCAAGTGCTTTCATTTCATTGTAATAAGGTTACTCCCTTCAAGTTAAATATTTTTTTCCCTTTTTTTCATTGATCCTAGTTGGGCACATATAAGTGATGTTGAGAACATGAATTTAAATAATTTCATATTAGTTGAAAATGTGCATACAGCTGGATCTCATGGGTGAGAGTGATACTAACCTTACTGCTTGGCCCATGGCCAAGCTTTCTGGGAAACACTTGTCACCCCATTTTCCCATAGGGATCTGAATTTGTAAATAATATAATAATTTCTTAACAGAAGATATAAATTTTTTTTTCTGTTCTTAAAATATTCAGACGTGCATAATTATGTTAAATATCATGTCATACTACCACAAATAGAATATATAAGGTTATAAAATCAAACAAAACATTAAAATTACTAATTAGTAGTTCATAACAGGAGATTTTTAATGTAAAAGTTTGTCTGAAACTTTTATTTGATATTGCTAAATGTTCTATTGTGAAGAAAAGCTGATTAACACAGAAGTTGGGAGAAGTTTATTTTAGAACATTCCAGCAGCAGATCAGTGTCTTTTAGCAAGAGAGAGCTATGTAAACAACAGACATTCATAATTCAGAAAGATAACTTTGAACATAGAACAAAAACTTATCTCCTTCAGGAAAAAAAAAAAGCAGAAAAGAGAAAAGGATATTCCCCACCATATAGACAATTTCAAAAAGTCATATCACAGACAGAATTATTTTCCATAGATTTAAAACACAACAATAAAAACAACATCCTTTGTTTGGACAAACTCACTCTTGGGTTGAATTCATCCCCCTTCACACACTAAGGTGAGAGCCACAAGACACTGATTTTTGAGACTTGTTTCACCTTTTATTTGCAAAGATTTATGTAAAGAAATGCATTTTAGTACCACAGATGTCTGAAGGGGAAAAAGTAAATCATCATTGTTGGTGCTGCTTTAACAAATGACCCGAATCAAAATAGTTTGACCTTGAATCACCATAATGTATTAAAACAGGAATTTCACAGTTTTTTCTCTCCTGTTTAGCTCTCCACAAGGTTACATTATCCTAGAGCTGTCACAAAGTTCTGCTTTGTTAGCACCATTTCATCTTAGCAGAGATTCTAACAAGCCAACTTTATTTTTCCAGTTATGCTACTTAAATAATATATTCTATTTCTATGCAATTTCTAGTGAGGAAACTGAAATAAGTATTTCAGCCTTTTTAAACTGAAAAACGTACCAAGCCACTGAAAAACCAAGTAAGTGACACCTCAGCACAAGAATAACCAGATCAGATCTCACTGAAGGCAAACACCAGGCCAACACCTTCACGGCCCAGCAGGACATGCACATGGGGAGTGTCTGACAACAGCAGCAGCTACACTGAGCTAAAACCCTTTTATTGGAATGCATTCTCCAGAGCAAGGGCTGGGGCTAAGCACTCAAGTTGTGTTGACTCTTGGCTCACAGAGCAAGCAGGGTGCTGTGCCATGCCAGAGGGAAAAAGCCTCCAGGTGTTTGTGACAGCCTGCCCACCACCTCAAGGGCTCTGTGTGGAGCAGTTTCACTGGACACACTCAGCATAGCTGCAATCAGATGCTTCTGGTTTAAACATACTTCCACTAGGCCCCAAAACCAAAGACTGCCAGCCCCATTACCACCTTGGAAGAGGGAAATGAAGCTCCATAAAATTCTAACTGATTTCTGAAAATCAGGGCTCTCTCTACAAACTCTGCCCAGGAAAGAACCACTCTGCTAGTGCCCTGTCTACAAATGCAGATGTGAATTAGGCCAGTTTTTCCTACCAACACCTGCAAAGATGAAGCAACATCAACACATGCTGCTACAGAAATTCAGATCTTCAAGCAGCACTGCACAGAAGAAATTCAAGCTGTTAACCTCACCCAGCTATGGAGGGCAAGAGTGAATAGCAACGACTTGCTACATTAGACATTTAAGTGGCAAATATGCATAACAAAACTTTAAAAAGCACAATATTGATCCTTTCAGCAGATACTCACCCAAATGCTGGAATACTCCAGGGGTTCATTACAGGAGCACCTGGTGGAAAACACAGGAGATATGTCAGCTATCATTATCACACTCAGCCAACAGATCCTGCAGAATCCCCTAAATAAGGGCTTAGCAACAGGATTTAGATGATGAAATACATAGTTGAGACAAACCATCAATAAATCTGCTTTCAAATAAAGCATCTTAATTAAAGCTGTTCATTGTTTGCTTTTCCCCAGGTGAAATTAATTGCCTAGAGATCATTCCTGAGATACCCCAGTGCTAACCTTTCATTGATGGCCACTTCTCAAAAGCAAAAGAGCCAATAAAGCATTAAACCACACAAATTCCACAAACATAATCAAAACTTCTGCTTATTACAGTTCATTAAAATTAGTTTCAATATAATTTTGATAGGTTTACCCACATAAACTCATGAAGAGCACAAGTGACCAAATTTTCACAAGCAAGTTCTGTTACCAGAGCTCATTTAAGCAATTAACCAAAATAATAGTTTAGATAATAAGAGGAAGACCATCTTTTGCTTTCCACACACAAGGAAAGCCTAAAGCTGTACTTTGCATAGTTTGAGGGCAGTTCACTCAGGTGGGACAAGAAGCAAACCATCCTCCCTAAGGCTGCAAAAGGACAGACCACACAGGGCACCTGCCTCCTCACATCGCCAGACCTTCTCCCACAACTCTTGAAATACCATTAAGATGGAACATCAGCTCCATTAAATCACTGCTCATCATGAGACTATCTGCAAATAACACTTGCCCTTACCTAAGAAGTGGTGTGCCTCACATTAGAGCTACTAAAGTCCCTCCACATCTCTTCCCAAACTCCACTTCCAACAACTCCCTTTTCTTTTTCCCTTCCAAAAACTCAGACCTACCTCCATCTCCAGCAGCACCATCCAAAATGAACCACAAGCTGCAGCAGCTCCTGCAGATATAGGCTGGCCCAGCCCTCCCACCCCCAGGTGTTCCCCATCGCCATCAGCCCCAGGTGTTCCCCATTGCCATCAGCCCCAGGTGTTCCCCATTGCCATCAGCCCCAGGTGTTCCCCATTGCCATCAGCCCCAGGTGTTCCCCATTGCCATCACTGGGTCTGCTGCAGGTTTAATCCTGCTAATTAATCAAGTGATCCAGCCCAGCAGTATTGGGTCACACCAAAGCTTTTGAAGGAAGCAAATCCTACCACATCCTCACCTGCCCTATAGCAGCTCACTACTGCCAAAGCTCCTCCCCACCTTGAGCACATAAACTATTATATTTTACTTCCTTTATATACCATAACCACCAGAGAATCCCCTTCTGCTCAAAAAAATGATTTATACTTGTTTGAGGCTGGAGTCCTACCCCAGGACCTTGCCTACATGCCACACCTGAGCCTGGTCACTCCCATTCACTGAAATCTGACATTACTGGAACAGCCAATGGTGTAGAAATAACAACCTGAAATCTAGCAAAAAAAACCCCCAAAATAAATTATTATAATAAACGGAAATAGCCTGTGCTCGTAGTATTCAAAATTTAAACGAGATTTTTAATAAGAAAGAGTTAAAAGAATGGGGAATAACTGGATAGTGTTTTGCTTCTCTGCAGTTCTTGATTTAAGAATAGTCTGCAATAAACAATAATTACTCTGATTAGCACCTCTTCAACACCTTCTCAAAACTGTGTAATTTAAATATGAGGGTGAACTCAGGGAGAAAGTTTGTTTCTCACTATTTAATATTAGGTATATGTTATCAGACTCCAGACCACAGGATTCAGAGCAGGAAGCTGCCCCTTGTTAATCATTTGAGCACTGATGATGCCTGAAGCAACTCGAAGGCATCCTCAGAGTACCCCGTGCTGGCAAAGGGCTGGGTCACCCTGGGGCTGTCCCTGTCCCTCAGCTGTGCCTGGCCAGCCCCAGGCAGGGTGGGAGAGAGAGCAGGAACAGCATTGCCCACCTCAGGAGGGGCTCGATTTTCACATTGTCATAGCCTGCAGCATCAGCAGCAGTGCTCTCAGGCAGGGCAGGGCAGGCTGTGCAGAAGGGATGCTCACTCCAGCTGCCTGGGGATGCTGGCCCAGCCCAGGCTGCCCGGTGAGGATGTGGAAAAGCACCTGAGTGCCCACAGACAAACCCAGTCTCTGCTGTGTGTTTCAGAGAAATGAGATGCCTCTGAGGCTGCTCCAAGAAATCCTGGGGGAAATTCTTGTCAGCAGGGCTGTTCACTGCAGGAAGGCACCACCCTGTGCAGAGAGAACTTTTTATTCTCAGCCACTTGGATATGTCTGGGGAGGCAAGTGGGCATTTTGTTTTAGTTGTAGAATGACACTGGTGGGGTTTTTTCCCCTGTACTTATCAGCCCTTTTTTCTATCCTTTCTGAAGAAGGGCCATGTGAATGCTGCATTGGGTTAGGGTGTGTGCAATTACACTCATTGTGTAATTATGTATTTTATAAAAGTGTAATGCCTATTTGTTTTGACAGTTTCCCCAATGCCTGATGAAAGAAAAACCAAAGCAGCATGGTTCAAAGCTGCTCTTTTTGAACTTATTGATAGATTTTAAAGTAATGGCCTTATGAGAGAATATTATTTCTTTTTCACTTTTACAGAGTGTAAGGCTTGGTTTTAGAAGTATGAATCAAAAATGACAAGATGTTAAAACACTGTCTTTTAGCTATTTTCTAATAGTGTGCATATACACTTGCTTCTACAATCTGTTTTGATGTGTCTATATCTTCATGTACACAAATCTATAAATATGCAAAATATTTAACTATTTATCCCTTTAATTCTTCTTATCCAAAAGGAGAACATTTAAATCTGCGTTTCAAATATTTCAAAGTATCTTTACTATATTATTTTCAGCAGGATTCTATAAATTCAGATCAACTCTCTGACAGATTTCATGATTGTGCCTCCAAAATTGCCAATTCCCTCAAAAAACCCAACTCATTGCAGACTCCAGAAGATGAGGCTTCTGATTTGCATAAATTGACAATGTGTATTTCTCACCCTGATTTCTGTATATTTTTTAATATATGTAATTTATAAATCATTTTTGCAGATGCCCAATGCTCATCTTTGCAAGTAAAACCAGGGATGAGCACCTTTAATTTAAAGTTCTGGTCACAGTCAGTAAAGGTGACAGATGTAAGCAAATCTAAGGATTAATTGAGGATTAACTGTTAATCTGAGAGCCACATTAGCAGAGATGCAGAGGCCAAACCTCAAAAACCTCAACCCCACTGGCATTTGATGTTGACATACATCAGGGGTCAGACACACACCTTGATGATCCCCAGTTTTAGAACACTCTGGGTTCACAGAAAAAGCAGAGATTTAAAAATGGAGACTCATTCTGCCCAAAGTTGGTGAGTATTATGAGCATGTGGCTGCCAGAGCAAGGAATCAGTAATTCAGATAAGGCCAGTCTGCTACTAGGTGCTGCAACGTGCCTGGAGCAATGTGGGACATCAGCACTTTACAGAAAGAGCTGTAAAGTTATGATAACTTGGGATAAAGGAGCCCCACACATAACTCAGACTATGTCTCAAGTGACTTAAAATAAATGTTTATTTTTATAGGCTTTGATTTATGAAGATGAGCATTTTATTTGCTCTGAAAGAAAATTGTGTTTGCAAGACTGAGGCCTTCGTCCCAGTAAAAATACAATTATCACAGCTAAATCTATACATCATGCTCAAGTCATATCATGTATAGATGCCAATGATCAAAAGATGTAAAAATAATTTGTGAAAATTTAATTACTTTAAAAAGCAATGTCTCCAAAGAGTGGACAAAACACCAGACATATTCTGCCCCTCTTTATTTCTTCTTTTAATGTGTTCATTTAGATTAATGAACAGTTTGTCACTTTTTGATGTAGAACTAGGATTCAAGTTGATCACAGTATCTTTTGATAAGTGAAAATTTTCCTTAAAACTCTTAGGTTCTTCCTTAAAGTAAAGTCAATTTCACAGTAACACCTGTATGTGAAAAACATTTTTATTTTGTAGCAGAATACTCTTTCTGTAAAGGAAGCCAAACCAAAGTTTCTAAAATCTCTCTTTTTCATTTTTATCACGGGGCTCAATGAATCCCCACAGATTACATATCCCACTGATTATTTATTTGAACTATCTTGATCAAACAGAATTGCAGCTGCATAACAAACAACCTGATAACCAATGTTAGAGACATTAATTTTCCAGAGCACTAAATCTTCACACAATTCAGTTCTTTCACTCAGAAAAGCACGTCCTATTATATATGGCTCATATCTATATAGAAATCTCCAGGTAGTGTAATTTCAGCTTTCAGAGTGAAAAACTTCACTGTTTATTGAATAAATGGTAGGTCTTTAAAATTACCAGCAGACATTCATACTCACTAACAACCTGAAAACCAGTCAGTGTCTGTTGCTCCAGCTGGATGGGGAAATACACCCAGACTCACGTGGTATTCATGAGCTCAAAATTTACTCATAGATCAAATCTTTGGAAATCCTATTAAGGGTAACACCTTGAGATGTCATGATTAATCCATACCAGTCCTTCAGGAAATCTTTGTGTAGTCACTTTGAATGCCTCAGTAATTAATTCCTCAATGTCATTTGGCTTGACTCAGGAACATGATTTAGGCTATGCTGGAAATAATGTTGTCCACCTCATTGTAGATGAGAAGGATATGTGACAATTAGGGATAATTTATGCCCTTCCACTTTAGAAGTAATGATATATTTTCATTTTTTTAAAACATGATTCAGATTTTGATACTTTATTGCACGGGTGCTTACAGAGAAATATCGATTTTTAAAACTTTTGACTGTGGGATGACATGGAAATGTTGTTCATGATACATTTCTCAGGGTGGGGCAAAGTGCTAATTTATTTGGCACAGAAAATAATACACCCCTAGTCACAGATATAGAATAGAGAGAAATCTGAGTACAGGGGTGGTTTATAAGTTAATATTTCCACTTAAGCAAAAAAAAAAAAAAAAAAATCATTTTTGTACTCCATAAAAAATCATTACGGCCTACATATAAAAATGGAAAAATTACTCTATTGATGAATACTGTCAATTATTTTGGCCGAGCTTTGATGTCCTGCTCTCACCCATTCCTACATGCACACATCTGTATGCCTGGTGCCCTTCCAGTTCCACTGAAGTTCTCCAAATCCAAACCATTCCTGAGAACTTGCTCTGCCTGTGCTTTCAGCTGAAGTGGGAAGAGCTGGGACTGTTGTGGGAAAATGAAGGGCAAGGAGGATTTCTTAGATATTTTTTAGATATTTGGAGATGAGATTCCGTAGATATTTACCACAAAAAATATTTTCTTGAATTGAATTTAGCTGCAGAATAGAACATATATCTAATTAAATATGCTTTGTGCATCTGAACATCTCAAACTCATCCATAGGCTTCAGCTACCTTCATTTTAGTGCATTTAAGAGCTAGCTAGACCGTCAAAGCTGCTAGAGTTAAATCCTTTAATGGTGTGAATTTCAGATTCAAATCCCTTAGGAGGTGAACCATTTCACTTGTAAAATTTATTTACACTTAATGTACTACTTGTAGTACTTTTAACTGAAATCACACACAAAGCTAGAGACCACTCATGGAAAATAAAAGCATGCGAGATAAAGAGGCAAAAAATCAACTTATGTGCACAGAATCCAGAGGCTTTAATAGCAATATGGTTGAAATTCAGTGTGTATGTGCACACATAACACAACTGTGTTTGTAATATACAGAAATAGACATCTATACTGCTATACTGTAATATACTACAATAGAGATATACTGGATATATGCACTCATGTGTGCATAATACATAAATACATACATACATACATACATAATACATACATACATACATAAATACATAAATACATACATAGTTTGACAAAGTTTGCTAGTTATATTTGCACATATTTTATATACTCTGCCCTGAGGTGCTGCAGGAATGACTGTCTGGGGCTGCCCTGACAGGGCTGGTGGCCTCCTGGCAGAGGGACACAGGCCTCTTCAATCCAGGCTAAACCAGGTTCTAAATGCTGATTTACTACTGGGAGGGACAAAAAATGTCAAAGCAAACATTTTGCATTGAACAAAAAAGGGCAAACTCCCCCAAAGAAGCAGATTTATCACACACATGCTCCTGCTGTACAGTGACATGTTTTCTAGTGCATTTCCTCTCTGAGGTGAAAATCACAGCTTTATTCCTCAAAAACTGGCTGCTTTAGGTATGGTTGAAGATGGTTGTAAAAGCAGATGGCTGTCTAAGAACTCTGATAGTCTGATCCATTAAACACTTCCAGGATTGGTTTACTTTTTCTTCATTTACAAATTCAGAGGAAAACAGACACTTTTGCTCTTCAGGTAGGAAGATTAAGAAATGAACTTCGGGAGGCAGCAGATAGCTCTGCTAGTAAATTCTGTGGTAGAGCAGTTTCAGTACCTATTCCAGGGCTGTTCTTTTTATGGCACTTTCACCCCTCCTAACTCAGATATCTGTATCCTTTAAAAAATGCCCTACATTAAGGATACTTAAGTCATGATACCCTATCCTTCATATTAAGGAAGAATTCTTAATGTAAGAAAGAAAATGAACAAGATTGTTCCTTGGCAGAAGGATTCTATTGTTTGGGCCAGCAGCCACTGAGAGCCACACATGTCACATGAGGTTTGAACTATATTTTAAAAAGGAAAAAAAAAAAAAAAGTGTGATTTGAAGTGTAAAGCCAACCACATTGGGAAGGTAACTATCTCTTCTTCAATAACAGCAGTGGAAAAACTGAGGGGAGCCAAATGGTGAAACACTGCTGACTTTGCACACACAGACCGTATCCATGTTTATTTGCTTTTCTTCCAGACTTTTATTACATTTTAAAATTTATCTATTTCTATTCTATTGATTCTCCATAGCAGTGAAGGCTAAATTAATTTTGTTGTGTGGGTCATTTGATGTATCAGGAGACAAATTTTGCCTGTTAGACATGGTTTAGAGGAGACAATGCAAGTCTAAATGTCTGAGCTTTGGCAGCTTACAAATCAATTATTTCTGTTAGAGAGCCAACTGCCACACCAACTGGGAAAGAGATTATATCAGATTACTGCACTTTTAATTAGCTGATGGTGACAGGCGAGGCTTGAAGAGGAAAAGAAATCAATCAGAAACTGCCAAACTTGGTGGGGCGAGTACACAGTGCCATTATTGAATCTCAGACATTGTTCTGCAGCAGAACTTGATCTCCAGGGCTCTGCCAGGGGACCTGCCTCACACAAGTGATCCATCTTAGAGCCAAAGGTTACTCTGGAGCAAATATTTCCAAACATTTGTTATAATTAGCCTCTGACAAGGTCTGTCACAGAGCAGAAGCTCATTAGGGAGGAAGGAGGAGCAGAGCACGCTCACCCCAGTGACATGGCAGAGCATGGAGTGCTCCTGCACACGGGGAATGTGTGTGTGTGTGTGTGTGAAACACGTGCATGGGGATGCACCCACGGGCACAGAGCAATGCATTTTGGCTGACAGACTGGAGAGAAATTTCTTTCACCTGTCCAAGGGACTGGAGTGCTTCAAAACTCAGCCACTATTTGCTTTTCTATCTCATTGCCTTTGTAACAAGATAATTCTGGTGACCCAGAGCATCCTGTCCTATAAAGCAAGATTTATGGCATGCTGTCTTGGAACCTCATTTTCTCATGCCTTCACCTCACACAGTGATTTGCTCTGTAAACTCCACATGCAGTGGACTTACATCAAGATGGTCCCTCACTGCACAGGCAAAGGGAAGTCAAGGTTAGCACAGCTGAATTATGGTAAAAACCCCAAAGCACCCAGGGACTTAGAACAAATTTCTACATTTTTGTAGGCATAAAGAAAGAAGGGTGTCTGGCTTTCCCAGTGTGTCAACTTCAGGTGAAACTTGAGGAAGTTCTAAGCTTTAAATTGTACATTGGCACAACTTTTTCCAAAAAAATCATCCATGAACTGACAGAAGAGCAGTGAAGATGGTGGGAAATATGAGAAATCTCATGAGGAGAGGCTGAGTGAGCTGAGAGTGTTAATTCTGGAGAAAAGGAGGCTCAGGGGAGACCTTACTGCTCCCTACAAATACCTGGAAGGAGGTGAGGATCAGTGACTTCTCTCAGGTACATAAATGAAGGTGTGAGAGGAAGAGGCCTCAAGTGGAGCCTGGGGAGGTTTAGATCAGCCATTAGGAGGAACTTCTTCAGTGAAAGGGATGTCAAACCCTGGAACAGGCTGCCCAGGGCACTGGTGGAGCCACCATCCCTGGAGATGTTTAAAAGAGGTGAAGTTGTGGCATTTAGGGACACGGTTTAGTCATGGCCTTGGCAGTGTCAGCTTAATGGTTGGGCTTAAAGGTATTGTCCAGCCTAAGTGATTGTGTGGTTCTGTCATGCTCATGCAGGTATCTGGGTGACAGGGACCTGGTAGAGTCCCTTCAGTCCTTTGGGTGCCCAGATTCTGCCAGAGGAGGACATTCAGCCTCAGTCTAACAGAACATTTATTGATGCCAATTATGTGGTCGGCCCAAGGACTGGAGTTGGTTCAAAATCCAATTAAATACACACTTCAGAAAATTGTTGGATCAGAATGACATTGTTCAGCCCATTGCAACATCAAACCATTCCTGGTTAACTATTTAAATACCTTTAACATTTCAGCTGTAAAATATATTTTCTTCTAGAGATGGAGAAAACAGCTAAGCATTTCTTATTCTGGATCATGAGCATCCTACAGCTTCTTTTTTCCATTTGCTAAACTTAGGGTCCATTTCCAACCACATTTATGTGGTTACATATGTGCCTTTGTTTTGCTCTGCTAAACAGGAAGAATCTTACCTAGCAAATAAAAAAAGGGCATATTTTATATATATGGCTATTATATATGTCTATATAATATGCCTAAAAAGCTATATTATATATTATGTATTATATATTATGTATTATATATTATATATTATATATTATATATTATATATTATGTGTTATATATTATACATTATACATTATATATTATGTATCATATATTATATATTATGTATTATGTATTATATATTATACATTATGTATCATATATTATATATTATATATTATATACGATAAGTAAAAGCACTGCATGTCACTTCTGTGGATTTTGTGAACTCGTGTGCCTGATGTTTGGCACCCTGTAGCTCCATGTGGGGGTTCTGTTTTGTCTGGCCTTTCTTTGGGTTTCATTGATTAGGTGGGTGCAGAAGCAGAACTTCTTTGTCACTTCACTGGGAGCTTTCTGGATGGCTACAGAGTGTATCACAAATCAATTCTGCTCACAGGATGGCTTGCAACAAAGTCAATAGCAGAGTGGGAAAGCACACATGCTATCAGAAGAGCCAGAAAAAGAAAAGGAAAAAGCCTAGTACTGGGCATAAAAAAAATAACTGAGCTGCAGCCAGCTTTTGTCAAACATGCTACAAGGCCCCATTGCTTCTCTGCTTCCACATCTTGTTTTTAATGCCAGTTAACACAGCATCATGATGAGGATTCAGGCTAAAACAAGGATTTCTCTCCTCTGAGCAGCTGAAAAATAGAGGGTGTTAGCTCACCCTTCAAATATAAATTTCTAATTTCACCCTAGTGCAGACTACCCAAAACCTTGGAGGATTTATAACTACATCTTCTGCTTCTCTAAGATTTTTGCTTCTAAATGCTATTGCAGCCCTCTTTTTTTCACTTATTATTTATGTACTGATATCTGCCAAAATTATTCTTGCAATAATAGTTTATGTATTCAAGATGGAATAAATTGTCTTTATGCAAAACCTACTTGGGTAATACCACTACACATCCTATTATTGTTTCTGGCCCTTCCACCTGTTTATCACACCTGTTATCCTTTTACCCAGAGTGTCCTGATCCTGGCAAACCATCCTGACACTCAAAAATATGATAAATATGATAATGTGGAGGAAGAAAAAAAAATTGCATAAATTGATGATATTCTGTTAAAGTCAGCGGCCACAATCATTTGTCTGTACTAAAACAAGTAAGCAACATTAAACAAAGTGTGTCAGAGTTCAAATAAAATCTTAATTTAAACACTAACAACTATCTTCCAGTTAGAAATAAGGGACTGAAATCATTAGTGTAATTTGCCAATGTGTGTGAAACCAGTAACAAAGGTCCTCTGAGTTTGACACAGATTTAGATTTTCTTACAGTTTGTTTTCATTATGAATATTAATACTCTGAGTCTCCCAACTTCAAGTTGCTTATTTTTTGATTTTGTTCTCTAATAGAAAGGTTGGTTTTCAAAGGAAGCTTAGTGCTTTTTTCTAGTCCCTTTGTTCAAAAGTTTAAGGATTTTAGGCAATTCCTTTGAGAGTCATTAGTCTTAAGACAAATATGAAAGTTAATTAAAAGTTTAGTTCATTGACAGATAAAATAAAACTTTACACTTATTCACTCTGGAAAATAATGAGCAGGATTAGCTACCAGCTAATAAGTAAAGACTATGACAAAAACACAATTTAACTTTTCATCACTGCGGTCAGAAATTGTACATTTCTGGGTTGGTTTTGATCTTTGTCTATGCTTATTATCTGTTATCCCTCCACAGCCATTTCCACTCCTCCCTACTTGATTACCAAGTCCAAACATACTTCTGAGAGCAGCTAAAAAACAACAGCAGTTCATATCACTAATGATGGCTCTCTTTAGCAGCAAAAATGGAGATGAGGCCTGTGGAGGTGTAACCTTCCCCTCCTGCAGCAGTCAAAGAAAGAGAATTTGCTTTTCATTCTCTGCTGAGTTTTTCCCATCTCCCAGAATAGCCTGAAGGGAATTTAATTTTTTGCCTAACAAGCAGAGCACTTTGCAGATTGATTTTTGGTTTTTTAATTTTTTTTTGCCTGGGCAATTCTACCATTTCTGCCTTCAAGAACTGACTCCGGAATTTGATGACTGCTCCAAAGCTGTTCTGACCGACAGGTTTCACAAAACAATCTCTTCAGCACTTCAAGTTCTAGGACAAACAGGGAAGGCAGAGACAGAGACTGCTGCTTTTCTCTCTCTGTAACTCCAGCATTGCTTTCCTGAGAGCAGGAGTTGAGTTTCTTATTAAAACAGACACTGGGAAACCATGGAGAGTGTTTTGCTTTCCCCTGCACTGCACATCTCAGTAACAGCTTCTGCCATCTGCTCCACCTCAGTGGAGAGGTACCCAGCAGTGTCTGCTCTTTTCCAAACACTTTTCCTCCTCATCTTACTGCTAATGTGGGATGAAGGGAGCATGAATTTTGAATGCAGCAATTATCATTCAATAGATAGGTTTAAATTATCTAAATGCTACTTAAATCCACAGAGGAAAACTTTCTTTCATGCTGGTGGGTAAAAAAAAAAAGCCATGGAAATAATGCGGAATTACTTTTTATAGAGTTATATCTCTTGAATTGCTGTTGTGGTTTGACTCTTGCTACTTGTCTTATTACAAATTAAGATAAAATCCCTCAAAGCTAAAGGTCTCTTTTTTAATTGTTTCAGCTAAAAATCTGTGTCCCATATATCATCCTTTGCCTGATGCTGCCCAATGCAGAGTCACACAGAAACACACAGTCATCCAGCATGGACCAAGAATTCCCTGACTTCCTTTTAAATATGTAGCTCAAGCCATGGCCTGGTGTGACGGTGCCACAGGGGTCTTAGGATGAGGGAAGAGACATAGATCTGACTCCACATTACAGAAGGCTTGATTTATTATTTGATGTTATATATTACATTAAAACTACACTAAAAGAATAGAAGAAAAAGCTTCATCTCAGAAGGCTAGCAAAGCTAAGAATAGAAAAGAAAGAATGATAACAAAAAGCAGCTGTCTCAGACAGAGTCGGAGACAGCTGGGCCTTGATTGGCCATCAATTAGAAACATCCAAGATGGGCCAATCAAAAATCCACCTGATGCATTCCACAGCAGCAGATAATCAATGTTTACATTTTGTCCCTGAGGCCTCTCAGCTTCTCAGGAAGAAAAAATCCTAAGGGAAGGATTCTACATGAAAAGATGTCTGCAAAAGCCAGGTGTATCAAGAGATTTACTAAGCTACAGGATTGAATTAATTTCTACAAATGCATAATTCTTTCTGAACTTTTGTTGACTTAGGATATATCATCTGAGGGCTAGTTTTCCTCATCAATCCCTCTTTGAATGCATGTTATGGTATGCAGGGTATTTTGAATGGAATGACAGGCTTTGCAAGTGTTGAGGAATCACTATATATTTATCACCTCCCATGAAGCCAGGATAACTTATTAAACTACTGCTGCACAGTAAGGAATCTTGAAGAGATTTACCAAAATGTATAATTTGCTTGTCATTTCATCCAGAAAAAAACCCTTTCTAAACCTTTTGCCTACATAGTCAGGGTCCTGGAAGAAAGAAACACCTGGAGCTCATGAGAGAAACAGACCCTGTACTGCACTGCCACAATGTGACTGAGGCGCACCCCAGGCAATTGCCAACCCAAATGTGTACCCAGAACAGTCTCCTTCCTGTGCAGTGGTTCACAACACATCCCCTAATGTTCATCCTTAGAGACTGTAATGTTTTAGTGGAGGGTAAAAACACCTTCTATCATAACAGGCAATAGAGAGGAGCTTCAAGCCAATTAGAGAAAATGGACCACAGTGAGTCAACATTCAATAGCTCATGATTTAGAAAAGTGTTCACCTTGAAACAGTCAATATGTGCATTACACATGGATATTTAACCAAATACCTCACCCATAGTTTAATTAACTGTGCAAACAATTAGCAGAGCTCTAGCACAAAGACTGAAAATTCTCTGCACAGCTAAAGTGAAATTCTCCAGAATTTCTCTGTGATGGAGTTAGTTCCACAGATTGTGAAGCAATCCTTACAGATGTCCAGGGAATCCTGCTTTTATGACACCACCTTATTGATCTGTGAAATCTTCCAGAGGAATGGAAGTATGATAACCTGTAATAACAACCAATGCTCAGTGGCTGGTGAAGCACAGAAACTTCAGTTGCATGCTGACCAACAATTACAGAATTGTAATCCCACTCATTTCCTGGAAGGCAAATGAAGTCCAAATTAAAGACATGAGTCTTCTGTGCACCACATTAGTTAACAGCTCTGTGGCTATCTCTGCAAAAAGTGGAACATCTCTTTCACTGTTGCCTGAAAAATTACAATATCGATTTTTATGTTCTAATTACCTTTAGGAGGCGAGTAGCTGTGTTTTGTGACCTTTTCAGACCCTGTCCTTTCCTTCCCAAGCAGAGAAGCACCTGTGCAAGGTGGAGGCTTCCCAAGAGCTGGTGGGTCTGCAGGAGGAGAGCACAGAGCTCCTTCAGGCTCCTCCTGCAGCTTTGTTTTTCCCCAGGAGCACATGGTGCTGTCCCCTGGGCTGGAGGGCAGGGAGCTGATCTTCCTGCAGGAGCCACACACTGAGGGTGACCCCAGGTAACTCATGTTTCACACTAATGCCACCAATAAACACTGCTCTGAAAACATTTTTAATGACTGAATTGGGGTCTACAATGACCTGAGACACTTATGAACAACACACTGGAAAAAAACCCCATGGAGCAGTAGACCCTTACTCAGAAAATGCTGGGGGAAAGGGAGAAAGCATAGAAATAATGATCAAATGGCACAAATTTTGCTCTTCTGCTCTATTACAAAAGGCTCCAAGAGCAGCAAGTTTCCAGTCAGATCAGCAGATCTTAAGCAAACACAGAAATATTATCTTGCACCAGCAGTTTTCAGTTTTTATTTTCATTTAAGTTCTCTTAATTATTTTCCTGGGAAGGTACATACAGTAAGTATAAGCTGTCATTCAGCTTCAGTGAACTTTGTGGTCCATAGTCAACTTACTCTTCAGAATCTGTGTGCCAGAGGTTAAAAGCTCTGATCCCACACCCTTTTGAAAAATTGATTTGGTAAAACTTGTCATTTTAAGGGCTGGACTGGCTGCCCCAAGTGTAAGGATGCCTTTTGATGCCATTACTTCTGCTCCTATTTAAATCTGTGGTCAGACTGGATGAGCAGAATTCAAGCTGTAAAATGCCAGGGGGCTTTGGGAAGGCTGTAATAAGAGCATCCCAGTGGGCTGTGATGGCTCTCCTGTGAGGTAAATGCTGCATAACAGGGGGTTCAAATACTGCTGGTGAGGACCACAGGAAGGGAAAAATTAAAAAGAGTTAATGAAAAAAGAATCTCGGTCATTGGAAAACCCAGGTATTTATTTTCATAGCAGCTGATCTATAGGAAAAGCAATACTCTTGACCAAGAGGCAACAGCAAGCCTGGCTTAGCCTTCTTAACCTTTGCCAATTGGTTTATAAAAGTTGAACTGCATCTGTCTGTCTCCTGGGACTGAGGAGAAGACACATCAAGGGCTGACAGAGGCACTGTGCAGGGCAAGAACAGAACCAGGAGCAGGTTTCTAAAGGCAGCCACTAGCACATGCACACCTTCTTTTCTCTGCCTGGCCATGAATAAATCTTTTTTTAAAAAACAATATTTTCTCCTGGAAATCACTTCTCATTCCCCAGAAATATAGTTATGGACCTGCCTGGAAGCACCTGTAATAGATAAATTACAAGGTCCTAAAAAGTGGCCTTGAAATTGATCTTAGCAAAGCACGTAGAGATGGGTGCTGAGCCAAGAGCATCCTGAGCCATGGGGGCCAGTGCTGTCCTGCCATCCCCTGCTGAATTCCCCCTCCTGCCTTTCACTTCTGAAAACAAGAGGGTGGCATTTCCTTATTCTTTCTTGCAATAAAGTGAAAATGGTCAACATCTGAGAACAAAAAGAAAGCAACGAGCTACTTAGTGCCATGAAAAGAACAGATAAGGAGTTTCTCTTCCTCTAAGAAACTTAAAGTCTCCCTTCAGAAGAAAAGAAGGAAAACCCCAGAGATACTGTACACCATGTTGTGAGTATGACCTTGGTACAGCTGGGGAAAGTTAAACAACCAGAATGGCCCAAACTACTCCTCTTCTTCCCGAGTGGAAATGGTTCTGAAATTGTCAGTAAACTCAGTGTCATTTTGTGGTTGTATTTTAGGATGTACTTGGACAAAAACCAACTTAAGTTTGAAAAGAAGTTTCTCCCACTAAAACTGTGAAGTATAGCGACTGATTACTTACATCCTTTTGTATGACCAGAAAAGATGCATTGACTTAATGTTACAGTTCATTAATTGACTTTCATTTCTTCATAACATCCAATTGAATTTTTTGGTGACTGTGTTTTGTCTGGTTTTACTTATGGTGATCAGTAAAATGATACATGATCTGTAAAAGTCACAGATGTAAACTACCCTTCAAGGTACATCAGTATCAAAAGGTATTCAGCAATTCAGTTTGTGTTCTCAGCCATTCAACCATACAAATATTACCACAATATTAACCCTTCATAACAATTCTCAAATAATTTCCTTTAGTTCCTGTAAATGAGTGACAATGCTGCAAAAGAAAGCCCACAGAAAAAATGTCTAGGAGATATAAATTAGCTTATGAATTTATTAATCAAACAGCATTGTTGGGATGCACAGGCTTCATGGTTGCTGATACTCCTAAGACTGTCACTTTGTTGGGAAGATGGCAATAAATGGAATAAATGCCTCTCAGTGGCATTTATTGCTCGGGCACAGACTGTGTTTCTGACAGCTGCACACTCTGTTATTCAGACTGAGAGAGATTCTAAGTAACTGGGGAAAGAATACAGCAAAACTAACACTTTGCTGAGCTTTCTGCTGCCAAATGGGGTCCTCGCACTGCTGTTGCATCAGTGGCACAAATTAAGAGGGTTTGTGCACTTCTGTGATATTCCTCTGAATGCTGAGCTGCTCTTATGCAGAGTACTGCCTCATCACAGGAGCTGGTTACTAATTCTCATGGAAGTCTGGCCATCCTGTATCTTTAAAAAGATGCTAAAGACATAGGAGAGCTCACAGATGCTGAGATCCAGCCTAAAGCACAGATAGTTTGGGAATGTGGTTTTCTCTGCCAGGCTAAATTTCCCCATACACTCACTTGTACCTGACACAAGGGAACCATAAATGCACAACCTTGAGGTGTCTCTTCTGTTTACCAGGTTCTTGCTTTCTTTGTACAGACTTTTCAGGCTACTATAAATCAAGTAGATAAGCTGGTCTCCTTATGGTAGTCCTATCTCTCAAAAAAAATTTTTTTTTTCCCATTCTCCATTTCCAAAGGTCCAGAAAGAGTGTTGAAACCACTATAAGCAAGAACAATCACACATTTGGGGTGCTCTCAAAGGTGAGGTAGGCTTTTACTAAGCCACCTTTCTTTCTGAGGATTCTTTATGGGGTTACTCAGAATGGATTCTTGGTATCCCAAAGGGAGGACCTGGAGGTGTTCCAAGGGACCATCACTGCAGTCCTACCAGGACATTGAGCAGGCAGGAATGGGAACACACCATGTACAGTACAGTGTTTGAGCAACAGAGAAAAGTGGGAACAAAGAAAAGACAGCTGGGAGAGAAGAAGGATTGCATTGAATGTACTTCACACTTTCATACAGAAAACCCTTAATTTATTGAGTTTGAGGAGTAGAAGGTTTCAATTCTGAGTTTGATAGCCATTATTACTTTTTAGCTTGGGCGACTTGAGCATTACTTGGTGCTGGTGTTATTTGCCACGATGTCTCAGAGGGTGATAAGGATAAAAACTCAGCACATCTCAGGAAAAACAGGTTTTTTTCTGGCCACCTGTTCAACCACCAACTGTTCACACTTTTTTTTCCCACTTTTTTAAGCAAATGTGCCAAAGGATATCAAAACATATTTATCAGAACAGTAAAATAATAAACTATAACAAGGTGTCAGATTAAATAGGAAATGTAGTGGAAAGATATATTAAAAAGGTTTGAAAAACCTCCTCTTGCTTCTGCCCTTGAAAGGTAAGTTAATCCCTGCAGTATTATTTTCTACTTCAGCAGCTCCCTGCAGCTTCCTGGGTTTTATAGAAACCCACAGAAACCCAAAGCAAAGGCTCCCTCCTCCTGCCACCTTGAGACTTTTGCTCCTGGTCCTCCTCTTTGCTCTGCCATTCTCATATCCTCACATCCCCAGCCCCTTTCCATGCTGGACACACCAGCAGATGGAAGCTGCTCCCTTCCCTCCACTGCAGCCACACTGCCCAGGCCTTTCCCTCTTGCCCTCACCCCATCTCAGGAGTCAATTTAAAGGTCACACAGAGTCCTTGGGCACAAACTGGAACGATCCAGCCTAAAAGCACATCCTTTTTGCCACTCTGTCATAAAGGGAGGCAGCTTCATTTGCACAGACATACAGACTGTAGATATCTGAAATGGATTTTTCTGTTCTGTGGAAAGAATTTCTTTACTGCTATTTTTACTATTTAAATTCAGAATGAAAATCAGAAAATGCAGCTTCTAACCTGACAGAAATTCCAGTTTTTACCTACTTAAAATAATTCAGAATATGCTACAGCATATTTTCTGTGTGGAATAAATCAGCACATTGGGTATTTTAAACACACATTGATTTTTTTATTAAAATATACATGATTTCAAAGGAAGACTCAAGCATCCTATTTTAAAAATGCCTTTCCTTTTGTTTTAATCAATTTCTCTTACAGCTTTCCTTATAAGAGTGCCAATAATCTAAATTTAGTTCAGGAGAGAAACAGAATGCTTTCAACAAGCAACAATTCCAATTGTTTATTATGTTAAAAGCAAAAAACATCATAATAGATTCTGCATCCAGTACTCATGAGGAAATTGAAAAATTTATATGGTGGGTTATGATTTTCAGAATCAGTAGCTGTTTTCTCAGAACTCTTAAAAAAATTAGTCCTCTTTTAACAGGAGAGCTGAAATTAAGCCTGCTTCTTCTCTTTCCTCTCTTTCTCTCCCATTGTTTTTAGCAATTTGTTTTATTTTCAAGGTGAAATACTTGCTTTTATTCAAGGCATCTTTCTCTACTGAGCACTTCTAGGATTAAACTAAAAAGCTGCATGTTTAATATAGTGCCATAGAGTGCAACATTCCAATTGTGCTATCTTATCAAAGCCTCGTGTGTCACCATCTTACTGCAAAGGTTCCCATACCTTCTTGGTGATGTCTCATGGGCAGCCCCTCACAGCACTGACTCCTTCTTCTTCACAGCACAGCCAACAGCCTCCAACTCTTCTGTAGCACTTGTCTTCTTAATGGACACAGCTGTGGCCTGTTAAGGGCAGGCCTGTTCCTAATTTTTGGTGATTGGTACAGCTGCAGCTCCTCAGGTGTGAGACTGCCTTCTGCACTGTTCTCTTACATTCTATCCGTCCAAACTCATGTGGTAGGAAAAAGTCTTACAAGCCTGGTACAGGCTTCAAATAAAATTCCACATGTGACAGAATCTTGTAAACCTCTCAGATTTCTGAGTGCTAGAGAAGGGTCCCCTGTGCTGCATTCCCTGGCAAAGGCCACCAGGAATCCCCAAACTGTCTCATACTGGAGCAGTGGAAGCCTTTAGGTGATGGTACAGTCTGAAGCTCAGCAATTTTCTAGTTTTAAGTTCTAAGTATAGCAAACTGAGCCTGAGGCTACTATCCATGCTGTACTCCAGCTGACACCAGACCAGTGATGGCTTCAATTATTTCTTTTTGGAGATGTAGTTGCAGAGAATCTCCAGTTGTGTAAAAAGCTCCCCTTTCTGGGTGAAAGTGCAATCCGTGTCTGCACCACTCAGCTAAAACATCCTATGGCTATGGAAACAACCACATTCCTCTTGGGATCACACAGGGCATGGGCAGCAACAGCACCAACACCCCTGGTTTAAAAATGGAGCCTGGGAGAAGTTGCTGAAGCACAGTGTCCTTCATTCCTTCTTTCTTCTGGTGATGTTTTTTCCTCATGCTGATGTAAATTAAAATGCCCTCACAGTCATATGTTGTTATCACCAGTGCTTCCTCTCACCTATCAGGTTGGTCACAGGGATGTTCTCTAATCTGCTGTGGAGTTTAGAGTTTACTGTAATCAAGTCAAGGTAAACGTGGTTAACAAAGATCTATTTATTAAATTCCTAAGTAAATCTGTTTTATTTTGAACCTGGCAGCCACAGACCTGAATGACAGGACAAAGTACAATATCCAGAGGAGGCAAAAAAATGTCAGGCAGCAAAAGGACCTTAAGCTCTGCATTTAACACAGGGGTAGACACCTGTGTCAAAGGGGATGCTGCCAGGTCTGCCAAAATTAATCTTTCCCTTCTTCAGGAAATTACGGATATTTTCAGACAAATCATTGTAGTTCTCCCCTCCCCTGCATACTCAGAGCACATTTCTGATGACACAAGTATGGTTTCTTGAGCATATTATCAAGGTGCTTCATTGTAAGTAATAAAAAAGGAGGCCAAGAGGAAGTAAAGCAAGCAAAAAGATGTTCCAACACATCTCAGATCCCAGCAGAAGTCCAGTGTTTGTAATCCCTGAATCCCCTCTCAATGACACCCATGGTGATTTGCTTGAGGAGAGGTGGTAAAACAGTACACTGAACTTGGGAAGAATTCTGTGCAGTAACTAGAGCAACAGTCCAGCTGCTGCTTTTACAAGAAAAATGGCTTAATTATTTATAATTGTGCAAACTCTATCATGGTTCTTTTTTCCTGGCATTCATCTTTCCCACTATCTGTCATTTAAGGCTGCTCAGAATTAAAATCCATATCCCTTCAGCACCTCAGCAAAGTGTCACTGGCCAGGGCTCTTGTTCTGATGGATGATGCCAGTGACAGCTGCCAGAAAACACACTTAAATTGCTCACAGATACCTTGAAGGTGTATGCAGCAATACATATCACCTAAAAAGAACCAATATATATCTTCCTGCTCGTCAGTTTTGTACTTGTACATTCTATTCTTTAATACCAACCTTTAAATCCAATTTCTCTGCAGTTAGTTATTCAGACATCACTGGTATGATTAATAAAAACAGAAGTGGAATTGACAATGGCTAGATTAAAATGCCAAGCCCAACCAACAGAAGCTCTGAATTGGTGGAGATTTATTGACAGAAGTGTGCCAAGGGTTTGGGCACTGTTGCTTTTAATGCCATTATTTCAGTATCATACGTGTACTGGCAGAACATTCACCTCTTAAACCTTACTACTGAAATAAGCCTACAATTTTTTTTTCCTAAACTGTGAGCTGATTATGGATGGGTTATTTTCTTTTTTCTTCTATTGTTTTTGGCTAGCCAACTGTATGTACCTGATCTGTAGTGTGGCTGATTAATCCTAATTTTTAAAGCAGGCACAGTCTGCAGAGCCTAAATGGACCTGTGAGGCTTTCTGGACCTGACCCACCAGTGGATTTTGGAAACACAGCTTCCAGTCTCCTGGGAATTTGTATTTTTTGTTCATCTTTGGTCAAAATGAGACCAACTGCTTAATTTTACTGTATTCAGCTACTTTTGAATTGAATTAATCTGATCAGATTCTGTCAAAACATTTCTAATCAGCTTTAATAGAAATGACAAAACCTGTTTTTCTCAAAACTTATGGTTATCATCAACAACCTTCACCTCTGCACAAGCTTTATAGCACTGACAGTCCCAAAAACCACGGAAGAAAGTAGTGTTCAGAAAGTAGAAACACTGAGGAGGAGTTGCTGAGCTCAACCTTCAGGTCAGCTGAAGAGGCCCCAGACGAGCACAGGTCTCTGGTGTGGGGCCAGAGCTGGCTCTAATAAGCAGTGGGGACATCCCCTTTGTTAATGTCAATGGTATCTGCCTGCTTAAAGCTGTGACCACAGTCACAGAGTCACACTGAGGTTCCCTTGAAAATCCAGGTTGTTATTTTATAATTAGCATGGTATATAGACACACTGGACACCCCAGCAATAGATTTAATTCAGCAGCTAAGCCCTGGCAGGCAGGATATACATCTTAAACACTCTAAAGCTGCTGATTTAGTTCCTGTTCATTTTAGCAAGGAAGAAGCTGACCACACATTTGTTCCAGGGTGCTGCTGTATCCCCAGCAGGTTCTGCTCTTTCTTGGAGATATATTATCTATTTTTAAGGCTTCCTTTAAAAAATTTTTAATCCATATTTAAATAAACCACAAATAATGCCTTCAGTCGGTACAACATGGGCATCATATATTAAAGTATTCCTGTCTCTTAAGGTCCCTAACAACAATAAGGAGGTGCAAAACTGTTTCTACTTGAACTGTGCCATTTCATGCAGATGTAGACATTTAACTCTATCTGTTTGGGGTTTCCCCCACCTCCCCCAGATATAGTATATTGTTTAATAGATTTCCACTTCTGTTATTTTAACAACGACAGAGCAATCAGGATATGCAATGACACAAAAATAATATCAGTAAAATAATGTTAATTTGGAGTGGATATGCCTGACATGAGCATGCCATACTGAAAAACAAAAAATTCTGCTCTCCTCTTCCTTTTTTGTCATTAAAGTGGCAGGCTCACTCTTTGGGAAAGGGCCAAGACTAATTCACCTTTCTGTCTGTTAAAATTAGAGGAGAGGCTTTTGGCAACAAATTAATAGCATCAGTGATTTTTGAAAAGTTCATTAAGAGATTAAGTATTATGAATTGATAGAAGAAGAATTTTGAAGTAAAAAAACACAGACTGGTTTGATAGCAAAGCAATAAAATATTTGTTTAAATGGTAGCAAAATAACTGTTACTTTGAGAGGTGGACTCAGTTTCTTTGCAATATTTATGTCTCTTACATCACCTATTCGTAAATACTTATAGATATTAAAACATGCATACAACTTTTTCAGAAGAAGCTTCCTTTCAATAATCAGGTAGCTTGAATTTCTGTTTCTAGATGAAATTGTGGGCCTTGGGGATAGCCTAGTTAAATTTTTATTTCTTTTCTAGACAAGAACTCAGCCTAATATTTGTTTTTATTTCCTTTCCATCCAATATTCATACACACAGAGAATGTTTCTCAGTGCAAACATGGAGCACTGGCATTTACACCAGTGTGAGCTCAGGGGTGTGAGAGCAGCAAAGACACAAAGCTGCCTGAGCATCTCCCAAGTAAACAGAATAATTTATTGTAATAGACTTAATTATTTTCCTTAAATTACATGGTAGGCTAAAAAAACTTTCTTTATACTTCAAATAAATTTGTTGACAATCAAAAATTACTAAAAATGGCTAGGCTTAAATTTGGATTCTACTCAAATAAGTGAGATAGTAAACAATCCAGATAAGAAAAGCTAGAGCATGTTTTGTTTGATGAACTTGTCAGTTGTGTAGCAGGAAGAGGCAACATAAATAAAAAAGTTACAGAAAGCACATTTTCATGTTTAAAATACTTGAAAAACAAGGACCAATATGGTATGTCATAAACACCTGCAATTAGCACCTGCTGTTTTCTTCATTTGTATGTGGACTATTTTGAAGTTCCCTTGTAAAACAATTTGTTCAGTTCTCATTTCACTGGAATAAACTTGTGACCCATCTTGGTACAGGTATTGCTGATACAGATTTTCAATTTCTGTTTTTTATGCTCACTTAGAATTGTATTGACAAAGTAAAGGTTTCTGGCCAAATATGGATTGAATTTGGAGTCATGAGAGATGACTATTAAAAACAGTGAATTTTTTTGGCCAAAAGTGCTTCAGGAACTTGAAACTTAAACTTACATTCAAAGCTAACGTGAACTGGAATTATTAAATTAGTCATCAAATAAATCAACTTTAAGTAATATATTGAACTTTGTAAACTACTAATCAAAAGATCAAGGTGAAATCTTGGCCTGTTTTTCCCCCAGGGACAAAATTCAGCGAGGTCTGTGGAGGATTTCCAACTTTTAAGCTGATGAAACTAAAACTCCTCTCCAAAACTCTGTTGGAAAGACAATTAAATGCCCTAGACAGTGATTTAATAGCATATTTCACATATAAGATCCTGCATAAAGAAATGTTTACATTCCTGGACATGATATAAGAAAACTAATTTTCCTGGCTATAGAAGCCTGAAATACAGTTTAAGAAGCTAAAAGAAAAGTTATCTTTTTTTTTTTTCTTTATTAATGTTATTTTTCGTGTAGATTAAAACCAACTGCTCTGTCTTTGAAGCACAGAGCTGGGCCGTGCTATGCTTGACACTGATTTGTGGAGACACCTGAAGTAGTTCTGGAAGTAGATATGGTCAGGCTTGCTGATGCTGATGAGATGCTGCAGCTGGCCTTCCTACCTAATGCAAGTGAAAAATAGAGTATTTATTTAACCCTGGATGTACACAGCTTCTGGCACCCCAGCACTTGGTGACACAGGGAGCTCCTGAAGGAAGGTGTATTTCCATTGGGGTGCTTTCCACAGTAAGGGCGTTTAATATGGGACTTAGTTATCTTGGTAAAGGTGACATAGAAAGAGAGAGAGAGAAAAGATTCCAGTATCTAGGTCTTGCCCTAAAGGCAGATGGTGGATTCCCAAGTTTTCCCTGACCAAGGTGTTTACCAAGAGCCTTCACAGCAGTCCCAGCGAATTTATTACATATTGCAAACTATCTGAAAACAAGCTCAAAGATACAGAAGGTAAATTAAAATTCTGCTTAGAAACCTCAGACAGGTGCCTTGGGGAAATCATTTGTCTGCTCTAATACTTTGTGAACACTGTTTGTGTAATTCATCAAATCCATATGCATTGCTTATGTGATGTATATATAAAAAACCAGCAACATGCTAAGAACCAGTAGCTGGAAATGCAGAACACTTAACCACCAGTCCTAGCATTGGGTTTTTAGTTTTAGCTGACAAACAAAAAGACTATCCCTTCCCATGAACTGCCTCTTCTTTTATGCAGTGAGTGCAATTTCCCAGGAAAAGAATGATAACAGGAGAGCACAAGGACAATGTTTAGGATTCCTTCTACTAGCAAGCATTTGTAAGAATTTGATGAAACCATAAAATTGAAGGAAGAAAGAGAGAATTTTACACTTATTTCTGGGCAACTGTCTGCAGATACAAAAGGCTTGGTGGGAAAAGGAGGAAGATTGCCCTGTGGGGAGCCCAACAATACGGGAACCTGATAGCATGTGCTGAAATGGAAACCCTGAAATGGAAATGGCTGGGTTCAGAGCACACTCAAGTTGGGTCTTCTAAAACCCAGGGTCCTTGTCCCCTTCAGCATGCTCAGCACGACCTTTAACTCCACGGTGCTGTGCAGCTGGAGCAGCAGGACAGGGACCTTTGCAGCCGGAGCTGCCCTTGTTCCTCTCTGTCTGTGCACAGAACGCAGCGCGGAGGAGAACGGCAGCAGGGCCCTGCGTGTCCCCGGGCTCAGGGTTTGCACTGCTTCAGCTCCACAGGGACTCAGGTCAAGTGAAAAACCCAAACTGTTTATTAAGGGAAAGCAAAGGGAAGGGGTGAGCTGGGAGGTAAAGAGGGGATGGGCAGGGCCTGAGGACTGCAAGGAGGGAGCTGCCAACAGGGAGAGAGACGGCAGGAGCCCCTGGAGCTTCCCACAGGCTCAGCTCTGAGCAGCAAGAGCTGTGCCTGGAGCTCCAGCTGGTCCTTTCTGCTCTGCAGGTGCTCCCATCTTTGGGTTTTGGAAAAAACCAAACTGCTTATTAAGGGAAAACGAAGCAAAGGGGTGAGCTGGGAGGTAAAAAAGTCAGGGCCTGAGGGCTGCAGGGAGGGAGCTGCCAAGAGGGAGAGAGACAGCAGGAGCTCCTGGAGCTTCCACAGGCTCAGTTGTGAGCAGCAAGAGCTGTGCCTGGAGCTCCAGCTGGTCTTTTCTGCTCTGCAGGTGCTCCCATGTTCAATGGGCACTGGAATTCGCTGATGGATGCCGGCACATCCGATCCAGCTGACAAACAAAGTTCTGCAGATCTTCTTTCAAAGGTCAGCTGAATCAGGATGCTGGTGCAGGACGGCCTCTCTTCTTCCTTCAGGGCTTGAAGAGCTGGAAGAGAGAGGAACAGAGCCACGGTCAGAGGCCAGATTGAGGCAATCCAAGGAAAGCCTCCTGCCAGGGCCATCCCAGCCGGCTCTCGCCATGGCCAGGAGGGAGCGGGAGATGCTGGCCATGGATCTCCTACGTGTCCCTGGCAGCTCTCCGGGCTCTGCCCCCGCCGCTCGTCCGCACAGGGAGCAGAGCCCTCGGCAGCCCGGGCACGGATTGTAGCTCTGGGGCTGGCATGTGCAGCTGCCCGGCGGTCCGGAGGCTGTGCTCAGTGCCGCGGTACCCGTGTGGCAGGGACTGGGGGGAGAAGCAGGCGGAGCGCCCAGCCTGCTGCTCCTGAGTCTCGAAGGTGGAGAACTGAGGGGAAATTTCTTTCACTGGTCATAGTTTGTGGTATTTTTTTACATCTTATTGCCAAACTCTATTGTTGTGTCACGTACAATGACACTGCTCTGCAACACTATAACACTCACGTACTGCAATTTATGTTGGACTGATTAGGTTTAAGAAAAATAACTTTTTGAAGCTTCTTCAGCCATAAAGATGTCCCGATTTCTAGTTTATGCAAAGAAACGTTGACTCAACCTTTTTTAACTTTTTGCTTCCCAAATATTTAAAAAAAAAAAATTACAATTACAATGATATTTTTCTGAATAAGTTTTCATATTATATCGGCTTAGTCCTACTATTATATTGTGCATTTTAATTCAAGTTACACAAAACCATCAGTGAAATTAAATTTGGTAATATGAAGAAATTATATTAATAAGGCATTGATATTTATTTTTCTGCTGGTATTGAAACAATTTAGTCAGTATGCAAAGAATACCAAACTATCAAGTTATTGCTAGGTATTTTCTATAGCAACAAAGTGCACAAGTAAGGGACTAACTCTTGTTACTAACTCTAACTCTGGAGAGCTTTCTTTGCACTGAGGAACTCTATAAATCTAAATGGCCATGTGGACCATAAGAATTTGGCACAAGACCAGCATCTTAAACAGAACATTTTTACTCCTAGCTATTCCTCCTATCCATTCCTCCTATCCAACAGAGCAGGAAGATAAAGACCATATTTCCATAAAGTGATTATCAAATAATAGATATTTTCAGAGGCCCCACAGGCTCCAGTCCTAAAGATAGAGACTGATTCTTGAGCTCCCAGTTGCTACTGGAGAACTTCTATCCTGGGTTCTTTACTGCACTTGTTTACAAACAAATCACAAGCTTGATGTTTTGTTTTAACACACATTTAAACACACTTTAACCAGTTAAGCTTTCTTCATTTTAACAGAAAATTGGCTGCTTCAATCTAATTGCCAAAGTCTGTTTGTAGAATTATTTGCAATTTTAATTCTAGCATTGCTTGCAGCTTGGAGAATCTGTGTGCTGATAAACTGGTCGATCCCTGTGAAACATAAGTTAATCCTGTGTAGGGTAATGGAGTGAGAATTTTTCCTTCAAATCTTACAAACTGACCTATAAAATTCCATCTTTGCATAGGATAACTCCCTGAGCAGCTTTCTATTGAAATACCAAGACCTTTACAACATGAAAGAGATTATACCTATGTCCTCACTGTTCTGTCTTTTGTGAGCCTCCTGCCAGCATCTGTAAAGCCAGTGCAGAGGGACTACATGGAATGGTGTTCCTGTTCTGTCCACAGGCTCTTAGTGGAACTGGGCCTTCATGAAACGAGTCCTTTGAGGAATTTAATCACATCTCATTTGGCTTGATCAATTTTTTACAAGTCTTTCACAGCAGGACATTTACAGAGATATCTTGGTGACACCTCTACTCATTTTGACTCCGAGACAAATGAACTTCAATGACTTTACTGAGCAAACTTTGCAACTTTTTTCAAAGCTCAACTCTCACCACTTTGACTTCTCATTGTGCCATAAGTTGAAAGAGTGCATGGAAACACTATGCAAGCATAGCACCTCCTGAGTTGTTTAACAAATTGCATGGTCAGCAGCTCCAAGATCCCACTTTGTGCATAATTAACATCGGTAGAGGTTAATTACAGCTACCCATACAGCAATCAAGCAGAGGGTAAAACTAATCTGAGCAGTTTAATTATTAAAAAAATTATGTTACAGAGTCAATGTGATAATCACCATGTAATAGTGATTATTTATATCTTTCTAAAAACACATTCTGAAATTTCACCTATTATGCAAGATTTTTGCAGGGAATTTTATAAAAGCTGCTGTACAATCAGGTAGACAGGCTGTAAATACTCTAACCACTAATAGGAACACGAGCAGCTGCACAAATAATGCAACAGAAGAACAGGTCAATGATGAACCTTTATCATCTGAAAAGAAAATTTATCTAAATTTGGTTGTGATGATGCAGGGGTTTTCACTTCACAATTACTGATCTCCAAAGTGCAGTTACAGTGCTTTCTCTGTTAACCCCCTTCTTCCCACATTCTTCAGCCCAAGCTAGAAGACTTTCAAGATTTTACTGTTTTTTACCTGTCGCAAAACTTGGCTTTAAATTTTCAAATGAATGGAGAAAAATAGATTGTGCTGTGTTCCTTTTTAAATGCTCTTGAAACCCTCTGTACATGGAGCAGGTAAATGTTAGTGTGGTAAGCCATTAGAGTATCTTCAAAATTAATTTAATGCTTTATCTCTTCACAGAGAATGAATAAAAGAACAAGTATGAGAAAAATGAGAGGAAGGGATCTGTCTTGCAAGTCCTCGAAAGCTGATAAGACTAGATTGGCTTTCTAGTGCATGTAATTTTTACATGGTTTTAATTGTCATCTGGAATTTCCAGTCAGTCCATAAAATTACCTGGCTCATCTAGATGCAGGCATTCAAGGTGCTATGGCCCAGGGATTTAGCACCAAATGGAGTAATTCTGTACTGCTGTTTAAAGATTTCTTACACTAAAAAGGTGAAGTTATTACTGTGCTGCAATATCCTTCCTATGGCCCTTCCAATTTGCTGTTGTATCTGTCTTGTCACTAACTTCAAATGCTACATTTTGAGAATGCTACTGGATACAGAAAAAATGAGCTTGAAATTCTCAGAGAAAAAGGAGATAACCCTTCAGATGTGCTCAGTCAGATAACCAACTCAAACATTTGCATGTACCTCTTGAATTTTGGCTCCTGAAACAATTGAACCAGAGAACAAAAAACTTCAGAAATAGCTTTGTGAAATACTCAAAACAGATTTCTCTGCAGCATACTGAAGTGGAAGCACAAAATAGGAATATTCAGTCCATATTTACATAGGTTTTCTTAAACAGTACATAAATTACACATCTGAAAGCAGGATATGATGGCTCCATGGCTGCTGGAGGGTGTGTGCAGTGCCCTTGTATTGACCACAAGTGGTAAAACTTTACAGAAATGACACATGGAGGAAGGCTCTTAAAGAAGTGACTCGTAGAATTCCTAAGGAAGCACTATTGATTGATTTGTCTCAGTCCAATAAACTACTTCTTTGAGATATATATATATATTTCTAGCAGGAAAATTTTTCTGAAAGTGCAGAATTTATTTTGCTGGCAATGAGATTTACTCCAAAATAATCAGCATGCTTCTGCTTATTTCACTATTTTTAAAGTGATGGTTAGTGGCATATCTGAGAAATACTCCCTCCCTCATCTGGACTGATTTCTAAACTTAGCAAATGTATTTATAAAAAAAGAATTTAGCTTTTTTCTTCCTTTTATAAAGGCAGTAGCTGCCTTGAGTATGAATGAGCAGGTCAGATGTGGGTGCTGCCAGGAGAACAGGGAGTGCTGCTGCCTCCAGCTTTATGGCTACCTGTTGCTCATGGAAAAAGGTCTGCATTTATCCTCACATAGAGTCACTATATCATAGAATTTCATAGAATTAAAAGGCATTGTTGCCTCTTTTTTTTTCCCCCCACTTCTTTCATTTCACAGGAAGAATGGGTTAGGCTGACATGCAGATCGCAGGAAAGTCAGCTTATGGTAGAAAAACCTAAACTTGTGTGATGAAGAGATCTTTCTGTTGGTTGAATAAAATATAACTCTGCACAAAGAAATACTGGTCTGTATGCTAACAAAATCTAAAACAATAAAAGGACTAAAACCAATCTAAATTATGGTAATGAAATATTTGTATTCCAGTCTCAGAAATATAAAATAATAACAATTTATTATAATTTATTTATAATTCTGATTAAATATTTAACCAATATTTTTATTCTGGGGGATAAGCAAGAGAATGCTTAACAATTCACTGAAGGGAAACACAGAGTATTTTTTTTTCTTCCATAAAAACAAAAAATGGAACAGTAGAACATTATGGAATCTCACTTTCTCCATGGTGGGAAACATAATGGGCTTTTGTTCTCCAGCCAACATCTTTTACTCTTCCTATATTCTTCTAATGCATTGGAGCTTACTTGCATGAAAGAGTGGATTAATTCCACAGAATTCAGAATTTAAGATGGAATTAACTGAGAAAATTACCACATAATATAGGGCGCAGAAGCAACGTATAAAACTCTTAAAATTGCTAAGAAAATTTCTGGCACAAACAAAGCACACTCCTAAGTTCCTTTTTGTGCCATCAGGATAAAGGAGGATGTGATTTCCAATATACCATTTGTTATTTTGGTTTCTGTATATTACTTACTAGCAGTATCTAATTCAGATAACAGATCTGCTTCCCTGTCTTACTGCTTGTTATGTTCTTCCCTTAGAAAAGACTAAGAAACCTTACTTCAAAGGATAACTTTCCACTGTGAGTAATGCTTTTTGCTGCCCCTTTCCAATTTAATTATCACTTGCT
This sequence comes from Setophaga petechia, assembly GCA_024362935.1. Taxonomy (NCBI): domain Eukaryota; kingdom Metazoa; phylum Chordata; class Aves; order Passeriformes; family Parulidae; genus Setophaga; species Setophaga petechia. Next base: position 29,043,871 of record JANCRA010000005.1, read on the forward strand.
AATAAAAAAGTAAACCAGTAAAAAGTAAACCAACAAAACAGTAAAAACCTGTACTCCAGAGGAAGTTTTTACAGCAAAAGACAAGAGAAGTAACAGAGCTCCATTACATTTGCTGCTGCCCTTTAATATTCCTTCTGGCTAAGTGGAAGGAATCTGGATAACAAGGTAAACTGAGGCAACCTGAAATCTTAAAGCAAATAAGGGAACATGGGGTTACAAGGCTGTAAATAATTTCTAATAAAAATCAAGAACGAACTGAAGGGACGATTCTTTTTGCAAAGAAGTGGAGATCTATGTACATTTTTAAAATTAAGTAAAATAGTGTGTCAAATTGTCTTCAAATACACTTTAACTCTGACTTCACATTGTGTTGCCTGAGGTTTTCAAGCATGGAAAAGAACATGTTGTGGGTTTAGGCTTGGATAGTTCCAGCCCTTTCACGATGGGTCTTAAAGGTAAGGTTGGCTTAGACACCTGCTTGGCTTAGGGCCGTAAGGAGTTAATGAAGCAATTCATGGTGGCTGCACTTCAGAAAAGGACAAAAGCAGGTATTAAACCTTAGCTCATTTTAAATGCTCTAAGTAAATTAAGGTCAAGTGCAGTAGTTAAAATCTTCAGTGAAGAACCACAGGCACTGCAAGGTGAATGAGTTCCCTGGCTGTGCTCACATTTCCTTGAGGGTCACCCCGAGCTGTGCAGCCCAGGGCTTGGAGAGGCAGCTCCTGCCGAGGCCCTGCAGCTGCAGCTGGGGGTGAGCTGGCCAGGGCAGCCCAAAGCCATTGCTCAGGTAAAGAGTGCTGCCCAGGGGTGCAGGCATTTAGATGGGAAGGGGCAGAGCATGGAGCGTGGCACTCCCCAGGGCGCTGCAGGCGCGTGCACCAGAGCAGATTTATACTAAGCCAGATGGACACACGATATAGAGAACATGGCATGGAATTCCTGCTCAGCTCCCATCAGCTCATAGCTTAATTTTGGGGCAAGCAAATAACTATCACTTAATTTTAACATCTCTAGCAACTGATATTTATGAAATTCTCTCTTCCACTTCCCCATCCATACACCTTTTATTGTTTTCTAGTATGTATTTTTTATGATATTTTATTTTAAAAAGTAGTTTTCTCTTACCAAACACACACACAGAAGGCAAACCCTATGGGAAAAGTGGTAATAAAATTAAAATGAATCCAAATAGAACTTAATTCTCTGAAATCAGTTTTGTTCCACTGCATTTAGCAGTCTGAAATAAAAGAAAGCATGGTTTATAATTAAAAAGGAGATCTAATGGAAATTGAAGAACAACGTCAGTTTCCATCAAAAGGGAGAAAAACCAGTTTCAGATATGAAAATTTGTCTTCTATTTGTATCATTAAATAGCAAATGCTTAATAGGATGTTTTGTGGAATGATCAAAGTTATTTGGGACACAAATAAGGCATTAAAGTCTTGCATGACCTGCCATGAAGAATATGATAACCTGCTTTTCTGTGCTTATCAGGATGTAGCTGTCTAAATGAGTAATACTTTAAAATACTGTGATGGACCATGGCATTTGGAAGAAAAGCGAGCCTACACGACTAAAAACTTCACGAGTTTTATAAGAAAGAATGTTTGGTGACCAAAAGACATTTCTAGGATTGCAGGATGCAAAGCTGGAGGTCAGGAAATGCCACAGATTATAAATATGTGAACTGACAGCCAAGTCCCAGAAATGGATATGAGCTGTTTTAACACTCGGGCTGTTTGGGATTCCTCAAGAACTCATTCTACCTGTGTTTCAGGGACTCTGCCAAAAAGCTTTTCATTCTTTTGTCTCCTAAGAGCCCCAGCCTTGGTGCGTGCTCTGAATAGATGTATTGGATACAGCTAAAAAATCTCCAGGCAATGGGATGGGGTGCAAGGGGGGCAGGGTGGCCAGAGGGAGATGAGATTTCAGGAAAGAAAAGGAGAAAGCTATACTGAAAAAAAAATTTCTCAAAGAATTTTCATCAGTGTTTTCACCAGGGTTGCAGGAACACATGGATTTTCTCATGGCACAGTGACAAGATCCCATCCAGAGGGAGTGAAGCACCTCAGTGCTCAGAGAGCAAATTCTGTGACAAGGACTGAAATGGTTCATTTCAGTTTAAACTATGCTAAACTCTCTTTTCCCATCATAATGATGATATTTGCTGCTTCACCTGTCTTAGACAAACTGGTAAGATTCCCTCCCTGCTAGAAGACTCACATGAGACATCCCATTACTGGAGACTGGACACTGTAACACTACTCAAATTTTGTGAACTATAATAATGACCATGATATTGGACCCTTAAATGGATTCTACAGAGCTCATCAAAAATCCTTATTTTTTCTATGTGAATTTTTCATGGTCTTGCACCACGATTTTGTGTTTTTCTGGTTCTCTTTCCTGTTCAAAAATTCCTGTAAAGAAAACCCCAGAACAAACCAAGCAAAACAACAAACTCGTACTTTACTCCTCTTGAAAACAGTATTGACCTTTGTTTGGTTTTTTATCCAAAACACCATTCCTTTAAACACCATTCCTGAAGTCATGACAGATGAAGAGCTATTAATTTCCAGATGGGATGCAGGACACCTTTTGCAGATGAGCCTGACTCCATAGCAGAAGAAGCCATAAGTTTTAGATAAACTAATATATTCCAGTCACATGGTTTAAAAGCCAACTCTTAGGTTTTTTTACTTCTTTTTGTTGACAGCCACAGTGGTCTAAGTCTGTTACTGACTTGGCTATGATATCTGATAGCTTCCATTCACAGGGTTCACAGGAAACAAAAATTCTTTGTGTTTAACAACACAAAATGAAAATGTTAATTTCAAGTTTCAGAGCAGCTTCTCCCCCTGCCCCTCCCAAATTTCCTATATGCCCTCCAGACTAGGAGTAAGTGAATAAGTAAGTGTATAAGAGTAAGAGTAAGTGTAAGTAAGTGTATAAGAGTAAGTGAATAAGTTCATAAGTAACTTATGAACATCTAATTCCTGCAAGTTATGCTTTTAGGATTCAGCAAAATAAATCTTATGGCAAAAATTATGAAACGGCAAGACTATATAGCTCATTTCTGTGCCTTTTCACAGCCCCACAGGAGGTCATCGAGATCACACCCCACAGCTTCAGAATCATCGCCCTTCATTTGCATTTTATCTCATTTTCTTTGTCTTGGTACTTACCATAATTACCTTGCAATGATTTTTTGACAGCTACTGTGAATACAGGGAATATGGGCAGTACAGTGGCTTTTACAGACCTAAAATCTCAGAGGCTGCCACCATGAAATATTGTGCAAAATAAGAGAGGAAACCCTCTGGTTTGCAGCAGAGAACCTCAAGCTAGCAGGTGGTTTATCTATCAGCAATTTTTTTGGTTTTACCCCAGGGTTTCTGGATGTGCTCATTTGTCACCCCTCATTATTTATAGGCATGCAGTTTGATGCACAGTACAGAATTACAGTTCAGATTTGCCTGCTGGAAAAAGTTAAAGCCTGTGGTCCGTGACATCTTCTTGAGGAAACGGTAGAATTAAATCAGTGAAAAGTGATGCAATGCTTTTAATAACATTTAATTGGTAATTGGATGTTCTAGGAGTAAACAACTGTTAAATAACATTGATGAAAGGTCTGTCAAAAGGAGAATACATTGTCTGATAAGCAACTGTGTGGGCAAATATTTCAATTGCTCCAGTCTAGTCAGACATGCTGTGTCTGAGTAATTTCTGAACCTTGTCTTTTAAATTGAGCTGGGCTGGCTTCCAGACAAGAGCAAATCTATCCTCTGGGTTGCACAGCTAAAGACCTCAGTGCAGAGCTGTGATCCTTGTTCCTTATGTCATTTCCCATTCTTTCAGTTCCTGACGTTTTAAGTTTCAGTGCTGTTTTTGTTGCTGTTGCTTTAATCCCCCAGACGTGGCTATATTTAGAAAGCAGTGGAATAACTAAACTACTGCACAGGGCTTTGCCTCTTCATTACAGATTAGGATTTCAGTTCTCCAAAGCTTCATATGTGGGATACATCTTTGCAGGATTTCAGAGTTACTCTTTAAATGCTTGTAGGATTTAGTCTCAGATAAACTTTAACTGAAATTTTCTTAGTCTGCCGGCAAGATTAAATACTCACTATGATCTGTGCCTTTAATGGAGAAGAAAAAGAGTGAAAACTTTCCCTGGAGTTTTTATGATGATCAGTGTCACTTTATTTGAAGAGTTCACACTCATGTTTACAGTTGTAACATCTTTTCAGTACTAAGACAAAACCTTCCATTTCCCCCTCAGGGTTATTAACCACTAAGAAACACATAAACAGAACTCTCCAGTCTCACTTGTTACTGGTTTTATGCAGAGAAGGTCAAATACAATTTTTGTTCACCTAATGCTAAGTGAAAGTTAAAGCAGCTGCACCTTTACATTTGTCATTGCTGCAGAAACTCTGTTTTCAAAATCTGATGTTGTGAGACATAAACCAGTAAGAATGGGATAATAGCCGTGTGGGGTTTTTTCACCTAATCTATTATGTCAGTAAACACATATATATATATATATATATATATGTATATTACATTTAAAAATACTTCTTCATATTGCTGGTGGCATTTTTTAACATAAAAGTATTAACATATTCTATAGGTAGTAATTTCAGGACACATTTCTCTTGATAAAATTACTAGAGCTAGCAAGTAAAGAACAAAAATTTGGACTAAATATGTTCTTATGCTTAAGGGCATGTACCCTTCAAAAGTTTTGCAGAGTCCAAGTGGTTTGGGTGTCACTGTTAGAAATGACTCAGATGCTGAATGATCTGTATGTCTTGGACTTCCAGGAAGAGTTAATGTACTACCCAAAGATACATGCAATTTTAATATTTCCTTTATCACAGAGATGTAACTCTTACATTGTATTAACATGCCAGTAAGACAGCATCCAGCTGGGATGCAAAATAATCTTTTCTTCTCTTTATTTCTAAGATTGGAATTAATCCCCGCATTAGATACTGACAGAATTTATTTTGGGGATTAAATTTGCTCAAGGCCTTTGTTCATAGGAAATGCAGCTTGTGATACAGAGATGACACTAAGCATTATCATAAGCTAATAAAAAGAGAGATAATAAGGACCAAATCAGTAGAAACAAATTTCAAAGGTAAAATTCCCTCTGCCTGCAAATTTTCTTTTTCTCTCCCCTTTGCCCTTGTACCCTTCCTGCTCTACTTTTAGATTCAAACTCATTTCTTCACCATATTATTTTAAGGAGTCGATGAAAACCTGATAACCCCCCTTTGCTGAGGCAGAAGAACTAATTGCTTTTTGTTCACTATCTTGGCTGATGGGTGAGAAACTAAAACCCAATTCATCCAGTAATTGCTACGTTCATGAAAAACAGCATCAAAGCCTTGATGTGTTTTACTCTTGTGTCTTGGGAAGGCTCATGTCTAATTCTTTTGCTGATATGGCTCATAATATACTCCTCTGACTCTTCTATTTGCTCTTGCAATTACAAGGGTTCTTATTCCATTGTGCATATTCCTCTGAACTAAGATTAGCTTAACTGAACTTCCTTTGAAAACCTGGCTACCCATCAAATGCATCAGGCCTAATGCATTCTGCAGCCACGCAAAATCAATGAACAGCACAATTTTCTGCTTCCTGCAATGATCAATAGGATTCACATAATGGGTGGAAAATTTTTAATCATGACAGCCCAGCATCTAGCTGGCATAAATCTTCCCTGCATTATAACCTCTCCATTTCCCACCAGTGCAAATTTGCAGGTATTGAATAATATTTATGTAGCAGATAGATTATGAAAAGCAATACAATTAGAACTTCACACTTCAGTGATGATAGGTTGAGATCCCAGAGGCCCATTTCCTAGACAATGTACTGGCTTCCACGTTCCAAATGCAAAATCCTTTTTTCTGCTGAAACTATGATTTTTGCTGAAACTATACTTTTCTGGATCAAATCTGACATGGTTCAGGAAAATGTTAATTCAGGTTGACCATCTCTAAGAATAAGTACATTTGAATGAGAAAATAATCTGCCACCAAAGAAGCAGTTTCTGTCTCTGTCATAATTTGCTTTTCCTTCTCTGTCCTGGCTCAGCTTGTGGAGCTGCAAATCTCTTCCTCTGAAAAGCCACCAGGGAAGAGGAAAATCAACTGGTATTGTCCTCATTGACAGTGTGACCTGAGGCACACGTGATTTTTAGAGGCTACAGTCAGCTACCACAGGTACAGGAATAAAGGGAAAGGAGGTAACTCTCCTCTGTGTTTTTTAATAACAGTCTACAAATAAACGCATAACTGCAATGCTAAGAATTCTGGCAAAATTGTTTGTAAGTCACATGCATATTTCTAATATACTGTTTTCTCAGGAAAAGTACAAAGTAAACTTTCCCTGTCAAAATCCAAAGACTTAGGTGCCTAGACAAAATTTCTTAATTTTAAATGTCAGGACCACCCCTATGTTTAGGGTATGCCAGTGCCTTTTACTGCTCTTTGTGTCTACAGATCTCAGGCTTTGCTCTGAAAAACAGAGGAGCATCTGTGGTACAAAGGCTTAAAAGGGTGAAACAGCAGCTGAACTCTCCTGCAAGTCACCCTGAGACATAACCCACCCTTCTGCCTGGTTCTGCACCCCCGGGTCCTGCTGCCAAACCTGAGCCAGCAAATTACCTCTCACACAATATAGTTAGATAAATCTTTACAGTCATGTTCTAGGAATGGATTTCATTTTTGTCATCTGCCATTATGTTATAATCACAGCCCTATACATAGTTTAGTGCCAAACTATTTTTTTTGTCCTTGCCAGAGAGTTAAAAGAATATCTTTATGACTCCTTATGCTCAGTGAATCAGAATGATGATTCCTTTTGATCTTAGCACAGAGCAGGTTTCACTGGGTACAAACACAAGTGCCAGCCAAATGCAAACTGCTCAAAACTTACACTGGTAAATAATATTCAAAGAAGTCAAAACATTGTGTCACTGCTTAAGTCTGACATTTGCTTCTGTCATAAAAATGAGAAACTGGCAGGGGACAGCACAGTTTTAGACCGTTCTTATAATAATCATAAAAACAACTGAGAAAAGCAAAGGGTATGTGATAAGCACTACATTATCACAGTATCACAGCTGGAAATGGGTACATATTTGCAGAGGTTTAGAAGGAAAGATTCTCTCCTTCTCCCTAATTTTTGCAAGATTTTTCTGAAGGACAAAGTATTAACTTGAAGCTTACAGTGAAGACACATGATTATAATTACTCAATATAGATATAGGATTATAAAGTCAGTCCACCAAATATCTACAGATAGCAAAAGGCTTTTTTAATATTAATATGGAGGAAAAAGAGAAGCAGAAACTCAGTAAATGTTTGGCAATGTGTTCTGCTGTTACTTCTAAATCCTCAGGTGTAATTTGGAATGAGAAATGAAAAGCCTCAGACCCTCTTTAATCAGAAATTTGAATTAAAACTGTACAACCTCAAAGTGTCTCCTGTAAGTGGATGCACTTCTTGGCCGACAGTCTGTATTTGAAATTGGCACATTTCTCTTCAGCCTTGCCCTTTGTTGGGATGTGGCATGGGAGACAGAACCTGAATGAGCCATGTCTGACCTGGGCACAGAGGAAGGCTACATGGCACAGGAGTTCACAACAAATTAAATCTGCAGTTTAAAGCAAATTTAACAAAGGAGTGTTGGGTTTCTGCACTCTGTATTGACTGCTTGTCAGTAGATATCATTTATTCTGTGGTGTATATATATGGTATTTAGTCACTCCATTATCTGTTTTTCTCCAAAAGCTCTTTTCTGCATGTCAGGCAAACTTTTAGCATGAAAAATGAAATATCCACAGTTCTAACCAAAAGAAATACATCTGACTTCAATGCAAAGATGCTCCTGACCACTCCCTGCAGACATTCAGACTAATGTACCAGTCAGGCATTTTCTGAATGTCATTAAATGACTGCCTCTTCTTGATCTTAAACCTGACAAATGAATGACTCTAGACAGGCCCAAGATGATAAAATCTACACATCTGTTGACAGGGAGAAAAGTGCTCTGCACGACTAACTAGTAAGTCACAGAACAAATAGGCAAGTTTAGCACCATTTAAATTAAAGGTGTTAAGTTCTGCCTGTTGTCAATTTTGCTATGTAGACACAGCTCCAAGTACTGATAGCGCTTAGAAATGTCCCTTGTAAAAATGTCCAATTTGAGCTTCAACCCTGTTACTATTTAGCTGACTAAATTATTCATGTGTGCATGAACATGCACAAATTCACACAGACATATGTAGTTACTTGGGCTACAAACATACTCAACACAATATATGTCTGTCTTCTTCCTGTTTAATTTTATGTATGAGCTCTTCAAGGCACTAATTTCATCTTAACATCAAGAAAAAAAAATAATTGCAATGTTATTTTTAAAAAGGGCAAGATTAATATGCTAAAATACATTGCTAGCATCCATTTCTTCTCTCCACATTCCAAGTAATCAAAATGTTTCACCCTCCTTTATGTTGCACATTAATTGAGGCTCCATCAGAGCTGGAAAGCTACAGTGCTACAGTCTAGACAATATAAAACACCACCCAGAAATGACAGTGCCTGCTGGAAAGGCTTTATGTTCTGCTAGTCCTTTTTGTCATTATAACTAATTATGTAGGACCAAATAAGCCTGCAATATTAGCTCAGCACTCTGGGGTTCCTAGAAATGGATGCTCCCTGTGATGCTGTGGATATTAGAAAATGCAGTTTCACAGTTTTGTTGTCAGCAGGGTCAGGTGGTCTATTAAATGCTGTCAAGGAGGAGAAAGGACAGGAAAAGAAGAGCAAGTTTTGGTGATATAGCTTGGCTCTCACTAGCACTTTCTACTGCTCTTTCATTTTTATTATAGTTTATTCCTACGTAATGATAAATGAACAGAAAGAAATTTCAGGATAGAGCCAGCTAGCTCAGTGAGATAATTTACAGCCAGTCTCAATATACTGGGGACAGAGGGAAGTTTTTTCAGGGAGGAGAAAATTTCCAGTGAATGCTATTCTATATTAACTAAAAAAAAGTAGTTAAAAAAAAGGTATCTTTGGGGGGAAAAAAGAAAATGAAACCTTTTCTATTTATATTTTTCAGATTTCAGTGTCTTTGAATCCAAATTCAATTGTTTTTCAGGAATTCAGGTTGTTTATATATATATAATAAAATACGAGGTTGTTTTCCCAGAAACCTTATTTTCTTTAGTGAAAATGTTTTTTGTAGGAAAACTCATTCTTGTCAATAACGCAAAAACATATGAGACTATGCTGAGTGCTGAGAAATATATAATGGCTTTCTCTCTCTTAGATGTTTTGCCTTTGATAGAAGCTTAGCTGCACTTTCAGTAATTTGGAGGAAAATAATGGGGTGTTGTGCTATTGGTATTGCCAGAAGTGCTGTGTTAGTGGTGATACTTTCTGTGAAATGTTAAAAACTATGTTTGTTCGTATTAAGGATAAGGTTCACTAATAATCTGGAAGAAATCACATTCTCCTGATGGCATATCTAAGGTGACAGCAACTGTACTGGGTGTTAAATCCCTACATTTCCTTGATTAGAGTGTTGCCAGTGGCCCAGATTTGTTTCCCTGTAGATGAAGCTGGGCTTTCCCTGGCTTCATGAACTCCTGAAAAGTGAGAAGCTATGAAACAGGGCCACAGCTATATCCAAGTTCCATTTAGTGCAAAATGCAAAGATATTTGCATCTTTAAACCACAGCTGTGTGCTGTATGAGTTACTAGCAGCAGAGACTCTGGCCACCTGTGGAGAGGAAGAGATGGCTGCTGCCGTGAGTGAGAAATCATCTAAATCTGCAGAGATCATCTGAAATCATCTAACCCTGCAGACAGGGTAGGCTCTGTATGACCAGTGGTTCACACTGGTTCAGGGTATTTTGAATCAAGCAGGCAAACAAATCTGCTCCACCTCGAAGAACATGTGGACCACACTTCTGACAAGACTATGGCCACAAGTCTCCGTTGCTCTGTTCACTACAGAATTGTGGCAGAATTACCATTTATTCAATTCCAGTTTGGCTTTGCCTCTCTGAACTTATATCCACACTCTGTTCTCCCTTGTACAGCTGCAAGGCCACCAAGCTCTGTTCTTGCTGAGCACACCCTTACCTGGGCACCTGCCTTGGCTCCACAAGCCACTCCATCCTTGTTTCCAGGAATTCATGGCAATGCTGAAATGCTGTTCATGTGCCTTGCCTGACCACTGGAATAAACAAGCAGAGGCTCAGCCTGGCAAGCACAGCCAGGAGATGATTGTTCAGCTCTGGCTTTTTACATTTTCATACACTAGGAAAGCATCTATAAATAGCCTTTGAGAAACATAAACGTTTTAGTATAATGGGATTCATGTTTAATATGGGCAATGACTTCCCTTCCCTTAGGATTGCAATTAAAATGTTTAGACAAAATTAAACAGCTTCTTGGGAAGATACAATGATGCAGAGCACAATATTTAAACAAGCTCCCCGTGCCTGACAGAAAATGGCTCTTTGCAATCAAGCTCCAAAAGGGAAGACAACATAGCTGTTTGTTATTGCTCCATATGCTGATGAAATATGGGTACTGCAGCACCAGTACCACAGAAGCTTAAAGACAAAGAGGGATTTCTAGAGAAAATGACATTATTTGTATCTGAAAAACAAATTGTAGTTGTCTGAGGCAAGTTTGGGACAGGTTTTCATTATTAATTAGCATCATGTGATTAGTCAACTCCAGCTTTGGCAAGACAGATTTTCATGTACAAAGCAGTTTGATAGAAATTACTGCCTGCCTGTTATTTGAAAAAAAAACCCCAACCAACCACCAAACAAAAAAAACCCACAAGGTTTTAATCACAGCATTTTCTGTCCTTGTAAGATCCTTGGCTCTGGCTGTAAAGCCCTTGTGCAGAGCTCAAGCAGGGAGAAAGGATAATTGTGCAATGCTTTTATGAAGCTCCAGTTAATCCAGAGGCTAATAAGGGATTGTTTAGTCCTTGACACAAACTGGGATTATCTCTGTGCAGCTCTCACCTGTGTCCTTTTCCAATCCTTGACAATAGTTTGTTACAGCGTATCCAAATTCAGGTAATATTTTAGGAGGACAACTTGGAGTTTTTTCCTCTTTGCTACCCCTGCATTTAGGAAGCTTGGGAAAGGGTGTTACAACATGGATTTCTTCAGAACCCTTTTATTCCAGGAGATTATGGTGACTAAAAACAAGAAAAAAGCCTCCAATTCCATCAGATATTCAAGACAAAATTGATCTATGTTGGACCATGTTAAAAGGAGAAGTTCAGAACTTCCAAGTCTTACCTAGAAGTATATGCAACTTAGTCACAAAAGATATCTACTATTCAAATTCACCATTTAGTTTAAAGTTTGCTATTCTGGTCACTCTAAACTAGAATTTTACTGTAGTGCTAGGAGGATTAAATTTTTTACATTTCATTAAAATTATTAGGCCTAGGTGGGTGAGAATATATACAATTGCTGAGAACATAATCATGCTAAGGATTTAGATTTCAGAGAAATTCTGAATTTTGTCTCTACTAGTGCCAAGACTTAATGAGAAGAGGAAACAGACACAGCAAACAGAGACATTTCTGGTTAACCAAAGCTTTTTAATCTAAGCACCACATTGAAAAACTATACTCTTTGTATTGCAAATAAAGGATTTCAGGACCTGTTGACTTCTCTTAGCATTGCCATTCTGTCAAAATCTATACTGCCCTGGAGATACATACTAAACACCCAAGTGAAATCTGTGATTCTATAATGCTTTTCTGTTTCCACTTCCTTTCCTAATTTTGATTTCACTCATTTCATGCTGTGTGTGCAACCTGTCATTATGTATCTGTGGTTTCTGTCATTACATATCCCTCTTTAATTAATGTCTATGGCCATGGTGAGATAGATTCCCAATGCCAGCTTCTGTCTGACTGCCATGTGCATTGGCCTTGTTGACCTCCCCTACATTTCCTTTCCAGCTCTTAAATGCCAGAACCCTCATAACAGCCTGGAGCCTTGGAAGTACAGGGACATCTGTTTTCACAATTTGAGTTATCTTGGTTCTGCCCTGCCACCCAAGTGCTTGATCTGGCACAGTCAATCTCTTCATGGTCTGCCACCAAATCCTCAAATGTCAGCACTTTGAACTGGGATATTATGGAGACACATATTATGAGCCTTAGCTAAATTTCTTGTTTGAACTGGCCTTTAAAATACTTGCTGGAATATAGCACAATTTAATTGTTACTAAAAACCCCCCAAAACCTGCAGAAAGATTTAACTACCCAAGTTCTATGGCTTTTAAGTGACCCAAGAAATCCATTCTTCCTAGTACATCAAAATGAATTTCATTGCGTCCATGTAGGTAAAAAGCAAGAAAAAATTATTAAAACTAACATGACAAGAACCATTAACTAAAAGTACTGAACAATCATTAAAAATTAAAACCTCCATTTTGAAATAAGGAGATGTCTGCAGAATACATTCACTTTCTCTAATATTTTTGGCTTTGTCCACATACACAATGAATGTTTCTTCCTCAGTATTTTCCTGAAAATATTTAAAAACTTCATAGTCCAGACAAGCATTAAAATATTCTGATAACAAATGCAGATTGTATCACAAATACTCTTGTAAACTCAATAACGAAACGCCTTGTATTTTCCATTAATAAATGCAATGAATTTTGAGGACAGAAACTCTTAAAACTCCATATATGCTCTCATTTCCAAGCAAAGTATTTAAAACATTACACAATTTCAATTATTCTCCAGTCCTCACTGAAAGAATTGTGCATGCACAATAGCCACAACCTAAATTGTGGTTTACAAAATGAAGTTACACAAGCAAAGGAAGCCTGCAGCTGCCTTGTAACACAATGCAGGTGGTCACTGGGTACCCAACTTCTGCAGCTCTGCTGAATACCCCTGAAGTTCTGCAGCCATCCAAGTTTTATGGGCTGAGACAGAGGGATTCTGAAAGCAAGATGTGGGTGGGAGGAGCAGAGGTAAATTTACAAGCAGCATCATTCTGAGCTGTGGCTGTAACCTGCCTGCCCTGAACAGCAATATGAATTTTACTGGAATTACACAAGCACAGGAGCAGACATGCTGCCAGTCCCTTCCAGAGTGATCCCTGACACGAATGCACCCTGCCACATCAGTCCCAGGCTGTTTGGTGAGGTACAAAGTAAATACAGCTGTCACTGTAAAGGCAGCATTTTCTTGTGCTACCAGTAATTCTCTCTGGAAATTCTTCATGTAAACCTAGTGGTAGGAATCTGCTATTTACTAAACTCCAAAACATGCTATGAAAACAACAGCCTGTTTATGATAAAAACCTCAAAATGCAAAACTGTGAGGAAATCTCCAGAAAGAAGAACTTTATTTTCCATTTTTTATGACACTTTAACAAGTTCTTCAACAAGTCCTTATGAAGTGACAGGAATGATTTTGCAAAGCTGTTGCAAGACAGGTTGGATATTCCCCTGGTTAATGATGTTACTCTGGAAATCATTTGAGTTATAAATGTCTATATTGTATATATAATTTCATTTATTTTAAAATGTAATGTATGTTAAATAAGACATAAGCTAAATATGCTAAATAGTCTAACAAGGAATTTGCATGCATGTAAAATTAAATGTATTACTGCAGTGTAATTTTTAATTTTACAAGCAGGGTCTACAAAAAAAGAGTGACATCTGTTGACAAGTTGCATGTTAGTGTAGAGACAGCATCTCTCTGGGCATCTATACTGACCTAATGATCTAAAAAGGCACATTAGTCTTTTACAGCATACATTCTTCAACAAAAACTATACATTTCTACTTTTAGACAGCGTGGATCCTTTATAAACACAGAACAATATGTGACTAAAATCTGAACAAAAAAGAAGTCACATACTGTAAAGACATATTTTTCCATATTGCAGGAAATTTTCCTATATTACTTTCAGATGAATGCAAGATTTGGTGAAGGTCAGGTTAAGGCTATGACTGATCACAGCATTCCAAGTCAAATTTGGGGTGGGAGTCTGCTGTCAGTGTCTGTCCAACCAGTGCATGGACTGCATTTGACTCATCACAGCATCCACCTTGTTTTCAACAGAAACAGAGGGCAGAGGGGAAGAAATGAAAAGCAGGGCACAATGAAAGTAAGGTGGTTTTCCAAAAGGAGCAAACTGTCAGAGGTATTAATATTTCTTAACATTGCCTCTCCAAATCAGCAGCTGTGTTTGGTTGCTGTAGGGACAGTGTGCAAGCAGGAGCCCAGGAGAAGGTGACAGTGTGGTCCCCGAGAGCCCAGAGGTGCCACAGTCCTACAGGAGAATGGAATGGAGGCACAAAATTCCTTGACCAAGATGTGTGCAATGCTGTGTCAGCACTGGCAAGGAGCTGTGTTAGAACATTTCTTACAAGCTGGGGGTTACACACCTCACTGTGCCAGGACCAGAGCACTCAGTGTTTGGGAGACACCCCACAGGGATGTGTAATGCCACTTAATTCCTGTCCAACCTACACCGTGATGTTAAAAATAACAAGGGCTTCAGAAAGAGCTATTGCTAAAGTCACTTTAAAGGAATGGTACAAAGTTGTTACAGAAAATACTGGACTAAGTTTTGAATGAGTCATGACAGTCTGCTGAGGAACTAAAATACATTTTGTTTTCACAACAGCACCTAGATACCATCCTGATTGTTAATCACTCAGGGCACATATTTAGATGGAGAGCAATCATAGCTGCACAGGGTATATCAGAGTTTTCTGAGAAAGTAGAAATAGCATATTTTTTCCCTTCAATCATATGTTCTTCAGGAGTGACTGTCCTTCCAATAGCTTGATTTCAACAGAAATTTCCTTTGGCATGTTGGGCTCCCCCAGCCCCCCAGAAGGAAGGTAAGTCTACCTCTTTTTGAGTCATTAAATCTTTGTTTGAAATTTTTCTAATGGCCATGCCACAGCTAAAAATTGATTAGGTTATTTACGCCTTATTTGCAAAAATTTAGGCTGCAATTGTCCTTACCCCTAAAAACTGTTGTGCTAGTCTACATCCCATAACTATAGTATCTATTACCCTGAACATAGGTAAGGAACCTGAAAATCGTCTTCAGATGGCCAGCAGAAATAACTCCTATTGGAGAGCAATAAAGAATTAATGCAGATGGTGAAACTCTGTGCCCTTCCTTCAGCAAACAGCAGCAGTGATGGAACCAATCTACTCCTGTAGCCATGAATCATTTCAGAATTCAAACTGCTTTTGCTAGGTAAGGGCAAAGAAACAACTCCAATTCTAGGGAAAGGTCAGAGCTGAGAGTCAGGAATCTCTTCTTCCTCCACACTTGTCCAGAGCCAAACTCTGACACAAGGTACAGTCTGAACCTGTCCCAGCCTCCAGATGCAGAAGGGGTGAAATACCACCAGATAAAATGTAACATGGGTCATAAACACAGTCCTCTCATAAAATTTTAACAAGTGGAGAATACTAACACCAGAGGAGACTGAAGACAAAAAATTAAACTTTATAACTATGTAAAAGGAGTGACAACAGATTACAGGGAAAAAAAACCCCAAAACTATACTACATAAAAAAAAGTTGGACCTATGTACATATTTTGCTTCCAAAAGTCTGAGGTGTTAGAAAGCAGACAGAAGAACCCTTCCAATATCTGAATGTTATGACATTTAATTATTATTTCTTAAAGGCAGAAATTATTTCATTTTATTGTTAAAGCACTACTAGTGCTGTTCACTCAATGCATAAACATTGGTTTGCTTCACTAGCATAGCAATCTTATGCAAAAAAGCTTTGATGTCTCAGTGATTGCATTTAATATTACATCTACTCAACTGCAAAGGCAGCCTGCCCAGAGCTTTCTTAGCTGTTTGCATTCAGAGAATATTTTGGGCCAAATTGAGTAATGCAGATTTAGAAGACTAGAATTTTAGTTCACAAAAAAAATATGCTTGAAGCTACAAAGCATAGTAAGTGTAATTTTCAGGCAAGTGGTGACCGTGTGCTTTTTTCATATTCTTCAGAGAGAAACGTCTGTTTTTTAAAATCAGCCTGAATTTATTATTTGGGCATTACTCTGACCACTGCATTTCCCCATCACACCTGAAGGTGATAACCTGGCTGGCACTTTCTTACAGCTGATGAACTTCAAGCAGTGCTTCACTTCTTAAGGTTTTCTCTAGCACAAATAAAAATGGCGAAGATTAATATACTTTACACAGGAGCAGGGGGATGCAGATGAGAAAGTCATCACCGAAATATGCAGGAAGAACATGCTTGCTTATTTTATTGTTTCCTGAGGGTTGTTCCTCTCCTCCCTTCCACGCCATCAGTTCATAAATTATGTTTGTGCTTCCTTACACCCATTGAATACCAAACCTCCCACCACCTTCCCTCTTATGAAGATCAGGAGTTAGAGGAGCAATAATTGCCACATTCTTAGGCTACAATAGCAACATTTAGAGGTATTTGTCTTTTCCCTTTTCTGACAGATCCATTACCAGTTCATTAGCCTTTAGTGGGTAGAGACATTCAGTAAACAGATGAAAGTAACTCCATTTAAGAGCTAGTGAGCTAAATTCAGCTCTCCTGCTCAGCCTGCTAATTACACGGAGTGTTGTGAGTGCACACAGAAACAGAGCCACCCTTTGCTGCGATTTTAGAACACCTCATCTTAGAATTCCTGAAGGCCAAGACACACAATTAGCTTTCTCTGTCAGTGGCTACAAAGATGTGAAATGGAAAACTAGTCCAGCAGCATTTGTGCTACTCCATCTTGCTGAAGTCCAGAAAATATAGAGAATATGTATTCTAAATTCAAAATTATCTTCCACTCTATTCCCTTGTTGAGGTGACAGACTGCTCCAAGTACTACAAAAGCACAGTAGTTGAAAGGCCAATCTTTTCTTAATTTTAAGCTTAAAAACATTTTAAAAATACATGCAGGAGGAGTGGCACAGAAAAGCCCAGTGTTGATATGCATGAGACAAGTTATTCTGGAATTAAATAGCCCAGTATAAAAGCCACCACATCAGGATACAGCATTCCTTGTCCTTCTCTACATGCTTTTGTCTACCCTACATTCAGGCTTTACAGAAACCAGGGACCCAATAATTTTCTAATACTTGGACAGTAACCTCCTAAAGATAATTACATTTAATTAATTTAAGTTCATCAACACAATGGGACATTACCTTGGCTAGAATAGGGGTAAAAATGAATTTTATCTTTTCCACCTAGTGCACAAGTTGGAAGAAACACAATTTCCATAGTAGAAATCCAATGCCAAGCCCTTATTGCTAATAGTAATATACTTTTGTTTTTGAGTAGTTTTCTTACCAGTACTAAGTTTCTGTGCCACATTGGGGCAGTAAGCAGGATACTTCTCAAAGCTTTAACAAGGACACAGGTTCACAGCCTGTTTCCCCCTAAGAAGTCATTGAGAGTAAGGTAGTTACAATCCAGGGCTAATCTAAGCCTGACTCAAAATTAAATAAATAGTAAGAAATTGCAAGCACTTTTTGAACAGAAGTGTTTTTGCTTGGGGTGAAGTTGGAGGCAAAAATGATGATTCAACATGAGGAACCTTAGGTTTTCACTTCTTTCAGAAGACTGAATAACATTGTTGGTGCAGATGCTGCCTGCACTTTGACAAAGTATGATGTAAATGTCAGAGAGGTACATTTTGGGAAGATATGTTATTGCAAGGTCCTGTTGTAAAGATGCTTTTAAGAAGCTGTTGTCTCTTTTCCTAATTGATCACAGGAAGTGCATCTCTTGGAGAAGCGGTGAGAGCTGGGATCAATGACAGGCTAGTTTAATGCAGCTCTTAACAACAACCTGCAGAGATTAGGAGGCTGTCAGAAAGATAACACCAGAGATTTATAGATTGTTTTCTGAAGCCATTCTTGACTCTCATGGGTGCTCTGTTATGTTTCTCTGTGCTTGGATATGTAATATGTACTCCCATACAGATGCAAGCTGTGGTTCTCATTTCTGCAGAAAACAGCCTTGCACCTTTCTGTGCTGCTCGACTCCAAGGCCCTGGGAGAGCAGGAAAACACGTGTCTGGAAGCCAAGGCAGTTAAGTAGTTAGAATGGCTCAGGGAAATCTGAGTTACAGCTGCAGTTTCCTCTGTCACTTGAGTAGGGCATAATGGGCCTCATTCAGCTCCTGTAACACCACTGAATCGATGGGGCAGCATTACCAACAAATGAGTCCCCAGGGTGCTGAGTCGGGGCTCAGGTGCTGCGGTGTTTGGGTTTGAAGGTCCAGCTCCTGAAAGGCACTCGAGTCCTCGGGGAAGGGCTCCACTCCATCAGGGCAAGGAGAGTGTCTCTTTTCTCACATCCATAGCCTGGGAAGAAGTCAGACTGAAGTGCACCAAGCAGAAGGGGAAATACAAGGTGCTCGGGTAACACAAGAGGGGAGCAGCACTATTGATTTTCATGGAATTAGGCTGCCCTGAACTAGCTGACGATATGCTCCCGTTCCCTCTGACAGAATGGAGCAATGGCAGCATTGCTCTGGCCTTTCCCAGCCCCTTTGACTTCTATACAGCAGCCTTTCAGAGACCTTTATATATTTATGGGATTTGCCTATTGCAGCTTTAAAGGCATTGCATATTTTATCTAATTTGAGCGAGACAGGACTATTTGTTGGAATTATTCCTGAAGATCATTTCACTTGTCACTAGCCAGAAAAGTGGAAAGTAAAAATGAATTACTTGAACAGTCACTATTTGAACAAAGGGCACGATGGTGCAGGCAGAGGAGAAATTCTGGATGTGCAGGGAAAGGTTACTCCCTCAACAGCATATAAATCATAAAGATAAAACCAGTTAACCACTCCTTTATGGAATATTAGGAAGACTTTCCTATGACTTTTGGTTTGTTTTATTATTGTAAATCAGGAGTAGAGAGACCTTAAAGACAGAACTATGATGTATTGGGCAGTCTCAGCCCACAGATTAATCTACACTTTTCCAGCTCCTCAGAAGACCTGCCATCATTTTCATAAATAGATGACAAGGACAAAGATGGACAAAGCTAATTAATTTTGTTTCTCATGAGCTGAGTGCAGTGTACAAGGTGATGACTTAAAACCTCAGGAGCTAAAGATATATAGCAGCTAAAGTAGGCTGATGTGATTTCTTAAAAACCTGAGGAAATGCCACCAACTTCTACATGAAATTTGGATTCTCTTTCAGTTAGAGAGTGCAGGAAAATATACTTGAACATTATTTTTTTCTTTTTAATTTAAATTAGAAGTGTTGATTTGAGTTGGGGGACCAAACCAAAGTGCATCTTCAGTGAAACTACCACTGAAAAGCAACTGGAAGAAAGAGGTCAGTAATACTCCTAACTTACAGTAAATAAGGAATCTCATTATGGACTAAATGCGCAAGACAGTTGTTTCCTCATACTGACAACTGGATTAGTTTTAAGGCATGCACCTTACAGGTGGCATTTTGACCTGTGACATTAACACTACAAAGTACTGCAGGATCTAAATCCATGTAGCTAGCTATAGCTTAAAATACAAATTGTGTGTACCATAATGCACTTTAGAGAAAATTTAATGGTTGCTGGGAAGATGAATGTCATCCCTCCAGCATGCTCCACCCCTCAGCTCCAAGGGCTGAGCTGTTACCACACAATATGGAATATCCCTTTGGTCAGCTGCCCCAGTTGTGTGTGTATCCCCACACCACTTCTCGTGCAGCCTCCTCAGTGGCCAGAGCGGGGAAAGCAGGAAAGGCTTTGACTCTGCAAACCTTGCAGAGCAATAACCAGAACATCCCTGTGTTACCCACTCTGCTCCCAGCACAAATCCAAATCACAGCCCCATGGCAGCTACTGCAGAGAAAAGGAGCTCAGACCAAAACCAGCATGGTGCACAACTACACAAAAATGTCCAAACACAGAAATGTCTAACATGTTCAATACAAGTCCTTCAGAGCTTGGGCACTAGCTGAAAACAACTGGGAGATCAGATACTACAATAACAGATATAAAACTAATAGTACAAATGCGTTGGGTAACATCAAACATTGGGCAGATGCCCACTTCCTTCAGGCTGGTACGAGGATGGAGTAGAATATAGAACACAGAAGTTACAAAAAACCCCAAAACTCCCAACCAAACAAAAAACCAAAGCCAAACAAAAAAAGCCCCCACAACCAAAAAACAACTAAGCCCGTTTTCTGGGCATAAACAGTTGCATTTAAAAAGATGGGAGTACTCAGTTTAGCTAAATATGAACCATTAAGTCTTTGATAAAATCCATGTGGCAGACAGATCTGAAACAGGTGGGGTTTTTTTCTCTCAGCCTTGGTTATATATTGAAATCAAAGACTAGGAAAGACTTCTCTAGAGCAGCTGGAGAAATGCAGTGAAGAAAGTCTATATCTGCACTATATTCATATGAATTTTGTGTGAAAGAATTCTCCAAGGCTAGATAAAAAAGGAATTGTGATTGTGAGAGCATCTGCCCAGGAAGAGGCCCTTCAGAACTGAATTAAAGCAGCAAGAAATACTGTGTTGGAAATTTAAGTGGGGAATTTCAATATTAAATACAATTTTAGTTGAAGACTTTAAGATTGTTATAAATGTTACAGAGGATGGAGAATGCATGAAATCAAATCACCCACAAGAAGTTCAAAGACTGATTTTTACAGTGAATTCAAATTAACAACAATATTGAGGGGTTGTTAAGGCTCATTGTATGCAAGAAATATATAGACTGCATAAACTGAAGGAGTTCATGTTAATTTCACAAGGCTTACAGAAGTAAAAAGACAAAGAAAGATGTACTTCTAATGCATTAGTTTATTGAAACCTCTTCCCCAGTGTATAGTATCAACCAGAAGCTGGATCACACCCATCAAGCAGGTTTCACCTGGCCGGTGAGGTCTGTCAGTGATGACTCTCCCTCCCCCAGTGTTAATAGCCCAGTGCAAGAGTACTTCTGTAAAAGTACCTCCTAAGGCTGGGCCCCTCCCACCAGAGCAGGCTGCAGAGTCAGGCCTATATTCCATCACAAGATGAGAACAGAAAGCCAGTGTTGTTTTGCTTTGAGTGACTCATCTGGGCTGTTTAGAGTAACAAGTGTTTATAACCAGCAGCTCAGGTGCCATTGCAGAACAAGAAATATATTTGGCCATTTGATGGCAGTGTTAAATTGTGCATTGCAGCATCTTTCTTAGGTTCAGGTTTTGTTGTTAGGACCATACCCATCTCCTGCAGCTCTCCCTGTAGGGCTTTGGATTCATAGCTCAAACCACCTTCTTTAATATATAGATGTCATGAAAGAAAAAACCCTAAAGGCAAAAAATCTGTGAAGATTAGGCACAGTGGATTAAATTATCTGCAAGAATGTGTTGGAAATATTGCTACTTAATATTTGAAGATCTCTTGATGTTTTGGATGACTTGAAGTCCCTACTACAACATTCTGGCTCATTCTATCAAATAAAAAACCAACGCCAAAGTAATTTGTAGTCAGAGAAGTCCTTATAAGAAATCCCAGCAATATTAAAGGAAGCTTTTTTCTCCACATCCCCAACATTACACATATTAACCTGTAGGGATAAGTGTACAAAGACAAGCAAGATTTGCATTTCACTCTTGTGCAGCTCCAAGATACCAACATCCAGGACGTGGGACCAGTTGCTATCTCTGAACACGTCATGATACATGAAATATCATTCATTCCCTTCTAGACAGTAACTACATTTACAGCTCTAACTCCTGCCAGCACATCATTCACTCGAGGCAATTATTGAATTGCATGTTCCAGTTTTTGTTTGGTTGGTTTACACACAGCCTACCACATCTAAGAGAGAAGTTATCACATTCACTTTGATCTCACTCTGCATGAGAGCTTTTCCCAGCATGCAGGTGAATGCAGCAGGGAGAGGTTTTATCCCATGCTTTTCTTCAGTCATAACTGATCCAAGCAGCCAAAATTATCCTACAAACATCCTGAAGGTTAGAAGGGACTCACTTTGTGAAACTTTCTCCTACATTCTCACTTGTCTTTAGCTAAGTGTCATTAAATCCATTGGTTCTTATCTACAGAAACCAGAAATAGCAAAAATTGGCCTGACTTTTCAGTCTGGACAATGAATGCAATGAACAAGAGCCTAAGAATGCAAAGGTATCTCTGAAGTACACAGTTTTGAATTGACTGATTTCTGTCTGGGGTGGGTTGACCTTGGCTGGCTGCCAGACCCCCCACCAGGCCATCTCTCACTCCACCTTCCCAGGAACAACAGGATTAACAAAAGCTCACGAGGATAACAGGGAGTTTGGCTATTAGCTACCATCAAGGGTAAACACATTCAATTTAAAGAAAAATAGTTTCACTTATTGACAATTAAGATAGAGTTGGACAGCAGAAAAATGAAACAGAAGGTATCAAACACTTCCCCCCATTCCTGTCTTTCCAAGCTCCATTCCACTCCCTCCTTTCCACCTCCTCTCCCTCCCCAAATGGTGCAGTGGTTTGGGATGAGGGTAAGAACCCAGCAGTACCTCTCTGCAGACCCTTGATCTTCATTTTCTCTTGCTTTGGTTTGGCTTCTCTCCATGGGACACAGCTCCCTGCTGTGTTACAGAGCCCTCCACAGCCTGTGAGGAAAGAAAAGAAAGTGAGGAAACTTGTGTTACAGATTCTTCTGAAGCCTTAGTCATCACACTACTTTTTAAAATTATTATTTTATTTTTTTCAGCATCCCCCCCTCACACTAGAGCTCAAGGCTTTTAACCCCATTTTAAACAGGTCCCAGCACCCCCTCACAATCAGATTTCTGCCCCAGAGACCCACCAGAGATACAGCTCAGCAGCAAGGCACCAGCCAGAGCTGGGGATCCAAAAACTACTGCATGCCCAGGAACCTCTGAAATAACCCAGGTCAGGGTTAGCAGTGATTGCACTCACCTGCTGATAATTAGAGCCCTCATTAAAGAGCAGCTACAAGGCACAGGTGGTGTGATTTTTTAATTTTAAACTCTCTTTGAAGGACGAAAAGACCTGAAAGGTCCTAGTTCAGCTATCCCTGGCTGCACAGTGCTAAATTGATAGTGAGGAGAAGCTGGCTCCCTAACTCAGTGTTCCTAATGCCTTCTCTTTATTGTCTTAAACAACAGTTCATTGTCCACTAACATGAAACATGGCAAGGAGCAGTATAATCATCAGTTTTCTCATTTTGAGTTTTTGCTGAAATAAACCTCTGAATCCATCATGTTTCTGAATATCACCTGAATATTTGTTGCTTCTTACTGTCCACCTTAAGCGACCTACAAAATCCAGCTGGAGTGATCTTTCTAGTTGATAAGCTGCCTTCAGTTTTGGAGCTTCCTCTTTTTCCTGGAGCATCAAATATAACCAGACAGGACACTGACCTCAAGCAGTTGTGATGAACATGGGAAGACACTGCAATCATATTAGCAACCCTAAATTATTCAGAGCACTTTCTGGTAAAATGGTGCTGCAGGACAATGAAAGCAAAGAACAATTCCCAGCAGATTAGATTTCTTTTCCTGTTGCTGTCTGTAATTATTTCTATCGGATCAGTTATTTGCTATGCAAGCTTACCTTCAAAAGCATGTTTGTTTAAAAGAGAAAGAGGAAGAAATCCTTTGTAGGGCCTGCACATGATTAAATGGCTCTAACAAAGCATAATGAATAATAATGACAAAGACCTGTCAATTGGAATTTTAAGCATTTTGGCTCATGAATTGGAAGAGCCAATGATATCAAGATGACTGCATGTAGCAAATAAGTGGGTATTTCCCAGTGAATATTACAGATGAGTGTTCCTAGTTTGCATATTTCTGCAAATAATATTTCTCCTGTAATTTTACTGTAATCACAGTACAGGGGAAAACAGTATGGAACTATTACCTTTATCCATATATTCTGATATATAAGAGCAGATCTCTGAGAGCTTGTAAAACCCAAGAGAATGATTGGGGTTTTTTCCAGGTCTCTTTTTAAAAGAGACCTGGATCAAAAGTAGCCAGACAGAAGTACAGGTGAGTCCCAGCACTGCTACAAGAAGGATGACTCAGGGAAGGGGTATCTAGGTTTCTTTGAGTGATGGATATGATTTTTGTTATGTTCTGTCCTCAAAGCTCTATGCAGGAAGGCAAATATTTGCATAAAAGTGCACAGAATGAAACAATTTTTAATTTCCCTGTTGTACTATTATCAGTTATCTCATAGCCAGGATTTGATATAAGGTGTGCATTAAGATAATGACTTCTTTAAACTACTCCATGGTAGTTTCCTGATAGATACTGCTATCTGGAAACATCTTTTTGCATAAAAACTTGGTTTCCTTCCAGAAAGGAAGGAACTGGGGGGGGAACAGATTCTTTTTTCATCTCTATTTTATTTTTCTGTATGCAATTGCCTAAGGTAATACATCCCTCCTAAATATGTGGTTTAATTTTTCTCATTTCACTGACAGAGATAGGGCAATATAGGTGAAATGAATTTGAGAAGGAGCTTTCCAAGTTGTGCTTCTACTTTTCATCACTATCACCCTCAAAATTAAACAAAATATGAAGTTATACAAATATTTAGATATTCTACTATAGCAGTCAGGAACTGAGGAAAGGACAATAAATGTCATAAAATCTTAGTTTTCCATCCAGTTTTCCTTGACAAATATCCTCTTCTTTCATACAGGCTCTGTTGAGGAAGGCCCATGGAGAGGAATGGCCAGGCATCTATCACTTTATCACTCTGACAACATTCGTTAACAATGTCACCTTTCCTTTACACCCAGAGTTTGCTCTAAGAAATCTATTTTTTTAACTATATACTGTGTGGCCAAGGCAATTTTTAACATCTATTACTCTTGTGTATTGTGTTTGAAATTGATAGTGCTGAATGTGTTACATTTCTACTATCAGATACTCATTGTGAGAGATAGAAATGCTGTGAAGGCCACTAACATCTCATTGAAGAGAAAGAACAGAAATCTGATGGCTTTCCATTGAGGGACAGCTGCTCAAAGGGAGGTTAAGTAAGCACAATATGTTGGATACAGCTTTTTCCCCACTGGAGAAATGTGTACCAAAGCACTTCAGAGCTCTCCATCAGATCAGTGTTCTGGTGTCAGTGCTGTAAACAATTTCAATAGGATACTGGCTGGGAGAAGTGGAGAGAGAACAGAACAGAAAAGGAGGAAATCAAAAGGTATGGATCTTTTAAGGAAAGTGGCAAATTTTTTTTTTTACAATAATGAACAAGCATGCATATTCCTTTTGAATACAAATATTTAGCTCTGTATAGACAGATTTCCATTAATAACAAAGAGCAGTGAAGCAACCGAATAGGTGCCAAGACTCTGCCCTGTATTTTAATAAATTGGAGCAAATTCCCTGAATTTAAGCAAAAATCCTGTACTGATTTAGTTTGTTTTCTGGTGTGGAAAATCAGCCCTACTTCAGCATGTACATCAGTTGTCACGGGAGCCAAATCAATCAGACAGTCAAGGTGGATCTGCCTAGATCTCCATCTGAAAGTGAGCTGCCCAGAGCAGCCTTGAGTCATTGCCTCCACAGCCTGGTGTCATTAACAAAGAACCAGGGCTCCTCTCTCTGCAATCAGGGGACACTTGGCTGCCTGAGGACACACTGTCCTCCTGTGACTCCCTCATCTCCTGCCCCAGCCCAAAGCCTTTGGCAGCCCCCTGTGCTGAACTGCTGTGCACAGAAATAGCCATCTCCTGTTGTCCCAGTCATTCCCTTTTCACAGGGAAAACCTGCAGACTGAGAACTAACCAAGTGGGAACACCCTTCACACAGCCTGATTAATGTTTCTACAGGCTTCTTAGGAGATAAGTACTATTTTATTAAATTCTCACTCTACTAATATCAGAAGATTTTCTAAGTTAAGCACTGGTCTATGCAGCTGAGTATATTTTCTACTTGTCTCCGAATTTTCTTCTTTTCCAAAATATTTTTTTAGATTCTTAGGCTTTTTTTAATGGGAAATTTTTTTAAGACAGAAAAAGGGAGGGAAAATAAAGACTAAACACCCTGAAACATCACCTTAAATACCAGTTTAACTCCATATTCTACCTTTGGGTTTCAGGTCCCTCAGTTATATATCATGCAAACCTATGAGACAGGAAAAATAAAAATAGTACTCGAGTGTTGATTTTCATTTTCTCTTATCAACAGCTTTGTTCTAAGCTAAAAGTAAATGCCTTCTGAAATCTGGCTACTTGATTCTCTCTTCCATTTGTGTTTCTAAGATATAAATAAAGCAACTGAAAATAGATCTGAAATACATACACACTGAGAATGAGTGGTGATGAGCATCCTGTGGTACAAAGTGAAATCTTGTTTCTTGTGAGTTGATAGGGTGTCACAGACTTCCCCTGGATCACAGAGTGCAATGGATCTTTTCTTAAGACAGCCCTGACAGCTTCATGTAACTGAACTAATTCCAAGTGATGTTGATTTAATTCATTGAGATGAGAGTCTGATAACTGCCTTCAGTCTCCTGTAGAAAGCAACGTGCATTCCTGCTGCTCTACACAAATGCTAACAACAACATGTTGGAACACAAACTCAACAAATCATTTCAGCATTTACTTTAGCCTGCCCCACTGCAGCAAAACACTTAAGCACATGCCTAAAGGTATAGACATGCTCAAGTGCCTTTCTGATTAATGATGAACTGGAGCCCAAGTGTCTAATTTCAAGGCTAACATTGTGTCTTATTGCTAGATTGGAAGAATTACTCATTCTGGAAGTATCCAGGGAGATTAACATCACATTTCACTTCCCTTTCTCCATGAATGCTGCTGGTACACAGTGGATGAGCTGAGCCCATGGGCTGGAGGAGCTCTGAAATATTGACACACAATCAGACTTGCCAGCGAGTGATGCCCTGAGTTCTTCAACAGGCAATCAGGATGACCCTCCCCAAAATGAAGTTTTACAAACTGTTACTTTGTCATTTGAATTAATGAATCCTGAAAATCAGTTTTCAAGAAATGGTGGGGAGGAAATTGTTAAAGTGCTTTAACATCCTGTCAAAATGTCACCTATATGCAAGAACGGCATGTGTTCATTTTAAAAAGAGAGAAATGCAGAAAAACACATGACAATCAGATCTGAGCTGAGGCAAAAACCCAACCAAACAACCCACCCAGGGAAAAAAACCAAAAACCAACCAACAAACCAAATCAAAAAACAAACCCAAAATGACAAGGGAATAAAATGAAGGACAAGAGCATTGTCTTTACTGTGAATCCTCATTTCATTCTCCAGATGGTGAAAACAGCAAGGTCAATGTCTCAGTTTAAAGAATGCAGCCCCCCCCATTGCCAAGGTACCAGAGACAATGTCAGACTTAATTGACAGATTACTGTCTAATCAATGGTTTCTCTGATTAGTGACCCACTGACAATACAACCAAATCAATGTGTTTATTCCAGGCATTGGACCTGATGCTCTAAAAGAGTGAAAACCAGGAAAAAATTACAACATTAAGTAACTTGAATCCCCTGCATACCAATTACATCTGTCATTCAGCTTGCTTATTTACAGGGTTTGAAAGGTTTAGTTGACAACAGAAGGGCTAATAAACAGAATCCAAGTCATGTTTAATTATATCAGTTTTATTATCTTAATTAATCAGTCCACTGCTCTGCACTCTAATATCATAATGTTGTCTTTTTTTATAACGGGCTACAAAAGATTTCTTTATTTCTCTTTACTTATTTTTGGCCCACATCTATTGTGGCATTCTTTTTGTTGAATTCACACTCATAGACATTAGGCCAGTGTATTAAATCTTTGAAAACTGCTGTTTAGCTGGAGAACAAAAACACCCTGAAAGCTGAATGGAATACCAAAAAGACAAGAGAGTCTGTCCTCTAATTAATTTTAGATGAAAAGGGAAAATTAGAAAAGACAATAAGGGATTTAAAGCCCAGAGGTATCTGGACAGGAACTTGGAAAAGACAGTGTAACTATGCTACTGATGATAAAAGTCCATATAGCAGTGCTTGATTACAACCAGAGATTATATTAAAAAAAAAGTAAATTATGACTTAATCTATGCCAAGAGTAGATAGATATGCAATATCCTCCTGATAGCTGAGATGAATGTGCAAGAGGGAAACTGGATAATACTTATTTCAATTTTAATTCACGTTTCAAATGCAAACTGTTTTAATTATGTCTAATTGAAATGATTTATTGCCTTAAGTAGCGAGGAAAAAGACCTGAACAGAAATTCAACTTCTTAATCTTTGTGCCACACATTGTTCCTGTTCTCCATTTGTTTGTTGTGTTGAATGGGAAATGGGAGACATGTCTGTGTCATGCCTTTGCATTTTTAGCTTTTTCAGCTGAGTTGAATCAGAATATAAAGAGAGGATATGGTTTCCATAGGGGAGACCCAATAATGTGAAAAGGTAAACCATTTAAAGATGCACTGACAGCTTTCTTTAAAATAAACACAGCTTAAGTTCCGAAGCTAGCAGTAGGTGTGAAGGCTGAAAATACCTCAAAAAAAAAAAGATCAAAATACATTCTGTAAATAAAGTTTCCCTTTTTTAACTGACAAAACTTCATTTTGGAGTGGATTATTTTTGTGGCTGTAGGAAGTGCTGTTGCCACCAACCTAGGATTCTTCTTGTATTTCATAATTTCATCCCTGAAGATGGGACCTATGGATTCCCCATCGCAGAGTGACGAGGTAGACGGGAGACATTGCTCATCCGCTGACGACCGACAAGTCCCAGATTTATTGATTAATAGGCACACTTTTATAATCACAGTAATAAGGCTCATACATATTGCAAAAATAGAGCTCACTATTGGTCAGCTATAAAAAGTCAGTCCCACCTTTCTCAGGATGTTTGTGGCTTCTTTTTCACCTCTTGTTATCACATATTTTCTTGAACAGCTTCTTGCTCAAAGAAACTGTCCTTGAATTAGGCAGCTGTTGCTTTCTCAGATGTATTTTCTCACGTCTCTTTTCCCATCAACTATGTCTCAATAAAAAACTGTCCACAGCAGAGCAGTGAACTGGCTACAGACCTGCCCCGATAACCAGTGTCTTCTCATTTCCCTGGGCAAGCAAAACTCTACATTTTTGTGACAGCCTCAATGGGCAGATAGAGTGGGATACTCTGGGTAAGGCATCCTCTGGGTCAGTGGTTTGTGCTGGCTGAGATGATGGCTACAGCACAATGACAAGCAAACAAAATCCCTGTGTCCCCTTCCCCTGGAGGACTCTTGGTGCAGTTGCAGGGCTTTTGGGGAGTGCAGAAATTCTTCCAGAGTACTCAGTATTCTGAAGTGACAGAAGGAACCTCTGGAGGTCAACTGGGCCAACCCTCAGCTCAAAGCTGGGCCTTGTTAGATTACTGCTGTGAGTGGCAAATAATCACTTTACTGAACAGCTCTCTCAGCCTCTGGCTGTCCATTGCTGCAGCATCAGGGCTTTGTGAATAAGCCAAGGGGTGCTGCAGCTCCAAAAGAACATTCCCAGTTCTCCAAAGGCAAGCACATCTGCCCTCCCCAAACATCTCCTGGCTGGCTTGAGGAAGGTGACAGCCAGGCCTCCAGGGCTTGGAGGGATTTTTTCCTGGTCTTCAAAGGGAAAAGTTGGCTAAATATATTGAGAACTTTATTCTACTTGCCTCTGTGCTGTATATCTGCCTATAAAGCAAAAAATATGGATTATTTCTCTAAGAATATCCATTGACTTTAGTATTGCTAAATTTGCTGATTGAAGTGTGCTTCAGGAGAGGTATTAAAAATATATTGAAGCTCCATTGAAATATGTAGCTTTTCTGTACATTTTTAATTTTCTGTAAGAGGCATAATTCCTTGTTCAGCTGATTCTTAAAAAAAAAAAAAAAAAAAAAAAACTAAAGAGGAATTATTTTCTAATACAATCTGTAAGACTTTTTTTTTAAAGGAATGGAGGTGAAAAAGCAGTTGTGGCAGTTTTTTTACATGGTACACAACTGACCTGAGGGAAAGCAGCCTGCCAGGAACCTCTCACGAGGACTAACTACCCATAGAAATTCCCATGTTTGAGTTGATGCTTGCAGACAAGCAAAGGTTGATGTCAAAGTTCTGAAGGCCAAATTAAGACAAAGTTTTTCTAGTTTCTTTGAAGAGCAAAGCATTTTGGACTATCTTTCAGTTCCTGTAACTCAAGTCTCCTTGACAGCCCATTATTTGTTTAGTCATTATGTTCTCTTGATTCCTTCTGACAAAGTTATCAAACACTCCACTGGGATCACAGCTAAAAAAGCATTCACCTTTATACAAAGGGCCAAATCCTGATAAAGAGTGCACAGCTGGAATAAATGCACTGTTTGGTCAGAAAATAGAGCTAAATGGAGATTTCTGCTGCACTTTGTCACTGCTGGTGCAAATCCAAGCCGTGGGAACTAGAGGATACAGTGAGAAATAAAATATACAGCTCAGCAGTGCAGGTTTCTCCCCACACTGACACTCCTGCACAAATAGCCACAGTAGAGCTTAGATTCATTATACAGAGGTGTGCTTTTATTTTCTTTTTATTGGCTCTCTTTTGTCTATTCCTCCATCCATAAGGAAGGTGGTGTTTCATTTTTATCTTATTCACAGCTGCAATGGGAACAATTAATCCTTGCTCAACAGCAGATGCAGTATAGTCAGTCATAGCACCTTTTTTTAATGCTTTCCACTCGTTACTTTTTTATATGCTTATTGCTTTTAATTTTATTGTAATTGCTGCTGAATTTTTCACAGTTTTTATTTTAATGATCTGGGGTCTTTTTTACATGTCCAGAGTGCTGAGTTCCCAGCCACCCTTCATTCTGCACTATATTCAGATCTGATGTATCAAAATGGATATCACCAGTGTGCATTCTCTTATCAATTTCTGAAGAACTCAGAGTGACTCCTGGAGACAAATGTGGTGACCTTTTCTATCCATCCCACAGCTAGAATTAATGATTATAAGTGCCTTGCCATTCCACTGGTGTCAACAATGGGTACATGAACACATTAAATACTACCCCAAACACAGCATAATTTGTGCAGTGAGTCCATCTTATTTAAGCAAAAAGAAATCTTCTTCTCTGGTGCAGTATACTTGTACTTAATCTTGCAGTCCAGTCATTCCATAGCCAATCTATAACTGGTTTATTTATCTATATGCATATATAATTGCATATGTATTTTTGTACATATATGCAAACACACATCTCACAGACCAAGGAGCAACTGAACATGGTGAGTCCCTTAAGAGGCAACTGCTGAGAGTGAAGGAGTTGAGAGACAAAAGAAAAATAATTTATTTAATTTTACTAGAACATTTGGATACTTGTTTTACAAGGTCCCATAATAACATGGAAACATTTCCTATTACTCACACTAAAGTCATAGTTTTGGTCAGTGCAACTTCCAAGTTTTCCACTGCTGACACAGAACTCTAAACCTGTCGCTTCCCTTTTCACAGGGTAAAATTCCTCTGCTGTGTGTTTTAAGGAATATGATTCACCTTGTAAAAGGCAACAATCTGTCAGCTCTGGGTTCAGGTACCTGCTTATCTCCACTGCTAGTGATTTTCTCCAAGTACAGGAGTGCAGGCAGATAAGGAGGAGTGTCAGTGTAGTGCAAACACACCATCATCTTCTGCTGACAGACAAACTAGGAACACGTGCTCTTTTAACCTGAAGCCAGCACTACACTGGCCATTAGGAAGATGGGCTTTTAAATTGCAGGATGGCTGTTGGTTACTGATTACTTTGTGAACAAGACTATTTAATGGACTCTAATTTCCTGTAACTAATTCATTCTTTGGGCTCTGGAAGTAATTTTGGAACAATGTAACAGGTGATGATAATAATTATCTCTCTCTATAAAATCTAAATCTCTAAATCAAGATATATATTTTTCTCTTTTTGTCTTTCCTGACACTTAATCCCTAAAGTGCTTTACAAAATAAGGTAGCACAGTTACAGAAATAAAATAGCAGGAGATGGAGACAAATTGAAATGAAAAATAAATAATTGATGAAATGTGTGTTTTTCTTCCTGTGTACTGGAACAGACTGCCCAGAGAAGTGGTGGAGTCACCATCCCTGAAGGTATTTAAAAGATGTGTAGATGTGGCCCTTAGGGACAGGTTTAGTCGTGGGCTTGGCAGTGCTGGGTAAACAGTTGGATTCAATGATCATGGAGGTCTCTTCTAACCCAAATAAATTCTCTGATGCTGTGTTCCAAGGTACTGTCAAATATGAGACCTCTGTCAATGAAGTTGCCTTGTCCATATTTAGGACAGAGGAGGAGCAGTCCAGCTCAGAGCACAAATGTTCAATGGTATTCTGACAGCTTTTCCTTCTTTGCACATCGGGGGGGGGGTATCCATTCAATAAAGAAGAACAGAAGTGAGATGTGGGGTTGTAGCTAAAGCAAAATGCAGCCCACAGGGCTTTGTACAGCCAGTACACAGAGCAGCCCCCCCTCTTTACCTGCATTGCTGTAAATCGGCGTGCATCGCACAGTGCAGCTCAATATAAAAAACTTTTCCTGCACCTGCAACTTGGTATTTGCATTTGATGCAGAAACCTTGCCTTGCATCCATTCAATTCCTGCTCCTCTGCAGCTGTTTGTCAGCTGAACCCTGGTGGGAATCTGTGCAGAGGTGAAATGACAAGTTCAGGCAAGTGCAAGGTTCTGGCTGCTGCTGGTAAATCTCACCTTGAATCAAACAAAGCCATTTCTTAAGGCCCTTTCTTTGCCTTTTCACAAGTGAAGAGTTTCAGCCAAGAGTTCAGTAGTAAAGTAAGAAAAGAAACCACCAAAAAACCACCAGGAGTGAAAAAAACCCATTGGTTGTTTATGATTCCTTTTTCCAAGTTTCCTTTTCTGGCACTCTGTTGTGTTTATGTGCTGGGCAGCAAAATGCTCTGCTCTTCTCTGTGTAAAATCAGCTCTTTCATGTTTTCTAGGCCAATTCATATATCTTTATTGATTATGTCTTTGACTCTTTAACAATGACACTATTTGCAGAAATCAAAATGGAACATGTGGAAAGTGTAGTAATCTTTTTAAGTAAAGTAATTCCAAAGAAAAAGGTATATGCTGTTCCATTTATTTATAATTTAGTTTTAATGCAGCTCATTGGTATTTATTTGAACTAGAGTGATATGGCAAAAATCCAGAAAAAGTATGAAATATGATAACTATTATAGTCCTTATTAATATTTAATATATTAATGTGTAGCTACAGTCACAAATAAAAATATTATTCTCTCATTCTGCTCTCACAGCTTGTATTATTTTTATGAAAACTAGATTCTCATTACATTTGCTGGTTTTAATCAGTAATGTGATTTCCCTCTCTATGCCAGGCAGTTTGTGAAAAATGAGGCGTTTCCTGAAAAACTCTCAGTTATAATGTTTTAGAATCAAAACCCCTTGCCTTAATTTCATAGAGAATGATTATTCAAACTTATTCCCAGAAACAGTCTGGCAAGAATCTGTCTTTTTTTGATCTTGGATGTGTATTGTCCCAAATAAAAACTGTTGGATTTGTGCAGTTCAAAGCAGAAGCAAGGAAAAAGATTTTTTAAGGATTTTGAAAGGATTTAATGAAAGGTAAGACAGTTGTTTTGTTTTGGTATTTTTCTTTTTTTTTATAAATTATTTTCCCTTTCCTACACTACTTTCAAAATCAGAAAGACTTGAAGCCAGCTAAAAAGAACTTACCCTGTGAAGGAGAGGAGCCTCCACAAAGGATATTTGTCAACAGTGACAGCAGAAGGAGGATGTGTGTGAGTGGCACACAATCTTCACTGGATATGGAAGCAAATATTTCTGTGTGCTCAAACCACAAATAAAAGAAATCAGATGCAGCTTGGATAACAGCCAAGGACTCAGCATTGTGAGGACCACAGGTTGTGAACAGCTCAGACACCATTGCCACCTTCACAAATAGCACACGATATGTTCAGATGACAACATTTTCTGCAAAGCAGTACTTTCAATAACTACTCCACAGTAATTCAAGATGATCATATTACTGGATGCAATACAAACAGGTAAAATAATCACTCTGAAGATTAAACAAGTGAAGGACTGTGCAAGTTCAAGTTGGTTTTTCCTCTTCACTGGATATTGCTACTCCTGTTATGTTTGTTTCTGGCAGATGTAAAGTAACTCACTTGAAAAACCACTGTATTTCCAAGAGAGCTCTGGATGCACCAAGTACTCTTGAAAATCTAGGCTTAATTGTGAATTTCATGCATTTAGAAATTTAGTGGTGACCAGCTCTGAGACAGTACCTTCTGCCAGTAATGAAGAGAATAATGCAGATTGTATTTATAAGTGGGAAGTAGTGTGCATATGCAACTTTCCCAAAGTAAAGGATCAGTATTTGCCAGCTGCTTTGTTTTAGATGTTAGATATTTCCTAGGGACAGCATAAAAACTTGGTAATAGATGATCACTTTAGTGACTACTGGGAAATGAAAGCATTTTATGGCAACTGCTCTAGCTGCTGCAATACACTTTAATCTCTGACCTGAAGTACAGCTGCTACTTCAGAGCAAACAAAAGAGGCTTACAGAGGACCAAGGATCAAATTTCTTGCTGTTCTGCATCTTGTATCATCATTTACCATTGTGAAAAGAGGAATAAATCATCTGCTTTTCAGACCTGATTGTACTGTGTAACTACTTTACAATAGGATGAAGGATGACACAGGTAGGAAGACAATGGGGAATATGCCCACAGGGATTTATGTCTGCACTGTTAGGCAGTTTGGGTTTTGAGCTCTCATGTTTTTCCCTTTGGACAGAATAATATTTATGGAAGACACTTTATGCACATGTAAGAGAAACCAATACATTATTGAACAAATCTGTGTTGCCATGTGCTGATTGCTGTTTGCAAAAATATGCCATATGCTGAGAAACTAAATAATTCAGGATGGCTATCCTGTTCCCATATACACATATCATAAACAAAATAGGAAAACTCTGTTTGCTGCCCTTGTCAGTAAAAATCAGCAAATTTTCAGTGATGTATGGAGGCAACATGGCAGAAAGCTAAGAGTTATGAACACTAAAGTAACAAAGTTTTGCAATGTATATTCTATGACAGTCAGTAGATTAATAGAAAAGTAATACTACTGACACTACTGGACTCTTACCCTGGAATTTTTTATAGTGCTATATGTGAATGCATACCCTAAGTGTTTATGGGAGAAGAAAAATCTCTATTAGGTATACCATTCTGGGTTTTTATAACAAATAACAGAATATTTAAACTCCCAATATTTTCTATATGTTAGCTGCTAGAAACTCAGACTACCATTTCAGATGCAGCAAGTTTAAGTTATTTAATGTCATCCCTGCACTGGTACAAACAACACAAAATATGACACAAAACGTACAAAAATAAAACATGACAGACATGTAAGTGTCAACCCAGATTTGTGCAGTCTATTGGTAATCTGGTTTGAGGTGTACATTGCAAGACACCAGCATTTAAATCTATTCTACGTCTCAGGGTGTTTCTGTGGTTCACAATATTTATGTTTCAATACATTCACTGCCTTTGTACTCCAAGAGAACTTCTAGTTCCTGTGAGAGGAGCCAGATTTCCAAAATCTTGCTCAGGGATTCATAACTCCTGTTGAGCATGCCGTGTGTTCAGGTGCTGCAAAGAGCTCCTCCACAGGACCAGCTTTAAAGGTCAGTGCCATGGCAGGGGCAGCTCACAGGCATTGCTTTTTCTATGTCCTTCTGAATGTTTAATACAGTCATTCCTAGACTTAAAATTTCCAAGCTAATGGCAGAACTGGTTTGCCCTCATGCTCTAGGAGAAGTCAAAATTTTTAGCCAGAACTTTTAGCCAATTTTCATTGTTGGATGAAGAGGTGATGTTTCCACTACTTCTAAGGGAAGAATAGTAGCAGAACTGGCAAAATCCATAACACCAAGAGAGATGTATGCTGATGCTATTGCATCACATTTTTCTGGAAGCTGTATTTTGGTATGGAGAATTTAAAGGCTTTTAAATTAAGATAAATATTGCTAAATATGTTAAAGAATTAAAACTTATGCTTGCGATAAAAGATAAGCCTTCATAATTTATAAGTGAAAGAATGTGAATCAGTCCCTGATTTTTAAAAATCTTTTCTTTGTAAAATTTTCTCTTCAATCAGATTTTAAAAATACTTAATTCTTTCTCCCTACAACTTAAGGCAATGTAGACCTTTGAGAGGGCTCATACAACTTTCCTCCCCATAGCCAGTATTTCCATTCTGTACCACATGGGGATTTCTAAATTGAATGGGAAGCAAACTTCCAGGGAAGATGCAAATGTAGTTAATATTGTCATTCTCAAGACACTGAGGAAGCATTCAAACTGTAGTTAGCTTAAATGAAACTATTTGGTCAGAATGTTTGAACTGCATCACCTCTTCATTAGGCTCAGTGGCTAGAATATTCATGGGGAATATTTCCTTAATAATTTGCTTTAAGATAGCAAGAATTCCACTTGGCAGTGCAAAACAGAAATAAAATAATCCCTGAAACAGGTGATTTTGAGGTCACCATTGTCAAACTGAAAAACGTCTGGCATATTTGTTGGGTAACAGGAATGAGGGAGAGAGGGTACAGATCTCTTGCAAGGCTGAGAAGATAATGAATAGTGAAGGATTGTGATGATTGTCACTCAAATAGTTTTCAGTAATGAGATTCAGCCTGTGTGTTCCTAGCAACAGATGCTCTCAAAGCCCCTGTCAGGAATGACCTTTAAGCACAGTATTTGTTGCAAAGAACCACAATATTAACTGCCTCTTCACACATTCACATATCCCACATAATGCTTATGTTCTGCAGAACAATGAGATTTCAGGTTTTATTTCTTCAAATCTTCCCCTCTCCTTTCCCCCTCCAAGGACTGTAAGAAAACAAACAGGCTGGAGCATGAGAAAAGGTTTGCTGTTATGGTGGAATACAAGCACTAATATTTGTTTGTCCCATTATCTGGGAAAAAAGGTGTGCAAAACATGGGCAGCTCTGCAGCAGATGGAAAGATTTTTTGCCATTAGCATCATTCAGCTATTTAAGCAGGAGTGAAAAGGGTTCCTCTTTAACCCTTCAAGCTGAAAACTCTTTCCTGCTGCAACAATGGGTGAAAAATATAATAAATATACTAGAAAACTTTTTTTTCTCTGCAAGACAACCTGCTAGAAAATCAAGATAATTAACACAGCAACAAAGAAAAGCTCTTTCATCTCATCCTCTCCCTACCCACCCACTCTCTCCCTTCTTAAAGAGAGTAATGTACTAGAAAATAGAAAGTCACATCAAATTCAAAGCCTGGTCCTGAGTTTCTGGCCTCCACAAACACTAATGCAGGACAGAATGGGGTCCAAATATTCTTAATTTTCTGACTTTATACCATTTTGTATATATCTGACTTGATATTTTTAAACATAGCTCTAGTATAGTATAAACTATATATTTTTCTTACCTTTTTTCATCTAAGAAAACTTCCCCGTAAAATACAACCAAATTTTAGAATTCTTTCCACCCTCTTTCCAATACTTCTTGTCTTTCCTTTGTGTACCTTGAAGAGTACCAGGACTTCCTGTGGATTTGTCTGGAATTAACTGCACATATCCTATCAAAGACACAGTTTCTGCCCTGGATGAAGCCCTCTGGCTGGGAGTATTGCCATTTCTAACTGCATTTGTTTATCCTGAGGAGTCACTGTCACTGTGTAGTTGGGCTCCATTTCCAGAGCTAGTACTCCATAAATGACACAGCTCCAGCTGGACTAATGTGTTGTGTACCAAAATGAAAATAGCAGCACTATTAGGGAAACAATGAAAGGACAGATAACTGAATGAAAAGGAAACTTCCCAACCACCCATTTCAATGTCTCTACCTGCTTTTGTCTGGGTGGGAGCCAAAAGGAAAGATGGAACAAGCTTTGATTTATTAGTTTGGGTTCTCATATAGGGGCTGTAGAAGTAACAAAAATATTTATTAATGTTTGCAAAGAGTGTAATTTAATATTGATTCTTCTTTCTCAACCTTGTTTAGCTACTGGCATGTGGAGACTATGAAAACATAAGAAATATTTATAATATTTATTACTTCAACATCCACAACTGCAGCATTCTTCTGGTGTATATAACCTACTGAGTTAATTCTTTCTTCTCTTTGGTTGATAATTAGAATTTATGTTCTTGTTGTGAAACCTCACATATTCTCATTTTATCAGTAGTAACTCAGATTAATGCTACCAAAGCTCGGATACTCTGTGCAAAGATCCCTGCTTGACAAATTAATCAAGAGAAGAGTTTCCTATTATTGGTGTTCTGTACTTTGAACAGGTGTTCGCTAAACTTTTTTGCTTTTTTTTTCTTTTCCCCTCTGATTTTTGCTCTGAAGCCCTGAGCCTCTGGTAGAGCCCCTCTTTGCACCTCCTGGATTCGTGTTCTTGAGTTTCCCCTTTACATGTCATTAATCAGCTTATTGCTCTGTCTGAACTTTTGGGTGTTAATAAATTGAAGGGAGTTTTGTAGCTATGGGAACAGTGGAAGAAATAGAAAATATATTTATCAGAAGGAATCCAGGTACTCAAGCAGCTTTGTTAATCAAAGAGCCTATTACAGAATTATGGTCATGACAGTGAGGATAACTAACCAGAATGTGATTTATCATAGACAGCACTGGATTTTCCCTCAATGTGCATTTTAAAAATTGTTTTTCATAGAAGCCTTGAAAGAAAGAAAACATAATTTGGGAAAGTTCTATGTCCTGTGTAATAGAGGATCACCACAACTGGTTTACATTATCTGCCTTCTATACATTATGAATCACCATAATGCTTGAATATTTTATTTTCCTTATGGTCTGGGAATTGACAGGATGTGCACATTTGCCCTTGGGTTTGTTATTTCATTGTCTTGCCTACCATTTGCACGTGTATTTTCATTTCATTGGCTCCCCTCAGTTCCTTGCACAGGAAACCAGTCTGTTTGAAGGAATGCAAAATGGTGGCCTGGCCAATTGCAGAGAGAACTGTGTCGTGATAGCAGTTTAATAATGCATGACTGAATCCCCACAAGCCATAACTCACTGCTAGCACTATTTCTTCCTTTATCATGTGTCAGTTCCCTTTCCTGTCAGGATATCAAATGGCTGCAAAGTGCAGCATGCTGCTTTCCTTATCTTTGAGCTAAATGTTCCATTATATCACATTTTAGGCTTTTAGGATTGCATAATGAAGCACACATAAAATCTAAAGTGATCTGAGTGGTGCATCCACGATGGAATATGCTACAGAGTGATACAGCACTGGGAATGAGTTGCACTGTGCTAGGTGGGAAGACACACAACTTAAATCAGTCAGTCATTAGAAAAGCAGATACCCTGCTCTTGGTTTACTATAGGATTTTAGGGAGATTTATAGACATCCACAGAGAGCCAGAGTTCAAGGAACTTAATTGGGCCGAGATAGAGTCTTTGCAACTCTGGGATTCTCCATGAGAAAATGTTTTCTGGATTAAGCCACCGTGTGTGTGCTTGCTCTAAAAGCTTTGGGCTTAACCTTTGCATTTTTACAGTATGAGAAGGTTAATCTCTTTCTTTTACAGTATTCCTCCTTAAATGGGAGATGCCACACTGAAAATGTGGTATGTTTTAATTTTGCTGTTCCTTTGGATGTCAGCATCAGCTCTGAAACACTAAATTTTTAAATCTGATTGGCTCATGTGGCATTACTGTAGCTATAAAAAACCCCTACTTTTCTTCTTTAGTGGAGCAACTGGAGTAAGAAATGGATTCACCAAATGCCTCCCAGAAAGATGTAGTTGAACTGCCAGGTTCTTATGCTATTTTTTGATATTTTGCTTGTCCACTAACATATCTGTTATATCATTATTTTTAAAATAAACAATCTAATAATAAGTGTTCCTCCACAGTATGCCACCAAACAGATGCTCGAAAGAACAGCAGCAATTCATATAAAAACAAAACAGAAAACCTAAAAGGTCCCATCACTTTTGCATATTGTAGGTGTCAAAATTCAACTGAGCATAAATATTAAAACTTACATGTGTCAGTTGTTAAAAAACCTTCCAGAACCCGCAAAAACATCTGAGTCACTTAAAAATTTCTGACTGTGTTATGAACTTGAAAAAGTACACTGAAAGTTATTATTACGTTTAAATTGAATTTCATCTAAGGTCTGCAGATTCATTATGACAAAAAAAATTCCAACAGTGATTAAAAATAAAATCTCATTTAAAAAGCAAATTTTAAAGTATATAGTTATTTACAAATCCCAAAGCTACAGCTGTGCACCATACAGGTACCCACAGGCACTGCAGCAATCGTGGGGCTCCAGCTGCAGTTTGGGAATCATTCACTGTAATTTCCTATGGAACATTTACCTCTCCTGCCCTCTCCCCTCTGTACCCACAAATCTGCTATTGCCTTATGATCTGCCCTGAACCAACGCCTCCTTTCTCTTGTGGCTGTGCTGACCCCTCAGAAGGATTAATTAGCTCAGGAGCAGCTGCAGAGCAGAGCAGGGCAGTGATCTCAGTGCCTCAGGTAGGATCACCCCCTTGGATGCTGGCTTTATGATCTAGTTAATAAAATATTTAAACACCTCATTTTTATGCCCACAGGGAGCACGGCTGTAGCCACAGGCATAAAGTGTTACTTGGACAGCACAAAGCAGAGCCAGATGAGTGGGTCCACAGGCAGGCTGTCTTTCCCAGATGTGCTCCAGGGGCAGAGATAGGTACTGATGCCTCAGACTGACCATCTGGTCAGTGCTGAAGGTGTGAATACCCAAGGATCTGCACCCCAAACAAGACCAGTGCTGCTGGGGACATTGCACTGAGTTCTTGATTCTGGTTTTTTTCACACACACAAAAATACCCTGATAGTTTATATCACAGCAGAATTTGTCTTAATTCACCTTTTTAGATTTGTATTTCTTGTTTGGGAGTATAACCTCTTGGTCACAAGTTAGCAGAGGCTTGGAGCATCCTGATTATGTGAACCTCAGAAAATACAAAGCACAGAGGCCAGTTGGGATATCACACTTGTTAGGTTTGCACTTGGAAAAACCACAGTCACAGGTTTCTGAAGAGGGGGCAGATATAAATGACAGCAGACTCTGTCAAGACACCAAGCTCATTTTCAACTTCTTTCCTGTCTGGAAGATTGCACAGCCACAGGATCACAAAGTAAACGCAGTGATCAGAGGCAGGAGCAGCTGGATCTCCCACTGCACTGAGTGGGAATTTGCTGCAGCCTCTGCTCTGAGATGTGCAAGGTGGGAGCTCAGAGCACCGAAATTGTCACTTTAATGTACACAGATATAATCACACACCTTTTACATGAGTACCATCTGAGCTAAGCCATTAGCCTTGCCTAAATTAGCCTGGCTGTTTATAAGGTATTAAATGCACTACAAAGCCTAACATGTTTGTTATGCTCTATAATCAGAGCACCTGTTTAAAAGCCCAGTGCAGCTGTACTTCCAGCAGATTACAGGCCATTAGGCAAGTTAGCAGCACCTTATTTTTATAACCTAATCTCTCTTCCTCTTTCACATTTGAATTTTAGAACCATAAAAATGAGATTCTTCCCCCTCCACACACTTTCCCCAAGTCCTTCAGTGATTGAGATGAGGAGAGTTATATTAATATTTATACAATGCTCAGATCTAACTTTCTGTTGCTATGGTAAAATATTGTCATAAAATATTTCATTAACTTTTAATCCTATTTAACACCACTTTCCCCTCTAGAGACTATACTGGAACTGGATACTTGTGGGACACAATTTTGATGAGAGATAGAATCACAGAATCATAGAATTGTTAGGTTGAAAAAGACCTTTAAAGTCATCAAGTCCAACCATTGACCCAGCACTGCCAAACCCACCTGTAAACCATGGCCCAACGGCCACATTTTTGCATTTATCCCCAAAAATAGTAACACCACATCTGCCCTGCAGTCTCTTTCAAGGCTTTACCATCCTTTCACTGAGAAATTTTTTCCTAATATCCAACCTAAACCCCCCCCCTGGAACAAAACTGCAAAACCTCCTCTGCAAAAACTCTCTAGGTAAGTGCCCACAGCTGCAGACAGAAACCAACTCTGTAACGCAACAAAACTAAACACCTTTAAGTCTGTGGTTCTTTTTAGAAGTAAATGTCTACACTTTAATTCTCCCTGAAAGTTTGAAGAGCCAACCAAATCAGTGGTTCATCTGTAGTTCATCATTCAGATATCAGCATGTTCATCTATGCTGCTTTGATTAGGAGTTATGTATAATTATTTCCCAACAACTGAGCCCAAAGGCAATCTCTAAATTGCCAGAAGATTCTTTCTTTGGGAAATCTGGAGATTTGGGTCAAAGTGTATGACTAATTACATCATCATTAACATTTTTAGTTTGTTTCATTGTCTTCCATTCTGGTTTTGAAAAATAAAAACCCCAAACTAGAGTCAACATTTTGTTTTCTTTAAAGGCCTGACAGTATTACAGTGGTATCTTGAGGCCTTTCTCAGGTCTAATTATTCCTGCACATTTATTGCAGGGTTCATCTTTGAAACCAGACATCCAGAGAAGAAAAAATGGTATCAGAAATCACACTTTAGGTTACAGACCATGAGCATTTGAAGGCCCAAAGACAAATCCCTCTTTGGTATGTGCCAGGATGACAACTGAATAGACTTCCCTGGTTTAATTCAGTGATTATCTGCATGAACACAGATGTCTATTGATCTGTTGATACATGTCTATCCACTACAATAAGTTTCAGTCCTTGCTGCTGGGATTGGGTGCATTATCCTTTCCATGCAAGTGATGGAGGTTTAAATGTTGGGTTTGATGGAAAAGAGTAGTCATGAAAGTCATCAATTCTTTAACCTTGTGGCAATCTCCCCTGAAAACTAAAGAGAGAGTATACTTTTAATTCCTTCTTGACTGTGTTTTCAGGAAGATACATGTAAACAAACCCCTTAATTAGCTCTGCTGCTTATTTTCAGTATTTGCAGCAATCTTTCTGAGTGTTATGCAAATTTCTGCTGAGACAGCCTACAAATAATCCAATTACAATACATTATCTATTTATTATGTCAGAATTTCGATTTATTATGTTCTGCTTGACAACTGCTTTTTACTGTGTAAATAGAAACAAAACCAGACAATCACCAGGGTTTTTTTAGGCAACAGAAAGATCATTAAGTGATAGTCAAAGATAGTTATAATATAAATACACAACAAAACCACAATATTCATTAAGGTAATAATTTTTCTATGTAAGAGTGAAAAAAACATCTCTGATTTATTTCTGTTTCATGGAAGCCATGGGAACCCCTGGGGTTCATGAGGAGAATTTGTTTTCCCTGTCCCTGTTCCATTTGATGATTTTGGTGGCTGTGTGCTGCCTTTTCTGGTACAGGGTGTGGAAGGAGGGATGGAGGGAGCAAAGCAGACCTTGCATGGTGCAGGATGGCTTTGGATGCTATATGATTTCATTTTTGCTCTTACTTTACAAGAGATACTAGCACATATCACTGAATGCTGTGTAGCAGGACTGACCTTAAATCCCCCCTCAGAAAGAACATGGTATTCCTTTCCTCACTCATCACTGTCATACAACAAATTTCACTGCAATTTACCTATTCAGACAAGAAATGTCTGATAAATGGCCAATTTAGCATTTCCTGGAACACATCTAGTGGCTGTATTGTACCTGGACATGGCCTGCCCTGAGTCCCAGTACATTCACTGCTATGGAGAGAGGCTGCCTGGCTCTGCTCTTCCCAGGAAAGGGAGGGGTCCCCCAGGAGTGCCACCTGGCCCTGCCATGGGAGCATTGTCACCTTTGTTTGTCACTGCTGCAGCTCATTGTACCACCATGGTTTGGGAGCTGAAGTGTGAGTTCACCTTCCATGGAGCTGTTCCACCAAAGTCCCAGCAATGGGGGGGTCTGGTTTTCTAAAGGTTTTGTGAGCTTGTTGTCCTTGGCAATGCTATTGTTTACATCAAGCTTGCTGTTATCCTTCTAATCTCGTGTTTCATATCTTATACACCATGAAACTAGCAATTATAAGAGCTCAGTTTGTCATTCTTTTCCTGATGGTTGTGTTGCTCATTAAAAGGTTATCTCAGTGCTCCTCTGCCAGCCCTCTGAACCCATGTCAAGATGGAGCATGTGTAAACCATGTAATTTAATGGAAAATGGCAATAAACTGCAGTGCCAGCTTTTAGTCAGATCCCCAGCATGGGCAGTGCACACAGCATTGCCTGGATCCTGTTCCACAGCACCCATCACCTCCCCTGAGCTCATATTCCTTTTGGTTTTGTTGTCCTCTTTAGAGGTTAGGTCATTGCAATGTTTACTGGGGAGCCTTTGCTGACTGGAAAGGTCAGCCTGGCATTACATTATGTGGCCATCATTATAATTCCTGTGTGGAGCCAAGTCACAAGAAATGTAAGTCAGAAAGTGAAATCTTGACAAGCTTAATGGTCATCTGAAGCTACTGTGATTTATTAGTTTGTCCCCTG
Organism: Setophaga petechia; assembly: GCA_024362935.1. NCBI lineage: Eukaryota > Metazoa > Chordata > Aves > Passeriformes > Parulidae > Setophaga > Setophaga petechia. Next base: position 29,088,536 of record JANCRA010000005.1, read on the forward strand.
AAATAAAGGTTTGGAGTTGATTGTGTTCTTCAATAACAGACCAAGTGACATAATCTGTCTCAAATTTACTGGAGTGGCAGCCAGAGCAGGACCTGGCTGAGCCCCTGCATACGTGCTGTCTCCTGAGCTCTGCTGCAGGAGAGCTTTGGGCCAGGGTTTCCTGGGCTCAGAAATGCCAGGCAACACCTGCTCTGCATGGCTTTCTGCTGAGGGAGTCAGCCTCAGGAAATGCTAAGGAGCTTTGACACAAAGAAAAAGGAGGGGTATTTTTGCCAGTAAAGGAAAAAAAAAAAAGCAATTTTTTTGAAGTCTGCAATCTTTCAAATTCCAGAGCTATCTGTAAATGGATCTTAATTCGGTGTTACTTTTCTTTGAATTATTTTATTTTAGCCTGCAGAAGGAGTGCAGGGATTATTCCATATTGTGATCATGATTTGCAGTTTGGGATCACATAATTAAGCGGTGTTTCTGTTCTTTGATTGGATGAGTACCTAATTAAAAGTTTTCAGGGAATACTTGTGAACACTTCATGTGTTTTGCATATTCATCAGAGTATTTGCCACTCTATATTTTTTGCATGCATATTCATTAAGTTATCTTTACCTACAAATTGTTCAGAAATAATTGATCCTTGACTATTCACTTAAAGATAAAACTCATTAAATGGGATATAGATTCACTTGTTGACCAGATATTTCCATATAGCTCTCAAAATAGATTCAGTAGTGTACTGGAAACGCCACTGACACTTGTGTATTTCACATTTCAGTCCCAGTTGATGGGCTGATTTCAATGTGCCCTTTGCAGCATTGCTAAGCTTTCTAGTAAACTCACTTTCAGAGTTGTTTCCTTCAGAGTTCCCTGAAGGCGATTCTGGTTTTATTTCATTAATTTTTGTGTAACACAGTAAGTAATTATTATTTCTTGCATTAGCTTCTTTGACTTTTTTGTGGGTTGTTGCTGTGCTTTTACTTGGTAATTGCTTTCTTAGTCTTCTTGGTGAATCCCTTGCTGTGGTTCTTTCAATGTTTTTTTATGTAAACATTTTTTTTTGAAACCCTGTTTTTTAACTTTGGAAAACAGGATTTCATTATGGCATTTCCATATAATTGTTTTGCCTCTTTTGCACCTTAAAAGATGTATCAAGCACCTTTTGGGGTTTTTTTTCTAGCTACATCATTAATTAATGTCTGCATATATTATTCCTTTCTATCTTTCAATATCACGTCTTGGATTTTCATCTTTCAGTTTCTTTCCTCTTATGGTTTGTTTGCATTCTTTGATGTTCTTCCTTTAATTACTGTCTGAAAATTTTAATCTTGGGTACTCAGTTGTGTTGTCTCTAACCTCACAGTGTTTAGAATTTTTAATTTAGTACCACCTGTGAATTACACTGGTGCACTGAGAGGTTTATGTTTGTTATATAAGGCTGTTATGAGAGGTTTGTACTTTAGGTGAGCAGTGGATTTAAGTTTTTGCTTGAAACTGTATTTCAGAGGAGCCTCCGTAGCTGGGCTCTGGCAGCTGTAATATAACACCCTATCCTGACTGCAAAAATCTAGTGCTGAAGCCAGCTAGGAGTTTCAGCTTGGGAGTTTACACTTTTGCATGGATGTAAAGAACGGGATGAGTCACTTATCCCAGGCACATTGAGGAATACACAAGAATGACCATATGGATTTCAGTGGGAAGCCTCTGAGACTGGCAATTGCACCTGAATTGGTTATTGCTCCCTTTAGCTGATCTCATTACATCTCAGAGGCCCCTGATTTTGCCATGGGAACTGGAATGCTGAGGGAAAAGAAAGTCTTGATAAAGATTTCGGGCCACTCCTGAAATGAGGCTGATCTACAAACCTAGTTATTCCAGGTCTGGGGTCACAGTGGGTGTATCATATTTTCAGGATAATGATGTTATGGCTGTTACTCAGAAACTGGTAACACTTGCAGGAGAATTTATTGTCATGTGCATGATGTCCTCCCCTCTGGCAGAGGGATACTGCAACAGCAGTGCAAAGAAAATGATCTCCAAGCACCAGTGTCCATTGGCTCGATGCTAGTTGGATTCCTCTCTGGTTGGTAATGATGATAGGAACCTTGATTATCATATGGGGTTTGGGTCCTGAATGAAAAGTAGAAGTGTGGAATTTGGAAATCTGGTTTTTTGCTTGATAAATTCTGTTTTGTTGGGAAAAGTGTTAAAGATTGGCCATTAAAGATTTTGTCATACAATACAGTGTTAGTCATGAGTAACTCAAAAGCTGAATGTCAGATAACAGTTTTTGGGATTTTTTAGTATCATTTTATCAGCCAGTCTATTTCATTTTGAAAAATCCTTAAAAAAGCTGTTCTGACAGTGAAAACAGAACGGTATAGATTAAGACAGCTTAAGACTTTAAATGGAAGAAGCAAAACCAGTGAAAACATGGCTCAACATACTGCTCTCCATGTGAGCAGAGAAATAAAGCAACACAAATTGTCCCTCATTAAAAATTCTCACCACTGTGTTTAAGCAAATTCCATTTGATACCATATAGTTGAGAAAGCATTTTTGAGACTGCCAGATTTGAAGATGTGAGCAAAGTTATACTGACAGTGATTTGAAATTTCTACGCTGGCATTTCGAATTTGATTAAAGGTTTGAGCTTTTAAAGCTAAAGTGCATCCTTTATATAACACAGTAGGGGCCCCATTGTCAATTGGTCTGAGGAACTGTGAATCGACAGTTATCATCAAAATAGCACAAATCCACCAGCAAGATCTCCTGAAAGACTATAGGGTGTTATTATAGCACCTAGTGGAGTATAAAATGTTATTTATTCTGCAGGCTTTTTCCCTACAGAGGTCACTCCTTTTCTAACAAAGGCTCTGTCTGAAAGAAGAGCACACAGTTTCTCTAGGGCATGTAACTCCTGGTTAAGGAAAGTTCTTCAGTATTTCTTGTGCAAAGTAACAGCAGAGACAAATTCATGTTGTCATTGTACCTCGGTAGCTGGCACATGGTATTTTTTATTACGTGTGATCCCAAGTGCTGTGTTCCTGACTTCTGTTTAATTTGGTGGTATAATAAATGTATAGTTCTGTAGAAGTCTGCAATTCTGAAGAACTAGCAGAACAGTAGATAAAAGTAAGGTACAGGAATACAGGAATTCAGTCCCTATGAGAGGACTGCTGTTACAGGTTTAGGTATCATTTGCTCTTTTGGTATTGATGAGGGGGCACAGGTTTCAGTAAAGGAGGTATTAGGGAAGGGGAAAAACGGTGTCTAAGTGCCCCTCACATCCACATGGTCTGGTAAGACAGGCTGAAGGCTGGAAAGCATAATCCAGTTCTAATTATGGTCAATTATTTTTCTAGCAATTCAAAATGAGGAGTGAAACAGAGAGCAGTGTCATAAGGCAGTGTTTTCTCAATCTATTATTTGGCCAATACAAGAAAGCAGAAAATGGGTGAGCATTTGACCAAATTTCCTTCTATTTCAAATGAGGCCAAAGCAGACACCCTCACACTGGGCAAGCAGAGGCTCACTTTTCTCAAGTGCAATGAGTGGGCACTCGGGTACCTCCCCTTTGGTGGCACCCCGTCTCCATTTCCTTGTATTTTAAGAAAATTGATAGCTGAAGTTAACATGGTAGGCACGTCTCATGCCCAGCAAACAAAATGATTCACAAAGTAATCCTTTTGTGGGTTTTCTTTGTCTCTGTTTTCTAGCTCTCTTCACCAGTTTAAATAATTAGGAAATACTTCCTGCTTTGTCAGTTCAGATTTATTTTTCTCTGCTAGTGTCCCCCACATGGCTGGAATGCAAATCATTCACTGAAAAAAATGAGAAGTGATGAAGAAGAAGGTGATTAATGACCTAACATTCTATTTTACCAGATAGAGCAAGAGGGGTTTCACTCAGTTTGCCTCCAGATAACATTCTGTATTCATTTTGCAAACACAGTTAGAACTCAATTGTATCAAAAGTGAAAATTCATAAACCTACAGCAGTTTGTGAAATGTGAATGATTGCATACAGCCAGAAAACTCTTGAAAAGATAAACTAATTCTGTGATGAACGACGCATTTCATACTCAATTAATTATACAGTACATTTTGTTTCAAAATATTAAATGCCTAGAACAGTCTTCTGCCTGAAAACGTCTGGGCTTTGTAATGAGACAAAAGTCTTGGGTTCAATCAGCTGTCTGTGTGAGACTTTAGAATGACTTATGTCTGAATTAGAGAGGTTTAGGGCAGTGATTTCCTGGTAGGAAATTAATAATGAGCTAAATTAGAACATGCCTAGAGATGATTTAAACAACTTCGCTAGCATTGTCTGTGACAGGCTGTCAGGTTTTCCCCCAGTTCTAGTAAATAATCAAAATCATTAAAAAGTTGGGAGTGTACTGTGACTCTTCTCACAAAACCAGACTCATTCATAACAATTTTCTGGCAGATTTTTATGGAAAAACAAAAGAAAAAAAAATCCAAAAGGAAACAGACTATCATTTTTGAACACAGGATGGGAGATCTGGAGAGGGTGTTCCTGCAGTGCACAGGGTGTTGTGGTGCTGCTTTGTAGCTTGTGCAATAAGTCCAAATATCAGAGCAGATCCAAGTCCTCTCCACCCTGCAAAAGGATGAGAAGACTGAACCAGAGGGAAATAGCCAATGTCTCTGCCTCTGTCAAAAATAGTATTGTGCTCAGTCACCTTTTACTCCCTCTAAATCAGTGCACACCAAAGAGAATTTAAAAAGAAGCAGAGCTGGGGAGAGAGCTTCAAGGGTCAACATCCAGGTGCTTCAGCTTGGAGGCAATGAGAGTTTTTCCTAAGCAAATTGCCAGGAAGTTCTGTTAGCCTGGTCAGATTCTGTCATGCCAAGATAAATTATTTCTGACCTTTTTCTTATTTCAAGGTAAAACAAAACCAAAATCATTTATCTTACTGTCCAGTTCTTAAAAGTTAATATCAATTCTACAACTTCGGGGAATGAATCAAAGAGGGCATGAGTACTGAAATGACGGCCAGTGACATTAATCTGCCTGCTGTGTGCTGAGAGATCCTGTTCAATAGAAATGACAAAACAATACAAGCTCTTATTATTCAAGTGGCTCCTGAATCACAAGGCTAATGACTGACAGTCTTTTCTGAATAAAACAAACAAAAAAACAGACCAGAGAACAAACCAACCAACTGACCAAATAATAATTAAATAATTAACAATCCCTCAAACAAAATTAAAAATAAAAAAACAAATCCCAAACTTAAAACCAAAGATCTCACTATGAGCACTTTCACCATGGAGGCAGAAAGAAAAGGCAGATTATTCATTTGAACTTGAACATGGAACAAGAACTGTCTGACCTTGTCTTGGAAGTTCCTTAGACACCAAAATGTCTCATTTTCTGTTCCCAAAGAGAACACTTGAGAGAACTTTCAACTGGAAGAATTTCACAGAACATATGATCTTCAGAAGCACTGCACCATTCTTTAGTCCTACTATGTCCTTGCAGGTGTTGGAGTAGAAATAACTCCTGGGAGAAAACCGGAATTGTGGCAGGAGCATGCCCAAAGGAGAAAAATTCCATACACCCTCTCTTTGGTAGGTTGTGCTCACAACCCAATTACTTTAGACTTAAATTTAAAGCCCTACTGCTGCTTATTTTTTTATACATGAATGGATCCCTCAGGACCTAAAAGGAAAAACTTTGGTGTCCCTGGGGAATACACAGAATAATGTAATAATAGCCACTTCACTCCAAGAAAAATAGATTGGCTGAATATATCAACACTAATACCTTGCAAAAAAAGTAGTTTTGCTTTCAGGGTATCTGGTGAAACATTTTTCATTGAAATACCCTAACAAGCATAATTCCATTAACTTCAGTGGGGCTTGATCAAAATAGATCATGACCAGCGTGGATTTTTCAATCTTGTTCATAGCAACTTAGATTGTAGGAGCTAATTTTCCAAGCATCAGCATCTTTCAAAGGACAAGGAAGACAAATATTTATTTGGGGGAAAGTTACAGGAAGGAGACAAAAAGTATTTCAGTATTGTTACTCCTTTCTTTGTGGTTCTGACTTCTCTTTAATTCAGTGGTATAATATATGTATAGTTCTGTAGAAATCTGTAGTTCTGAAGAACTAGCAGAACAGTAGATACAAGTAAGGGATGCAAAAACACTTAAATTCTCCTATTTGAAGATTGGGGTGGAATTGTCATGGAGATTTGGAGATAGAACCAAAGTCTTGGGCTGTTTACTTTGTTTCATTTACTGCTGTACAGTTGTATTTTAATGGGCTTGTGGAATTTAAGGAATTATTTACAGGCACTGTACATTTATTTTAAGTGAGGTGACTTATCCTGACTAGTCTGCATGATGTATAAAAATACAAATAAAATTAAGTGAACGCTACTTGTTTGTTTTCTGTCTTCTCATGTTAATGTGGAGTTGATTTGATATTCTTTCTCAAAAACATTTGCTTTATCTTAGCAGATAATTAAAAGTATATCTACTCAGCTTTCTTTTTCTTTGTGGGAGAAAACAACAATTAGAATCTTTTATAAAGTGCTTCTAATCAGGAAATTGCACAGCAGTTTTTGTGGAGATTCCAACAACAATTACAAGATCCAAAGCTCCAAAACTAATTGCTGTTATGTTTCTGCCTTTTTTTAAAGCATAAAGAGACTGCAAACACATTGGAACAAAGGAATGCAGAGAGAGAGATTTTTCTATGTGAGGTGGGCCCAGTGCATTTGGATATTATCTTGGTTTGCAGGCTGAATCCCTTGGTACTGAAAACAAACCATTGCTCAGCTGTGGGTTTCAGAAACACACCAAACTTGGTGGGGTCATCAAGACAAGGTTTCAGATAACAGAGGTCTAAGAGGAGGTGAAATGTGACTATAGGAATTGCACAGTCCTCCAGAAATTACACAGTCCAATTTACAACAGTCCCAGTTTCCACGTACATTTGGTATGGATTTCAAAGTCATGGTAGAAACCAATTAACTCACCAGATTCCTATTTAAAAAAATCTACTATAAAAATAAAATTTTAAGGATTTCCAGGGAACAAAAGAATGACACTGGAAGAGTACAGGAATTTTTTTTAAAAAGTAGTTTGATAAGGTAAAACTTGAAAGAAATATGCTGGGTTCTTTCAGAGTCTTGTTTGCAGGTAGGTTTGCCTCATCTCCTTAGCTCTGTCTTTCTGTTTTGATCCAAGTGAAATTTGGAAGAGCATGGCATTTTTCTACATTTCTATCCAATTCTCAGCTCTCTGCTAAATAACTTCTTTTTCTGAACATTGTCTATTTAGTTGCTTTATCTTGATAAAAGGCTTTATGTTGCCTGTTTGCTCACAACATTTGCTCAGTGCTAGTTAGTGCATCTTAAGGTGTTCTCTGTACCATGTTATTTCTAATAGCCATGCGTTATTCATCCTATCCCAGGATCAGAATATTGACTGGTCTTTAAATTAAAAAGAAAAAATTTTAAAAATGCAAACCAAACAAAAAACCCAAACAAAAAACCCAAAAAACATCCCCCCCCACACAACCAGGAATCTCATCTGCCTGCTCTTCACAGCTGAATTATATTGGCAAAGTAAAGAAGGCATTTAAGTGTTGGAACTCCAATAACACTTAGATCATGATAGAAATCTTCCAATTGCTATCACTGAACAGGATAAATACTAATTCAAATGAGAACAAATATTTGGTGGTGAGGGAGAATTTTTGTTCCCATATTGACCAGGTGTATATTTTCAGTCCAAGGTATGTGGGCACTAATCTGATGTGCACACACTGCTATCTCAGTGACTGTGCAGACACCGATCGTGCCCCAGTCCTGCAGTTGCCATTCGCAGCTGTTTTTGTTCTCTTTCCTGAGTACTGGAATCTCTTCTACTTAGGACAGTCACCACATTTATTAGAAAACTGGTTTTCAATTACTTTCCAAACAGTGCCATAGATTGAGAACATGGATTAGCTAGACAAATGATTCAAAGCTAATTAGTTAAAAATAGATTCTCTTTTCCCAAATACTATTTTAGTCCCCTTCAGCTATTTAGCACTTTATAATGAGTAGAATTACAACAGTGGGCCACCTTTTAAATACATTTTCTCCTTAAAAATCAATAAAGACCTTTTAAAAAAATTCAATAGTCAACACCCATGACTTATACAGGTGACTAATTCAATACAATCAACATATCAAGTGATTTAATTCTACAAGCGAACACAAATTGTCGCTGTTTACCAGAGCACTTCTATTAAAAGTTCATCCATGAAAATTACAGACTGTCATTATAATTTTTATTTTTGCTTATGTAAACCTCTTGGAGAATGATTTCAGCTTCTACTAGAACAGGCCCTCTTAGAATACAAATTACTCTTGAAAACAAAATAAATCACTCCCAAAGTAAATCTTAAGCAGAGCCATAAATTTCGGTTGATACAGCAGCATGGTTACAAGACCATCAGCTGTGTAACAAGACACACAACTGGTTTGCAATGCAAGCAATGCTATATCAAGTTAGCAAGCAATGATCCATTAAATGAGCCCTCCTCTACATGATTTCAAGCCTGGGTTAGAAGCAATGCTATGACCCACACTTGATTCAATTACCCAGACTCTAAGGAAACAATACAATTAAAACAGAAAATAATGTTGGTGTAATGGGGAATAAGAGGAAGGATACCTTGGAGAAATATTTCTTAGACTTAATTTCAGATTTTTGGGAGTGGTTTGGGGTAGTTTAGACCAGCTGGGTTGTGTGAGTGTCATCAGTGGTAGACAGAGGGGATGACAGAAGCCATGAGCAATCAATGCTGATGTCCTGGTCCCAGAAGGGTCACTGTCTCATTTTTGTAAGGGCCTGCTGTGGAGCCAATATTTCATTCTGAGCATTGAAATCAGATGGTAGCGTGCCTGGGAGAGGGAGGGCTTACATTTTTAATACCTTGGCATAAGCAAATATTGTGGTTCCTGGTTCCAGTGAAACTGTGGGGGCAGAAATTATTGCTTTTGAAGTTTCCGTGCGTGCACTGCTGTATCTTTCACTACAGTATTGTTTTCTCCCTGCCAAGGAAAAGGTTCTGAAATCTGTGAGGTAACTAAGCTTTATGTAGAGTTTGATTTTCCTATACACTCAGGTTTATTAAATGCAATGCATCAGTGTGTCCTATTATATTACATACAGAAATCTGATTATTATTGGAATAACTCAAGGTTTTTCAATTCTTTTCTTTATCCTTTGTTAATGCATGATTTAGGGTTGATGACCTTTAAGATTCTGTTAATAAAGTTATAACATACTGTGCTGAAACAAAAGGAAAATCAAAGTTTCCATGTAATTAAAGGAAGGGTTTTTTTTTGTGTAAGTTTTACACAGATCACACATCTTTCCAAGAAATATGGGTTTAACATATCCAGGAAAGACAATATTTTTTGCCTCTTTAACATATTTATTTTTCTTCTAGAAAGTGTCTGAAGAATACCCCAGGATGGCAATCAGATTACAGTTTTAAATTGTCATGAAGATGGATTAGATTTGTTGTACCATTCACCATTCTCATTACAATTATCATCACAAGAACGAATTCATAATATGTCATTTCCTATTCATTACAGACATTGTCACTGTAGAATGTGAAATGAGCGCTGAAATGCCTCGTGCATCCCTCACAACCTGACAGCACTGTAAATCAGACTGCTCTGACCTTTCCAGGGCTCAGTTATTCCTTGCACTGGTCAGCCCTGTGCTCTTGCCTTGCAATTCACTGGTTGAGCTGTTGGGAACCCCTGGCCTCCTTCTGAGGTACTGAGCTTGCAACAGGTGAAGGTGGAATGAGGATGCTGGGTTGGGAGACCAAGTGCTAAAGTATTTATCAAGTTATGGAGTGCCAGGCTGAGGATTGACACTCAGAAGTAACTTGCCAGGAATAACTTTGGAATATGGCAAATTCTATGTTGTGATATAATGAATGAATAAATGCTAAACATTCTCTACTATTCTCTATTTATAAAGACTTTAGCTAAAGTCTTCATTAATAAGAAGAAATTTGGTGGTTTGCCCTAAAGGAGAGGTTTTCAGGAATTTATTGGTTCAACCTTTCTAAAATTCTCAGTTATATCATCTAAAGCATTTTACCTTTTCTACACCCTTGTGATCTATATTAAATCTTGGGTCTGTTGTAGCTATTTCAATATTTTTGATTTGAAAAGATGAAAATAAAGTATCTAAAGAATAAAAAGAGCTGGAAGAAAGGTACTTTTGCTATTGGTGATGTTTCGAAAACTGAAGAATGAAAGAGGCTAAAAGAAAAGATATAGTTGAATGAAATTCATGTTGTTGAAAATATTGGTAGATTTTGGCCTGTTAGAGAAGCTCTTTCAGCAGAACATTTCTCATTCACTTAATCTGGATTAGGAAAAATATCAGTAGATTTGTGCAATTATAGCATGCACAAAAAGCCTTTGAAGGTGAATATGTTGGAGTAAGGACGATAAAAGGAATTTGAAAATCATTAAAAAGATTTTTATTTAATATAGACTTATGGATGAAAATATGTTGGAAAATCAGGCAAATTATTGAAAATTTTGAATTTTATATTAAAATCCTACCAAATAAAAACCATTTGTTTCTTTGATCAGCCTAAAACCTTCCCACTGCTTGATTTGGTCCTAAGGGTATAAAAGCTGTTTTAGAAGAACAGTAATTACATCTATACCATACCAAATGGATCCACTTTTGGAAGACATTTTCTGAAGAACTCTGATGTTATTTTGGTTTTGTCACAAGAAGCTCCTTTTGAATCCATGAAGGGTAGATGTGGCTTGTGTTACTATACTGACAAGTAGAATGCTTGCTCATCCAATGTCTATTATTGGGTGCAAAACTTGAAAGTACTGAAGGAAATTAAAGTCTGTGAGCAGCAAAAGATGAAATTTCTGGGTTACTGAATCTTCTCTCACTTTTTGTTTCAACTGTGTTAAAAGCATTTGAAATACAGAACAAAATGTCTCCAGATCAACTTATCTAATATCAAAATATGGAAAATGTCTCATAGCTTTTTTTGATAGCTTTGAAATGAGTCTCAGCAAAGGAAACTTCAGATGCTTTCTGTCATTTTCAGGAACTATGCTGATTTTTTTTAACATTTTTCTATTTTCACAATTAATTCATACTGCTGCAGGCTTTATGATGCTTCTGAAATTTTCTCTATACCTTCAGCACAGGAATATTTTGCTCCTGCTTAATTTAACTTAGGACGTTTTTTACTTTTCTCTTTGTTCTTCAGGAATCCAGGACAACTTGCTGAAATTCATCCTGGCTACAGGAAACATATGGAAACATAAAGTGCCAAGTTTCCATTTGCATTTCTAAAAACATTTTTCTGGCCATAATTTTCTTTTCCTTTGAAGAAATATTTTTTTTCCTTTTCACTTGAAATTGCTTTTTATGTATTAATACATTAAAAGTCTCACACTCAGGTTCACTCTGGCCAAGTCCTCTCTGCCAAAGGAATGAATTCAAAGGGAGGATTTTAAGAGTAACACACATCCTGGCTCCTTTATAGGGAAAGTTTAATGCTTTTGAAGTGAGGAAGCTCTTAAAGCTATGAAGTGTTCAAGCACTTAATATACTTGAATATGATGTGAATTAAGTCAACCTGTCATTTTTCATACTTAGATCACATTCATTGCAGCAAGCTTGTGGCACCTGGAAATCTGGTCTTATTCTGAAAAATAGAAAAACTGTTCAGCTTGTAGTTGCCCTCCTCCTCCTGGTAATTTCAATACAAACCTCTGTGTTGTACTTTCTTCTCCCTTTGTTTTGCTGAATTCTGGCCTTTTACTTTTTTTCCCAGAAGCTGACTTTGAGAGGGAGGTCTGTGGAAACACAGAGTAAAAACCTCCAAACAAATAACAAACAAACCCAACTTGTTTTGAGTTTCCATTTTTTATGAGTATGGAAACAGTTATGTTTGGTCTAGATGGTGTTGCTCTAGGTTAAACAATTGATTCTTGGTAACTGATTTTGTCCAGCTGTGCAAAACTCATTGAATTATGTGTTAGTGTTTACAATTGGCCTGACTGTTGGATGGTCTTGTTTTTCAAAGTTAGGGAGCAATAATTTTCTTCAGATGCATTTCCTCCATTTGACTGTTCATTTTATAATGAAAGTGAGAAGCTGATACAAAATATCTCCTGGGTGTACAACTCTCAATTTTGCACATAGAGCCTTGATCTTGCAGGTTATGGGCCACAGTTTCCACAAATTTTTTTCTTTTTACAGTTTCTGTCTAGAAAAGACATCTTGGAGGTTCCTTTCTGTTGGGAAGAGGGGTGGAAGTATGAAGGAAGAGCTTAGGCTGAAAGCTGCAGAAGCTGTTATATCTGGATGTTTTTTCTCATCTCATCAACACTCAGTAATTTTGTCACATCATCACCAGAACTTGGAGTTGAAAGGTTCCTTTGAAGATGATTTAGTCAAACCCCCTGGAGTCACACTCTGAACATCCAAAGTCACTGAGTCTTGTCCAAGTGTGTAGTGGAGGGTTGGGGAGGCCCTTCTTGAGGCCAAACACTTGTTATTATGATGCACTGTATTATAATCAGCTTTTTACTGTGTAATTTAACAATTTATAGATTTATTTTACAGCTGAGGATATTCTATGATTCCATTATTCCATTTTCTTATATGAATTATTCCACTGTTATTGGCATGCCTGGCCCAATAATTAATTGTTCTAAAGACATCCATTTCTCACTGACACCTCATTGTTTTCTGCCTTTGCTTCAGAACAAATCTGTGTGCTGTAAATCATTCTCAGTCTGCATATTGCTTATATCCTTAATTATAGCTATTTGGAGACTAGTATCTTTCTTGCAGAAAAAAAAATCCAAACCAAAACAAAAACAAACAAAACACCCAAACAAAACAAAACAAAGCAATACAAAGAAACCCTAACAACTTTTACTTAACACATGTATGCTTTGGTCTAAAGAGGAAACCACTCATATATTTTAGTTGCAGCCATGTAATTTGTAAATGTTGGTTGTAAATAATCCAGTTAGATGGTTTTCACTTGAAATTATGCACTAAGTTCATTGTGCAGAAATTGCACACATGGGCTCGCTCACTAGGCCATTGATTAAATTGCAGTTCTGAAGGCCTAATCAGGCCTTCAGTTTTTCTGGATGCAGAATATAAATCAATCCCATTGGAGTAATGAGTCTCAGAGATAAAAATGCCTTGCAGATGAATAGTTCAGTTCAGGATATCTCCGAGATCAAAATAAACACATCCTGGATTTGATCAAAGTGATACCTTGCCTTTCCATCCCAAGAATTACATATTTAGAGCCTCCATTGCATAATAGTTACTGTGACAAATTCAAATGAAACCTCTTTGGTTTTTACAGGCCTGAAGTACAGGACAACTCAAAAAAAGAACATAAAATGTCTTTTGCTCAAGGTGGCTCTCCCTGGAGTTCCAAAGGTGCAGTTCAGGAGTTAGTCTTGGGAGCACAGCTATTGTGTTAGGTACCAAGGCGGGTGGTGCATTATTCTGGCCTATATCCTACAGTCTGAGCAAACATCTTACGTTGGTGTCCCAGTGGAAATACTGTCCTATTTATCCTGCTTATCACTATGTGCTTAAAGCATTATCCTAAACCAAGTTGGTACTCTTTGTAATCCAATTGGCCCTGATCTTCTGTAGCCTTGAAAGGAAGGAGTGTATATTGACACTTCAGATTATTCTGTGTTCCTGCATTAAAAGTCAAAGGGAGGGATCTTTCACTTTTTGTTGAGTGATAAGATTAGCATCTCGTCACTGTTTCCAATGTCATGGTTCAGCAGAAGAAATTCTCTTTGCTTCTCCTACCCCGGTTACCCTTCTGGTACAGTTTTATGAGAAGGATAATTCAAAATCTTGAGCAGTAATGAATTTTCAAGGCTGTGAATCCAAATGTGGTCAATAAAAAAAGTAACTGAAAAGATTGAGCACTACTTCAAGAAACCTGTGCCTCAGATTGGATGAGGTGAAATTGCTGATGAATGGGACAAACTATTAATTCTAGGTCAAAAATAGGGACACAATGATTGTGTCAGGCACACAAGTGTTGTTCAGCTATAAAGTGTTTGTTACCTACCTGGAAATCTACTGACCTACATCTTGTTAGTCTGAAAGGAATTTGGAAGAATACACTTCAGTATTGGAAAGATTGCTAAAATAGAAAAATAGTGTATTTTATAGAATGACAAGTAAAATAAAGAAAGAAAAAAACCCAGGCTGGTTTCACAGCAAACCATGGAAGCCTTAGACTCCTAGATGAGAAATGCAGATGAATCTGAAGCATACTAAACACCTCCAAGGAAGAAATTTCACCTTGATAGCAACATTAGCAAATCTACCCTAAATGGTTCTGTGAGTAACAAGGTGCAGACAGAGAGGTGATGGAGCCAAAGGAGACTTTATAAGGGAGGAGTGAGGATATTCAGAAATGAAAGGGTCTGAAACATGGGTTTGTCAGAGTAATTTTCTGTGAGTTTTAGGGCGCCCTCTCCATTCTTCCATGAATGGCTGTACCACTGAGAGGGCTACATTCTCATCACGAGCCACAATGAAAGGCCAGAGGACCAAACTGAGGAGCTGACAAGTCACTACCCTCACTCTGGAAGGGAATTAATTCCCAAAGAGGCAGTTTTAGCATACACAAAGATGCAGTCAGATGTTTTTTCCTGCTTAAACAGCATTTCCTTCTTCGATGGTGACATATTTCTACCATTCAAAGACTAAAGAGATACCTAACTGTGAAAAACAAATCACAGCTGCTGTCAGAGGCTTCTCCCTCAGCTGCCTTCATATCAAGTACATCCAGCACTCCAATGCATGACTTGGCACAAACCTTTGATGTGCACCGAGCTGCAGTGGAGCAGAAAGGCTTTGTCCTGGAGAGGGGAGCCGGGGCTGTGCTTCACATCCACCCTCTGGGCTGTGCCACTGAGAAAGGACGGGCTCAGAACATACAGTGTACACCTACAGCTTCTATTTACACTGTTTAAACAGATATTTTAGCTTTTAATGTCAGATTAACATTTAAATGTCCCTGCTGGAACTGCTAGTAAAGTGTGAAAAAGAAACCCAAAACAGAAGAAAAATTCAGTAAACTGGAATGTTTAAAATAGCAAAGACTTGAAGACATTGTACTTTGTCCATGTTCTCAGTAACATTTGATGCAACAAAATGCATCACTTTCAATGCCTCACTTGAAGATCATCTCCTTTGGCTTAATGTACTTCCTCACACAGAGAGAAAATTGGGATTTTATTGCCTACTCTGGGTTTTACTCTCCCACTCCTATTGCCCTCTCAGCGCTGGTTTGGGCACAGAAGAGGGCATTTTCAAGACTGTCTTGTCTGTTGCAAGTATTTTTTCTTCATGCCTTCTTATCCCCCACCCTTTGTCACAGAGAACCAAAACTTTTCAAGCAAGTAATTCAAAAATTACAGCCAAGAATACACTTCCATGACCTGAGATTATCCAGGGTCTTGGGGTGAGTGTGCACCAGCATACAAATTGAACCTGCAAACTATGTGGATGAGCCATTTAGAAAACCAGGCTAAGTATCCAGCACATGCTTTTATTTTATTTATAACTTAGAAGCCTTCAGCTCAGCTGGGTGAATAATGTAAATGGTACAACAAGCTGATTTTGCTTCTGCTGGTTAATTTTCCTCAATGTTTCAGGTCAGTAACAATTTGAGGTTTGCTTTTTTAACTTTTAGAGCATTAATATTTTTAATGCAGTTATTGTTTCCTGAGGTCTGACAGACACTTCATAGGGTCTTAACATAATGCATCTGCACTGTTCTTTCTCTCAGCTAAATTGCTGTATTACAGAAGGATGCTAATAAAAGAATGTCTTAATTCTCCTTGTCCAGTAATAAAATCAGTGTTAATTAAAATATTCAGTACTTATCGAGGTTTTCCTTGCATTATTTAAAAGCATTTTGCTAGGCTTAACGTACATTAAAAAAAAAAAAAAAACAAGAAAAAAAAAAAGAGAAAAAAAGGTAGCCAAGTGAAGCACCAAGTTCAGTTTTGTGTCTTATTCCTAGAATATTTTTGAGACAATGTCTTTGGGATTAAACTTTTATTGCAGCCTCCTGTCCAGGACAGCAGAGATGCTGTTCCTGCATGCGGCATACCACACAGGGAGATGTGTAACATGAAATATTGCAGCAAGATATAGCAGCAACAGCAATTATTTCAGGGAAGACCCTTTCCTTCTAGATCATTGTAGGGGGATAGAATATAAGGAAATAAAAATAGTGTAAAAAGTAATCTTACCCCTAAGTAGTTGCAGCTGGGCCAATTAGCAAAGATTAGGAACAGGCCTGACTTTAACAGGCCACAGCTGTAAGCAATGAGAAGAAGAGTGCTATAAAAGAGTGGGGTGGCTGGGTGAGAAGGGAATTGGAGTTGGTTGGTTGCTTTGTGAAGAAGAAAGAGTCAGTGCTCTAAGGAGCTGCCCATGAGAAAACACCAGGAAGGTATGGAAGTTTTGCTTTTGGAGACAACAGTATGGAACCCCTACAATAAGATGACAACAGATCATGTTCTGTGTGTGTGGTGAGTGGCTGGGTACTAACAAACTGCATTTACTCAAAGGTGAGAGGAAGTACAGTGGATACTGAGGAACATGTTAATTTTTCCCCCTTTGTTTAGCAAGATGCTGCATTTCCTTAACTTGCCTTTGCAATTAGGAAAGTGGAAATTGAGGATTGCTGTTTCTGTCAGCTGGAATATTTCAAAATTTTGATGAAAGCCTATTTAATGCATCTTCCTGAGTTCAGGGTTGCCTGTTCATTTCTCCTCAGAGAGTCCTTACTGGTGTTCAGCAGTGTCACTGCTAAATGGCAGCAGGCTGTGTGCTGGCCTGTGAGTACTGAGCAGGGCAGCCTGTTTGTAACTGTGAACATGCCTCCACACTCCACAGTGGGGTAACAAAGTCCCAGTTAACATGGAATGAGCACATTTATTTTTGTGGTGGAATGAGCACATTTATTTTCATGGTGTCATGAAGCTCTGCTTGTGTCCTTATGGTGTGTCTGCTTTACACTGTGCCTGCCCCAAAAAGCCTTTTTCAAAAAGTGAGGGCAGAGGTTTCATTTACAGGGAGGTATATAAAAAAACATTTCCATGTAAACATGAACCTATGGCCAAGTTAAATATCAAACAGATAGATTTTGAGCTTGCTGAGCATTCCAGGAAGAAGATAAATGATGATCATGTTCTTGAGGTTACAGGATTGAATTGTGGGCACAAAAGCATTGACACAGACATTCCCAATGCTGTTTCACAGTCAGCTTTGTGACAGTGTGTAGGACAACCTGAGAGTGGGAAAATACTGCATTAAATATTTAGGATATTTACCTTTTCCTTAACTTCTCACCTCAGGCTGCAAGACAAACACACCCTGGTGCACAAACTGCTGCCATTCCTCAGGCATACCCTGGATATCTGTGTGGATGATTACCTATAGGAAAGCTGTATGTCTTGGGGTTTTCTATCTTATTGTGGCTGATCTGGGTAAATCTAACACAAAAGCTGCCTTAGAGCTGGATGCTCAGCAGCAGAGGGATTGTGGTATGAGTGTGACCCACTAGACAGACAGCAATTGGAAGCAGCCAGGGGAAACACCTGTGAGCTGAAAGC
Organism: Setophaga petechia; assembly: GCA_024362935.1. Classification (NCBI taxonomy): domain Eukaryota; kingdom Metazoa; phylum Chordata; class Aves; order Passeriformes; family Parulidae; genus Setophaga; species Setophaga petechia. The sequence continues at coordinate 29,106,258 of JANCRA010000005.1, forward strand.
CCCAATGAATCTTTGTCACCTCAAAAATTGCTTCTTCTGTCATGGTCAAAAAAAATTCATGAGAATTAAGTAAGAACAATGGATTCTGAGTGTCAGCTAACACCAAATGGAAGAGTGTTTTTAACAGGTGGCATTCAAAAAAGCTCTGTCCAGAAAGGAAATGACCCAGTGCCCCCAATGGCCTGAAATGCTCTGTTCAAATGGTAATTTCCTGGTGTATTCCTTTTTGCCAAAAAGGTGTCTGGGACAAAAGCAGATCTGGGACCTGGCCTCTGGCAGCCTTCTTGCCAAATGCTCTTTGTAATTTCCCGACTTCAAAAGCTCTGTTTGGTAGAAGATTCCTAAAGCTCAGCTGAGAGCTGTTCTGAGAATGCTGTGATACTGAATCCAGAATGGCAAAGCAGCAAGGACACATTAATGATTAAAATCACACATCTCAATTTAACCCTGAGGAGTAATTCTTGAACTTTAGCAGAAATCTTTTCCTCCTTCCTACCCAAACCATTTTGGGATAGCCTATTACTTAACTCCCCACTCAGTTTTTCATTGCTGCTGGATGCCCTTGGAGACTTCTGAGGCTGCAGCAGGGAAGGGGAGATTTGCTCTGTTACCTGTTCTAAGGGATGTGAAGATTATGGAATGATAGAAGTAATAAAAGTGTAGAGTTCCCTGATCTGTAGTGAAGGATCAATTGCTGCCAATTATACAATCTCATACAGAACACAAATGCTTTACTTTTAAGAATTTGTCTGAGAAATAAAACTAAAAGTTCTGTGGCAATAGTGGTAAGTTTCTACCCATAGTGTGTGGGTTTTTGTATATTTTTCCCTTAATAAATATCCTATCAAATCAGATTTATGCTAATTTATTTTATTTCATTGAACCACTCACTTGACAGTGCACTAAACTTAGAATATTTTAAGAACTTTAGGGCATTTTAGAAATTCTTTAGTTTCAAAATAAGTGAATTTTTAAGAATCACTGATCAGAATTGGGACTTTCAGATTGTGATTTAGAAGACTTTTGACCAGTACTTTCTTATCAAAGGTCACCCCTCTAGAGGTTTTCAAGGAACAACATCTGTCTAAATGGCAAAGAGAATTAAACCCACTAGGCTTCAAGAACCTTCTTTATTAGTTGTTACCTGCCCATCAGTGAACTGCTGTAGAAATGGAGGCCATGATTGTGTTAATCTGCTATCAAATGGTGTAATTTATTTTTGTTATAGTTGTCTGTGTAAAAACCTATGTCATAAAAACAAATATTCAGTTTGGGCAGCATTTTACAGCTTTGTTTAATCTCTGTCTCATTGCCTATTGATGCATTTTAAAATGAAATGCAATGAACAGAATACCAAAGGAAATGCTAAACTAGAATCTTTTAATAACTAAATTTTTAAAACTATTGAATTAAACATGGAAACATTTCTTTCTTAGCTGAATTAATGTTCATTCATGCAGAAAATTTCGAATGTAACATTATTTAAGCAATTTAAAAGTGAATTAGAGATTCATCCATTGTATCAGGTATCTGACTTCAGGCTAACATTTTAATCTCAATCATTGTTACAGTGTTTGCCATTCAAAAACTCTGAGAGATAACAATGAAGGTTAATTCATGCAGAACAGAGACAGGCCCTTGTGGATAAGTATGGTTGGCCATCAGGGAACTGCAAAATATGCTAATAAATTGTTTACCTTAGCACGTTAGGCAAGTTACACTTGTTTGGGTAATTGTTTTTAGGTTTTGCATTTTGGATTTATTTTTAGTTTTATGTTTTCATAGCTGCTCCACTGACCATAGAAGGATTGCTTTTTTTTCTCTGTTGTAAACAAACCCACAGATTTTATTAGAACCCTTTGTAAATATTAAAGCAGCAGATTGTAAAACTTTTCCAGGGGGATCTGGTTTAAAGAACAAATAGCTGTCACTCTTTAGCATTTTTCAGTTTGCTAAGTTATTGTCCTTTTCTGATCTTTTCATCAGCAGACCTGGTTTATCTGCAGGTTAAGCACATGCAGTTTCTTCATCTAAGCTACTCTTGAATTTTAACTAGGAACAGTGAACTCATAATCAGATTTATTAGATAATGTTCAGACATACTGAACCACACTGAGAAATACACTTAATGGGGTTCTGACTTGGTCAAAAACATCTTGCTGCTTGTTACAGGCAAACAAAAAATGTCCATGACATGATCAGAGTGTTCGCAATACATCAAATACATGAGGAGCCTGTGATTAGGATATATGCATGAAATGGAATGACAGAACATGCAGTAGGTAACTCTGCACCTGGAGGAGATCCCTACATCCATGGTGTGTGTTTCAACAGGTTGGAAGCAGAGTGCAAGAAACTGCTTCTGCCACAGAGAGCACTTCTGTTAGCTCCTGCCACTGAGGCCAGCTGCTGTTTGCAACACACAGGTTAACTGGACATTGAAAACATTCTTTCTATAAATGTGGGCACTATAAAGTCAGGCAATGTAGCTCTTGGGGTTTTTTTTAATCTTGGCATTATAGCATATTTCATAGCAGATGTTCACTTCTCCCAGGTTTGCACTTATTTTAATACCTGTTCTAAATAAAACAGTGCTTTTTTTTGATTTAGCAAGGAAATTGTGTTGGTGTAAAGCATACACTTAAATATCACCACATATTTGTGATGATCTTTTCCTTTCCCTTGCCTAATTTGGAAGTGAAATTTCCTTTCCCTTCTGGAAACACTGGTAAGCCTGTTTTTCTACTGTTTTTCTGTAATTCTCAACAAAAACTGGCTCTCCTAAGAACTAAATGTAGTGACTGGAGTTCTGCTTACTCTAATTAGATGACCATGTTAGGAAGCCAATTAGGCATTGCCTTTAGTCGATCTACAGGAAAATTTCATTGTATAATTGTATACTAATGCACAGCTAGCTATTTTCACCATGTTTTGTCAGATTCTGAACTTCCACATCCTCTTTATAAATAATATCCAGGTGTAGTGATCAGGACCTTTTTGTTTCGTCAAGAGGGAGAAAGAGCAAGGATTGTGTATTAATCCATAATGTGAGAAACAAGCTGGATAGATAGCAGTGAAATCAGGAGATATTGCTTAGCAGGAAAACCAGTCTACAGCACTGTGAACTTCTTCAATTGATCTAATTAAGTCAGGCTGTATTAAGATGTGCAGTAATAGTAAAAAAACACAAAAACCAACATTTAATTGTGAAAGGGCTATAAATATGCAAAAAAAGCTTCTTAATTTTTTTTATTAATGAAAGGATTATTAGAAACTAGTTGAATGTCAGTGGGTGAGGAATTACACAGATCAGAAGCTACAGGGATGATTGATTTGTATCAGTAGTTACATAGTCTGACAAAACACTTTCAGATTGATGGTGTTACTGTTTCTTGTATCCAAGTCATTTTATTCTAATTTCTGTGAACAAAAAAGGGAACAAAACCAAATAATAAAGAAACAAAACCTCAAAACCCTCCCACAAAGGCTTAAGGTTTAATTTTTTTTAATGTTTGGTTCCAGATATTGAACACCTTTAATTACTGATTGCTCACAGTACATAGAACTGGCAAGAAGAAAGATCATTGAAGTTTTCCTACTCTCTCCTGAGTGTTTCTCTATATTAGTCCTAACTTCCAGCAGGGAATGTGAGTGGTTGTTCTTAATACTTACTGTTCTGACCTTACTCAAAGTGAGTTCTGCTTTTTACATGGCTGGAAGTAAACTTGCAAACGAAGATGCTGTGTCCTCTGTTTTCAGCATTGGGGAGGGCAGACAGTCTGTTCCAGGAGGTGAGAGGATCACTGTCACCTTTGTGATGGTGAAATCTTTTCCTTCTCCTACATTCTATTGGATAGGAACATACGAAGGGATGTACAACCACTAAAAACAGAATAAGCTGTGTCACTCCTTGAGGCAGGCAGTGTCAGTTCATATCCAGGACACAGGAAAGCTGCTGGGCCAAAGAGGCAGAAACCAGCAGCAGGACTGGTAACTCACCTGTCAGTTACTGGCAGCTCCAGTTGTTATTTAATGATGCAGTATAAATAGAAATATTTTAGATCATGTGGTTAGACAATGGCAGCAATAAAACTGATGTGTGTTTGGAGCAGTTACTTAAAATATAAAATATATCTAATATAGAAACTGAATGGAATTTTTTCCTTTGTTAACCTAGGGATTCCAGTAAATTAATAACTTGCATGGGAATCAGCACATGGACATATAATGTGAACACACTATGCAAATAGCCAAGTCTGACCATTGAACTCAAATGTAATTTGAACAAATAAGTCTAAATTGACTCAGAAAGTACTAAATTAAGAAAAAAACCTTAGAAGTAAAGAAGATTTAAAATTAGCTGGCTCAGGAGGAAAGGAAAGGAAGAGAGAAAGGGAAAAAAAAGAAAGATTTAGTGAATGTCTGGAGAAGAGATAGGGCGATTTGGCTGACACTATCAATTTCATACCATAAATTACATTTTCTTAGATGAACTAGTGGGGAATGTAGATGATTTTGTATCTTGTAGTATCTAAAAACAAGTTGTATATTAGGTACTCAGCACTGGCATTGAATTGTATTCTTTTTGAAGCTCTCCACCTCTACTCTGCTGAACAATATTTATTGCTATCATAGGCCTTTAGAAGTTAAGATGTATTTCAAAACAAAATTATTACTTGCTCTTGGATTTTGGATGGAGGTTTTTATTGTTTAAAAAAAAATAGATGAGTATCTGCTATCAGACTTTCCAGGGTTATTGAGAAAGGCTTACTTTTCCTATCAATTTGAATCTTAAGCATCTACCATGAATTTAAACTGGTTCTTAAAGAAGATTAAATTCATTTTTATTGCAAATATGGTTCTTCTCCAGCACCTTTGGGAGAAAAAAGGCAGATGAAAAAGAGAACATGATGTGAGCTCTAAAAAGATGAGAGGCACACGAAAAATGTGAACTGCTGAATTTACTGTCTAGCTATAATGAGGTATTGCTTAACAATTAAGTTAAATTATGCAGCTGTTTCCTAGTATATTGTGCTAATGCATCTGAGAGATGACAATTTTCTGATTGAAGAACGATATGTGGAGGAAACTGTAGCATTCCCCATTCCTGCAACAATTCATTTCATGATTAAAAAAGGAAGCCAGTATTTTTGCAGCTGTCAGGAATAGGCAATAAAGGATGACAATCCAAGGGGGCCTGTTAGTCAGTGACACAATAAAATAATCCCAAAGCAAAGCTGCTGAAGGAAACAAGCTCCCCTTGGAAGGGTGGCAAGGACTCGCAGGCACAGCTCTGGGTGTCTGTGCTGAAGTGGCTGCAGAGCCCAGGCTGGCAGAAACAGCTTGGAATGTTTCAAAGAGAAGTGATGCCACACATATACTTCAAACACAAGTGCTGAAAAATTTCAGTGAACTCTAAACTCAATGCTTTAAAGCAAAAATTGCAGATACGTCAGGGGTGTGCATTAGCTTTTTTTTTTTAAGACAAAAAAAAAAAACTAACCCAAACTTTACTAATCAGTAAATACAAATTATCTTTACAAGTTAAAAAGTAAATTTACTTGAATGAGGATTAAGTGAAAATTGAAGATTTGTAAACTAAATAATATTGAAAACATAAACCCAAGGAAGTATGCTGGTGTTCCAAATATTGCTTGTGGAATGGGCTCATGGGACAAATAGCTACATAAATACAGAAGAAATTAGGTATGTTAATTGGAGCAGGTGGCTTAGATTTTATTACTTCATTTTTGACCAGCTTGAATTCTTGAGACTATTTAAAATTCCAGACTAACAAATTCATAGATAAATCTGTATTACTCATTGTTTAAACTTATTTATGCAAAAAATATCACAAACCCAAAAACTCTAGATGAAAACACATAATAGCATTTGAGTAGAAATGAAAGCTTTTCAGTTAACATCCATACTTCAGATCATTCTTTTATTCTGATCATCTGTTTTGCATGATTCTTTTGTTTTAGTCAGCATTTCCTTTTAAAAAAGGTTGAATTGGGGGAAAATATAATTTTATTTCACATTTTATGAGTCTGAATAACATGAAATGAGGTTGTGCCATGCTTCATGACCATGAATATTTAAACATTTTCTATAAATAAAGTTACTTATTTTTGTTTTAATCTTGTGAAAAAGCACTGCCTGGAAATGATAATGAAGAAGCCTAAGAAAATACCATTTAGAATAATTCTTGCTTTTGTTTTTACCAGTTGTTCCACAAAGGCAAAGCAGATTTGGCCTTTCACTTTGCTTGAGTGACCTAATTCTCTAAGCTTCTACTTTACTCCTTTTTACATTGAGTTACATTATTATACGTGAGGAAAAAAAGTTTATGATCAAGTGAATTTTGAAGGGTTTTTTCCATTCTTTTCCACTATTTATCTAGTATGTGTTTATGAGGGTGAGACTGAAGGCCCCTTGTGAGGCAATGCCTGAACAAGGTACCTTTTATCTAATGGGAACTTCATCCAACTGGGATAAAAATCCTCTGAAATATTCAACATCCTTCCCTTTGGAGCCATTGTGAGCAACTGACCCCTCTCCAGAGGTTTCCTGTGGTCCCCTTCTCCCTGCAAGCTAAGGAACAACAACGTGGTAGGCAGTGGATTGTAGATTTACCTTGAGCACCAAACTATGGCACAGTGTAAAACATTCCTCTTGGATGTCTCTGTTTGCTTGGTACTTTTTTGAGCTGTCATTGCTTTTATGCACTTTTTCATGAGCCCAGCAGCCAGCTTTGTTCTTTTGTTCATGCCCACTTGTGCCTGCTGCAGAGATGGAAGAGGCTTGAGCTTTGTAAGAGCATGCACTTGGCAAAGAGTGAAGAGCTGAGGTGGAATATACTAAAATAAAGCCAAGTATTATTGCTCTTAGGTGTAGTATGTGGAATTGGAAAAAAAATCAGAATGGAAAAATATCAGCTATTACTACAGGAGCAAACCAGGGAAAGGTTAAATTAGTCTGTAATTCTCAAGTACCTTTTCTTGTCAAAATGTTTTTCTTTATCTCTTCTACTAAATAGGAAATGTGGAGCCAGTTTGGTGAGGATATCCCAAGTGTGGAAATGGCAAACTGGACAAGGAAATAACCACTGCCCTTGCTGCCACAGCTCTCATGCTTCCCGTGACTGTATTTACTTTGTGTTGCACGTTTGTTTCAGAGCAGTGTTTGGACTCTTGGCTGTCAACTCTCACACCTTTTGCTGCTTGTCTGCTATAGAAATGTCTTTTGTCTGTGAGGCTGTCACCTCTGTGAAGCCAGGTCTTCCAAATGATGGAGTTGAATAAAATGAATTATTACATGAGATGCACTTGCCTGTAAGAACCATATAGATGTCCCACATGGTGGCTCTTGTATAAATGTAGCTTTTTATTTACACACCTGAACAGACAGAAATGGCTGTAGCATGTTCATGACCAGGTTCCAAATGTAATGCAGTATGTGTGTTATTATAAAAAGCATAAATAAAGGAAATTTATGTGCTAAGTTCAATTCTGAGTCTTATAAATATTGCAATATTTTGCTAATTACTTGTTGTGGCCATATAATAACCACATAAAATTTATGCTTCTCAAAATGGGAGGTTACCACAAAAGCTGTCACAGACTCTTAACTAGTGTCATAAATATTCCATTGTAATATATACAATAAGAGATCTTTCACTGCCTCTCCCCTGAAGGTATATTATTCAATTTTCACAGTTATAGCACAGTGATAAATTAGAGCTTAATGTTGTTGTGCCACTGAGCTAGCCAAGACATTTATAAACAACTGTCCAAATGTTAAACATACAAAAAGCAGTCACACTGGTGGGATATTGACTCCATTCTTTCTTGCATTACCTTGGTTGTTTCTCTTTTTTCCAATAGACCAATAAAAGTTTTTATACTTATTACAATTTTTCAGAGTAGATCATCTGAGTTTCTCAAGCACTGCTTGTGAAAATTACCTGTGCCTTAGGCTCAGTTTTACAGTGAACTCAATATTCTAGTGAAACTCACAATACAAACCTGCTCTGTCACACAGTGTGGTGTACAAGTGATGTTGTGCCATAAACCAGGAGACAGAGCCCTGGAAACAGCTTTCATTTTAAATGAAGTAGGCAAAGCATCAACCTGAGAAACACTGATCTCAATAACCAGGATAAAAGTCAACATTAACAAGCAAACCATAGCAGAAAGGGATGTGTAGACACTTCAGACTTTTAATATTTACCTATATGCATAAAGTAGACCCAATTCAGCCTTTTTTGTTCCTTTTTTTTGAGGGACTAATTAATTTTATTAGAGAGTAAGTAAATTCAGCTGCGAATCCTAGAGAATCTAATGACTTCCAGAGATTCAGAATGAATTCAGCAATAAAAGCTAATTAGAAGGGAAATGGATGCCTAAAGTATCCCTGGTGTGCATAAAGAAAGAGTATAAAGACCATTAATTGAAATTAAAATTTAACAGTGGCCTAATGCTGCATGACATAAAATTCCATCTGTTGTGCAGAGCCACTAAACAAAGATACATGGGGAATAGTGCTGAGTCTCAGCTCTGCAGCCAGTCAATGAACGTATTTTAATGTCAGATCACTCCACACTGTGAGAAGTCTGATGTTCAGAGGAGTCAGTTTAGGGCATGATAATTTCTGTAGCTACTGAATTAGAGAGAAATAACTAAAAGTGATGCTGCATTAGTAAGACATTCTGTTTTTTTAATGAAGTAGGAGGGGGTTATTCCTGCTTTTTTTAATCCTTACAAGTGCAGAGCATGTATGCATGCATTTTAGCACATATAGGCTGTAAAATCTTTGTTCAAACCATTTCTTAGAGGTGCCTCTGTGGTGCAGACACAGAAGCAGGAACAAAGTCAGTGTCCTTTCTCATCTGAAGTGTCATGGAAGTTTCTGCAGAGCACGTGTAGGGAAGTAACTGAGAGCTTTGAACAGCTTCTCCTGGAACGTCCAACTTCTTGTGCTGACCACAAAACATCTGGGAATGCTTTTTTTGTTGTTTGTTTTTTAAAGACTGATTAACAGTGGTTGCTGTGATGACTTTCAGTGCACACATCTCTGGCATGAATTCCCCTGAAACAGTTTTCAAAACATCTCCTGATCTGTTGCTGAAAGGTGGTTACGTTGTACTTGCATTTCCATATTAGATGAACACAGCTATAATATTTCCAATAATTCCATTACTAGATACATGCAGCAACCCAAAGGAGTCTTGTTTCTTACATGACATACAAATTAGCCTATTTCTAGAGGATTTATAATTACTGAGAAATTTCCAACACAATGATTTTACTTTCAGGCTTATGTGTAGGACTGGAAAAGCAGCCTTTCTGCAAGTGAGTCTAACAAAGTGATTGTATGATTCTTAGCACAACACAAGTGGGGACTGTGATTGTTATGTGAATATTGTGCATGCTGAATAGGCCATAATGTCAAATTAGATGCTATTGGAGATTCACAGGGTACATTTTCTGAATGCCCACATGTGCATTTGTAATTCAGCACTTCCATTCTGGGACATCTCTCAGTGCAGAGCTAACAGCTACCACAGAACACACACAGTGAAAGAAAATAAGAGGTTGCATGGAGAGTCACCATCAGGTTGTGTGGATTGAAAAGAAAAAAGGCCCTTTATATAAAACAATTATCTAAGCAGAGATCAAAACAAAGGTTTTCTGCTGTAGAAAATTCTGTGAGTTAGCAGGAAGGGGAAGAACTACAACCAAAGATAAAACCAAATTAATATTCAGCAGTTTTAGGGGTACTTAGCTGAAGGTAATTAAACACTGGATGAAGCAGCAGCAAAATAAAAGGTGATGACTTCTGTTTTGGTCTGAGACCAAGGTCCACTGCTGTTTTGGACAGTCCTTTTAATCATTTAGAATACACAAAATATAAGTGTAAACAGGTTGCTAATGAGGATACTTCTAACTTGGGTTTGCAAATTTACCCAAAAGAAGAGCAAGAAGGTTTTCAGAGAAGAAAAATTACAGATTTAACTATGCATATTTCTTGAGGGAGCCAGCAGTTATTGCAGCAGTAATGACAAACAATGATATTAAAATGCAAAGAAACAACAGGAGTATTGAGCCTTGGCCAGGTTGGCAGCCACTCTCCATGCCAGGCAAAACCAGGTAACACAACTGCAGGATATTCTGTGAGTTATAGAGAGATCACCTGGCAGATGGGGCAGCCAAGGCAGGGGCTGGGATAGAATTGCCTGCCCTGCATCTCCCTCTCAGAGCACCCTGTGCACTTGGCTCTTGCTGGCCCATCAGCCTGTTCCCTTCCTCTCATTGCTCCTGCCCTGTGTATTTGGGAGCTGCTAAGTACTACAATGACTTTACAGTTAATTTGTTAATTAGAAATGGTGCATCTCTTAGCTCACTCTACACACATCTTTCACTAAGCACCCCTCTAAGAACAATTCTCTGAATGAGCAGCTCTTTCCAATATTTCCTAAAGTTCTTGTCATTGCAGCCCTTAGACTTGGCATTTGCTGGAATATTTATCTAATTTTTGCTCTTTTGATATCAATGTTTGGTTCAAAGTACCTGTCACAGTGTTTGTCCTATTCCCAAAACATTAATTTGGGATGAAAGAGATAAGTGGCTGGCTATGTATTTGCAGCAGCACAACCTTTCCTGACTTTTCAAATTGTGTTTAGGTAGTTCAGTGCGTCTATATGAAGCCTGTCAGACTGTGCTAAACCAACTGTCTTTAATTCTTCTCCCTGTAGTAATCTTCATCTGTAATTAATTGTAAGGTGCATGTATAAATAATATTGCCCATTAGTGAGATATCTGACAGCTTCCATATGCAAATGTCCCTCTCTTTCAGCCTAGGTGTAATCACAATGTACACAGTATTTATAAACATATGGTAGATCAGATTATAGAATTCATTTCAGTACTGCAGGATACTTGGGAAAAATATTGTAAAATCCATCTGCATGCCAGATAATGAGGGGTGTGACACGCAGGCTGGTAGCTGTGAAAATACTCATACCTGCTGCATTGTTATTGCACTTGTCCTTTCTTAACATGCAGTGACAAAATATGAAATGGTTACCCTTTCCTAGAGCTTCAGTTTTTGAACCCCAGACATTATCAACATAAAATGGACATGTAGGTAAAGCTAATAAAGTTTCTTTACCCATTTACTTTGCTTTTTAAAAGATATTGATAGATTTAGGTACTTACAAAAGTTAAAGAAAAATGAGATACTTCTTTAAAATTTGACAGCAAGATAGTTAACATCAGTCTGTCACATTTCTCCACAAGATTAATTTGCATGATGGAAGTATTTTCTGTGCTATTATCCAGAAGCAGAACTGCAAAAAGAATACCAATTTCCATTTTTCCACCAAATATCTTGTATAAAACCACAATGTATTGAGACATAGAAAGCTTAATTGTCCAACCACAAATAAATCCTTAAGAATAACCATGAGTAGCTTTTTTTTTCACGTCAAAAAAGTTGTAAACATGATCTGCATATGTTTCTTGAGATGTTGTGAAATTGGTGCCTATGGTAATATCAACAAAAATTTTGTTTATCAAATAATTTTATCTTTAAAATATTTGTTGGATACTTTTAGATATTTTTCCAATTTAAGTGTCACATATAGAATGATGTTTCCAGTTTTGACCTCATGGGTCAAACCCACCATTTTCAAATCAAGTTTTTTTACCTTTTTTGTATACATTGTCCTGGTGAGAGAGCACTATTGTCTGTGGCTGTAAAATGAAAACAATGAGATCTTTCACCAAAAAACTTCAAATGTACAAAGCACCAGGGAGAGTTAGTTAACATGTTTTTCCCCCAGAAGATGAAGTCTTTATGAAAAGGCAATCAGCTAGGCTGTTCTGAAGATTTATTCCAAACAAGATCTCCCTTTCTAAATTTATTTTCTCCAGCTAAATCTACGGCTAAATTTGGTATACTCCTAAAGAGATTTAGATTTTATGCCCATGTTTTAAGGCAATTGAGAGACCCATGGTTTAATATTTTTTAATGTTCTTTCCTGAAGCAATTGTGTTTGACTGTTCTTCCAAGAATCAATTTTCAGGGATACACAGTCAACTCACTTTTATTGCAACCCATTTCAGCCATTAAGCAGCATAATTTCATCTACCATGGAAATGTTGATTAAATCTACTGGTTTTATTTTGACATTTCAGCTGCGCCTTGACAACTAATTGCTAGTTTGGTTAGGCATCAAAGGGGCATTGAATCTTTGGAGTAAAAAATGGAGCGAGACTGCGTGTTGGAAAATCATGGATCGCACTCACCCACCCTCAGGGCTTGGGACATCAACATTCATGGTTTCTTCATCCTCTGAGCATGGTGGTGGCCAGTGAGAGTTGGACAAATGCTCTGACTTGATGGAAGTGTTAATAACATCAATTATTAACCAGTTTGCCAGCAGCTTCTGTCAAATCAGGGTTAGGCTGAAGGGCTGCGTGTTGGTGTGGAGAGAGGTGGGAAAGGCAACCTCCTGCCTTCTGTGGGCACCTTGGAAAATGGCTTGTGCAGTGCCCAGTGTGGAATTGCCCAGTACCACTCGCTGAGATGAGTGCAAGGATTAAAACTAAAAGTGTGAATGTTACAGGTGGGATGGGAGGTCCCAGGTTGGCCTGTGCCGTGGCCCTCATGGGGGCTGTGCGCTGAAGGGACGCAGCTGGGCCTGCCTGAGGGGCGTCAGCACTATGGCTGCTCTGGCCACATCCAGACTGTTCCAACCTCTTCCAGCATGTTCCACCTGGTTCCAACCAGTTCCAGACAGTTCCAACATGTTCCAGCTGGTTCCAACATGTTCCAGCTTGTTTCAACCAGTTGCAGCTGCCCCCAGAGCACAGCCAGCCCTCCGCCATGGTGCCCCAGGTGCACCTGTGTGCGTCCCACCCCTCAGGCCTGAGGAGAAAAGAGAAGCACCTGGGAGCGCCCGGTGGGGATAAATAGGGGGGTGGGTTCCAGCATGGGCTCTGTTTGGGGAGGTGGAGCAGAGTCAGGAGCAGCTTTAGCCCCAGGGAGCTGTGCCCTGTGGGGTGAAGGTGATGATGGAGCAGAGCCCTGAGGAGGAAGGAGCTGCAGGCAGGTACTGCTGGGTGCTGGCCCAGTGCCTCTGTGGCGCCTGGGGAGGAGAGGAGCTGGGAATGAGCTGGGGAGTTGAGCTTGGGGTAAAGGGGTGAGAAAGTATTTTAAACTTTGTCTGTGGTCTTTGCTGTCCAACTGCATCTTAATTGGCAAAGCCAAAAAAATTAGTGGGTTTGCTCAAGAGGGACAAGACAAAGACATCAAAGGGATGTCTTTGTCTTGGCTCTGCCAACACCTTGGGTGGAGAAATGCAACTTGGGTGTCTCTCGCAGGAGGAGCTGACATTCCCACCTGTGTGCAAAAAATGCTTTTGAGGATTCTTTTGTTTTCTTCCATTTCTCATAAATTTTGAAGCAAGTTTTCTTTTATCCTCAAGAAGAAAAAACCCTAAGTCTGTATACTTTGTCTCCCAGGTATTGCTGTGAAACTCTTTGACACTGCAGAAGCATTTTTCCTGTCACTTGAGGTGTTTTGGGTTTTCTTTTGTACTATTTTGTACTATTTGTAACTCGATGTAAATGGGATGTAAAACTGGATTGATATTAGTTTCTCTGTTGTGATAGTAGGATGTCTTTAAAATTATTCAGAAAAGTTTTTACTTGACTTTATCTTTCACTCTACCTCATGTGAGTGTGTTAGTCAATATAAGAAAACTGAGAAAAATGCAACTTTATCAAATATTTCATGTTCCTCTAAGTTTTTATCACTTCAGGACCGGAATGTAATTGTAACAGTAGAATTCTTATGTGTCTAACCTATTGCTTCATTGTTACTATAGTAAGGGGTGAGGAGGCTGAAAGCTTTTTTGTTCATTGCATTTTGTTTTTTGGTGTTTTTTTTAATTTGCTTTAAGGAGGCCTCTTCAGAAGTTTGATTGTTTGCTTGGTGCCAGGTAGCTGAATGTAGTTAAATTGCAATTTATTGTTTGTTTCCTTCAGATGCTCTATGTTGCTTCCTAAGAAATCTCAGTTGACCAGCACTGGAGTATAAGAGTACTTGGGGTTGCATCTCACTATTTATTTTCCTGAGGTAGTAAAATATTTTACTAGACTCTGTCCCACAGTCAGTGTTGCAGTCAAAACAGACGAGTGTCTTGAAAATACGTCTCCTCTGACAGCTGAAGTTTTCTTTCATTCCTCTGTTTATTCCTGCCTTCTACTGCAAGTGCTTGACCTCATGTTTAGTGCTGGCACCACTTTGTATACACTCTTTATTGCATTTGCATTACCTAAGAAAATACCTTGCATTTTTGTGATGTTCCCTACTGATCTGGCCAAATAGTGAACAGTCTCTAGTTTAACCTCACTTTCATCAGAGATTGTAAAATCGTTAAGTTTGGAAAATACCTGAAAGATGGAGTTCAATTGTTAACTGTGACATAAGTGTTGTGTTACTTCTCCAAGGCTCTGTAAACTAGTGAAAAATATGAAAAAATAATGTAAAAAAAAAAAAAATACCTCTGGCAATAATTTAATTTTTCAAAGCAAATTGTAAATACTTAATATATTTAATGCAATTATATAGGCATTTTAAAGCATGGAGGTGTAGACAGAATTTATTTCTTTCTACTGTGGGATTTTTGGCAAGCCCTATTGCAGGAGTTTGACTTGTCTGGATACATGGTATAAAAAGGGTGGTCTCTTAGCTGAACACAGCAAGCACAAGTAAGTGAAAGCAAATATTTTGATGGCCTTAGAAATTATCTGATGGAGAGGGCTGCTAACTTAAATCTCCTTCAGCCACACTTTGAACCCTCCTGGCATGGTGCAGTCATGTTATTTGTATCATTAGATAATCTTGAGTGCTGTGTGGTATACTCTTGTATTTAACACCCACTCATTTTTGAAATGGAACCTGCATATTACAGTGAAGTTGAAAGGCATATAGTCTGCTCTGAAACATGCAAATAATACCCTTTAGTGCTGAGAGGAATTAAGCACATATATCAAGAGGAGAATATGTCCTAAAGTCTAATCTGTCTAGCTGTTTTCTCTACAATAAATTGCATTTTATCTCAATCAGTGTTGTTATTTTTGCCAATAGGTATTCTGAAACTTGATACTGTGAAAATTCAGGGCAACAGGAATGAAAGCTTTTCTGCAGAGTGAAATTTTGAATTTCTAGAAACCTCACAGATTTCTAAATAACACCATGTGGTAAAACTGTTCCTTGAGCCAATACATTTATGGATTAACTAAGTACTGCTTGCTGTGTTTATACATACAAACTCCCTTCAGAAATTTAATTTACAAAACATTACAGCCTAGCAAATATTATATCAAGATCTGCTGCCTGGCATTATTTTTACTTGAGTTGTAGATATATTTTCCTTTTTTTGTCCCATTTGCTGTACGAGGCCTTTGACCACTTTGGGTGGTGATTTTTCTTCTCAAAATATCTTCAGTATGTTTACATCAAGGAATAGAATTTAGATGATGGGAACCATTAGATTCAAAGCAATAACATAGCTGGTTTTGGTGTTTGTTTTTTTAAGACTGTGATAGCTAATGTAGATACTGCTGCAGCACCACAGACCATATGTGCACAACAATTCTTGCTGTCTATTTCTGGCTTATAAATACAACTCCAAGTTTCCTTTGATGTTAACTCTCAATGTTTGTTTCTGTTCAATTTCACCTGTCAGTTACCACGTTTACCTCTGACATGATTCCTGCTCTGGAATGAACTTTCCACAAGGCAGAGAAAACCCTCTTCTAGATGGCTTATGTACTGTAAGAAAGATCCAGTTGTCTGGATTTTAAATCTTTCCTAATGTTCTGTGTCTTCGTGTTTTTCATTAAATACTTTCAATAGTCCTAGGAAGCAACAACTGTTCTTGAAAGAAAATGGCACAACTTTACCATTTATTCCCATATTTCACTGTCTTCTACCACCCATGCAGTGTTTCAGCCCTGCATCAGAGTATCTGATTTGTAATTTAATCCTCTGAATTAGGTAGTGTGATGTGTGTAAAAAGCTTGGGCAGTACATTGGTTTATATAAAATAAACCCAAGACACCTCCTTGTTGGTTTAAAAACCCCCAAATGCACACACACCCATGCATACTCCCCCTAAAAATACCAGCCTCCCAAACAGAAAACTCAGAGAATGTGTTCTTTGTAAACCATAACTTTTCTGACCCAGCCTCATCCTTTTTGTTAGTTTGGAGTAATTGTAGTGTTTTAGCCAGGGCTTTCCTTTGTCTCTACTAAGAGAGACATTGTCATTTCTGAAATGACAATGACAGTGTTCTCTTAGTGGAGGAGTACTCCCTTCTTCTGCCTCCAAAGGCACACGACTGCCAGATTCAAAAGGATGCAAATTCCTGTAGGTGGGAATAAAACACTAGCTAATGGTGACAATGAGCAGTGTTGGGTTATTGCTTTGAATTGGTTGTCAGATATGATTTCTCCAGGGGTTTTTCTGAAGGTGTAAAACCTCACTGCCAGCCAAAATTGGAGAAGCTAGGCACATGTTTTTCTGTTAATACCAAATAAGAGGTAGAAGATTGAGTTGGTTCTCTCCCTCCTGCGTGCTTGTACCACAGTTAAGGAAAACTGGAGAGGCATTACAGGAAGTGATTTCTCCTCATGCTTTTATTGACCTTTCTCTCTAGCTCTCAGTTTGGGTATGAATGTGTACATGCAGGTTTTTAACAGAAATAATACTGGAAGGGACTTTCAGAAGTACTTTAGGAGCCTCTGTTATGCCTTCTTTATTCCTAACAGCCATTTTTTCACCTGTTAAAAATACCAGCTTAGGGATGATGTCCATCTCACTTGTGTTGGAAAGGAGGGTGAAAGGCTGCAATGGAGGCTGATTTTCTGGGGAGGAAATGGAATCTTTATTATTGCAACTGCAAATTTTTCTTATCTAGTTCACTACGCCTACAGATGTGTTCATCACTTCTGTCTGACAAAAAACTTTTGCATACTTATAGGCAGAATATTTCCCATATTCTGTTCTTTCAGCTAAATAGTTCCAAATACTTCCGTCTTTTGACATGGGTAATGCACCCTGGCTGTTTGAGTGCCCTGTTTCCCTCTCTCCAGTTAGTCTATATTTCCTGGAAATCAAAGTGAGGAGCTGCATGACATGCTCCAGCTGAAGCTTTATTGGCCCTGCCTAGAGGGAAAAGATTGCCTGATGCATCTTGACTCTCATTTCCAGCTGTCTGATGGGGGTATTTGGCTTTTACTCAACAGTGTAACGCTGTTGACTCGTGTTCATCACTGATGCATAACAAACTCATATATTTTCCTGTAAAACTGCTAGCTACTTGATCCATGTGCTGCATTTGCATAACTAATTATTCATGCTTAGGTACAGAACCTTGCCTTTGTCCCCACTGAATAAACATCCTTTGTTTTTCAGCTGCTTTCCTACTTGTCAAGATAATTTGAATTCCTAGCTTGTCCTCTAGCTTATTTCTAGTCCCTACAAGGTTTGTTATCTGCAGATTTGGAAACTCATTGAGATTTCACAAATCTGTCCTGAAGACAAAGGTCTTAATATTTGGTACTCATCCAAATCTTGAAATGCAGTGTAATCAGGAAATGCACTTGATCCTTAAACAATGTCTTTCTTATTGTGAAGTTTTAAGTTGCCTATTCCCAAGTGATGTGAATATTAGGGGATGATGTTAGTTTAAGAAGATGAAAGAAGAATGTCTGCTCTGTTTCATAATTTACACTAAAAGATATCTCTGTGAAATAATGACTAGCTTGGATCAGTTCCTTGAAACAGCAAGAACATTTGAGTGGATTTTTACAAAAGTTAGAGGTCACATTTTAGGCAGACAGGTGAATAATCTGTTAATTTGCAAAAAAACATGCATTTGATCATTTCAATTTAAGTGCAATTTTAAGATGTTTCTGTAATTCAAAAACTTTCACTGTACAGTGCATCTTTGCCACTAATGGCAAAGACAGGCCTTTGGGGGTACTTTTCAAAAAGTTATTGAGTTGGGCTTTGGGGGTATTTTTGTTTTGGTGGTTTTTTTCCTTGGGATTTTGTTTATTGTTTTGTTTGTTTGATTTGGAGATTTTTTTTGTTGGTTTTGGGTTTTGTTTTTGCACACTGGCAGTTGCATATTTAAGGAAGAACCTCAGTCAGAATTTGAGCTGAATATTGACATGTTTCCAGAGTTCAGGCCAGAACACAACTGAAAGCCTTAGAAGAGAGTCTTGTCCTTGCAGCTTGAGACACCTCTATTCCTACAAAACTTTAGTTTTCTGTGAGTTGAATTTTAACACTCAGCAGAGGTACCTGTGCCACAGGAAAAGGCTCATGCAGGATATCCTCAGCACTGTAACTGTTAAAGATGTTAAAAGATGTGTAAAATTGTGCCATTAGCCAGAAAAATCTATATTTCATGTACAGTGAATTTAGTTTATTTACAAATGTCTCTAAGATCACCATGGGGACAGTTTGCAGTGCTCCTGAGATGAGTTTGAAGATATTGCACTGTGCAATCCTCCCAGCACTTCTATGAGAAACTGATAGGGATGGGTTCATCATAAGATTTAATAAAGTTGAAAATAATTGTCACTGGCAGTAATATTTTTTAATTATTCTCAGATCTCATGAACAAGGCCATGAACTAGACTGTGCATTGCAGGAATTTTGTATCTTAGTAAATTGTTTTTTGGTATTTTTGTTTTGAAAAATGTTTGTGTGTATGCTGAGGGGAAAGAAATTATTTTCCAAATGATGTCTTCTGTTTCATTCTAGATTCTCAAGTGCCAGTGCCTTGTCTAGTTCAGGAAAAGCTTTGGAGAAGCTTGATTGTAGTTTAGAGCCAGAGTGTGTCTCCAAACCATCTTACAGAACAACTGCTCTTGAGAAACACTGGGAGGAAGGGACCCTTGTTTATTCCTCTGAATATTAATACACTTGCAGACTACATCTGTTATAAACTTGTCATGGTTCCTTGAGTCACTGCACTGACTAAACAGTCCTGGAGTGCACAGAAAATGCATCAAAGATACTCAACACACCCCAGTCCTGAAGCACATGTTGTGTTATCTTTAAGGCAGGGTAAAATCAGTACAAGGAGGACAGTCAGACCTGCCCAGGGAAATTGGAAATCTGCAATGAAAAACTTTGAAAAAAAATTCCCTTCTGTTTCCAATGACGTGAAGACTGGTATTTAGGTAGTTTTTTATGTTGTGGGCTGTCAGAATGCAGTATAGGGTTGTAATGGAGGAATAAGGAAGGAGGGAGTTCATTTCAACTGCTGAAATGTGAGACACAAGAATAATCACAGAGCTTGCATGGCAAAGGCATTCTGTACCTTATGTGCACACTGTCAATCCACCAAAAATATAAACAGTTGCTTTTATTGGTTTCAGAGTAAAAGTTAAAATGAAATCACTGTAGCAGAAGGAAGTCCTTGCACCTCTAAGTGTGTAGTGGTGAATGTGTGTGATTAAAGAACTCAGGTTAGTCTGACAATTGATGATTTACACTGTTCCACAACTGAATTCTTGTCACAATTCAATTCCTACAGGGAAAAGAAATATACGTAGGAGAAAAAAACCCAAACTTGTCATGAATGCTGCTGTACTTTCTTTTCCTCATTTGGTGTATGCCTTAAAAAATGTTACTTATATTTTTGTAGAAGGATTCTTCAAAGGATTGTCACTTAAACTGGTGTAACAGCTTTCAACATCTATGAATATAAAAGTTACAATAGTACCTGTTTCAAATTGTTAGTAATGTCATTAAATGCACTGAGAGAGGCTTATAAGACTTAAAACTGTGATAGTCCACAGATAAATAATTATGAATATTAAGACTATCTCAGCTTAATTAACAGTGAGGCTTAAAGATAAGTTATCAGTGTCTTTAGTGTTCTTGATAAAATCAGACTGGGTGTCTTGGAGGAGGCTTAGCAGGACTGGGGGGTGGTTTAGGGCCTTTCTAAGGAGGCCAGAGAGCAGCCATGCTCTTATGACTCTTTCTGTATCTTTAGCACTTCAATTACTTCTGTTATGTGTGGAAGTGGGAATTGTGAACTGCAGATACCTTTTCAAAAGGGGAGGATGAAAATAAAAATAAAGGAGACATGAAGGATGACTGGCTTTGCATGAAAAAAGGGAAATGCAGATTGTGGGGTGATACTAATTGCTTACCAGGTATGATTAATCTCTAGTGGAGTTTTCAGGTCGGGATTCAGTATTTGGAAGCAGAAGAGAAACAGTGTGAATCACACTTAGATCAAGAATAAATTAAGTTCACCTTTGTCCTAATCATAAGACATACACTTTTTCTCTATGACGTGTCTGTTTGTAAGTAGATAGAAAATTTCTTTTAGAAGTATTTACATTGTGTAATTTGGAGCAGCCTGCTTCAAACTGTAACAGTTTTTTACTGGTTGACCCCTTTGTGGGGGTTGACCCCTTTGTCAACCCCTTTGGTTGACCACTTATTCAATTACCTAAATAAGATAACCATGGCCTCAGTTGTGAATGACTGTTGGCTGCCCCAGCCATTAGCTAAGGTAAAATACCTGACAATTCAGCTTGAAAAACTTAATGAGAATTCCAAGGCTGCTTAATGTATCAACCTTTAACATTAGAATGCTATGCTCCTGCAAAACTTCGGTGTTATGAATGTTATGTGCTGAATCTTTTGACAATACATAATGATCCTCATCATTGTGAAACCTCTGAATAGAATAATCTGATCAGTTCATTAAGACCAGAAAGATCTGAAAAAAATTATAATGCCATTGTTTACACTCCAAGCAATGAAGCTCAAATTAATTTCTGGTGCAATTCCATAAACTTTAATACAGCAGCTCCATGAATACTTTTAACCTAAGAAAAAGAAGTGCTTCTTTGTGAGGAATGCCAAAACTCCACCCTGGCAGCCCTTTTTTTTGTGTGGTTACCCTTTTGACTTAGGTGAATATTACTGGAGTTACTGAGTAGTGTATGTTTTTTTGTTGTAAAAGGTGGATTTTGAATCACTTATGTACCAATGAGGGGAATATGTGGCTCACCTCCTCTGAGATGTATGGAGTGAGCAGTTTGTCCATGTGATTTTACCTTGGTCATTTTTGATATGTGCTCTAGAACAATATACATGATACAGCTGTACTAAGTGTAAAGATATTGTGTGAATCCAGAGAACATGACAAATCTGTTTGATGGCTGTCACCCTGCTGCTGGAAGTGAAATGGTGAGATGTACTAAAGTGAGATATTTGGAAAAATCTACCCTGACCTAGGGACCATGCACTGCTGTGCAAGGCTGCTCAGAACAGCTGAATTTGGTTTCTGCTCTCAATTTTTCAACATCTCCCTATCAAAGACTGTAGAGAGGGGCTGCTGCTAAGTTACCTTCAGTCTACATAATTCTGTCACTTCAGGCTTGATTTCCTATCCTGAGACACAGTTGTGATTTGAGATGCTGGGGCTGGCAGAGACCAACTTGAGGAATGTTAATTGCTTTATGAAGCTTTATTTGTAAATTTGTTTGCAAGCCACTACATAGATCTCCTGCCAAACTGTGCAGCTGCTTGCAGTAATCTCAAAAATCTGTGGTTTTTGGACACCTTGTAGCAATTACCTACAAGGGATACAATTGATTAGCTGACTAAGCATGTTGTGGTATCACAGGGAAGTTACCATGCTGATCAATGTTACTGGAGTAAATATCAAGCACTAAATGAAACATGAGTGATTATTAGATTTGAAATCTTACACCCTTTATGCAGTATATAATTTACCCACTTTTGTGAGATGCAGGATTTTCTGCATCTTGTTTAAAGGGTTGCAGAGTCTTAAAGGTTCTGTTTAATTTGGAAAAATAGTGGGACTTATTAATATTCTTCAAAGAAATATAGTAATTTTCTTTAAGGCTGTTTCAGATAAGAGTGTTAGGCAGTTTCCCCATTCACTGTGTTGAAATTGCATTTCTCTACAAACAGAGGTCAGTGAAGCTCTGCCAATTTCTCTGCCAGTGTGGAGAAATAAAGTACTGAAGCCTGGTGGCCCTTGGTGGAGGGAGTCTCATTCTGGGGCTTCTGGCAGTGACAGCAAGGGTCCTGGACTGTTACTTCCACACCCATTCAGTTAAAATTGACTTTATGATTACAGAGCTGGAGCCATGGCCATAACTCCTTTCTCTCCTCTGGTAATTGCATAAAGAAATGCAATTTAGCCAAAGATTTGGAAGCCTTTCATTTTGGAGGAATGAATGATTGTCTTTCTGCTCATGTCTTCATCAATAAGCAACCAGCAAATCACTAAATTTCCAGCTTAACTGAGTATAACCAAATCACTAAACTTTTCCAATAAACTAATAGAAAATCTCCTCTATTTCCCAGTGTTGAAATAGATTACAGGCAGACTGCACTTGATTTATAAATGTAGAATAAATAACATAATTTTATGCAAGCATATACAGCAGTGTATTTATGATTATATTGCTGCCTTATGTCATTACTAACACCTCCAGAAATAACTGACTCGAGCACTTCTTTCTTACCCATAAAGAATCAAAATTGCAGCAACTTCTCTTTAAAATGCACTAACTATTGTGCTTCCAGAAGTCTTCAGACTTCAGCTGAGGAAAGTTTTGTTTTCACAGCATTTACAATGAAGCTTCATTGTTCCTAGTACTTGTTACAGATTGTGAGTAATCAAAACATGCTGGATTGACTATTACTAGGTTTAAGGATTTCTTCCCTGTGCCAAGTTTTCTATAAAGCACTTGCTAAAGTGAGATATAAGCAACAGATGCATCAAAATGGGACTTTCCTGAATATCCCTGCCATAAGGCATTTCTCATCAATTCATTGCTGACACTGGTAATCCCAATTATTTTTAAATAATTCTGTATGTTTGCTTGTACATGAAATGTATAAATTACATCTTAGCCTAGTGTTGCTATGCACAGTGGTTTTTTTAACTGGTTCCACCTGCTCAGGAGGTGTGATGGAACTCTGTCAAACATAGAGCCAGACTATTTGGAGCTAATTATTGGCTCACAAGTATTACTTTCATGAGATAGGGCAATCGGTTTTTTGATTTTTAAATCATCCTACTTAATCACAATGATAGGTATAATTTGGACTACTACCCAGAAAATCTGAAAATCTAGAGGTTTTTTAGCATTTTTTAATGGACTAAGTACTCTGAATAGTTAGGCTTTTAAGAAGTCTGATTACTGTGTTATAGTGCACTTTCATGATTAATTCCAGCACTGAAATTCTCTAGCTGTTTTCTTAGTGCTTCAGCAAAGGCTTGTCACCACTTTTTCCCCTCCATGTTTTACCCAATCAGTTTCTAAAAAGGCCAATGGTAGTTTTTCTATTCTCTCCAGTTTTTATGAAATAAAGAAATCATGGTTTTATTTTTATGCTGCTTTTATTGTAAAAAAAAAAAAAAAACCCATAAATATTCAAAGAAGAAATAAGTTTTATTAAGAGTTCAAAAAATCCCCAAAGAGAGACAGGTGTTGGTAAAAGATGCTACTGGCATATGGATGTTAATATCCTCATTCTTTTTCCACAGTCATAAGAGAGACAGAGGTTCTGAATACTTGAATTACAGTCTAAATATACCTTCTCACTCCAGGTAAAAACAGCAAGATGTCTCACCTTGACTTATAGCTTGACCTTGTGAATAAAAACATTTTTTAAAGTACTTTTGAGGACTGTTATTAGAGATCTATGGAGAAAAAAAAAAATCTGATATTGAGAACCTGCCCTGATTCTGGTATGATTAGCATTAAGTAACACAGTAATTTATTTTGTTCTCATACTCTTTTGAATGTACTAATTTTAGGCAAAAATAAGATGCTCAGTTAAACAGATTAAAAATAGTTTTCTCAGTGTGGATCACTTAAGAGATTTTCCAGTTCCTCTTTCCTTTCTATATGCTGGTGTGAAGACCTCAGCCACGTTCTCCCAGTCCTGTTAGAGTGTGTGCTCATTCAAAGATTTCATTCCTGACAGATAGAAATTAAAACGTCAATCTCTGCAGTCCTTTTCCTCTTCCCCCCACAAAAATGACAGAGATGGAGTGCTAACCATAATCAGGATGAAATATGTAAGGGACTTTTTAGTGAAACAAAGAGGGGGGAAAAAAGCTTACAAGATGAGAGTGTGAGGTTTAGACCCTTTTCTCTTGCTGGGCTTTTCCCCCTGAGAAATAATGCTGTAGTAGACTTTGCCCAGGACAGTAAGACCACCCCCCTTGACCAAAATGTAAATATTAAGACAAAGAAGCTGACATGTTTCTTCATTGTACAAAGATGAAAATAAAAGATAAAGCCTGTTATCTGAAATTGAATCCTTTGCATGAGAAATCCTTACATTCATACTATGACCACAATGAAATCATGTCTTAAAAGCCAGGGGTTTAATATTTGTTCTGTATAAATTAGGTTTTTCCTATTTTATTAGCATTTTCATTAAAAGCTATGTGTTTTTTCCACTACTGCAGCAGTCTAATAGTGTATGAACACTTTCATTTCTAATGAATAAAATTTAAAACTTTCTAAAAAACTCTAGCCTGTTTTCCCCTACTATGCAGTGTCTGCTTCTTTGCAGCCAAGATTATCTCTCTGGGAAATATATTTTAGGCATATTGATATGTTAAAGGTTGCCTTTTAAACACACCATATGAGGTTTTGCCAGTGCAATATGCTAAATTAATGTGTGTTTATTATATATAGTACCTAGAACAGATTACAATAAAATGTTTCATATCAGATGTGATAAAAATGTCACCTATTGCTCACTTGCAATGGCTTTGTCATTGTAGACTACTTATTTAGGTCAGATGAAATTGCAAGGAAAATAACAGCTCGTGTTGGACTCAATGATCTTTCTCAGACTATCCTGTGACTCAAATATCAGAAAGTATTATGTTTGTTCTACACCAAATTAGACTTCTGTTCCTGAATAGGAAAGGTTTCCAATACAGGAACAATTTGCAAAAAGAAAAAAAAAAAAAAAAGAGTAAATCTATTGCATTTTGTTCTGATTTAAATTAACTCTTGTTGTGGAGCCATTGAATGAGTCTTTACTCAGCTATTGGGCACTAAACTCTATGGGATTTTGGTCATGCCATCCTTTAAGTGCTTGTAGAATAATATAAGGGAAGGGATGTCTATAGGTAATCCAATCCATTTCACACAATTTACCTGTTGGAAACTTAGTATTAGATAATGTCTTCAACAACATGCTTCACTGAAAAAGAGAATCTGCACATCAGGTGGGAGCAAGTCTTTGTTTTATTCCTGTACTAGTCCTTCTCATTTGTGGCACTTTCAAGATTAACACTGAGATCATGTGTTACACTAGGGTGGGCAATTAACTAATTATATAACCTATATGAGTTCTGAAGTTTTTTAATGCTCATCGTCACCAGTGGAATCTGCAGGGGTCATAAAGGATAAATAAATTTGGGCAAATATTTGGCCTCTGGGTTTCATATTTTTAGCAAAGATGAATGTATATTTTTCTTCAATGTAAGTATTGACCTCCTCTTTGTTTTGGTCAATACTTAGTTCTTGACTAAATTAATCTCAATAGATACCCAAACAAAGATCAATATTTATTGAAATTGTGGGAATTATGTATATGTGGGGAGCAAATGGATTTCCACAAGTTTTTTTAAGAGCTTTAATGTCTAAAAAAGCCCAACACTTCTCAGTGGAATATGTAGCATCTTGAGCTTTGCCAATGATATTAAAGCACCAGGAATTTTTCCTGTTCTTTCCTTTAAAAGCTACTGGATGCTTGGCCTCTTTGTGTGCTAAGAAATCCACTAGGATTTATCACAGTGTCATGGGAAGAGAGGATAAGAGGTCTTTGGTTGCCTGCTTTGACATCTGATATGAAGGTATTCCCAGCATAATAATGATTTTTTTTTTTTTCTTGTGTTCCTTGGTCCCCAGGAGAAGCCCTTGTATCACACCAGAGCTGGAAAAGGCCCCTCTTTCCCATGCAGAATAGCTGCAGGGTACTGGGTGTGGGTGCTGTTTCTCTGCCAGGTTAATCAGAGCCCTTCTGGAAGATCTGCCTGCCTAAGACTGAATTGTGCTCATACATTTCTCTACCCCTTTTCCTCTACTAAAGATTGAACACTCATTTCTATTTTCTTGTGCTTTCAGTAGAAGTGGTGGGAAAGGGAATAAATGAACTGAAATAGTGTCTGCTAATAATGGTACACATTTATCTCCACTACTTTTGTGTGCATTAAATATGTATGGAATCAGATAAATATATTTTTAAAATGTGAATAATATTGGGGGTTAAATTTTGCATGCTGAAGCCCTGGGGGTTCCCAGGTTTGCAGTCCTTTTCAGTTCAGTGTTTCTAAGAATCCTTTTTCATTAGAGCAGAATTACTTGCACTGTTTTTCAGAATTATTTTTGAGATAGTTCTTCAGCTGCATATTGATAGGTACTTTATCTTCATAGCACTTTGACCTACCTACAGAGAGGTGGGGAGAAACGAACAAAACCCAAAAAAACCCCACCTTCCTACATGAGAAAACAGCTGAGGCTGCAGTCATCTGAAGAAACAAATAGTTAAAATGCATTTACAGGGACCCATCACTTGCTTGAGTTGTGAGTAGTAAATATTGAATGAGAGCTGAAAACAAACTGCTGGTGGAAAAGTCCACTAAATAAATTTATTCATCAAAATATGAGCAAATGCCTCAAAAAATATTTTCCCTTGTTAACAGGCTGAATTCATTGGTTAAATTATTGGTTGCTAAATAAATGTGTTGCTTAATGATCCACAGAGCAATTAACCTGTCACTTCATACACTAATTTACTAAATCCTTTCCAATCTCTCTTGATATTAAGTCCTTATTGTTAATTTGAAGAGATTAGACAGTTATTTAAATATATTTAACGTTTCCTAGCAAAATGTTTGAAATCAATCTGCTACTAAACCTCATTGATACCAGAGAAATGAATCTGATATTATGATTGAAAGTGTTAGAATAAAGGGACTGGCCAAATTGCTGAGATGTTACAAGCAGGAAATTCAGGGTCAGCCTCTAGTGCTAACTTTTATGGGTTGTTGATGTTGGCAGGGGTCTTTGGACATGGTCTAATCCCCCTACTCTAGGCAGGTGTAGCCCAGGACTGTGTCCAGATGGGTTTTGAGTATCTCCAAGGATGGGGGACCCCAGCATTTCTGGGCAAGCTGTGCTATTATTTGATCACACAGTCAAAAAATATTTCTCTAATGGAATTTGAAATGCTTTATTTTGGTCTCCTTTTTCTGTTGTGCTGTTATTTAGGCACACTGAGATTGCCCCAAACCTTTTCTTCTCAAGGCTGATCAGTCCTGGCTTTGCTCCTTGGTCAGATGTTTCCATCCCTGGAGCATCTTTGCAGCCCTTGGCTGGGCTTGGACCAGCATTCCTTTGTCTGTCTTGGAGCTGGGAGCTGATACCTGGTGCAGCTCTCCAGGGCTGTCTCAGGACTGCCCAGGCAGGCAAGGCTCACCTGCCCTGGCCTTCTGGCAGTACTCTTCAGAATACAGACCAGAATATTGCTGGGCATCTTCTCAACTTCTTAGGTTCTATAATTTTTAATCAAAATGAAAAAAAATGGGAAATAACTATTTCACTGTGCTACTTTTACTATTTGCCTATATGTGTTTATTGGTTCTGTATTAGATCCCTTTTGTATGAGTCTTTGCAACCGCAAGCAGCAGTGTAACAATAACTGGGAATTAGGGTTTTCCTCAGCTTTTGAACAGAGCCTGCAACATTGGATAAACATGAAAGAACAGTTTTCCCACCCAGTAATGTATGCTATCAAACAGGGAATCTCATAATGCTTTTCAGGCAGAACCCCATTTCTCTAAAGTGGGTGGTATGCTTGCTTACTGTATCTCAGCTATTAGCTACAGCTTAAATATTGTATTTAAAAGAATTTTAATAAAGATAAACAAGTTGATAAGAAGAAAAATTATGAAGCCTTGCTTTATATTTCACATGATATTTGTGACTTTCAGAAAGTTCACTTTACAGTGATCATGCCTGTTTGAAAAAGAACTCAGACTCAGTTTAAATTCTATTCCAAATTAGAAGTAACAGCCTTCTGATGTGATCAAGATCCCTATTTTTTAAATGGAGATATTCCTTCTGAAAGCTGAATGATAAGAGGTTTAAGAGAAGGTTCTGTCATTGCTGTTTACCCAAGTAACCAGCCAGGCTTCAGTATTGCTGCTTCTAAGCCCCGTGCAACACCACAAGAAAATTTCATTTTTATTGTAACAGATGATGGTCTGGCTTTTGGAGCAAACCTCTGCATCACCCATGCTTACTGTTCCCAGGTCCACATTACAGAACACTGAGTGGGACCCAGGTTGCTTTCAGTGGAAACAGAACTGGAACATACACCCTAAGAGAATGCTCAGTGCATTCCAGCTCCAAAAGAGATGGGACCAGATCAGAGGTCATCCAAAGTTCTGGGAAACTGTTAAGGAAACTTTCCAATCTGAGCATCCAGAACAGTTAAGTCAGTCACACGTTTTAAATTATTAAATTACTTACTTTTAGTTAATGCACTTTGGGTTTTTCTTTTTCTCCTTAGGAGCTACCATGTAATAGAGATATCCAAATAGAATACAGGAACTTTGCAGTCCCATCTGAATACGTGTTAAGTGTGTTACCTTTCTTTAGATGGCTGATTTTTGAATTGATCTGTTTAAATTCTCTTCAGACAGCAATTAGTCATAGACTGTCAACAAGTAAAAACAAGATTGTAATTATTAATTCAGAGATATGTTGCTGTTCATAATCAGATATAGATATGATACCCAATTTTATAATTTCATGAAAACGTTCAAGCAAATTACAGTCTCTTAATAACTTGATGGCAGTTTTATCTTTGATATTATCTCTGTCACTAGTTAATATTGACATAATATCATCTTGTAAAAATGGTTGTCTTTCTAATCAAGTGCAGCACATGGTAGGGAAGGAATGTGTGTTAATGAAGAAGCAGAGCATACCGGAAAATATTTTAACAGCACAGCTTTCAACTAGAAAAAAATAACAACTCAACAAACCAAATCCACCCACTGGAGCCATTATTAGTCTGAAGATATTTGTGGACAAGCATCTGGCCACCTACACACCAGTCATGTTTTGGCATTTATTTCTGATGCTGAATAAGTACACTGTTACAATAGAATTTTTCCCCCAAGTTAGTGATATGGCAGGTACTGAGTGTTCCCATATCACTGTGGCTGGTAGGCAGATGGTGTGAGTACAGCAAGAGAAAGTGGGATGGAAATCCTGCTCAGATGTGGGCTGGGATGCTGCTGCAGGCTGGTGCCAGATTTGGCATCTTAAAGGACGGCTGGGATCTGTACAAAATTCACTGTGAGTGTTTCCACCTGAGCCCCAATAACCTGTCCCTTCAGCAGCCTTGCCATGAGCTGTCTCTGCTCGTGCTCAGCTCCTAGAGCTGGGTGAGGCTGGATGTGTCCAGCACAGCTGTCCTGGACAATGCCCGGGCCTTCCATCGTTACCAAACTGGCGGCAATGGCAAAGGACAGCAGTGCTGCTGTCCCCAGCTGTTGATCATTGACAGATCTCTTTAGCTCTCATTAGTGCTGTATCAAAGCCATGATCATCAACACTGGCTGCATTGGTAAGAACAGAAATAGAACCAAAAAAAAATCTTGGAAAAAGCCAGTTGAATTAAATTTACTGGCCTTATTATATCAGATAATGACTTAGATTTGTATGACCTGTGAGTGACTAAGAAAAGGTAATTACTATTCCTGGCAGGAAAAATCAAATAAGTATTCAGCAATATTTTTCAGCCCCTCACACTGAAAGACCCATTGTATGGCCACCACAAAAAATCTGAATAAATATTGTACTATTCTGTTAAAAGTGAAAGAGGGTAATATGCTGTAATACATGGAAACAACACAGCATTGAGAGAAGGAAAGAAAGAGACAGCAGATGCTGTTTTCCAGACTAAATCTCCTCTAATGCACTCCAGGGACATCATTTAATCAAGCATCATTCTCACACTTCATCACGTATATTATTCAGAAATGATGGAGAATTCTGGGAATAAATTAGTCATTTATTTCAGGATAAATGGTTTTTAAAATTTATTGTTATTTAAGCTATTTTGAAAAATTTAGTTTTTCCTTTATTTTTCCCAGAGGCTCCCAGCTCAGTTTAATCAGAAACTTCTATTTGCAGGGTAGATCAGGATCCTGGTTCCCTTTGTAAAAGTCATTTTTCTGGGGCACAGTTTTTCTGTTTCTGCATTCTTTCTCCCTCTGATGATCAGATTTTAATATGTTTCTTTCAGTGCACTGTGACTTAGGGGAATAGGTTTAACAATCCTATGATAAAAAAGAATTTCTTTTTTTCCCCGGCTATGTCCATTAAAGTGACTTAGCATAAAAAAGACTCTCCATCAAAATCCTTTCCTTTTTTTTCCTCATGTCTTGTTGGCTGCTGGTTTTCCCTGCCCTTTTCCATCATCTGCTGTTTACCTCTAGCACTTCTCTTGTCAATTTTATAATGATGGTGCAGCTCAACCTGACACTGTCCAGGTAAATATATTCAACACTTTCTTGAAGAGCTTATACAAACTGATACTTCTCCAGGAAGGATTCTGTCATATTTAATCACTCACAGTGGTGCCTTATCTGCATGTTGGGGGGCACAACCCAGCTTCTATAAAATATCAGAATGTCTTTCATGGCTAGATCACATATTTGTAAACAGCGGCTCTCTTGTTCAATTATTTTGGATAGAGGGATTTAAATTAGGTTAATGTAATTGATGAAGCCTCCCTGCTTGGTGCTGTCTGGGTGATAAATTGGACAGCCATGTGATGGGCTGTGTTTATCCTGTGCAGGGTCTCTTCACTGCACTCTCTACCCCTGGGCACTTCAGGCTTTTGGCAGCAGTCGTACAGTCAGGGAAGAAAGCACGTGTTCTAAGTGCTGAATGGAGTCACATTTTGCTTATATCTGAAGGGGAAAGTAATTTTATTACAGAAAGAACCATCCTTCTGTAGCTCTATGCATTTTGTGCATATGTATTTTTCTTTCAAATATCAATATTTTTCTGCTAAAATTGTCTAGCTCTTACCAGAAATGAAGGAGAAATATCACTACTTTTTTTAATTTTTAGTCAAAATTATTGTTTTGCACAGGAAGAAATATTAGCTTTCATTGGTAAGAAAATTGTTTTTAAAAATCTATGAATTTCCTGTTAGCACTCTTCTCAAAATTAGAAAGTATCTAGGTAGTTTTCAATCAGGTCATAGAAACTTGTTGAGGGAGTTGAGGTGATGTAATACAAGTGAATCAGTGAAGCAACAGGCATTAAACCTGGGATCTTCTGGATTGCAGCCTGTTTTCTTCTAGGCTCTGTCATCCAAGCATGCAGGAGAATGTTCATCTTTGTGTGTCTGGGAGATTCCATGGGTCCCTTCCAGCCTGTCAGCCCTGGTACACTCCTGGCAGAAGTGGAGGGTCAGGAATGAGGAATTTAGCAATTATTTGCTGTCAGGTTTTTCCCAGCACCACTGGGGTGAGATGGGGATAAAGCAGGCAACTGATCCTGACAGCAAAGGTTACAAAGATTGGAGGAAGAGGTTCTTAATATTTTCAATGTCAGGGTGATTTTTGCATATGAATGATAAACAAATTGTCCTGCCCCCATTACATTCTTAGGATGCTTGTCCTCAGTTTAACAGGTGGATTAATTAATGGGCCAACAAGAAATTCAAGAGAGACTACTGAAAACCAATAAAAAATTAGAAAAGAAAAGCCATTATGGAAATTCTTGCAGAACTGTAGAACCATTTGTTTCCAAATGCTCAACCATTGTGCAAATCATGGTCTACTCCTGGAAGGCCTTAGAAGGGTCCAGTTCTATTTCTTATAAGTTTTCTTTTTATCTTTTGATGCCTCTTTTCCCATCTTTTTACTTTCTATCCTCTTTTAGGCAATAGGAAAATCTTAGTAAGTCATACTTCAACCAAATACAGTATTTTTTGTAGTTGTTTGCAAGGTTGGATGAACAGGGACTTGAAAGCAGGATGGCAGACCTCACATGCTATAGCACAATGAATCACTTTATGTTCCATTCTTTAAAAATAAAAATGGATCTTTTTTAATGGGTTTTCTCATTATTATTTCAGAACAGGAGTCTCTGAAAAGCCCTCAGTGTGAGAAACCAATGGGGGACTGCACCAGAGAGCTACAGGAAGGCTCAGTCTCACTCTGCAGTTACTCATGTGTGCTGGGCTCTGATTCATTGCAGTGAACTTCACGAGCAAGAGATTTGTGTAGGTGAAACCGTGTTTAATGAACTAAGTGATCACATTAAAAGATCACAGTTCAAATTCTCATTAAACCTACGTTCTATAAGCTAAATGAGAAAGTATTTAACAATATGGGCTGTGATATTGTAAGAGTTCATTCCAACTGGAGGTCTAGGATTAAAAAATATTAACACCAATTTGTGTAGGACACGATGGGATATTTAATGCCTCTGTATAGCATATTTTGCCAGTAAGTATGCAGTATTTAATGAAAAGCAAAATTTAGGGAGTCTGAAAGCCTTCTAGCTGCCAGATTTTCATGCCTGGAGTCCAAAGCAGAGAGGTGTGAGGTGGCTTTAAGCAATATCTTTGTGCTTTTAGGTAGAAAGGGAACCAAATGTACTCTTTTTGGACTCAAGAGATATAAATTTCATTTCAAGGAATAAGCCAACTGCTTAGTCACAGTGCATGACTCTAAGGAATTATTCTCCAGTCCTCCTGGGAGACAGTACCACTAGGAAGGGCAGTTCAACTATCATGGAGAAGGGAAAAAAAAAGATCCAGGAGACAGTTACACCACCTACTGAACAGAGAAAGCATCAAACAGGGAGGCACTGCTCTGCTCCACACACTCTGCACATCTGTGTGCATTTTAACCATGTTTGTGATATTCACCTTTTATGTCAGGAGCCCAAACCAAGCAAGTTGCATCTCATCACCAGTTAGTATCCAACAATATTCCTTTCAGATAAGTATTCCCATCAAAGTCAGTGTAAATGTTGTGTTAGAAGAGTATATTTCACAGAAATGTGACTTTTCTTCTTGTGTATGATTTTCTTCTTCATCTTTCTCTGAACAAAGCACTGATCAGTTATTTTTATTTTCTTGGGTTTGCAGCACTTTTAATTCTCAAAAGACTTATTTTTCCAAACCTTTTCCTCTCTAAAAGATGCAAATTAGTAAATTCAAAGCATAAATTCTAAATTTAGTATAATGAATGTTGCATTAAAATAAAACTGGTATTAAATAATAACACTTTAGAAGTATTTATAGCACCATTCTGGTGAATTTTGTGATTTCATAAGAATAACACCTTGCTATTGTGTACAACAGCTATAAAAGGGACAAAAGTAAGCAAAAACTTGAGCTTTCACACCTGAACAGAATTAAACCAAAGTCTTTCCTGTGTTAGGAGCAAAGTTAGACTGCATTTTGTTTTTACTGTGCTTTGCCTGATTTAATTTCCACAAAACACACAGAATGAGACGAGTCCTTTGTTCTTGCCTATATAAATTTTGGTCTTGTGAGATTATAGCCTTCAGTTAAGATCAAGAGGGTGGGGCTGAAACACAAATTTTTCTTGCACTGAAAAGCACAACCCAGCAAGGGCAGGATGGGATGTTGCCCCCATCCTTCAGCTCCCCAAGCACAGAACAGGGGCCAGAACCACGTGCAGCCTTCCCTCACCCCTGTCTTGCTTTCTTCCTGGCCATATTATTCCCATACCATAACAGAATGCTTTAGAATGACTTCATCCCTAATGAAGGAGTGCTTCCTGTGAGGGTAGCTCTCTCTCTGTCTGAGAACTCAGGCTCCTCAGGGAAGTGGCTTTGGGGATGGAGTGGGCAAATAAAGAACTGAGAAGGGAATTTGTAAAGTCACAAATCTTCACTGGCATGAAGTAGTTGAGATCCACTGGCTTCAGGAGGTCACAAGGGACTGCAAACATTTTTCAGGAATGAGTGCCTTAGCCCTGACCTCAGCAAGATATAAATAGTGATTTATGGTTGAAAGTTTCCATTTTCTAATATTTATTCCTGAGCCTTCTATTTGTACTTTGGAGAAGAGAGGGGAATGGGAAAGAGGAATTAAAACTGCCTGTTTAGCTAAGTCTGGGGTGAAAAGTTCACTTCATCTTTAGATATTCCGAGTTTTCCTAAGTTCAGAAGAAATAATTTTGAGAGTGAACCAATTTATTTTGTCATAGAAAGGAAAAAAATATTAGGTTGCTAAGGTTTTATATACTCTACACCTCACCACACAAGTACAATACACTAACTACTGGACTGATACAAATCAAGAGCTCCTTTTATTGTAAAACACCTTTGGCTTCCCTAAAGGCTTTTCAAGTTTCCCAGAAATATATGGCAAAAATTTATTGCAACCTAGAAGAAAGAAAATAGAGAGTTGATGATGGTTATTGTTTGGTAATTATGAACTGAATGGTCAGTTTAGCAAGTCACAGCTTAGGTTCTGCCTAGGAAAGTCAAAGACATAACTCACACACACTGACAATTCCAGTGCTGAGTGCAATGCTTAAATTTATTAGGATTTCTGCTTCTGATTCTCACTAGGATCAGGTCACCATTTTGCTTCACAAACTAAACAGTTTACAAATATCTTTGAAGTGTTTCAGGAAATTGAGGATAAAGATAACACACTTTCTTCTGGTCAAGGCAGGGGGAGAGTGTTTTGGGGCCATGAGGGTATTGTTTACTCAGTGCTGTTACCCAAGTCAAGGCTGAGGATTTCTGATCCAGAATTTATCCACTAGAATTTATAAGAGAGAAAGCCACAGTACATGAATCAGGAATTTAATCACTCTTAGCCTGTGAAAATATTAGAGTTTTATGCGTTATGATTTTTATCTTTAATGTCTGAGAATCTTGTGACCAGCAGTGAATATAGATAAAATCAATGTTTGGTATTTGTGAGAAAATAAAGGAGGCATGTTCTCAAAGCAGTTCCCTTTCTGTGCAAAGATGCTCTTACTTATCACTGCCCACTCAAACATACCCTCACCTGCTATATTTAAATTTGTAAGAGGATTTTGTGGGTATCCAAAAGTACTTTTCTGCTCTTCCCAATGATGTGTCATGCTGAGTATAATTATTAAATGTAAGAATTATTAGTATGGCGTACCCCTAATGTTCTTTCACTTAACAGATGGTTTGTGAATATCTGGGACAACTTAGTAGCCCTAAAATGATTCATACCTCAGCCATCTGAACACATGGCTACCTTTCATCACTTGTGCTGAGTCTAAGAGAAGGTTTAATAACCCAGTTTTGAAAAGAATTTCTGTTATTTAAACATACATGTCACCAGCATATTCTTAACAAGGAATGAGAAGTATAAATGCAAGCTGTACTTTCAGCTTTCAGTGGCTAGTCTTTCTTTCTTTTAATAGAATTATTTCTAACCTTTGTGTATATTGCTTGTCACATCAGTATCATTCATCTGATGAAGAGTCACATCCTCTCATAAGTCTGTAAATCCTGTCAGAATTTCCAAAATGGGAATCCATCTGTGCCTAGAATTCTCGTGCTCATCTTTTTATTTGCATGTTCGAAGTGAATTGTTTCCTACTTTCTTCTTCTTGCTTTCTCACTCATCTTCTCACATTTTCTCACTTTTTTTTTTTATTTTCTCCAGCTCTTCTACCTTTTTCCTGTTATCCCCCTCTCCTGTTCTGTCCACTTTAATGGTTCATTTGTGCCCTTTCAGTAAGAAAATTTGCTATTAGCACAGACTAATGACCTAGTTTTTTTCCTTTCTTTGAAAAAACTCCCACATGCCATTTCATGGAGATCTCTGAGATATATCTAACAATCTAATTTTGGTAATCTATTTTTCTCACTTCACACATTAAAGGCCTATCCTGGTATTAGTGCAAGAATAGCAGCCCAAAAGTAAGACACTAAAAGGAAAGTAATTTGGGTTTAGTGTAGGTATGAAAAAAGAAAAACTGCTGAGGTCTGTATGTTTCTAATAGTGATTGCTGCAGATCTGTTATTACAGTGGGTTCTAATGTTTCTCTGGAGAGATCAATTATTTACTCTACTTACCTATGTTAATGGTGTGTCAATGTAATTTATGACATCCAGGCACCAAATTGCAGGAAAGTGTGGTAATGCACTGTAAGTTGTCTGAAATTGCCAAGTGATACCGGAGATATTATCCACATCTCAATTGTAATCCCAGTTCCCTCCTGAGGCATGAATACTCCAGGGAAACCCCAGCTTCAGCAGCCAGATGTTTCTGGCTATGATCAAGAGCAGGAAATCAGGTTTCTGCAGTCGGTGCTTTTGAAAGATAAAGGAGCAGATCCTCAGCTGTGCAAATTGTTACACAACCACTGATTTCTGCAAACCTGCTGTGCATGGTATTGTCCTCCTCAAGGCAAATTGTGACTGGGAGGCAAGGACTCAGACTAGGAACTGAAAATCTGAATTGAAACACGGGATGAAAGCTTAGACTGGATGTAGCCTGTACCTATCAGACTTCTCTCTATCCAGTTTCACCCCTTGTTTGCATTTAGCACAGTTTTTATTCCAGGATCATTTAGATGATAAGTGCTTAGGAGATAATCTTATTAGAATCTTGTTTGGCTAGAAATTGTTTTTCTCAGATGGGTTGTTTATTGCTCTTGATTTTAGCAGACTTTTCTTTGTATTTTTCCTTCTAGTGGAAATGTCATATGTTGGATTTTGGCCAGGTTAGTGACAGTCAGCAATACTTTTAGTTGGTCATTCCTCATCCTGCACTATGTTTGTAAAATCAGTCTGGTTCAGAGTGAACACATACATATCTTGTTAAAATGTTACAGTAAACTTAGCATTTATTGGTGATCACAGTACTGGGGGAGCAAAATCAGTTTCAATACTAACCTTTTCTTTCAGTATAAATATGTTCTTTTTAAGACTTATTCCTGGCAGTAATATTTACATATTTACACTTTTTGTAAATGTAGTGCTTAGGAACTTTTGTCAGGGAGAGAGATTTTTCTTGGCAGCTCTCCCAGACTTTGCCAAGAAAAAATTACTGCAATTATTCATGCAAGTTTTCACAATTTCTTAACATAACTTCTATTTGATGCATCATATTAGAACAATTCATGCAAATTGATCACACAATTCTAATGATTTTGCAAGGAGTTTCTATGAAAATGACATTAAAGTTCCAGGGTTTTCAAAATAAGGGAGAAAAAGAAGTAAAAAATTGCTGGCTTAAAAAAAAGACCAACAAGTACTTGACAGCCAAATTTGAGGAATTTTACCAAAATATAAATCCATAGGTACTGGTCTTGTTCCCAGAAAACATTTTCTTCCCATTTAAAAATCAGACTTAGAGTAGTATTTCACTGAAAATCCATAGCATTTAATTTAAGAATTTAAGACAAGGTCATGGATTTACATAAAAACTTTTAGTCCCATTTTTTTTTACCATTAGTTTATTAATGAACTTAACTAGTTTACATCTTAACTGTCTTTAAGCTGAACACCAAAATTGAATTTCACTTGAAAATGAAATCTCTCTGTAATTGATTTGATAATTTAAAATGTTCTTAATTTCCTGTAGTACAAAATACACTCAGGCAAAATATTAACACTGAATTTTAAGTACCCAGAAGCTAAAAAACTCAGTTGTCTGTCTTTTAGGCAAGATAGCCAACGTGTTTCAGTATCATCAGCATGGAACCAGGCAGGTCAAGCATTGAGTAATAAACAATGAGAGGCTCATTGACTCTGGAGAGGTTACAACAATCTTTTCAGGAACAGTATTGAACATATTGTGTGCCACTTGACACCTCAACTCTATTACTATATTTATACTATATAAATAATTATTAATATTATAAAAAAGATTGTTTATAGAACTATGTTTCTATACGCAAGACTGCCCTTTACCATCAGTAAAACGTTTCTTACATTTCTTTAGAATTTCCACTCTCAAACATCATAATGGATAAATTATAAGCTATAGTTCAGTGTTTTAATAAATTTTCATTGCCAAAAGGACAGGAGAAAATTTGGCAACACAAAACAGCTGTCTCATAATTCACAGCTCTTATTATTCACCAATTCCCAGACAAATTTTAACTAATTAGTTTTGCCTGTTTGTTTATCCTTAGCACACATGCTTGACACCCCATTTAATTGCTGCTTTTGCCCATATCTCAACATGGTGCTTTGGGAGTTTTTCTGTTCTGAAAGGACCTGCCTGCTTCATCTGCATCCCATTAGGAGCACAAGTGCTAGAAAAGATGCTAAAAGCCCCTGTATTGTGCCTGTCTCACCCTGTCAGTCTGCATATGTGCAATTCCCAAATGGGAATTGCATTCTGATTTGCAAGGATCTATTTCTGTTGTGTGCCATAAGATAGGTAGACAGTAATTAAAAATTTGTGACCAAAAAAAAATAAACACTGACAACATACATTTTCAAATCCATGCAGAGTAGATGGTGACATGTCCAGATAAATGAAAATGATCACGGGTAATTTGACTTGGATTAAAGGGGAATAAGAAAAGAAACATGATTAGCAAAGATGTTGCATGAAAGGAGAATAACTATGGCATTCAAATGAAATATCAAAATATTTTATTCTTTAATATATATATAAGCTGCTGGCATGGCAGTGAAGCACAGGGTCGTGCTTTCCCTTTTTGTGCTTGAGGGAGAAGGGGATTTCAGCCTGTGGGTGCCAGCACAGCCCTTGGGGACAGCCTGGCATGTGCCCAACCTGCTGCCACCGTGCTGCCCCCAGCCTGGTGAGCTGGCATGGCCAGAGCCAGGCACTGGCACACTCTGACCCACTTCTCACTCATGGGGGCACTTCTGCAGTGCTGTCCCTCCAGCACTGAATGGGAACAGGTACAGCAGGATCAGGTTCAGCCACCTCCTCTCTCTCCCCCTTCCCCAGAGGGAAAAATCACATTTGCCTGAAATGGATTGGAGGGCCAGTCCCTCGCTGTCATGTTTCATAGAGTACATAACAAGCCTGGATCTCTTGCCAAGAAAATGAAATGAACTTACTGTGTCTGGGTGACCTTCAGGACAATGAATAACTACTTTTTAAGCTTTACATGACATATACCTGGTATTGAAGAATAGTGCTTATTCCATGAAATAAAATTAAAGGCAAAAAGAATTACTCTGCTCTAATCCTTTTCATTTTGTTCCAAATTTCGGTTAGCATTTGGATCATTAGAAACACATGTGCCTGTGTATTCCTCTGTCTTTCTCTTTCGATTTTGCCATTCTTGTTTGTTGTAAAATTGGTGAAATTACAGATTCTGAAGCAGGATTTCTGTTTGTAGCTTTTGAACTGAAATGAAATGTCCACAGTTTGCTATTATACAGCAAACATTTATTTTATAGCATGATTTTCTGGAATGTATGTTGCTTTCTTTAAATAAGAATGTTATATCATCACTAGTACCTTGTGTTCCCAAGGAATTGCTACAATGTTCCTGATGGTAATACTAAAATTAGATTAATCGGACCTGACAGTGAACTGCAGTAGAGGGAATACTACATTAATTTCATCTACTCCTCTGCTTGTCTTTGTAACACAAAAAAGGAAAAAAAGCAAAATACCCCCCCCAAAAGGTTTCAAAGAGGAGTTGGGGGAGGTGGCAGTAGAAAACAGGAGAACAATGAAACAATAAAAATTCAATACTAACAGAATCTGTCAACCTTAAAACAATTAAAAGAATCAGAGTTCATTCAGTCATTGTCTGCCATTTGTACATCAGGAAAGAGGGAAATCAATATTTGCTTCTTGGAGAGTTTCAACGCCAGTATGTGGTATTGATATTTTCAACAGTGTAGACTTCTCACAACAAACCTTTCACTTTTCCACTATTAGAGAAGGTTTGTGAATTGGCTTGAACATTACCTGGTAGCACTGCTCTTGTTTAATGTTTTCTTTTGGGGAGTTTAATGTTATTTCTATTGGCATTACTAGTAAAACTTTTTGCACTGCTATTGCTGTTTTAACACTAATGAATGCATAAATAAAAGAACCTGTGCCACACAGGTGACAGCAATGAGAAAATTTGCAACCAAAAAGCCATGGGTGACAGGAGCTGCTCTGTCCCCAACAAATGCCTGAGGCATTTGCAGGCTCCAGCAGTTTCTGGTGGGCCCTTTTTATAATTTTCTGATCTCACTGCAAGCCTGCAAACCCCAGAGACACATCTGTGGAGGCATGGCCAGTCATGACTTCTAGTTGTTACTGAACCTTGACACAGCTGGGACCTCTCTACTGGCAGATTGTTTTCTCAGTTTCAGCTCTGAATGGGAGGAACTCAAGCGAAAATGAAATTTATCCTGAACTGGTACTATTGAAAAATGCTCTCTGTGTTTCTTTGACTCCTGTTTTCAATGTGTCACATCACCTGATTCTTTTATACAGCTTCTGCATTATCAGTCAACTAAGTGCTGTGAGGGAGATAATATCTCACCCCTCAGGAGAGGGGGAAATAAAAGGCTCCTTACTGTGTTTGCAGGAGAAAAAGTAACCAACCTCTGTTAGAGCAGAGGGAATAGGAAAGGGGATGCTAGAATTAAACTCCTACCTGTTAGCACTAAACTCTTCTCTACTTTTCCAGACTAAGCTTACAAAAGTTGGCAGGAACTTGCATGTGGTTTTCAGGTGGGAGCTCATGTCCTCTCCAGCAGGTCTGAGCCCTGCTAATTGCTCTGTGGCTCTCTCATCCTTCCCAAGAGGGCTGTAAATTGGGCTACTGGAACCCACAGCACATTTTGGGAGCTGGTGGCAAGGCACATCTCCCTGTTCTCCTT
Source organism: Setophaga petechia (assembly GCA_024362935.1). NCBI lineage: Eukaryota > Metazoa > Chordata > Aves > Passeriformes > Parulidae > Setophaga > Setophaga petechia. The sequence continues at coordinate 29,147,265 of JANCRA010000005.1, forward strand.
CCACAGCTTCAAGCATTCTGGTTTTAGACATTATTGGTTTATTGGGTTTGTGCCTTCCAGCGTGCTTCAAGCACTCTTGAACATCCTGTGATTCAGGATGAATTTTTTTCCATTGCTGCAGGCTTGCAAGATGAAGTGTGAGTTATTTTACCTTTTTCCAGAGTGCTAGGACTGTTCTAGATTGGACCAGCAAAACATTCCCATTTAAAAGTCCAAAGTCTGTATAGCACTTCTTGTCACCATGGTCTGTGACAAGCAAAACTGGGTGAATTAGTGTAATTTAAGCATCTGTCTCCCATGAAAGATAGTCAAATATGCCAGAAATACACCATCCCTTAGTCTCCTTGTGACACCAAGTTTGACATTAGATTGTTTTCATTTCAGGGAGGGAAAGACTTACACAGAAGCAGACTTGAATTATAAGTATTCCAAAGCTGTAATTTTTGCTTCAGCAGAAATAATTTGGTGAATACTATAATTAAAGAAGAATTCTAACTTCCCCAATACAAAATTATTAATGAAAAAATTATCTGCTGGGGGGAAAATTTGTTCCTCCTTCCTGGTAAAATATTTAGGTTTACAGGGGTTTTGGCTGAAGAATGCTTGTCCTAGGGTATGATTTCACACACATCTCGAGCGCAGGAACAAAACTGTAAGAATTCAGAAAATGTGAATAACACTGAAAGAAACCAAGACTTTGCACACAGTGTTCAAAAAGTGACCTAGAGAAAGTGATTAGATTTGTGTGAATTAAATCCTCAACATAATCACTTGAACTTGACATCCATCTTTAGTACCTGAAGTTCGATTTTCCTGCCAGAGAGGCATAAAAATAAATCTCCTAATTGTTAGAGATGATATTGTTAACAATTTCACCCAAGAAAGGGTGATCACAGTATGAAAAAAACTCCCATCTGTCTGAAAAAATCATTGACATTTTGAAATTAGAATTAGGTGCCAGAAAGATGCTTCTGACCTAAATTAAACTAAAATAGTAAAAATGATGGAATGGTTTTTTCCAGAAATAGAAGAGAAAGTAAAGTCACTTGAAAGAAAAATGTGGCATAGCTTTATAAGGCTAAACATCCAAGCATTCATAGGTCACCCATGTGAAACTTTTGGGAAAAGTCCCAGCAGTCCTAGGATGTTATATTCAGATTAATATACTATCATATTTTTTGAGTTAATCTGTAGGAGTTTGATTTCTGTTTTCTTTTTTTTTTTTTTTTTTTTTTGAAAAACAAATGCCTTATTATCTCTGGAATCTGGCCCTCAAAACTTGAAGGATGCAAAGTCACTAAGAAAAATCCTGGCTGTTACTTTATTGAAGTTTACATCAATCTTTCAAACCGAAATGCTGAATTCCTGTTGTCATTTGCCTTGCTAGAAATATTAGTTTAATTTCCTGATACCGTCCGTCTATCGATTATCTACAGAACTGATTACATGCACGCTCCATTCCACCCCTGGGCTTTCCTGTAGGAATACCACTTATGGGGGAGGGAGAAAAGAAGCACAAGTGGCTTTGTAGGGAATCTATCCATGTTTGACCATTTCCTTCACAGATCCCCAAAGAAGAATGCCTTAGGAAGTGCTCCCTCACTGTCTCTGACCAAAATGTGTCTGCTGGCAGCCGCTCCTCAAACGCTTTGCGCAAACAGGCGCGGGCTGATCGCTGGTTTTGTGCTCTTCCTGGGAGTGGGAGCCACAGGACACCTGCCACTGCCTGTTCCCTCTTCAAAGGACACAAAGCATCGCCACCTGCAGTGTCTTCAGAGGGCAAAACCAGCTGGCATGAAAGCACAGCCCTGTTTGCATTAATAGCTTCCCAACAATGACTGAAACATTGGCTTCAGGGAAACGGGCAGCTCTTCCACATCCTCCTTACTGAAATCCTGAAGGTGGAGGAAATCTTGCTGATGTAACAACAGAGGTACTCCAGTGTCTCTCAGTTTAATCCTCAGATTTCTGTTCTCAATGACTTTGACACTTCATCAGCTTTTTATCCACGTCACATAACAAGCACTTTTTTCTATGCTCTGTTTACACCCTGTGACATGCTGGCTGCACATTGGGAAATGCTGTCCCAGCTCACAAGTCTGATGGTTATGTGCCCCATTCCCCTCTCAGCAAAGGAAAAGTGCCTTTTGCCCAAGCACTCAAAGCAGCAGGCTGGATGGAGCTCCCTGATGGTAAGTTCATGCCTTGATCTGATGACATTTTAAGACTGGCATCAAAACAACAGTTTGTCAGAATGAGTATTCACCTCACAAAGCCTCCAGTTTGTGACCTGGCCAAAAAGGGAGAGTAATTCATGAGTGTAACTCTGGCTGTTGCCCTTGTTGCAGTAACCAGGGTGATTGTTTGTGCCCGCAAGGTCAGAAGAGGATGAGCCCAGGGTTAATGGCAGTCAGGACCTATGGACCAATGTCACCCTGGAAACTTTGCAGGCCATCAGCAGGACACACAGTGCTTTTATGCAGATGCTGGGCTCCTGAGGATGTGTGTGTGCAGGTCTGCTGTTAACCCTACAAAATGCCCTGTTGCTGACAGGGTGCAGCAAGGGTGGCCACTCTGCAAGGGACAGGGAGCCAGGTGCCAAGTGTGGCTCTGGCAGGTGGCAGCTGTGGCCTCTCTAGCGAGGAGCCAGGTGTGGTGGCAACCCTGGGTCAGGATCACAGGCAGGCTGCTGGGGCAGTGTGGCTTAAAAGCAGCTCCTAAGGGAAAATTGAGGCCAGCTCTTGCTGCCAGCTCTTCACACTGGCTGTCACCAGCAGAGGAGATGACCTTGGGCTTGGCAGCTCAGCTGCCCTGGCTGGCCTGTGCCACATGTGGCTGCCCTGAGCTCCAGCCCTGTGCATCCAGCTGTGAGCAGGGCAGTGCCTGGTGAGAGGAGAGCAGGGCAGACACACCCAAACTCCAGGTAACTTCATGCTAAATGGATGGTTTAAATGTGTGGGGCTTTTTTCCTCTCTCCAGCGTTCTGGAAATGTAGCTGATTGTCTGTAGTGCAATCAGTGCACACTTGACTTTTGAGAATGATATACATAAAAGTGTTATAGAAGGCAATTCACTGAAGTCAAGTGTGCTTGAATCACATTTTAGATAATTGGCTGGATTAAATAAAAACTGTCAGTAATTACAAAAGTATGGTTTGATTTTGATTCTGCTCTGCATTTTGTCCATTTTTAAGCTTGCTTCTTTTTGTACCTCACTGAAGTATTTTATCTTTGCTTTTTTGTTTTCTAATTAATAGTCACTGTTTCCATTCAACAAGAGTTTTTCTTCAGTTTTCAGTATGTTATTAACAAGTTCTTTCTGTCCTCATCTTGCTTTCCCTTAGTAGACTTCACTTATCTATTATCTTTGTTTTTATTTATTCTTAATAGCCCCAATTAGAAAACAGTTACCACAGCACTTATTTAAACCCAGCTTAACCATGTGTTGAGTCACTACCTGATTTAGCATGCTTAAACTTGTTAATTTACTTGAAGAATTGGGATAACAATGACTCTGTTATGTTCTCCAAATTAACTTCATTTCTGTTTGCCATAAATGGTTTATTTCCAACAGTGGAAAAGTTGCCAGGTAAAATTTACACTGAAGGGGAAGAGAAATATGAATGGCAGTACAGTTTACACATAGCACATTGCATGTTAGCAGCTTGATGTCACAAAACTCTCTTGGTGAAGGTAAATGCAGGGGAAGCAAAGGCAAAAGGAAAAACAAAACCTCGAGATTCCCAAGGAATATACACAACATGGAGCTTGGATGCATTTTTGTGCTATGTCCCAGTAGTGTGACAAGATTCTGAATGAGGTCCCAGCAGAGGTGTCATCATTACCTGTTTGGACACCTTACTGTTACAGTTGTCTATCTCACATCTTTAAAACCCTCTGGGGCCTCACTATCATCATGAGATGCCACTAAAAGTTCTTTCTAAGGCTGAGCATTGGAAATGACCAAGGATCCATTTCATGACTTTATCTCATGACCAACTGTAGCTCAGGATATTTACTCTTAATACTTTGGGTATGAATAGATAAATATTTATATGTACGCTTCTGCATACAAATGCCCGGGGATCTGTTACATTTTATTTGCATTCATGATCAGTGGCTCTGTTACTGAAATAATTTTGGTGGTATGAATTTTTTTCCAGGCTTTTCAGTGGCCTCAAGTATTGTATTCACATCATTCTCACCCAGATTATATGCTTGTCAAAGCAAGCTCAAGCAAAGAAGCTAATGTTAAAAACACATGGAAATGTTAAAAGAATTTAGGACAAACAGGAGTGCTCCTCCTCCAGCAAGCTTCTTGCTTGAGGGAATATGGGTACACAACTTCCCTCATGGCTGGCTTTGGTTAGCAAATCATTTGATGCAGAGTAATTGGAAGGACTGGGTGCTACAAGAAATGCTGTGCTGAAGAAGAAGCACTAACACGTATAATTAAAATTTAGGGCCAGCTCCTCAGCGGAAATTTAAACGAGATGAAGCTTTCCTCCTACATATTGACTTAGGCATTTTGATTCAAAAAAATTGTTGAGCTACACTTGGGGGGTTTTTGAGTATTTCTTGGTTTTAAATGGTATTTATCAGGATCGTTCTGTCGTTTGACATTTAAGCAAATGGGAGCATAATACGCTTTCTGAAAGATGCAAATTGGAAGCATCTATGAATGGGTACTGAATACTCAGTCACTGACTAGAATTTAGGATGCAATTAACTAAACTAACATTTATTTATTTTAGGTGCATACCTTCTAATGGAATGCTTCACACATAAGTAATTAACATTATGTCACGGGGACAAATGCAAATATATGTGATTCATTTTTTGCCAGGCAGATTTTTCTATTGACAAAAAAATATGGTTTGTCTCTGCCTGTCTCTATTAGAGTTTCCATTTTCTATACTCTGTTTACCGTTTGTTGCAAATTAAACCATGTCAAACTGACAAGCTACAGGTTTTTTCTAAAATTACTGGCTTGTTAGGGGTGAAAAAACTTCTTTTGGGAAAAAAAATGATTGTGCTTTTTCAGCAACAAGACTTAAATGAAAGCAATTCTCTATGCTGTTGGCACAAATGAATTTGGCTCAAGTGAAAAGCAAATTAAACCTACTGTACACACTTCTTTCATTAAAGGCAAAATATATATATTTCTGCAAGTTATTGATGGTGTTTCCACATATTCGTGTTTATTTTGCTATCTAACAGATTACAGAGTTCAGTGCCCCAAATCTGACCTGCCTTGAATCATTCATTCAAATCTCCTGGGTCAGGTATCAGCTTACAGTAAAGTGCACTGAAGCTTCTCTCATTAGCCTGAAATCCCAGGGACAGGGAAGCCACTTCCCTTCAGCTCAAGACTTGTGGTTTTGGACCCCAGTGGTATGTTAATGTTGTGTTTTCTGTATGTGCATACACAAATCTACTTTTCCAGCATTTCAACTTGAAAATGAAAATACACAACTGCTAATGAGAGAGCCTATGTCAGCCGTGGCGAGAGAGAGGAGGGAAACACTCATTACCATTGCTCTTGGACTCTTCATGCTCCAGGACTTGGCTCAGGATGATTGAGTGGCTGTGCTGATAAATCTCAAAGCACTCCCTGCCATGACAGTCTCACCTGAGATGATGACGTGTGTCTGAGGCCTTCAGCCAGGTGCCTGACATGCTGCGGTTCTCTGCTGAGCCCAGCAGCCTCTCTCTCCCCAGACACACAGGTGAGTTCACACCTGTGCATTCATGGCCAGCTCCACTCTGCTCCCCTGGGGCTGGTGCTTCCCACTGTGCTGCTGTGAGTGCACACTGGGGTGTTGGTCAGGAAACACCCAGGAGCAGGCAACTCTCAGGCACAATTCTGCTCCCCAGGAGGTGCTGCACAGTCCCTGCCTGTTCCAAACACCAACAGCCTTTTGGTTTTGTTCCGAGGGCTTTGTTTTCACCTTGGAGGCAAATCAGTGTTTGACCAGCTGATTGTCCCAGCTGATTGTTTCCATTCAGCATTTGTGGGTTTCACACGTGTGCTCTTGTGCTGACTGCTCCTTCCAGCTGCACAAGGACAGCCAGTGTGAACCTTTTCCTATGTAAAATGCATTGTGTGGGGACTCTGGGCCCCAGTGTAACCTCACTGTCCACGATGTTATTGTCCCAATTCATTCCAATGAGAAAGATAATTGGATTCAGGCAGTTAAACCATTTTGTAGATGCTGCAAAATCTAATCATTATCAAGTATATGGGAGTTGGTGTCAATTCCTTTCTTCCTTCCCAAACTAGGAAGGCCATTTTTCTAAAATCCTCTAGCAAATGGCTATTCCTTACTGGAACTTCTTAGCGTTAAAAAATTGTATTGACATCTCTATAAAATATTTCTCTGAATTTTTATTCTCTCCTTTAAACTCTTATGGCAATCTACATGGAAACCAATGTTCAAATGGCAGAATTGCTCTGCCAGTCCAAACATAGGATTTGCCTAAATATAACTAAACTGAAGTTTGGTGCAAAGCTACAGAGGCCTATGTAAATAAGAAAAATATGAATACTGACTATTCCTATGCACTATTGAGAAAAAAAATAGCTTATGGTTAAATCACATAATGTGATGTATCAGTTTATGAAACTGTAGTGTTAAATCCTGGTTTACTGTTTTCCTATTAAAACGTCATTGATGGATATCTGAGAAAAAATACATAAAACAACGAGTCAAATTAAGGAAGTTAAATAAAATTTTTGAATATTTTTCTGAGAAGAATTTTCTAAGATTCAGAGGTAAATAACAATCATCTGATACAAGAAGTTGGTGAAACTGCATTTTGCTGTTTAGTTTGAATCTTTGATTAGCTTTATCCAGTGATTTCTAGATGTGGCTGAAATAAAGTAGCTTTTCACAGACAATATAAGGAAAAACTGAGGGAGAGAGGAAAAAAGCCATTGAGAGATACTGATATCTGATTTATTGGGGTATTTAGCCATGTGCATAAGCACATGAACTGCAATGATCTGTGACAGGATTCATTTGCCTAAAGGATCTGGTTTATCTTGGAATGTACAATTTGGAAAGAAGATTCCATGAACATAGATAATGAAGTAAGCTTTAAAAACTTGACAACAGCAGAGGAGAAGTAGTGAAATCCTTTCTCAGAAATGAGTAGAGAAATTGTTTTCTCCTAAAATTATAAGAGCATATTTGTTTGTTCCTCACCTCTGCCTAATGCTTTCTGAGGTGCAGCACGGGGAGCCATCCTAGACCAAATCCAGACCCAGATGGATCTCTCAGAAAATCACACCTCACCCCCTCCACTCCTCTGACTCAGTGAGCTGCTGGAAGGAGTTGTTCCAACCTGACTTGTTTTCCTTTGGGAACCACTCCAGATTTGGAATCCAGGGGCTATGTTTGGCAAAGGACACGTGCTCTGTCTCATGCCGTGGTTTCTGTGACATGGGTCAGCCACACAATCCATCTCCTTTTGCCTCTCTGTTTTGATTTACTCAGCTGTGAAAAAGTAGCTATGTGCATATGTTTGGATGTACAGGAATGTGAGCAAATGATTCATCTTGCTCACTGTGAAGGCAGGTGGGAAAAATTTGAAGAAAAAGACTGCTTTTATACAAAATTCAATACTAATTTCATAGAAAATCACTAAAGAGCTGATTAATGAGGAAGATCACTTAATGTTTCCTAATTAGATTGATGGCATTTACCCGGTGCCCTTAATTCATTGTGCATTAAGGAGAAATGGCTGAGGTTTTCATTTGAAGGCTTTGTTTACTCCCAGCCCTTAATTTCAAGGTTATCATCCGTGCAGTGTAATTTCCTTTTGTTTCTTTGCATTAACAGTTCAGAGTAAATAACTTGGCTGGTTAAAACCAAAGTACAAGGAAGGCTCCAGTGTTATTATGGTAAAGATCTATGAGCACAAATGCCATTAAGGAAGCAGGAAAAGAGGAAAGCACCATCATATAAGGGTTGCAGTGTTATTCCAAAAACAAGGGAATGAGGATGATGGCATCCAGAAGTGACCAGAATGATTTGATGGTTATGTAATTGCTGGAACCAGATATTACAAGAAGTGAAAAAATCTGAAAGGCCTCTACAGGAAATGCTTCTGGATCTGAATCCTGATTTCCCCACTGTACAGCTGCTTATGGCCTCTGTTCTAATTCCCATCCATCTACAACAAAAGATGAAATTACCACAATAGCTTTCTTTCCAGACTGATTAAATGGAGCAGGAAAATAGACAAAAGAACTGGTAATACATTATAATTAGAGACTTGTTTCAATGCAATAATCTAAGGCATAATTTGTGGCATAAATCCTATTTCAGAAAAGCACTTAAGCATATATTTAAGTCTATCTTTATTGACACAATGCATTTAAACATATGCTTCAGTTGAAATGTGGGCTTAAAGTCAAATTAAATATAATATTGAAATATATGTGCAAACATACAGTGATTTTTTTAGGAAGATTTTCCCATGCGAGGATAACTTTAAGAGCATTTTATTTTGTCTTGAATTAACATTGATTTCCTGCACAAGAAAGTTATCCAAGGTATTTTGTTTCCACCTTTCTGGGAAACCCTTTGGATAGGTCAGGTGTTTTAACCCCTTGCTTGCAGTGTTACAGCACTTTATTATCCATTTTTTTAAAAGAAGTTTTAGCAAGCTGAAAATAGGAGGAAATAGACTTTACAGAAGTTTATTTATTAATTAGTGTATTTCAGAGCAAGTAGTTTACACCTCTGTGCAATTGGTAAATCCTTTGGTTCTCTTTTTCTGCTTCTATTGCATCTTTGATTTCTACATATCTTCACTGTTATTGGTCATGAGTTTTGACTATACCTCTTACTCAAAATTTGTGATTCTAGACAGGCACAGTGAGGTGTCAAGTTTGTGGAAAAAAGTGTTTGCTATTATTTGTTAAATATCTTCCTCTGGAAAGGTAGAAGGAAACCTAAGACACGTATGGTATTCAGGAATCAGTGCCAAAGACTCTGAGAATGGCTCGTTTGTGGCCATATCCATGGAGGAAATATCCTGTCTGTAGTCTCAGAGCACCACACAAAAATAAACCTTCTCATGGCACACTGCCAGGAGCAATTTAGCAATTTTGACAAGTCCATAGCAATGAGCTCCAAGGGCAGGTCCTCTCCATGCTCCTTATTCCCATGAACAAGGGATGTCACAGTGCTCTGCTCACCCCTCCCTCTCTCAGGCCTTTCTCCTGGAACTTCATTTCCTCAAGTTTTCCTTCCTGTAAAAACATTTTAGAGGACTATTGCTTAAATGAATAAAGCACCTTGTAATCAAAAACATGCCCCCAATGAGTTGTTTTTCTTTCAAGAGACTGATAATTTATTTTCTTTTCAAATCACATCACAGAACAAATCACATCAGAGGAAAAGTCATGAAGTATATTCTCTTAGGCCACTATAACTTACAATAATTTGTATATCATTCCCTGGAAGAAGTGATATTTCTGTGTCTTGACAAATTATTCTGTCTAATTCACTCATCTATCTCATAGATTCTCATAGATTCCTCCACTCTGATTCCACTTCTGTGATTCTCCAAGTAAAAATGAGAGAGGATAAACCTCTGAGGAGAAAAAGCTCCTGAAATTAATAGTCAATCTAGCATAAAATAAAATTAATATTATGGATATTGATCACTTTAATGTGCAGTAAATACTCTGCTTGTAAATAGGCACTATTTTCTTATTAGAAATGTGTGGAAATATTGCTTTTATATAGAAGAGCTAAAAAACCCCATTGCCCTGTAACTATAAAGGTGCTTTTGATCTTATTTTCTTTATTTACATTTGCAATTGTAGAATCTTTTTTTGCACATGTCTGACATTATTATTGGAGAATCTCTTTTTCCTTTTTTTTTTCCTTTCCGGCTTTTTTCTTCTCTTTGTATTATTCTCCACTTGAAGTTTTGGGAAAACTAACTAAAAACAGTAAGAAACTAAACTTCTACTGGTTCCTTTCCAAACAGGTCTAGAGGAGCATGGACTAAGCATCAGAAAAAGTTACTTTGGATTACCCAATGGATTTCAGAGGAAAAGCATTAAGGTCTTCCATATGGTACTCCAGCATTTCCCCACTCATTTTAATCGAGCTCTTGATGACTTTTGTGCTGGCTTTTGGAAAATACCTGTTCTCCAACCAAAAGCAGGGCTGTTACTGGACATGTATAAACCCTGCAAGCTCACATACCTGTATGTCTTCAAGAAATGCTTTCTTGTTCTAACTCTTGGTACAGCTTGCTTCCCTCCTGAGCAGAAATACAGGTAAAGAATTTGTGAGTATTAAACAAAATCTTATTTTTATTTTTATTCATAAATAGTATTCATTCTGCTCTCTAGGAGCAAGCAGTGTGAAGGACACGTTCAGAGAACAAAACATTCCTGTTAGATACTGATCTAAACGACCTAACAGAATGTGTTTTGTTTTGGTTTTGCAGTCATAAATAATTTAACTTGTTTTAATTATTCTCAGGAAATAATTTCAAAGTCTTTACTATGAAGATAGCACACACAGGACTTTGTTTTTTTTTAAATATCAAACAGATTTAAAGTGATGCTTCAAAAGTCCTCTATTCATCAGCAATCAATGTAATGTGAACTAAATAGTTCAACTGTGCTCCTGTGAACATAAAAGCAGAAGGTTTGTAAAGCTGCCTCACAGCAGCAGCTAAACATCAAAATAATATAGAAATTTAAAAATAATTATGAAAAGTGATCGGTTCTTTATCAGATACCAAAAATACTTCAAAGGGTTTTTTTTAAAAAAAAAAAATTCCCCTCCTTACAAACTCATGTGTCTGTGTGTATATAAGGTAAAGAACAGGAACACTGAAAATGCAACCAATGTATGTTTTATGGCTGTTAGAATTTAGCCTTGCTAAATCAGAGCAAGTTCCAGCATTGATTTCAATAGCACCTGGCTTAGGTGCTATTGAATTTGAGATTTACGTCTTTCATAAAATTCAGATTTTAATAACTTTAATTCCCTGATGGCTGCAGAGTTGCTAAGGAAGCAGCATTTGACTTTATGATATGAACTGCCTGAGGATCAGCCACTGAACCTGAGGGATTCTGAGTTGGGAATGTGGGAGCTGCCTTCCTGGATGCATTTGTCCTTGTCTTGTGTCACACCACTGACCTCACCTACAGCAAGTCCCACATTTCAGGAGTAAATGGGGTTTTTTTCCCAGCTTACCAACAAAAAAAGAACTTTCTAAATGCTAATTTTAATAATGAATGCCTTTAACCGCTATTGAAATTTCAATTTCTGTTTGGGAGAAAGAGGCTTCCATGCCAAGTGCTTTGTACAGTGCTTGGCATACATGTATGGAAAAGCTCTAATCTGCTGTCTGGGGGCTGAAGAGTTCATCTTGTCCTTGCACTTGCTCCTGTTGGACTTGTTCAAGTTTCTATAAATAATGTTGCATTCTGAATAAAAGGGAAAGAATTTGAAGGCCCTGTGGTAAGGAATCTCGCCTGACATGTAGGTGGCAGATGAAAGTTCACATCATTGCTCTAATGGGAATGAAATTGCTCATAGAGCCTGGAACAGCTCCAAGATAAATGAGGTGGTCTGTGATTAGAGCAGTTATCTGGAATGTGGAAGGCACAGATTAAGCTGTCAGTGTGAGGGGCTCCTTTCCTCCTCTGAGCCACAGCCACAGGCTCTCTGATGTTCTGGGATGCTGATCAACCCCTTCCCCATGCCTCTTCATTTCAAAATGGAAAACAAAGAGGGTTTTTGCTATAATGTTTTTTTTTTTTTAGCTAGCATTTCCCTCCCATGTCTCTTTATGATGCCACTGAGAACCTGCTCACTCCTTTCCTTTGTAATCCCTGGTCTGTCTGAAATACATGAGGTGAGGCCTATTTTGGGATCAGATCAGCCATCTCTAATCACATAGCTGTAGGAAAAACTTATTTCAAACTAGAGTGACACTGTAACACTCATGGCCTGCCTGAGATGCTGTATGATTAGTTTTCTTTCTGGACTGTAATCATTTGGCAGACACCTCTTACACTGTAATCAGTTCAGAACGTCATGCTGTATTAGCTAAAACTTACAGCAATCAACCCAAACCAGAGAATGGTCAGATATCAAGAAAATTGAATTAATGAGGTGGTTCTGTGCTTCAAAAAGTAACATTAGAAGTCAAACCAGCAGGCAAGTGCACTGTGGAAAGAGAATCTTCCCAAGATCTCCCAGAACTCTTCCCATCCTGTTTCTATTGACTCCTATCTCTGTGGTTTCACCACTTCCCAAGGTTCATGTTTGCAGTTTCAGTTTCTTATACAATCATAAATGGTCCTAAGAGCCCAAGGTAGAGTTTGTTTGATATCCAAATGTGTCACTGGGCTACTTGGATTCAGAACAAAGCAGAATCCACAGTGGTTTTTTCCTGTGTAATTTTCCTAACGTGGCTTAAAGCAGCGAATTGAAACACTTCCAAATGCATAACCAAAGTACACACACACACATTCTTACTGTCAGCAAGTATGAAATTGTTATTTGAAACCAGAAGGTGGCTCTACAATCAAGCTGGGCAAGCTGAAACCATAGAGATGCAGTATTCAAAATTTTTTCTTGATCCTTTCAGTTCTCTTCTTCCTCAGTGGAAACACCCCAGTTCCTGTAAGCAATGTAAGTGGTTTTACAATACCTCCTTTTTTTCCTTTTTTTTTTTTAAATGGCAAAAACTAATTTCCACCCAAGTCCTTTTTTATTAGGATAGGGCACAAAGCAGACCACTGATGGCTTTAACTGGCTTCTGCTGAAGTCAGTTGTTGTCTCACTGCTGATTTCAGTGGGAACTGCTTAAATCTAAATATAAGGAGCCTGGAAGATTCTTCCCTTAGCTGCCTGTGGGTGGTGTGAATGGCAGGTTCCTACACACGTCAGTCTGTTGAGAGCTGATTTTATTTGTAACCTTTGTTATAAAGCTATCAATGGCTGGTCTTTGACGTTACACAGGGGTGTTGCCCAGAAATGGTGCTGAAGATGACATGGCATGATTTGTTTTTTGTTTAGCACACTTGGCTGGTGTTGTTTCATATGGTGTTTTTAGAATAGCACACTTGGCTGGTGTTGTTTTAGTATTTTGCAACATTATGAAGATTTTATGTTACAGCATATATTTTGTATCTGTCTCTGCCCCTTTGTTAAGTTACCAGCAGTTGTAGCACTGTTAGAAAAGGAGGTATTGGGTAACTTCTCACATTCCTGACATAAAACTCTGTACAAAGCCTACATTTGGAAAAACAAACATTTTTTCCTAGACACAGATATTAATTGTCAAGAAATTCAGCAAAGCCAATGAAGTAACTGCATTGCAAGCCTCGGGTTAAATTAAAAGAAGATCTACCATATATTTTCTTGTATTTGATTTGAAATACAACTGTAAAAAATACCAGGAAATTATAGGCATTGTGTACTTTATGGGAATTTTAACATGTGGAAAACACTTGGGTATTGTGTGCATTCTCCTGCTGGGCTAATTGTTTCAAAATTTCAAACTACCAGTTTTGGGGAACTGCTGAATGCTTTTGTTTCTGTAGAGGGCTGTACATGCAGGAGCAAAAACCCTCAGCAATTGCTGGAGTTTACGTTAATATAACAATCAACACTGAGATTGTTTTGTCCATGGCCCATTTCAAAATCTTGAGATGTGGGCCTAGTTAAACACTGTTGCTCTAGTTTTGTGCTGTTTGAAATCCATTTCAGTGTCACTTTGTGGAGTCATAATGTAATGAAGTAATGCAGCAGTAAATGAGGTCAATTCACTATTGCACATGTGGAGCCTCTGACAAAAAAATAATGCTTGAATTTTATTTTTTTCTCTCTTTTCTCTCTCTTCTTTTTTAGCTTGTGCACGGTATAATTAAATGGAATTTATTCTGACATGCTTGTCCTAAAGGACGGGTAGAACTTTTCAGGATATCAAACTGCTTCCTTGTCATTTATTCATTTCATTACAAAACTGCAGCCCTCCAGGGGGTGTGCCATAATATAATAGTGCTCCTGAGTAGTAGATTTTCATTTGGCTCTTTGATTTATCTGACAGACACAGGGGCAAAACCCCCACATGTAACTGGAAAAATCCCCACAGACAAGGCATACGTGACTGCTAAAATGCACAGGTTATTTCTGCTCACAATGGCATCAACTTGTGTCAGAAATGTTCCCTTCTGATTTGGCTTTCTCTGGTGAAATGAGATGTTTTAGTGTTTCATTTCTGAATTTGTTTCCTGTAATTGTGTTCTCCCCAAACAAACATATCTCTGATCTCAATATCAACTCCTTTCACAAAAGATGGGTGTGATAATTCTTCCATGAAGCTGTGGATTGCTTTTGCTTTCACAGAAGTTTTGAAAATATAGGCTCTACAAAAGCTATTATTTAATTCTAGAATAGATGGAGATTAATAGGTGCTTTCTACCCCCAAAAATGACATTGAATTTAAGTTTCTGGTACTGTTAGGCCAGGGCTTTTCTAAACCCCTGAAGGTTAAACTGCCTTTCAGTCAGTTATGCTGAGACCATGAGGTTTCTTCATCCTGCACTTCCTCAAGTGTCACTGAAGAGCTCATATTAATGGAACTAATTATTGTGTCAGTTTTTTACTAGAGGAAAGCAGGAACTGGCTCACCTATTATCTTATTTCACTAATATTTACATAGAATAATAATTGACTCATAGATAAAGAATAATTGCTGTGGAACTCTGTCCATTAAAATGTGCATCAACAATTCAGCCTTTTGCTTGTTGCATATCTTGGATGGTGTTGCAGTCAAACTGCCCCCTGTAAGATTCTGCTGTTGAATTCTACTTAATATCACTGTATTTCATAATACAAAATCAAAATGTAGGGGTTAGATTGAGAGAATTTGTCCTCAGTTCCTCCTTTTTCCTTTTATAGATTTTTTTTCTGGTGATAGAAATCACTGTCGATAAAATAAAAAAGGTACAGGGGGGATCAGTTCCCCACTCATGTCAGAGTTCCTGTTGTACAGGTCTAGCAAATTCAGTGGATTTGGCTGTAATTTGCAATGAAATCACTTATGTCACTTGCTTTGCAAAGATACAAAATAGGGAGGAATGGACAAAAGATAACATTCAGCCAGACAGAGAAATGCCATGTTAGCCTCTCAAAAATTCCCTCAAATTATCACTGATTGCAATCAACACTTGCAGTCTGATCCACAGAAAACAACAACCTTACAGAACACATTATTTTCTTCCTCTAAAAGGACCAAGTTAATGTTTGGTCAAACAGGAGCACACCTTAGGTAGGGTTTTAAGCCTCACGAGCTACTAAGTAAGTTTTTTAATTATACTGCAGGGTAAACAGTTTGTTGATGGTTGTTTTCATCCTTAATGAAGAAAAGTGCATATGTAGAACAGAGAAAATTGCAAAAACCCCAGATATTATAGATGTTGAGCACCCTTAATTCAAAGCAATATGGACTATACTGCTCACTACAAAAGCTGGGACTTTGTAAAAAAATATACCATCAGTATTTGTAAAGCAACTGTTAATACTTGTTTTCTTCTTGAAACACCTGCTCAGAATATCAGGTATCCTGAACTTGTATCTTGTAACTTGTTTCAAGAATAGCAATTGCCATTTTGCCCCTCCTTTTGCAGCTTTATAGACTATTTGGAGGCACTTAGGTTCTAAGTTGTTGTCATTACTACGAAGTCATTCTGAAACTTTGCCATCTCCATGGCAACTGGCCTACTTATGTTAAGGATTTTGATACCACACCGATGTTCAATGGCATTGTTAATCCGAGATATTAATTTAATATATCAGTGCTTTACACTGGAGTTTACATGCTTAATCTTTTGGTTATAATCGTGAGAAAACTTTGATGCTGAATAATGGCTTGCTAAAGCATTAGCTCACCCAGAGAACACCTACCACAGGATGAATTAGCACAGAATAAGGAACACAGAGTCTTGTGTTAACAAACAGGATGCGAAAGCACTGACAGTACAGGTAAGTCCTTTTAAGAGAAATTAGTAGAATCTTTCCCAGTTATATAAATATGGTGAGCAGAATTTGCCCTGCTCAGGCAGACCCCACTGAAATCAGCAGCTGGGATCACTGAAGCCAGTTCTGTTTTCCTAGCAAAACACTCAGAGGAGGGTTTGAGGCAGGACCAAACCTGCTATGAACACCAAAGCCAGGGTGCAATCCTGTAGAGCCCACTCTGGTGAGCAGAGGAGCTCCTAGTGCTGGCTTAGGTGAGCAGTGACCAGGCAGTGCCCAGATCCTCACAGTGTGACAGAGAGAAGGGCTCAGGTGAATTTCTCCATGTTTCACACAGAGCAGTTGCCTTTCTAACAATCCCCAGAGACAGGTCAGGCCTAGTGGACTGGCACAAAGAAGGATGCTGTCCTTCAGAATACACATTTCAACTGCCCACATGCCTCCCTTCCAAGGGCAGGGAGAGCCTGGAAACTACAGCCAGAAGGGTTTTCCTGGAGCAAAACCAGGATGCACAGCACTGTGAAAAACCTCATTGATCTCAAAATTCCAAATGCTTATTTTATCCATATCTTTCTGAATGAAACTGCAAACAATGTGCACTGTAGTGGAAATGTGAAATGTTACCCTATTTGAAAGTGTATTCATCTTTCTTGGACCTTTTAGTGCATGTGCTACTAATGCCAGGGTAGAGCAAAGGCTTTGTGCTGCTATAGGGGTGGAGGCAAGGAGAAAACACAGCAGTATTTACAAATAGATTCTGCAAGCTCCAGTTCAAAAGAGATGACATCTCCTGTAATTGCAGATGAGTACTTTCTTATTTGTTTTCTGCCAGAAATATATTAAATTATACTCACTGCCCCTAGCTAGTCCGTAAGCCTTTTTTTCTTACTGGCCAGAGTCCCATTCCCAGCAATCCTTTAAATTTCTCATTTTTCATGCAACTACCTTGATTATCTATGCTGTTAGTGTGCTCAGTAGCTTTTTGTTGGTAGAAGGGATCCCAAGGGTATCATTCTTTTTATTACATTTCACCGCCGTGTGGAGAGAATAGTCCTTCCTCTTTGGAGGTCAGAGAGAAATGATCTATTTACTTCCTTCTAAATGGAGGATAATTCTGTTCTTGCTTGGCACTGAAACTTTTCTATCAGACACCTTCCTGGAGACAGTATTATAAAAGCCAGATTTTCAGCAGATTTGAACACTTTCTGCAGTTCCCCATTGAAATATTGAATTAGATCTGAAATTATTTTCTTCTGCACTCGTGTCATTTTTAGTGAGCTTTATGCCAAGGCCTTTGATGCCAAATTTCATCTGGGGGTGAATTCTTACATGTAGACTCTCAAAAGCCTCCTTTACAATAGACTTGCAGGCTGGCCCTTGGTTCCAGTGGTGCTGCTGGCAGGCCCAGTTAAAAAGCAGGCTTGATGGCTATGAGACCATAAGCACAAGCTCTTTTTAAAATACAAACCTTGGAGCTCCTCTGCAATTCCTACTCCCCCAAAGCTTCATTCTGCTCCTTCCAGACCTGGGCATTAAAAAAATGAGTACACCTCTTATTGGGAAGTGTGAATGGTTGTGCTGATGGAGGCACAGGCATACATTCCTGTATACTGCTGCTGATAGACTGAATTCCTTGGTGAGCTGGGGATTGGGAATGGATGAATACAATTGCCTAATTGAGACTTTGGTTTTTTAAATCACTTTGAAAATACTTGTGAGTCCCTCCTTTTGCCTCCTCTGAGCCTTGGTGCTTTTAAATGGTAACCAGTTTTGACTCGATACAATCTCACTGGAATAAGTGGAGAATTTTAATTAAATACAATAAGTGTTTAAAACAGGATCCAAATGCTCAGAATTGGGAAAAGAAATTAGGCAACTTAGTGTAGATTTGAAATGAGTTTTCACTCCAGAAATGCACAAAACCTCTGAAGCTGTGGGTGTTCTGCTGGTAGGTTTATAAATGGCATCAGATGACCTTGGTGACCAACCTCAGGCAATGAAGAGCTCATTTTGAACAGTGAACAATGAAGGCAATAGCTGATCCAATCAATAGTTCCTGAGCTTCCTGTGACCTAAGGCAGATTTGAATAAACCACCTATTCAAGAAATTATCTATTAAAAAAAAAACCAAAAAAAAAAAAACAAACCCTGGGTTTCTTTATTAAAAATTTATAGTTAATGAAAAAGTGTGACTTTTCAAGGTATGTTGATTACTTCTCTAAATTTTTTCCTGGTATGAGAAAGCAAAAATCAAAAAGCTTTTACTTTTTTCTCCAACAACAGACTTTTCAAGTGTTATCTCCTCTATCCTGGTAGATACATGTACATAAATTCTACGAGAAAATTTTAGAAATTCAACAGCAAATTTTTAGATCTAGCGAGCAGAAACAAACTAAATAAATAATGTACCAAGAAATTGCAGCACATTTATCACGGGACTGGGAGGCAGGTTAATCTATATTATGAGGGATGGGTCTGTTGCCCAGTTCCAGTAAGGCCAAACCAGCTGGCCCTGCTTACAGGAACTGGTAAAAAGCAGGATATAAATGGTTAGGATTCATCAGGGTGATGTACGGGGGAGCTGTGCAGCAGCTCCTGGGACTGCAGCCTTATCTCTGCTGCATATGGTCTGTGCCTCAAAAATTATGCTCCATGTTAATACTGCTTCCACAGGGAATAGAAATAGAATGCTAGAACTAAGTAATAGCAAAAATATTTATGAACTCATTTTCTTTCCAACGTGTCGTGTTAATAATGACCGGTTTTCTTTCATTTAATATTTAAAACCCACAAGAAAGTATGAATAGAATTTACACCTATTAAAAATGTCTCTGAGCGGTATCCAAAAATAGTTACCAGCATTACTACACTGGTTTTTTTTCCTCTTGAAAAGCTACAAATCTGAAAACTAGCAAGGTAAGTTTTGAAATGTTTTATAGTGATTAGAAAGTCCTAAATGGAGGCATGGTCACAGAGAGAGGGGGCCATATCCACATTTCATGTCAGTACCACAAAATCCTACTGTTTAAGTATATCTGGTGATTACAATATTGGTCTTAATGTACAATCTAACCCTAAAATTAAAACTAAATGACCCAACGTTGTGAAAACTTTATGTTACAGGAAAGGCCAATATATTTTTTACTTCAGAGAGAATGCTTTTACAGCATTTTTTCCCACAAGAAGAGTGAAAAAAAATCTTCCTCTTAGGTGAGTCATTGTTATCTAATCTTTACAGTGTGGTTTTATCACCTTGTAGCTAGAGAAACTAAACAGGAAACTTCACTTTGCAAGCATAGTCATTTCTCAAACTTTGCATTTTCCCTATATGTGGAAACTTTCTGATATTTGACAGCAAGAAGAGAGAATCCAACAGCTCAGACTTAGGGAGACTCAGGGAGAACTAATGGATTCTGTTACGCCATAATAATTCATTATCAAATTGCAAAAATGTCTTCTTCAATGCAATATTCAAACACAGGGACTGAAATTCTGTGAAAAAGGGAATGAGGACATGACAGTAAGACCTGGTATGAAAAATGAAGGGGATAATTATAGATATTTGACACTATAGGTGAAAATATGGGACTTTTAAAATCATTCGAGCCATAGGAAGTCAGATTTAGGTATGTCAACATTAGGAAAATGAACAAAATGCATATTGTTAGCAGAATGGAGAAAATCTTAGGAACCACATGGAAAAAAATCTTAATAGAAAAATGTATAAGAATGTGTAATTTGAACTGATCCATGAAGGTTGTTATGTTAACAGCTGCTATTAAGTACAGCAATGCTCAGGGCTCATTTTTGTTGTTGTTGGTACTAAATATTGACACTCATTGTGCATGTTTTTCTGAAGTGTTGAAGGGAACCAAGCCCCTGTTTTCCAAGGTACTGAACCAGCATGTAGAGCATTCCCAACCCTGTGGAGATGTCAATAATTATATATATTTTAACAAAGCTCCTAACCCCCAAGCTGAGGTAATGCAGTATTTATAATTACTTGGAAGTGTTTCAGAGCCAGATTTCGCCTTCTGTAGTGCCGGGTTGCACCTCTGAGGGGAGAGTTTGTCCATTCACTGCTGCCAGCAGCCCTGTGTGGTGAAAGGTCTTGTGGAGGTTGAGGAGCTCAGTGCTCATCAAGAGCCCAACCTGTACCTGTTCACTGGAGCATGAGACTGTGTTAGGAAAATACCAAAATGTGTCACTTCAGTGGCACTGCTTGCAAACTTAACTGATAGGTGGACCAAAATAAGGAAAACTGAGCTTCCCATGGAGAAAATAACTAGGAGTTTACAGTGAGGACTACAGAAAGAACATGAATTTGCAAGAACAGCCTCTGCAAAAGGGCGACAGCTTGGAGGGGAGATTTCTCCATCCCACATTTGATTAATAACTGCAAGGAGCAGTGTGACCTTGGTTCCTACCACAACCCTTCACAGACGTTAGCCTCCTTCTTCTTTGAAGTACTGGATGGCTTCTTTCTGCTTGTGGCTTAGGAAATCTTAGAAAATTTGTAAGAGGTTGAAGCCAAAAGCAGTGATTGCAAACCTAAGAGTAAATAATAATTCTGAAAGTGAGCTTCCTCCAGTAACTTGCATTTCATTCCATGACTTGTTCCATCAAATGCTGATCTCACTGCAACAGAACTTGACTTTTGCTCTGCTCTGTGGCAGGATACACTGGAACTTTTTTCTTATTGTCAGCAATTAGTGCAAGAGTAGATATGTTGAAATCCCAGTTATCAAACAGTTATACTTTAATTTAAACCAGAGAAATCAATTCAATTATTTGTCTGAATCTAACAGAGACAGTTGACTTCATACGTTGGATCTCAAACAATGTTACAACAACTGAGAGAATGCATTCATGCAAACCAAGGGAGCAGTTATTGTGGTTTAATTGTCTTCAAGAGCAGCAATTATCATCTGAAATTCAAATGTGGTGCTTATGTTTTGGCCTTTTGGGGAAAGGCACGTTTTAGCAGTCACAGAAATAACTGTCTGCTTTTGATGCTGTATAAAGACTAAAGATTTTTCACTGATAATGTATTCCTGATCTTTGAATGCTGGACTTCAGCCTATAATTGTTGACTGATAATTGTTTTCAATCCAAACAGGTCAAAATGCTTATGTATATTTCAAGAGTAGCTGCAGCCAAAAAATAAAACCAACAAAAAAAAAAAAAGAAATTGCTTTTATCTTTGAATGAGTTGGTGCATTTTGCAAAGGAGGAACATTACACAGTAACTACTCATTTAAGAAGTAATTAACCTTCTTAAGCTATTTGCATTATTAATGTACTAGTTATCATAATGTCCTAATGTATCTGCATTTCCATTAATGTTTTCTTCACTAAACAAATAAAAGTGGATAGAGTAAAGAGATGACATTTGTTTAATTGTTCATCAGAATTCTCTTCCCCTAATCCAAAGCCCTGATAGTTTGCTAAATAGAAACCCTTAAATGGATGCCATTTCATGATAGGTTTTGAAACTAATTATATCAAATGTCATAGCGTTATTTATTTAAAAGGCTTTTCAAGATAACTGTACAAGGGGAAAGATCTGGTTTCTTCCTTTTAAAGTGCTTAAAATATTCTATTAAGTTCTTGTAATTTGTTTAGCTCTTTAACAAATGCCCTCAATCAAGTTTAATTTTAGAATCCTATAAAACGTTTCCTGTAAATGTAGTTTCATAAAACTGTTTACTGCTACTGTTTCTTGCTTTTATGAAAAGGTCTCCTAAACCAGAATCAGCATAATTCTGTGCTTGCTCAGAAAACCTTGGCATGGTTTGCAAATATTGGAGAGAAGATATATTGCCACAAAAAACCCCAAACAAACAAACAAAAAACCCCAAACACGTGACCAAAAAAGTCCATGCAATTAAATAAGTTTCTCTCTAATTAAAAGACACAGGTAAATACAAAATTTTAGCTCTGTGCAAAATTTTGGTGAGGGAAGAAACTTAGTGTCTTAGGATGTATAATTAACCTTAACCTGGGTCTTCTACACATTATACCACACATAATGGTGAAAGCTGGATGAAATAATATATTTTTTAAATATTTTGAGCCCTTGCTTGCTTTGAAATCTAAATTGTTGTTTTATTTCTCAAATCAGTGCCTGTGAGCAGCACATTTAACATCATGTCTTTCAGCACACTGAATTTGTTCATAATCTCATACACAACTTTGAAATGCAGCCACAGGGGTTCCCAACCCAACAGTAGGAAACCCAACACAGAACTGAATGTTTGTCTGTTTGTTTTGGGTTTTTTTACTAAGTATTCTAACATTGATGATAAGAAACAAGTCAGATAGATGGAATCTAAATGTATCTGTCAAATTGCCCCAAGTATTTTAACTGTAGTAGGTGCATGCATTAGAATATTTCATTTTTAAAGTTATGAATCTTTTGAGTTTTAGTTGCCATATTGCATAAAAATTTAAAATTTTTTGTCATTATTCTTTATTCCTTCATATTTTGAGCAAATGCCACTCCCCAAAAGATTTGAACTAGAGGCTGATGCTCTAGTTGTCATGTTTGAATGTTACCCTGTGGGGAAAAAGGCAGCAGATTTCTTCAATAACCTTAGCTACTCTTTACCCCTCAGCTTTAAACAGATACATGTAAAAGTGTTGAAATCTTCAGCAAGGGAAAGATGCTCTTTCCAACTCTGTCTCACATGAATCTGCTTGTCAACTGATATTAGAAATATGCCAGTACTAAAACACTGTTGAAAAGAACATGTTGAGCATGGTGGTAGCAATTGTGGGTATCAGTTGTAAATCTCTGTGGCCATGAGTGAACACATCACTTGGGAGAGCACATTATTTGAACTCCTGCTAATTACTGCTTAACAGGTTCTGCAAAGATCTGTGACTGCTTCCCTGTTTTCCTTCTCAAACTTCTCCAGGTGCCTTTTAGCTTCACATCTTCACTTTTTTTTGGATCACACCTGAATCAAAAGTCTGTTATGCCCTTAGGACATCTGCTCTTGTAGTAATTTTTACCTTGGCTATAACTTTGCAATTATAATCTAAAACTGCCACTAAACTATCCTGCTAAGTTGCAAATATCAAAAAGGTATTTTACATTATATTGCTAAGTTTATAGGCAGGCTTTAGTGTCCAGGGTTAAAAATTTATCCCAGTAGCCTGAAAGGATATTAAGTTCCATTTGTTCAGTTAATGGCGCATCCTCTTTTGTAGGTTTGTATTGAGATAATGTAGAGAAATAACAGCACTTTACAACTTCCCCAGCAATTTGTGGAAGAAATCTTACTGCAGAACAGAAAGAAATGGCTGGGGTATTCCAAAGCCTGCTGGTATCAAGGGACTGACCAAAAATCTTGCTGGGGGGTAACTCCTGTTTGTTTGAGGGCACAGAAGAATTAGGTGTTCAGAGTAAGATGGAATTAAGGATCACTTCTGCCAGAGCTCTGGATCCAGCCCCAAGCTCCCTGTGACCATTTGTCCAGTTCTTTGTATGGCTCTGTAATTCAGAGATCCACAGAGAAATGCAGAGAAAGGAACTAAATCAGTGTATCTGAAACCGTATTTCTAACCATGGCATAATCCTCCCAAACCATTGGATCTCAGGCTTGTTAGACTTCCATTGGAGAGAGCCATATGGAAAAGATTCACAAACTTTTTTGCCTTTCGTGGTTTTGCTCTTCTTCCCTCAAGTCATACTGGCAACCTGTGATGGATTTGATTTTTTTAAAAATTCCTTTTCTAGTCACAACCACACCAAGTGTTTGGCCCTAAATAATTGATTTTGATTTTGGTGGCAGTTGTCATAAAAATGAAAGGCTGGAAGATTGCATTAAAAAAAAAGAGAAGTGAAGAATTGAGAGTGGCCTGAACTTTAAATGCACACCAATATTACACAGTTCCTATGAAAACTATTCAGACCCTTCCAACAACATTCATAAATCCTGACATCTCAGATTAACTACACCATAAATGAAACTGCTACTTAACTCACCTTATCACACAATTTCCTCCCTCTGAAATCCAATCATTTTCAGATTTATAACTGGCAAAGTATCTGTGTAACTTCTGATCACAAGTATTTGCACATAACCATTCTCTCAGAATTTAATAGAACTGAGATACACGTTCAAATTAATTTCACAATAGCTTTAGATCAACATTTTTAATCCAGAACCTCATCTTCAGATATTCTGTCTTTCAGAATCTCTTACAACATTAGTAGCAGGGATAATGTAACTGCTGACTGCCACTGCAGAATACAACCAAACCATCTGTATTTGGTTATTTCTTCCATCAGGTACAATACAAAAATCTCTGGGATCTGAGGCACCTGTTGCTGATGGAAAAAACTGAGGTAGATTATTTTTTTAAGTAATTAAATAGAAAGACACCCAGTCAGAACACTACATTTTCTGGTTTTAGGTTATCAAGCATGAAAAGAGGAGGACTGTTTCTACACTGAAGCTTGTCATTATACCAGCAGTATCTAAGCTATACCAGAGAGGCCCTGAAAGTTATCCTAGAAGGGACCTGATGAAATGTTGATCCTGATTCCTTAGGGGTGAGTCCAGTTGTAGTAAAGAAATGTCTTTACCCCAAAGTTTTTTTCCTTTTTATGTACCTAGTGAAGAAAGAGTTGTTGGAGACACTTAATGTGTTATTTCCCACTTTTCTTCCTAATTTTGGTCTGTATTAATTCCATGTCAGAGTCGTCCATTTGCACACATCCAAGTAAATTTCATCAAAGATAGTGGCAGGACTAAGAGGAAATAGAAATTCAATTGAATCTCCAGCTGTGCACATGAAGATTCAAATGAAAAAACATTGCTTTAGGACCACTGCAAATGTTGTTTAGTCAAATTGAGATAAAAGATATGCGTGGTATTATCTATCAGTCTAATGTTATTTAATCTAATCCAATTTAGGAGTAGATACAATACTAAAGAATGAAAGGACATCTGCATTGATCCTGACTCTCTAGGAAGCATCGATTCAGAAAAGTCTGTAATTTTCTGTCATCGTACTTGGGGATAAAGGTCTGAACTGATCTCTGTAAATCACTGTAGCTATATTACTTTGTGAGTTGCAATTGTTTGCTTAAAAACAGATGGTGCTCTGAGAATTCCAGAAGGTGTAATGTGAACGTAATAAATTTATTTTCTTTGTACAGGTGAACTAGGCCAGTTTATCTGAAAGGAACTCTTTGTATTCTGGATTTCCAGTTTCATGAGCAAGAGCATCACATATTTGCTATGGAGTTTGTCCTGATGTACTGGTCAGTGACAGAGGTTTTTGGGCTTTGCTTGATAATGAGGGTAGAAAACTAAAATAACAGTTCCTTTTCTCTTTTTTTCTCTAGCAGGTCCATCATTTTCAAGATCCCTACTTCATACATAGGAAGATTGGTACACTTAGCATGTTAATGTTCCAGGACTTTGAAACTACTCCATCCCTGTCCACAGCAAAAAACTTTTAACCTTCTCTGCCAGCAGCTGTACCAAAAGGGAGAGCATGAAGGAAGGAAAAAGTATTCTCCAGAGTTTGAATCACTTCAGATTAATTGTTATTAGGGTTTTTTTTTGGCCATCCTCAGAGGTTTTATTCAGTCTCTGAGGGAAAAAAAACCTCAACCATCTCCTTCCCAAACAACCATTATTCTGGTCTATGAATAATGTAATGCAATTTTTAAAAAATACCCCAAAGACAAACCACAACACCTATCTTCTTTATATCTTCTGGACATGAGCTGCATTTGGGAATATACTTTGTGCTGGAATTAAAGTCGTCATCTTTGAACTGTTTGCAGATCTTTCAGCATTGATGGATTGCTATGTGTTTGCATATAATGCATATGAGATTACCAGATAATGCAAAGCATTTCCAATTCTAGGCTGGTGTCCCCACACCCATCCTTCACCTTTCTTGTCTCTCCTTCCATGGAGAGTAAAAATGAACAGAGTGTACATAAAAGTATAAAGAAACCCCTCAGATTTCCAGGTGATTATTTGAATGGAAGGGAATATTAACTTCTAAATCTCACTTTTAAAATTAGATCATGACATGCTAAAGCAATCTCATTTCGTAGGTCTCAGTACCTGCCATGCTCTGAAGATGGCAGGGATTGTAGTAGTGGTCATGATTCTGTGGGAAAAAAAGATGGCCAAAACTACCTTGTTTTTTTACAAACCAGGCAGAGTATATTTTAATAAGTACAGACAATCTAAGCTACTGGTTTCCTATTTTCTTTTAGACATGAGTTTCTGATCTGTCAGTTGTTTGTGACATTCAGCAGCATCCCAGTGCCAAGAATAGCGCCAATGTTTGTTTCTCAGCAATGTTTCTGTTGTTTTATTGCTCCACCATGATTTGCTTCCATATGACAAGAAATACTTTTAGGTCAGATTCAAAGCTGACCTAAAGAGTCAGAGTGATCTTGTGCAAATTTGTATCTGATTTATAAATCAACATCTTAGGAAGTCCTGTTCAGAAAACTGTTTTGATGGACAGCATTCCATGATAAGACAGATGGAAGCACATCCATCAGAAGATGAAAAGTAAAGAACTAACTGCTCCTAACATCTTTCTTCAGAATGATGTTTTGCCCTCCATATTAGACTTTCTGCACATAAGCTGCTTGCAATTATAGTAAGGTTATCTGGCAATTTTGGTTCTTACAAGATAGTGATTTGCTACCACATTGCCAATTTACATCAATCCCAGTGTACATGTTTCAAGCCCTCGAGTGTGTTGGACATGTTTCTGACATGGTGTAACACAGCTGCCCTCAGTAGCTGTGACCATCAGAACCTTTCCTTTGAAGAGCATTTCAGTATCAGCAGCGTTGAAAATTACCCTTGGCAGAGTGTGAGTGTTGTACAAACTGTGTAAACAGGCACAGCACAGGCTCAAACCATTCTGAACAGAGGCAAGGGCTGAATGGTGCAGCCTGGAGCGTGTCAGGAGTGAGGCACTTGAGAGAGGGTGGGCAAACAAACTTTCTGCTTGTGTTTGGTTTTCACCAGCTATTGGTCACACGGGTTTTTCAACTAGAAAATATTTTCTCTGCTGAATCATGACTCCTGTCACAATGTGTTGCCTTTGTTTTGTTTACTTTGTTATCCAAATCTGGAAAACAAATTCCACACTGAGAAGGGCTAGAAATAAATTTATATTCCTTGTAATAGAGGAATTATTTTCATCTATATTACAACACTCACCTTTCAGTCAAACCAGGCTGCCACATAAAGGAAGGAGGTCAAGGGCTTCTCGTTTTTTGGCTACTTTTTTTCCTATTCTTTTTGCTTTCTTTTGCCCTGTTGCCTCATCACAAGTCAATATGGAATGAGATTGGTTTGCTGGACAGCAAGCTGCTACCTGATGAAAATAAATTGAATGAATTTGGAAAGCAGACAACAGAGTGAAATTTCTTACATGCTGAAATAATTCAACTGTGTTAAACATGCTATTAGACCTCTTCAAAGAAAACAGTTGAAAAAGGCACCATGGCTTTCAGAATCCATTGTGATACAGAGCAGAATACATAAAAACAAATAATGTAAAAAAACTTTTTTTATTTGACTATGTTAAACAAATGTTAGTGGTGGAACAGCAGTTACTGCATTCACCTACTACATGAAGAGAGTTGTCATATCCATGAGATTTATAAATAAAACACCCACCCACTCAGCCTGAAACACCCACAGGCCCACTTTTGAGCAACTGGTGACATGTGCTCTGTATGCATGACTACTCTGCAGTCAGGTTTCTTGTGTGCCATAATGATGCATATTATAATGGATGTCATAAAAGGATTAAGGGGTCTGTGATATGCATTGTATTGTGCTGTATTTCTTAGCCCGAGGGATTAGTTGCTATAAACTGCTCAGGATCTCCACATTTGCCAGATGAGTCAGTGAAAAGAAAACAGTAATGAGAGCATCCAACATGAAACTCAGAAACATGACTGAAGGCTGTGCTGACTTGCAAAATGAATGGTGCTGGTTTGCACTGCTAGAAACTCCTTGCTCTATGGAATCTTTTTTTTCCTGACAATGAAGTCTGTCACTCCTAAGGAACAACAGGCTCACAATTCCATGGCAAAAAGGTACCATCACAGCACCTAGTTTCATTTCCACTCAATCACAGTCAATTTGCATCTCACTATAAGCCATCCTGAAAGCTTTCCTAAACATACATATTTCGTCTTATTGCAAATCTATAGTATTTGTTTAAATTATTTAACTTTGGAGACAGGTAGAGGTAGAAGTGACCCTCACAGCTGATGTTCTTTAAGTTGCTTGGAGCTGGTTACTGCATAAAGCAAGCTGCTGAGATGGATGTCAAGTCCCAATATCCCTAAAGATTAGTAGATGATCTGGATCCCAAGTGCAAAATAAGCATTCAAATGTCATGTATTGTTCAAAGCATCAGATATTTCAAGTATGAAAAGCCATAGTTAGCTGCTTTTCTAACAAAAAGAGTTTCCTATCTTATGAGCTGAAGATGATTTAAACAATTTAGAAGTGATTTATAAATCACTTGGGGTGATTTCAACAGAACTCTACACAGCTCTCCCACAGCTTTCTGAAATATATAAATAGTATTTTATCTATGCAGCCATTTGTAAAGAAAAAATAATTTCTGATGTTCAATAAACAGAAATTCATTTGTTCATTATTTATAAAAGTCATCCTAATTTTACAGAACAATGAAAGTAAAATCAGAACAATATGCTGCTATTTACAATGGAATTTTTATACATCCTTTCCCTGCTAACTCATATTTGATGGGATTTTTTAGCTGTTTCACCTGTACTTTCAGAATGCAGTTTGCTAAGAATAGTGAATGTCTTTCTCCTAATTCAATAAGCTGCTCAACCACAGAGCATTGACAACTGACTTTGTGAAATCCAGTATGAATTGACTTGTGAAAGTCAATTAGAATTCAGTATTTGGTTAGAGATTCTTATGCACACAACATCCAGACACCTCTCCAGTCAGATTGTCTCAACATGGATATGTGTATAATTATTTTACCTGCAATTTGTTTATTTGCCTTATCACAGAATGACATCCCTACCAACTTAGGGACAAATTAAATCCATTGCCCTTCAGCACTAGAGGTAACTCATTCAGCCTTCTGCTGCCATTTTTTAGTAGCCTGCTGATTTCGTGCTTGTAAATAATTGTATTACAATGTGCCATAAACCCAAAGCAGCAGAAGTAGTCTAAACTCATCTCAGTACTTCTGTTACCCTTCTCCCTACGGAATGAAGAACTGATTCCTCCACCCCTCCCTGCAGTCCGTTGACACCGGCTACAGCTGCTCCTTGTAAAATCTCATGGGAACATAATAAACCTCCCGACACAGGGACAGGAAGAGGGCAGAACCAGAGAGCACCGTGGCCCAGCTGCGAGCTTTGGGTGTGCCTTATAAAAGCAAATGGAGCAGCAGCAGCAGCAGCAGCAGCAGCAGCAGGGAGTGGCTGAGGCTCGGAGGTGCGATGTGCCGGCAGCCGCAGCGCTGCCAGGCCGTGCCCGCACGCTGGGCGCGGTGCCGGCGGCTCTGCTCTGGTTTCATACAGTCTCTCTTATGCTGCAGATACTCTTTATTTCCACTGTGTGGATTATTCTTGTCAATACCTATTTTAATTTTCTCTGGCATTCTCCACATAAAAAAGCTTTCCTTGTGTCTTTCATTTACCTCTGCAAATGTTCATATGTATCTTCAGGTATCTGAATTTATCCCGTTTCTTCTCTTTCATTTCAGAAAATGTCAGAATTACAGATGTACACTCTAAATAATCCAAGATTTCTGTGCAACAGAAAGATGAGGAAAACATGGTACAGCCCAATCTAGAATACCTTCTGTGGTTATGAAAGCCAGTAGGTATTTAGAAAAGTGTGCCTTCATCCAGCAATATTGCAAATAGATGGACATATTCCTGGCCTGTATGTTCTTGCTTTGTTGCAGAAATATTGTTTTTTGTGAAGTAACAAAAGATTTTTTTCACTTAGCTGTTTGAAAGTTTAGGGAAATGCAAGCATAAAAGGTTCCCTAGGCCTCAAACATACATGAGACTGATTTTGCAATAAAATGGCTTTATAAATGCCTCTCCAATCCACTCAGTCTTTCTGCATCCTGAACAAAAGCGTTAATTTATTACTACTTTTCAGATCAGAAATGAAAAGATCTAATATAGACAATAAGCAAATCTGCACATATGTACCATGCATGTATCTGGTTGTCTCTGTTGTTTTTAGCCATATCATCTACAAGAAGAGGCATCAGATGCATTTTTGATGGTCTTCAATAGTATCTAGCTCATCAGGGACTTTCATGGGGAATTTGCCTTCCTCCCTGTTTTAACCTTGGTGTTTGGGAGTTGCTTGGGTGCAGTTCTACGTCTTGTGGCAAGAAATGTCATTTTAAAGGTGTGGGTAGAGCAGAAGCTGAGCTGGTGGAAGAGGAACATTTACATCTTGAATGATCATCCTGTGTGACAAATGCTGAGACTCAAGGGTACAGGCTTCAAGCAGTTGGAAGTGTGCTTGGCCAGTCATGCTGCACAGCTGAGACTACATTTTATGAAGCTTTTTGCTTTGTTCATGGTCATCACTGAAGTGGGCAGGGGGCATGTCTTGGTGGAGGTGAACGTGGGTAAATTTCTCCTGAATTACTTCACAATTTGAATGAAGAATTTAGAGAGAAATCTCTATTAGGCAAATAAACTTGTAGGAAAACAACCCAACCCAGTCCTGTTTGTATGGAAATGTCAATAAAAAACGCTACTGAGGGTGCTTCGAACAATAATTACAGATCTGGCAGGTGTCCGGGCAGGGCAGGATCTCAGGGATAAGTGGCCTGAGGAGTTTCTGCCATACTGGCAGCAGGGCTAAAAAGCCCATTTGTAGCTCTCAGACCTAAGACAAACGAACTGCACAAACCCCGAGATGCCAGCCCCAGGATCCCCCCTGTGGTGCCAGGTTTCCAGCAGACACATGAGGTGCGCAGCTGCCAAGTGCTGGGCAAGGCTCCGGGCTGCCCTCCAGCCCCTGCCAGAGCCGAGACTGCCCCACTGCAAGGGACACCAACCTTGGGTGTGTCAAAGCAGGGCTTTGGCCAAAGCAGCGAGCTGATGCTCCCAGCTGGCCCTCAGGTGATTGTAATCATCATCACTTATCACTGCTGAGACCTGACTGGCTCTCAGGCTGGGCATGACCCTTTTTAACAGGATGCAGGTGTGTCACCTGGTCTGATGAAAGGAGAGCAGGGGCAGCTGCGGCTGGCACTCCAGGATGGGCGTTCTGTGGGGTCTGCAGGAGTTGGCTCTTCAAAGCTGGTAAGGGAAAACTTTGCTAAGCACCGGATTTTGTCGCTGAGATGGGATTTGCTTCGCTCCTTGAGGAGGTGGAGAAGTTGTAGAAGAGTGCAGGGCTGCCATGACCTGAGGGGGAATGCGCTTTGGTGCCAGGCTCAGGCCAGGGCTGTGCCCCTGTGGCCCCGTGCTGGTGTGGCTGGGGTGGGCTCAGAGGAACGGGGCTGTGACTGCTGCCACCCTTGGCTGTGTTTGGAAAGCACAAGGTAGGAACACCAGTCATCTGTTGTGTTTGACTTTATTGCTATTTGAGATTATAGTAAATACGGAGCATGAGCTGGGGTGCAGATTGTAAGTGTGCGTCTTTCCATAGATATGGATACTGTTAACCTGTGCCCAGTTTATTTTTTCCAACTTGCTAGTTGCAGTGGTTTTATAGTGCTTTTTTTCTTGTTGTTATGTCTATATGTAGTGAGAGAACATACATGTTGGGGTTTTTTGCCTTTGTTTTTTTCTGATAATAAAACCACTCTCTTCAGCCTGGTGAAGATGGAATCTGCTTTTGTCGTTGTATGCAACTCTGGGCTTGTTTACATGGCTTCCACCTCCCTTTTCTGCCTAGGCTTTCTCACCTGCTGTGTTCAGTAGGAAAGCAATGAACATTTGAAAGGCTAAACCTCAACAAAACTGGGACCCTCAATCCCAGTTTTACATCTCAAATTTCCATCTCATGCTTATGATGTAAAAGGCAATGCCTGATTTATTTTCACCTGCTGGAAGGGAGGTAGGACTGGTACTGGAGACCTGGCAGCTTGTCCAGGAATCGAATCTTATTGAAATAATGATGATGTGGACGAGGCATGTGAGTCAGGGTGATGAGCTCAAATATGGAAGTACTTGCAATTCCCTTCAGCATGTTACAATTAAAGAGTATGATCTCTTCTTATTTCTGTTTCTTAATCCTCAATCCTTGCCACATTCCTTCAACAGCTTTTGCATTGTAATCTTCTGTATTTTCTTCCTTTCTTCTTATTTCTGTGACTTTCTGTGTAGGATGGATAACCTGCCATACACTGTCAGCTTGCTCAGTGACCCGAGTAGTGATAATGATTGTGTAGGAACTGTAGGTCACAGTAGGCAGACGTGTGGTGCTGCTGTGTGCCCTCTGCAGGCAGACCTGCTTCCCAAACCTTCAGTCAGACTTGGAAAGAAGGCTCATCACCAATACTTCTGTGTGGTTTATGCATTGATGAAGCAACGCTTCCATTTCAGCCCGCTTAAGCCACTGCAGAGGGGAATTGTTGTTTTGGCAGCAGATGTGCTGGCAGGGTTCTCACAGCTCCATAAGATGTGTCTCTTCTAGGACAGATTTCTGTGGTGTTGTGCAATAAAAACTATGCCTTAAACTGCTCCAGTGCAAGTCATGCACTCATCTAACTGTGGTCTCAGACATAGATATTTTTATATATATCTGTATGCCTAGTGAGTGGCCTCCTGGGGAGCAAGGACAAACGTGGAAGGACACTGGGCTAATAAAACGTTTTTCTACTTCGACAGAAACCCTGTCTTCCCTTTCCAGAGAAGGATATAAACTTTTTCTTGATTGGCCTAAAGGGAATAAACAAGTCTCTCAATGTCCTGATATATCTTTTACTAGTCTCAAGTTATTTACCAAAGTTGTAAATTTTTTTTTTTGGGGGGGTGGGAGGGTCGGGTCTGCAGTTGGGACCTGTTCTCGCAGCAGTCAGGGACCTGCACAGCTGCTGTGGGTGGGGCAGGTGCTCAGGTAATTACCAACAGGTGCTTGGTAATTATCGACAGCGAGGTGAGAAGTTGGCTGGTGCCTGGCTGAGGGCTTGGGGACTGTGGTGGGAGAAGGGATAGGGAGCAGAGTAGAAAATATTAGTTACACTAGTAGCTGTAAGTGGGATTTACCTGGTTTAGGTACTGCATTTCATGGACTTGATCACAATTTATGAAGAATTGAACATTTAACTATGAGGTAGGACTTTTTAGTTACTACTTGAAACGCTGCATATACTGACATTTATTGCGGTTTCTTTGTCTCAAAAACATTTAAGTGCAATTATAGTCTTCGCATACACAAGTTAATGTATTTTTGTTAAAAACAGAACTGAAAGAGCCAATAGCTCTTGCATTCAGTAATGTACGCACTGTAAAAGAAGTGACTTGTCTCCTAGCTTGTCTCTTCAGGCTAGAAAACATTTCTGGGAACACTTCCTTGCTGCTTCTATATCCCTATCCCCATGGAATCTGATGCTAATACTGTATTTTTCTAGAGTTAGGCTTAATACTTTCTTTAGGCTCTTTCATTTTTTAATTTGCACCTGTCACTTTGTGGGCGGGGAAGTCTGGTCAGGTTTTTTTTCTTGTAGGCCTCTCAAATTGCACTTCATTGTATTTAGCTGCAAAATCCTCAATCACACTAACAGGATGCCTGAAATGGACACTGGTAGAGAGTAAAAAAAATGCCTCATACAGATGCTATCAACTATTTTTAGTTCCTGACAGTCCAGTATTGCTCTTACCCAAGGACTATTTGTGTTTCTTTCTCTTTTTTTTGCAGTTCTCAGTTCTATGATGACTGAGAAACAGAAATACAAAGTCAGGGTATCCAGAGTAGATGGACTTTATGAGGATTAGGGGGCAATTTGACCATATACTGATCTGTATGATTGCCCTCCTCTGTGGAAGATTGTAGTGGTGTGATTGCAATCATTTCTGCTGGTCAGTGTTTTTAGTGTTAGCATTGCTACCCAGGGAGCCAGACAGGTTTTATGACTGTCTTTGGAACTCACAGAGAGGAAAATGTGTTGGATAGGAGCAGAGAGAGAAGAGTTTTAAACTTTTTTTAGTTTAAGATGTGACAGACTCACTGTATTGTCTCTGTGCCCTTCTTAGAAAATACCTTCTGTGGTGTTTTACTATAGCAGATCCACACGTTATTGGTGGCATGTAACAACTGGATTTCACCCCTAGTAACTACTTGTGGTGCAGTCTGAAATGTGCTGGTTGTAAGAGCTGCTTCAAGAGAAAGGTGATTTCTGTTACTGCTGTGTTAATTCTTCTCTAAAATGGAGAAAAACCCAACAACTTTCTACTTTCTTCCAGTTGTTTATGTAAGTGTTTGTATTTGTTCTTGGATGCTTTAATTCTGTAGTCAAGATACCCAAAAGGTACAAGAGCTGTGTACAAGCAAGGGTGTGTTTGCATGGTGATCTAGGACAGAGTATTCTTCTCTGTAGTTAAAACTGTTCAAGTTTAAGCTTTTTAATTGACAGGCATTTTTAACTGGAAAAATACAGTTTAGAGTTGTAGTCCTGAAATCCCCATAGTACACAATGTAAACATACAGCATATTTTACAAACTCACTTGGGGAACTGGTTGCAATTAAATGTTGCCTCCTGAGGTGTCTCAACTTGTGTGTCTTAACGAAGAAGAGAAATAGGAATTTACAAGAGAGGAAGCAGCACTCCAGAACTTTTCACTACACCAGGTCCTGTACTGAAGTGTTTGTTGTGAAAAACGCAGCCAGGACCATGAACTTAGCAGTCTGGAGAAAATGCTGGACAGCAACAGCTTAACTTCAGTGTGTTTGGGCCAGTGCTGCTGGCAGCATTATCTCTGGGACACTTCTTGGTCCCTGTGCCTTGACACTGCTGTCACACGGGGCTGGGGAAGGAATTTGAGTCTATGAACTGGCTGGTGGTGAGAAACAGGTTCATTTTTGTGTGATGGGGTGATGGTGTCCACGTGTCTCCCTGGCTCAGTGCCCTTTGTGAGCTGTGTAGTTGGGCTAGAATTTGTGGAGTGTTTAAAGAAACTTCCTTTTTTTTGTTTTTTTTTTTTGAGGTTTTTTTTTTGTCCTATTAAGAGAAATGAGTTGTTGAAGTCCCTGAAACGTTCTGTTTTCATCCTTGTGCAAGATAGTGAGGAATACACTCTTTTCATCCCTTAGGTAATTATTTGCTTTATTATTGCACTGCAGTGAGATAGGATTAATGTAGGTTACAAGTAGTAACAGAATATGCAATAAGACAACAATAAGCACAAGAGCAAAAGATAAAAATAGTCTCAGGAATTAACCTAGTAGTTTGAGGATTCTATGAATATGTAAAATGCTTGCAACTATGCTTAAATCTATTTTTCTTTCTGATAAAGAATGTGTTTTCAAGTATTTTGCATACAGGGTTCACCTGGGATGTAAGAACTTGAAGAATTTCAAGTGTGCAGCTTCAGGAATGAAATAATAAATTTTGACTCAAGTTGTCAACCTGAATAAACTATTGACTGTCCCACAGCAATTACAAATTACAGCTAATAACAGTGCAATAAAAACACAATTGCCTTTTTTCCCCCCTTATCATTTTCTCCATGGTCCTGTAAAATTTCTTTTTCTGCCTTGTTCCTTAGTTTGCTTTCCAAACCATTCCATGTCCTAAACAGATCTTGAGAACTGTCTTACGAATAGATCTGAATAATCAATTTTAAATATGGGAAATTAAATGAGGAATCACACTTCATAAGCTTGGGCTTCTGGGTTGAAAGCTTTAGGTAATTCAAGCAGACATTGCTGAATGTTCAACCTGGTCTGGCAGGCTCCAGTCTCTTGAAGGTGGGCAAGTGAAACCTCTGTGTTTGAGCTGAAACCTCCCTGTGTTTGCACAGGAGAGCAAGGTATGGAACAGGTTGGAATTGGCTCTGGCCAGCTTGTGTCCCAGGTGTCATCTTCAATAGTTGTTTTCTTCTTGTATTATAGGTAACCAGACCAATAGGCCAGTCACCTTTAGTGTTTGGGTTTTTTTGTTGTTGTTGTTTGGATATTTTTTTAATTTTTAAAAATTATCTTAGAGTGTGTTTGTTTGTTTTTGCTTCTGTTTGTTTTAGTTTTGGCCAGCTGCAATGGCAGGTGGCTGTGACTGCACTGTAGTACCCCCAGCTGCTGCCAAGCTCTGCTTTGTGGGACCTTGGCCATACATAAATGCTGCTGTATATTGAAAGAAATGTTAGCATGAAAAGAAAATGATCACAAATGCAAGCCAGATGCATTGTCATGTACAAGTGTTTATGTAGCAGTCAAGTATAATAGCAATTTAGCCACAAGTGAGGAGACATTTTCTACTTCTGCAATGTAAAACATTTGGGATTAAACTGATTTAAATAAATTGGGAGAAGTGCAGTCTGGGATGATGTTATATTGAAAGGCCTAGAATGTGTTCTGAAGCAGATATTGTGATGCTGACTGATAATTCTAGGAGAATTTTCTCGATTAAGCACTTCTGTGAATCTTGGTTATATCTGATAAGCAGGGAAATGGTGTCCCTAAATATAACCAAACTGTATTAACAAGAGGATTAGAATGATTTGATGTAGAAACTTTTCTCACTAAACTCTTAAAGAAGATTATGTTTGTTTAATCTTATAATTTAAACGCAATGGAAATTTGGAAGAGCTGAAATTGCCATTCATTTATTTAAATA
Organism: Setophaga petechia; assembly: GCA_024362935.1. NCBI lineage: Eukaryota > Metazoa > Chordata > Aves > Passeriformes > Parulidae > Setophaga > Setophaga petechia. Next base: position 29,184,116 of record JANCRA010000005.1, read on the forward strand.
GCTTACTTTGGGACAGAATGCATTATCAGAGAGGCTGAATATTGAAACTACTTCTAGAAGTCTGAATTTCCTATGCAGCATGGCCAAAGTATGATTTCTAATCTCTAACTTCTTTGCAAAACACTCTGGATTGATCTGTTGGATAAGATGCATCACTAAATTCTGATCTGTATTTATATGTCCTTCCTTATTGCCAGAAGGTTGGGATGTGGGGGAAGAGGTCTTCAGTGACTTTTCCCTGCACAAGTGTTGCTTTCCCTGTGCAGGGAAATCCTTTGTGTTAGGATTTTTCTCCCAATGATTAACTAACTTACAAATAAGCATGAGCACTTACCAGAAACTGAGAACTAGCAAGTTTCACAGTTTAGGGCTATCTCTGTCAATATCACTGTTTCAAAGAGATCACTTCAATCAAAGCATTGGTATATTTCATATTTAGTCAAACATCGAGCTCTGTTGCTGTCCTGTTTGTTTTGTAAATAAATGTCATTTTCATTGCTGTAAATGCTCAGTTGTTTGTAGCTGTTATTCCTTTCACTGTTAATTTCAGTTCACTGTCTCCATTAGAACTGACTGCTGCACTGAGGACTTCTCCTTAGTTTATTGAAAGGGTGCTTTACATCAGTCCAGGAGTCCCCCTGACTGGAGTACATGGCCAGTTTAGGAAACAGAGTCACTGTGAAACCCAAACAGAGGGGAGCAAAGTGGAGCTTGGACGAATCTGCCCATAGAGGTCGGGTGAGGTATCTCTGAAATACTTCACTGGGTGGGGGTTTGCAGCTGGAGAAACTGGATTGATGGACTGCTCAGACCCACAGACTAAGTGGGAAACACTCCTACTTAGTTTTGCCATCCTGTCCATTACAGGAAAAATTTACATTTTGTTTTAAAGACTGTTCTCATGCTGTGTTTGCTTGTATCAGTCCTGGCATTTTGGGTTTAGGTCTATCCATTATTTAAATCAAGAAAGTGTACAGCAGTTACATTCCTATTGCCTGTTTCTTTGTCTCACTCTTGTTTCCTTCCTCAAACATATCTTTATGAACAGTAGTAAAAATAATTCCTCTATTTAATTCAAGCAAAGCACCAATGGTTTATGCTGTACACACTCCTTTGTGCTCAAGAACCTGTGAGGTAGTATGTGTACAATTATCTAACTCCATTTTTTCTGCCTTTCTAAGAGTAAAAATAGACTGGAATGTTTTCTGGGGAAGGGGGGACAAGTTAAGAACTAGTTAAGAATAAATTGCGGTTCATGTTCACTTACACATCACAATACACTTCCATACTTGAGCAAGTCAGAGCTGTTGTACTGGTGCTTAGTATTCCAGTAGCTTGATGAATCTGAGAATATTTTAGGATTCTTCCCTTGAAATTACCTTGCTGTTGTTAGTAGCAAAAAAAGCCCCAAACCCAACGCAAATGTCAAAAAACACAACCCCTCCTTGCATAAGAACTCCCCAAGTTCTTGTTGCAGAGTTGTGTTCACCCTTCCCTTGGGAGAAGCAGGAGTTCTTGTTTGAGTACTGTAGGCACAGGATCTGCCATGTGCCTCTTGTGGATGCTCTTGTGCCAATATTCCCTCTTGGAGTTTGACTCCTTTGTACCATTCGGGCCCAGAACTGAGTGTAGGGGTGGAGATAAAAAAAAATAAATGAAGCAGTTGGATAGGAACAGAGGGAGAAGAGTTTTAAACTTTTTTTGGTTTAAGATATGACAGACTCACTGTATTGTCTGTCTGCCCTTCTTTTATCAGTAAAGGAGGGAAATGATGGACTGTGAGGGGAAAGACATGGAGGAGCACCAGACTCTGCAACAGCCTTCCCACACCTGCCCAGTGTAACTTCCAGCACATGGCCATCAGCTGGCAGGGTTTTTATTATTTAGTTTGAAAGTGGCCACGACAAACAACCTCTTCGGTTTGAAACCTTTATGTTAAGAGTCTTTGAAGTAAATTCTGTGTAAACATAGTAGCAAAGCAAACTTGTAAAAATCCCTTTCCTAGAATGCTGTGCGTTGTTTTCTCTTTTTCTCTTTTTTTTTTTTTTTTTCCCTAGCTGTTAACTACTGGAATCTCAGGTGAGTTGAGAAGAATATAAAGAGGCAGTGTTTCAAGAGCTCCCTCTCTAGGCTGAATGGGTCTCTGAGTAGTGGCAGATTGAGGTTTGTTTTCTGTTCCTGGCCACGTCAAGGGTGTGAGCTGCTTCTTTCATCTTCAATAAGCCCTGTGAAGAGTTACATCCGGTGGGGGAGTTGTGTTTGGTGAATGTTACAGAGTGATGACAAAGACTTTGAAACTGAGCTCATAGGGTTTAAGTTGTCAAGTCTTGATACACTTTTCTGATTCGTTTTGTGGGGTTTTTTCTTTCTTGTTTCATGATCTTTCTTTACTTGAGGCTTTTATCATTTTGGGTTTTCAAGTTGTTCAAAATCTACCTCTGGACCATGAACATACCAGTGATCTCAAGAGCAGTGGCTGGAGATGTAAAATGTCTTCATTTACAAATTCAAAAAATATGTTCCTTAATCTTTTCCACATTTTACTCTAAAATACAAATTTCACTGAATTAAAAAAGCCTGTTTTCACTAGGAATGAAAATAAGCATATCCCTGAACAGTGACAGATTATGAAAGGTTGCAATTAATTTTTTAAACAGTTAAAAATATTCCGAAGCTAGGTATCACAATTGTTGTTTGAGGCAATGGTTAATTGCTTGTAGCTTTTATCCAATTAGCACTTGTTCACTCCTTGGTGCCTTCAGGTGGAATGACTGGCACTACCAGTAGATGATTTTGACCTGCTGACAAATAATGCTGCTTAAAAATATAAGGAAATAGCTTCTTATCCTTGTTGCAGGGCTCAAGTTTTCTTGGCATACAGGAGACAAAAGCAGCTTGGGGTGAGTGAAATCTTTGTGGTTGTGTGTTTTACAGAGAGCTCAGGAGCTGGTCCTGCACAAGGAAGGACCTGGACATCATTGATTCTGAGGTGTTACACTGTCTTCAGTTGTTGTTGTTTTTTGTTTTTGTTTTTTTTTTAAGAACAGCTCTCTCAAGTGAAATTTTTAATGACTTATTAATTTTGGAAGCAAGTAAATCCTGACCTCTTCCTGTGTCCTCCAGTGTCACCCTCATACACAGACATCTGAGTGCAAAGCTGTTGGCTGCTTATTAGTAATGACTTTTCTTGCCCAGTGTTGTGAAGTCTGGAAAAACTCCCAGTTGCTTATGTGCCACTTGAATTTGTTTTCCTTGGAAGCCTTGTTTACACTGGGGTAACCTTTGGTTTTTCCAGGGTCAGATCAATATTGGGTAGGAATGTGAGTCTTTCAATTTTTCCATGTGTACTGTAGGGGTCACACTAATTGCCATCTAAGTTGAAATAGTTTGCTTCAAGTACTTTCTTTCATCCTGACAGCTCATTAGTATGTTGTGGTGGCTTGTTTTGTAAGCTGAAGAAAATGTTTCCCATAATATTCTTCCTCCGCCTGCCAGACCATATTTATTTCAAATTTATCCAGAGATACCTTCATCTTTTTATATCTGAAATGTAGTCTCGTCTAGGCTTGGAATATGACTGTAAGATCTAAATAGATGTAGAAATTAAATCATCCAATTTTTAGGTAATGAGATATGGAGTAATTTACCCAAATGTACAAAAAAAAAAAAAAAAGTAACAGCAGTGATTTCTCTCAAAATTCCACTTTCCAGGCTTAAGTGCCTTGATGGGACATGTTCCTGTGTCACCTTATCGGAGCCCCAGGATGTGATCACCTGGCAGAGGGTTACAAATCCTCTATTTAATGTCTGTCACTGGGAAGGTACATGGAATGGATGTTTTGTAAGCAGATAGATGCTCCATCAAAGGATAAATCATATTTTTGAAGGCCTTCTTTTATATCAAATTGGATACTTCTTTTTTCTCCCAAACTCTCAGAAAGGCAAGTTCTGCATCTCCAGCATGATGTTTTTGTGCTTAGATGTGAAAGGTCATTTGTCTCTTTTCTCTCAGTAAGTGAAAATGTATTCACATGTCAAATCTTTCATGTCAGGGAGAATCCAGATTGTGGATTCAAAAGCTTTTCTTGTCATGTTTCTAATTAGGTCTGTGACTCATTCTCATGAATAATATATCAAGCTGCATATTAACATCTAATCCAGCTTCATCATCAATTTACAGCAAACTTTGGCTGCAGTAACTCCAGTAAAAAAAGTCAGAGGCTGCAATGTTTTTCCAACAGCTGTTAAAAGTTCTGTAGTGTCTCTGGGTACTAAACTTGCAAAGCAAGTGATTAGATTCATGTTGCAGTATGTGGGGGTGAATGAATTTGATTAAAATTATAAAAGTAGATTTCTAAAGAGGACTTTGAGGTTAAGGCCAAAAAAACCCCCTTTATCCTAGATAGAAATTATTTTCCTTTATGATCTGAGGAGGAGAGTATTTGTCCACGTTCAGACCAAAGTGCTGCACATGGTTAGATTAGATTGCTTTTCTTAGTAAGAAACTGATTTGTTTTCAATCTGAGTGCAACAAAAAAATACCAGCTAATAAATTATTACAAGGGTTTTTAGCCTGAAATGAAATCACTTGTCACTTGACCTCAGTCTTGCAGAATTTTTGAAGGCTTGTCCCAGCTCCCTCATTAATATGCTGGATGGGATTGTTGTGGATGTAGCTGGTGTTTTTGTTTGTGATCATGCTGACAGTTATTGTCAAACAGCTTCACTCCATCATGTGGTGTTCATCACCAATTAGTCATCTGACAGGTATAATTGCTCAGTGCTGTGGATCACTATTGTAACTGTAAATTATCTTTGAAAGTGCCTTTAAAATGCCATCTTTTCCTGCTGGTGTCTGTTTTCCATCACCTAGTTCATGATAGGTTGCTGGCACTGCCGTGTGCTTCCTGCCCAGTTCATTTTATAGACAGAAAGGGAGTGGCAGGAATTCATCTTTGTGGCTTTCCCTGCTGCTCAACTCTCTTCCCCAAAGAACTGGGCTTACAAGAGGAGGTTCCACTTGGTGACTGCTGTGTGTTTGTTCAGAGCAGAGAGAGCACAGTCTCTATGCCTGGCTTCTCAGTCCTTCCAAATGCTGTTCCACTGCCACATCTGCTGACTTTCACTCAGCAAGGGAGCCTTTGAAAAGGGTATGGCATTGCTGGAGCTCCTGTCAGAGCCCATCACAATAATCAGCTTTGAGAAAGACAGGCACCATGTGCTCCACTCTGGGTGCAATGTGTCCTCCTGCTGCATCCATGCAGCTGTGGCACAGGGATCCTGCCTGCTCCAGTGCCTCTCTGCAGGTGTGTTACAGGCAGCCTGGCTGTGACACAGCCCCATGAAGGAGGAGGGTTTGGAGCTTGGTGTGTAGGTCAGGGCCACTCCAGTTCATCTGGCCAGGCTGCCAGGTTTGAGAGGAATAGTGGATTTGTCTTCACAAACAAGCTGTGGGTCTGCTGGTGGATAAAACCAGCACTGGGAGATAAAAGAAACAATGGGAAGGGTTACACTGATTGATATGAACGGAAAAAAATATTTGCTTTTACAAATAAACTTTAGGTTTGCTGATAAATGAAATTAGACATTGAAAGAAGCAATGGGGAAGAAAAGCCCTTAAATTCCATAGGAATTAAAAATTGAAAGGGAGGGTTATACATTAGAGGGAAGTCTGTACCTCTCAAGTACCTCAGCCAATGGGGAAAGAGAAGGAAAACATCCCCAGGAAATTAGGATAAAAAGGAGGCTGCATCCTCCAAATATTTGAGAGATCCCAGGGGAATCCATGGCCTCTCCCTTTATTCTAATAAAGTAAAAAGACTTCTCTGTCTCCTCCTTGGACATAAACCTCTGGTGTTTGTAGCTTAATTTTCCTGACAGGTTTGATCTGAACAACTGCCCCTAGTGAGGGCTGTGCATGGCAAGGGGAGGTGTTAGGCTGAGTCTGTTTTGGATGGAGCAGAGTTGGCTTCCAGATAGCACCTGGCAGTAAACAGCAAATGTGCAGCCAGCATGGGCTCTGTCAAAAAGTTTCAATGTCTATGACTTGACAATGGGCTGTTACCAAAAAACAAGGAACACAGTGGAGAATTTTTGGAAAACTAAGTTGCTGTGCGTTTCCAAAATCAGAGAATATTTCCCATAGTAATGGGGATGTAGTAACTGTGATGCCTGTGCCACAGGTTGTTGCATATGGGAGTGTGTTTGGTGTGAATGAATTGTTAGTATTGCTTGGCTGTGCCTTAGCAAGACTGCCAATTATAATTCTTTATGATCACCTTATATATTCTGAATAGTAGCGAGGATTTCAGGGCATAAGTAAATGGGATAGTCTTTCTTCTGTAACTTTCTGAAAGATACCCTCAAAACTGTGCTTATATTTCTAATGAAAGGTTAGGAAAAGAAAAAGGAGTACAATCATGGATAGTTAATTTAGAATCAGAGTTTCACCCATGAAAGAAGGGCGAGGCTTCTAAATCACTAATGTGCTCTTGTCGTAAATATCAAAAATTAAAATATGCAGGTTGTGTATGGGTTCACAAGTCTGCATTGATGTCTGACCTCCATCAAACTGCTCTTCTCCCTGTTCTGTCAATATTATTTAAAAGACTGGATTAATGTTAGTTTTTTAACCTAAGAATCAGAGTACTTTATACACCTGACAATGACCTCAGCATCACTGGAAGGTTACAGCTAAGAGCAAGGGAAACCATTTTAAAATAAGGTTGAAATGTGGATAAAAAATAAATGTGCTAAAAAAGTTACTTCCTATGTGTGGGGGAAAGCAGCATAACTTTATGGCTTGCTTGCACACCTGTACAGACTTGATACACCTTTAAAATTTGCCTGTAACAAGCCCCAGGTGTTATGCCTTAGACAGTGTGAGTTGAACTCATTAGCAAGCTGAAAGGTTGAGATTGTTCTAGCAATTAAAGACTTTCACATGGATTTATGCTCCCTTCTACTTGTAGAGCTTGATGCAGTGACTCTTCAGCAGGTATCATTCTTTGCAGTTGAGGTTTCACATGAGCAGGGACTGTTCCTTGAGCATTTTTATGTACTTGTAACTAAAACATTCACATTGTTAGCTTGTTGTACCTTTAAACAAATGGGTGAATCAAGTTCATGAGGCTCAGGAAGAGAAATGACACTTCCAAGGTTACCAGCAGTTCTGCATAAACAGCTGGTGATTTTAATTGATCAACAGCAAAGAAAAAAGTGCATCTGTGTTTGACTCCCTGGAAAGGAACAGGATACACTGCCACATCCACAATTTAAATTAAAAACTGTGTGGCAGTTGTGTTTTCTATTTCAGTGACATTTTAAACTGCATCATGTGTTATGTACTACACAGAAATTAGCAAATAAATTAGATTAATGTGGTGCTGAACATGAAGGCTAAGATCAGTTTATTTTGACACAGTGATGATGACAAAGTACAAATAAGTACTTTCCTTTTATTTAAGTAAAACTGCTTTGAATGTACAGATTGAGAACCACATCTTGCTCTGCCTTGTTGTCATTTCAGTTCTAAAATACATTTTGTTTATTTCTGCCTGGTTCTATAGGCCGAGTTGAAGCTTTATTTTTTTTAACATAGCAATCTGTCTTCTTTGTACCATTGTTATGTGTGCTGGGCTCTTTTCTTCCTTATTCTGTATCTGTAAGCATTTTAGTCTCTTCACTTTGAGTGGCTGATTTAAGGAAATTGAGAGATTAGGATGGCAGACAACTGAGATGAATTGAAGTAGTTCATCTTTGTCAGGAAAAACCTGTCTCTCTCAGCTGTCCCTCTTGCAAGAAAGAGGAGAAACTGGGCAGAGAGCTAAATTTCAGAGGCATACAATAATTAGGAAGAAGCAAAGTGAGACAGTGTCTTGAACAAAGCTGGCAAAAAAGGGCACCCTTTGGAATGAATTAGGTACATAGAAGCTCCTAATTCCACACGGAACTGCAGCAGGCTATCAATTTACTGACTCGGTTAAGACAGCAGATTTTGAGAGTGAAAATTCTTAGGAATATGTCAAACTTTTTTTCAGTTGATAAAAGAATGGTCTTCCCCAATAGAAATTACAAAAATTTGTTTTGGAGAAAAAATGTGCAGAGAAGAGAAAGATAAGTACTTTAGCTTGAAAGTTTCTTTGATAAACTGGGATTTAAAAAACAAAAGGATTGTTTAGGCTCAATTTGAGGGTTATTGGAATTGCTGAATACAAACAAACTAAGGGGGAAGCAGGAGAGTAAGAGTATCATATTTGTTTTTTTCTCTTCATATTTCATATCTTACCAGGGCTAAAGAGATTTTCATCACTATTGGTGCTACCAGGTAATGTATTTCAAAGCAGTATTGAGCTGGCCAGGATCAAAGTCACTTGTACATGCAGAGTTTCCAGCTAAGAAGTTATGGGAGGATATGGGTCTGATAGAGCCTGAAAAAGGCAGAATAACCTTTGTTATCTGAAAGAGGCAGAATAGCCAGCATTGATCCCACTTGAGCAGAAGGGGAAGGAGCCAAGGTCAGAACAAGGTGCACTCACTTGATGTGCTCAAAACCTGAGACTGGAAGAAATGATTGCTAACATAAAAGCCAAGAGGCACTTGGTAGCTTGCTCCAGGAAAACACAAGACCTGTAAGCATCTAAGGATAGGAGAACTTTTATCAGTTTGATAAAACTTTGAGGTCTTCAGCGGAATGAGGTGAGGTGATGTCCTGGCTCTGTGCAGCCATGGTGCCTTCCAGCTTGGCTCTCCTCAGGATGGACTCTCACTCTGCCCTCTGCTGAAGCAGCCTCTGGATGGTCTGTGAGTCAGGCAGGAGTAGAGTTTTGTGGGCTGGGGAGGAGGAAAGCACAGGGGAAGATGTTTCAGACACATGTGTAGGTCTGTCTGATAGCTGCTCTGGGAGAGAGAGGAAAGCAATCAAGTGATGGAAGTCCAGTGCTGGAACAGGCTTGTGGTCCAGCCTCTCCTTGGACTTAGAGTCACAGATGTGAGCAGCCAGACATCCTCTGATGCAGTTCAGGAACAGACTTCCAGCTGAATGTGGTGCCTGGAGGGGATTTTTCTTTTCCTGGATGAAAGCAGTACCCGTGGGGCACGTTTAGCTGTGCTGTTCCCAGCAGCACTGGCACTGTCACCAGCAGGACAGTCCTCACCTCCTTGGGCAGTGAACTTACACAAGGTAGCTGAAACTAGGACATTTAACAAACTAAAATCAATTGATGATGTTTCCTAAATACACCTGATCAGTTTTGCCAAGCTGTAGAGGCTTGAGTTTTCTTTGGTTTAGAAAAGCACTGAACACCCCATAAATTATACAATGCAGCAGGCATTGGTAGATGCTCTTGCCTGTGGTGGGGAGGGTAGTGGACAAGATAGGTGATTCTCAAGGCCCTTTCCAACTCAAACTGCCCTGCCCTGTGATTTGAAGCTTCGTTCATTATCTGTAACTGATTGCTCAGTGATGCCTTAACCACAAAGCCAAACTCAGATTGTTTTACTTTGCTGTTGTTGCACTGTTTCACCATGCAAGACTTGCAAGTCTGCAGCATATGGCATGGCTGTATTGTCCTATAAAGAAGGAAATAACTGTGTGTGACTTTTATTTGGATGGTGAAAGCTGGAAAAAAAAAATCCCAGGAGTTACTCTTCTCAAACTAAAAGCCAAGGTGTTTGATATGATGTCAAAGGCTGTTGAAATATGTAATTCATGCCATCTGCTGCCTTTGGTGCATGAGAAGAGCACACTGGTGCCAGCTGCACATGCCTGGAACCGAGAGGAAAAGTCTTGGCAATGGTTCTGTGTGCTCTGCTGCTTGGGAGGGTGCAAGTGAGCCACAAGTTTGCTTTCATTTTCAGCCCATTTGCCCTGGTTTGCCTGACAGGCCAAGCTTAGGGGATGTGTGCTGCATGCACTTGGGCTTAGGAGGCTTTCCCTGCATTGCCAATATTGGAATCCTAAAAATTGATACCCATTCACCAAGTTTCTGTTGCCATCTGTCTAGGAATTAGGTAGCTTTGGCTTCCTTATTCCAGGCTAAGGATGAGGAATTTTTGCTCCTTTTGTTGTTGATTAGCTGGTCCAACCAAGCACAGCTATTGGTTAGTTAAAAGCTGTATTTAACAGCAAGTTTTGTGGGCTAAACAGATATTTATTTTAAAAAATGAGTTTTAACAATAAAAAATCTTCTAATATTTTATTCCTGAATAAAGTACAAGCTTTGCAAGCATAACCACCTAATCAACAAACTTCAGCAGATTAATTAAAAAAAAAAAAGTAGTCATTCCCCAGTCTTTAGGGAAACTTTGGTTTGCTGTAGCTCTTTACCATGTGTTACAGTGGCCCAAGAACAGTCAAGTGGAAGTGAAACTTGCAATTTTCCTTCAATATTTTATTGATATATGTAGTAGCCCTTTCCTGAGGGTTTTTTTAATGTAAAACTTTCAAGTCACTGTTTAATAGAAGGATGAAAAGATTGGATATCAATAAAATGTTCCCTTTTTTCATTTATCAACCAATTATTAAGGAAATAGAAAATTAAACCCATAATAAATTATGTTCAGCCTTCTTCCCCTTTCCTGTTATTTATGCACAGAGGTGCCTGGAAGCTGTGCTGTCTCTAACCTGTAGCCAAATGGCTTTGTAGATGAAACAGTGAAAGATCATGTAGTGAGATCATAACAGAGCTGTGAGAAACCCATCAGGATCAGAAACTGAAATGCCCAAATGCTTATGGACAACAAAATTAAGTATAATGGAGAAAAAGGGAAAGCAACTGCTGGTTTATTGCATTTTATTTTTCTTGTGTTTGTCCTCTACTGAGGAGAAATAAGAGCCAAGATACTAAACACTATTTGTACTCAAATATAAGCATAAAAATAGTCTCAAATCCATGTCTCATCTACAAGGATTCAAGCTTGCTGCATCCTTAAACAGCTGTAAGAATTGAGGCCAAATCCACGGTGTTACTTGAATCCAAACTGGGGAAGGAGAGTTTAATTGAACTTCATTGGTAATTGACAGTTTTAAATCTGAAGCCTTCAAAGCTCTTTTGGATTTTGTCATTGAGGGAATGGCCTGTAGTTGTCATCTAGTGTTGTGTCATCATGCATCCCAGTGTTGTTCAGGAGTGACTGACACAGTTCTTGACTACATATTCATTGTTAATGAAATTATAATCGAGCCAAAAGCACATGTGTGTGAAGTTTTAATATTCCACTGCATCCTTTGCATGCTATAAACAGCCTGGATGTAGATCCCTGCAAATGTAAACTCCCTGATGGATACTTGTGTAAAAAAGGGAATTGGCTCCTGCTCTGAAGGGGATTGTGACTTGGAATAAACCAATGCTACTGCACATCTAACACTGGGCAGCTGATATGGATATGTAAAGTTGTTTTCCTGATCTTCACTTTGAGGTGTGCTTGGTGTGAGAATGAATAACTTTTCATCTTTAGGTGTGCTTCAGAGCCAAAAGCCCTTTCTCCCAAAAGTGGGAAGGAAAGGGAAACTGAACCACTGATATTTATTTCACTGTTTGAATCTAGAGTCAATATTTGGGTTGTGCATACTGTGTTTATAGTGTGGAATCAATTTTAATAAATTAGGGAGCTATTACAGGTGGAGAGGTGAGGTTTTGTATCAGGAAGGAAGAAGAAAGGAATATTGAAGGAACATGCAGATTGGTTTCCTCTTGTTTTTGTTTTTTTTTCCCCATTTGAACTTTATTTGTCCATTGGCACAGAGCAAAAGACACCTGAAAACACCCCTTCCAAGTACATAACTCTGGAATTATGTGATTCCTATGATTTTAAAGAGACAAATTATTTCATGGCATAAGGAAATACAGGTTGGCACACTGAAAACTGAAATGGACTTAATTTGAACCCATTTGAGAAAACCCACCTTTACTACTTACCTAGATCCATATATATGTTATTCTTATATTTGGCATATACTTACCATGCTCAGTATAGCATATAGTGTTGCTATATAATTATGTGAACTTAATTTCACACTCTAATAAAGGATGGGCTACATTTAAAAATAAACCAACAAACTACAAAAAACCAGCTCTTTGCACCCATAGTGTTGGGCTTTGTTCACTCACAAACTAAGAAAATACTGTGATTCTGAAGAGAAAATGTCATCTATTGTTTCCTATAAATAGTTAGATTTGCTTGGGTACCTTCTTGCAGTATCCTAATATGTTCCAAAAAATAAACCAACCCCACAATCTGCTTCCAGAATGGCAGGAAGTTGTGAAGAGAAGAGAGGTCTGTTTTCTGCTTGGGTTGGTTAATTAGTGTCAAAGTGCTTAGAAATTAAAATATTTTTGAAACACAGAATAACGCTTTAATTTTCTTTTAGCTCAGCCAAATCAGCCCAAAACACTTCATTTAATTGCTAAGGGAGCACTGGAGTAAAAAGATCACAACAAGAAACCCCCACAACGTGTCTAGGGGGGGAAATTTCGTAGTTGAGGTCTCTCCTGAGTGGTGAGGCCAGTGTGGAGCCCCTGGAGCTGGCTGTAAAGGAGCTGTGAGAGCCTTTCCTCAGCCTCCTGCCTTCCCTCTGGTGGCTGGGACAGCTTTGGGCCAGGCCTTCCCTGGCTGCAGGGCTGCCCAGGGTGTGTCTAAGCAAATAGTGCAAATAATTTCGCAGTTGTTTGGGGCTGGGGCGTTTCTTTGTCTTTTTACCCTTGGGAATGTATCCTTTATTTCAAATTAATACATTAAGTTATGAGCTGCAGATTTTTCTCTTAGCTTTTTGGTATAATGCTTACCAAATTGTTTTCAGATCTTAGAAATAATCTACAAGAAATGTCAATCTCTTCTAATATTTATCTAGCCTTACCCTTACTAGAACTATTTTTTTGTGAAATAATAGACTTGAAATAGAAATCCCAGATGTACTATCTGAATCCATAAATTGCTCATTGTGAAGAAAATGCATTTTTTTCTGTAAAAATGATGCATTGCTGGAACATAATGGCTTGTGCTGCTGTTATAGTTAAATTTTCTTTCAAATTTCTGGATTTCATACTGTTTATAAAGTAGTCACAGCCTCTGTAAGGCTAGACAAACAAGAATAGTGCACATATACAACTGAAATAGGGTAGAATTCTAAAGAATGTAAAGAATTCTGATGTTACATGGCTCTTGTGTTTACTTTTATTCCTTTTATTTTGAAATGGAGTGGAAAATGCTGAATGCTCCCTTTTGTGGACTATTAGACACAGACATGATTAACATAAACTTGAGCATTCAAACTCCTTGCAGTTATCTCTTCACATATACCAAGTAAAAAACAACCAAAGTGCAGATGCTCTTTTGTTTGCCTCCTACAATAAAGACTCAAAAATAGGATTGAATTGCAGTTATCTGCAATGACACATGTGAGAAAAGGTATTTGTTTTGAGCTAGACACTGAAAAGACTGGTTTTGTAAGAGTGGCAATTGTGACAATTGTAAATTGCAGAGACAATGGCTTCATCCTCTTCGCAGGTAACCATGATTTATTCTCCTTTATTAAGAAATTAGATGGTTGCTGAGCTGAGCTGCTCCTGGCTCTTGCAAAGGAATTACTTGTTAATGGTCAGAGAGATTGCACTGCCAGGCAAATGAGCAGGGTGAATCATTCCATGACAGCTCCCAAGATCTGAGCTCATGCCCAACATGCATGTGTTGGTAAAAGATGCAGTTTTGCACCTTTCTGTCACTGTTCAAGAGGTGTGGAATTTGGATTACTCATTATTATATGATGGTTTAAATAATTTTCATACAGTTTTTCTAATTCCCACACTGCCTTGTACCATTGCTTTCCTGAATCATTTGTAGGGAACTCTACATCTACTGCAGCTTCATCCCCTTTATTCTTATAAAAATATCAGTAAAACTCAAGTTGTCTTCATGTCTCTTCTGGGGGAAAGTCAGATCTGGAGAGGTTGCAGTAGGGGTGATGGACACTGAAGTGATGATTATGTTTGGAGGTGGTGTAGATGGTGACAATTGGTGTGTGCTCCTGGGGCACTCAGCCCACGATGGGTCACCTCAGGCAGTGAGGAGTGTTGGGGTGATGACTGCTCCATCTCAGAGCAAATCTGCAGGGGTGTGCTGGACAGGGAAGGGGACTCTCAAGCCTCCCATGGGTGTTAACTTTTGTTTCAGAACCTGGAAGCTGTGATCTGTTCAGGGTGAGCTTTTTTGGGCTGATGGAGCACATGCTGTGAGGGAGGTCTCCATGCTGTAGCCTGGTTTCACACCACCCTTTGTACCAGCAGAGCTGAAAGCCTCATTTGTATGAGCTTAAAACTTTCATTTGTTAATTAAATATAAAGATCCCATGGTATTTACAATACCCTTTGTAAAAAGATGGGTCATTAGCAATGTCACTGTAATTTAGTGTAAATTTGAGTGCAGGAGTGCAGCACCTTGCAGTAACTTCTGAGATGTTAGTACCTATAACCCATCCTCCTTGGAGGGTGAATTATTAACATGAACTTCAGATTTCAGGTGTGCTTTACCCTAAAATGCAACATCTAGTTATTTCAAAACAGGGCTTTAAGGCTTCAGGCAGAACTTCTAGTTCACTTAGGAAGGACTCAAGTATCCATGGAATAAATTCTAAAATGTCCAAGAACATAATTTAGTTATCAGGGAAATCTGGTAGTAAACACCACAGTTCTTTCTGGTAACATTTTTAGTAATGTAATTTTTTATCTCCTTTGTATATTGAAAAGCATTGTTCAGGATAGTAGCTATATATAAAGGTAGGGGAGGAGACAAAAAATTAATTCTACCTTTTCTTCTGTTTACCCCAGTAAATGTGGGGACTCAGTTTTGTTAACTGTTTATACTGCAGTATAATGAAAAGTATTTAGCCTTTCTCTCTGATTCCCATAAGACTGCAAATCTATGGTGACAGTGTGAATTTAACAAAAATGTGTTACTTGAACATAATATTTTTCTCAGAATAGCTTTTGTAGCTATTTATATTTATAAGTATATTAGATAAATAAATTTAATTTATTTAAATTAATTTTAATGAATTATAATTTTGTGTGTGTAGCTTACTTAGTATATGACAAATCAACAGATTTTCCAATGTGTTCTGACAAGGAAAGCACTCAGTATTGAAGAATTTTGTAAGAGGAGCATTTGCTGTTGGACAGTGACGAGAAAAAACCTGAAAATCATTGTTTGGACTTTATCCATAACTGAGAGTATAATCTTTGGAACATACTGTCAAAAGTAATTAGTTGTTTTTCTGGTTTTGGTGTGTCTTCACAAGAAGTACTGGCATCTTGAGAAAGATAATCTTGATAAATGTAACTTACTGGAGGGAGGAGTAGCTAAGTAAAAGTGCAATGGTGGGTAACACACAGGAAATCAGATTACATAATGAAATTATCCCATTTCCATGCCCTACATTTCTGCAGCTCTGAGGGCAAACACTTTTAGCTCAGGAAAAAAAATTAAAATCATGTTCAAACATGTTTCTATAAGTCTCTACCATAATTTTTTCTAATCTATTTCCTTCGTCTTTAGTATTTGAATGCTGGACTTCATACTTCAGTGTTGGTATTTGTGTGTTGGTGGAGTGCTGGTGGCAAATTGATAAGACACATAGAAACACATGAGGGTTCTACACATTATCCTGCATGGATTCATTTAGGTTGCAAAAGATTGAGCTCAATCATTAACCTAGAAGTTCCATCACTAAACTAGATCTCTTAAATACCATAAATACAGGTCTTTTGAACACCTTGGCCCATGAAAAAGCATTCTTAAGGGCTTAGGAGAATCAGAAAGCATATTACTGTCAGCTGAGCTTTGCCTTGTATTTAAAAGGTCGTTTGGTCTCCTTTCACATTACAAGTTTGCCCTTTTGCAATCAGAGTTAATTGTTGCACATAGAGGTGATCTTTATCTTTTACATATGTTCTCCTAATACTAAGTTAGTCATTCTGTGGAAATACTATGCAAAATCAGCTGTATGTCCCTTTGGAGTGCTGAAACAATAAGTAGGCAGAATTAACCACGAAACCATCTTCTTTTTGACACCATGTTTGTTTGACTCTATACTTGCTTTGTTTCTATTGAAGTGAAATATCCTGGAGCTGTTTTAGGGCAACTTGTGCACGAACATCTATTTTCTTCAGCATGCCATTCTTTCTATTGTTTAGTACCTGGCTTTGTGTTTCTTTTAGATTTTAATGTATCATCCTAGTTCTTTCCTCCCCCTCTTCAGTCTTTCACAAATAATTGAAGCAAACGTGATAGGGTTTTGGCAGACCATCTGTTATGTTTGGTATCCATACCCAACAAAGACAGAGTGGTCTCATGATAAACAAGTAGACAGATTAAGGACTTCATGTTCTTAAACCTTGGAAAAAACAGCTTTTTCCTTTCTTTCCATTCCAAACGTGTTGGCTGGATAACACAATCACTTTTAACATTTCAGTAGTCGTGACAATTATGTCAGAAGTTCTAAGTAAATAAAATGTGTGATGATCAAAACCCCACAACCTGATGATATTAGATACTCATAGTTCAAGTCTTTGTGATTTAGTGACTTTTCTGGCTGAAGTGAAGCACAAGAGTTTTCACAGTAAACAACTCATCTGCAATCAGCTTTATAGTTTTAGAAATGTTACCAGTTACATGCAAGAGCGGGTGTACTGTCCAATTACTGTCTGAAAGAATATTTTGTTATTAATGCAAGTGATTCTCCTGGGGGTTTTTCATTTCAGTCTTTTGTTATTGCTAAAGAAAGCTTTTAACACTGTAAACAAATACTGCTAAGTCTTCAGTTAGTGTTAAAAAAAAAAGTTTTCATTTGTCAAAAAGAAAAATTTGTGTACTTTGAAATTGCTGTGGCAAGTTTTTGGATTTATTTTGAAAGGTTGAGTTTGCATCATTAACCTCATCTGTCTCCTCAGTATCATTGCATTACCTACAGGGCAGTTGATCCCATGTCTGATGGGATGATTGCTCAGGTATATTATATGGCATTTCCACAGGACTTGTGGCCAAGCCAGAAATGCAGTTTTAATCCACGTTTCCCTACTTGCACTGGAAGTCGGACACAGGGCAGGTTGTGCAGCTTTATCTCACCAGGGAGGTGGAAGATAGATTTGAAATTTTAAGTCATTTTTGTACTTTTCATCCTGAGTTTGTTTGTGCTTAACAACTTCATTTTACAGTCTGTAGATAAACGTGACATTCTCTGTAAGTCACTGCCAGAGCCCAGGGGTGACAAATGGGAAAATCCCCACAGGTTTGCACTCTAAATCTGCCAGCTCCCAGTTCTGATTACTCTGCTGCTTCTGAATGCATTTCATGTATCAAGGGAAGGGAAGTGGATGCCTGGAACTGGTGAAAATTACTGAATGGGTTGCATGTTGTATAAAACATATGTTTGATATTATGGCATAAACCACAGATTTGGCAGCCAGCCGCAGATTAGCAAAGCTTAAAAACTTTCATTTGTTAATTAAATATAAAGATCCCATGGTATTTACAATACCCTTTGTAAAAAGATGGGTCGTTAGCAATGTCACTGTAATTTAGCTATTAGAAGATAAAGCTTTCAAGTGTGACCTGCTGAGCATGTTACCCCCTTTCACCTTACATTTGTGTTTGTGACAATGCAGTATCCACTTCTCCCCTTGTAAAATCCGCTCTCTTCCCGAGGTCTGCTCTCCTTGCCATATTCTTAGTGCACACTGTTTTCTGTTCATTTGCCATGAATATTTCGCAAAGGTATTTGGAATGTGCTTGTCATTGAGACATATGTGTGGTTTATACTTGGAATTTCTGATTTTTTTACACGCACTCCATCTCATTTCTCCTGCAACCCTGCATAGATTCCCTTTGGTAAGAGCATCAGTTGTAGATGAGTTATTCTGTTGGTTTGAGTAATTCTCTAAAAACCCTATGAGCCCTTCTTTTGCAAATCCAAGTTCTCTTAACCTTTTTATATGCCCTTGGTACTTGGTCACTATATAGCTTTTGGTAGGATCCCCAGTTTCTGTCACTTGGCATTTTCCATACTTTAAAGCAATTCTTAAACTGATCCTTCCATCCACCCAAACCATAGTGACTCATTTCAGCACCTCCTGATGATCTGCAAATGCAAACAGATACTTTCCAGGGTTGAAGCTTCTCTTGGCCTCTCTAAAAATCTTCATGGAGCCTTTTATTGGCTCTGCTGAGTGCTGTTGTAGCTTAATGCATTGGTCTGGGACATGTCTCATCCCAGTGTAGACTGAGTTTGTCACTGAAGCAACATGTTGTTTACTGATATTTGGCATCTCTGAGTAACATAACAGCTAAAGTCTAAATAATTTAACAACAACAGAGCAGGTGTCATAAGACTCACTGCATTTATTTCAAGTCCATTTTTAGAACTGACGTGTCACCTTAAAAAGATGGTGGGTTTTTACTTTCCCTTAAAACAGTGTTATATCTAAGCTGTACCTGGGCTTGCCAATCTAATATGCTTCTCTTGTTTCTTCAGGGAATAGGTCAAACCAACACCTGCAGGAAAGTCTCTTTAGATTTGTCAGAAAGTATTCAGCAATCAGTTTCACTTTGCAGTTGATTTCTTGTATTGATTGTGTTATTTCAGTGTACCATGAATCTACCACTTTGTGCTCCTTTTCAGGGGACTCTCTTATTCTTAGGAGCTCCTTTTATTTTTTCCCAAGTCTCGTGAACTACAATATTTCTACAACTTTTGAACACTTGGAAACTCATACCCAGAGTTATACTGAGGAGGAAGAAGAATTTTTCTTTTGCTACTCAACAGTAAGTCAAAGGGCATTGAAGGAAAGGCTCAGATAGCATCAAAATGTACATGTAACTTATAAATTGGGTTTTGATTTTCATGTGTGTGAAAAGGCACGTTTTTTCCCCTTTTAGTTTTGGATTAGACAGGCTCTTATTTTGCAGCATCTGTGATCATGGCAAGTTTTTACAGGAATTTATCTCTAATGGAGACCTGGAGAATTCTTTTCTTCCTTAGTCAAAGTTAATTAGGTTATGGCTAAAGTTGTTTGCTATTGTATGAAATGTGCCTATCATAATCTCCAGGCACATGTACATAAATTAATACATAAAATTGACCTCGTTGCAAATAAGGAGAACTTGCCAACCTTCCCTTTGCTTCTGCAGCCCTCCCTCAGGCGAAAGCCTGAATAAATAGATAAACCCTGCAGCATGCCCTGAAGGCTTGTAAATGTGGACTCTGCCAGCCTGATGGGATGGGGGAGTTGGAGAGAACCTTGCCACTGGGCTCTGTGTTTAGGGCTGTTGGTGAGGTACATCAGCCCACCTAGACTTTAGGAGTAGGACAGAGAATGAGTTAATGGTTCAGGGATTCATAACTCTAGGCAGCACCTTGAAAAAGTTGATGTTTTGCACCATTAAAATGTGATGCTTCTGTAGGATTTGTAAATTTTTTTTTTTGCTGCTAATGGTGTGGCTGTCAGAGTCCCCAGCTTTTTGTCAGACTTGTTTTTCCACCTGAAATAGCAACTTAGCACTTTGGGGAAAAAGTCATCAGGCCCAAATATAGAGAGACGATGACTACTTTGTGGAATCAACATAATTTTAAACTTCAAGCCTGTATGTGGCATTTATGACTGAGTTATTAGCCTAAAAAGGAAACCTAACAAAAGCCTTATGGTTATTTCCCCTTGTAGGCTAGAGTACAGTGCAAAAGCAGCAAAAGGAAATGGAGCTCTTAATAGTTGCAACATGAGTAAACAGGCAAGTTTTTTTATTTTGGCTTGATATCTTCCTGAAGAAAAAGTAAAAAAATAGAGCTCAACTCTTGCAATTAATCATAGTAGCAGAAAAAAAGAAATCACTATTCTGTGCTTACCATGAATGCCTATGGTCCACATTTTCAGTTTTAATTAGATTATTTTCATGCTGTTGGCTTAGTATCTAGCAGAAGGCGAGGAAGGAATGTGATACGGGAGACCCTTCCTGCACTGATAAAAAACTCAAATAAAAATTTTATTTGAATAAAATATCATATGGCAATATTATGGTACTTATGCTGAATGAGGAAATGAAAATTGAGTAGTCACTTATTAGTGTAAATAAGTGATAAGGGAGGGGGCAGCAAGTAAAGTAAGGTGGAAGGAAAGCAGTCCTGGATTATTTGAAACATGACATGTTCAACTGTTGAACCTGTCTATGTGGTAAATAAGTTCTTGTGCTTTTGAGACTAGTGGTATGTCCTGTGACAGTTCCCAGGGAAAGCTTATTGACTGAACACAATTCCAATAATTTATCCCATTTATTCAAAAAGTTAATTCCACTTAGTATCTCTCAAATACATATACAAATATTTATTGCAATGCAGTCTGCTGATGGTGAAAAATAGAAATAAGTAGAATAATAATGAGAGCTTAATAAAGGAAATTTAAATCAGAGACTGCTTTGCATTGAAAGTGATAAGAGATTTACTGATTTCACTTATCTAGGGACAAGCTCTTTGTGGATGGTTTCTGTGCCTTTTGAGCTATTTTTGTGCATAGTATCTTAAAGGAAATTGGATTTCACTTGATTATTCAGGACCAGATTTTTGGTACAAAAGTATGAAAATTGAGACCTTCAATGATTTCTTGAAATGCTCACCAAGGTGGACTGTACAGTATTTGGAGCATATGTTTAAAATCAATATTTTTTCCTAGTCTAATACTGTGGGAAAACAACTCAATTCTTTAATAAGCAGTTTCCCTTGTGCACCTTGCAGAAAGAGCAGCACTTTTTGAGCACCAGAACATCGCCACAGCAGGACAAGTGCTTGGGAGTTTTGAGAAGCAGAGCTCCTAAGGGGCATTCACAAAAAGCCATTTCTTCCAAAGGCTTAGGAGGAAAACAAAAGGTGAATATCCAGATGTAGAAACCATAACTCAAAGCTGAGCCTCATTTTCAAGATGAGGGAAAGAGTAAATCATTGGTAGTAGAGAGAGATAAGCCTTTAGTACTTCCAAAGTGCACAATGCACTTTTCTCAATTGGTGTAAAATGTAATGTGAAGTGACATGTAATACTTATTTGGCACAAAGAAATGGCAAAGTACTGTCTTGGTATTTCCAAGCAAGCTGAAAGCTGGAAAGCAGTTTATCCCTAATTAAGCAATGCAGACTTAGTCTGAAGTGCAAATTATTTTAAGGGCTGGTCATATGACTTCTGTGTGGAAGATGAATTTGGATACACCAAATGAGAGAAATATGCTAGAAACACCAGACAAGTCCTGTCGCAGATTTTTGTGCCATCTACTTGTCTTGCTTGTGATCCACAATTCAATATTGAGGGCTTTCTTCCCTAGACTGTAAGGTTTTTCTAAGTCTTGTTGGGTTTTGTTGGAGCAAATGAAACCTATCTGAGGTGAATTAATTTTGTTGCTGCCTTTCAAGTGTCTCTTTCTTTCTCTGCTGAAAGTGTCTGTAGTGTTTCATTGAAGCATGAGTTGTTGTACACACAAATATGACATAGTGGTGTTTGTGGCATATTTTTAGTCATAAATCAACAGAGTAGACTTACAATGCTCTTTACAGTACCAAGAGAATTTTTCATTTATGCAAAATAGTTCTTTTCAAAACATGGACTGTTTCAGATGACCTTAGAAGCTTGAAATGGATTCCATGCTACATTTCTTACCTTACCAGTGAAAAAGCTTTTCATTGTTCTCAAAAATGGATGGCAAGATTTGGTATCATGCTCTGAAAAATGATAGTGGTACACTGATTCATATATTAATGCCTTTCGTACTTCCCTGTCAAATAGGAGAAGAATAATGCATGAATACATGTCTCCAGGTTCAGTTTCAGAATGTAACCATTTTCAGAACAAATTCTGATTTGCTTTCATAAATAGCGTTGAATATGGTGAGTATATGCAGCTTCAACAGTACAAAAATGTTTTGAAATGTATTCAGTATTTATTCTAATATCCTGAACTCAATATTCAGTAATCCAAACCATACAATGCTGCCCAGCTGTTTCAGAAGCTTATGTTGGTTCTCTTTTCTTATTTTTCTTTAGAGGATTGTTTTCATAGATTTCCCTGAAAGTCTTTCTGTTTTCATAGGCTAAAACCTCCCTCTTCATACTATGCCTCAGATATACAGAGTTCATGATACTTTAGTTGCAATAGTTCAGCAGAATGTTGGTGTGCCCAAAGGTATTTGTAATGAATGTGAGGAAGCAATAGGTGCAATTTGCTCTGTGCTTGCTGTTACTGAACTACTGCACCAATTTAATCTCACAAGGCTAGAGGCTAATGAGTCAGATGGACTTTTCCAGGTTTTGTAGAATGTTTTAGCTACAGCATTCAAAAGTGGCTCTGACAGCCAAGGAGAAAATTCATTGAAGCCATTTTAGCACGTACTCCTTCCTCCCATTGCTGCTCTCTCATTCCTCCTCGCCAAAAAAAAAAAACCCAAACCCCAAAAAAACCAAACAAATGAAAAATCCAACAAAAAACCAAAGTAACACAACAACAAACCAAAACCAAACCCCTCAACCAAAAATAAAAGCCCCAACCCAAACCCAGAAACCATCACAGCCCAACAACCCTCACCCCAGTTATGTGGGGAGGCATCCTTAAGGTTTTTCAATTTGTCTGCAAATTGAAGTGGCACAAAACTGCCTGGAAGGAAGGAGAACAAACAAAGAAACAGTTCATCTGCACCAAGAGAATGTGTTTGTGAGTCAGTAATTTAGTTTATAGTGTGGAAGAAAGAAGTGACTGAACAGTAATTAGTTTACTGTATTGTTTGTAATAATGTTATATGATTAACAGAGCATAAATGGAAGAAGATGAGTGAGGGATTTTGCATTAGTGCTGTGGATTGCCTCAGCTTTGATATAAACATGAGAGGATTAGCTCTTTATTAACACGTCTGTTGGCAAAAGATGAAATATTTCTGGTGTTGCTCTGTGTAACTTCCAATTTTACAAATAAAGCAATGAAATACTCTTTTTCCAAGGGTCAAAGTTAGCAAAGGAAGAACAGAAATCTACTTTCCTGGGCAATGACACCTGGGGCTGTGACAAGACAATAATACTGCTGATGGGTTTTTAGGTAGTGGCCAGGCTACTGCTCAGCCTAGGAGGAGCAGGGAATTTTCCTATTTCTAGGAGAGTAGAGTGCTGTGGCAAAATGCAAAATGGTAAGTAGGTTAAAATAACTTACTGAGAACTAGAACTACAATGCCCCTTCCCTCCATGAAACTATAAAACATGTATGTGTTTTAAGTTCTTTGAAGAGGCTTAAAATTTAAATTCAAAACTGAAAACTCAGACCTTGACACTTTTAGTATTTGATTGTGTTTCGTATTTTTCTTTTACAAGCCTTGTTTTTTGCTAACATTTTCTGCAGAAATTTGCCTATTGTCAGAAAGCTATATTAAAAAAAGGAATGTCCAACTGGAATGATACTGTATTTTGCATTTTGTAGAGCTCAGTGTTACTGAATAGCAAGGAAGCTGAGAGGTATCCTGAGATGTTAAATTGGCTTTCTAAGCTTCCAGCTAAAGGGACAGCTGAGAGCAGAGTCACAAAATCAGTGGGGCTGGAAGGGACCTACCAACATCCTGCTCAGAGTAGGTCAGCTGTGAGGATCATCTGAGCTGTGGCCAGCTGGGCTTTGAAAGCTGCCCAGGACGGAGGTTGCACAACCTCTCTGGGCCTCTGCTTCTCTGCTTAATTATTTTTGTAGCAACTTTTTTCGCCTTGTACCATCAGAGTCATTTTTTTTCAATTAGTGCCTGCTGTCTCTCATTTTCTTGTTGTGCATAATGGCAGACTTTGCCATCTCAGTACTGGGTATTACTGGACAGCTACTGCTAGGTCCCTCACAAAGCTTATATATATAATGTGTGTGTGTGTATATGTATATACTATATGTTTTAATATACATATATATTATATGTGTATATTAAAATATAAAATATATTTTATATATAAATATAATTCCATATTTATCTATTAATATAGATATTGGCTTGCTGATTTGGAAAATATATATATTCATATAATTATATAAATATATATGTATTTTATATAATTATATATATTTTAATATTATATATGTATATGTATATATGTATATATGTATATGTATATGTGTATATGTATATGTATATATGTGTATATGTATATATGTGTATATGTATATATGTGTATATGTATATATGTGTATATGTATATATGTGTATATGTATATATGTGTATATGTATATATGTGTATATGTATATATGTGTATATGTATATATGTGTATATGTATATGTGTATATGTATATGTGTATATATATGTATATATATATGTATATATATGTGTATATATATATGTATATATATATATGTATGTATGTATATATATATATATATGTATGTATATATATATATATATATATATATATATATATTTGGGGTTTTTTCCTAAATCCAGCAAGCCAAGTTGCCTCACTATCTTTTCAAAAGACTTGTTCACTGACTATTTTCACTTTCTTACTACCATTAATTTGCTAGCTCTGGAGGGCACACTAATGGCTGCAGTAGGTACAGAAAGTCTGACTGGAACAAAGAATTGTTTGCCTTGAACAACTGGCTGTGCTTCTGTTGACACAGCCCAGGTTTGCTGCACTTCTCTACATCAAACGCTGCTCAACCCCTCTCTGGTGGTGGGGTTTTATGGTAGAGTGGATGGTACCAGTGTTCTCTTCCTGGTGATTTTCTGTCTGCAGAAGATGGTGAGGAACAGATGCTCTTTGCCTACAAGTGAGATCCTTTCCTTCCCTGGAAGGGGGGAGTAGCTCTGGGGTTAGCCTGAGTACTTGTGCGGGGTTTCCATGCTTCCCCACACCCTTTCCAAAGAAGGAATAAGGAAAAGAAATCTGTTAACAGGGAGTTTCATCTTGGTCACGTGGATTTAGGAACACAAATAACCCAGATTTAGGAAAAATACTGAAGAGCCAACCCTGAATTCTGAGGGGAAATTTCTCTTTAGGGAATGGCAGCACCATATTTTGAGGACAGGAGAGAGTAGTGGATTTGAAAGTGCGTAAGTGAATAGTGTTGCATAAGGAAAGACAACATGCTAGTTATTTATAGTTCTAACAATAATTTGGTGGTTGTGCCTCTTCTGTGCATTTAAACTGTGTAATAAGTAAGAGTTCTTTTGCACCAGATGGACTAAGGTACGTGATACATGGTGTTAGAGGGGAAAGTCAATGCATCTCCTTGCTTTTAACCTCTGACACAGGAGGTGTTGTCCCCTGGAATGCACCTCTCCTTCAGTGCTGTTGGAATGGTGACTCAGCTCACTCTGCAGGGCTTGTTTGTCCTCACCCTCTTCTGGGACATCTGAACTGGAAGTTACTTCTGCAAGGTCTTTTTAGAGTCTTTACAGCAACTTTGTGGATGACTGGTGCCAGAGGCCCTGCAGAGCTCAGTAAGATGGGTTGCATTCCTGAAATCCCCTCTGTTGTTACATGGGATATCACTAGTGCAGTGCCCCTGCAAACACACAGAACACAGCTCACTTACTGCAGCAATGAACTGTGCTCTCATGCATGCTGAAGAATGTGTCTTCAGAATTCTTTTAGATACTGTTTGTATGGGCTTTCAAGGGCCAAGGGTAGTTTTAGCTGAATGAAAGTATTGCGGCATTACACAGAAAAGTGCTTAGTCTTTAAAAGTTCATATAATGGATGATATGAACTTTATAAAACACCTTTATTGACCAAGATGTAAATATTCGTTCAGACCCAGATCTCTAGACTCTGCAATGTTGTCGCTAAACCTTTTTTTCTGCTAGCCAATTTTTCCTTCAAATCTGAAGAAGTCTTTTACTGAGCTGTCAAAGCTGTACCATTTTTTTGTTGTCTGTCAAGTGACATTGTTTTTCTGTCTTCTTTGTGTAGAAGGAAGTCACTGCAGTGATATGTAAAAGACAGCAAAACTTTGGGCTCAGATGTGTTTAATGCAGTTCATATTCTTGAAATAAATGAAGATGGAAGTGAAAAACACCAATATCTATAGTGTAGAGAATATCCTACCTGCCATTAACAGCTAAGATTACCTAGTGATTGCTTAACTTGCTCAGTCTAAATGTGATTCTTGGCTTAAAATACACCTTGTCCTTGGAGTCCTTTATCAACTTACTACATGTATTGCACCCACCTGACTGAATTTTGTGAATTGTGAACTTGTGAAATCTCCCAGATGTTTCAGAGGGAGCTGAAGCATGAATGCTTCTCGTGAAGTTGGTGGAGATTCAGTAGGGAATGAGAACCCAAACTGCAGTGCCATAATAGTTAAGAGTGAAAGGAAAAAAACCTCTTATCTGTTTAACACTTCAGATGCAGGGAATTTTAAATGGATTTTGTAGAGATGTAAGAGCTAACTCACTTCTGAAGTAAAGCACATGAAGTGGAATAACCAGGATCTGTTGGATGAGGTGAAGATATGTTAATATCTGTTGTGTATGTCCTAATAAGTATGCCCTTTGGCTACTCAGGTGTTTATACTCCATGTAATTGCATGTTGTTGTCTTCTTGAGGGCTTCATAAATGCCAGATACTCTTGAGGAAGGAGAAAAAGCTGTGGAAAAGTCAGAGTGGGCAGATCCCTCCTGGAGAGGGAAGGTGCTCTCTGGTGAGAAATCACCTGGGTCTTGGGCTGAGCAGAGGTATATCCTTAGGTGAGAAAGATGTAAGTTCTCCCCTGCCTTGGTATGCCTGACTCCCCTGCTGTGTGTGAATATCCAGTGCTGATGATGCAGCTCTGCCCATAGCTCAGGGCATCGTGTCCCTTGGCTTTTGCTGCTCCCTGCAGCACTCGAGGGTGCCCAGGGGAAGTGCTCAGTGCTCCACTCACTGCTGTCCCTTGTCCCTCCCTTGTTCTCCTTGTCCCTCCCTTGTGTGTGCTCTGAGCCCTCTCACCTCCTGTGCTGTCTCCAGTCACACCTCTTGACCTGCAGCACAAGGCCATGACCCAACTTCAGGCTTTCCTCTTACATACCTTTAATGTGATTGTTTATCTGTGCAGCTCTTGTTTAGAGGCAGCAAATCTATTAAAATCCCAAGGAAGTAATGAGGGAGCTTGTGCTTAAAGGTAAAGCTGGGTGGCTATGCACAATTAGCTCAGCGTAATACTTGTCTTGTAAAACTCTGAGTAATGATGAGTCCAATTTGAAGGACTCATTTGCTACCAAATGCCTTCAGAGACAGAACTATGAGAAAATGTACGTCCCTCTGTGCCTGTTTAATGATTATTGAACCCAAACTCACTACCTCTGTTTTGAGGAAAAAACCTCCTGGTTTTACTGCAAGATTTTTGCCTCTTCAAATCCAAGATGATGGACTATTGAATTGTAACAGGAACACTGTTCCAAGTTCCTGAGCAGAAATATTTTCATGGTTCTTTTATGTTTGAATGAATGGTTCAATTTTTCTCTTTTTCCTAGCTGAACCAACATTCTAAAATTCTAACTGGTTTATTGCCTGAATGTGGCTACAGACCAGGCTCCTGGAAGTCATCTCTCATTCATCTGGACTCTGGAGAAGGGCCACCATTTGTATGTGCCAAGCAACTAGATTAGTTGAATTTTATATATATGTAACTGGTTTTGGTAAAATCACCTTGGGAATTTGATAAGGATATTTTTGGTTTTCTTTACATTTGTGGCACTCTATAACTGAGAGCAGAAACAAAATTAAAAGCTTATAAAAGTTCTTGGTTATATGTCTATGAAGAGTCTGTGCAGATAAATTTGTATGACAAACTAAAACAAATTTTAATGTTTTCTCCAATGAAATAGTGTTGAAAAAAGTCTATAAAATCAAATATAAACAACTTATCAGTCCTGTGTCTACTGCAAACTCTTCCTTGCTTTTCAAACAATGCACCTCCTTATAGTTACAATTAAATTGTGGTGCAAGCTGTTACAGGTAAAGGCTCATTGTCACTGCTAGTAATTTATGGTGTCAAACCCTTAATGATTCTTTTATAGGTACTGCATGGCTTATTTACTGTTCCCTTGATCCCTTGTGATGGATCTTTACAGATGTTTAAAATAACTTATGCCCTCAATTATAAGAATGTTACCCGTTCAGATTTTTCCTTTGCTATACATCATAAGCTTTGAAATCAATTGCCAGTTTAGTTACAGTTCTAGAGAAAAGTATTTGGGAATTAGCTTGTGATGATATAACATGAAAAGAAAAGCTTTTATTTGATCAGGTAAAAATGCTAGAGAGTTTTGGTTGTGTATCTTAAAAATATGCATTGCTAGAGGTATGTTTTCAGGAGAAAGTGTTCTAATGTAGGGTAATATCAGGGACAAATGCAATTCTCTTTTGTAAGCCTTCCAAATTTTGTGGGCGAAATTGTCATTGTTATAAAACCACTCAGCAGGGAACAATTACAGGCAGCAGGTATCTCCACTGCAGAAGTATGAGTTATCTCTTCCTGTGTACCTTCAAACTAAATGTGAGTGTGCTGGTTTCAACTCCTCCCTTTGTTTTTCTGTGCAAGGAAAGCTGTGCTGGCTAGGGCCTGGAAGCCTGGGGTGTCCCTTTCTGGGCTTTTGGGAAGCAGGGACTGCAGAGATGCCTGCCCTGAAGCTCAGAGGCAGGCTAGGCTGTCTGTAGAAATGCTTTCATATCTGCTCTTGATGGGTCCCTTCTTGAGCCAAGCAGAGCAAGAAGGGGCAGTTATCTGAAACACTCATTAGGAGATGTCTGAGGATAAAACTGGGCACTTGTCTGTATTTGGTACTTCAGGGACATGCAGAAACACATTTGCCCTCAGCTTTCAGCCCTGGTCCATAGTAGAGCAGTCTGGAGGTTGTTTTAGCTTGATCTACAGTCAGAGTATTTCTTCTCACTCCTTCAGAAGTGTTGGCAAATATAAAACTGTGGTGTTAATAACAATGTGTGTGTCTAGTAGACAATGGAAAAGGAGCAGGGAATGGA
Organism: Setophaga petechia; assembly: GCA_024362935.1. NCBI lineage: Eukaryota > Metazoa > Chordata > Aves > Passeriformes > Parulidae > Setophaga > Setophaga petechia. The sequence continues at coordinate 29,213,122 of JANCRA010000005.1, forward strand.
GATGTCCTCACACTATTTGCAACTTCAGTGTCTGTTATAAAAGTGAAATGCATTGGGTATGTGTCTGTAGAAAAGCTGTAAGGAAATAAAAGGAAGATATATTCACTCACATATTTCTATCCTAATGTTAAAAGATGAGGAGTTACAATAGTATGTGGGAAATAATACAGAATATCTGTTGTTTGACTGTATAAATGCAAACAGTCCTGCCTTTGTCTCCTTTTCCTTGTCCATTTTGCTGTTGGACTATCTGTAGCCCTGTGGGTTCACAGCCAGTCAGTCCTCAGCCTGTAGTGTTGATTGGGTTTTGCTAATTGGTACAAGCCATCATATTTTAGAGGTTTCTCCTGTTTTATCCTTGTGGTGGGACCAGCAGCATATCATCTGATTCAGTTTCCTGTGCTCATGCAGCAGATGTCAATCTGGAGCATTTTACTTGTGTCATGGGGAAGATTTTTGCAGAGTGGTTAGAATGGAGACATCTTCTCTTTCCTTTTCCCTGTCTCCTGTTTTGAAGGGAGAAAAAAAAAGGCAAAAAAAAGACTTGTTGAGTGATAGTCCACACATTTGGTAACAAAGTTGGCACATCTCTGATTTGAAGCGAGTCCTGGTTCATGGCTCTGGATTGTCTTGTTTTTCTTTGGGTGCAGTTTGAAAGCCCATGTAACTTTATGTTTTACACATGGCTTTGTCAGTAAGCAGGTGGCTTCACTGACAGCTTTGTTTGTGGATATGCAATCAGGCCTGAAGGAATGTGGGAAAGCCACAAGAGAAGATTTCTTGTCATCTGTCAAGGCTTGTCAAAGTAAAATTAGCAAGTGGAGAGAAATACGGAATTATATATTTAGCCAAAAGAATGAAATGCAAAAAAAAAAGAAAAAAAAAGAAATATGTATTTATATATATAGGAGCACAAAAGCACAAATATATAGATGCATGTGTTTCTGCAAAGCACTGAGGGAAGGAAGGTATGAAGTGAAGCTTGTAACTGGCTTACAAAGCCATCTGCTAACAGGGAAGACTTTGAGGGCTGACTTTTTTCAAGATTGACTAGTGCCAAGTGGTCTTTGTCCTTGAGAATATCTATGTGTTGTCTTCATGGATTCAGAATGACAGAAAAGCTGTTTGCTTAAAACCACACAAACTATCATAATAAAGCCTTCAGTGATGCCAGTATTGAAGTGGGAGGTTCTCCTCAGGCTTCTGTCAGGGCAAATCCATTAAAATCAGGGTAGAATAAGGCAAGCAGTCTAGATTATCACTTCTGCCTTTTTATATTTAGGAGGTAGGATATTAATAGGAATCTAAATTAGGAAGAATAGTAAAGAGAAAAGGAAAAATATGTAAGAAAAGGACACTATCAGGAGTACTGTGGTGCTCTTGAGCTGAATACAAGATAATGTCTTAAGCCTGAACCATTACCAAGATAAGTAAGCAGAATGGAGCTTTCATATCCTTGCAGGTTTTTAAACTAAAAATTAATTTTCATGGAATGATGTAACATGCCCAGATAAAACATTGAAGTTTAGCATATAACCCTGGCCCAGACAGTGTGTCACTTTTGCTACCCTCTGGAATTGCTCTCATGCTGTAGAGAATTGAGTAAACAGTGCCAACTATTGGTAGATAAATTGAGAGCATTGCTCCCACAACATGTGTATGAACATGCCATATGCCAGCAGCTAACATGTTTAAGCTTAGAAAATTGCCATAGAGAGCATGAGAGAAAATAAGAGTAAGAGGTGTTACAACTGTGTTATTGCTTAAGCTACATAAATCTTAGAAGTCAATATTTTATTCAGTGTAGTTCCACTTGATGCAATTAAAAGTAACAGGAGGAAGAAAATATTTCTATACATAGGAAGCTTCTGGTTAAGGCTGGTGGCACAGGACACCTGTACTGCAGTTTGGAAATGACAGTGCACTTTAAATGGAATAGCTGCAGGAACAGATGCTCACACATTAAGCTCTCAGCCTTACACACAGCTGAAGTTTACTTTCAGGCTTGGGAAGTTTATTTTCAAGCCTGTAGGGAATCTCAATGGGCTGTGTGACAAGTGGTCACCTTGCAGGAAGCAGGATAAATTTACATTTTACTTCTATTAATTCCAGGTGACTTCCTTTTTTTTTTTTTCCCCTTTTGAATGTGAAATGGAAGTTCATGTAATGGTTGTAGACGACGCCAGGCTGACAGCTCTGAAAACAAAACACTTCTGTTTATCAAGTGTCTTAATGTTCCTCACTTGCAAAGTGGAGAAGGTCCCATCTGTGGGAATGAATTTTCCTCCACAAGTTTTTTTTTTCCTGTGGTTTCTCTTTATGACTAACCAGGAATGCACTATTGATCTCCCTTTCTGTTCTCTTTTGCTTACTGGAATTAGAAAATAGTCATATAAACTAATCTCATGGATGCTTCTGTGCATGCAGATGATATTAAACTGGTTTCGTTTTGAGCCACTGTTTTCAGGCACAGTGTTAAGTTCAAATTTTGTGTTCTGGTCTTTGAATTGTTCTAGATTAATCTGATGGATTTCACAGTGATTTAGGACTGACATATGCAACTTTGTTGGTAGCTTCAGAAATCATAATTTTTCTCAGGTAGCCAGGGCAGAAAAAGAGGTCAGTGACTTCCACAGTAAGTGAGAAGTGTTTGATTAGATAGCTAAGCATTTTCCTTATTCTAAGTGTTTGGAAACAAGAAAATACAGCAATACCTAGTATCAGAATGAGCCACTGTAAAATAACTTGAATTACAGGCCTATGAAGAGAAGATAATTAGTGGAGCAAACTTCTAAGTGAACTTGGGCTGTAAGCAAATGAAAGTTTGCTGAAGAAATTAACAGTTCTGTAATGATAAATCCCATTGTACCCTGAGCACAAACCAATGCTTTCCCCTGAAGTCCCCTCATGTATAGGTAGAGGGATTGCAGAAGAGTTTCCTGAAGAGCTGTGTGGCTTTGTCAGGATTCTGGCCCATCTGCTTGGCTCCCCAAAGGACCTGTGGATTGCTCAGGTGTCCATGGATTCTGTGTTCCCTTAACCTCTCAGGACCTTTTCCATTTGCTGCTGTAGGAATGGCTGGCATGCAGTGTGATTGTCTCACCCAGATCCCCTGTCCCCTGTCACAACAGTGTCCTGAACTGCTGTTTGACACTGGAAAACTAAATAGATCTGATGAAACTTATGTGTTACATGTTTCCAGAATGAAGGCTTGGAGAAAATGATCTTGCCAAAATTTTGCTTGTAGCTAAAGCCCTCCTGTCTTTCACAATGTGCTTGGTGAGGATTTGCACTGAATTATAAAACTTCTTTCCCTGTTTCACGTTGCCAATATGGAGCTGCATGTTTGTGTTATCTGTCTTGGTACCTCTGATTTTGTCCAAAGTTACAACAATTAATAATGAAAAAGGGAGAGGTTTCAGCTACACGTACACTTGTAGCCCAGTGAGAAAGAATATGAAATTCCTACCCTCAGGAAAAAGAATATGAAATAGCAGGGAAAGTTTCAAGCAAAAGAAATATCTTTCACTGAAGAGAAAAAAAAAAAAACTTAGAACAAATCACAAATGCAAGAGACTGCTACTGAAAGTAAAGCTGCCAAAATTTAATTTGAAAATCTGATATCTTATAACCTTATATAAGATATCAGATCTCGTATACCTTGGATATCTTATAACATCTTTACAATTTCTGATATCTTTGTAATTACAAATATTAGTACCATTGGGATATGACAGAGAAGCTTGAGGCAGAGTTCAGAGACAGGGATGTGACATAAAACCAGCCACAATTTCTTGACAGTCTTTTCCCAGTGAAATGGTGTGCACTGCTTCAAACTACTGCTGTACCAATTAATGTGTTTTGTAAAACGTTCTGACATACCCTGAAAATCTGGAAGTCAGGAAGGTTATAGATATCTCATATTAAAACATTTTGCAGATGTTGCTGACAAAATTAAATATTCTTTCCCATTTCTGAAACGTGTTTGTAGATGCTTTAATTAGATCATATTTTTCCCTGAGAATTTCATTTCCTTTAAGGCTTCTGTTCTATGTAGTTAGAGATATTCTGCAGGCCATTAAAATATCTAGCAGTTAAGATAGATTATGAGCTTCTATTCTTAGACTGACTAGAGTAAATGTGCTCTTTGCCATCTTCTCTTAACCTGAATGATGGAAAGTACTTATTTTTGTTCTGGGGTCATTGCTCCTCATTGGTTCCATCACCTCACCCCTGTCATTTATAAGGGATCAAACAGATAAATAACAAGTGTATATTTAGTTAAGACATTAATAAAAACTTCATCTCTTATCGATGAGGAACTTGTCCTGCAGCTCAATTTCAGTTTCTTGTAGTGAGCTCTGTTAGGCTTTCAGCTTTTTCAGCTTCTCTTTCCTCCTCTTCTTAAAGGCAAAACCCACCAAGCTGACTTGAGAGCAAATACAGAAGAGTTAAACTACTGTGATGCTGCCACCAGGCTTGCTCCAGATTTTTACTCTTGAAATATTGATAAGCATTAAGATTCAGCTTTGTGAGTCCTTTCTTCCTTCCAACATAGATTTTAGTTTTATCCTAGGTTCTCAATAGCCTTTACATACAGTAGTTGGTGTTTTTTTCTTAGCACCCTGGATGTGCTAAACAGCATTTGTTCTGTAAGACCTGCTCACCTTCACTGAACTGCAGTTCAGCACTGCTGGTGCACTGTACGGCCCACAAACCATTCTGAGGCACAAACCTATTCGTTGTCACATTCTCTGCCTGCATTTAAAATGTGCAGAATATTGTTTATTTCATTTCATAAATATTTTTCCTCCCTTGGAGCTTATCCCTGAGAGTGTGGCTGTGTGCATTTGCAGCCACCAAAAGCACAGTTCAGTGTTTTTGAAAAGAGTGTGAAAATATCAAAGGGACCAGGTGCACTTACGATACAGGTTTTCCATTACAAATTAAATTTCTTGGAGAGGAATAGGGACAGTGTCATTTTAACAGAGGTTGCTTGTACATCTTCCTTAGAGATTTTAGTAGTGTTTTACTTCTCTGCTTAGATCAGAATTTCCTCAAAGTACCACAAAATGAAGTTGATAGGATAACTCAGTCCAATTGTTTTGTCTTTTGTTCAGTAGTCGTTAAAGTTAACATACTTGCAGTTTTTATTTTAATGTGAGAAGTGTTTATGGGTATTTTGTTAAATTAAAAGCTTGATTTGTCACTGTCTTCTAACATTTATTTTGTGCTTTAGCTTTTATGTTGTTCAAATTCAAATGCATAGCAGAGGGACTTATTTTGCATTGTGGTGATTTTTTTTCTTCTGTGAAAGAGCTACTATAAGAAAACACTGAGGATATCTAAGCTGTATTGTAACCTCATATTGATAATTAAAATTTACTTTTAAAGATGGGATTTTATATAGTTGCAGTGGGCAGAATGATGTTATGGTGCCTAGGAACACTCAATACATTATTTCCACTGAGGCTTCTTTGTCACCTATTTGTCTGCTTTTTGGGCTTTGGGGTGGGGTCTTTCTGGAGTTCTTGTTGAGCTGCTGCATTTGATTTGGAAAGGCTTGAAATCCTTCCCCAATTTCCTTTCTTAGGTCATGGATGAAGATGTTGACAGAAACCAGTACTTAGGGAATGTCTCTGCCTGGGCCTCACCCTGCACAGCAGTGGTTAAGCATTATTATTTCCTTTTGTTCCTTGGATTAGCACTCAGTCCAGAAATGGCTGTTTGCTCCAGTCTAGTGGAACTTTCCTTTATTTAATAACATTTGAAATTGCAGCTGTGCTGTGTTCATGGAATCCCTTCACTCACATGCTGTTAGACTCTGCCATTGAGTTTTCAGGGCTTAGCAGGGTTTCCCCTCACAGAAACCATCCTGGACTCTCCTAATAAACTGTGTTCATGAATTTGCTCTGTTTATTTTATCATAGATGTTCTCTTGCTGGAGATGAAATTCCAGCTTGCCAGGCTGTCTGAATCCCTTGTGGACCTTTCCTGCTTCTGAAATGGAGTTTCTTGGGAAAAGATCAGTCCCTTAGCAGGGTGACTGTGATGACAGTTTGTATAGCAAGGGGAAAAGCACAAAATATGGAATTATGTTGAAAAAGCAATAAATCCTACTTATTCTGGAAGGGGCTGTCAGTTGTGTATTTCCTGGGTTTTCAGATTTAAATGATGATGAACTCAAACTTTATGTGCCTCCTTACTGGATTTTCTCTCTTGAGCTGACTTAAACCAGTCATCTCTGTAAATTTATTTTTTTTCTATTCTGCAGACTCTTTGGAGGGAAACAGGATAGCATGGAAGTCCAGTGTGAATGCCAATCCTTTTTTGAGATTGCTCTGAAAAGAATTTATGGGAAATTCCTCAGTAGAATACAGAGATGCAAAAGTATCTGTATTTGACTGTAGATTTATTTTACTGCTCCTGAAAGTTTGTCAAGTTTGTTACCCTTTTCCACATTTATTTCTCATCATTATAGGAAAGTACAAAAGGTTTTGTATTTCTGTCTCCCTTGTTAATTACAAAAAACCAAACAAAGTAAACAACCCAGGGAAAACCCCAAACAAACAAAACCTAAACCAGGCCCCTCAGTGCTTCTCCTTAGAAGAAGTTCAGTTGTGTCTGAACATGAGGCACAGGAAGCTTATTTAGGATTACATTCTTTTCCACTCTGTTCACTTTTGAGCTCTCTCCCTGGGGAAGCTCAGCCTGAGGCATTTCTGACACTGATACTGTGCTATGTGACATATGGGAATTTCACCCCCTCTAACATTAATCCAGCTCTCAGGATTCAGGAGCCTGGAGTTTGCAGCACTGCCTCATCCCTTGGTGGGTCTGGAGTTCACTTGTGCACTGCAAACTTCCAGGTGTAGGAGCATTCCAGGTCTGTGCCAAACCTCTGGAGCTGCTCTTTCTAAAAGTGCAGTTTGTCCAGCCCCCAGCCTTCCTCCAGGTGCTGTGGTTCAGTCTGTTAGAATCAAATGCTTCTTCCATCGTTGTGCCCTTAGGAATTCTCTGGTGCAGGAGTGTTTTAACACATCAAGTGGTGATCTGTGCTCCCGTGCTTCCATCAGACAAATAATAAAATCTGTTGAAATATGTGGAAGTTGACCAAAATTGCTTTGCAGAGGCCTTGTAACAAAAAGAGGAAAAAAGTAAAATTTCTGTTAGAATATATAAAGTATGACAATTTTTTAAATAAGTAGTTTTTTCTTAGCTTTTACAAAACATATTTCATTATTTTTATGTGGAAATTTGGCAGAAGATATTTCAAAGTTTCTGAGTATGATGGTCACTTACGTACTCCTGAAACAGGACCATGCCTATGGATGTGACCAGACTGTGTGTGCACTGGCCCTGCTCAAGTGCACTGTCACAGAAACATTCAGCTGCATTTGCTTCACTAGCACCTGTGCAACTTAGAAACAAACCAAAAGAATCACAGAACATTCTTGAGTTTTGCCCTTGTATTAGTGAAATAAAAAAACCAACCAGTTCCTGGAAGGCTTTGCTATTCAAACTGAGCACTCGGTGAATATTGAGCATGTAATTAAGTCCTACACTTGTATCAGTTGTCTGGGTTTTGGTGTGTTCAGGCAAGATCTCACCTGTTGATGTCAGAAATGTGCCCAAACAAAAAGCTTTTTGTGGACTTTTCTGATCTCAGGTCTCTTGATGGAAAGGCAGACGTCAAGTTCTTTCCCAATGCACAATGGTCTAAAAGGAAAGGAGTAATACTTGGATATTTCACTGTGAACAAAGCATTTCTCAGGAGTGGCTGACAATCTCTGAATGTTGATCCTGTTGGTCTTTACTAGAGAGCCTTCAAAACCACAGAAAGAAGTTATATACATCCTAAGTGTTATTTTGTTTCAGATCTTAGAGTTAACATCAAAAAAATCTGAGCTCTTTGTCACAGATAATTTCAAAAGGGCTCTTTGGTTCAGTCTGCCCACTGAAGTCATTGCAAGTTTTATTGGTCTGTACAGTGAGGAAGACTTGCAGGTTAAACATTTAGTTCAAACTTAGCTAGGCTTGACAATTCTGCTATGTGGCTCAGAAGCACACTGAATTTGAAAAGCAAACAGTGCTGGGGCTGCACTGAATCATGTTCCCCTGTGTTGTATATAACATACAAACTTGGAACTCCATGGGAACCTCAGCCTGTGGTCCCTGTTCTAATTCAGACCTTCACAAATTGCACAAGTCCTTCAATTCAGGGTTTGGTTTTGTGATTTTGTTTATTTTTGTTTTTTTTTTTTTTAATGGCAGATGCAGGAAAAGCAGGTTTGCTATCTCTGGAGCTATTTCTCCTCCTTTGTAAAAGCTCGTGGAGCCTTTGATCATGGCATTTGAACATGGAATTATCAGGTAATTGTCTCCGTAATAGCCGTAGTGAAAATCATGAGGTTTTCCTTTTATAAATGGAAATTTCACTGTAGACGTGGGTGAGTCAAGTAAGAGCATCCAAAGCAGTATTAGGATAAGGATATCTTTCATTTCTTATCTACCCCCATCTCCTAGGAATTCCATAAATCTCAAAAACCCTTTAGGATTTGGGGCCAAATTACTCTGCCTGAAACAAGGCCTTTGAAATAACTTGGACTGATTGTCATAGTAATTTGTGTCAATCTGCTCCTACATATTCAAGGTATAACTGTTGGATAGATTAGAATCAGAGAAAGTGTTAAATGGTGAGTAATTCAGGTTGGAAAAGCATGTGTGATATTTGAAATGCTACTTCTTAGGCTAGACTCCTAGGGGCTTTTCCTCCTATTACTGATATTTGTGTCTGTTTTAATTGTATTTTTAAATACTTAAAACTCATGTAATCATTAGAGTGGTGCAGAAAACAATGTGCCCTTCTAACAGCTGGCTACTCGGGTATTGCTGGCACTGGAATGGTAAATCTGATGGCATTGTCACCAAGGCAGGTGTCAGTACCAGGGCAAAGTAATTCCTCTTTCCAATGGTCTCCTCATGCTGTGTTAACTGGTGATGTTAAAACACATTTGTCAACAAACTGTAACATCATTCAACCTGAAGCTATGATGTTAAAACACATTTGTTAACAAACTGTAACAACATTTAACCTGAAGATAACACACGAGCAACACCTTTTGTCGTGAGCAAGCTGCATTATGAGATGAATCCAATTTATATTTAATCCAGCTCATATTCTTCTGAGTACATAAAGCACAGATAAGAGTAAATAAGCTGCAATTTGGTCCTTAAAATATTGCGTCTTGAAGAAGAACTCTGATATCACCTAAATTTTCAACTTAAACTCTCTTTTAAAAATACTGGTTGAGCTGGAAATGCTCAAGGCTGGTTGAGTGGGAAATGCCCAAGGCTTCCTAATTCTTTGATTACAGAATTTTCTCTCATTTGTTTACCATGCTTTTTAGTTCTTCCTCATGTTTCTCAAAGGAAAAGGCATGTAAATACTTAAGCGCAGCAATAATTTTTTCCTTGCTTTTGAAGTGACTATGGGTAATTCATTCCATTCTGTTACATCCTGAAACTTAAATGCCTTTTTTAAGGTCTGTAGAAAGCAATTATAAAGCTGGTAACTTTGAACTATTGAACTGCATGCCCCAGTGCTGTTGGCAATACTAAAAATGGGAATATTAGATTAAATTTTTTCAAGCAGAAAGTTCTAATAACTCAAGTAATAATATTCATTAACTTCTATTTACACCATTTTAATCTGAATCCACATTGTATGTTTGTTTTACTTTTTTTTTTTTTTTTTTCCTGGAAAACCATTAAACCCTTAGCTAAAGGCCTATTTCACAGTCTGTGCTAATTCAGAGCTGCTGTAAATTGTGGCCAAATTATCCAAGGGGGCCCAGCACTACAGGGTTTAATTGGAAGGGGTGGGCTGGCCGTGAGGAGGCACTGTCACATCTGGCAGTGAGGAGACACTGTCACATCTGGCAGTGAGGAGACACTGTCACATCTGGCAGTGAGGAGACACTGTCACATCTGGCAGTGAGGAGGCGCTGTCACATCTGGCCGTGAGGAGGCACTGTCACATCTGGCCGTGGCAAGGCACTGTCACATCTGGCCATGACAAGGCCGTGCTGTGTCACAGCACAAAAGCCAACACAGGGTGTCAACCCCTGAAAGGATGGAGTGAGGGGCATCTGAGCCTTGCTTGGGCTGCCTGAGGTTGTGCAGGAGGAGATGAGTGGTCCTTCAGGTACCCAGAGATGTTTGCCCTGGTTCCCCTGGAGGCTGGACAGCCAAAGGCTCAGCCAAGTTGCTCAGATGGTGCTATGAGGAAAAAGTGGGTTTATATGATGAGAGATAAAATCAGTAGAGGAGACTATTGAAAATGGCAGCTTGAGATTTATTTCAGTAGGTTCTGAACTTCTCAAGTTGCTCGAGTCTGTGACCAGTCTCGTTTCTGCTCAGTGCAAAGTGCTCAGATCTGCCCTGGAATGAGTTAAAGCCTTTCTGACTGCCAAGGCTTTGGGCATGGTGCCTGGCAGGAAACTCTCTCTGCTCAGGAACTGATAACAGAGCAGGATTTGCAAAAGAGAAGACAAAAGACTTAAGTGCTGCTTTCTTGGCATCCTTAAAGAGAAAGCAGCAGGGGAAGAAGAGCAGCACTGCAGATGTGAGCAGAGATAGGGGTATCCAGGTTAAACCTGCAGCTTCTTTACTAACACAGGCGTGCAGAAGCTGATATGTGTATTTTGTATAGCTGCAGAAAAGAGTGAGTACCATGGTATTGAGATGTGGTCTTATTAATTTTACTTTCTTAATAGGTTTCTTAGAAAATGGCTCATGTATTTGCTTGGCTACTTAGTGCCAGTATTGTCATGGCTTAGGTTGCTCACAGTAATGGAGATTCATGTGGGATGAAGTAAATGAAGCTGCTTTTCATTATAAAAAAGGCTTTTCACTGATCCTGCTATCACTGCCACAGATCAGCACACCCCTAAAAAGTGATCAAAGCAATGTCCTGGAGAATGTGTCAGACCAAAGCTCTCTTCTATTAACTGCTAATAAAAAAAAAATAAATGTTTGGAATTGTCATTAGTAAGACTCCTGCTTTAATAATGGTATTATAACTTACTGTGATTTTTTTTCCTTACTCTTTTTGAGTTTCTTTTTCTCCTGGCTTTAGTGAATATAGCTGCTGTAATTACAGCTACAGCCATTTCACTTGGTGCTTGTTCTTGTTCCAACCATCTCATTGATTTCTTGCCTACAAGGAATGGCTTTAAAGATTCCTTCAGACTGCAGATATCATTGTCTTGCTTTCATGCATCACAGGCTGAATTTTTTTAATCAGGCATGACAACACTGATAGGTGTTCTCTGATTTAGGTGGTGCCATTTAGGAAAATAAAATCACGTAGCCAGAGCCTGGCTGGGTTTTGGGGGTTTTTTGTGCTTGATCACCCTGCTTCCAGATGTGAAAGGTTTCTGAGCTGTGCCATGTATTGTCATATTTCTATTCATCCTTTAGATGTTGTGTTAAAAGCTTATTTGCTTGCATTTCATAGCATACAGCACTCTTCTTGTGTCCTGCCATGTACATTTCTGAGCAACTGCTGCATGGGTGGCTTTGCTACCTCCTACTGCACTTGCAATGCCTTGTGCTGTGCTGCATTTCTGGGTGTGTGAGCTTGCTGGCCACTTGTGCTCACCAAGGGCTGACTCACATGTGCTCATCAAGGGCTGGTAAATACTTGGGGTTTGGTCTGATGCCTGATCAGTTCTTATTTTTCATGATTTTTGCCTTGGGTTCAGCCCCATTGAGATTTCATCCTTCACTGTCATCTCCAGAATACTCTTTTCCTGTCAAACATGCCCAGGTTACTCACCCATTCCTTGCCTCAGGGAGTCCCTGTTTTCCTTTTTAGACTTTTTTCTTTTTTCCATGGAGATACTTTCCTTTGGGAAGCAAAGCTCTCCTGCTGCCTTCTTTTTTTTACCCAGGGCAGGAAAAGAAGCATCTGTCTGGCTGCAGCCTCCTCACCTGGATCTGCACTGCCAGTCACCAAGTTCCTCATTTCAAACTAGATGAATAGCAGATTTTTTGATTTTTAGTCAAGCCATCACAGGATTTTGTCTGTTTGACCAGTTGCTTTTGTTCTTTAACACCGTGTATTTTCAAAAAATAGGCTGTTAGCAGTAACAGAAATAGAATCAAAAGAGAAGAAATCTCAGACGTTGGGATTCAAGCCTGAGATTTCTCTAAGTAGCTTTTCTAAGGAGGAGCAATCATTTATTTTTATACCTGTTCTTCAGAGGTACTGCATCCTGCTGTGCATAGCTATTATGTGATAGTCACAAATAAGCCAGGCAAGAAAATTCTTGCAGCTTGTCTTAAGGACAGCCTGGATCAAACCTTATTTTTCTTTGAAAACGTGAGCAGAAGGGTTGTGTGGTGATGTGACAGCAAAAGTGATGAATGAAAATTGTCATGGTAGATGTAGGAGAAATGGATGTGAAACATCTTAGGAAAAATATTGTGGGAAACAAAGGATGTAGGGGAGGGTATGCTGAGTAAAAAGAGAGGAAGTTACAGTGAAGCAGGTGTTTGGTGTTGAGTTTATTTCTCTCAAAAAGATGAGCTAGGAGCAAATGTTTGTGATTCAGCAAGTCAGTCTCACCAGGCTGCTCCAAAACTGCCCTTTTTGGGGGCAAGTCAGAGCTTCCCACTCTTGCACTGTGACTGGCAATGGTTTGTGAACTTCCAGTTCTAATAAATGTGCACCTTTCTGGCATAATCTGCCTGTCCCCCCCATCTCTTGATGCTGTGCCTATTCAAAGAGAAGGGAGGATGAATATTAATCCCATTTGGTTTTGGAAATTTGATTATATCCCCCAAATCCTAATGGGATAAAACCAGGGAACTGGTGATTAAATGGAACGAGGGCATGACAGTGTGGCTGCACAGGAGTTATTGCTAGGGTGGATAAATTCTGAAAGTAGCAGTTGCACAACAGGAAACAATACCTGAATAGTCGAGGAAACTTTTGTCTTAGAATCCCACAGGAGCAGCTGTTTAGATTCAGATGTATTGGAGAAAAGTAGATGCCAATGTTTTGGTGTTTCCTGTGGAAATGGAGCTGGTGTCCCAGTTTGCTAGAAATGCTGAGATAAGAAAAAATAAAATCTATTGGCTGCAACTTAATGTTTTACTGAGAATCTCAGAAGATGAAATAAAGGATTTCTATATGTGAATTTTCAGATGCACAAGCATTTTCACTAGTTTGCAGGATTGCTCACTTGACATACCTTTGAAGTTAATAGGTTCCATCTGTGGAATAAAGCAGAGAGTACAGCATCCAGGAAAACCTCAGAGAATAGATAGAAAACAATTCATAAATCCCAAACAGGTTTCAAAAGACAGCTGGCACAGATAGCAGTGCAGCTATTGCTCAGTTGCTCCAGGTTTGGTTTCTGGTACTGTTAGCTGTCTTTCATGAGCAGTATAGTAATTTTATATTTATTTTATTTATTTTCAACCAATGGTAATACCCTAACATCTGCAAAACATACTCAGAGTTAAAGAGGGGAAGAGAGGAGAAAAACCCCAGACTCTCACCTAGAAATTAAGGAATGGAAGCTCATATCTGAACAGCAAGTTGGAAAGGAGTTTAGGACCTGGATGAAGAGGAGCATTCAGAAATCATATTTCTAAAAATAACTTTTATTACTAGATTTACCAAATGGACTAATTATGTTGTTTGGCTTGTGAATGTATGACACAAACCAAATTGAAATTTTAGGCAAGTGGACCATAGGTAAAGTTCTGTGTATAGGCCTATGAAGCATTATGTTGCATTTTTATAAGCTTCCATTATATTTAGTTCAAATTTCAACTCCTATGCATAACAGGTTTTCTACCTTGTGTGTTTTATGTGTGGCCAGCTATTTCTGTCTCAATTTTTTTCATTCCACCATTGTGTGTAGTGATGATATATATGACCAAATGTGCACTCATTTCCCCTGGGAAATCATGAAATGAGTGGCAGACCTACAACAACTTGTTTCTTTCCCCTGTTACTCTTTATAATTAAACCCTGAGATAGTCTTGAGTGAAACACAAATATTTAAGACTGCTTCATCCACCCATACAAATATCTTCCTCCGTGACTGCAGAACCACAGTTCTACAGCAAGGAAGGAAAAATCAATCTTCTTGGCCAATAGGGGCTGCTAAGTTTGCAAGTTGAAGATTTGAGGTGCCGTGGTCCCACTGTATTCAGTTCTAGTGGTCATGCATTGTTTTTAGAAATTGAATTTTAGTTTTTGATGGGTAATTTATTAAATATTTTAAGTTCTTTACCAAGGCTAAGACGATTCAGCTTCATTTCTACTATCAAGAACTGCTGGGAGTATAAAATAAGATACAAGAATCATTCTGCCTTGAAACTTTGTTAATATATATTCATAACCAAATGCTCCCAGGCCTTGGTCACATCTCATTAATGCTGTGGTTGCACAATGAAGTTGCACACAACTCTAGTAAGAATCAGGGATGTCACTTAGCAAAATATTCCTGTAGCAGCTCTTCACTGTGGCTCTCATCTCCATTTCAAAAGGGCCTGGCTTTTTCCCCAGAGAGTTGGAGGGGAAATGCAGCAATGTAATCCAGTAATATATTGTGTTTTGGAACAAATACAATAGAGTAACTGATAAACTGCTTCAAGGAGCAAAAGGCTTCTAAATTTCCAAACTTCATGTGACTGTCAACTATCCTTACTAGCAGCAACAAACTTGCATTTTGAGAAGTTGAATTTGTTCTGGCTGTGAACCTTTCAGCTGCATAAGATGGTTCAGTTTCAAATGGATTTTTTTTTTTTTTTTTTTTTTTTTGGGTGACACTAGATAGGGTTTTCACTGCTTTATTTTTTTCACTATTTATAATTTGAGTGATGTTCAGAAAAAATATTTATCTTTGGTGGGATGCTACCATTAGGAGAGAGTGGTAACAAGGGGCTTTTGATCAATGAGCTTTGTTTATTTTATTTTTTTTACTCTGACATCCAGAGACCTAAAACCTAACAGAATATATATGTTAAATATAGCTTAAAATGCATCAAGCATGATATTTAAGATTTGCCAGGCTACAATATAGTAGTAAGCAAGGTATGTGGTGCTGTGGTTCATTGAGCTCTAATTATTTCCAACTGTTATTGATTGGACAAAATAAGACTGTGCTCTGGTTCTGTTAATAAATATTGGAGACTCTGGGTTCAGTTGTTAAACAAGCTCTTTAAATGATTCTTGTCAGGTTCAGGTAGGTAATTAAGGGAACTGAATCATTTCCAGGCATGATGGCAAAAGAAAGCAGCATCTTGGTGAGGGGTGGATGACAGTGGGGAAATCTGACCTTTCTGAGGGGTATATCAGCAGAGCTCCACTGGCTTCAGTGATATTGAACAGCTTTTCCATCAGTTTCAGATAGAGATTTATCAGCAATCGCTAAAATCACTCAATTTGCTAAACCACTTTCTTCCTTTCTCAGATTATTTTTTCCCTCTATACTTTGTGGGTATAAATCACTACAGGTCAAGAGTAACTTGACTAGCACTTGACTCTGTGTGTCAAGGATATACTTCCATTTTCTCAATGTTCTGCATGTTAATGAACCTATTGCCCTTTTTTTTGATAACTTTACTGAATAGCTTTAACATACTGCCATATTCTTTCTCAAACTAATGAATTAGTTCTGCAGTATTTCTGCATCGACACATGACCAAGAGCTCTCTGTTGCCTCAGTCTGGAAATACTGGGACAGTTTGTTACAGATACTTTAGGGTGGTGGAAACGCAGTCTAATATTAACATTAGGTAGTTTTTACAGATGAAGTATCCCTTACATTCTGCTTCTTTAGCACTTTCCTCCAGAATACCTCATACAAGTCATTAATTTAGGAGCCTTATACATGTTGGGAAGAAAAAGGAAACAAACTTCCTGATTTGGAGGCCAGAATAAAATCAGCCATGCCACTGGCATGCTAGGAGAGGCTACACAGCTGGGAGGCAGCCTGAGAGGAAGCTTATGGAGCTTTCCTTGAGGAAGCAAAGGGAACTGGGAATCTGTGCAGAGTTGCAGAGCTCTGATGACAAAAAATAAGGAGCTCGTGCTGCCATGGATGGACACAGGCTCTTTGGGCAGTGCAGCTGTGCCTGCTGCCCAGAGGAGAGCCAAGGGTTTGCCAGGAGATGCAGGGATATAGCAAGGCTGAGTTAGAGCCACCTGAGAGTGCTGAGAGGTGGATCATGGTCTTGGAAGGGCTTTGGAATGTCTGGAGGTTGGAGCAGTTTCCTGAGACTAAGAAAGGCAGACATGGGAGGATAGAGAGAAAACCGAGCCAGGATCTTACAGGCAGCTTCCAGTCATCAAAAAAAAGGGAAATCTCACCAGAATGCCCTGGAAGTTCTTTTCACCTCAAGGGTGATCAGTGCAGGAACAAGCTCCCCAGAGGGGTGGTGAATATCCATCCTGGCAGGATACCCACTGGGCAGAATCCCTGGCAGTCTGCTCTAGCTGGACCTTACTGTAGAAACCACTGGGCATCTCTGTTAACCTGAACCATTCTGTGCTTCTGTGCTGTGCAGGGCTCAGGCAGATAAAGCTTCACCATTTAACTTCGATTTTTGTCTTTTAAATAATTACTCTAATGGTCTGCCATGTGCTCTGTCATACTTGGACTCCATACACTATTTTTTGAACAAGAGTATTTATGTTTCATTCTAAACCCCTTGTTGAATAAAGAGGATTAATGTTTGGGGATTTAATAGTCTCCAGTTTAGCTGAATTCAGTAAATCTGTCTCTGGGCTGACAAAGCATTTGAGTGCCAACTATTCTGGGACAGACAGAGTAATGACAACATTGAATCTTTTTCCTTTAATATTGAGGAAGTATTGAAGAATTTAAATAGACAATGCAAAATCTTAACTGAATTATTAAAATAATTTGCTGTTGATGTGCACAACAAATATCACTCTAATGAAGTTTGGAAGCAATTTTAATGGAAGAAAAATTAACTAATGCCAGAAAGCTTTTTGACATGGGAGTCATTTTATGAACAAGATGACATAAACTTCATTAGAGAGAACAGCACGGAAATGTTTTTATACAGGGGGAAAAAAAATCCCCCATATAGCAGTTATATAGTCATAAGGCAAAAAGGCAGAAATTAGTAAGTTATATCACCTTATAAATTGGTTCTTCAAACTCTGCACGCTACATCCTTCAGCCACCATTGAGCTGGGGATTAACAGAGAAATTCAAATGAAGTGTGGGATCAAATATAGAATGGAGATTTAGCACAACTGAATATATGGCCAGCTGTGTTGTGACTGTTATTTAAAAATTATTTTAGACAGGATTTTTTATAAACTCACCACCATAAATTTGGGATTAACCAACAAGTAATTCCTCATTGATTATTGTGATACATTGACAGTTCCTTTGTTGGCTACAATGGATTTAGAATGGAATATGGTTATTGCATATATTTCAGAGCAAAAACAAATATATGAAGGTGCAGACCGTTTTTACAGAAGGTGGTGTTTGAAAAGCAGTTGTTTTACTTTTTATGATTAAGTTTTTTTGTCAGTTTACTCAACTTGTTATATATTTACTTTGGTTGTCTGATGCATCATTGTGGAGTGCAGATGAATATGTTCTCATTGTGATGATCCAAGCTCACACCCATGTAAGGCTTGCATTGGTTTAAAATTAGAGGAAAAGCTATTTTAAGTGTTTCTGTGACAGAGCTGTTTTGTTTATTTCTTCAGAATTTGAATTGCTAGTCTTGGAACCATGAGTGGTTGCTGATTACTGACATTAAATGCTACCTTCAGGAAATGTCTTTTTTTCCTTCAAAGTGTGAGGAAGATGCATAAGAAATAATAATATAGGTCCAAAAGTGCCTATTTTTTTCCCAATATTAAGCCATGGGAGTACAATAGCTTCATACTCTGCACAGAAAAATCAGCACTCAAATGGGGAGGAAACTTTGCTATTACTCATATGTGCCAATCTTACCTGATTTTAAAGGCCCATTCAGCAAACAACATAGCTAGGTTCTTTTATTGTCTCATTATCTTAAAATAATCCAGGGCTGTGTAAACTTGCTGGATTTAATTCTGCAGTAGCCACACATCCCATCACAGGGACCTGGGAATTTCTGAGACAGGATTTCAAATTCAGACCATCCTATCTGCTTTTAAAAATGACTTGGTTTCTGGTAGACTTGTAGGAATTTTGAGATAAGGAAATAAAGTCCTGGGTCTCCAAGGAATCTTGATTTCCTTGTTCATTGAAATCAATAGTAAGAGTTACAATCTGCAGACTAAGTATATTGTGGTGTTATAAACCTAATGGCATCTAATTTTCCTAAGTACATACCAGAACTGTAAAAATAAAGGGATAATTCACACAACTGCCAAATGCCTCATAAAATGAGTAGTAGGGAAGATGTGTGGAAGCCAGACAAATATTACCCAGCATAAAAAATAGGGTTGGATATGGAATCTTTTTAGGCTTGAGGAAAGCAGTTCCCAGACTCTTCATAATCCTTCCTCACTCCCTGTGACTCTTGTGGAATTCTGCAAAAGAAAGAATATATTATGGAAGAAAGCCTGCATCTCCTCAAATTGGAGATGGAATTCTATCTGGTCTTCCGTTGAATAAATGCTTTTTAATAGTTTAAGTTAAAGACACTGCAATTGGGGTGGTAGGTCTTGTCAACAGTGCCAGGATTGAATTGGAAGCTCCATCAAATTTCTCTGTAAGCTGAATTGAAGATTCAATAGTGTTAATGCTATATAGCTGCAGAGATTAAATACAACTTTTATTATCCACAGGTGCTACAGTATCATATTTCAGAAGTGTGTGAGTTTTTGCAAAACCCCTTCTTTCCTCAGCCATTTCACTAATTATGGCCATGCTGAATAAGCTTATTGCTTTTCTAGAGTTCATGTGGAAGTTAATTTCTGTTACTTGCTCTGTTTTGACTACCTGTGTTTTTATTTCCCAGCTGTTTAGTTCAGGAAATTGACTTACAGTGAGAGACAGATAAGGGAATTTTAATTTTTTCTTCATAATGGATGAATCTGAAGCTGAACAGAAATTAGGCATTTTAACTGATGTAGCTTTAGAAGTTTATGTACTGGATAACTTTGGTTGTCTGAATGTGCCAGCTGTTGAAAAGAAGCAGGCAATTTTGGAGCAAGCGTGATTTTAAATGTGTACTTTGCACTGCTTTCTTGTTTTCCTTTTGTATTGTGTTCAAAATAGTTACTCCTGTCTTAAAGGACATTTAAATAATACACCTTTGGATGAGCAAGCTGTGAAAATAAAAACATACCTAAGAGCAAGTTGAAAAGATAAATAAGAGGCATGAGGAAAATTATAACAAAATATTTGGAGCAAGAGTGTGCATGCTGGCTTGAAATGCTTTGAAATAGAATAAACCACTGAAAGGCAATAAAAGCCTGCAACTGCTCAGAGTTGGTTCTGGAATTCGTTTAACTAAGGAAATTTGAAATAAAAAGATAACGCTTAAAAATTGGAAGGGAACTTTTTAAAGAGAGTTGGTGGGTTTATTAAAGTTCAATCATGAGCCAATTAATGTAAAAAAGGTACAAGCTGTTTTTATTTTATTTGATAAAGCATCTAGCATTCTGTTTGCCTTCAGGGCACAATAGTGTGACAGGCTGCTTTGTTCACCACAAAACTTGCTTTTTCTCCCTGTTTTTACAACCTGTGATTAAAATATTTGCAGCACTAGCTTGTTTGAACAAAAGCTGTTCATAAACAGCTAGCAGTGCACTTCAGTGCTTGACTCCACCTGTGAAGAAGAAATATAAACAATAATTTTTTTTCTTAAAATCAGCATTTTGGCATTAAAAATTCTTTGTACTAGTAGGTTCACGAGGGGATAGTTTAATTAGAAACTATAATAAAATAGCTTAGGTTGGAGTTTTGGGTTTAGACTTGCATTAGACTTTTAAATTTCTGTGCTATAACATTTTTCTTTAGAAGAAAAAACAAGTCTCTTCTCTAACATCTACTGTTAATTTTTGCTGTTGTTTGCAGAACTGTGCTTTTAGCACAAGATTGTGTTTCATTTCCCTCTGAAAATGTAATTAGTTTTTTATTACATATTATTGTACGAAACATCAGCAAATATCTTCTGTAATGTTACAAGCATTTAGGGATGGGGAGAGCAGGTAAAATTTTGGATCCACTGCCATTACCAAATTGCAGTCTTTCCACAATGAATTTGGTTTTACTAGTCTGGGAAGTTTCTTCATTTTTGGGAACTTACAATTTCTCAAGGAAAGTGGATTTTCAGTAACCAATCTGACAGACTTAGGAAATGGAGAATTTATGAAAAGTAGACATTACATTGCATGTTGCATATCCTGAGATACCCATTTTTTGTGTTTGGATGGGATCCATCTTTAAAATGAATCTCCTGAAAGTAAAGATCTTAATTTACTGTGTGCAGTGCTCTTAGAATCTGTTTGTCATCTGCTCTGCTGTGGCAGAATTACTGGAGGATGGCTATGGATTCAGTTTTCTCTCTTGGTCTGTAAATAGCACCAGTGGCTAGTGATGAACTAGAAAAGAAATATGTAAGGGAAGGTTGTGTACATTCATTTAATATTTGAAGGTAGGAGGTAATTGATGATTGAGAATTGTGACTAGATAAGCACAAAGTAGCAAAAGTGGGTTCAACCTTTAGGTTGGAATTTTTACTTGCTGCTTAGTGTGTTAACATAATGTTAAAACTTGTGAAAACATTTAGATATTTAATGAATGTAACATATTATTTCTGGACTGCCAATGAGCTTTACATGTCTATTAGCAAGGCATCAAAAGTTCAAAATTACACTTGTTGTTTGGAAAAATAAATCAGAGCAACTACTTGAGACTGAAAAGGAGCCAATAGCCAACATAGGAATTAAAAATCTGATTGGAATGGTTCTGCAGGCAGCTCACTTAGCAGCTGACAGTTTGGGTGTACAGGGTCAAAGATTAATGAAGCAGATTGTTCCAGGGTAGAAAATACCTCACTTTTAATTGAAACTTAGGTTTCTAAATGAGACATGGAGCACATGGGCAGTGTGGGTGCCCACAGTGCTTTGTGCCTGTGACACTCCTGGACTCGGGTGCAAACAGGCAAGTTTTACATATTGCCAGTTTTCTGGTAGTACAGAAGCATAATTATTCCTTTCAAAATTCACATGGCAAAAAAGACAGCAGGAAATGCCAAGCTAAGAGTGGACTACTTTGTGATTAAGGCAGATTTATTCATTATTGCTTTACATACATTGATAAACTGGAGGGTTTGGACGTTTAAATTGTAGGATTGAAATAATTTACTTAGGCTTTTAATTTGTTTACCTGTCCTCTAGAAATGAGCAAGTTGAAATGCTTTGTCTAAGACCAAGAAAAAATAAACCATGAAATTTAAGGTTAAAATGCATTTTCTGCTCTTGAGGAGTTCTGTTGATAATTGTGGAAAAAGTTTTCACAGAAAGTGTGTTTCAAAGCAAAAAACTCAATTCTGGAATTCTGCAGAGATCAAATTTTATACCTGATAATATATGTTAATTAACTGGTGTAGTAACAGATAGCGTAACAATCTCCAGATGAGTTACTGTAAATTTAAAGGTTTTCGATTTAAAAGAACTTCAAATATGTTCAAGATTTTAACAGCAGATTTATGATGTGTGATGACCATTTAATTTACCCAGGATTGTGCTGGACTTTGTAATATGGCATCTTGTGTGCATACCAAGCCAGTTCAATGCAATTATTTTCTCAATAATTGAATTATTTTTTGATTGATTTCATTGTATCTCTGGGTTGTTTTTCCTTCTATCAGAGCATGTCAATAATAGCAACATTTATTTATTTTTCATTCTCCTCTTCCACATATCTTATACAAGAAATGTAAAGTGCTTTTCCAAATGCCTGCTGCTGTCCTTCTGAAGTGTTTTTCACGTGACCTATATTTTTTTGTCCAAAAAAAAATTGCTTTTTCTCCCAGAATAAACTTGCTGCAGATATTCTCCGATCACTCAAGCTTACTTTCTTGATATTCTCAATTCCAGAACAGTAGTAAGAAGGAAACACATCAAATATACTCCTTTTTTTTCTTGCATAAAAAAAAAAAATCTCAAAGATAAATAGGTGAAAAAAAAACTCTATACAACCCACCTGCAAAGAAAACCCTGTTTTGAAAGTAAGTTTTGAGCCTTTTTAAGTTTGGCTGCTGTGGCCCTGGAATAGGTGAAGAAAATTTTAGGCTTGGTGTTCAATATTGAGCAGAGTGTAATCCCTCAAAGACTATGAACCTCCTAAGTTCCTTTGTTAAAAGGTGCAGTTTGGCTTGAGCATCATAAACAATTAGAAGAAATTATAATTATAGATCTTTGACCTCCTTCCATGATTTCTTCCCAAGAGGAGCCCATCCAGGATTTTCTTTCCGCAGGGAACTCTGAGCAGGAATGTTGCCAGTCAGAAAGCAGCAGAGTCAGCCTTGCTTTGTCACTGTGAGCTGGCTGATGGAAAAGCAGCACATTTGAATTGCTCTTGCTTTGGGTGCTCTGGGTTCAATGCAGGCTTCAGTTAAGATTTTCTGCTTCTGTGTTTATGCCTGCACATCCATCCACATGACATCTCTGCATCAGCCACAACATCAGCTCTGCTCTCTTAAACCAAGAACTATCTGACTGTGAATGGAGTTTGACCACTGGACTTCTTGCTTTGCCTGTATGCATTTGCTGAACAATCCTTTCTAAGTAGGAATGAATAAAAAAACCCAACCAAACAAAAATTTCTGATTATGACTTTATGCCTAATTAGGTAAATATGAAAAAAAAAAACCCAGACCTAAGAAGAACAAGTTAATATAACTGAAATTGGCTACAACTTTTATTTATCTCAGTTAAATCCAACATAAAAGCTGTTAGGGTTTCCTACTTCATGCTCTGTTTTCCTCTTAATCATTCTGAAAATATCTGTGTGTTAAAAAGAGATTTATGCATTAGCTCTGAGAAGGGATGCTCTGCAATGTTTTTATCAGCTCAGGATGCAACCAAAGAGGAGCTGCTGGTAGCTCTGTGACTTTTGTCAACACTGAGCCCCAGTGACCTGCTGAGCCCTGGTACTGCTGGGCACAGCAGGGTGATCTGGAGATGAACTGGGGCTCAGAGGGAAGGGAAGGCTGATGTGTTGCCCTCAGAGGCAAAAGGGGTCACATTAGAGATTTAATCAATGTTTCACTCATGAGCCATTCCTCAGCCTGTACCTATCATCATTTTGTCTAATTCAGGTGCTTACTTTTGCTTTTCTTTTCACTAGTGCTTCAGCAGAAAAATGGTGTGAATATGTCCTATACATGTACACCCTATATCTGTGACTGGGGCTTTTCTTAATGAGAAAAATACCTCTAGGATCTCACAATTTCTTAAGAATCACATGATAATTTATTATTGCTGTGGAAGAGAATGTGAATATCTTCCAGTTCTTTGGCACTGGCTGAATTCACAGGGGAACGTTTCAAGGAACTACATAATTGAGAATCATAAATGCAAATATGGCAAGAGTTAGAAGCTGGACAGGTTAGTTACACCTGTCATACACGCAGATGAGCATTTGGCATGAATATTGTTTACCAGCCTTCGAAGAGCATTAGTGCCACAGCTGTTACCAAAGGAAGTAGTTATCTATTCTCTGTGCTGCTGAGAATCTTTTCTTCTCTAGAGAAGCATTGCTAATTAACCCTGGGTGCTGTTTCCACTGTCCACTCAACAGTATCCAATACAGTCCTGTCTTTCAGGAAAATAGGTATTTAAGCAGGATTACTTTCTTAACAATGTTTTCTGTCTCCTGACAGAAAATCCTATGTTGGTGGGTAAATTTGCACTGGTTTCATGTATTAGACAGTCTAAATACATTTTAGTGGCAGGATGTTCCCCTTGCATAGTAGAAAGGACAGGCTATGGATGGAGCTGGAATGGAAACACTGAGTGTCAATTGTAATCATTATAATTGTTTTGATTCTGTGGGAGGTTTTTTCCTTGAAGTGTCAGTTTTCTGCACAATTCTTAGTTCCAAAACATGTAGAATTACAAAAAAATCCCAGTATTTCTTGTGATTTCACAAATGATTTCTGAGGACTTTGCATTTGCTTATGAAGTGGGCTGGCACCTGAGCTGTGTGTGCACATAAATGCACACTTCAACATAGAGTTTAACTTACAGATTGCTAGTGTAAGTTTATTGTTGTTCCAGTTTTGTGGTTTAGATTTTGCAGAGACAGCTTTGGAGCATTTAATTAATTTCTGTGTTTTCTCCTATAGTTAAGAGGATTGTATGAGTCTTTATTATTCAGGTATACCAAGAATGGGAGATGACATCAGTGATCATTTTACTAGGGGCTTAGTAAACATATCCTTCAAAGCCACTAAAATTTGTAAAGAAATCTTCCCGTGTCACTTCACCATAGTTGTGGAGCATTTTGTCATCTAAGGTGGGAAGCTTGTGGAATTTCTATGTCACACAGTATGTTAGGCCAATAATTTCTATATTAGACAATATGTGAGGCAAATAGAAAGATGGGAAGAGCAGTCTTGAAAAACATCCTTTCATATTTAGCCATGACTATCTCTCTCTTAAATTCCTGGTTAGCAATACACCAAATGGACTGATAACTTCACATTTAACCAGAATTTTCCCTTAGATAATCAGTGTAAGCTGGAGATTTTGGGAGGCTTTAAAATTGTCGAATTGTGGAATTAAAATTGTGGGAAGAAGGTTTTTGTTTGTTTGACGAATTTGAAAATGTTGGGTAAACATGGACCCTGAGCTTATTCTTTAATGACCCTGTGTTATTTAAGCAATATGAGCCAGCCCTGCTGGTATAGGAGCAATCCTCTGCTTTGTACTTGTCATTCTGTAGGCTCCAGGGTTTTTTATCCCTGCTGGGCTTGGGCTGTGTTGTCCTGGTGCTGCTGCACCTCCTCAGGAGGGACCCAAAACCCACCTGAGTCCTTGCATGGGAATCAACAGATCTGGTTCTGGTATTTTTGTTTTCTCTTGGCTCTCAAATTTTAACATCTTTAAAAAGAAAGAACCTGTTAACTGACTGTGGTTGAGTAAAGGACAGGCAGGACTCCCAGGACTGCTCAAGCAGAGGGCGAAACAGAGGGAAACACTCAAATAATCCCTGGCATTGCCAGTCCTGCTGGAAGCAGTTAGGGACAGCTGGTAGCCTGTTCTGGTGCACTCTAATGACTTTTTTTTCTTAAAAGATCACATTGGAGGAAAGGGTGTCTGGGCACTGGAGCTGCTTCCCAGAGCAGGCTGAGGTGAAGGAAGCTGGGCAGAGGCAGGAGCTGCTCTGTGCAGCTCAGGGGCTGTGTGGTACCTCTGCCTGGTCCTCTGCAGCTCTGTGCCTCGCTGGCCCCAAAGCCAGGTCCTGATCTCAGGTTATTTTAGGGAAAAGCTGCAGTGCCAAGCAGCCTGCATCTCCATTAGAGTGTTGGCAGCATCTGTAATGCTCTAGCAAGTTATATTAGTCTATATTAGAAAGTTCCTCTTTAATATTTTGTTCCACGGGGTCTCTTTAGTGCAAAATATTCCTTCCATGTGAGCTGGCTTGTGCCTTGAACTTGTATTTTATGGCTAATGCTATAACAGACAACCACCTATCATTATTCATCTATTTTATTTAATTATTGATCCTTTCAACTTTACAAGACTTAATTAGAATTTGCTGTATTGAGCGAAACAAAAAAAAAAAATTAAATTTGTTGAATTAGTAAATAACAGAGAATTAGAGGTAGTTTGGTGATTTAATTAACACAGCTTTATCCCAGCACACTAGTTAATGAAAGGCAAGCACTGGGCCATCTGGTACAGTTTCAGGAAATGTGGAAACAGAACTGCCTTATTTTGTACTTTCCTCTCATTTGTTATTTGCATTTTGATGAGTCCACTGGTTCTTCTCCTTCACATGATTATTCACTTGCACTGTGAAGTCCCTTAAACACTACAGAAACCTTTAGCATAAAATGCCTTTTCTAGTGGTGAGGTGATTTTTAGGCCCTTTTCCATTTCACAGCTCTGTTCAATATTCTGAAGTTGAATGGCACAATAACTGTGCTCTATCCACAAGGCCTGCAGCCATCACCCCCATGCCATCTAATTAAAAGCTGTACATCTTTGCTCACTGGTGGTCAAACATAATTTGCTCAGTCCAGTTATAGTTACAAGGTGCCAGGGGACAGGCAACTGTAGAATATTGTTTTTTTCTAAAACCAGAACATTCATCCTGAAAGTAAGAATTTCCAAATTGCCGAAGAGTCTGAATAATCTCAGTCTTTCCATGAGCTTGCATTATTTTACATTCTGTGTTCTCCTAGTTACAAAGTTCATTTAAAAAAGTGGCTTATGTACAATCTTTAGAGAAAAATAGATTAATGATGAAAATGAAGTTTGAATGCTATTTTAAAATAACATAGGGTAAATATTTTGATGTTGAAACGGATGTCTAGGGAATTGAGGTTTCTGAATTATGGATGTTTGAAATTTTCACTTAAGTAATTCAGAATGTCAGTAAAAATGTGCTTGCACTGTCTGCCAAGAATTAATCAGTGGTATTTGAATTAAAGCAAAAAGAAAAAAAAAAAATCCCAAATAAAAATCCAACCAAAATAAAAGCAAACAAACAGAACAGTAGTGTTTCTCTTCCTGCTTTTTACTGAAAAATTGAAAACATATGTTCTCCTGAAGGACTCACTTTTCCCAGTAAGTATTTCTTAAAAACCATGACAGTTATCTACTTTATCTACTGATAAAGGTCATGCTTTATCATTTGTCAGCATTAGAATGTGGGTAGAAATGAAAGATAATAACAGAATTAATACTTAGTTTTGCTGCTTTGTAATAATTTGTTTTGGCTATCAAGAGCTTCTCATTTGTATCAATATACTCATTTTATCAGTATATTCTCGAGAGTATTCAAATGCCCAGGCATTTTCTTGAATACCTGAGCAGAGGAAGAATTAGGATGAATGTTCTGATGTAGATAACTTCAGTTACTGTGTGAGACTGTTCAGAAATACTTGATTCTAAGTACTCAGTGATTGTGTCACCACTTTGGCTTGGGAATCTGAATACAACCTTGAAATTGTGGCTGGCAGTAATTACAGCATTGCTGTTTCACCTGTGGGAGAGCTTTGGCTCTGCTGCTCTCTTGGTGATGTTCACACACCAGTGGAGCCATTTAGGTTGGCAAAGACCTTGATGATCCTCGAGTGCAACCACTAAGGTGACACTGCTGAGTCCACCACTAAACCATGTTTGGGTGCCATGTCTGCACATCATTTGGATGTCTCCAGACATGGTGGCTCAGTTGCTTCCTCCTCATCAGATTTGCACTCCAGACCCTTCATCAGCTCTGTTGCTCTTCTCTGGACTCACTCCAGCACCTCAGTGTCTTTGTGAAGGGCCCAGAGCTGAGTACAGCACTCAAGATGCAGCCTTAAATACTCAATGATTGCTTTGTCCACATCATTGACAAAGATATTAAACATTGGGGCAGAAGTTATGACAGCTGTTTTGTCCAACATGATTAGGTTTTTCACACTAAAATATGAATTAATAATACAGGTCTTGCTGAAAAAGAAAAAAGGGAGTTGGCTTTGGTTGGGTTTATTCTAATTAATTCAAAAGTGATGACTAGACATGGGAGTGGAAGCTTAATAGTAGAAAAATTCTTGAAGAACTCACAGGTGCCATTGGCCTGATGGGAGGGTTATATCTCTCTTCTCACAAATTTATTAGAGATTTGGAAAAGACAGAAGTCAGGAAAGCACTTGAAGGATGGGACTGTCCACTGTGAAAAGACAAATAAATGCCATTTAGCAGGAGCTTGTTAGAGTCAGATTTCCAGCTTGTGATCAAGAACACATTATTTCCTAACTTAAACACTGGTGGTTTTTTCCACTTTAAAATTCAGATTGGGAAGTGGCTTTATTAAAGCCTAAATATAGCTTTAAAACCATTGCCTACTTGGTGGGAGTGAAACAGAAGTTATTTGCCTTTTGAATCAGTTCTAATTATATTTTCCCTTGAAAACCTTTGCCATTGAGTTGATTCTGCAATTAAACAGTGCAACTGAAAAAATCCCTGTTTTCTACTCCAGAAATCATTAACTAAAAAAAGTTTCATTTTTTTTTTTTTTTTAAAGCTGCTAATCATGTTGACATTGTTTGCTGCAGGCTGTGTCTTTCTTGCATGTTGCATAACATTGCTTCAAACATCGGAGTGGATGGGATCTGCAGGAACAGCTTTTCATCCAAAAACTGCCTGTTGCAGTTCAGTTCTTATTTGTCTTGAATTCCATCTTTTCTTGTATAGCACTTGTAGTCCTGTCCTGAATAGCTGTTGGTGTTTGGGGCTCATCAGATACCCCCTGGACTGAATGTTTGAGTTTAACTTGGTACACATCCACTCTTTACATCCCGTAAAGATGTAGGGTGAGCTGGAGCACAGTGAGAGGTGGCAGCTGGCAGACTCACTTCTGACCTGGACTTAAATGCAAACAGACTTAAATTAGGAAAACTATTCCACGAGTCTGTCTTGTGCATCTGACCCCAGTGAGATGTATGAAGTAGAGAACTTAAATCTTAAAAAATGCATGTCGTGTCAGAATTGAGTCCTCAGCAGCGAGTGTCTTTCTGCAGCTCTGCTGTGCTGTGCAGACACAGCCACTGCCAGCAGAGCAGGGAAAGGAGATGGCACGTGTCTCAGCAGAGGTTGTAAGAGTCACTCTGAATAGTTTTGCATAAAGCACAGTCTGCTGCAGAGCAGGCTCGAGCTGCTGTGGCGTTCACTGTCAGTAATCTCCTGTGTGGGCTTTGCTCTGGAGTTACTCTCCCCACACTGAAGACAAAATAATACTCCATGGAACTATAACATGTGCATAGTCTCTTACCCATGAATGGTAAGATCTTTGGGATCAGTGCTTTCAGTTCTTCCCAGAAGCCACATAATTTTTCTTGATAATCACTGTTTAACTGCTATGCTTCCCTACACAAATTTAATTTCAATTTTTCCCCCACAGTTGTAGTAATTTTAAATGTGTGACTGTAATTAGCTAAAATACTAACTGTGAATTGAGCTTGACACCATTCTTTCAGCACCATTTTAATGAAGAATTAAATATTCTTCACCCTTTCTGAAGTCTAAGTTTAGTGCTGTAGCTAACCATCAATCAAAGGTTCGTGTCTGCTTTCCATTACCTTCCCAGTCATATTCTGTCAGGCTTCTTTCACCCTTTCAGTATCCAGGAGCCTGGCAGCTAGACACTAACTGATGCAGCTCACATCTGTTGTGTCTGGCTTCTTCCTCCTCCTACTCCCAAGGTGATAATTGCATCACCTTTGTAATATTTTATTTTGCTGCCCTTTTTTTATTATTATTTTTATGTATATGTTCCTATTAAAGCAAATGAAAAATGAATCATTGGAAAGACTTTTCTTTAGTAGAGGAACACTTTACCTGTGCTGTGGCCAAGAAAATATTGGGATATCAGGGAGCCTTGGTGTCTCTAGGTCCTGTATGCAGTCAGTCAGTAGAGGGGGACAACCTGCAGTTTAATTTAGAGCACCACTAGCTTATTGTAGGCATAAACAGCCCTTCAGCAGTCAACCTAAACTGTGAGGAGAAAATCAGTGTGCTGTAATTCATGTATCTTGTATCAGCTTTGGAGGAGTGCCTCATTCTGATATTGATGTGGCTTAGACAGCTATGGTGACACATGGTCAGACAATGTGAGGATCCTCCTTTTCCAGTTGAAAAAACCCAGAATTTTCCATATTTTCTGCCTTCTAGTGGGGTATTTTAGTTTCCTTATTAGTAATTTTCTTTTGTATTCACAACAGAAGTGTAATCTGACAGGTGGAATCTGTAAATTGATATGCTTGTCTCTGACATCTGATGTAATTTTTTTGTGCATCCCTATTTCTAACCATAGGGATAAAAGGTGTGCTCTGATTGTGATGAATAATATCACAAAAATGAGCACTATTATTCACATTAAGAGCTTCAGCAGGTGCAGTGCATTGCTCCCTGTTGGGGTTATTTGGTTTGCAGTGCTGTTGGAATGAGGGGGATTATCAGCTAAGAGGCAGAAGTAAATACTACAATGTCAGAATTGTGTTATATTTTAAAATATTGTTCTTTAGAAAGTCTGTGAGGAGAAGCAGCTGAACTTGGGAGACTTAGAAGGTTTGATAATTGTGTATAGTTTTGATGAAGAGGGAGGAATTACTACACACCATTATATTGTAATATCTGTGTGAGACAATCCAGACACAAGTGGTGTAGGAAGCACTTCCTATGCAGGTGTGAGTCCATTTGGAAAGCTTTGGTTTTATGTTTTATTTTTTTTAAATAAATAACTAAACCCCCCAAAACAAACCAAAAATAAAAGCCCAACAAAACACTGAAAACCGAAGGGGTTTTGTGTGCTAAAGCTGTGCTGCTCTCCAATGGTAATGGATTATCTTCACCTACGGTTTTTGATTTTGTGGGTATTTGAAAAGGGAAAAAAAAAGTGAAAAAAAATTGTAAGCATGAAGTAGAAGACATTTTCGTTTGCTAAGGTAGAGTGTTTTAATCTCAGTGTTGGATTTCTTTCTATTAATCTTGCATGGTCATGGTACTATAACTTTACCCTGGCATTTGCTGACATAGGGAGTTTTCTGTTTCAGAATACACTCAGTTTCCCTTTCCTCAGTTTTATGTGTCCTCTGAGATTGTATCTGACTATGCTCAGGGAAATTAAAGTAGATTTGGGAAGGTACCTGTGACCTATGTTTGATTATTAAGTATTAAAAATGGAACAAAAAATTGGAAAATTGTGGTTTATTTGCAGCAGTTTTTTCCTACATCTTGCATAGCTGAAGCTTCAGTCATAATGTCTGTCTGCGTGGAAATATATTCTAAAGGAAATATGTACCTCACCCAATATCCTGCCACATTTTTTTCTACATTTACTGTGGGTTTTTTTAGTTTATATATATTTGCACATCCATATATCAGAGTGCAGACGAAGAATTTTGCGATTATTGTGGTTATCAATAATTAGCTTTTTTATTTGTAGCAATTTTTCATCTTTATGTTTGGTTTGCATAAATGTGTTTTTAAAAAAGTGAATAGAAATATTCAGAGACTTTTTTTTTTTCATTTCTAGCCGTGTTTATCTCAGCAATTTTTCATTGGTTGAGTGGGGGGTTTTTGGCTGGGTTTTTTTTTAGGTCAATTTTGTTGTTGTTGTTTGTTGGTTTTGTGATTGTTTTGTGCTCAAGAATTTCTGTAGCTGAATTTCATGGAAATTCTTAAACAGCACTGAGCATAATGGACTTTAATTGGTGCAATAATTTGCTTTGCTTTTTTCTTTGACAGTATTACTTCTATCTAAAAATTATTTCATTCCTTGTTAACGAAAAAGGCATTTATATTTATCTCTCTTCAAGGAAACAACTTCTTGGCCAAACACTACTGTGTGCTACAGGCCTACTCCCATGTCCTCAAATAAATTTTTTATGAGATGGTGAGGATTAAATGGATCCAGAGAAACTCTGGAAGGAAAATTCTGCATCCACCTAAGGGATGGGTGTTGGTTGTTGATACTAATAACTGGTATTTCTAACTTTGCTAAGTCAAGCCTGCACTCAGAGCATCCTCCAGGCCCTGATGTCCTGACCAATTTCAAGACCTGTTGATACTTTCCTGTTAGTAAGAAATAGCTCAAATATATTTCAACTTCTCTATATTTTTCTCCATCTTCCTTGTGACTGCACCTCCTAGCAAGGCTTGCTCCAGGGAGTAATTAATACACTTCATATCTTTTCATATCTTGCCCAGACAGTCCCTCCTTCTGTGTGGGCTTTCCACAGTGATTCTTTGTGCTCTCCTACTGGAGCAGGCACTTTAATTTTAGCAGGAAAAAAAGCAAGTGCAGTTTTCCATATGTTTCAAAGGAAATGTTGTGACAAGTTGGCCATTTTTAAGAAATATGTCAATACTTGAGGATCTTCACTTTAAATATTCAGTGAGTGGGGTGTTTGTATTTGAACTTGGTTTTACTGTTTTGCAAAAATGGAATACCAAGTCCTGTTTTTTCCAGACCTTAGACTTTATAACTGTTTTTCATGACTGATTGTGCCATCTTTGTTAACATCTTGGATCTTGTAAACAAAATCTCTTTTGCAGTTGTAAAGAATTGAGTGTACATTCAACCTGAAGTAAATGTCCACAGCAGTTTTTAGTGTCGTCATGTATGCTTAGAGAACAAGACAATCCTTCAGGTTTTTATTCAATAATTGCAGGTTCTTATTTTGTGTCTTTTTCTTATGGGGTTTTTGGATTATTTTCATAATGGAGCTTTGAAGGAGTTCTGAAAGCAAAACACAACTGCTTGAGCCAAACTAGTTACTAAAGCATTGTGTATATTTATCCAGTTAGTGTTGACTTTGAGTTGGGAAATTAGATGGGGAAGGTGAACAGGAGATGTTAGCAAATCCTGTGCTCTTACAGTTTTGTTTGTATATTACCTGTAAATTGTGGAGCCAGGAGGATGATTGGGTTTTTTTTTTGGAGCTATCTTTATTACTTTTTCAGTTGCTCTATTTGAAGTGTTATTTGTCAAAATCTTCTGGTAGACAGAAATCCTTAAGATTTTGAAGAGTTCCTCTGAGGCTTATTTGCCAAAGTTGAAGAGAGTTTAATTTCTTGCTTGTGTAACCATCCTGATAAAAATATAAATTTTCATTTAGAGTCATAAAATAGCTTTAGACAAGGGAAGCCAAAAACTGAAGTGCTGTAACCTGAAATGTAAAAATAATTTCACATATAGTCTCAAGAAGTTTCATTATTTGCTTCATGGTTTTTCTTCAGTGTTATATGGTCCTGCATAGAGATATGGCAAAACCCTTTCTGTTTGATGAACTTCTCAGCTGAATGTCCTTCAATATTTCAAAATTTTAACCACTTTTACTGGAGAAATAGGTAAGGCAAACACGTTTTTATTTTCCAACCATTTCCATACAAGTCTGGATGTTTTTCTGGAGGGAGTCTCACTGCTGTTTTTTTTTTAATATCTGCTCATTCCCAAAGTCATCCAGTTTGAAGGAGATTAATATAATTACTCATTCTTGATCTGTTGCAAGTGCCTGCTTCTCATACTGCCTTGTGTTGATCAAAGACTGAGTCTCTGAAGGTTATTTCTTCTCTTTCATTTCATGGGTACTCCAGTGCAAACTGGTTTTCTTTACTTTGAGAAGGTGGTGATGCTATGGTTTCTGAAAAATGCTTTTTTAGAGCTGGCAGTGTTTGAGGCTGACTCAATGCAAACCCAACCCTCTCCTAAAGATCTGCAGGATTTCCTCCCTGCTTTGACAATAATCATGTTGCTAGGTCAGAACATTTGGTGGCTGTGGCAGAAATGGGGATCTGAAGGATCTAATATTTTAGAGAGGCAGCTCCCTAAGCAGAGCTGTTGTCAAGCCTGGTGCATAATTTCTGCAGTGACACAAAGGTTTTTTCCCTTGCAGTACAATTCTGGACTATTTACATGATGTGAAGTATTTATTATCCAAAATTGTTTATTGTAGCTATGCAATTAAGTCACTATGGCTCATGAATTGGTTCTTGCTGATTTTAATAGAAGGATTTTCAAGATGGGGTTACCTGCTGTTTTATTCTCCATTGACAGGCCTAAATTAACCTCCAAAATCAGATTTCTGCTGGCTACAACCACAACTGTTAATTTATAGGGCAGTTTCAGTAAATATTTTGTAGTATTTGCTAAAAATCCACAGTTTCAGCAGGCATTTCTACTAGTAATTAATTTACTAAAACATGCCAAAAGCAAACACAAAAGAAGGATGCAAAATTGAAGTGAAAGCAAATGTGCTTTAAAATTCAAATAAATATTCATAGATAAGATTTTGGAGCATTGGTTCAATTCAGTGGAGTTCATTGGGGGCTGTTGTTTTCTCCTGCCTTAGCTGCTGGAAGCATCATTTGTGTTGATAATGGTTAATAACAACCAGAGCTGTTTCACCTCTGTTTAAGGTGAGGCAGGCTTCTGATCTAGCTTTGACTCAGCCAAAATATTTCCCTGGTCTTCAGTAATCACCTACAGCAGTCAGAGAACATAAAAACACATCTGAGAATCACGACAAAAACAGTAAAATAATTTGCTAATGTAAAATCAGTTCTGCCAGCAGAGAGACTTGAACTAGGACAACTTTGATCTTAGAATAAATTAGGTCTCAAATTGCTTAGATCTTTTGCAGATAGTACGAGAGCAAAGAATATGCACCTTCATCTTGATTTTCATTACCTTTTAAAATTTTTGAGGTATATTGAAACTGATTCTTTCCTTTCTGTTATATTGCAGGTAGCATTTCGTTAAAGGGCTCTTTCATCTGTCACTTAGCCCACATACATCATAGTTTTTCCTTCACTGATTCATTCTGTAGTTGTATTCTTAAAAATAATTTAAAATTAGGACAACTACTTATTGTATTTGAGATTTTACAGATATTTGGGACTTTAAAGGTTAAAAAAACCACTGTAGAAATTGCAATTCTGCTTGATAAACAAAGCTCTGTGTCTTAAATTACTGAGTCTAGTGAACCTTTGGTAGCTGATTTCTAGGAAGAGATTCTGTATAAATTCTTTCCCTGGCTTGCATTCTCTTTCTATTGTCTCTTGTGCTGAGTGATTTGTTTTGATGATTATAGATACTTTGTATTGCTTAGACTACAGCTTTATTTTACATGCAAATATTATCTGATTCTGTGTCTTCATTAAACTTTAATAAGGCTTTACGAACATAGTGCATAAAAGACAATATTGAATCAACAAAGCCTGTATAATGATGATTGAAATACAAAATTCAGGGAGAGTGATGGTGAAAGTAGCTCAAGTAATAGCAAGCATGCAGAGCCTTTAAGTTCTAATAGTTACAAAGTATGAAGTAAGAGTCTGGAAGAAAAAAAAAGTGAGAAGATGAGAATGCTACTTTTTTCTGTCAGTGGCACACTTGAAAGTAAATGCTAATGATATTCACTTATAGGTAGTGCATGTCATTTCTTTTAGTGTTTTTAAGATGATAAAATAATCATAAAAAGATACTCAGCTTGTGGGTTATGGCATGCGACGAAAAACGTGAGTAAAAAATGCCATGCTGTTGGAAAAAGGCAGACACAGTGATTAATCTTGAATAAGCCCTGGCAAGTGTAGGGAGCAGACCCTGGAGAGCTTACTGGGAAGTGCAGGGAAAACTGGTGACTCGGCTGTGTTGGTGTCTCAGTTTGAAAAGACAGGTGTCTGCTTTTCAAGGAGGCAGGAGTCCCTCTTGAAATGGAAAATGTAAACCCCCTCCCTCCAAATTATTATAATTTTGAAATTAAAGGGGCTCTCAGGCAAAAATATGAGAATAGAATAACAATTCTTTATTAGGAGAAAAAAAAAAAAAAAGATAAAAATCAAATGCAGTAATACAGAACACCACTGATAGAGTCAGAATAGGACCTGACACCCTGTGGGTCAGGGCGGTGGCAGCAGTCCCATTCCATGGTGGCTCAGCCCTCCTGCAGTGACAGGTGTGGTTCTGCTGGAACAGTGATCCTGTGGAAAGGTGGAATTTTCCTCTGAAGGTCCAGGGGTGGTGTAGTTGGGCCTGGTCGTCCTCTGGGAATCCAGGGGAAAAGGCAGCTCTGGTGTTCCAAACCACAGATTGTAGCCAGCTTGGCTCTTCCCCCTGGGCAGAGCATCTCCCCATGGATAATGGGATTTTATCAGCCCTGCAGGGACACTCACTGGCCATGAACAGAAGAGATCTCCTGGAGGGAGGATGGCTTCTGGAAGAGATAAAGAAAACTGCCCAATGAACAGAAGGTGACTGCCCCACCTCTGACAGATGGCAGTAGAATACACACCCCCAGCCACATCTTGCCACCTAAGACAGTTGGTAAAGATGTTTTTCCTGGCTGGGATGTCCTAGATAAGCACACCAAGGAAATCAGCATGGAGAGGTCCAAACCTGGGCTCTGCTGATGCAAGCTGCAGGGGGGGGTAGCCAGCAGTGGGAGTCTGGAAGGGCCAAGAGGCAGAGGGGGAGCAAGAAACAAAGCAGCCCTGTGGGGAAGGGCCCTCAGTGAACTGCCAGGTGAGACACTGAGCAGCCAGCAGGGACTCTGTGCCAGTGCTGGGAGCCTGGGGAGCTGGATAGAAGGAATGCTGGTGTCTGACAGCAGCTGGCTGTGATAGCACATCCCAGCTGTGGCAGGAGCAGAGTGAGCAATGGGACAGGGATCAATGGGGCACAGAGTTACCGGCTTTGCGAGGCTGAGAACATCACATGTGCATGCCACAGCATGGCAAGTGTAACAACAGAAGTATTGTGCTAAGTGAGAAGCTCTGTGGAGGCCTTGCTTGCACAGCATTTCTGCCCACTCAAATAGGGAAAGATAAAAGTCAAAATAACTAGAAATGGACTGCAAACTCTTGTTCAGGAGCATCCCACTGATCAGGGAATATGAAGTGAAATCAAAAGTTGTGCGTTGAGCACGCTTGATCATAGCACGGATATGTACAGTCAATGTTTCACCTAAATGAGGTACAAAGATAAAATTTTTGGGCTGAACTGTAGTGTCAGGACCTTAGAGGAAAAAAAAAAAAAAGCCATTCTGAATTTTGTTTTAAGTTATACACAAGGTCTGCTTCAAGGTGAATTAAAGAGCCATCCATAGAAGTGTTCCTAATTAGAATTGTTTTATGTTGCACTGAGTTGTTTTATGTAGGAAGTTGAATAAATCCAGTAGACAAATACGTAATGTAAAGAAGCAGAAATATATATATGCACCTATATGTATATATATAAATTTTAAAAAGTATAATTTAAAATTACATATTTCCAATTAGTAAAATAATTGGTGTGTAAAGTAAGAGACCTACAAAATGTTCTCCAGTCTTGGAAAGTGTTTTATTAGAAGCACAGGTAAACCACCACATTTATAGAAGAAAAAAAAAAAGGTAAACCAAACTCAGGAAAGCCATCAAAGGGCCCCAGCTCCTGGGAGCATGACTGTAAGGAGGCTATCATAGGGGTAGGCTTAAAATATTTCTTTAAAAAGTACAAAGCTTGTCCAAATGAGAACTAGAAAGGCCATAAATCACGACAGGTCAAATGAAGACAGGAAATAGAGGATTAAAAACTTGCAAGGGATGCTCAAGCTTCTAGTCAAAAGTTCTTAAATCAAAAGCTGGAAGTCAGGTAGGGCATAAGTGGGACCACTTAATGACCAAACTGTAAGGAAGGACTCTGGAATTAGAAAAACATTACAGAGAGGTTCAGTTAATTCCTTTTGTTGCTGTCTGAGGACATCAGAGGTGCTTTTCCACCTGAGCCATGCTTTCTAGTAAACAGGGTGGAGGTCAGATGGACTCAAGGGGTCTGTGTAAATACACAGCAGGGATATTCACCAAAACAAACAGATGTATTAGCTGTCAGTAACTCCCCAGGTCAGGTGGCACATTAACCTGAGAGAAATTCCAGTGGGGAATGGCAGAGTGGCTGCCAAGGCCTCCACCTGACTGCTGCAAACAGCCAGGGCTGGCAGGGAGCTCTGCAGTTCCCTGTCACTGTCACAGCAGGGACTCTGTGGGAAATTGAGCTTGGTTTCTGAAGCTGGGAGAAAGACAGGGTCTGTCATAAGATGGTTTTTAGGGGAGGAGGTCACGTTATTATTTAAGCCAAACCCTAAACAAAGCTCCCAAGCCTGTGAATAGGCTGGGGCAGCTGGTGGGGAGCTCTTGCTGGGTTGAATGTGCACACAGTGGGTCAAGTGAGTCACATCAGGTTGGACAAGCTTTATTTTGTCCAGCCACAAATCCTATATATTTGTAATTGTGTGTCCTCTTTCATCTTCCTTTGGTGGCTTGGGGAGATTTTTTGGTTTCTTTTAAAATTTTTGGCAAGGAGGCACGGAGATTAAGCAAGACCATGAAGTCAAATATCCCTGTATGAACACAATTTATTTCCTATTTGAAAGTCAAAGTTGTGTATGAAATGTTAATGCTCTAGTGATAGTGTCCTGCTGATGGAACAGAATCCAAATATTAGGCACCTGCTTGCATACAATGAAAACACTACCAAAAAAAATTACCTCAGGCATGGCTCACTGCTGAAATTC
Organism: Setophaga petechia; assembly: GCA_024362935.1. Lineage (NCBI taxonomy): Eukaryota > Metazoa > Chordata > Aves > Passeriformes > Parulidae > Setophaga > Setophaga petechia. The sequence continues at coordinate 29,251,402 of JANCRA010000005.1, forward strand.
CCACTGCCCAAGCAATTCCAGTCAATAGAATCAGCTCTGAGAATTGACTGACTACCTGCATGTTTGTATAAAATAAACACTCCATAGAGCAGGCAAATCAGGGAAGAGGTCAAAGCATGAGTGGTGTGAAGTCAAAACCAGTAAGGAGAGATGAAGAAACTCAAGCTGTGCTGTGAAATTATCCTTTCTTCAGATGCCTTCTCTACTTGGAAAAAATCCAAACTTGTTGATATGCAGTATCTGAGTCCATTTGTTTGGGGTTTTTTCATACTGAAATGGCATTCAGCCCCCTTTAAGAATGTTCAAAACTGTTGTGCTGGGCTGTGTCTAAGGCTTGCAGTGCATGGTTGTTCTATGGAACTGAAAACTTATATTTCTGTGAATCTGCACCCAATTTTCCCATGTTGACTCTAATGTCCACACAAAGGTACATCATTTCCTGCACCTGAAGATAAACATACAAATGATTTGAAAAACGCATCCCACTCCAATACAACTTTGGTAGTTTAAACCTATTATAACTTTGATCAAATTCAATAATTCTTTTTTGACCTTCTTTTGCTCAAGGCTCTGTTCCTCTGTATTCCAACCCATCAGTTTCACATGGGTACCACTGCCTTTCTGATGGTTTTTTTGTTAACATTCCATTTTCACTGAGACCAGAGTACTGTCCTTTTCTCCTGTAGCAAGCTACAAAGATAAACTGTCTATAAGCCTTTGGCTGATTTGCACTCCAAGTTGCTTCCATCAAATCCTTTCATGGTAACAGAGAGAACAATTTTGTATTTAACACTGTGAGGGGCTTTTTCAGGCCAGCAGCTGGTCTTGGCACCGTGTTGTTGATAAATATAATCTACTTGAAGGTGTCATTTCCCAGGAGATGTCCAAAGGAGCTGCTGCAGGTAGCAGTGGCACCCACCAGAGCCTGGCTTTGCATGTGGCATGCAGTCTGCAGGGTAAACAGGGCATCCATTGCAGTGCTTGTAATCACCCCCTCCTCTTTTGGGGCTTCACAGTTTCATAATGTCTTCATTACACAGCAAGACACATCTCAGCTCTGACCCTCATCTGCAGAGTGAGTGAGAAATAGGGTTTCAGTAGACTAGAGCAATTTTTCACCTGCAAAAACTGCCTTTTGATGGCAATAGCTAAAGGCTTGGGATGAAATTTCTCTGTCCTTTCATACGGCATGGTGAAAAGACACTTGGGCCATCCTTGCCTGGAAAGACAAAACACTCTGATTATGTTGTGCTGTGTCCATCTGCAATGTGTGCTCCTTGTAAAACACCTTCCATCCATGGCACAGCACCAAACTGCTCATGCAGAGGTGATTAAGCACTCAAATATTAGTGAGAACACATGTATGTCAAATAGGATTTGCAATAAAACAAGAAGTTTAGAAGCTTATAGTTTGATCAGTTATGTTGCTCTTGCTTTATATAAATATGAAAAAACTGAGCAATATTAAAAAAAATTAGGCAATCTGGTTTTATGCCTTCATTTTGGATTTTGGTTTCATGCCTTCATTTGGATTGTGTTCATTTGCTACTGATCAAAAGCTCTGGGAATGTTATTTCTGCAACCATTGGTTAGGTTTTAGCTTGGTTTATGCATTTGATAGTCATTTACTTTTTCTAAAATGACTCAAACTTTTCCCACCTTAGCTGTATCCCTTGTCCAAGTTTTATGTATTGCAGAGATATATCTTGTGAACCATCCCTGACCTCTCATCTTTAGAAGTTTGATTTATCAGGAAAACTGACAGTATCTTCAGAAGTAGTCTCAAAAGTATTTGTATGTCAGGGGAATTATTGAGTTTAAAAATCTACAGTGTATTTTAGGAGGTTTCTGAGCTATCCAAATCTTGGAATATATAATATATATGGAGAGAGAGGGAGGCAGTTTTTTGGGGGTTTTTTTTTGGTGGTTTTTCCATTAGCTTTGTGACTATCACTTTTCTCTTTGTTTTAGATATGAATATTATTTAACTTGTTCCTAAATCCTTTTAAGATACTGGTTTAGCAAAATCTGTATTCCCACAGAAATAATTGAAGTCTGTATTAACTGAACAATTGAAAAGACTCTTCAGTTTTGTATTTGATAATTTGTAACCATAAACTTAATTAGGATCCCATGCAGTACACTTGACTTCTTGTCAAATGTCAGACTGTTGGTGGAACGTGTTTGTATTGGAGCTGTAAGTGTAACCACCTCTACTCTGAGCTGTAAAACTCTGCCTTTTGTTGTGACATTACTGTCAGAGTGTAGCCCCAACTTTCACTATATCTGAGAATCCTAAGTGCTGATTATCTCTCCACAATTTACTGGGTTGCTGAACCATTTATCTTGTTCCTGGTTGAGAAAAAGGATGGAATTTTAAATAATGGCAAAGATACATCTGCCTGAAAGAATAAAAAGAAAAAATGTTCTGAGTGAGGAATTCGTCTGAGAAGAGATGAAGGAGCCTCACATCAGGATTGATTAAACTGAGGCTGGCATGATCCAAAGGCAAGGAGCCTGTGGGTGCAATCTCACCATGAGAAGCTGCCTTACAAATCAGGGCTGGGTGAGCAATTCTGACAGAGCCCATGGGTTTGGAAAAGGGGGATCCAGCATTGGGATCAACTTGGAGCAGCCTCGTGTCAGCCAGCTCAGCTTTATCCTGTTGTGAATTCTCTTGTAATGCAACCGTGGTGGTAGAGCCTTGCACTGGTGGTATCTCAGATCTAGTTTTACCTCTGTGTAAAATACCTGCATTTATCTCTGTGTGACATAGATTAGTCCAGTATCTTATATGTGTTAGTTTTCCAGTTTTCTGCAGCCTGTCAGAAGTAAGAATAATTTCAAAGGGACATATATTGAGCTGTTCTTTATAATATCAGCTCTCTGCACACAGAGATTAACCAAGTGTCAGGACTGATTTAAGATTGTTCTGATGAGTGAGAAGGTGGAAATATGTAGGGAAAAAGATGGTTTCTCCATTGTTTTCACATAACTAAGAAGTTGGTAAAATCCTATAGGAATGTTTTAAGATTAAATATCTGATCCTGTACCTAACATTTAATTTAGTCATTGCACATGATGAATAAAATGCCAGAGTCAAAATGCAAAATGCTTATTCTTTCACACCCAGAGTCTGAACAGATGTGCCTGTGTATTGAGACAAGGGTTGAATAGATCTTGGAAGAAATAATGTGAAATTATTTCTCATTGAAGACAATGACAGAATTGCCATTGACTGCAGACTTGAGCTTGACTGCAGCAGCCTGATTCAGTAAAGGATTTAAATGCATATAATCATAGAAAAAGTGATCTGATGAATCATGACCTTATCTGTGAAAATTTGCCTAATGAAACTGTGTGAAATTAACTTTACTCACAAAGCACACCTGTTCTGCTGGGAAGATGGCTATAAATATCTTTGTGCCACCTGCCCCAGCTATGAGAGCTTCTATAAATCATATAATTCCCTCTGACAACCGGTACCACCTTGAGGGCACCTTTTGCTTTCTGTGCTCTTTCTGAAAATGTGTATTTGCATAAATACAAAATTGTATGCCAATAAATTTTCCACGGGATTTCTTTTTCACCCGCACAACTGACAAAAGTTGAGCTTATTTGTAGTTTTGCCTCCCCTGTTACAGTTCCATGTACGGGCACACTCTGAAGTAGGATGTGGTCACTTGGGAATTCTGCCCTCCTAAAACACCATCACTTGTGCACACAGTCCCATGGAGGAGTTGTTCCAGTTTGTGATGAGATGGAAAGAAATTAACTGACTGGAAACCCAAGAGTTATCAGGGCTCTGGTAACTCTGATAACTTCTGTATCAGTCTGGCTTTCCCATGTACTCTCTTCTGTTCCTTCTCTATTTGTGAGAAATTGCTCTTTCTTCTGTCAAAGGTTGAATTTCAAACCAGGCCCCTGGGAAAGCCTTGGTTTAGAGCTTCCAGTCTCTGCACCCAGTACCCTGAGCATCAGTGCCGGAGCAGAGCTGCCCTTCCTCCTCTCCAAGCAGGGTGTGAGCCAGCAGTGTTACACTGCTGAGAGAAGGGTAAATACCTTATTAGGCTGTATAAACAGTGCAGGAAAGGCATGAAGTGATCCTATGTAAAAATACAATGATTTTCCTTCAAGAAGGATTTAGATTTATTGAGGAAGAACAAGCCAGAGCATGGTGACTGAAAGAACTGCAGTTTGGATTGTCTTTAGAAGAAAATCATGGGGAGGCAGTGTAATTGTTCTCAGTTATGGGAAAGGCTCTTGTAAAAGGGAAGAAAATTTGGGGCTTTTTCTGTGTTTTAGGCTCATAAGACAAGCTGTGAATGGAAAAAAGGAAGTGTCTTGAAGGAAAAAGGTGTCTTGCTTAAAGGACTGAGGAAATATCAGCTAAGAATGACAAGGAAGGAGCAGGTGGCTCCTCTTGATTTTGATCTCGATGTCCAGGGCCCTTTTAGGGTAATGGCAGTCGTTACTTTGTGTGTGTAATGTGTGTAAAAAACATCCTGTAGGCTCTGTAGAACAGGAGCTATGTAAGGTGGTACATTGATGGACATATAAAAATACAGGTTTGAACAACACAGAAGTTTTCATTGCTGTACACCTGTTGCAGTATACCCTTAATAATAATATGGTTGTTCTTTATTCTCCCTATATTAAAAATACACATTTTTACCAACAATTAAAACCAAAGGAATAAGATTTCAAATTTTACTTCACCCACAATTAATGTGCAATGACTTTATACTTATCTCATTTGTTTCATGTTTTATAAGACAGTGGAAATTGCTATTGCCTCTTTTTAAAATTTTGTGATACTGTGGTTTTGTTTCATTTTGTGTATTTCCTAACACTTTGACTGTACTGACAGAGATTCAGTTGTAGAAAATGTTTGCTTTGGGGACAGTGTACAACAACAGTCTATCTCTGAGCAAAAGGAGAATTCCTTTAGTGTAAGTTGTTAGTTAAGCATAATTTTATTTAATAGCATTTCACGTGGAAGGAGTAAATTAGGCATTTAAATTAAAAGTAACAGTGATTGCTCTGTGCTGCTGTTCTTTCCACAGACCTAAGAAGCCCTGGTTGGACTACAAACCATGTATTAATCCTTCATAGAGTGAGTTCAAAACTCCCTTTGAAAATTTGAAAGGGAAGGACCCACAAATTTCAGAATGACTAATATCTTGCTTAAGGGAGGAATTCTTTAATGAGGTAGAAAAAGACTATACTGTCTCCCAGGTAGTGTGCCCATTAATTTATTTGCAAGATGCTGATCCATGGAGAGGATTAATTTAGACTTAACTGGCAACCACAGCTTAAACCAATTTGCTCACCCTGGCTGACCAATGTTCTCCAGGGAGCTGGGTCTGGAGGACACTGTTACCCTCCTCAGTGGGATAGGAGGTTTTCTGTACCAAGGCTGAGGAAGGTGGAGTGCTAAGAGTGTGGAGGGTTTTATTCCATACTGAAAGTGCAGACTGCGTTCTGTGAGTAGAAGATGCTGTTCAATCTTATTTATTGTTACTAAGGAAAATTAAACGCTCTTCTCTCTCTGATTTTTCCTTTGTGTCTGGGACAGGTGAAGTGGCACTGTAACACACCTTTCCTATTATAATCAAAATTTTGGGTAGTGGTGCTCCAATAATCACTTGAAAAATCCACAGTAGCCACTCTTTCTCCATCTGAGTATTTTTCTTTCAGCAACCCTTCCAAAATGATATCTTGACTTACAGGCTGTCACTTGTGTTTGTCTTCTGGAGCTAAACCTGCTGATGTTCACATCATGCTTACCTGAACTTGGGACCTGGGCTCTCCTGTGGTTACACATCAAAGAGAATATTTTTAAAAGGTTTTTCTGGCACAGTGGCACAGAGGCACTGGGGTAGCAGAGCTGACAGCTCCTCATGTTTGGCTGCTGGGTCTGAGGGCTCTGCTGAGCATCCTGGGCTTGCCCAGTTGTAATGTTCCTGCTACATCTGCCAAAGTTTGAAAAACTTGATCAGCAACTATCTCAAGAAAAGGTATATAATACAGAAAAGCACTGAAAATACAGATGGAAATGGAAAAGGAGAAGCTCGGAAGGGACAGATCAATGATGCATTTTTACACTTTCTTGTATAAGGAAAGAAAAATAGTGGCTCAGAACCATTGCTTAACCTTTTTATCACACAAAATGGCCCTCAAAAGTAATAGAGGTAAAAGAATTTGGCTACTTTCACACTTGCACATGGCTCCAGGTGGATGGGAGCTAAGAGCATGTCCCTGTGCTGTAGCAGTAAACAGTGTGGAACCACAGGATCAGGACAGGACCCTTAATTTTTAGCTCTGAGCTGGATTTGAAGATCCAGCCCTGTAATTCAATATTGCAATACAGTGTTTTTGTAACTAAAAATGCAGTATCTAAGAGAGAAATGTAAAGTTTTCCTCCTTTCTGGTGAGGCTGAAATGCTTGAAAATGAAATGTCATCCACTGGGCTGCCAAAACTTTAAAACAGAGTATTGATTGGCAGAACCCCCTTGAAACACACTCGTATGTTCTATCACACCTTGAAGAATCTGCAGTAGAAAGAATTCTCTCTGTGTTCTTACCCCAAAGGTAGGAAGCTCTTTTCACCCTGTTGGTGGGCTGCTTAAGGAAAATATCATCATAAATTAGCTACTCCATCTGTCCATTATGCTTTTAGTTAGCAAGAAAGAGGTGCCACTAGAACCTGCATCTCCCCAGCAGCTCCTTCAGCTCACGTCCCTGCATCCACAAACCCAGCAGTGTGCTCAAATCACTTCATTTTCCTTTATTTTCTCAGGGATGCCTCACTTCACACCATTATAGATCTCAGTTTATTTCTCTATAAACTCTCATCACTCTTTTTAGCATCTGTGGCACTCTCCCACTGTGGCTGTCACTGTTACAGATTGTTTGTCACTGTCCCTCCCTCCCTGTCTGTGCAGGGCTGGCCTCTCCCAGTTGTCCTGAGCGAAGGAGGGGCTGGGAACAGGGAAATCAGAACAATCCCTGTGCCCTGAGGAAGGATGAGGAAGGCAGCTGCAACTCCACGGGGTGGTCTCTTGCTGAATGAGTGAATTGGAAGGGATTCCCACTAAATGCCATGTGAAGTGGCTGAATGCCATTAATTAGACTATCTGCAGTGCTGTTAATGTGATTGATTTCTTAAGAGTGATTTCTTTTTCCCCCCGTAATTCCCTCTCCAGTTTGGTCTTTCTGCTGTTCATTTTTCTTCAGCTTAACCCAAAACAGTTTGGAAAGGCATATTTCAGTGTTTAGTTGTTATCCTGTTGCATTGGCTTGAGAGGATAGACATTCCCACCACTGAAACTCTGAACAGGCCCTTTCTTTGATTCCTCTGTCAATCGTGATACATGAAAAGTCAGGGGGCAGGCAGCTTACAGCAAAACAGAAATGGTAAGAAAGATGAGGAAGTATTGTATTTCAAGTCTCTTTCTATGGCCTCAATAGAATCTGGACTCCAATTCTCCAGAAGCTAAAGGAGATCTTTGTTCTGGTCTTGGTGGGCTCTTTGTTGGCATCTAGGATTTAGGACCTCCCTTTTCTTGTACTATACTCTGTTTCTAGCTGTTTAGCTAACTGTGTATGAAGAAACCTTCAAGATTTGCAATATTTTGGCTACTCATCTTAGATCTCACAATGCTTAATCATCTTTAGAATGTTTCATGTCCTGGAGTCAGAATAATGCAAGAATTTCAGTTGTGATTTTAAAAAAAATATTTCTCTTGAGAACCCTCAAAGGAACATGCATATGTGAACAGATTAAAAAGGCCCAAACCACTAAACAAATGGGGAAAAAATAATCCTGAAGTTAATCTTCCATCCTTTGCAGAAGCAGACTCAGGATAGTGCAAGTTTATATTTCATTCTGGAAAAAGATGGAAATTGCCTGGCCATGCATGTATTTCTGTGTACATATTCTAGGCTATTTCTTTTGCTGATGTATTGACAGCCATCCTCTCCAGCTTGGAGCCTTCTCTGCAGTGATAATAAATACATTTGCATAAAGCACTTTAGTCTGGGTGAAGTCATCTCTTCACTTGGTGCTAAAATATGCCCAAAAGTGTTGAGAAGAGGAAATTGCATGTATTCTACATGTACAATGCAAACTCCAGATTTTTAACTTTCTCATATCTCTCCTTTATTGTCTCTGTCATCTTTGTGACAGAACTTGCCTGATTTTCTCTTGACAAAATTGGGATTTTATGCTGATCAAAACATTGTCATACATTTCCCAGTTGCTACTACTAAAGACTTTTTAGCTTCAACACAGCAGTAGTAGATCTTTGAAAGTTTATCTAAGTCATTGGTTCGTAAGGAAAGGTGATCTTCTATACCTCTGAGATTCAATTTGAATTTCATAAAGATACCTATTGCTTAATTATATTTATTTGCTTAGATTATAAATAATTAAAGAGTGCCTGTCCAAGTCTCCTGGTGCCTCAACACATCAATAACAATTCCATTCCCACAGTGCTGAATTAATTATTCTAACAGGAACTCAGACAGACTACCTTGAGTCTTGAGTGGAGACTTTTCAATTTCATCATTACTTTGGGAAACAAATCCATAGCTTTCTGCATAAATCTTATCACACAGCACCTTCTGTGCACTGCTGCTTCTTGCCTGCTCCTCTCCTGTAAAACTGACAAAACACACTTTTACAGTTCACTCCTTATGCTGTGTTTTGTTTTGCTCTAAGCAGGCTAGGACTTTGGGAATCATTTTCTCAGAAAGCTTCCAATTCTCTAAAAACACACCTGTCTAAAGATAAATTTTAATGTTTCCTTCAGTTTTCAAATTATTGAGTAGTCAGCATTGTAGTTGATGCTTTAAGTGAAAATCCTTTATTTATTGTTTGAAAAAAGTTTATTTTTTTATGGTCTTAATTTTGAATGTGAGCCAATCAAAGAAAAAAGTATAGCTAATTGAAATATTTAAATTATTAAATGGGAGTTAATTGGTAAAGTCTTTACCTGAAAAATGCTTCCAATATAATTTCTTTTACCTCTGAATCAGGACAAAGCAGTGAAAAAGCAGCTTCATTGTCTTCATTGTTTGTTTCATTATGAAAAGCCATTAAGGAATGTTATCAGAGTTCTCTGTGTGTGTAACCTTGCTAATTAATGGCAATGTAGTGATAGGTAACTCTGAGAATATGTAACATTGCCCAGAGGGTTTATGGAAATAATTAAATTTGTTGTTCCATTCACCTGCTTGTTTTTGTGTGGAGCACTTGCCAGGCGAACAAGGAGGGGTTTTAGGTTGTTATCTTTTATGTCTTTGCTGGTATTTCAGGACAGATTATTGTAGTAGTCAGTAGTTTTGCTTTGTGTTTGAATTCTGTACAGGTGATAACATCCATTCTGCATTTCACTTCTTCCAATTACTAAATACATACCCCAAACCCAACCAAACTGAAAATGAAACAAAACAAACAAACCCCAAAGAAACAAGAAACCCAGAGGAAGCAAAAGCAGAAAGGGCTTTTGCATGACTGGGAGCACCAGCTCCTGCTCATCCTTGGAGCCTCTGTATTGCTAGATGCTGTCATGTGCCTGTGTGTTAATTAAATACCTTTTACTGATTGTTGTCTGATGTGATTGACACTTGAGATTTTATTAAAAAGTTTACACCACTTGGCCAGCTTGCTGTCTCACACTCCCCTGCAGGGACCAGAGCAGAAATGTAGTGCTGTGACAGGAGGGGTGATCCTGGTGGGGTCATTTCTGAGTGCTGGGACTGAGACAGGATCACTGATGGGTTCCTTGTTTTCACTGCTAGAATTCCATGAATCCCTTTCTGAAATACATCTCCACTGCTACTGGTTCTGCTCCCCTACCCAACAGAGTTTGCAGGTTTTAAGCATCTCTTTCAGTGCAAATGAGGAAAATATTCAGGTGTTCTGGGCTGACATGTAAATGCATAAAACTGTTTTGCTTTTCTCTGTTTTGCTTAAACCATAAGAATTTAACACTAATATTCCTCTCAGGAATTCGCTGACATTAAATGTCTTGCAAGGGTATTTTACATTGTGTCAAATATAATTCACTTATATTTTCTAAATTAAGCCTTTCTGAAAGCTTATCTAACTCTCATATTTTATTTCTAATTTCCTTCTTTAGGATAAAGTCTCCTGCATGTATACCCAACAGACTAAAGTACCTGAATTTTTGTGTTTCTTTTTAAATTAATATGTATTCACAAATCAAAATAATAGCACACATTCCCAAAAAATATTCATATTGTTCCTCTCCTGTTTCTTCCTTTTTCATTGTAATATGCAAGCAGTATTTCTTTAGAAATAAGCTAAATAAAAAGTAGAATATTAAATGCATGAAGATTAAGTACCAAGAATTCAACAATAGTAATCATATAATAAATGATATCCTCATAATATCTGCTGTTGGTTTTGAACAAAATGAATCATGCAGCATAATTCTTATGGAAGCCTTTAATTATGGATGTGCTTTTTGTGCTTCAAAACTGAAATGTTCTGTGACTGTAGGGGGAAAAATGAGGCTGAAGCTTTTATGAATCTTAAAAGTTCAGGACGAAAATAAAAATTAAAGTGGTATCTTAAAGTGAGAATGCAAACTTTGGGTTATTATCTCTTACATGGCTACTGAACTTCTCCCTCCACCAGAGTACACCAAGAATTTCTGCAACTTTGACAATTATAGGCTCTATATAATCATTAATGTCATATGAATAAATAAAGGCTAATTAATTCCACACTAGTGAGAGGACGTCGTTCAGACTGTGTTCATCACTGAGGGCTGAATTCCCTCACAGTTCTGCCAGAGTAATTCTTCATTGTTGTTAAACAAATTACTTTGCAAACTCTGTAGCGGGTCTTAAACAGCACAGTATTGCAGGATTTAGTGAAATTCATTACAAAATAGTATATAATCAATAATATAAACTTGATAAGGTTTTTTTTGCCCTCTGGCACTTATTGTTGTAGCACATGTTAAAGATAACTTCACTAGCAAATAGGAATAGAATTTGAATGTGTATTTGATACACTTGGAATTAGCCAAAATAACAGGATAGAAAGGGGATTAAGAAGATCTCTGTTAGAAAGGCAAGTGCATATTTATGGAAGGAAGACTAAATTGAGCCTTGCTCACATCCAGGACGATGTTTAAATAATCCTGAAATACTTAAATCACTTCAAAGCATTTTTTATCTTTTATTAAGTTCCTTTTCAAGAACCTCCCGAGTTCCCCTTGGTTTTCCTCTTCAGTTCTACCATAATGCACATCATGCATCAGCTTCTCTGTGAAGTTTTTGAATTTTTTACCATATATTCTGTGTTTCCTGACAGCTCATCTCTGCCATTTTTGTGGAAAGAAAAAATCTGGAGATCAGATTATTGAGTTTAGTGGAGGGAGCCTGCACCAAATCTAAACTTAAGAGAGACAAAGTTTAGGAGAAATGTTAATGTACCCATAGAACATGAGCTTTGCAGGCACTTTTAATACCATATATATTTGGGCAAGTATGGAAAAAGATACCTGTTGTTTTTCCTGCATTTTTGTAAAGCCCTCGGTGGCTTTGGGAATGGGTTAGTACATAGTGCAAGCAGAGAGGGGTGAGATAATCCTGCCACCTCCAGAGCAAAACTCTCTCTCACTCAAGTTCTCAAGGGCTAATCAGGCGTGATTCAACCTGTGGGGTTCAGGTTTTTCCATGATCATGCTCCTGCATCCATCATCTCCTGGGGAGGGATCCTTACTCCAGCACATCTGTAGTAGGAATTGGATTAAGAAAAGTCAATAATGTGTTTTGAGATATCTATTTTTTAGTGCCATGCTGGAATTCTGGCTATAGAAGATGCAGTTTCAAGGTTTTGAACATGTTCAGGAGCATTTAAATACATGATAACCAGATTCATTTAATTGGAAATAACCAGCTTTCTATCTTTGTATTTGTTTTATGTTTTTAAACTGTCAAGAGTTACAGAGAAAGCACCACCCTGGGTATATTTTCCACAGCCTGTGCACGTCACAGGGACAAAATTCACATTTAGTTAGTGCTGTAAACTGTTGGCTAACCCTTCCTGTCCTAGTATCAGGAGTTATACTTATGCAAACTAGCATGTTGTAAAAGTTGCATCAGTCATTTATGGTTCAGAGCTTAATTTGATCAAAAAAAGTACTTTTGAATCAAATAACCCCCCAAAAAAGGAAAACCAGCAGTTAAACCCAGACTAAAACTACTTACAAGAGAGTATGAAATAAAATTTATTGATATACCTAAATAATGGTATGTTCTTCAGGTAAATTAATTAAAATATGTCCATGAGAACTAGACTGAGGTATGTGAAAAGGAAAAAAAATATAACTGGAGAAGTTCATTTTGGAGGAGACATTAATAAAAACCGGATGACATGCAGCAAAGGAAATTAGCTGCTGGTGCACAGGGGCATGAATAATGCTGGAGGATGTATCATATAACTTAATCAAATAGGCTGTAACAGGAAGATGCAACTGTGGTTTCCTTAATGACCAGTGGGTGATGTAATCAAATGCTTAAATGCACATTGTCAGGTTCTGATGAGCTCCTCTCACAGCAGAGTTGGGGTATCACTTACCCAGGAGTTGAGGCTGGTAACACATCCTCTCTCAAGCCAGCGGAAAGAGTGAGGAGCAGACAGGTTTCTGTGATGTTTTCGTGACAGGAAATAAGCTCTCTTTATTGTTCTCTAATGTAAATATCACATTCCCTGAAGATGTATACTTGTGCTGCCTTTGGCAGGGCACACATATTGCCATGCTTGGGCTTGAGACAGAGTCAAGGCTGCTGCAGCTTGGACCCAACAGAGTGCAAGAAACTTCCAGGTGTTTCTTGGCCTCTGCCAGCAGCTGCAGGCTCTGGCTCTGCAGCTCCACTGGTGCTGGAAATGCAAGGATTAACTAATTTGAGGCAGTGTGGGAATGCCTGAACACACACAAGTCTGAGTGAAGCCAGTTCTTCTTCAGTGGAGTGTTCTAAATAGCACTGCTGGTGTTGGGCTTGTAGAACTTTAATTTCTCTTTCTCCCAGTGTTGTGCACGGTGCCAGTGTGTGTTTTCATTGGAGCAAACCCAAGTGTTAGGGCTAACAGAGTAGTGACCCTTGCAGCAGCAGGTTCAGATGCCAATAGAGTAAGGTGTGCTAGCAGGGCTGGTGATACCGTGCAGGGACACGAGGGCTGGATGCCCTGCCCAGGCTCACTCAGAAGGCAGCAGAATCTTCTCTGTGCTCAAAAGTCTTGCTCCTTGCTGTCTTCATTACACAGTGTAGGTAGAAGACTCTTTTTCACCAAATCAGAGTGGTTTAGCAGCAGTTTCATAGCAGGGATATAAGCACTGAGTATAAGAACCAAACAGAGTCAAAATTAAGACTGAGCTCGCTGATAATCCTGGGCTTTGCATTTTAATGCATATTGCTAGTTGAGAGCTAGATTGTGTTTTTATGACAGAGCAGATTAGGAAATAATTTGCATGTGAATCTCTCCAAGTCTGTGCGGTTTCCCTGGTAACAAATGTGGAACCAAGTTCCAAAATCTGCTTGTTGCTATTAAAGTGTGTGTGTACATGGGGAGGGAGGTGTTCTTATTTTATAAGTTTTTATTAAAGAAAAAAGTGAAACTGCAAAGTTTAGCAAGATTCTTGATTTACATCAAATGGGGGATTGAGAAAATTAAATGCTTCTTTGCTCACCAGCACTTAACTCGCACAAAAATCTCATTTCCCATGAAGCAACGGAAGGGTATTTTGCAGAATTTTCCTTTCTGGCTGTTGCAAACAAAACTTGTTATTACTTTGAGGGAACCTGTCCATAATTGATATTTCCATCAGTACTTGCCTTTCAAGCTTCTTCAGAAGTCATCTGTGAAGGCTTGGAGTGTCACCCATCAGGACTTCCCAGCTTCCCTCTGTGCCTACCCCAGGAGGGATCCCTGGTTCATTTTAGCTCAAGGGAGGTCTTGTGGGTTGTGACAGGAGTTTCTCCCAGAATTTGAGGAGTTTGGACCAGGAACAGCCTGTCTGTCATGTCTAGCTTTTAAAGTGGTGGTTAGGGATGGGTTTGAGTTGAAGCTTTAACCAGGTGACTCCTGTATGCAGCAGCAGGAGAACTGCAAATGTTTTGGGGGAGGGAGAGTGACAGCTGTGTGGTGTTTGCTGAAAGGTGAAATCATCCTAGTGGAGACTGGGGAAAAAGAACCGGTGGCTGATCTACTGAGAAAGCCTAGTGTTCCTCTAACTTTAGGCCAGCTTTTGTGGCTTTATTGAACCAGACAGTTTTGGCATAAAATATTTTGCTGTTAAACCATCCCCTATGCTCTCTGCACATTGAGTATCTGATGTTTTTCCTCAATTATTTCCTTGAATATCAATGGCTTTGATGCGGAGTTTTTCAGTGACTTTTCAGTAAAAGTTCTAATGATCAATCTGCCTAGATAACTTCAGAAATATAGATGAAGTCATGTAAGCAGCTTGGTAGAAAGTATTTTTCCTCCTCCCTTGTCTCTGCTTGCTTTGTTTGCTGGTTCACTCTAACTATTTCCAGTTTGCAGGTTTTTTTAATTAGACTTAAAGGCTGAACATGACGTAAATTGAAGCTTTAGTTGCCCTCAAATTTATGCAATGTGTGTATGCAGGGAAATTCTAAATAAAGAAAAAGGAGATTTCCCCTCAGGAGGAAAGAATACCTCTTGTTCAGAAGTGTAATTTTTGAAAACATTAAAATCATAAAATAAGTTCTGTAATAAATAAAAGCAATTATTGTTCAGCTTCTCTCTTAGAGTCAAGCTAAGCTACTTCTGCCTCTGAATAGAGTTTTATTTCATTTTATCAGACTAAAGTGATTTTTCATGTCATGCTGGGGTTTATTCCTTTAATGAGCCATACGATAATCAGGAATAAAAAGAGAAAAATTTTGTTTGAATACAGAGGACCTGAGTTACTGGAATTTCATCAGCATGAGCAAGCTTTATCTTCTTTTTAATGTTGTATCTGTGAAAGCTATGGCACAATTAAGCAGGGCCTTATTGTGTGTCAGGTTTTGTGGCAGAAATTCCCAAGTACTGTGGGAGATGGGTTGTGGACTCAGAAATTTAACTCCAAGTCAAGCACATCTTTATTCAAAACTCATTTTCCTTTCTCTCCCGATTTTACAAGTTTGTGGATGTTCTAAATGGCTAACATGAAAATATGTGGGAAGGGGGTTCTGTCTCTTTCTCTGGTAGGAGGGACATTGTGCAAATGACAAGAGTTTGCATCATTTTGAAGGACACAGTGAAACTTTCCTTTCTCTAGATTGTAATTACATTTCCAGTTTCCTGCCAGCATATGCTGATTGCCTTCTGCAGCTTCCTTGGGGCCTTGTCAATCCATTGATTAAAGAAACATTCTTTAAGTGGATTTGTAGTGCATTTGAATATTTGATACCATTTGATTAGGGCTGAATGCTGATATGACCCTCAGTAAATACCTATTTCTAACTCTTTTAATTTTTGTTATGATGGATCTTGTGACATCAATAATTTCTCTTGAGTTCTGGACTTTCAAATGGTTACCCAAGAGATTCAGTTGTCACTCATGAATGAGAACTTTTGACTCCTGTGGTTGCAGTAAAAAAACAGAGAGTGTTGCCAGTGCAAATAAGAGGTTTGGATCCAGAAGATAAAAGGCAATGAAAGCTGGTAATTTCTTAAAAATAACATTGAAATAATAAATGTTATGCTACTTGCTCCTCCATTTTGCTGGATCTAGCTCAACAAATTTCTGTTTTCAGTGGTGTTTTTGACAACATGTGTAGTCATCCAGCTTATTTTTCATGTCCTTGTGTTTGAGGCAGTTCCTCCAGGATTACCTCACCTCTCAGGCTGAAAGAAAGAACCAGATTTACTCAAAGGGGTCCAGTAACCTCTCAGCCCCCATCAAGGGCAGGGGGATTTTGCCTGTTCTTTAGAGGTTTTGCTGAATCGTGACTAAAGTTCTTAGGATCAAATTCATGCAGAGAAACATTAAGTGGAAATCTTATTTGCAGGCACTGAGTAATACATCCTCCTGAGAGTGACCTTTGGTAGCTTCAGATGCTTTTCAGTAAAACTGCTCTGTGACTGCTGAGTATTTGCTTTGTAATCGGCAAAATAAAAAATTTACTGATAGGGTAGCAAAATAAAAATGCATGTATGTGTTCTCTTATATTCTTGTTTAGAAAAAAAGTTGTGTCTGCTAAATTAATGGAATTTCAAGATTGGTGTTGCTACTGCTACAAAAAGATGCATTTATACTATTTTTAAAAACCCTTATGATATTTTCAAAATTATTTTTAAGTTTACTTTAATTATTCCAGTGAATGCTTATTAGTCAATTATTGTTAGTATTTGTAACAGTTAGGGGAAATATTCATTAGCTTAACTATTCTCAAGTGTGTTCATAATTAGAACACACTATCAATTTATGCTTATTTTGAAGAAAATTGTGAAAGCTTTTTGCCAAGTTTCTTACATACGTACATCTTCCTAACTCAGATACGTTTTGTTCCAGTAACTCAACTTTTTAATTAAAAACTCTCCACAGGTGATAGTGGAGAAAGTTTTTTAGATTAAAGATGTCTTGAACATGTAGGTTTATACAGATCCAAGGGACAGCTTCTCTGTGTAGCATATGCTGCAACATTATGAGAATTTTTTTTAAGAACTGCTTTCCATAAACAAATATAACATGTACATGCTCACACGAATAAAAGGTGGCAGTGACTTATGGTGTACTGTATAAATTTGAGATTATTCACAATCATTCCTACCCATAGTCAGAACAGTTTTCTTCATTGCGTTTATAACCTGAACTTCAGCTGGTGTGGACCCTGACTTTTGAATATGATTGAGCATGTAACAGAAATCCAGGCTGAAAATTCCCAAAATAATGTGCCAAGACCTCCTGAATTAATCCCGGTTTTGTATGATTTAGGTGTATTTTCAGGAAAGAATTATGAAGGTACAACAAAGGACAAAGTTCTTAAATGTGTATAAAATTTTTAGGAAGATATGGACAAGCAGCAAGGAGTGTTTAGTAAAGGGATTTGAATTTATTAGGCTGAAATATATTTGAAGTTCACCAGGAAATAACAACTAAATATCAAAAAAACATAATGATTTTAAAGCAGGGAAGCTTTCTTATGGGAAGAAAGTTTATAATATGGTAATTTTTGCATACCTGGCCCTTACCAAATAGCAACAACAAGCTGAAACCATAGAAACAATAAGTGAGAATGTAAATGTAAAGTAATGTAAATGTAAATACATTAATTTACATTAGGAATTGCTCTAGATATGCATGCAAAATCATTTTTCAAGGCAACCATATTTCCATATAATTTCTATATATAAAACCTATATCATCAGCTATGAATTAAAAAAAAAAAAAAAAAAAGGTGCATGGATATAAAAATGATTTGCACATACCAGAGTAAGGGAAGGTTTTAGTACAAAACTGGTAGGCATTTTGGAAGAATCTTTTGTGTTAATAACACTAGAGAGTCAGAACTTTGGCTTTATTTATAATTTGATTTTAAAAATGAGATACTGTTCATGACAGCATAAGTTTTCAGGTGAGAAAATATACCTGGAATTTTTTTCCCCCTAAATCATGTGTATTTCTAAATAAAAATACAAAATGTGAATGGTTGCTGAGGTAAAAATCCCCCTCTTTGTCTACAGCAATTCCTCAGGGCACAGCAGTCTTCCATGTGCAAACAAAAAGCTGAAAATGAGTGAGCAGTGTCAGAAAGTTAATATCATACAGGAATGGCAAGCCCTGAATTGCAAATGTGTTTTTTAAGGTGGGTGTTACTGGGAGAAATCACTTCCATCGTTTTTGTGGGGTCTCATTGCAAACCTCCTGTGGTAAATACACCGAGGTGTTGTGTTTGTGGTAATCTCACTGCTGAAATGCAAAATGCTATCAAAAACCCTAAAATGATGACACTTTAGGAAACATTTTGACTCCCAATATGTAGAGTTTCAAAACTCTTAAATGAAATCCAGATAGATTCCTAGATGGCAGATTTTCCTGAAGTAGGCATAGAAAAAATGATTGGTACAAAACTTTCTTTAAACCCTCTACAGTAATTTTTGGGAAACATTTTCTTATTTTGTGACTGTGCTTCAAAATCTGAAAAATAATTGATGACTCTCATTACAAAATAAGCTTTAATAATGAAAGTAAGAACATAAGGGCCCAGATACCATCATTTGGTTTAATTGTGCGTGCTAATTAAATTATCTCCTTGTCTGTGGGCATTTGCAAGTGTGGATAACAGGATAGTGATGGGAAAATTGGGAGAAGCCTGCACTTGGGTTTGTAGTAAAACATTCATTTAATGAAAAGGCCACTTTTCCTTTGGCCTGACAGTTCTGCATCTGAAAGGATGATGTTTAATTTAGTTTACAGATCAAAATAGGGGAGGTATGAAAGCATACAGATTTACATTTTGTGTGTAAATATCTGAAACACCTTGATGTTTTTTTAGTTAATTGTACTTCTGCCAGAGTTGGTACACTGACCAGTGATAAGTAAAGGTGAAAATAGTTTGTATTTTTCAATATCCCTTTTAATATAAAAGGTCAATAGTAAATGTTTTAATTTTTTTTTTCCTTCTTAAAAAAGACATAGTATGAGTGCCATCAAAATGAGTTGTTCTGTTTCCGATGATGCAAACATCATTGGATTTTTTTGAAAAAAAAATTACTACAAGTAAGTCATTGTAATCTAATATTCTGAGTTCTGTGTCCCCAGGCAAGGGATAAGAAGTTGAGTTGCACAAAAGCAAAAGGTGTTTTTGTTTGTGACTAACTTTAGTCTGAAAAGCCAACTCTGCACAGGTAGATCTGTGCCTAAAGTGTGTTTCACTGGGAGAGTTTTCTGTACTGAATTAGTATTTGTAACTAATCGGTCTACAGATAAGAAAAACACATCCAGCTACTCTTTTAGGTAAGTAGGTGCAAAACCAGTGGCAGGTGTTTGTCCTTTGTTGTCAAGGCTTCCTTTTAAGCACAGACGTTATTTCACATCTCTTACTGTCATTCTCTCATTGCAGTATTTAGTGTTCTATATAATACTGTAATTACTGTCTTATTTACCTATTATATACTCACAGACATGTTTATTTACCTATTATATACTCAGAGATATGTTTATTTTGCTTTGAATCAACTATTCACTTTGTTCAAGTTCAAAGAGCCTGGGCAAACTTTGTAAGTACTGTAGCTATGCTTGAAGATTTGTGGTGCTGCTTCAGCTTATCCTTGCAAAGAAAGGTGCCTTCCCAGAAGGATTATGCTGCCCCTCTAAACAGCAGTTTAGGAACAAAGAGCTCTTCCAAGAGTAGCTGCTGGGTTTATTCACAGAGTAAGATCCCTGAAGAAGGGCTGGGTTGGTATATGCCTGTTTAAATCAGTACTGATAATTCTTTGGACTGTTTATTAAAAACAACAGCACAAGTTCTTCCATACAGTTTGTGTATGTCTAATCACTGATCTCCATGTTTTTGGTAAACAGCTGGGCTTTGACAGGTTTGCCCAACTCCTTTTACAGGTTTTGATCTTTCTTAATGGGTGCCTCTCTGTTGGGTCAACAAGATACTTTATACTCTGCTTGTTTGATTTATTGCATATTGGTGATTTGTTAATCATGTGTGGATGTAAGCCTGAGTCATGGAGGGAGGACCCTGGTTACTCATCTGACATTAATTCTCCTACTGAAATATAGGTTAGCCTGTTAGTGGTGAGGGAGTCACAAAGTTCATATGTTTTTAGAGGTATGGAGCTTTAATGCATTCTTTGTTGATGGCTGCTTGAGGGCCCACAGTGATCTCAGGAAGTAAATATTTATCTGCTCATAGAGATTGTCTTTTTCTTTTTAAGGAGCTGTACCCCCTTTAAATTGCCCTTAATTTTCTTCATTAAATTTTGTGAGTTTTCCTCATGAGCAGATGACTGCACAGGCTGCTTTTGCTTGCACAGGTCACCCTGTACTACCAGTGTGTGTTTGGGACTGACTGCCATTCTCCCTCCTCTGGCTGAATTGGCATAACAAGCTTTCAAAGAGCTTGGATTTAAGCACATTGGCATGAACAGTTTGACCAAGATTTCAAAAATCTGAAGATGTGGGGGAGGATGCCAGAGTGACATGTCTTGTGTGATGTTCTGCAGCCTCTCTGTCTCCTGATGTCCCTGCTGGGCTGTGGTGTGGTCACAGCAGCTGGGCAGCTCAACAGAGCAGATCCCAGGCCTTTCTGATGTTTGGGTTTTTTTACTGCAGTGATGAACATGGCATTCAAGTAGCTTAGCTGAAGTGACTACAGAAACAGTCTCTTGATGCAATTTTTCATGCTTTGCGCTTGGCTAAACCTGTTGGATGGCAGCCCACAGATCTGAGCAGCTCATGGAAAGCATCAGAAACTCAGACATTTGAGTAGAGTCCATCTGCAGCTCTTTGAGCTACATTTCACACCATGGTGAAGTTCAGGCTGTGAGCAATGAAATGCAGCATGTACGGTGCTGCTGGAGCAGCCTGGCATACGTTTGGGCTCTAAACTCACTCTGTGTTTACTGACAGGGGTCACTTCTAGGCTGCAGCTCATGTGTAAACAGTTTTTAGGAGAGCAGCTTGTCCAAAGCAGTCTCAGGAATGCTTTTGGGGACATTTTTGGATGAAAGCTGTGGGAAGGACTCCTCGACAGAACTTTTATTGATGGGCCCACACAGGCAAGTAATCTATGCGAGTGATATATGCATGTGATTTATCACTGAAAGTTTTAGAGAATTTAATTGAATTACTCTGTTTTAGCTATTTAATTTTGGATCATGGAACTTGCACACTTTGCTTTCCTACCAGCTGATTCCAAATCCATTTTCAGCACTTAATGGGTCCTGGCACAGAACTGTGTTACAGAAATTGCTGTCATTCTTCTCAGCACCACCATCAGCTGTGGGGTTAGATTTTCTGTTTTGTCTAAAAGCAAGAAGAGGCCTGTCTCCCACTTTTCAAATTGTCTGATTTTGTTATCTGTTGAGTGGATGACATCTTTCTTCATTATCTGCTTGCTTTTTGACTGAATTTTATTTTCCAAATGCCAGCTGATCCAGGTTCCTGTCAAACTTAGTGCCCATTAGTTTCAGCAATTTTCTTGGCTGGTAAAGGGTGTGACTGCATCTGGCTTTTTGTAAACACACCAGCACACCTCTGCCTTGAGTTGCATTTCCTTGATCTCTGGTCACAAACAATGCCCAACAGCTGTACCCTAAGGAGCACACTGCTCCCAACATCCTTTTCTGAACAAAACAAAAATTCCCAGGCACATTTTAGGAAATGGACAACACTTGCTTGAGCTCATACATTTTCTGGAATTTCTCTCTGTCACTATTTATCATTGTTGTTTATTTAGTGTCAGATATAATTCCCATGTGTGGCAAAGTGTATTAACTGGCTGCTTCACGTGTAAATATTTTGGGAACTGCCACCTCCATTCGTGAGATCATACAGTCTTGTCCTGTATTTTAAAATGGAACAGTTAGGAATATTTAAATTATGGGTCAAAACCGGAATAAATGAAGAAGCCAAGTAGTCATTCTGTCTTCCTAATGAGCCTTCGTTACAACAGGAGCTGAGCTGCCAATTACTGGCCACTTCTCCTGGCTACTCATTAACTGTGTTTCAGCATGCACCTCCTATGATTTGGCCCGTGGCCAGATCAAATTCAGATTTTCCCCGTGTCCAGAATAATGCTGTCACTGTTTTGATAGGCAAGGAAGCTGCAAGTTTAATAAATCCACAGCTAACACTAATTTGGGTATGACAAAAGTGCATCTGCCCTTCTCACTGCCAAGAGATTGCAGATGTGACTGTATTTATCATTGGTAGGTGACTTTCACTTTATTTAGCTTGGATTATGACACTGAATAAAGTATTTACTGGATAGCCACCATTGTGCTACTCCTCAGAGCAGTTTTAGAGAAGTAACATCTGCACGTGCTGTAGCCCTACACTGCTTCTCTTATTTGCTTTCAAGAGTTCATTGAAGTCTATGAAAATGGTTTCTTCATGTGCTTTGGAAGTGCAGAGGAAAACATACTGGTATGTCCTTTAGATTGTGATTTTTTAGGGATTTTTTTTTCCCAATCTGTTAATATCACTGCACCAGCAGAACTGTATGACATAGACCTGATTTCAGTTTGATTAAACTCATTTTGGAGTTGGGTGTTGCATTTGAGTAGTCTCTATGAGGTTGTTTCACATTTTTCATAGCCTTCATCTGAAACACACTGCTCCTTAGAAAATTAACTCATGTAAATTCACAGTTAAGACTGTGCAAATATCAGTTAGAATCCAAAATGATTTTTCAGAATTTTTTCCTCAATTCCAGAATAATTCATTTTGACAAAGGTGCTGTGACGTTACCAAATAGGAAATCCTACATAAGCAAAACAAATACATAGGCTTTCCTAATATTTATCCACTGTAGATGTGTAACTAGGGGTGTTATTTTGCTTTGTTTGTTGTATTTTGGTTTTAGCAATATTGCCTGTTTTGAGGATAAATGCAGTGTATTGAGTTCACAGGGTGCATGTTATACTAACTTGTGGTATCAGGAGCTGTATAAGCTTCACTTGGTGAACTGGTGCCATATTCCATTTGTGTTATGGAATCCAACAGAAAGATGTCTCTTTTGTACTGTTAGTGGTTCCTTGGAGAATTCCAGAGTTTTAGATTCAATAACTGGACCAAGAACTCATCTCTTACTGGAGATCCTCCATCCAGTTCCTCATTTAAGTGGTGTCTTTATATGAACTGCTTACATGGACAGTCCTGGCTCCAGAGTACAGAGCACGCTGGGCTTTAGTGAAGTCTTATGTAGTGTTAGGGTAATGAGTTTTTAGATTACTTATTTGTATGTTAAAATATATAAATGTGTGTGTGAGGAAACTTCTTAATTGAGGTGAGAAAATCTTTAGATAAACACTTTGAATAACATTTTTAATTTTTCTAGTGAAATAAGCATTCTCTTGGAAGCTCACAAGTTGAGAGGGACTGCTGGGGGGAGATGGATTTTTCCTTTCTTCTTTTCTCTGATGAGATGTGATAACCTTTCACTGATGTCTGTTTGACAAAAACTTCTATTAATGTTTTTGGATTGAAGTTTTGAGTCAGCAACTTTTACAAAGCCAAAGAGATTCTGTTTATGAGAAACTATCCTGTCATGAGTTGTATCCCTCCTAGCCCTCACTTTATTCACATGTGATTTGCAGTTATGCTAAGCCTGTGTTCTGCCAGCTACCACTCTGACTTATCTAAAATAAGGCAAGACATTTGTGCAAGGAATAAAAAGATCATAAGGCATTCTGTCAGTTTTATTGGTTTCTCCCATGAGTTGCACTGCTCTCCAGACCTCAGAAGCCCTTATTTATCCCAGAAACCTTGGAATTTACAGACTGACTTTGCTAAAGCACTGCTGAACTTTAGAATCCTCATAAGAATGCTGGAAATCTTCAGAAAAGCCTTCTATGATATCAGCAAATATCTCCCATGAGAAGCCTTCTAGCACACTGAAAAGTGTTGAGCAGAGATAAACGAGTGTGTGATTCTCATTTAGAATTCTTCCTTGAAAAACAGAGAGTCTATGAAGCTTTTTTTTTTGTCCTGGTGTGACACATGATTCTTACTTTTTAAGCTCCTGTCAGACAGAAAGTTTGGCTTTTAAAGGTTATTTTTAATATTTTAATGATTGATCCAGTCATTAATGGCTTTAAGCTAGAAAGTGCAAGATTTTCTATAAGGAAAACATGTTTTTATTATGAAACACTGGCACAGGTTGCCCAGAGATGTGGCTTCCCCATTCCTAGAGGGGTTATAGCAGGCTGCTGGAGCTCTGGGCATCCTGTTCTCATGGAAGATGTCCCTGCCCATGGCAGAGGGGTTAGAATTGGAAAATCTCTTCCAAGCCATTTGAGCATGTGATCTCTGACTCTGCTCTCTTTGTTGTACTAAATCTTTGTTGTTTGAAAAAAGTGGAAGGGGCTGAAATATCTTTCTTCCATCTTCTGGAGGTTTTCAGCAATACTCAGTCCAAAACTATCTCTACTTTTTGCATTTAAGTTAGAATAGCCTTTCCAGCCATATTGGTGGCTTTAAATGTGGCAGAGCCACCTTCACAAGGTGATGGCAGTGGCCTCCACTGGCTTTTCCATTTTGCAGACACCATGCCATGATCATAAATTAAAGAGAAGACAAAATAAACAAAAAAGAGTTGAAAACTGGGCAATTACTGTTCTCCATGTGTTTTAAATGCTTCACTGCTGGTATTTAAAAATGTGGAGTGCTTAGGGGAATAGGGCTTAGTGCTTAAGCACTTTTGAACATCTCATATAAGATGTGTATGAAACTGGGGTACTTTTCAAGTCACTTTTAAATAAAATGTAATAAATATCATATTGGCAGTGTTAAGTTATTGATTAGACTTGATGATCTTAAAGGTCCTTTCCAACCTAATTATTCTGTATTTTTATACTTTGGTCTTCTGTTCCTCTCAGCACTTTCTCTTCCCGTGTCCTGATTCAGTGCAGCCCTGAATTCAGCAGTTAATGATGCTCTGCTGGACTTTGGGGCTTATTTGCTGTTTTATTTTGGGCACTGCTGCTGTGCTAGAGCAGGAAATGCTCCATGGCAAACAGAAGGCAGCTGCTAAGACCACTTTCAAGAAGGTTTGAAGGATACGATGGAAGCAAGGATGACAGGCTGATTTTGTCTTGTCTCAAGTTATAAATGAAGCTGTTAAAGGCAAATACCTTTTTAACTCTCACTGAAGCTGCAGTGAGAGGTAAAAAATGTTTTATATTTAATTAAGCTTTTAATCTGGAATTATTTCTGTGCCTGTGAATGACAGTATTGTTGTCAATAACTATATAAGTGGACTTGAAATTTCCCCTAAATTTACTCCATTGATCTTTTATTTAAGATCATTGTTTGAATGAAATTGAAAAATACTAAAACATTCCCTTTTAACAGAGTTTCTCATATTGTTTTGGTCCATAACCTACCATAATAATTATAAAATCTCCATTTCATGTGTTACTTTTCATGTTTAAAATTGTGTTTGAATATGTTTTTTTTTTTTTCAATTCACCCCCAACCATGGCTCAAAACACTTCTGGCTCACTTGTAGGAGTTGAGCAGAGAGACAAGAGGAAAGAAGAGCAGGGAAGATTAACTGAACCTGAGAAACTCTGCAAAGTAGGAATTAGTAAGTAATTTAACCATCAGGGGCCACTGCAGAGCACAGTTCAAGCAGAAACTTCTAGTCTTCGAAGAGAAAAAGCACTTTTGAACATCTCATATAAGTTGTGTATGAAACTGGGGTACTTTTCAAGTCACTTTTAAATAAAATGTGATAAATATCATATTTTGCTGAGTATGATAAGGAGAGCACAGCAGTGAATAGAATACTGTAATAAAAACAGCATTTCAGAAAGGAAGCAGAATGTTAACTTAGCCTCTGAGTACCTAACCCACTGTACTGAGGAGAGTTCAACCTGAATTCAGGCAGCACTTTAGGGAAAATTAATTCACTGTATGATTTTATTTTGGTCCACCTACTGCTGTTTTCCTTAAATGAATGCATTGAACAAGGAGGTAATTGGGAGCTAAGGAAATGGTAGGTGAGGAACCTTCAATTTACAAAATTGTTTTCTTAGAGTTCTGTCATTAATTATATTGCTGGAATGGAAAGGCTTCAAAATCATACTTTCTGGATGATAAATTCCTTTGTTTATTTTATTGAAGCAATACTTGTGCTTTCTACATATTGTAAAACTTAAATGACTGTGAATATTGGTTCCTCAGCTTTATTCCCCATGTTTGTAAAGCAATATTTCAAAACTTTTTCACTTTCTTCCATTTGAACACCACGTTTCTAAATGTTCATTCTGTTTCTGCATAGTTGCAAGTTACAATATCCTCATTTGTTTGCCAGCTGTAAAAACTATTCCTAATTTCCCTAATGAACTGGAGACAGTGTGAGCAGTTCCTACTTGAAAAGGCTTGGCTGGTGCAGTGAAAACTTTCTTCCTTCTACAGCAAAGGTATATTATAAGAGAATTTGTTCATCAAGTTTGAAAGCTTGATGACTTTTTAGGTGGCTCACACAGTACTACAAAGCACAGAAAATAGCTAGGCAAACAAAAAACTTGGTAGGTACAGAATAAAGGTGAAACAGAGGATGGATGGAGAGGGAAAGAGTTGCATTATTTAACATGGCATGGAAAAATCCCCCGGCTATTGCTGACCTAGGCTGGAAATCCTGTGGTGCAGATGCTCTTGAACAGATCTCTGTTGTCTCTGGCCCTGTGGAAATTTGCCAAGAATAAGCAATGGTTGTTTGCTCTGAGGTGCATCAGCCAGGAGCTTTGATGAGCTGGTGCAAAATGCGATGGAATTTTCTTGGAATTCATGGAAAACTGAGATAAATTAGCCACAGTTTGCTATGCCAGTGTACTCATCAAGAGGGCACAATTTAAATATGGTTGATTTCTAATTCTAAGTGATCCTCTGTTTTCTCCTAAACTCTAAAAAAAAAATCAGTTTGGAGCTCCAAAAGTGATTTCTTCTTGGTCAATACTGTGTGTGCTTTTACAGTGTGGAATTTCCCTCACTCTTATTTAGCTTGAGCTCCTGTTATTACTTTTGGGGTCCTTTTGTGAGCTAACCAACAGCTGCAATTGGAGATTTGTTATATGTATATATATATTTGTTATGAAATGAATGTTTTTTGTGCTTGTATGAGTGCCATGCCCATGTATGAAGTGGGGGATAAGTATTACTTTTATAAGTATTACTTTGCTGTGATATCCACAAGTATTTGTGAGGACTGGGCATGGGAGAAGGTTCTGTCACTAAACATTGTAGGTTTGGAAACTCTTTGTAATAGCTCATCTTGCTACTTACAGAAGGAAATGCAGCAGCTGTTGAGTTCCTGTAAAAAGATAAAAATCAAAGTTCAAAATTAAGAGAAAAAGACTTTGTTGCAAAAGGTATAAATGCTCAGAATTATTATCATAGGAAGAACTGTAGCACTGTTCTCAGAGTGAGTCACCATGCAAGATGAGTACTTTGGAAAGCATTGTTGATTTTTAATAGAACTTTTTTCACATCTCATCTGTTACACAACTACTGATGATGCTCATTTTCCTTTCATGTTAGTTCAAAGCAGGAGTGGTGCACCTTCAGATTTCACCGTGGAAATGGAGGTTATTAGTTAATTGTAGTAACTATTTTACAGCCATGTTGTCTTCCTGTGTTACCTAATGTATGTATACAAGTATTGTCAAAAATTTGATGAAGAGTGTGTTTTAAGAGGAAATTTCAGTTACCAAGTAAGAGCAATGAATTTTAAGGAGAATTCTTAAAAAATTTTTCTGACTGATCTGTCACACAAGGTTTTATGTTCAGAGAATTGACTTGCCTGGGCAACTGTCCCCACACACTTAAACTGGTGTGCATTTTTAATTCAAATTCACTTACTTTTGCATATGCTAACAAACTGTGTAGATAAAAATTGTGAAAGAAACTGCCAGGATAGGAAGAAAAAGATTGATTTCTTAATTATGGGTACAGAAAGCAGCTTGGCCTTTGTTCCATTGCACCAAAGTGAGTCTTGTCTTTTTAGGAGACAGAGGTTCCCAGAAGCAACTCTTCCTTTGCCCTTCTCTTTGTGATCCAGCAAAATTTGACTCTTTCTGATCTCCTCTTCATTAAGATGCATCAAGTTCCAGGTTGCTGAATAGGAAAAGTGTCACCTCTTTTTGCTATTTGTCTATATGTATTTCTATTTTGGAGAGCACAGTCCGTTTTCCCAGTGAATTGCTAAGGAATGTTTAAAATCTGGAGTATTTTCTTAATTTTTAAAGGTGGGAAATTTATGGGGGGGAAGAGGAAGGACTCTCTGCTATTTCTTATCTCTGTAATTAGCAGTCTGTAGTTAATACAAGCCGGGTCTGTTCATGCATATGCATTTCTTCTTCTGTTATGTGAGACTGCTGCCTCATATACCAACAGAAATACTATTAGGTGCTATTTTAGATGCTTTTAATTGAATAAATAAGAAATGTGGAGAGCCCTAAGACAGCATTTTGTAATACTGAATTTTAGAAGCTTGCTTTTAAAACCAAGATTGTAGCATATAAGATTATAGCATATAAATATCACATGTGATCTCAGTAGTTGATAATTTCTCTATAACCTGTTAAACCTTATGTAGATTTTCTGCTAATTGTCCTCTAGGAATTCCAGATATAGATACTTTATATTTCATGACTACATTAATAGAATTTTACAAGACATCTAAAGTAATTAGAGGTGCATCTGGCCTTTACCTGATCAAATTTAAAACTATTGCTTTAAACTCCCAAATACACTAAGAGTTCTGCTAGCAGACCCATAATAGATTAATATTCATCTTCTTTTTATCCCAATGCACAAGTAGAATCAAGTTTCAAATTAAGTCAATGTGCAGAATTGCTTGTTCATGTCAATGTTTATGAATCTCTAAACATTTGTTCAAAAATTAATGTGTGAATTTCCCAGCATGAAGAGACAAACTTACATTTGTCTGGTACATTTTTAAACTTTTTAAAGTGAGATAAAATTTTATTTTTTGTTGCTTCCTGTTACAATACTTGAAATGAAAGTGTGCTGTAGGCAAATTGTAATCAGATGCTAGAAGTGGAAAGAGGTGGTGAGAGTATCCATCCAGGTATGGTCTCTCTGATAAGCTCAATTTTGTCAGTCAAACCTCAGGAACCCTGAGCCTTTCATGTCCTCTACACAAAAGTGATTTACTTTGTGAATTGAGACTTGTAAGTTTCCCCAACCCTAAAATAGGTTTTGCCCAATAGATCATTGCTTTTCTATAGTTTCTGACACTCCCCAGCTCCATCTCTAACACTTGACAAGGTTGTAGAAAGGAACTTCCATCCCCACCCCCAGATCTGTCTTGATAAAGAATTCTGATATTCTTAGAGCATGACACGAATTGGAGATGCTCATTTCAGATCAGCCTGATCTGTGAGTTTGAATTAGATTTCAGTCTTGATTCAGCTCCTGAAGTTTAACTGAGGTGTTAAGGCCATCGTAGTTTGCACGAATTATAATGATCTGTTTGTTTATGTATGTACTCATAAGTGTGTGGCATGATTTTAGTTATTAAAATGCCCTACACACCTTTCCACAGCTGAAGTTTCTCAGATAAGTTTCCTGCTGCAGAGGGAGCTGTGCTGAGTCTTCTGGCAGTATTTGACCTGGGGAATATTGCAGGAGGTTGCACCAGCACTGCCCTAGATACCTCCTTATCATCCTACCATTCAGAAATTTTTTATATTTGATTTTCCTATTGTTTATTATATTTCCTTTAACTCTAAAATAGCTTCTGTGGCTAAAACCCAATTGTGCTGTTTGAAGGAAGTTTCCACTCATGTCTGAAGTTTCCACCTAGGCAGAGCTGTGTAATACCAGCTTTACCATTTGCTGTTGAATTGCAATATTACCCCAGCATTCTTTGAAAATAACCTGGATGTTATTTGCCATGCTAGGAGCTGTGTGTGGGGGTCAGAAGTGGTTGGTAACCATTATTTTTGGAGAAAAGTAGAACCATTTACATGGCCAGGTACTCCAAACACTCCTGTTTCCTTTTCTGAAAGGCTCTGCAGACATGAAGGAATTAGGGAGTTAGGGAATCTGTATTTTGGGGAAGGGGCAGCACTCTGTGGGTTATTTTATTATAGTTCAGCAGCATTGAGGTGGAGTCTGCCTTTCTGACTTGTGTCCTGCATGGCCTCAATCCTGTCAGGTCATTGATTCTAGTGTGACACCTGTCAAAAAAAAAAAAAACCAACAAAACATTCAATATTGGCTCTCTCTAAAAGCATCAAATCAACCTTCGAAGATATTTCATTGACATTTTTGACATTCAAAAACTCAAACACTGACTTTTGCTATTAAAAAAAACAAAATAGAACCACAAGTTACTGTGCAATTAAGTTATTTAAAACAATGCAAGCAAAACACTTGGTTTATGAACCAACGAAAATCTACAGCAATAGAAGTTTGTATGAATTGGTAATTCTGCTCATTTTTCAAATAAGATGTCAAAATTGGACATTGTTGAGCATAAATTGCATTTATGTTTTTGCTTTATCTGGTTATGCTAAAAGTGTCAGAGAACTTGAAATTTTCTAAGCTTCGATATTGTTTCACAAAATGTAGCAAGCTGATAACTAATCTGTTTTATTGTTCATTCTGGGTTAATCAAAAATGTAATTATGACTTTTAATTAGAACAGAAAAAGTGTCTGCTACTAGCTCATAAAAATTGCTTTTTTCTGCCTCGTCACCACAGGTTATGAAAGACAAAGAAAGCTTTCAGAGTAATAACAAGGAGACCATCTAGCCTCAAATTACTCATAATTGGACTTAATATTTTAAAGTACATCTAAATATATTGGATGCTGAAAGCTGTGAATTTATATTCTAATTTAATTTTAAAGCATGAAATTCAGCACTACCTAGAAAAACACATTTTCCCCCATCATCTTTTCAAGCTGTTTCATGGTTCTGTTCTAAATTCCTTGTTAATTCCATGGAGGCAAGTCAACAAGCAGGCTTATGCATACCTAAAAAAAATAAACTTAGCAGTAAAAGACCCTAAAAGTGCAAAATTTTACTCATTTTACTCTGGGTTTGGGTAGATGGGCATGATCAACAAATATCTACACACATAGATGTAAAATAAATAGAGAAAGCCGTAGGAATTCTAAGAAACAAAATTCACATTTAGATTTATTATATCTATTATGAAATAGCACATGAGGCAAAAAGGAGGAATTTAAACCAGAAGTGGGTGATTATAATAATTTAACAGTAAAAACCAAACAGTACAGGGAGAAATCTATGGTTGTCACAGTGCAAAGAAAACCTGGGATTATTTGGAAGAAAAATCCTGGCAGTGTGTTTTCACTATTAGGAAAGGAACAATTGCTGTTCCTCTAATTATTTCTTTTTTGCATCTTGGGAGTACTTCTATGAATATAACATGCTTTTCATTCATGCAGTACTTAAAGAAAATGTTGAAAAAACCTGCACATTAAGGGTTGGGAACAGTAGTTTTCATTGAGATGTACTGAAGAGTTTTGGAGGAGCTGAATTAGGATCTCTCCAGGTCGCTAGTGATGGCTTTTAGTGAGCCTCAAGGCATCAGCAGAAACAATTTTTCCATATTGTGTAAGCAGAATGACCCTGGTGATTTTATGGTAGCCAGCCCTGCATTGCTTATTGGGATTGCAAGTATGGAGCTAGAAACAAAGGGATAAGAGATATTTTTTGTTGGATGCCCAAACAAGCAAAATACTGTATCATTCTTTCTCCTGAAATAAATACTTTGAGAAAGATTAAAAAATAAATAGAGGACCTTGAATTGAATTTCTAAAGTGCCATTTAGCTTTGGTCTGAGTTTTATTAAACCTGAAAAAGTCAGAATATGCAAAATGACCACCTAATCACCAAAAGAAATAAAACCTGATTAATTCATTAGTGTTCATTACAAAAGAGGATGTTTCCAGTAAGGTCCTTATAATGTGATTTCAAGAATGAATTTTTACAGCTTTGCTCAGTGACCTGGAAATATCACAGAATTAACACTGTAATTGTGCAGATGATTTGAGAGAAAAATAATGAAGGCAGTGGTTTGATTTAGAGCTCTTGATAATCTGGGCATAAGTAAACAATATGTGGCTCAGCATGGCCATACAGGTACAGAGATTGCAGAGCAGAACACAAAGTGCTGGGAGAGGGGTACCAGACAGAGGGGACCCCCCAACTTTTTGAACTAAAAGATGATATAACCCTGAAAATCCTCTCATAAACTTCATCCTTAATTTCACATATATAAGGTTTTTCATTTCCAAGGTTATGTGATTCCATAATTTGGAATGCACTGTCCAAAAGCAGTTTGCCTATAATGTATTTCTGCCTTTATGATGATTTCTTTTGTTTTGGTGTATCAGAGCACTTCTGTAGGCAAGCTCTTGTCTCCTTGGGTGAAATGCAGTTCCTGGTGGATTTAAAATGTACCAGTATGGCATTTCTTAGGACCCAAAGAGTACCTGCCCTGCTTTCAGAGATTACTCAAAAATAACTTTTGAAAAACCAGAACCAATGATAGCAGTCATGCCAAGGTGTTAAGTGTAGGTAACTTCAAGAAGGGGTTGATTCAGATTTTATCCTCAATGTGTAAGTCATGTCTATGCTCACTGTATCTTGATACCTGGTCTAATTATTTCTGTAAGTGTTTAAAAAATCCATTATAACACTAATTAGCACGTTATTCCTTAATTAGCCATTAGCTAGTCAAATATTTATCTCTGTCTCAAAGTGGGGATTCCACTGGGGACTAACCAAATTTCATGCTTTATGAATAGACTTTAGCTTTCCCTCTGAGGAGATGATTGTAAAACAGTCATGGATTTCAGGGAGCATTTGGAAAATGTCTAGGTGCTGCATGGCTTCTGAGGATCTACCATTCCCAGTTCATAGAAAAGAAAGAAAATTATGTGAGTTCTCTGGGAAAAAAAGTGTTTTTCATGGCCTTTGAACATGCAGACCAGCCAGGTGCTTGAGTGTAGAGTGCATCTGACAGGCAGACCTATGTGCTGTGCTTAGTGTTTAATTTCAGTTGTATTTAGTGTATTTGATAAAGATGAGAATTATCAGTAGTGAGATTTTATCTCCTTGAGAAGCTGTTTTTTATTTGTGCTGGTGTATTCTTGAAGGAGGGGCATGCCCAGTAATGTGGCAGCAATTATTGCCTGGAGTAGACTTTTAGGCACTGGGTTGTGTGGTGGTGTCCCTATTTTATCACCCCTGGTCTGATTAGAAAGCTGCTCTGTTACAAGTGGAACATCCCCAAAGAACTCTTGGAAGCTGTTGCCAGTGGTCAGAGGGGTTCTTAGCCATATTCATGCAGGGCTGGATGGCCAAACTCTCCCACAGCAAAGCTGGAAGCTAGAGGGAGGTACAGGTGACAGGTATAGTAATTCATTACTGTAAGCTAGCAGGAACTGTAAATGCTTAGTTGCTTTTTGTGTCATCTCCACTGGGAATTATCTTTTAAAAGCTCCCAGACTGTGGAATGGGTGCCCTTCTGCAGTACAAGTTTAAACTTAGTCATGGGAGAAAGATAAACCCCAGCTTCACTCCTGCCTTGTCCCGAAGGAAGCGCTCGCAGCTAGGTGAAACAAATTTGCCTGCAGTGTTTAGTGTCAGGTTTCCCAGATGAAGAGGAGATCAAAGCTGAGAGATTAGGACATGCTGGTTAGAGGGGAAAATTGCAGTTTAGCTGTGCTGCTATTTTTGAAACTTGTCATATTTGCCTTCTGTCAGGTGAGCTGAACTCTGATGTGTTGTGAAACATGGATGCGTTAGAGCTCTGTGGATGGATGTGGCAGCATAATGCCTCAGAAGAAATGGAACAGCCTCATTTCCTACTGGGTCCTGATTAAAATGAGAAATCCAAAGATTTTTCAAATGTATCCATGATAGTCTCATGGGAGAAATGTTACAGACAGGAAACAGTGTTCTCTTTATCTTTCTTTAAAATAATGATAACAATATGACTCCAGCGGTTCTGTCACAAATACCTCATGAACCATGTTGGCTTTCTTGAAACACTGATTTTTATTTTCCTTCGCTGCCTTCCTGTGCCTTCTTTCTTTCTCTCAGTGGGTCTCCACTCCATGTGTGCTTTCACCAACTTGTTTTTACTAGCATTAGACCACACAGCAACTCTAACACTCATACTGTATCTTACCTTTTATATTCTCCCCTTTATTTCTAAAATACTTCCAAAACGTGTCTTCAAATCTTTTTCTCGCTATCATTCTTTATTCTTCAGAAATGTGCACACAGAGATTTTATGGAAAAAAAAAATGTCCGTAGATACTGTAAATATTTTAGAATATTAGGTGTTGATTGATTTATTTAACACTGGTGTTTATATACACGGTAGTTAAGGTTTTCTTGTTTGGCTACAACTAGAAATTGTCCTGTCAAAAGCAATATAACCTGAAGGTGTGTGGCCATTGTCAATATCCCATTGAACAAGTTATTTTGTAAAACGAAAGGGTAGTCCTGGCCTTAAGATGTTACAAAATCAGGTATGGGTTTTTATGCAGGAGCTGATTATATGTGTAAATTTAAGATTCAATTTCAAGCTTAATTCTTAATGTGTGACTGGATATGAATATTGTAGTGTGTTATTTATTCACTCTCTCCAAACAACCCTTAAATGTATCAGCAGAAACAAGAGAGATGCAAACATTAAATAAATATTGGTAAATGACCAATCCTGCATACATTTGTCATCAACTACCTTCTGTTTTTAAATATGTCTGTATATGCCTTTTTCTTCTTGAATTGAAGAAAATGGATATTCCTTAAAATGGTAAGAATGGTGGATTTGTGTGATCAGGTTTTGGTGTTTTCACTTAAAACCTTGAGAGAAGAAAACAAGAATATTTCTGAAAATGGGAATAAGCTTTGTTTGAGATGCATTAGACATTACATGACTCTTAACTTTGATTTCATTAGAGTTGAATCTGATATAAACTTTGAGGTAAGAACCATAATGTCTGCAGTGATAGCTAATAAGCACAGAAATATTATCTATATTGTGGAATGAGATCTATGCTTCTTTGTTTTCTTTTCATATTTTTATCTACCTGTAACAAAAGCTGGTGTGTGATTCACAAAAAGTTCTCATTATTAAAGCCAGAGGTATCTTGCTGCTTGGAAATCTAGCATATATTTGCCTCAAGTAAAATATGAGCCCTCTTCATTCAATATCACCATGTAGACCTGAAATTGTTAGCAGAAGACTTATTTAGCATTGATAAATTATTCTTATCCAGTCCCAAGTAACAAAAATGACCTGTAGAAAAAGGAGCTCCTGGGAAACTATTTCATTCTGTAAATTAGTTTAAATTAGCATCATTCTGCAGCTCCCAGAGTTAAAGGATCAGATGCAGAATATATCTCACAATGCAACCAATAAACCCTTGTTTTTGGAGTTCATGTGCCTGAAAGCTTAGGTTCAAAATGAAGAAAAAACAATAAAAGTTATTTATGTATACTCTTGAGGTCTAATTAGGCTTAGTATTTCACATGTACGTGTATATTTACAAGCCAGATATTGTAATGTTTATGGAAATTGACACTTAACTTTGAATTGCTTCTATTTGCATATGCAAATTATCGAAGCAATTCAGTGTGAATGGATTTTAGAGACCTGTCAACAGTTGTTTATGGGAAAGGCAAGGAAACCTGGAAACAAATCCTTGCGAATTAACGGCTTTGTCTGGCTGCGAGCATTGCAAGTGTTCGTGACCTGGGCAGGTTTCAGGGTCCCACCGTGTGGCAGCTGCAAATGCAGGCCAAGAAGGAGATTTAATTGTGCCCCATGAACCACTTTGAGGGACAGCAGGCCCCTGTAAACCCAGCCATCTCCACTGCGTGTGTGTTCTTGCTAAAAGCCCTGTGCTGGCAGTGCTGGTGCAGCACACAGAGCTCATGGGCACCAAGCAGAGGTGTCCCTGTGGCAAGAAGAAAAGGAGGAGGCAGAGTGTAGAGGGGCACAAGGTATGGCAGCAAGAATTTAAATGTTCTTTGGCTCTTAGTATGAAAGTGAGCAGGTTTCAGCCAGCCAGTTGCTTATGTTTGCTCCTGTGCAAGCAATCTCACATGCACATTTTTCATCAACTGCAATTCTGTAACATAAATCAGCATTGGAGAGAGCTGCTGTGGATACTGCTCAGTCTCTGCTCTCTTTCTTGGAGAAGTTAATGAGAATAAGCTGTTCTAATTTGTGTCAGTATACTCCACTGTTATTGTTCTCTTTGTAACAAAAGAAGAACAAAAGGCATAGAAGTCAGGAGTGATGAAGTGCATAAATTTGAGGGATGCTACAAAAGAGATCATTTCATAACAGAGCCATCAAAATCTTCTAATTGAGATTGTTATAAATATATCAAGATCAGATACTGAAGACAAAACAGTGCATATTTTCTTGTCAGTATCTCAGGTGTGTGCCAAACAGGGTTTCCAGAGGAGGAGCAGAGAAACATAAGCACAGCACTTTGTTCCCTTCAGAGGTGCTGCAGTGGATTGTGAAATGTGCTCTGGAGAGACAGGACTCTCCATGCAGTGAGGAACTGGGGCTAGCACATCTTTGCATGCCTGAACCTGCATTTGTATGTTACTCTTTCCTGCAGGGATGCTCTGTAAAGCAGCTTTCTGTGTCATTAACTATAGTGGTCAGCTGTCAAGGTTATGAGGAATGAGCCCACAGTTCTGTGGAACCCCCATGGCTTTGTTGTGCATCATGAAGTGGGCTTGGTGAGCCTCTTCACACTTGATACTACATTTTAGGACACAGAACTTTAGCATGATCCCTTTTCTGACATGTGGAAAAGAAGTGGGGGAAAAAATGGGAATTTGCACACCATATTTGATGTTTCTCACACATCCATGCCGGGGTCAGAAAGTATTTAGCACCTTGTAGTTTAAAGAAATTACTTTTTTCCTCCCCTGTGTTTCGCTCTGTCATTGTGTAAGGTCAGCTGTGCTAATATTGTCATCAGCCAATGGTACCTGGAGTGTGAGCAGGGCAATGGCAATTGGGAAACCAAAGCCCAGCACTAAGAGCCAGGATACTGCTCCACTGAGTAGCCTTGCCTTTGGAAATGTGGGGACTGTACAGCTGCAGGTTTTATCCTGCTGCACACTGGGGTGGTCAGTGTTCCAGAGAGCTCAGCACAAATACAGAAGGTGTGTGAGTGTGTGATGCATTACTTTTATTTATAATGAATAATGCTGAAGTTAAATGAAACACTAAGCAACTGTATTGTCTGAGTTAATCTAAATCTGAATCCTGAGAGCTCCATAAACCTTAAAGATGAATTCTTTCATCCACTGCTCTGGAAAACTTGGATGTTTTTTGATTTTCTTTATTGGAATTGACTTTTGTTTGTTTTCTATCTGTCACCAGACACACACCTAAATGAGTAAGCATGACTGAGAAATACACATGGAACGAAAGGCATGGACCTGGTTTTGTATACATGTTTGCTTCTGTTTGTGTAGCTTCACTTAAATACGTGAATATTCAGGGTAAAATGTACAATCAACACTCAAGATTTAGTCAAACTGGTAGTTATGAGAAAAACCACTTAGCCCAGTGTAGCGCTAGTGATAAGTTTTAAGCCCATCTTTAGTATTGGCAAAAAGAAAATTTTGACTTCAGTAAGTATATCTGTATTGATTAACTTGTATCTGTGTTCATGAACATATATCTGTGTTCATGAAAATATGCTGGGTGGTTTTGGGAAATGGGAACTGATCAGAGGTTCAGGTTCATCATTGGTGGTAGAGCAGTTCAGGAGGTACAAGTGGTGACCCAACTGCTGGTGAGATGAGAAGAATATCCAATGCTTTAGGACCTTGTATTTGAATGAAAAAAGACTGACATTTATGGATGCTCAGTATTTTGCACAAAATATGCTATGAAGCTGTTCAGACATCTAAAATATCTGTGTGAAGGCAGGGTGTGTGCTGCTCTCAGGTAAATCTCCTTTGAGATCTTACATCCATTAAAGCCAAGTGGAGCCTTTCCCCACCTTACAGATCTGCTGGGGAGCATTTTATTGCCATGAAAGTTTATAGGTTCTGTTTGAACTCAATTTTTTTTTTTTTTAACACCAGTTTTGTCCAAATTATCTGCTTTTTATTTCCCCCTGAGGTGAGGAGGAGGGTGTACAGGGTCCAATAAAACAGGTTGTGTTGGATGTGCCAGAGTTACTGGAGATAGTTAACTGCTCAGGAAAGAATGACCATTTATCCTCCTTATTCTCCCCTTGCAACCTGAGAGCTGCTTTGAGTTCATTAAGTCCTGCCCTTTCTCAACTGCTCCTTCCCCACAGGCACCTGCAACATGATGGGGGAATCTTTATAGAGCTCCACTGGCTCTCCTTTTGCCCATTCTCCCACCTCTACCTCTGCTAAATGGGTGGGAGTTTGCTGGAAGATGAGAAATAACCTAAAATTGAGTGTTCTACTGTGTGTAGAATTTAATTTTTCTGTACTTGACCGTGTCCCTTAGGGTTATAGGGGTACCTCTTGTCTTGTTTGCCTGCTCTGGATGTTGTCCCCACGAGCCAGCTTGCCATGTCTAAGCTGGGACCTTTTTACAGCATGTAGGTGAAAATATCACTCCTGGTGTGGAAAGCAGTTGCAAGGCTGAGTTCAGGCAGTTGAGCACAGGCAGTGTTGAAGAGCATGAATGGGGCTTTAAGGTGTGAATTTGACTTGGCAGCTTCTTCATTCCTCCAGATGCTCTTTCCCTTCTCCAGGAGGTGCTGTGTAATTTGAAATAGAACTCTTGCCTTGAAAGCTGCATAGAGCGAAGGGGGGGGAAAAAAATCATTAAGGCTATGTAGTAGGAGGAGCAATCTAGTATTTCTTTCATTTTGATTTTTTGCTTCCCTGAATAAGGAATATTGAACGACTGAATTCATCCTGTTATGTTGATCTGCATGAAAAGAAATGTAAATGAGATCCAGATGTGTTTTCTTCTCTAACAGTTTCATTCACTATGCTTTAGATATGGAAAAATGAAATGTATTCTGTAATAGGTTGGAGGAGAATAGACCAAAATTATAATTTTATAATATTCCCTGGGAATTCATAGAGGCCTAACGAATTAACTAGGAAACTCTGATGTCTAATGAACTCTGCATGGGGAAATATTTAATTTTGCACTGACTGCCATAAGGCAACTGCACGGTGGGTTATTTAATCATCAGCTGTAGAAATAAAACAGCAGTAGAAAATAGACCTGTCCCCAGCATTGTAGAGAAAGGCCTAACCCAGCTCCCCCTTCAGTCCTTGTTGGAAGGCTTGTAAGGTCCTCTTTTCTAGAGCCAAAACTTTTTGGAAACACCTGCCTGGGAACTCTGAGCATAAGAGCACACCTTGAGGCAGCACAGAGGGGAAAATGGTAACACCTCTAAAAATGCAGCCTTGCTCTGTTTGAAGCCATTCACTGTGGCTCTGAAGTTATTTTGAATAACAGAGTGATGCAGCTAATTGTGCTAAAAGAGCACTGTGGATTGTTGTTTGTTCAGTGTACTGTAAATATAATTTGCAGTCAGTATAAACCAAGGTCATGGCCTGTCCTGCTGTGGTGGAGAAATATATACATAAAAGGTTGTGTCTTGGGCAGTGAAATCCATGTGCTGCTATGAGGTGGCTTGGAGAAATGTAGGGTTTGATTGTGACAATCCTGGAAGTAAATGGTTTAATGCACCCCAACACTTCTTTCACTTATGGCAGTTTTTTTCCTGGCTGCCAGTCCACCCCAGAGCCCTGTGACAGAGATCTCCTCCTGCCCACACACTGCCCTGGAACAGCAGCCAAGGAGCAGCTAGGCCCTTTCACAGCCAGAAAATCACCTTTTCATAAATGCAGGAGTCTTCTGGATACTTTATGATAGAAGAAGATATCAAAATATAGCTTGTCATCATTTGCTCTTCCAGGCTTCATCAGCCATAAATGCTCGGTTCCATCTCCTCACATTTCCCTTTTGTCTCAGTGCTTTTCCTAAGAGTTTAGTTGTTTGAGAAACTTTCTTTCACTCATCTGAACCAAGAAACCAGACTTAAACCTTATTATTTTTTTCCAGACATAAACTCAGTCTTGCAAAATTTCTGTTCTGCTTAATAAAATTGATTCAATCTTGATTAAATGGACCAAGAAAAATTTAATACAATCATAGAATATCCTGAGTGGGAAGGGACCCACAAGGATCTTTAAGTCCAACTCCTGGCCCTTCACAGGACAAACCCAAGGCCAATTCTGTAGCCTCAAACTCTGAAACCTCCTGGAAGATGGAGACATGACACCAGGTTCATTCTCCTTCTTTATAGAGGGTGAGCTTATGTTTGTCTCCTGTCTTGCAGGTGACTTCACAAGTCACTGGGCTCACTGAACAACTAGAAGGGTTTGGCTTTAGTTCATTTTTTAAAAATCTTCCCCAAGCTCCATCTCCCCTGAGACAAACTGAAAAAAAAAAAAAACAAACCAAACCCAGAAAAAAAAAATGTATTGCAGAGTAGGAGGAAATAATGGTGGAATGTTAATGTATTCTGAAAAGTAGGATTATTTTCAGGTAGCTTGTCCATTAATACATCATGTCAAGCAATAAATGCTGTACAGCATAGAGTTACACTCTCATTTGGAGCACTCTTGCAGTACATTGGATTTTTGGTAATGTGTTTATTCACTCTATCCTCATTATAGAAATAATCAACAAAATAGATCTGTGCTCTTTCAAATCCCTGCAGAAGTCAGTCATCTCTCCAAACATATGGTCTGTTTACCTTCCCAAAAGCAAAATGTCTTCATAATATCAAAACCCAAAGACCCTTCTCTGTTCCAGTGCAGCAGACCTGGAAATTCAGGGAGGTTTTTCTGTGCATTCTGATCCCCAACTGGTGCTTGGGAGCAGAAGGCCAGAGCTCTAAGCAGGATGCATCGGGCTGTCGAGCCACCATGCTACAGTGCTTCTGACATTATTGCATAATGAGAGAAAAAATAACTGACCTTGTAGGGACTTGCACCAGAAACCTTTGGCTAATTGCCAGCCAGAAGAGCATTTTAGGAGCAAGTGTGCCATGCTTAGGAGAAGTGAACAAGGCTGGTTGTTCTTCCCCGCTGTTACAGTCATCACTGACTTGCTCTCCAGAGATTTCTGGTTTTACTGTGTGCACTTCTGTCCTTGGTCGAAACATTCTGCACCTATGCTAGGAAAAACTGATGCTGAAGTGCTTGGAAGCAATCCTCCTTCTCCACCCAAAGCCCTATTTTATCAATATTACTTATCACAGAAGCATGTGTGGCTGTCAGCATCCTTTGAGATTTCAGATGCAGTGGCAGCACTCTTAGACCATGGGAAGAAAAGGGGTTATGTGTCATAACTTTGCTCAGCAAATCCCCCATTGTAGTTAGAACCATAACAAAGAGAGTGAAACAACATTTGTAAGAAATGCTGGGAGATCATAATGAGGGAAAATGTGTTTAGATTGCAGACAAAAGCCTGTTCTCTGGTGCCCACATTTATCCTGACTTAGAAAGCTTTCAGAAATGATGCTTCTCAGAAATCTCTGCAATATTATCAGAACCCTGATAACATTCTGTTTTATCAGGTCTGTGGTAATTAAAGTGATGTTCTTTCTTCTTTTTTTTCCCCCCTTTTTATATTCCTCACCACCATATTTTCAGAAATAGCTCTATTAGATGTGACTGCTTCTTTGTTTACATGAGAGAGAAAGAGCGGTCCTAGAAAATCTGTATTACATGTGATTAACAACAAGGTTTTCATCTCTCAACCAGTTATTTGTTTTTTGCTTAGCAAGTCCTTTGAATCTAAGTAATGTGGGCTGCAAGTAAAATTGCACATATCTCCAGTGCCCAAATAATCAGTCATTTAAAGATTTTAACATTGGAAATTCACTAAATAAGGCTGTTATGCTTCAATATTTTGTGCAAGGCAATGATAAATGAAAGCAATGAGCACTGCTGTTATTTGAAAATAAGTTCAGTACTTATTACAATCTTGCAGAGTTTGTAAAGTTACTGTGTTATTAACCTTCCAATACAGATTGCTTTTCTAAAAATATCCTTCTTTTCTGTGTGAAGACCTATTCTCTTTTTTTCTTTTGGCTAAGTTAACCTCAAAATATAATGCAGATCCTAATAAACTTCTTAAAAGTGTAATTTCTCACAGTTTTCATATTTTTTTTCCATAATACTACTAAAAAGGAACTAAAATTGTCAAGTGTTTATTTTAATTTTTTGTGCATCCCACATGTGCACATACCCCATGGAACTCTACCCACAGCAGTGACAATCAACCTGACAACATAATCAGTCAAATTTTACCCAGGGACTGTTTCTTAGGTAACCAAACAAGGTTGCAGAAATGAATGGTGGAGTACAGAAATAAACCCCAGCTTGCTGTGTGGCATTTCCATTGTTCCCCAGCGAAGTCTGGGAATGTTGTGTTGGTGCATTGCAGGGGTGAAGGTGTGCAGATTGGGACTGTGCAGCTGCTGGTGGGAGTGAGGCTCACCCTGGTGCCACAGGAAGGCTGATGTGAGCCCTGGAAATAGGATTTCATCAGCTGGGATGTAGGTGATGTGTGAGCTCTGTGCCCAGGCTTTGTGGTAGAGCTGATCTGGCTGTTGGGGAGCTGCAGCCAGAAGGAGAATGCCCCTTCTGAAGGCTTGTTGTTTCTGGCTGGTTTTATTACTCCTTCATACTCACATTCTAAAATGCTTTCCTAAATTCCTAAAGTTCTGGAATGACCTGCCCAGGAAGGTGGTGGAGTCACCATCCCTGGATGTGTTTAAAAAAAGACTGGATGTGGCACTCAGTGCCATGGCTTAGTTGGGGTGTCAGGGAACAAGTTGGACTTGATGATCTTGAAGGTCTCTTCCAACCTTTGATTCTGTGCCTTCCTTTGTATTTTATATATTTTATTCTTATTTATTCCTAAATGTGCCTTCCTTTTTTTTTTTTTTTTTCTTTTTCTGGAGTGACAAACTTTGCTCAGGTAAGAGAGCTGGAGCTCTACATTCTTGTGCTCAGGAAGATGAATTGTTACTTTTGTGCTGAAGTCAGCATGAGTGAAAATATCATCAGTGCCATCTTGCATTGCTGCAGTTAGTTAAAGTAGGCTAATTCTTTTGTGACTGGTTTTATAAAGTAGATGGTGTCTTTTGTCATTTGAGGTTTTTAACTTTATGGTATTGCTTAGGGGTTGCATATTGCCTACAAAAAACCCAAACAAACAGACGCCCTTCCCCAAAAAAACCCCACACATACACCAAAAAAACCCACCAAACTAAACCCGCAAACAAACCCAACAACAACAACAGAAACCCACCCAAAACAAAACAACAAGAAGAAGAAACACATTGAAAAAGGTTGTGTTTGCCAAGATAGTGTTGTGGGGCTCAGAGCAGTGTAGCTTAGTGTTGCTGCTGGCCACAAGTGAGACTGCTTTTTTGCTAAATTATAGCCAAGCAAGTAACTCTATGTATTAAACCACTTAGTTATTGGCCTAAAGGAATAAACACAAATTAAGGACTGGTGAGGAACATTAGTAACTGTTCCAATGGTCAGGAGCATTTTTGTCCATGCAGACCTACCAGGGAAGTGGGCTGGGTGGCCATTTACTGTGGAGATTGAGTAAAATTGACTGTCTGGAGCTGGAGGGTGAGGTGGTGTGCTTGGAGAGCAAAAGTGACCGTAGCTGAGAGTGTCAGGGTACCGATGAACAGGGCTCCTGGATGGATGTAGGGCTGGGAAATGGGCAGACAGGGTAAATGCATTAAAGTCTCAGAGGCAGCAGCTTGGTTTGCCCTCCTCTTCCTGCCTGGCTTGGGATATACTCTTCTAATTCCTGTGCTGGCTGACTGCAGGAGAAGGTGGGCTTGGAGAAGGTGTGACAGTCACCTCCTTTCTCCTTAGCTGTCTGCA
Source organism: Setophaga petechia (assembly GCA_024362935.1). Classification (NCBI taxonomy): domain Eukaryota; kingdom Metazoa; phylum Chordata; class Aves; order Passeriformes; family Parulidae; genus Setophaga; species Setophaga petechia. The sequence continues at coordinate 29,295,120 of JANCRA010000005.1, forward strand.
AAAAAATAGGAGCCCCCTTCAAAAAGTTTTGCCATAGCCATGTTGCTGTATGAAGAAAAAAAAAAAAGTGCACGCAGACATGTGCACATGAGAAATCATTCTGGAGTTAAATACCCAGCTATTGCTGAGATTTTATAGCTTCATTTCTTTCTGTTTATTTTCATGGCAAGACCCTCTCACTTTTATTTTTCTCTCGCTATATATCCATAGCTGACTGTAGGAATTCTGCTGCTTTTTATGCAGCCAAAACTGGTTTTATTTTTGGGGTGTTATTCTCCCCCAGCTGGCCTTCCTGACCTATCTTTTTATTTTCCTTTTTCATGGTTATATTTGCAAATAAGTTAAGTTTGCCCTACTCTGTGCTGGGAGCATTCAGCTTGACTGATATCCAAATTGAAGCACTCACAGCAAAAATATAAAGGTGCTATAAACATTTTAAATTGCTTTTGACTCTGAAAAGTGTTTTGAAATTATTCCACTGCCTCAAACCTTTTATGCGTGCTTTATTCTGAACCTTCTTAGATAGGGCATTGGACTGTAACATACAGATTTCCGTAAGGCTTTTTGTGCGACATTATAAATTCTTTAGGTAGTTTTAGTTTTGAAATAATAATGAAAATCACACAGAAAAAGAATATATTTTTAAAAATTAACTCAAAGAGTTTTAGAGCAAGGAAAAAGAATAGCTTCTACTATTCTATTTGTATAATATCTGACAAAAGGAGCAACATTTTGGTCCAGAAACACTACAAATTCATTCCATGAAAGAAATCCACTGATATTAATGAAAGAGGTCACCCTTCTATTCCTGAATCCCAGAGGATTCTGTATTGACTCTTAACTTTTCTTCTCTAAGAAATTTTTTTCTTGCATTAATAGAGTGCCAGACATTATGTGAAGGCACAAAGAATATTGCTGCTAGTTTGATTTTAATTAATTTGTTATCAGTCAGGCACATAAATCCTTTAAACATAGCTTGTCATAACTTCCTGAGGATTAGAGCACTGCTGTGTTACATCCAGAAGCTCTTGTGGACCAGCTGGCCAAAAAAATTCTGACTTTGAAGCATAAACACTCTTGCAGGACAATCAGGAGACCCAACAACAGTAATGAGGAATAAAGAAAGAAAAAGAGAACAATGGGATGTGTGCATGCAATTCCTCATCACAGAGAGCTCAATAAATCTGGAGTTTACCACTTCTTGTGCTGTGAATAAGATTGACAGCAGAAGAGCTTTGTGCAAGGGAGAGACTCACTCTGGAGTCTGTGCAAGAAAGAGGCAAAATCAGAATTTAGACTGAAACACCATTTGGGACATTTCTGTCAGATGATTTACTTTCTCACTGGCAGAGGAATAGGCAGGATAAATACCATGTAGGGGCTAATTAAGCTGTGTTCTCCTGGAGAAGGCAGTTTCATACCATGTACCAGGTGGTCAGGACAGTTATAAACTTGAAAGAGCAGAACAAAATGTTAGGCAGAGGAAAAAGTGAAAATGTTTTCATGTTTATGCATCCAGTCCAGGGATCTGTACAGGGATGTGCTGTGCCATTTTAGACTGATTTGGTTCTTGCATGTTTTGTTGCTATGATGTACCTTAGCTTAAATAGACTCTGTAACTGTTCTCATGTGAAAAAAAAATTGTGTGCTCCTCATTTTGGATCTTGTTTTCTAACCTTTTTAGTTTTATTCTCTAGTTTCTGATAATTAAGGTAGAGACTTGAGATAAGAAAGAGAGGAAGTGATGAGAGCACTGGAAAAAACTTCACTGTTACATGAGGAGCAGGATCCTGGCAAAAATATGTGTCTATAGCAAAACCCCAACTTAGCTCATTAGCCATGCCATGTATTTTAAATATGTACATGGTTTTTTTCAGTGCCCCAAGAAATCCTTTATAGTAGGAGACCATCTCCAAGGAGTCTTGGAGAAAGGTCTTGGTTTATTCATAGCTAGTCCTGAAGCACTATAAAGGCAAAACCTTACAGAATTGGCAAAAGCGTGAGATAGGAAAACATGACAATGTCTAAAATATTTTTCATTTAATTTGGAACAAAAGAACAAATATTGTACCAAATAAATATTGTACCCATATATTGGCATCTCAGAACTGCACAAAGCAGCTCCTGAATGAGAAAATGTGGTTGGTTGAGTGGTGCTGTTTGTCACTGGGATGAAAAAAGCCTTGACCTGCTTACTGAGAGAATGCATTTATAATTCAGACCAGAAGCTGGATGCAGATTTGGAGAACTGTTGCTCTTTCTGTCATTCTAAAGCTAAAGCAAGATTCTGCCTGATGCAAGTGCACAAGTAAAAGGCACTTTACTATGAAAGCAAGTGTTTGTCTCAAAGTCATAGACCAATATTTCCTTTCTTGTGGTACTTTATAAAATTTAATAAAATAATGACTGGTCTAACAGAAGCCCATAAAAAGCCTGAATTCAAACTACATGGATTTGCAGGGGGAATGAACCTACCATGCTCTGTTTGTGATCTTCTGCTGTAGCTGATACAGGTTGAAGTGCTGCCTTCGCTTGAAAATTCTGTATTATCATAGTGCAAATGTACAAGTTCCAAGTAAATCAGGGCAGATTTCCCATAGCTCCCATTCAAAACAAAAATAAAATATGTCGTGCAATTCCTTGACATAAAAATCAAACGTAATGCTTCAGAAAAATTATAAGGCGAAAGTGTTCTATGTCAAAATGAAGCAGTTAATTTGGGAAGAAACAGCACTTAAAAAATATAGCCCTCCTTTTTGTTGTCCTAATTGGATGGTTTTATAATGACAGATGAAAGCCACTGTGAAAGTAACACACAAATGGTGTTTTATAACCTGCTTAGTGTTTCAGCAAAAGACTTTCTTGGTGTCAACCAATGAATCATACAGCGCTGCACACAGCAAGCAGCAATAACTTCTTTTTAAGATGCGTTGACATTCTCGTTGTTATTACTTTTAAATTAATATGGGGTGCTAGAAGACATTTCAGGTGTTGCTGAACTTTACTGCTTGTGCTAATTGTTTATGTTCTCTTTATGAATTGAACAAGGGCTTGTTAGAAGGAAAGGCTGTGAGAGATGAATGGTGAATGAACGTACAACACAACAATGCATTTGCATAAAAGCAAGTCATAATAACTGCAGATATGTGGGAAAAATCTGTCATTTGTATTGGTGTTTGAATGCTTAAAAATAATGTGAAAAATTGGCCTGATCTGAAATGAAATATTGTTTGCTTTGGTCTTTTTCTAAGATGACTGTGGCTAAGTGTAGTCTTAAAACACTACTTCAGAACAACAGAAAATTTCCATTAAAAAAAATTAAATATTTTGAGTTCCCTTGTCTCATTAGGGTTTTTTTGGTTGTTTTTTTTTTTTTTTTTTTTTAACCACTAAAAGCTATATCAAGCTTAAGCTGCGTCCTTGGAGTGTGGGACATCTTTTATTTTTTAAGCAAATAATTTTTCTTAAAGATTTTCGTCCAGCTAATAATGCACGTGACCAGAAGAGACCATTTGCATTCAAACTTCTCATGGTAGGAGTTACATTTCTGATTAAGTTTTGGAGTACAGAGCAAGGAGCTTTAGACCTTGGGTTTTGTGAAATTATGTCCCACACATGTCCTATCCCATGAATTCAGAGGAATGAGGAATTTTTTTTTTTTTTTTTGACAGAATATATGGATTAACAAAAAAGTTCATTGCCGTATCAGGCTGCTCTGGAGCTGACTGAAATTGAGGTTGGGGTGGGTTACTGTGAGGTATGACACACGAGTCCCCCTCTATCTGTTGGTGACCTTGGCTTTGCCCTGTTCCTTTGTCTCTAAGAACAAGCAACTGAGGAAGAATTTCAGTCCCACACTGTATCATGGTGGTGTAAAATATTCAGCTCCTGTCTGGCTGGCAAGTGGAAGGGTGAGGTTTTCTCAAGGTTTTATTTGCTACCAAAGTGCCACCCTGTAGCCAAGGATGGGACAGGCACACACCACTTAAACCTGCAGCTTTCACACACATTCCTCACAGCTGTTTTAGACAAATCCTGCATTGATCCTGGCAGGCATCACCAGTTTTAAGCCTGCTTTCTACCAATCTAGCATAAGACAGTGTCTGGAAGACATCCAAAAATCTGAACATTTGTTTCCATGGAAGGCTTGTAATCCAGATGCTTTTGACTCTGAATTTAATGGCATATTTGTATTTGAAAAAAATCAATGAAGTTTATGAACTGAAAAGAGAGGTCCAATGCAACCAGTTTTGTCACTTTTAAGAAAACCTTGTATAATTCTTTGACACAGACATCAGGCTATAGAAACCAAGCTACATCTTCCTGTGAAACAAGATTTAGCCTCATAAACCTCACCTAGTTTTGTTTATCAACTTGAAGAGGGGTACAATGAGAAAGAAGAGAGGAGACCAGTGAGAAACAACCTACTACTCATCAGCCTAGAAGGGCAATGAGATCTGATGGGTTTCTGCAATGAAACCACCCTAAACCTCCCAGAGGATTTTCATACAATAGAAACCAAAAGGGCACATCAGTCATACAGCAAGAGGGACACCTGGGGGAAATGTCCTGCTCCCAGACTTTAACCAGCTTACTGCTTCAGATAAAACAGCCATCACGCAAGGTTCATAAAGATAAAACTTTTCACTCTTTGAGGGCCACTCCAAGGTCTGTGCAGCATTTAAGTCATACTATTATGAGGCCATAAACGGGGCACTAGTTGTAAATTATTTCTTATTGCTGTTATTACCTTTGAGATTCTATAATACATAATGATCTATCATCCACATTTGTAAAATGCTTGTACTGGAATAGGCAGACCTTCATTCCTTTTTGGAATACTCCTGCTGACTTCGGTCATGTCTGCAGTTATAACCACAATTCAATTTGGTTTTCACTCCACTTTCTGCACTTGGGAAGATTATCTGCACCCTGGGATCATAAAGTGGGAAGGATATAGTAGGAAATGCATGGAGTTGCTTCCTTTTCTCCCACAGCTAATTTGGCTATTTTTGCTATTCTAAAAAGCACACCTTGGTCAGTGGCACCAGCTGAGTGCCTTTGCAGCGCTGGAGCACACAGCCAGCTGAGCACATTCCTCAGAAATATTTGGAAAGCTCAGATTGGGTGGTTGCTCAAGCTCAATGCAAGCTGATGGCTTATTCCAATCTGAAAAGCAAAGTGTGTAACTCTTCTTCCATGTGTCTGGAATGGTTCCTCTCCCAAAGGCAGTGAGAGGGGTCAGTGAGGCTCATGCTGTCCCTTCCCTGGAAGTGGCAGGGCAGGACTCTGCACAGACACACTTTTCTAGTTCTTTGACCTGAGTCTAGATTTTCTTTTAATTGATTTTTTCCTTGGCTCTTCAGCCATTTCTGTGCTACAGTATTGTGTGTGATCTGTTGTATATGGTGTGATAATGTAGCCATGTACAAAATACAGTGCTGTACGTATATGAAAGGTACATGCAGAATATTTTTTGCCCTTCAAAGGGGGAGTTTCGTATAGTGTTAATCATTCTTAGCAAGTCCTGTGATTACTTGAATCCTATTTTAGTCTGAAATTTAAAACTCAAAATACCTGCTAGACTTATTAATGTAATACTGCACAAAATCTATTATTTCATTTTAAATTGGAAACATGAAAACTTACGTAAGGATTGTTCTTTTGCTGAACTAAAGTTTGACTTTGTAGAACTGAGAGCAGTGTGATATATTTAAGATTGTAACTGCTGTCCTGAAAACTTCCAAAAGAGTGGCCTATTTTTACATGTAGTTCCATGTAAAATACAAATAACATCTAATATTTGTCCTGCTGAAATAAGTGAACTTTTTTCAGTGTATTTTATGAAAGCATATGTTTCCTATTTTGTTCAGATGGTTGTGAATTGGCATGAAAAATGGGATAGTATCTCTATGTCCATCAGTGGTAAATTATGCACAATTTTTATATTGGATATGGGACTATAAATACTAAAGATAAGGGTGAATCACAGTGCTCAATTAGAAATGTTTCCACCTTTTCTAAATACAAATAATTAAAGTCTCTGTCTCAACCAAGCAGCCTTGACTGCAAAGACAATGTAAGCATAGTCTTTGTGTATATGTTTAATTGCTTGATCTATTTATAAATTCAATTTAAAGACCTTCGTGATATTTATAAAGAAGAATTTCTAGTGACTGGTAAATGCCCCTTAACAGCCAATTAAATATTAACAATATATGGACTTTACCTGAACTTCCTGACTGTAAAATTTCATTTACTCTCTGCAGTATTACTGTATCTCTGCCTTGAAAAAACTGTTTCTCTGAGGAAAGGAGGATGAACAGCAAAAGTATCTCCAGACTCTGCAGCTGTTTTCCCTCTTGGAGTCTGGGATGCCTGGAAAAAAATGGATGGGCTTTCAGGCACAATCTACTCTTATGGAAGAATAGCATTAAGCTTTGTAGCAAATGGAAGTTGAGGAAACTTCCAAAGTTTCAAAGCGTGTGAGTTTAAGTGGATGTGGTAGAAAAAAAAGTGCTGCTAACTGAATACTTAAGGGAAGGAAAGTGAAGTTACAGGGAAAGCAATTGTTTGTACAGGAGAGAAAACAGATAAGTTATCTCCTAAGGAGGCTGAAGGGATTGTGGGGAAAGGACCAAAACAGGTGAGATTATAAATGTCCATAAGAATAATATCACTCCTGAGCCCGTGAGTTTGGTTTCCAACAGATGCAGAAAAATTCTTGTGTATCTGACAGCTTGTCTACTCTTCAGCTGCATTTGCTGATCCAAGGGCAGATATTCCCTTCGCCTGCAGACTCTGGCTCAATCCTGTCCTGAGGCTGTGATGGCTGCAGGAGCGTTATCAGTAAGATTAGACACATCCTCTGCCCAGTGGGAAAGTTGGCAGGTTCTTCTCGTGCCTCTGAGACACTGACCATGTGTGGCTCAAATTCGCAGCTCAAATTCGTGCCTTATTAGCCTTAATGCTTCCTGTTTCCCCACTGAAGCCTTGCAAATCCCAGGGGGTTGTGTGTGCCCCATTTGAATGTGGTGTCCACTGTCAGTATGATGCCAAGGGGAGGGTGTGTTCCCCAGGACTGGGCACAGACAGACAGACAGACCTACTGGCAGGCTCTCCTGCTGGCCTGTTTATTAGCCATTTAAAAAAGCCATAACAAAAATCCCCAACACATTGATTTTGCTGCACCTTTTCCTCCTAGGGAAGAGCTTAGACCCTTTTAGAGGTACTTTTCCATCTTATTCCATATTGCGTATAAAATTGAAAATGTATGTTTTTCAATCAGTCCTTCACAACATGCCATTAATTGTTTGAAGTAAAGTAGCATTTTCTTTTGTAGAGTGAAGAAGGCAAATGTCACTTCGCCCCAGGATGCTTGTGCTAAGTGCAAGATGTAGTGCAGAAATGTGATCTGTACTGCCAGTAGCTCAGTGAAGTGTTATATTTTCAAAAACTGTATCTTGCTGGTGTAGACATTATGTGAATATCATTGCATATGTGTGAGACTAGACAGATAAGAGATAAGACTGTCCTAGCTCTACCCATGTCTTAGCTTAAAAATAAAATTACTGTATTGATCTGCTCTCACAGGAAAAATGTACATCGTTTTTGAAGTGTTCCTAGTGAATACGCTCTAAATCTCATTTTTCTGTTCTTTCTGTCTGCCCTTAGGCAGAGACAGAAATCAATGGTTTTCATCATTCCAACGTTGTATAATTTCATAATTCATAATGTATGATTTATTCAAATACAAATAGAACTTTTGTTTATCAACTTGAATGCAAACAAAACTAATAATTTCAGTTGCTTTTATCTTCATTGTAAACTGGTCGAGCTAAACACAGGAAGTCACTTAGAAATACTGCAGGTGTTCTGAGTCTTTTGAATTCTCTGGTGGGTATACCAAATTATGGTGTCACTGTCCTGGCCTGTACAGGCCTGTTGTACCAGTCCCTCTTGAACAAAAATATTTACTGAGCATTGAGTTCAAACCCTTTTATTCCTCTGGTTCTAAATAGCCTCATGTTTCAATCCTGCTCAGTGCCCTGCAGAGACTACTACATGATTTATAACTAATATTTTTAATGTAATCTCACCTAATGCTTATTTCCATGTTCTGAGCTGTCTTCAGCTAGTATGTAATTAGTTCTCTCTGTGTAATTAATTCTCACTACCTCTAGAGAAAGGGGCAACTGAGGTAAAAAGTTGGGAGAGCCCAAGCAAGGTGTCACCAAAAACCCTGGGTGTTGGTGCCACGTGCTGCAGGTGGCATTTGGCCAGCACAAGGGACAGGAAGGCTTTTCATTTCCAGTTCTTTGGGGGGTTGTTTTCCAGGACACAGTTTCTGAGTGAGTGAATTCAGAACATTTTTGTATCTCAGAATACCTAAGGCACTTGAACCCTGAACATGTTGAAATTGGTCTTGCCATGGATCTTGTGACTGATGTGTTTGTGTTTGGTGACATGGAGCAACCTCAGTGTGAGCAGTGTGGTGCTGGAGCTGACTGGTTTGGGGGTTTGCTCACCTCACCTCTGAAATGCAGGGGACTCTGCCATCTAGCAGAATATTTCAGGGTCCTTTTGTCTGTTATTTAGCTGGAAATATGAAAAGTCTCATCTCTCCACTTCATTTGTAAGCAGAGTAAAAGCATATTTGGATGTGCCTACTCTTCACTCTTCTAGGACCTCCTTGTAGAATCTGTTCTGCTTTCAGCATCAGCAATATCTTGCTATGCATCACATGCACATGTTTCAGACTTCTGGGAATATAATTGATAAAGCAATTTTTACCCAATAATTACAATATCTATGACTGGTTTACTGTGTAAAATTAAGCATCTGTTATACACCCTGATAATTGTCTTTGCTAATACAATCACAGTTTAACTTTTTCTTTTATATATGGTATTTTACTTTGTTAATTGCTCATAGTTATTGTCCAAGTCTTATTTTGTTTGTGTCCAGAGTCATTTTAGGTAATTACTATCATAATGCCAATTTTAAAGACTGAGATGGTTGTTTAACACTGTCAAAGGTGAGGCAACCTACATTCCTCAAATGAGAAACAAGATTGATGCTATTACTTTATACATAACATTATTAAAGAGGAAAAAAAGTACTTGCATTTTATTTGCCATGTGTTGCTATTGCTGCTCCTAGCACTGAATTCTGCTCCTGAGAGGATGACTGAGGGACATGATTGTGTGAGAGAGGAGGCTGCAGCAGCCCAAAGCTGTTGGAATTCCAGTGAATGGAAGGAGTTCAGGATGGCCCATGAGCAGTCAGCATTCCTGCTCAGCTGCTGCTCATCCCTGGAGCTGTGCAGTAGCTGCTCTGTGGCCTGCCTGCCTCAGGAGCCCCGTGGCATTCCAAAGGCATGGAGCCAGGCATCAGGGAGCTCCTTGGGAATTTCCATTCTCATGGACTGCATCCACAAATGCCAGGCCACAGGGAAGGCAGGGAGTGGGGAGGGGACAGGGAGAGAGCAGAGTGCCTTTGTTTGCCAGCTCTGTCTCTCCCCAGCTCAGTCCTGCCCAGCTCAGCACGTTTGCAATCCCACTGGATGCTTCAGCTCCTGTCGCAGCATCAGCTTTTGGAAATGCCACAGTGTTCCAGGTCACTGAATGAGGTATAAAAAAAAGAGATGCTGCCTCGTGTAATGCAGCTTGTGAATGGCAGCAGCCTCCTCCAGGTTTAAAAATTTAACAAATCACTCAGTAAAATTAAATCCATTTATGAGTGAAAATAACAATGTATCTAATGCAAACACTGTACTCATTTTTTTCCACAAACAGAGTAGGAATATTTCATTACTGTGGGTAGAGAAAGTACTATAGTTTCTCCACTTGTGTTCAAATGAAAACACAAAGAGAAGATAAAACAAGGAATGAACTCATGCTGTATTCGCCCTTTAATCAGCTTAAAATCAATTACATGATGTCTTTCAGTATTTTACAACTGCTGTTCCTACTGAAATGAGCAAGAGTTGTGATTGTGTACATGGTACCAAGGCCGTGACAAGAACAGTAGATGAAGGCTGATTTTGTGACTTACCTGTAGATGAAGGCTGATTTTGTGACTTACCTGCAACACCCAAATTATACTATCAGACCATTGGGGTGTGATAATACCTTTAGTTCTAAAGACATGCCAGATTAGGGGTAAAATTTGTAGCCAGTGGAATTCCACTAAATACTTCACAGGTTTTTGTGTGTGAGCTTGGCTACATGGCACATGCAGCAGCAGATGCACTAATGGCTGTAATCATGCTGCTTTTGTTTATTGCAACTTTTTTTTACCTCTCCTTTCATACTTGGTACAAAAGTGGTCTGCAGGGCTTCCTTCTGCAACAATCTAACTTCTGTAATATGACATTGAAGTCTAAACAGAAACTACTTGTGTATATACTCAGTTTGAAGTCTGTGTCATTGGTTGTTTTGGGTTTTTTTCCAATTTTCCATCTTTCTCACTATAACTATTAAAAAGGAGTAATTGTGTTTTACTTTGTCTGTTCTTAGTTTCAGGATATAGAAAGGTGTACTAAGGAATCTGTAAAGTTCTGGAACACACTGAAAGGAAGATCTGTGAGTTTTTGTTTGCCAATGCTATGCCAAAGCAGGATATCTGAAAGGCATTTTTAATAGCACAGACTAGAATTAATATTTCTATAGTTTTTTTTCCTACCTTTACCCAATGTATTGCTTGTTATATATGCTGTAGGCTTAATGTGTGTATGTTTATAGAAATGTACGTATATTGCAGTTAACAGCAGATCTATAGAGTTTTACAAAGATGTTTGAAGGGAACAAAACCAAATTCTTGATGCTTCTGAAGAAGGGAGTGGGTTGAGTGGGCAGTCAGTTGGTAGGAGGTTAGGAGAGAGGATCAATGATGTGGTTTTGTGGTGAGCAGGTGTTGGATGGGTGGCTCAGGAAGAGGGCCAGGCAGTGAGCACAGCAGTGGGGAGCAGGGCTCAGGTGAGGCTGAGGAGCTCTCTGTGGTTTGGAGGTGGGTGGCTCTGTCTCCCAGTTGGTGCAGCCCCAGGAAGGAGCCTTTCCACATTCCCAGACCCAGGAATGCTGTGCCATGTCCTTCTCCACCTGGTGCAGCCTCACGACATGCTCCAGCTTCTCCCAGGGCCCCTCACCACTGGTGCCTGTCACGTTGGGAGGGTGCAGGAGAGAGCTGCCCGTTCATGAGTACAGCCCCTGCACTGCAAAGTCAGTCCAAGTCCTCATTTGATTAAGAACAGGAGGAATGGTGGCATTCAGAGGGTGCATTAATGCACACAAACTGAAACCAGAGCTCTTGAATGACCGTAAAATCCAAGTCTGCCTTCAGAAGATTTGGTTTCAGCACGTGGATCTTCACGTGCTGCCTTAGGCAGGTTATTCCAGTGCTTGGCATACTGTCTCCTGCTTTTGTCAAATGGAAACAACACATCTTTTCATGTTTGCATCTCATCCTTTGCTTTGTCATAATAGTCTTGGGGACTTTCTCATCCTGTGCTGAGGAATAATCCCTGCAGCATAATGTGATTGTCATCTTTGTGTTCAGATGGTGATAATTGTTGAGGTACTTTGGTAATAATTTCTGTCTCTGTAGTTTTGTTGCTTGTGTATGACTCCTGCAACCTGACCATCCTCATAAAACATCATAAATTTTATAACAGAATTAGCTCTGTAAGACAAATGAGTAACGGATTTTTGGAAATATAAACAAATTAAATGATGTGACTTTCCACACTGTAACTTTAGCAACTTTTTTTTGGTCTATTTAGTTTTCTTTTTCTTCTCTTGACTCATTCAGTGGACATTTGTTCTTTAGTGCTTCTTTCTAAAGTTAAAACATAATAAAATCGTTTAGTAGTAAGAATGCCACATTTATTTCCCCTTGGAAGAGACTTCAGTCATTTTGCTTGCCAGTATTCCTAGGAGTGTATAGCAAATATTTAACTGTTTTAACCAATATGTTGCATTTAGCAAATCATAATGCAAGCTCTATTTTAAAAACGATACTTACTATAACTATTGTAACTATAAGCATAAATTAGAAATACTACATTATAAATATAATATAGTCGATCTGTAAAAATAAGTGAATTCACTGTAGCATTTTTTCCACATGTAAGCCATGACTTCCCTTGGAAATCCCATTGATCTGTGTCGAGTTTTGGACTGCCCAGTACAAGCAGGGCTTTGATATTAGTGAGTGAGCCCAGCTGAGGGTATCAGTGCAGTCAGGGATCTGAAAAATGCCATGCTTGAGGGGAGCCTTGGTCAGCTTTAAGAACATAAGGGAGGACACACTTCTGTTTTCAGCTCCCTAACAGGGCACTCCAGGGAACACAGAGACAGGCTCTTCCCAGAAGTGCTCAGTGGTGGGGAAAAATGCAATGGAGATAAGAAATTCTGATTAGACTTTAAAAAAATATTGTCAGTATGAGGGGGACCAGGTACTGGAAGATGCTTTTCACAGAGGTGATTTGGGTGAGTTGAACTCTTGAGGGTTCCATTGCCTGAACGCATCCCAGAGCAGCCTCATCTAAGTGGCCCTGCTTGGAACATGAGGCTGGACTAAATAACTTCTGCAGACCCTTCCAGACTCTGATTCTGTCATAGATAGATGAAATTTGATGAGTTCAATGATGTAATAAACCAGTAATTTTAGAAAACCTGATTGTTGCCCAAATAAAAGAATAACCCCAATTGGGAAGGGGTGTGTTATGTACATTATTTTAGGTAGGTCATAGAATCAGAGGTAATTATAAATCAAAGGAGAGTTTATCTATAGATTCCAGCATTTACTGAAAAGAGAAGCAGAAACATCTGGGATTCTCCCTGGGACTCAAGCATCATGCCTTTCCCATCACATGTAGAAAGAATGATGCATATATGGGCATTTAAAACCTGCATTTAAGGATACAATTTGGAAAAACTCTATCAAAGATTGCTGTTCATTTATTAAATGAGCTTCCTGGCACTCCCATCTTTCTTCTGTAAAAAGCTGTTTCCTGAATGTAAAATGCTGTCTTTGATGTAATGTGATGGTTTAGTTCTGTTGACTGAAAAATATCACAGCTCCCTGTGCATTCTTCAGAATTTCACAGCCATTAAATGTTCAAAATACTCTTTTATCAACCACCCATGTAAATGGCATTAGTTATCTGTATAGTGATATATGGATGTGCAAGCCCATATTGCAAGTATTCTTGTGAAATTTAATTTTGAGAAAAGTATTTGTAGAGTGCTCAACATAAGAGTACCATTATTTAAAAAAAAATATAAATGCACAAAAGCAGCAATCTTTGATATCAGTAAAACTGCATCCCAAATGTGCTTTGCAATAGCCCAATTTTAAGTCTTTCAATATTTTTGCATTTCGTTTCAAATATAAAATATACACTGGAAACTAAACAGATTTTATAGCCCAATTCCATTATTTAAATCACTCTGGGCTCTGATGCTGAAAGCTACAATTCTGTCTGGAATCAAATTGTAAGGATGAGTTATAATTCCCTAATGGAAACACTGACTAATCTCAGAGTATATAGATGCTAATGGTGCCATGTAATGCATTAGCAAACATGTTACTGATAAATAGGAATGAAATATGATTGGGCAGTCTCAAGGATCATCTCAGAAAAGATCTCAATTATACAGTGTTGCAGAAGGAGCTAATTAGGTTCTTCTCTCACAAAAGGCTCTGAGCCATGTGCAAGGGAAGAGAAAAAGGACTGTGAGCCGTTTGCTTTTGAAGAAGGAGCCAAACAAGGTCTCTGCATCAAAGTTCAGAAATCCCTGTGATGCCAATGGTATAGGAGGAATCCTCAGCCTCTGAAATTGCCAGTGTTTTGTTGGCTGAAGGCAGTGTTCATCTCACACCTCTGAATCTCAGCCAGGCAGCAGAGCCTGGGGGGGCTTGCTGGTCCCCCTGGCTGCTTCAGGTGGCAGCCACAGAATGGCACAGAGACACTGCTGTCCTCCTCCAGGCAGGAGCAGGCTCTCCTCTGTGCTCTCTCCAAAGGCAGACCTCCCCACCTGGATTGTCTTGCAAGTGAAAATGCAGATAATCATTGTGGCTCTCTCTGAGAAATGCAAATCTAGTGACAGCTCCCGTGCTACCTGCACATGCAAATGGCATGAGCATGGCTGCTGGTGCGCAGCAAAACAGGGATGGAGCTGGAAAAAATTCCTCCTCACACCACAGGTCTCTTCATAGGACACACAGCATCTTGGGCAAAGCATAGTGCCGTGCCATGGGTACAGACTGATTATGCTTAACTTTCCACCTAATTCCACATTTTTAATTTTTTTTTTTCTAAGATTATGGAATATGAGGACATTTTATGCTTAGTCGAGTGGCTTTTGGGAAATAATATGCTTCAAAGTGAGGTGTTATTGCAATTTTAAATTGTAACTTCATGTATCAAATATTTAATTATTTCTCATTTAAACATTGTTAAGTTCAGAATAAAAAACAAAGGCCAGTATTTATTGCAGATTTGAAAAAGAACTCTTGGAAAGAACTATAAAGAAGAGAACTTTATATAGGAACTTTCCTATAGAAAGGAAATACCTGTAAGGGAAAAAAAGAATTTTAAACCAGGACATTTATGTAAAGTCAGAGAAATGGATGAGTGCTTTGTACAGCAGAGTTGGATTGCCACCCCAGCCAGGTTCAGAGCTGAATCCCACCCCAGGTCTTGCCCTTGGATGGGCTGTGTTCCATGAGGCTGTGCAGGCAGCCTGGGAGCAGCCAGCTGTGGGGAATGCTCCCAAGAGCTAAGTTGTTTTGTAGTCCCAGCGTGCTCTGGCACTGATAAAAGCTGTTAAACACAAAATTAAATCATTTCACTAAGGTGCTACATGATCCTGGCTGATTAGCATTTGAGAGATACTTCTTTCATTTTCAGATTGACTTTGATACCTGTGTCCTGAGAAACAAGAGCTCTCCTATTTTCTTCTCAGTGTCAGTCCCTTGGTTTTACAAACCCAGCATTTTTCCCTTGTATTTTCCAAATTCCTTAACCTTTTTTAAAAGTTTATAGTCAAGAGAGAGTTTTGGAAGAGAGTGAAAGTTCTTGTTGATGTTAGATTGCATTTGAAATCACATACTTACAGCAAAACTAACCCAGAAGTGACTTGGTGAATTTAATGCCAAGCAGATTCATTGTTCTTGTTACAATTATATGTATAGCATGTCTTAACTGACATCTATGGGTAGTTTTGGTGTCCTCCTGTGTACAAAACAGTTTCACCTCTAGCAAAAGAATTTCAATTTGGCTTGAAGATTAAACACAGCACCTGAAAATCATGTTGTAGGTATCTTCTTGTGCTAGGTCCAGCGTTGAATCCTGGAAAGAGTTGCTGTGAGCATCCAAATTTCCAGTTGTTCTTCCAGCATGGAGTTGGAGAATTAATATGAACAGGAGAGAGAATTGAGTTTTTTAAATTTAGTTCTTTCTTCTGATTCTTTGTATGTAAGAGCATTGCATAAATCCTTACATCAAAATCTGATAGCTGGCTTCCTGCAAGCCAATACATAATTAATATACACCTATGTTAGGTATAAATAGTGCCAAAGATCCTCATGGAGCTTTGATCTTGCTAACCCCCCCATCCCAATGGTTTTACTCCTCTCTGTTTGGGATGGATGCCATTAAAATAAATCACCATCATTTGTGGCTTTGTTTTTCTATATAAAAGTAACCTGCTCTGTTTGGAAGTTCAGGTGAGGCTGAACTACCATTGAGCCTATTTCAACTTTCTTTAAAGTGTGTTTTACTGGAATGGAGAAGGAAAATGGGAGAGGGATATTTGGGATATGCTGTCTACAGAACCCAGTGATAGGTAAAACCATAAAGGCACTTTGCAGCCTTGAGAAAAAGACAGCAAGACTGTCAGTGTAGGCAAGGGAATTTCAGGTTCTGGCTCTCCAAAACCACCCCTGATGTTGGTGCAGCCCACAGTTTGGCTTGTATTTCCTTGCTTTCTTTATCCTTACTCTTTTTTCTGCACTTTGTGTTTTCCAGCAATAGGAGTGTAAATCTGTAGTAATATAAAAGTCTTTTGTAAAGTAACAGTGAGAGTTCTAGTTTTGACTTTTCTTGACTTTCCTGAGCACTGCTTAGTTGAGAAGAAGAAAAAAGATGAATTTCACTCCTCAGATGCTAGATATTCAAAGTAGGAAGAAAAAAAAAGAAATCAGGGACTGGCAAAAAGGACCTATAGCTATTTAGCTGCATCAGTTCTGATGACCAGATATAAGAACATTAAAGACAAAGAAATTTAGGCTATGTGAGCAAATTATAAATTTGAGGAGTTTTTCAAATTGGCATTGGTAAGGCTTTAAAAGGCAGTTCTGGATTCCTCAGGGAGTTCACAGATCAAGAAAGGCATGTTGAGAGGATTGCTAGCTTTTGAGGTGAAATGTTAGTATGGGTCTGAAGAGCAGAGTGTGCGGTAGCAGGTAAGAGGCAGCCGTGGTGGTAACGAGGGCTGACAGCAGAAGGATCAATCTGGGCTGTTCCAAAAGATAAAGGGCAAAGATGAGAAAGAGGAGAATCAATGTGAGGCATGGGAAGGCAGCAAAATCTGAGCCCTTTCTCATGCCTGCTTCAGCAACCTGAGAGCAGGAGCAGGAGGAGAATTGGAGCTCGGGCTGTGACGGTGCCATGATGTCAATAACTGAGGGGACAGCTTGTCAGAGGTGATAGGACAAACTCTATCATTTACAGAGGGAGGGAGGTCTGGGAAAGATGGATGTGAAAAGTGTCTGACAGGGTGAAAAGAGAAAGCTGGTGAAGCTGAATTGAAATAGATGATGAGCAAAAGGAAATAATTGAAGAGTGAAAGAGATTTGGAACAAAAGAGTAATGGTACCCTGAATAGATGGAAATTTTGGAAGAAATTTTTAAAAGAGGTGTAAAAGTGAGGTCGGAATACCTGACCTTCCAGGATCACTGTAGAAAATGAAGGCTTTTAGTAAGACTGAAAATGCAGAGCAAAGGGTGAGAGGAGCCAGAAGCCATCAAATGGCATGGAAGAATGGAGAGGAACCAAGAGGAAAGGCTGGGGGCCAAGGGTGCCTAAAGCTGGACCCCAAGCTGGACCCAAGGGCCCTGCAGTGGTGGGAGGCAGAGAGCTGGGATCACAGGTCAGGAGGGGAAAGGCAACTGTGGCTTTGCAGGTTGTGCACTTGGACCAGACAGTGACTGCAACTTGAATAAGGCTCTAGAGATCTATTTAAAAAAAAATAAAATTCCCTAGGGTGTATTTATAGACCAGAAATGGAGCACAATTGGTGTTAATTAGACCTGCTGAAGACAGTAGTCTTTCTCTAAGCTGTGTTATGCGTTTTGAAATTATTTTCATAGAAGTTCCTTTCTTCCCTCTGATACTGGTTTCGCATTGTATTCCTGACTCCTGGCACACAATCATTATCCCAGATAGACAGAAATTAGTTTTAAAATGTGAGTTGCTCTATGCATAGAATATCTTCAGCTAATAAATGCTGTCTTAAATTTCTTCCGTTTTATTTCTTTCTTCAGTTCATTTTAAGTGTCACTTCTTCAATACTTCTTGACATTTAATATGAAGCATTTCATCTACTAGAAATACATCCGAGTTTTCAGCTCAAGAGTCCAATTAAGAAAATGTTCCCATGTGCATGCATTTTCCTTTATTGAACTTCAAGTTCCCTGCAATGTCAGGTACTATGCAAGTTTAATATCAAGGCTTACACAAGAAAAAAGTACTTCTAATCTAAAATATCACCTTGCCTCCTCACTGTGCTTCCCCACCTTCAAACAAATGAGATGCAACAAGCTGTCTTTCAGTTTCTGTGTTGTTCAACTTTTGCTTAGGACCTTTTTTTTGCAGTTGTGTGCATATGGATCACAAATGTCTGTGTGTTGATTAAAGTGTTGATATGCTTCTGCTTTAATGCTTAAGAACTTAAATAGGGTAATGGCAATTAAAAATGTAATACTGCTTAATGTATTTGTAAAAAAAATATTCTCCTTTGTTGTTTGTATTTTTACTGTTTGAAGTTGATACTTAAATGAAAGGTGCTGAGCAGTAATGAACAATGATCAGCCTTTCTCCTCAGGATGCTGTAATACAAATTAAGCCAGAAAGAATTCTGTGTTGTGCAAACACACTGTTGGTTTCTCTGAAGGTGTTCAGGCCATTTCTCAGGAGCTAGTGGGTCTCATTTGTAGGGATGTGCTTTTCATGTCATTTTATGGAGCATTATACTATCTGGAATATTGTGCTTTAAACTGAAAAGTGTGTGTGTGGATGAATGAACACAAGAAGTTTTCAGCAGAGAGGAATCTTTGTTTGCAGAGGCAGAAGCCTGCAGCCTCGTTGACATGCTCCTGTGGCCAGTGTGAGCAGGAGACAGTTTATCAAGGATGGCTTTGTACTTGGGAAGGGAGAAAAGTGAAAGGCTGGTGATTAGTTCATGTGCAGTACAAGGTTTTTATGAAGCTTTGATTTTCTTCAAACTTTAGTTTTCTTCTCCACCTTGTTTCATTGGGTGCATATTTTGTGCAGAAAACTGCATCTCCAACAATCCCACAAGTGGAAAAACTGCACCTATGGTACTTAAAGTCTGGGATTAGGAGTCTTCATCCTGAGGTAATTTAAGGATCTTAATACCAGGATTTAGGATGTAGCAGTTAGAAGAGGGCATGAGCAGAAGACCAGAGAGGCCAGCTCTGGTGCCCTTCTTTAGAAATAAAGACTGTATTTACTGTAAATGTTTCAACTATATTTAGTTGAATTCAGAAGTTCAACTTTAAATCCATATTGACTGCTGTTCATAAAGGTAAGATGTCTCAAGCCCTCAGCTGGTTGAGTCTCTGGGTGTGTGGTAGGGCCAGGGATAACAGAGCTGTTGTCTGGCTCTTCATTTCCCTGAAGAGCTGCAGCTTACTGATGTATATGGATTTTCAGGAGGGGTCACCCTCTGAGGCTTTAGCACACTGCTGTGACTCTGGGCTTTGTACTGCTCAGTCCTGTGATGCCAGGCTGGACTTCTCTTACAGACAAGCAGATAAATGACATGAGCAGCTCCCATTTGGTCAGGGACAGCCTTGCAGTCAACTCTTGTGGGCACTCAGTCATCTTTAACCAATTATAATTTTCCTCACATATTTAACTGTGTTTTTCCCATGTAATTTCTTAAATAATTTTTCACCTGTTTTATTAAAGGCGGAAAGTTAAATGTCATGTACTAAATGTCTATAAAAAAAACCATTGAACTTACGTGGAAGGTTTAAAATTACTTTATTGAACTTCTGCTAGTCCCTATCTATTTGGTTATACATTGATATGGAATTCACCATACTCACCTATTTATATCTTTCACTGTAGACTTATGATTTCTACCTCAAAAACCAGAGTATTCAGTATGTTAAAAATCTGTGATAATACAGTAAAAAGAAATCAAAACCAATTTATATCCAGTAAAAGTTTTTATGCCTACTTATCCAGATCACAACTTGGTGACCAGCCATTTACATCTGTGTGTGTTCTTTCTATTAATTAAAATAATAATCCTTTCTAACACTGCATCATTCAGGTGGGGTATAGAAATTGGAGATAGTACCAAGCAAGCCTACGTTTCCAAGGAGAGGCCATGGTGCTTTTATAATATCTTGGGCATTCCAAAGCCTTTCTAGTGGTTGCCAGCTGCTCAGGGCTTTCAGCAATTTGGCTTAAGGCAGACAACTTCATGGCACCAAAAGTTCAGGGCATGTTTCAACAGTCTGAAATTGCAGTGATGGAGATAACAGAACAGTGCAGAGACCACTTCAGCTATTCAAACCCAGACAGGAATGAGTGCCAAATGAATCGGAATGGAATTTGATTTTACTTATTACTCTGTGAGTGATAATGGAGCTGAATAACAAGCAGATTTCTTCCGTGGGCCAGCTCCATTTAGTGTACCCGTTCTGGTGGTGTTTTCACATTCAGCAGCCCCTCAGTTGCCAACCCATAATTGCAAGGACACTCTTTGATGTTCCTCTGCACCTCACTGCCATCGGGGTCTGTGCTTTCCTCCCTGCTGGGCTGCTTCATGGAAAGCTTCTGCTCAGGAGTGGTGTTAACAGTTGTTCCAGACAGAATGATTAATCTGTCTTGCAGGATCCCTGCTTGTAGCACTCTCCCTGTTTTATTTTTCAGTAAGGAAAATGTCTGATCTGACACATTGGCTGCTTCATACGTCTGTGCTCAGTTGCTTCCCCACCGGTTCCTGCCTGCATTTGGTGTTCCGTGAAGGTCTTGGGAAGCTCAGGGGCTCTGCTCTCTCAGCCAAGCTGGAGCATTTCCATCCACCTCCAGTATCTTGAATTTTCATTAGAGTGGGAGACCACTTCAGTTTCTGATTATCTGTTTGCTTACAAGTCTGGCTGCTCAGGCTGCAGACAGACACGTCTTTTACTGCCATTTGTATAGAGCTATGAGAATAGTGTATTGGAAGGGAGGGAAAGGAAAGTGAAATAAGTGTAAGTGAAGTCTATTGCACATTTGGGATCCTTAGCTGATGCCTGTGAAAATAAAAAAAGAAGGAAGCAGGTGAACTTGTCTTCCTGAGACCAAGCCATTGCTATTTGCTATTGCCTGTAATATTTGAACATCTCTCCTCCCTGGAAAGGAGAGAGGAGGTGGGATTTCTCAGGAAGGTGGAGAGGTGAGGGCTTAGAGCAAGCAGAAAAACCTTGATTTTTTTTCAGTAAGCCTACAGAGATCTTTTAAAACACTGTGAATAAGGCTGCAGAAATGTTGTCATGTTTGAAGGTTTTCCCTTGCTTCTACATGTTGAAACTGCGTCAAACATTTTTTTCCTCTAATTTCACTCAGCTATTTATTTTGCAAATTTGTAGTTGTACCAAACTAGTCCTCTTAATGGAAGTTGGGCATTTCACAGCATTATGGGTAAGGTGTACCCTGAACCTCCTGTGTTACTGGTGCTAGGTAAGATGCAAGTCAAGGAGAACTTCTTAACATCAGGTGCTGCAGTGTTTGTGTTGGCACCAACAAAGTGTTGCCAGGTTTGTGCCCTGTCAAACATCCTGATGCATTGATTGCACATTAAAAAATATGGGAGCACTGAGACAAGGTTTCGGATGTGTTCTCTAGCATGCAACACAAAATGGCTGACAGTATTTACCCATTGTTAGTGTATAATGTAACTCCTTAAATATCTAAATGGAAAAAAAATACCTCCAAACCCAGATGAAAAAGATCTAAAAGAAAAAAAATGCATGCACAATCCTAACTTGAAAACAATTGAGGGGTTGATAGTGTCTTGATTCTAATCTCTGCAGCTGTTCCTTTCTCTTCAGCAATACACTGAGTAGTGGGTATCAATTGACAAAATAAATGATGCTGACTTGTGATTAATTTGAATCAGATTTGCATTTGAAAGACACCAAAATCTTCTGGAAAAACTGGATGAAAAACTCAAGATCTTAATAGGCTTAAACTTAAAATAGAAGAAAGTAAATTTGTAAGTACTGGAATTTGACACTATAAAAAGCCATCAATAAACTCCTATTGTATGTAAGAAGAGAGATGGAAATATTCAGTAATACTGCATAAATTTCTTTTCCTGTGAGTTTCCAAGTACCTACCCTTTTCATTCTTTTTAATTGACTTTCAGTGAATTATCCAAACTAAAGAATTGTCCTCAATTTCTTGAGATTTCTGCTGTTGGTCTCTGTGGCTGAGGACTGTAGCACATAATTTATGATTCCAGTTTTAAAATAATCAAAGTAAACTTACTGTTTTCATTTTTGTCTCTTTAAAATTTTGTATTGGTTTTAATAGTTCCAATCCATCTCTAAGCTTGTAGAAATTGTTTCTAAAGCAAACTTGTTTGCCTCGAAGCTTCTCTCAGTTCTTTGCACTTTAATTCAAACAATTTATTTACCTTGACCTAATGTACCTGTCATTTCTGCAAGATTCTGCTCTTGATGCTTCAAAGAATGGACTCTGTAGTAAATCTGTAAGAAAATAATTGGGTTTGGAGTTTCATTTTTTGCTAAATACGTAAAGTTGAAATATATTTCTGCCTAGCATTGCATTTTCACTATCACAATGCAATGCAGTGATTTCTCTCTGACTGGTGCATACTGGCCTGCACATAAATTTAATTCACATTGTGGTGTTGAGGCTTGTAGTCTGAAAGCTGAGTGTTCTGTCTGCACAGATAGATTATATTAAAAAGAAGAGGCCAAATTGTGTCCTCATTCACATTTAGGAGATCTGTGAGATGTCAGATGACTTGGAGTATGTAACTTGTAAAAGAACTGGTGGTTAATGGAAGACAAAATATGAATTAAAAATTGCTTTTCTGTTCATAATGGAGCTAACAGACATGGAGGAAATTGTGTTTCAAAAAATACCTCTGGTAGAGCCACCTACCATTAATGTTCAAGGATCCCCTCTCCCAAAGAAGATGAAAAAAAAAGAAAGTAAATGCTCTACCACAATCAGGTTGGTGTGCAAGGCTCACCTGTCCTACCGAGCTTTCCCCAGTAAGTGGAGCAGAAGAATAACCCTGCAATGTGCTCAGGGCTGCAGACAGGCAACCAAACCACAGAGTAAGGCAGAGATTGGATTGTCCCTCTTGGAAGGACTTCACAGTCATGTGTATTGGGCTGTAAGAGCAGCTGCATTCAATAGCCATGAAGGGACAAGAGACTGACAATGAAATGGTGAAAGAGATTGCAAAAGGGTGCAGACTTTTAACATCACTGTCATTATGAGTGGAAATTATTGCTGTTATCTTCTGAGCAGTGACTTAAGAGCTATTTTCCATCCATAAGCTCCAATCTCAAAGAATTTACAATATAAACACCTTACGTAACAAATATGGGTAAATATATGGTATATATGGTGAATATGGTATATATAGTAAATAACCACTTTGCTACTGCCTTTAATATTTGAAAATCGTAATATACTGAATTCATAATAGGCTGTTTGAATGTAAACAGTCTAATTAATCCATATTTCTCATGTAGAGCATTGTATAGTATTTTCTTTTCAAACAAAAATTTGCAAGCACTGGATGCATACCTTTATGTTATTTTGTCCTTTCTTTATGTTGTGTGGTTTGAAATCCATATGGGTCTTGCAGGTTTGGGGGGTTTTTTTTGTTTTTATTTTCTGTGCAAAGCGTATGGCTAAGAGACAAATATGGGTGTTCCTATGGTTAAGGAAAACAGGCTGTTTTTGCTAAGTACGGGTCTGCTGTTGGAAATAACTAGAAGGAAGCTATGTGCCCTCAGTGTTATCCTCTTTTCTATTGCTGTTGTGAAGTCACATCAAAGAGTGACCTTTATACTTTTATCTGATGTGCATTTGGGAAAAAGCCATTTCATGCTGCTGCAAAGTAGGGAAGCTCCTGATCCTGAGAGATGCACAAAGGGAAATGCTCGAGCTTCCTCTGGAGCCCCATCCATCCCCCACAGCTTTCCAGTGGATGTTGCTGCCACTCAAGAACAAAGCGCCGCAGTGCTGGGGCTCAGCTTTTGATGTGCTGCTTGCCATGAATGTGCTCAATAAATGGCCAGGCTGGAGCAAACACCTCGCAGAACCCCAGCACTGTTCCAGCATGGCTCCAAAGAAACTTTCACCACCCCAAAAATAAGAGTGAAAGCCATGTTAGTGGTACACTTGGAGAGAAACGCTCAGTGGAAAATGTCATTAATGAACAGCAAACCCAAGTGTGAGGGCTGCGTTCAGAGCTGGGCCCACACGTGGCTGTTCCCATCCTCTGCTGTTTGTCAGGAGAATTTAGTCTGGGTCAAGGAGATTTGCTAAAAAACCATCTTCTGTTCAGGGCTGTGCCATGGCATTCTGAGTCACTGCAAGGCAGCAGGCTCTGTGCTGTCAGACTCTGCTCATGATAGGTGTTGCAAGGCCTACACACGTTTTATCTCATCTCTAGGATGTAAAGAGACACAGACCTTTTATTGGCCATCTGGTAGGGAGAATAATTTCCTTCCTTCATGTCTGCACAAATGGGGGTTTATTTTAGTTTTGTCTCTGAAGTTATGAGCATGGTAATGCCTTTCCTTTATTTTTTTTTTAGTCTGATTCTGAATGAAAGTCCATCTTCTTGTCTTCAGAAGGTTTTTTATTTAAAAATTTTAACTGAAATTCTGCCATTCCTTCCTTTGAAGTCTTTATACTCTTGAGCAGCTCAGACCTTTCTTGTTTAGCCTTTTCCATCTGGTAGATTTTTATAATTCACTGAAGATTTTTATAGCTGTTTGATGAATTTAGTGCATTCTCCAACTTATGTGGCAGAACACATTCCTCAGAATGTACCTTTTGAAGTGTTCCATATGATCCAGTTTAGCATCTCTGTCTTCCTTTACTCACATCTTTTCCTTTAAGCTAGCCATGGATTTTTTATTATCCACACACAATTATAAAGGTCTTTTTCTCCAGCTCTGCCTTCTTTTTCCTTTCTATGGAAGTTCTGAGATGGGCTAAAATGAGAGTTCCTTGTTGAATTAACATTTTTCACATATAGTTTAGCCAAAATTATTGTCATGCCAGTTAAAACCTCATGTAGGAAATGTCTTTTTAGAGTGAAACATGATCAAAAGGGTGTGCTGCAGGCAAGGAGCTGCTCCTGTAGTTCCTGTCCTGGACTTATTTGTAGATTTAGAAGAAGATGAAAATGGCAACTATCTAACTGAACAGCAGGCAGTTTCCTTTCTGTTTGGGTATGGGCTTGCTGAACAATGAGAACCACCTCTGAAACACAGTAATGGCAGTTTCTCTCCATCCTTGAAGCAATAAAGCTTTTAATAAAGTGAAACAAGCATCTATGGATGGTATTTTTTTTTCTTGCCATTTAAGTATTTAGGCTCTTGTATTAATAACTTTCCATTTCTCATATACTATTTCATGCACTGACACCCAGGTGCACTCTATTTCCTTCCCTGAAAGCTGTCTCAAAGGTGTAGTCATAGCTGTCATTTCAGATATAAATTTTCTCTGTAGAGAGACACAGAACTTTTCTGCCTTGCTTCAAAATTTCCCAGCAGGGAGAGGCTTTCTTGTAGCAGCCATGAGCTGTTATTCAACAGCAAGGGGATTTCGGAGTGTGGCACCCTGCTGAATAAAGGTGTTTCTGTGCTCAGCACACTTGTCATCAATCATTTTCACAATCTACAGATTATTTTTTTTATACCCTGCTTCTTCTTGCTACTTGAGCAAAGCAGTCTTTAGCAGAAAGAAAATGACTGGGTTCTGCTCTTTGTGCCTTGCCAGAAACTTTTACTATACTGTGACTAACAAGAATAAAACCAAACAGAAAGTTACGAAATCTACCCACAGAATGCCCAGCAATTCCTGAGGATATAACTGAGCCACACCTGAGGATATAAATTACTTTATTCTTTTCTCCTAACTCTTTTTCAACAGTAGCTTTACAGCTATATCCACTGATTAAGGTAGGATAGTTATTAAAGTTATGAACTATATCATAGACTATGAAATAAAAGCATTGCTCAGGCACAGCAGTCTAGAGAAAATGAACCACATGCAGTTCTCTGTATTGGCAGAATATGGATACAGAAATGTTGAATCTAAAGGCCACTGAAGGGATGATTGGAGTGACCCTGAAGTTTGAGACTCTTTCAGTTTCACCTAATTCTCTATGTTGGTGATACATTCAGCTTCTGCACACTTTTAACTGTCCGTTTTTGTTCTTTTTTTAATTTACTACATAACTCATTCCACCCAAATCTACTGCACTTTTTTCCACTGAGTAGCAGAACATATTTAGCTCCATTTTCAGGAGTCTTTCATTTAAATCTTAATAATTATATTTATTTCCTCCAGCCATCAATGGCTTATTGGAGGATGACATTCTGTCCTGTATGCAGCTGATAGTTTCAAAGACAGTTTTGTTGTTTCTAATGCTTAAAATATCCTCATTCAACGTTTTATTGACCTGTGATGCTAGACCAGATGCAGATCCTTACGTTGCTGCTTTCAACTAAGAAAAAAACCCCTGCATGCCTTTCATTATATTGTTCTTGTTTGAGTGCTCAGTCTGTTTTCAGATAAACCACCCTATTGGGGTATTTTTTATTTTTGGTGTTTTGCTTTTGTATCAGCCTTAAGAAAACTGGAGATATTTTCAGTATCAAAGAAGCTCTTCCTTTGGTGTCTTTCCTTGGATGTGGGACTCACTTGCTGTGCTGTAAAACAAGCAGGTAGAGTCCTGTCAGTCTGCAGGCAAATGAGACACAGCAATGAGTCCCAGATGATCAGGCAGTTGTCCCACACACTGCAGGCTTTACTGTTAATTTAGCAATTAAAAAAATTGCTCCTGTTATCTGCCCTAACTTGAGAGTCATATCAAATCAATACGTTCTCTTCTGTGAAATACACATTCACTGAAAACAACCCAGTTTAATATGACACATTTCTACTACTTACGTCTTGTATTTTTAGAGTATTATTCAATGGATTCATTGCTAATTACTTAAATAAGCTGTTGAAATGTTATAAAGTCTGTTTATTCCTGCACCTATCAACAGAACCAGTGAGTAACTTCAATTTACTAGCTGAGAGTTGAACAGGAAAGATTAATATAAAGTTATTTGTTTATTCCTCTTAATATGAAAGCAGGAAGCAATGTCAAATATGAACATGTGGTATTTTCTAGTAAACACATAGAAATAATTTCTCATTTATTTCAGAAAGAATTTTCCTGCACAGAGACAAGAAGTGAACATTTCAGGGATTTGCCATAGTGTGGCTGTGGCAGCCTATAACTTACAGAAACAGCAGGGCTTCTATATGACATCTCTTTAAAGCATATCTGTGTCTAATATCTGTGTTTCTATATGATAAGCATTCCTAAAAAAGGAAGTAACTGAGAATTTAATTTCAGAATTTATAAGCCTAATCAAAACCACAAATCTCAGAAGAGTATGTAGTTGCTCCGGTCTCTGACTTTCCCTTGGAAATGAGTTGCAATGGGTTTCTTTTTATTTCTACCATATCAAAAACATCATTAAAAAAAAATAGAAAAGCCCAACAACCCCAACTCAGGGTGAGAATTTCATAATGCTACAAGTAGGTTTGCTGACCCAGAAAAAAGAGATTTTGGTTTGCTACAATTAATTTTGCCCCAAGAATTAGGAGTTAGATTCAAAGATTTTTCCTTCTGGAAGATAGAAATGTGAATATAATGTTTCATGTTTGTATTTTAATTTGGAAGTAGTTTACTTGTTTTTAAGCCTGTCATGGTCCCAGCTACCTTGGTGACCACACTGTTAATATATGCAACTCAGTGGTGCATTTTCTCCTGCTTTACAACAGGATCTTTATTGCTTTCATGCCAGTACCAGGAGCTCTGTGCAGTTGTTTGGTCAGCCTCAAAAATCTGGTGAGACTGCATTCCTGCTGTTTGGAAGGAGAAAGTTCTTAGGTCTTCCTTCCTTTATAATTAAATCTGCCCATCCTTAAGTAGTGACCATCTGAGGTAACTCACATGTGCACTTGACAGGAACTGTGATGTGCACCCCCTGTTTCTGTGCCTTGGCTTCTGCAAATTTAAGCTCTTTTATTCATAAATGTTATCAGTCAACAAAATCTTTTGTTATACTTTGCTTTGGAAACTAACTGCTTGCTGTTATACCATCAGATAGACTAAATTTTAAAACCCTTGGAGTAATAGATTAACTTAATACATACTATTTCTTTTTAAATGAGAGAAAAAAAATTAGAAGCACAACTTGATTTCTGTCAACTTTATTTGTTTGAAATGATCTACATATAAAGAGAATTTCCTTGATTGCCAATCTGTAAAAAAGCATTATGTGGCTCAGTTGGGTGAAATCTAATAACGAAATAGTCCTGCTTAGAGTTCTTGTGTTATGACAGCTGGGAAAAAGAGAAAACCAACCACTGATGAAGAAAATGAATTTATTGATTACTCAGTAGGGCAACAGGGAGAATATGTTTAAAATCAGATGACAGCAAGCAGTACAGGCTGCTAAACCAGACATGTTTTTATATCGCTCATTCAAAGGCCTAGAGAGATGCACTCAATGTTTATTCTCCTGATTTTATTTCTATCTGGAAGCATTCTCCAAATCAATTATTGATGGTTTGTTTTTTTTTTCACTTTTTCATCTCTTCTTATAAACTTTCAGTATTGTCTTAATTATAAACAGCCTGGTTTTAACACTCAGTAAAAAGAGACACAATGTATGCACAACTATCATTGGAAAGAGAAACAGAGGCAAGATTTCTACACTGGACCCCTCTGTGCTCTGCTTTATAAATCCATAAAATGAAATAAGTTCTTCCTGCTCAAGAGGAGCTGGAAGTCTAAAATGCTAATAGCAATAAGATTGTCTTCCCTTTGGACATATTGTGTGTATGTTGTTTTGTTTTGCTTTTTTTCCCAGTGAGAAGGGCCAGCTCTCCTGAAGTCTGTAGCTCCTTTGGAAACAGGTTGATTAATAATTTATTTGGAACAATTCTTCTGTATTGCTTTTTTATTTCCTTGTATTGTGAAAAAATGTAGCTGTGTAAGGCAATTTGAAAGCATTTGGATTGGCTGTTAAGTCCAGCTACTTGCCATTTGAGGGGCTGGGATGTAGAAGCTGAGTACTCATGTTTTGACTCCAAGAAAGGCTATAGACCAATTTTATTTTTTTGTTTGACTATTCATAAAGAGGAAATTTTTTGTGCCAGAAGACCAACATTTTTCCTTGTTTCTACCAGATGTTTGCTCTGTTCCTCTTGCCTTGATAAGCTGCAGGAAAATATTTTTTAAAGAACTGGTGGTTAAAGGGTATAAAGTATTTTAATAATCTGAGGAGGTAGTTTGATGGTGTACAAGTGCAAAGTTGCATAGCTTGTCCCATAGACCTCAGCATATTTCAAAGGCAACAAATACATTAATTGATGCAATAAATGAATCTGCTTCTGGAGGCATGGAGAGCACAGCATGTTGCTGTTAAGGATATTCATTCTGTTGTTCTATCTTTGGCAATTATTTTAAGAACAGACAGTTTCTTTAGTACTAGAATTAATACACTTGGACTCCAAGAGATAAAATATCTCACTGGAATTCTCATGCTCAGTGCTGGCTTCCATGGATCATTTGTCCTTTTGTGTCTTTGAAGTAGTATGTTAATTATGGTAGCAAAAGAATATAGTGGCTTAAAATTGACTAACCCAGAGATATAACATGCAGAAATTATATCTTCTTTGTAATAACTTACTTTTGAATAAAATTCATCATAGTGGGTGTTACAAGATGCCTTCAAATCTTGTATCTGAGAGATGATAATTGCTTGTGACACAGGTGAAAAAAAATTAAAAAGAAAGAAATCTTCTTCCAGAGCTAAATTGGTGAGCTGGAAACAGAAAAGAGAAGAAGAGAGAAATGAAGGCACAAAGTTATTGAGTGAGTAACTAAACTTTGAAAAAAAAATTAAACTAAAAGAAACTCTGCATATCTAAGGTGTAAGAATATTTATGAAAGCAAAATGCTGCCCTAGGCCAGTGGCCAAGCATGGTGCAGAAGCAGACAGACCAGAGAGGTGATGGTTTCAAATGGTTTCTTCAGGAAAAGGAGAAAATGAAATTCCTAATCACTCTGTATGCTGAAAATGAAATTTGGCTTATGGAGCAGATGGAAGCCGTGTCTGTAAAACACAAAAAGGAGAAAGTGTGGGGAGCCTGGAGTAGAAACAATTATCCCAGTGGGAGAAAGATAAGTGTGTGCATAGTCATTAGATGTCACTTCCATAGAGAACTCTCATCTGTTACCTCTGGGTAGAACAAGCATCCATGTAGACAGCTGATAAGATTTATTTCACTTTCTATTTCAACAAATAGGGGAGAAAGTTACATTTTCTTTCTGTCTGAAGTATTGCATTAGGTTCTTAACATTTGTTTTCTTTGTTGATTTTGATGCATGCTTCAAATTGCAAGAGGCTGTGAATGCTCCTGTTTGAGATCCAGCTTATCAAAACCATCAGTCAGGGGAGTTGTTTCTCAAGGGAGTTAGTTAAACAGGACTCTGTCATCTTACTCCTACGACTACACAGTAGGGCATAAAAAGTTTTCCATGTGAGCTTCTCATTGCATTTCACTTTCATTGAGCATTAAGTGGCATCCTCTGCTTGCAGCTTGGAGGAGGCTGTGTGCTGGAAATGGCTGTTCCATGCTGGCTGTTGAAGGGGTACCTTCAAGTTATACAAGTGCTCTGTTCCAAAGAAGGTGTGCATAATTCATTTTGTAATTCAGGTGATTGGCTTTAAGTACTGGTACTTATCAGAGTTCATTTTATTAAACAATTGAGTTACATATGCAAACTTGTCGTATTGTTAATTCAGTATTGGTTTTGCACTTCCTGCAGACAAATCTCTTCTGTACTAACACTGGCATACCCTTTGGGTATCTTCTGCTCACCTTCTGTCATTAAAATTAAAACAACAAACTCCTTTTGAAAAGGTATTATCTTTTGGCAGTGTGGTAAAGAAGAGGTTAATTATTTAGGTTGGGTGAGATACTGTGATTGACAGGTGAGGTGAGCTTCCTGAAGGGACACCTGAACCCACCTGAAACAGGCTGCTTGGCTGAAACTGCAGGCTGGAATTAAAGACTCCAGAACAAAACACGCTTTTCCTCTCAACAGTAATGAACCCTGAGCCATGCAGTGTCCCAGGGGTGTGATTATCTCAGAAAAACTGTTTCCCCAGTTACGTCTTGTTGCATAAATAATCATCTCTTTGATGCAAAGGATAACTCTGGGAATGACGTAAGTTAAACATGTTCTCCAGCAGTCTGACTTGCAAGGGAATAAACAATTTGTTGCTGTTCAGAGTTCTTAAACCATTTCCTCTGGTTTCTAGGAAGCTTTCAGCATTCTAGCCATACAAAAATAATCTAAATTTCATGACTAGAAAATCAGGTCTCTTTCATAGTTTTATTGTTTCTTGTGCCTTTTTTTTTTTTTTGGCCTTTTTTTTCTCCCCTCTAAATCCATGCAGTCAAAACACTAGTTATTACTGCCAACACATAGCTCCAAAGCTTTACATCAGTTATTATTTTACTGGAAGAAAGTATTGTCCTGAATATGTTAGAGCCAAACATGGTAGAAATCACCTCAGTGTAGGGAGAGGATATAGAAGGTGAGTCCATCCATCAGAACAGTGCTCCAAGGAGCCATTGAGCAGCAGTCTGTGGCTGCATGTCCCTGTTAGGCATGACCAGCTGCCTTGGTCACTCAGAATTCTACTGCTGCCACAATGTACAAGCTGCAAAATGCAAAGGGTCCCATTTATTTCAAGCTGTTTTATGTCATGGCTCAGTTTTGTTGTTGCAAAACCAGCTCGTTTAAGGCAGGTTTGAGGCCTCACTGACTGCAGTGTCCTGTTTACTGTGGTGGAGACTATCCCTTAAAGCAATCCAAGAGCTGACTAAGCCTCTTGCTGCCCCACCTCACAGAGATAAATTTCCAGCTGTTAGGAACTTGGAGAGAAATTGCTCCAGTAGGTCAGTTTTATGCCTAGGGATCAGAAGTTAATGGTGGTGAGAAGAAATTTAGAAGTAAAAAGATGTAGGCTTTAAATAATCTGTACTTTGTAATTTTATAAATTAATTTTAATCCTTAAATCAATTGCTGAGATGTTTGAGCTCATAATGAAATCATGTCCCTGCTACTGAGTATCTCATCACCTCTCTGATTCCCTTAGCTGCAATCCTTGTTTACAGTTTCAAGTGTCTCTGTTCTGGTTTTCCAGGACAGTTTAAATCCCAAATGAAAACTTGCCACAAATGTCACAGCATCTCATAGTCTCTGAGCTGCAGAAGTTTTGGTGCAAAAGTGGAAGGCACCATAGGCTGCCTTCCCAAATGTGCTTACATCCAGGAGCATTTCTACAGGAGCTGCCCTCTGGTCTTCAGGACAATTCTGTGCCATAACACAGTGGCCAATGTGAATGATGCTAAGAGAAGCCAGCCTTTGCTATTTCTCACATTCTGTATTTTCTAAATGCCCTTTCTTTTTAGACCCCCATAACTGAGATATTCTGTTTGTGATTTAATAGTAAAATCAAAGCTGGTGCATCCCAGTAACACAAATAGCACTTAAAGAGACCTTGAAATAAGCTATTCACAGAAATGTAAATCAGCAGCTTATTCTTAAGAAAATAAGGCATTTTGGGGAGAAAACTAAAAGGCTTCAAGATAAATGGTTGACAGTGACAGCTTTCTCTGTGTGTATTTTATCCAATGAAAGTCTTGTGAACAATGTACTGATATGAGGAGAGTTAAAATATGGCATAAATTTTAATTTAATATCTATCCTTGTGATATTACTGAGACCCATTCACATTTGTGATGCTGCAGCATTCATAGTTTTGCAGCTCACAGAAAGCAGTACTAGTAGTATAATGTTACTGGGTATTCCACTGTTGGACTTGATCATCTTAAAGGTCTTTTCCAACCAAAGTTGTTCTGTGATTGTTTGTTTTTCAAGTAATAGCATAAATAAGCTATCTGCAGTATCCCAGTTGGTTTAAAAATATTACTCAGAATGATCATAAAATGTGGGGGCAATGTTTTTGGAAAGAAAAGTTGTGGCCTAATTTGAATTGAAAAATTAAAATAAAAACAAAGTCTTACACTGCTGTCTATGTTGTGTAGGCAAGCCTGTTTTAACTAGCAGGTGATAAGGGTCAGAGAGTGACCCTTCTCAAGGCTGAAAATAAAAGGGAGGGTTAGAAACAACCCCAAGGACCAGGAGGTCTCTAAACCTATGAAATAAGTCAATAGGAGGCTAGAAAATCACCCAGGCTGAATAATGATGACAGGCCTGCTGAGATTTTGCAGAATATCTAGCTTAAGGAAGAGCGGAGTGGTTGTGGTAGGACAGCTGGAGTTCCAGTGTTCCCAGGGAAGGTGGAAGGAGTTTGGATGGAAGGTGGTGCTTTGGAGAAGTCCAGGTCAACAGCAATGACCAAGAGACACTGGAAGGAGTCTTGGAAAGCCCTGCCTGGTGCAGAGGTGGGAGAAGCAGAGAGCAGGGATGTGAGTGCTAGCACAAAGTCACGAGAGTGCTCAGCAGTGGCGGGGGAGGCAGATGGGGAGGCTGGAAGAGCAGATGGTGACGGTGAGAGAGAGCAGAGCGAGTTCCAAGTCTGAAACTGCAGCCTCACACAACACATCATCGGATGTTCTGGCTTCTTCCTTTTTTCCTTCGTGCTCAATAAATGAAAAATTCGACTCCTCCACTCCCCTGGGAGGGAAAGCATCCCCTACAGTGTAAGGATGCAGTGTGCAAAGTGCTGGGGCTGTGTTCAGCTGGTTGGGAGTCACGTGTGGACCTCCCACTCACTGCTTGGGAATGAGCTGGAAAGGAGAGCTCCAACCAGGAGAGCTGTGCTCAGGTGAACAAAACAGAAAGGATATTTCCAATGCTGTCTGCAGAATGTCCCAAAAAAAGTGACCAAGTCCAGGCCTGGAAGTCTAAAGAGGGAAGGAAGCCTTTCTACATACATGCCTATATATTTTCAGTCCCAGAGTTCTTTATAAATTGAAAAAGTATTATTCATTCAGCTTTAGAAACCAGCAGTGGTATTTCAAAGACACACTAAAAGGTCTTAGAGTATTAATGCTCCTTACCCTAAATTCCTCCTTCTCATGGCTGAAAGTAGATGTGATGTCTTTTGGGGGAAATGACATCCAGGCTAGGCCAGACCAACAGCCCACCATGTGAGCAAAGTGCTCTCCCCTCCTTATGAGATGCCAGCAAAACTCATGGTTTCTGTTGCTTTTCCCACAATTCCCTGAGTCCCATATGCTTTATTGCAGTGGCTAAAAAAGACATGCATAATTCCTTCATGTTTTTGGAATAATTCACAAGTGTGTTTAAAGGATCATCAGTAATACCAGTAAACAGCAATAAGCTTATAGCCTTTCTTGGAGGAGTAACATTTTTCAGCACAAATTCACTGAAAATTCTAGCATCACTTTTTACTTTATGGGACAGATATATTCTGAGTATAAAAATTTTTGATAATCCACCTTTTAACCTTTGAGAAATAGGATTTAAACTACTCAGTCTTCTTTTACCAATGTCACCAATATTTACCAAAGGGTGTAGGACATCCATTACAGAAGATGAAAGATACTGTCATGTATTTGAAGTCATTATTTTTATCTTTGTCCACTAAAAATATACCTGTCTCTAAGCAAGCTGAATTAGTAAAAATGAGAGAGGGTCTATCGCATTCTTCATAAATACATTGTAATCAAGCACAGTCTGCTTTTGGAGAAAAGGTCTCTTCCTCCCAAATGAGTAATTTGATTTCAAACTATCTGTCTTTAAATATTTGCATCAAGGATCACATGCACAATATTAGCACAAGAGGAGTCTCTGTTTTGGCAAATAACCCAGCTCTTTATTTCAGGGGGCTGTTCTGCACGTGTGCATCTTTTTGCAGCCTTTTGCCTACAGTTGCCTCTGTGGTGCCTCCTTAGAATTCTCTGTTTTGCAGTCTGTGTCAGCCTCCACAGTCTGTACAGACCTTGTTTATTACGAGGAGTTGCTATTGGTGCTCACAGGGATGGTGTTTTCCTGGTGCCAGTGGCAGAGTTACTATTTCAGGTGTGTGCAGCCTAATCTGTAAAACAATGCAGTTGCTAAAATTAAAACCTTTGACGTGGAAGGCGCTGGGGTATGAAGTGAAAGGGTTTGGAAAAGGGAGTAAAATCAACAAGAAGTGAGGGAAGTTATTCTGACAGCAAGGCATTTCATATGTCAGCAAACCAGAAGGAGAGGAAGGTGTAGCTGTCAGAAGCCAAGGGACCAGCAGGGTACCACATTTGGTGTGTGAGATGACAGGGTTTAGCACTAGGGGTGGTGAGAAAAACGGTTGGACTTGGAGATACTGAACGGGAAGAATTGTCTAAATTTGCTAACAGCTTGTATGTTATGACAGAAATAAACTGTTGTAATCTTTTCTTTTTTTTTCCCCCTACTATTGGAGTGGGCACATGTACATTTCATATGGTGTTTGCTGTCAATTTCATCTTCTCAGCTAGCACCTTAGGATGTAAGCAATGATTTCTTCCCCATTTCAAATCCTCATAGCTTAAATATCCTGCTTTTATTCTTGCCTTATAGAGAAGGGTGAAAGAAAGCAAGCTAAACCTGTTCTTTGTTTCAGATTCCTCATGTGAGTATGTGGAAAGCTATAGAAAGGGGGAGGCAATGGAAGGTAATCCTTTATGGGGAAGAAATGAGACAATGTGAGAACACCTAGATATCTTTCTGGTGAGCAGGCAACCTGACAAACAGATGCATCACACAAACTGTACAAACATTAATAATGCAGCTCTTTCTACTTATAAGTGAGTCTGTGGGGTGGAGATGTTTGGTTTTGTTTTGTTTTTTGGGTGTTTTGTTTGTTTGTTTGGAGTTTTTTTGTGTGTGTTTGGTTTTTTCCTGTCCTTTTAGGAAGAATAAAGAAAATTTCAGATTTTTATATGAATTTCTTTCTCTTAGTTTGATTTGCCTCTTAGAAGTTTATTTGACTGAATTGTTTAGGAGATGTGTTCAGAAATGACTAATTCTTTCAAAAGAGCTGTTTATCTCATCCTTATGAGGTACAATTACTCAAGTGTATGACAGGGGTTTTTATCAGAAGGTGCCTAACAAAAAACACTTTCCAAAAACGTCAAGGAAGGATTATGAGTGTCAATTTTCATTTCTTGAAAAGCTAAAAGGGGATGGGGGGGGTTTATTCTCTTCTTTAGAGAAACCTGCAACAACCCTCCTTTGTAAGAAAAATGATGAGGTAATTTATAAATGACCAGTAATTTAAGCAGGCTGTAAGGCAATTACCAAATATTATCACATGCTTCTTCTGCACATTTGAAGATGTGGTTCCTGCAGATCCCTTTAGTAATGTCTTACCTTAACTCCATTTCTTATATGTTTGGCACTATTTTTAGAAGCATGACTATTAGAATTTGCACCATTCTAGCAATTTGATTTGTTGTAGCAATGCCAATAGCAGGGAAATAATATCTCCTTATATCTAGTTAATCACTTGACCATTTCTGGGTGTTGGTCTTTGTGTGAGGCTGTTGTAGATGAAAATTGGCATGAACTCTCCAGCAGTTCTTTGGCAAATACTCATTGGTGCTCATCTGTGGTAGTGAGGAATTAGGATAAATTGACATACTTGAAGAATAATTAGCTGTCTAGCTGAAGCAGTGGCATTAAAAAAAAATCTTAAACCAGTTCCATCTCTGTTGTTACAGGCTGTCATAATAATCCATAACGTTTTTCAACATATGCCACTTGAATTTGACCTCGCATAAATATTAGAGCAATTAAAATTTTACACACACACACAAAAATATTGAATCTGCATTTATACTAAGTACATTTAATAGAGGAGAAAATTAGGTTTCATTTGATGTCTGATAGTGAAATATTTATCAGAGCATACAACAGTCTTTAAAGATAGACAAATAAGCTTCCAGTTGTCAAAAATGGGGAGAAAATGACAGAAAGTCTAATTTTCCATCTAGTCTAAGTGCAATATACTTAGAGGTTTTAAAATTTTATTTTCTTTCCTTATGATTAAGGTGACTTCTGTATAAGTTTGCATTGTTTTCAGGGAAGGAAAATTTAAGGTTAAGGTAATAATTGTTCCTGTGTAAGAATTACATCTGGAGAACCCAGTTTCATTACTGAAGGAAATAATCACTCTCTGAAGTTATACAAACTTCTTTAAGCCCTGTTCTTGCAGCTCCAGGGCCACATGATACTTAGCATCACCTATAATGACAAAATTAGGAAAAAAATCAACTTTCCAGCCTTGTTTAGCCCAAAGATGAGGAGTGTTCCCTGCTGCTTGGAAAGTTTGGGTTTCACGGTGCCCCTAAGGACTCTGAGAACAGGCTCCTCTCAAACTTCTCTCCTTGCCTGCTGTGACCTGGTTGATGTCTGGCACAACAAGCACAGTGTCACAACAATAGCATATGCTAGGAAATATCTACAATGTACTGTACAAAGCCAGGCATTTTGTGCTTGCTCATTTGGTTTCTCTTATAACAGCATATGCCATTTAGAAAAATCAAGGGCTGTGAAATTCAGGGTCCCTGCTTGGACAAGTTTAATTCACTGTTTCGAAGAACTGTAATCTGGTAGAAGCTGACTTTTTTCCTAAGCATATCCTGTGGGTGGCAGAGATCAGAAATGAATTTTTCTACCACATTCCCAAGGCAACAGACTTGGTACTTGGTTTATCTCTGTTCCCAAACCCGCGGAGTTTCGTGCCATGGGTGCTGTCATCTGCACAAGGTGGAAGTCCTGCCCTTGGCAGCTGTCCTGTGCCTGTCACCCCTGGGCCTCTCTCCCAGCTGTGGCAAGTCCTCTTTCCTGTCCCCATTGCTGGGACTCTTGTGGCAAGCCCTGACACCGGTGGCGTCCTGGGGACTGACTGCTGGGCAGTGAGGACCAGCTTGTCCCTCCTGCTCCTTCCCCTGCCCCCTCAGCTGTCCCTGAGATCCTCCTCTAGGGCAAGGGACAACATGCATCCACAGAGGTCCACAGCCCCCAGATCCTGCTGCAGTCACACCAACAGCTTCCTCAGCAGAACCAGCCAGAGAGGCGTTTGAGCCCATCCCATGGAACCCCTGCTTTTAGTGTGGCTGTTTGGAAATTAACCCGTCAGTTTACACACCTGATGGAGGCTTTCTGGTGTTTGTTTTAAATCAGTAAGCTGATTTCCAGCTTTCTAAGGAAGGAGAATTAGTGATATAAGTGAAAAGGCAGGATTTAGGCAGAAGGTTATGTCTTGGGAAACCTTAGACATGTCACTTGGGAGAAGTCACTGAATTGCAGCTCTGAAAACTTTCATTCAGCCATTGCCTGACAGGGAAGATTCAGGGCTTTTACAGGTAGTGGATATTGGTACAGCTTCTCAGATTTAGAAATTTAATATATTTGTAGTGTATATATCTGCTTGAGCCTACATCTTCCCCTGCCTGTATACCTTGGCAAACAATCTTTATACAGAGCTGTCAGGTCTTGAGAGATTTGAACTGATGACTTTCAAAGACATGATAGAATGGCCTTGGTTGTACAGCTGGTGACAAAGCTGGAACCACAGATCCCCAGCTTCTGCCTTTGCTTTTCACATGAAACACTCACAGAATGACATTGAATAAGAAAGCAAGATCCTCCCCGACATAAGACTAAACCTTGGATTACAGATTTGTGTTCGCCCTTATGCCCCTTTTCACTGGTCAAAATGTTTTCTCTACCATGAAGCCCCTTCCCTGGGGTGATGGAAATCAGTGCCCTCTTTTTCCCAGCTGCAGGTTATGATCTCTGAGTTCAGTTAGTTGCTTGTGCAGAAAACCTGTACTTGCAGAAGAGGGGAGGGTTTGGCTCCCAGGCATCATTTTCTGAGGGGAGCATAATCAATCACCTCATTCTTGAAAACAGGAGTGGAGCAGCAGCTGTGAGTAACCACTTCCTCCAGGCGTTCAGCTTCTCCCAAGAAAGTCCATCAGACTCCCTGGAGCAGCCATGGCATTAGCCACTGTCTGGCCAAGGAAAGTGCTGGGTTTCAATTTGTCTCTCCACAGGGAGTAGTGCTGATCTGAAATGCCAGCAGTCCAATATTCTGGCATGCCCCAGTGTCCCAGGATTCTCTTTGTGGTTAGGCTTGACCAGAACTGGGATGACACAGGTGGGCCACAAAGGAAATGACTCAGTTGTTGAGCAGTGCAGCTTCCTCTGTGCTTCCACCCATCATTTCTCCCATCTGCAGCATGGTATTATCTGTCTTCTCATGGTGTTTATCTACACTGTTCATATTAGACTGTAAGTTTTTCAGGATCAGGGCTTTATTTTATATATATATTTATATATACAGCTTCTATAGAGAGCCTCTGGGTGTTTCTGTATTATGTGTGAAAATAAATACAAGAGAGCAAAAATCTTAGTCTTCCCAGTCTTGTGAATGTTTGTAAATTAGGAAATAGCAAAGTTATCATAGAGTTATTCATTTGTTTTGTATTCAACAAGGTCAAAAGTGATCTGCAGCCTCGTGCTTTTCCATATTAAGTAGGTTACACAAAAACAACTGTGCAAAATAGGGATGTTTTTGCTAATTCCCTTATAAGGTAGTTCTCTAGACAAAAAAAAAAAAAGTACCTTCCAGTTTGAAGTTTCCAGTTTGAGAGGTCTCTTTATGATCCTTGATTTTGTAGTAATAAAACCTGAGAGCTGCTTTCCATCCTTTCATTTACACGTTTTTATCACACTCAGCATGACTCTTATAAACTGGACCATAGCCACAGTTAGAACTCCTGTGGGGAGGATAAGTGCTCATTTTCCTAATGATAATAATGTCTTTTCTGGCTTCCAGAAAATTCATCTCCCAGCAACTACACCATTTCCTATTAGCTGGGTAACAGCTTCTGCTTTTTCAGCTGAATTTGTAAGGTTTCTGGAAAAATGGGAAGACCCAAACTAATTCAGTAGTGCTTAAAAGTAATGCTCTCTATGGCTTCTTAGCTGCATCTTCCTCATAAACACTTCCATGAAGTAATGAGCAAATTATGAGGTGTCAGTATTTGATTTTTCTTTCAGTGGTGAGCAGCGTTTGAGATGTGGCTTGGGAAGTGTGAGGGGTTTGGAAATAGTATGAAGACACGTTACATCAGCTGACTGAATGGAGCAGAACACAGCCCTGAAGTGTCAGGGATGGAAGCATATCTGCCTCTGAGCTCTGGAAGGCACCCAGAGACAGGTCTGAAAGAGCTACACTCTTTTCCTGGAGGCTATAACATCTCCTGGTTGAAGAGGCTTCTAAATATTCTGAAAGTCATGTAAAGGGAGTAGCTTGTTAAAAGGCAGAATAAGATCAGTCATAGCCCAGGAAGAGCCAGGAGGTTGTGACAGAAGACATTGCATAGGACTAATACAAGGGTTTTTATGGTTTCTGGGATGCCATGAGGTATGCAATTGCAATCTAACATTCAATCTGATGCTTCAAACAAGAAAAAAAGAAGTGGTACTATGCTTTGGGAAGGTCACAATAAGTCGAATGTTATCTCTGAAAGAGCAGAGTATCAGATATTGGATAAAATAAGATGTCCTAATGCATGCCAGTACACAGGCACTGAGAGCTGCCCAGAAAATGTTGAGCAAACAACAAGCAGATAGCTTTGATTCCAGACTGTGGCTTGCCAGCTGCTCTTGTTTCGTATGTAAGGTGAAATATGTAGAACTTGCTTTAGGCACAGCTATCACATTTTTCTTTTTTCTTTAGGTGCTCTCACATCTGCTTTTACTCTTTTAAGTCTTCTGGCATGCAGAGGGTGGTGAATGAGCCAAACTGTGTGTCTGGTCTGGTCTTTGCATCAGATTCCCCACCCCATGTTATGGCTGGATTCTACCAAATGCAACCCAGAAGAGTTGTATTGTGCAGTCAAGGTTACATCTCTCTTGTAACATTAGAACAATAGTCAGCACAAACATCTCAAAAAAAAAAATCCAGTTAAGGTATAGCACTTCAACATAATAATGAACATGTGGATGAAAAAGTGATGGAAGTATGACATACTCTGAACTGAGTACTTTTGATGGAAGTATATTTTTTACCATTTCCACCAACAACAAGAAATGTGGGTGATTACTTTGTTCTATGAAATTTCATTTCTGTGATAAGTTGACAAATTTGTTTAAGGTACACTAATAATTATTGATTCTTTCACATACTGTATTTTTCCAGGGCCACAAACTCCCCTCATTGCAATGTGTTTTCATTGCAAATTCAGCAATTCCTACTCAAAACTTTTTTCTTTTTTTTTTATTTAAACTGAGTGTGTTGGCTGTTTCAATTTTTTTAATGTTCTTCAATATGTAGATGAGTCTGAATATGCTCAAGTGATCAGGTGAAAAATATTCTTTTGTTTCTGTGTGTATATGCAGAATAGAATGAAATCTGTCTTAACTGGCCTTTTTGCTGTGTCTGTGAAACAAATGTGTACATTCCCAAATACTCTGCTGTGGGTGCAGTCTCTTATTTAAAAGCCAGTACAAAAAGGTGCTGAAGAAAGTTGTCTAAAGCCACAGGAATACCTCAGCCAAGTAATTCCATATCTGTTGGCTCAGCTGTCATTTGAGAGGAGTGCACATGGACTTGACAGGGAGGGAGAATAGTCGGGATCCCTCCTGTGTGGGCTGCCATGAAAATGAAAGTTCAGTGCCATTTTGTTCCAAGCCAGTTTCATCCTCTCCATTGTAACAGCTGAGTGTGGTGTGTTTTCCAAAACCTGCTGGACAGATCAGAGCCAGCAGACATCAGGCTGGCTTCTGTTTGTGTCATTCCCAAGGAGTTTTAGCTGAGCTCGTTAAAGTTCCCAGTGTCCCTCAGATGTCTGGTGTGGAGTGACAAGGTGTTAGTGGAGAGAGCTCCATGAAAGGCTTCTAACAACAGCTACCAGGGAGGGCCTGCTGCCACCTGTGTGCTCTGAGAGGTGGTTGTCCTGTTTCTTGGTCCTATTGTCTGCTATTCCATGGTTTATTTTAATGGAAGCCACTTATCCTTTCCCAATCAATCAGCCAGGGACCAAACCTTGTCCTCCTCACACATCTGTGTGGATAGAGTTGCCATACAGAGTGGTAGCATTTAGTGGACAGCCATGAGTGCATCAAACACTGAATCTTTGTCTATGTATTTTTGTAGATATAATACTGAAGATTTGTATATATATACACCACTAAGGCTTTATATATATATATAATATCAACATTTTCTTTTTAATTTCTGTATTAAGTAAAAAATGGGACTTCATTTTTTCACTTCCAAATTCATAGGGTTATAAACCAATTAAGCTTTCCTAATAGTCCTATCAGATGTATGTGCACTAATCTATTAATCTGTTTTAATTTTTAAGTGATGCTGACCCTAGCAAGTGTAAAAATGATGCCTATAAATACTATGAAACTGTTAAAATTCACCCGTACTTTAGTTTTCACTAAAAACTACACACACTTCTGTCTGCATTTGTATATTGAATGTTCAAAGAGCCAATTCAAAATTTTATCCTGATAAATATTTTCAAGGGACAGAAACACGTTGGGAAAATAACAAACATATGTTAGCACTTATAATAACCAGTTCAGCAATGTTTTCTTGTGTGTGTTTTGGGGCCTATGTAGGCTATTGCAATGTTAATTTTAGAAACTCTAGCCCAGCAACAGACACTTAGGAGCAGAATGATGTACTGCAAGCAGCAAGGATTTTAACTGCAGACTATAGCTTTATTTTCTTATTTATAGCTCCCTTCACTTTGTTGTGTTTTATGAAACATGTGTCTCTGAGAGTGTGCTGGCTCTGTGATTTCCTGACCAATGGACTCGT
Organism: Setophaga petechia; assembly: GCA_024362935.1. Classification (NCBI taxonomy): domain Eukaryota; kingdom Metazoa; phylum Chordata; class Aves; order Passeriformes; family Parulidae; genus Setophaga; species Setophaga petechia. Next base: position 29,337,595 of record JANCRA010000005.1, read on the forward strand.
CTTCAGATTACATCCAGTTGGTTATCTTCAACTTCTGAGTTTATAAACAGAAAAATCATAAACCATCAACTTTAAATTTTAAATGCCATGCAAATGTTATTAGAAATAATTATAATTTTATTTAACTTCATGCTGTGTTGGCTTTGGCTTTACCTCTTAATAAAATGTACGGTTGTTTTTGGAGTAAGCTCAATGTCAACACAAAGAAACACAAACATTTAAGTTGTTATCTTACAGAGGCATGACAAAACTAAAGATTTCATGTCACTACAGGTTTTAATAGGCAAAATTTGGTAGCATTAATTGTTTGCTGAGGTTGGAGATTAGGTGGACAGATTCATAACAGGTATTGGTTGTTGCAGCTCTACTGGTTTGCCAAAATGAGAATCAAAGCTCTGTTTTTCATAGTATTTGACTCAATAACAGCATTGTATAGGGACAAGCTCAGCTCCTGGTACAGTTTTTTCTCTACCCTGTTGTTTCACAAACCAAACTATTCTTAATTTAAAAAAAATATTTTGTATTAACAAAAGAAAACAAAAAACCTCCATAAAACCAATACATTTTTGCAGGAAATTGTTTTTGTTATGGAATCAAATAAAAATTTTTGAGAGATTCTTACACTCAATCCTTAATTTTCCAAATTCTGAAAAAAAACCCAACAAATCTTTGACATTTTAAAAAGAAAATACTGATTTTAGAGATATGATATTCTGATGTTAAAAACAGTATTTTGCCTAATGGTTATCTGTAGCAAAACAAAAAATCAACAACATAATGCCTGAAATAAATTAAGCCATTATTATTAACTATCACTTGTTTTGATTAATTTCAATAAATTCTTCTGAGATTTTTTTTTTCATTTGTTTAGAGCCAAAAGTGCCCTAGTAAGACAAAATCGTTTGCAGAAGATGATAATAATTACTTATACACCCCTACTTTCTCTATTGACTTCAAGATCAAAGTCCCATCGGAAAGCCAAACCCACAGGAGAAATTATGGGCATACATGGAATTCAAACTCCAATGTACATCAACCCCAGGATGCAGTGTTTAGTGCAAAATGAGATTAAGGGATTGAAAACTATTTCTAGGAGGCTTTTTTCTTTCTGTATTGATTCTTTAGGCAGAAACTCTTTCCATTTACATTCTTTTTTATTTAGACTAATAATAGAGGTAAGAGCGAGGAGATATGTCTTTCCTTTCTACTCTGCTTTATATAAAACCTCTTTTACCTTCCTGCTTAATTTCCTTCCCAGTGTCCTTAACTCTTTATTACTTTTAATGCCATTATTATGAATCACTCTTTTCATGTTCAGTGTGCTCAGTCATTTTAATACAGATATAATTGTATGGTGCAAAATGTAAATCCCCATAATATGCCAGAAGACAAATGTGTCAAAGTCCCTTTGTCATACTGACAGGTTATAAAACCAGACTGGCTCATTTTAATCATGTTCAAATTTTAATGACATAAGCAAAACTCAGACTAAAATCGCTATCTCTTTGTTATTATTTCAGATCACTGCCACAAACGAGAAACGTTTTATCACTTATTCATTGATTGTATCATTCCGAGCAATCTCCATCCTAACATCTGTTCTGGAGAACGTGTTCTAAATTATGAAAGACTTTTCAGAGGTGATGGCCCTGTTTGGTGGCTGGTTGCCATCCTTTCTTACAGCACCTTTGTCTTTTCATCTTCATTTCTCAGGCAAATTCCTGTCCCTAAATGTGCCCATTATGTCCAAGTCCAGTGAAGTGCTTCATTTCTGGGTTGGTCTTTCTTACCTGTCTGGCTTGGCAGTCGAGTCTTGCCTTTCAGGACTTGCAGCCACTGGATAATGAGTTAATGAGCTAATAAGGCTGATCAGAGCATCTGTACTGGGGCAGGGAAAGAGATACAATAAAGAAAACAAACAAGCAAACAAAACTACAACAGAAAATAAGAAAGATGCTGAATCTATAGACCAAAAAGCTAAAAGACAAGAGTTCCACGGGGGGAATCTTCCAGGGTTTGGGGCATGTGGAGTATGTTGCACATTTGTCTGGTCCTTCCAAGCAGTTCTGTCGAGTGTGGTCCCCATTTTCAGGCATTGTTTTATGACGCTGTGTACTCTCTTCAGCAGAAAAACATTTTATGCAACTGCTGCTTCTCCTTCATTTGAGTTTTCCTTGTAGCTGGGCTTAGCAGCTCAGCCAGTACACACCTCCAAACCCCAGTAATCCTAAAACTATCCCAATAGGCGGACCATGTTCTGTAATTGTAAATTCTTGTAAGCCCTTTCCACATCCTGCATTTGGGATTTCCCATCAGGACAGTTAATTAACTCCAAGTCTCCTGGAGGTGTTCCTTACACCTGGTGCTGTCTGCCTCGAGGAGCAGAGATGTTCTCTGTCGACCTCACAAGCACCGTGTAGCCAGTGCAGGATTTCTGCCTACAGAAAACTCTGCAGTACAAAGCTGACAACAGGGGAGAAAATTATGGGTTTAACTTTGAGCCCAGGTAAGAAGATTGAGATCGCTGGCTTAATTAAATAAGAAAGGGATTGTAGTAACTTTTCATGGCTGTCTTTATCTTTTGACCTCATGGCAGGACCCTAGAGGCCAGGCTTGTACCCTGACCTTTGTCATATTCTCGTTTTTCTGAGTCACCACTGCATTAATATACCAGCCAGTCAAATAATCAGGGTGGCTCAAATGAAAAAGGAGAAAAACTCTCCAATGTTTTGTGCAGACATTACCATTAAACAGCTTCAACATTTCCATCAAAGGTTTTTTTCTTTATTAAGCAGTGCTTTGTAATCAAAATGTCCTTCCTGAAATCAGAGGTTGTTTTCTAGAACAAGAAGTAATGGTCTCAGATAAAATAAGGACTAAAGAAATTTATGTCAAACTGTCTGTTGCATCAGAGAGAGTGACTGTCATCACTTTTTTGAAAGGTGTGGTTGACAGGAAATAGGAAGAAAAATAGATACTTTTGCCTTTCTTCTTTAGTAACTATTTTGTTTTGACAGATATAGGCACCTGACTATTTGCTGATCATTGGGAGATGCAGTAAAATTCATGTCTTGCTCATTTTTTGTTCAGAGGGAGGATCCTACCCTCACATAGATGTTATAAATCACAAATCACTAATTGAAATCATCAAAGACAAGTTGGAATAAAATTGCCAAGAGACAAAATGAGTTTAACATGTTAATGGAAGGGTAAATGTTCGAAACAATATGAAGATATGTAATATTTTCTGAATAAAATTAGGTGGAAAGCAAGCAACAAAAAAGACAATTTTATGCTCTGCTTATAAGCATCACTGGCCTAGTGACCAAAAATGGGTCACTATTTTACTTTGGTTTTGGATGAATTATAAATGTAAGACTGAGTGTCTTCAGCAGCAGTAAACTGTTCCTGAAGGAGAATGTCATTCCTTAGAACTTTTTATTTCTAAATCAGAACTCAATTCTAACATTAAATGGCAGCTTGGTCTTTGCCCCAAATTGGAAGTTTATAAATTTTTCTCTTGATTTGTGAGGGAACTACAATTTAATGTGGAGGGAAGTGGGGAAAAGAACGGATGAGCTGTCGTTTTCAGCATGTTTAAAAAGGGCTGAAATCTCTGTGAGATGTGTTTATGCAGCATATGCCTATCACATACCTCACAGTGGTGCTTACTTATCAAGACAGTGAGTCAGATTTACCACTAGGAAAACATCTTTGCACGTCTCTGCATGAAGTGACAGCACATTTGACACATTAAAAAGGTATTCTTAAAACATAGATGGTTTTAATTAGCTTCTAAGATGTGTTGTTAATGTGTGAGATTCACAATCTACTTGCATTTGCAAGATTTGAATCTGCAAACTGGAAGGAAACTGCAGGAGAAAAACCAGCTGCATTAAGATTCCATGCTGTGGCAGTTTAGTGATTTCTTAGAAGTTTAGAGTTTAAGCATAGGTGGGTGCAAGAGAGAACCCTATCTCTGGGAGAGTGTAGCACTCAAGAGCCTTTGAGAAAAGTAAAGCCACAGTTCTCATGGGAGTTACCTCTTGCTGTACTCAAAAGGTATAGAGGTAATGGCTTTGCCTTCCTGCTCATCCTGCACGTCCAGGTCAGACTGGTGCTGTCCCTCTTTGAGAGGAGACATCACAGATCTCCTACCTTGGAGGTGGAGCCAAGCAAATAGAAGAGAATAAAAAATGTTCATCAGTGGGTGCAGTGCAATACATCCTGGTGCTGAGTCCTGATATTGAGTCACCTTCTGTCATTTATGCAAATTAAATCCATCCTGGCCAAAGATGTAAATCTGGTTGCAAATCATTTGTATAAAATTTGCAAATGTTTGAACCTTTGCTTTATTAGAATTGGAAGTTGTCTTTGCTGCTGCATGGTGCACAGTATTTTCTGCAAGGTTAGCAAAGCTGTGAGAACAAGTACTGAACCCTGCTACGTGAGGACTTGTTGGGGAGATTGTGAGGTTAAGGGCACGCACGTGAAAAATATTGTTTTGTAGGAAAGTCAATCTGTCAGAGCCTTTGAAAATTAGTAGTTTGAGTTTGATTGGGATTTTAGATAATGGGGCATGGATCTCCTGGTTTGAGTTAAGGATTTTATAAATATCTGTGGGTTACAGTACGCATTTCCCTCCGTTGTTATGGATTAGTGTTTCTATATCCAAAGCCAGGAACTGCAAATATTAAATGCAGTAGGTAGCATTACTGTATCCTTGGGTAGTAAACTGGAATCAACTTCACTGCAGCAGAGAGTAGAGTTTAAAAATATGGATCAATGCTCTGTTTTCAATCAGACATGTTTTCAAAAATGTATTTGATCTTGACAAATGTAGGCAGTGTGAATCACTCTTATGTGTGTAAATGTATACATGTGTGTATGTTTTTACCATTTGTCCCTTTCTTCCTTCTTCCCAAGGCATATTCTCTGCCAATTTTAAGAGCTCCAAAAACATAGCTTGACACAGAATTGCTTGCGGCGCACAACAAAGACAAACTGTATTGATCCAGTAAAATCCAGGATCGATGATGTAAATTTCTGACTGGCGCTTGTCAGCAACACATCCCTTTACATGTTTGACAACAAACACACTTTCAGGGGTACTCTGGGAAAATACAGTAATGAATTATGATAGCCAACCACTCACTTCCTTGCAGATTTTGTTGCACATTTCATTGTAATCCCAGTAATTTTTAAAGCAACACATTTCTCAAAATTAGCAAATTGAGAGGCTGGTGCCAGAGACTATGTTAATGTGCTGTAGTAGAGTGCCAGTCATAGAGCATTAGGCTGAAGGCAATGCCAACCAAAAAAAGCCCCTCAAAACCACATCCCAAGACCCAATCCACCATTTTTGCCTTCAGACCGTGGCTTCAAAACATGTTTGAAAAGCATTCTTTGTATCCACTGAGCCAAAGGCTAATTTTTTCCGGTTGGGAAGTGTCAGAGGGATTGCTGAGTGTGGATTTGCACCCCACACTGCATGCTGGGCCTTGCAGGCTTTCCACAGCAGCTGCCATGATTTATGAACTACTCTAGAAGCACTTTCTCTACTCAGCTAATTTCATTGGTCTCTGTTTTATTAATTCTTAATACAAATCTAATGTGATTCTCTGTAAGGTACTGTATCTACCATTATACTAATGTTTTAAAAAATAATTGTCAGGTTTCAAAGTACTGCAATGACTGGAGAATCTTCATGTAGAGTAACAAGACAAACTAAGAACAGATATGGCAAGTCACCTCCTGTGTTCAGGATTGAAAGCTTATTTCAGGAGCTTGTACCATAACTGTCTTCCTCTCTGGCTGCTCTAGACAATTTGTGCAGACAGCTGCATTTTCCCCTTACAGAATGGGGCAAATGACCATAGAAAAACTATGTACAATTATCAGGAGGGAGAAGATGAATTGAAATTAGTCTCTGCTTTTCTTTACTGTAGCATGATTGTCAAAAATGGCATATTTGTTATAATGGTTGGATGTGAACATATGTATGGGGTTTTTTTAAGTTGGTGCTTGTTTGGGGTTGATTTGGTTTTTGTGTTTGGGTTTTCTTTGGTTTTGCTATTTGTTTGTTTTTTATGTATCTGCAGCCCTTTGTCTGTACACTGTTCATCAGTAGGCAGCAATGACCTATTCATTATACTTATAGAGGTGACTCCATAACAACACTGAAAATCCAGAGTTTACTATCCATGCTCAAAGTCTGAGATCCTGTTCCCTGCTGTTCTCTTTGCAGACAGATTTGGTACATGTTAGTGGGTATGGGGGTATGTACAACCTGAACTCTGAGTGCAATCTCTTAGGAGAAGAGCTTTATTACAAATTTGCTGCTAGCTGTGTTTATTTATCAGTATATGTTTATACATTTTTCTTCAGAAGAATGGAAAAATACGATTTGTTTATGCTCTGAAATTGCTCCCTCTCCCTTTTCATCTTGAAAATAACAGAAAACTATTTGAAAATGTTTTAATGATGATATTATAGAGAAGATTCAATAATGATGGATGGATTAAGTTGACATTATTAGTTTCCCACAGTTGTTCAGAAACAAAGTATTTTCTTTTCCCTGGGTTTTTCTAAGAAATGAGTATTTAAATGAAATTTTCATTTAAAAATGTTATTTACATCACTAAAATAAAATTAAGTTCATGCACCAGTCATAGAACATTTACATATTTCTACTTTTAAATCCTATCTAGATGATGCATTCATTATATATAAATTCATATTTTGCTAGTTTGTTTAATTTAATTGACTAGAACAAATAGAAACAAAATGTGTGTTTACTGTCTCAAAATTCAAAAAAACAGTAGGAATTATTATTATTTCTACAGGGACTCTCATCTATAGCTGGACCAGCCTGAACCCTCTGCTGCTGGGCTGCCAAGGGAAAAAAATGTGTGTTAGCATCCAGTTCTCTTGAATCATATTTTATTTTACACTGAGGATAAGAAACACCATTTTTTAAAAATTTATTTATTACAAGAAACCTTGTCTCTGTGGCATCTATGATTTGATTATGAAAGGTGATCAGATCCTGCCTTGTTTCATTTGATTTCTTCCTATTTGAGCAATCAATTCCTGTCATGTGGGATGGCACCTGAGACACACCACCTGTGAGGCCTTTCCTTGGAAGGGATGGGATTTGCTTTGCTTCTTTAAATCCCCATGGGAAGAGCCATCATGCCAATGTTAATGGAAAATGAATGCAAGTACCTTTAGAAACTTATTTTCAGTATTTCAGTTTAATTCCTCTGGCATACTGTTCTAACTCATAACAACATCAGGGTCATTTTCTTCAGTTTGCAAGACTGATTTGTGATTTTGAGGCTTACAGAGGGTGAAAAATATCTATAAAAGATAGGAGCTATATATGTTTTGAGTGTTCTGTGTATCCAAAAGAGCAAGGATTAGTTTCACTTGGCATTTTGCTGGCTAGGAATGCCATTACAGCCTCTCTGGGAGGTGTTTCTAGACAAGCATTCATGTTCTAGTGTGTGATGATTTGTTTAGTCCTGCAGTGTGCAGTAGGAGAATCGCTCTTTGTGATTCCTCCAAGTGTCTGTCCATTTCCTTTGAGGAGAAAAAGGTTTGAAAGTCTTTTTTATCAAGCTGTTACTTTCATAATAGGGCACAAGAAGCCTTTTGGAGGGAAGGCAATTATATGAACTCAATATGAGCTTCCTGTCCCTGCTCATGGGAGTTTTGGGGTTGTTTTGATTAGAGAACCTAATTCTAGCAATCTAAGTTTTGCATGTGTTACAAATACTTGGAAATTAGTTTTGGTTTGGTTTTTTTTAATGAGTGGAAAGGGTGCATAAGTATCATGTTGTGCTGTTCCAGGGTAATTTTTAAAGTCATTAATTAATGGTGAAACATCTGCTGTAAATTTGAATACTGTCCCTCTTACTATAACACTGCCTTTATGTTTTGAATCTTTGGAAAGGTTCCACTTGTATTTTTTTTGTTACTTTTTAAAATAAACAGATATATTCTTTCTCTGAATTAGCATCTGAGGGAATGAGTGACTTTGTGCTAAGGATGTGTAGAGTTTTTATTTTGTCAGCACAGAATATTATATGCCATTTGGACACATGCTTGGACTCTCTGGGAGAAAGGTGTATATATATCTACACATTATTAATGACAGCTGGCCAAATATAAATTGCAGCTTGAGGCTCTCCTGGCATGCCAGGTGTTTGCATGGCATTAGGAAGTAAAATCTTTCTGTACAGCATTTCTTTCACTGGCTGGGTGTCTCCTGGTGCTACAAGAACTGCCACAGCCCATAGTAATGCACATTGAAATGGTGCCCTTGTGCCTTTGGGAATGACTGTCCAGTTTGGACATGTAATTTCCAGACCTTCCTAGTGACTGGATAGACTCCAAATGTTCAGCTGTTCCAGCAGGTGCCCAACAAATTGAATGTTTGTGGTTCCCAGCAAGGGCAACGCTGCTTGAAAAATATGAAGCCACTCAACTTGCATTTCTGTTTATGTCCTGTAAGAAGAAACTGTTTCTCTACAAGTGCTTAAAACCTAGTCATTTTTGTTCTGGGGGAAGGTTGTGTATCAATGCTGCATGGGAAAGAAATACATCAGGGAGAGTTTTCTTTACAGGCTTTCAAACAAAGGCAAGAATTTGATTTACCCTGGTAGCTCAGTGCTTAAAAGCTAAAGCCCAATTCCCCAGTCCATGGTTTCATCAGAAGGCCCCAGTGTTTTCCCACATTCCCACTCTGAGATGCTGAAGCCATTGTTATCTCATACTCTTTGCCTATTGCCCAAGCCATCAGGCCTTTCTCAGCCCTTGTAGATACATCAGTGGAGAAAGCCACATGAAAAAGGACAAAAGAGAGAGAAAGGTACTTGGAAACATAGTTTTTAACTTCATTACATCTGTTGACTGATGGGAGTGGGTTGGGAAGAAGTATCATGCTGTCTTTGTCCAGATCTCTGTGTGCTTTGTTCATTTATGAAGATGTCCTGTGTGAAGGAAAAATCTTCCTTGAGGACTCTCAGAACAGAGGTACTAATCTTCTTTTCTCATTATTCTCGTAAGAGATAATAATTTTCTTCCTCCCTCAGGGTGGAGCTGGGAAAAATCAGAGCTTCTGTGTTTTGACAGTGTTGTATCAAGCAGTCTTTTATTGATAAGAATTCAGTAAAAATCCTTTTGTCCTTTTAGCAGCAACATCTCAGGTACATTTAATACCAGCATCTACTCTCTGCCTGTAGCCTAATAGTTATCTTCAGGTCTACTGGAGCTCTTACCGGGACTGTTAGCAAATGGGAAAAGTTTTGTTTGACTCAAAGTTTCACACAGACTTTGAAAATGTTTCAGTTGTTCATTATTCCTGACAACAAACTTTTTTCCAGGTAGTTCACTTTTGTTTCTACAAGTATGTGTGATGGTTGCAACAAAGCAACATGAGATATTCAGTGTAAATTTATCTACTTACAGAGATTTAACTAAAAAATGGTATTTCCTGTACTTGCATTCCATCAGGAAGCAATTTTAAAAAATTGGTGAGACAGAGGGGAAATGAAAAGTAACAGGGAGGTAAATCTTTATGTGCAGATGATGCAAGTAAGCACACATTCAAGTGTAGGTGCAAATCTTCATGAAGGATTAAGGAAACTGGAGATAACTGTTTATAGGGCATTAATTAGAATTTAATCTCAGTTCTACAAAGCCAGCAAAGGACTCTTGTTTACCTGTGACAGAATAGCACACTCTGCAATACCTACCTGTAACCCCATACCTAATTCAAACAAGTCTTGTAATTTTGATTGACAGCACAACCTTGAAATAAGCCTGTGACAGATGACTTGAAAAATAACAGCCTGCAAGTCATCCTCTGAAATGTTCACTTTTTTAATACCTGCTGATGCCTTTGCTATTCAAAACCTATAAAAGTTATGGATGTTTTAATGTTATTTAAACACACTAGTCTTAATCTGCTGTCATTGCAAAAAAAAAAAAATGAACTCATTAGCAAGAGATAAAACCTTTTTACAACCCTACTATTTAATTTTATCCTCAACAATACCTTTCCAATATGTCATGTGCTGATACAAGCAAGAGGTGTGGGAACATTCCTCCTGGGACTAAAGTGCTCTAGACAGAATATTGGTCGTCTTTGAGAGTAATAAAGACAAAGGAAGACAATATCTAATCAAGGGTTTACTTGGAAATTCTAATAGATTTCTAACTTAATTAAAAATCTTTTAATGAGCTCTTTGTTTTTGATGAGCACTAAATATAGATATCCATGGTAGTATGGCCTTAACAGCACTGCAGACCAGCTTTCCTATCTCTCCAGTGCATTGGAAAGGGTTAAAAACATTGCACCAGCAGAGAGGTTGATTCAGAGAGAAACTGTAGTGCTTTTATATGGAAATCACACAATTACTGATTGAAACTGGTTATGTTTATTTTTCCTAATTTTATAATATACAGATTGAAGGTAGGACCTGTTTCCTGCAGTGTAGCAGGTGAGGGTTCCCTGAGCTGTGTTACCTCCCTGACCAGCCCAGTCCAAAGATCAGCAGGTGCCAGTTTAGGAAACCAAGAGTTCAGAGCAACCCAGAGACATTTGCAGAGCTGTACTGACCAGGTTTTAATGGAGTTGCAGCCATCATCAGCAGGGTAGGAGAAGGCAAACAGGCTTTAAGCATCCTGCAAGTACTCCAGGTCCAATAAAAATCCTTGTGGACTCAACAGGAATCTGACAACACAACCTTGAAAGGTTGCAGGATGATTCTAAGCAAAAGTCTGCAAAAGGAAAAAAGGAAGGAAAGAAAATTTAGAATTATGAAAATTTCAAATATGACATATGAAACTCTAATTAATTGCTGACTTTCAGTACTGCATTTAGTTAAGCAATCCTAAAACCAAGTAAGAATTGTTACATGGCTTTCATAATTTATTTCTATTTAGCTAATTAAGGGTACTGCATGTGGCATATTAGATTTGAGTTTTTATTTTCCCCCCTATTTTACTTAAAAGTTTGTTCAATTGGAGCATAACTGGTTTGATTCCAACTGGGAAAAATATGCTTAGAAACACATATAAAAATGAAAGAAGTGTAATTATAGGAAATTTATGTTATACATTTATTTCTTTTGCATTACTTAAAATTATGTTGCACATTCATAAGTTTTTACTGCATTTCCAATGTTTATCATTTAGCAAGTAAGTATAGTCATGTAAGATATAAATCTTTATGTACAGCTAGATCTGGTTACCAGTAAATTGTCAGACATCCAAAGGCAATGGTCAGGTCTAATGAACAGAGTGATTTTTTTCTCAAAATACTTGCTCTGTTTCTTAAAATCATAGCAAGAAAGAATTTTTTTTTTTTTCACACAAGCAAATGCAATCTTAAAATTGTAACTTTATCATAAAGCAGCAAGGTTAGCAGTGAAAGCAAAATAAAACTCTTTCTCTTAACTGCCTGGCTAACTCATCCTGTTCTTATAGAGATTTTCTTCTCATTGTTGGAATAAGAGGAATCTGAATAATGGATCTAAGTAATGTTAGCTCATCTGGATTGGAGCAAATTGTTTAGATTTTAGACATTTTTTTTTAATTGAAATAGATTTCCTTACAGATTATTGAATTGGTAGATATGTGGAATTTATCATTCTTAAACCTCTTGAACCTGTAGATAGAAAAGTAATTCAGAAAAGGGAAAATAAGGAAAAGGAAACTATTTACCTCATAATGTACCTAATAAAGCCAATTTTATACCAAAAATAAAATTGTGATTGTCCAGAACAGCTAATAGATCAATGTTTTTTTTACTTCTATGGCAATAATGCAATAAAACCCATACTTCTCTAAGAAATACCTTAACATAATTGAAATAATAAGCAAGAAATTTAAAGGATTTTTAATGTTGGAGGATGGAGTTAAAAAAAACAGCCTTTGGTAAATTCAGGAAATTGTAAGTAATATATGATTTTCCATTTGAAGGATCTTATTGTCTGTTCTTAAGCAGCAAGAAGGGATGAGAAAAGAGTGCATTTGGCTATTTATTTTATTTGCAGCAAGTAGAAGGTGGGTGTGGGAGTGCAGGGCGCAGGTGAGCAGCCGCGGGCAGGGGTCAGCTCGGGGCCGAGCGCAGGACAGCGGTCACCGCTCCCACCTGTGGGAGCACCGGGGAGGACAATGTGGGGAATTAGGGTGCAATCCTGGCACTGTGCTCCTGGGAGGATGCTGGAGCGAGGATGGAGCAGTGGGGAAGCCATGGAGGCTGTGGGCACAGGGAGCTGGAAGGGTTGGGGAGCAGATGGCGCCTGAGGAGAGCCACGCAGGTGAGGCCTGGGCGCCATGGCGGCCTGAGGGGCCCTGTGGGCGGGAAACGCAGCGAATGGAAAAGTTCAAAAACCAGCTGTTGTTCCAGCCTGATCCATCCTGTCAGGAGAAAAAGTTTGTGAAGTGCAGCCCTTGAGGTATTTCTCATATGATTTCTGAGATTTTTTTGTTTTAATTGCTTCTAAACTGGGTGTGCTTAATTCAGCTGTAATTTTCAAGCGAAGGCTTTCTCTGTGGGTAGTGAAGCCTGCGTATTAGTCACCTTGAAAAGTTTTAAGGAAAGCCTTCAAACTTTTGTAGCATAGGGATTTTGTTTCTGCTCTAATGGCACATGTGAAAGCCATGGCAGTAATTTTTGAACGGGCTGTGGAGCTCCAAGGGCTGAGGGACGTCTATGCAAACATGCTCCAAGGGGAAAGGTTGATAGTCCATGTGGGAAATATCCATGGATGGCAACAGGAAAGTGTTGTGTAGAAGCACTGCTCTGAGACTTTTCCAAAAATCCTATGGTAAGAGATGGCTTAGGAGATGCAAATAAACCTTTGCCTTCAGGGTTGCAAATGCATACCATACATTAAACATCTTGAATTGCATTTTTTCCCACCTTTTTTCCTTAACACAGTGTTTAGAGAAAATAAAAAGCAATAGGGTTTGGGTATCTCTAGCCCTTGATGAGCAGGAGCTATGGAGACTCTGCAAACAGCAACAAACTGAGCTTATAATGTCTTTCAAGAGAGAATACTTATTGCAAGGGCAGACAAATGCATGGCTCCTAAGTACTCTCACTGCATCTCCTGGCACATTTCTTGGTGAAAAGAGCAGTACATGGACACTTATATTTGAGTGGATTTACAACATTGCAGGAGGTATGTGACTTTTCTGTGTATATTCAAACTCATCTGCTGTGTCATGCAGGGTTTCTTTTCTTGTTTGCTGCCCTTAAGTGATGGGCTGAGCAAGATTTCCTTCAGGAGCTTCTTCCCACGTAAATTATTCTGTGGTCACTCAGGTTTCAAAACCTGCAGTGGGCTATATCCTTTATTGAATTTCTAGCTGGGTTGGGAGAGGCTGGTACAGCAGGGAACAACTTTCACTGGCATGAGGAAGGTGTGAACAAGTTAGAGAAGTATTCTGCGTGGTTGTCGAGATCAGAAGATAAGGTTGCTGTGGGCAGTGTGTGTCCCTCTGGAAAAGAGTGAGGTAGCTCTGCAAATGCTGGAGAAAATGTCTAAATCAGAATGGCTGACTCATAGGCAATGTAGAAATACATCAGATTTAAAGCATGGCTCATTATTGAAATAAAATGATCTACAGTACAACTGACACAGCAACGATAAATACATTTGAGTTTATGGAGCACTGAGGTCTCACATCTGTCAAAGAACAAGAAAAATGACCACAGTAAAAAAAAAAAAAAAAAAGATAATTATGTAATCATGTTGAAAGAATACCTATACTCATGTTCCATCTACAAGAACAAAATTGTTTTTACAAGCCTCAGCTGCGTGGTCCTAACTAGCTCTGAGGTTTCTTGCTGTTCTAATCTGGTATGCTTTTAGATTATTTTAATATTTCATTTGCCTTTCATGAAACTCTCTCTGCTCTGGAGTGTCTGTTTCAAAACAGTGAATCCCAAACTCTCATTCCTCTATTTTTGGCCTGAGAGAAAAATCTCCTCAGGAAATGTATAATCTGCTCTTCACTTAGTGTAAGGATGGAAAAATTATTTACCAGATTGACCACTAATTTTTACTGACTGTCAGTAAAATTTACTTTTCAAAGCTATTTTAAATGTTACTGCATATTTTATAAAGCTATATTTTTATCATGATTATTATTGATTTAATTTTACAAAAGGCGTGTATACCACTAAACACTACTTTGGTGTTCACATAATTTTTTAAAATGTTCTTAACATTCATCTGCTTTAATGTTTATAGCAAGCCTGTTAAATCAGTCCCCCTAAATCATTGATGATGATTGTTTGTCCTTACCAAACTGTTGATAGGTTCCACTTAGAATATGTACAGCCCATGGTAAGTGTCCTCTTGGAAGGTCACTCTCATCTCTGAATTTTTACCTGCAATTTGAGATACAGTTAACGAGGTCAAAAATGTTATCTAATCAGTAAAAGACTCAAAGAGCAGGATTTAGAAATACTTACACATATAAATTTATCCTTTGTGTTCCTGAGTGGTAATGCCCACTAAATTGTAGATACCAGTGTGAAAGAATATTAAAATATGTGGTTCAAAATACCAGTGAATATACCGTTGTTTCATCCTGATGCATGAAAAGTCCTGAATCCCATTATGTTTACTTAAGGTATCTACAAATTTTAAGGCGGCAATGAAAATTCACCTAAAATTGTAAATAAGAGGAAAAGCAATTTCCAATATTTCCGGTCTTTTGTGTCAGCTGTGATTTGTGGTAAAAGAGGCTGTAGCGTCCTGAGCTGTCTCACAACATGCTAAACTTTGTTGCCGTATTTGCTACATATTCCCAGGTTAGTGACAGCTAAATTTTTATAAGCCAGCACAGAAAAATCAGGATAATGGATTACAAACCTAACAGCTTTGTTAAGAAACAACCTGTGTCCCCTGTTAGTAAAAATATGTGCTGTGGCTCATTATGGTAGGAAGAAAACAGAATGCCTAGAAACTAAATCATTTTTTTCTCTTTCATTGCCTTCATATGTCACAAAGAACAGAAATACTATTTATGTAAGGCTAAAAGGTACTATAATCTTCTTTTTCGATACTTTTAAAGAAATTTAAGCAGCAGTCATTTGTAGTTTATAGAACAATGCACATCAAATAAGATTTTATAATATACTTCCTGAAAACCAGTGAGGATTTTTATCCTTTTTTGATAAGGAAATTGTGTATTTCAAGAGAAACGTTGCATTGTGACACATAAAATATCTGAAGATTATTTCAACACTATTTCCTGATGCAGACATGGTATCTGATTGAAAAGAGAAAGAAGGCAAGCTGTTGAATGCAGGCTGTTGAATGCAGGGTGCACAAAGTTGGGCCCATACCCTGCTATTATTTCTGTGCTTTTGCACGTATTTCTGTGTTAGTGCAGTAGCCTAAGTTGTCTTATTTTGTACTTTTCCCTCTCAACTAGGTGGTGGTCCTTAGTTATCCTCAAATGGCACTAGGCTCACAAACATCCATAAAGAGTTGAAGGAGGAATAGCTCACAAGGTGAGGTCTGTGGTGGTTGTTGTTGTTGATGAGAACTCCACTAAAACAAAGCAGCAGAAAGATGGGAATCCAAGCAGTCTGAGGAGATGACAGGACAGACACATTGTGGGGTTTTCTCCCTCAAATGGTAAGTAATGACTGTGCTAGAGAAAAATGTGAGTTTTATCTGTGGTATCATTCCAGTTTGCAGCCCAGCCACAAAGAAAAGCAGTCGTTTCCCTGAGGAACTTTGATGTTGTTTTTTAGTTTAAATGAAATGCCCATGATCGTGTGGATGATTGAAGGTTGATTGCCCCAAGCAATAATTTATTTATTAGAGATCCAGCCAATCCTAATTTGTATATCTTCATGTCTGATAAAGGCAAGTCCTAAACCACTCTGTCATTATTGCTCTTCCTCTGGTATAGGAGATAATTGTGACAATAACCGTCTTGTGCTCAAGGGCATTATGAAATTTATTCTCTTAAGACATATTTTGGAACTCACATCTGTGAAATTAGATTAGATATATATCTCTCTGTGGCATCTGGACTATGCCTTCCCAAAACTATCTTCGTGAATTAGGAATCGATTCCATAAGGTATCTGATGCACAAAGAAAAAAATGCTAATTATTACCCTATTAATATATGTGCAGATATAATTTCTGTTTGTTTTTTCTAATTGAACAAAAATCTCTAGTGAAATTTTCATGTCTAAGTGAGGTGGTGACACATCTGACTTTTATTAGGTGGGTAATTGAATCCTCTACTAAGTAAGAGAGTGGACAACCCTAATATTTCACATGTAAACATATCCCACCAACTTTGGACCCCCATTAAGTCAAAACATTACAGGTTACATATCCAAAATTCATGGATAAGTAATATACAGCCTAGAATATTGAATGAAAATGGAATATATCTGTCCCTATTAAAGACTAGTCTTCCTCCTTCCTTGATTTTCATGCAGTTGTTTTTCCTTGGGAAGTTACAGTAATTCTACTTGCATCCTTTGTCAAAAAGATAAATAAATAATCAGGCCTGTGGGTGAAAGCATCAGAAGAGCAAGCAGTTATTGTACTGGTGATAGTATAATAGTTCAACCAGGAGTAGAACTCATTTTCAATATGAGGAATGAATCTTAACAGTAAAGTTGATTTCAGGTTTTGAAAGCTTCATTAGTCAGAAAAGCCATCCAGATACTCTTCAGGTTTGCCATGTTACTAGTTCGCCAAAAATGTAGAAATCTTTGTTTATTGTGCTATTATTAACTGAAGTTTAAGGACTAGGAAGGCCCAGTGGAAAAAAAAAGGTGTATAATTATCTTGCTGGAAGGCTGCTTTAATTAAATTCTCCCAACTGAGACCTGGCCCCATTTTTTAAGTGAAGCATGGACTATAATCAGTCACATTAACATTCAATTTACTTCCCTGCAGATGACCATGAAAGTGAGTGCATCTCAGTGAAGCTGTGCTTCAGGTAGGACAGTTCTTTCTGAAGCCAGTGGAGCCAGCAGTTCTCCTCTTTCCCTGTGAGACAGACCTGTTTAGATGTCAGCTGACACAGCAAAGAGCAGGGAGGGATATTGTGCATTGTAGATGTTTTTCAGTGCCCACTGTGGTGCATACATACAATTACACTTGTAGGCTCCTTTAGTGGCTTACCTGAAATGCCACTGTACCCAAATACCAGAGTCTACATATAAAGAACAGCTCCAGTGAATTTTGCTTAATAGCACTTACATTTTTTCACTCTTATTTTTGCCCATTTAATGAAACCCCATGGACAAAGAGAGGACTTGAGTCACTCTGAAACTTCTCCAACTCAAGATTTGTGTGAGCAGCAAAGCATTTGCTCTGAGGAATCAAGAACTGACCATCATCCTTTATACTGCAGGGTCTGATAATTCTACCAGGGCTTCCAGTTTTATTCTTACCTGTTTTCACAAATACCTAAAAGTTTAAAGTAGAAGGGAAGATCAAGACAAGTGAAAATGGAAACACATGCACCTCTGCAAGTGTGCTCTTCAATTTCTTAATTTTTTTATTAACAGAGCATCATCAAAGTGCAAAAATAATTTTGCATGTTTTTGGTGATATTGCCATCAGGTGGTTTTACAGCTCCTGGGCTCTCAGGTGAATGTTCCAGGATAGCTCCAAAAGGAGTGTTTTTCAGTACTCAGTCTGAAGATATTCTGAACATTGTAAATATCATTCTGAGAGAAAAGTTGCTAATCCTCAGGCACCTGTGATTTGGAAAAATGCATTTTTCCCAACTTGGTTGTGAGAGATTGCATATAAAAAATTGTCAAGACAGATAAGAAAATGCTCTCATGAATAAGAAACTGTCCCTTGTCATGATCCAATTTTATAGCCTACAGCCTAGATCATCAAGAATTAAATTCCTAGTACTTCAAATGATGGTTCAGAAATGAGCCCAAGCAAATTGCTTCATCTTTGTGGTTCATTGTCCCATTGGCAAATTTACAATAATTACAATTATTCTCAATCCTTAACTTGAAAGAGTCTAAAATAAGATAGAAAACTCCACAGTTGTCCTGTGTGGAGAGATGTTTTTGCAAACAATTCACTCTGAATCAGTTTCTATACTGAATTTTCAGACTAAATTAGGGATCATTTTAGTGTTTGAGTAATTCAGGCCCTGGAAATAACTGTGTTTGGGGGACATGTCATCTTGTAAGTGTAGAAGAAT
Organism: Setophaga petechia; assembly: GCA_024362935.1. NCBI lineage: Eukaryota > Metazoa > Chordata > Aves > Passeriformes > Parulidae > Setophaga > Setophaga petechia. The sequence continues at coordinate 29,355,831 of JANCRA010000005.1, forward strand.
TGCAAGTAAGTGCACATCTTGTAAATGCAAAGAATTATTTGGACCCCAATAAATAAATGGAAAATTGAGCTAATGTTCACTCTTTTTTAACTACCAGGATATGGCCTTGGTCTAAATCAATGATGTGAAATAAACTCCTCCAAAATAGTCAGCTCTGAGCAATCATTGGTACAGAAAGAGCATTTTTGCCCTTATTGATGCTTATCTGGGAGAAATTAATAGATTTTTACCATTCACCAAGTTGGTAAGTTTAAAATCCTGTGGAAGTCAGAACATCAAGGAAACAAGGACTCATTCCTGGGCAGTTTGCTAATCCCCAAGGATATGCAGTGCAGGAGGAGCTCCTGGCCATGGCAGCCTGGCCATGTGGCAGTCATGATTCAGTGTCCCAGCTCCTGCATCCGTGCTGTGCTTGTGCTGAGGGGGATTTAGATCCCCTCTGCCAAATTGAGATCAGAGCCTGGATTTGCCTAAAGAGGGAGTCTTTAATACAATGGCTGTTAAAGCATGGTTCTTGTTCTACCATCAATCTTTATCCATTTTGAAGGACACCTTATGGATATAAATTATGAGGTCTGTCACGGGAAGGTTCATAGATAAATGGGTTCAGTCACTGGATTATTGCTTCCTGCAGGACTGACTGCTGAGTAACAGTAAATTGTGGGAACTTAGCAAGTTTATTAAAGCCAGATCAGCTCAGCTGCTTCACTCCTGAACTGACAGCAGCATATGCAAAACCCAAGGTTATTGTGTCACATGGCAGGTTCAACAATGTCATTTTGACAATTACAATATACTTGCAGATTGACAATGTGACAAAATACAGCGCTGGTATAAAGCTGACAGGCTTTGGAACTTCAGATTTTTTCGGGTGTTATGTAGCTGCATGAAAATACATTAAGAAAACCTATATCAACACCTCCAAATTAAATAAATAACTCTTTCACCTTGATATCATCCAATGTCTGTGAAGTGAGAGACCCCAGCTTTGATACCTCCATCTTTTGTGTAATCTCTTGCCTTAAATTCCCAAGTTGTGAAGAGTGTACAAAGCCAATTCTGTATTTTTATTGTCTGAAAATGCTTGGTAAATCAGCTTTGAGACATAGAACCTGAGAAATCAGCTAGATCTCAGTAATTGTTACATAGTTGTGATCTCTGCTAGTGACCATTATGTTTGATTCTCAGCCCCATTCCAAACACAGCCGTATTGTCTCCTAATTGAGTCAGGAGCTTGTGTGTGAATCTGCTGTTAGGTGGGTAATAGTGGAGAATGATGAAAGAAACCAGACCCTTAATGCATGACTTTTTCCTTACTCACACAAAGAGCTTGATATAGTTTCCTTGGATACTATCCAGCATATAGCTGATAGTGTTTTTATTTTCAGACTTTTTTTTTTCCCTTTTCTTTCACAGAAGTGGGTGATATATCCAATTATTTGTTGAGAAAAAATCTTGTGTGTGTTTCCTGGATTTGTAGTATCTACTATCAAGAAAGATTGAGGTACAAATTAAGTCTCACAAGGATGAAATACCATCATATCTGTAATTATTACAGCATCTCACAAAAGGGTCATAGATTTGCATTGCCCTGAACATGGCTGAGCTGAGGTAACCTGGATCATAATGTCAAGAACAAAAGTGAATTCTTTTGGGAATTGGTTCAATCATTATATGTTTATCTGAGAATTTAGCTAAAACAACATTTTTTGCTTTTATTCTTCAGAAGCTTGGGCAAATCTTCACCTACTAGATACATAGTCAACAAATATAGGGTGCATGAAGGCAACATTCTGATCAAAGATATCAGGTACTTGAAAATGAAATCAGAGAAATATTTTATGTTACTGTTGCTTACATATTTATGTAGTTGATATTTGATCTATTGTAGTGGTTTGGAACCAAATCCTGTTGGTGGAAAACTGCAGAATTTCTGAAAAAATATAAAAATGCATTTTTGTATTCAATTAAATCAGAAATACAGCCCTTTTTTTCATTTCCTGCAGATATTTTCATTCAGATTTATTCTTTTTCTTTAAAATTGGAAACATACTGAATATCTCTGTAAAAAGTGCATGAGCACATGTACAGGAGCACTCAGATAAGAGATGGAGATGTTCCTTCTCTCCACTTGAAATTCTTTTTAAAAATTGCAGCAGAATTAGGTAAGTAAGCGGGTACTGTTACTACTTTCCCCATACCTTTCACAAGCACCTTTTCTTGTTTCTTCTTATTCAGTTATTTCGGTAAATATTGCTTCATCTGTAATGGCTTACTATAAACATTATTATTATGTTATAATCTAAAGGGATACTTTCTTTTCCAGACTCCAATTGTTTCTTTTCACAGATCTCTCTTACAAACATTGTGGATTTCTCACATTTTCTCTTTTTTCCCCTAGACATGGTGAGACATTTTGTCCCTGAAATGTGTCCTAATTCCATAAAAGCAGGAAAATAAATGTTCATGGTGAGCCCACAACATAATCCATGTTTTCAAAATTACATTGAGTCGCCCACCTCAGTGACTCAGCCAGTGGGTAGCGGCAGAGTCATTTTGAGTGGCTGTTTTCCAGATCAGCAATTGCTTACCACGTTTCACTGTGGGCTGACTTTCTTTGTGTAAAAGGTATATTTTAGAATCTAGAGAAAAGAAGAGGAACATTAGTTTTAGTCCTGGAGAATCAGAAGTGCTGTTGCATTCATATAATTAGGGCCTGAATGGTGGCACAGGTGTAACAAACTTTGCTTCTTCCCTTGCAAAATCCACCTGTTTTATAGGTGGAAGACCTGGAAATGAAAACAAGCATCCTTGTATGTGTATGCTTTGATAATCAGCCTAAAGCAATGTGGAAATGGTAGAAAAAGTCAGAAACTCATTGAGTCTTATTCAGTTGTATCTTTTGGGTAATAATATTCATATGTCCAAATATGTGTTGTATTTTTTATCATTTTGTTTGTCTGGCAGAAATTGTCCTTTTAAGAAGAGAATGGGATGCCAGGTGGCAGAGTTTGCAGAGGGCTTGTGTTAGCACATGGAAGACTTATGTAAGTTTTTCCAGGCCTCTAAAAGTATAAAAGCCGACAAAGTTCTTTTTCATGCGCCCATCTTTACAGGAACTGGTCTATTTTAAGGCATATCAGTATAGCATGGAATAATCTCCTTGGAGCTGTAGAAGGTGCTCTACTTTGAAGCCATTAACCAATAGCCGGGAAGCAAGAACACCTCTGGTGTGACTAATGACAGGTTTCTAATTGTTTATAATAGAGGATGTATTTATGTAGAAATTCTTTTAAATGCAGCACCATGTCCTGTGGCCTCCCCAGGATGCTGCTTGAAGACTTTAGTAATTCTTACATAACAATAATTTCTTTTTGACAAAATCTTTTTGGTGAGGAATATTTTCACAGCAGGGAAGGCAGTTGCCTGCTGCATTTTCACCAGGGCTGAATTTTAGGCAGGCCACAATTTGACTAAGATTGCAGCTACATAGACATATGGATACAACTTTTGTCTCTGGGATGATGAGATCCCTCATATGTGGGTACAGTTATATAGCTACATAATAAAGTGGTCTTAATTACAGCTTTTCACATGTACAGAAGGACAAGTGTTAACTCCAGACTGACCTTTTAATAAAAACACCTAGCACTTTCACTGAATTCACCTATTCAATATTGAATACACCTCTACTAGAGCTAAATTCCACAGAAAATGATCTGTGATGAACTTTGACTTAGGGGCATTGTTGAGTTTGTGGGGCTAAAGGATTTTGCATGGAACATTTCATTTTGTGACTCTCAGATCCCTAAATTTTCTGAAAAAACAGGAGTCCTAGGGAACTTTCCACAGTGGTAATGGGAATGTTGTTTTTTTGAAGTTGCAAGGCACTGAGAGACTTTTTTCAGCCTCAGTAGTGAGGAGAAATGGAGAGGAACAGCTTCAAATATTCACTTCCAGGGTATATCTATCATATCTGGGTATGATGCTGAAAGAGTGGAGAGAAATTCAAGGTTAAGGTGTACTTTAACCAGCATAGATCTGCTGTTACTTGTGTGTGTGATTAAAATACTTGTCCTTTTGTGGACATCATATGCCACAGGGAATGCCTCTTTCCATATGTAGTCTCTTCTTTTAACTGAGTGTTGAAATCTTGGAGTTGCAAGCACCTGCTTCTAGGATGACTTTGTAATGCATTCCTCTCTGAACAACCTCAGTATGATCTCATTGTTCGCTCATTTTCTACTGCTGTTTTGACAGGTTACTATTAAGACTGCCTGACACACCTGATGATAAGATGATGATTCACTTGCTAATTATTTTGCAAAATATTAATAATTTGTACTGAAATTTTATATTCCCAATTTCTATTTGAGGAAATTTCTTTTGTATTTGTTTTCCCCTCCCAGTGAAATGATCTATCAATTTCTGACAATGACAGAGAAAAGGCCTTAACTTCTGATGTGATGAAAATATGGTAGTTGTTTGCTTGGGAAGGACACTCAGCCTGTGCCGTGAGCTGGACTTTTGTCTTGTTTAGGGAGCATCAGTTTCTCCTCTTTGGAACATAACAGTTGTGCTAATTTTTGCTTAATGCAAAATTAACATTTAGAGAATGGCCAGAGATTTACCTAGTGCCTACAGATGTCAGTGGAAATGCTTACATCAAGCAGGGCATACACAGAGGTCATGTATCATTCTTACTTTTAAAAGACATTAATAATATCTTTGATGAAGCAATATGTGTATTTGCAAATATTCCTTTAAGCTGACTATTTTCAAACCAAAAAAATCCCACAATATTAGAGAAGCTTTGGATTTATTTTAGTCTGAAAGCAGTGCATGAATTCAGTAATGTTAATTAAAGAATAAGTATTAGCAGATTTTAGCATTCCTAACATGCTTTGAGGATTGATTAATAAGGGTAATACTTAGATGGCACAATGGAATCATTTTCAACATCATTACCTTGTCCCTTGAAGAAGTCAAGCTTGAACCCTTGGGATTTGGCATCAGTCTGTAAAACAACATTACCAAACCCATCTGACTTTCTGAAGGACAAAATTTTTATAATAATCAAGGCATTTGAATGTATTAAATTGGGAAGTGATGCAAAGTAGAAGGAGTGACTTGAGGAGATCAGGCTTAGAAGAACAGTTTGGAGGAGTAAACGAAATGTTCTTCAGCCTAGAAAAATTGTATAAAGCTAAAGTTATGCTTAGGTATACGATGGGAAGATGGACATGCCAGCACTGGAGTACCCAGTAAATCAGATGGTAGGAGTTGTCACCATAGCTGTTGATGAAATTACTTATCTGATCTTTACATGAGCTAAGGAATAATAAAATTAGAATGTCACATGAACGCTCTAACTAATAACAAATGAAAAATATACAAGATAACATAAAAATAGACATTCAGAGGGAGTTGCAAGGTAACTAAGAGACAGTCTGTCTGGTTTGATGCCATAAAATCATTACATGTACGTCCCACAGGCACCCTACTAGATGCAGTGCAAGAACAAAATGAGAGCAGGAATTTCCAGTTGTCTCCTCATGACAAAAAACCAAACAAGCTTATATTTTCTGTAAAATAAGCTTGGCAAAATTTCATACGGGAACTTTATACAGGAATATTCTGTGAGACCTGACCCCTGAGAGGGTTTAGCCTTAAAAAAAAGCATCTTCAAATTGGATGGGGTGAAATCTGAGATGGATCTGAGCTCCTCTGTGACCTTTCAGGACTGAGGAGCTTCTGCTCACAGCTCAGGAGCAGGATGATGTGCATGTAGGTACTGCTAATACTGAACATTGAGGGTGAGGCCTGGCTCCCTGCACAGCCAGCCCTGCATGGTTCATGGCTTTTGGACTTGACCCCTAAGTGTTGTGTTTCATTTTGGGTGGGTCTTTAATATGTTTTAATCTCAACATGGAACAATTGGAACTTTTAGATGTCTTACTCAGTTTCAGCTGTGTTAGTTTGCTTGTTCCTGAAGCCATTAGCTATAAAACACAGTCCTGTGTCATGACTTCATTTGACAGATGTTCTTGCAATCGTAATACCCTCAAATCAGTGAAATAGCTGTGAGAGAAGCACAGAGCTGCTTCAGCTCAGGCAGATCAAAAGCATATGGACTCTCTGTGGGAAGCACATAACTGTTTATTATCAACAGGTCTTTGGCAGCCCTGCTGATATTACCCTTTTCCTGGCTGCAGCTGAGGAGAACAAGGAGTGGCCAGGCCATTGCTAAAGCAAGGGCTGTTGTTTTCCAAGTGCAGGTGGTTGGTGTTGATAGATGGGATTATGAGCCCCAGCAGAAAATGGATCAAGGGACTGCCTGGGATGTACCTAATTGCTATAAAGACTGAAAGAACCTTGACCAAAAAAGCAAATTGTAGAAATTTAGTGGCTCTTATAATTTAGGTGCTCATGAAGAACAGTGATGAGTTGGAAATAAACCTTTGATTTAGAAGGGGTTACTTTTTTCAGACTGGAAAATAGATAAATCTGTTTCATTTGGGCACTTATGCCTAAGATGGGAAATGTGGTCTTTTAAAGTTCTGGTGTTTTCTTTTTCTCTTCTTTCTCCTTTCCTTTCTTAATGTTTTCTAAGCTAAGATCAGCTTTCTAAGGTCAGGCTTCGCTAGCTTATGGGGCAGATTTTATTTTTCTAAGGCTTTGAAGTGAATCCTTTCAACCTGGATAGACTCATCTCACATCTGCTGAATATGCTTCATTCTTCTGCTTTATTCTTATGTGGTTTTTCTCAAGAGAGTAATTCAACAGATGCAATAGAAACCAAGAAGGGAATGTTTTAGCACTGGTAGGAAGCAGGAGTTTGTAAAGTAAGTTGTCTGGTGTGTAAAGAATACCAGAAAATAGGATTCCCAAGCTGATATCATAAATAAACGTTTATATAAATATTACATAAATGAGGAAAATAGAGTTACTATAACAGGATTCTAGTTTCAATTTCTCATGAAAGCTGTGTTAAAGAAGCAGCTTGAATTCTTTCTTACTTACCCAAACCCTGTCCTTCCCATTTAAATGGTTGGTAAAATGACTGCAAGCCTGTGCTGACACTTGAGCTGTATTAAAGCTGATCTGCCTGTAAATCATAGAGTTCTCTTGGTTTAGATAATCACAGCAGGTCTGTTACATCTCCTATTGTAGAAACTACATCTGGGACTTGGCCAGGTAATCTTAAAAATCACCTATCTCCAACAATTAAAAAAGGTGGCACAGCAAAGACAAAAGGGAGTAAATAAATAGCCCTTGAGGCGTCACCCTGCAGTCTGTAACTGGGCAGTCTGGAGAGCAGGAAGGCTGACAAACAGCCTGGCGTCTTTCTGGAGCTATTTTAATGTCTCTGATTTATAGATCTGTTATTTTGTTTAGAGGATGGGAAAGAACAGCAGAGTAAACATGATGGAGAGGGCATCCACTTAAGGCTAAGGTCAATTACTCAAGGGAATAAATGTGCGTAATTGCACACCTGATAACTAACAGCATAAATAGACTGCTGATTTATATCATGAGTCTTTAACTGCAACTCTTTTATACAAACAATTATAATAATAGGAGGTTGATTATTTGCATTTGTTCCAACTACTTGTGATGATCATCTTTGCAGAGATACAGGAGAAAAATAGACTACTGTTCTCTTTGGCAGATATCCTTTCTCATTAGATGGTAACTGGCATTGTGGATAAACCTTTTATAGGTTAGGGCAGACAAACACTTTAATTATGCTCAGTAAGGTTTTAATTCCCAGATGCCTAGATGAGAAAATCTTCCGGCATCTCAAGTCGTTGAATTAAAAGCATCTATCTGTCTTGCTAGTTCAATGACTTTTCATTAGCAATGATGTTTTGCTGCTCTTCTCTATTCTTAGCATAACTACAGTAATTAAGAGGCAATTTTAAAAATTCTGTGTTGGAACTCGCCTTGATAGTTAGTTTGCTGAGCTCAGAAAACTGATGTCTGTCAGGAGAACTGGAGGCCCAGGACCATGTTCCAGGCCAAAATCATAACTACTACATGGCACCAACAGCCCCAGGCAGCACAAGTCCAACTCTGGAGATAAAGCTTAGGCAGGGTTATCCTCCCTCTAAGTGTTTTATTTGCTGTGTGGATTTTGAGGGCATGAGGACATGGCAAGGGGGTGTTGGCAGGGAACAGAGACTTTATGAAACCAAAGCAGATTTCAAAACTCAGCATTTTACATCTTCCAGAGAAGATGCATTTTTATTTCCTCTACACAGATTTTTCATTGTCTCTGATTAGGTCTAAATCTATATCCAAATCTGAAAACTCCCATGCATTTGAATAATCTTAGACATAATCTCCACAAAAAATATTAAAAGGTGACTTAACACTGTTTATAGATAATCACACTTTATTTATAAACTTAGTTTAAATTAATTTTCCATTTCTTTATTATTCTTTGCAAATAAATTCATACATACATTTCCCTGCTTTCTAATTTTCCTGTTCTGCCACTAATTAGTCTGCCAGAATTCTTTGTACTGTTTCCCAATCCTCTTTTCCGATTTTCATTGATGTGAGCCGTAATTATTAATTGTGTACACCGAGTCTCAGCCTGGATTTTCCTCTTCTTCTCCCAATCTGGACAACTTTAGTAGTTGTTAGCTAAGCCCATAATACAATAGCAAAACCTAGTTAAACTTCATTATATGGCTCAACTTTATCAAAAGTTGATAAACTTCACAACTTCTGTGACCTCAATAAACTCACACTGTTCATACTTTGCAATGAACTATAACATAGAAACAATTTCTGTATTCAGTATTTACTTCAGCAATTATATTCCTCTGAATTCTGCAAAAATACCTAGTCTAAATTTGAGGGTACTCTTCCAAATGTAGAAAAATCATTCATGGATGTGAAAGTATTTTAAGAGTTCAGACCAAAAGTATCTTTTTAATTAGCAAACCTTGCCTAATGTACTTGCCCTCAGCAATCCCAGAGATGGTATTCCCACAAAGGCCAAGTGATTAATGCCATGGAAAGAGATAGCAAGGAATTGTCAAGTCTATCCTTCTTCATTAAGTAGCTGCCACACATTCAGCTCTCTTCTTTTTATCCAATGTCCCCTTTTTATGGAGATGATGACCAGCAGGGCACAGGGATGTAATTTTTCCTTTGGACTCCCCTTACTTTCTATCTTTCTGAAACACTGTGAATTACCATGAAACTACTTCTTGGTCATTGGAGAAGGGAAATAACCTGCCTTTCCAAATAGGATCAGTGCTGTTAGGAGAGTTATTTTCTGACCTTTTAGAGTGTGTCTCCAGTCTGATATTTAAAGGCCTGCTCAAGGAACCTTATTTATGCTTGATCTATAAAACGAATTAGTGGTTTGAAGGGGTATAGCTTTGTGAATTACTAAATTACTAGTAGTAAAACATGAGTTTGGACCAGAATTTTTCAAAGGGTTCTAATTTACTATTAACCATTGTATATTTATAAAATTTCACCATGGGTTTTTCTGTGTGAGCAAATTGGCGAAATAGGTGGTTAACTAATGCCATTTGAACCTACTATTAACTCCAGTACAAAATCATACCTGTGAAAGTGTAAATAATCTGAGTCCTGTTTATACAGCTTGAAAATCAAGATGTTTTTACACCCCATCACTAAATATATGTTTTATGTCTTCAGCAGATATGTATTCTAATACAAGCAAGAAGTCATAATTTCTGAAGAGACTATGGATGTAATTTCAATAGCAGATTAGCACATTAATACCTGTTGAAAGGATATCCCTTGCTTCAGCAGATTGTGCTCAGTTGTAAAGATAAAATATGTTTTCACAGGTCTCTTTTAACTCAATTCGGTATGAACTGTGTCAACCTGTGCCTTGCCCATGATACCTTACCTTCCTAGGTGTGAGAGCATCTTTCATTAAAGCATTGGATAATGTCTAACGATGAGGGATTGAGAGCAGCTCCAGAACAGTGCTAGCCAGAGGGTGAACATAAACAGCTTTATTACAGGCTTGGAAATAGCTGTTAATGACCTCCCACTCCCTAAGGAAGGGGAATTACTTGCATACTTTGTACATACTTTGTACTTTTTTCCCATGCAATCCCTTAATACAAGAGTAAAAGATCTTGCTGTTTCTCAGTTTTGGCAGCACTGATAAATGAAACTTTACATCCATTCTTGTCTCACAGCCGCAGCTGATGTGTGGCTTTGGCAAAGCCAGACATAATTCTCACTCACCCAGCTCATCCCTCATGAGGAATCCCTCACGTGCCAGGAGCACAGCTCAGAGCCCACAACTGCAGGGTGGAGAGGGGTCACGGAGTTGAAGTGCACCAATGCAAACTAACAGGCTGCTACCTCTGCCTCCTAAAATTCCTACCCAGAGCACGGGGAGGCAAGGAAGAGCTACAGCTTGCAGCCTGTGAATGGGAAGGTGTTAAGCTAACACTCACTGAAGATGGAAAACACCTGTCTCTTCCCTTCCTTCTGAGGGGCTCTCCTGGGACATGACAGTCAGCCTCGCTCAGTCGAGTGATTCCTCAGACCATGCTCACCTTGCTGAAGAAGTATTTTCAAAAAATGTAAGGAACTTGTTGCTCAGTCTCCAGAGAGCAAAATCAAGGAAAGGATCTCTTCTATGTAGTTCACTGACACACTAGATTTGGTTTCAGAGAGGCTAAACGCTGACAAAGAAGAATGAGAGAGAGAGAGAGAACTGGGACTGTTTTACCTGTATTTTATATCCAAGCACCATAACTTAATGTTAAAATAATTGTGAATGAATAGGATATGGACCACAAAGGGTTGCTTGCTATTTTTGTATATCACCTTAGAGTAAGCAGTTGAGCTCTCCAATCAAAAGACTGATTGTAATCAGAGACAGTATTGAATTGAAGAATCTCATCTGATGTCTACTTGTGTCACTATTTTTTTCTCTCATCTTTGTCTTTTTTTTTTCACTTGTCATTTAAAGAAGGCTTTACCCTTCTTCAAAAGTCAGTGGAATCAGTTTATTTCATCTTAGTCAGAATCATGCCATTTATCTCAGGGATTCTGATTTTAGGAGCATTTCTCTTTTTTTTCCCACATCTCCATAGTCTTTTATATTATAAATTATTTGGTAGAAATTCTTAGGCTATGTACACAATATTTGAGGTAATATTATCAATTATTATTTCTTTCTTGAAACAACTAGGCAATGAATAAAAATGTGCTGCATTCCACTTGGAAATGAGAAGGTTTCTCAGTACAGAAAAAATAGCTTGAAAGAGTTATGCTTAAAGGTGTTTCAAGGGCCCTAAAAGGGCCTTACTTCTGAATCAGCATTCTTGGTGGGATGAATAAAAATAGTTGGACATTTGTCTTAGAATAGCTATAATTCAGTTATAGCTTCACAGCTGTTATTTCATGTCATTCTAGACTGCCTGGAGTATCTCACTCAGAATTAATAATGCATACAATATTATCAGCACAGAAGAATGAATTTAGAACAAAACACATGAGTTGAAATTCAGTTTTTCTCAAAAAGAAAAGATTTTGTTTTCTCTGGGAAGGAGAAAATTAATCAGATCTATTTTCAAGGTAGATTTGTTCATTACTTGTCTCATATCAGCACAGCACTTTTGTTTTTCTCTTAGTACATTAGGAAGCCAGATTACAGAAATGTAGATGTACAGTGAAGGTCTGAGAATAATTTTGCCCTTAGCTTAACGCTGCTGACCCCTTCTTCAAATGGAGCCCACTGTTCAAATCTCTTATTTATGCAGTTAATACAGTTCAACATTATTATGTGATGCTGTTGACCTGAGTGCAGCCAGCGGCTGTAACTAGGCTTAGAGAACTTGTATAAATATGCAGTGAGTAATGGCAAGCATGCCTTAAGCCTTTGCCTTCACAAATTCTATGAATTTTCAATGTGCTAAGTGTAGTACAATTTATTTGTTCACAGAGCAGGGCGAAGCTTTGGAATCTAAAGCTGTTGATATCCTTTGTTTGAAATAAGAAAGCGCAGTCAAAACAAACAACTGGCACTTTACAGGAATGCACAGAGGAGCAGTCACATCCACTCAGAGTCACCAGGGCTTTTCCTCCTCACACACTATTAGCTCACCCTCACCTCAGAGAGGGGTTTGCTGCTCCCAGCATGGAAATGCAGTTGTGACTCCAGCAGCGCACTCTGCCTTTCACACTCCAGAGCTCTTTTGCTGTATGGGTTGGGTAGAGAGAGGTGCTCACCTCTCTCCCTCGTTTCTTCATAAGTTATAATGCTTTCCTCCTCTGTAGAATAATATTAATTTATTGAATGAAAGATTTTTAGGAATACTCTTCCTATCTTTTCATCACTTTTTTTCCCCATAATTTCCACAATTTGGATTATACCGAAAACTCAGCATAATTTTAGGGTATTGTCTCTCATGAGGAGAGCTATTCTTAGATACTACTCATCTTTAAAAAGGCTTTCCGGAAGAACTCAGACTAGATGGAGCCAGGATTCCAGAGCAAGAACTAATAATCCTGAATTTATCATTAAACTCTGCTTTTGCTTGATGAAATCATGACCTTTGTTTCCTGAAGAAAGTTGTTTGGCTTTGTATTAGTAGCAGTTGAGAACTGCATAAAGTCAGTGTTTTCAGTCTGAAATCTCTGTGTAATTATATCAGCGTTTTCCTGAAAATATAATCTTGCCCATCCATGGCTGTTCATTCATTTTTCTCCACTCATTGTTAATGGAAGCAAGAAAAAGATAAAATAGATAACTTCTAAGTAAGGCCAGGACCATGTGTCCTATGGCAAAACCTTTCTTCTGCAGGAACCAAAACTGATGTGCACCCAGCAGAAAAGCAGACACGTGGAGGGACATTTTGAGGAACACCAAGAACAGAAGAAAGAGAGGAGTAGCAAGTCTCTGACAATTGCAGAAATTACTACTGACAAGAGATTAAAATACTTTAGAGAGAAATCTGACTATGATTCACAGAAGGCAGGGGAGAGGTGAAACAAGGAAAGCCAGAGATCAGGGATAAGCCTTTGCTAAAGCTCACCAAAATTCTGCCTGTATCTGCATATTTGTTTGTGCTCGTTTATCTTTTACTTCCCATCACTTACAATGGACCAGGTGATATTCTGGAGATAAAAGGCAATACTGCTTCACATCTGCTGGGTACCTGTCTTTTAAACAGTGAAGTGATTCACTGTTTAAAAGTGAATCACTTTTAACTTTTATGTTTATTTCTTTTTATTTTTCTTTATATTTCTTATTTGCTTTAGCCTTCTTGTTTATTTTCTTTATATTTCTTGTTTATTTTTTTATTTTAACTTTCTAGTTTATTTCTATACATTTCTCACTTTTACACTACTTTCCTTTTCTTTGTTCTTCATTCTCATTTGAGTGCCCAGCAAGGAATAGAGACTAACTTGTGACTGTCTCTTTGTGTTGATGATTTCACTTTAACTCAGGCAATAAATGGGGTACAACAGACAAATGGGGTAAATCAGATGTAAAAATCTGTAGATGAGAGCTGTGAAGAGCAAGGGTGTGCTTGGAGCTCTCATTTAAATCTACTGTCTGGCAGATGTCTAGAACCACTGCTGCTAAAAAGCAACGCCTCCAGGAACAAAAGGAAATGGGTTGGTAGGCACATGCCCAGCTAACTTCAACATCATAAAAGGAATAATTATAAATCGTTATTCACTCAATAGCAGCAAAGTTAAGCTTGCTATAATACCTTTCATCTATCTGAATGTGTAGTTTATAATGGATTCCGTGCTGAAGGGAGCCTGAGAGATACCCCAGGAAGCAGAGCAATAGCTTACAAAACAACCATGAAATCAATCTGTAACCTGGGGGGAGTTGAGGTCTTTTTTAACCAATATAATTGCACGGTACAATAATACACACTATTCTAGAACAAGGCATAAATTCAATTCACCTAATTTTAAATACTGTTTTTACAATTCTCCTATGCTATTTTGTAATTATTTCAGGTGAGACTAATAAAAAAAAAAGGAACTCCTGGAAAAAAGGTAAATAATTCAGTCTCGCCTAGCATGAATAACTAAGCTGCAAATGACTGTAAACTGAGAATAAAAAAAATCTGGGAAAAATGTTTCTTTGTAGTTGAAGTCAGGTAATAGAAACATAGTGCATGCTTCTGTGCTACTGTTTCAGGCTGTACCTGACATCAGAAATAGGATTTATTGTGGTTGAATAGAGGGGAAATCCTGATGCATTGTCTTCTGAATGATGGTCACATCTGATCAAAAAAGACAAAGTGGGATAATGTAACCAGAACACAATTCCCTCCAAGATTTCCTAGTCTGGAGCCCCTAGGCAGCAGGTTAAAATTGGGAATTTAAGACTGTGAAAAGTCAAGAGGATGAGAATTGCTTACGGACTCTAAGGCTCAGACCCACGTGAGCCATTTAAATGTTGTCTGCAGAGTACACGCCAGGGAACTGTTCCCACTCTCCCCTTTGGTAAAAATCCATTTTAAAATGTTTCAGTCTGAGGTGAAGACTCTCCTCTTGCCAGTGCCAAGGAAAGCAGCAAAATTGCTCAGAAGAACTGTGTGACTCCTGTATTTCTGTGCCTATTCCTCATCATCTTTCAAACTCTCTGAAATATCTTTTTCAGGCTTTTTCTCAATCTGAAAAAAAAATTTCCTTGTGAAAATTTGGAGCCTTGCATGTTGCTGGGCTTTTCTTAAGCTTCAAATAACTTCTATGTCAAAGAAGTTTATTATTAATAATACAGTAGGAAATTCACACAAAACAAACAAAGAATTGATTGGAAAAATAGACATTTCTGTTTTCATCCATTTCTCAGCAAACACTGAGTGCCTCTTGGCCCATGTTTAAATTTCTGTCAGGAGGGAACAGACAGGAAAGCAGGGCATGGTAGGTGTTTGTAGATCCATCTGACATATTAATTTGTCCCAGGAGTGACTCTGTCACGTGTCTCACAGGTGTTTCTCCACACCCTTGACAGTTGATGGCCTCAGTCACTGATCAGGTCACACCCATGTCTGTCTTTTCCATTTTCCCCCATCACAGGTCTAAAACACACCTTTTATCCCCTCCTATTTGCACCCCAGGATTTTCTCTCTCTTTTTCCTAAGCCATCTCCCTCTGCTCCAGAGCTCCCTTCAGGCAGTGCCATTGCCATTCAGATGCCTTTATTTGGTGCTCCTGAGCTTATCCTCATTAGTTCCATGTAGCTCATCACCTTTGGACTGCTCCACTTTCTTCTGTGGCGTGGGACATCTCCTCTTCCTCTTAGCTTTGTTCCCCTGCAGCCACTCCATGGGCTGTGTTTGCCTGGCCTGGGGCTCAGGAAATTGTCTTCGTATCCTTTCTGGCCCAGACAGTCTCATCAGTTCTCAGTGAAAGCATTTTCTAGAGTAGCTCAAAATTCATAGTAAATAAATAAGGGATAATGAACAAGGGATGAATCCCATATCATTAAACAATTATATGATCCACTAAAGCAATAAGAAATATCATCACTATTAAGGAATTACTGTGATAAGGCAACTGAGTAAGTATTTATTTAATATTTGCTGTTTGTCAATGATTGGTTATCTGGGCTTATTAGGTTTTCTGCTTTGGGAAGGGCTACGTGGAAACAAATAGTTTTCATACTGATGGAATTAAGAAAAAATAGAGATTTATCTAAGAAACATTCAATTATTTCAGACAGTAGTTAGTAAGAGATTAACTTCTGAACAATTAAATCAAAATAAAAATAAAGAAACTAAAATAACCAAATTTATCACAAATGACCAAAAGAATATCTCACACAGAATCATGACAATCACTGAAAGTCTGAAATTTTTATCAAGAAATAAACATTTATGCAAAGATTGGGCACTTTTTAGAACAATTTGGTTTTCATTGGCCTAAATCTGCGTGACCTGTTCATCTGTTTGTGTCCTAGAAAATATCCTGTTAGTATGCACAGATGCAGTATTAGCACAGTAAATGATAGTGCCTCTTTGAACTTCAGAATTCTTGGTACAAGTCAATGCAAATTATCAAATTCTCCAGAATCCTATCTGGCAAGTCTGTCATCTGTCTGGAACATGCTTCCAGGAAACATACTGCATAAGGCACCAAAGAATTGGGTTAAAATCATAAAGAATTTCCTCCAAGGTAGCCAGGAAGGCTTTGAAAGCAAGGAATTACTTGATTTGATAAGGTATGACTGCTGAAACAGCTTAGAGAGACTATAAAAGAACCAAAGAGGTCTCAAAGCAACAGCAGTACCTTTGACTGCCTTACAAAATCTTGGAGTAGAGCTGGTCTGTCTGCATCTTCAGGCTCAGTTGCTGTAAATATCTGTTCCAGTGGGTGACACCATTCTGTTCCAATTTGCCTTGTCCAGGGAAGATTGGGGTGGTGACTGTATTTTGAGTATCCCTAACCCTTCTATACAGGTCTGGGTAAGGAAAAAGGTGAAATTACTTTTCTTACAAAATTAAACCAGTATTTTTCAGCAGAAGTGTTTGCAGAGATGTTTCAGCTATCCAAAAGTAAATTCACTTCTCCTTCAAGTTCTGTATAAATAGCCAGGCAAATAACGGGCAGTTTCTCAATCAGTAGATCTCAAATAAAATTATTCTTAAGCATTCATCCTATTCTAAAGCTTCCTATATATTTTGAAACTCCTATATACAGGTGACATTCAAAATTTATTGTAAAACTACTCCTATTATATACACCTAAAATTCAGGCGTACTTGCAGAATTCATTGTCTCATTTTAAGCTGTTATAAATTATCATTTTTCCATTTTTGTGGATGAGAATAGTCAGCCCTTATGACTAAGAATTTTTCCATAATACATTAAATTTTGTGTACTACGCAGGTAAGAAGTAGGTGTTTTTTGTTTAGAATGCATTGGAAATATTCTGAAAATACATAGTTGCAGAAAGTGTTGAAAGGGTGCCCCAAGGCTGATGAAAACTTCTAGCATGTTATGCAGATCTATTTACAACACACATTTATAGTGTCACCAAGAACTGCTAAACAGAAGACAGACATTAAACCAGAAATGTTTTCATGGAAATTCCTGGTAATTCAAGTGAGAGGAAACACACACATCTTTAACCTGTTTGTTTAATAAATATGTCTTGTCATAAACCCCAGACCATTTCGACTGTTTGTGAGACTAAGCAGCCAAGGGCATTACAGCAAAGTCAGCACTCCACTAACATTTGCCAGGAGATTTTATAAATGCTATGGCAAACAACCTAAGCTCAAGGCCAGTATCACCTTCCTCCCAGGCTACTTGAGCAGCTCCCCAGGGCTACTTGCCCTCTAGGAGTGCTTACTTACTTCTCTTCTGCCAAACTCAAAGATAAAAAGATATTTCTTCCCTCTCCTTAAGAGCATGAACAATTTTGTCAAAAGCCATTTCCTATTGCAGGTGTTTGTTTCTCCAGGGCCAGGGACTGTTCCCCTCCATGCACCTGAAGGATCCTGGCACTGTCTCTTCAGTGGTGGCTAATTCATCTTCTGGGCTTGCTGTCACCCACCAGCCGAGGTAAGGAGCCTGAGGCCCGCTTTGCAAAAGTGAAATGAGCCTCAATACCATGCAGGAGGAAAAATACCTCAGGAAAAAATGCAGATCTTGGTAAAACTTGATCCTAGAAGTACAGAATCACTTTGTTTGGAAAAGACTCTTAAGAGCATTGAGTCTCACTGTTTGCCCAGCACCCCCGAGTACACCACTAAACCTGTCCTAAGTGCCACATCCACATCTTTTTAATTCCTCCAGGCACACTGACTCCAGGGCTGCCCTGGGAAGCCTGCTTCAGTGACAACCCCTCCAGCTAAGCAATTTTTCCTAATTCCCAATGTAAACCTCTCTTGGCACAGCTTTAGGCCTTTTCCTCTCATCCCTTCACTTGGTACTTGATGTTGGTGATTTTTCCTGTTAAAATTACAATAAATGGGGAGGTGGAAAAAGTTTCCATTAATGCTTCTTTCATAGGACTGAAATGCTGCAGCATGCATAGCTATGAGTATGAAGGATGGGATCCTAAAGGACTAAGGGCAGGAAGATTTGTATTATCTTCAAAACAGGCAATATAAAACCAGAACTGAAAGCTAAAAGTTTAAAATTCATCCATCAACACTGTAAGGTCCATTTTTTTCAGATGAAACTCCACCACTAGCATTCCTCCCACCCACAATTCTGTGACAGTGTTGGAACTGAAAAGTCCCAGGTGGTAAATATGATCCTATGCATTGGAACTGAGAAAGAGCTTTTCTACCAAGCTTGAAGTGGCAGGTTAAAGAATTCCCTTTTCCAAACACAAATAGGAAATTCCAGAGGGACACTGTGGACAGTTTTATTCTCCATCTACTTTACAATAATGTACCCACTAGCAACCTTATTACTCCACATAAAGACAAGATTAATGATAATACTATATGGGTTCAGAAAATAGGACAGATTTTGATTTTACCTGTGCACTCCAACATGACTCCATTGATACTCTGAGCTTATCTGTTATTGTACTGGTAATTCTTAATCTTGAATTTGAACAAAGAAATATATTCCACTGTAAGGGGAAAGTGGGGTCATAGTGGGGTTGAAGAGAAAAGAGCACACAGTGCATGCAGTTCACAAAATAATCCCTCATGTGCTTCACACATTAAAGAAGGACTTGCTAGGTCACAGAGGAGCAAATCCACTTCTGAGGGTAAAGTAAACATTTGTCTCCTAATTAAGAGTTTCTGCTATTAAGCATTTTACATATTTGGAAAGCAGAAATGCTTTAGGTGGAATTTGCACAAGCACTGGTGCAGCTCAGTGTGCAGACCCCGGTGGGGCAGCTGTGCCCCTGCAGCCTATGTAGGGCCACAGTGGAGCAGGTGGATTCCCATATTTTAGTTCTTCATGTAATAAATTTTATTTAGTTATATGAAATCCCAGCTACCTCTCTGTGCAGGTATCTGTTGAGCATCCCACCACTCTAATTTGTGATACAACAGTAAATAATAATGAACTTAAGAGTACTTAAGCTTCCAAAAAATGTTCCTGGAAAGATATTCCATGAGATCAAACTACAAGCATTTTATTTTCTCCAAATTTCCAATCTATTAACCTGTGATACAATTTGAGCTTCCTTCTGTTTTACCATTCTGGGAATGAAACAGGATGGTCTGCAGTTATTATAGGCAACTTTATATCATAATAATATGCTTCAGGGCTATATGAGGATATCAAAATGATATCCTAAAGAAAGCAGAAGAGTAATGAGGATGAAGGACTAAACCACGACAGTGCAGCACAGAAGAGTGAGAGATGATTTTCAAAAGCAGTGCCAGTTCATACAGAGACAATATAAGTATGGAACTGTTGAGGTTTCTATTCTGCAGTACTTAAGCATGTGTTCCAATATTTTGAAGCACGTGACTCTCTTTTATCCAAAAACAAATACAAACCCACACATAGACATAGTCTCAGGTCTTTCATCAGACTGAGGTCCCACTCCACAATTTGGACTATATCCTAAAGACTAAAAACTTTCCTTTGGCCATTCCTAGAGTGCTTACCATGCCATTTGTGAGCACTTGCCAGACTGTGTGCCCTCTTGTTATGCAGGATAGTTTAAGAGGGAATATAAGGCCAGCAGACATGATTTAATTTAGGTCTGGAGGACTGATCCAGATTTAATTGATGCCTTATATTTTAAAGCCTTATAATCTCCTGGGTAAAATTTTGTAGGTCCTCATCTGCCTTCAGAGTTAGATTTTGTAGCATACCATTTTAGAACTACAGCCGAGTGATTTATTCATGGGAGGAAACTATCAAATATTAACTAATTTCAAAGAGGCAAAAAAACCCCTTTGTCTAAGTAAGGCAAGCATTTGGAACAGCAGACCTGATGAGTGAACACTTAACATGCTCTTTAATCTTGGTTAAGCAGTGCACCATATTTGTGTCATGGAAAAAAATCTGACGTACTCTAGCACACCACCAGTGATTTTTGTGCTTTATGAACTGTACCACAGGTAATATGTACAATCTGAAATGTTTGGGAAGCCTTAAGATTTAGGCTACTCAGATCTAGTGGTACTAAAAGTGAAATGTGGTCAGGGTGGGACTATTCCTTTGCCTTCAGACAGTAAGAATTCAGTCAGATACAGTCTGCTTGAAATAAAAGAAAAACTACTGAGGTATAATAAGCAGACACACATTTTTTTCCCTTTTTCTTCATTCTTCCAATATTCCATACATATTTTAAGGTGCTTGTCATTTCCAACATCACAGAAAGTTATTATGCAGGTACTTGATCTGCCCCCAAAAGGAATTCAGCATTTCAAGAAAGCCATTAAATTATGCACCATGTTAGTCTGTGACCATCTATTCTTATCTGTACCACAGTTGTTGCCTATCTTCTTTCTGCTCCCCATTCTGCTTTCTTCCCCACTCTGCTTAGTTTTGTCCTAGTTGAAATTCAATAGCAAGACCTTTGGGAGAAGGATCAGGGCCTGCATTGATACAGTTCTGTGATCTATGAGCCAGGGAAAATAAGTTTGAATAAGAATGGTACTAGTGATAATTTTGTACACCTGTATCCTCTTCTTGTTTAATGCTTCACTTAATGATTGGGAAGTGGAAAAATTATTTTCTCCCTAAAACTGTTTGATCTTAAGATTTCTAAGTTCATCCAGCAGGTATTCAAATGGAAGACACTAGTATAATGAAAGACACAACAGATTCAAAAAAGAAACTGCTTATTTTACTTCTATAAATAATTTTTGCTCATCCTAATTTTATTGTGAGACTTATATATGGGCTTGGTAGATCTCTTTCTAAAAATACTCACCACTCAGAAACTCCACTTTGCACCTGAAATGTATTTTGTTAAATATTTTGTCGATCCTGTCATTTCACTAGTTGTCAACCAGCTATTTCACCCCTACCCCAAAAAAAGAAAAAATACCTGAAAGTCTTTAACACAGTTGGACTGGTGAGGGTATTAATGCATTTCAGAAGAAATGTGGTGTTGTTCACAAAGATGTATGTTCCAGTGTATTTTAACCTGTTCCTCTTTGGTCTGTGGGCAATAGGAAAGCAGATATGGAATGGGAACTTTTCAACTGGTCTAAATATTTTAAAGTGGAAGGTAGTGTACTTGTGTGATTCCCAAGAACTTTGGGGTTTTGATTAGCTAGAAATACATCAGGAATGGGGTCTCTGAACTTGGATGCTTCTGTTCTCCATGACCAACTGGAAAATGTGGAGAGACTGCAGAGGTTTTTTCACTTTGGTGAGGATGTGTGGGAGATGTATGCAGGCATCCTTGTAATTTCTTTGGCAAGGATAGGTCCAAGTTACATTGGGGGAGCATTTTGGGGCCTATTTAGGGCCTTTGAAAATCAAAAGACTTAATATTTACAAATGATCCCACTCTGCCATAATGCAACACTTTTCTCTTAGATGGTGTTTTTCATTCAACTTTTGTCTCCTTTCCAGAAAAAATAAAGCTCATGTGCACTTCAAACTGTAAACACCACCACTGTGTGAAACAGTGTGTCCTTTGTCCTGCAGGAGATCTTTATCCATTGTTTGGTCTGGTCTATGATAATGAGGTGTTTGTTTAGCAGTGCCCAGTACTCTGTGGTCAGACAGACATGAAGCCAACAGCTTCTCTCCATGGACATCGTGTGGGTGCTGCCTGCAGAGCTCTCTGTTTGGACCAGTCAATAATAACCTGATACTGGGAGGGACTGAGAGCCCTCAGGTGTGGTGTGGTGCCTTTCACAGGATCAGAGCCTAGAGCAGGAAATTATCTTTGGAGCCCTTTCATTTTAAAATAGAGCTGTATTTCTCCAATGTTTTAAGATTCTGCCAGGAATTGCACTATACATTCATGGTCTTTAGATTAAAAAATCTGGTTTCTATTAGTGAGTATATGAACTTCAACTTCATTGAACAGAATATATTGGTGGGAAGGGGAATGCAGATTATACAGTAAATGTATGCCTGTGGGACTGTGAAGAGTGAACTGTTAAAAAGCTCCAACATGTAGTGGATGCATAAATATCTTACAAAAGCCTGAGATGCAAAGTTAATGCTGACAGTGTTTAGTGCAGGAAGGTAATAGTACCTTTATTGTAGACATCTGCAGCTGAAGGATCCTCTTGGGATCACCATTTGCTTGCCCAGGGAATTTGTTGGTATGTTGGATGTCAGCATCCGCAAGTTTTATGGGCTGGAACAGAAGGGTGTTTCCTGATCTGAGTTTTATAGGTTAAGTCTTTGGTTAGTGATGTAGTATTTGATATTTGGTTGGACAGGGTAGGGAAGCATTTGGTCAGGTCATAGCTGGAGACTGTATTTTTCCATGTGTGCTGAGTACTCTGGTGCAGAATACCTCTGACATTGCATAAAGTGTTAAATATTAGCTTGAAATCATCTCTACTACTCTCAGATTTCAGGAAATATTCTTAAGCAGTTGTTAAATTGCAGAGAAATTCCAATAGTGTTGCATTCTATATCAAATATCAATGAAAGCAGCATCGTTAATGACACACTAATGAATACCACATGAATTAATAATAATCGGCTACTTTTTGAAGTCTCCCTGGCTTCCAGCTGTCTCTTAAATCACTTCAAATAATTAATTGCTTAATGCTTTTCACCTTTGACAGACAGAAATAAATTGCAGGTTAAAAATACCTGTGTTGGCAGTGGGCAGAGCAAAGTGGAATGGCTGTTTGCTGCTAATCGAGAGGGACGCTGCATTTTGCCCTGCTGAGCCTGCCTTGCCCAGGTGGTGGATTAAAGAAGCCTGATATTGCTCATTTCAGTCAAAAATTAATTCAGGGCCACAGAGGTTTTGTAGCTGTTTCTCCTCCACAGAGCTGAATCAGTACCTCTGAAGTGTCCAGTCCTTTCTCTGCAGCACTGCTGCAGGACAGTCAGTGGCCATGACTTTCCCCTTTAGCTTGTTTGTGTCAGTATGTGACAGGGGTGTCAGGAGTCTTTTTTAGGGTCATTTCTCTGCTGAGAACTGCCCTGACATCACCTCAGTCAATAAGTGGCCAAGCAATTGCAAGAAATTCCAGTCCCACCAACCTGGGACAAAAAAGAATGACAGCAAATGCAAACACCCGAATATAATATTGTTTTTTTCTGGAAGCTGTCTGGCCCTGAGGAATTTAATATTTTTATTATTTTTATTTATAGATACTAAGGAACTCAGTTGCTTGGAGACCTGCATCTTTCTACCTGTGCTTTTCAAAGCAGGTAAGGTCAATTATTCAAATAAAGTTGTAGTGGCCACAGGATGCATGGGAAGCGCATTAACTTTCTATCAGTTTCTATCAGAAAATGGGGAAGTCAGTCACTGTTCCTTCTTGTGAAATTACTTAAAGTTACAAAATGTGCAGTCTTGGCATTTCAAAAAGTATGGGAAAATGCCTGAGATATGTTGTGGCAGGAATTCTTTCCTGTTGTGTATTCTGCTTTATTCCACAAGTGACAAACACATTACAGTGCTGGATGCAAGACTACTGCATTTGCAAATGTTTGAGCTGCTGATATCAGTATATATTGTACTGCCTGGGCACTGTATAAGCTTAATTTATTATTTTGTAGTAATTTTTAAAAAAACTGTATTTTATGGTTTTATGATAGAGAATAGGAGAGAGAGAAAAGCCATGGGTGCTCTGTGGTTCAAAGAAAAGAAAAGGAAAGCCCAAATGCCTGCTTTTTTCAGCCTCTGATAAGTGCAGCTCACAGAATTCAACTGCTAATGCAGAATTTAATCCTAGTTCTGCATTTTCCCTTTCTCAACCTGTTAAATGTGATACAGAATGGCAACTCCTACTTTATTCCAAATGCATTTTAAATGCACATTTCCAAGTGCTAAAGTTACTGGAGGAGTTCTTCACATAAAATGCCATTACCCTATGTACATGAAAAAAATGGAGGGCAACAGGAATTTGTTGTGATAGAGAGTGTAAGCTGATGGACTTTCAGGCTGGGAAAGATACTACAGTTTTAAAAAACATAAAGTTTTCTTCTGCATACTTTGGTCCAGTAATCACCACAAATTCCTTGCAGAAAATTCCTCAGGCAAAACTGTTCCTCCCAGGTATAATTATGCCAGACAGAAGGAGCTGCAGGGGCCAGTTCCCAGCCTGGAGGGCCTGTGCTCTCCTGAGGTCAGGCTCCTGGCAGGAGCAGCTCCAGCTCAGCACTGCCAGGCTGCCTCTGCCGGGGGGATTTGGGAGAGTGTGTGAGCCCAGCTTTTTGGGGGAAGAGAAACAAGGTCAGGAGTTAATGGCAGAGAAACCACAGGTGATGAAAGGCAGTGGTGGAGGAGCAAAGGGGCTGTGACAGGTGACAGTGCCTGGAACCACCCCTGCCCAGCACCACGGTACCAGGTGAGGTGCTGGCACAGGGACCTCGATTAGGAAGCAGAGCCCCCACAAAATCCTGCAGAGTGATGGTGAGGAAAGATTTGACAGGGAGGGGAAGTGATAGAGAGGAAGATGTGTTCTAGTAAAAGCTTATGAAACAGAAAAAGAGGGGAAAAAAAGCAAAGGGGGCCAAAAAAAGGGAGGACAAGCAAACTAAAAGGAAAGCAACAACAGCTATGGCATAGACTCAGAATTTTTTAGCACTGGTATTACAAAATAAAAAATCCACTGGGAAAGGAGGGCAAGCACTGGGTTGAGACAAGAGGCAAGATTTCTCTATGCCTGAAAGCATATTGTTGAGATGAATTTTCTTTATGCATCCATACCCTTTACCTAAGTGCAGTAAGAATAGTTTGAGGCTTGTTGGCTATGAAATGTATTTATGATTTTCTGCTGCCAAATAAATGCTCAATTTTGTTCAAAAATTGTTTTCTTTATTTACCCAGGGCAGGTACTTATAGTGCTAAAGCTAAATGTCACTCTGATCTGCTAGAAGTATTTTGTTCTGGGTAATGGCCCAGTGCCTTTAAATTCAGTGAGTTATGCTTTATTTAAACATAACGGGCAATATAGCTGTATTTCACAGTGAATAAGTGTATTAATTATGAGACAAATCACACTAGATATTGTTTGCTGCTCAATTTCCTTTGAAATTCAACGAATAATAATTTCCTTTAAAACAAGGGACATTTTTAATGCATCCAGCAATGATGAAGTAGACTAATTACAGGTAATATATTTTTATTGAAATCTGAATGACTACACTCGTCACTGGGTCTCAGATGCATGTATACTCATTTGAATTATATAATATATAGATTTTTTTCCCTTACTACTAAAGAAAATCGAGTTAGTCAGAATTTCATCCCACCCAATTTTCCTGAAGTGTCAGAGGTAAAGCTTCTCTTGACCTAAATGCAAACTGTGTTCATTCTTCATTTTATGGCACGAGCAGATTTTTTACCCTAAAACTTCTGCAAAACAGAATATACAGGGCTAGAAACTCCTCACTACTGTAAAAGGCAGCTGCCAGCTCTGACCCTGGTGTGAGATCTCGCTTCTTGATAGCTTGGGTGTCATCTGCAGACACAAAGGCTCTACCATGATGCTCCACACCCATCACCAGGAAAAAAATAATCCGAGGCTGTTGTTATAAGTTTCAAATTTTCTTTGTGTAAACCTCAATGTTCACTTAAACTTTAGCTGTTTAAGCACTTATACCTGCCACTAAATTCCTTTGCTGGAATATTAATGGAAAGGGAGCACAAGGGGTAAAATCAGTCTAAATTAATTTCAAAATTCAAATAAAGGCTCGTGCTTAGGTTGTTTTTCTCCAGGACTCACCATTTCTAATTAGGATGCAATATGACATGTCCTGTTTTCACATTTCATACGCTGCATATTTCAAGTAGAAAACCTAGACTCTCGAGATGATGACTGGCAACTCGAGAGAAAGAAAAACATAAACAACTTGGAGGAAAAAAATGAGTATAATAAAACTGCTCTTGAAAATATTCCAAGGATAAGGCAGTTCAGAAATGTGTTCAAAATATGGAGTGTGAGCATTAGGTTTCCATAATACAGATGGAATCAATGCATGCAGAATATTGATTACAGATTAAGCTCACCTTATCAATAAACACCAACTTTTGCAATCATCTTCTGAGGGATCCATCATGCGGTTCTATCAATCCTGAAAAAAATCTTTCCATTGTTAGGAAGGTTGCCTTTTTCACTAACAGAGCCTGAAAAAAGTTTCTCATCAACTGAGAGTTCCTTAAAAAAAACACAGCTACTATGGTTTTTTTTCTACTTCTTCATCTATAACACTATTCCTTCATTTAGAAATTAATATCAGATTCTTCAGCAAATAATATATACTAAAATTTTAAATAATGTTATAGAGATGCTAAAATTTAAAGGGCATAATGAACTCTGTAAGAAAATATATTATGTATTAAAACAAAAATACTTTTAAGGAGACCAAAACAAGTATCTTTCTATTAAGACTATGCAGTACACATTCCAAAACACATATCTGTAATTGGAATAAAAATAGTGAAACTAATGTGATATTCAGACCTTATTCTTTTCCAACAATTAGCTGTTGATCTAACACACATTAAAAAAATATTTCCATTTGGCAACAAATGGAAGGGAGCATCAAACAATGGCTTAGGGGTTATTTAAAATGAGCCTTGAACTATTTTGGTCTTAGATGGGGCACAAGAGTTAGAGCAAGGGGCAGGTGTTCCAGGTGGATGGAAGAGGCAGTCATGGCACAAAATGGCACAGAGCTAGGAAGGATCACACCCTCCCTGTCTCAGCTGTGGCCACTTAGAGGCTTCCTGTAAAGGTGTTGTACAGATGTCCAGGAATGAGCTGCCCTGAGCAGTACCTGAAGGCTGGATTCAGCTCAAAAGCTCATTTGACAGATAATCAAAGTCCCCAGATGGAAAACCCGAACAAACAAAAACCCTCCATCTTTTCCCTTAGACATGAAGCAACGGATCAACTTTCTTTCAATAGTTAAAGATCAAACTAAGGTTGTGTCTCAAACAGGCATGAAAATTGTATCATTCAAATAACATGTGATCTCTAATTACAGCTCTCAGAGTGATAGCCTTTACTCCTGTCATCTGCAAGTACAGGAATTGTTTGTGTTTGATTTTTACCAAATCCAACAGCACCATAGGGCTTGATCATTAGCACTTAATTTAAGGAGACATCATGAGCTTCAGTAATGGTAAGTGTGTTATCAAGGGTAACTGCTCATTTCATTAGCTTGTTTTCAAACTTGTACAATTCTTATTCACTAGGATACTGCTTTTGTCAAGCCAGTTTATTGATAGCTTAATAAATTAAAAGAGGCATTTCATTCTTTTCCCTGGAGAGAAAGGAAAAACAAAAGGATGGAAAACAATTAAGAATGGAGAAATGAATAACAAGCTGCAATTAGTTGTGCAATAGTGAAGTATTACAGAGATTTCACTTTGCACTTGAAGGATCAGTTCTTGAAAAATGTCCTGGAGAAGAAGATCCTTTAAGAAAGCAAACATGCATTATTGAGCTGCATGGACTAGGAAATCACAAGAGATTTCTCTCTCTGCCATTCAATTTAAAAGAACTTTGAATCCTGATTTGTTTGTATCTCAGTGGCAACTAAGAAGTGTTTTAGTTATTATCTGAAAGGGTTTCTACTAAGTCCAGAACTCTTTCTAGAAACCTTTCTTTATTTGAGAATCTCTTTCCGTTTCAGACTTCCCTGGCTTTAAAAAAATATTCAACTTTAAATCTTATCTGGTAATGGAATATGCTATTAACATGATAAAAGCAAACTTCATTTGTTATAAAATCATGCTTCACTGCAATTATTTGGAAATGCAATGTGCCTATAAATGCATTTAAATTATGGTAAGCAAAACAGCACTTTATGAGAAGTTGGGTAGTGTTGGGTTTGGGGTGATTTTTCT
This sequence comes from Setophaga petechia, assembly GCA_024362935.1. Taxonomy (NCBI): domain Eukaryota; kingdom Metazoa; phylum Chordata; class Aves; order Passeriformes; family Parulidae; genus Setophaga; species Setophaga petechia. The sequence goes on from JANCRA010000005.1 coordinate 29,383,758, forward strand.
TTTTAATGGACTGTACCACCCACTAAAAGATTTCTGGTTTCTTGGATGATTCATTAATGCTTCCTTCATTTTCCAATTTCTATGGGACCATCTGGCCCATCTTTGTAGAAAGGCTGTAAATATATTTTACAGTCTTTCTCAATTTAAAAGTAGTTGCCCAGCTGCTTCACAGAAACTGTCAGCAATTGGTAAACTCCTCAGAATTGCCAGCCTTCATTAGTAATCCAATCAGGATGTAGTTTAAAATACTGCAAATCAGATTATGCTCCATTGGACAGGAATTGGAGTGACATGATGTGCTGGGTTATCTTATTTTGCATCTGTGATTGCCTTTAATCCAGGAGATGCATCCATTTCTTTTGAGGGGAAGGCACTTAGGCTGGAGCTGGCTGTCCCTATGTATGGATGTGGTCCTGTGTGCTCCCACAAAAAGACCTGCTCAGGTTTTCTCATTTTCCTTGAGCTGAAGTCACAGTCAGACACTGGTAGCATGAGCTGTATGCAGCATTGGCTGAGCTTCTGAGCTCCTGTGTTACATGATTCAGGCTAACTAGAACTGTACATTTGGGTTTCCTGATTTCTGTGAATTTTAGTTTAGTCCTGTTCTCTCTCACTATTATCTGCTGTGCTATAAAATCCACGTTTCTTTAACAGCTGGCAGGGCTTGCTGCTAATAAGGTAAGAATGTGGAGGTAAGGCAATGAGGCTGGCACTGGGCTGCATGAATCAGTTACTTCAGTGCATCATTGCTGTCATTGGGAGAGTCTCTGCTACAATATGCAGGTGGGAATATTTGTCAGAACAGTCTAATTAATATAAATTTCCACACATGGAGAGTCTTGTATTGCAAAACACAGACTGCACAAGGACTTGGATGGATACAGAATTCCATATTTATTTATAAGGCACCTGTACTACTCAAACAAATATGTGCATAGAAAAACTGCCACTTTGCACTGTAAAGTACATTTTGGACTATACCTTCTGTAGTATTAGATTTTCTGATGGGATAACTAATATAGGTCAGTGAGGGAATAAAGTTTAACTCATTTAGCCAGCTGGTGTTTCCTAGGACATTTCACTATGTTACATTCAAAAGTAATTCTGAACTTTGTGCTTTAGATACATATTCTGAGTAACTAATTGCTGTAATAAAAGAAAACAGAGCACCCACTACCTGCTGCTCAGCTCTAGAAATTTTGTCACTTGTTAAAGGCTGAAAATTCTGTTCATTGTTATCAGTTGGATGCAGAGTTGCATGATAGAGCTTTTATCAATTGTGCTTTATATGCCTTTAATTAGATGAGCCTTCAGGAACAGACTTGAAAATATGAAGAGGACATGAAAACTGTATGTAAGAAATTCTGTGAGACATTTATATACGACTTCCAGTTGAACAGAAGGTTTCCAAGGTGTGAGATATAAAGGGACATACTGACAGAATAATGTAGTGTCAGAGAAGTTTGTATAGTCATTATTTCCAAGAGAAATTTAGAAATAGGTAATAGTGTGGAGATAAATTCTGACAGGTCTATCCAGAGTAGATAAAAGAAGATAAATTTCTAGACAATCATGTCTTTGGAATCTATTTAGTTAACAGTACAGTGGGAGAACATTTAGGTGAGTGGAGTAGAAGAGACAGAAATTCTATTGGGGATTGAAATCCTTGAAGGCAAGCTTCACTAGTTTTGTTAAATATGTACTTGAATAGTAATAAAAATACTAAAACTGTGTGTCTTAGTGAAAAGTTCAAAGTTAATGACTAGCTTCTATTCTTTGAAAATACTGTGACAGTATACCTACTCTGACACACAAGAATATAATCGTACAGGTCATTGTGTACTGCGTTCATGTCCTCTAAGCAATATTTTTGGTCAGCTTTAGGGAGGAAATTAGGGAGTGCTAGAAGTGACAAGCATCCATTTTCACATGTTTGGTAGGGGTAATTTTTGTTAATTAAATCCATTGTTTAGGGAGTCATTGGCACTCAGCAGAAAGTTTCAAGATAACTACTTTTTTTCAAAGGCAGTTGCATGGAATTACTTGAGTGTGTATGGTTATTTTATTAAATTCAGAGAGCTCTGCTGACTCTGATTTTCATGTATCTTTTCATTTTTGTCTACTGTCAATGTGATCTGTGAAGAGTTTGGCTTTTCAACTAAATCCCCCAGTTCAGTTCATTCCAGGCATAGTTTGAAGACTCATCCTAGTGGATAATTGCACATTTCATGGCATTTTTATGAGCCTTTGCTTCATAGCTTGTGGATGTCTGTATTTCCTAAGCTTTATAGCCCATGAAATAAAGGGGTTGTGTTGCAGTACACTCAACAGCTTATACAGAGAACCTGAATGCTAATTTTTAGGAACCAAGAATTTAGACAAGTGACATAATTTTCCTCTTGCAGTGGGGAGCCAGGAATGACATTACTTTCAGCAACTGAATGAAGCTAGGCTAGTAAAAAGCCCTTGCAAATTTTGTTTGTTCCTAAATACAGTATGGTTCCCAGTGGAATTTCTCCTAATCTCCAAGTAGTTAGGAAGAAATTCTGTATATCTTTTTTTGTTGACTGTGAGACTGCCAGGCACAAGCTATTCAAGCAAAACAAACAGTAATGTACAACACTTTTTCCACAACTGAAAAACTAATATGTGAAGTAGTGATTGTATCAATACACACTCAGCTATCAGAAAAGTAAGCAAAAGGGAAATGAAAAATGGTACATGAAGGGAAGAATGAGAAAAGGAGAAAAAATGTGATCCAGCTGCCATCTCCAAAAAATGATCCAAAGGAGCAGCTTCTGTCAATCTGCAAGTGTGAGAAAACAACTTCCATGTTCATGTGAAGACTGCTATCATTCTGTCCTTGCTGTGTTTAAATACTAGGCTTACTTTTGTTCAACTATTCAGTAAAGAGCAGTTATGAAATTTCTTCCCTACTGGATTTGGTGATTGATCCTTTATTCAGATCTTCATAAAATATCCACCAAGATCTACCAGTGATTTGGCTTTTTTGACTGGTAATACTGATGATTTTATTAAAATTAGGGCAAAAGGGAATTGAATACTTATATCCAGAAATCCGTATGCTAAGCCCCTCATTTTTTATTCTGTTAAATGATACCACTATGGATAAGCAATGGATGCATTAGGTACACAGGATATATTCCATAGCTGTGCCTTAGACTTCCTCTGTGATTTTACTGCCAAAAATGATTGCACAGCATAACAGGGTAATTCACAGAGACTTCATAATTTCTTCCATTTTTCTCTCTTTGTCTGTTCCTCGTGCCTCTTCTCTCTTTTTCTCCTTTACACTATCAGTAAGAAAACTAAATAAAAAGATTATTGTTGTGATAACTTGCACTTCCACGTTTCAGCTGCCACCACATTTTATTCATGGATAAGTCTTTATTTAGCCCCAAGAGTACTCTGTGCTATTTAGTAGCAAAACATATATACACATATTTACATATATTTATAGATTTATATGCAACTTATATTGCAGTTAATTTTCAGCAAGAGTTTTATGGTTATATAAAAAGCCAAGGACTTTTATCTGAAAAAAATAAAGAAAGAGAAAGCTGGTAAAATATGAAAAATATAATTCTCAAAAAGAATTCTGGAGGAACATAGGAGCTCTCTATCTTGACCATTAGTTTGGTTCAGTATTTTCACCCTTTCTGATCATGGGTCATTTACTAAGGGGTTCTAATCTCAGGTGGTTCCCAGTGATTAAAAAATGTATCAAAGAAAATAAAAGAGACCTGTTCTGGAACAGTTACAACTGCAAAGGTCTCAGGACCATTTATGAGAAATAAAAGCAGTTCTCCAGTGACTGCAAGTGTCATTGGCACAACAGTGGCTTTGATCCTGATGTATCAACAGGAAAAACAAAGTAGCTTTAGAATTTTGGACAGGGCTTGCTTATAATTTTGACTGAAATAATAAATTAAAAACCAGGATCATTATGTTTTTTCTACAACCTACCCCTTGATTTGCTTCTGAATGGCGTGCTCTGTATTTACAAATAGCATTTATGAGCCTCTTTTACAGATCTATTCTTTTCATTCTGGTCAGTAAAACAAAAATATATTAGAATTGAATATAGAAAATATACAGGAAAAACATATAAGTAAGCATCTAAAGTTAAATTAGTATTCAAGGTTTGGTTTGGACCTGTGACACTATGAAGAAAAAGTCTGCATCTGTGCCATATGCAACAGGACATGAATTGATTTTTGTGTTTTCCATTTTACATAGTGGACATTGATTTGCATTCCTAATCAGGCCATTAATAATGGAGTGAAAGGAAGGGTAATAGTCATCCGGTATATCTGTGGCAAGTAGGAATATTAGTCATTAACTACTATGCCTGCAGTCACTTAGTTCAAATCTGTGATAGGTGCCCTTTTACTTTGTACAAACTGTAGGACAAAGAGACATTGCTGTAGGAAAGAGACTGTAGAGACAAAAGAGTTTGCGGTGAAGTTTTAACTGGTCTAAACAAAAACATTTATTTCAGATATTATTACATATTTTTGGCCAGAGATAGATGAGGATCAATAAGCTGTAATTTAAAGGAGACATTTATATTTAGAAGCTTCTTCACTGGGGAAAGAAGAGATGGCTTAAACATGATGTAAATTCAGTGAAGAAGTGCATTGCAGTTTTATTGTCATGAGTAAGCAAGCGAGACAGCAGATGTGAGTTACAAAAGCAGAAAATATCTGGGCAGAACCTCTATCTACTCAATGTTCTTTAATATAAATAGTAATAGTGGCACTGCCAGCTGGAGGGCAGGATGAATTCACCTGAATGATATTTTGAGCTTTGGGATTCTAGGGAGTTTCAGGGAAAGTGGATGAGCAGATAGAAAAAAATGAAAATGAAAACTTTTACGGTATGAAATTGTGTGAAAAGGTGTGTTGTATGATTACCATTGCAGCATAGTGGGGAACATAATCTAGCTGCAGAAAGCACAGCTGTTAATGGTGAAAGGGTAGAGATCATAAAACTTAACACTTTCAGATTCATTAACAAACCATGCATATGTCACTAATCTTCCTGGTATAATTTTTCAGGATACAAAGATAAACATAAGAGACACTGAAATATACTAAATGCTGTAAAGAGGACTTCTATAAATGCAGAATAATGGAATTTCATACCTACTTGTTTCACATGAATCCAAAATAGATTTAATGTTACATAAATGAAATCACAAATCTCCCCTAATATAATTATTAACATGTATAGACCCCTTAACTCCATTGGTTTATCCAAAAACTTTTTTCTTCTTTCCTGTTTTTGTCTGTGTTGGACAATGACTGAAACTGGCTTGCTTACAATGCTAGAAACTCCCATCAGTTGCTTGCATGGTTTCTCTCAATTTTTTTTATTTTTTTTATGGTTCCTTAACTAGTGCTGTCTTTGTGGTTCTTTAACTAATGCTGTCATTCCATGCTGGACACACCACTTCATCTCTTCTGGAAGGCTCTGACAGGGTGTACTGGGAAAACAGTAACTCTCTTCTTCCATTGTGAACAGTGCTGCCTTGTACTTCCCAACCCCCTCAGTCCCTTCCTTTCCAGGTGGTTCAAAAGTTCCCTTTCATGTACTTTCATAATTATTTGAAATCACAACATTGCTGCTTTCAATCAATGCTGATGGATGCCTCTGTACCCTGTCAGTCTCACAGTGACACGAGAACACTTAGGTTTGTTTTGTCCATCATCTTCCTCCAGTCATTGCACACTTCCCATCAGCAAGTATGGAAGATCATATAATAAGCTGCTTTCATAAAATAATAACCACAGGATAAAGCACAATCCGGGCTTTATCTGCCTATTGAACTAGTTACCTATCTGTTTAAATGTCAGAAACAATTCCAGACAGTAGCTAACATGTTTGTAATGTACAATGATATGCTGCCACCAAGGCAGCGATTTTCTAGCACTCATAGACTTCCTCAGGACCCTCACAATGAGATGAACAGAAGCAGACAATAAACTCCACTTTTTGCATAGGCTCTCCCTGTCACTACAGGAAGTTAATCTTTGCTTAAGGTCCGACCAAGTTAGTACCATTTTGCTGTGGAAGCAAAAAGAAAATACATGGTTAGACAGTTGCCATGTTCCCACCTCCTAGCTCTTCACAAAGAGAAAAGAATTTTAGACAGATTTGTCAGCTAGCTGAGCTTTCTGTTCATTCCTTCTAGGCCTTTTCACAGTTTGGACAACTTCAGAGTAATTCAATGTCAAGGATGTTGCTTCTTCTGAAAACTTCACATCTGCCATTTTCATAGTGCAGGGAGCTGTCTCCTGCCAGCTGCAGTACATTAATTTTGAAAGCATCAAAAAAGGCCACCATAATTGATTGTTTAAACAGCAGCATCTCTTTTCCACACCTGCAAATAGAAGTGCAGACCTTCCTTGTCCTGTCACATCTGACAGCTGTCCTCACCCTCCCCAAGTGTCTCACCTACTCACCAGCACTTTAAAATCCCTTTTAAGAGGAATTATTTATGAGAGTTTTACCTTAAATACGCTTTGCAAAAAAGCAAAATGCTACATTAGTAACTAAGCTGGTAGGCATTACCCCAAAGTGTTGATTTCTCCAGGGGTGACATTTGTGCTAAGTTTCTTCTCAGGTCTTACCTCTAAGCTTGACAAGACTGGTCCAAAAATATTGTGGAATATCCTATGTCAGCTTTATATTTTATTATTTTCTGGACAGCTACTGATGAAGGTGCAAAGCAAGGGCAGGAGGGGTGATCTGTGTGACTGGGGACTAGTTTAACTCCAGGGCAAGTAGAGAGGGCAAAGTTTGGCATCTTCCTGGATACCAAACCACCCCCTTCTGCTGACCAAGGAAACTGAGGAATGGTTTTCTTCCCTGTTTTCTCATGAGCTCAACAATCCCTCCTTGTCTTCAGTCCTAGAATGTGACCAGAATGTCACCAGTTATGACTAGAAAGGCAAAGGTCCCTTTCTTTCACTGCATCCACTCCTAATTCCCCTTTTCAGGGAACACACTGTGTCTCCAGTCTTCCTTAGTTCTTCTCTCCTAAGATCTTTGTTTTTATTTCTCATCAGTAATTCCTCTCCATGGATCTCTTGTCAATTAAACACAGAGAGTAAACCCATTTTTGTACAGGATTACTGGTGTAATTTGAGTAATGTTTGCCGCTACTATTAGTTTGATGCAATTTATTGAGATGTGATCTGCATTTACTCAAAAAAAAAAAAAACAACCAAAAAAACCCCCCTGACTTTGGCATTTCTTTGATATTCTTTCATCTTTAAAGATATTGGTGAAGATCATGTAATTAGGGCATGTATGTGAATATGAAATATATGTTATTTACACTGTAAAAAATTTCAATTAAATAATTTTATTTTTGCTTCTACATTTTAAAAGATTGCATGTTATACTGGCGTATTTGCTTGGGAAAAATAACTCACTTTTGAGGTAAGTGTCCAGGCATAAATCAGTTTGACATATTCAGTCTCCATGGTTAGGAAAGGCATTGAAAAGAAGGTAATATAATTTTGAAGTTAAAGAATAATATGAGCCCCAGCAACTGAGACAATAATGAGTCAAAATTGCTATTCATTGTGCAAACTTGAATATGAAAGAAGCCATATCTGGGAAAAGAATCTGAGGAAAAAAAGAGATAAAATCCAGCACCAGTTCTTATTTGCTCTTTGAAGTCTGATTTTGCCCACAGAAAATGCATAAAAGAAATTTGGAATGCATTTTTCTGATGATCAGGCTTTTCAGCTGTTGACAATTCCTGGTATTTGCCTGTTAATACACTGTGTCAAGTGTATATTTAAATATAGGTAATTGGAGATCAGGAAGATTCCTTTTAATCTTTCTTAGCTTCATTGCCAAGCACAGTGTTGAAATGACATGCATATCGCTGTTGAAATCAGTAGGGCAGAAAGAATCAGAGTAAGGAGACACCATTCTTCATATCCCAGGATGTTCTGCTTCATAGCAAAAAGAGTCTTAGAGGAGTAAATTTGCCTAAGAATGAACATTTCTGTAGAAAAACCAGCAAGACTTCAGTTTAAGCAACATTTAACAGGAACTTTTTAGCCGTGTGGTAGAGGAGTTATGTCTGATATCGAATATTTCCACAGCTCCATAAGCAGGGCAGGAAGAAAAAACTGAATAAGTTTCTTTCATTTTCAGGTCACCATGCTTTCATGGTAAGATGACCTTCTCTCATTCTGAGTCCAGTGCACTCTGACCATGTTCTTTTAGATATTTTCCATGAGGAGGGTTAAACATATAATGCAAAATACACTTATTGGTTCCTTTTTCAGTTTTCATACCCTTACACTGAGATGAGCTACTTCCTAATATTGGTCCGACTACCTTGGGAAGAGACATTTGCATTTCTTTGAATAACTCTGGGACAGAGTTACAGAAGCAGTTGGTTCTCTCAGCTGATGTAGCTGTTTATCAATAATAAAGACTGCCCTTATTGTTGAGCAAAGTTCAGCTTCCATTGTTCTGGCTGTGCTACATCACCCTGATGTTCTTATCTAAAATTGATGAGGGCATTGCCCTTGCCCATCACCTGAGAATCACCTTCAGCTGCAGGGGTGTGCTGATTCAGCACACTCTTTCTCAGAAAATTTCTCAGCATGGTGGCTATTGAATTCCTTCACTTTCAGGAAACAGATTTCCATCTGCTTCTAGCTGTGGTCTCTACTAACAGGTCATGAATACCTGTTACAATGGTTTAGTTGAGTAAGAAATAAGTCAGTTCTCACTGTGAGTGGATGAAGCAAACAGAGAACCAGATCTGGGATTGAAGTTAATACAGTTAGATTGTCGCTGTTCTTGGATCTCTGTTAAACACCATTTAGCACAATGCAGTTGCTATGACTGAAATATTTGGGTTGTTCCTTAATCAAAAATAACAGTGGGATCATCAAGTTTAAAAATAAAAACAGTAAAGCATTTTTGTCCTATAAATTCTGGCTGGATTAAGAGTTTGCAGGAGCGCAAAGCACTTGGGGCAAACTTTTTACTTCAGGAGTTACAGCTGTTTGCCCAGTGTTCCAAAACAGTTTTCTGCAAATTCATAGCCAGGAGACAAGGCAGTGGCAAGTGTCAGGTGATCCAAGAGCTGCTGTACACGTGTCCAGGGTGTTGTAGGACACATCAGCTGCCTGAGCTGTGTGCTTGGTTGGGATCATGTACAGCCCAGGGATTGTGTTTGCCTTGAGCCTCTCTTTATTCTCCAGGATGGAGGCAGGAGGTTCAGGATCCGTGCTTCTGTCTGGTTTAATGGCTAGGTGTCATGGAATATGCTGGCTGCTGTTACCAAGGAAACTTGTCATGCAGACTTTAGAAATTGTCTGGGAAAGAATTAATGAGCAGTTAACTTGGTTTCAGATCTAGCTGAAACCAAAATTGTTTGTGTGAAAAATGAGGGTTCATCCACACCAAAAACCTTTGCTGAAAGCTTGATTAAGGTTCTTTTATGTGGCTGATTATTTTGAAATCTCTCTTAAAAAAATAAAATGTTTTATTTCATATTTTTCTAACACATTGAACCTAACAAATGTTCAAAAGAAAATATTTTGATTTCAGGAAGACTGTAGAAGAATAAGGTTGAAAGCACCCTATCTTGTCTTTTACTATATTTCCCTTACATCAAGAACAGTTATAGCTAAACAATTTTTGGCTGAACTTAGCCTAGCCAACCCTTAAAAATCTGGGTTCCTCCACTTTTTTAATTCCTTCTTTCAGTGCTAAGTCTTCCATAACATCTAGGTTAAACCTCCATTGCTGTATTTTATGCACATCACTTTCATCTTATTTCCCAGTGAATATAGGAGGCAATTTATTACCAGCTTTGTCTGAGTAACCTTTTTTGAATGTGATTATATATGTGTCTTCGTTTTTATTTTCAAGACTGAACAAACCAATTTTCCAAATTTCCTTTCATTCAATGCAAACCTCTCCTCACAGACAAAAAATGCTGTTAGCAGACCTGCTAACAAAGAAAACATTCCTCTGCTCACTGGATTCTTGGAGCAAGCTTTGCTAAGAGCTGAGGCAATCTTCCATATGCCTTAATGTGGAAAAAAAGAAAAAAAGCCAAACATCCAGTCTACCAGGGTGCATTGCAAACAAAATGAAAATTTGAGAAAATTCTGTAATAGAGGGATTTAATGGAGAGCACTTTTCAAATGCCCTGAAGAAAAGTAATTTATAAGAGAAGCAAATGTATTATTTCTGATTCTTTTATCTATATTCACTGCATTATTTTTTTCATACATTTTTAAAGCAAATTGCTTTAATTCTAATTGTTATCTGCTTAAGGTTGGAATCTTATTTTTATAATTTATGTGTGCATATCGGAGGGTAGAGTGGACACATCACTTCACCATTACAGCTCAATTATAAATAGTGTGTTTGTTCTTGAACAAGTGAGATTGAAGAAGGTATTACTAGAAATTAAATCATGTAAGAAGGTGTATTTGCACTTGAGGTGCACTGCTAGTTTTTTGCAGAATAAAAGATGGCCTACTTTTTTTAGTGTTAGTATTAAAAATAATCTTCAGAAGTTGCCATTAAAATTATTTTGTCAACTTCTTTGAAGGAAGGAGTTTATAGCAAATTAAGAAAACCCCAGGAGAAGTCATTTATTTAATTCCAGCAATATGTGAAACAGTGACAGGTTTTCAAGCCAGAACTTTGTTTTCTCAAGTGGTTTCTGGAGCATACATCATGTTAAATGTACAGGTACAAGACTCTTGCCATGCAGTTCATAGCTGGGGTTGCCAAAAGCCATCAGCCTAATCAGGAACTAAGATCTGTAAGTAGATGATAGATGCAGGTCTGTGGAGATTCTCCAAGTGTCTCTCCTTGTTCCCAAAACCTAAGGGAATGTGTTAATTACTAACTGAGAACTAATCCTTAGCCATCATAAAACTTCAGGTATAGGAGCACCTTTTTTTATTCAGTCCATGTAATGAAGAAAAAAAATTCTTCAACATTCACCAAGGAAACCTCATCAGAAGGAGAAACCTTTTAATTTGTGCCAACTTTGACCATCCTAGTTCCAGAGAGGCAAATGGCATTTCCTCTCCTTCTCATGCCCAGTTTCACTGTCTTCACCCAAAAGGAGTCTGCTCTGCACCTCAAGGATGCACAAGTGCATGTGAATGTCAACCTGGTCCTCAAATAGAGGGAACAGAGCTTAGATCTGCAGGATAGCAGGAATGCAATCCTTTTCTTGAATTCTCCCTACTCTTTGTTGTACCTTAAGGCTTACTAGGAGAAAATTGAGCAAGGCTCTTGGAAGTCTGAAGTTCTTTGGAATGTTCTGGTATATGCTTGAGCTGTACTGGCACTCAAGGACAGTTTTAATAATCTAAACAAAATTACATTTTTTAGTTACCATATTAAAAGGAGAAGGGGATCATTTTCTGAAAAATAGAAGCAAAAGAGTTTTGGAAAACATCTTTAAACTGAAGAAACCTTTCCTTCTGTTTGACACAGCTTATGTGACTTGAGTTTGTTACTCATGTTGTTGAATGTCTGCAATGCTCAGGGATTTTTGGTTCACTTGCTTCTTCTTGAACTGACACACATCACCTGCTTAAAGCAGCTATTTTAAAGCTATATTTAAACTCTGTAACATTTTAAAACAATAAGAATTTATTCTCAGGGTGAGGAAGTAGGCAAAAAATGCCATTTCTTTACTAAGTCACAAGAGACCCTCACCCTTTCCAACTGATAAGACAGAGAGCATATTGTTGTTCTCAGGGATTTAATTTTAACTAAATTCCTTTTCAATATAATAGCAATAAAAATGAAAAAGGGTTTAAAATGAAAGTGAGAAACATAATTTTTACATGTCAGTGTCACTGTGCATTTTTGGCTATTAAGTATCATTTTAATTTTGATTGGTCAGTGAAGCTGTGAGACTACAAGAAATGAAATTATCTGTCTGTATTGTAGCAGTGTCATCCTTTTACTTTATACTTGTATGCACTGAGACAGAATGCCAGCTCATGCTGTGTAAATATTTATCTCATTTAGTGGTCTAATCTATAAATTAGAGTGAATCTATCTTTTCACTGCTTTATTATAGTCCATTTCTGTGTACTGGTATGTACTGTGGACATACTCCATTGGTCACTTTTCAAATGAATTTAGATGAAAATAATGGAAAAATTATTAATGGTTCACTGTCTGTGATCAAAATGTGCAACCAGCTATCCTCATACCCTGCTGTTTGTACTTGACACATGCACCTGACCCATTCAGGAGAAAAAACAGTGAGGCTTTCTCACCAAATCCAGGTCACTTCTGACAGGATCCTCTGCACTCTACCTGCAGTTTAAGTGCCACTTTTAAGCATGTTAGTCTGGTAGAGCTCTATGACAGCATTCATTGCTGCTTAAACGTTCTCAGTTAAATGACGTTTTATCCATTTTGTGAGCTGCTGTTATTTCTTACTCTTGGGTATTTTTTTTCACAATGTTCATTGTTCCCCTGCCTATGAAGAAAGGATGAGGTGGTATCATTAGTGTTCATACACATGTACTTACAGTTTCGTGCAGAGCCCTCTTTTATAATTTCTTCTAGGAACCATAATAATGTAAGTATCTGTGCAGTAGAGTGAAATATTCCACGTGAATATGGAAGTGAAATAGAAAGAATTACGAAACGCCCTCCCACATGAAAGGGTCCATATCTCTGTAGAGCCCAGAGAGCACACATGATGACCTCTGAACAGAACCACAGTCTTTGCCTCTGAACTTGAGAGGAGCCTTCCCTCACTTTTGGAAGCTGAACAGTGATTTCTGCCATAGGGTTCTGAGACAAATAGATGCACACTGTTAACATGATATGGCTACATTGCGTCTTTAGCGCAACTTTATTGGTGCATTCTACTTTACTGCACAATAAATTTAAGCAAAGCTCATCTGTCTAGAGCCTAAAATGCAATAATTATATAATTATTTGCATTCCTCGTTTGCATTCATTGTTAACAACCCCCTGTCCTTGTCAGTATCAGATGATGCTAATGATGTAACTAGTTAGGTATATAATTGTGCATATCTTATTAGAGACAGCGCCTTAGCCTCATAGTATATTTGTCATTTTCTTCCTTAAGAATTCTTAAATCATTATGAAAATATTATCCCAGAATGGTCTATCCATAGTTATTATGATTATGCATTTATGTGCTTTTTTTGCTCATATCTAATTTAGAAACACAAATTTTAAGTGAAGAAGGAATGAAAAAAGGTGGCCTTTCAATGGCTTCAAAGCATAGAACTCTTCCCAAAAATCAACAAACTAAACAAAAAAAAGGTAATAAAAGCATTTTCACATTTTCTTCTTTTTGTAAGTGCCAAGAAAAGCAAATTCAAAAGTTGTATTCAGTTGCTTATATCTGCACCTGCAGTGTGCTTTATGGAGGACCCTAATGACTTTTATAAGCATTATTTAAGAGCTGAAAGCATTAAAAAGTCTTGAAAAATCAACAGTAATCTGACAATCAGTCACTCTTGTCTCTTGACATGTGATTGAAAGGATTATTTTCTCTTAACTTAAAAAACAGTTTCTTCATTCACTTTCCATACATAAAGTAAACCGTTTTAAAATTTTACTATCAAGAATGGCTACTAGCAGGAAGATACAAAAATCTAGAAGGGAAAAAATTCACACACACAAAAAAAAAGGCCAGAAAACAAGAAAAATGTAGAACATGCTGGTGTCAGAGAGATCTGAGTCTCATTCCTTTTCACAAATACTTATCCTTGAGGAGATTTTGACAATAGGCAAAAATAAGCAGGGCAGCTTTCTGGCTACAATAACCTTAAACTTCATGCAGAGGCAGAAGGAAAACAAAGGAATCAAGTGCCTAAGTCACCCCTGAAAAAGTCAGTCTTAGAAACCAAGTTACAGTGCATGACCAGAAGTAATGGCAGCAAAATTTCATGTCTGTTTTTTTTTCTAGCAATTCCATGAAACACTGGCCAAGCACTCCACAGTCCAGTTGGTGTGCCCAGTGCTGTAGAAGAGTCTGCACTTAGGTGTTTTTCCCACCCTTGTGCTTATCTTGTACCAAGGTATCGGTTCTCAAAGCCAGCAAAACCGTAAGGCTCTTAGTGGAAGACATTTGCTCCAGAAGACAGAGAAAGGAAAAGAACAAAGCCAAATTAGGCTTCAGAGGTTTATTCTGTCAGTGGTCTGTGACACTGTATGAGTTTAATAAGAGCTTAACTGAATCCTTCTCAGAGAAAGGGAATTCTGTTGAAAGCCCAGGATTTTAAGAGGTTATCAAGGGACACAGATTTAGTTGATGAAATGTCATGTCATGAACCTTGCTCATTGTTAACAGCATGAAACAAAGAACGTGCTGTAGGACCAAGCAAAGAAGTCTTCTTGTTACTGATTGTATTTGGACTGAATGGCATTGTAGCTATCAATTGCGGAGAGCTGATCCCTTCTAAATTAAACCTGTCATTGGTGGTGTGTGCTGTTCATAGGATGCCGTGCACAAAGAAGAACATTGGGAAAAGAATTATGCTCCCAGTAGTCAGAAGGTTATCTTTACACTAATATTCTTAACAGTAATGATATCCATAGGACTGAGAGTCATTTATTGGCCTAAAACCCAGAGATTATCAGTACTTTTGCAGCAATAGAGCTCCTTTGCCCGACAGGCATGCAGATACAGGAGAGGCATAATAACAGTGTGATGAAAATCTTGAAGTAAGACAATGCAATGAGGAAGTTAAGAACAGTTTGTCTTAGTTCTGTCATCCATCAATACTTTGTAACCCAAAGGACATGGTTTAATCAGGGGGTCTGAAATGTAAATGAAGCAAATTCTGACAGCCTTTGATCAAAGGCAGAGAAGGATGGAAAGCTTCTCAGATAAGTCTCTGAGGGAGCAGTCAGAGTTATTCAAATAAACAGAACAAAAGTAAAGTATATTCACATTCCAAATTTTGCTAAATTTAGCTTTGACAAAAGAATCAAGAGGTAGCTTTAAGCCAGTGTAATTAACTGGTTAAGAAGGTAGGGTTAATGCATTTTGGTGGCAGACTGTGCCCACTGCAAACCTGTCTGATAAAGGTACGGGCTGCAGAGATGACACCATCAAAGTGACTTTGAACCCTTTGATGGGTGCCGAGAGACACAGCTGCTAAATGGGTATTCAGTCACTTACTGATTGGTAATTCAGGAGAATCAGGTTAATACTTCCAGCTCTAATAACTCCGAATTAGAGATGGCTGACTTAGGATTCATTAAAAAAGCAGTCTGCTGGAGTCAGACTTTAGAGCACTTTGGTTACTGTGGAAAGGGAGAAAAGGCCCTTTGGGGTGTAAGTCCCGTTGCCATTTTCTTTTCAGCAATGGACACCAATCCATTATTATCATGAAATGTCAGACTAAATACATGTCAGGATCTTACAGAGGCTACCCCACAAAATTTTCTGTTTGTTATGTTTGAAAAAGGAAAGTAATCACAAGACCTTATTTTATGTCACATTTCTCCATCTCACATCCCCGGTGGGGAAGCCAAGCTGAGTTATATCTCATTTTTAATCATTTGTCACAACAAGGGTTTACCATCTTGCACGCAAAGACTCATGGGTACATATATGATTTTGGTGACTTTAAATTTCAGTATTTCTCAGTCAAACTACATTTTCATTAAGGTTTGTATGAATATAGATATTTTATCTATGTCTGGGACGGGACATATATTTCTGTTGTTTTTATGAGACTAATTTATTGTATGGCAAATTGATTGCTGCTTTTAAATTTAAACACAAGTGCTTAACCTTTGTATCCGTTGTTCAAGTGTGATATCATTCCTAGGAATGTTCAAGAACTAAATGTGTTCATATACTGTTTGATGGTAGTCTTCCTCATCAGCCTTAAACATGTAGAATCAAGGTCTACAATTGAAAGAATGAATATTCTTTTACTGCCCTACTGCTGCATTCCCAGTGGAATTGTTCTACTGGATGAGGGTTTTCAGGTGCCTCAAGAAATTGTTTAATCAGCTGCACCCATAAACCACTCCTGGATGGTGAACAAATCCCTCCCTTAGCACAGTGTGCAAGGCAATCAAGAGCACATTCTTAGCACAGGTCTTGAGCTTTTGGGGTTTTTTTGTTTTGTTTTTGGTTTTTTGTTTTGTTTTTGTTTGGTTATTTCTTTTTTTTTTTTTTCCTTCTTACAAACAGTACTCTTACGTCTTTGAAAATGGATTAAATCCCAAATTATTTTGATGGCGCTTTGGAGACTATATGGTGACTCATGTAGCTAATTAGGAAACATTTCTTTCCAGATAAAAGAGGTATGGAAGATACATTATTAACATTTCTCAAAGATTCATTAATGAGTCTTCCAGTGTGGACTTAATAATAAATAGGCATTTACTAAGAAAATTTCCCTTCTGTTTTCTGAAGAAATGCTCTCAAGAGAATGTGCAGCAACGCTGAGATTCAGTGTTCAGTAGATAACTGAACTAACAGCTACTCACATTATTTTCTTTGTGCTGGAAAAAAACTTTTATGTAATTTCTCAGTATCAGAAGACATTTGAAATTTGAGAGCATCTGGGAAGGAATCCAAGTAGTGTACTATTAACATTAGTAAAGGCTATTGATTTGAAGACAAATCAAAAGAACTGTTCCTGAGTTCTGAATTTTGTGTCCATTCCTGAGGGCAGTGGAAAGACCCCCAATGATTTCAGTAATTTGATTTTGACTTTATGTCCCCTTAGAGTATTTGAACAACTCAGAGTTGTAAAAGAGTATAGACATAAAGCATATGTACTTGCACAATATAATTTTATTGACTTTGACAATTATTTAAGCTGGACCAATATTTTCAATTTACAATACTTCCCACTGAAGACAAAGAAAGCCACAGGAATTTCTCTACCTAAGAATCTAAATGTACATGCAGATCTTGTCCTGCAAACAGTAAAATTATTCAGTTGCACTAAAAGTATCTGGTTTTGCAGGTTTATAAATTTTTGCAAGGTCAGTACAACATTTTAGTCATAAAATAAATATAAGTCCTGAACATATTTCTAAATCCTGCATTAAAGAAGAATTAAAAAAAAAAAAAGGGAAAAAATTAAGGGAGCTAGTATGATGTGATTTAAACTATTGGGCTCAGGATCTTCAGATTACCTTTCTTTTAGTCTGGACCATGATTTTTCCATTTTATCTGGATCATAAACTACATATATTTTCCTTTTGGAATGTTACTCTCCATTAACCAGAGTGTACCCCATCCCCGATTCTATATTTGTCTTGTGGAAAGCACATCAGCAACAGGTGAGAGCTCACACTTGGGAATATTGCATGTGTATTTCACATGGCTATCTAAAATCCCCAACTCTTCATCTCTGTGGTTTTTCCCTTGGTTTATAAATTCAGTAATCCTTCTGTAAATAGTTTTGCCAACTCCTAATACACTGGAGTTTTGTTTAGACATTCTACTCTGTGCCCTCTCTTTAGAGAATATCTTCATAATTCCTTCAGGCTTCAACTAATATCAGTATTTTTTAAAAAGACTTTTTGTAGAACAGAGCTTAAAAAATTAAAAATAATTAGATTGTGAGTTTTAAAATAATTATCCATCTTGATTATAGAAAAAAGTAAAAGGCATACTCAAGAATTTGCATGGCAATTTTGGATCCAGGTGTTTTAAGGAGAAGGAGCTCCATGGTGACGTGGACTTTTCTGAACAGAAGCAGGCAAAGCAAACTGATGAAAATTGGGGTTTAAGTTATGGAATAATTGGTAGGACACATCAAGAACATGGCAGTTCTCAGAAACAGACTGACTGTCCAGGCCGTGTGCAGCTTTACCTCCCAAGGACAAGAGCTCAGAGACCCCTGATTCAGAGGGATAAAGATGCAGCCAGGCAGGACATTCTTTCCTGAGAAAGAGAAAATCTTTTGGAGAAAATGAGAGTCTGCCTCGAAAGAGATAAACCTGTATGAACTGTATGAACGCTCAAGGGCAGCTGAGTAACCTGCCTTGCCTGGTTTCCAGAAACAGGCACAAACATTTTAGCATGAGCAGAGACTCCACCTACAGCTTTGTAGCTCTTTCCCTTTGAAGAACCTGGTGTATATGTTAGGATCATTTATCACCACTTCCTACAGGCAATATATTGTTTGACTGCAGTTTTATCTTAATTTACAATACATTGGCTTTAGATTGTTAAGTACTAGACATCAGAGCTAAAAATATAAAAAAGAAAAATAAGCTAAGATTAAATAGCTGGGATTTATTCCCTGATTTTATGCCACAGAGAGTTTAGAGCAATAAACAGGAGTGAGTTAAAAATAACAATAAAAAAATCTCTACTATAAAACATATTTTACCATTTAAGAACATCGTTTTGGTTGGCTCGTAAAACTAAAATGGTCAAGAACTACACAATATTTAATTAGTGGGAATGGAGGATGTAACTGATTCTTTTTGGCTCCTACTTTCACTGAACTTCATATTCAATTACATTATGAGAATATCAAACCCCATTCCAAAAACCCTTGGTGGAGGGGGGTTGCTGCAGATACATTCTACAGGGCCACTAAACAAAAGTAAGATTATTATTAGCAACCTTAAATTCTCTATATAGGGCATCATATCTGCAGTGGAAAAATGTCAGTGTGGCACTCCAAAAAGAGTTGATAATCTCCATTATTATATCAGGATCACAGAAGTTTTAGATCGTAAAAAATTTGAATGTGGAAATTATTTTTTTCCCTTCATAGTCTCAGAATGTGTTTAAATTTTTAATTGAGTGCAATTTCCAGCTGTCATCCCCAGCATTCCTCCATTCTCAGCTGTTGTCTCATAAATGGCTAGAGAATGCTCTTTCACTATTTAGCACTAATTAATTTTGTTAATTAAATGTCACCCTGCTTTTTTCCTTATTAGAGTTTTTGTACCAAAATGGTTCCCAGGACATTGCTGCTAAAATCACTAAAGATTAAAAAGAAAGGATGGAAATTGAATGTGCAAGCACTAGAGAATTCATTAAACGCATTGTAAGACTTGCAAATGCCTCTTGACAAGCGGGATGGGAAGTGTAAGACACTTCCCTCCAAGGGTGAGTTAATAGGCCAGGCATTTCTGTCAAACCTTCTGTATATTGGTGAGCAAGAGTATTGCAAACTGGTGCATTCAAGAACTAATGTCAACATGTAATCCTGTTCTGATATTTCTCAATATAGCAATTACAGTGTCGGGGAATTTCCCTGTATTAATTATATAAAGACAGTAGATAAACGTCTTATTATTGCTCATTTCCTTTTTGAATCTAAAGCAACAAGTGCATGTGGGAAGAAAATGAGAAATGCAGGTTGTCTTCCTCGAATTTATTGGTGGATAATCCATCAATTAAAAAGAAAAAAAAGGAAAGAGGAAAAAAAGGTCTTGGATTGCTTTCTAGGGTATGCATGAGTGTATGTGGGAGCTGGCAAGGGGTCACATAAAATGAATGCTGCTTTTTCAACCTCTCTAGACTATGATAGGGCATGATGCATCTGTTAATATGCTCTTTTGTAATGTTCAAGGGTTCTGCTGGTTTTGCTGGCATGGTACCCAAGTAGAGACCAGTTGTATTGAGTAACATGTAAAACTGCCAGTGAGGAATGTAGTCCAGGATATTATCGGGTGAAACATGCAATCTCCATTGATTTCCTGACACTGCCATTAATAACAAAGCCAGGGCTTCCCATGAGTCCCTGAAATTTTTATTCAGCACATTCAGCTCGTTCTAATTGTCATTCATCCTTCTCTGAGGGCTTTTTGGGAGCAGGGAGAGAGAAAGGGCTTATGCACCTGGTTATGTTTCAATGGACAGGTTCTGCTCAGCTTTCTCAGCTGCACGGGCACGTCAATGCAAAGTGCTGAGTGTGGCCACCTGGGAGAAACCTCTGCTGGATCTCGTGTCAAGGCTCAGATGATACCAGAATTAAGGCTGGTATTTCTGTCAGCTTTTGGGAAAATTGGGTGGGGGCGTCAGTGAAGGATGTTTTGCTCAGTCTCCTTTGGTTATGTGTGTGCTTGAAATGCACAAGGATGGCCCAGATTGTCAAAGGGGGTATGGCAAGAAGTGATCACATGTACAGATAAATTATACCAAGTCCACTTATCTAAATGCCGCATTCAGTCTAATTATTCCCAGACAGCATCTGGAAATCTTTAGAAAGAATTACATATGCAATTGGAGTTTGTGAAGTTTAGTTCTCTACAACACTGTAACTCAATGTAAAGCCTCTATTTCTCTATGGACTCTTCCCCTATACACCCCCAACAGATTATAGTCCTGTGAGGGGGAAAAATATCTGTCTTACAAATACATGTAATAGAGAGCCCTATTGCACTCTTCATTGCAAGACAGGATTAGATTTTTATTTGCTTCTTGAACTTTCCATTTCAATTTGCATGCACAGACACAGATTCATGTGATCCTGTTGTATTAGTTTATTAGATAATGTATTATTTAAAGTATTTTCTATTACCTCTCTTACCTGTTTCTGTATGAGTAAAAAGTTCACAGTTGCTGTTAAGGGGTTATAAACACTGGATCAACAGGAGGGTTTTCTAATTCCAATGAGAAACTGAGACAGATAGGACAGTATGCCTTGAGTAAAGTGCTAATATAAAATAAATATTTCAGTATAAATATATATGTGGATATTAGGTAAAAAGGCACAACTTTGGGACTGTAGTAGATTTGTGAATAGAATTCTTTTGTCTGTTGGTGCATATTCAGTTCTTTAACTATTAGCTATTGGCTGTCTGCTGTTCTTGAGGATGCTATTTTTGCCCACGTGCACATTTACTGTTTATGGGACTGTTCCAAAATGTTCTTCACAGTTTAATGAAGCACAAGTGCAGAGCAGCCGCTGCTAACTGGATATGTGCTGCCCATGCTGACACAGCATGGAATGCATTTGCTTTGCAGGTTCTGACAGACCCCATAGAGAGCTGAAACTGCTGTCTCTCAATGTCCAAACTCAGCAAGGCCCACCCCTACCTTTCCTCATATGTCCTATAAAATCCTCTCTTGGCAACGATCTCTTCTTTTGGTAAAGTCTTAGGAAATACAGGCAGCTTGTAACCAAAAATACATTGAGCTGATCTATTTTCTAAACATTTCAAAGTAATGAATGCATTCCAAGAATTTTGGCCAGATTATCCACAAACAAACAAACATGGAAAGACTAACTCTTTTTTCCAAACTAGTTCTTTATACTTCAGTTAGTTCTAGAAATGTGGCAACACATAAGAGTGATCAGAACAATAAAAATAATTGAGAGGAGAAACGTGAAGAAGAGGGAAACAGTGCCTGACATTAAAAAGAAAAATAGAAAAGAAAGGGCAGAATTATAGAACAGATTTTTAAAAGTAGTAAGAACTATGTACATTAGCATACCTAAAAGAAATGTGATTAAAAATGCCCAACTAAATCATTATACATCTGGCTAATGTATAAGTATTGCTGGATCTCAGTCATGCATAATATCAGGAAAAAAGCTAATTTATTTTTCATACCCTAAATTCATAACTGGCTTAGAGTTACAGCATTATTGAAAAATTGTTTAGAAATAAACTAAAGAAAGGGGACTATTGAGATAATCTTCCTGCACTGCCAAAGCTGTACAGTCAATACTGTAATAATAATAATAGTAATAACACCCTTTATCCTTGATATTGACATGCTAGGAGTATCGAACATCATTGTGTCCAAAAAGCCCACATGCAACACTAATCCGTGATCCCAGGTGTTTGAGGTGAGCTGTTTCTAGACCCAGCAGGAAATTAGGCTGCCCGTGTGGCTGGACAAGAGGAGCACTATGAGCTGCTCTTGGTAACAGGCTGTCATCAATTACCTCTCTCCTGCAGGGGTCACCAGGGTCTGGGGAAGTCAAAGCCGGCGCTGCAGCAAGCGAGATCTGAACCTCGATCCTGTCATTGATCCACCCCCAATGCCCTTTCCTGGGAGTGCCTCGTGCCAAGGTAAATACAGTTATTTGTGTGGCTTCTCCCTGTTAGGTCCTGCCTGTGGCCTGCCAGGCACAGAGGCAGCATCTCTGGTGCTGTGTTTGCTATTAACTGAGCTTCAGCAAGTTTAGCTCAATTGCAGTCATGTCCCAGCTTAAGTGCCAGGGAGCCTTCTGTGATTTACAGCGTAATGCCAACCTGAAGAGGGCTGAAATGGGAGATTAACTTGTAGCAACAGCATACTGATTGAGGCAGAGCACAAAAATAAGAATGGAAGTAAGCAAGATTGAAGATTAAACTCTAAACACCACTAGATACTTTTAGAGATTACCTGAGACTGGCCAAAGAGAAGAAATGTGAAACAGATTATATAAAAACTCAGAGGTTGTAGGAAAGGAAGGGAGAACTTATTACACACATGGTGGTCATGTCTGAAAATGTAATCCTTGTGTCTGAGGAGATATGAAGGAAGAAAGGAAAGATGAACTCCTTGGGTTGTGACATTTCTCTACAGCCAAAATTTGGGGGATTTGAGGAATCTCGTAAATTGGACAGGGTAGTGAAAAAATAATATAACAACTTATGTAAATACCAACATTTTAAAATTAAAACTGGGGCATGGATATAAAATTCCCATGTCTGAATATGAGTTATGCTGTGAAGAACGATTGGTGAATCTAAAAAGACAATGAAAGAAAAAGAAAAATGTGAGGTTCAATGAGAAGAGCAAAATCTTCACGGGTTGGCTTATATTTGCAAGAAATAGATAATGTGGATATACCAGGAAATTTAGTTATTCAGTCTCTGTCCATGTTCTTGTTAGCACTAAAAGAGCATTTTAGCTCTGCAAGCCCAAAGATTTGTGGTGGTGCTGCTGCAGAGGAGCCAGATCGCAATACACTCAGGCCTGGGTGCAGTACAGGGGTAAAAATGTCTGCTGCCAGTAACATGTGGGACTGAGACTTTGAGTGCTGGGCTCCACACATGAACACCTCAGGCACAGAGAGATTTTCAGCTGTTGAAAATCGGTCTCCTCTTTAAAAACAGACACAGAGAGATTTTTAGCCACTGAAAACTGCTCTTTAAAAACCTTAGTAATAAGAGGAGTTGGAGCAATTCCTTGTGGGAGCTGTTGCATTGACTTCTGTTTCACCTGTGCACGTGGAGATTATTGCTGTTTTCTGGTGTGGTGGTTTTGGTGTGGCTAACAAAATCTATACCGTCAAAAGTATTTAAGAATTTATGCTGGCTGATAACATGATTTGCAATCTGAGATTGATTTATTTTCTAAGAAATTAAAAGGTGGTGAAACAAAAGAGAATGTAGCAAGAAATTATTTGCAATCAGAGATTGTTCTATTTCCTAATAAATTAAAAAGCTTGCTAAAACAACCCCCAGAATTTAACAAGAAATTAACATATGGTATAATTAATTCCTTTCAGGCATTTCACAATTTTGAGCTACAGGTACCTTGTCTGAGCAGCTTTGGTTGACCTTCAAAGTCAGGGTTGCCGGACACAAGGCCCTTTCACTGACTTATGTGCAATGTTTATCATTGAAAGGCACAGTCAACTAATATTTAGGAAATAATTTACTGATTTAGATTGTCTCCTATTTAAATCTGCAAGTTTCTTTTGATACTGGTGAGATTGTTGTACCATCTGGTTTCTCAGAGGTAAGGTTCTTTTTTCTCTACAGCTGACAAACAATCCTCTCACCATACCTGTCATTGTATGGCATAACTGTCTAGGAATGCAGTGATAAAACAAAAAATTCCATTGAATTAGAATATTTTTTCCTTATTATTTTATGCTGTTGTGCTGAAATAGTAATGCATTATTTTTCATCCATACGTTTAATGTTTCTTCTATTTTATTTATTTTGGCATATGTCATCTGTTGCTTCTGCAAATATATGCACGAATATAAGATCACTGGTAAAATCTGTGTACATTAAGTGAGTCATATGCAGTAATTTTGGCATTGAAGCCTGTATTTAGAAATCTAGTCTCTTAGACTTAATAAATAAATAAATAAATAAATAAGTATATATATATTTGTTGAGAAACAAGCACAGGCAGTGTTACTCATGCTGAAAGCTATGTAGTTTTTTTTAAATAAAAGTCATTTAATGGTGTGTGTCTCTAAGACCCAGAGAGAGTGGTACAGTGCAGTTCTGTAGGGGAAACAGGTAAACTGTGCAATGAGGATAAAAAATAAACTAATGAAAAATGAGACAGTTGAGCTGTGCCATGTTTTGTAGGACTTGCAATCCGTCATCCTAGGCTTTACATATTCAGAACAGTTTGCTTAACGTTTTTTCAGGAGGGAAGGAAAACTAAGATGTTGGCATAGTTGCTGAAATAGTCACGTAAAGATACAAAAGTAGGGACTAAAGCAGTTACAGGCAGCAGGCTGTTTTTATGTTCTTGTGTTCACTCACAGAATTAAGGCCTTCACTTAGTCTGTATTTCCTGTATTCATGTGGTCTGTATTTCTTTTCACCCAGAAATGAACATTTATCTATGCAAATATGAAGTCCATCATTTTCTTCTTCCTACTCTTCTTTCTACTCATGATCATCAGTAAAATGTTTTCAAATATATTGTTAGATCCTGTTACTTTCAGGGAAATAATCTTATTGTGTGAAAAAATTTAATTATTTATTGCCCTATCACCCTGCAATTATTATCAGTTTTAATATCAGGCAACCAAAAACCAAGGAAAAGCTCAGATGGACTGTGAGTTAAATATTTTGGAATCATGCATTTCATTTTGGCATACTCTGGACAGTGGAACCCTGTCCAGAGTATGCCAAAAGGGCCCAAATTGTGCTTTCTTGTGGGAAATATAAAATATCTGTATTAATGAAAGCAGGAGGCAAAGATTTAGACATTCAGACTACATGTAGGAACATTTATCTTTTTTTGCAAGAAGAAAGCATACAATAGCTATTGATGGCTGAAACACATGTGCTTTCCCAAAATACCTCATAAATACACAAAAAACTCTTCATCATTAGCAGAATAATGACGAATACTGACATTGTCATTGTTATCTTTTACAGACAATCGATGAGTGGTTTAGAAACTCTTAGGAACTGAATGGAAAGCAAAATGCAAGTTCTCATTTCCTATTGAGCTACTTTTGCATCAACAAAGATAAAGTTCACAACAGCCATATGGTTTTCCCGCATTTTGTTTTCTCAGTTCTCTGCCAACTTCATTTGTCAAAGAAATGTCAAATATACAAACCAAAAGCCACAAAATCTTTGACCTAAGGAAACTGTAAGCCAATTTCAGAAAACAACTTAGACCATAAAATTTAGCAGATTTTTGTCTGAGTCCTTTTTTTAGCAGCTGTGTACAAAAACATTTTAGTTTTTCATTGAGCAGTGCTTCTTGTTAGCTGTACTACAACACTGTCATACAAGTCAGAATAAGGTACAAATTCAAAGCACAAGAGCAAAGATAATTAACAGTGAACAGTATCCTTTCTGGATAATAAAGAAAATAATAGCTGACAGACTACACAAAAATCTGAGAAAGAAAAATCCATAAATCAAGGATGTTAATTGTTATTTCCACTACTTGTTAAGATGAAAGATGACACTATGTAGGCATTTTCTCAGCATGATCTCTCATAAACAGATGTCCAATGCCTTGGGTAAACCTGTACAAACTGAGAAGTATCTACTGACTGCATCATTAGTCTTCTTCTGATTTCAAGCCAGGGATGCTGGAGAACAAATTAGTCAACTGATCCTTGCCAAAGTCAAGTTTTATTAAGGAAAAGCATTTGTTGCAGGGTAGAAAGGAATGCTGTGTTTCTGCTGAAATTTATATAACAAAGTCCCAGTGAAAAGATAAATTTTTTAATTTCACATTTGAGTAATTAATTGCAAACTTTACATCCTTCTTCCTTTGTCCAATTTATAATGTACATTCATCATTCCTCTAAAGCGTGCACTCTTAATTCCTTAAAAAATATGAACATGCTTGAGGATACAACACTTGACATTCAAGTAAAATACCACGTTTTCCCAGCATCATTATTCACATGTTCTCTATTCAGCACTGCTTCCTTGCCTTTTCCACACCTAATAGAAGAAGTGAAGTGAATCACCAGGTCACCCATATGAGGGTTGTCAGCTCTAATAAGCCTGTAGATAGCAGCAAGCAACAAAACCACTTCTGATTTTGCAAGGCACTGGTACCTAGAAAGAGAATGATGCAGATCCTGATGTTTTTTCTCTTAAAAGTATGTGTACATTTAGTATGTTTTTCTGGAAGCATTATTTTCACTGAAGCTAATTATTTGTAAGATTTGAAATGTGACATTTAAATATCAAAAAAAAAAAATATAGGGATATACCCATCTGAAAAGTGGGGAATGATAGAATGAAATCAAGAAAATAATAATTTATATTTATACCAGGAAATAATTTTTGGTATTGAGTGATTAGCTCATGGAAAAATACTGCAAAAGCCTTAATGGAAAATGGGCATTTGTATCTCTTATCTGTATATTTCTAATAAATATATTATCTTGAAAATTACATTCAAGAAATAGATTAGATAAACTTAGCATTTCTTACTATCTGTGCTATCTATATATTTGTGCTTTCTTTGTGTGAAAGCAAAGAACAATGAATTGTCAGAAATTAATTATCAAGGAAGTAAGTGGCCTTAAGAGAAAAATTTACAGTTATATTGAAAACAGATTTGAAGTAAAGCTGGTTATTGTTTTATTGTCAGTGCTTAGCTCTTTGTGTAAGATGAGACAACACAAATAATTAGAGACTGAAAAAACACTTTTTTACAGAAACCCCTGAGAATTTCTGTCAGAAAAAAATACCTTATTGCAAATGGGGCAAAGGTGCAAGTGAGCAAATCTTTGGTAGAATTGCAGCACCTTTTTACCACTGCTACAGAAATTAAACTAAATAGGAGCTGGGGGTACCTACAGAGATCTGACCTTAATGACTCTAATAGGCAGTGCCTATTAGAGTGCAGCCTGAATAAAATCAGAGCAGAGCCAGGAATGCAGCCCTGTAATGACGGCTGTCCTCATGATGGACAAAGATTGAGGGAAGTTTCCTGCTCCCACTGAGTGCAGTAGGAGTTTGGCCGCGGGCTTCAGGCACAGCAGGGCTGCGCTGTGAGGGAGAGGGAGCACTCACTCTGCACAGGCAGCTCAGAGCCTCTTCACTCACCCCCTGTGCTCCCTCCCCAGAGCCTGCTCCTCAGGGGCTGCTCCAGCATCTCCTCCTGCTCCAAAATTCCTCTATTTTCCCTGCTGAACACGTTGCTTTGCACTGCAGGTACAGTAAGCAAGCTCAGTGCACACAACAATAATATAGCAAATATTAGACTGAACTATGAAGTCTATTGATCTTGCCTGTGTTAGTGTTTCAGAGGTATTCTGGTTTCTCCAAAAAGCAGTTCCTTCCTAAACTTTTCAGCACAAATATTAATGGTGCACGTTTCAGCTAAAGGTTTGATTAGCAATTTCCCTAGCTTTGAGTAGACACAGAGTAGCTGTCAACATTTGTCTCCTAAAGTATGATAGTTTAAAATAACATCAAAAAATTAATTGGAAAAAACCTAATGCTTATTAACAGAAAATAACAGTACAGGTTGTTTTCATCTCTTTGACCTATTTCACACTGCATAGTAACAAATTAATATTAGTTGTATAACAAGAACAAATATCTTTGTGGAACTATTTGGAAAATTCAGTATGATTTTGAAATTGCTATATTTGAGTTCAAGGAAACACAAGTAAAATATGAGAAAGCCATAGCAGCATGTCATCTAAAATGTTTTAACAGTTACATTTAAAAATGCATTTTTTTTCTTGTCTTCATCACATCTGGTCGTTAATTGGAATGTATCCATCAAATATTGCAGGTGATGTGATAAATCATAAAGAGAGATATACAGAGCTGCCATGACATTAGGATGTCTTTGATTAATTTTGTCAAGGTGAAGCACCACTGGAAGCTTTTATCTACCACCAGTCCCTTTTTTTTTTCTCTTGTGTTATGAAACCAAACTCATCTTAAGTTATATTTTCCTCCAAAACCAAGTAATAAATGTAGACAATTTGAATCTAAGCTTATCTGAATTTGTGAATACAATTTGTCTACAGGGGCTGTAACTATATGCATTATGGCTCTATAGGTTCTAAAATGCCATAACCAGATATACTATAAGTATAACCTAGCATAAAATGTGTTAAAATTTGCCATGAGAGGAAATGTTTCAAAGGATCTTAATGTTAAGATTCTGAATGAAGAATCTGAATGTTTAATAAATACAGAAACCTGCAGATTGTGAAACAGAGATTAAGATATAAAAATGTTCACAGACAAAGCATTTCTTTAGTATTTTAGTTATGACTGTTATTATTATCTGCAATACTTGGATGCTTCCTGCTTCTCTCTCAATTATGCTTTTCATAGTGTTAGAAAATAATTATTTCAAATTAAGCTACATATTGCTGAATGAACAGGAGTTGAATCAACAGCACATTTAGATAGAGGTATAAATTTAGTAATTCCAAATTTTATATTATTCTAACTCCAGTTCCCAATCAGAACTATGCTTGAGGGTTTCTTCTGAAAATATTATCCTCCCAAGAGTAATGGGAGTCTGATGCCAAAAAACCTGCACACAGTAATGCAAGGAGAGCTTGAATGTTTAATTTCATAAAAAAGTTCTCGCTGTACATGAAAGTACCTGGTTACCATGGCTCTGGGCAGCACAACAAACCTCTCAGCACAGCACTATGCTGGAAATGACTCTCACAGTAACTTTATTAAATATTTAGCTTAGGCAGAAAAACTTAACAGAGACC
This sequence comes from Setophaga petechia, assembly GCA_024362935.1. Taxonomy (NCBI): domain Eukaryota; kingdom Metazoa; phylum Chordata; class Aves; order Passeriformes; family Parulidae; genus Setophaga; species Setophaga petechia. The sequence goes on from JANCRA010000005.1 coordinate 29,412,659, forward strand.
CCACAACCCTCATTTTCCAGGGATTTCCGTGCGCTGTGTGTAAGCACTGGTGGCTTGTGTGTGACCAGGTGTTCAGCCACAGGACCCAAGAGATAAATCTCCTGACCTCTCCAGTGACTGAATCGTGCTCTGCTGGGGGGTTTCTGTCTGTTGGGATGAGTGTCCCGAGTCTGACAAATTCAACTCCAACCTCAGTCTGGCCATAACCTTTCTGGGGAGGGGTTTAATTGCAATTCTAGGCATTAAATTGTCTGGATGGAAGGAAGATGGCTGAGACTCCTTTCTCTGTCTCTTTCTCCCTCAGTTCTGTATTCTGGATAAGACTTTTGGGTGTTTGTTTTTTGGGTTTTTTTTTTAATAATATTAAAAATGTTAATATTATCAGAAAAAGGATATTGACTGTAGGTCAGTGATACAGATATTTGCTTCAACTGGAGAAAGTTGAGGCTAAATCCTTAGATTTATGGGCATGTTCCTCTTAAGCAGTTTTATTATTCACCTTTTTTCATGAACCATATGTAAGACAGAGCTAATTATACCAGGAGTGTCCACCATATGTTAAGAACAGTTTAAATGTCCCCAGTTTCAAACAGCAATATAGAAGCTCCAGGTTTTGTGTACTTTCATGGTACAGGAGGGGGAAGTTGAAGAAAAAGTATAGAAAAATAATTTTAAAACCCCAGGAAAACAGAAGACATCAGGTAGAAGAACCTGAAAGTTATGAGTGTGCAAATCTTGTAAACTCGCCCACGTTCCTCCTTATTGCTTACAAAGCTGGGAGGAACATATGACAGCTGCTTAGAGGCAGGGTGGAAAATGATGAGTCGGGGAGAAAAGAAAAAGAAGTAGTAAAAGACATCTCATTCTCAAAGTACCTACTGAAATGCGGAGGAGCCTGTCATCTGGCACCCATCAGGATGTAAGCCCTGGAACAGACACAAATAAATCCCAGAGGGAAGTTATCAATACTTCAAAGACACCAAAGTTCACAGCTAGCTAGCAGTAGGCAGACCTCAAAAGTTTATTACAGAAATATGAAATATACTTCCCATGAATGAACAGTCCCAAGATTTAACTCTTTTTCTGCTGCTTCTTAGAATGGTTATTTTTTTCTTAGTTAGTATTTGGTAAAAACCTTGTGCTAATAAGCTTTAACCTATGTGATATCCATGAAACATTCATTATTTCCTGTTTGCCACTCAAACCATGTGCTTTTGTTTTTGCTTCCCAGTTGGACAAATGAAATATTCAGAAAAAAAATAAAATCATATCACTTCACCAAATGCTTATAAACTTTGTTTTTCTGTGAAAGCTTAACTCTTCGTGAGAGCTACACAGGTATTAATATAGGGAGCAGCAATTCTTCAACCACTTTTGCAAACAGAATCTTAATAGTCCAGATGTTCATGAATAGTAAATAAAAAGCAGCAAAAACATGAATGAATGGAGCAGCTGCTCAGAATGCTGAAGAATGTTTGCAAACATCATTTTGAAGCATGCAATCAGTACTGGTTCAGAGGGAAAACTTGGATAACCAACAAAAAGTTTGAATAAGCAGCTGAACATGTCAACAGTATTATCTGTTCTATCCAAACTTTGAGACTATTCAGCTGTAGTCTATCCAAACTTTGAAACTATTCAGCTGAAACACAACTTTCCTGTACTTTTATGATAATTTCTGCTCCCAAATGGATCAAAACCATTGAAAATAACCATGCTAGAAAAATGCTACCATGTTTGTGTTGATGTGTCTGTGTGAGGGTGCAGGGCTCCTCAGCCACATGCACTTATTAGCATGACTGCCTTACTTTGTGATGCTTTAGGTGAGCAGGTCCTAAATTTCTAATTAATGAACCATCAGCTGTCAGAAATCAGGCATAACTGGTGGGCAAAAGGTCAGGGTGTTCCACCTACTCCTCTCTTCTGAAATTCTTAAAATTAAGAAGTTTACAGATTGTTGAGTGGAAAGGAATGAAATTTGCTCTATTAATTGCCCTGATGAAGGCTGGCAATAGAGGCTGCTCTTGTGGCTGCTCCAGGAGCACGTTGTGCCTGGATGAGGCCAGGACCAGCTGGGATTGTGCTCATCTTGAAACCCCAGAGCAGATTCTCTTCTCCCGTGCCTGTCTGTCCCCAGCAGTGAGATTGCAAGGATGATCTGGAAACACAAGCTATACTTTCTGTCTTTCCAAATTTGCTTTTCTTTTCATTTTAGTGTGAGTTCAAGCTGACAAAAAACAACTGCTCCAGCCCAATACAGTGGAATTTTTCAACTTTCCCTCTCCAAACCCATTTCTGCTGAATGAAGCATGTGGTAAGTTCCATTTTCAAAATCCTAAGAGTTGAGCCTTTGCAGAGAGTTTCATGTTGCAAGAGTCATGTTAAGACCTGGGTCTGTCTGATGTTGGGTACATTCTTGTTTGCCAGATGCAACTTTGTGTGCCTGGAAAGCTTACAGGAATAAGCAGGAAAGCAGAGGGCAGCTAAAGGACAGTGAAAAGTGGCAATGAGACCACTGAGAAAAATAAGGCACAGGCATTTAGCTGGCCTCAGAGGTGAAAGAAAATATAGAATCCCTCTTAAAGACTCAGAGGAGATTTTGCAGAACTTGTTGCAATCCAGAAAGTCAATCTAAGATGCTGAATGACAAACAGAGTATCAAGGATGGGCCATGTAAACCACATCAGGGCAAAGAATTTTTTTCAACACGGGCTTTTATCTTAATTTACCTTACCCCATTTTTTTCTGTTTCTGTGTTGTACTTTGTGCTCTGATAAAACACTGATGTAGAATTTAAAGCCCTGTTGGGTTCTTGCTGTGCTTACTGTAAAGAAAAGATACAGCAATATGCACTCAAAATCTCTGAATAGCCATCTGGTCAATGCTGTCTGGCCCATTTATCCATCAAAATTAACTCAGTGCTGGTTCAAAGCTGAACACCTGCAAACCACAGCAGATAATGAATTTCCTCTCTTTGCTTACTTTCATCCCATCTGCAGGATTGTGCTCTGCTGCTGTAGGAACAACTGATATTAACAAACTGATGGTTCAGACTGAAGTAAATTTTGGAAGGAAGAGTAACAAAATTAGCAAAACAAATACTGGATGATTGATATTATTTTTCATTAATAATTTCTGAAATGCTCATTTTTACAACAATTATTTGTTTAAAATATTGGCAGCAACATTAATGCAAGAAAGCAAAAAAATGCTTCTTTGTGTGCACACACACAAGCTGGTTTCAAAAATCAAGTATCAGAAATTAAAGATAAGAGATGTTGAGAAGATCAGCCCAACTGTTTTGACTGCATACAGGGAGTACACAGCAGAATTTTTTATCTCCTAACAGCAACCAGTTTTTTGGTCTTTGTTCAAATTCTGTTGCTGACTCAGATTTCCTATTTAATGTGCCTTGTCCAAAGTGCAATGAAGCCAGTGCAGAGGTCCCATTAAGCTTTAATAAGCCCCAGTTTAGGCCCATAGCAGAATGGACATACACAAAGGCATAAAGGCATAGCAAAATTAGAGCTTCACTGGGCTGCCAGTGTCTAACAGGCCAAGTAACTGCCAGGATAAGTGTATGGGTTTGTGTCAGTAATTTTCTAGTTCCATCTTTTTAAATTCATGTTGTCAGGCTAAAATCAACTCCCATTGAACCTAAAGCAAAACCCATACTGATACAGCCTGGAGTTCATCCTCATGGCTTTTATGTTTTATGGAAATCCCTTGAGCTCAGAATATCAAGGACATTATTCTATGTTGGCATACAAATATCATCACACTTGCTGTCATTTTTTATTAGTTTTAAGATATATGCTCCTATTCCTGTTTTGACTAAGTATGCTCTAAAATTTCCAGTAATCTGTGGAAAAGAAGCTGACTTGCATGCCAAGTCAGCTCATTTTTTTCATTAGCCTTTGCTCCCCTTCTAAATTTTCTCTGTCAAAATATAAATATACAAAATGTTCATTTTGGCTCAATGTCATCAGCAGCTCTTAGTGTAAGGTGTTCCAGCTGATGCCTCATTTGTTTGTGGTGATCTCGCATCATCTGTATCATTCATCTTCTCTTTCAAATTTGGCTGACCACCTTTGGCTCTCCACCTTTCCTCAGGAGGGAGGAATAACAAAAAAAGAACTTCTTGCAAACTGTTTTGAAAGCAATTCCCAGCATTATTGCAATGAAATTAATGGGAAGGTGAGGTGCTATGCTCACAAAAGTAGCAGCATCCGGGAGACAGGTGGAAATTCCTCTGGCATCTGGACTTTGAGCTGCTAGAATAGAATAATTTGAGATATCCTGTAAGGCAAGATACTTTTGCTTTCAGGGTCCTGCAGAGAGGGGCAGGGTTTGCCTCTGCAGTGTCTGGGAGAGAAAGGATGGGACCAGATCAAAACCCCAGCACTAAGAATCAAGGTACATAGGTTTCATTCCAGAATATTCAGTTAGGTTAGTCTCAGAATTCCAGGTGGAGGTGAAATATTGAGAAACATTGTCTTGGATGATTCTACTTGAAATCTCTATGAGGACAGGAAGCTTTGCTAATCATTATAAAGGCTTATTTTGATATATTCACACAGGTAATGCATCAGAAGTTGGTTATTAAGTAATGTAAGACTCATAAAAGGGTAACATCTGCAAAACCTGGGTGATGATATAGATCTGATTATGCATATTTGAAGGGTGTGGTGTACATAACCCAAGATTTTAATTTTTAGTGCATACACCTTAGACATGTTTATAAACAGTTAACACAGAAGGATAAACACAGAGCTTCACTTAAAACAGCTTACACTTTTTCAGCTATTCCCTTTGATTTCCTGCTTTGTGCATCTAATGCTTGGCCACTACAGCTTAATTAGAAAATGCTGAGTATTATATCGACGAATGGTCAGAAAACTTGTAATTTTTTATCCTTCTCCCTCATTTGAAATCCCACATGGTGTATTTTTAAATGGAAATGAATTATTATAGTATGACTAGTCATAAAGCAATTTTTTCCCAGAGAACCGTGTCACGAAAGGGCATATGCACAGAGCTAAGTGTCTAAAATGAGATCTTTATAGCCAGCTGAGACACTGAGAACAATGGACTGAGAGTGGTCACTAATGACATTGTTAATGATAGATACCATTACCTTAGAACAGATGTCAAAGTGAAATAGCATTATAGCCTTCAAGATGGACTGCCTTGTCCTTCTCAGTAAATCTATTAAGGTGGCTTGCAAGAACAAAACAGGGAGGTGTTTATTTTCTCTCCTTTTCCTGAAATGCAAAGTATTCTGCGCATTTGTTACATTTAACTGCAAAAAAGCTCAAGAAAAAAAAATACAACAAAACTTCATGGGCAAAATATGCATGTGGAGAAGTAAATATAAAATATTTCAGAGAAAATAATATATATTTAAAAAATAATAATACTGATTAGACCAACCTAGAATTAATCTATACTAAGATCAAAGATAAAAATGGTGTCACCATTAATTACGAAGAACAGGAACTTTGGATTGCTGTAGCTGTACCTAAAGACTGCAGAGAAATCTGCATGGTGGTAGGTTTAGGGCTTAATTTTAAAAACTGCATTTCTAATCTAGGAGATTAGAATTCTTGTGTCTGCTTGCCTACAAATTTCTGTGAATGTGATTGCAAGGATGTAGGCAGAAATGCAACAGTGAAAAACCCTTGTTAAGGTAGGGATATGCAACAGTGCAGGAGTAAAAAGATTAAAACAGAATAAGTTCCCTGTGATTCTTATTTTATTTAATTATTTCTTTTTAGACATGTGAATATGTAAGGTAAATTTGATTTTAAAGTTGTAAATTGCATAAATGGAGCCAATTAAGCATACAAAGGCCAAAAAAAAGTGTGTTGAAATGTATCTGAGAAAACTGACAGAAGAAAAGCCATTTTGGTTTTTATTTTTAGTTTTACTTTTTGCTGTTGTATTTCATTTACTTTCCATTCAGTAACACATCCATAAATATGTGTTTCAAATTCAACATATTATTACAATATGAATTGTACTTTTAAAGTACAATAAATACAGAGTGTATGAAGTCACTTCAAATGACTTATTTAGAGCTTCAGATTGAGTATTGGTTGCAAATACTTGTCACACAAGCTATACGGAAAGTTTATTTTCTAGAGTCTACTTCTCTGTATCCATAGGTTTTCTCTACTACCATATTAACTCCTATATGTGTTTATATTTCTGGTTTGATAATGAAAAAAAGAATGGACATAGTCTTTTGGCTAGAATTGTAGCTTAAATTATCATATCTGACAGCTAAATTGAGATATCCATCAAGCATACAAATGAATACCCAAAATACTCATGCATTATTCACCAGTTTTATCTGGATGATGTGCAGGGCTCCAGGATTATCATCTGCTATTGTGGCTCCACGAAGTGCTTTGCAAGGTACTAAGTGTTGGACCTACATTAGAAGGGTGGCTCAGGCAAAGGTGGATGCTTTTATGCTCTCTGAATTGTTCAGTCAAATTAAATCAGCAGTTTTAATGGGGTTTGAACCATGTCCTGGAACAGGGGTCACTTTGACTTTGCAGAGGGAGGAACAGCAGAGGAGAGAAAATGTGGATCATAAAAACTTGGTCCAAAGTTCAGTGAATGCCACAGAATTGGTTCAATTTCTGCTGATTTCAGAGTGCTCTGGATCAAGCTTAATGCATTGGTCTCAGATCAAACATACTCACAAATGCATTTCCTCACAGACAGGAAGTTTTGGTCCAAATTTTTTAGCATTCCTGCCATACAAATCAAGGGAACTTGTTATTCTTCTTAGTTATTTCATATCCTGAGTAATAAACAGGGAAACTGCCTCACTTCACATTTTGCTTCATGTACTGGTTCGTTATCTTCAAAGCAGAATTTTTATCCTTTTGCTGCTGCACTGAATATTGCCAAAAGAATCAGCAGAGGAGAGGTAAATGGAAATCCCTGTTCTTGCACTCCAAAGTGCCTGTTCTGCAATAGCACTGGGGCCAGCTGGGGGAATATGAAAAATTTACACAGACACACCCTTCTAAGTGTGAGCTTCCAAGACCCCAAATCTGCTTTCAAGACGGGCAGCAGTGCTCAGAGCTTGGAAGGCGGATTGGAAGGGGGATTGACAGCCTTTGCAGTGTCATGGAGAGAGGAGCTGTTCTGCAAAGTGACAGCAAGCCTGAGCAAGCTGAGAATGAGCCTAATGAGCAAATGGAGGCAGAATTCAGTGATTTCCATGAAGCCCTGTGGGGTCTGTTTATTTGAGTCAGGATCTCTAATGAGCAGCTTGCTGCAGCTATGGTTATTGTCAGCACCTGTATCTGTCGTTGCTTATTGGGATTTCAGTTCAAACTGCTCCTGGAAATAGGATTTGTCTTTACAGTCAGGCTTTGAAATTACTCTTACATGTTGCAACCTTGTGCCATCTTTTCAGATCTTCAGCAAGACTCAGGAGTTGTAGTGACAGAGGACTTTTGTGAGCTCAAACATGCTTGTGGCCACCAGACACACAGTAAATCATAGAACAGATGTCAGGGCAGCAGCCTCTGTTATGTATTTCCTCAAATTAAAAGGAAAAAAAAAAAACAAACAAAAAAACCACACATTTTAATGAAGAGCCTCTGTGCTAGGGAGCAACAAAATTTAAAATATTTCTGCTTTGGGGCTCTAAATGTGTGAACCAGCTGAATACTTACCTCCTTCTATAAACAGGAGTGTGAACATAAGAAAAGCAAGGGGTTTTTTTGAGTTTTCATAGATTTGAAAGAGATGTTCAGAGATAACAGCCATGTGGGTTATTCACGTGTGCAAGTAAGAAAAAGAGACTTTCAAAAAAGAGCCTCCACATCAGGAGTTGCCTTGGTAATTCTTTTCCTAATACTTCATTCTCTCAATACTTTTTCTCCCATTCCAACACTGAATGTCTCCTCTCTTCCAAAATCAGCTGTGCCTCACACATACTTTGCTGCTGATTCTGGGAAGGTTGTCTGAGCATGCGAGCTGTGTAAGGGTGGGTGTTCTTTCAGAGCTATTTCATAAAGCAGGGTTTTAAAGAAACTTAAGGGTATCAGAGATGGAGGATACTGTGCATGACAAAACATGGCATTGAAATACTTTATCTTTTATTACAGTCCCTGGAAGAAACATTGTTTAATTTCTGTCTCTCTGTAAATTGTTGGTTTAAAAGTGGCAGGAGGCCTAATTTTAGCTCACAAATTCCTAGGAAGGATTAAAAAAATAAATCTGATTTTCCTGGCTAAAAATACAAGTACAGTGGCATTAAGCTGATCCAGGTCCTGAAACAATGGTTCTGAATCAGTTTTATGTCTAGTGTATTTTATAACTCCCCTTTGAAAAAGATGAATTTCCTTTCTTGGCTGTTGGAAAAGAAAACAAATGGCTGACATTTGATCTGTTGGAGTACACGACCACATTTTACTAGTCTTGTAAAACATTCTGTCATAATCATGAGTGGAACTGTTAATTTCATCTCACTCTGAGGTATGGAAGCTTGTAAACTCCTTTGCTAATGCTGATAAACTCTGCTCCTTCCAGGAAAGGATTCTTCCACACCACATCCTCTGCAAGAGCAGCTCTCATTGCCGAGTTGTTTATGGACCAAACTGTCTCCCCCTGATTTATTTCACAGGAAGACCACTTTATCTAAGCAATTACACTGTTGAAAATTATATGCCCTTCTGAGCTGTTTTGAACAGGCAGGGATTCAACAGATTTGCCTTCCTACAGAACTGCAACCAAGTTACAAATCAAATTCTCTTCTCCAAATATTCATAGATGTGTGCATGCTTTTATCTGTCTCTGCTGAAGGAAGACTAAAAGAAGGTGTTACCCTCAAGTCTCTGAGATTTCTTGAGTTCTTAAAAAATAATTGGAAAGTCCAAGGTCAATAACCTTATTTCCTTTTTTTTCTTGTTCTCCTCTTTTCTTAAATGTAATGAGAAGAAATATTTTAGCAAAGAAAAGCCACTCCTCTCCTAACACTGAAGAGAAATAGAGGTCTTTCCCTAAGACTCTGACCTGGAACTCAGAGAGCTTGCCTACGATGGGAGGTTGTCTGTTGTTGAAGTTAAATCATTCCTTTTGGCCAGTCATTTCTTTGGTTTTTTCTGCTCATGACCATGCTATGTCAGTTTGATGTTCCAGATGGATGTGTTCTAAAAGCATCACACTGAATGCCTGTCTCTGAGAGATTTATGAGAGACCAAAAGAGGCCCACAAGTACAAACAGGTGTAAGTGAACTTAGATGAAATGCTGGGTTTGTCCTGATTCAGTTTTATCTCCAATACTATATCATCAGTCTTTTAAGTCTGAGAACTTAATGTGCCCTGAAATCTTTCATATATTGGAATGTATCAGTTCCAGCTCTTCGTTGTAAGTAAAATATGCTTTTCTTACTTCTGTCAAAATACTTCAATGAGCTTATTGTTTCCAAAGATATCTTTTCTTCCTCTTCACATCTGGAAAAACAATCTGTATCTTTTATCTGAAACTATATTGTTGTAAAATGAGATAAAGCAGAAGGAAGAAGAATCCTCTGATCTGTGGTGGTCTTCAGATATTGAACAAAGCCAACGATTTTCTCCAATTGAATAAAAGCCCCTTTTTTCCCTGTTTTTTGGTGGTTTTTTTCCCCCTTCATTTGGCAGTTTAGGTGCTCAGACTCAAAAAGCTTTAGGTTCAATAGAAGTGTCAGTAAGAAGCTGTCAGAATTTGGTGGATATTGACATTTTTCAGTCAAGCTATGGATGAAAACAGAAAAGATAAAACTGACACCGTAAAACAAGGAGTAGAATCCTGTTGGCATTGCAGTCAATAACAGAGTTACTAAGATTTCACCCGAGGGGTTTTTAAAAGCATGTGGATGACCTGGGAGCCCTTATAATGGGGTTTTATGGTGCAAAGACACACAAACACTTTTTTGAAGTTTCTGACTCTGACCCAAATTGAAGTATTAGCTGGAATGGTATATTGTGATTTTCTCTTCTTGATGTCTACACTGGAACAAGGAAACAATTTAAACAACCCACAACACCAGGGTTTGAAATCTCTGACATTATCCAGATGAGGGAGGTGGGACAACAAACAAGTGTAAAAAGATTGTGTGAGTCTTTATGAACAGTTCTTGCTTGTGACATGCTCTTCTAAAATTTTGGGAAATTCACTCTCTTCACTGAATGACTGCAAATTGTCTAATAGGTGTTGTGTTTTCAGTCCTTCCTTATGATCCAGGCTTCCCTGCTATACTGCACCCTCAAACTGCTGAGAAGCTTTTAAGTGCAATGTGTTTGCAGTATTTTCTTCCTTTGTGTTACAGTCATTGAGAAACTAAATGTTAAATGGTCACTGGTTGTTTTTTTCCATATACATTAATAAAATTATTACCACATTCATACAGAATACTCAGGAAACACTTAAAAGAAAAAAAATATATATTTATTCATAGCAGGCTTCTATCACTGAAGTTTTTCTATCTCTCTGAAATAGCCACTTTTTATGTGTATGGCCAAAATTCATCTGTATTGCAGTAAACAAGGCTGAATTGGTGATTCATCCAGTTCCCTTTGTGAAGCTCCAGTTCTTTAGTACTTTATGTAGCCTGACCAAAGCACAGGGAGATTTAGTCAGTTAATTAACTTGGAGAAATGAAATAACAAACAGCATATATAATGTTCATGAAAAATAAAGATACCAGGATTGAGCAATATACACGTCTTACAGATTTAAGCATATGATTTGATTTTTATTTCTGGTTTTAGTAATTCCTCAATAATAATGGTAATAACACTCAGTTTATTTAGGATAAGAGATTTTGGGGAGTTTTCTTTGAGCATAATGAGGATGTTTACAATGACTTTTTTTTCACAGAGAAGAAATTATGTCTGTCTTATATGTTTGATTTTTTAAAGACAGTCCACCCTATGGATTTAGGCTCTGGTTTCCAAAGCTGAAAATAGTTCTAAGTGCTCTAAGTATTATTTGTGGCTTTCTTTTCTGTTGTGTTGAAAATAATAACCTTCAAGATCACTGCCTTTCTTTCCTCATGCAATTTTGAGCTTGGCTACAAGATAGGCCATTGGATACAATGGTGCCTTCATATTGTCTTATGTCTTTTCTTTCAAACCCCACATTTTCTGGTTTCACCAACTTTGAAATTTCTTTTTTTCACTACTGATGGAATTTTTCCTAATTTCTTTCTACCGCACTCCAGATGCAGTGCAGGGAGTGCTAAATATTGTGTGCTGCTCAGCCCAGTGCAGGGCCTGTGCCTATGTTTGTTTAACAATTAACTGCTGTAGTGATTTTCATCATCTTCAGCTGAAACAAATGCCCAACAGGAATAAAAAGAGATAATCATTCTTTAGCCAGACACGCTGGGAACAATTAAAGGCAATGTTTTCCCCTTGCAGAAATTTGCAAATCCAAATTTCAATGCACTAATTGTGTCCATAGGCTCCAGATCATCTTCGAATCCCTGGGTAGGAGCAGCTCTCTCAGGGGCGTGGGTTTTGTGTAGCAGAACACACAGGTGAGCTCAGTGCAGCTGTGACAGAGGTGCTGAGCCCATCCTGAGCTGGGTTGGGTTGTAGTTGGATGTTGGATAGATCAGGATGTGGAGCAGTGTACAAGCATCTCATTCGTGAGAGGCTGAACACAATTAAAGACACACGAAGGACAACTTTAAGCTGTAAGAATGTAATGTGAAGGAGATAGTGCTCCTTTAATCCCACAAGTAAAAATATTTTTTGGAAAGACGAAAGCTTAATAAAATCATTTAAGTTTAAGGCTGACAGTAAGCGAGCTTTAAATGTGCCAGCATGGTAAATGACATCTCTTCCCTGCCTCTTAATCATGGGACGTGGTGTCAGCATGCCCTGCCTGAGAGCTTCACACACCCAGCCCTGAGGCACACCATGCTTTCAGTGATCTAAAGACACCAATATTTGCTGCTTGTAAATAATAGCAGCAAGCTGAAGACCTTCGCTTTGGCTACAGAACATGTAAGATTGTGAGGTCATATAATGGATCATAGGCACCAAATTGACCTGATCATTCATTTTGAATTCATTCAAATTGTACATATTTGTGCTGGGGCAAATTGTTGTTAAGGACAGCTCTTTTTCCTCTTTATCCTGTCTGTTTTGCAAACTAATACTTTTATTGGAGTGTCAGTGGTTTGTATGTGCACTGTCAGCTTGCTACAGGTTCCACAGTGGCATAAACATTCTCTTGTTGTGTTCTGTGCATGTAGGATGTGCAGGGACCAGTCAGAAGGTCACTAAAATTAAAGTGAAATTGATCTTTCAGTGTAATTGTGCCTCACCAAATGCAAGGAAGCACAAATTAAATGAGCATGCTTTTCTTTTTTTTTTTTTTCTTTTTTATCCCAGATCCAAGTATTATTTTCTTATAAAGGAAGAGAATATGTTATTAGAGTATCCGCAGTGGCTACAAATCTAAAGCAGGGGCAGGACACAAGCAATCACAGGGTGCCAGTAGTAGGTGTTGGGGCTGCTTACCTACTTGACATCCTTTGGACATCCCCATAACTGAGACACACAGTGCAAATTATGTCTGGGGCCACATCTGCTGGAGAGAGGAGCAGGTGTTATTCCCACATTGTTGTGCATTGCAGAACTTGGTGTGTTTTCATGGAAGAAAAAAAAAAGCAGTTTGTAACTGAGCCCTCCCAGGAAAGTATAGAGGGGTGTTGAACAGAAAGATTAATCAGGATGGAAGAGATCTGTAGTGGTCACCTTGCCCAGCCTCCTTCTCAAAGCTTTTGATTTGCCTCCTGCTGCTCCACCATGGTGATCTGGCCTCTCCTCAGCTACCACCCATTCACTGACCTGAGAATTTGGGGAGCAGAATTAAATGCTTTCTTCCTATTTTTAAGTTTCTTGTTTCCTACAAAGCGAGTCTGACTGGGCAGCCCTCCTTTCTCTGCTCACATCTCCCTCCTCCATCCCACTCCTGTGTGAGTGGCAGGCAGAATCTGGCTCTCAGTGAGCTGAATGCACAATTGGATTGGGAGCAGTAGCAAATCCCACCATCCCACTGCAGCTATGAGCTTTTAGTAAATAAATGGGAAACATTTCACATAATTAAATACCATCTTAGGAAACTGGGGGAAAAAAATCCCCTAATTTAGAAAAGCATTCAGAATTGCATATAAAACATGCTGCTTAAATGTATTTTATAGTGAATTTGCAGCAGAAGCACACATCTGAATATATTCATGAAAGATCACATTCAGCATACAATCTTTCAATCTGTCGGGTTTTTTGGTGGGGCATGCTGTTGCTGACACTGCTTTAATAGCTTTGTCACATCCAAACTTCACCTGACTACCTCCTGCCCCTAAAAACTCCCATTTAACCAGGGTTCTCATTTTATAAATCACATTTTGTAATCGAAGTCAGTTTTGTGTGCCCCAAGTGGGTAAGCATTTCCATCCTTATATCAAGAATTAAGCATCTCCTGAGAAGGAAGAGAGGTCAAGTGCTGTAATAAACCAGATTCCATCAAGAATGTAGAAAAAATGCTGCTCTGACCAAAGCTAAATGGAAGTATATCTGGATTGGGATGTGATATGAAAGAGTAATGAAAAAGCTGAAGCTATTTCTAGAGTTTATGCCCACTGTGGCTGATTCCATCTCATTCTTTCTGACACTGTTATTTACCCTGAATTACAGTGAAAGCTCTTAATACATACATGATGTATTCAAAAGGCCAGGCCCACAGCCAGCTCCAAGCACCTTAATTTCACAACACATATCTTTGCCTTTTGACTACGTACCTTAAAAACATATTGAACTCTTGGAAATGAAATCTGACTGGGGAGTGAGCATGAGCTAAGTACATGCAGGCAGGTACTGAATAAGGAAATAGTTTCACTGGACTCATGGCCCAGAAAGAAAAGTGACCCTGGGAAATCTGTCAGCATATCCCTGTAGCTGAGTAGGTTACTTTGCCACATTCATTACACTGGGAAATCTCTTCTTGATTTCAGTGGAAATGTTTTTTTTCACTGAAAATTTCTACTTGGTAGCATACCACAATATTATCTCCATTTAATCTATTAAGTTACCAAAGAAATAAAATACAAGTTTTAGTATTTAGCAGAAACAGAAGACTGTATTTATTAGCTTGCTGTAGTATTTCTTTTGAACAATAAATGTGGTAATTTTCTTTTTAATGAAAAAAAAAAAAAAAAACAAAAAAAAACAAAAAAAAAAACACCCTGTCTCTTTCCTGCTCCTTGCACATTCTGAATATCCAACTAACTGACAGAGATGAAATAAAATTTTGGTATTTATTATGAACAGGACACATATTGCTTGAAGTAAAACATAGTTTTTAATCAAAGGAAAAATATCATACATTATTTAAAATATTTTTTATCCCTTTGTTTTAATTTCTGATGGAATAATGTTGAATATCACCAATAAAGTCTAATCTTAAAAAATGTTACTTCATATTCAAACTGCAGCAGATGTGGCTGAGAGGAACAGAGGCTTATATCAATAATGTTCACATTCTTGGTAGTTGGTAAAAGATGACATATGAAATACTCTGGGGCAATACTCAGTCATAAATAATGATGAGAAATTTCTTCAATTTCTGAAGAATTACTTGAAAATCTTTAATTCCTACTGTTTATTTTTAGGGCCACGTCTGAAAAAAATATTTTTGGGCAAATGATGATTACTCCTATTTTTTTTTTTTCCTGTAATACTGTATTTTTCTGTATTGACTGAAGATTCACGTGTTTTTTTACAAACTAATACTATAAGGGATATTATCTGTACCTAAAAGCTTTACTATGTCATACAGCTACAAAATAAAGACAAATCAGGACATTACTATAATTTCCATCCACCTTACATTTTCAAAAGCACTGAGGTCATTCCTGGGTGTTACTCTACAGGGACATGTTGTCCTCTCCAAATAGTGCTGATCAGCAGGCCAAGAGCTTTTGAAAGTACCCACCAGCTTTCTGCTCTGTGTAGTGCTCTGCCTGCCTGCATTATTAAGTGGAAATAATTATTTTGAAATTTCCATTTTTAGAAGAAGACATCCTTCCTTGCCTATTACGCAGCTAAACCACCTCATATATCTGTGCAAAAGAGAAAAATGGGCAGCAGTCTGGATAATTCCCTGTGCTGTGTGTTGAGTTCCCTGAATCAGGTCAGCTGAAGCTTCAATGCTTATATTCTGTGGCTGATTATGGATATCAGTTTCTCAAAATGCTTCATCACTGCTGAAGTTAACATTTTATAGTAAAAAATATTCTCATTTCTTTTCATATCTTTCAGCCAACACGGTTTCATCACTATTACTGCTTGCTTTTTATGCAAAAAATATTGAATCTTGGGTTTCAGTTTTTACTTTTTTCTTCCTGAACATACTAGATGAAACTTCTCGAGAATAATACTTTGGCCTTAAAGATGAATCAGCTTACATTGTTATTAGAAAGAATGCCAGGACAGAAGCAACTTGATTTTCATAATATTTCAATTGTAGTGGATAAGGAGATTTTTCAGCTCTTTTGGGTTTTGACAATTTGAAAAAAGGAAACGTAGTTGTAAAAGGTATATTTAGGGATATCTGTACAAACCTAAACCTGAAATGTAAAATTCCATATCATGACTATTCAGCTGTTCTCTGCAGGCATGTCTTTATTTCCATAACTTAAAGGTTATCACCTGCTTAAGAATATATATGTTATTAATTCTAGGTTTGAATAACCATAATGAATCCAAATTATATGGTTTGAGAAAATTAACAACTCTGAATGTTTTTCTCAAAAAAAGAATTTTAAAAAATTAAGTATCATGATGTATTACCTTGAATTGTTCCTCTCTGAACAAAGGTTTTGTTTGCACTCCCCTACCTTGCTTGGGGAAGTCAAGACTGGTGTATGTCAGCAAATCCACAGTCTTTGCTCCAGGCCTGGGGGGACCCTTGCAGGTCATTCTGTCTCTAGGCACAGGTGGAAAGCCAAGGTCAGTGCTCCACAGCCTGGCTTGCCCATGGCAGCCTCACCAGTATCCACAGGGACAACTTTTTTTTGGTTCTTTAAAATACTTTTGGTGCAAACATAAGAAAAATAAGACTAAAGTTTTGTTTTCATACTTAAAAAAGTAATTCACTCAGAAGAAAATGGAAACATTCTTCAGGAGACTTGTGGTGTTCAGTCTTCTAGAAAGCTTCAGGAACTGCGTCTGTAGAAAGTTTTTTTTTTCCTGTTTACTTTATTTTTGGGCAAAGATAACTCTCTCTCCTTGCCTGCAGCCCCTCTCATATTGCTTCAAAGATTGATGAGTCAGCCTCATGTGCATAATATTAATTCACAGATCTTAAGTCACCTCATAAAAAGATAAGTGTCATTCCAGTAAAGGCACAATGTCAGAAAGTGAGTTATTGAAAGATCATCAATGTGAAGTCATCATGATGGGTTCAGGAGTTTTTAAATCCATGTTTTTCGTGTGGTGTAAAATGATATGGGACACAAGGATTTGATCTGTGATGGAGACATATGACATAAATACAGGATCTCACTATGGCCTGGCCTTCACAAAACTGCCATTGAGAGGGAAAATATCAGTCATGGTGGAGAGGGCTTTTCATAGTCTTAGCTCCAAGTTTCTCATGTGGCTTATGCTCTCTAAAATAGTGAGGAAAGTACTGAAACACAAAATGCAATGCTGTGTGTAGGTTTTGGAGCTGTATGGGTGTTCTCAGAACAGCTTTATGAGGTGTATAAGGGTTTGGGGAGAAAGGCAGCAGGTGTAGGTCAGAATTGCTCTCAGCCTGTACATCTGTGAAGGGTCAGCATTGGGAGTTCTCCCCACTCACTGATCAGTCCTTAGGGATTTGTGGTCCCACAGACACACTTGTGAGGGAGAGTCTCCTCAGGGCTGGCTCTCCTTTTGTACCTCCAAAGCTCAAGGACAGGGAGGGAGAAAGAGCCACAGCAGCTGAGAGGGCATAATGAGTGGGGACCAGCAGGGCCGTGGCAGTGACCTGAGTGAGCATCCATGGAGTGGCAGAAATGAGGATAGGGAAGAGGGGAATGTGCCATAGCTCCATGGAGTGGCAGAAACAAGGGCAGAGAATGTGCCATGAGCCTCAGTGTGTGTGTGCACACCTCAGACACTAAAGAATCTCCCTGTGTAATTTGCTGCAACATGATTTAGATGTTTGTCCTTGGACTGGTTCCTGTCGTTATTAACTGGAAGTGCAATTGGCTTCTCAGAATTTTGCACAGGCTTCCTTTAATGTCCAAGTGATGTAATGAAGATGTAAAGTAAGTCTCAAATGCAGGTTTTGTGGCACTTAAAAATTTCTGAAATCCCTTTTTAGTGTTGTAAAACTAATCTCCCCATTGTGAACTCACGCAGGCATGATCTCACCTTTGGCTTAAAAATCATTGCATCTCGCCAAAGACTGTTGCTATTCCTCACTTTTTGAATATAATTTGATCTTCTCATGCAGCTCTAACAATAAGGTTTTTTGATGGACTGGAGACAATTGCAGAAAATAACAAGTTGGCACAAGGGAATGTAAAATGACTGGTAATTCTGCAGAAAAAAATATGAGCACATGACCTCTGAGGCTGTAGGCCAGCAAATGTCTTTGCCCAAAGTCTATAAGCAAAACTGAGACTTTCTAAAACATTTTTTATTTCCCTTCCTAGTGCTAATCTTCCAGAGTGCATTCTCATTTTTGCCTTTGCTAATAATTTTATCCTCATTAAAGGATACCATTGTCATCAGAGATTTTCATGTGGCAGACTTGCTTCCAACTATTTGTTGAAGGGATACAAAAATACCTTCTAGACCTCTCCCTTGTTTGACTAATGCTTCCCTGCACAGCTGAGAGCCCAGGAGCTCCCCTAAATGCCAGCTCCATTACCATATCCCCAGCTAGTCTCAGCCTAACTCAGCAGCATCATTACATGGCTCTGCAGTCTACAATTCAGATACAAGTCCTTAGCCCTTGGCATGTCACTGTTAGTAAGATCATCTCTTTCAAGGTAAAAAATAAAGCACTAAAGAGGCACTGTAAATTTTTTAGGACACTATTTGTATCACAAAGGAATTGCTGTCACTTAGCAACTGCTGCTGACAATTGTATTTTATGATCATGGAGCTTTAGCTATAAACTCCTGCTCCAAAAGTATCTTTGGGCATCTTGGTTTTGGGTATAAAAGCCACATCATTGCAGTGACAGAGACTGCTTAGCTCACCATGCCTGCCCTGGACGTAGGGTGTAAGGCTGTGATAAACTGATTAATACATCTGAGTTTGGAAGGAAAATGTATTGTAATGGAGCTATACACACTATTTATAAATATGTGATGAGCTACTGTGGTCACTACAACCTGTGTTTCAAGTAGAGGTAAAAGACAGTGCAGAAACAGACAAAAATCCTTCTGCTCTTTTCCAGGAAACCGCTCTTGTTTATCAACAGATATTTCCCAGTGAAGGACATAAGTTTTTTCTGATTATAGTGATCATATTGATTGTATTTAAACCAACTGATTTGGATATATCATTTTTAAGAAATATCACTTCAAAAAGTATAAGTCAATTCAAAATTTGCCTCTGCAATCTGGAGCCCAGGATGGAATTTATAATGTTCCAACTTCCAGCCTGCTGGACAATTAGCATTAATTGCTTTCTGAGAATGCTACAAACCAAGCATATTAAGATTTCTTTTCTCCTTAGTACAGCCCTAACACTATCATTATGGAAAGTTGATATAAATCTTGTGTTCTACAGTCAGAATTGTAAAACACTTGAATTTGAATAAATGTATTGCAAGCAATGTTCAGACTTCTAGACATCTTTAATATTCCATGCATGTAAAAATAATTTTCCCCTTTCTTTCTCCATGTACTATAAAGCCTAAAACAAATATGTAAGATAAAAATTGTCATATAACTCTTCCACACTGATGTTAACTTTCCAGAATTGTGAGGATGTGCTTAAATTTTCATCTAAAGTTGTTACATAAAACAGAATCAAAATATCACCCAAGTAAAATATCTTTTTCTATTACATTGTACAGATTCGGCTGAGAAGGTAGGGAGAAAGTGTCATTGTTTTGTGCAAAATAAAAGAAATGACTGTTGTAGAGCTGGTACATTTTATATAGATCTGTTTCTGTTTGGTTTTTCTTCCCTTAAATATCTATGTATCCATCCACATGGGATATGAGTGGAACTTGGTGTCCCAAAACTGACATTCCCTTTGGTGAGGAAATAGCTTTTTTTCCATCTAGACTCTCAGCAAGAAATGACTGAAAGCTCGGTCATTCAAATGCCCCATGCAGGTTCTGAAGTTCAATGTTGATGATAACAAAGGTAATTAATACTACTACTGTAATCATTATCAGATTTTTACAAATTCACTTGTGACTTTAATAAACTTGAAGGTATTCCAGGCACCTTTTTGTACATGTGTGGCTTAAGAATAAAACTGCTGATTATTTCATTCTTGTTTTACTAAATGAAAATCTGGTCTAATTAAAGAAATTTCTAAGAACTTCTGCTTCCTTTTAAGATGAATTCAGGACAAAAACCTGGGGTTTGTCCTCGAAATTCTACACTTGGCATTTCCATACCCAAACTCTGGGATTTCAGAGTTGCTGTACTGTTTTTCATATCCAGTGTGCTATAATCCATATAATGATTAGGAGACAGTGAAAATGTTAGTAACCATGACTGAGAGATGTTGATTTGCACATTTGGCAGGAGTTTTAGTTGTGTGCTGTTGTATATGTGTTCTAGATGGTCCAGTTGAGGAAATTAATGAATTGATAATTAAGTTTCTAGAAGCAAGTGTGGGAGGAACCATCCGGGGCAGACAGAGCAGTAGCAGGTAATACTTAATGCAGTCACTTCCCCAAACCTCTCTCCATTGATTGTGTCTTCAATTCCCTGCAATGTCCAATACAGCTGGTATTGAACACTGCAGGGGGCAATCCAAACAGAAATATTTCAGCTTCTCATTAGGAAGGGATGGATCCTCAGCAGGCATCTGCTTTCTCATGATCTGCACTCTCAGGGCTTACATCCCAAACCTGGTGATTATATTTGATTTATAACATTGTTGAGTGCTGAGGAGGCAGAGGCAGCTGGGTGTTTCACAAAAGTAGTCCCTTGCTGTGTTTTAGAAGCTCTTTCAAAATTTTATTAACTCTCCTAAAATTAAAACAAATCTACTGGAGCAGGTCTCTGGGGGTGTCTTAATTCAGCCCTCTGAATTGTGAGAACCCCATTTTGTTGTGTTACATTTGCTGGATAGGTAAAGGGTACAGATTGGTCAGTCTATGTACTATCAATTTATGCTATCAATCTAAATTTCCTACTGATTGGACTGAAGTAGACTTGTGTGAGTGCTCTGTTGCAGTGAGATTAGATATTTCTAATAATCTGCAACATTTTGTTTCCAGCTGAAGCTACAATTGTCACATATTCCCCATGGAGTATGTTTGCATTTTCCAGACATTTGTATAGTATCCAAATTTATTTTGTATTCTGAGATTTTTCCAATATCATTATTTACTGTTAACAGGTTAGGAACAAAATCTCCTATTTCCATATAAAAAAGGAAACAGCAGTTTTTGAGAAGTGAAGTATTGTGTGGGGAGAAGAGAAGCCTTTGATTTTTTTTTTTAGCAGTGTTAGATAACCATCTGTAAACAAACTAAGTCAAACTTGAGAACATGGATTGAGAACAGGGTGCTCTTAATCCAATTGTAACAAGGCTTTAGCTAATAATACTTTGACATTATTTTAACAAGGGAATTTAGAGTGAGTGCCTTCTAGCTTTGGGATTGATTGAAATAGTTTCCCCTGAAGCATAAAGCATGTCTCAAGCCACTTTAGAAGTACAGAGTTCTGAATTCTGAACATAGAATACTCTTTATCAAAACAAAAGTCAGTGGCAAATCCGTGGTACTTTTCCAGCTTTAACTTCTGCTACAGTTGTATTAAGTTTTTTGCCATGCAAGGAGTTTTTTCTGTTAAAAAAAAAAAGAAGACATAATTATATCACAAACATCTGCTCTGATTCAGCTGAGTGAGGCATAAAACTTCTGAAGTCAGTCATTGATTGTCAATTGCAGTGTTACTTCTATCAAAATAGCAATAATTTTGATTTAGTAATTTCTTTGGATAAGCACACAAACCAGCAACTTGGTAGTCCCTACACCACCCTCCCTCCAGAAGTCTTTAAGGAAATCTAGGGCAAATTTTGGTCTTTCATACTTGCATTAATAAAGGTCCAGTTCCTGCAAAGAACAGACCAATCTATAACATAATCAAAAGCTTTGATGTGATTACTTTAGCATTTTATCACTCTACTGTAATAAAGAGATGTATGCAAAAGGGTACCCACCATTTCAGAAATGTGTTGCTTGCATACAAAATATCAAGGAAGGGTCTGTCAAAGTGCTAGTTAATAAATCTTCTGAAATTCTAGGTGATTGCTATAAATGCAGTTTGAGGGTATGGTGGGTTACTAAGTGGGAACAAACAGGGCTGTCTAATGGGCTAACCCTTACTGCAGAATGGGACCTTTGAAAGGAAATTGCTCTCATGAAAGAATTATCCTTGCCTTTAGTCAATTCCTGATGTACTGCAGAGTGATGTGGCTCACAGCAGGCAGCCTGCTCTACAGGAAAGGAGGAGATCCTCAGTGACCAACAGGGCCAGGCCTGACACTGCACACAGCTCTGGTGTCTTGTGGGGATTCAACACGGGAAGAGGAACTGGCTTCTTAATTCCATCACCCTCATGGCAGAAATGCCCTGTGGCATCCAGATTTGTAAAAAACGTGGGAGTGAATCAGGTCAGACACAATTACTGGAAAAGGGGAGCTTATCAGATCCAGCTTCAGTGAGCTGGGCTTGCCATCCTGAGCTGACTTCTTTTCTGGAATCATTTTTCCTATGGCTTCCTTTGGTTTGTTGGTTTTTTCCTCTTTGTTATTTCAGCAAGTCCCAATTAGTCCCAATTCCCTTGCCTTGGCATGAGACGTGCCAGGGTCACAGCTTCAGCCCTAGTCCTTTGCAATCTGTGTCCCTCACTCCTAACTTCTGAAGCACGGCCATTTCAACCACCTGATCAATTTTATTCTCCCATTTCATGGGTTTATTTGGACTTTTTCTACCCCAGAACACATAGTGAATTGCTGGGATCACTGATCACTAACAAAGGAATGGAGCAACATCTTGTAACATACTTGTACAGAAGAGACAAAAATAATTTACAAAAAAAAAAATCCAGAAGGAAAATATAAAATATAAATAATAGCATAAATGTAAAAAAAAAGAAGAAAAAAAAAAAGTAGAAAAGGTAAACAAAATGTGATAATTCAAGAAAAAAGGGTAACAATCCCTGCTCTGTGCATTGATGCAGCCAGGTTAGTCAGAATCAGTCTGCACCACTAGAGAGAGCTGAGTCTTGGGTGAGGCAGCAATATATATATCACAGAGTTCATAATAAATCCACTGACACAACGGCCTTGGAGGAGGAATGTATTGGGTTACTCACAGTCACCCCTTTCAGCCCAGAGATCCAGCTGGAGAACATGATCAGGTGAAAACCATTCCAGTAACTGGGCTCCAGCCCACCAGCAGAAAGCCTTTTACACTACAGGACAAGGGGCAACATTTTCAAGAACTGGGAAATCTTTTACACAGCCTTGAAAATAAACAAGTTACCGTGGCAATATCAGTTAGCCATTGCAGAGCTTATTCCAAGCAATATTCATTCAGGACAGGAGAGAGCTAAGTCTATTAGGAGACTGTTAGTGATTTATTTGCTTTTTTTACAGAGTCATGTAGTGGGGAAAGGCAACTAATCTTGTTGGACTCCATTAAGAAACTCTCTTCAGGCTTCAGACAGCCTCACATCCCCACACGGCCTTCTCAAGCAACATGACTGGAAATTTCTTGTTATGTCCCAGGCCTATTTGCATAAGCATGGAAGCAGACTTGCATTAATAATCACTGTATTAAGGGCCTAAAAAATCCTGATCACATCATTAGACATATTCCCTGTCCCTGGACATTTTTTGTACATCATAAATATCTCCTCATCACCTCCTTTATTTCTGTCACATCCATGATAGTTTTAATAACAGTTTTATAGTACAGCTGAAGTCGGATGGAGAAGACATTTATTTTAATTGATCCTATTTTTTTCTTTTGAAAGACAAGAAGGAAGAGTTTTAAAAATATCTAATAGTATCTGACTTACAGAAATATTACTCTTAAACCTTCAAGGTTTAAGATACATAAAAAAAACTGGGAAGATCATAGGCAGGATTTGCATAGGAGAGGTAGGAAAATCTGGATCCATTTTGCCATCTATCTAAGGGGACCTAGAATGGCATTGCTGCACAGTTGAAAGTGTTTTATATATCCAAAAATTTGCACCACCAAATTAGTAGATAGAAGTAATCGAGATGCAGGCCAGGTGTGCACCCTGTACAAGGAGGAGGTTTGTCTTGTGATAATTAGGGGATTTCTGACCTCGCTTTTGTTTTCCCGGCCCAGAGAAAGCCAGGTTTAAACTGTGAAAACAGACTGGGAGATTTTCAAGGAGAGGATGGCTGCAAGCCAATGAGTACATTTTCCCTCATGAAAGATAACAGTGGGGCTCCCTGGCTGGCTGAGCTGCTCTGAGAGGAAGGAGAGTTCACTTGAAGGCAAGAGATGATTCTGCCACCCTCTCATGACACTGTGTCAGACACCACTGAGGCCCTGTGAGCCCCCTCACTGGGGCATGAAGGTGGGTCACTCTGCTCCGGTACAGTGGTGGGGTCTCAGTCTGAAGGACCCTATTGACCTTCCCTAATCATAAAAAGCTAATAAAGACTGTTATCAATTAGATGCCAGTAAGAAATCAACATTCCTTAATAGTTATGGTGCACTGAATTAAAAACATCATTTTTCTCTTTGTAGCTTTCAGTCAGACCCTGCTTAATTTTTATTCCAGCAACTTCTCAGTGAAATCCAGACATCCCAACAGTACTTGGGATCCAGCAGTGCATAAACAGCCTCACAGGACCTCACTTCCCCTTAAAGTCTGCATGAAAAAAAAAAAAAAAAAGGGTTTGGCAGCATTCAAGGAATGCATTCATGAAATCCTTTGAAATGGGAATTCCAGCATAATTCAGCATGATTGTAAATGCTGTAAAATATGTAAGCCTAAATGGCAAAGGGAATTGTATACTGTAGTTAGTGATAAATGTTCCATGCAATATACTGGGTTTAGCTGCCCCACTTACCCAATGCTCAGTGGAACTAAGTAGTTAAATTTATGTGCATAGTACTGAAATTGTAATGCTGAGTGTCAACCTCAGACCTGTTTTTCTCCTAAAGCATAATAAAAAATATCAGTGGAAAAACTGTCCCAAGCCTTAGTCTGGTAAAAGGACTGCAAGTCAAGCAGAAAATGTAAAACATTTCTGGTTTTCTTGACCAAGCTGTCACAGCCCAATCTGTTGTGACAGTGCAGGAGGCACAGCCTGAAAGCACCTTGGGAAAGGGGTCAGGGCTTAGGCTCCTCTCTTTTTGACAAGGTGAAAGTCTCAGCACACAGTGCCTGCCTACCCATGCTAACAAGGTGGCCTTTCAGCAAGCCATCAAAGGCAGAGGTGGGACATTGTGGGTTTTCTGTCCCCTGGGAGGTTCCAAGTTGGCCACTGTCCTTTGTGGTCTGGCAGCTCTCCTGGTTTCCCATGAAAGCTCTGAAAGTTCTTTTTTGTCCTTAGTGTGAAAAGGACAGTACTGACTGTAACAATCATCTCTGTCTCGGTTTGTATTTCTGAAGCCATGGAGTAGCTCAGTGGTTCCAACCCCTGGTGGAAAGGAGAGAGTGAAGAAGGCTGTGTCACTGCCCTTTCTGCAGGCAGGGCAGTGGGAATTGGCCTCACCTGTCCAGCCAAGCCCCGGGATTTGCTGCACCTGAGTGGGCATTGGGAGAGAGGAGGGAATGAGCTAACGAGCTGCACCTGTGTGTGGGGATTTGCTGCACCTGAGTGGGCATTGGGAGAGAGGAGGGAATGAGCTAACGAGCTGCACCTGTGTGTGGTTAACGGCAGGGCCATCTCAGCTGTTCCCAATCTGTGCTGATGAGGCAGCCTGGGCTGGGGGAACCTTCTAGTTCCACACTGCTCCAGCTCTGCCTTCTCTCAGAGAGGTGCTGGCTGAGGGAGAAGGAGTTACACACAAAGCTGGAGCCATCCTTTGTGGAGCTCCATCCCCCCGGCAGAGGCTGTGAGGGTGAGTCACTGCTTATGGAATTACCTGTCTTTTCCTGTAATGTATATTAGATCAAGGGACTCTGACGCTCCTGAGTCAGGGACTTAAGGAGATGAAAGATTGGAAAACGTAAGGATGACGTGAGTTGTTCTGGCTCTTTTAGGGTTTCTGGAACATGAGGTGTTGAGATGGTAGAATTGCTGATTATGTAAGAGAGGCATGTAAGCTACAGTCTTTGAGAGGGTTGGTCTTCTTAAGATGTACCAAATGTCTCTGCCTCTGTGTTTGAATGGTGAATTTAATTTTCTGACTGTACCTGAAAGTCTAGTTCTCTGCAAAACCTGACCAAATAAATATGTACTTCATGTATCTTAAAGCATATCTGGGGTGCTAATAAGTGTCAGTGTATGCAGGGCCAGTAGTGCCTTGTGAAACCTGTTTATTTGCCACCACCCATTGCCCTAAGTTTGCTCCTGTACCTGAGGAACTTGCCTGAGCTTCAAGTTAATGCCTAACAAGTCTAGATCATTAGGAACAGACCTTGGTTATCTTGGGAGCAGAATTGTTAAAAATGTCACTTGTATACTGATGGCTGTAAGACTTCATACAAAATATGGGGCGATACTTGCATTGCTTAAGTGAAGGTTTCTGTAATACAGCAGAGTCTCCTGAGTGGGTTTGGCTGGGCCCTGGGGATGCCTGTAGCCCCTGGCAAGGAGCCTGAGAGATGCCAACATCAAAATGTGGAACATGTTTCCCTCTCCCTGCTGACTCCCTTCCTTCGGTTTTCTTCGAAACAGTGTCTTCTTAGATGTGCTATTGCTGCATTCTGCACTTTGCTTTTACTTCTGCAGCTGGGTCATAGGGATCTCCTTTTGTCTTTGTTTTCTTTCCCTTTTTTTGGGTAAAAAACCCCTCTCATAGTATCTTGAAGTTACAGACAAATATTTTTGTTTCTCTTTGACTAGAACAGTCCCAGGCTGACTTTATTTTGCATCCTTAGCTCATACATGTGATGCAGAGTGTTTGACTTTATATTCTTTCTCAGCCTGAAATGAAGTTTATGTTGAAGTGCTTAAAAAGCACAAACCACTTATTTTCTGTTTGATAACCTAAATGAAGACTTAGTTCAAAATGTATATTATGAGCTACTGGTTCAAGTAGGCCCTGAATTTCTGTGGCAGTACATTAAATTCTTTTTCTACTATCTCAGGAGATAAATAGGTTTGAAATGTATTGGTGCTTTAATGTGGGGTTCCCCCCCCGCATATTTGGAGAAGTTGTTGAAACTTTTAAGTCCACTGAGAAGATTGCCTAGTACTTCAAACTGAGGATATTTATTTTTGGATTTTGAATGCTTAATTAAAACAGAAATACTTTGTTTTGATTTTACATGGTGTTTATCTCCAGCCTGTGGGAAAAAAATTAATTGCATGTTTGTGTTAACTCATTCAATGTAAAGTTTATTGCAAGGATTTGAATTCCTGAATTTAAATGTGAGGTTTCTGGTTTGTGACCAAACTGAGAACAGGGGCATTCTGAATAAAATAAAAAATGTTTTGGGCTGCTAGAGGCCAAATACTTAAACTTTGAGATAGTATGAAAATTTATGTGATAGTGAATGTGCCATAATCAACAAGAAAAAACCTAAATAGCTTGAAAAGAGAGGGAGCAGCTGTAACTGCAGCAGTACTGGGGGTAGGAACAGAGGAGTCTGTTGTGTATAGGAGCAGACTAATGTATTCTGAGCAGAAGAGCAAAGCACCTCCTGAAAGGCAAGTTTTTTTCATTCCTTCTCACTTACCAAAACTTTTTGGTTTTTTTTCTTGCCAAGTTTGTGCAGGGAGATTTCAGAGTAGGTGTATATACTTGAAAAGATTAAAACAAGTGAGGCAAATTCTGCACTGCCATTGCACCTCCACTGACATCAAAGCAATGCCATAAATTGTGTCTCCCCTGCTCCAAGATTTTTAAAAGAAACCCCTAACAAACAAAAACCCCATAAAGTGAAGAATCATGTTAGTGACTTCAACATTGTTACAATTGATGCCAGAGGAAGAAGGCAGACTCTATCCACAGGAAAAATAAGAGAAAATAATATAATTTAAAGGACACCAATGGTGTCTTTTGCGGTGACCTATCTGAAGGGGTTCTGACCTACCACATCAGTGCTGGCTGCAGCTTTTGTTCTGCACCACCTCCCTACAGCCTTTATTCAAGCCCCTTGCCTAGGGGAGGTCCTTATGCAGCAAAGCTTCTGGGATCCTTTGGCAAATCCACCAGTCTGGTGCAGGTACTTAGCTCAAGTCAAGCCTCTGGGGTTATCCTGGTGCTCTGGGGTTGTAGAAGTTAACCAACTTCCAACAGAAAGTGCAACCTTTCCTTCAAAATGAAAATATTTTAGTGAATAAACTTCTTTCGCATTTCACATGTGATATATTTTCTGAATGCTAGGAATGTGGGTGGTAGTTTTACAGCAACTATCTCAAGGAAAGTAAATATGTGAATTAAAGACCATATGTCATTGAATCTTTCTGCCCTATCCCCTCAATATTTTGGAGATGGATACCTAACAATCTGTTCTGTTTGATCACAATAATTTTCCAAAGCATGATTATGGCTTTTTTTTTTTTGTTTTTGGGTTTTGTCTTTAATGTAAATTCTGGGTGGCAGGAATACCTGCATACTACATTGGATAATGGCATTAGATGCAGCAGTGATAAGTGAGCAAGTGTGTAATATCCCAAGGCAAATAGATTTGTATGTTCTCCTTCAGACTGGATGATTGTGTTGCACTCTCTGAAGACACTTGGGATCAGTAAGAATGTCTCCTCGGGGAATCATAGTGATAACTGCTTTTGACAAGTAGTAATAACAGAAGTTTGGTCCAAGCAGGCAATGAAAGACTCATGCTGAAGCCAGGGTTACTGCTAGTGGACTGCAGGGGCACTGTAATTGCACATTGCTTGCTTTAGTGATGGCATGTCTGCCTCCACTCCATCTGTACTTGTGAATTCAGAATTGCCTGCTCCATCATATCAAGCAAAAAGCTGAATATTGATTGGAAGGGATCGATGGTGAGAAGCATTGTTTTAACTTACTAGTAGGCAAGATCAATTCCTTCCACAGGAAATCACTGTATTTTATGCTGCAGTCCCAAATACAGGGGAAAATCCTGAATTCTGTGTGACTTTATTGATTAACATCACTCTTGGCTAATTAAACACAAGTTACCAATCCTTTCAATAGCTCAGTTAAGTGTCAAGCTCCCCAGGTATGTGTAGCATGATACTTCTGAGGGAACATTTGTAGTGATCATGACTCTCCCTTCATTCTTCCTCACTGTTGTTACTTTACTGAGCCATCAAAGGCTGTCGTTATTGCACATTGACACAGTGCTGCAGAATGGTTGATAAATCTATATTCAAGTTGTGTTTAAAATCAATGTTATAGCAGTTACTGTGCCAAATCAATATTTGCCCAGTTGCCAGCTCCCACTGCCTGATGCACTGCAGTAATTCCTCTTGTCCCATGGAACATGGGGACCTAATCCAACAGTCACTGAAGACAGATTCTCATTGACCTGGGCTTTGGATCAACCCATGCCTGCCTTTATTTACTCATGTTTGCCGTAGGGTTGTACAAGAGCTCAGTGAGAACAGAAATCCTGTTCACCTGATTTCTCCAACTGATCAAAACCATCATACTGTGATCTCTGCTATTACCAACAGGCTCCAAGGTGTTACCTTGCCACTGCTGGATTGTTATGTTGGAATTGGAGCTGCTTTGGTTCTGTTGTACAGACAGTGCCTGCTTAATGCAGATAAAAAGCATTTGCTCAAAAATAATCCACAAGTTTCGATGATGCAACAGTTCAGAAACAACACATTTGAGACAGATCAAGTAAGACTAATTATCAAAATAGACTTGTGTAAGCATCTATGCTTCCATGTTTTAATTGAACAGTGGGATATTTCTTTTGGAAAAGTGTGTTAATTGGGGTCTGCTCATGGGAAGGAGTGACTAATTGAACTGGCATGAGCCTGATAGCAGCTTTTTTCATTAAAATGTTAACTTTTAAAATCAGTGTTACATAGCAAATATTGTCTTTCTTTCAGTTGGACTAGTCTATCTGGCACATGCCAGCTCAATTAGCAGCTTGCTTTCATGAGCAGACCCCAATTAACACAGACTTCTCTTAAAGAAGTATTCCACAATTTAAATTAGCACATTTGCATTAGAAGTAATTATACTGGTTTTGGTTGTTAGTTGTTCCTAATTTTTGTGACGATTAAATATGCTTTAATGGAAAATGACATTTGTTGATTAATTACTGAAGTTGTAATGGATGTTTTTAGAAAATATTCAAATATGGAAGAGAGAAACTAAGCTAAGACCAAAATTTATCAAGAGATAACAAAGGTGGAATTTGTTGTTGCTTATATGTAATTTCAACATAAATGACACCCTCTCTAGTTATAACTACACTGAATTTAACTTATTTAAAGAATTGTTTCTGTATATTTGGCCTGAGTCTGTGTGACCTTAGAATTCAGGACCATGTGAGGTAGCAACCAGTTAGGACACTTTAGTTCCAAGACACATGAGCCCATTATGTTTTCTGAGTGGAAATATCTGCAAAGGCATTGGAGAGGTGTGATGATGGAGGGCTAATGCAGAACTTCATATTCAGAGCAAGAACAGGAGAGCAGTGACCTGGAACCAACAAAAGCCTCTAAGCTCAGTGCTCTTGCTCTTGAAGGAGACTGCTCTCAGGGGACTCCTCAGGGGACTGCAGAAAGGACCTTCAAGCTCTCTGTTCAAATACTTCTTAAATAGATGCTTAATCTTTAGTATGGACTCTGTACTGTCATTGTTTTACTTCATGTCACATCTGAAGTCATTCTTAAAATTTTTGATCTGTGTGAGCAGTATGGCCCTGTGTATAACAGAGCTTCTTTTTTTCCTTTAGACTTAGAAATATTTCAGGTGAAAATGGCTGTGTTACCATAAGATACATAAACTGTATGAAGGGTATTTTACAGTTTGCATTTAAACTTGGAAGGGATCATTAATTTTAAACCAGTACCTGTATGATGAGATTCATTAAATCTTTTCACATCTATGTAACTTTTCTTTAAGGCAGAGCTTGTGGTTAGCTAGAACATTCCTACCTGAAAGGCATCCAGTCTTCAAGGTATATTACCTACCATTTTGGTTAAGAGTATGCTGTGATGATTAATTGCTCTCATTGATAGGAAATTGTCATCTTATCCACTTGGACTTCTTCGGACTTGAGTTTTTGGCTTCTAAACCTTACTAATCTTCTTTTTCTTTTTTTTTAATGCATATCCTCTCCCAAGCTGTAACAAAACAACAACAAAAATCCCAACCTACAAACAAAAACACTAAAACCAGCAACAACAACAACAACAAAAAAAAAGCAACCATAACAAAAATAGACAAACCATCCAGAACCCCCCAACAAGTTTCCTTTTAATTTTTTGGGGGGCCTTTCTCCCTTTTGAAGAGGTGATACACTCTTAATGTTTTACAAATGTAGTCAGTATTGTCCTGGTGTCCCTCTGCTCAGCTAACAAGGATTCTATAGCAGACAGAAGATGAACATTGTCCTTCTGAGAGCTCCTCCTGCTGTAGTTTGACATCTCCAACTACTGAAGTGTTCTTACACTGAGTGTATTTATGCAGTGTAATCATAGTCCTGTAGAAATCAATCCTTTCCTAAAAGCACCATTCCCCAGTGTTCCCATATATTTGATATTTGGACTGGGTTTTTTGTTGGTTTTATTATCTATGCTTTTATAATTGGTGTATGTAAACCATTAGATTTGCCAAAAATAAAAAAAATGTGGAAGATTTGGTGGGAGCAAACACAGTCTGGTTGTGCTTAAAAGCAGGTTTTCTTTTTCTTGACTCTCCTCTATGTAACGGATGTGAAAAACAAGGGAATGTTTTTTCCAGGTGAAGTGTCTGTTAGGAACAGGCATCTATGCCATGTATTACAACATCTGACAGGAAGCCTCGCTCCAGAAATAATGCAATTCTCTGGAGGCTTGTCCAGCAAATGTATCATCCAAGGTCACTGTGATTGCACCTGCATAGAGCTGCCGGGCGCTGAGCCTTTGGAAGGAGGCTGGAGGCTCACAGGAGAGCTGGGGTGTTTGTAAAAAACAGGATAACACCTTGCTTGGAACAACAGAAAGAAAAAGACTAGTGCAGGGTATATGTACATAACAGCAGTAGAGAAATTAAAAGCCAAATAAAAAGTCCCTTTGCAATGAATTATCAACCTGCTTCTTGAAATAGAGGGAAATTGCTCTATGCTATTATTTCAGGGAGAATCATGAAACTGGAACAGGCTATTTAAGGGGATAAATCCCTTTTGGAGCAGGTTGAATCTGTGGATGCCCCGTCCTTGCTGGTACTTGAGGACAGGTTGGATGGGGCTTTAAGCAATCCGGTGCAGTGGAAGGTGATGAAAAGTCAAGTAGAGAGAGCTTATAGAGCCACAGGCTCACCTGAGTCAAATTATTATCCATGAAATGGTAGTAGGGATATCATTAATACTGTGCCAAAAGTGTGTTAAGTCCTTTAGAGCCAGCAAACAAAGCACAAAGCCCATGCTTACAGGCTCTGTGGGGTTGAGCCCAGGTGAGCATTTAAAATGAAGTAACCTCTTTAGGTAAAGGGGAGAAGCAGGAATTATGCGTGGTAGGGAGGCCTATTTTGAAGAGTGCTTTTTCTTTTGAGTAAGTACCCAGACATTTCTGTGGCTGCAGGCTCACCTGCTGTTCAGGACAGACTTGCTCCTGTGTTTGCTCAGCCAGCAGCTGAGTGTGCTCGGGGGGTAGTGTTAGAGAGCTCATTTTTGTGCCATCAAGGATAAGAACAGAGTACACACAGAAAAAGAGGAAAAATGATAGTTAAAAACAGTGTTCCTGAGGGAAGTGGCTGCGTGTGTTGTCACGGGGAGGTTCCTGCTCTCAGCCAAGTGATAAAGTGTGCCACTGCAGGGGATGCAGTGCTGATCACACAGCTCTGTGCTCCTGGGACACACTTGCAGAAGTTTTGTGTAGTGTTACCCCATTTTCCTAAATTCCCTGGTTGCATTTCCCACGTGTGCTTTTTGCTGTCTATTAACTGCAGATACAATCTTGCACTTTGAGAAATGGCAAAATTAAAACTTCCACCCTACCTTCTGCTTCTCTAGGAACAATTCCTGGGTTTTTCAAGTATAATTATTATCCTATTTTTTAAGATATAGCTTATTCTACTGAAAAATAAGCATGCTATCATCCTAAGCAAAACAAAAAGATTTAAACTGAGTTGGAAATATGAGAATTTTATATACGATCATGTGTATTGGCAAGAAACTCTATCGTTACAGTGCTGAAGGTGAATTTCTGACTGAAAAAAAAAACAGGCATGATCTACTACTCCATAGCAGACTTTAACAAGGACACAGCTTGGATGATTGATGAGGTCCTTTCCCACCTGTGCAATCTGGGATTCTATGAAAGTAATTCCTTTGTTAAATTAGATGGTAAACTAAGAAATAAATGTGAATTCTGTCTTTTAAGGAACATAAGCAGAGAAAGTAAGAAAAGTTATGGCATTAGCAAAGACCTGAATTATGTTTTGCTCTGGTGTTAAATATTTTAATCTCTCAGCTAAATTGGTTGATTAAGATTCACTTCATATCAGAGTCATTCAAAAGTTTTACTGAAGAAGAAAATGTAAAACTGAAAAATGGAAGCTTTGTGCTTATAAAGACTTCTTGTGGATGGCAAAGAATGTTGCAACATATATTTTTTCAAACTCTATAAAAACTCTGTTGCTTTTTGGACATATCTAAACTACAAGACAGCTGAAGGTGGGAAAGAGTCCTTCCAAAAAGCCCAATTTCCAATTTTTTCTTTTTTTTTTTTTTTTGTCTGATTATTAGGTACTGTTAGAATCTTTGGTAGTCTTAAGGCACCTGGTGAGCAGCAAAAAGGTGAAGTGTGTAACCACAGTCCTCAGAGACAAGGCCTAATAACCTGCTGTGATCTTGTTCAAAGGACATTTCCATATGTTTGTTTTCCAGTTGCATCTCCTCCCAGAACATGACTGTAATCCCCCAAAGTCACAATGGTGTAAAAAATCTACCCTGAGTAGGGAGCAATATTTGTCCTACTGATGTCAACAGCTGCCATCTAACATTTAACCGTGTAATAAGGGCAAAAATAGGCTCTTTTGACATCCACAGGCAAGAAGGGCTGTGTGTCCATCGGGCAATCCATTAGCTAGCCAGAATGCTCTCAGCTGGAAGCCTTTGTGAGATGGCATTTGATATCATCATTGTTAGCCTTCACATAATGCAATATTTATTACAGTAAGGGAAGAAGGGAGTATTTTTAGCTGCATCTTGAGTAACTTATCTCCATGGCAACCCTTTACTTGCCTGCCCTGTTGCTGCTATATAGAATGTTGTCACATTAATAATAAATGGAACACATCTAACACATTTGGCTGCCGATTGGCTTCCAGCCACATATTTCTCTTGTTCTAGTTGAAGGGTTTGCAAAGCTTAGGGGTCCATAAGCAAATTTCATTCATTTTGTTTCTTGGAGAAAATTGCCTTGGATTATATTAAAGCACTCAGGAGGTTTCATCAATGTATGCATTGTGTTTGTTGGGTTGGATTTTTTTTGTTTGCTTTTGTTTCTAGTTCCACTTTGAAATGCCAAAGAAATCCGTGAATAAATACAATTAGAAAAGCTAGAAACCCAGCAGCTGTGGAGTAATTTTATTTGACTTGCGTTTGTATGGATAAGAAAATGACATTTTTAAAAATTGCTTATGAGGAACCCCTGTGACATGTTTTTGAAGAACAATGCCTCCGTTTAAGGGAAACTTAAAGCGAGCAGGTCTCCAAGTGAGATTCTAGAATTTCTGATCACTTCCCTGTGCATACAAAAAAAGCAGTTGCAAGCACTCAGCCCTCATTTTGTTGTCTAAATATATCAACGGCAAATTTGGTAAATGCTTCTTAGAATGGTGAAGAAATAGATGAAAGAACATTAGGTTTGGGTTGATATCCTCCATGTGTTTTTTCAAGAGATTATAACACTAGTGAGAAATACAGTGAAACTGGCCTTGAAGTTTGTATGTAAAGGCTTTAATACTCTCTGCTTGGCCTGAGGAACCATTTGGAGCCTATTCAAAAGGTACTACACAAATATTCATATCTGGGTGACTTAGCCCTTTTTCCTTTCTCCTTCTTCTTTCTTGTCAAGTCTTATTTCCAATCTGTGAAAAAGAGCAGTAAAAGTCTCTAAACTGTTACGGTTTTATTAGACGAGAGTTGATCTTTCTGCAGTCTATTTAACATATGTAATGAGACATGTGCGTGCACAGAAGTAATTCCCATAGGAATCTTTATGAAACACCTCTTACATTTTGGTTGGTATTAAAAATATGTTGCCAGTGATGCCCAGTGGGTCAAGGAGCTTGAACTATTGCTGCATCTTCCAAATATCCTCATTTTCAGCTCCAAGACCAAAAAAAAAAAAACCAAACCTGTTCCTTCACCAGCTTGTTTAGCTTTTCAAAACAAATGTTCTGCTTTAAGTTCATAAACTAGTATTTTTAAAGAGACAGAACATAATTTAACAATTGTTATATGAGACTTTCAATCACATGCATGGTGTTGTTTCCCCAAGAATTTATAAATAGGAGAAAATAATAGTTCATGTGAGTTTTTGACTGGTACTCAGGAACTGAAAGGTTTTAAAAGCCTGATTCAAAACATTCAGTAACATTCCCTGGGAACACTGTACTGACCTCTGAGCCTTGAATTAATCTCTACTTCATGAGGCCAAACTTTGTAAAGGGCTTTTTACTCAGAAGGCATTTTGGTTTTTCAGGGCTTTCTGAAGTTTTATCACTGTAAAATGTTGAAAACTGGCAGGATTTCCCTCATTATTTGTTTCTAGACAGCCATAGTTTCCTCAAGGACAGTAGCTGCTAGCACTTTCTTATAATGACATTAAACAGCCCTGAAACTCAAACTCAGTAAATAATCTTGCATTGCTGCTATTTTTGTGTGTCCAGTCCTGCTTTTAACAAGTAATAGGTAATTCAGGCTGAGTTGTATTGAGCTGGTGGCTTCCTGGCAGTGCTGCCTGCCAAGGTGAGAGAGACACTTTGTGCCTGTACAGGACCCACTGCTGCTCAAATGTGTGGGGGCCCTGTTTAATATAGAGCTCTACTCCTGGAGTGTCAGACATTCTTGCATGTTTATCTTGAGCTTTAAATCACTTGACATCTGTTGGAAGGCCAAGAATTGCATGGACCTGGGCAAGGATGATCATCTTCCTGCTGCAGGAGGTCACTTTACGGGCTAGGTGTGCTTCTGGACTCCAAATAAGAGACTTTGGGCCAGGCACTGTGGAGGGTGAGAGGCAAGAATCTTGCAGGATGTTCATCTGTCCTGAGCAGCTGGAATCCAGACTTCTGGGTTGCTACATTTAGCATAGCAGAATTAAATCTTCCTTAATTAATGAAATGTCTAAGTGCAATGGAGGTGAAACTTACATATATAATTGCTATCAAGGTGATTACACTTTAATTCGTGGCTCATCTCTGTTTGAGACAAATCTACAGTAAAAGAAAAAAAGCTTGTATAATTAATCTATAAATGATTGATTTCAAGAAAAGAAAAAAGTACAACCACTGCTGTGCCTAAGGTTTGTATTTGTGATACTTATTGAAAACACAAGAATTTTAAGGAAAGCAGCCTTTTGCTGAGAACTCATTTTGTAAGAGATTTACACCTGACTTTAGTGAAGTGGGAAGGCAGTCTAACCTCAGTGAGCAATTTTGGGTGCAGGTTGCATTTCTATCTCGCTGCTGCCTCTTTCTCTCGGCCTGCACAGGCACACATTCTTGATATGTGCTTCAAAACTGATTGCAGTGACTGCCTGTGTTGTGGAGTTCACTGTTTGCGTACATTGAATGTAGGAAAAAATTATGTCTTATTTTGACTGTTTTATGGAATATTTTGTATTCAACTCTACCCTTTCTGAGGATTCTAGATGTTGAAAGAGCTTGGAGTGTAGCTGTTCCTTTCAACTGTGATTCTACATACTGCCCTTATTTTACTTGCTGCTTCTTTGCTTTTGTTCTTTCCTCTCCAAAATGTGACAGCTAAAACTGCTGACTGAAAGTCAGAACTCCAACCTAAGCACAGGGGCTATAAAACTGAAATTACTTGGTCCTTTGTGTTCAGCAAATCCTCTGTTGTCTATGCAATACTGCAGGTTTGGAGAAATTATGTCAGAGATTGTCCCTGTGGCATGTGCACTTGATGCATTCCTAAAGGAGGGAGCACAACCCTAGACCAAGCAAACCCCTGGTGACCACCCTGGGGTTTTCAGACTTTGATTCTCCCTTACTGGCTCAGGTCAGAGTGAGCAATATCTTTATTTCAACATAATATCACTAAATATGTTTTTCTACTGGCTCAAGGGCACAATTTATACTCTTTTTAATTTTACTTTTGGAGCTACTTTTGATCAGAAATCTAATGAACTACTTTAGTTCATTAGGAAGGAAGGGACAGCTCTGCTTCAGAAATAGTCATTAATTTGAAAAGCTGGGGAGGGTTCCAAGCCTGCTTTTGGGATCTCCTCTTTTCCTGTAGTGTGTTCCAGAGAAGAAACTCAGTCCCAGTAGAAGCAGACAGTAAAAAACTGTGCCAATACCAGAGACACGTGCCTTTTTTGTGGTGAGATACACATCCTTGAGCTTCCCACAATGGGTTTTATCTTCCACCTGCTCCCTTGCTGTACACCTGTCCCAGACTGGCACTGTTTATTGGCTTCAGTACAGTTGATTCTCAGTTTTGAAGCCAGATTTGTTCTTACAGTTATTTCCCTGGCACGTAATAAAAACTGTTTCCTGTGCTCAGCAAAATGCAACTAAATAAGGAGTCCAGGTGTTTGTCAGCTTTTCTATGGTGTAATGCTAATCTTTACTCCACATAAAAAGCCATAACACACTGTATAATAACCCTGTGACTACCTGCCCCTGGTAAGGAACAGGAGATAGTCCAGGCCTCTGGACACAGGTTTCACAATGGATTTGGTTGAAGCTTGTGGCACAGGTGTCAATGTAATTGGAATAATGATCCATGAGGGGCACCCAGAGGGTTCAGCCAGCTGTCAGACAAATGTTTCTGCTGGAGAGTGTGGCAGCCTGTCATTAGGTCATAGATGAGCATCCAGCTGACCCATGGGGGAGATGGGGTTCAGGCTGTGTTCAAAACAATATTTTAGGTTTTTTCCCTATTTGTTTTTATTAGAGGTCCTCTCCCTCCCCAACCCACACCCATGAAATAAAAACACCAACCACCTCACATCCAAGCTTTGCAGCTCTGAATACAGCAAGGGGAGCTTTTTTCCCCAGGTTATGTCAGTGTATTTGGACTAAACTGATCATTCCAGTACTTCATCTTTCTCCCTCTGCAAATATTTTGATATGTCTGTTTATACATTTGTGTATATTACACTTCATAAAAATATGTGAGTAGTGATTATGAATTAACTCCTGGTAAAGTCTTTTTTCAACAAAGAGTTGCAAATGAACTCTGAGTATTTTCTGAGTCTTTTATTGCTGATTCTGAGTATTTTATTGCATCTTAGTATGTACTCATACATCTAGACCTTTTAAAATTAGAATGCCTGATACATGAACAATAGCTTTAAACACAAACATGAGAGGTACAAGTGTGTGCCCTTGACAGATGAAAAGAAGTGCATCTGGAATGTCTTAATACACACAATGGGTTGTGTCCTTATGCAAGTGTAATTCTGTACTAAGCTACTGGTTTAGGACCTGAGCTAGGAAGAGCACTTAGCTATGATTAACTGTAAGGATGTGGTTACAGCTTTTGTGGGACTAATCACATTACTAAAATGATACTTCTGCTTTTTCTGTCATTGTCATATTTCATATTCTGTTTGACTGGGAGTTTACATCCTCTGTAAGCCGAGGATAGTTACACAGATATTGAAGGAGTGAATTGGTGTTTTCCTGCAGTGATTTAAGCAGACAGTGTGACAAAACAGTGTTAAGTCAGACTTCAATCTTAACTCATTCCAAGTGTTTGTTTCCTCAGTTGTTGCAAGATTTTTAATTTTTGTTTGTCTATAGAATATAGACAAACAGGTACTGGATGCCTTGAGTAATCTTCAGCTACTCTAAAGAGCACAGAAATGAAATATGTTTGTATGCATTTGAATGAATACTGGCTCATTTGAGCACATGCTATAACCAGTGAACTTCTTGCTCATTACCCTTTGCTTTGTCTTGAATGTGAGATTAAGAGGAAGATCAAGCACCAGCTCAGACTTTTATTTCTTGCTTTCCAAAAGGCTCATGAAGCTGGTCCTTCATGCTTCAATGTGATTTTAAAAATCCCAATATTTCCTGGTGCTTGCTATTAAATCAGGTTTGCAAGAGTCTTTCAAACAAGTTCTTTGTCTGAACTTATTTCCTCATTTTGATCTTGAATTAGGAGCATTTACCTTTTTTTATCTGCTATATCCTGTATGCTTACTTGAAGTTTTTCGATCTACTCTGAGATACTCAGAGCAAAAAATTCATTGCAGGTGGAAATGCTCCCATTGTCATTCACATCTCTTCTGCAAGAAATGGAAGTGGAGGAGCACCTCAATAGAATCTCATCTCTATTATCTTAAAAACATTTCATAGTGAGGTTACCTGTGGAGCAGTGGGTGTGTGCACTCTTGTCCTGTCTTTTCTAAATCTAACCAGAATTTAGGTGTCTTGTCCTTGGGTCTAATAGTTTAATACTT
This sequence comes from Setophaga petechia, assembly GCA_024362935.1. Lineage (NCBI taxonomy): Eukaryota > Metazoa > Chordata > Aves > Passeriformes > Parulidae > Setophaga > Setophaga petechia. Next base: position 29,451,851 of record JANCRA010000005.1, read on the forward strand.
AGACATCACCAAAAGCTTGGTGAGCTCAGTTTTCTCTGTAGGCACATCTGCTATTTCCAATCTGACCTTCCCTCTTCAGAGCCCCACATTGGGCCTGGAGGGCCCTTCAGGAAGCTGAGGAAGATGGTGTCAGAACCATTCTGCTGAGGAAGATGGTGTCAGGACCTCTGAGGCAGCGTAACTGAGGTTCTGGTTAATCAATCCCTTGGGGTGAATCAAAGTGAAATGGCAATGAATGACCAGTGTATACATGAGGCAGATTTGTTTTAAAACAATGTAATTATAGTGGAGAGGAGGTATGGTCACAGAGTTGGGGTGGGAGTTCACAAAACAAAGAATTTGTCAGGTTGCGTACATTCAAGTTATCATGGCAATGCCTAAATCCCTCCTCAGAAGATAACTGATTTCTAATTCCCCATCATAAGTCTTATGGAATAATTGTATTGCTGAAATTGATAAATTATTAATTACTCAAGATAAGAGCTATAAATTCTCAATGTGTGAATGTGTTTGTCTGGTAGAGACATGGAGAAAAGCCAGCCAATTCTGTAACTGACTTTATCTAATCTTAGCTTGACCTGGTGTAGATCAGTGAGGTCTGTATGAGGTCTCCCACCCTTCACAGCCGTAGTGAATAAATCTGCTCCGTGGAAATCTTTATTGAACTTTCCACTGTCAGTGGTTTTATATGTCTGGCACGACCCCCTGTGACATCAGAGGGCACAAATTGCGTCATTGAGGATGCAGCAGAACAGAAGCAATTAAAAGAACAGACATGGACTAATTGGACAACTTAATTCACATTCTTTAAAAGCTACAAATGAAACAACTATGATGCACAATCAGAGAACCTCTATGTATAAACATTCATAGGCTATTTCCATGGTTACTTTACTGTCATGTAGATGCTGGAAAAGTAAATCCCCACCTAAACAGCACGCAGGGAGAGGTGTTTAGTTCCTACTTCTGCTTCATTCTTGCTGAGAACAGCTTTGTTATGGTTGCTCATTTATTGAATTCTACTGTATCTGCTTCTCATGAATGGGAGTTTTGTGTGGGCTCAGCAGAAGATAACAGCCCCATGTCTGATACTCTTGGCCATGTACATGCTCTCAACACCACTCTTGTCCTTTTTCACATTCCATTCTCATGTTGCAACCCCCGGGATGCTGAGTGTGGTTACAGATTTCCCCAGCACTCTTGAGAGGCTGTGAAAGGGAAATACAGCTGTGGCTCATTGGATAAGTACTCCAAGAAAGACCTTTGGCTGGTTTTCAGATGACACTGTGTAATTACAATCCCATCAATAAAAGAGGTCAGATCTATCTTTGTGCCATGCTTTGTAATGATGGAAAGACTTTGGAACACCATTCACATGGATTCAACACCCAGTTACTGGTTATTGATTCTGCATTGTTCCATAGCAAATCACAGGCTGATTGCTTGTATCACACTGTCTGTTAATAGTGGAATTTACACCTCCGTTAGCATTTCATTCAAGCTTTAAATGTTAGAGAAGCAGAAAGTATATTCTTTCATTTCTGAATGCACACATCCAACATTTTCTCTGTTTTTACCAAAAGATGCAAGAGGCACTTCTGTGGTTGTTAGTATTTACTTGAATTTTATTGCAACTGACACCTTATGGTGAAGTGTTTCAAAAGTCTTTACTGCTCTTAGAGGATGTAACTTGGCAAAACTTATAAATGGCTCATCTCATCAAATAGACCCAGTTTCCTAAAAAGCTTAACTTTCAAGGCATCTTATTTCTGACATTCCAAATGCAGCCAAAATATATCAAAAATGTTGGTATTCTCTGTTTCCATGTGAATGTATTGTTAGTGTAGTTACAACACTCCAGTTTTCTTGAAATATAAACTTGCATAAACTTTCTAGAAAATTCAGTGTAAAGAGCTCCAAATGGTAGCAGTATTTTATTTCTTATGTGGGCTGTTTTTTCGTATTATTCTGGAAGTAGTTCCATGGGTGGTGGGGTAGGAGGATGTTTGAAAAAGAAAAAGAGCTGAGAGTTTTCACTAATCTATTTATAGTACTCATTAATTGATTTTATTCTTGTGGTTACCCTCCCATTAAAACCCATTTGAAGCTAGAGTGCTCTTGTCTATTAAGGTACTCACTAAGGGTTTTAAATTACTTTGATACTTTAAGAGAAAAATTACACTTATTTCTTAATGTGCCTTACTGTTGCAAAATGTAGCCCTTTTTGCTCAGTCTGTAATATTCTTTCTAGAATTGCTGAGATTCTGAAGTAATTCTGAAGAGGACAAGGAGGTTAAAATCAAAATTAGCTCATACTATTAGTCTCAAGCAGTTTTTGGCACCCTTAAGAGACGACCCATGCTTACTTTGTGTCCTGCTCAGCGTACAAGTTCATTATTGCTTTATAAATAAAACTGGAAAAAGGCATTCAGGTGGAGATGAACAAGGAGTATAAATTGTACAGAACCCAGGGATGGACAGTGTTAGACATGTCTGTGCTCTCCTTGTTCAAGCATGTGGAAGTACAGAGGTGACAGGCTATGGTGCTTGCCCTGTTCTCTTAAGCTGCTGTGGCCCTGCTGCTGAATTGCAGCTCTGACAGCTCTGCTTTCTGGTGGTTAGCCCAGCCCAGAAGATAGGCTCTCATCTCTCAGACTGGTGATTTCAGTTAACAGCATTTTTTCCCAGTGTTGCACACAATTTACCTTCTGTTCTGCTGCTTAAAACTGCTCACAACAAAATCCATATTCTACTTTGCAGCTGTGTTTCAGTTGGAAAAGTATCTTCCATGTCCTGTAATGAAATATCTTTTTATGAAGATGTCAAGGGAGAGGAGTAGTTATGAGCACTTTTCATGATGGCATAAATTCACACATTATTCATGCTTCATTGGCCTTATTCTGCCAGATCAGCATAAAGCCATCCAGAAGAATATGTACCTTTAGCACACCGATAATACTCGACAACGAGGTAATAACACCGGTGACATTTGCGGAGCCTGACACACTTGGGCCTCTCTGAGTTGACATTAATAGAAATGAGACATCTCTTTCTTAGGCACTAGTGGTTCAATGACCTTTTTCTTATTTCTCAGACTTCTGTTATTTTTGCATGCTCTTTGTGGCCATTGTAAGGAAACAGGAAAATGCTTCCTTCTCCTACTCTTCAGATTACCTTAAAAAAGTCTTCCCCTTTTAAATGGCTGTCAAAAAGGGCATCTTCATAGACTTTTCTTGTGGGCACCCTAAACAATTTGGGCTATGGAGAGTTGATTTCTCATTAGAGCTGACTGAAGAAGTGTCAGTGGCATCTGGAAGCAGCAGAGTTGTGACGACTATTTATCCCTGCCTTACAAAATGGAGTATAGGACATTGCACTGCTCATGGAAGTCAGCAGAATTGGCCTCAGACTTCACTGCAAACTCTCCTCTTAATAGAGGAGTACTCCAACCCAAAGGCTATTTATATTTCATTTCTCACTATAAAGGAAGGTAGAAGACTGACAGCAGTGCACTACAATTTTATAGTAATTGATCTTTTTCAAAGCACTTTGGCTTTCTCTGAAGAACTGTCATGTGGTTCTGTACCTCGTTATTGCTATAGGTACATTTTACTGTTGTTTTCAGAAAGTGGCCATCAAGATATCATGGGTTTTAACCACAGAATTGCCTTTATTCTGCATTTATTCTGATCCTAGATGTAATATTAATGGAAGTACCCTTCTGGCAGGGTAAGCCACGTTATCAGTAAATGTGTAATTGACTTCTGTACGGAGTCTGAGGGAACAAAGGGAGCTTGGGGATCAAGAGGCCTGCGCCTGGCTGCCAGAGCAGTGTGATTGTTCTGGCCGCAGCCTGTGATCCCTGCTTACGCAGAGCAGTGCTGGGAGTTATCACTCGAGGGCTGCTGCTGGTGATTGTGGTTTGATCAGCCTAAGTGGTAAATGACAGCACGATTGTATCTCGTGCTGTTCATCAGCCTACCTGCGTATCCACTGAAAGAGGAGCAAGGAGAGCTGCTCTAGTACTCGGTGTTAAAGATGTGCATAAGCATGGGCCTGAAGGGAATGGGCAAAAAACCAGGGGAACGTTGAAAGTTTAATACATTGCAACCAATGTTAGATATAAGCGCTGAGGAAGGACTGGGAAATCAAGATAAAAAAATGTTTGAAGTCTTGTGTTTAGTATTTTTTATTTATGGAGGGGAAAATGTTTCTTGCTGTGAGGAAAAATGCTTTGCTTCTTTTTAAACTGTATTTGTAAATCAGATCATGAGAGCTTTGTATGAATATAAGGAATTGAAAAGGGTGTTTTCAACACTGTAAATATGAAGCTCTCAATTGTTCAGGTATTTTAAAGATTTAAAGTACTCAGACCTCTTAACATTAAATCCATGTTATGATCTCTCATATTACGAATCAAAAGACAGAAGGGGAAAATACAACTTTTACATAATGCTATTCATCATGACAAATGTTCTGTATCAAAGAACATAACATCCTGGCAAGGCTTCAAGATTACCCAGAGGAGAGGCAATGGACAGACTGTTGAGCCAAAGTAATTTTAGAAACAATTCCACACCTTATTTATCCCTTGTATGGAGTAGAAAGGCTGTAAAACCTTCTAGCACAGTCATATTGTGCATTTGTTTAACCTACTGACCTTAACTCTCACCTGCCTGGCAGCCTCATGTTTCTGAGCACGCATTTCTGTGCAACTCAAAACATTGTGGTTTCAAATCTTTCTATGAGAGATTATTCCTTCCCAGCTCTTGAGCCCAAACTCATTTCAGACACCTTCACTGGTCAGCCTCGTAGCATCAGAAGAAGCAGCTCTCCTTTCCCATTAATGTAACTTTAAACAAATTTAAAATTATACTGCATCTAAACTTCTGGCTCAAAATTGAGCAAATGAAAACTATTTGTTTTCATGAACCTCAAATGTAATCCTCAGTAAATGGGGGCTTTTTTGTTTGGTTGGGGTTTTTTTATTGAACTTTCAGATATTAAATCAATTTATTCAGTATTATTAGCACTAGATGATGCAACTTATCTGTCATAATACTGAAAACTAGAAATCTTGTTTATGCAAGTCAGGGTAGAATAGAAATTACATAGAATCATCTATGTAATCCATCAAAATTACATATATTTACTTGTTGGTAACAGAATTTGGCATTATACTGAGGGCTGCAGAAGAAGTCCTCATGCCCTTACATTACTGTCTGTCCACACAACAGTATTTAAATGAACTAGTGCTGTATGGTTTGAAAGATGTCAAAAATACATCCTAAATATATCAAATTAACTCTTTGTTCAAGCACATAGTCAGGACATGCAAATCTAACCAGAAAGGAAGGAATTGTTTTTTAAACAAACCAAAAAGCTATAGCCAAACCCAAAAACATCCCTCCCCTGTTAACCCTTAGTTTGGATGCCTGAGGATAAGAGCTGAGTTTTGGGGTGGACATTTGTACTTTAATGTGTGGGAAGGACAACATATTTTAGGTTTCCTTGCAACACAAAGTCTCTACCTGCTGTTGTGTTAAAAGCAAGTCTTGATTTAAATTGGGATGTGCTTTAAAAGGGCATAGAGGGCAAGGGAAAAATTTGGGTTGGCATCTTTTGTCACATGCTGCCCATCAATTTGCCTTGGTTTGTTCAAGTTAAGCATCTTCTGTTCTAACAAAAGCCAGCTTTAGAAAATGAAATTCACCTCTACTATGCTTAATTTTTGAAAATCCCATTCCTGACACTCAGATCTCAACCAATTAATTTTAATATAACAATAAACTTAATATCTTCCAGGGAACCACTGTAAATGTTGAGGTCATTCTTGATATTTAAACTCTGGGAGAAGACAGGCTTTGTATTTGCATTTCAGGTTGCATCCTGTCATGGGTATTTTTTAAAGTTCACCTTATTACTAAAACCGTAACTTTTTTTTTTTCTTGTGAAGTATAAAGCCTCTTGAGCTTATTTGTATTTCACTGCAAACTGCAGTTCACTCCAGTTCATGGAGCTCAAAAGGGGCCCTGTGAGGCCTCATCCTGGTCCAGCTGGCACTGATTTAAGGCAGTGACATAATGATAATGTCTCAAGTGTTGCTTTGGGATGTTGGCCTTGCTCGAACATGAGGCTCTTAGTGTGCAAGACCATGTGACTAAAATCCAGGAAATGGTTCACCTACCCATTCTTGTGGGGTAAGTATGCAGTTCCTGTAAAAGTTCAGGAAAGAATAATAGTTAACAGTAGTCTGTTATTGTTGTGATGAAAATAGTGAGGCTGTCCTTTTTTCAGAATGTTTTAATGAAAGATGAATCTATTAAAGGAAACATCATACTGAGAGGCACATCTGACATAGATGGGATCTTAAGTGGATGGGGATGGTCCTGGTTCATCTCTGGGAGTTCCAAGACTGCCTTCCTGGTTTGCATGATGACCCTGAGCCCTTAAAATGTGCCAGGACATAGCCAAACTTCTAATGATTTTGCCCAAGTCAAGGCAACAAACTTACTTAAACCTGGAATACCCAAGATGTTCCTTGTGCCTTTAGCACAGAAATGCCTTTTCTATACTTTTCAGCTGCTGAGATAAACAGTGTTCTCTGGGAAAAGGATGGATTGTAATTTCAACACACAAACAGCATAGAGAAACTTGGTAAACAGAAAACATTGCTGGTGGCAGTCAAGAGAGGAGGCAAGAGGAAAACCTCATTAATGTGATTGTTATGGCACACAGTGATAATGGTCTTGTACAGGAGATAATGATTTACCCAGTGTCTCTGGAACACAATAGGTTATATAGGTCTGTGGGCTTTTCTTTTAATTGAAAGAACACCTATCATTCATGGCCAGTGAAATAATTGAGTAAATCTTTGTGCTGCAGAGAGAAAAAAAGTTAGAAATATTGACATAATGCAATTTCATCCTATAGCGAACCATAATTACTAATGTTGAATGTATGACCTTGGCAATACAGAGTTTGCAGAGAACTTTATCTTTCTGTGCTTTTGAAACTACCAATGATGTAACACAATGGTGGCATTTAATGGCTGGAGTTTGATTCATTTTAACACAGAGCTTACAGTCCTGAAATAACTTAATAAAATTGTGGGATTTGACTAAGACTGAGTCAATACCTGTCATCCTCCAGTGGACTCATTTGGTGAAGAAGTGTGCAGTCCGGTTCCCTGTGCTTGATCCTGTCTCCAGCCTGCTTTTTCCCATTCAGAGCAGGGATTGTGGTGGCTGTGGCACTGGGGCTCAGTGTCTGCCCGAGGGGAAAGGAGCTGGGGAGGTCCTTTGCGCCCTGCTCTGCCTGCAGGGCTGGAGCAACTTGCTCTGCCTGTGCTTCCTGCCTGCTGGCTTCAGATGGAAGCTTCAAGTAGAAATAGGAACCAAAATGTGGTCAGCAGGGGTGTCTGAGAGATGAGCTGACACAGCAGTGGTGGGAAGACCTCCTGTCACTGCTGAGGCTTGATCTGACTCTTTGCTGTAGCAGACTGCAGACAGCATCCTCCCAGTCACTACACTGACCAGGGCTTGAGAGAAGAGGAACATGACTGACTTCAGCAACCCAATCCCATGTCCATTTATTTTTCTCTACAATGTCTTACAGAGCTGTGCAGCTGTCACATTTGCCACTCTTCTCATCCTACTGGAGGCAATCCCCTCAGTCTTTTGAAACAGCAGCAAATTAAAGCTCTTTTTGAAGGCTTCAGACAAGCTGATATATATTTTATATGTTCTGTATATATACATGCACTAGCATATCCTTCAAAGTTGAAAAGAGACCATTTGAATTAAAGAAAAATTAATATCTTTGCAGATCAAAAGAAAAAATTAAACTTTTGTTTCTGGTTTTAAGAGAGAATTTTTAAAGTAATATCCAAACCTTTAGGGTCTTTAAAGCACTTTCAAAATTTCTGGCAGCTTATCTCTGAAGTTCAGCTCTATGAATTGAACATAAAATTCATTTACTACTCCTTATCATTCCATCTGTTTGAAGATGCTGCAACTGTAATGAAACAATTGTTAGAATAGCTTATCTACAACATGTGATCAACGTGTTTTCCCTGATTGTGTGCTCATGGATCACACAATCATTGAAATCTGCAAGTTCCAGTGCATGTATTTCTCAAGCTGCTGTGAAGTGCATCGTATGCCTGTGGTTATAAAGGTTTGTTTGTAACCACATTATGGGGTGATGCAAGTCATGGCACAGAGGAGCTATCTCATGTTTATGAGGGCATGCACATGGAAAATGATGCACAGGGTCAGGGCAAAGACACTCGATAGGGACTTGGAAAGAAAATCTCCTTATCTATAACCCTCTCTCCCTGTTGGTTGAACAGGTTTTAATTGACACTTCCACTGGGCAACCGTTTATTCTGCTGAGTTGCTTGGTAAAATTTGCTATTTTTATTGAGATTATTAATAATAGCAGTATCTGCAAGAAACTCACAAAATTCTATGCCAGCAGCTCCGTGCAAAGGAGACTAGAAAAACAGTATTGGCTCAAAAAAAAAAAAACAGGTCCCTCAGCTTTGGGAAGAGAAAATGCATACAACTAAGGAATTATTAGGAAAAGAACTCCATTAAAGAGTGAAAATAAAATAAGCACTAGTCTTGAATGAAAATGTGGAGGAAAATCTGCTTTTCATTTAAGATACTGACTTGATGGAGATTCTCCAGAAGTGACCATGGGAAAATGAGGTCAGAATCATGAGCTCTTTTTACATTTCTGACTTAAAGTTCATTTGTGACCAAAGCACTCTCGGGAAGTTTTGATTATTGTACTCCCAGTTAGCAGCCTTCTGATCACTGAATGGGTGCTGAGGGGCAAATTTATGTTGTGAGTATATTGAGAAACAAATTGAACATGTTGGAGTAATGAAAAATAGAAAGGGGATGTAAGCATCTCCTAATTGCTGGTGACAGAGTCCGAGTCTAACAGTAAAGCTCAGTGTTTGCTGTTGAATTATTACCTATGGAATATGTGAGGAGATACAGATGAGCTTTTTCTCATGCTAAAATAGGAATCCAGAAGAAAGACTCAGATTCCACCCCCCTTCTTTTTAGTAAAAAAGAAACAGTGAGAAAATCCATAGTCAGGCCATAAAAATAAAACATACTGCAAGGTGATAGTGTAAGCTTCTGACAATGCATAAGGAAAAAAAACCAACATTTATAACCATGTCTGACTGAGAGAATGAAAGAAAAGACTGGATTCCTTGCAGTCCACCTGACATAAAGCTGAGAAATTTAACACCCTGGATGTTATGGAACAAATTTAGGGTTTTTTGGGGATAACATCCTAACACTCCAGTGGTTGAAAATATTCTTTCACTTCTAAGAGGTTTCCATGCTATTACTTAAAAACAAAGAAACAATCCATAAAACTTGTATCTTCTCTAAACTCAAGTAGTGTTTTTTCTTCTTAATTATGTGGCATGATATTAGTACCTGAAATTTTAATTAAAGCTTGTAGTTAACATAAAAAAGATCAATACTCTACAGTAAAGAAATGTGTTCTTTTCATACTCTTTCAATATGGCAGAGTTTGATCTATATCTTGGTGTTCTCAATTTTCTTTTTTGCATCTTGTGCTAAAAGATGCTAATCAATGGGATCTTGCATGCGTTCAGATCAAAGATTATTCCTCCACCTTTTAAAATCCCGTTTATGTGCTACATACTATATTTTTAGGTTCCGTGGGAAGGGTTTCAGTGCCATTTGTATACAAACGAAGCCTTATTATGGGGTGTAAATGGGTAGTTGAGTCGGTGTGAGCACCGAGTGGATGGCAGTGCGGGGATGCTGGGGATCACTTGGGTGGCTGCTGGCGGAGTCCAGCAGGAGGGAGCATTGAGCTGCCGTCCTCTGGTGGCTCAGCGGGAGCTGGCGCTGGTGAGCCCGGGCTGGCGCTGGGGTTAGAGCCGGAGTTAGTGACTCGTGTGTCTGCGCTGCCTCTGCCCTGCCCCTGCCGGCGCTGGGCTTAGTAGGAGACTTATTTGCTGGTGCCCGGAATGTTCAGGGGGTTGAACTGCATGTACAAGAATCGTTTCGAGTACTTGGTGTTCATAAAAATAAAGATGGAGGAGAATGAAGGAAGCCACAGCTTAACTCAAGGTTAACTACTATGTGGTGCAAAATCTCTGTGAAATTCAGTTCTCCCATACCAAAGCTGACAGACAAATCTGTATGCTCCCATTAGAATGTTCTTACTAAGAAAGAAATACTTTAAAATTATACCTATGTTGTTGAAAGTGCCTTCCTTATTTTTAATAAAAATCAAGATAAATTTGTACACAGTCCTGTATCTCCAAAGTATAGGTGTTCTGTAATACCACACTGATTTTTTCCAGTTTTTTGTTTCTATACAATAATGTAAATGTGTATCAAAATTATAGTGAGAATGCACCTGCCCCTGCTATGCCTTCCCCAGAACTTCACAATCACACTGTCTGCTTAGTGTGCCTTTGAAGTGGATGCAGTATCAGTAGGTTGCTTAGTTAATAAATAAATAATTTTGGGATAATGTTAACTTGGTATGAAAAACAAATACAGCTGATTAAAGTAGCAAAACTGAAAACAAATTCTAACAAAAATTAATTTGGGTGAGAATTGCAGACGGTGGTACTTAAGATCTGTGTCAAAGTGATCTACACACCCTCTCTTCCCCTGGCTGACTGAAATTCTGATTAAGCCTAGCTAGAAAGCATTGACAAGTTTTAGAAACAGCCTGGGAAGGAATAGGGAGAGCGGAAAGAGTTCTTTGAACTCAGCAGAGGCCTGAATGAAGTTAAAATCCTCAATATTATCCCAGCTAGCTAATAACAGCAAAAGGTTAGAGTAATACAGTAATTACTCAAACTTAGAACTGCTTTTTCCCATTGGAAAATAACACCAGCTTTAAGTAATGAATAAAACATGCTGGCCCAAATCTATTACCTTAAGCAACTTCAGTAGAACGAGGGACATAATGTATATTTACTTGCTTGAGGAAAACCTACTCATCACTGAAAGAATTCTCACTACCTAATTAGGATTCCTAATATATTTCAATGCTTGATGTATTTCTTCTTGCATATGCTTAAATGGGTCAAACCTTGAATCTGGTTAAAAGTATAAAAGTACAATGAAGCACTTTATTTGAGCTTCTTATTCTAATCTATGGCAATGTAGGAGAACAAGAAATATGTCCAGACACTTAATTATTTTCTTAATTAAACAAAATAATATAAGGCAGCATCTCTAGACATTTTTCTGAAAGTTTTTAATTTTATGTTCTCTTCTACCAATAAGCTTAAAAATCAATCTTCCTTTCCAATAAAATGATAAATTGAATTTAACCTTTGCTTTGATTATACTGGTATCTGTTGATATCATTGATGACTGAAATTCCTACCTAATGTCTGTTCAGCAGTTTTAGCAAATTAACATGATCGGAGTTTCACTGTCAGCAATTAAAAAAATCTGCTTGCTGCACGTTCATTCTTGATTTTGTAAGTGAAATGTAGTTACTTGCCCTGCATTCAAATAAGTACATTTTTACACTCAGATACACACCGAGTGTGTATAAAATGGAGATGTCATTAGCTTGAATCAATGCAAATATTAGAATAAAGATTATGATTCCATCGAACATTATGCATGAATTAACATGATGCATCTATTCCTAATCTGTAGTTAGTAAACAAAAATTCAAGCATCTGCTTTATCTGAGTCTTCACTTCTCAAGTATTAATGAGTGGCTGACTCTGCTGCTGTGTGTCTTACTGAAAAACAGGAAAGTCAAATATTTAGTGGTTGTGTGTAAGATGCCACATGGTATCTCTGGCCGTGGTGGGGTTAGAGAGGGTCAGAGATGGACCCAAAATTCCTGCCTGAAGCAATGCCCACAATGGGTACAGGAACTGCAGTGTTCCCAACAATGCACTACCTATATGTAAAAAAAAGATGATTATGTATGTGCCCTGGTGGTGCAGTTTCTCATCTGGAACTAGTACATTCAAATTAAGGTACTTTGTTCATTATAATTCACCCATACTAATATTAGGATAACACATTAATGGGCAGTTACAAGTATGCTGTACAGAACTTTTAGACAAAGTGTTAATCTTGATGGGATTAAGAAAAAGCATTAAAATTAATGAAATGATTGCATCTCAATCTGCATATGCAAATTAGGATAAATCATATGCCCTACAATAGTATAAGCGAAAGATTATGATAATAAATTGCGTTATCTGAATTAATGACTGGCTAGCCCCACTTGATAAGGTCATGGTAAGTCCCAGTGCACTTATTACTAAAATTTATCATTCAAGCATGTGTATGCATTTAATTATTACAGCCTATTTAACAAGCACATAAACTTTGAGAGCAGTGGAAAGTTTTCCTGTCTATAAAAGAGAACTTTTTTCCTAGTTCAGAACATGTCAAATCCCAAGAATGGAAGATATGTAGAATATTCTAATTTGATTTAAGGATTAATAAATAATTCAGTTTAGTCCTTGCTTCTCACTACTTTATAGGGTTAAAGATTTATGGTTTAGATGGAACATGTTAAAGCTAGAATAGCCATGATGAGAAAAGTCACTAAGATTGCTTTATCCTTCTATCTGTGTGTGTTGATTTCCCAGCAGCCCAGTCTACAGACCATTATTCCAGGCAAAAAATTATTTTCTAGCTGTGTACTGTAAGAGTCTTTGAGTAATATTACATTATAACCAATATCAATATTTAGTAACTTTTACCTTGAGTTATCAGAAGGTTCTGAATAAGGTTCTGAGACTGCTTTCTTGTAGGAGTTGGACAGTAAAAGACTTCTTTGCCTCAGTGGAATGTAATTTCAAGCTCCCTCTGCTTTGTATGACAATTCCCTACTGTCTATAGGTATCCTCACAGCTGATAAGTAGCTAATTTCTCACACATGAGCACTTCACCAGTATTTGCTGAAGACACATCTTTTAAGAGTAGAAATATGTATATGAGGCTGTAGAGGGGTTCACTAGCAGCTGAGACTGTCAGGGCAGATCGGTCGCTAAAAAGCTGCACCCAAAAGAGCTCAAAAATTTCTGGACTCTGTCGGCTATCTGAGCTTGTCAAGCAGTTGTGGGGCACATCCCCTTTAGTAGCTACTGACTAGATGGAGGCCAGTGCCACCATTTCTCTGAGCCCTTCAGGTTGTGGTGAATATAGAAGAGAGCTTATCCACTGCCTGGGGAGGTGTAAAAAGAACTGTACAAAACTGGCAGGCTATTTTGGATACACTGGGTGTTCCCATCTCTTCACATTCGCAGAAATGCTGTGAATTAACTCTGAGCTCTGGGGAGCAGTGGCTGTGCTGGCCACAAGCTGAATCAAGGAGAACCTCATTATATCCAGAGGATCAGAAAAATTCTGGCACCTTCAGCAAGGCAGAAATGTTTTGAGGCTTTAGTACATAAATTCTGCAGAAGCACAATAGCCACTCAACAGTGTGATGCTTTGGTTCAGAACTATCAAATTAACTCCAGTAAGAACACTCTCTAATGAATTAATCATAGTAATACACATTTTACTCCCAGAACAAAACATAGATGATCCAATTAACCAATTTCTACTAAGGCCTACGATTACTTTATTAGGGCTCTAAAAAATGGTTTCTGCAAAGCAGTGTTTATTCCCAGATTGCTGCAGTTATCAGACAGTGCTAAGACCTGCAATTGAGGCCTCTGCTGTCCCTCATCTCATTAAGTGTGACATAAACACCTTTGATGAAATGAAATGGTAAAGTGCAGCAAATGGAGTAAACACTTTCTCTGCTGAGCAGTGCCCTGCTACATGCTTAAGATCTGATTTCTTGGCCTCTATTGGCAGATGATAACATGTCTTGTACCCATGCCAGACAAAGATAGCCATTTAGAGCTTCTAAATAATTAAATATTGATTAATCAACCTAGAAACATATAGAACTTTTTTTCCCCCAAAGCTTTTGTTCATTTTTAAGGTCTTATTATTTCTGCAAGAGAAAGCAGGGGAATCTTCCATACACCTTCTGCAACCATCAGGGGCTTAAAAAATTGCAGGTTTCTGCTGCTGTGAGAAAAATGGCATGACTGCCACACTGTCATAGCGTAAACATGCCTGACTCCACTTTGCTGTGCTTGTTGTGCATGGGATCAATCAAGAGAAGGACCCAAATTTTCTAAGTCACAAAAGCCATTAGTAAGGGACTGAAACCCTGTTTTAAGTGCTAGACAACATGTCTGTAAGGATGGAAATGTGTGATGGCTCATCTGGTTCATGTCTCTTGGCACAACTGGGTTGAAAAAGCCAGCAGTTCATGGGTTTGGGGCAAAGTTCAGGAAACAAGTCATGCTGCCTGAAAGATTTTTAGCGTTTGTTTTTTGCTTTGTTTTGTTGGGTTTTTTTTTCTTTAATGTAGCAAGTGTGTGACACATGCATGTGAAAAAAACCGCATTTGGGATATAATACAAACTCCAAGGAACATGATAATGATTGTAAATTATTATTATCATGTGATCTGAGCTACTTCATTCTCCACATCTAGGGGAGAATTTCAGTAATGCTGAGCTAGTTTATTTTTCTTTAACCTGCAAACTGTGATTACCCTATAGGTGGTAAACAATAGACATGTATTGGTTGATGAGATTTCTTATGTATCGCCAATTACCAAAATGACTTTTACAGTAGGTGAGTGGGTCTTAACAATATTATTGTTGTTATTATTATTATTGCAATCAGTAAATGCAGGTAGGACTTTTCATAAGGCATCTGCAAGAATTTAGAAGCACTGGTTTATCCAAATGATGATAAAAGCTTTGATAGATGCCTCCTTACTTCCATATCACACTGAAGATATTTGGAGCATAGTCCATGTGTTTTCTGCCTGAAGTAATTCTCCAAAGCATGCTTCTCTCTGGTGTTAAGTGCAAGCTCTTGCCCCTGTGGCATTGAAGCTTCGCTCAAGGGCTCTGTATCTTTATGGTGGCTGGGTTTTGGTTGCAAGGTGCCTGCTGCAATCTGTGCTACATGCAGAAGAAAAAATCCCAAGCCCTGCGTTTATGTTTGCAGTAAAACACAGCTTAACTTGGAAGCTCGCAAGCAGAATGTGACTGGCTCATTGTACGTGGCAGCAGCTCCGAGTGCCATGTGGTGTGGCAGACCTCCTTCCCCTGCCGGCACAAACAAGCCCCATTACAGTTCTGCTGGAATGTGGCAAATCCCTCAGCAAAGTGAAACCCGAGCCTGGCTGTGCTGCTAGCAGAAACCAGGCAATTTTTGTTGACAGGGTTCGTAGCTAACACTTCTGCAGGGCAAAAGCAAAACAAGTTTTCTGTGATACTGTGCACAGAGACAGTCTTTTGTTAGCCACAAATGCCAGCTGAAAGTGGCTTTCCCTTAAAACCACAGGACATCCTGCCTTGGGTTTGAGAGAATAATGGAAAATATGCTGGATATAAAGCAGCTCTGATAGTGAAATGGTGCAATGTACCTAAGATGCCTGTTTGTGGGTGACAAATTGTTGCCTGCTAAGGCTAGATCAAGATTTTGAATTTTTCTGCCATCATTGGTAATCAAGAAAAAGAAACAAAGTAAGAGGAGGATTATCTGTCATGGACCTCAAACATATATAGGATCCTCTGTTATGCTATTTGTCTATTGTAATTCAAGATACCGGTATTGCTTAAAAAGCTGTCTAAGATGTCTGAACAAAGGACCAGTAGCAGATTTTCCATATCAGAATAAGTCTTGAGAAATCAGGCTTCAGGGGAGATTCCAATTAGATGCAAGAGGAAAACTTTTCACGGTATTCAGCCAGTGGAATAATCTTCCCAGAAAGGGGTACATTCCACAACATTGGATACTTTCAAGATGCTGGAGAGGATGCTGAGCCATCTTCTCTAGACTGTGCTTTTGACAAGAAAGGTTGAACCAGATGATCCTTCAGGTCCCTTCCAACCTGGTATTCTGTGAAATTTAATGATAAATATGTAACTGCCTGAAAGTCTGTGTTCAGCCTTGTTGCTTGCTGGCTGCCTAGTCAAAACTCAAAAGTCACAAGTAATTGCCAAATTATTTTTTAAAAAGTGATCATTAATTCCAGTAATAAGCCACATGAAGTATTGTTGTGAAGAGTGAGGAAGGGATTGAATGGCAAAGTTATTTGAATGAGCTAAGATGCTAATGACCAGTAACAGCTGACAAGGACATCAGCAGTAAGATAGAAATAAACTGAGATTTGTTCTTATATGGGTGAAATAGCAAATATATCAAAAGCTGCTTTTTTGCCAGTTTTGTCACTCTTGAAGAAAAGTATTGACGCATTTTGCTTGGAGGGTCATCTGTTTTAAAATTATGATTGATTATGTAGGAAGTTAGGAAGGCTTGTGTCCAAAACCTAGTTGGTTTTTTCCTTAGATTATAATATGTTATCTGATTTTTATTTTTTAAAATCTGCCTCAATTAGACCATCACAGTAACAAGAAAAAATATACCCTAAATCATAAAAAATGATACTCTCTATAGCATGGGTGACTGAATGACCTGGAAGCTGAACTAAAGATATCTGTGCTTTGTCCAGTAGCTTTGCTCTCCAATGTACCTATAGACCTTATTCATTTGTGGTTGTAAGTCCAGTTCTCTCTATACATCTGAATTCTTTCATAGTATCTGCTGCACCAAAGCCTTACTACTCAGAGCTGTTTTCTTTGGGTTAGGCTCTGGGGTTTTTCATCTCTATTGCTGACAGCCCTATTTAGCATCAACAGTGACTCAATTTCTGATTTATTTTCCCCCCTCATAGTTAATTTCATTTATGTTCCTAATTATTCTCACTTCTCTGACAACAACTGGAGTTGTTTGGTGATATTCAAGCTGAAGTTTCCTTGGAAAGTGAGGCAATGTAGCAATTAGAGGTTTATAGCGTTGCATTAAGAGTTTGCTACTTAAACAAAGCTATGATTAAGCAAAATTGTCTCCTGCTCCCTTGAAAGATAAACATCACCCTATTTCCTCTGGCTGCCATATCTTCTTTCTGCACCCTTTTACTCATCCTTTGAGGGAAGTGGAAAAAAAAGATGCTGAGTAAGCTTGCTGTCATCCAACTCTGCTTCCTGGTACCATAAGGGAGCGTCTAGGACCTATGAGAAACAACAACTTTTGCCCACACATCTGAAAACTGGGAGGGATGTTTGATGAACCAGGATAATATAATGTGAGGGGAAGGTAAGAATGAGAAAGTGAAACTGCTTAAATCTCAGCCTGATTTGAATTTTGATCAGTACAAGGGTAGTTGAATTGTTTTTGTATTGAGGTGTAGTTTAGCTTTTAATATCTTACATTTAACCTTTGATCATTCCTTGACTTAAATAAACTTTATGGGAGAGAGTTAATGAGGAAGACTGAGGAGGGAAAAGAAGTATTGAGCTTTATCTAAGTTTAGGGAGAAAGTCCTTTAGCCTTTGAGCACATTACAGTTTATGTTCTTAATTTGCAATCACTGAAACTTGGGGTGGAGGGGTGGAACAATCAAATTTCTGTGCCAGATGAGAAACTCTTTAAAATCAAGAAAATCCACAATGTAAGAAAACTCAATATGTTCATGAGCTATTCACTAAACACTGGAGCTGTATTATGGCCAGTAGTGAGAAGAGACCAATTCTTGAAAAGTAGGTACTGGCAAACTTTTTCCTTCTTTATTCTACCATGGGGAAAAAAAAGTCAAACAAAAACCGCAAACTGGCTTGTGTGATGAAAAGGAGGGCTAGGTGAAGGTGCATAACCTCTTTTTCCAGCACTATTCTGGGGTTGTTGACTGGGAAGTTGTCCTGAGTACTTATCTAGGCTGGAATTTAGAAGAGCAGGCTCTACTACTGATGTTGAGCTCAGTGAAAGGGTTTTCATTAATAGAAATGCAGGCACAGTGAGCATGGCCACTGTGGGATAAATGTTGAGGTATTATTATTTTTCTTAGTGATCACAGGTACTTGCTAGAACAGAAAATGTACTGCTTTAAATAGAACAAAAAAACGAATACCTGCATCCTTGTCTGACAGCTCTTTATACCATTCTTTGCCACAGCATGAATTATTTGTGCTAAACTAAGGAATATGCAATTTTATTTGGTTGTAAAAATGAAATATACAGCTTTGATCTGTTACCTGGGTATAGATTCCCTTATAATATATTAAAATACTTGGTGCTCTTTCTATTTTAAAGTATTTTAGATACAAAACCCAATAATTACATTATAACTATTGCAAAAAGAAAATTAATTCAAGATTAATAGAGAAATCCAAAGAAAAACAGAATAACATAGATGTATTTAAAAATAATTGTGTATTGATCTTTTTTCAGCCTCGGATTTAAATACACCATCCTGCCACCATAAAGCTTCAGCAGAATTGTGTGTGTGTTTAGTTTGGTTATTTATAAGTAATAATTTTACAACAAATATTGAGAATGAGGTTATTTCAGGAAGGAAATTTAGAAAACAAGTTAGCTCAGGCTTTTGTCCTAAGACTGAGATTCTCATAAACACAACATATGAAGGGTAGTGTGGAGGAAACATAAAGAAATACCCAACTGCTGATGGTTTTAAGTTTTAGGGAGAAGGAAAAACATCTTCAGACTGTTCTTAGAGGCATTTCCAGCTTACCCAGAATGAGGTTTTGTGAAATTTTTGCTGTGTCTGGCTTGGGCTCAGTAGTTACCTATTGGAAACTAAAGCAGTGAGAAATGACCCATGAGTGGTACCAAGAGCCTTGTTCTCCTATCAGCATTGGTTCACACCCTTGTGAGGGTGAAAAAAATGGCAAAAAAATTGTGCACATAATAAAGATGAATTGTGAAGAAGAAGAAATCCAAAAATAAATAAATAAAGAAGAAATAAAATTAGAAATTGCAGTGTCAGAAAAGTACCCAAGGAGCTAGGGAGGTCTCACAGAATCACACAGTCTGCAGCTTTACTACTCTGCTTTTGGAGCTTTCGTTTTTTGGTTTGGAGGGGTTTTTTTGCCACAGAAGCAGAATTTGCAACAGTGAAGACTTTCATAGAATACACTGACCTAAAGGATTATAATGCACTTGTAAAGAGAATATACATTGGAAAGTTTTTACTCTTACAGTCAAGTCATAGAGATGTCTTGAATCAATACTGAGGGCCAAGTCTCCACACTCTTAATTTTGTATCAGTGTGAGAATACTGATCCCTGGAAAAGTTGGAAAACTTTCCGTAGCAGCTGGATACCTATATGTAATCTTTTAACTTTTGTTCTGAATTGCATTCTTTCAAATCTAGAATGTAAATTTTGTCTTGGAAAAATATTCTTGTGCCCACTCCATCTGATGCTTTGTGTCTGCATGAAATGGTGAAAAAGGCGTTATCTCTGAATGATCAAGTGGATCTGCTCCCCAGAGTGGCTAGAAAATGCAGCATGGTTTTCAGTAAGCATAGAAGATCTATTAAATAGCTCTTTCTTATTGGAAAAGATATTTTTTGACATACCTCTTTTTTTTTTGTCCTATGTGATGATGCCATGGCTGCTCCCCTTAAGGCCAAAAATCCATGGAGTCAGTCTACAGAGGTAGTTAACCCCCTTTGTTTCTAAAATTGAAATGGTTTTCTGTTTAGGCATAAGCTAGTAGTTTGGTGGTCCATTTTCTATATTACACTTGCTTTTAATAACCACTCTTCAAATTCTAATAAGTCAGTAAAATTCCAATGTGACTTCAATTTAATATAAAAACATTAATCATGCAACCAAGCAGCTACTGTTGTATTTACTTTTTAGAAAACAAATACACAGAACCATTGTTATGCTTTGCTATTCAATTCAGACTAACTTGTAGCTAAAGAATGCTTATACAGCTGGGGATTTTGCCTGTGTTTGGGTGAAGGGGAAGATTCTGGAAACACTTCTAACCAGTTGCCCAGAATCAGCTTAATTTTCTTCAGCTTCATTTTCCATCTGCTTGGTTTTCACTTCTCTCGACATCCTAGCAGGCTTTTCATATTTACAGTCCAACCAAACAACTGAGTGTATTCAAATGTTTCTACATAGCAGACATAAAGTGAAATTATTTTCTTTCATCCTTCAGCAGTTCCAGTCTTTCAATAGTGTCATAGCAATAGAAATGGGGCACTTGCACTTCACCATTCAGTAAAGGCTAACTAAGTGTGCTTGAAGTACTCTAAGGTTGAGTGACCTCCAATGACTTGTGTGTATAGATTATCAAACATCATAGCTGAGCTAACAGACCATGAAAACTGTCCGTTTCCTTTCAGGCTAAATAGTGCAGATAATCATAATTATTCTGGGTGCCAGGGTCACAAGAGCTGCTCATCACTTTTCTGGCTTACTGGAGAATCTTTTAAAGTACTAAATGATACATCATCCCTGTCAGTGTGGTATAAAGGAATTAAGTGAAGCAAGTTCTAGAAGAGATTTTTGACAGCATATATCTGATATGTTTCTGTCCTTTCATTCATATCTCCTCCATTTTTTTTAATGCAGATTACCAGTCTGTCACTCAGATGCTTTATTTTGTAGTGAGACAGTTTTCATCTCTAGTAGAATTTTCTCCATTAATCTAAATGGACAGTTTAAGAAGCAGTTAATTAATGCCTAAGATCTGTTCACTATAGGCAATCAACACTGCATCATTTTTCAGCTTATGGAATAAACCAGGTGCAACATTTTTTACATCAGTTTCTAGAAGTGTTATGAAGCAGCTTTTTTTAGGAGAATTTGTTACCTGAAACCTGTTCCAAACTAGCTTATAGTAGCAAGGAGAAAGGGATATAATTTGTGATAACAAAAATTGGGCTGATATTTTTCTGGTGGGTCAGAATTATTTGGAATACACTGGAAAAATAATACCTTTAAAACTGGTATTTGTTGTTTCTGAAGTTCTATTACTGTGATAGTAAGATTATTCAAAAGAATGTATGAATAATATTATGTATGTATGCATATGTAGGTGTATGTACACATAAGGCTCTCTGTAAGTATATGAAGAAATGAACATTTAAGACCTTCCTAATGTTAATACAGAAAGTTTAGAATGGGATCCTTAATTAAATGTACTACAGCAATGGTTGGGAAAAGAGGGATGGTTATAAAACAAAAGAATGAAGAATGATGTCTAGAGCAGCAGTGAAATGTTACATTTGTGCCAAATGAACATTGGAAAGCACGGGTGAAATCACAAACTGACTGACCAATTCTTTTCATGTGCATATTTTCTGCCTCCTGAGTTGTGGCATGAATACAATGGAATCAAGGTATGCAAAACTGAGCAACAATCTCATTGGTAAATGCAAAATAAACATTTAAATCAACATTTCGGTGAATCTACATGTACTAAATTTGTAGAACTGAGAACATTGACTTCGTAGGAAATAAAAATATAAAAGGAATAATCATGAGTCTAAAGGGGAAAGTAGAGCATAGGATAATAGTTCTGTGTACTGAAATCATTAGGTATTTTACTTGTACATCTGGATTACACAATCCTTGACAAACTGACTGCAAAAGATTATTGTTCTTCTGAATGAACACAAGTATTTTAGGTCTACAGTTCTTTTTCTAAGAACATAGCAAGCCACCAATTTGGCTGGTGCAGTGCTCAAATGCTCTGATGGCATGAAGTGTACCCTGAACAAACTGTGAGCTCTATTTGAAAATAAAGTTTATAATTAAAACTGGCACTTGTGGGCCTCCAGCTGGTGAATGCTGTTTTGCTGACGTGAGGCTCCTGACACCCACAGTATGGTGGCTCATTGTCAGCCCTTCTGCCAGGCCCTCGCTATTCCAACGCCTCAGATGTCGCCATCTCCACAAAATGGTGCCCAGCAGCAGGAGGCTTGCAAAGGCTTTATTTCCCTTTGTGCAGAAAAGGCTTTTGCATGCTCTGAGACTAAGCTGTTTGTTTTATTAGGCACTGAACCTGACTTTGAGCTCTGAGCAGAATTCAGACAGTCTCCTGTAGCAGCAGAGCTGGGTGCTTTTCTAGAAGGACCTGCAGGTCACTGCAGGGGGAAGCAATTAGGCAGCAGGGTAATGGTGCTGCATCAGAGCTGTCCATGGGCAACATGATGTCAGTGGCAGTGGCTTGGGTTCTCTTGGATGATGTGGCTTGCTGATGGCTCTGCATTGTCATAACCAGATTATTTTTGTCCTGATGCATGTAATACTGTAAATGGGAGAGAATTTGGTTCTCTGTGTCTTCAGCTACTGGTGGACACATTAAGAACTTTTTGCTATGAGAGTCTAAAAACAAGACAAAACTTCCCAAGCAATATGAAATTCCATTTGTCCTCAGTCTTAAAGAAAATTATTTTTTTTAATCTGTATGTGCTTTTGTCAGTTTCAGGTGACTTTATGTTGTAACCTCAGCTTTACTTAAGCAAGATTTCAGAACACTATTAATATTAGCATTATTTCAAACACTATTAATAACAGCATTATCTTGTTTGTTCAGTGTTTGGCAGTGGTACAGCCCCTCCTTGTTCCCATTAAATTAGCAGGAAATAAGACAGTTTTAGCATCACAATTCTCATCTCAGGTTGTTATTGATCAGCTATAAACACAAAGGGTGCTCTTGCTCATTACAAAACAACTTTGCACTAATCTTTACTAGCTTATATTGACAAACATTAAGTAAAAATATGAAATGGCAAGCTTTGGATCATTATAATGTTGCTGTTTAAATAGTGTGTCTGCACCCTTGGTGAACTCTTCTGGATGTGGATGTCTTCACCTTTATAAAGCTGTCCTTGAATCAGATAGCAACAAAATTACCCCCTCTTAAACATGGTAACATTTTGACAATACAAGTAAAAAAAAAAAGTTGTGCTAAAGACCTCTTATTGCATCCTCTTTTTTTGTGTTCAGTGGTGCCCTGATACAAATGTGGAGGATGAGAAAATTACAGTGTAAATAAATCTGTGTAATGATTAGCTGGGTTCTCAGAGCAATGAAGCTAATATTTTTAAACAAAATTATTTATAAGAAATAAACATGCATCATCTGTTCAAAATATTGTGTTAAGCTGTTGGGGAGGGGGAAGAAAAATGAATTTGAGGGATCCAAATATTTAGACAGAGAACTATGAAATGTGTCTGCCAGCTGCAAGCAGAACACATGCCAGACCATGGTCAGACCACTGGGTACCCATGCAGGTTTAATGAAGTTTGCCATCCCCCTCAAGGTGCCACTTAGCTCTCCAGCTTGCAAACACATAAGGGCTTAGCAGTACATCATGCTATCATTGTTAAAACATTCAGACAATGAAAGAAAAGAGCAATGTCATGCAAACTTTTTGTTATGTCAGGTTAACAGAGTCAGATTAAAAATTATTATGCAGATATAAGAGAGAAGGTGGAGAATTTGAGAGTAGAAGTGTCCTAAATATGTTCCTGTCAAGTGAAGGCCCAAGGGGGAAAAGAAATCACAATTTCTTGACTTTTTGACAAATCACAATTTCCTGACTTACTCCAGCTGTATGAATGACAGTGTTGGTCCCTGCTGTATAGTGCAGAGTGAAATTGTGGGACTAAAGTGGAGGATATGCAGTAAACAATAATAAAACCCCTCCAGTTAAATGGGGAGATATGAAGGCCTGGAGAGAAGACAAGCTAAGCTTGTTTTTTGAAACTCTTCGTGTGTATTATTTACTGCTGCCATCATGGATGTTGATGCTTAAGGATGTTGATGAGGATTCTTAGGGCCTATGGACAATCCTGCAGCCTGACACTGTAGGGGAAGATTTTTTCCCTTGAACAAGCACTAGGAGCACTTGAGTTTCACTGATTAGATACATGGGTTAACTTGATTAGACAAATGGAATCAGATCAGTGTGATGTCTTCCTTGCACTTCGCTTCTGGTAGGCAGCACCTTCTTCATCAAAATAAGCCATGGGTTTGGAAGAAAATTACTTCTTTGAAACTCTATTGAAGTTCAGATGCTTTTTACAGGAGTCCTTCACCAGAGAAAAGTCCTCTGTCTTCAAAGTTGTCCTGTTCCTCTCTCTTCCTTTCTTTTTATCAAACTGTATTACAGACAGAATACTTTGGAAAAAGTGAAACATTTTCCAGAATAAGGAAAAGAAAATCAGCATACTTTTATCCTTATTAAAATTAAAAAAAAAAAAAAATCTTGTTCCTCTACTTCTCTGGGATGTTTAATCCTAATAATGTTGACATAAGCCTTTTATATTTGAAATGAAAATTAGTGTCTCTATTAGAGTCCAAACTGCTATATTCATTAGAAGTTTCGTGTCAAATAAAAAAAACCCAAACTTTCTCTCTGAGTTGTTACTTGTTTTCCATAACTCTAAACAAAGGCATAAGCCTCTCTGTCATTCACTTTTTTTTTTTGGACAACTTGCCCTGGTGACTATAGTCATTACATAGACACCTATAAAAGGCATTTAAATTGTTTTCAAAAAGTTGCACTTTGTTGGCTGCAATTAAGCTTACATAAGCTTGTACACATGGGGACTTTCAAAAGAAAAGTGAATTTTTGAACGTGGCAATTTTTCTTCAAATTCCCACTGCACTCATCAAAATGACGTTGATTTGCTCAGATTAGCAGCTGATACCTGACACTTCTTTATTTGAGCTACTTGACTCAAACTAGCAGTTGTTTTCTCATAGCCAGGGATCTGCATCTCAGTAATCTCCTTTCCAAACCAGGCAATCTTTCAACTTCTACTCTGGCCAGCAGCAGGTAAGTTTCTTTCCCATAAGCTGATTCAGGAGAGAGCAATGCCTGCTGGGCACTGCACATCAGTCCCATGTCTTAAATCTGTCTTGCACTCCTTTAGTGCAGCTTTTTGCTCCATATTCCAAGTATCATTGCATGCTTGAAATCAATATAGCTGGATTTCATTCTTTCTTGAAATAGAGGGAAGCAGGAACAGAAATCTCATATGTAAACCTTCTCCTTGCAGAGAAGAAAACTCAGTGAAAGGGTTTCCAGCCTGAAGATCCTATGCTGCCTCCCTTTGATGTCATGCCAAAAAGCTGATTTTGAAATTATACATAGGAGACTTTTGCTAGGAAATGGCCACTTGCAGCTATGCACAGCAAATAGAGGCTGATCTAAAAGAAATGGAAGTGTAGAGCAGGCTAAACAAGCCTTTCTGTTCTTTTGCTAACCAGGCCTGAAAATCTTCTGTGAAATACATCTCTGAAGTACCTGTTCTATAACCCAGGATGTAGAAATAATTCTCTTTGATTACTCTCTGCAAAATGAGAGCCCTGGAATATGTGGGAAGAAGTCATCTGGGGCACAGAGGGAATTTGCTGGCATGGCTTGGTTTGCATAAAGAAAGATGGCTTGGTGGGAGTACAAAGTATAAATAATGCAGGTAAGGAACTGCTTTCACTTGAACTGAATGAGAACTCAAAGTGGTAAAGTATTCTTGAAACTTATGAGTTTTCTGGAAGCTCACAACCTTTCAAAACACTTGAACCTTTTGAATAACCTTTCAAAAAACCCTTTCTCTTGCACAAACAACCAAAGGTGCTACAAGCTGATTCTTGTTTCAGCTAAAAAGGCTTCATCTTATTCAGTTGCTGGTGTGCCATAGCATTAGAAGCAATCTTCTCTTGGCATCTCATCAGCATCTAATTTCAGTTGTCTGTCTGCTCTCCTTCTCCCGGCTCTGCGTGACAGTGCTTTATGCTGGGGGAGTTTAGGTTATCAGGATAGATTAGGAAGCTTCTGCAGCACAAATCCAAGGCAATTGCAGGGGTTTACATGGGGCTAGTTCAAAGTTTGCCATGTGCTGTGTTTATTTAGACATGAAACTTGCAGGAAGGACACAACTGGTGCCCCAGAGGCGCATTTTCCATTTTTCAATCAAAGCAGATCAATTTAAAATTGACTATCAAATCCTTCTAGCAAACTTGCATCGTTCTTTGCTAATTTCCTTCTAGTGGACCCTTGAGAGATGCAGACAGTCTCAATGCTGCATATTAAACTTTAATTACTGATTTCTGTTATGAGGTCAAGATAGAACTTGGCCAGAGATAGCTGCATCATAGCTTAGAAGTTCCTTGTGCTGAAAAACACCCATAAAATAAATGAAAAATGAGTCAGCAACCTCTCACCAATCTCTGGCAGTGCATGCTGCACCTTCAGCTCCGCTGTAGGATGCCAGCTGGTCTTCTATTAACAGTAAATTGTAGGCTTTTATTTATTTATAAGTGTCATTAATCTGGTAGGTTGAATGCAGTTGGCTCGCCAAAAAAGAGCATACGGGGCTTAGCATTATCTGGGCAGACACAATTGGTGGCTTATGAAAAATATCACAATGAATAACCCACAACAGCCATGCTGTTACATGGGATTTGAAGCATTTTGCTTATTCCATGGCACAAAGTACGAGCCCAAAATCAACATTGCCTAACTGACTTTTCCTGACGAAGTATGGAATGCTTTCAGGCAAACTGCTTAAAACCCCACATGCCTGACATGGAATCACTTTCAATTCTATGCAAAATTAACACACAGGGCTTTAGAATTATTGATAACCTTACTGAATTAAATGAGACTAGAGATTTCTTCTGAGATGGCAGTATATCTTCCAGAATGGAGTAGGTATATGTGGGCTTGCAGAAGTGGGTAACATGAGAGAGTTTAATATCGGGGGGAAGTAGCAACATTTATACTAGTGTTGTAGGAATACTGGAATTCTGTAAGTGTTCTGACAGGGCACAGACAGGAGGTTTGCACTTGTATAGAATTAGGATGGTACAATATTTTCTGTCTATGGCTGGCATTTTCTTTCTATATCTTCCTTTTGCTGCCTGTGTTATCCATCTGCTCTGGATTTGTCTAACCGTGCTATTCCCTCCCTGGCTGTTCTTCTGCCTTTCTCCCAGACCTGCCTGGACTGTCATCATGTTGTGTCTGAATACTGCACAGTATCATTTGACACTCAAGAAGTGCTCTGGGATAATGAAGTCCTAGTTCCCAGCGTGGTAGTTTTTCCACGTACCCAATTAGCATCATTTTTCTTCTCTTTCTGCTGCCATGTCACTTGTACTGCTTATCTAAATAAATGGGATTTCAGAGGAAAATCCTCTTTTTAGAGAGGAACTCTTGACAATCTGGCACTTACTTTGTAATGCCAGGAAATGAAAGGGAAATAACTGCAATTTGTGGGGCTGCTTTGGGCTGGCAAAGGGTCTGCTGGGCTGCAGAAGCCATCTGTATATTGAAGATGAGTATTATACCCTGTGCTTGGCTGCTGTGGGAAAACACAAGGGAAGATGCAGGACCAGTGTGGTGCCAAGGTTCTCTGTTTTAGGACCTTTTTAAGACTCATTTTATTAGTTATCAGGGCCTGTGTGTTTGCAGGAGTGTAAAGCAAACATATTGTTCTAGGAGTCAGAGTGGAGAGTCATCTGTTTGCTTAGACATTTTCAAAGTCACCATGTGAGACTGGCAGAGTTCACTAGATCACAGTGCAGTGGGTATCATAAGTAGCAACAAGAAATAAATCTGTCCCCTACAAGCAGATGCAAGCAGCTAAAAGTATGACCACTGATTTTAGTTATTACATTTAAAATATAAAACAACCAGTTCATTTTCATGACCCAGTCCGTAAGCCACCATTCCCCTTGCCTCCCTGCTTTGAAGTTCCTTTATTTTAACTTTGTGTTGCCTTCTGATTAATAGGATATTGGATTGTGGGTGGTTGGGGTTTGGTTTTGTGTTGATGTTCTTTTCTAGACAAGGCTTGAGTTCATTTCTAAATTGCAATTTATTTAGGCTATTTAATAAATTACTTCATATTTGTAGTATCTATGTTTTTGGGTCCTATGGGTACTGGTATTAAACATAGAAAAAATTTTAGAACTTTAATTAAAAGTAGATGTGAGTGCATAGTTTTTAAAAATGACAAAATACTCCTAAAACAAATGTGGATTTTATACATGCAGCTAGTAAGTTTTCAATTTGCTAAATATGTTATATGTTTGCTTTTAATTGTATAACCCCAAATATCGCACTTGTCTTCATTAAAATTTATTAGTTCACTCATGCAAAGAAATTCTTCTAAGTGTCTCCAGTAAATATTCACTCTTATGGACTATGAAAATAATTATCTCCTTAAAGCCAGTGCTGTCATCGTTCATTATATACTAAGCAGGCAAAGTGAATTTCAATATATTTGCTGGTCTGCCTCTCGGGTTTTTTTTTTGTACTTTTAAGTCAATTCAAGTTTACGCAATTAAAAAATACCAGAAAAACAAGTTACCAAAATGTGTGGAGAGCTGTACAATGGGGTGCTTTTTATTTATGTGCTGGGATGGAGGAAATAAGCAATTTAAACCAGCAAAACACTTGTCAAGGTTGGACAGCAGACTGTCGATAAGGGAATTTTAGCACACTGGGAAGGGGGAGCTTGGGTTGTTGTCCTGTTCAGGGGAGGCTGACAGGAGCCAAACAGCTCTGGGAGCTGTTGCAGCCAGCATGAGGCTGTTTCACACAGCCATGCTGCCCAGCAGCTGGCTGGCTCTGTCCCATTCTGCCTTGCCCTGCCTGGATGTTCACAG
The DNA here is from genome assembly GCA_024362935.1 of Setophaga petechia. Taxonomy (NCBI): domain Eukaryota; kingdom Metazoa; phylum Chordata; class Aves; order Passeriformes; family Parulidae; genus Setophaga; species Setophaga petechia. The sequence continues at coordinate 29,480,436 of JANCRA010000005.1, forward strand.
CATTCAAAGATCCTGACTATGGTCTAAAGTTCAGAGCAGATTGAAGCACATGCCCACGCTGATGTTTGTGTGTCTTACTGCAAAGTATGCTCTAATTTACTAAAAAAATAGTCCTAATGTGCTGTTTCCTCCACTTCTGCTGAATTTACTCCTTTTTACTACAGCCAATTGCCTTCTGATCAGGTTGTTTTGGTATTTTTCTCTGAGTTTAGAATCATTTCAAATAAGTACCTGAGATTTTCTTGATCCACTCAACAGTGGAAGATGTACTTGTACTTCAAAAGCACTGCCAGTAGTACAGATTGCTTTTAAAACACACAATTTTTTTCAAACATTTTTATGGGGTTCTAACATCTAGGGGTCATGTTGTTATGCTTATGCTAAAATTAAAAAATGAATGTACAATATTAAGTACATTTCATAAATAGATTCATATTATATTTGTTTATTCTAAAACATCTGTGTTTTTAAAATTAAATTACTTGCATTTTCAGGTTCTGGAGACTTAGGCAATTTATTATCTGTGCATTCTTATTGTGGTCAAGAGTGACTCTACTGCTTCTTGGCAGATTTAAGAAGAGATTTCTTTTGAGAGGTTATTTTATGTGAATCAGACTCTTTGAAACTCCTGATGGTCTATTTTGACATTTTCTTAGTCTTTTTTTTTTTCCTAAAAAGATTAAAGGGAATAATTTGCAGTGGTCTGGTTAATGGTAAGGGTATTTTATTCAACTGTAGTGATATTCAACAATTTCTCACATTTTCGTAAAATGTATCTTAAATGGAATCTCAGGTGTTCCTGCTTACTACAATTGTATTCCACCCTGGAGGAAAGCATGCTGTGATTTAAAAACCGGGTGCATCTCACTGAACCTCTCTTATTTGTACCATTTGCATCTTGCAACCTAACTTGGCAATCTGTTCATCAAAGGAAGGATTTGGTGCTTAGTTTATCCATGCCTCATTTATAGTCACAGCCTAACAACAGCCAAAAAGGGAAGACTTATTGTGACTCCAATTTCCCCTTATGGATTTGAGAAGGGATTAAAAATAGGGAAAATACAGGGCAGTAGTGACAGGTTGTATCACTACTTACAGGAGTAGTGAGCCATAACAGATCTCTCAGGTTCTCCTTGCTCATCTGTTTTGTGCTGACACCTCCAGTGGACAAACCCATTTGGGGAGTGTGTAAGAAACAGTTTGGGACTGAAACAGTTCCACTGCCTTTTTTATTTTTTCATTTAAAATTTATGAAGTAATCCTGGGTAACACAATGTAACCATGATATTATAAGACCATGTGATGCTAAAACAAAAAAAATAATCTTGTGGCTGGATTTAAAGAGATTAAAGTAAAACCAGCTTTTTTTTCTAACAGTGTTGTGTTAGATACTGACTGAATGTTCCCATTTATTCGAAAATCTGGCTACATCTATGTAGCAGGAGATACTACACATAATTCTTCTTGGTGTATTTGCCTATTCAAGGAACACCAAAGAAGGAGAACACATCTTTTCTTCTGTGGGATCTCTTATGAGAAAGAAAAGACTTCATGAGGCAGGACAAGCCCAACCAACATTTGCTCAATGAGTCTTGCTCTATGCCCTGAAGTTGATGAGACTATTAACATTAATTATTCATATGCTGACAAAGGCTGCTGCAGGAGACACAGAATGAAGAATAATAAGCTGAAATAGAGAAAACTGGATGCCTAGGAGAGCCTGGAGAATGGAATATCTTTCAATATTTTTCCTCATTAGTTTGGCCTATTTCCCACAGGGACAGCAATACAAGACTTTGACACCAGAACTTTTCCTTAAGTGTGCCTGCAAATTCCAAGCCACATTCCCTCAGTGAGCAGCACTCTGCCCGTGAGCCTTGACCCTTTTGTCAGCTCAAATATGCCTGTTGATAGAGGATGTCTTGGAGTCTGAAAGGGCACGGTGCAACACAGGGAAGAACTCAATTTTGAATTTTGTGCTTGAAAAAAAAACAAGTTAAAAAAGGTAGTAAAAACACCAGTGGAAGTCAGAGACTTCCCACCAGGCTTCTGATTCCATCCTCTCACAAAGATGGTCTGACAAGATGGAATTTAATAAGAGGCCCCCTCTGTAAACAGAAATGCTATTTCATTTGAAGCTCAGTGAATGTTGGGGCAGGTAGAGCAATAGACAGGATGCTCAGAGGGAGTGGTTTTTTAATGAGCTTTCTCTCCCCAGGGACCATGATATTTGTATTTCTAAGTTTTAGAGCTGTAAAACCAAAATACACCTTTATCTGTTGCTATGCTGGATGTTTATGGCTGTGGCTATCAAAAGGAAAATCTCTTTTTAATAAAATATTTGTATCAGCTTTTTTATTTTAGGTATGCAGTTTTGCAGAAAATTTTTGAGTCTCTGTTCATGATAGTGTTCCTAAGATTCCGAACTCTTGCATCGTTCCAGTTTACTTGACAGTTTTCCTAACAAAAAAAGAACACAACATCAAGGGGTTTTTAAAACCAACCAAAAAGAAGCTTCACATTTTTTGCATTTTTCTTCTCACATAATGCTGAAAAGGCTCAAAAACTAGAACCCCTCATTCAGCAAGCTGATTGGTGCTCTGCATTTATAAAGATTGCAGGAAGTGAACTTAAATACCATCAGTGGTGTCAGAAAACTGTCACTTGGTTCTTAGGTGTGCAGAAAGTCCACAATCCTGATAGTAGTTGTATGTGTTCAGGTAGTCACATTATTCAACCAGTCATCTACAAGAAAAAAAGTCCTGTGTCTATTCATCAGAACAAAAAATTGCTATAGCATGGAGTCATCCAAGGGTGATCCACGAATATACATCCGTTAGTTTTAGATCTGCACACTTGTGTCATGGAACAGTTATTTTTAAAGCAGTGTCTCTTGAACAAATGTGTTGAAAAGTCTGTTTGATGTCATTCAAGCGCAAGCATAAATCGCAGTTGCAGGCGCAGCTCGGGCCGGGGCCCGTGCTTGGGAGTCTCTGTTCAGCACCACGAACAGCGCCAGGGCCGAAGCTGTCCCTTCCTTCATGGGCTGCGCCCGAAAGGGCAGGCACGAGGGGAATTCTGCACTCTTAAACGGGTGGGTGTGCATGTTCAGCAGTCACACAGATTCTTGCTGTTTCAGCCAAAAACTTGCTGAAGTAATTACTGCATAGGGACAAGACTTTCTTTTTATATTCGGCATATCACAACCTCGTATATGTTATTTTTGCTCAAAAGAAATGAGAAGCCTGGCTGACCTATGTTCCCAAACTGTGCTAGTTAATTATTAAGATGTGTTGAAACATGAACTATTGAGTTGGTCCTACAGAAATACAATTTTCTTATGCTGTACAGCTAAGCAATATTGTTAAAGCCAGACATTCAAAATGCTGAGACTTGCTTAAAAATAGTGATTTTCAAGAAACTCCCTTGTGACACACTTTTCTAATTATTCTTTTAGATTTTTTCAAGTTATTTTTTCAGAGTTCTCTCTGACACTAAATTTCCACTTTTTAGAAAAAGAAACCTGGGGCTTATACAATTGTAGGAACCCTAGGACAGAAACTTTCAGACATTATAACTCTCAAAATTTTAATAGTTGGTAGCAAAGTGATTAGAATAAAGTCAGTGGTTGAAAAAGCCATAAGTGCAGAAGTCCAAGTACAAGAATTATTACAACAGCACTACTCAGTAGGGGAAAAATTATTTAATGCTGCCCATTTCCATGGATAAGAACAGAGTAAATCTCACTTGTTTGTCTTTAGTTAACTACAGTAAAATTGTTAGTATCTTACTCTCTGTCCACTTGGTCAGTGGGAAGCTCAGTTTCATTTGCTTGGTAGAAAGCTGAAAGTTGGGCTAAAAAGTACAATTTCATTGACACAGTTCTCCTAGCAAAGGAGAAAATCCTTTTCCTTCCCCTGTGGAAGAAAAAACCTGGAAGAAAAGAGAAGGCACCCAAAAGCTCTTCTTTTGGAGGGGAGAGAGGGTAGGTAAGACTAGTGAATACCTGAGCTCTGAGTTACTTCAAAGAGGCAACCATTGCCTGTTGCATGCCAGAGGTTTGTTATAGTTTTCTGGTTGACTGACTATTAGTTGTTTCAGCAACCTGAATCTCACAAAGCATTAAGCTTTATAACATTAACTTTTAAAAAATTATTTGTTTTTATTTGAGTGAAAATTCAAGTTTCTCTCACAGAAATGTTTGGTCAGGCAAAAATTTGAAAGAAGTAGGTGAAAATTTGAATTTTAGCATGGCAATTTTCTGCCTCTTTTTGTTGTTGATATCCTCAATTTCCATGTCTCCAACTGGAGGTAGACCAGAGTAGACAAAGCTTAGAAGTTGTTCTCCTAAAAAGATGAAGTTCTGTGAGAACCTTTGTAAACTAGAGATAAGCTAATAAAGATATAAACTAATAGACATAAACTAATTCAAAGAGTCATAAGTGCTAACTCAGAGAATCTTGCAGTACAGTAGAAAGCTTGTTTGTGACAGAAAGATATTGCTGTAGTGAAAACTGTCTATTGCCATGGAAGGTGTGAGGTTTAGCTAGACCTTCCCAGCAGAATAAAGGAGGGTTCTATCTCTCCAGGGCAATGTATTTGTACAAAATAGCAGTAAGTACTAATTGGGCTAAGAATATGGCGTGTTCATATTTGGAGGCTACTATAAACTTCTACACAGTTTTTTTCCTTTTGTAAAAGTTCACTGCAAATCCTGTCAGAAATAACATTTAGCTCTTTTCTTTTTATTGTGCAATGATGCTTTTGTGACTCTCTCCTAGCTAGTTTGAGAAATAAAAGTGGATTTGCTAGACCTGAAAGATTTCAATTAACTCAAGTGAATGCCAGAGCTCAGAGATAAAGTGTCCTGATTTGCTTCTTGCCCATCAGTCTAGGTATGTCCTAACAAAGATTTTTCAGGAAAGAAAGCAAATAAAAGATTAGAGGAGAGAGAGTGGGGTGGAGTTATGAACACAAAACGAGTGTATGGATTAACATTTTCAGAGGAAAAAACACAAAGAGAGGGAATAGGAAAACAATTTTGGCTGCTGGTTTTGGGGTACTTTTTTTTCTCCTTGTTCTTTAACGTTCAGAGATAGCAAATCCATTCTGTCTTTACCCAGGCAGTGAAATGTCGCAGTAAAATTTAGTAGCAAATATTCTTTCATCTTTGTGGAAGTACATAGGCTTTACTTGGGGAGTCATTCTAATCTTCAGTTTCTTCTATTTTGCAAAGAAAATGATGATTTAGAGATTAGAATATAAATAATTTTAATCTTTTAAATTAAGCACATTTGTTGCAACAGAAGGAATTACTGTTTCCATGGTGTGATGGAAACCAAAACAAATTGTGTCATAAGTTTACAAAAAGAGGTGATCAGAAACCTCTGGAAATGGTTTAGTACAACCTAGTGTTCAAGGAAGGTCAGCTGGGGCAGATTGCTCAAGATTGTATCTGAGTGTTGAACATTCTTAAGGACAGAAACTCCTCAGCTCCTGGGGTAAATCAGCACCATTGTTTAACCACCCTCACAGTCAATAAGTGTTTTTTCATACTGTTTCAATGCCGTGTCTTTTATTTTTGTATGTCCATTACTTCTCTTTCTGATATTGGATAGCTCTGAGAAGGGTCTGACTTAATCATCTTTGGGTGTTTATAGACATGAGTGAGATCTTTCCTGAGCCCTCTCTTCTCCAGGATGATCAGTCCAGCAGTGTCAGCCATCCCTTATGTGCCAGATGCTCTGATTCCTTTGTGTCCTTTTGTTTGGCTCCCTGCAGCACATGCTCCTGTCTACCTCACACTGGGAAGCCCAGAACTGGACACAGCACTCAGATGTGTCTCATCAAGGCAGAGTAGAGGGGAAGGATCCCCTCCCTTGATCTTCTGACAATGCTCTCCCTAATTCAGCCTTGGATGGTCTCAACCTTTAATGCCACAAAGGTGCATCACTGGCTCTGCTCAGCTTGCTGACCACCAGAACCTCTAGGTCTTTTTCTGCAAAGCTGTTTTCTAGACAGTTGGGATCAAGCCTGTAGTTCTGCTTGGGGTTATTCCTTCCCAGATGTGGGGCTTTGCATTTTCCATTGAACTCCATTATATTCCTTCCTGCTCATTTCTTTAATCTGTTGAGATCTCTTTGAATGGCACCTCAGTCATCCACTGCATCAGTCGCTCATCAGAGTAGATTCATGAGTATTTACTGAGAATATTTGCTGTTCCATCATCCACAACACCAGTGGAGATGTTAATTTGGCCTCACTATCAGTCTCTGGGGCACAACAGCAGGGACCAGCCTCCAGATGGAATTGGTGCTGCTGGTTACTGTGGCGGTGCTGAAATCCTGAGCCCGGCTGGCCCACAGAATCGCACAGCCCACAGCCTGTGGGAGGGCACGGGCAGCTGCAGGTCCAGAGCCTCCGGCAGGAGCAGAGCTGGAGCCCGATCGCCGTTACCCGGAGCTCCCTCCACGGCAGTGGTGGAGGAGGCAGCTCTGGCAGGCTTAGGAGCAGGTACAGCAGCACGAAATCCGGAGGACGCAGAAGCAACACGCGAGGCAGCAGTTCTCCACAGCAGGGGAAGGTTTATTGGGGAAGGAGAAGGGTACAAACGAGTAGGAGGCTGCAGGGAACTGCCCCGAGGGGCGGGGAGAACAAAACATTTATAGGGAGACCAGGGGGAGGTAGATCCCTCACCCTGGCCAATGAACTAAACACCCGGCTAGATTGATAGGGGACAGTAACAAATAGAACAACATTATGGGAGGGCCAGCTCTACCTTGCCCAATCACCCTCTGCCCTGGGGAGAAGGTTCTGGTGAAGCAGGCAGGGACAGAGGGTGACAGGCAGGCAGGCTGACAACTGAAAATACAGGGGTGGGGAAAACTCGATACAAAAAGGCGGGAGTTACTAAGCAACAAAAATGACGGACAGTCCCTGAGGGAGAAAAACAGGGGGAGGGGAAGCCTGGCAAGCGCCATCTTGGGTAAGTACAATTAACACATTTAAATACAATAAGTTAAAATCAACCTTTAACTGAAAGGGGAGAGGGAGACTGCAGGGGCGCACCGCAACAGGTTACTACACTTTGGACTTGTTCTTTTGGTGGTTTCCATGTCACTGTTTCTGCACCCAGTAGTTGAACCTTCACACTCAGTTAAAGCAATGTTAGTTCTGAGAAATAGGAATCTTCTGAATATCAATAAAGCTTTTAACCCATTCCTCCAGGGATATCTGAGGGGAAACATTTAACTTCATTGAATATATGATCCTTGAAATGTCCAGATGAACTTCACTCTGAAAGATTTAAGCAATGTCTGCTATTTCTGAATAGGGTACACCCCCAAAGTGAAAGGATGACACTGTAACCTATTTGATAACGTGAAAGTTAGAGGCAACTTTGTTGGTGCAGGAAGGTTCAGCGGAGCTTTTGGAGATTAATCCAGGTGCAGATGACCTCAGAATCATGAAACAATTCCCCTCAAATCATGGCCATAAATGACGGAATGTTTTCTCTGGAATGTTTTCATTTGAGGAGGTGACATGTTGTGTCTCTGTGAGAATGTTTCTACTAAGGAGCATATCAGAAGAAGAGCCAGAGCAAATCACTAGCCAGAGAGAAATAATATGAGGCCATGAACAAGGACTTAATAAATGAGATGGTGCTTATTCAGGACTACAACTCAATCCACAGAAGCCAATGGGAGCTGTTGCCTTTGATAATCAGGTAGCTTTATTGCAGATCTAATGAGCTTCCCCCTGCAATGCAATTTGAAAAACACTGTTCTGCCCTGCTGCCTTTGGTAAAGAGTCTCAGAGCTCTACATGTTAATCAAAACTCTCAGCACACTGAGGTGCGTTATCCGGGAAATGGGATGCAGAGACTAAGACTGAAAATGTTTGTGCTTTACTCCAAAAAGGGATAACAGCACAATTGTCAGAGCAGTTACACCACAGCAACCACTGGGCAGGAGGCCACCCTTCCCACATAGTCCAGGCAAGATCTGGTCAGACCAGAGGACCAAAATAGGAAGAAGCAAGAGGGCAAGGTAGAGAAGAATTAGTTTGTTCACTGAAATTCAGACAGTGCCATAGTAACCAAGTTGACTTATGATTCTTTTCCTGTGCTTTAATATGCCAAAAAGTTACAGAGATTAAAATAAATATGTATTTGTGATTTCAAATCCACTAGAAGAAAAAGGTAAAGTTGCAGGTAGTGTTTTTAACTTACATTTTTATTATCACACCTCTATGTAAGTTATAGTCTTACAGTGCTACCCGGAAAAGATTGTGCAGCTGTGGTGCATTCAGTGGACCACAAAGGGCTGGAATATTGTCAACAGACAAGTCAAAAATCCTAATTTCACACTTAAACATCAAACCTTTGCTTATTTAAAAACTTATTTAATTAAAAAAAAAAAAGAAAAAGAAAAAAGAAGAAATAGGGAAAAAAGAAAAAAAAAAAGAAAACCATAATTTGACTCCTCAGATGTATAAAATATGAAGAATACCTGCAGACTTCTCAGGGCATCTAGATGTGGAGCTCATAAGCACATAACAGTGTAAGTCACAGATGGAAAGGGGCACTGGAATGATATTTACATTATCTTTTATCATTGCTCTCCCACTTAAAGCTTGCGCTGGAAAAAATCTGTACAGTCAATTGTATTCACACTGTAGAAAAGAACTAATTTTTAAAAAGACTTTTTGATTTAATAGGTTTCACTTTGAAAGGCAGCAGAAAAAGTGTTGTGATTTTAAGTGAAATTTCTCCACACGCGTTTAAATACTCTGAGTTTCACTGAGAAATAAACAAGGGATGCTACATTCTATAGCCCTTTGAATTTGGTACAAGGACTCTTCCTTCTTGGCTCTTTCATTTCCAGTAATTAAACCATCTGGTTGATAAGCGAAATTAATTCAAGACCACATTAATTCCTACTTCTAAATTTCTTTGTGGAAAACACTTCAGGAGAAAATGATGTTTGCTGGATGATCAGATGTAAAATTAAGAGAATGTGTTGTTGATCGTCCTATAGTGCTGCTTACAAAATTAATCATGGATGGTTAGAAAGTCTTGTGATAAATCTGGTGTCAACATTGAGATAGCAAAGAAAAGAGTAGAAAGATCATTAAATTCTCACAGATTTGTTTAGGTTGGTACATAGAATGAGAGCAAGTGTTCAATTTATTGAAAAATTCAGGCCAAGCTTTTACAAGATATGGAGGAAGTAGAACAGTTTGTACAGCTTGCAATTGTATGTCTGTGCTCTTCACTATAGAATGCTGGGCTATTATGGTGTGAGACTGACAGTGAAAGTTTGGAACACAAATTTAAGTGCTATTCAAGCTACTTTTGAAGTTGTTGTTACTGTTTCTAAACAACATTGGAAGGATGGGAGTTTATTGTGTTGCTGAGCAAAGTCCCCAAGTCATCACTTGATGTTCCTCCACTCCAACACTAAAAGAGGCTGAGGCTGGGTAAACAGAAGTTGCAGCTGGCTGTGTGCTGTTATGGATCCTGGAACAGCCTCTCCCGGCCACACAAGAGTCAGAGTTGTTTGATCAAGCCCAGGCTATGAAGGGTATGAACAATTTTCATCTCAACGATCTGATAAACACTGCTGAGACTCTGGACCCATAACACATTGTTTAGCATCTCTTCTCCAGTTGCACATGGGCCTTTTTCTTTCATTGGAAGCCCATCCAGCCTCTAGCAGAAATTTTGGGCAAAAAATATTGCAGAACAAAATACGAGAGTAACTATTTAGGGCATAGCATTTTGTCTGAAATGTAGAGCATGAAGTAGTGCAGTAATAGTAATATAGTGAGAGCAGTGTTTTTGTAGTTAAGTGGAAATGATCTTCCAAAGGGCACTTAATCTTAGTTTTTCTAGGAAAGTAAACAGAATAAAAGCTGTGGCTATTTTCACAACTACAGTGGGTTGCAAAATATAAGTGTGATGTAAGTGCAGACAGCAATATTTCTTCTGTTTTCAGATTACCCTTCTCATTTATCTGTGAGAGGCCTCACTCTCCTCACAGAGCTCCTCCACACCACAGCATACCTTGCTATCTTTTTTTAAGAAAGACTTCTGCTTCTCCTCGCCAGCATTTTGCTAACTGGGCAGAGGCACCCATTACTAAAGGGGCCAGTGCATTTCCAGCCTCTCAGGGACAGCACTTTACTGGCTCGGTTACTTGAGGTATGAGGAACAGGCAGCAGTGATGTGTCTATCCTTCCCTGATTCACAGATCTGGGCTGCTCTTCAAACTCTGACATGCCTGTTAATCTTGTAGTGACAGTGATGCTGCTGTCTGTGTGCACTGCCACCACAGAACTGTCACTGCAGTAGGTGCTAATAAGCAAAGTGGCTGTTTAATGAAACACTGATTTCTGGACAGTAAGTAATGTGTTTAGGGCCCTGGGCTGTGCTTTAGAAGACAAAGGAGGGCTATTAGGCTCAGTTTGTGCCTTGCCCACCCGGGTGAGCAGGTAATGATGTGTGCCAGACACTGGTGCTCCCATTTGTTTTCCCTTCCATTTCTTTTCAGAACGCATCAGAAATCTGAAAATACATTCTGTTTTCTCAGAAGAGGAAAGCATTTGACCAAAGATCAAGATAGTATTTCAGGTATTCTAGTTGTCTAGGATTGCAAGATAGTTTTGTTCTAAATTTCTGGAGAAAAAGGCCTGACTCTCTACAACCCTCTTCACCACATTGCCCCTCATTTGAAGTTCTGCTAGATCAGAGTAGCAATTAGTTAAGCACATAATTTTGCTCTTCATGTTGCATAGAGCTTAGATGAGATTTTAATAATCATACCTGCAGAAGTGTTCTGGCACAAAATTGAGTATCAAAAACTATTATTGTGCTTAACCTGTGCTTTTCTGATCATTTCACCCCCATTAAACTGCTTGAAGAGGGGTTAATCCTTGAGACAGCAAGCCACAATCCTGACTGGTGTTGACCATTTAGCAGTGTTCTAGAGATAATGAAAATCGTATGTACAAAAACAGAGTGGCACTACCATGAGCCAAAACTCCTATTTTCAGAAATTTTTAAGCCTTCATGAAGAGTTCACAGAATCCATTTTGGCATATTACCTTAGAGTTAGCCCTTTGCTATGTGTCTGGGATTCAGGATGCAAAAAATTATTTGCTTCAGGGTTACTTCAGGGCTGCAGTGTGCAATTTTTAGAGTGAAGGTGTTTTTGTAAAAAAATAGAATAAAAATGTTTATTCTATTAGATCTCATGGGTATGGGAGGAAGCCAGTCAACTTTTCTAAATTATCATGCACAGGGCATAAAGAATCAGCAACAGTTTTTAAACCACAGATGAAAACTGCAAATTCAATCAAAAAACTTTTCATGTAAATTGTTGTTTTTCCTGAGCAAGTTGTGTATTACACCCAGTGGTGCCAGGATAAGTTCCGAGTGTGCAGCACAATGCATGCCCTCCTACACCCATAGTACTCCCTCATCCCACTCAACTAATTAACAGCAATTAGATAATTATGGTTCATAAAAGTCTTCGAAAGATGAAGATCTTGCTACTTGGGACTCATTAGCCCTTTTTAACACATTTATTATACTTTTTATTTCTGACCACAAAGGGGAAAAACTTTAAAATATTCTGTTATTTGCCATATTCTGCTCATGAAGCAAAGCCTGCAAAAGCAGCCTTTCTCCCAGATGTCCAATATTAGCTGTATTTTGACTGAAAATGACAGATAATGAAAGAGAAAAGAAGCTTCCATAAAACACCTTGCTTTTGATCACGGAATTTTTACTAGCGTTCCAAAGCAAATGTCATGTTATTTTTATATTGCTGGTAAAAATCTAGCCACTTGTTCTCTGTAATAAAAAATTGTAGGCTTTAATTATGTATGCAGCATAGAGCACACAAGACTGAAGAGCCAGTGTAGATTTTTCATGCAAGGCAACCAGAGCTTGAATAATTTGTGGAACTCACCCTTTTTGTTGTAGTTTGAATCTTGGGGGTTTTTGTTTAGTCATTTGAGTTTGTTGTGTTTTGGTTGTTTGTTTTGTTTTTGAGGGTTTTTTTAAATGTAAAAATCCCTTTTTGCCAAAGAACTGCCATTCAGTTGTGCTCCTGAAAGATGCTCAGTTTTTTCTCTTGTCCATTTTACTCAGTGACACATAAGAGTTTTTACATCTCTAAACATTAGGCACTAAATAAGGAAGTTAATTTCTTTACAGTCCTGATAATGATGAAAGAGAGGATCCTCCAGAAGCCGAACCAGAGCAACATTGTTTTCCTTTTCTGGGATAACAGATTATGTAGAATTCCATGTATTATGTGTGGATGAGAGCATTAATTAAAGAGTGGTGCAGCTCTCAGCACACTTTTTGACCTTATTATGTCCTTTAGGGTCAGGAGCCTGCTATGAGTAATGCTGTGGCCACTATTTTCCCAGACTAATAAAAGGCTGGTTTGTATGGAAGGAAATACTTGTTGACTGTTTGAAGCAGCCTTCTTATCCCAGCCCTTGAATTTCAGAGGTACACTAAGAGGCCAACTGGGACCTGGGATTTGAGCCTTGCTTTTGATATTTTTACTAAATCTGCTTTCCTGTGTCTACACCTTTATCACAGTCAGTGGGGTAGAACTAAACCACCTGGGGATTAAGTGATTTTCTGTTGCCTATTCCTGCACTGCAGGCTGAGTCAGTTGTTTGTCTTTTGACACAATGGGATTTACAAACCACTCCAGCAGCTTTCTGTAGAGCAGAGATATAACAAATGAACACAATTAAAACAATAGTATATTAAGTGGTACAAAAAGTGAAGTTAATAAGTATCTCCCTGCTTTATGCAGAGCTCTTATTTACTATTTTATGGCAGTATTAGAAGGAGAGTTGCATTATGGTTATACAATCCTTGAGTGGCAGTTGTCACACATTTTTGATGAGTGTACTTTGATAGTGACTGGCTTTGTTTAATGAGAATGCCATCAATACAGCTCCAGCCCCAGCTGCCACTGCTGCCAGGCAGGAGTTGGGGAGGTGTAAGGATCTAATGATGGGCTGGTGCTAAGGGAGAGATTAGATTAACAAAAATCAATGCAGTGGTTCTGTTGGTAATTTTGATTCTTATGCTCTGCACTGCCTGGACTGAAAGGCTGATTTTGATTGATTCATTAGACTATTGCATGATCAAACATAAATCACTTTACTGTATGTGTCAGCAAACTAAATAGCTGGGGGGAGATTTGGTCATGTGATTTTTGCATCCATGAGGTATAGTCACCTAAGAAGTGAATACTGTGATTTTATTTTTATTTTTTTCCCCCAACCAAGAGCAGCTATAGATCCTATTATTCTTTGTGGGTCCCATTCAATTCAGGATATTCTATGACTCTATGATAATTCCTTGTGTCAGGGAAAAAATGTTTATATTTCAGGTTTGATAGCTAGCGCTAAGATAAATCAAACTTGGTTAGGAGGATGAAGAAGACAAAAATTTCTTTTGGTTTTGCAGACATATGCTTACAAGTGACACTATGTTGCAGAAAGAGCATGAGTAATGATGGAGGGAAAACAAAAATAGTACCCAAAAGGATAACCAAGGTGGATTGTCTCAATGCCTTAGTGCATGTTTATTTACCTGACTGCACATACAGAGAAGACAGAAGCAGATCCACATTATTTTGATAAGTTTTATCAGGGTAGCAAAATGTGTTTGCCAAGAGACAAATAATTTTTAGTGGTGGCATTATAAGGGAATTAGTTGTATTTAATTAATTAGACATCTCTTTTTCTCTAAATTTCAAACTTTTTCAAGCAAAAATACTCTAGTATCATGAAGTGTAATGTACTCTAGTCACCTTCCTGTAGAAAGGGAGGTGAGAAATGTATTGGTGACCTTAGGCCTGTCTTTTTCCCTCCCTTTGAAAACAGAGGGAGTGTGGTGGAGGGAGATTCCAGTCTGTGGCAATTTCGTCATTTCCCAACTTGCCTGGGTTGGTGGGAGTAGTGATCCCATGTCCCCCCACACTTAAAAGGCAGGGAAGTTTTTCTTTGTTTAGAATCAAAAGTAGCAGAGTTTTTCCAGCCCCAAAATTTTTTAAGACTTTTCTTCACAATTAAGCACGAAAAACTTTTAAGCTGCCTTCAAAAATTGTAAGCTACTTGCTTGAAGGTGGCTCACAGAATCTTATCTAAAGAAGAGGACTTAGTTAAAGCCTTGTTACACACACAGCAAAAAGGTCTGTAAGTTTTAAGATTCTGCTTAGACACATGCTGTAGATTCCTTCCTCCCTTACTCAGCCTCACCTGAGATGAGAAATCTGCTTTATGTCTCTCTTTTAACCCTCTTCTTTGACCCTGCTTAATCCAGGCTCTTTACAAATCAAGATTCATAAGCATGACTACTCCAGGGTTTCTTTCCTTGACCCTCTGAAAACCAATGAAGGATGTTTTAAGACCTGTGTTTTCCTTTGTTGACCAGGAGAGTACCATGTTATGAGCCATGATATTTCAGTTCTGATGGTATTTCAAAGCTTTTCTGAGAGCCATGCATCAGTTGTTTAAAAACATATGTCTTGTAACTGCACCCCTCTGAAGTGGGAGCAGGGGAATTCCCTGACTTGTGGGTGCTCAGGCAAGTTATCACCCCCCCATTTGTCAGCAGTGCAAACAGGAGCAGCTTGCACAGCTACAATTGTGCCCATAGTCCTGCAGGGTTTACTGATGGTGAAACCAAACTGGGAATAATTCCTGAATGTCTTGGCTCGTTTTCAGGAAGGTCTTTGCAGAGCTCTGGAGACCACAATGGGATCAGAGTGGCTCTTTTATAAAGCAAGCCTATTTGAGGTAGACATAGTCATTGCTGAAATGCTGGGAGAGCTCTGATATTTCTGCTCTTGTAATGGCTGGTGCTCATGAAGTGATGGTGCTCTCTGTCCCCTGTCACACAAGTATGGAAGCATATTAAAAGAGAATCATCTTCTTGCTGTTTCATGCAGGTAGTGTCTTGTGTTGAGGCCCACCTGGCTGTTTTAACGAGAACTAGGTGCAAATATGTTTACATATTTTTCCAGCTTTTTCTGTTTCAAAGTGCAGAGAAACAAAAAATCCTGTGCAGGTCTCTGACTATGAGACTTAGCTCAATTTTGCAGTTCTATGGTTTAAGAAATCCCCTTATTTCTCTGAATAGTAACTTGCTCTGTTTTGAGATCTGTCCAGTCATTGGTTCCTAATCCATTTAAAATGTGTTCTACTGATACAGCACAGTGCTAACCTTTTAATCAGAATGTCATGGTATGCTCTGTCAAGGGACTTAGAAAAGTCTATAATACATCTACCTAGTGAAATTCTTCTAATGAATATAATCTAAAACAAAAGAGTCAGTCAAGGTTATGTTCAAATAGTGATGCCATGTGTTTAAATGAAGATACTTACACTGTAGCTGAACTTTTTGATGAATTTGTTTTATTAATGTAGCTTTCAAGGAGAGGAAACAAGTGAACATAAAACACATGGCCTTATTTCTTCCCATCTGGGCATGGGAAGTTGTTGGAATGTTTCATTTTTACTTTTATAAAAAATGCTAATCTCAACAAAGTGTCTTTGGCTTATCAGGAAGAAAGATTTGAATAAGATCAAAACAATAGTTTTGAAAGAGATAATATCATAAAAACTCACATTTCTCTGCTTCATTTGGCTTCAAGACTAAATAACTGAAGTGGAACTACATTCTAAATTATAACCATGAAACTGTCTAGCTCTTTTCTGTACTAAAGACTATTTATATGACCCTTGTGCTCTGAAAGATAAAACAGTCTCCTTTACGTGTGAGATGATAATTAAAAGGAAGGAAGCCAATATCTAGACCTCTTGGCTCTGTGTTCAGCAGCCAGCTCAGCATTCCCAGCAGAGGTGTACAAAGCATTACTTCTGACAAATGAAGCAAAGGCAGCTCCTGAAGATTATCTGCCTGATGTTAAAAACACATCCATGTGCTCTATAGCACAGCATTAGGATGGCAGGTACAAGACAAAACACAGGCAATTCATTAAGAGGTTGATTAATCATAAATACGTAGTAATATGGCACCTTTGTTCCAGCTCTGTTTATTTTTCATGTAGAATATGGACAGAATATAGTTGAAACAGAAAGCTTGCAATAGGTTTAATTCCTCCTCTAGGTTTTAGAGCTCAGCACCTCGAGTAGCAGCAGCATTTGTTGCCTGAATGACATCATCTTGAGGACAGTATTTGCTCTGAGTTCATGGAATGATAGAGTGGTTTGGGCTGGAAGGACATTAAAGATCACCTAGTGATCTGCCATGGGTAGGGATACCTTCTACTCCACCAGGTTACTCAAATCCCCATCCAGCCTGGCCTTGAACACCTCTGGGAATGAGGCATCCACAGCTTCCCTGGAAGTAAACAAATGTATTTGCAGAGGACATTGTCTTTGTCATGGCTGTACTGTAGGAACTGCTGTATTCTTTAAGCTGTGTTCAGGTGTCTTTATGGCCAGTACTCCTCTAGCATTTTTGTAACAGCTCACAGCCACCATAACATCAGCCAAGGTGAGCTGAGAGCTTTTGTGCCCTGGCAGTTCATCTGAAACACAGAGCTAGTTCACATCAGAGTGTATTTGGAAATCCTAATTCCTTGGCCTCTGCCTTGAGGACTGTGTCTACATCTCATTCTGTTGCTGTCACCTGCCCTGAGCATGGATTTTCAGGGTGGTTTGAGTGCTTCAGTTTGCAGTAAACATGTGCAGTTAACATTTTCTTTGAGTATCTGTGAACGGATTCTTAGCATAGGGCTGCTAAACTTGATTAACAACAGTTTGGTTAACTGAGATAAGGAAAAGTGAAAGTACACAACCAGAATTTGTGTGATTTGGTACCTTGACTCCTAGATGGGAAAACATCTCAGTGTCTGTTCCTGTTCAAAGGAGAAAGCTGTAGCTTAGTCATGTACTAAGAGCATGGTTTAAGGGGGAGGGCACAGAGGTATGGGGGCTGCTAGTGGATTTCACTCCTCATCATCAGTCAGGACATCTGGCTGAGCTCCTGGGACTCTCCAAGGGACTTAGGTTGAGGTTAGAGCTCTCAGAATGGTAAATCCAAGATGCCTGGAGGGAACAGGACTCAGGATGCCTGCCAAAGCAGAAGTTGGCCAGCTGTGAGAGCTGTCCCTGTGCTGTCCTTAGCCATGGAGATCAGCGTGTCCCAAGCCACTCATTGCAGCCTGGGGCAAGGACTGCTGGGGCTGGCTCTGGGGTTTGTGGCAGAGGGACCTGTCCTTGCCAGAAGTCTCTTCATCCCAGCAGAGCCAGGCTCATTCCCTGCCATAATGCACAGGCAGTGAGCACAGCTGCCAGCACAGAGCCTGGCTCTGGGCAGCAGGGCTGGGAAAGAATGAGATGTAAATAAGCACCATGAGCACACTGTGCCTACACATTGACTTTAATGCTGCAGGAACGTTCCTGCCAGTTAAAAAACATTAAAGACACCATTGATCCCAGTGAGTCCTCCACAATACCTACTTATTTCAGACCTTTCAGTGCAGACTAAGGACATGAGGAGAATTGAAGGAGGCGTGTGTGGGGAGAAGAGGCACTGAAAATGCAATTCATTTTCTTAAGAACTATATTAAGGTCTGAATTTGCGATAGCAAGAAGTGTATTAAGGTCAGAGGTTTTAGGTGTTTTACAGTTTTCCCAAAGCAAAAAAAATAAATAGAGTGGCATTGCGCTATCACAGCAGAATTTTGGTTTCTGACTATCAAACTGTATTCTTAAAAACAATAACTCTTGCTTAACATAATTCCTATTGTCTGTTGTGTAATTCCTATTGTCTATGGTGTAATTAGCACCATATAGCTTGTGAAAATAGTAAATGAGATTTAATATGAGGAATGAGAGTGAATGCATTGCAAGTGTATTGAAATATTTCCCTTCATTGATCAGAATGACAGAGGGCCGTGTACTCTACAAAGAAAGCCCAAGTAAAGGATGACTGTGTTGTAATCATGTCTAAGATGGCTGTAAATGAATTTGAGGAAGTTTTGCTGTTGTAAAGGTGATGTATTTTGGGTTTAGAAGCTATTCTCAGGCCTCTCTGTCAACATATATGTGTGCCTTACTGCTCTCAGTGCAGTCTCAATCAGGACAAAGGCTGACAGCACAGAGGAGCTTCTGCCTGCAAAAGCTGTAAGGGACAGTGCTTGGGAAGAAGGTAGAGTGTGGAATCACTACAATAAAACTTGAGGGTTTTAACAAAGTTCAGTCAAGACCTTAAAACTCATGGCTTTTGACTATTACATGGTGTTGTGCAAGGTAAAACATCTTGTAAAGTATCTCCACCTTTCTGTAACTGCCTTTGTGCTCTACCTCTCTGGAACTCTAAACCACTTCTTTCCATAATGATCATGCAGGGAACTACGTAAAACTCTAGAGTTAGAGTGAAGTAGGGAGACTTACATTACAGAAGAAAAATAGCAGACTTGATTAACAAAAGACAATGGATCCCCTTTCCTTTTCTGTAAAGGTTCAAGCCATCTTTGAAACAAATGTAAAGCTTAATCATAGAGGATCAATGTAATTTATTGAGCATCATATAAAAAATGCTCATACCTTTGGGTTTATGTTGTGATGTATTCAGAGGAAGTGTTCCCTCAAAAAAGCTCTAGAAATAGACATAGAGGTGAGACGAATTTATTGAATTATTCAGTCAAGAGCAGCAGTATATACAGGTACATAATTCTAAGATCTAGTTTCTGTCTAATTCCTCTTCCTCAAGTAGAGAAAAAGCATCCCTTGTATAGTAATGAATCACTTGGACATGAGTACTTCCTATTTATGGAAGTTTCACATAAAATAAAAGCACTCTATGCTGCACTCTTTTGCACAGCCCTCATCACTTTTACTAGGTCTTGAATAAAAGATTTTACAGAAAAGTCTTACACTTCAAAAATATTATAAAATAATTGCTTAAAACCTGCAATTGAGACTGTGGAAAAAGGAAGAGTTGGGTTTTAGGATGTATAGAGATTAAAAAAAGTGACATTTATCCTGAATAGGGCTGCATCTGCAGCTACACTGTAGCTTACAATATTATGTGCCCATTCATGGGACTCTGTATCCTCTACTGTGAATATGTACTGTGGTGCAAAACCAGTCTTAGGGCTATTTTACAAAGACTTTTCCTCTTGGTTGCCAAAATCTTTTAGTGGTGTGAGGTTTTGTCAATTGTTGACATGGTAAAATCTCTTCACTCTTCTTGCTGAGGGGTATGAAACAAACAAAAAGAAAAAAAATACTAGGAAAGGAGGAGTTGAGGGTATATATAAACATGAGGAGAAGGGACTGCACTTTTCTTTGTATTCACATCTTGTCATGTATCCACCAGTTTCCAGAATCACTGATGAGAAATTTGTCTCAATTTGCAGGGATTTCATTCCAAAAAGAAGCTGAGAAGTTTAAGTTGGAAAGATGTAATAGGGTAGCAAATGTATCCCTTCTGTGATGCTGAGGGAGATTTACCCATGAGCCTCACTATTAAAATGAGTAAAAGTAAAATACTGTTTCCATTTGCAACCCTGTAGAATGAATACACATTTATTGAAACAGTCTGGGGTGGGGGGAGCTAAATAACCTCATATAAAATGAAGTGAAACTGTATCTGAAAATTCAGTTGCATGGCAGAGAGAATTGATTCACAGCTCTAATTTAATCAAATGAGAGGAGTATAGTAAGCACATATACTAAAAATGACATCCAAAGTTAAGCCAGTTAAGAAGGCATCAGAATAATCAATGTAGCCAAATCAGTAAGAGATAAATCAATTCACAACCATGTGAATTAATCTCTACAACTTTGCAAGTGCCAGTGTGTTTTGAATTGTTGAATCAAAGGTTTCATTTGAGGATAATACGTTTTCTGTATTTGCATAAAGATGCATGTATTTTTACTTTACAAATATTGAGAGACTGTCATTCTTAGGCTTCAAATTTGTCTAAACAAAAAAACACAAAATGGAGTGAGAAGAGGAACCCTCTTACCCTCCTTTGGCAAAGGATCAATAATGTCTTTTGTTTCAGGCAACTAAAGGATTCTACTAAAATTGTGGCTACTTTAACTTACCAAGGCTCAGGTAGAAAGAAACTCAGTTACAGTTCTGTTTTGCAGAACATCCCAGCATTCCTGTCTGGAAGAGCATGCTCAATGTAATTACTCTGGGTATGAAATCACTTAGGCTAAATACTGAGTAAATTGCTGAGATTTATCCAGTGTTTTCTAAACTACAAGCTTGTAATGAACATTTCAAATTGGAATGCTGTGTCCTTATAACCTGCAAGTTAACCAGTTGCTTTCTGGAGCCTATATTTATGCAAAAAATGTATGTCAAAAAACATGAAAGAGTAACTTCACTCCTGTATCATACTGGCCATGTTCCTGACCTGCTGCAAGAAGATCCCTAAAAGTACAGAATTTATCAACCGTAAAATAGTTTCATATCATTTATGACTGATGAATGAAGACACCTTAACTGCTTGCTAAGTGGAAAAATCTTGTAAATGATCAGTGAAAAATAGCTGAAAAACTTTTTTATCAGAGAGAAGTTCACATCACATAAATACAAACAGATTTTTTTCTAGAAATCATTGGGAGACATAGAAACAACCTCCTGCAAAAATCAGGCTTTGAGGCTACCTTGATTGCTAGAAATGAATAATGAAGCTTATAGCTGTGTCCCAAGGATGATGGACATGAAACTAAACAACCTGCATGAAAAGCAAATAAGTGGCCCTGGAACGTGGTATCTGAATTGTGCATAAATCTCTGTTACACTTGAGTTAAAGGGAAGGTCTAAAATTGGACCTTCCAACAAATGAATTTGATACCTTGTCATTCTGAGCAAGTTTTTGAAGGTGTTTGATCCACACCTTTCAGTGCTTTTAGCCTAATTTCCTACATTAAAAAAATGATTTTTAAAAGTGATTGTCTTACGTAAAAATGCCCACAGATATCACAACTTGGAAGGTAGACAAGAAACAGCCACGAATGTAAAAAGGCTGCAATGCTGTGGCTTCCCAGTGCTCTGTGTATCTCCCTGGCAAAGCCAGTGTGTTTGCCATTATTTTAACTATTTGAATCATCTGAGCTCATTTCTATTTTGGATACACTTGGATGCCCTATAGAGGGTATTTCCAAAGAGCAAACTGGGTTGTTTAATATCTGTGCTGGAATACAGGTGCAGTGTGTAGCAGGCGAGTGCAGTCTCTCCTAGCAGTGATAATCAAGTGATGCAGGACATTGCCACTGTGTTACAGATGTACTGCATGGTAAATTGTACAAATATGTCAATAGTTTGATTCTTTAAACTTAACCCCTTTTAAATGTGAAAAACACTTAAACTGGAGCTACAGCAAATTGAAAATTGATGTTTAATGAAGATGGTGGGGGTGTAACTGATTGAATTCTCTGTATCTCTGCTGCTGTGCTGGGCAGTCATTCCTATCTTTCTCCTTCATGCAGAATACTTCTATTTCTAGCTTTTTCCAGCTTTATGAGATTGAGCAGCAGCCATTCAAGCTTTCAAATACCAGAAGTTAGAATGCTTGTTTTTCAGCATACTGATGAACTTACTTTGAGGAATGAGGTTATTGGATGTAAGCAAATAAATGTCAGAAAAATCAATGGCCTTTTGTTGGTCAACTCTTAGCCATCATTTAAATGTGCTTGATCAACACAGAAAGGGAAACATTGTTAATGTTAATTTGGACAGGTCAGAGCATCTTTCTGTGTATTTCACAATATTAATGAAACTAGAAAAGAGCTACATTATGTTCTGCAGCATGTCCATGTCAGACAAATGAGTAAAGCTCACTATTATGTTTGTAATCAGGTAATGTAAACTAGAGATGATTGATTTCTTTTAGAGTTGTGAGCTCATTGTTGTTTTAAGGACAAATGTGCTCTGTAACAAACCATTATAAATAGCAGGCTGTTTTCCATAGGCACAGGATCCCTGTTGTGTGAGCAATGCCATGGACACAGCCAGCTGGGTGGGTTTTGTATTGGCTCACCCTCCAGTCTGGGTCTGGCAGGTGCAACATAATACAAATATGGTTAAGTGGCTTTCAGATCCAACTGAGGCCCAGAAGCAGGCTGCTTGTTTTCCCAACCAAGCCTGGCAGTGCACAGAGCCTGCTCAGGTGGGTCTGGGCAGCGTTCCCAGAACCAGGAGTGAGGGGAGCAGAGTGGGAAGATGGAGAGTCAGCCCCTCAGCAGAGCTTGGCCAAGTTTGACAGGGCTCATTGGCTTCAGGTTGGTGCCAGCCTTCCTGGATGTGCACCAGGACCTGCTCTGGTGCCTCTGCAAATAAACTCTCCCAGAGTAGTGAGCAAGGGGAGAGGCTTCTGAGCTGGCTGGAGCCCAGCTCAGTAGTACACCAATTACCTGCCATCACTCAGTGTCCCATCCCTTGGATAGTGCAGCTGACTGACTCTACTTGCAAGTAAACACAGGAGCCACGAGACAGTAGCTCTGGCATTCCTTCTCTAAAGGTATGAAATGTTAATGATATACAGGAGAGAAATCCAGGCCTAAGAGAAGCAGTGCTAAAAATTCCTGGTACTGAGGAGGTTTGTGATGACAGTGAAGCTTTGCAATGCATCATCTGTGTGTGCTGTGAAGCCTCCATAAGAGGACCCAAAGTTACAACAGAATTGTTACTTAACTTTTCTTTACTGAGGTGGAAGAGTGACAATGTCTTAAGAGCACTGGTTGAAAATAATAATATAAACAAGGCCCTGGCAACCTTCTCTAACTGGCCATGCTTTGATGAAGAGGTTGAAGTAGATGTTTTCTTAAGGGTCTCTTAATTTTAATAATGTTTTAGCCAAGACACAAATGCTGTTAGCAAAGCCTCATTTTGTGTGCAACACTTATTCTATGGATTCCATACGCAGCATATTCTATGGATTGTGTGCACCAGCTGTTGTGTTTCAGAATAGGTGACTGCTAGTTAGTGCAGCAGATGTTGCCAGTACTGGGTTTTTATCAAATTCTGTCTTTTAGTCAGGTAGGTTGGTGTTTAGTTCGCACAAAGTGTATGTAACCAGTGTACATAACCCTTCTGATTGTCACCCTTAGTAAACTCTACTCTGTAACTCTGATTCAGGCTCATAGATGGCATGTGAAAACCCAGGTAGCTAATGTGGTGACTTACTTTGACAAGAGACAAAGTTTGTTGGGAAGTGACTGAGGATGTTTTAAGTGGTCCCTAGGAGAAAAAGCAAAATATGGATTGGTCACAAGTTCTCCATGACAGCTGACAGGCAAAAGTAGTGTGCCAGGGTAGAAGTGATGTATTTTGAACAGTGATGACATGTTGAGTTAGAACATAAGGCAAATAGAATAACAACAGATTGATTGAGAGGGTGAGTTGAAATGTGAAATTCACAAGAGAAGATGAGTGTTGTAAAGTGGCCTTGATCGCATGCCCAATATGTTTGATTGCCATCTCTGCAGGCCTCGTGCCATTATCTTCAGGTAGAAAAAAAACATGCATAAAAATTATTCAGCTCTCACTTGTAGCAGTCATGTAATACTGCAATAGCAACGCAAGCAAGTAAAGAACCAAAGTGTTTGAAAATGTGCAACTTCCCATAAGAAGTGTGGGGCGGTGGAGGGAAAGATTCCCTCATCAGAGATTGAAAAGGAAATTAATCCAACATCAAGGATTTGCTGTTTGCTTGTAAGCAATCCCATCTGGGTCAAAGCAAGGCAGCACATTAGTCTTTTATGCTGCTATGAAGCAAAGCTTCCCACTGGAGCGGATTTTCTCTCTGTATTTAACAGTCTGCATGAAATCGGTTGTGCGAGCCGGGCTGCAGTTCAAGTGAATAATGATCATCATGATGGGGTAGAAGGCTTGTAACCATTCAGGATTAGGCTGACACTGATAATCTGGTGTCAATATTGTCAGAATACTGGGCATTTCCCAAGCACCCATCTGTTTTTTAGGTTAAAAAATTCCTGATCTGTACATTTCCAGACTTGACTTACTCTCCAAAAATTTATTCTGCTTTATGTGCAAGGTCAAGTCAAAACTTTGATGAGCCATGAAAGGCCAGCATTGATGACACCTTTAATTTAAATGAAAGCATTTAGGTATGATCCTTTTGGATACAAAATCCTGTGGACTGCATAGCACATGAGCAATGTCAGCAGTTATTTACACAACGTGCGTGGGTAAAAATTGAGCAGTGGTAGTTTATCAGAGAGATACATTTGGGAAGTTACTACACTGTTAAATGAAACGTTTCTATTGAAATGTCTCCTGCTGTTTATTTTTCCTTCCTCTCTCTTAGTAGTGCTCCGTTAGTATGGTCCTCCAGTGATATTTGTTAGGCTATTTCCCTAATGGTTTGCAGTCTCTGCTGTTTCCTTTTGACAGACCCTGTCATGAGCTGTCATTGCAGAACGCAGTTCTCAGCAGCACAAAATTACCAGCAGGCTTTGCAAGCAGCCAGTGAGGTCAGGCTTATGTGTCCAAATAGAGCCTTTTTAAAATCCAGCTGGGAGGCAATAGTGGCCCGTGGCTCTGCAGCCCATCTGCCTCCACTCAGGTGCCTTGCATAATGTTGGGGGTTCAGGTCTTGCATCCATAGATGAGGTCTGCATAAAGCAGAAACCAGCCCAAGCCACCAAGGACGAAATTGAGTTCAAGCCATAGAAATAGTCAAGCTACCTGGAGAAATTGTGTGTCTTGTTTACATGCTGAAAGCTGAGGCACAGACATCTGCCCTTTGCACCTAACAAGTCCTAGGATGGAATCCAGAGAGCCAGTTTGGTGTCCTGTCTTTGCAGGGAATCCCAGTGTCAAGATCTCCATGTCTGTGCATGTCTGTATCTAGATAAACACGTGTATCTATCTGTCTGTCTGTCTCTACGCACACTCAAGGATGTTGTGCAGTGTCCTTTAGTTTTCAGGGCAAGGAATCCCTGTTGCAATAACCTGGCTCTGGGTCAGGTTCCCAACAATCCAGCAGAGAGACTGATGTGGACTCTGGAAAGCGTTTAATGCCTAACAAGGGCTTAGCACAGAGCTTCGTATTAATCATGTTGCAGCAAAATCTGCCGTGTGCTGTAGTGTACAGGCTAGATCTCATGAAAAATTAATCTGCAGACATTCTTGGGCTCTGCAGAAAAAATAGCCCAAATCCATGTTTCTCCTGAGAAAATTATCTAGTTTGAGAATTATAAAAACATTTCCCACTGCTGTTACCCAATTCCATGGTGACTGTGAAACAAATGAAGAGTAGCTATGAAGAAAAGTAAGCATGGGTATCTAAAATAAAATTTTCTTTGGGAAATACAGGTACTGTGCAGAGTAACTGGGGCAAAAGTACCCACTATGCTGCCCTACAGATTTGTTTCCCATGTGTATAAGATGTAAATATGTTATGCTGGGTACTGTAAGCACCAGGATGACTTATTTATCCCATTTTGCATAGTAACTCTAATTATGTTTTACTGAAAACATCAATTTACTATAAACTGAAGTATATTTCCTATTGCTGTTTTGCTTTTTTCATAAGTCCACAGCATAAATAGAGTGAAATATTTGTTAGGAGATATTGAATACTGTAAAAATGTCTTGGCTCTCCTTTTGAAAACTCTCAGTTAACAAGCATTCTAATTAAGAAAAAGAAAAAAGAAAAAAAATGCAGTTAAAATTGAGACTCTCCATAAATTGTAATTTTTGCTTTTCAAATAATATACACAGTTCTGTAATATAGCAGAACAATGTAAACGAAACTCCAAAAATACAGCATACAAGAAGGGGATTCTAACACTCATGTAGAAAATTATGAACTTGTAATAAAAATAAGAAACTGACCAAGTAACTATTTGTGGGCTCTGTAAGAGAATAGCTCTATGCAATTCATTGAAAAAGAATCTGTGATATTTTCCCTGTTTCATGACATTTAATTTTTTATTAATTCAGTGTGCTGACCAACCTTGCTGATGTCCAGTACAAACTGGTATCAAATTCAGCAGAGAGAGACTAGATATAAATCGGCCAAAGCAATAAATTAATTCAGACCATTTTGTATGAAATAACATATTTTAAGAGAGAAGATTTGTAAGCTTTTGTGGAATCTTTGAACAGTACACACTGACCTAGATCAAAATGCTGGGATTTTACCAGTCGAGAGTGTGAAGAGGAGTTGTTTTCAATTTTTTTAAATTATTTTGTGACTTGAAAACTACAGAGGTCCAAAAATGTTCTTAGGATCTCTCCATCCAAGATTTCCTGCAAGACACAATTGAGAAAGGCAATCTCTACAAGGGGAGACCTGTATGCTTTTTACATTAGGTAAGAAGCCTGGAACTCAGTGTACATCCTTAATATACTATTCATCACTTTGGGTTTATTTTAGGACCCATTTCTCTGGGCCATTTCCTTGTAGGTGCTCCTATTTCAGAAAAAAAATTATGTTAGAGAAGTTCTATGGGTTGAACCCCCTCAGTTAATAAAGTGCCTTAACTAACAATGGCCTGTAACTCAGGTGTGCTGTCATTCAGGTATTAACAGGACAGCAAAAATTAACTTCTGCTGCCAAAGAGGCGATTTCCCCAGAGTGCACAAAATGAGTAATTACACTAATGAAGAACTTTCTAACCCTCTCTTCATTCAAGAAGAGAGGGTTAGAAAGTTAAAACCAATTTTTCCATGTCAAAGAAAAAGCTTCTGGAGAAGTTTGGGTGTGTCCCAGTGCATGTCAGAATAGATTATTTTATAAACTGAAATTTTTATAGCTCAAGAGAGCTGTTTCTGACCAGGTCTAGTCTGAATCAGTATTTCCTCCAGCTATTTGCTCACTATGCTCCCTTCTCTCCATGCACAATTTAACTTACATTGAGCTCTCCCTTCATAGCTAATAACATGCCCCTTTTTTTCAGTTCATTGGTACCCATGGCTGTGGCTGTGCTCAGATTGGTTTTAGTTCTTTTATTTTTATATATACATCTGTATGGATGTATATGTAAGCTTTGCACCATTTACTAAGCAGTGATGTAGCTCAGTAGGAGGAACGTTAGTAAAATGAACTCACTGTTGTTTTGGGAGCAGGAATGTTGCCTCTGCATCTTCAGAAGGCATTTTAGAGTCCACAACTACATGAAAATAAAGCAATTCTGTGATCACAGAAGAAGGCAGTGAAAGTGGAGGGAGGGAACAAGATTGCCTACACTAAGGTAGGAAAAAAAAGGCAAGAGAATATAGTTGTTTTGTAACAAGTATAGATGATGCAAACACCCAGTTCAGCTAAGGGTGAGGAGGAAGAGAGTGGTTGGTAGGAGGTTAAGAGAGCTTGGGAGCAAGGGAGCAGATTTGAGGAGTCAGCAGGCAGGAAAATGAGACACTTCTGAACTGGAGGTGGAAGCAAAGAAGGGAAGAAAGTGAAGGGGAAGTGTTAAAGCTGCAGTTAAAGAAGGCGACAAAGCTGTGAGTGAGGATGAAACGCAGTCGTGCAAGGAGTTGGAACGAGGATGAAATATTGCAAGAATTGGACAGGAAGGATTTTAGAGGAGAAGCAAGAGAAGGTGATGAAATGGGACTAAGAACAGTGCATTGAATCCCCTTGCTCTTCTTTTCCTAGGACTCAGGGAAACTCTCTGCCCACCCAGCTCTAGTGGTGCATTTGTTCTGGAATGGGTGAGACCAGATGGGTGCCTCACCTAATGAAACTGTTTATCTTTTCTTCAAGTCGAGTATAATTTAGTCTTTCTTTAGTGGATTTCTGTTCTGGAAACAGAAACACATGGTTACAGACTAAAGATGTCATGCCAGAAAAAGAGAGGCTCCTCTCTTCACCCTATCAAAATATTGCAACAAGCATGTGGGAAAATTCTGTTGATTTATAGCTTGAGAATCCACAGTCTATTTGTGCTGCAGATGATTTAACTTGGCAGGGTTTTTGCATGTGTGGATTATTATGTACCCTGTGAAACCCTCATTGCTTACACAATAAAGAAGGCTAAGTAGAAGAGGTGGAGGAAAGGGTTATGGATATTAATGAATTTAGGATGGGCTTCAGGGAAGTGGTGAGGAGCTACAGTAAGATCTCAATGTCAGGAGTGAGCAGCAAAAGGAAAGGATGAAGATAGAACACACAGAATGATATTTCAGAAACATAATGGATGCTGGTAAATAAAATGGCACAGCACACAAATTTGAAGCTATGTGTAGTTGTTTT
Organism: Setophaga petechia; assembly: GCA_024362935.1. NCBI lineage: Eukaryota > Metazoa > Chordata > Aves > Passeriformes > Parulidae > Setophaga > Setophaga petechia. The sequence goes on from JANCRA010000005.1 coordinate 29,508,692, forward strand.
AGGGGTGGGAAATGAAAGCACCACAAGATGGTAATAAGCAATTACTGGAAATTTAATTTCATTCTGTGTTTCTTCTACATTTTAAAATGATAAAACACACAAGGCAAATCAGTGGAGGGGAAAGTCAATTACAGTAGCGAATCAATTAGGGTGAAGAGTCAAACCAATCAAAACTGCAAGGTAACTAATGAAGGACAATTAGCAACAATAAATGGATTCAGCATTGCTCAGATGCAAAAAGGAAGGGAAGACATAAGTGACATCAGGCTTTAAAGAGTACAAAGGATGCTCAGTTCAGAGGGGAAGTACAATGTGGGCCTGACTCTTCAGATTCAGTAGCTTTTAAGTGCCAAATTCAGACTGTACCAGGACGAGGGAAAACTGCTTTATAAGCTTCTGTATTTTTCTAGTGATATTTGCTGTAATTGTCATAGGGAGAGTCCAGTGCCCGGTGTAATTTGTCTCTTACCAATTTGATGGCTAATTCAAAATCCACTTAGTATTCCCTGTTGGCACCTGTAGGCTTTATTTGTACCCCAACCTCTTGGAACCAGCTGTATTAAACTGTATAAGTCTAGATGTCCTCAGTGGAAGAAGTTCCTTTACTTCTGAAGGTGGAGAACATACCAGATACAGAGCACATTAGCAAGGCTGCCCTGTGCCTAAAATTATGCATTGTTAACATTAACACCCTCCAGGAAGGAAAGTGTTTGTGTGCCATTGGCTGTCTTAAGTCATCTGATTGTTGATTGACTAATCCCTGAATATAAGGAAAAAATGGCTTACTTTAAAGCTGCTTGTGTTGACTCTTAATTAAACATTTTTATGTTACAGATCCTCCCTAATTTCTGTGAAGAACCAATGATCTTTTTGTAGCAGCCAAAAAAACCCAATAATATTTTGGCAAAAAAACCCAATAATGTTTGTTTTGGAAAAGCAGAGATTAGTAATCCAAACTGTGCTACTGTTGGTGTTGGCATCTTTATAGATTTCTCTTCAATCTTGGGTAATACTTGACAATCTTCCTTATACCGAAGCACACTTCATTCTAAATTGTCCCCACAGAGAACAGCACTGCTTGATATATTCAGAATTAGATTGGCTAGATGAGCTTAATTCAAGAAAGTACTGAATTTGTCTGTGGTTCATCTATAATGCACTAAAAGGAAAATTCCCCAGCTAGACAAGTAAATTATTAACTCATAAGTCTATGTGTTGTAATTTGTGTATAGTAATAACTTATCTTTAAGTAGGATTGAAAATGTATGTGGAGAATGTGAACAGAGTCAGAAATAAAATGGTTATTTTCAAACTCAGGGGTGAGGTGTGAACTGTGGCTTAGCTTGAGAGGTCAGACTTTTTGCCTACCTGAAGGTCACTGTGCCAGTCACAAAGTCACTCAGACTGTTACAAGTGGCCCAGCAGCTGCTAGGGAACAAATTTTGAGGTTATTGGTCAGGATAAGATAAATCCAGGTGCATTTCTCCCAGCAGATCCAGTCAAGAACAAAGATAAGGTGATGAATGATGTAAAAGAAACCTTTTCTCATGTCTAATTTAGTTTCCAGGGATACCAACAACAACATCTTGAATTCTGACATAAATTTATTTCATTAGTTAATCTGTCCATGTGACTGGTTTGGAAATACTCAGCAGCTTTTTAAAAGGAGCTGATTATTCTTACCTTTAATCCAATTTACTTCTCAGAAACCCTAAACATTTTGACTGAAGAGTACCTATTTTATCCCTAAGCTCCAAAATAAATCAGGTAAAGCTTTAATCAATAATTATACTCTATATTTAGGTTATAAATCTGTGCATAACACACTTCAAGCATGTCCAACTAGCTACTGGGTTGTAATAATCTTGATGACTCTCGTCTTTGCAGTTCTTTGTCACGCTTATTGTTTTGGCCTCTTGGAAATGCTTTGCTCATGTGAAGTGGATGCTATTTATTTGGAGTGTTTTCCCTGTCTAAAACAGCCAACAAGCCCCTTTTACAGTACAGAAGTCATGGTGTGTTGCTGCTGAGGTTCTTTTCCCACATGGCCCTGCTGAACAGAGTCTGCTGTGGTGGATCAGGACTCTTCTTGATTTTCCTGTCTGCTTAGCTAATTAAAATAACAAATCTTCACAGCTGTCTGCTTTGGATTCATCCTTATCGCCATAAACTAATTAAAATAATGCAACCGGTTGCAACTCATTAAATATCAACTATGCTTTTCAGATCATTATAAGCCTTCAAAAATCCACAAAATGAAACAAAAAACTTGGTTCCCCTGTTCCTTCTTCCTTACCTAATTGTAACTATTTTCTTAAGATGCCTACATATTAATTTACATTTTCATCTGTGCCTTTTTTTTCCTTTGATGTGTTCTTGGAATTGTATTTTTGTAGCCTCCTACTCCATATTTTTTCCTGTCACTCTTAAGTTTTCTCAAGAGGGAACTCAATATACTTGGGGTTTCTATTCAGCCTAGCTGGGTACCCTACAGAATAAATGCTTGTTCAGAACTTTCATGTCAACTTAGTGGAGTAGGGAAATTGCAATAGGAAATATAATTTAAGAAAACATTTAAGTGCTGGCTTAATTTGGTTTCCCACTGGTACCTTTATTCATATGTTTTAATATGATACAGATTCAATACTGTGGTTTGCATGTAAAATTACTTCTGAAATGAAAGAGATGTAGTTTTCTTACTGTAGAGAGAGACGATATCTCCAAAACGGAAATAATAAACTTATTTTCATTGGATTTTTTTTAATCCAAACTAATATAGGTGTCTCCTGAAAGCCGTAGGGATTCTAATGTAACTGATTAGGGAGGCATCTCTGTGTTTTAATGCTGTGTTTATAAAACAGTAGGATTTCGCTACTACTCTCCATTAAAAAACAACAAAAAAAAAATTTTGTGGGGTATTTTTCCTACACTGTAATTCTAACCTTCTTCTCAGAGAATCATGTTTCTACACACATTTGAAGCAAGTTTAATCATTTATTTACTGCAAGACCTTCACTTTTAATTAGGTCTTTTCTGTCTTTTTTTTCTTTCAATTTCCCCAAGAGAAATTTTCCTTACACTGTTCTGAGCTGAACTTTACTCTTGTTTTGTCAGACCTACTCTTAAAAGGCTTCCTTACCTCTTCAACAGCCGACAGACATTTTTCCAGTACAAACAATTTAATACCTTCTTGTTTTCATTGTCCTACTTTTTCCTATTCACTGTCTGGTCAAACCTAAACAGTGGACACCAAACCTAAATGAAAATCTAGTTTTGGTTTGTTCCTCCCTGATGTCTCTCTTTGGATCTGAAATTGCTTTAAAAACCCAAGGATGAAGATTTATCACAACTCTGCACAGTAAAAGCTGTAAGAAGAGATAATTTTAGTTCTCTCTGCAGCATCCCTTGCTGTATCTGCCAGCAGGTGACCATTGTAATACAGGGTTATTCCATAATGGTTTAAAATATATTGTTATTCCATAATGTTTTAAAGCATCTCCCTCAAGGAAGGTACTGTAACCTGTACCCCAGCTGTCCCTCTCTGAACTGACCTCCGTGGCTTGTGGTTGCAGCTCCTGCTCTGTTGCACTTGCAAATGGCCCCAGTGCAGCTGCCACCTGTCCTGCAGCACAAACACCTGCATGTGTCTTCCCTTAAGGCAGTTTTCCAGGGGGGCTGGCATGGGGGTTCCTCTTTGCAAGTATAATTAGTTGCATATTCCTTGTTACCTAAACATCTGGTTATTTTGATGCCCCTTGTGTAGGTAAAGAATTAGAATCCAACTCTTTCAGCCAGACCGTGTTCAAAATACAAGACAAAATTAGGTATTCTGCTTTTTCCCGTTCTAGTATTAAATGTGAAATCAAAGAGCTGGAGTGAGTCATAAAGGATAAGGAATGTCTTCTAAAGGAGCAGCTTCCAAACTTTCTTGCTTTGTCTGTCTCCTTGAAACTTGTCTCTCATTTCCTTTCACTTTTATGCCTTTATCAGACTCGTGCTTCCATGTTCTCTGCTAAAATAAGTGCCAGAGAAAGCCTAAACTGTTCAATTTATAACATCCTTATTAAACATTGCAGGTACAAGACAATATATCAAAGGGAATCTCAATGAAGCAAGCATTATTATTAATGCTTTCCAAGTTGCTTTAAATTATAAGAAACAATCAAAATGCTATAAATGACCTGCTCTCTTGCACTGTGCTGCTGAGCTGCAACAATGATTTGACTTTTCAAGTTATTTAATTTGTTTTGAGCTTCCTGCCCATTCTTCAGTGTGGTATTGGTGAGCAGACACCAAAGTTCACCTTGCTCACTCTTGACAAAATTCAAATGAAGAGAAAAGCTATGATTTAAAGTAGCACCTGGGGAAATCAAAGGCTGGCACTGGCAGGAAGCGTGTGCTTGCTCCACAGTTGCTTTTTGTCATTTGAGATATTGGTAAGCTTCAGTTAAAAGTCTGGTTTACTTATTTTCAGTGGTGAATAAGGCAAAGAAAGCCACTCTTGCAGAGAAATGTGGAGCGTAAGGGTTCAGTCAGACACCAGACTAAATTCATTCCTTCATCACAGAAAGTTGCTAAACTACGCTTTGTTGGATTTGAACTTAAGTTCATCATCACCTGACAGTTCTATCAAAAGCTTTTTTCCTTCTCTTGTGAAGCCAGGTGGCAAAATGTCTTTGTGAAAATTGGACCCCTGATCAAACTCTGATTTTTCACTGTCAGTATAGCATCAATTAAATTCAGTGCCCAAATATTCATATGTACATATCTCATACATCATAATCAGTAGTTATGTAGGGATGAACTTTAAATTTCTTTTTAAGGAGGGATGTAGTATTTGGCTTTTTTTCCCCCTGTTTCCTTTGTGATTTATAAATTACACTGCTATTAACACTTGTCACAAATATTAAAAAGGGTAGATTTTAGTTTGGTTTTCTTATGCATTCTCAGTTCATTGAGATGTGCAAACAAGTTAATTGACTGGTCTCCATGGCCATAAGTCATTCCCAAAGCAATCTGCACCTTCAGATCCAAAATCACCATGAAAAGCTTTACCTTAGAAAAAGATAAAGCAGACCTGCCAAGGGACAAGTCAACACCTTTCCACATGGGAGCTTGGAGAAGATTGTGATCACTTCCCACTTCAGTGAACAGAAGTGGAAACAAAAGTGAGCATGTCTCTTGTGCTCTAATTACATTTTCCACCTTTTCACCCTGATCTGGGATGACTTTCAGCTTGATGGGGAATCTGGGGCTACTGGCAGATTCAGAAGGATGCTGCAGAGAGGAAGTGAATTTAGCACTGCACTGTTCTCTGAGTTCCCTGTGTTCCCTGAGCACTGCTCATGCTCCTCACAGGAGAACCCATCTTCCTTCTCCATTCACCAGCTACTCCAGGAAGCAAATTAAGTTTGCTTTTCCCCCCATCATTGTACATCTTGACATGCCTTTGAAAATCAGAAAGTGCACGAGTGGCAGAGGATCAGTGATGTCTGTATTTGTTCATCATTATTATGGGGTGTTCCTGTGTTTCACATATCCCACGTGGCTCCATTTGAGAAGCTGCATGTTGGTAACTCCACCATGAATGGCTTAAGTAACAACATAACAAATCATGTAAGGAACACCAAATGTGTCTTAGGGAATCATGTCCTTTCATGCAGTTTTTCAAATTTGTGGGTTTTGGCAATTACAGCCAATATCAAGCTTGCATTGTGGGGTTTCTTTTCAGAGATTTTTAATAATGTGGACAAGAGTTTAGCTTTTCTTTTTGTTTCAGTTTGCTCATCACAGACATTTCTCTCAATTTGTTTTTTTTTTTTTAAAGACCTTTACTCTGTATTGAGGCGTTCTTGAAGCAGGAAATGTTTCTTTAGATAACAGCCCATGACAAATGATGCCCCAAAGCACAGAGACAATTTGTTTTCTTCACCACTGGAAGTAAATCCAGATGACAGACAGTTGGGAACATGCATTCTTACACTACTCTTCTGTCTCTTACTTGTACCAAGAAGCTATAGACAGACCAGATCTCTTCAACATTCTCATGAAGGCTTTAATTCATGCAGTCACCTTTTTCATCCACAACCCTTTGTGTTCTCTTTGTGCTTTTCCATTGAAAGTACTGCCATCAGCTGAAAATCAAAATATAAATGTGAAATAACTTTAATCCAGACCAAATACAAATTAATTCAATAATTTTTATACAAAACTTGAAGATGAAAAATATATTTTAAATTGTGTAAATTTCCTAACTCTAGACTTAGCATCATTTTTGGATGGAAGTTGCTTTAAAATGAACTGTATTTTTGCATCAGTAGTGTAGTATCTGTATCACTCTTAAATACAGATTTTACTGCAAACACCTTTGCTTTCATTTACTCTCTAAAATATTTGTGCTGGGGGGAAAATCTATAGGGATAAGAAAATGCTAATGTCAGTGAGGTAGTTTTTTATAATTTTTATGTTTAATCCTCTAAGAACTTGCTAGTTTATGTAAGTTTGTATTTGTAAACTGTGATAAGTGACCACTTTTAGAGAGAGACAGTTATGTCGTTGAAATATTTGAATTCTCTGCCCAATTCAGTGACTAGATTTCTTTGGGAAGCTGGGAGATATTGAGGCACTGAGAGCTGCAGGGCACTCTGAGTTCAGAGGTTCTGTATCTGACAGTCCCAGAGCTCTTCCTGGGACCATGGCTTGGGTGTCCCATCTGTTAGAACAACTGCTGGGATTGTCAGGGCTTCAGATCAGCATGGGATTTCTCAAACTTCTCAGTGTTGTTTAAGACTTGATAGGAGCAGGACTAACCCCAGCAATGCCTTTTGCCACCCTGGATTTCAGTATGGAGGTACTTAAAATGCTTTACAACTTACTTCAGTAGAGAGATTGACAGAATATTGTATTTTTTAATAAACAGATATATATCTTACAACAGGCAAGGAGTTCATCTCTAAGTCTAAGTGACCTACTCCAAAATTACTGTTTCTGGGAACTACATCAGTGGCTTTGCACTGCCATGGCCTATAGGCATATGCTAGGAAAAGTTTGGGGGATTTTTTCATCAAATTTTATTTTTTCATAGTTTTTCTTCAGTCTTGTTCACAAACAAGCACTGTGTGAGCTGGAGGTAAGGGGGATATCCCTTTACAGGCTGTTTCTCCTGTCAGATTGTGCTGCAGCCGAAGAAGGAAGAGGGATGAGATGGGTTTGAGGAAGGGGTTTTAGCAAGTCAGTGTCATCCGGAACCCAGGGTGCCTAAGGGAGAAGCAAATCCCTCAGTTCCCATGCTGTGCATGTGAAGACAGCCACAGCTGAGGGGCAGTCCCACAGGAACAGAGGCAGTGCCTCTCCCTGGAGCTGTGTGAACATGCTGTTGACACAAGGGAGGTGACAGAAAGGGGACAGGGAGGGATGTGTTGTGTCACATCCTCGGGTTCCTGGGAAAAAGAGGCTCCGGCGCTGCCTTCTCCCATTGCCTTGGAAGCTCCTTCTGACAGATGCCAGGCCCAGAGTCTTCTCTGTATGTCCCCAAAGGGTGAATCAATAGGCTGCTGAGACATAATTACTTACCTACTGTTCCTAAATTGGTAACAAATAAAGCAATTGTTCATTTCCACCTGATGCAAGAAAAAAAGGGAACAGAAACCTTGTTGGCTGATGCTAGTAACTCGTATTATCATGCACAATTATGATCCATAATTATAGAAACTTTTGATACAAACCACTTTTTTCTCAACTCCAAAGCCTGAGTATACAATGCTTTGTACACAACCATGAAATATAGCTGCTTGCTAAGGTTGTTTCTATTTTTCTGCTTCATTTATATAAATATATGTATTTACCTGTCATTGCAAATATATTCTTGGTTTTATTTCATAACTCCAGTGATATATTTGATGTATAGGAGCATTTTCAGTATGAAAAACTTAGAGACAGTTCTAATCCTACTCTGCTAAAGCACAGAATTTCACAGGAAGCTGCCAGTGGACATGAAGTGATTTGAGCCAGTCAGATTCTACCCTGGCACCATATTTTTCTTTAATTGTGGCGTTATCAAGAAATTAAGTAGCAGCAGACCTGTGAGGAACATTAAGTCCTTACCATGTACCAAGGGGTGAAAAAGGCAAAAACTTGGCAGCTGTGCCACAGAAACATGACGTTGCCAGAGCCCTTGAGGTGAAATGATCCCACCTCCCTTTTCTCGCAGAGAGAGAACTAAAAGACATCAGATGCCTCCAATTAATAAAATGGAATCTTGAGAGGCAGCTGGCCCATCTGTCTCCACAGAGTCTCGGTAGACCAAAAAAAACCTGAACAATAAATTTAAGAGGATGTTTATATAGAGAAAAATCAGATACTTTGCTCTGCAGATGAAATAAATTTTAACAAGGAACCTGTCCTTTCCTCATTGTGTCATGGCTGGTCATGTCTTTGCCTCCAGCTTTGTTTTCTGGCCAAACAACTTTCTAAGACTTTGAAACACTCTGGACACCTTTTACCATGGGCAAAGGTAGGCAATGTAGTAGCTAAAAACACAGAAGAAACAGATAATATAAACTGATATATGTAACGGATAACTAAAAGATGGGCCTTAATTTGCTCACCACCTTTGATGTCTTTATTGTCATGCAGTTGTCAGGGTAAAAATTGTCAAAGTCTGTGGCTCCCTTCAAGGAACTGGTCATCAGGATCAATAAATTACCTTTCTTCAACTGTGGGTTTTTTTCTATGGGACTTCATAATTGTTCACATCAGTGGTTTTCTGTCTTGAACTGCAATCTATCCCTGTCTCAACAATCTAATCTCTTCTTGAAGTTTTATCTTTTCCTGTCTGACCTTTTAATGGCTTTTGTCTGCATACTTTACAATAGCTGGTTCCTGGGAAGTTTGAGCCCAGGTTATGCAACTTGTGGGTTGCTTCACATGTAGCTGAGCCCCTGCAGAGAAGGTTACAGCTTCCTGCGTGCTAAGAAAGTGTCTCCCTCTTGCTTCTCAGGAATGTTTTGGCATGTTTTTTGCTTCCCTCAGTGCAATCCCATTTTTCGAGTCACTTGGCCCATCCCTGCCTGTGTTTTCCCGCTGTGTTCATGTGTTGCTCTCGGGATAGAGAGTCTCTCCTCCCCCTGGAACACACTGCCTGACCCAGAGCATCTGAGGTGAACAGGCAGATTCCTCCCTATTGCCTGGCTGCACCTTTTTTTACCTGAAGGCAGAACATGCAGCCCATGCCACAAACTCCAGACAAATGAATCAAATAGTTCTGCAGCCTGTCAGAGGCAATAAGATTTTTGAGTGAGCTGTCTGCCTCTGGATCTCCAAGTCAGATACATGCTTTGGCTCCTTGATGCTGTGCTGCCAGGCTCCCCAGTAGCCATCCAGTGGGAGGCTGTGTTACACTTACATAGAAAACTACTTCAGCATCAGGGGGTTTCTCCTGGCTGTGGAGATCTTTGAGCAAACCAGTAGGGAGCAGAGACCCTGTTGGCAATTCTGATTCACAGGCTGCATGGCAGCAGGAAGAGAAACGCTGGAATCTCTGCTGGCAAAAATAAGATGTAGTAACTTAAAAAAAGGTATCTCAGTAACCCTGCACAGAAGAGAATATATTTGACTTGCTAGTGTCAATAGCAGGTATATTGGAAAACAAGATTTTGTCTCTCAGTGAAAAATCACAGGTAGGGACGCTGGCAAAGAAAATATTAAGCCTTCACTGGCAAAAATGCTAAGAGTGTTGTCTGCTGTTAGCTGTAATAAGATACAGACAAAGGTGTGGGATCCAAGCAGGGGGTTGTTAACAGGCAGGTTTGGGGCTGACCCAGAAGCCCCTGCTGGGAATGCATTCCATTGATGGCCAAGCATCTGGTGATTTTCCAAAGGACTGTATGAGGAATAGGGCCAAGGTTGTCAAAGCTCAGCAAAGGAATTTCTGGGCTTGAAGGTTTAGCTTTGGCAAAATACATGAAGGGGCAATAGATAGCACAGTTACCTGGCCTTTAAGGTATGCTGCTTATAGGAGTTTAAAATAGAGAAATAATAAAAAACACCACTTTAATCTAGAGGCTCATCTTTTAAACAGTTTTACAAGAACTGGTCTCAAGGAAGGAGGCTTCTGCAAGCTTGCTCCTTGTCTTTTTCAGCAGAAAACAATAATAGACAACTACAGGTAATAAGGCTTGGCAGCAATAGAACTAGATGTTCTACATCTAGTCAGAGAAATATTAGTGATTTTGTTAATAGCTGAACTAGTTCATCTAATTCTACCTTCTTTTGTTTTTCTGGTCTGGGAAGACAACTTTCCACTGTCTTTGCTTTCTTGAAATGCATCTCCTGTGGCACTGTTTGATGGCTTTCATTCATGTGTGTTGAAATGTTTTGGAGAGAAGTCGAAGTGTTCAAAAATGTGCTTTCCCTGCCTCCAGGTTTTTTTTGTATTTGGCTTTGTTTTTAGTTGTAAAGGCTTTTGATAACAGAGCTGGCTGGATACTTTGATATAAAAATGCTGTTTTGTTGAGCCCCAAATATTTCATCCGTAATGTCCATGGTGAAAGCACTTGCCAAGCCTGGAGCAGGGTGCCAGGTGAAGAGTGCCTGGCTGAAGGTTTGTCTTAAGGGGATGCAGGGAGTTACCAGGGCTTCGGACTTTGGTCACTCTTCTGCTGCTGGAGCCTGAGAGCCATCATTTCCTGTTGCTCCTCAGCAAAATTGTCATCTTCGCTCTGGTCATGAAAGCTGACAGGAACATCAATATCACTAAGTGGTTGCAGGGCCTGGGGAATTTAGCACATGTTAGTTTTTGGCCTGAATTGGACTGTAACCTAGAAGAGTGAAACAAAATCAGCCATGAATGGAAATCCTGCTTTCCAGCCAGTTCTTTTGTAGCCTTCACCTGGTGCTAATGAGGAATAGAAAATCAGAGTCTCTTGTGTTGGAGGCATTTACACCCTCTTCAGTTTGATATTCTGTAATGCTAGTTTAAATTTTATCACCATTAATGCATTTAAGACTTAATGCAAAAACTTATTATTGTTTGTGACTGATATCTCCCCAAAAGAAAAAAAAACCCCAAAAAACAAACAAAAACCAACAAAACAAAACCACAGAAAAATTATGACCATGCAATTCAATTCAGTAATGTCAATGTACAGAGATCAATATGAGAAAATTACCTATTTCCTCCACTTTAGCTGAGTAGAGGCTTTCAGGCTTTCCACACTTCCAGATTTTAAGTGTCTGAACTTTAACATGCAGCTCAGCAATCATTGTACAAACCAGCAGAGGCACCACAGTAATATTGGTCATTTGCAGTTGGTAAGGTGAACATCACGAGTGCTGCCTTTTCCTTCCCCATGGAAAAGGAAAAATGTATATTCTTCTTTCAGTGCTGAGCAGCTTATGTTCCTTCTGTCCCAAACAGGCACAAGTTTGTTATCTTGCATTTATATTCTTAATTTGCCCATAATTGCTTTCAGGCATCACATCTGAGGCCAGCCTTCATTAATATGTTAATTGTGCAGTCCCTCCCAGTGGATTTTTCCGAAGCTAAGAGTAAACAGAAAGGTTTACTCCCCTCACCTTCCCCCAAGCCCTCTAAACAGAAAAATATTTTTATGAAATACTTGACTAGGCTCAAATCACCATGATAATAGAGCAATTTATTTCCTGGTTTTGGGTCTGCCCAAAATAGATGCTCAGATTCCCTCTTTTGGAACAGATCAGAGGCTCATAAGGTCAGAGCAAAACGGCAATTTTTATTGAGGTGCAGTTTGGAACCACTGTACACATTTCCTCCATCCTATTCCACGTGGATATGCTAAATGGGTATAAAAAAAAAGCTGACATTATCAAAGTACTACAGGGAATTACCCACACACTTGCTGTTAATTAATGTGAGATGTGCAGAGAATTTGCCCACACTGCTTTGAAAATCTCAGCTAAAACATTTTAATGGTGAGTATTTTTGGGGAATGAAACATAGAAGAAGCCCTGTGAGCCAGACTCCTTAACTGTTTATTACCTCTCTCTCCTCTTGAGTCAGATTTATAGAAATGTCTTTTATAGAAATGTCTTAGAGTTCATTTTTTAGTTGTCCTTAAGACAGCCCTCATACCTTTCCAGCCAGGAAGCATGATGAACATGAATTAAAATTATTTTAGTAAATAATTTAAAACATTTGTTGCAATTGGGATTCTTACAGCAACCTCTCTTTCTCTGTTAAGATTGATGGTCAACTGTGCAAAAGTTGAGCAGCAATGGGTGCAAAAATAATTCCCTGCCTATTCCTTTATTTGTTTCTTCCTTTTATCCTGCCACAAATGGGGGCAGCTTGTGAAATCCCTGTAGGTTGGCTGGCTGAGTAGGGGTGTTAATTGTCAGCTATAATTGATGTGCTAAAGGCTTCCTGAGAAAATTTGTACTTCTGTATCCATTGATATCCTTCTTTCCTTTGCTGTCAAGTCACTTCTGGTTCCCCCTGCTGCCAAATGTTCCCAATTCCTCCCAGTCTGCAACTGCCCTCCTCACCTGCCCAATGCATCCTGCTGTGGCCCAAGGCTCAGGGAGCTTCTGACATGTCCTGCATTATTCATTTCCTGCTTTCTGAGGCAGAAACTAAACCATGACAAGGCAATTTAGGCTGGTTTAGGACCCATTCCAGTAAAGCCTGAGGTGCACATATAAGCAGAAAAGAAAAAGTGTGCATATACTTGCAAAAGGAACAGAAGGCTTATAGAAGGCTTCCTATTTGGCTTATTTCCTTCCATTTAAATACAGCTTCAAATGTTTCCATCCCCAGGCCTTAGATATTCACATACATGTTGGTTATCCTTGCAAGGACATGGATTCAAGATGGTCACAACAGACATATGAGAAAATCATTTTGGCAGCTGGGAAACCAACAAAACAAAACCTCTGCTCCTTCCCTAAGCTGTTGCAAGCTCACTCAGTCCGTCAGATTCTTTATTGCAAGTCATGATTCATTCCACAGCTGAAATTGTGACTCGGGTACCTCATCTTTCCTTCTCTGGAACTTGCTGACTTGTGCTCTCTGTCAATCCAGCATTTTGGATCCATGTGCTTTCCATCCTGCACATGATGAGTGTCTGCTCCTTTTCCATAATGGCATATGCATTCAGTGTGACTGTGCTCCCTGCCTTTGCACTTTAGGCACTGTCAATGAGATACAAAGCCTTTATTTTTCATCTAAATATTTCTCCTACCTCTGCTTCCCTGCATCTGCCATGTATCTGTATTATCTCCTTTCCAGTCCATGTGCCCCTTTGCAGAGTACTGATAAAAATTGATTTTTGTTCTGTGAGTAAATTGTACTTGGATGAAAGGAATTGCTCCTACAGGACGTATGAAGAATTTTTGTGGAAAGCACCCAAGGACCATTGAGAGGTGTTTTTCATAGCTCTTAAGGCTTTCCTATAGGTTTGCTGAAGATAAGCCAGATGAGAAGGTGCAGTGGACTCCAGTAATAGGGGCCAAGGGGCTTTACTTCAGTGTGTTACTTCTTTAACCAGGCATGGCACTTACTTGAGGTGCACTCAGTCTGCAGCTAAATCTTTGTTTGAGGTGGTGTTTAATTCTCAGTCTTCTCCCCATCCCCATGTATCCTCCATAAATCACCTCCAGGCATCATGAGTGAGTCTTTCATCAAAGCTTTATGGAGCAGATGTATTTCTGTTTCAGTCCACCCTTTCCATAGGGTAATAACTTTGACTTTTGTAGAGGGGCAGTGAGTGTAACTGTTCAGATTTTTTTGATTGCATATAATGCTGAGTCCATTTCATGGTAAAGTTAATTTCACTTTGCTTTTCCTGTTTACATTTCCAAGCTTACTGAGTCACACATTAGTAGTACCCATTGTAGCAAATAGGAACCACGTTACCCAGGGGATGTCAGACATTGTCTCTGAAGCCTGTCAGGTCAGGCCTTTCCCATCAGGATCCAGGTAATTCTCTGTTTTCCCATACAAAAGGATGGGAAAAGGATGGCCATATAATCCATATAATTGGCCCCATTTAACAGTTTGTGTTCCTGCAATCAGTGAGAGCCTCTCCTGTGGTTTCCAGTACTGCCCATCTAGGTTGTGTTCAGAAGTTCACCTCCAAAACAGCTGTAAAATTAGAGAGATGACAAACAGGTGTCAGGTTTGAGAAGAAGGAGGTTCTGCAGCTAGTGCTGCACTGCCCTACTTTGGGGCTAAATCCCATGGCTGAGGTGGCCTTTGCCTCACAGTGCACTGGTCATGGCAATAAGGGCTTCAAAGAAATCTAAATGCCTTAATTTCTATTCAGTGCATTAATCTTTTTCAGTTTTAAAGAAAACAATTTAAAGCAATCTGGAAGGCATGTAAAAAGTATTTTAAATTGGTGATATTTATAGCTGTTTCATTTTTTTTGAAGTCCCCATTCTTAACAGGCAGTAAAGCAATTCAGTAGCAATCCAGTTCCTGCCAGTAACCTTCTCCTAGGAAAAAGGATTTCAGTAAGCTTTATCACTCAGCATAGCCAACAGAAATATTTGATACTAAGAGCAGTGGAACCAGAAATCCACTTCAGATGTCCTTCAAACAGCTAGATGAGCAATTCAAGGGGATGTGGAATAGGAAACTCACAAAATGGAGCTTGACTTTGATACTTACTTGGTGTGATAGAGTAATTTACTCTCCATATAGATCTTACTGTATAAGAAAAAGGAAGAAAGAGGAAGCAGTAATGTGTCACCTTATCTAAATAAGGTACCTGTCATTCCTGAAATTCTGTTTAAACTATGATGGATGCTCTTATTCAACAAGAGAGAGTTTTCCCCACAGTGAAAGACGATCCTTTCAAACAGAAAAGGACTATGATGAGACCAATTTTCCTTCTTATGGATGAGGCTGAAACAATGCAAAAAATAGCTGCAGAGCAGGTGCCCTGGGATTCTTCTCTGACCACTTGCAATGTGTACAGTCATAGAAAAGGCAGTGATCTGAACAGAAAAACAGCTGGGCTAATTGTCTTGCTAGAAACATCTGTAATCTTTGAAGTGGTTGCATACTCTCCTAGGTGATGTGTTTATTTACTAAGAAAGTTTTGTTTCCTTTTCAGTTAATTTTGATTGACTGATCTGTCATTCCAGAACTTAAATCTTTTTCCTATTTATCCATGGTTCTAATGTCAATGCTAATTTAACTAAAGGCATTAGCTAGAAATAAATCTGTGGTGTTTACTCTTTTTTCTTTTGTTTTCCCAAAGTAAATGTCCTTTCTTTTTTCCTTGTAGCTTCTATTTGAACACTATTTTTAAAGCAGTTAATCTGGGCACTGCATTGACCTATTCCTTACTAATGCAGAGGAAAACTCTCTGAAATGTATAGTGAGCCTCTTCAGCAGTGAAATCATGTACTACACTGTACATATCATAAAGCAAACTCAGTGATCTCTCTCCTAGACTAATATAAATGGGTATAGTAATGGAAAAGTGATTTGTGCTGTAGTAGTGTCAATTATAACTACTTCAGCACAACAAAGAGTGTGACTTGAGCCCCTGGATATAAACAGTGGTACCTGTGAAGGCTCCCTGGTGCAGTGCATGCATGGGTGCTGGGGAGAGCACAAATGAGCACAGCCTGCCTGGATCACAAATTGCCATTTTTTTGTGTTGATTGTAGCCTCAACTGGGAAGCCAGGGACTAAGCCAACCACTGTAAAGCTGCAAAATAACTTAAAATCCATAACTCATTAGGTGCACTAAGTCACTGAAGCCTGGAAGGGTGGCCCAGGCATTCCACAGGCTGATCAACCTGTCAGCATTCTTGAAAATATAATCTTTCCAAGAGCCATGGGGTTCCCCTCTTTGCTGCTTGGGAGCCTTTGTGCTACACCCATCCTTCTGAGCAGTGATTTTGGGCAATGGAGATTTAGGAGACAGCTATACATCCATGCACAGAAGAATCTTTGATGGTCTTTGTGTGTTCTTTAGTCCAAAGCAGTGGAGTACCGTACTGGCAGCGATGGCATTACTTACAGGACACCAAGTGAGCAAGGGCTTAGACAGCTCTTTCTTACAACCCACCCACTGGAACCACGGGACTCATATTAAAATGAATGACTTGCATTTATAGAAAGTTTATTGAAAGACCTTCCTAAACTGCTTTACTGTGCTTCATATATGCTGTTGCTCTCAGGAGCCAATTATGTTCTAGGGACACAGCGGGGCTTTGCAGGCCTGCCTAGAAGTCCCAAACCCTGCTCTGACAGAAAATCCTGCAGAAACAAGTTCATTTACACCTCTTTGATGTGCTGTTTCATTGTTTACACCGTATTTTCATCAGTGTGCTGCTCATTAAGCATGGGAGAACCTGACAGACGGGACCTGGAACACTTGCCATCAAATTTAGCCCAAGCCTATCTGACATCTCAGCAGGGGAAGCAGAGAGCTGTGATTCTGAAAAAGGCATTTTGCAGTCTCTAATCTCGAGTATACAGCACTGAGAAGAGCCGTTTCTGCATAATGTAATTCATGCCATCAGGAACTGTACATTTTAAAACACAGATCTGTACTTCTTGAACCCCATTCTCTCAATTCATTTTCTTTGCTCACTGACATTTTAAGTGTTCTGTGTTTGGTGGCACTAGATTATGACATTTTGATGTTCACTTAGAAATCCAAAATAGCAATTAGGGAATTACAAATTGCAGAAATCTTGCCATATAGCTGTTAATTATATTCCTTATTGTCTTAACTAGTAAATGATTATACAAAAATGTCTCTTAAATATAACATGCAAAACCTTGTTATAATTAGGGTATTCCTGAGATGTCAATTCCTACTCGATAGAACTGGCTTATCTCTAGAGCCTGCTGAAGCTGACAGTATTTCCAGGTGAGGAGCAGTGCTCAGGAAGAATAGAAGTCTGTGTATGTGTGATTATAACCTGGAGACTTAGATTTTGACTTGAGCTCTGGGAGATGTTGAAATTCTTGCCTGATCTAGGGCATGATGTGTCATCCTGGATTGCTGCAAGTCAAGCAAGCCTTATTGGTATTACCTTTTGTGAAGAGATTTATGGCAGTGAAAATATTTTAACTTTGATGGTGTAGGATATTTCAGCAAAAGCTTTCCAAACGTGTCATGGAGTGGCGCCTCAGGAGTAGTGCTTGCTTTGCTGCCTCACTACAGCAGAAATAGTGCTTTGCATCTATAGGCAAATTAACTCTCTCCTTTTAGTCCTATTCACTACACTGACTTTGTTCCAATGCTTCCTGCACCCTGCCTGTCCTGATGCTAATATTTTGTTCAGCAATGCTGCAAAAGTGTAAAGGTCCTAAGTAATTCTGGAGCAAAGATGAAGTCCCTGGGAGAGCAGCTTCATGACATATACATCCAGAAAATTAGGTCTTGTTTGAAGGTGGAAAAGCAAGGATATAGTAGAGAAGGCTTAGGAAATTACTGGGAAACACAGCCGGCTTTGGACTTCCAACCAAGATTAGTGGTTGTTCCAGGCCCCATAGACAGCCCTAGTTTAGATTAGGTTAATTCCAGAATAAAAATCCCTGCAATGCACATTGTACAGAAATTGAGTCACATCAGTTTCATTCTGTGGGTCTCCTAATAGGCAGTTTGAGGTCCTGCCTAGTCTGTTCTCCTGATCCCACCAGGGACTGGAACACTGGCTTGGCTTTCCCCCTCAGGAATCCTGCTCATGTGCTCCACAGTGAAAGCTGCTTTGTTAACTGCAGCCACTGCTACAGTGCAATCTGCACCAACTATAGAACAATTAGAAAAATACAAACACACAGAAAATTCTGTCCATTGCAGACCCAGATCACCTGTGTTTAAGTGCAGCTCTGAATTTCCTCAAGCTCTCTAAGTGTAGCATGATAGACACACAAAGAACTGTACTGAAATAGAAAAAAATAGTGTTTGCCTATAAAATAAGATCTTCTAAGCACCTTTTCAGCAAGATTAGCTGGGAAATAGAAAAAGAAACAGCTTGAGAGGTACGTTTTCAGTCATCTCTAAATGCCCTTTTCTCTCTCTAATTTAATTCCAGACAGTACACACATTTTAAATGAATACTTAGCTAAAAACTGAAAAGATGTTAAAAAATGAGATGAATACATTGTGTTCTAAAGAAGAATTGGAGACAGAGGTCATTCAGATTGTTTTAAAAAGGTCTCTATCTCTTAGTGATGATGACAATACTGGCAGTGAAATAATGGAAGCTGGGAGACAAAAGCTCTGAAATAAAGCTCTTACATGAGCCATGCTTTTCCCAGGGGTCAGTTATCAAGGATACTAGAAATATTTTCTGACTGGTGCTGGGGTACAGAATGAGTATTTAAGTTGTAATAAACTGTTGGAAGTAGGATGTGGTGGAGCAGTGGCAGACTCTGTGTGTAACCAAGTCTGGAGACCTGGGCCAGGTGCAGCACCAAAAGATTTTGCTCCTGTCCCATCTGTTGATGTACATTTTCATGTCACATACTAAAAATGCTTAAAAATTTAAGGAGAAAACATTTTGATTTGTGTTTCAGCTTTCGCTGGCAATCTGTGGCAGAAATGAGACTTAAATTGCTTTAAGAAACTATTCTTATGTGTGATTTTGGAGTAATTTACGTAAATCAAGAAGCTCTGGTGATAATTTCAGATGTAGGATTTGGTTGACATTCCTTAAGAATTAGTTGCCTATGGAAACTGAAATTATATTAAATATTTCAAGAGGTTACGTTAGGAGTCTTAAAGGAAAGTGTAACACTGAAGGAGTGAAGGGAACTATTCAGAAGACCCAAATTTACTTCTGAAGGATTGCTGTCCTGTGACACTTTTGAGCAAATGAATAGGTTTTGGCTAAGTTCAAGTCAAGTCATTGGGATTCTTTTCTCTTTTTTAAACACTAATTAAATGTTAACCTCATTGTCAATATTAAAAAACAAATTTAAAAAATGAGGAGGAAATGGGAGAGAAGGAGCAGAAAGACTAGACTTCAAAACAATAAAGAACTATTTGAAAGACAGGAGAAAAGGTGCTTGCAGAGAAAGAAAAGGGAACTGTAAGTCTTTTAAAACTAGGAAGCTGTTAAAAAATAAAATTAATCCTGTACTGTGTAGCCAAACCATTATCACCTACCGAGGAAGATTTAATAGAAATGTGAAAATAAGTTTTAAAAGTTTGGAAACCCGTTGTTAAAAGTCCCCAGATTATAGGTGTATTAAGAAAGATCTGAAAAAAACCCTCAGCTTTATTTGTATTCACGCTGTATAGATAAATCCCAAATATGAAGAATAAGGAAGAATAATTTTCAGCATGTTTATTGCCCTTTACTTGAGAATGAACTCTTGTTCGGCCATAGTTATTTTTGTAGAAAGCTGTGACCATAAGAACAGCTATTCAGCAGTGGGCAGCTCCAGATAAATCCCAGAAGGATGCACATCCCATACCTACCTCATCCTGATCACTTTTGCTACAGTTCAGTGAAAATCCTGGTACAGGAGTGTTATCTCTCTTCTAGAGTGTTACTCATCATTAGCTATGGCAACACTCAAAAATCTGCTTAAAGCATAAATCCAAGTACATAAATTTTACCTCTAAATTGACTAAGCCTGTCAACCTGAAGTAAATTACTCATTTATGGTCAAGAACAGAGGTCAGGCAATCAAAAGGTTATTTACTAAAACCAGGAGCAGTATTGAGTGTTCAGATGTTTTATTTATATAAAAATATAAATATTTCTATTACTCTTCTTATTCCGAGGAGGTAAGAGTCGCCCTCCATTCTGCCTTGAGGAAAATCTGGTTTTATTAGTGGTGTCCTGCACAAATGTATTTTTATTTCTCTGGCTGGAAGGTGTAGTGCCTTCTTCGCTCATCACAGTGTAAATGTGGAGCTATTAGTGAGAGATTGAGCCTTTCACACAACAAGGAGGATAACAATCCCTAAAAGGAAAATATGTGGGAACGGGGAGTTCTGTCTCCCTTTACAACAGCACTACTCCATAGCAACTGGTTTGAACTAGACTGTGCAAGGGAGGTTGCAGGCTTCCTAAAAGGCCAGTAATTCTCTCTCCCTCATGGGAGGAAAAAAAAATCAGCCCCCTGACAATACACACATGTATCAAAAGCTGTCAGGCTTTTCATGTTCCTCCTGCATTGCTCCATTCCCTTGGTATTTTTCAATGTACTTTTCAACCCTCTGTTTTGTATTGGACCTTGAAAGTTCAGAATATTTCTCAGGTTTTAATTTCTCAAAAGTGGAAAAAAAAAAGGTATCTCTTAACTTTTTACAGAGATGTCTTTGATTAACAATCATGTCAATAAAACAGCTGTGGTAATGTAGCTGTTTCACCCCTTTTTCTGCAACTGGAGATAGATCGTCACTGGGTTGTAAGGCTGGTGTATCAAGATATGGGTATGATTTTTGTAAGGAATTTAAAGACATTTCAAGACTGCTGTGTTTGCCTCAGTTGCCTTACAGTTGAGCAAAAAACCCAATTACTGAGTTCAAAATTCTAAACTTGCTCTTAAACAACTTTTCACATCTGACAGTTCTGGTTCTGAGGGTGATGCTCTCATTTAAAACCAAGTCGAATAGACATTCGTTGTTGGTTTTAAGTGAAAATCATGGAGTGGATAAGTGTTTTTTAACAAATTTTGACCACTACTTTTCATAGGCTGAAACATTGTGGATGCCATGAACTTAAGGTAAACTAAAAATCATGTTCTCTTGCTAATATTTTACATTCTTAACAGGCAAATTACGATGCTGTCTGACAGTCTCTTTAACTGGCACATCATATCTTGCAAAGAGAGGGTTTTATTTCTGAAATTAAATGTTCAATAACTCTATTCTCTAATCAAGTTGCAATAGATATTGGAGCTGGTAATTTGGAACCAAAATTCACCTCATTTTCCAGTATATAAAAACAAACCTGCATTCTTTTGGGGCTCTTCAAGCTGAAGTTTCTTCAACTGTGTTTTAAAGCACAGTATTGCACTCTAGTCATAATCCTTGTTCTCAGTACTGACTCCATACACATATCAGAAAAAATAATTATTTTTATAAGATATGTTAACTCCTTGGGGATCTGGCTCTTACCCTTTTTGTCATTCCCATGGATGGTGCACATGTTCTACTTGATCACTATCTGCTGCGTGCTGCAGTCTGTTATATTTGTTAAATGTGTGACTGCACAGCCAAGGAGGAAGCCAACTGTTAGCCTGGTTCTGGCTGCCACACTGGGTCGTGCAGACCTTCTGCAGGGAGTGCTCGGTTGCTTTCAGCAAAGGAAAAGCTCAGCCAGGAGAGGCTTTCCAGACTAGGAGTTGGAGTAGGAGAGAAAGGAGCACATCTGCAACAAATCCAAAGGTTTGGAAACTGTTAGGAACAGGGAGCAGAAATATCACAGCAGGCTTCAGAGCCAATGAAAGAAAGTCCTTTTCACTGCACAGAGCAGGCATAAATCCTTTTCTCTATGAAAAGTTCTATTTCTCCTGTAGGTTTTGGCAAAACTGAGTTGCTGCTTGAGCTGCAGGAAGTTTACAAAGACAGGACATTGCTTAGGTCTTCATCTGTTTCTATTGGTCTTGCCTCAAATTTAGTCTGGTTTAATTATGCAGATTTCTCCTTAATTTTTTCCCTCCTAACCCAGACTAATGTTACATTCTGTTGTTTCATTTTCAAAACTGTCAATCTGCTCCAGTTTCATTCTGTCTTTTTCACATTTTAATAGCTTTCTATAAGTTCAAGATGTCTGGGGCTCTTTTTCAGTTAGGAGTCTGTGATCCCCTTTGCCATCTGGCCTTGGAGAGTAATTCCACAAATTATTTCAAACAACATGCTTGCCTCAGCTTAATGAAATCTATTAAATCTTCTTGTTCTTGGTTTTTCATATGAAGCAGATAATTTCCAAGAGATGTATTATTTTTAGGAGTGTAACGTTCTATAAATTTCTGTAACTGATAACTCAGTCTTCATCTGATAACTGAATTGGTGTTCCTCACTTAGCTTTTAAAATAGAGATTGCTCAAAGTCAGTACCACTAACTTGTAAGATTAAAATAATTCGGTATCTTTTTTTCTCATCTTTCATTTCAGCAGCTCAGTTTCCCTATTGCTTATATATATATATAAATATAAAATTCTTGCTTGAACTTGAGTTAGTGACTTGCTGCATTCATGGATATTTCTTGGAATTCTTCATTGGCTTTTTCTTCTAATTTGCTGTTCTTGTATCAGCTGCAGTTCAAGATCTCAGTTAATGGGAATCATGAGTTTGATTCACTCATTTTGATGGCTCTGTGGTGTAACTGATAGATTAACCAAGAATGAAAAGTTCTTAGAGTGGGAATAGGTTCAGATTTCCTCTAGTTTGCTAAAGCCAGTCTCTTCTATTGATGTCACTGTTGTCAGAGATGAGGTAATCCACTTCTTCTCAGCAGTTCTATTTCTTCCCTAACAATGTGCTAGTGAGCACAATGAAGCTACACGCTTGTGGCCATGTTTCCATTTGAAATATAAACCAAATCCTCCCAAAACTCTTCATGGGCAGAGTATCAGTCTTTGCCCTGTTGTACCTCCACTTTTTAAAAGGGTCCTGGGTGACATAATCCCAGCACTGTTACACCTCTTTGTGTTGGGCCAGGTTATCTCACTCAAAATGTTCTTCAATGCTGTTGTTTGGGCAGCCAGGTTTAGGGATTAAGTTCAATAATACCTTGTTACATGGAGGCTGTAAAAATGTAGAACCAAAATCTTTTATGATCTGCTCTGAGGGTGGATTATAAAAATGGAAAAGTAAAAGGGGAAAAAAATTTAAAAAGGACAATGGCTCAAAAAGCTTTCAGAGTGCCTGATTACCATATTGCAAAGAAGAGTGAGTGTAATGCTGGCAGACTATCGGCCTTCCACCTAGTATTTATGAGCATGCTTTTGCATGCATTGTGGGACAAAAAGACATGTCACGATGCACTTCAACTCTTTGACTGCTTGGAACTTTTAAAAATCTCCTTTAATTTTGATATTTATTTAAGTTTGTGCCCTCTGTAGATCTCAAACCCTTTTCTTTGAAAATCTGACACAGTACACATTGCTCTTTTCTGCTCTTCACTCTTTCTGAGTGCACAGTTCTCAACTTAGTAAGAAAAGGACTGGCAAGGGATTTCAGTTCCTTATTTGCAACCTCATAACTTTGTTTGCTCTTGGATTATGATAGCACATCCAGCTCAATGATGTTGTATGTTGTAAGTGTTGCATTCCTAATAAAAATTCAAAAAGCTTCTCAGGCACTATTCATACATGTAAATATTTAAGTGAAAAGCAAAATGGTTTTATTGTATTTTATTACTACAAAATAGTGCTGAAACATTTTCTGCCTATCCTTATACAAGCATAAGGCAAAAATCTCCAGGGAGGGAATTCTTTTCTAGCTTTTTTCTTCAAACTTGAGCTATTTACCAAATGTGTAAGTGCTTCTTGGAATTCCACAGCCAAGTGTGCAGTTGGCAGTTATGTTTCTTGGGCTCCAACTACCATTTATGTGATTGCACAGGAGAACAGGAGGCAACAAAATCTGTTGCCCTACTGGGTCCATCTGGGAATTAAAATGTCTTTAGATTTCTAGGCTATGACAGGCATAGGTTGGATATAGAATAGGTGCTGAAAGGAAGGAGAATTAAATTGCATTGGTATGTAAGGAAGGGTGCGTACATATGGGAATACAGCAATGATCTTCAGTTCAAGGACTATTTATTGAAAAATTTACTCTGTCTGCTGAAGATTTCCAGCTAAACATAAGGAAAAAGTTTAAAAGAAAAATAAGCCTTTATTCCTTAAAATTTCAGACACATTTTCTCTTTTCCAAGTTTATTTTTTATTGCCAGCTACAAAGGGATTTTTTAAACAATATTCAATTGAGTTTTAAAATATCATGTTTTCACCTATCCTCATACCAAAAAAAAAAAAAGGTTATTCTTGGTAAAATAATCAAAAAATTTGAGTAAAGCACAGATTGATGCATGGCTCCCATGAGTTAGCCCTCAAATCTTCGTCTCACTCTATTAGGGAATCTTCTACCAGGTTTGGACATTTCAGAGCAAGGTCATATGTATACAAAAACTTTGAACACCCAATTATTAATCTACAACACAGATTTGTGGCCTGAATCAGACAGTTTGTCCAGTTGTGCATTAAATATGATCACACTTTAGGTGCCATCATCAGTGAGTCCCTGCTGGCCACAGTCTTCCACCCAGTGACAAGGGCTAGTGGAACCTCTGGGGTCTTGGAAGGGGGTAGCTCTTCTCCTGCAGCTTGTGTCCTCTCCCTCTCTGCTTTTTCTCTTTGGATTTTTGGTATCTTGCAATATGAATCCTCAATTCACCAATTTTTTTATGATTTCTTCATTTTGAGCTTTCTGTAACTGGTATCAAACCAGTGGCATCACCTCCTTGTTCTCACTTCCTTCTTTGCTGGCTTACTGGCAATGCGTGTATTCTTTCTCACAGGCTAAGGTGAGAATTGAAAACTGCTGTTTATCATTATTTCTTTCGGCAAAGCCTGGCCTTGGAGTCACATGTGAGCCAGCATAATTTACTGTAGCACCAGGACTGGCAGCCACAGAGATGTCCTTTCTCCTCCAGCACTGGAAGTGCAGGCAATGCTCCATACAGCACAGCCAAGGGTCTGGAATGACTCTTTTAAATTCTGCCTGTGGATTGCTTTAGAAACAGCATTTCATTTGGCAAAATACCAAAATATTCTGTGGAAATAATTTATGGTACTTTAAAAAGTGAGTTTCTGAAGTTGAATTATAAGCATGTATTTACTTTAAAAGTTTATTTTCAAGTGGTTACAGAGTCTAAAAGAGTCTGCTAAAACAGAAAGAGTTGAATTATGTAAGGTGGTTACAGTTTGAGCAAAAAGTAGAAAGTCTGACACAGCAAACTAGAGAGCCACCTTGCTTCTTCCCAGCACAGTTTATGATGGCTGCACCTCTTCTGTTGTTCTGGATGATTTAGTAGAGCTTTTCCTTATTTCCCCCTTCCTGCCACCTTATGTTTTAATAATGCCTCCTTAATCCTTTGAGAGTCTTTTGCTTTCTTTTTCTATTTCTCGTTTCCCTCCCTCCCCCCATTTCTCACACAAACCTATGCTATGTCTTTCACACCTGCATTTCTCTTTTTTCTTGGCTCTGTTTCTGCATCTCACTGAACCCCCTGCACATCTCTGGTTTTTTATTCTTTACCTCTCAAAAATGTGCCACAACCTGAGATTTTGGTTTTCTCGTTCATTCCCCTGATCAGCTCCCTGTGGAGTTTAGGTTTTCATCTCCATCCCTTCCTGTTCTGCTGGCTTTTTTCCATCAGACTCCTCTTAGGTTTCTGTGTCCCATGAGACTGTGTCACTGTGTTGGAAGATTTCAATCAGTTCAGTATTGTTTCCTTTGACCCGTGTGGGATGATGGCCTCTACACTGCAGTTTTCTTTTCCTTTTTTTCTCCCTTTCAAGCATCCCTAGGCACCCCCAGCAATACTGCTGATCATTACAGAAGCCACTTCTGAGTAACATGGTGTCATCTCCTACTTCTCTCTTGCTGACGTACAGACAAACAGAATAATGGGGATTTGTGCACCGTTTGTGGCTCCTGCTTGGATAGTGCACCCTCAAGCAGGTAATCACAGCAGCTCTGTGGCCATAACAGTTTTTGGAGCTCAAAGTAAGGGGTGGCTGGCTGCAGTGACTTAAAGTGAGCACCAGAACTTCTCCAATGGCTAGAATTCCACAGGCTACGAAAAAAATATTCTGGAGAAAAGACAAAGCAGATTTACACTTTGTCTTTCCAGTTACATATATTCTCTGTATCAGAAGCTTCTTTTTGTGCAGCTCAAGATAAAACAATA
This sequence comes from Setophaga petechia, assembly GCA_024362935.1. Classification (NCBI taxonomy): domain Eukaryota; kingdom Metazoa; phylum Chordata; class Aves; order Passeriformes; family Parulidae; genus Setophaga; species Setophaga petechia. The sequence continues at coordinate 29,534,576 of JANCRA010000005.1, forward strand.
AACTTTAGATGTCTTGAGTTGGTGCTTATTCCTGGCACATCTGGGAGTATCAATACTCACTGTGAAGTCATTGAGGTTTTGTTGGTCTCAGCATCTTTCTCAAGCATCAGTAGACTTTAGTGCTCCACACATATATTTCAATGCAGACTCTTCCTAGGACTTTGGGAAATGTAAGGATTGTTTTATCCACTGTATCAAATCACTTAATCCATAACTTTAGCAAATGCAGGAATTAGTATGTTCATATTTTAATACATATCTGTCATTCTGGCTTGAGTTCCTCTGCAGATTTCAAATGTTTTAGTTGGAGACTCCCCCAAAGAAGGCAAGTGTTGAGAGCAGAACATCAAATTTATTCTTGCAGGATCAAGGTCAAAGCTGAAGTTTGGTGACCCAAGCTTCACTTGGCCCCTTTGTGGCCCCAGCTGTCTGCTCTGGGACCGGGGGAGTGTGCAGGTATCCCTGGGAGTGTTGCTAATCCCTCACTATTCCCCCATAAATGCAGTCTTACAGAATGGGTGATTGCTCGCTGCCTTCTCCTCGATTAGTGACTCTGTTAACAGGGTGCTAGTTGTGAGGAGTATTGACTGTGCAAGTAATTAGCTGCTTCGAAAGTAGAAAAGAATGGGTAGCTAATGGGTTTTTAGGCAGATTCTCTCCGTGAAACATTCTTCCTTTATTGTCTTTTGTGTAAAGGACAGGCATCTTTCTGGTTCAGGTTAAAACTCTTGAGACTGCTGGGCAGTGGGGTGTGTATGTCACAATTTAACAGCTGGTGAAGTGGCAGGTAAAAGGTAAAAAAAAAATTGTTGTTTGACGGTTTGACATTTTTTTATGTGTGGGTGGATTTTTGTTGTTTAGGGTTTGGTTTTTTTTAACATGGGTCATTTCACACTTTGTGTTGCAGTGAAGCTGAAAAATAGTCAAATTATTGCAGATTATCTCAGCTGTTCCATACAGCCAAAAATGAGTGGTTTGGTGTGGCAAACAGCGAGAGCCTTTCAAACCTTATCTCTTATTCAGGGGGCAGAATGAAGCTGTGTCCTAACCCACGGAAAAGCTACGACCAGCGGTGCATTTTGACCCTCCAGGGTGAGGAGAGCCTGGATAAGGCTCTCACACACGGAAATGCCATCCCACTGGCATTTTCTTAACCTCAATTTTAAAAGCCAGGAAATGTGACTGAAATACTTTTAGTCCCAATTTGTGATCCTTGCCAGTCCTTTTTATGTGGGAGCTGTAGTTAATGGCTGTTTGAGAGCAGCCCTGGTGTGGGGCTGCTCATGGGTCTCCTCTCCATGGGATGAAGCCCTGCTATGAGCCCTTATGCAAAAATGAACCTAACCTGAACTCATTTTCATGTGTCAGTATTCACAGATATTCAGAGACACAAATCTGGAGTGTTAGCTAGGAGGGTCTTTCAAATTAGTGCCAATGCAGTGCAGTATAGAATTTTCCCAATTCTGTGTTACAGATCATTTTAGCCGTGCAGCAGTCTATTAAAAATATAACTCATCCAGCTTATCTATTCTAAAAGCTTCTCCGCTGCAGCCAGCCACCACAGTTGGTTAAATAGGTGCTTGTCACACCAGTTTAATGAATTTAATGTGAAAGCCATTTCTTCTTTTGGCCGTGAGAAGGCTGGCTCAGGTTCTGTTCCGCTGAAGGAATGGAATGGTAGGATCCATGTCATATAATTTTAAACTTATCAGTACAGCAGCTGATATCAAAAGCAGAAGAAAGAGGGTAAGAAATAAGATCACAGGCCAAATTACTAATACATCTAATTCCTTATGGAAAGATACCACTTTAATTGAAAGATATGGCAATAAAAATATCAAATTTATTTAAAATAGGATGTAACTCATGTGTTCAATTCTTCACGCTCTGTTCTTTGCTTGAATAGAGTAACACAGATTGATTACTGACTCAGTTTTCTGGAGAATTTTGGTATTTAACATCCATTGTAAACTCTTAAAAATGTTTTATCCTTAGTAAGGTAAGAAGGAAGCATTGCCTTAGCTTTCAAGGGAAAAAAAACCTGCAATCAAAACCTAAGTCAAAGGAAAACAACCTTTTCTCTCCCTTCTCCTCCACTTTGTATTGTCACTGATAATTAGGTTGTGGCATGGAAGAGACATCTTCCAGTGCACCTCTAAATCAGTAAGATACTCCCAGTTACCTAATTAACAATATGCAACTTTGTGTGTAGTCATTGTAGCACTCGTATTTCTAAAATTCACATTTGCTTTTATGGGATCTCATATACAATTTAATTTCCCATACCAAAAAGAAAAATAATAAATGCCAGGATATTACACAGAGTTCCCAGTGTTAATAATTAAAAGGAAATTGCAGTGAGATAAAAAAGAATCCTGTGTTCTACGAACTACATCTCCTTACAAAGAAAAGTCAATCAGAAAATGCTCTAAAGTATATGATACATAATCAAAATAATTACCAACAAGGCATGAGACTGCTCCCTTCAATCTCACAGGGGTGTGTAAGTAAAATTAAAATATCTTGGTCAGTTTTAGAAGGCTTGTGGTTTTTTCAGCAAAATCTTATGTTCTAAATGACTTGTATAAAGTGATTATTTAAAGATGATTCCATCAGCTATTCAGGGACCAAAAATTGTGAAGTAGTAGTTAAAACTAATTCCATGTTTTATCACTCCAAGCACATGCTGGCTGTTATATGTGATGAACGTTGTGCATCTGATTTCTAGAATCAGATATTTGTTGTCAGAGCCCTTCTTTTGGACAGTCTCCAGGATCAGCTGGAGAATATATCTGGTCTAATAGTTTCTAACAAGATATTTCTGCTATTCCTTCAAGCCCCTTCCACTAGTACTGTGAAGTAGGATTTTTGCCAATAAATTGGTTCTTGTTATTCTTATCCAGTGAATAAAGACCCTGGGATCAAAAGAGCTCTACCATATCATTGAATCCATTCTTTAGTATTTTTTTTCTTTTTTGATCTAAGCAGTTGAAAGCCTTATATGTATGTCTGGAAATTGCTTGGGACAATTTATCCTTGTGAGGACATCCATTTTATTGGAGATTTTTGTTACCTGGAGTTATTTAGGGACTTTAAACATGAAGGAATGGCCATCACCAATTTGATGGCTCCACGGCTAAGGATGCTGCTTTACTCCTCAGTGAACAGATTAGTGGAAAGATTGCCAAGTGTCTGTTGTCCTCTGCCAGATTTTCCATGTGTAAAAATATGTGACAATACTTCCTCAGATTTCGGGTATCAGGCTTTTATAGCAAAGCCACAACTTCCAGGGCTAAGTTTTTAGTCCTTAGGAAGCAAACAAAAGGTTAAATAGCTGAAGTTATGAGTAATGATGAGCTAAAGGCAGAGGTTAGTCAAGGCAGAAAAGTTCAATGAAAATGGGATATACAAAATGAAAAAGCCAATTTACTCTGTGAGAAATTAGTTTTAACTTAGATTTCCCTCAGAAAAATAGATGTAGTAATAAGAATTGAATCTTAGGTCAGAGGTCATCTCTGCTTTTATTTGGAAGCCCAAGGGTAACTGTGCTGGGAATCCCTCAGGAGTAAGGCCGTATCTGTGTCCCCGGGCTCTTTCCAGACTCTCTCCCAATGTGCATTGTAGTTGTGATACTCAGTTTGAAGACAGATGGAAAGTAAGACCTGCAATAGAAATGCTATTGCAAATACCTATAGATTATTATAAATCATAGAAACTGATCATGTGGATAAAGAGAAGAACGACCAAAATCAAGAGTCTAAGCAAAACCTGACAATTCGGGATCAGTATTTTTTTGAAAACTTCTGTCCCTGGTGCTCCAGATATGTGAATACCCCTTTTAGGGTGGCACTGTCCAAGAATTTCCACCACAGCAAGCTTAGAATTTAGGCCTACTGTCTTCATTGTACAAACTGTAAAATGTTCCTGTTAGGTATCTGGTGTGTAGTGATTGTAATTGTGACTTATTAATGATGATTGTCTTATCCTCCATCTGGTTCCAGCACTGACTTACTGAATCACTTAGTGCAATAATTCACTCTTCACCCAGGCCTAGAGATTATAGAGTAAGGTAAAAAGCACCTAATAAGTAGCACATTGTTGTATTAGAGGAAAGATCTGTGTTGTTCTTTTAATTGTTTAGCTTGATGCATGAAGTACTTCAGAGAAAAGTCTCTTTTGCACAGTGTGGCAAAGAAGAAATAAAACAAAGTCAGCCAATAGTCCTTCTTAGAATGTCCTTTCTCCTCTTCTTGGGTTTAACCCTCTGAACCAAATTGCCTGCAAAACACGAGTCAGAGAGTGAAACCATTAAAAAAATAACCCAGTACAGGTGCACAAGCATGTAAGAGTAGAGATCATAATCAGTCAAGAGGCAGACAGATCTGACATTTGCTGAGAGCATCCCTATATTTTATTGAGTTGTCATGCCTTGTTGCATACTTAATGAGAATAAGCCCCTTATATGCTGATTTTGCATTACAAATGTTGTTTTCCTGGGACTGTCAGCTGCAAATAGCTTGTGGCAATACATCTTCCATGCAGCAAATAAACACATACACCATTATAGCATACCCATGTTATTGCCACGACTGTAAACAACTAATAAAAGGAATGTATTTACTGTGCCTTACAGTCATTCACTCCAGTCATATTTTTTCCACTTTCAAGCCTATTGACTTTATGGAATGTTTGGCATCATTTCATCTTAGTATCATCATCTTATTGTGTCATCATTTAAACAAAAGCCATGCTGTATACCTGCACATGGAGTCAGCCCCACAGGTCAGGCTATATCTGTGACCAGCAGGTGTATTTGGCATAATTTCAAAGGTTCTGGAGGTATTTTGCATGCTAGGAATAGTCACTGACCTTGAGATAGCTGCCACTGAGATCAGCTTAGTTGGGCTAATAATGCCAGAGTGGTGGGCTTGATCCCTGTATGGGCCACTCACTTAAGAGCTGGACTCAGTGATCATTGTGGGTCCCTTCCAACTCAGAATATTCTGTGATTCTGTGACATTTAGGATGCTGATGTCGTCAAGTTGCTCCTGGTAACACCTGGGCATGGGGGAAATCAGCATTTTGCTCTGCAAAACCAAACAGCATGGCTGGATAAGCATGGCAATCTGTCTTCCTCTTGGCAGAGGTTATGGGTTACACCCAAGCTTGGTATATGAGCTTGGTTACACCAAAGATGGTTTTGGTGCTCGTTTATTGGTATTTTACTAGTTTTGAGGATAGCAAACCACACAATTATAGAAAGGTTTTGTCTCATGAAGGTTATTGAACTGTTAGCCCCAGAGAAAATCAAATCAGGCTTTTTTTTCAAGAAAATTCTCAGGAATTCAGCTGAGCTGTATCTCTCCCTTTAGAGGTGATTTGCAAGAACTAAATCCAGACAGGACCTCCTGTATCAAAACCCCAGCCACTGTAAGTTTGCTGGCATATCCTCTTTCAAAATCATGCTTTGGTGATGGTCCTTTATGGTTAATTTCTAATTGAAGATTGTTCGTGGTCTGTTTTAACAATTTGTTCTCCAACTACCATTATATTTTAAGATTCAATAATTCCTCTTGATCCCTTGGTTTTAGCATCTTCATTTTATTCTGAGAGACCAACTCTAGCATTCTGAGCTTTCTGCTTGGCTAATAAAGACAAATTCTTTTCAACTGTTCTCAGCAAGCTCTTTTAATCTGTTCTCATGAAACAGCCTGTTCATTCTCTCTTTGTCATGGAAACTCTTCTGGTTTTCCCCCAGTTTGCCTTTATCTATTCTAGAATCACAGAGAGTATTTTATCCAGTATGGTAATACTCCTTTATGTCCATCAAAACATCTTGAAAATGTAATTTCAGGGGAGAATTCGCATGGTTTTTAAGAGTCATTGTGTTTGTGTATAATCTGCTATCTTTTCTTCCCTTTGCTCTATAATTTCTAATTGATGGACCCACATCTTATAGAAGAAAAATTTCTGAGTGCTTAAAGGCTGCGCTTCATTTTTCCTCCTTGTTCTGGAGTACTGCAAGCTTGTTCACCCATTGGATGATCCCTTCCTCTGCCTTAATCTCTTTTTTCTCCGATTTCTCACATTAAATCTTTGAACCTCTGATTTTCATTCCCAGGAATTTTATTTGGTGCAGCACATTAAATACTGTCTGTTCAGGTTGTAATGGACATGCCTCCACTTCAGAATCTTCATTGACTTAGCAGCCATCCTCTTAATTACTGTCCAAAAAGAAAGAACCAATGTACCACAAATTCATCTTTTAACTAGCTGCTGCTGCACCCCTTGGGACAAGTTAAATGTGCTGACAATAAACTGTCCTGGCCTTTTCAGTTTGGTGTTGGAGTTGCAGGTAAATTGCATTGTTCCTACTGTCTTTCAGGAGTGATATAAACTGCAAGTTGGGTGAAACCTGATGAAGCTGAATTTGCATTGTGTTTTTTCTTTACGCATCACTTGCAACACTGTTTTATAATGCAGTAGTGTTACCTGCTGCTGAGGAATCTTAACTGCATCTTTTAACTAAGCTAGTGGCAAATTGAAAACTAATAAGTTGTATTTTGCATATCAAATACTGCTCTGGGGACAAGCTAACCTAGACACCTACTTGATTGCAACTTCTTGCTCAGTAAAAAAAAACAATTTAAAAAAATCATGACAGCTCATTACATGAAAGAACAAATTCATCACCCAGAGCAGAATAAATGCTATGTTATTACACAGTAATTGTGAAGGCATCTTAACGCTTTTGTTCATGAAAATATAAAATGTTTTTCAATGTTATCTGTAATAAATGTTATTCTAAAGGCAGCAAAATGATGTAGAATGTTTTAGCATTCAATACCTACAAACTGAAGCTATCAATGTAGTCAGTTGAGCACAGAGCAAAAACCAGACAGGTTCTTTTACTGTAATGGAAAAAAATAATATCATAGATTTCTGTGAGTCTGTCCTCACTGTGTGTCTTGGAAATGGTGTCTCTTTGCCCTCTGTTTCTGTGGGAAAACCAGTATTGACAATGGTATTGGATATGGTGATGGACTGTGTCTGTCCTTTGGGACAGATATGCTTCAGAGTATTTCCCATTTCTGTGTTTCAGAAATTTTGGGTTAAAGTTTCATTAATACTACACTTCAACCCTGTCATTGGTGAAATATAACCAACTTGTGCTCCATCCCAGGAAAGGAGGACAAATAGAGAGAGTTATAGGGATGAACTTCAGTATTTGAAACTATTAAGTTATATTTTACATATGATTATCTTGAAAACTAATCAATTTCATTGTCATTTAAGTAGCATTTATATAAATTGGGCACATATGACACTTCTAATTAGGTATACTTTAATGGTTAAATCATCAGTTTTTAAAATGATAATTGGGCTGGTTGTAAAATTTCAAGGTCTATGATTTTAGAATTGAATTGCTCTTTGACTTATGTAAAAGAATAGATTGTTGAGTGAGTGCCTCACAGGAGAGAGGCAGTCTAGGATATTATGATTTGAATTAGTTTTTCAAAGGAATTTAGAGTAGGCAATCTGTCCTCTGATCTTTCTTTGCACACTAAAAGTATGAGTCAGTTATGCTAAGATAGCTTAAATTGAGAATATAGTGATTTAATTAACAGCTGGAATTGTAGAATTCCACGTGTGAGGAACGTGATGCATTAATGGCTTCCCATACAGATGCTGTAATGAATCCAAGATATTTTCCACTAGAAGCTTTTTTTTTACATATAGAGCTGCCTGTTGCAGATGCAGAATGGCCTTTCTGAGTTCAGAACAAGAATTTGGCAACTTCAAGAAAATTGCATCACCTGGAATATTTATAGTCAATACATAGCCTTGTTCCAAATGCCCCATTATTGGTTCCTGTCACTGGGGAGGGCAGCAGGCAGACACAGAACATGTCTGTGTCCCAGCACACCTGAGAGTGGAGACCTCTGGGTCAAGCATAGCGACTTCCCTCTCCACACAAACCCCAGAAGCAGTTTTGGGTTCGGTTCCATTGCCTGAGTCTCCTGTGGACAGGGGCAAAAGCAGAGCAGGGAGTTCCATTGCCAGTACAACCCTGGAGAAGCGCAGAGGGCAGCGGTCAAACTTGTGTGAAAGTGCTGTGGCTGGTGCTCCATGGCTGAAGGTCCTGGTTCAGAAACGTTCAGCTCTGTGGAATATAGAAATACAGTCTGCAATGGGATAGAAAAAAATGCTTGTCACAACTTGGTAATACAGCAAACAGGGACAGTTTCTAAATAAATTTCTGCCAGTGCAAAAGAGAGTTCTGTGGGAGTCAGTCCCTCCTGGTTTCAGCAGGGTGGAATGGTCTGGCCAGGTGTTAGGACTGTGTGCTTTGAGTCAGGGAAAAGCAGAGGTTGTTAAGCCAGTGCCTCATGACAGACAAGCTACTCAGGATATAATGATCCAGACTGGTTTTTCTGAGGAATTTAGAACAGGAAGATCTGTCCTCTGATCTTTCTTTGCACATCAAAAGTGAGTCACTTGTACTGGGGACATGAGCCTGCCTTCTAAAGAATGATTGATTGGGCAAATCTCAGTCTAGAAAAGAAACAACTGGGGAAGTGAAGGAAGTTTGTAGAGTGGTGAGCCATTTGGAGAAGCAGGATAGCATTCCCATTTCCAATACAAAATTGGAGCCCCTCAGTGATCCTGCAGCTCTAATCAGACCAGATGAATTCTATTCTTCCTGTTAAAACCATCTGAGTTTAGGAAGCCACAAAAGGATACCAGAAGTGCCAGAAGTTTGCATGATTTCAAGACAGTTCAGGGGAAAATAAACCCGTAGAGAATTACTCAATACATAGAAACTGTACCTGCCTAAAAAAGCCCCTGAACAGGAAATGTTTGGATGCTGAAGGAAAGGTGATGGTGTGTGCTTTTCCCTGTGCCCTTGGTATCCACTTTTGGATACTGTCAGAATTGCCTGTGCTAGTTGAACCTTTGATCTGGAACTGTTTCACATGTTGGGGGGTTTTCTACATTTTAGAGTAGGCTTTGCTCACAATTTCCAAACTTGGCTACTTTTCTGATGATCAGTCAAGCCAATTAAAAGATACCAGTGTCTTCAGTGGGGAAGGAAAATACAAACCCTTATTGTAGATTATGTGAAACAAATATCAATTTCTTTCTTCATTCTCTGTCATTCAAACTTTGAACTTGGTTTTAATTAATGTGATTTTAATTGCCAGCCCAGGAAAAGCTTCTCACAGCCTCAATTAGAAGTCTGTTGGACCTCGCAGCAAAGCTTTAGCAAAAGATTCAGCATGAAAATGTAGTTCAGGAAATCTAACCCTAAGCTGTGACAGAAGCTTTGAACCCTGATTCCTCTTCCTTGATCAGCCAGGTGGTTGTCCCAGTCTCTTGGCCTAGCAGTGCTTTTGTAAATCTGCCAACACTGGTATATATGATGGTCTTCAAAAAATTATATGCAAAATGAATTGTTTGATACTGCTCAGTTAGGCATCCCCATTCCAATTGTCAGTTGTATTTGCCTACCATGGATGGACCTCTCAGATTAATTTAATCTGTGTTTATTGTCTTTTCTTGCAGAGTTGTTTCTGACAGTGTAAATATGTTGATTTCTTTGTATGCTGCTGCTATCTCTCAGGATTCACCAAATAATTAATACCAACATCTGTTTAGTATGCAAATACTAAAACTGTGCTGTCCTCAGTTTGCCATTTGGATGGAGAAAAATTAGGTGGCAGTTTGTCTCCAATCACATGCTCAGCTCTAGCTTATTTTGACAGGTTTTTTCTGCTTGATACTGTAAAAAGGGAGGTGGCAGAGGCCTTGGTGCAATCAAGTACTAGCTCTGAGGCTTAAAGGCTGGACAATGTCCTGTAGCTTCTTTTTTAGGGAAGGAAAAGTTGTTTTAGATTATTATGAAGGAGGTTATGTTGATTTTTTCTTTTTTGCGTGTAATGTACAACAGAGTGACTTTACATATTGCAGCCATCAGACACTCCCAGTTATGAATACTTCATGTGCAACACCATCACATATAGGAGTGTGTGTGGTCTGCATAATAAATAGCTGCTCAATGTATACTGAACAATTTTTTTAAAATTTACAATTACAGTTATGGTCCAGAATTGCTGAAGGTTACACTTCAGCAGTCACGTAAGGGAGAAGACTGGCACCAGTATTTTAAAAACAGGACATAACTATTCCAGTGCTGTGGCAAGCCTTGACTTTTTAATATCTACCACTGTGACACCTGGGTGATTTATGTGCAGGTTCTGTTGCTACCAGCTCATTCCCAAGGATTGGAAGTGCTGCAGCAAACGTAAATAACGAAGTGGAACGATCACCCTGATACTGAGAAGTTACACATTGTGAAAAACACTGTGTTATCACTTGGGAAGATTTGTTGTCATACAAGTAGTACTATCTTCATCTTAGGCTTGCAGAATCTTTGCCAAAGCATCCAGAAGTTCTCACGTATCCATGAAACTTAACCTACGCTTGCCCTATTAATGGATGAGGCTTTGTTTGTTTGCTACTGGTGTGAAAGACACCGATGAAACTGTCTGCAGCATTTGCTGAAAGTGCAAGTGCAAGATTCTGCACCACTCCGTGGTTTCTTGTGTTTTGTTTGGAGCTCTTAGAATGAAAAAATGCAACGTGTCAAAGGGACTGTCAAAATGCTGTCACATTGGCTTCAAAACAAATATTAACTCCAAAGTCAGTGTGGCTCTTATTGCAAGCATCATGTAGCCTTGTTCAAGAACACAGTTCAGTTCGATTGAAAAATTTGAGCCATTAGCTTTTTCTAATAATGTTATAATGTAAGACTTGGAACATGCTAAAAAAAAACTCCACCAAAACACAAAAACTCCATCTATCTTGCATAATCAGGGCTTTTTGTTAGAAATACTTAGCTATGCTTTGAAAGGGTAGTTTCCATTGAAAAATTCATATTCATTGTAGCAGTGATGGAGACAAATCAATAGTAATGAGGGAGCCTGGAAAATTACCTTATTTTTTGCACTTCGTGTGCATGGTTCCTCTGAAACATAAAGAAAAATTACAAGTGATTTTTAAATGTACTCCTAATAACCAGTTACAGTTAAAACTGTGGGTCTGTTCAGAAATATCTGGGAACAATTTGCATCTTTAAGCACTGTAGGAGAAATTTAGGAAAAAATATAGAAAATCCAGTCTTTCTGAAGACCTTATTTTTTTATTTTCAATTTATATGAGAAATTAATAACTGACTCAACTGTAATGGAGTAGGCTTGAGATTAAAAAGAACTAGAACTTGCTGAATTGGTAATAAGGCCAGATCATCAAATTGTTAGAGATCAAATCCCAGACCAGAGTAGTGCCTGTGCTGGCTGCAGTCATAACTGCTCGAGCTGTGCTGTTCCATTAAGGACAGTAATAGAGTTAGGAGGAATTTGGGGAAGTCTGCTGTCAGTGCTTGATAGAGATTGTTTAATGCCACTTGAGTCTGCAGAAAAACCTCTGTGGGAGACTGAAGACTTGTTCTTAGCTAAGACTTACAGGGAGAATAAAAGAGGAGGATGAGAATCTGAGAGCTAGATTTTCAGTCTTTGAGTTCCTCTGCTCCAGGAAAGAGCATCATAGATGATGCTAAGGCATGAGGTTAAAAAAAACATTGTTATTAGTATACATTAGGAAAATAACATTTGGTATGTGTTAATAGATTAAAGTTAATCATGTTATTATGATATGGTTAGTCTCAATGATAAAATAAATTTAACAGTATTTATTTAATCTATTTAGTTATATTTGGCCTGTCCAGCTAGTGAGCTCACTGGGAGAATATGACTAAATTTCTAGTTATAATACTAAATTTGAATGCATCATTATTTCTGCTAAAAATAATGATGATATTTTATAATTTTCCTACCATACTAAGTACTGTATGTTATCTCCTAAGATGATGAAGGTAAAAGTACTTTCCCGTGCTATATCCTCACATAGGAAGAGCAGGAAACAATATCCAGAATATTCTGTAATTGCAAAAACGTATCTTGCTGGAGGATTTTATTAACAGTTACTACAAACTCTGATTTGGTAGCAAAGATTTCTTTGAATAAGCAACTCAGGTGGGAAAAAATCAGGGAAGTAATAAGGCATAGCACAGCAGTTTTGTTTATATTCATGAACCTCTATGGCTGAAACCACTCATCAGGTTTTATCAGACCAAACCTTTCTGCTGTCTTTTAAAAGCCAATCTGTTCAATATCTGCTGGACTGCTCCTTCCAGTTCTTCATCCCTTGCTTCCTTCCAGGAATGTTTTAGTGTTTTGCTATTTCCTATTTTTTGAAAAGATATTGCCAGGCACCTTGATTCTTTTTCTACTTAATTACTTGAAAACAGTGTCTAGTCAAAACAGCTGAAAATACACTTTATTTATAATCAGAAGAAAAATATAGAGAACGCAGCTTGTGTCTGTTTTGTCCTTAAAATACATAGAGAAGGCAGCTTGTGTTGTTGTGTCCCTAAAATACAAGAAAGCTGTTTCATTTCTGGGGAAGTTTCTACAGGAGGGAGTCAGAGTCATCTCATCCATTGCAGCGAAGGGATGTTGCTCTATCCCATGGATGTGGCATTCACCACTGAAAGAAGCAGAAGTTAGGGATGGAGAGCTGTAGATACACTCTTGGTGCAGGCCGTGGAATCATTAAGGTTGGAAAAGCCCTCCAAGACTATGAAGTCCAACTGTTAACCCAGCACCACCACCACATTCATACCCTACATTCACACATTCTTTCAACACTTCCAAGCGTGGTGATTCCACCACTTCCCTGGGCAGCCTGTTCCAATGATTGACAATCCTTTCTGTGAAGAAATTTTTCCTAATATCTAATCTAAAACTCCCCCAGTGCACCTTGAGGCCATCAAGCACATCAGTTTGTTCTCCCTGGTATTGGAAAGTGACTGCTGCACACATCAGCATTTGATTAAGAGATTGCCCCAAGTAGATCATTCTTATGTACCAAACGATCTACCCATAAAAGTAAAAGTTTCCTAATAATCTTTTGGTATTTTAGCATCAGCTAATTTTCTGCTGAGGAGAGCAGAATGTGATTAAGGCAACGGAAAACATTTTATGGTGTGACAGGTGGTCATGAAATTATATTAGCATTTAAATGACGAAAATGAAACCTTTCCTTTCCTGGTCTGAGAATGTCAGAAAGTGAAGCATCAGGATTCATCCTCTCCTCCTATTTCCCATGGGTTATATTTTACTTTAAAAACAGCTGTTAATTCTGTCTCACAAATTATGAAGGATCTAAAAGAGAGTGTCGTGGCTCGCTGTGGATACTACTAAAAAACATTTTCCATCTGTGTGACATATTTTAAAACAGTCCTCGGCCACTCAGAGAGCCAGCTCTGGGAACTTAATCGGATGTTTTTCTTCTCTTGTTAACCTAGAATCAGCTCTAAGGAGTGTTGAGATCACCATGGTATTCATTTTAAGTGTGTGATAGAATGATTCCTGAGGTGCTCTTCCAGAAAATGAAGCAAACCCCTGCTTTAGAGGTCACCTCTAATTAGAGATCAAAAAATAACTGCAGATAACTTCATCAAAAATATAAATAACTAATCAGTACGAGTCCAGTGGCTTTGTCTTCTCATTAGTCCCGTACAAAGGCTCCTTGAAGTCAAATGACAGTTGGGCTCCTGCCTCAAACTTCACAAACGAACCAATAGTTTCAAGCTGATGCTCCCTTTGAACTGCTCTCCCAGGATAAATTACTGATGGCCTAAATGTTACATTTACATTTATTATTCTCTATTACAAGAACATGTGAAGCTGCAAAAGATTAAAGCAGCAATTACTGAAGTTAGAACATTGGAAATGAAGTTCAAACACCAGAAATTAATGTTTAGGAAAACAGAAAAGACAATCACCTGAGGCCAATTTTAACTAAATAAAATCAGTGGCATCTACATCTAAAAGGACGTTTACAGGTGATCATTTCTGTGCTTATGGATTTTTGAGTGAACCACTGGCAGCTTGGGCAGTTGGGTTTGGATGCAAATGTGAATAATGCCTTGGTGGTCAGCCTCAGACAGTTGACCAGGGCAGTGGCATTCTCATATTTCAAGGGAGGTAACATCATCAAAGGGAATAAACTTGTCCTAGTAGTTGTTCTTTAGGAAAAGTTTCATTAGTGTTACTGGAGTTGTTGATATTATGGTTTGTTTGGGTTTGTTTTTAAATCTTGGTTATCTTGCTGGTTTGCTTTTTTGTTTTCTCTTTTTCATAAATTGCTGGTATGTTCATTTCTTGGATTTGTTGTCCTTGAGGGGAAAAACTCAGTGAACTGAGTCCCTGTCAGTTTATTTGGGTTTTCTCAGTTTTGGGAAGGAGAGGATGAAAATGGGAGATGTTCAGAGAAAAAGCAGGGAATTGTTTGGAGCAAATTTGGGTCTCTTTACTGGGCTGTTCCTGTGTCATCTTGTCTGCAGCTCCATAGGGAAGAAATTCATCCAGGCTCTGTGTACGGAATGCAGCACATCAGGGCAGGGACTGCACCCAGCCTGCCCAGCAGGGGGAAATGCACCATGGTGCAAGTGCAAACCTGCACTCAGCCTTCCCCAAACATCCCGGGGCTCTGGAAATCTTGGCAGAAAAGGCACTTCTGCCTTTGCAGAGAGTGGCTGCACAGGGGGAGCAGAGCAGTGGCCATGCCTTGGGCTCATGAACAGAAAATGGGCTCGTGCAGTGCCTGTGTGTGGCTGTTGTCTGCTCCATCCCCACACTGATTAGGGCTCACACAGTGGCCACTAATAGGGTTGTTTTTCAAACACCTCTCTTCACCTTTAAAATGATGAAATTAAGCTCCCCTAGTTATTAAGAGCTAAAAATAATGATTTGCTCGCACTCTGCATTGTAGTAGCAGGCACAGCAGAATATTGATCTGCACTGTGTGTCATATTATATTTACAATAGGCCCTGATCGATGGGCTATTTCTGAGCCCACGGCTCTCGTGTGTACGAAATTGGGATATTTGATTGTAGGACTAATGTACACGGATAAATCACAACCATGTAGTCCAGGGTGCTGCACACAGGCTGGATGAAGCAATGAAAAGGTCAGCTTTGTATCTCTTCTAGTTTTTAAATGGGCTTGAATGTTGTTTTTTTAATGTCTAGTAAACAGAAACACCAGTGCAACCAGCACTGTATAGAAGCAGGTAAGAGACAGACAAAAGCAGGATCAGAAAGTGATGAAAGCAATGGAATGACCTCTCTCAGGTCACCAAAAAGGTCAGCTGCAACTTTGAGGATACACCACCTTCCTTATCCAGGGTATCAGTCTATTTAATTATTTGATCACCCAGTGATGTAAGTGGAAAGTCTTGGGTTTTGCCAAGATCTATCAAGAGAATAATTTTGAGAATATTAATGGAGTTAAAGTGATGCTATGCTAAGATAGTAAGAAGAAAGTTTGCACTATAATTTTTATTAAGTATTTCCTCTTGAAGGTAATAAAGTGCTATCATCCCAGCTTTTGTGCCACCATAACAGCTGCTTGAGAAACTCAGTCTCCAAAGGACTGTCAGTAAAGGCCAGAAAACAAGAATTTAACAAAGAGAATATATTACTATTGGGGGTCATGGTTGCAGCTATCGTGCTGTATAGATGTGGATGCTCCCCAAAAGAGATAACAGAGTGATTAATGAGAGTATTTCAGTTGTTCTCCACTTCAGTTCTAATAGGTAGGAAAAGAGATTGAGGCTAACAGTGATACACTGAAAAAGTGTCTTTTGGGGACGTTTTTAAAAATTGATTTTGAAAGTAAATCTCAATGTGTGTATAAATATGTCTGTTTCTGGCTTGTCTGTCTTCTATTGGTTTTGTTCATATGAGTTTCAGTCAGTCTGGTTTATTGTTATGTTGAACAAATAATAATAGTATTAAGGTGTCAAATTGGGTTCATAAATTTGCTGTAACCTCTGAGACATATCTTAATTTTCTGAATAGCCAAAGCCATCTTTTGTGACTGTCTACTGTGTGTATTTTGTTAAAAATCTCCACCTATTCCTACAGTACTCACTTAAAATTGCAACAGATAGAGTGATCCTGAGTGAATTCCTGCTGACCATCCAAACTGCATGTGACAAACCTGATCTGAAGGGGTTTTCCTGTTTAGAGGATAACTGCCAAATGCATGCACAACTCCAGATGTTGGGGTAGGAGTGGGGTTTGAAGGTCCTTGAGTTATGTTCAGCACAAATGTGGTGTGAAAGCTGCATCCAACCTGTGCCCAGGGCAAATGTGCAGGTTCTGATCTAGGCTGCTTGGAGCTGACAACTAAATTCTAATTTCTTGTGGGCTATCAAAGTCTAAAGAAAAGTGAGAAGAATTTTTAGGTGTCTCTGTTTTGGTTCAGGCGTAGAATTCAAGGTTAACACCCTAAGAATAAAAATGCACAACACAACTCAAATTTGAAAGGAGCTGAGCGACAGGAGCAGTAGTGTTTAAAAGATTATTTAAGCTATTGCCATGAAACTGTGGATGCTGTTGGGAAACAGGCTCTGAGTAGCATGTTTTTCTGTGTGGCTAATGAGCCTTTTTCTGAAATAGGCATGTAAAGCTTCAGAACCAATGTAGCTGTAGGAACTGAGTGTTGCTAAAGAAATGTGCATAAACTAAACAGTTTAGTTTTGAAGAGGAAGTGTGAATCATTTCAGAAGAAAATGTAGAAATGAAGAGAAGTTGTGGATGTTTGCATTTTTAAATACTCTCGTTCCTAAATCACCCAAAGTACTCTCTCAGACATTAGCAAAAGCTTGTATATACAAAAGTGCTATCACATAAACTACAAAGTGCAGGTAATATAAACTGCAAACTACCTGGCTCCAGAATTAAACAAATACATGTTTCTGTTCACTTTGATCAGTGTTTATTTCGTTATTTGGTTTATTTGCAGAACATTTGTATCATTATACATAAGTTATACAAGAAGACAGGCTAAACTCTGCTCGATTTAGGGAATTGATTCAATTAAAGTTAGTAGGACTGCTTCAGCAAATAAATGTAGGCAGTGTTTGACACAGAAAGTCTTTGCAAACAATTCTAAATGATATGGGGTGGTACTTCAGCTGGTATAAATCACTATTTCCATTAGCACTATCTGCAACAGATTTATGCTGATTTATGCTTAGAGGTTCTGGCTCTGCATCTATAGTTAGTTCAGTGAAATAAGGATTCTTTCCTGTATTTCTTTTTCTTTTCTAAGAATTGTATCAAAATTTAGACAAATCTATGGAACCTGCAGTATTTTATTTTATTTCCATGCAAATATAAAGAGATTAGGAATTTCAGTACTTAGGTCACAGATATATAAATTTATATGTGTACTTATATATATGTATATGCATGTATTGAAATATAGCATTTCACAGTTAAAGAGAGGTCAGGGACCTGCTTCTAAAGAACTAGCCAAAGATTTTAACTGAAATAATTAGATTTGTAACCATCTTCTTTCATTAATGAAACAGACTTAAATAACCCTACATCAAAGAGATACTGTCCTGAATTACTGAAACTGCAGAATATTCTGAGTGTGGAATATTTTGTAGCATCAGAATTTCAGCAGTATGCACGTGGCTGTGTGTGCTTTCTCCTACCTCCCTGTGCCTCAGTTTGAGATGCTCTGAAGTGCTTGGCATCAAACACAATGCTGTTTGCATGAGGTGCAGGACCTCTTCCCATAATGTGCCACGAATTTTCCAGAGCACTGATATTATCTAGAGCTTGGCATAAGCACAGTCCCAACAGTCTGAGGAGCTCTGAGTGTAAAGGCATTGCCACTACTCTGATGTACACAGCTTCACACAGTTCTCTGGAGCAAAAAAAAAAAAAATCCTCACACTCTACCAAATCTTTGGTGCCACTTAGTCCTCTTTATAGCCTTTAAAAAAATCTCTCAGATGTAAGGCTTCAGTTCTGGTTTGGGTTTTCTAACTGTTGTTGTAATCTGCATCTTGTGCCTATTTTGTTCTCTGGAGATCACAAGAGTTGATTGTAAAGTGCTTGGAGGGTACACATGTCAACTTTTTCACTTGTACACATGATACTGAACTGGCCTCTGAATTCAGGTGCTTTGATGCAGGAAAGGTCAAAAGCCAAATAAAACCAATTTAGATTTGACAGCCCCCAAGAATCGCTTTCTGAAATAG
The DNA here is from genome assembly GCA_024362935.1 of Setophaga petechia. Taxonomy (NCBI): domain Eukaryota; kingdom Metazoa; phylum Chordata; class Aves; order Passeriformes; family Parulidae; genus Setophaga; species Setophaga petechia. The sequence continues at coordinate 29,552,766 of JANCRA010000005.1, forward strand.
AAAGTAATTTATATTTTTTCCTTCTTTGATTAAATCTTTCCCTGATGGCATGTATTTTGCTTTATCTTTTTAAGTGAAAATATTGTTCATGGCAGAAGAGGAGCCCTTAATTTTATTTAGGTCAAACACGCCTGTGGAAAAGGGCAGATCTGAAGAAGCAGGCTCTGGGGAAGAGAAGGTACTCACCTGTAGCAGACAAAAACAGATTAGGCTCTTTAGTACATTATTACTTTCCCCTCACTGAAGGACGATTGTGTGGGAAGAAATGTTTGAAGACACTTCAGCTCTTCCAGACAGTGAAGATGAGGGTCATATTTCTGCTGAAAATAAAGAGTTGGGGCACCATTCTCGCACAATGCTTTAAAGGTTGGAGAGTGTTTGAGCTAGCAGATGTAACTCAGTGTGCTGAGCATGAATTTTTGGAGGCCAGGAGGGCTGGGCAGAGGGCAGGTTGACAAACAGGGCAGCAGCTCTTTGATTGGGCTACTCTGTGCTCAGATAAAGCAGGAGAGCCCAGCAGCACTGGTCAAAACAGAACAATAGAACAGCAAACTCAAAAAAAGCCCCAGGCAAGGGCTGACCTGGAGCTGAGGAGCCCGCATCACAAATCCCTCAGAAATTGTTTTAGTTTAATTTTATTAATATCAAGTTTCCAGCCTTTGAGGCTACAGGTGAAATGTGTGTGAAAAGCCTTGCTAATTCTGCAGACCAAAATCCCCATGCTGTGTAATTAACGCTGTAGCATTTGCCAGCTAAACAGACCAGTTAAGGACACAGAGAAAAAATAACTCACAAGTCCTTGTCTACATCCTGGCACATGTCTAGAACTATTTGAAGGTTAGAAGGAAAACTCCCAAGAAATCTCATTAGGCTAATGCTGCTGCATCTCAGCAAACCTATGGTCCTAATCCTGGCACTATTTTTCCCAACCTGAGTTTTTGTAGAGTGGCAGACAAGACTTTATCAACCTTCAGAGCAGCAGTGGACAAAGGAACGGGACTGGCAAACTTGAATGTGTGCAGGAAGCTCTGAAAAGAGATAATTTAGGAAGTTTCTATTTGGAAGGTGGGAGAGGACTTTGAACTTATTTGATAGCTCTTAGCTTCACCCCAAATACAAACGGCACCTTTCTCACTAAATGATCTTACAGCCCTGTGCTGCAGTTTCTCATTAGATGGCATAAACTCTGCCCTCCCATGCAGTGGTGGTCTGATATGTGCCAGGATCTTCTCTCTCTGAAATGAGCAGCAGTGTCCATCCCTCTTGGGGTGGTGCTGGGGAAGGATCCAGAGTGAGGAGGACACCAGTGGCACAGCCATGTGCTTTGCTGCAGGAGGATGTAATCAAACCCCTCACATGGAAAGCTCTGAGGAAGTGCTTTTGTGCACTGTGTTGTTTTTTGGGAAGCATGTCCAAAAAGGCAAGTAGTATCTGAGCAGCCTCCCTGCAGATATCAGTATCCACATTTGCTGATAAATGTTTCATGAGAGGCAGTAGCATGCACTTTCATTCTCAGGGCATTTGCTCAGCTCCTTAACATAACTGGCAATAACGTTCCACATCAAGTGGTGCTGCTCTACTTAGGTGGAGCTGCTACATTCAGAATGAATTTGTAGGATCCGTGTCGTCGAGCAAACAGGATATTCTACTGCTGTAATACTAAAACCCAAGTGTGATCTGACTGTACAGAACAAGCAGTATGTCCTGTTGACAGTTTTGTCTTGGACTTGATGATAAAACACTGCAAAATGTTTCTTCAGGCCCAGGTGACTAATATGAGTTGAGAGACCATAAACTGCACACAGGAATAGACTTTTAAAAACTCAACCAGAACACAGATATTTGTACATTTTATGGATTCAGGGAATGTTTTCTTTCTGCTAGAAAGGGCTAGAGTTGACAGCCTCTAACAGAAACACATCAAATAACCTCCCTAATTGCTCTAATTACTTCTGTGATCTTAAAAAAAATAGACCGAAGGCAAATAACTACACCATACCCTGAATAGAAAATGTAACATTTTTTCAGGTTATTGCTGAAAATGTAATCAGAAGTAATTGTTTGAGCTGTGATAGGCAAAGTGATGTCTTCAGGTAAAAGAAGTGCCTCTTACTAAGGAGTTAATTTATGAGTATACACTGGATATAACTTGTAGGTAACACGTATTAGCTTTGAGTTAACTTGTAGGGGCACCCTGCCATTGCCCCTAAAAAAAGAGATTGGGATGGGAAATGGTTCCTGTAAACCAACCATGAGGATTTTGACAATGCAGTATTCATTTCTAGCTTTAGTTAAAGTCAATACCATGCAGAAGCAGACCTGCTTTAGTGAGCCTTTTTTCCTGGGATATTTGATAGGTTAATGAGGAACAGGTTCAAACTTTTGGTCCATCTCAGAGAAAAGATGAATTTAGACCTCCAGCTTGTCATTGAGTGGACTTTTGCTGAACTGTTGTTACTTTGGGAGAAAGTTCCTCTGTCCACAAGCACAGTAAAACAAATGAAGGTTCTCCTGGTTCAGATTCCATTATATGTTCCCAGTATGACATAATTTGCCATAATGATGTTATTGCTGTACTACAAATACAGATATCTATAGACAAAAGCATCAGAATAACTCCCACAGTGCCATTTTGGGCATAAAGTCACAAGCACATGTATACATTATTAATGTTAATTTAGTGGTCTAGAAGGAAGTCAAATATCAGGACAGTAAATAATAATTCACAGTCCAAATTTTCATGTATTTTATTAGTGGAATATTACTACAAACCAGACATTTACTTCTAGAGCAAAAATATCTCTCTTGTGACTTCTTCCCTCACCTCTCCAATAGTTTTTATCACAGATATAGTGATTTCTGTTCATATGAGGAAGAAAACTATATGCTTTGGGAGCAGTGGTCTTTTTGACCTCTGTGTGGGACTACCTGAAGCAACATAGTCCAGGACAGTCACTTGTGAGTAGTTCAGCATCAAGAAATGCTGTGTGCTGAGAAACACCAGCATCAGTACATGGTGGTGTGCAGCTTGCACCATGTTTATGTGCTGGCTAGGATGGGGTGGAGGGAGAGAGGAAACAGTATTTTGGCACTATTTTGTTCTTTTTAAAAATCTCTTCTAATGCCAGAGCAAACTCAGGCATGGGTATAAATATCATTTTAAGGAATGGGATGTTTGCAAGTAGAAACACATTTGGTCTTCACTAGGAATTTGAATGTCAGATGCCAGTGGATATGTGTAGTCCTACTGAAGGAGTCTGATATTGGGATATTTTTAGCCCACTGGTAATCAGGGACATAGAAGATGCTGGAATATCTTCTGCTCATACCACACTAAGACATTTTCTGTCTGCTTATCGATTAGCTGAATTTAAATCACTTGTCTCCTGAACATTGAATGTTTTACAGAATCTAAAGAGTACCTTCAGAATATCTAAAATTTGTCAAAATATCAATGATATGATGTTATATCTTTTACCTAATGAGGCTTTAAATCACTTTTTACCTAGCTTGAGATAACACCTAAAAACAGTATTCAGTTTCACACAACAAAAACCTGATAAAAATTTGCAGCAAGTGGTTTTAGTGCTTGATTTTTTTGTAGCAGCAGAAAACTAGGTTTAGTGGACCAAGGAAAAAGACTATTTCAGAGACATGAAAATAATTTTTCTGTTGAAGTCAAGTCTCTCATTTCTGTGGGAAGTTGCACCTGCTGCCTCCAAATACAAAACTGGGCCCAGGACTTCTGACCATCTCTTAGTGCTCACCAATTATCGAGATCAAACTCCAGGAAACAAGTTCATCTCTTGAAGTGAAAATTTCATATGTTCTTTCTCAAATGTACAATGGGCCTGCTGCTTGTGTTTAGTCTGAAAGATCACCCTAAGGTGGACCTCCCTCCAAATAATGCAGTTTTGATACCTTCATCAGTGATGGTGATGCTCAATAAAGAAAGAGAAGGTTATACCTTCCCAAACCTCCCAAGCTGATCAGAAAGAACTCAACACTCTTGTTAGCCTTCCTTGGTAGATTGCTGTTTTACAGGACTCGTGATGTATGTTTGAATGAAGTCGGGATGTCCTTTTTGCCAAACTGAACTTGTGGACAGGATCCCCAGCTGGAGAGAAGAGATCTCTGGTGACAGGGCTGCAGGACAGGTGTGCTCTCATTGCCTGTGCTGAAGCAACTGAGCAAGAACAAAGGAGGATTTCTTTGGACACTAACATTATCTTGCATGGTGATGGCCATGCCAGCTTCTGCAGCTCGTTAAGAACAGGAAAAGACAGGATTCACCAGATGCCTGCAGAGTCAGTCAGCAGATGGGATACTTTCTCCCTAGCCCACGTGTGTATTAGGGGAATTTTTCTTGGGTAAAAAATGGTCAAAAGCTGCCAATTATGCATGATTTGAACATGAACAGATATGTTCCTGCAGCAGTGGAAATTGGTTGTGGCACAAATATTCTTCTAAAAATGCAAAAGTCTTTTACTTTAAAAGTAAAGTGTTTAAAATAACAGGAAATATTGCAGTCATCAGTCCATATTTCCTTTCAGAAACCAAAGGCAGCCAGAGCTTACCCACAAATGAATGAAAGGCACCTGAGTCTAAGACTTTTCAGTCCTGTAATGTGTGTCACGCGAAGTCACTTCTTCAAAGGTTTCTCTTTATAACAGAAAGGACCTCACAACTGCAGAAATTTCTTCTCCCTTTGGGAGTGGACAAAGTGATCTGAGGTGCTGTGAAATAACCTCCCCCTCGTTCCCATACAACAAAGAAGGTTTTGGAGTCTTTTATAACACATCCCAGAGTCTAGGCTTGCTCTAATTCAAGCCCTACCTGGCCCTTAATATGTTACCCTGCCTCAATTATTATTCTTTAACACCATCTTTCACTGGACTCATGGCAGATCTGATTCTGCACCAATGTAAGCAGGACTAAGCTTCCAGTCATGTCTTATTAAAAACAGACATATTGTTAGTAATATAAAAGTGCATTTTTTGTGAAGGATGAATACATTTTGTTTATTTGTATTTACTGCGCTCAATTGCATAGCAGAAGATTTTTTTTTTTTCTTTTTAGCTGGTTATTTTTAGTCTAACTGTTTAGCTTCACTATGAACTAGTAACCATTTTGTTTTGTTTAGGAGATAATTAGAGATTTTCTGGTTAGCTATTGACAGACAAGTCTGATTCAGCTCTAGTTACCAGGCTGAGTTAGGGCTAGCATTGAGACTTCATTGGTATGCAATTTAAGCTGTGATTATTATGGTGTCAATAGTGATGAATCTTCCTGGATAAAATAAGTGTTGTATTACATAATACAAAGACAGGTGGATAACAGATTAGTACATCCACTCCCCTTTCCCTGGAGCCACAGAAGGAGATTCCAAGCTATTAATCAGAAAGGCCTTTGGCAGGGCATGTGCTTGGAAACTGGGAGATGTATGGCAAATTGAAGCATTTCAAGACTGAATACAGATGTTTATTTCATATATTGTCGCTGCACTAAATCCTTTTTCTATACACTTCAGCATTGCCAGGCAAATTATTTAAGGTTTTTGAGATCCAGGACGAGTAAGTGCAATACTGGTTGCTTGCCTTTGGCTCTGATTTTTATACAGAAAGTTGAATTCAGCAATGGCACAGTCTGAGAGATGTGAAAGCACCACTGCACATTCAGATAACACAAAATAACCATGTTCTGTCTTGATGTGTCTTAGATGTAATATATGAAGGCTGAGTATGAATGGTTTGAGGATTTTGTATTATTTTATTTATTTTTTTAATCAAGGTTTAAAAATGGATTAAACTGTGTGAGAACAAAGTGGTGGTGAAGGAGAGCATGGGTCAATAATTAGAGCAGAGGCCTGGGATTCAGGAGGACTCTCTTCTTTCTCTTTGTACCTCTTCCTTTGATTTGAATTATCATGTGGGACTGGACATGGGGTTTCTGAGAAACAGATAGGAAAGTTAGACTCCAGCTTGGATTTTGTCGTCTCTCTTCTATCTTTCTGTGGTGTTACCTTTTGAATGTAGACTATTTTAATACTTCCCTGCCTCCAAGCAATGCAGGTCTTTCAAATCCTGTATTTCTGTGATGCACACAAGCCTTTGAGATCTTCAGTTTTGAATGACAATGTCATTATAAAACAGTGAACCAACATCTTTAAAAATTAATTAGGGCTGAAATAGTCCATCACCTCTCTGTAATTTCATTTAATTTCTTCAAGTAAGTTTCCCTACTTGGTACCAATTTTTATTGACTCTGTCTTTTTCAGGGAAATTGTCATCATGTTTTACCATTTTAAGTATTTAAACTATGAACATTTATATAACATAGAATATGTGATCTTACTTGTACATTGTATGTGTTATGGTGTTTATTCAGGGCAGGTCTGTGGGCTTGTGGTTAGGTTTATCCCATTTCAATTATTCAGGATGTTAGGGAGAAAAAAGAGATCATCTAAGGACTCAAGTTTGGTATGCCAGGGACTCAAGTTTGGCATCTTCTTGGTTATCCTCCTGCTAATTAAAGACATTACAGACATGTAGAGAGTGAGTAACTCTTCCTGCTGTTTAAAACAAGCAATCTGCAGTGCATGGCAGCGACTCCTGATGATTAGGGATTCATCTGTGGTAGCAGACAGCTCACTTTATAACTACCTGCCTATGCCTCTTGCTTTTTGAACAGCCTTCCCACAGATCCACCTTTTAGCAGCTCTTGGCAAACACCACAATAGCTACTGCTCCTCTTATCTTACTCAGGGCTTTGTTACTCTTATCATACCCAGATGGTGTTTGTGATGGCAGTGCCATCCAAACCCAAAGAGCCACCCATTCTGCCACCCCGGGTGAAAGGCGCTGTGCAGCAACTGAATACAGCTGCTCCACAAATTAAACACTTTTTTGTCCAGGAAGTTGAAAAGGGGGGAAGAGAAGGTGTCTGGAAAATTTCAGTAATTTCTGTCCCTAATGAAAGCAGAAATAGAGGTAATGCTTCCAGCTATTTTACATTCTTTGTTTCCATTTGCTATCAGGACTGGCAAACAGAAGCAAGCAGTAACTAAAAATTAGCAGATCAAAAGTCATTTCAGCTATTAGTCACTGTAAAATATTTTCACTTTAGTTTTGAGAAAACATCACTGTCGCCTTCTACTTAATTTGGCTGCTTGATCTCCTAATGGCTGAGCTGAGTTCTGTTTTCCAGGAGCTGGAGGAACAGCTCAGTTCTGTGTCTTCTGCAGTGTTGCCACAGCAGTCAAACACTATCAGGCAATTATTCTGGAATATTTGCTTTGACGTAAGTTCAGTACAATAAAGTAGTACAAGGTTAAAGACATCATAGGTGTAATGGACTTGTCAAACCCTATAAGGAATTTGTATAATTCTGTGCCTCACCCATCTCATGAGAATGTTAAAAGCTGCCAGTTCCATAGCAGGGACTGAGTGGGCTGGAGTCTGCTCTTATTAAAATTCTTATTGTACCTTTAGCTTTTTTTTTTTTTTTTCCTATTTTGTCTGGCTTTGACCACTCAGTGAAGGCTAAATTGAAATGATGCCACATGTTTTGGCTTGGGCATCAAATTCTGATTCTGTTACATTCTGAGTTTTCAGAAGCTGTACACTCAGAATTGGGATGAAATGTCAAAAGCTTCTACTTTCAGTTTAACAGAAATCCTGGGATGTTTTATTATAGTAACAGTACAGACCAGATCCTGTGGCTGCAGCAGAGCTGAGGGAAACCACTCACTCACGTGAGTGATCCTTGCAGCTGTGTCTCAAGCCAAAGTCCAGCTGAGTCAAAAAGTCAATGGCATCACTTTCTTCATAGAATCTAGATAGAGGAAGAATATCAGTCAAAACTGATGCTATTGGAAGTGGCTGAAATTGCCCCATGAAACAAAGAGACATGCAAGTCACTGGGGCAGGGAGGAGTTCAGTGGTATGCGTTGTTTTTTAATGAGGATTGAAATGAAGTTACATAACCAGCTACAAAGGCTGGTTCCCAAACCATATAGGTACTGAAGTGGAGCAGATACAGAGCAGCTGTAGGCATTTTCAGTGATCTAACTTTCAAAAAGCTGGAATTAAACATCACTTGCTATGGCAAGAAACACAGCGATGATCCACTACTGCTGGGAAAATTTCACTGCATCATCTTTCTGCTTGACATGATGGCTAGAGGGGGTTTTCAAGGTGAATGTGTGGGGCTCCCCTCCCCTACTATCAGTGATTCCAAGCTGGATCTGTAGTTGAATGCCTTTGCTCTCCTAGCTTTCATTTGAGGAAGAAAAAGGTGCTTTATTGTTGCAGGTTACATTTTTTAAAGTAAAACTAATAACATGCCCTAGATGTCCACTTACATCTCACATGGCTGACATCCAGAGATGCTTAAAAGACTTACACAGTCTTTAAAGCTGAAGATGCCCCTGATGTAGACATAAAGTCTACATTTCTGCATTTTGCTCTGTAAAGCAGCCCATTTAAATTAGAACAGATAGTCCTTAATGCAGTGGCACTATAGATGCTGGCAGCTGAAACAAGGAAGGTGCCCATGGAATGAGGTTAAGTTCTATTTTGCTGCCATTGAGTAATTCCTTCAGGCAGGCATAGACTGGAATGAGGCAAGTGCAGTGGCAGTGGCAGGGCCAGGCCAGGACCACAATGGGCAAAAGGAGCCCAAGTCTCAGGGCTGTCAGTCAAAGCCCTGTCCCCATTGCTTCATTTTGGGGAGTGGAATCAGATGTAAAAGAGCAAATTGTATCCCATGTTTCTGAGCTATCAATAATTGAAACTATTGCTACCTCAGCAAGCTGAGAAGCACTTCTTTCCAAAAGTATTTTTTCCTGAGTTTTAGGTTAGTTGGTGATCTCTACAAACAGAGCAATGCTTTTCTCTGCCTGATTCTCAAGATGCCAGCTCTGCTTAGAGCTGTTTCTTGTAATGTTGGAGGAGGGGAAAGATAAATCAATGTAACTACTGAATTTTGATATAGGATTCAGTTTATTACTTATTTGCAGCAGTAACCACTGCTAAAGGGCATTCTTACATTTGGGCACCTGTTTTTATTCAGAGCCATGAAATCTGGAATCAGAGTCCAGTCATCTTTGGTAATGCCTTCTGAGCCATGCTGGAAGTGATCCTCGTGCTCAGAATGTCACCAAGCTGTCCTTCCCTATTGCAGCAACTGCTGGAAGCCCCTCCCTGTTGGATCTGCCTGTGTGGTGATTGCCTAACACGACTATGTCTGAGTGCTTTGGTTTGTTTTTTTTTTAGTTTTCACTAGCTCCTGTCTCGAGGATCAATGCCATGCAGATTACTGAAACAGTATGGGAAGGGGAGGGGAGCAGTAACAATCCCAGCAGGCTGTAAACTCTGTGGGGTGATGATGTGTGGTTAAAGGCAGACATCTCTTTGCCAGATCACAGAGCACTCTTGGTGCTATTCAGCTGAAACCAAGCCATGGGACCACAGTCTGAGGCACCCTGTGAGACATTTTTATGTGCATCAGCCTAGCAATTTTCCCTTGAATGTTAAGGCTTTAACAGCTTCTCTTACAGCCAAAAGGAATTTTGACTTTTATAAGAATTGTCATGGATTCTTTGTACCAATGAATAGTTGCATGCATATCCAGAAGACTGTTGCAATTGCATTGTAAATGCAAATTTCTCCCTGATATACACAAAAATATAGACCAGAGGATTCTGTCCTCGTTCTCACTTATGGATGTACATTTTTCTTTGGGTATGTTAAAGAAAGTCTCTAACCCTTCCAGCTGGCTTTGGCTCATTGCTTTCTTGCTGCCTGTCTTACTGTAAATGTTCTTCTGCTCACTTCTTCCTGGCACACACAGTTTCTCTTAGGCTGAGTTTTAATTCTTAATCATATGTCTTGTACCTTAATTATAGTAGGGGAAATCGTGTCTCCAGATCGAATCACAGAAGGAACCTTCCATACACCAGTGATCTTTTCTTACACGTTTGGCTCAGCTGTCCCCACAGCATCCCAAAATCTCAGCTCCATGCTGATACACATCCATGTCTGCATTGGGAAGGCAGTGACAAAACTGGCAGGTAGTGAGCAAAGAGGAGATAAAGCTTGTGAAGAAAAGAGAGCAAAGCCTGCCTGTTTTATTCTCTTGCAGAGTCTTCATTTTGACAAAATAAGAATAGGTTCTAGTTAATTACCATATATGCCTGTGCATTTGTACACATATAAATATACGTGCACACATAAATGCATATGTACCTTCATATGTATTAATATGTGTGTGCATATATCTGTGTGTGAATGTCTGAGAGCCCTTCCACAGAGGTTATGTTGTAGTTCTTCCCATCCACATCTTTCTAAACTCTCATATTCCCTCTGAAAAACTGCAGATAATAGCTAAGGGGACTTGTAGTTAGAAACAGCTCCTGTAGAGAAATAGCTGCATTATATAACACAGTATAATATAAAGATCTGTAAAACAGTGGTTTGTGAGCTTTGTGTTGAAAGCTGATGCAAGAGGGCTCCGGTTGACATCTAGAAATCTTGAATCAGCCCATTTTTTGGGGGGGTGAGAGATGAATCTCTGACTACTTTCCTTCTGGGTGTGTACTTGTTTCTTTTTTAATTCCATCTATGCTTATGTTTTTAGCAGCTCTGCCTGTCAATGCTTTAAATCAATGCCATTATAGCTCTATTTGAAGGTAAACTATTTCAAGAGACTGCTCTACCCTGCAATTATATCATGTGCTAAGTAAGTGAAACTTTCAGAGGTATTGAAGGCTTCTGGATTTGTGTTTTTCTTTTCCATTTCACCAGATGACATCCACTGATAATGGCCTTAACATGATGGGAAATTAATTGAGAGAGCATTTCTACACCACCATAATTTTATCATCCATCCTATTGCTGCTATTAGCAGGAATCCATAACCCCGTGGGTGCTTTGAGAGAATCTCTTCCAGCAGAACCCAAGGTGTAGAGGTTACAAGGTTTAGCTCCTTCCATCAGCTGGGTGTCAAGTCACTGTCGGAAAGGAATTACTGCTGTTTTTCATTTGATTTTTTTTAAGCTTCCAGCCCTGTGTTGTGGGGCAGGAGATGGTTTGTAGTGAGCCACGGGGGAGAGGAAAGTGCTGGTGGTCCCTGAAGGCCTCTCTCAGCGAGGCACTTAGCGGAATCACCGCGCATTATTGCGGTGCGCACAGCTGCACTTCTGATCTCATGTCTGCTACAAAGTGGCGCAAGGAAACCCGACCTTCTGCTCGTCCTGGTGGAGCAGGATGGTGGCAGAACACTTGTGTTCCATGCATTTGTTTATTAAATTGTGCTTGCTGCATTTCCCCATGCTGACTGCTACAAAGAAGGTTGAATCAGAAGGTTGAAGGCAGTCAACCAGCCTTCCTGAGTTGGTAACACTGATGATGTAAAATAATTCAATCTTCTTCAAAGCCTGTTGTTTCTTCTTTTGCATTCTTAAACAACTTTAATAAGTCTTTAGCTGACTTATAAAGCATACTGCAACTCAGAATAATGGGTTTGGAAGTGTTTGATGTAGAGCTTACTTGTGACTTTCACAGGTATTTTCACCCGCATTATCACGGGTGCATGCAGCTGCACTTCTGATCTCTTGTCCGCTACAAAGTGGCAGAAGGGAACTCGACCTTCTGGCTCATTGTGGTGGAGAAGGATGGTGGCAGAACACTCATGTTCCACTGCATTTGTTTATTAAATTGTGCTTGCTGAATATCCCCATGCTGACTACTACAAAGCAGGTTTTCTTAAATCCCCAGCAGCCAACCAGCCCTCCTGAGTTCGTAACACTGACGATGCAAAATAATTCAGTCTTCTTCAAAGCCTGTTGTTTCTTCTTTCGCATTCTTAAAGAACTTTAATAAGTGTTTAGCTGACTTATAAAGTGTACTACAACTCAGAAGAATGGGTTTGGAAGTGGTTGATGTAGAGCTTTTCTGCTTATCTTGTGACTTTCACAGGTATTTTGCTTATTATCTGAATAAAGTACCTCTTTTCCCATTCTCCTCCTCCATGCTAGGCCAGTAAATTGGGGTAAAATAGTTTTTCCTGGGGTAAAATAGTTTTTCTCTCTTTTCCTCTGCCATCTGTAGCAATGCCTCTCTAAAACAGATTATAGCTGGGACTGTGGCATGCTCCTCAGCAGCCATGCATGCTGGAACCTAAATTTGTGCTCACTGAAACGCTATATTAAAATAATGTGCGCTTAGACAAAAGATAAACTGTTGTGAAAATTCCCCATGTTTCACTTGAACCTTACTGCTTCTAAGTACATCCTGAAGAGCCTCAGATGTGGGATTCTCTTGCCTTTTTCTATTACTTCTAGCCTTGCTCTACTTTGCCATTAACTGGGAAAAGAAAGAGAGGTGAGTTAATTGCAAAAAATAAGATTTTTATTGTCTGAAATGCACCTCTTTCATTTTTAATTATTATTATTATTCCTCTTAAAAATCATTCCTGACCCTTCAATCCTAATTGACATTTTTGATGCATCAGGTTATTTCTGATCCATGGCTGCACAGATCTCATGATAATTAAGTAGTAATCACACTTAATTTTTCCTGTGCAGCCAGTTGATGTGACTGAGTGCACGGAGGATGCAAATTACGTGTGGGAAAGTGAGATTCTACCAGGTCTTGCCTTCAAAGTGGAATCACAGCTTAAATACAACCTAAAATGACACTTCCTCCTCACTAATTCCTTCTGTGTGACATTTTCTCTTTAGAAAATCGTTCCCTCTGTTCAGATTCCCTGTGGGATTCCTTTTGAGTGCTGCTGTAGCAGCAGAAGTCGGTGTGAGGGGAATTCAGGAGCCCAAATGAGCAGAGCTTGCTTTGCTCCCTCACTGTGTAGAAGGAGAGCTCAGGGCGCTCTGTTTCCAAGCACCTGGGTTAAAATAGTGTCCTTTAAAGTCTCTCCCCAAGCAACCCCACCACGAGGCTGTGCTGTGGCTACATGTACAGCAGGGTAGTCCGGTGCCAGAGTCATTACTGAGGGCGGCCAAAATTCAAACTACAATTACAGGGCTGGCACAAATGTCACTGAAGAACTGAGAGCCTAGCACGACCTAAAAACATAATCCTCTGGACCACATTTTGCAGTAATACTTCTATCAAAGGGAAAATACTCTTGAAAAATGTTGGAGTGCATCTTCTACAAGCAAAGCAGCATCAAAGAGAACCAGGGATGAATCATCCTTACTGTTATTTTCTCTATAATATTACCAGATCTTCTGGGACTTTGATGATTTTTTTAAAAGGAGATTTTAGGAAATTTTTTCTTATGTCACCTCTGCCATAGGCTAAATGTGGTACATAAGAAGAGCAACATCTTCTTTAGTAAAACACAAAAAACTCCCCAGCAAACACCATCTTGCCTTTTGTAAGCACTGGAAATGAATGCTTGCAGGAGCAGAGGGAAGAGGGAACATACTTGCCTGTGGTTTGTTTACAGAAATGTAGTGTGACCATTATAAAGGTTTAGTTCAGAGAGCTCCTTCAGAGAGCTCCTGGCCCATTGTGCCTGCCAAAGGAGATGCAATTACTCAAACTTCTGCTTTTCAGCTGTGCAAGGACTGGAGAACTGTTACTGAGTTCAGGTCTTTTCACCACCTGAGTAAAGTTACCTGGTAAAGCATTGGTGGGATGCACAGGGGACTGAAACTTTCCAGGACATGAACCTTGGCAAGATGTCAGGGTGGTGGTGCTCTCTTCATTACTTCAGCTGTACCTTTCCACCAAGGTATCTTTGAAAGGAAGGAGAACTTGTGTTTTGTTTTAGGCACTAAAAAAAATTCCTAAATTCTCACATTCTTTCTTTGCATCATATTTATTAGATTTTTAATTTGTTACTTTGGAAATTGTTTGTTGCTCTATCAACTGTTTGTTGCAAGATTTCCCTTAGGGGGAAGCAGAGATTGATATCCATGATCACATATCACAGTATGAATAAGGCTTGCCACACTCCAGTTGACAAGTAGGAAATATTAGTCAATAATGCTGGAATATAATTGGCTTTATCTTCTCATGTTGTCATTAGATACAACTTCCTTCTTAGGGGGCCTGACCTGAGAAATAAGGACATATTTCAAATTCCAATAGGATTAACTCTGCATTAAGGAGCTTCAATAGAGTTCAAATGCTGCTATTAACTTAAAACTTTTTTTTCTCCCAGAATAATCAGTGGATTCAGTTGTGATGGTCATTTTTGTTGCTGTTTGTCTTAGGACATTTAAATGTTTACAATTTTGATTGGTATAGCTGGTTTACAAATAATATCCCTCAAGTTTTATGTCAAACAACATCTGAACTGCAAGAGATAGTTACTGTAGGTCATAAAATAATAAAAAAAAGTAAAATTTAAAAAAATGCCCTTTTAGCCCTCCTTTCATAGCAGGAGCTATTATTGCCTTTGTTGTTGCTGCATTAAACATATGTTTGAATATGATCTTCTAACTTTCATTGCTGTTGGGTTAGGAACACAAAGAGCATGCCCCTGTCCTGATTAGCTACTCTTGTACAGCACCACAAAAAAAAAGAGCAGCAATGGTAATTTCTCAGCTCATTAGGTACATATTCATCTTAATAGAGCATCAAAGTTAAAAACTGTAATGCCTTCCTCTCATTTAATACTCCAGAGAACATTCACAGTAACCACATGAAAGCAAAAAGGATTTGAACATTGGAGCTGCAAAAGTAGGTGTCTTCATTCCCTCCAGGCAGATAGAGAAGAGAGAGAGAACTGCTTTTTATCCTTATCCCTGCCTGACTCGCCTTGCTGTGCTAGCCACTGGTCACTGGGGCTCTGTGAATAACAGCTTTGACCTCTGCTGGTTTTTCTGGGAGGTCAAATTTTAAATCCACAGTCTGCAAACGTTTGGCATCAGCTGAAGAGCACAGTGTACTGAAATAACTTTCAAAGGTTTTACTTTTTATGATTGTGTGATTCCTGATACAGAGACCATTCATCATAATTAAAAACTTTCTGTGCCTTGAAAAAATTGAGGCAAAAAGCCCCCATCCTTAAAAATGTTATCTTTACATACAGTAGTAGTGCCAGGTTAAGCTCCAAGCCTTAAAAAGGCACCGTTTCCCGTGGTTTAGGAAATAACAGCACTCAATTCACACTATTTACTGAAACAACATCATTTCCAGAAACTACTTCTGAAAGTATTTCAGAGCTGGTGCCCAGCAGGAGTTGCTGGGGCGTTTCCAGATGAGCGCTGAGCCGCGCGAGTGCCGCGCTCCCCGGCGTGTGTGTGCCGGGGGACGCTCTCCTGGCTGCCCGCCCGGGGTGCCCAGCATGTGCAACTGCAATTGCTCCTGGTTGTAAAAGCCTTCTGCAGCGTGCTGGCTTGACAGGCTGCCGTTCTACCTCTGACAGAGGCACAGAAGGGAGTGTAGTTTATATTCCATGATCCGTTCTGTAGGATGCAGGGTACTGAAACGTTTCAGCATGGAGCCCCTGTCTCCCAAACCCCAAATTCTCAGGATATTTTGTTAGCTTCTCTCAGCCACAGAATGATGGACTAGGTAAAAATAACTGCTGGTAGCATAAGTGTTCATTCAGGATGGCAAACAAGTTTTTCTTCGGGATTGGAGAAATTCTCATTTTCTTTCAGTTCTACCACCCACATTAGGAAAGAAGCAGCCTTTCTCTTTCCTCCAATACCTCTAAAAGGAAACATTCAATATAGGCTATATTCCATTTTGTTTAAGAGGTAATTTTATATGTATAATTCCTACAATGTGTTTATGATAATTTATTAATGTTGCAGAATTTTAAAATAGATAAATTGATTGCATAATTCAGAATTTTAATTTTTTTTTAATATTGGTAGAATAGAAGATTGAATTAAATGAACAGACTTTGGAGAAGACATTCTGAGATAGATGAAAAATTAGCAGTGTCGAGAAATACTGGAAAGCTCCTTAACATAAAGAAAACAGGGTGGATCCATTCCTTTAAAAGGCGTGAATTAACTGGACAAAGCAGAAGAAGCAGGCAGAAAGTGTAAGTTCCTCATCTGATTAAACTGATTAAGGCTCTCTGATTTCAGTGAAGTTGTGTGGGTTTAAGTCAGCTGGGAGGATTTATCCTGAAAGGGAGCCAGAGATGAGTGATAATCTTAAAGAGCATCCCTTTAAGACAATATGAATGAGAAGGTAAAGCAGGCTCTGTATCCATGCCTGTGGATAGGAAATGCCAGTTTGGGGGTGGTGAGAAGTGAAAAATGAGCTGATGAAAGGGAAACAGGCTCTCTTTGAGAGTGGGTATGAGGAACTCTCTGCTCCTATAGAGAGCTTGGACCTGAGTGGAATAAATCCTGGTTTTGTAGTCTTGCTGTCCTAATTTTCTCAACAGTATTTGACTATGGAGGCCTTTGAATGATGAATATTTTGAGAACCAGGCTCTTGGCTCTAAGTCACTGAAGGACAAGGGAGGACTGCTGTGTTCAGATAGTGGAGCTCCATTCTGTGAACAACAGCAGCAGCACATGTACAATCATGTAGCACGTCCAGTATTTTTCTTTCCATTTGGCAGCTCAGTTTAGTGTTGAGTTTAAATTTTTTCTATATTGCTCGTGCATTAAATATTTTATTAGGAAAATTGCAAAATAACCTATTGATTGTTCCATCAATGTGTGCTAGAGAAATCCAGTGGTGTGGCAGCTATGTTCTGGCTTTGTTCATCATGGACATTACTTGTGCAATAATTCCCTTGTTATATATAACAAATACTGCAAATACTGCAACATTTAAAGCTTCTGTGCTGGCTCTCAGACAAAAAAGATTGGTCTGTGTCAAAACAGTTGGCATTTGAGCAGGATTTGGATTGATCACTGTGATCGGGATGCTTTAACTTTCATGAAGCAGTTTTTCAAGATGCACTGAAATACATTCTGCTGGATTCATCCCTGGTGGGGGTTTCCTGGGGGCATTTCAGCTAGCCATGTAATGAAAGAGGTAAACACATCTACATAGTGGTTTGGTTTGGCCCCAAAATGATAAAAATTTAAACTAGTGGCAATACAAGTTGTTCTGCTCGAATCATTAGTGCTGTACTGATTTTAATACTAATAAGGAAGTAGTCTGTATACTTGATGGATTTTCAAGTCTGATTAAAAGACTTTGGCTTCAGGTTCGTGAACCTCCTGTTTGTAATAGCTTGGTTTCTGGCAGTGGATGTGTGTGGGTTTGAGACATGGGGAAGGCCAGCAGCACAGTAGTGGGAAAATCTCTGCAGATATGGGAGATTTGCAGGCTCGGGCTTTGCTTTTAAGATTATTTTGAGGAATACAGAAATTGAAAGACTCATTTCCTATCTGAAACCTAAGCACAGGTTCCTCTATGAAACATAATCGGGGAGATGAGATGTTCTAGTCCTTCTTTATAATAAATAAGGGATATTTCATCATTCACATTGCAAAATACATATTCTCCTGAAAATAGGAGTCTATAAACAAGCAGCCACCTGCTCTGTATGACCTTGTAGAGGCTCTGTTCTTTCCCATCTGCTACCCTGTCTGGGTAGTTGGTACAGCCTTTTCCTTCCTTTCTCTGTGCATTTTTTGAAATTGAGCTGTAATTTAGCAAGAACAACATTTAAGTGTTCTCCAGCAATTTCTTTGGACATACACAGCACACTGATGTCTCTGCCCCATAACTTACAAATTCTCTGCAAGGTTGCACTACTGCTTCTTCCTGAATGGCTGAAAAAGAGGTTAGATGGAGAAAGGCCCTTCAGAGGAGATGAAAATATATCTTTGGACATGTTATAATGAGTCTGATGGTGAATCTCCCATGTTTTTTTAATGCAGGGAGACCCACTTTGGGTGAAGTGGTAGCTAGGATAATGACTGATGTCTGTCTGCATCTCTACCAGTATAAATGTACTCCCTTCTAAGTGAAGTGCTTATTATTTTCACAAATGAGCACGTTTGTGTTTCATTAATGTTTCTCAAGTATTCTAAAGACAACGTGATGACAAGCCACTGACAAAAAATCAGAATTGCACAAATTCAAATAGGCTGATTTGTAGTGGAGAGAAGGAGAAGCAGAAAACCATTGAAACCCTTCAGCTGGGAAAGCAGTAAAATCCTGACAGGAAAAATGCCTGTGCTGGTAGCACAGGGAGACCTGCTAGCTGAGCTCCCAGCACCAGAGGCTTGGCAGGCCAGGCTGCAGTGCTAAGTACATGTCATTCCTGCTAGAAGGTGTCATTTTTGTGGCTAGTGTTCCTTTTTGTGGAGGCTGTTTTTGGCCAGTGTTTGTGCTCGGTGGCAGAAATCATCCAAGCGAGAACGCGACAACCGACAGTGACTGCTGCTTCCAGGGGAGCCCTGCTCTCATGAGGTCTTTATATTTTAGCAGAAACAAAGCTAAAGGGCACAGATAATCCTGTCAGGATGGCAATAGGAAAAAAAGGGAACAGGACAGAGCCCTCAGAAAAAGACCAATTATTTTTCAATGGGCATTTCTGCCAAGATATTAAAGTCAGTAAATCCGTGAGGTGGGGAACTTCCATCCATGCAAGTGAGACAATAGACTTCTAGCTCTGGGGGGTTTTGGGGATGTGTGGTCCTTTGGTTTTGGTTTGTGGTTTTGGTTTTTTTGGTTTTTTTTTTTTGTTTGGTGGGGTTTTTTTTTGTTTGTTTGTTTTGTTTGTTTGGGGGGGTTTTTTGTTGGTTTTTTTCCATTTGTTGGGTTTTTTTCATGAGTTTGGGGTTTTTGTTGTTGTGGGGGTTTTTATTCCCAAGAAGTCAAAAGGTGTAGGAAAACATAGCTCATTTTAATTGCTGGCTACAGAGTTTAAATGTGACTTCTGCTTCCACTTGGTTGTTTGACTAAGCAGTTCTGAATCCCTAAGGGTAAATGGTCCTTGCTCCAAGGACCCTTCTCTGAAGCAACATAAATCAATTCTTTCTATATTTCTGGAAATTACTGTACACATTATCAGATGCCCAAAGGACTTTACTTCAGATTCGTATTTGATTCACATAAACTGTAAAGGTTCCATAAGCATTTGCAGAATTTTCTTTTCTATTTTTATGTTGCTACAGTACAAATCATAAGGGTCTTCAGTTTGCCTTTTTGCCATGAGAAAAAAAAAAAGTGGGTTTTGGGACTGTATTTAGTCTGAGTCAGCACTAATTGTGTTGTCTGAATCAATACAGTCTGGAGAGATTATGTGAGAAAGGGAAGGACACCGTGTTTAATGAAACAGGAGCTGCTCCCCTGGCTTTGTAAATCTGGCTAAGATGCCATTATGGAGAAGCAAATATTTAGGCTTGGAGTGTGAATACTTACAAGCTGGTGTCTGCAAAAGACAGTGTGCTCAGCCTCTCTTCTGAGAGATTTATCTGATTTTCTTATCTCCTTCACAAAGCAAAGTTTATCAGATAGAGAGCAGCATGGAAGTGGGGAGGGATGAGTGAGCAGACTGCAGCTTGGTAAGCCCAAGATGATGTCCTCTCTGCCTTCCTTTAATCTTTAGGCCTGACTTGTTAAAACTTTGTGAATTAAGACAATAGAGAACCTGCCTTTGTGGTTTATGAAAGTAAGGAAGCTGTGAAAGAGAAGGTCTGATGGCCAGCTGGAAAATGCTTGCCACCTACAATTTTTGTGGAAGAGGAGGAGGTGACACAGAAGGGGAATGATTGGGGGTTGGAACTAGCTGATATTCCAGGTCCCTTCCAACCCAGGCCTTTCTGTGGTTCTATAAATTGTGTATCAGCAAGAAATCTTCCTTCTTTCTAGTAAGAAATGTTTCTGCTCCATAGGCTGTAAGAATAGATATATCCCAGCTGACTCCTAAAGCACTGCTCCAGCTGAATATTTTCCTGACATTATCTTATTTATATAATAACTATATGCTCCTTAATTGAATTTACAATTAAGAAGTGAAAACACTTTTTTTGAAAAAAAAAAAACCACTTCACCTAGTTTTGTTAAGGCCTTGTTCTTTGTTTAGCTTTAATTTCATCATACTTCTTTTCTAATTAAAATCCATGTTTTTTCCACTAAGTTGTTAGAAACACAAGATCACTTTTCTTATTCACTAGACTAAATTGTATCTCAAAAACAGAGTACCCTGACTTTTTTACCTAATAGGATTTATTATACTTTTTTTTATAATCATTGTCACTAGGAATTGTGTACCATTATTTTAACAAATTTTCCAGTCAGAAAGACTGAAAAGCTTATGGTCCTTACCAGTCAGGAGTGGATCCTACTCTGAGCCACTGTCTTTACTTAGACACAGAAATTCCTTCATACTGCTTTCTTTTATTTCAGTTACAGAAAATTTATTGGGCAACTTGGTTAAACCCATTACAGCCACTGTTTTGTTCTCTTACCTGGTGTGTGATGCCCAGCCACCCCTCTCCATGCAGACATGCACAGTACATCTGTGCTTTGGCTTTGTTTAAAACAAAAAAAAATTCACATTTTGGTCATTTTCTTTCTCCCGATGAAACTTCGAATGCAGCCTGCATGTGTATTACAGATTTATGAACTCGCTGTTCCCAGAGTTTCCACAGCTGAAATGAGAGTCTTGGTGCCCTATTACTGTCTAAAAAGACACTTATTTGTGCAGGTCAAATTGATTTGAAGTGTCCAGTTCTCATTTCCAAGGTTTTATTTCTGAAGGGATAGTTTGGGTTATTTTTGTGTGCTGTGTTAATTTCACCTGGACCCTCTGTTGAATAGAAAACTTTGGGGTGTGTTTCTGCAATCCTGCTCAGCTCTGGAACAACAGATAGGAAGCCAACAGAGAATCCTCATCTCCTTTTCCCAGCAAGGATTGCTGCTTACAAACAGAAGCCTGTGTGTAATTAGATGGTGAAACCTTTCTGAAAACCTTGTTGCAAGTGGGGTTTTGTCATAGGACCTCAGCAGGTGTTGTTAGTGATTAGTATCTTTATATATAATCCTTAACAATTTCCATATACTGTTGTAGAAGCTGTGTGTTGGGGGCTGGTGAATAATCCATGTTATTGAGGATACATCTGCACTGCAATTACACAGTTCTTTCCAACACTGCAAACACTGGAGCTGGAGACACACGTGGAGCCTGGCTCCACTTTGACAGTGAACAGTGCAGCATTAGCCTGCTAATTGTCATGCTTGAGACAGGTTTCCTAAGCATTCAACGTGCAGCTGACTTCCTCCTTTTGAGGATCTAATACTGTGTCTTTGTAAATTATAGCTTTAGAACGACGGATGGTTTTGAGATTCTTATTTCTGCCAAGGAACCACTTTCGGATGGTTTTGAGATTCTTACTTCTGCCAAGAAAAGTTGCTTGGATGCAAAAAAGTCAGAATTTCTGGACTCTAAATAACCAAGGAGAATGCTTGTAAAAGTTTTTCTTGCTTTAGCTCTCCATATCTCGACATAACCCTAAGGATTTAGAGGGTGAAATGTATCAATAAGAGATATTTCAAAGTCATGCTCTTACTGCTTTGATTTTTGGCTGAAAGCAAGAAGTGACCTAATTAAACTTTGAACTGTTTTAATTAAGTGGGTGGATATGAGAGTGGTGACCACAATTCTTTTGGTTCTTGAAACACATCCACCAGAATGCTGATAACAAAAACAAAACTGAGAAGCCTTAGAGATGAGCAACATGGGCAAAAAAAAAAAAAAAATAAAACAAATAAACCCAAACTCAAAGAACAGCAGGGAAAAAAATAAAGAGTTTTAAAAATCCAAATATATATCACCTAGAGAGTGACAATTTTGGTGCAAATTCAACAAAGCACTTAAACATTTACTTAAGTGCTGCTCTGAATAAGAATGCTTTCCTGAGTAGGAAAGGAAAGGAGCTGGCAGCAGTCTATGTACCTACCATCCTGTCCCTGATGTGGGGAGATCATCACTCAGGGACATATAAATATTAAAAAGATACATTTCATCAGAGCAGAATATGATTTTTGCTATTTCAAGTGAAATATTTCTTGGGACTTTCTAAGCTAACAAAATATGATAGTAGCAAACATTTTCTTGGGAATGATTCCTACCTGGCAGGGAAATCAATTCATTGACCCCAGAGATTTTCTTGTGTTGTTTGCTCCATTGGCACACTTAAGAAATAGAATTGGGAAAGCCAACTGGCATTTGCAGTGTTAACTTCCCATTAATGATCTTTAGAGGCTGCTGGGTGAAAACCCTCCCTTTTCCCTTCCACTTTCCTATTACCCTTAATATATTATTATCCAATTTAGCTTCTCTGCCAAGGGAATCTTTTGCTCTCTGATCTCTGCAGTAAGAGGAATGAAAAAGCACAAGTAAGCTGACTAAGTCTAAAGGAGCAAACTACACCAGGTTCATGCATAATGTAGCCATCACATCTTCTTTTCTTTTAATATTACTGAGTTCATATGATATTCAGTGCTCACACTCAGAAGAGATAGAGACATATCTATTCCTTACTTATGGATATTATTTCTACCTTAATGAATTCTCTTTCCATCAGCAGATAAAAATTTGGGAGACAGAGAATTCCTCTTCTCTTGAGCCCTTTTGATTATAAAACATTTTTTTGTAATTATCCATAAATTATGAGTGTTTAGTTTTCTTAGAAAATATATTTTAACATAGCTCTCACATACTGTACTATAATACCCTGTAATACTTCAGTTTCCAGATGCAAACGTAAGCTAAGTAGCATTCTAGATTAACAATTAAAAAAGACAACTGAAAATAAATTTAATTACAAAGCAAATCCACTTCCATGGCATAAAAAATTGATCTTATGTAACTTTAAAATGGATGTCTACTGCCCTAAGTCCCAAGGCAGTAGAGTATTGGTAAGTATGAAGTAGGGTTATTTCAGCCATGAGGGAACAGCTCATACAAACTTCCTAGAGCACTTACCGATATAAATAATATGGAATGTTTGCTGAGATACCACGGTAAGTGTTTCCTTCAGATACATGCATTATAAACAATTAATAGTGGAGAATCTGCAAGAAGATTCACTCTGCTGCTTTAAAATGGAAGAGGCTATGAAGGAAGTGTGCAGCCTTTTACATATGTATGTGTGTGTGTTTATATATATATATATATATATATATATATATATATATATATATATATATATATATATATACAAAACTAACCAAAAAAACCCACCAAACCCAGCTGAGAGCAATAAAGGGAAAAAATGCTTCTGTTCCTTACTGCTGTTAAAGTCCATGTTCAGAAGAAGACAGCTACTCTTAGTTTGCTGTTGCCAAGTTGCATGTACCAGACTGGGATTTTGTTTTAATCAGCATCATTTAAAAGGAAACAAATCACCATGTATGAGCTATTTCAGTCTGATGAGAAACCCAGGATGACAGAAGGGGAAGGAAGTGTTACAGAAGAATTTACTTCTGAGTGACAATTAAGTTTAGTTGCTCAGATTAGCAAAAAGCAGCCTAGTCATCATCTGATGCACTGCAGAGCAAGAAGACTGAAAACATTAAACAGCAATTTGCTTTTATGGAAAAATCAGCTGGAAGTGGCTGCAGCCTTGTTTTTCAATATCCAAATGGAATTGTACGGATAATAGGACGGTGTGCAAAGACTGGAAAAAATATGGAGACTCCATCTTCAGGCACTGGTGGGTTGGTGTGAGGGAGGAAGAACCTACAAAATGAAATTTTAAAAAGATGGTACTTAATGCATAACTCTTGGCCAGTAACTCTTGGTTCAGAGAAGTGTGAATTAGTGCTTTTTCTTCCATCCAGCTTTGCTAGAAATCCCTAATTTGATGTATTGAAATTGACACAGAAATTATGAGGAAGCTTAGGATGGGGCGAAATCCTCCCACATGGTACAATATGCTCCAGGCTCAGCAGCGACTCTCTTGGGAGCCAGAAAAAAGTCTTCATAGCGCTTGTCTGTGTGAGAGGATTTGTTCCAAAGGGGATTCTTTGCTTTTGTACGAAGCTGGCATTGGGAAATGTAGCAGCCAGCTTCCCCACAGTGCCAGATAGCGCTTGGCAGCCTGTGGAGACACGAGTGGGAGCTGTGCAGTGCAGCTGCGCTGCCAGCAAGGAGCCACAGATGCCTCTTTCCACGTCCTGGGGATTGTCGCTCTGAAAACTCCCTGAGAGATCGATCACAGGCACTTGGTCTTTGAAGGCTTTTGAGAACAGGTCAGACAAATGTGCCACAGATGGCCCTTTGGAGATGGGATGGGATTAGATGACCTCTCAAATTTTTTTTCACCCTGTTGTCTACAGCTCTGCAATCTATCTTTTGAGGAATCACCGGTGCCAATTTCAGATCCTAAATAGCCTAGGATGAATGAATCTTCCTGATGAAATGTTATTCCTCAATCCTGCTCCATATCTCTCAGCTTTTTATGTGAACACAGCGTATTACCAGCTTGGCAGGCAAAGCACAGGGACCAGAGAGAGCAGCTGGTGAAGACAGCTCTGGTGTGGGTGCAACTGCTTTAGGGGATGTGATACAGGGCAAGAGAGAGGATTTGGTCTGAACCACTACAAAGTGAGGAACAGATTAGCTGTTCCCTGCTCACTAACTGCAATGCACTTTCTGAGAACACAGAGAGGATTGGGAGATGGATGAAAGGTGGACACAATTTGGGAGACTCTTTTCTCATATCCACTCAGCACAACAGTTATCTTGATCAGAGGAAAATGATCAGTCACCTGTGATATCACACAATCCCGTTATAATGACAGCTAATACAGCAATTTTATGAACTTTCTCTGTCGTCTCTCTTGGCAGATCACAAAATGTTCTCAAAGGAAAAGCCTTTCCTTTGCTGTCAGTGAGGGTTTAGGCCTGGGATGGGCATAAATGCACATGCACATTTGGACCACATTGCTCATGCACTGCCTCTCCCCAGCTGGCAGGGTAATCCAGGGTCCCAGCAGGGCCCAGGTGCAGGGATAAGTGCTGGATATGCTGGCCCCATGTACCTGGTGGGAGTGCTGGTTCATGGTAAGGGAAGAGGGACAGAATTGAGCTCTGCAACCACATTCCCAAGGAAAGTGACATGTAGTCACCTAGGCTGAAAGTCCAGCAAGGAGTGGAGGCACCAATCAGAAGCAGCAAAAAAACCATCCAAGAAGTTGAGATTTGACTATGATGTAGCCAAACTTAGTCTGAGAAATGGGGCAT
Organism: Setophaga petechia; assembly: GCA_024362935.1. Classification (NCBI taxonomy): domain Eukaryota; kingdom Metazoa; phylum Chordata; class Aves; order Passeriformes; family Parulidae; genus Setophaga; species Setophaga petechia. The sequence goes on from JANCRA010000005.1 coordinate 29,577,921, forward strand.
CTGTGAGAGGAGTGAAAGCTGCTCGGAGATTTGCCAGTTATGTGGCTGTGACAAGCTGCTTGTTGTGAATTCAGATGCCTTTGTAGCCAGCATCTGGCTCACACTGAGCATGTATTTTCAAGCATTTGAAAAACAGAAATAATTTCCTGTTGTGTCAATAATGCTTTCTGAATATTACTCAATTCTAAATTGGGTGAGGTAGAGTTCTTTATCAGCTGTACTGAGGCATCAACCAAGGCACTCAACCCATCTCACTGAATAATCTCATTAGTGTTTTCTTTTCCTTCTGGCTCCCCAGCATGTCCCAAAAGTTATGATGTGCTGTTTGAACACCCACCTTATGCATCTGAATCAGATATCAAAATCGCATGTCTTATTTCTCACTGCAGCAATCAGAAAGAGAGCACCCATTCCAGCAGAACTCAGAAGAGGGACTTGGATGTGCCAGGCTCCCCAGGATGACTCCCCCAATCCCCTGTTGAAATCACTGATTGGCAGGTAGAGTGAATTATGGATAGGGTTTAGGATAGCTGTGGCCCTCTGATTGGAAAACTGCTGCTAGGATGGAAGATGGTTTAGAGAAGCAGCAATCTGAAAACTTGCCTAGAGAAGAGCAGGAGAATGCAAACAGCTCAAGTAAAGTTAATGGGCATAAATAAAAGCCTTTAAAGTACAGTGTGCATGCCTTTGTTTGGGGCAAAGTACTCTTAGGTTAATGTAGTTTGAAGGCTGCCTTACTCCCAGATGAGAAGCCTGTACATGGTGGTTTAACAGGCTTCAATATATGCTCATTAACTTTACACTCTTAGCTGGCTCTTCATAAATTTCTGATGTATTGACTCTTTTGGGAGTTCTCTTGGGTTTATTTTAGCTCTTTGTTGTAGTTTTACGAGAAAACAACAATCTCTGATTTCTCAGAGAAAAAAAAGTAACCCTCCAACCCATTCCAAAAAAAGCCAAACAACAAACCCCAAAAACCCAGCCACCTCAAAATAGAAACATATTTTAAAAGGCAGAGAAGTTAGCAATGGTAACAGAGACAGTTGTTCACTGGGGACACAATGTACCTGTCACAGGAAATGCTGAATGCACCAAAAGAGTGAGGCAGGGTCAGTTCTTAGAATGTGATTTGTATGAAAATGTGTTGTGTAGTTTAAAGGTCCAGTTTTGACAATCTTTATTATTACTTTATGGCCTTTCAAATAAAATGTTGTACTAAGTATTGTGCTAGTAATATTTATGAAATGTTATTATAGAATGTGATAAAAGTTTATAGGAAAGTCATTACTGTAACCATAAAGCACCATCTCATCCCAAATACCACCAATGGGGAGGAAATGGGCCTGCATCAGTTGAGTCAAGTGACTTCAGGGGCTGGTGACAGCAGGGGCACAGCCGTGCAGGGCACCTGAGCACATGGGTCTGGGGAAATAAACCCCTGCCTTTTATCGAGACCCACCAGCGAGCTCCTTCTCCTTGCCGCGCCCCTGAGGCTTGCAGAACAGCGCTGCCGGAGCTGCGGAGATGGGGATGCAGCGCCTGCCCTGCAGCCGGTGTCGGTAATTATTAACTGCTAATGGCGAGAAAAACCATTATGGTACACAATAGGCTTTCCTTTCACACCACTAATTGTGTGATGAACTTACTTTGGCAGTAAATTGTTACATCTGCTGGGGAGAGAGATTACACTTAGGGAAATACAATAAATACAGTTGCGGCTTCTTTATCCCTGCATGATTGAGGCATTAAAAAAAAAAAAAAAAGAAAAAAAAAAGGAGAAAAGACAACTTGGCAGATAGAACGTATTATTTGCTAGACAAGGCTTTTGGGGTAGGTAATAATTTTGTAAGGGAATTGGTATAGTAGGAAAACAGGTGAGCTTTCACAAGACCTTCTCAATTTGTTCTTTCCACTCGGATTGCACTTCTGGGAGAAGCAGCACCAAAGGCCCTGGCTGAAGTATATTTTTGATGTCAGTGCTAGAGGGAGATTCCCTCTGCCCAGGCACATCCATTTGCTCCTACTTCAGTAGCTTGATCCCCCTTTGCCCTGTTCCCTCAGCCGTGACAAGGCAGCTGTCTGGATCTGGAAATGACTATTCCAGCGGAGCTGGCAGTAGCATCGGGGGTGGCCTTAGCCGATGGTCACTTCTTCCTGCTGGCCACGGTGCTTGGGGTGGGCTCATTGTCATCAGGGTCGCAGAACTGATCCTGATCAAATGGTACATGGGCAATAAAATCAACAGATAAAGAGTCCCGGTGTTGGGGGAAAAAATGTGAAGCAGGAAATTGAGAAATTAATCGTGGTTTGGGTTTTTTCCCCAGGGAGAGAAGTAACTTTGGGACACTGAGGAACATTAGGGGCTGGGGGGAAAATATGTCCCCGAGGCAGTATCGCTGTGGTCTCTGTATCTTTTAGTTCCTATTTCTAGCCTCTAGTTACTAATTATTAAACAGCTGCTGGCTTTTTCATCTGCTCTATCCTCAAATGTTCTAGAATTTAACACTTCTATTCCTTTTAGTAGTGAAACAATATTAGCAAAGAAGAGCAATTCTCACTGAGTGCATTGCAATGTGATTTCTATTGGCTTTCAGTCTTAAGTCAGTCATGAGTCCTCAGGTCTTTTAAATACTAATTTTCATTATTATCTATTTCTACATACTAGTTCCAAATGTCAGTGTCCTAGCAGATGTTCTGTAGATTTTTTTGAGGCTCCAGAAAATGTTCTCTGCTTTTCTTCACTTCCAGAAACTGTTCTGTACTTATTCATTATTTACATCACAAGATGGATGACAGTTTACCGGACCAAAATCTGTTAGAAGGCAGCAGAAAAATTGTGTTCTATGAGTACTAGGATAAAAGGGAAGGCAAGAAGGGGAAAAATTTTGCATACATATATTTATTATTTCATTTTTCTACAGTAATCTGTACCCAGGAATTGGATATTTATATCTTTATTTAGCTAAGAAAAAAGATAATGTTACAGTAGCACTTGTTGCATTTTTGGAGATTCAGTTACATAGTAAAGATGTATGATGTCATAAAGAAAAGAGAAAACATATGGAGGTGATACTTCTATCTTTTTAAATAAATATGAAAGGGAAGACTGGTTCTGATCTGTATTGCCATGTTCAAGCCAGGCTTTATAATCCTCAGTCCACCAGAATTTTGGAATGGAAATTTTGGCCAATAGATGGGCAGCAGTATTATCAAAACATTGTTCCTAATAGTCCTGAAGAGTGTTTCTAAACCTACCAGTGCAGCAGCAGTATTTCCAGGTGTGCCTGCTGTTAAATGCATGTCTCTGTTCCTCAGAGCAATTTGCTTTTCCTGATGCTTAGTGTGCTGCTCTGTATAATATGTGCAGGCAGATTGTCAAAAAGTCGCAGCAATCTTTAGAGTGCCTTAGCAGTAATCTCAAATTGCTTGAGAGGAATGACAATTCTTTTATTTAAATGTCCTCTAGCAAGAGTCCTACTTTCAAACATATGTCTGTGTTGTGTCAGTCCCTTCTCTGAATGCCAGCTGCCTTTTCCTGTGTCAGATCCATAACACTGGGTTTGCCTTGCCCAAAGTCATATTTACACAATACTCCTGTCAGTTTGATTGAGACAAATGCAGAAAGTGACAGATGGGTTAATGGTCCTACCACGATGTCATCACATCACTTCAGGAAATGGCATCAACATGCAATCATGGTGTGATGTGCTATTACACTTCATTTGTCTTTAGAACAATTCTGGAGGCAGCAGCAAATCAGTGAGTGTCCCTTGCTTCACAATCAGACATAAAACTGCACACCCTGCTCCTCTGAGCTGCTGATATTGTGCCATGCCTTAGTTCTGCAATTGATTCTTGAGTCTTAACACTGTCTCTTGAGATGCACAAAAGTCAGAGCTTCATTTTTCCAGGAAATTTTACTTTTATTTTAGTTCAGAAGAGAAAAAAAAAAATCAAAAACCACAACAACAACAGAAATCCATCCTAAGTTTCAGACCAATTTTGTGCAAGAACCAGAAGCTTCACTGCAATTACTGTTGCAGGTGTGGAGTGGAATTAATATTTTTGTCATTTTTTGTGCTCCCAGTATTGATGGGTGCAGTGACCATTTAAAGTAAGTCCTTTGAGGAACAGCTGAGGGAGCTGGGGGTATTTAGAGAAAAAGAGGCTTAAGGAGAACCTTATCACTCTCTACAGCTCTCTGAAAGGTTGTTGTAGCCTGAAGGAGGTTGAAGCCAGGTGGGGGTGAGGTTCTTCTGCCAGGCAATAGTTGACAGGAAGAGAGGAGTGTTTTAAGTTGTGCCAGGGGAGATTCAGGCTGGACATCAGGAAGAATTTCTTCTTGGAAAGGGTTTTTGAGCCTCAAAATGGGCTGCCCAGATTGGTGCTGGACACCCCTCCTGGAGAAGTTCAGTAAACAGCTGGATGCAGCCTTCATGGTCTGGTCTGGTTGAGAAGGTGGTGTTGGGACACAGGCTGGACTCAGTGATCCTGGAGATCTTTTCCAGCCCAAATGGTTGTGTGATCCTGCTCTCCCCTCTCTGCTGTTTGCAGTACCCCCTCACCCTGCCAGGCTCTGCACTTCTCTGCCTCATGTCCACTTTGGAGAGGCACTGGGAAGGTTTAGATTCCTTGTGCTGTCTGCAGTAGGAGAATTTCTATTCATTGCCAGCTCCCAGCTTGAGCCCAGTAGCCTCAGTGCTGACACACAAAGTTTTGTAGCTCAGTTTTTATCTGCCTGCATTCACAGCACTTCCCTCTCATGGAAGCACTCCACAATAGGATGCTTTGGTATTATATAACTTGTGTGAATAGCCAGGTATTTCTGTGAAAATGCATTGTGAAATGAGTTGTGTTGCATTGTATAGGACACATAATCTGACATTCTCTGGAGGAAACAATTATTTGCTCAATAATGTCTATTGCATTCAGCTCCTCAGTTTATGGTACATTCTTGTAAGGGCACAAGGGTGTGTTTCTTTGTAAAATAATTGTGGTTTAGTTTAGAATATGCTCTTTCTCTAAACAAAAAAACCTACATAAACTGTGCAAAAGCAATCTCATCATTGTCATAGGAGAAGTGGACTTTTTCCACTTAATTTATTTTGAGAAAATGCGTTTCCTGCTTATTTTCAAGATTGTTATTTTTAAGATGTGGATGTCCACGTAAATTAGATTTCTCCGTGTCTGAATCAAAAATACAACTTCGTATTGGGACACCATAAATTACAGGAGTTACTTTTGTAGAAGAGTATCTGTGACAGTCCATTCTTTAATTTTTTTTTAATTCTTTTCTTCAGGTGTTCTGTGGATTGACTTACAAACAAATACTTGCTTTTGTTTTATAGGACCAGAATTGACCTTATTTTTTTTCCTCTAACAACAGGTGTCAGCAAAATCACACGATTTTAGTGGCACCCAGTCATAGTTTTGTGGTGCCTGCATAAGTTTGGTTATCTGGTCTAATTTAAAAAAAATCCCCAGAATTTTAGAAGGTGTTCATCAATAGCCTTGAACTTTCCCTTAACATTAGCTTTGATCACTGACTCTGTGTAATCACCTCCTATTTAGCAGGGGGCTCATCTCTGTCCAATGTGACCTTACTGATGGGCCAGGTCAGGCAATAAATAAAAGTACGTTGGAACTGGACTGGGGCCTTCTATCAGATTTCACAGTTGGGTTTAGACTTTTAAAAATAAGGTGCACTACGTGTAATCAAAAGGAGTTGAAAGCAGCAGAAGAGTGGTTACTGTCCAGGTGCACCTTAGGACTTTCCAGGCTAACCACTCATTTAAACAGGATCCTTGGGGTCTTACTGAAGGGAGACAAGAGCAGCTGTGCTGCTGGAGGCTCTTACAAAGGAACTTGTAAAACTTTGTTCCCTCTTAGGAATGTGTAAAGTGTTAAATACTTCTGCAGCCCAAATGTTGTGTTTGTTTTGTCAGCCTAAGTAACAGAAGTGTACAAACATGGCACAAGAAAATGTCTGTGAGTGTCTTTACATGTTTGGGGATTTTTTTTCCTAAACTGTAAAGTCTCTATTAAGCAATATTTATTTCCAAGTCAAAAACAGTCCTTTGAGTAACTTTGACACATACTCATGTATGTAACATCTTCTGTGTGGAACAGAGTAAGGGTTGGATTTTCTCCCTTCTCCCTTCTTTTAATTCAGTTTTGTTATCCAAAATGTGTCCTAATTAAGTCTGGTTGTGAGTAATCTTGCACACCCTTGCTCCTGTTTCTGTAGCATTCAGGTAAGTTTTATTCAGCTTGTGACTTTCCTTCTGTCAGAAGTGAAAAGAAGGTAAAATCAGATATAAAAATATTTCCCCCTCAGTAAAGTAATGGCAATCTAACAGGGTCTGCATGGAGCTTTCCTTTGGCAGGGTCAGATAGACATCTTAAGAGTCTGACAGATGATCTCTGATTAACTGAGACAAAAGAAAATAAAAATCAATATTTATGTTAAGTAAATGGTAGTTGGCAAGTAGATGGGAAAATATGCAAAGTTTAAAGTAATTGACCCATATAACACACAAATGGGGAGGAAAAAAAGAAAAACTATGAAAACTTCCTCAATATCTCAAAATAGGAGCATGGGGTTGCTCACTGCAGGCCATACCCAGATGCCCTTTCTTCTTATCCATCTCACATTTCTTGATGAACCACCCTACTGCTGTTTTGAATTTGTCAAATTCAAACCATGTGGGAGCCCCTACTTTGCACAGAGCTGAGCTGAGCTTCACATTAATGCAGTGCCTGTCACATAACAATACCTCTTTGAAATACTTTTTTTACATGAGATCAGCTCAAGTACCTTCAACAAAGAAATGTACCTTTTCAGTGCTCCTCTCTCCTTAAGAATTTTCACATAGGCTAACTAGTCCAAATATGTATATACAATTTATGTGTATTTTGTATGCATCTTTTTGATCTGTATTTCCTTAACCAGAGCTGCCTTTCAGTTGAGACCCCTGATTTATAAATACTGGTTCTGTTAAAATGTTACTTGTATGTTTTACCATTAGGAAGACTATTCATTACTAGTTGTTAAATGCAAGAAGAGATAAAGTAAGTTTTTATACATTTGTCATAAACATCTCTAGCATGGGGATCAGGAGATACAAGGAAGAATGATGCAAGGTTAAAAGAGCAAAATTTATATTGCAGATGTTTCAGTTCATGTATATAAGTGTAAATGCTGGAGACAGCTAAACAATAGCATTGCTGAAAGACTCAGCTCCCTTCTGATTTTATGGACACATGCCTTGAACAGAAGTATAACAAACTATTTGAAATCAAACTATTCAAAACTAGAGATGGAAAATGTTTTTTTTCTGAAGCTTCACTGGATGTGACCTTCGGCTAAAAGCACTCAAAGTGTGCACACCACCGGATCTGAAAATAAATGATGGACAGAAAATTGGCAGGATGCTCCCTGAGGTCTAACTGGTGTAATGTCATGTCGTTTGTAACTGCATGGGCATTTGTCTCTGCAATCCTGCATGAAGGACACACACTGTGCAAACCCTTGTTAATGTGTAACATTGCTTTTCAGCTCTGATGGTGAGAGTTGAGTCTGATGTTTTCCCTTGTCTTCCTGGAATTCGTTGTGAGAAGATATCTGATACTTTATGAATTGCACAGTAGGGTCTGCTGTGAGATTTTCAAGTACCTGATTATAGCATATGCCTGTACTTGACAGCTTCATTGACAAATTTGTTAAAACTCCTTTCTCTTTGTGCCCCCTCCAGGGTATTATGAACTGCATGTGCCAGGGGAGGTCACCCAGGAAGGCCTGTGTGCTTGAGAGGAGCACCTCGTTTGCCATCTCATTCATACCTCTCAAGATTTTTAAGATGAATTATTTATCAAAGAAGCTTCTGTCACAAGTTCGGACAGCACATGTCTTCTTTAATTATTCCTGACTTTTTCCTCCAGTGAAGCAAATGGTGAGTTTCTTGAGAAGAGTGTAAAGGTGCTTTGCCTTCAGGACACCACAGAACAGACTGAAGAAAAATGTCTCTCTGTTTGCTTGTGTGCCAGCAGTGACTAAAGACTACAATGTCCTGATCCACAGATCGCTGCTCAGATATTCAGCTCCCTACGTATGGGAGACTCCAGCCAGCACCAGCGGGAGCTGAAATGTGCTGGGCTGACAGTTCTGGATGCTGAAGGTCTTTTTGTCATGTAATCTGCATTTTAATAGACTAGAGAAGACACCTTCCAGTATCATCACAGTCTTGGTAATGAGGGGGAAGATGTGTTGAGAGGATGTGAGAATTAATTATCCCAGCACTGAAATCAGGCACGTGTGAGAGGGGAGAGCTCTAGTGGGAAGGCTTCACGTGCGCCTCCATCTGTGGACTGAACTTACTGCTTCAGAAATCAGCCCAAGTTGTTCCTGTTCTTTTAATTTTTCTAGAGAAGGATTCAGTGATGCTTCAGGTGTCTCTCTGCAGGGCAGTCAGTCAGCCTACATTTACAAAGCAATTGCATCCAGAAAGACCAGGACACAATAACTTCTTTTAAAATCAAATTTATACTATTTATGACTTGCTATGAACATTTGCATAAGAACTATCTTGTTTGCAGAGGCATTTCTGTTAGAACCTTAACATGTTTAAAACTTGAATAGAAACACACATCTGAAGAAGCCCTGGCATCCAAAGGCTCCCACAAACATCCTAAAACACCTTTGTGAGACCAACACCATGGAACATGCTCTTCTAACAGGTAAGGATTTCAGCCTCTGCATAGGGAAAAGTATTTCATATGTTCTTGTTCCCCAAAGCCTGTCACTGAGCAAGGCTGGTGATGTGGTCAAGTTGGATTCCTGCTCTGGTCCAGCAGGAGCTGCCGTGACTCGTTAGGCAGAGCACACTGATGAGAAGGTTTTCCCATTAGCTCAGGAGCAAATGTTCATTTCAGCCAATGTTTTGTGAAAGACAATTGGTAAAATACCAACAATCCCTGCATATGGGCTTTAATTTACCAGAGTAAACCATGCATTTTTCACTTAGGTCTAAAATGTGACTTTAGGTTTTCATGTAAGCTTATTCCTCTTCAGGAAATTGGAGCTATATAAATGTTTGATGTAAAAAGAAAAGCAAGGTAAGAGATGAAGTTGGAAATGAATGAGATTAAGGGTAAGGGAAAGAAAACAGCTAAATTAAGGGGGAATTATTTCCCCCTTCTCCATTTCTGAAATAAGCAATGAGGGTTTTGCCTACAAAGTTCCCTTTAGGAGCTGAGTTACCCACACAGCATCCACCTACCCCAGCGCCATGGTCAAGACTCTAAATTAGCCTCAGGTGGGCTGGGTGGGCCCAGGAAGAAGCAGGCAGGCTTGGTTTCTTGTCCGTGGAAGAAAAGAACATTGAGTTAGATAAACAGGAGCTCCTTCTTCACCACCTGACAACAGGTAAGAAACTTTGTAGTTTGTGAAATGATACAGCTAAAACAAGTTACACTGATATTTCCAGTTTAGGGGATAGTGTGTCTCTCCCTGCCTGGTGGTAGCTGAGGTCCTGCTCTGCTCACTCTCATTTCTTTGGAGAGTAACACAATAAACCAAAGGGAAAAGGGGCTAGTGGGTATCTGTGTGCTGCCTGTATGGTGGGCTTTTGGAGGAGGTGGTACTTGTGGTGTAAAGGATGAGCTCTGCAGGTTCAGGAGCCCTGTCAGAGGGCTTTGCTCTGGTCTGCTCTTTGTGATGTGCTCTTGTGAGCATGGTGTGTGTTGTGGTCTCAGGCAACAGGCTGGGGTTTGGTCATTGCTGTGGTGCCTGTCTGGGGGGTGTTAGTCACAGGGGCTCCTAGAGCTACAGCTGAGGATGTCTCATTTTTGGGTGCTATGAAAAGAAATGCCTTTCCATATTCTTAGTTTATCATGTTTGCTGGCTGTTGGCTCATTTTGCTTCCTCAAGTGGTATATAAAGAAGAAAAAATAGTTTGGGGAACAGAATTTTGGTTCCAACAAACTTCTGTCCTGGTGAATCCACCCCACCATTACCATACATGAGATAAACCTAATCTTTAGCTGCTGGGTAGGCTGGAAACCAGTTTAACTTGGAGCTGGGGGTGAGGTATTGATAAGGAGACTGTCCCAACCATTGAAGCTGCCATTGAGGATCTCATTGCTTGTGCTGCAGAGCACAAGTGCTGGCTGCCCAGGGTGAGGGGATTCTCAGCAATCCCTTGGGAAGTTAACCACTCCTGCTGGTGACCAGGAGCCTCAGTGATGGGCTGTGGCTCCCTTTCCTCCTCTTGGTTTGGTGCCAAGTATCCAGCAACCTGATGGGTTTTTTCTGTTCTCTTTAGCAAAACTTATACTTTTATTTCTAACTATAAACTGCTGTAAAGCTTAAGATTTTTTTTTCCCTTTAAAGGTTTACTCTATATTTCTCTTCTCTTAATGATACAAATAGATTTTTTTTTTCTTTGAATTCTTCCTCCTATTGTTCCTCTCCTTGCATCTAAGACCCTTTTAATCTGTAGCTCTTCTTCCATATAGGTTGTCTCTATGTCAACCCATACACATTTTTCTCTCAACCTACTTCAGTATTTTCTTTGTCACCTCTGTGATAGCCTTATTTACTGCCTTCTGTTTCAGGGCACTGTCAATTTTTTTTTTTTATAAGGTAGAGAAAATTTGGAAACTATCAATACAGAATTGTTTGAATGTGGTTTCAGAAGTCTTCCCCTTGATCTGTGTGACTGAAAAAGGAAATCTTCAGTTCTTTAAAGACTTTTTTTTCCAAAGTGCTGGTGGAAAAATTGTGGGGTCCTCTGCTTCTACTGAAACTAGCTGAAATGTGAGATGGGGGAAAGAATCCACCTGAGTTATCCATTTTAATAGCAAATATCTGAACTTTCTTTTTCCCAAGGGTTTTGTGCCATTTCTGCACATCTCTGTTCTGCTTTTTTATGATCTTGTGATGTTTCATGTGCTGCTTTTTTTCTTTTTCATATTTTATTTCCATGCATAGAGTATCTAAATTTGTTATAAATTGCACTGGAAAAGAATTCTGTTATCTATATCAATAGATCTCAGCAACAAACCTTTCCTGCCAAACCATATTTACTGTACATACTATATTTTTAAACAGCAAAATACTTATTTTAAGTAGAAAAAACAAACTCATTTTCTTAATTAACTTTTTTATGGAGGGCTTAATGCATGTTCATTATAGAAATTGCAGCTCTCCTCTGAAAAATTGACTGTAAAAAAAGTTCTTTGTGGGGTTCCATATTTATTGTGCCTTAGTGATTTTCATATAAAATACACGCAGGTTGGGACTGAAAAGATGCTTTTGTTTTTCTACCTCGCAGCCTTGTGCATTCAACTGGGGCTTTGGCTCAAGCTGGGTTTTTTGCCTCCCCATGCATCAGCACCAGCAGGACAAATTACAGCTTCTGTTTACACCTACCTTTTCAGTGTGCTTGTGCAGGTGTGACAAAATACAGCCTAGCAAACCTTGTTGTGTGAGGGGACTCAAATCTGCCTTGCCTGCTGTTGTCTTGGCCCTGTAAAACTAACAGGACATGAGAAGGGAGAAAATAATTTTTCTTTTTGGCATGGCCACAAGTACGTTTACACTTGAGGAACACGTCTGCCAGACAGACAAACAAATAGTTGACATCTTCACACAGTCATATCCTGAAAAAAACTGTGCTGCTAGCCAGGAAAATAAATCCTTTTGCATTAGGCAGCTGGGAGTGTTCTTAGCAGCTTCTATAGGTACCTGTGTCTGGAAGGTTGTAGGATGGAGTTTTTCCCTAATTCCCCAACAAAAGGAAGTTCTTTCAGCTGTTTAATTTAAAGCTGCTTTACAGCCCAGGGTTGTTGGACAGCTTCTGTTTGGTGAACATTCTGTGGATAGGCATGATCAGAACTCAGGTTCCTGCAGTGCTGCAGGGGAAGGAAATCCCTTACCTAAAAATTCTGGTGGGTTCCAGAGTGAGATATTTGGTCATTGAGGCAAACAACTCTTAAGGCATCCAGGGCAGAGGATTTGCTCCCTGGAGAACAATTCATCCTCTAGCATCTTTGAAGGTTTTGGTGAGTGGCCTTTTGGACACAGTTGGCTACTTTGTGGATAAAGTTGATCCAAAGTGGAGATGGGTCACAATCAGTTTGTCCCAGGGTATAAATTCACATGTGTGTTTACTAAAGTCTTAGGAGACCAAGTAAAGCTTTGGTTCCTGAGCTAGCACCGAGACACTGCTTCTTTGCAACCAGCAAGATCTTCAGTTGTGTCAAACCGAAGCTGCTGCTTGCAGACATCTCTTCCTAAAGCAGAGCATTCAGAGGCTGGACCAGGCTCTGTAATGCTCAAGTGTCTGGAGATTTTTTTGGTGCCATTTTGAACTCTGTTATCTGCAAAGTGAAATGGACAGAGGAAAAATCCATTTGTCACTGTTCATCTATTAAGAAATCTTGATGGTTATAAGAGCAGTTACATTTTCCTCCCCCATCCACTCCCTTAAATTATCCAGCAGGATCAGGGAGAAAGGAATCCCTTGAGTTCTTTCTAAATAAGATTTGCAAGATTTTCTTTCTGATGACAGTGTAGTTACACATAAATGGAAGAGGTGATCATTTTGTTGGCCAGTTCCCACATGATTGCTGTATATGAAATGTTGTAGAATCCCAATGTGTGGCCACGACTATTTTTTTTCCCACTTGCCTTTTTCTGCATGTTCTTCTTATAATATTGATACACTTCTTATAATATTCATCCTACCTGAGGTTGCAACTTTATTAAACACCCTTATAGTCTGTCTTGTCACAACATCATTTTCAGTGAAAAGGCTCTGTGCATTGTTTTAATCAAAGAGATTGCATTTTATTCTTTTGAACTGTAAAGTTGTAAGTAGAAAGACCAGCATAAAAACCCTGAGAATTAATTAGTTGCAAATGGGCTTCTTGGCACATAAGGAAAGGCTTTCATTTTGCTGTTAATATAAGAAAAATATAATTAGAATTCAGCGGGGGGAAAAAAACCCAAACTTGTATAGTTGATTTGAACTGTATTGGGTATGAATAGCAGTTCCACACTTCTGTGGAAGATGCTTACCTGGAATTTAAAATATGTACCCCTAAACATATAGCTCCTAATTATTTTCTGCAGTGTCTTTTGAAGCAAATTGTCATGTAGCCCAGGGTGAATGGGTTTGCTCCTCAGTTTTGTACCCAAACAGCAGTACTGGGTGGGTGTCCACTGAAGCGTTTAAGTATCTCTCCATGTCCCGGTCCTCCAGCTCTCCCAGTTGCCAGAAATAATGGCAAAAAATAAGAAAGAAGAGACAGAAATCAGAGGAAGAGTTCTCCGCATGGGGAGAGGATTCTGGATTCTCCTGCATCCAGCAGTGAGCTGAGGGCCTTGTGCCAGGGCTGTTTGTTTAAGAGCAGTGATACACTGTTTTAAGTCCTTTAAGCAGGCATCAAATTTGGAAATCCCTGGACTTCACACCATTTCACAGGCAGCACGTTCCTGAGAGCCTTGTGGATTTATTACCCTTGCTGCCCCTTTCTTTCCTTGAAACAAGGGGAAGGGAAAGACAAGCTCTTTGCCTTTCTTATAACCCTCCAAATTTTGCAAGGGCCCTGAGCCTTGTTTCTGTAGATGTGTTTGTGAGGGCAAGACCTCTATCATGACTTAATGCTGGCAATGAGACAATATTATCAGAAGCCTTTTTGGGGCTATTAACTGAGACTGTGTGTTCTACCATCCAGGGAGTAGATTAATTCCCAGGCAGTGGTCTTGTTTCCTTCTTTCATGGTGTGAATGTAGTGCTTTGGTGGGTTAATTATCTGTATGTAGCAAGGAACAAAGGTCAGGGATGTGTGCTGATATTCTGAATGAAAGAGAATTTTCTAAGTAATTGCTGAGAAAAGTCAGGAGTTAAGAAAACAAGCTGGACTTCAGGCTCATAAAGACCCTAATCACTCCTCTTCTGCCTTCCGAGATGTTGCTTGTGTAAAGGTCATTTAAAAAAAAAACTTGTGTTAATAAACATCTCCTTGATGTCAGGAGACATGAAAATACCATGAAGAACATTGTCTCTCCATTCCTGCTGTTCAAGCTGTAGTTGTTTGTTGTGCATATGAGCGAGCACATCTCAGGAAATTAATGAGCTGCTGCCTTGTTAAGCATGGTAGAATGTAATGGAAATGTGTTCTTAATTTCTGGGACCCCATTTTTTGCTTCCTCTCTTATACTTGCTGAGGAAGTATTTGTTATCTTGCTATTCATGCATCATGGAGGGAGAGGGAGATGTCTGGTGAGAGATGCAGGTCTGATGTCTCCATGTTTATAATGGGAATTGTTTTCCATACTGGCATCCTGCTGCAATGTGTTTGCTACTTAGAAACAAATATGCAACATTTCGTTTTAGCTTGCTTTTCACACTGCTGTGCACAAACCTGTGTGTCAGAGTACATGGATTGGAATCTTCAGAGAATTGGGCTGTTCATTACCAATTAAAACCAGAAATTACAGAGGTTTTGCTCTGGTTTAAGGTGGCATCTCTGAGAAGTGACTTTGAAAACACTGTCTTAAACAGCTCAATCTTTTGATGAGAACTTGAAGACTGAAAGCACTATGTTAATTAGTGGAGCAGCAAATCAATAAACATATCACGGTTGCTTCATCCACTGTCCAAATAAATGAGTTCAGTATTTTACATCTGCATTTCCCTTCTTTACCCTTCTCCCCACTGAGATAAAGAATTTAAGATCTTCACTGCACTTGCAGCTGTATGAAGGACAAATTAGAAACTGCTACTTTCTGTGAATACAACAGACTAATGTATTGGAGAATTTCTTTCCGAAAATGACTTTCATTGGAACAGCCAGATAAAGTAATCTATTTTAGATCCATCTTTGCAAATAGGTCCTGTTGAAAAGGCTGACTGCTAAGACTGTTTGGCTCTCTGAATGAGTCTTGCTTTTGAAAAGTGTTTAAAGATTTAAGCTTAGCCCTAGACATCAATTTCCAGAAGCTTTTGGACTTCAAACAATGAGCTTAACTAGCCTCTAGAATAACATGAAAGGCAGCAAAATGTCTAGAACATGTAGTGAAAAAGCCTCTAATATCTCAAACTGCCCAATTTATCTCTGGATTTAATGTTAAAACTGATGTAATTTTTAAATGGGGAAAAAGTTCTTCTAAAATATAATCATAAGCTGCTCTAAAACACTGTTCTGAACCGACTGGGACAGATATAGTTTCTTACATACCTATTTTGCAGTAAGATATGCTGCTTGAGGGGATGATTTACTGTTTCTGTCAAAAGGAGCTGCAGTTCCTGTTGCACAATTGTTAGAGGCTGAGTCTAAGGGGATTAGCAGATTTTAAGTCTAAGCTTTTTAGTGTGTCATTTGGTTAATTTATGGTACCTCTTCTAGTTGCTGTGGAAATGGTCTGCTTTCTAATATGGTACCACAGATAGTTTTACAGAGAATTTTAATTGCCTTACAGTTAGCATTTTTAACTCTTTTCTAACCCCCTTCTTCCCTCATTCCTTTCCAGAAGTGAGGACTCCTGTTTGACTCCAATTTATCTACTTTATCCTTGCTACTCCTGCACTGTA
Organism: Setophaga petechia; assembly: GCA_024362935.1. Classification (NCBI taxonomy): domain Eukaryota; kingdom Metazoa; phylum Chordata; class Aves; order Passeriformes; family Parulidae; genus Setophaga; species Setophaga petechia. The sequence continues at coordinate 29,593,520 of JANCRA010000005.1, forward strand.
GCACACCCATGATTTAGATGTGGGGATGGGAATAAGCAGGTTTGTCAGAGTGATGGCAAATGTCTTCCTTAAATGTTTCCAGTTCCATAGTGAAAAAGAGGCCATAGAGGACTTGCCAAGATGTGACTGCATCAAAACAGTCCTCGCGATTCTATGCCATTTTAATTTGCATTAAAAGGCAAAGAAACAAGTTTCTCATCATTTATCACCACAACTCTTCAGTCACATATGTTCTGCCATGATGATTGTTTAATCTAAGATGTGGTTTAAGTGTTTTTGCAGCTTCTGGATTTGCCTTTTGAGTTAGTTGTTTCATAACCTGGCACGAGACTCTGGGGGATATCAGAATCCTGACCTGCCTTCCTTCCCCTGTAGTTTCTCCAAATAACCTCTTTGGATGCTCAGTACTTGCCATGGAACATTCTGGATTTTTTTTTTTTCCAATAGTTTTCTGATGGTGTCTATTCTGTTGTCAGCTCTTTATTGGTCACTGTAAAGAAAATTGAGCCCTTCTGGACAGGGCCGTTGCCTTTTATTGCCCCTTTGTCCCTCCCAGTCCTCTGGGATATTGCTCATTTCTGGATGGTGGTATCTTGAGGTGTTAATTAATGTTTTACATGCTTGTCAAATGGTTCTCAGGCCCACCCTACCTAGTCCCTTCCTGGGATTATAAATGAAGATGTTTTGAATCCCAGTTTTCCTTGGGAAGTTTGAGTTAGAAGACCAAGCTGGCATCAAATTACTCCTGTGTCTCCTTATCACAGAAGGTTATTGGTGAAATTAATTTCCTTCTCCTAGTCTCCAATTAAAATACAGTTTATCATGTTGTACTTTATTGTGACTCACATGAAAAGACTTTAATGGATTATTTTTCAGCAGGTGGAAATGCTATTTGTAAGGCTTTGGGTGATTTCATGTGGCACTGCTTATACATATGGGAGGGGAAAGAAAATTCTTGATCAGTTGATGGATTATTTCTAAATTGGCTTTGTCCTTAACGTTACACTTGCTAATAATGATTTATAATGCTTGACCATTTTCTCCTCCTTTGGAAACAGATTTTAAAAATTGCTGTATTTGGATATTCTGTTCTAAAAAATATTGGGTTTGGGATTTTTTTCAGCACTTTTATTGTCTTGTTCTGTTCTACACATAGCCACAATGTCGTGCTCTGAAGGATCACCTTGAGAGCTGCAGTGTCACTGGTGACCATGACTGTATTTGTACAACCTGAGCAGAGCTCACTGCAATTATTAGCTATCAGGGAGTATTACTCTGGTACTAGTAACTATTGCAGAAATAAAAAAGTTTCAAAGGATAATAGGGGCTGTTTTCTATTGGGATATTTAATCTGCTAAAGCAACTATCAAGTGTGCCCTTCATAAGCACCTGAAAGTTTGAATCCATTCTCTCAAGAAACATAGCTAAATAACTCCTTATTTATAAGGATATTCTCAAGGGTTATAGGTATCAAATACCTAACTTTTAATATTAGGGGAATCACTCAAGTTTTGGAGTATTTTAATGCTAGTTTGACAGATGTGCTTGATAATCCCAAATCAATTTTGGTCAGATTAGAATAATTTGACAGGTTTAGCTGTTGATGGCGGGGGTGGGACCATTTTGCTTCAGTTGTTCTGCCCAGCTATTCTAATTAATCTCCACTTAATTTAAAGAAATTACTTACTGTATCCGATAATGAGTTAATTTGTAATTCAATTAGCAGCGCCATTTGCGAGCCTTTAATGTGAGCAAAAACACCTGCTGAACTGCTCAGCCTGAGTGACACCTGGGAGAGGGTGAGATGGATCTCCCTCCCCTGGCATGCCAGGGAGGGCACGGCCCGGTCACACCGCTGCCCACAAAGATGGACTGGCACCACCTGCCTCAAACACAGGAAATTTGTACTCCTTGTAAGTAGCTGTCAAGTGGTGTGGCCAGGAGGGGCTTCTTTCCTGCAATGCTCTGTATTGGGGTCCTGGTGCAAATTGACAGAACTATAAGGTTTAGGACATGCCATTCCTTGTGGGTTGTTTTGACCCAGCTCTTGGCAAGGAAGTGCTCTCAGTCAGCAGCAATGCTAAAATATCATATTGCTTCTCCACAGCCCCATTTCCCACACCCCAGGTTCTGTGGGGATTTCTGGTGGCCATTTAGCAAAGACAATAGGTCAATCTTTAATTTTTAAAAATTTTTCTATTTTTTTGTCTCTAGTGCCACTGAAAATGGAAGGATGCAGCACAAAGTTTGGATTGTTACCAATGCTCTGGAGGCTTGGGGGTTTGTGAAAAAGTTAAATGGGTGAATTTATTATCTGAATAGATACTTTGAGCTGTAATCTTGGCTAGGTTGCATTGCTAATACTTTTTATCATAAATAGAAAGGAGATATTTGTTTTTGAGATGTTTGCAATTGGAATACTGACAAACAGCTCAATTTTAAAACAACAACCCCCTCCCCCCCTCCAAAAAATAACCCACTCCCAAACAATCCAACCAACTAAAAGCCCCACCAAATAGTCTGCAGATCAGTCACTTTCTAAAACTGTTTTACACCTGATGGTTCTAATTAGTTGAAAAATGGAAATGTGTTCCTAAGCTTTGGGATGCTGTAATGCAGCAAGGGAAGTGGCTATAGAATCATCTGCTCAAAATGCTTATGCAAACGATCTGGCCCTTGTTAAAAAGAAATTTTTGATTTTTGGGGTGGTTATGATAATGTGATCTAAAATGCAGATAATGACATAACCAGAGTAGAAAAAGCAGGTCCGCAGAAAAGTGGCACAACAGGAAGGGTGACAGAGGGTGGCATAACACTTAGTTCACTGGGAAAGGAAAGGACAGAGGAGGAAAAAGAGATCAAGTGTCTGTATTTCCTACTAGACTGTGACTCAGGGTGGGATTTGAGCCAAGTGACCAGATTTAATGCTTCTAATCACTTTTTTATTCTGCGGTTCTTTTTTTCCCCTCCATGACTAGCACCATTTAAGAAAAGACTTAACAGGCCAATGTTCATCTTAATTATGCTCTTTCAGGTTTGTGCACACTCACAATGCCAACTATTCAAGGCAATCCAAATTTTTCTTGCCTTTGGCAGAGGGAATTAGATGCCTGCTCCTAACACTTATATCCTATGTGCTGTATGTCACAGCCCCATTGAAGTAAGAGTGGAAATGTTCAAATGAGGTTATAGCTTCTGAATATTTTAGATGTTTAGAATCAGAAATAGAGGAAGGTAAAGCAGAGTTCGGCTGCCAGTTGAAGACTACTAATAGGGATCCCTTATGTTTGAGACTTGCTGGTTCTTGGCATGGTGGGTGCACGACTGTAGTGAGTTCTAAACATGCACACCTGTGGTGTCTGCATTCAGCATTACACCAGGTGCCTCTTACAAAATTATTTTTGAATGAGCATCAATGCAAAGTGACAGCCACTGCTTTATGTGTTTGGTTTTAGAGTGTTCTGGGGACTTGGAGGTTTTTGTTGTAACGTGGTTTCTGGGAATTGAAGCTGCTGTAAGGCCAGTCACTGCCTCCTGTTACTTCTTTGTCTACATTGCTGGAAGACCCTTCCTCTGTGGTGTGCTTTGAGAGCTCTTTATTTGTGGCATTTATGAACAGAAAACATAAAAATTCTAAAATTTCACCACTAAAATTTACATGAATTAATTAAATGACTGGGCAATGTAGTTAAAATCACACAGGGGTTTTTTTTGGGTTTTTTTTTTTTTTGGTCACTTTTATGACTTACTGTTATTTCCATATTCCTGAAGTATGGGTTTCTAAATTGGAATGCAATATTTAGAAATACATTTCCCTTGGTGTGCAACCCAAGGTGACATTAGCCCCACTAATTTAATATCAGCCAAGAGCTCCTCTTGAAAAACTTAACTCTGATCCTTAAACACTCTCTAACTAATTTCATAGTTCCAGCCAGGGTACTTTTTTTCCATATAGCTGTGTTAAACATATTCTCAGATTGCTGCCAGTTTATCAGGGCACTGTACTGTCACCAGTTTACCTACTCACTTTTTCATTTTACTGCTGAAATAATCTTTGTGCCCTCAGCACTTTCACAAGTGTTTTTCTAGCTGTACCTGCCTCATTATTGAACTGCATCAAACCTGATCCCTTCAGCACTCCACTCGCTCAAATCTGGTTTGCTGGTTTGTTTATGGTGCCTATATCTGCTAGAAGCTGTACAACTGTTAAGTCTTTAAATTTAGAGAGGAATTGTGTAATTCATTAATGTGTCCATTATAAAGATCTTTAATTATGTTGTGAACATCTGAGTTGAGATAATCCCATGGTAAAAGGCTAGCTTGTATCATTATTTTTGCCCTTACTGGTCAGGTCTTTGGCCTTCTGCACTTGAAAAGCAGAGGGAGATTTTTTCCAACTCAAATGTACTTGTTATCAAATACTTTGATAATCCCATACTAACTTTGAAGTTATTTTGTCTTGCGTTTATGTCAGACAATTACTTCCACAGGATCATGGGATAATTCAGGTTCAAAGGGACCCCTACTCCAACCTCCTCCAAGCAGTGTTAGATGTGAAACAAGGCTGCTCAGGGCATTAACATGGCAGACCTTGAAAACTTTCAAGTGTGGAAACTGCACAGCCTGTCTGGGTCCCCTTTCTCTGTCTTCATGGTGAAAAAGCTTCTGTTATCCCTTTCACCTTCACAGGTTTTATGAATATCTGCAGCATTTGAAGTTAAGGGAATTTTTCATCATTTTTATTAAGCTGGCCTAGGTTGTTACTTTAAAAATGTTAGAAAGTGATGGGACAACATACAGTTATTAAATCAATGCAAATGTGAGCAAGAAAGGTTTTGTACAAACTTTCTGCTGTGACACAGAAGAGAGTTTTGTTGCAAAAATATTTTCCATCCTGAACTAAAGAACTGTGATATTTTCCAGACAAACAAAATGTTTTAATAAATTGTTCTGTAATGACATGGCATTCTGTATCTTCAGAACAGACATCTGAGAGGCTGAAGGTTGCTGCTGCTGATGGCAGTTGTCACTGTGCAGTGAGTAGATGCTCCAAGTCTAGTTATCACAGAAAGCACGCTGGGTTAGACAGCATCAGTTTGTGCTTCAGTTGGCAGAAAAGCTGTGCTGTCCCTGGGGAGCCTGATCCAAGGCAGAAGGAAAGCTTTTCCCGAGCTGAGCTCTTTCTGTAGAGGAAATGACATCTGCTTGCATTGTTTTATACCTGTTTTGAGTCTCTGCTGAATGCCGTTTGCATTGGCGTCCAGGGCTGCCAACCCAACCTCACAAGCACTGCAATTTCCCTGTAATCCCTCCCATGTGAATTGAGGCACACTCTGAGTGAATTACTGGGAAGAAGGATGGGAACTGTGCTGTTCTAGTGGAAGCACTTTAGGAGCAGATAGCGAGCATGGGGAATGACTCCTGCTCTGATCGTAACACAGTGTTCTAAAGTGCTGTCCCTTTGTCTCCCAGAGCAGACTTTAGGGAGTGCTTTGGTTTATTAAATGTCATTTATCCCTCAGCTCTTTAAGTTCTTCTCAACCTTCTCTTCCTGGTAGTGCTGAGGTAAACACAAGTCCAGGCTGGACAATACTTGGTAGGTCGTTTACTCAGCAGGAGTCCAGCAATGTCACTGAGGGACAGAGAGCCAAATTCCAAATAGCAGATAACTGCTCATAATGATGGACTTCGAACTATTCAAGCTTCAAATTGCAATTACTATTTATAGCAACTTTAAAATACCAGTGTCTACATTTAAAACACCAGCCCAGCTGTAGGGTAGACATGAGATATTTCAATGTGGATCTTTATTAGGGTATGTGAAGATGTAAGGATGGCTGAAATGGATCCCTAGGTTTGCTGGCTTGAACACTCTAAAAGTTTTAGTGTAAAGCCCAGAGTGTTTGTTTTAAAATGTGATATTCCCAGTGCTGTTGCTGCATTAGGTGGGGTGAAGTGTCCACCCAGCTTGTGTCTTATTTCAAACTGTGGGCATTTGAGGCTACTTAAGGAAAGAGCATTAAAAAAGGTGTGAAGCAAAGGATGATATTTTCCTAGTACACCTGCAATTTAAAGACTCCCTGGGGCAGTATGCATTAGCAAGTGTTCTGGAAGGTGTCAAGATGGCTCATTCATGTGCCTAAGCTCATTTTGATCACTAGTTAGATAAATATGGTGTTAAAATTGAACTAGTGTTTGTCATCTCTTCTACCCTAATAATTTCTTTCGAAGTTTATCTGATAAATTGCATTCAATCTAGGAAATTCAGCCTGATAGTTAAACTGTAAAAATCTCAAGAATGAGAATGTTCAGCTAAGTGGCACACATAACCTAAACCCAGTCTTTTGCCAATAGTACACATTAATTATTATTTAAGTATTCAAATATGGTCTTAGTTTGAATTAGCTGCGAAAAAACGCAGCTTGTCTTTGGAAGACTCATCCAGTTGTTCTTTTTTATTGTTTCCATCACTATAGGGCACAGTTAAGGCTGTTTGGATGGCCTCAACTGTAATTATGCTATTGCAAGCAATTTATGAAATGTTTACATGCATATAATACATTGTATATTAACTTCATTAACCCTAATGTGCTTTGGATCAGGTCCAACATTGATGTGTTGCTGAATTTGTAAAATGCTTTGGGATACTTCAGATAAAAGGCACTGTGATGAAGTGGGAGTTAGTAATTACCATAAGCATGAGGAAGTGGTTATATTTGACTCTAACCATTGACCCATAACTCTTGGAAAGAAATTGAGAACGAAATGATAGAGACTGCAGAGTAGCATCCCATCAGAAAATCTTTGCAGTTTTCTAGTGTCTAATCTAACTACTCAGTTCTGTAGGCAGAGGGTGAACATCTGGTTACAGTTAAACAAAGTGCTGAGTGTTTGTTTTTGTTCTAGAGACGATCCCATTCCACAGGGTCCTCCTTCCTCTCAGCTGTTGTGACCATTCCTCTCCCTACTGTCTTGGCAGTGCACCTTGGCACATGATGCTCAGTCTTTGTGATCAGTCACCTTCTGGTGATCTGGTATTGGCCTTTTGTGAAACTCCCCAGCTGAGTGTTGGCAAGGCTGCAGACTGACATGGTCAAGTACCCAGCAGAACAGGAATCTGCCAGGCTGCACATCTCGTGAAATCTGGGCATCATCCATCTGACCACCAGCAGTGAAACTTGGTTAGCAAGAGACAAGGAGAATATATCTGAGGATTTACAGCACAATGTGGCTCACTGAAGCCAGGTTAGGAGGAATGCAGTGGTTTTGCAAAGTGTGTGCTTGTTACAACTCATCCCAGTTTCCTCACCAGGGAAAGCAGAGGGGCAGGCACTGAGCTCTTCTCTGTAGTGACCAGTGACAGGACTCGAGGGAATGGCCTGGAGATGACCAGTGACAGGACTGAGGGAATGGCCTGGAGATGACCAGTGACAGGACCGAGGGAATGGCCTGGAGTTGTGTCAGGAAGGTTAAGCCTGGATATTAGGAGGAGGTTCTTCACCCAGAAGGTGGTTGGGCACTGGAACAGGCTCCCCAGGGAAGTGCTCAAGGTCCCAGCCTTGCCAGAGCTCACAGAGCATTTGAACAACATTCTTGGGCAAGTGGTGGATTTTTGGAGCTGTTCTGTTCAGAAAAGGAGCTGGGCTTTGATCCTAGTTGAGTCCCTTCCAACCCAGGATATTCTGTGACGCCAGCATAAGAAGGGTAAGCACATTCCTTCTGAGACAGGAGGGAAGAGAAAACTTGCCTTTTTAGTTTGTACAGTCAGCAACTACTAAGTACATCTTGTCCTTTTCTTGAGATTTGTGTTTGAGGGTTTAAGTAATTTTTTTTTTTTTGCTTTTTGAGCGGAAGATTGTTCAAGTCCTGTACGTTTATATAGAAAGTTCTAGTGGAGGTGATCCTGATACTAACTATTAATCACTGAATGTCACAATAGCATAGCCAGGAGCTCTCTGGACAGTAGGAGAAACATGGAAACACTGAGACTTACATGAAAAAGATAACTTTAAAATAATCATTGAATCTTCTATTGACAATGGAAAATGGTGAAAGGAACTTGGGAAAGAGGGCAGGACCTCTAAAGGCTGGAGGGGTGTGGTGCAATTTCAAGTATAAAGTGAAACATGCTACTGAAATCCGTCTATCTCTGCAAATTCTGTTCCTGGGGAGAGGTTTAGTTTTCATCCCTCTTGAAAGAATCACACTGTCTGTGGCTCAGGAGCATGAATTCATCTGTCCTGCTGAGGAGTGTCTCTCCTCTGCCAAGTGGTGGTGGGTATCCTGGAGATTGTAGTTCAGCTGTAGTGCTGTGCAGGCACCTGAAGGCACCACAGACAAAAGGGCTGAACCTCTTCTCCATTTTCTGATATTTAATAACTTTCCTATCGTATCAAAAATATTATTTATTGTATTTCCCATATTACTTGGTAAATATTTGTCATGGTGAGTAATCCGCATGTATGTCATAGAAAAGGTCACAGCAAATGTATGATTTGACAACAGAGTTATAAAACATCTCTTTCTTCTGATGCCAGTTCTTGTGTACAAAAGCTACTTCTCACTGCTGCAGAGAGCACAGTGGAAGTCCCAGAAATGCAAATATTCTTAGTTAGAAGATGGATGTCAGAACCATCCCCATCATTTACAGGGCAGCTTTGTCTCTGGACAGAAAATGTCCTTGATGTATTTAAAAACACAATAAAAAAACTCCTCACAGCAAGGAGTTCAAACCCTCCTCTCCCAATGAGAAAGAAGTTAACTGTGCTGTGTGGCACTAGATATAATCTGCTTACAGAGAGGGCATATTTTTGCCAGTAATGCAATTTATTTAGAAAAACAGACATATCAATCTAAGGTAATTACAAATTGCACTAGGAAAATTAAAGTAAGTACCTCAGAGGCACTTGTTGTGTAAGGAATTTTCAAATAGAAACATAGTGGGTGGAAAAACACAATATGTATTGTTTCTGTCCACAGTGTAGATTAGTTGCTGCATTAATATACACTAATATACATTTATGCACTCCTGCTAATCATATCCAGAGCATTCTGAAGTAAATAGACTTGTTGTGTTCCAGCTAGTCCTGTTGTACAAAGCACAGCACTAATCAAGCAAGTTATCTGTGCAATTAGGGAATAGAAATCACTGGGGACATTGTGTATTATGATCTGTCTGCTTTATTTTTAAGATCCTGAAATGCAAACAGATAATAAATTGTTCGTGGTAAATTTTTATCGTTCTATCTTGAAATTGGTGTTAGACAGGCATCCAAATGGCACATATTGTCAGAAATCACTGCCTTCTTTCATCCCTTCCTCCTCCCACTCCCCATGCATGACATGTTGTTAAGCACCTAACTCTCCTTCCTTGCCAGAAAGGCAAGAATGGGGCTACTGTTAGTTCCTGAGCTATCCTAGAGGCAGATGCTTTTCTCTGCCTTGCAGCACAGGGAAGGGAGGGACAGAGGGGAGAAATCAGAGGGAGTCAGAGAAGCAAGTGCTCTGATCTGTGCAAAACACTCCGAAATGCCCCTTCTGACAGAGAGTGTCTCTGAGTCTGGGGGAGGGAGGATGGCCTTGGGCTGGGCATCAGGAAACAAGAATTTGCTCTTTTTGTTTGACTAATTACCATCAGGAGATCTCTGGCAGCCGGAGTCTTGTCATTGATTTTGGAGCTTTTTCAGGTTTTCTTTATCCGAACATATCACCTGTTTCCCATGAAATAATGCAAAATTCTATCAAGTGAAAGGTAGTTTTCAAGTACTAGACCACTAGTAGTTTTTAATCCAAATGTTGGTATGAGGATGCAGAATATACAGAGTGAACTGTTCCATCCCTCTAGGTAGGGGGGAAATTTCTAAATAGGAATAGTTTTGAAGACTGCATACATCTCACTTGTTTTTACAGGTTGAAAAATAAGCTAAATATATTTGAAGGCACTTTATTTTCTCTAAATTAGTTGCTTGTCTCCAACTGATACAAGCTGAGCACATGTGAGTTCTTTCTGGGTGGTGGAGGATCGGTGTCAGTGTGCCATAAATAGAGCTCTCAAATAGCCAGGCCTAGGAGCTCTGAATAAGGGGCAGTTGTTGGAGGGTGCAGAAGTGGATGTGGACAGCAGGAATTTATCCCCAGTTAGCTCAGAGAGAAAACCCTCCTTGCACATGTGCATTGAGAAGTCAGGTAATCTATTGATTGCAGATGGATTGCTGCAGGAGGGAGAAGCTCTCTCTCAAAATATGGTTCTCTTCAGCAGCTGGAGCTGACCAAATTTATTAACTGCCAAAAAAGTACTTGGCATGTTTGATCATCCCCTTCCACTCTTTCCTCAGGTCCCTCAGTATATGGGTATTTAGTTTTTGGGGTTTTTTTCAGGGTGTTTGAATAAAGCAGGTTTGGTTTTTACAGGCTTTCAGTAGCGGATCAATCAATAGTCGTAGTCCTGAGGGGCAAAGGGGTGACACTGCCAGCCAGCCATGGGGTTTAAGGCACAGCCTGTGGGAATCATCTGTTGAGAAAGGTAAAACACATTCAGGCTGCAGAGAAAGGGAAAATTGAGCAAAGAAACTAAACTGAGCAAAATTCGTGGAAACCAAAAAGGAGTAAGCGCTGCAGATGTTGGGCAGACAGAACAAGACAAAGCATGCTGTCTGTTCAGTGTTTCTTTCTCTCCATATTTCTCATGTCTGCTGATCTTTGGAATTTTATGGGAGGTTTGTATTCATTTTCTTACAAGGTTATTTTCAAAATGAAAATCCTGGGATTTGTTAAAGTGAAAGGAAATAACTTTATTACATTTCAATATTGCAGTGGTTTTGCTATTGAGGTGCTGTAATTTATAACTGCTAGCTTTTCTTGGCATCTCTTAATTGTTTGATCTTAACTAAATGGAAAATTCAAATTGCAAATATTAATCTGAATTAAAGATGCTTCAAAAAGAGATGACTTCCACTTTCCACCTATAGACCTTATAGGAGGAATATCTTGTTTTAGAAGGAGGAAAATTTAAAAAAAACACAAAATCAAAGCAACAAAATAAAGCAAAAGCAAACATACCAAAGCCAACTGAACCCCCAAATATTAACCACACACCCTCCAGAGGGTTTCAGGAAGATGTACCCCAAGACCCTGGCTCAGTGAAGTGCTGCAGCACTGCTGGGTTTCCAGGAGTGGTGCCTCTTTCAGCATCAATAACTGAGCACTTAGAGCACTGATCAGGCAGCTCGCTCGTTGGAGACAAGATTAGCTTCAGCTGATCATATCTGTAGCAGCTTCTGTCTCCTTCAGAGCTTTCTTCCCTCCCTTGAACAGAAAACAAAAAGAATGTGTTTTTATTCCCCTGTGGAAAATGGATTACCCTGCTGTTTGTATAGGACCTGCTTGCAGATGGAGCAGTCAACAGTGCCTTTGTGTTTGCTGTTCATCAGTGTCAGAAGGTCATGCACTTTTCTCTTAATTAAAAAAGGGGGTGAGGAGTTTTTAATAACTCAATTAAAAAAAAAATCTACTTTATGAAACAACACCATTCAGTGGTGCTTTGTTATACAGTTCAGTATGCCCCTATAAAACTCAGTGCCAGAGCAAAAAACAGGATGAAAAAATCCTTTCAGTCCAGAAGCACAGCTGGGCTGCAGCTCTGGTGCCTTGCAGAGAATCAGAGCTCTCTGAAATACCCACTGGCATGGTCACAAAGTCCCAAATACTTGCCTTGGATGTGGGCCTCACCCTCCATTGGATGGGATGAGCTTGGTAATTCTGGGTGAGAACATGGTGCCATCTGAGTGCTTGTCTGAACAGCATCTGCTCTGTCAAGGGGATCGTGTAGAATCTGGCTGCATTTTGGTGACTCCAGTGTTTCAGTACTCTGTCACAACAACATCAGGGCATGTGCAGGTCCCCTGGGTCCTATTTTGTTAAAAGAATAACTTTTCTTCACCTTTAATCTTCTTCCCACATCTTCCTCCTCCAGTTACCAGGTGAAAAGCCAAGGCTAATGAAGCATCCTTTTCCATGCTGGGCTCTCACTGGTGTCTGTAGGTTGTGGTTTTAATGGGCAGGGTGACAGAGGATAGAGCCCAGGAGCAGGGTTCAGCGCACAAATTTGCCCCAGGATCACTATCAGTGTACTGCTAGTTAAAAAATAAAAAATCTAAAAAAGGGCGATTTTTTGGAGTAGCTGACAGCAACTTACTTTTGCCAAAAACATGTCAGTTCAGGCAAGGAAGTCAGATGAAGAAAAGGGAAGTTTACAGGTGCCATGGCTAAGTAAGCATATTCCTTTCCACCTGAATCCAAGCAATGTGAATCCCCATGTTCAAACCTGGGAAATATAATTGTGGCTAATGCACATACAGCACCTTGGATGCAGAAGGACAGCAACTTTTAAGTTTTGAGACACTTGAAGATGTGACTTTTGTCCCTGTAGTTGCTGAAGTTGTCTGTCTTACTTCTTGGATCCTCCCTGTGCAACATTTCTGAACAAGCATCAGAGGATTTGCAAGGCAATGCAAAATGACATTGGAGGTACCAGCCCCAAAGACAGGTGAATGTATGATAGATACCAAAAGGTCAAATTCTGCACTGACATTTACCAAGACGTCTCTATAGGTCTTGATATTTTTTTCTATTATCCCCATGCTTACATTTTATATTCATGTTGTCTAGATTCCGCAGTTCTCACCCCCAAGCACACCTCTTATTTTAACCATCTCTTTCTACCTGTTCTCCTCTGTGTGGGCCCATATTTTAAAATAATTGCTATGTACCTCACTATATACATGAAGATTTTTTACTTGTTTTACTTCAAGGCAAACCATAGAGGCAGAAGTAAGTAGTCTCATAAGTCTCACATTGTGGCCCTTTGCAGATACCATGAAGTTAAAGGAAGTTCTGCCCCATTTTCTAATGGTAACTAGATAAAACCGACATATTAACTGCAAAATCACCAGAAAACCAAGCTTATCCTTAAATGAAGAATTTCTGAAGGCCAGGGAATAGTTGGTCTGAATCCTGAACTTTGCTCTTTGGATTTGTGAATGCATCAGTAGCTTAGATTTCTCATTACTGCCTGCAGATCATGGGCTATGGTAACTTTGAGGGTCCCCAAGTCCACTGTGGTCTCATACCGGCTGTAATTTAAAAGGTGGTGTTTGAAGAACTTAAAGATGACAAAGTTAGCGTCTAATTTTTTTGGAATTGCTAAAGTTCTTTGTGCCCCCTCAGTTCAACATCCTTGTTCATGCTCTAAAATACACTGTTTCAAGTATTTGATAATTTATATCAATGTGCTGCTTCTCTTTCTTTCTGAATCTGAGCACCTGCCATGGGTTGTAAAAGGATCTTGCAAAATAGAAGGGATTTTTAAAGCTGTGCTGTTTAAGGTTGTGGAGGGGCACTCACCTTGTCAAAGCTTCCTCAGTGATGGGCAATTGCTTAACAGGGTCTTTTGTACAGGCAGTGTGGTGGAAGCATTACTGTCACCTCGTGTATCTCCCCTTAAGTTAAATCAGAAGGACATATCTGGCCATTAAAATGTAGTACCTAAAAATGGTGTGAACTGCTTGTGAAGTTCCATGTGAAATAACTTCACTAAAAGGTATTTCTGAGCTTTCTTTTTTCTATTGTAAGCCCTAAGCCCTTACCCTCAACCAGAACATGATTGTAAATTAAGTGTATTCATAAATGCTTCAAGACAAGACAATGCAAGACAGGACAATGAACTCAGAATAATCCTGTGGTAATTGCACCACTCATAGCCAGAAACTCAATTTTTTTTTTCCATTTCTACTCCTTTGTACGTTAGTTGCTTCATCAGCAAAAATCTGGGTCACACAGGGTGGGTGTTCATGGGGTTTTTTAAAACATTCCAGAGTTAGCAGAGCCACAGAAACGTGAAGCATTCTTCTTGCAGTAATATTGCTAATCATAAAATGATGTGTGATTAAGTGCAAATTAAGTAGTAAAACAAAACAGCTGAGTGAATAAAAAGATCATTAAACTGAGCATAAGGTGATATTAGGAGCATAAAACTGCTGAGAAACAAGTTTATATCAGAGTAACAAATAGGTTCTCTAATCTGAGATCTGTATCTCTCAGCTTGTACTCAAATAGCACTTCCTCTCTTTTAAGGCAAACAGGTCTTTAAGTACTCAGAATGCAGGAGCAAGTTTCCCTTCTTGTCAGTCTGCATGAGCAGAACATGATTGGGAAAGAGATTACAAAGAAATAAAAGGATATTTGAAGTGTCAGTGATGACAAAGTATGATCCAATTCTGCTGCTACTCTTTTTAAGTGGAGTGGTAAAGCTGCATTTTTATGTAAAGTGACTTTCCCCTTTTGGTTCATCTCCCTTTTTAAAGTGCATATGGAGAATAACTCGTTCCACTGCTGTTGCCTCCTTTCACAGGTGAGTTTTGATCAGAACTAAGCTTTTGATGTCAGGTAACGTTTACTCTATTTCACTGGAAACAGTTACGTGATCTCTGTCAAAGAGCGAGTGCTTTGCTCATCCTGCATCTGCAGCCTTCCTGTTCGCATTAGCCCTGGGCGCTCACCAGTCTCATCTCTGAACTGCTGCATCCCAACACGCTTTTTGTTTCACCTGTGAATTGTGCAAGTGCAAACCTTTGTACACAGAGCAGCTCTGTAGTTTTGTCTGCTACTTCAGTGGATTCTTTGTGCCATTCCCACGTTGCCTTTTTTTTTTTTTTTTTTTTGCTTTTTTGCTTCACTTGCAATGTGCTGCAGCTCGTGTGTTTGCTGCTAGATGAGAGAGTCAACTTTTCTCTAATTTTAGTTTTCCATGACTCCACATCATTCTTAAATAAGACTTTATTTGGCATGACACTGCATTTATTGTAAAAGGAAGAATAAGACAGGTAACATTTTTTAAAATTAGAAATAACCAAGCATAATATAGAAAAGAAAAAAGCCGCAAGTTTGCTTAGGTACTTCAGCAAAACCAGCAGTAGACTTTCCTACTGATAACATATCAAATGTAAAAGTTGTGGACCTGTATTTTAGAGGAAAAACTGTATTTTAGATTTTAGGTCACTAAAGACTATCATTGCCAAGGATTAAATTTGCAACCAAAATGTACTATTAGTCTTGGTGAGGGAAACAGAATTACAAACCTCAAGTAGCTGTGCATAGCTGCAAACCAGATGCTACAGCACACTTCTGATCTAACCACTCAGCCAACATAGACATTGGAAATGGAAATAGTTTTCAGGAGAAGAATGTGGTTCATCCATTCTCTGTGCATAAATACAGTTGTCTTTTCTTGTCTCCCTCATTGTCCTCATCCTATGAACTTACATGTATGAGGGACAGATTTTTTTCTGTGTGTAGAGAAGCAAGGCTTGTTGCTGGCTTCTCTAACTTGGAAGCTTCTGCCTGTAACAATTTTACCAACAATGGGGATGTTTATTGAGTGGAAACCCACTAGAGGTTGGGCATTTCAATTAGAGAACATCACTCCTTGCCAGAGCCTACCATATCAGATGTCTCATTTTCTAATACAGTACTGAATTCTTCCCGACACTTAAATTTTTGTCATGGCAATGCTCTTCTGCAGGTATGGAGGCAAACTAAATTAATCTGCTGTGCTTAAGGGGAGGAGAAAGAGTCTGAGTCTTTCTGCATGTGTATGTGAAGAATATGGCATGACAAATAGCAAAACTCTTGATGGCTTTGTTACAGTTGTTTGTTTTTAAGTAGTAGAAAAGTATTCTGAAGACATATGGAAATGCAAATCAGTCTGAGAAATGAGAACTATCTGATGGGCTATGTGATGAAAAGCAGGTGTACTGTGTGGGAGGGCAATGGAATAGCCTCCAGGACTTTATTTGTGAGAAGGTCCTTTATCTTCCTCCAGCAGAAGAGTGGCAAAACTGTCTTTTCAAAAATGGATCAAAGAACCCTACCAATGCATTCTTCTCATTTCCCATTTATCCATCCATGTCTGTCATACAACCCATTTATTTTAGGCTCCAAGGAAAGTGAAGAAATAAAATTTTCTGAAATCAAGTCAGTGCCAACTTGATTTCAATGCCATCTTCCTTTGTTTCAGATTAATTGGCGCACAGTGTGATGTTCTTAAATAAACTGTTACCTAACGCAGTGGAAGTGATGGAGAGGCGAGGGGATACCTGACAGTGACAGTACAGCTGCTCCCTTATAGGGGTACTGTGGCTTTTCAGGTGTGACTCAGGGTCTTCAACTTCTCTTCAGTAAATCACTGATGGTCCCAAGACCAAATAAGTTCAGTGGATGTAGGCACAGAAACATAAGAGTGCTTTGTACAACATTTTCCCTAGGCATCAGAAGGAAAAACTTGCCCTGTACTACTTAGGTGCCTGTGCACCTTTAAGGTTATTTCTCATGTCATGGGCATGCTGAGATGCATGATCTTGCAAATTACTTGAGACCTGTCCTTTCCTGCAGCTATTCAAGCACCCCCCTAAATTTTCCCTCTCATAATTTTTTTTAGTGGAAGCATGTTAGAAAGGTATTGGCTTCTGTTTACTTGAAGGTGAAGAGGAACAGCCATTAGTTGGACATTTATCTCAAAAAGGAAACAGTCTCTTTTTTAAAATCACAATTAAAGCAGCCTTGCTCTTGCTAGGTCTTTCTGGCAGAAGCTCAGTTACCTTGTTTCTAGGAGAAACAATGAAGGCAAATGAGGGTGGAGAAAGGGGAAACAACGATGAGAGAACAGCTAGAAATTAGGGCCCACAGAAATGCGGGAGATCAGTCTCATCCAGCTCTGCCTTTGGACCCATCTCTGTTCTTGCTGAAATCAGTGGCATGGCTCCCACTTCCTGCAAAGGCATGGGAAGGAATGCTGAGCCCACAGTGCTGTCTGTTTTCTTAGGATACATGTTTTGGAGATGAAGAGAAATGGAAAATCATCAAACGCTCTGTCAGCAATTGCATAATTGACTGTTTTTCTGCTGCAGTGTGATAGCTGCAGATAAGAGCGTGGGTCTCAGCTCGCTGTAGGTCCATCCCTCCCCTCTGCACACCTCTTGGTAAAGATGTGGGACAGACTTCCCAAGACAGATGTGCTAAAAGAAACAGAATAACTGGAATCATCTATAGTCATGGGTTTTATGAATGATATATTGGAAAGAGCATTAAATACCAACAGGAGTCCAAGTGCGAAGCCTGCATTGTTTCTGTTCCAAGCTCGCAGATGGGTAATTCACTATGCAGGAGATTTTCATGACCAACATTTCAAGCAATGCTGTTTGCCTTGGACCAGCTTTCTTTAAAAAGAGTTTTTAAAAAGAAAATCTTAATTTTTTTGTATCTGGAAGTTTTGATTTCTTTTGGATAGAGAGTAAAGAGAGGAAGCAAAGAAAAAAGCTGCCTGAGGAATTTTCCCCCCAGCTCCTTAAGTGACTGAAAGAACACAGAGGTCTTTGTTAAATTCAGTTAAAGTAGAAAGTGGCAACTAAAGGTTGGATGGCAATGAGTCTTTCATAAGATGTGTGCTATGCTGTGAAAGTCAGTGCCATGTGATTTCATTCTAGCTAGAAATTTAATAAAAACCATGAAAGTGGTTGAAGTATTAATAATATTTTAAATACTTTTTCAAAATAGAAAGCTTTAAAAGACATCTGAGTCTTTATGGTATAAGCTCTTAGACTACAGTGAAAGAACTTCTTGTATTATCCTTACCTCTCTCTTCCCTTCCTCTATTGCTCCCACCAGTGCCTGTTGTCCAGCTTGCATTCTCAATCACCAAACTCCATACCAAAATACTCTGGGTTTTCCCACTTTGGACAGACTGATCCTGCTCATTATGGACAGCAGTCTCAAACGCATTGCTCCAGGAGACAATGTTAAGTGTTATTCTGTTAGCCAAGCAACAAGCTGTGAGTTAATGCTCCTGGGTGCCCACCCTCCTATTTTTGTCTGATTCCTGCTTGTGTTTAGCAGACAGTGAAAGCAGAGTGCTGGTGATTCTGGTACAATCCCCTGTACTGAGTTACAGTAACTATCTAGAATCCTTCCTGGCTAGAAGGATTCTACCTTAGCATGCTTGCTAATACCCCTCTCATTTTATTGGGCAAAATTCCCTCCTGTAATTGGCCAAATGAGCCTTCCTAAATGGCAGTGCCTCACCTGGTGCTTAAATGCCCGTGGAGCTGATGAAGATTTCTCATGTACATGTTCAATATCTGCACACATGCACGAGTGCATACTGCTTTTTAGATTCGAAAATGCAAGCCCACTCTGGGGAATGTTTTCTTTTCTCCTAGAGGGAAGCTTTTAAATATCTATATTTAAATAAACGTAAAATCCTCTGCTAATTAGGTGGCAGTAATAAGTTTTACATGTTTGTTTTCTCACCCATGTCCACTAAACATTGTGGATAATGAAGACAGGTGATAGAGCAGCACTAAAATTTTTATCCAATGAACACCAAGATGAGGTTTATGCTGGCAAGAGTGAGGAAAAACAAAGGTGTAACCACGCACAAGATACCTTAAGCATATTTTTCCCCAAATTGCAAATATTGTTTCAACAGGAAAGCAAATATTTTGCCCTCTATTTTGTCCCACAGTCATGACTGCTAAAGTTTAGAGGTTGCTTGCCCCTTTCAACTGCAGTTTCCACATGTGAAAATGCAACATTGCTATGGTAACAAGCTGCTTCTCCCATCCATAAAAATAAAGGGCCAGCTTTTCTTCCCCAGTGATAACATCTTATGTTTAACTGCCTTGAGCAGTGCTGACAGGGGCAATCCTTGTTACAATAACTGGCTCTTCTTGGTCAAGCAAATTAAAAAACTACCTGAGGAAACTGACTGTGATGGACCCCATCATAAATCCTTAGCTCTGACTGATATTTAGCACTCTAAACAAATGGATGAGTGTCCCTCTGGCCCTCCTTCCCTGCGAGGTGCAGAGTACTCATCTGGTTTCTTATTTGGAGTAACACATGATGTTGAATTCCAAGTGTTTTGTTTGTTTTTTAAAATGAGGTTTCAATCCAGAGTGCTTTAGGTTAGACACAGTCTGGTAACAAGTACCAGGGACTGCCTTCTAAGACACTTCACAGGAGCAGAGGTAAAATACAGTAATTACAAAAATGTACACAGCCCTCTGGCTTAAGACATCATTGCATTGTGTCCTCTGCTGGGACTCCTGGGCACCTTCCTGCTGCTGTACCCAAATGCCTCTCACGTGCCCTGCTGAAGGACAATGCTGTTCTCAACATGCAGCTGAAAAATGAAATGGAGAATGGGACGGAAGAGCATTTTTACTCAAATGTATTTTCACATATTTAGAGCAGCCTGTGCTACAAATTACAGGCAGATAATTCACAGGTTGTTGAGTTTAGTCAAAGGTGTGGAGCTGAAAATCCAAGTGTTTCTGATCACACCTCTAATACCTGAATGTACTAAGCTGCGGGGAAGGATGGTAGGACCTGTGCTGAAGGGAATTGCCACAATAGCCCAAGAAACTGATCCCACAGCAGTGAGACGAGCAAGAAAGGCAAATTGGCACCCTAGTGTTCAGTTACCTTATTCTGAAATGCTCTCTTGTTATTCAGGTGAAGTTGGGCACAGCAGGCTTAAAATTTGGTCCTCCCCAGCAGAGATGCTGTTTGGGAGAAGGATGGTTTGGAAATGTCTGGAGTGCCAGTACTTTGGTACTTGAGTGTAGATCAACACCTATTGGAATCTGTATGTATTTATCTTAAGACAGAAACAATGTACAGACATCTAGAGCCTGAGACAGGCTCCATAAAATGAAATAATTACACTTAATGCTAAATATTCTCTGCATAAAACAAAATAATTACGCTTAATGCTAAATATTCCCTGCAGGGCCTGCCACTGTGGGAAAATGTAAAGAATTTTTGAGAGAGAGAGTATTCCAGTAATGTTTCAGAATGCATCCCAAAAGTTGCCAGTATGTCTGTATTCACAGCAAAAGCTAATCCTTCCAAAGGTCTGAGGGCATGAAGCCATGTTTACTCGTTGGCTAATAGCAGGCTTCAGCCCCTGACAAGTCAGCCCACTGATACACAGCATGCAGTGGTAGCTGTTACTACAAATGGACAAAAAAATATAGGTTTAAATAACATGTATGGCTTTTTGTGCACTTGGCATGCAAGCATCATCTTGTGCAAAGGTTATTCAGGGCCATTCCAGCCCTTTCTGTACTTTGCTTAATTGGAGTCCAAAAGCATTTGATAGATAAAAAGATGCTTCTGCAAGCACATTTGAATTGAGGTCTTTGAGATTTCAGAGAATTTTCCCCTGCCTTTACCGGTTTATAAGACAAGGCACCTGGGGAGCACTTTTCATTCCTGCAGCCATAGCTCGTGGGCTTGCTCAGTGGTGGGAGGGTAGGTCAGACAGTGCCTCCGTGTTCAGCACAGCTCCCTTTGAAGCACTGATATGATGCCATTCCGGGGTGATGGCAGTCCTTAGGAAGCCTATATTCCCATTCCTTTTAAGAGACCAAAGGAAATAATTGGTTTGTAATGGTTGCCAACAGGGCAAACACTGTGAGAGGGCTGTTATGTGTTTCTCTGCTAAGTGATCACTCCATGGGACCTCCTTTACCGGTTTTGAACACACCCGGGGCAGCTTCCAGTACTCTTCCAAGGCACACCTCTGCGTGTGCTCTGCTCAGGCTGAAAGAGCCTGAAAAAACTTTGGCTGCAGCCGTGCAGGTGAGTGATGTGGATCCACACTTAGTGTATCTGGTCTGTGCATCTCTTCTGCACTGAGGGATTGACAATTGATTCTTAATTGTTAATATTGCTGGAAGGTGGTTTTTTTCCCAGTGATTTCTCAAGTGTAAAAGTCCACCAAACACCATCTTTTCTCAATGTGATTGTTTTAAATAATATCAGTTACTTTCTCCCTCTTTGCTTTCTTACCTTGCTCAGTAGAAGCCTTTTCTCCAGTAGTCAACACTGAAGCAATGTATCTAAGAATAATTTTTGCCTTTGAATGAAACAAAAAATTAAAGAAAGCTACCCACTGCTACTGTGCTGCTTCCTGGGACTTTACCATCATTATCAGTGTGGAGTATAATCGCCTTTTTTTCCTGAGAAGGGAAGGAGGCATGAAGAAGTTTGATCAAACACTGTGCTTGTTCTTAGTGTCCTCAATTTCATCACCCTGTAAAATTAGTCCTCTTCTACCTTTTCTTTGGGGTTTTTTTGTCCCTTGCTGTTTTTGGCTTTGTTTTGGGGCTTTTTTCCCCCTTTTTACGGTAGTGGCAATATCTGTAAAATGACCCAGCAGTACAAACGACTTGAAAGCTCTTAATCTTTATAGATCAGTCTTGAGAATTTGTGATGAATTTTATCACCCTTTAAATGAAAATGTTCTTCACTTCTCTGAGTTTGCTGTTCTTTTTTAAGTTTTAGTGTGAAACACCATCAGATCTCAATGGGTGCACTGAGGCCAAGTACAATGGGTAGAGGGGTGTGTTTATCTTGGAACATTTCTCACTGTGGAGGAGAAGAGAAACGAAAAGGGAGAATGACCTTTCCAATCCTGTCTTGGGCTTTACTTCTTGGAGACAGAATGAAAAAAAGAGAAAAAGACATCTAGGTTTGCCAAAGAGCATTATTAGGATGAAAACAGGCAAAACTCAAATTATCATCCTGTAACTAGTCAGCTACGGGTGGGGTGTAAACTTAGATGAAATCATGCTTCTCTTAGGGCAGCAACATAGTTTGTGACACCACAAAGTAATTTTGATATTTAGCTCATTTAATTGAAAATAGAGGAGGTTTGAGACTATAAGCAAAGCTCTGGGGGCTCCCCTTGTGCTTCTGGGGCATGGTGGCTTTTTGCCTGGGGGTCCTGTTCCTCCGCTGTAGAAGCACAGGACTGTGCAGATTTCCCCTCCCTACCTGAGACTGCTGCATTAAAACACAAAGGGGAAAAAAAGATAATGAGCCTTTTTTCAATTTATATCTGAGGGGTATGGAAGGTGTAGCAGAAGATAAATGCAAAATCAGGCTTCCTGTCCATATGAAACAAGTAATAATTGATGCACTTTTAACTGGGTGCACCTCATTACACAGCAGTAAATGTTGATGCCAATATCTTACAGCTGGCTTGCATTTGAAAGCCCTGCACGTTTAATTGTAGGGTACCATTTAGAGGGGAAACTCTCCTCAAAGACCACACAGGCATTACTGGAAAGGATATTGTGGTGTGGGAGAGATCCAGTGGTAGGCATCCAATGGTTTGCTTCCACCTGAACTTAATGGATGGTAATGCATCTTTTATGTCATGTATAATGATAAATTTACTACTCTATTAGGTCCATATGCCATAAGAATAGACCACTGCTCCAGTAAGTTCCTCTCTTCTATGAAAAATTGCTGGTGTATTGAGGAGAGGTTGACAGATAAATTGCTGGATGCTACCATCTTTGGTACAATGATGAACTATGTCTCCAGTGGAAGCTATTAAATCAAAGTCTGTTAATGAAAGAAGGAGGGGAAAACAAGAAATTAGGTAAGGAAGAGAATCACTTCAATTCTCTTAAGTAAACACACATAGAGTAGGACTGCTATAAAGAAGGGCTCTGCTGGACTGCTGAGCTACAAAGCAATACTTAAAACTATTCAAATATTTACTTCTAATAATGCACTTCCAAGGCAGTTGGTAATCCTTTATTTTTCTTATTACCTCAGCATTCAAAAAATATGTTCAATTATCTATTTAAAATATATTGAACTATCAGTCAAAAGATATTCAAATAGTTTGGGTTTTTTGCAAATTCAGAATTACTTGGAAGAAATCTATCTCATACCTAAGATGTCTCTAAGTCCCTCCTTTCTCTCTCCCATTTCCCTTTCTCCCTCTTACTCTTGTCCTTCCTTTTACCTTCATCCCCAGCATGCAGTATATGTCAGCTTAGTGGCAACAGAGAAATGTGTTCCAGAAGAAGCTACAATCACTTATTTAGACCCTAAATGCAGATGGTCTCCCTTAAAATGGAGCAGTAGTGCAGCTAGAAGAGGCAAGAGTGCTGGCAAACAGATGTGTTTATTTTTTGAAGACTCTCCATTGAGTAGGTGAAGGACCTCTGTAAGAGACGCCAGGAGATCTGCTGTGTGAGGATCTTAAGTGCATCATTAGCACCCATTATTTTGGCTTAACTTTAGCTGAAATATTTTAATGTAAATTAAAGGTAATGTTTCTTACTGGAGATCTCTTCAGTAGTGAGAAAGCATAGGAAAAAAAAATAAGATTGCCATTTTCAGCAGATTGTCAGAAATTTGGGCCAAATGGAACTGTGTCAGCTGATCCTGCTGGAGGTCATGGCTCAGGCCTTTTCACAATGGGACTGGATTGAGAATAGATGACATTTGTCCAGAATCAAAAATAAACACAATTATCATCATCATTACAGTCTCATTGTTCGCTGCACCAAAGAGTGAATGTCACAACTGTGGAGCTTTTGTAAGGGCTATTATTAGATCTTGACCCCGAAAACATGTGCCAAAACTCTGCAAAAAAGAAGGAAAAATGGCATTCTATTTGAAAGAAATTCATTCTCCTTAAGCAAAATAAAAGCATGAATTTAACACTCAGCTATCATCTTTGAAAAAGCACAGTAGAATTTCCTCTTTGTGAATAACAAGAGAAAATGGACAATTGTGAGCCAATTTCTGCTCTAGGGTCTTAAAATCATCTCTGCCAGTGTCATAGAAAAAAATCCAATTAACTCCAGTAAGCACTGGGTCAGGTCCATATTTTGTAGGATATCTTGCTAGTAGAGTCTTCCCAACAGTTTCAAACTCATGGGGCAAAACAATTATCAGTGTCAGGCTGCAGTCTGCAAGGGCTGCATATGCTTGCATCAAAACTCAGTATGATCCCCCTTTACTACTGCTGAAATATATGTCAGCCTTCATTGTGCTCCTTTTCTGCACATTTGATTAAAGAATTATATAAAGTGAAGCTGTTTGAAAATACGCATATGGTACTTGAAGGATTTCAGATTTTTAATTATTAGTTTATCATGCCTTATAAGTAACAGAGGGAAAAGTTGTGGTCAGGGCTGTGTGCATCTTGGATTTCCTTTCAAAGCAACTTCAGACAATGCTCTTGTACTGCATTAGCAGTACTGATTTCTTCTCTGCTGGGGCCCAGGAAATGAAACCTTAAACAGGCTCAAGGGCTGCTAAACCAGTAACCCAGATGTCTTCATTGACTGGAAACCTCCGCAAGCACAATGAGCAGATTTATTATTTTTCCATTGCTGTTGACATGGAGCTAGGTAGTAAGGCTGCAACACAACAGTTCCAATGCAAACAGATCTTTGGAGGCAGACTCAGTTCATAGTGATGATGAGTAAAAGCTTTTTGAGTTGCAGGTCTCAGACTCCTGAGTAAGCTCTAACCAAGATACCCTGAGAAATTATTTAGTGGCCAGAGTGTGAAGCCACCTTGCATTTCCTCTTTGGGTTTGAAACCTTTTTCATGAGCCCTGTTTCCAGTGACTGTGGCAGTGGAATTAACATGCAAGGAAGAAAGCAAATGCAAAAGTGACTGTAGGAGTTAGCGAGACAGAGGTTGCACCCAGATAATTGTGAACAGTGGAGACCTGCTGGAGGCTATTTCAGCAGGGGACACTTTTTGGTTTGCAGTTCTGGTCTCAGAAGCCTGTTCTTTCAGTGCTCAGGCTTCTTCAGTCAGCTCCACCACACCTTTACTGATTGATTTTTCATCCTTTGCCCCAATCTTTTGATGAGCAAAATGTCTCACTCTACCCTTGGCAATCTGGGCAAATTTCACCTGTAACTGAGATCTCACTCTGATATGGTATTAATCATTTGAAATAATGCAAAATTCGTCTCCTGGTTTTGAGCTGTGTTTACCTAACAGGACACAGTTCCCAGTCATAACTAAGTTTTTATGCTTATTGTGGCTATCCACTCCTACAGAGAGCTGGAGCAGTAGTCAGTGCACGTATTATTAAATGCATAGCCATTTCCCAAACATTTCCTGGCAAATCCCACTAAATTACTCTTGAGAATAAAAAGCTTAATTAATTATGCTGAATGTTCGGGCATTGGATCCAAAATATCACAATAGAGAATTTAAGGGAGGAAAAATATTTGAAAAGAAATCTTGTTATGTTCCTGTTTATGCCAACAGCCATATAATTGTTCAGCTTTATTTGTGAATATAAAAATGGAAGTTTTATCCCCATGATCATTTTAGCAAGGAAAATACAGATAATATTTGTCAACCGTAAACAACTAATTCTAATGGGAAGGAAAGACTCTAAATTGATGAAGACATGAGCATGAGATAGGAGTTTATCAAGGAATTGCAGGGGATTCTGCGTGGGACAACAAATAAAAATAATTAATTTCACAGTATCATTGCCAGCTGAAACAAACAGATGATTTAAAGGAAAAAAAAAGCCTAAGTAATTCTCATATCAAAATGTCTTACCAGTATTTCCTTAACTGTCTTGCTTTCAAGAAAATACTGTCCTCTCTTTCCCCTTTGGCTTGTACCCAGTTTCAGGACTTTTTCTCATGGTAGCCTCTCTTCATTCTCTACCTGCGGCCTGATGCTAATGGAACTCATGGTCCCCAATATTCAGAATGTCCTGGCAAGAGTTTTTGGGTACAGACATTTCTTCTGCACTCCTTCCCTCTGAAAATGTTGCTTTTCATGTAAGCAAAGAAATGTAATTGAAGCACAGGAGATCCCATTTTATGCTGCATTCTAATTTATCTAGAAGAATAAGCTGCTTGAGAAATTTAATAGTAATTTAGTAGTTGTTCAGATTCTATTTAAGATTTAAATATTATACCAGAATGGAAGCTTACATATCCTTTGGTTTGACTCTGGTATGAATAACACCAAGCCTCCAGTATTTCCCATTAATTTTCTTTGGGAAGAACTTGGGCTGGATGCAGCTACTATGCTGCATCTAGAGCAGACCTGGGTGCTGCATCTGCCTCTGTGATCCAGGCATCCACACTTGGAGAGGTGGAGGAAAAAAACCAACAACAGCCTTGCTATTAATAATAGAGGAATATTGTATTTCGTGGCCCTAGCTGAGGAACAAAGATGTCACGGAAGAGTGGAATTGCGAGGCATAATTTTTGTATGAGTTAAAGTTCAAGCCCATTCTTGAAAACAAACAGCTTCTAAATTTAGCATGCTTTATCTACTCTTTTTCAAGCTCCCTCATCACCACTTTGCACCCATTAGGCTGTGACATCCATCATCCCCTTGGCCCAAAGAGGCACGGGATCAGATCACTTCAGCTGGAGATGAGCAGAGAGAGCCTGACACCATCAGCCAGTGCCCACCCAGGCAGAGTGCTCTGATCTCCCTCCACTTTGAAATATTCAATTAACATAGGTGTAAAGGATTGACAAGACCCACTGAAAGTGGCTCAATATTTCAAAGAGAAGAACTTGTCATGCTGGGCTGCAGGGTGTGAGAATCTACATAGGAGGGGAAAGAGAAAAAGATTTTTAGTTATAAAATATTCAGGAATATCTTGGCTCAGCTGGGGAAAGAGGATAGGAATTTGCTGCTGGAAGATAAAGCTCACAAGAAGAGTATTTCAAATTTAAACATATCTGTATTATTCATCCTAGCTTGAAAGAGATCAGGTAATCCCTGTGCTTGGAGAAGTTGATTTTTGTTTTTTTTTAATCCTGGGTTTAAGTCATGGCCACTGTGGCCATCTTGACACCACTAATTAGGCTGTTGTGAGGTGGGTGCAAAGCCCCTTGAGTTTAAAAATGCGAATCTGCAACCTTAGGCACAAGCAGCTTTTGCACTCTGGGCTAATTGTTGGCTTTTCAGCTATGTTTTTCTACAGTGGCTGAAGATTTTCTTTACTCAGGTTGATTTTGAAATCTGGTTTACTCTGGCAAAAGGAGAAATATTTTTTTCCTCCTTTCTCAGCAGACTCACTGCAGGCTGATGGTTGGTTTTATGCTTCTGACTTCTTCCACTATGAGTAAAATCGGGTTGATAGTGAGCTATTAGTTACTCCTGACACAAAATTAGGTTTAATTCTCGCCGAACCCACTAAAAATGCATTTAAAGTTTTGCAGATTTTGAGTAGGTGATGACAATTTCCTGAAATGACAAGAATCTTGAATTCACAGTCAACCTGGTGTTCAGAGGAGCAGCCAGGAGCTGTGCTTGCTCTTGTGAAACATAAGTGACACCACTACAAGGATTCCCTTCACATCTCAGTTCTCCTGGTGGTACTTGAGCATCCTGAAGCATTCAGGTGTTTGTGACTTCCAGCAGTAGCTGCTCTTTTCTTACACACTGCGAGGGTGTGTAACTAGTTACTGTGAGAGAGCAATGAGGAATAACCAGAGAATCCATGAGTAAGGGGGTCCAGAAATCCAGCCCAGAAATGTCAGCAGGAGAACACTGAGGATATGCTGTAGGTCCAGCTTGCTCCTTCCTCGCTGGCACAGCTCATAACTGAACAGGCAGAGAGAAATCTCAGCAGATGCAGCAGCTCTTGCTCACATCCCAACAGATCCATGGGCAAGGCTTGTTTCTCCCATGACTCTGCTGTCTAGTCTTACATGGAGAGCTCTGCTACATTTACAAGATGTATAAATTCCCTCTTCTGCACGCAGCTGTATTCCAGGCCCCACCTCAAGTGCCAGCCCAGGGATGTGAAATGCGGTTTTCTGATTACTTGCTCACATCCTGCCATATAAATGATTTGCGGGAATTTTTTGAAAATGTCATACGCACATAAATCTTGGGATGATTCTGCTCGTGCTGGTTTGTGGGGCTTGTCTTTGTGAATTTATAGTTTACAGGAAACCAAATGTGTACCCTACTAGAAATTACTGGAAGAAAATGCTAGTCTTATTTAACTGGAATGGGGAAGGCAGTTTTTCTAGCACTTGTGCAGATAGTCCTAAAAAAGCAGTAGGAAAATTATTGGTACTGCATTTCTCTCTTCCCTCTGCGTGTGGAGCACACAGCCTACAGCCTCTGGAAGTCTGTGATTTCTGACTTCTCTTGTAAGACGTGCTAGTCACCTCCAGCTTGAGTATTTTTCTGTGGGTTTGCATGTTAGGGGCTCCAGTCTCCTACACTGGGGAGTCCAGGTACTGTCTGCTGTTCAGTGGTGGGAAGTGCCAGGAAATCTCACACCTGTGGGTGTTCTGTCACCTCTTTGAGCCCCTTTGCCAAAAACACAGTGGCTGGAGGCTGCTGCCTCCTCCGAGAGCGCTGTTCCCTGGTGGGTACCCCATGTGTCCATAAATTCCTCCACCTTCAGGCAGTGTCCCTTGAGGCTGTGCAGTTCAAGTTGCAGTGTGGAAACAAGGGGAGGGATCTGCTGGACACCTCCACTTAAGAGGAATATTAGAGATGTGCTGATCCTACCTTTCTCCTCAGACACCTCTTGGGCTGTGCTCGACATTAGGCTTAGCTGAGCTCAGCTGAGTTATGGTGACAGCTCTGCAGTGCTCTCCTTCCTTTTATCCTTTTAGCATGAGGGCCAAAGGTAGCTCTCTTCCCCATGTCAGGAGAAATAGGCTAAGGATGGTTAAGGTTAGGGTTGGGTTAGGGTTCACTTGGTAAAATGAGACTAAGGGGATCACTTGGTAAAGTGTTATAGCCACTTCAATTCTGGAAACAGGTAACAGGTCAAGACAAGGGTCACGTGAGAGCTGAGGGTGCTGTTTGTGGGGGAGAAGGTCAGACAAGTTAACAGACATTGTCTCCCTCTATTAGTTTTTGCCTATGTTTATATTCAGACCACAGACCCTCAAGTAACTATATCTTTCTTTAAATTAATTCTTTTCCATACCAAAAAATGCATACTGTTTCACAGCTGAAATACTTGCTTGAGGAATGAGTTCCTACCATTTCCACAGCACTCATGTTTTGGCACCCTAATATCTTTAGGATGTCACTGCCACCGTTCTGGGCGGCCCTGAGGGATTTGGTCATTATCACAGATCTGTGCCTGTATTCCTCCTTCATTCATAGAGTGGGCATAAAGCAGATCTTAAGCTCTTGTTTTCTGTGGTATTTCAGAACTGCTTTATAATATAGCTTTATAATATATAATAATATAGCTTTATTCTTGACTATGCAGTGGAATTTGCACATAAGGGAGCCTTGCCCAGCTTTAAAATCTAAACCTTTTGTATTTTCCAATATTAAGTGGAGGGTTTTGTTTCATTTTGCTGTTCAAGGAGGAAATTAGGTCTGGCTTTCCATTAAGTGACAGAAGAATTAATCCCAAACACATTTCCTTGTGTTTCAGGATGGAAACCAAGCAGCATGAATTAAACTCTGTGCACACCCTCTCTCTTGTGCACACATGCTGAAATGTGTGTGGTGCTAGTGTGGTCTCCTGCAGCTCAGCAGTAGGCTTGTGGCTACTGCAGGGTCTGGAAAGAGCTTAGATCTTTGTCGTTGCGTGGAAAAGCAGATCCTGGTATTCTGGAAACCTTGGTAAAAACTGACATAAGGGGGGTAACAATTGTGTCATGGCAACTTCCTTGTCCAATAATTATTAGTGGGTGTTCAGGCTCCTCAGCTTGTCCCTGTCTCCTGGCAGGGACAGGAAAGGACAGCTGGTCATATTCTGAAGTTCAAGATGGAATTTATTAGAGACTACTGTTATTAGCTCTGGTGTTTCTGTTGACAAACGGGCATGAGAGTCTCCCTTGCCACCTCACTCTGACACAGGAGGGCATTAAGTGTAATTAAGTCCTGAAGATAATCGTTAATTCCAGTTGCATCGTGTCTCAGACAGTGCTGGTTACATCTGTGCTCTGAGCACTCAGCCCTGCTGCCTGGGATGGACAAGGCTGTGTTTGAGCTGCTGTGGCTGGCTCAGCTCCACCAAAGCAAGCGGGACAAGGTGATGCACATGCACCAGTGTTCTGATGTTTACACAGGTCAGAGTCTGCCCCCAAACACACGAGCTCCAGTGGACTTTGGTTAGGCCGTATACCTACAAGAACATTATTCTGTAACATGGAGTAATTTCCATGATGGCAAATTCCCAGGGAAGAAACAGGTTGTGTTCTCATTACACTCACAGTTGTGTTTCAGTCCTAACAGCAAAGTAGAAAGGTCTCAGATATATTCCAGTCAATCTCATGGCATCTTAAAATATCTCTCCCTAATTAAACAATATCCAATTTCTTGTGTGGAAACAGAATGGAGCAATTCATCTGTGTCATGATTTTGAGGCCACGATGGACAGTGGTTTTTACTGTGTGGATTGAATAAAGACCTATCAAATAAATTATTTCAATTCTTCAAGCTTAATCCTTGCCAGCTTCAAAATACAAAATTGAATACAGTATAAAATATTGAGCCCTTGTTTAAACTGCTGTATTTCCTATCATGCTGCTTTATTTTGATGGCTTTTGCTGCAATCTTGTGCAGCTCTGTCAGAAATTTTTAGTATTGTCTGATATGTGATCTAACTTGACCAAGCAGAGGCATATTCAAGAATATAAATTCCACCAGGACAATCAGTATATTGGTATCAAATAAGGTTTGATCATTGTTTTGCTATTGAATGTAAAGTTGAAGCTGGTAACATGTTTCAACTGGAATAGTTTTCTCAAGTTACATGCAACTCCACCAGAATATATTCATTGTTTTAACAGTCCATGTAGTAATATTAATGATTTGTCTTATTTTACAATTGTTGGAAAGGATCATAAATCAGAAAACTGTGAGGAGAAGTAGTGCAATTCCACATAACTTCCCTTTCCTAACTTTTCTTCAAGATCTTTCTCCATCCTCCTTGGTTCTGCAAGCAGTGCCTTAAAAGTGAGCTTAAATTGCTGCTAAAACCTCAGTGCTCCCCAAGCTTACTGAAGCCAAATTTGATGCAGTTTTTAAAATGTGTTCCATGGTGTGCACTTACATCAGGACAATGGTGTTAAATTAAGCAAGACATAATATTTGAAAAGGTTTATTAGGTATGTACAACCACTCCAGGAAATGACAGGTGCAAAGATGCCATCTGGGGAAGTTCCTACCTACATTTGAATGGGATGTGAGCAGCGAAGGTCATCACAGAGGGGATAAGGAACACTAAACCTAAAAGTTACTCCCTAATTCTGTGATCCTTCAAAACTTGAGCTCTCCAGCAGCATTCAACTGAGCAGTTCTGTTAAATATAGTGTTCTGCTTCAGCTTCGCGTTTTGGCTGCGACTGTTTGAATTCTCATCCAGCCTCCTCCACTCTGTCTGTCTTGGTAGTTTTCCTGCTTCCTTTTTCCTGCTCTTGGCACTCTGTTCCCTGGCTCCCTTGCCAGCCTTCCCCCCTTCCCACCGTGCCACGGAGCCAGAGGAGGGATGTGCTGCCCAGTGTGCCCAGTGCAATGGGACAGCAGGACCCTGCTCCCCGCGAGGCGCCAGACACGGCACAGGCTGCAGCAGGAGCTTCTCTTTGGATGGCTAAAGAGCAGCTCCTTCACAGCCTGCTTCAGAGATTTGAGAAAGAGAGCAGAGAATGATAAGGGCTGCTGCTTTTTGCAATTTTTTTCAGTCCTTCATCTCACAATGCCTCCTATTTCTTTAAATCTGCAGTAGAAAGATAGGCAGGAGGCTGGACAGGGGAAAAAAAAGTTTTAAAAGCATAACAACAGGTCTCTAAGAAAAAGGCAAGTTTTATCTGCTTCAGCTGAGGCAGACTGTGAGTTGAATTCTGCCAAATTCTTTGTCCATCTTCCTTTCCAGCAATGCCCTTGTCTGCCCTGATCACAATTCTCACCTTCTCTTTTCTTTGACTATCCCCACATGTCTGAGAAATTCATGTTCTCATTTAAAATGCTAGTGTTGCTGGCTCTGACTCCTCATATTTTCTTTTCTTCAGACTCCTGTGGTACTTGGATGTGTTTTTCTAGACAGAACTCAGGAATCTAAGGGTTTTGTGAAAAGCTGTTTTTATTTAAAGGAAGTATTTCTATGAACTTTTGTTTGAATATGAAGAAAAGTTTGTAAAATAACTTAAATGTTCTCTAGAGGCTCAGAAGGCAGCAAGGGTGCAATTCTCTGCTTATTGATGTCTTGGGGTTTGATCAGCCTTGTGGTTTCAGGCAACGTGACCCATGGTGGTTTAGAGCTGGAGGTCAGCAAAGCTGGGTGAAGGGGCTGTTTTCTGCATCTACAAAGAGCAAAATCAAGATCTCACATCCAAACATGCTGGAGTTAGATAGCATTCACTCTCCTGTGCAGAGTCACCTCTCACCTTAGTATCTATATGATCTAAAGTACCACATAAATGTCCCTTGAAAATATGCATCTAGTAAAGGCCTTGTGTTTACTTTTGCACGTCAAAGCCCAGAAGAGGTCAGAAAAATAATATTCAAGTAGCAATATTCTTTTCCCATGGCAGTACCTGAACTCTATAGTAACAAGGACTGAAAGAAACCACCCCAGTACAATAATTTTCTTTCTCTGATAAGAAACAAAAGCTCTGACACATGGAACAGCTTTGCTGCTATTTAAGAGAGGAGGAGGAATATGGTGTTATGACACTTGTGCTGGGGAAACTGGAAAGACTGAAGACAGAATTCTTATTTTTATTGCCCTGACGGGTCTACGTCAGTGGACTGTATGAGTACATACTAAGTAGTGCTGTCAAGAACTCCAGCAGTTTCTCTCCAAAGAGAGCTCCTGATAGATTCTAACATGACCTCAGAGGTCATGGAACATCACCCTGAAGATTTCCATGTCTCTGCCCTCTTCATGATGGGTAGGAAATGTAAAACTCTAGGCAAGGCTTATTCCTTGCACCTGAACTAAGGAAAAAAACCCAGAAAGATCCAGTTTTACTATTCCACCAGGGAACAGAGGGACCAGAGTCACCACTGCCCTGTCTGAGCAGTACCACTAATCCATAAACTGCACTTGCAGCTAAAATGCAGCATGACCCCATGTCATTCAGGTGGAGAGGGGACACAGAGTGCTTTACCTTCATGTCCTTCAGCAGTTTTCTGCAGAGTGGCAAAAGCACATTGCTCTAGACCTGCCCAGCCCCTTCTCATCAAACAGATCTTCACCCTAGCAGTGGCAGTTCAGTCAGTGCTGTGGAAGGGTTGAAGGAGGCATGTTTTATTCTGTATTATGATGTTCTTGGACCTGAAATTTTGAATTTTCCACCAATATATCAGGCAATCTATTTAGTGATTGGTGTTGAAACAGTTACCCAATATTTTTGCCTCAAAACAGAGGCTGCATATTTCTTTTTTTATAACAGATTTGTGTAGACCCTAGAAAATAGAGCCCAGATCTTTAGTAACATTAATTCAGTGACTGATGTGGTTATTTTTCTTAAATTATGAGTACTCATGTGGTGGTTTGATGTACTAAGTCAGTCCAATGTTTATTAATGTCTTTCATTTTACATTTGCTTCCTTATCTTTTTAATAAAATGAGCATATTACTGAACAAATGAGGTACACTTTCAGTGATATCAGCAAAAATGGATGCGATGACTGAATCACGGCCACAATTAAAAGAGAACAGATAAATCTGGAGACTCAACTGAGCAAATCACCAGATTAATATGGCAGATAACTTGTCAAGGGTTATGCAAAATGTATTTGCTTTGTGCTGCTCTGGCATGAGGGGAAGTTGAAGGGGACTATTTTGTTTCAATCCATGGCTCGAGCCTATCCTAGGCAGCATGGTGTGGTGACCTAGACAGCAAAGATAACACCAGTCCCTTCTGGCCTTAGGTCCTTGCCAAGTGACACTGCCCAAAACAGATGGCAATCCATCCTGGTTCGTTTAATTTGCCCTCGGCAGCTCTCTGTGAATGCGCTCTCGTTAAATCTCACTGTTGTTGCAAGTTTCTAATTTATTGTTGGTTTTTGTTACTTATCCCTTCTGCACAGTAAGACAGAATCTGTCAGCCACATAAATGCTGTTTAAATCCTATACATTAGCAGTTTTTAAATAACATTCCTTGCTGACTGTGGACTGTACAGAAATGGTGGTAGCAGTCCCAGAAAGGGGCGCTTTTGGGAAATGAGAATACCTAAGGAGTAAATATTATTAAAAGATCCCTAAAATGTGTGCATTCACATTCATTACTGGAACATGAGGACACTTTTTCATCATTATAAAAATGAAATGCCTTTGAGTTTTCTCTGCTTCTTCTTTGGTTTTTTTTTCCTTCAGTGTAATAATGTCCTGTGGTTGCCAGTGGCGCTACAGCCAGTCTCTGCTGGAAGCTGTCTGTCAGGTTTTTGGGTGACTTGACCAGGCAGGAGAGAAGAGGCAGGTGACATTGATGCTGGCCAGAAAACTAGTGCTTTTCCTTCCTTCTGCCCTGCAGTTTCCCCCAGTCCTTTCCCAATAAAGTGGTTTTGGGACCCTTAGTGTCCTGAGCAGTCTGGTGGGAAGCAGAGGACACGCTCCCCTCATGCCTGTCACTGATGGATTCCATATCACAATGGAAAATCCCATAGCCAGATAAGCATGGATGCTGCCTTTCTGCTTAGTTTGTTTGGGTTTTTTTCCTGGAATTGCCTCACTCTGTTGTAGCCAGGTGTTCTTTCAGAAAAGCAGATTAGGAGGAGGCAGTGGGTCCGTGCCAGGAAGAAGGGTGCTAATGTTGCCACTTGGGTTAATGGACATTAGTTCTGCTGACTGTGGGTCTAATGATCTAATCTACACAATCACTGCCTTTTCCTTACAGTTGCTATTCCTCGATCTAAATTAGGAAATTAATAGTTGTAAGATCATAAATTGCTCTGATGACTTTTAACCTAGAATCAGAAGTTGTTTCGCACATCTCCAAATAGATTGCTTTTCTAACTAAACAATTAAAATTTTCCCAGCTCAGCTGGAAGCTGAGCTTGTGTCCCTCATGTGTAGTCTAAATTGTATGTAATTAGCTCTTTAATTTCTATTAGAATATGAAACAGCAGCCTAAGGTTCAACAAAGACAAGACAAATCCTGCAACCTTTACAGGAGCAGCATTAGTTCCGTGTTTGTGTGGTATCAGACTGTGGTCACCGTGGCAATTTATTCAGAAGTAGTTCTGGTGTTCTCTGCAAGGACTCCAGCTTTTGCCTTTTCTCCAAAATAAATCCCTGTTACAGAGAGTCGATCTTTGCTGATGATGTAGAGAAAAAAAAGCAACAGTAGGTGTTGGAAAGCAGAAACCATTCTGAAAGCAGGCAGGAGCTGAGCATGTACCCATCTGTGACATTTGGTTTCTACCACTGAAAGAATCCTTTTCCCTTGAGAACAAACTCTCCTTTCCACTCCCACCTCCTTTGCCTCATCTCCTTACCAGGAGGAGTGTTTTAAAGGGCCCCACACCAGGGAGGGCAGGGACAGCAGGACACCAGCCCATTTCTCAGTTGTGGAGGCTGAGCCCAGGGAAGGGGCAGACCTGTCCACAAGGCCATGAAAACTTCTTCAAAATATTTCCTGTTTAACATCTTTCATCAGGAATTGCTGATTGGCAGTGCCCTGGAGGAAGGGTTGATCCAGCTCTTGTAGGGGTTGTCCTTGCTTTACATTATATTAATATTTGTCCCTCTCCTTAGCCCGGGGGATTGAGGAATGGTACCTGTGTTAGCTCCTGTATTCAGCTTCTTACTGCAATTAAGTGTTTAAAATGTCTCCTTATCCCCTGATACTAGAAATATTTAGAGAGCTTATTGTATTATTTAGACAGCATATATCTCTCCTGTGATATAGGCTGATGAGGTTTAAAGGAAAAAATAAAATAAAAAAACACCCCAAGAAACTGGGGAAAACTGAAAAGGTCCATGGGGGTTTGTCCATTTCTAGGCATAATTTGTGTTGTGTGTAGCACTCTGTGGCAGTTACTATACAGCTGGAACATTTCAAATTTTTCTCTTCCTGCAACAAATATCCTACTAATGGCCATTTTTCATTATTTAGACTGCAGTAGCCTAGATGTGCTATCTTTGTTCCAGAGGCAGGAGCTGAGTTCAGAGTCAGATAAAATCTAGAAAGAACAGAGGCACAGAAAAACAAGAGTGAGGGCAGGGGGATGCAGAATCAGATGATCACAGCAAATGCTGGGGAAAAAAATCTCATCATTTTAGATGCCTGCTTTGTTTTCTCTGTTAAACATATTTATTTCCCCTTTTCCCATCATATAAAATCAAATCAGATAAATATACTGACAATTCATGTGGATTTATTAAGCAGGTATTAAAATAATGAAAGCAAAGATACCTCTTCATATCTCTCAAAGGAAAAAGAATCCTGTTAAAATTTTAGTTTAAAAAATATGAGCGGAGTTGTTTTTTTGGGGATTTTTTTGCCATTCACTATTGCAGGGCCAGGATCCAAGTCAGCCATTCATTTCAGGGTAAATGCCATCCTTATTTTACTCCAAACATGGATACTGTATGTGTCTAGTATATTATTAAAAGCTCCATCACAATAACTCATGTTATGCTATTTCAAGATACTGGAGCTTTGTTTTGTCCCTGTTCTTCAGGGGACTGCCAGAATCATTTGGCTGAGGTCAGGAAAGACTGACACCGAGCCAGTCTAAATGGCAGATGGATCAAACCACATCCCTAACTCAGATATAGTTTATTCATTGCTTGAGTGTGGTATAGATTTTGTTTTTCTGATCTCTCTGCACACACATGAATTTTGTTTCCAACCATCATCTGCTGGGAAAACAGAGATGCTGAATTTAGCACAATCTAACTCAAAGCCCAGTGGAGCGTGCAGAGACATTCCTGTTGATAACTGAAATTTAGGTTGTACCCATATAGTTTTGAACAAAATTCACATTATATTGATTAATCAAACCCTCAAAAGCAAGAGCATTGTCACACCTTTCCAAATGGCACAGCTGTTTGCAGAGGTGGCCTTCCAGCATATGGGAAAAGCAGGATCTGTCCAGCAATCTCCTGCAAATGAATCACAAATCCCAGGAATTGCCTCCAGTGAGCATCCTCTAACCAAGGAGAAGGTAGCTAAAGAACAGCTGGTTTCCAGGTGACTCAGAGAAAACAGCTGCCACCAAAACAGCCGCCGAGCACTCAGCACAACCTCAGCCAGGATTTTGAAGCATTTTCTAGGTATAAAGCCAGAACTTAGCAACACAGCATTTGTAATTTGCAGGCATAGGTTTATGGGGAAGGAATGGAGCCAGCAGGAAAGGGGGGGAAAAAAGAACAAAACCAACAAAATAGAACAAAAACAAAGCAAAAAAAAAAAAAACCAAATCCAACAACAACAAAACCCCCAAATTCTGCTTGCACAGTAGATACAAGGAAGTGAGTTTATGTTCCAAGATGGGGAAGAAGCAGAATGCCACTTCTCGCTTTGGGCGAGCATATATACAACAGCTGTTGTATCTGCATAACTTCATGAAATTTGTGGCTACTTTTCAGAAAGCAATTTACACCAGATGTCTTCAAGGAATGAGCAATTCAGAGGTGTAATTGGAACCAAACTTTGTGAGCAGAGGAATGATCATGCAGTGGCCCATCCAGAGCTAGGAGATATACTTTGTTTTATCACTCAGAATTTTTTGCTGGTTTGGTCCTCATTAATTTGGCAGTGTAATAGACAATGCTACCCAGGGATAACACCAGGGATGTTCTTCTAAGAGCCATTTAGATATTTGCCATCTCTGTATTCTGTTGACCTGCTTGGGGGTGAGATTTGGGGTAGTTTTATCTTTAAGGATGCATTCAAACAGAAGTCAAGTGATCTGGCAGTATGGGAATGCCTTTGTTATCTTTCATTATTTTCTGCACAGCAGTAAGATGACCAGACTAGACCTAAAGATAAACCACTTAGTTTCTGGTTTTGTCCTGGAGTGCCTACTGTATATGAAATGGGTAATTCTCTTTTCATCCAGATAAATAGAAGTAACCTTACTTTAGCATTTGACATGTCAGATTTGGGAGTTTTGGTTTTATGGTTGTTGCTTTTGGTGGTTTTTTTTCCCCCAGAAAGGGAAATGCTTTGAGAATCACAAAAAAAAATGAAGACAAAGTGAAATTATCCTAAGTAGAAATTGAAATATTGAGCTTTAAAGAAAAATTAATTAATTGGGAGAGGAAATCAGGAAAAAACCTGCACGCTATACATATGAAAACATAAGTTTGTAACGTGTGTGCCCCATCAGAGCAGTTACCTCTGTTTTGCTGTTTTATCCCATCCCTGCAGAAACAGTGCATGAAAGGTGAGTGTGGCTCTGAAAGGGTGTGGGGGCTTACTTTGCCTACAAGTAATGACTTTTCTCCAGCTGGTGGGAATTAGTGGATTAGATGCCATTCCCTATGTGGCTCTTAATAGCTGATTGCCACATATATACATTTTTCCTACTTCCGATGGTTTTGTTTGGAGACCTGTTGAAATTTTTAAAATTTGGGATGTTAATTTTATAATCAAGTCTCAAGAGAAAGGTTACTAGAGGTGTATTATTGCAGTCAACAGGGCGTGTAAATCAAACTGCAGGCAGAGTAACAGTTCTCTGAAAACCCCAGCTGTCCTGGGATGCTTTGGATTCTCTTCCTGAGGCCTCCTCCTGAAGCTGTGAGCTGTTCCTCTAGTGCTTCCCAGGCTGACTACATATCTTGAACCACCTTGTAGGAGCCAACTGGTGTCAGAGGGTAACTGGTCAGAAAACAAAAAAGATAGAAGAAACAGGATATGTAAAAATAAAATCTAGAAGACATTTCCAGTGATGCATTAAATGGGAGAAAGGGAGGCCTGTATGGTAATTTCCTAATTTTCTCCAGGGTCTTTGAGGTTCCTTCTTTTTGTCCCCACATTGTGTGAATGCCTTACTATCTGTTGCATCTTTCTTTATAGAGACCAAAGGCATTGTCCTCATTTTAGCACCATTGTACAAATCCTAATCCCTAATCACACAGAAATGCATGGCAGAGCAGTAATGTCTCTCCAGATTTTAGGTCAGTGTCCTAACTTTGGACTACACTTTCAACACATCGAGCTTCCATGCCAAATGCAAGGTGCATGCAGCAGCTGATGGCAGCTGGCACAGATTCATCAGCACTAAATTTGTGTCTAATAGTGTCTAATTTGTCTCTAAAGACCCTTGACAAGGGTCAGAGTTTCATGTGAATTTTACTTGTAGTTGGTATCATTAGTTGAATCTCCTCTTGAGGTTCTTTGGTGTCTATGAAAAAGAATCTCAGTTCAGAGCATGTCTAGGGTCTCTGTCCTTTTCCTATTTGTCTGCTGCAATGAAACTTGTGGGAATTTAATTACTTTGGAGAAATCTGTGATTCTCTAGTTTGGTTGAAAGCAGCCAATTAAATAAATAATGTATGAGGGAGAAAAGAGTTGCATGCTCATAATCAATGTAATCCCATAAGCCCTGTTTCCACTGGAAAGGAGGCTGGGACCTGACCTCCTCACCATGCTGTGAAGCTTTTCACATCTCTAACAGCGAGGATATAGCACGAGCTATCTGCACTAAAAATGAGCAATAACTGAAAATGATTAATGCCTCTATAAAGAAAGCACACATAAGAACTTAATACTTGAGTTTGTTTGAAGCTCTGTATGAAGCTTTTTCCCCCTAAAGTTTTCACAATGTGGTTGTAGGAAATTATTTAGCCCAGATGGGCACTTACACTCAAAACAAAGGTTGCAGCTGCAGCAGGGTTAAATAATTTCTCATCACAAGTTACTTTTGTTTTGGTTGTTCCTCTAGTTAGATGTGAACCAACTGTGATTTCATTAATTACTTGCAGTGTTCTATTTGTTGTGGAATTCCTGATCTGAGTGACTTAGCTTTTAGAGCAAGAGGGAGATGATGTCATTATCATTCAATAAGCCAAGCAACTTCTGCTGGTCAGAACTGCTGAAACTGGTGGGACAATGACTGTCACTGTTCTGAGTGCCCCTGTGATTGCTTCCCGAGGGTATTACCTGGGGAGACCCTCTTAACATGACACACCAGTTACTATTTCATCCACTGTTGCATGATTAGTGACAGCAGAGAGAAGTCTGTAATCTTGCTTAATCTACTCTTTGCCAAACTGCACATTTTATAAATGTGGCAAGAGTAAGACAAACCACTCCTTCTCCTTTCTCAGCATAGATGAAATGACAGAGTGGGAAGTGATTTCCTCTGTATTCCAAAGGTTTCATTACTTTTTATAACATAGAATATAGCCTGTTAAAAGGAATTATAAATTATTAATTTTAAATTACAGTTCTCTAAATCAATACACAATATACATTTTAGTCACAGTGTTTTTTCCTCTCCTTCTTCACTTACTTAGTAATTAACAAAATTCTGTAATGTGCTGTGGGTCTCCTAGGTATTGCAAACACAGAGAGTATGTGGTAATTGCAATTGAGAACCCCAAGCTGGCTATTTATTTAATGCTGATGTATCTTCATGCTTTGTCACTATCTACAGCAGTGCTGTAATTTTGTTTTCATTTTGTACATTTTCCAGAAATCTTACTTCTAAGCCATCTGATGGTCTTTAACAAATGTACCATTTGCAGAATGCAGTTGAGCATTTGCCTCTGGAGCACCATCTCTCACAGGCAGGGGTTCTCCGGATGAGCAGCCTTGGCTCTGTCGCTCCTCCTCAGGCTCACACCTTCCCTTGGTGGCTGCTGGGCTGGGCACCCAGCCAGACCCCAGCGCCAGCCCTGGTGGCCTTCACGACCTGCTTGCTGCAGGACCTGCTGGCACAGGCAGGGACAGGCCACATGCTCAATTCCTCCCCCAGCAAGAAGGCAGAAATGCATTTGAACTCGGATTTGGGAAGTGCTCCTGAGCTTAGCTCCAGCCACGTCTTCCCCACCTCTGTGGGTCAGCTGTGAGCAGCAAATGTGCCTCGGGGGAGCCATGGTGGGCAGCTGGGCTCTGCCCTGGGCAGCCCTGCTAACCAGGAAAGGAGATATTGTCTTTAAAGTCCATACTGGGGCTGCTTTCCAGCACAGAACAAATTTCTGCAATAAAGTGCTGGCTGGTGTGCTGGTTTTAGGTACTGGAGAGAAAGCAGTAGTGCACAGGTACTGGTGCTTTTAAGAAATTGTTTTTTCTCTATTTCAAGGTGCAAGGTGGCTAAAAGTGCTTTTGAAGGTCAAACAAAGAAACAGATAATTTGGATTCAGCAAAATAACCCAGATGTGTTTATGACAGCAGTAAAGAGGATCTGACAAGGCAATCCAGAGCTCACTCCTCGCATCTTCTGGGCGATTTTACATTCTGTGAATGATAGATATTTCATATGTGTATCAGAACAGATGAATCTGACTGGGAGGGTGTTTGGACTGGATCTGCCCCATCAGTATCACTGAAAAATGCACTGTTATGGCAACACAAACCCTTAACAATGGTTTAGCCTGAGAGAGAAGAGACAAGTATACAAATAATCTGTGCTTGAAATAAGTATTATTGACAGAATAAAGGAGAAGCCTTCTTCTCTGGAAAAAAACTTAAAACTAAAACTTTTCTAGCTAAAACTTGCTGTTTGAGGTGTGGAAAATCCCCAAGAGTGCCAGAAGGTCTCTTGTACAACACCTAGTACGTCACCTTGCCCTGAGCAGAGCTAGTTTCTGTTCCTGCAGAAACATGTTAAAAATCCTCCATCTGGGTTCATGAGCTCCTGAGCACTCACGTTTCCACACCACATTTAACAAATTGTGTGAGAGCAGCACTGCTGCTGCAAACAACTCTGCCTTTCTCACTCCTGAAGGCCTTGGATCTGGGATTATTTTGCTTCATTTGCTGAAGCCATTGGCACTAAGCTCGACTCTGGAGACACGAGATGTTAAAGAATTTTGTACGCAGTGTTCACATCCAATCCAGATTGTTTTAGCTTTCTATTTGGACAAAGCTTAGAAGGTGATAATCACCTTTCTATGTCCCAAATAGGGGTTTTGCCAGCACACAGCATTAACAGGCCCCACAGATTTGACTGTGCACCGTTGGAAAGTGTTCTGCCTCAGTATCAAAGAACATTTCAGGCAGCAGGCTGTTAAGGCACCCATAATTTAAATTGAAAAAGATGCTTTGGCTTAAGTGTGGGTAATAGACACTGTTCTCAAAACAAGGGCTGAAACTTCCTGATGCCACCTGGCAACTGAGATGGGGGCAATGTGAGGGAGGTCAGACCTCTCTGATCCCTAAACAATGCTCAGACAGTTGTTTCCAGTGTGTGAGGAATTTCTGCCTTCTGGTCACTCAGAAAGTACTTGAGGTTTTTTTTCCCTCATGGTCCCATATCTGTTCAGAGGTGGATTCAGGAAGTACCAAGATAAATAAAAGGGTTTTACTTGACTGCTAAGTAAGCTTTTCTAAATCTCCTATGCTGTACAGTTTGCATTAGTTTTAGATTAAGTTTATTTTTTAGATTATCCACACTGGTTCAGCAATCCCTTCTAAAGCCCAAACGATGTAATAAATAATAGCTGAGGAAATCGGGAACCAGGCTCCACGTGGAAGAATCTTTTTAAGGCATACCAGATGTTCAGACTGGGAGATTGAATCAGGGTACAGGTCCATAAAAGGAGAAGCATAATAAGTGAAATTCATTTTAGCAAATTTATCTTGAAAAATTCCCATCACCAGTATGAGAACAGTTCTGTAGGGGAAGCCATGAATTCATTAGATAGCCTGCATTTGCAGAACCACCACCTTTCTTTCTACACTTCAAGGTGAGCTTTTCTTTAATAGTTTCTAGTGCTGTAATAAAAAGAAATGAGCACAAGATTCTCTAAAGTTCAGAGGGAGATAATAGCATGTAAATCAAAGACTAACTATATTAGTCATGAAAGCTGATGGGAAAAAATCCTGGCTAACTAAAATAACTAACTCACATTTATTTCTGTGGGATCAGAATGTCAGCCAACTTCCTTCCAATGCTAATACCAGCCTCTACCTCCTCATATGGGAGAAATCTGGGGTGGGGTGGAAAAGAGAAATGATGACCTTGTATAAGAATGGAAGCTTTTTTTACATGACTCACACAGCTTCTGGTACCCCTATTAATACCAGAAAGGCTACAATTCAGTGATGTAACTTATATTAAAACTGTTTGAGTTCAACAGTTCCTTCTCAAACCAGAGACCAGAGTTCCATGCAAGGCTTTGGAGAGTACCATGGAATAAATGACACTCATCTTCTGTAAAAAGATGGGGTTCAGAAAACCAAAGTAAAGCAGTTTGTTCCTACCCCAACTCAGCCCAACTTCTCAGTGAAAATTTATCCT
This sequence comes from Setophaga petechia, assembly GCA_024362935.1. Classification (NCBI taxonomy): domain Eukaryota; kingdom Metazoa; phylum Chordata; class Aves; order Passeriformes; family Parulidae; genus Setophaga; species Setophaga petechia. The sequence continues at coordinate 29,636,743 of JANCRA010000005.1, forward strand.
TTTTTTTTTAATAGTCTGAAATATTAGATACTCTTAATGCAAAACAGGTAGCAGACCTAACTTACCTGACAAAACTTGCCCAGCTACCTTCCTTAAATTCCCTCTGTAGCTGTGGCTGGGTTGGAGTAGGAGGAAGCAAGAGGAATGACATGAACACACACAAACTTGGGAGCAGAGCTGGAAATTAGGAAGTGCTGTTCCTCTGGAGGGCACACAAGGAAGGCAGCTCACTCAGGACTCCTCACCTTCACTGGTGGCAGTCCAAGCCCCCTGCCCTCACCCTTCCTTTTCTTGTGGCTGGAAATGGTTTGGGCACGCTGTCTAATAATGCTGTATTATGTTATTATCTTATTCTACCTTATTACATAATACTCTAATATTCTACATACTTACACTATTGCTTGATGGGGTTGAAATACTACAAGCCTGCATTTCTTCTATAGATGCCTTTATGGGACAAGATGGAGAGAAAAAGGTATCATTAGTCTAAGAATGAATGTGTGAGATTTTAGCAATTACATTTTCTCCCTACTTTGCTCCTGGAAAGTGCCAGGTCCCTATAGAGAAAGAGATTATGAAAGTTAGTTTTGTTTTCTTGCTAACCTAATGACTACAGAAGCATAGAGAGGTGGTGTTCCCTCTGCTAATTATTTAGTCAGCAATCACTCTGACTGTCTCTGACATGAAACCAAGAAACAGAAGGAGTATAATACATATAGGCTGGGGCTGCTGACCAGGAAAATATATCACAGTTGACTGGCAAAGGCCTCAGGACATGCTTTGTGGAAAACTGCATTTAAAGTAACAATAAACCCAAGTTTAATTAAAAAATTAATAACATTTCCAGCAGAATTTATAATACATACACTAAATGGCCAGTTATCTGTATAAAGTTATGGTGTACAAACCCTCTTACTATTTTTAAGAATGACTGGATAGCTAAAAGAATTTGGTTGCTTTTGTTATCTCTATATTTACTCAATTCACAAAAATTAAACTTGGGATATAAATTACTGTCCGAACTGAGAATGAGAGTCCTCTCCTCTCCTCTCCTCTCCTCTCCTCTCCTCTCCTCTCCTCTCCTCTCCTCTCCTCTCCTCTCCTCTCCTCTCCTCTCCTCTCCTCTCCTCTCCTCTCCTCTCCTCTCCTCTCCTCTCCTCTCCTCTCCTCTCCTCTCCTCTCCTCTCCTCTCCTCTCCTCTCCCTCTCAATTAAATGTTATCTGCTGTAGTTACACAGTACTAAAAATTCATTTCAATCCTCTGTAGAATTTCTAACTGTGAGCATCCCTCCTGGACCCCCTCCCCTTAGGGGTGTTAGTTCATGTATGCTTGAGAAAATCAACTCTAAATAGACATAGCTCAACTGTTCAGTTAAGAAAATCTGACTTATTAACTACATAACCCCTCTGGGACTGGCAGTACCTCTCCTTGCACACTAACAGGGCTACTGCAGAAGCATTATCTCAGCTTTTCCCAGCCTATTTAAACAGCCTTTAAATCTCATTTAAAGAATTAAAGAGAGATTTCAAGCGTGCTTTAGTGAGGAGTGCATTTTCGCCTTGAATTATCAAAACTAACAAAGCTAAGAACTTTGCTATTTTTAGGCATGTCTGGGGAGAAGATGCCACAGTTCCATGCCACCCCTGTCCTGTCCTGTCCCTAGGTGCAGTTTGAGGGGCTGTTTGGTTCCCAGCATGCAGCAGCAGCAGTGCTCCCCAGCCAGGAAGGTGGCTCAGCCCTGTGAGAGCCATAGGCCTCATATCTTGAGAGCCATCTACTGGCACCTCGTCTGTTATCAGCATATTGCACATCCACACACCCTGCTCACTTACAGAGCTGGCACAGAGCAGGTTTTACATCTGCCTGCTATGATGGAAGTAAGAACCATTTTAGAGTGGTCTAAGCTCATAAAACAACTGCAGGGGATCTCTTGGAGTCCTTCTTGCACCAGACTCCTCCATGCCCTGCCTGCTGTGAGGCAGTGGCTAATGCAGGGCAGGGAATTGCAGAGAACTTCTCATAATTGCTGTGTATTTCTCCTGCATGGAGCTTAATGCTGATTGCCTTGCACCTAAGCTGGTTTAGGAAGTAAGTAAAGTGAAGATCTGTTCTGGGCAGAACGTGCCATTTCCTTAGGAAGCCGAAGCCTTTCCAGTCCTATCCCCATAGCCTCACCCATCTGGGATTGAGATCCTCCAGCAGGGCTGCAGCAGGAGGAGGGTGGGCACTGAACCAAGACAATTTGAGCCAGAGGGTCTCACTTCTCCCAGCAGTGTGGGACCATGGGACAGCAGGCTGTGTGCTGTGCCTGGAAACCTCACAGCTCAGGGAAGAGCAGGGCAGGGGCAGCAAAGACGTGGATCACCAGGAGAGGAAAACACAGCTGAGAGGTTGTGGACAGGGATGAGCAATTCTGTGGATATTACAACTGCAGGAGTATCTTTCTCACCTTCAGTTTGGGTATCCCAATATGAGATGCAAAATCCACTTTTTGTGTGTTGGGCAGCAAATACCCGGAATGCTTTTCTGTTCGTGTGTCACAGACCCATGAAAAATTACTCTGCCACTATTTTCAGAGAAGATGGGAGTGGTATTTAGGACCGCACTCTGCCTTTAATTCCTCTTTCTTTAAATGGGAGCTATTAAACTTTCTGATTAAGGCAGCAAGGAGTTCTGTATTATTCCAGAGCTTTACTTGATGTACTTGACAAATCTTTTTTTTTCTTTTATGTTACCATTTGTATATATAATTTGACATCATTTTAGCTAGTGAAGAATCTTCATTTGCATTTTTTACTGTTTTGAGTCAATATGCCTTCAAATAAAGGTAACTATTATGTAGAAATTGTCTGACTGATCATAAAAATGTTTCTATCATACACAAGCAATGACATTTTGAATTAAAATTTAATTATGTGGAGTGAACTGTTTTCAGGTTTCAACAATACTTCACTGTATTGCTGTTTTGTTTCATTTAAGGTAAAGTTAAATGCATGTGTGATAGCTTGCAAATCAGTTAGGAGATTAGTGTGACTTGCTAAGAAACTCTACCTAAGTATTGGTGCCATACATTAAATGGGAAACAATATTAATTTTCCTTAGAACACCATCTCTGTGCTTGCTGTTGGAGCCTGTTGTGTACAATGCCAGTATTGCCAAAACATCCCTTTCAGATCCTGAGATGGAAAGTGCCAAATGATGTTTTACAAAACCGTAGCTCTTCCAGGCCTCTCCCTTCTCAGATGCGGAATCTGATTTCATAATATCTAAAGCATTATGTTTCATGCATGTGTGCAGGTATGAGTGTGTGTGTGTATGCAAAAATTTCCCAGGATTTTGACTTCTGATCCAGGTGCAAATCCTTCTTATGCAAATCCTTCAAGAGCCTTAGTGGTTTTTCTGTTATACTTAATTTTCATTGATGCTCCATTCCCAAGGACAGCTGGCAATGCTGCCATGACCCTTCACTCTCTGAGCTGAGACAGGCCAGCTTCAGGCTGTCCCCCAGGTTGTCACTGAGTAGCACACAGGACCACACCACCATTCTGGTCACCACTTTGGCAGGATACCATGACAGAGCAGTCGAACTTATCCCAATATTCACCTGGGGCATACAGGTGCCCTTTAGTTCCCAAAGCCCTGCGTTTAACAGATAACAGTGTCTTTGGGAACACACTGTGCATGCCATGTGCTCAGAGCAGCAGGGACATTCAGAACTGTGGAAGGGACACTCCTGCTGGCAGTGCATGCAGTGGTCAGACACTGCCCATGAGTAAGGCACGGGTGCCAGATCTCCATCCCTGCTCAAAAGGAAAGCATGGGCAGGATGTTATCTGTTAGAATGATTTAGCAATATATCAGAAGACACGGAGCAGGGCTTACAGATAAGGGCTGGCACAAGGTGCTGAATACAAAATGATTGTTTATTGTTTCATAATACATGAAGTAGGAGTATCAAATGATGTTAGCAGGTGCCGAGTTTAGGAAAGTTATCTTCTCACACAGTTCATGAAGCTCGTGACCACAGGTCCTCCTGGCTGCCATATGTTCATGTGGTTCGTGGGAAATCCATGGAAATAAAACCTATCAGGAGCTATTAACCACAGAGAGACTCCCTCTTATCCCTGAGCAGCACCATCCACCTGTCCTCAAGGCTCTGCTGGAGACAAGCCAGAAATGGCTCCTGTGATGAGCAGTGCTGCATCTGTCTGTGGCTGGGCTCTCTGCTCTACACAAAGACACAGTTCAGGTGTTTCTGTTGACAGCACTGCCAAGCAGAGACAGGAGGGATAGGTCAGGTTGCTTGGGATTTGTTCAGTTAAACTATGCACTTCCCTTGGTGGCTTGCAGGAACTGTATATATCTAAAAGGATACAGTGTGGTCAGTTGAGGTGAGCCGAATGCAACTTCTGCAAGCTCCACTTTCACAGAGGGTGAAGATAAAAGTTGACTGAGAAGCACTACTTGAAAATGCTGGTTTATGTCTGAGTTGTTTTTCTTTTTCATTGAAACTAATTTATTACCTGCTAGGAAGAAAAGCAATCACTGCAAATCCAATGAGGTGAAGTAGATAGAAAGACCAAAGGTATGCTAAGGTTGCACTTACTTTTACATTATAATCCTTTCAGGCCCTTTGTCTTAAAAAAACTTTGGGCAAAGGAGCCCAAAGATAGGAAATGAAAACAAGAAGTGGATGTTGCATTTCATCAGATGGAAGAAATTGTTCACATGGCCAAGAAACTGATGTCACACAGAAATTATATCTGTGAATAGCTGCTGTGGGTTTTCTCCCTGCAGGCCCTAGTTCTGAATTTCCATTTAATACTGTGCTGGGAAAAAAGCTGCAAAAGTAAAGCTCAAGTATCTCCCCAACAGTAAAGGTTCCCCCACTACCACCTCTTTGAATCCATTGCAGGGCTGTCTGTCCTGAGAGATGGATGTGATTCCTACTGTTGGTAGCAAAATGTCCAGTGCTCCAAACATGCTCCTAAGAGCAAAGTCTTTTTAAATCAGTCATGAGTAAAGACCTTTAAGTTGGCTAACCCTGGTAGTAAACCAGAGTTATGAATTTCTTCTTCTCCCTTGAAGGTATTTTGTTGCTCTTCAGAAATAAACACTGCTGAATAACCATGACTTTTTATAAATAATACACTCCCTCCTACAAGCTGCATGAAATGTTAAAACTCCAGAATGGACTATAAACGGATTCATAAATCTTTAGGATCCATGCATTTCAATCCATCTATTTAAAACTGAAGGTAAAAGGATCACAGTATTTATTTACGTTTTCCATGCCCTTTGTGCGCTTTTTCCTGACATCAATTTCATGTGTGGAGCAGCACAAAATAGTGTTCCAGTGTAAATTGCAATACTTTGTTCTGTCCCTTGGCATGTGCCGGCAAATTCAGCTGAAAGCAAAGCGTAACACGAGGCAGCTTTTTTGGCACAACAGGTCACCAAAGCAGTGGAATGTTTCAGTCAAAACTCAAAGTGTGAGACATTGCTGAAAGGCAAGTTGTCTTTCAGGCAAAGCTGAGACCTTTCTTCATCTTTATACATGAGAAGTCTTGCTCTGAAGCAGTTAATTACAAAGAAAAATATGGCATGGTTTTCTCATAACTGTACATGAGTTGTGCTTGGATTCCATACTAGTTCCAGGGAAGAACAAGAGCCATATTTTGTCTCACAAGCAAGGGGTGGGGGGGAAGTTTGTCATGATGTAGATGAATGTAATCTAGTTGTTGTTTATAGACCCAAAGGATCCCTCAGAGCATTAAAAATCCATGTGATATCCAAGAGTGGCATACTTTGCATGGAGATATGTGATTTAGCTGAAAGCTGTATAAAATCTGTAAAACTGCATGTAGGCAAAGAGCTCCCTACTGCCTGTGCACTTGAGTGAAGCCATGTGTGCTTTTCCTACACACATGAAAAATAGATGATCATAAAATCTGCTAGAGATTCACAAACTTCTGACAGAAACACGTGTCTAGGCTAAGTATGCCAACTTTTGGTCAAACCAGGCCTGAAAATATACAGACCTGAATAAGCATTGTTCTTCCATGGTAAGGGGAGAAATTCCAGCTTCATAGACAACAAGTGCATACAGGTTGTGTGTCCTTTAGTGGTCTTCTGCTGGAATAGGTAACATGCTTTCCTTCTGCCTTGGGTCTTTCAACTGGCAACTGGGCTTCCAAGCCTTTTCTGGTGGGATCTTTTGAATCAGACCCATATTTTGTCAAGAAGAATTATCATTGAGAATTGGTGAGCCCCACATTCCATTTTCTTTAGGATTGGCTGTGACCATGTTTGGGCAAATCTCTTGCAAGTTAAATAGATTCTTTTAACCTTTTTTTCCTTATGTACTACAACTAGTGGTGGTACCTTGCAGTAGCTCGCATACATGTAGCTCTCATTCTTTCAAGAATTGTGCAGAGTGGGGTTGGTTGGGTTTTTTCAGTTCTGTAAATGTGTGTTTCATAAACAGGCTGTGATGTGGTGGCAGCAGGGAAGAGGCTAACTCAAATGTCCCTTGTAATTTGGTGGGATTTGTTCTTAGCAGCTGTAGAATGCTAGCCCATACTTCTAGTGCTGGCTCAAAGAAAACATTGTTCATGAATATTAGCTGAACTGTAAGAAGCTTTTTTTCACTGATATTCTTGACCAAGGTTACCTTCCTAGGGTCTTTAGAGACATCAGACACAGGACATAAAGTGTTTTAAAGATAAGGATCCATGAAGTTAGCTTCATAGTCATAGCTTCATAGATAGACAGAGAAGAAAGAGAACGGGTGTTGTGCACCCAGAGCTTGTGTAGCTGAGGAGGTTTTGATACACTCATCTGTACCATTTGGCTTCTCCCAAGCTCTGGGAAACTTTTTGGAATCTGCAGCCTCTCAAGAGCAGCACAGCCAAGATATAATACAAGTGTGAATAACTGAGGTTGCGTAACTCCTCTCCAGTACAGCGTCTGCTGGCCAAGCACAGCAACAGAAGGCATTACTCACAGGCGTGGCTACGTGGGACTGGGATCAGGTGCAGTCTGGCCCCCGGCCCCCTCTGCCAGCTGCTGCTGCCCAGTCCCAGCTGAACGAGTGCAGTGCACAGCCAGGACCCACCCTGCCCTTGCTTTGAGACACTTGAGGGCCTGCTACACCTCAAACAGCTGCTGGTCAGCTGGGAGCTGATCTCAGAGCACAGGTACACATGGCATGGCCACGTGCATTGGATAAATCTGCATAAGATCAGCTACCCTTGAACACATTTATCAGCCTGTTCCTTGTAGTATGAGTGTCTCAAAACTCTGCAGGCCTCAGAAAAGCTCTACAAGAGGTGGATTTAAAACTCGAGATGTAGTCTGCCCTTATCATGTACGAGAAGGGCTCTTCCAAGAAGGTTGTTGTGATTATTTTTGCTGTTCATCTGGCATTAGAGTCAAACATGCAGCCACAAGGAACCCCACTGGTGGCTCAGTAGTATGACCTCAGTGTTTCAGGGAGGAGATGCTGGTTGCAATTTGTACCTCACACCAGTCTGGCGCTGCCTGCATGGTTTACAAGTAGTAGCTTTTGTGCAGTGGTGAGATGGGATGGGCACATCAGGGAGTACAAGACTGTAGATGTCAACTAGCCTAAGTGTTGAAGTATAGCTGGGAATAATGTGTTGCTGAGAGATTGTGTGTGCAGTGTCGCATTAAGAGGGTAGAATGCTTTGGAGCTAGGAACTACATGAAAAAATTATTGTATCTCAGTCTCTACAATTCAAAAGAAATTGCTGGAGAGCATAATTGAGAAAAGGGGCTTGTGGGTCTAGCCATCCCTTTTGGAGCAGACAGATGTATTTTTTTTATCTTAACAAAATGGTTTTATCAGTAGGGTTTTCATATCAACAAGGAAAATCTTTTCAAGGAAGATACCGGTGCTCGTGAGATTAAAAAGTGTCCTACTCTGCCATAAGGAGGTTGCCCTTCAGACATTTTCAGGTTCACAGGTTCATCATGTTGTGGCAATTACAGGACCTCTGGTGGAACTTCCACATCCCAAAGTCTGAGAACCAGTATACAAACAGAGGGGCTTCTTCATGTCCCCAGGCAGTGCCTGTTGTGTGAGTGGCTGAAAATGCAGCAGGGTAATTGTTAGTCACACGGTGAGCCTGCAGCTCAGTGTCTGCGGTGTTTTACGGCACTCTGGGGACAGCAGGGGCCAGAGCCGGGCTCTGCTGCTGGATTTAATGGGACTCTGTGAACACTGGGTACACTTGTGGGATCATCTGGAGTGTGAGTTACTGTGGCAGGAGGGACACGTCACAGAGGCTCTGGCTGCTCGTCTGGGAAAGACTGACCTGGCAGTTTCATTCCCCAGGGGGTCAGGTTAAACTGGTCCAGAGATGAGGCCAGCAGTGCCTTTATGACCTGTAGCTATGTGGAAATGAAGGCAGGGGTGGAAGAAGGGTGGACAGTGAAGAAAAAGGGAATAGAAACTGCAGGCTTTGCTAATTGCAGCCAGGGGAATGGAGAGGAGTGAGACCACATCGAAGAACCATGGAAGTAGGAAGAAGAAACAAGGTGGGAGCGAAAAAGATAGAAAGGGAGAGGAGGACATTCCCCTGGTGAGGCTGTGTGACTGTGGTACCTGTGGCCAGCCAGGACATTTTTGATTTTTAACCACCTCAGTGATATGTCAAGCAGAGAGCTGAGTTTTAACAAGCAATAATGAATATGAGGGGAAAAAAAAAAAAAAAAAAGAAAGAAAGTTAAAACAAAAAGGAAGAGGGGACAGGGGAATTAAAGGAACCTGCTAGTGTATGAAATAACTGGATGGCATGAAAAAGCCATGAAAAGAGATAAAAGGAAGGAAAAAAATTGATCTGGCAGCAGATGCTCTGTAAGCCCACAGAAGATGAAGGATAAGATTCAGTACAACCACTAGCAGGCAGTAAAAAATTAGTATTTTGTTTCTGCTTAGGTCTTGATTAGTAAATAGGAAACTGTAGGCACAGATTTGTGTGGGTCTTCATCAGAGCTTTAGAACATATTGGAATGTGCAAATTGATACCCTTTAATTGTAGCAAAGGCTTCTGGAGTACAGGTGAGCAGGAGAGGTCAATACAGATAGCAGCAGGTGGGCAGAACGGGGAGCAGACACAGATGTACAGGGGAGAAAGGAGCCAGAAGGAAACCTGGTTTAGAGCTTAGGGAGAAGCTAGACGGGGATTAACTGAGCGTGAAGCATTCCTTGGCTCCCGCATACCATGCCCCTGTATGAAGGGATAACAAGCAGTATTGCCGGTGTAAGGATTTGTGTGGACTCTCAGCTTAGGGGTCGAAAGGGAGGTCATACTTTGGGGAAAAGCAAACTTCCAGCAGGGTCTCCTCGCACACACTCGGGGGTCTCAGGCCCAGAGAGAGCCGGACCCTACTCCCGCCTGCAGCGCCCGCTCTCGTAGCTCGCCCGTGCGGCGCTGGAGCCCGCGGGGATGCCGAGCTGCCTCCATGGGCGGAGGAGGGGGCGGAGGAGGGGCAGGGCCAGCCCAGCCCAGCCCGCCTGCCGAACGCCCGGCATCCGCGCAGAGCGCCGGTGCTGCCCGGCCCGGCTGCTCCGCCGGCGGCTCCCACCGGCACGGGGTCCAGCGCCCGTGTTTAGAAAGCGCTTCCCTGCTGCCATCTGCAGAAATAGATCCCATCTTTTTTTTATTATTTTCCAGTCTAAGGCGTCCTTGTCGCCCAAGCCTCCGGCCGCCCCATCCCGCCGGCATCATGTTAAGCGCCGGTGGGGGGCCGGGGGTCCACTTTACCTGGCGGGTGCCTGCCGGCTTCGCTGCGCCCCGGCGCCGAGCGGCGGCGGCCCCGGGGATGCGCGGAGGAGGGGATGAAGTTGGGCCGCCCCGAGCCCTGCGGCGGGGCCGGCGGCTCCCAGCACGGTGAGGGGGGCACCGCTGCTGTGCTCCCACCGCCGGGGGAGCGAGCAGAGTCCCCCCGACCGTCCTGGCAACCGGCTGCTAAAACTGAAGCCCTAGATTGGAGGAGGGAGGAGGATCCGCGGCGCAGGGCGCAGCGGGGGAGGCGGCTCCCGCAGCCCCGTGGCACATCGCCGGCTGGAGGCGGCGGGATGCTGCTCCGGGGCTGCGCTCCGCCAGCGTGCCTTAGGTGTGGGGGCCAGAGCAGCCCTCTGTGCTAGAGTGATGGTGCATTTTCCTCTGGCTCCGTCGCGGGGATAGTGGGATGGTGCCGCAGCCCGAGAAGACCTTGGCCGCTGCCTGCCGAGGCTGGGCATGATCTTCCCTCTCTTCTCCCTGCATTCCCCGCAGTGCTCGTTTCTTCCCCTCGTCACCTCTCCGGCCCTGTGCCCGCTCCAGACCCTACAGCCGTGACGATGTTTTATTTTCCTAACGTCGCAGCCGCGCGTGATTAAACACCGGCACCCGGGCGCGCCGTTGGCAACTTCAGCAGCGCCCGGGCGTGTGCGGTGCGTGTGCGCGGAGGGTGTCACGGATGTCCCTGCCCGCGGGCGCGCTTGCCACCTGCGGCTCGGCGCCGGCTGGAGCGGTGCGCGCACATGTCTGGGCGCGGAGGGGCGCGGAGAGGCGCGGCGCTGCCCGGCCCGCGCCCCGTCGGGCCCGGCGCATCGCCGCAGCCGGCGGGACAGCGGCCCCGGGCGCAGGGGTGCGGAGCGCCGCCCGCGGCCGCGCAGTGCCCGCGCAGTCCCCGTGCAGTGCCCGCGCCGCCGCCGCCAGCGCTGCCCGGCCCTGCCCCGGGCGCTGCCGCGGGGCGCAGCGGCTCCGCCGGCCCCGCCCGCCGGGCCCCGCATCCCGCTCGGCCAATGGGGGCGGCGCGGCGGCGCACGTGACGCGGCGGGCCGGGACCTGCTGCTTCCCCCGCGCAGAGGGATGCGGGCGGCAGAGCGGGGCAGGCGGCGGCGGCGGCGGCTGCGCGGCGGCGGCCCCTCCGCGCCCTCCCCCCGCTCCCCGCCGCCCGGCCCCTATGGCAGCTGCTCCCCGCCCCGCCGCCGCCCGCACCCCCGCGCCGCCCCGCCGGGCTCCGCCGCTCGCCCCAGCGTAGCGCCCGGCCGCCGCTCGCTGACCCGCTGCCGCCGCCGGCCGGGGCCCCGGGATGCCCAGCGGCCCCGCCGCCCGTCCCTGCCGCCCGCCGCGCCGCCCGGGGGGCACGCCGCTGCCGGAGAGTTGAGTTAGGAAGTCATGGTGCCCTGGGAGCCCTCCTCCCCGCCCCGGCAGTGCGGCGGCGGCGGCTGGACGCTCTGCGACTGCTGCTGCTGGCTGCTGCTGCCCGCCGTGCTGCTCGTCCTCGCCCGCCCCGACAAGCTGGCGGCCTTCCCTACCTCCTTAAGCGACTGCCAGACGCCCACCGGCTGGAACTGCTCCGGTAAGCACCGGAGCGCCCCGCGCCCGGCCGCGCCGTGCCCCGCCGGGCGCTCGGAGTTGCGCGGACGAGCCCGGGGGATGTAACTTCAGAGGGTGATGCCGCGTCCCGTTGAATGCACGGGAGTAGCGAAGGCTAAAAGTGCCGGGCGTCGGGGCTCGCCGCCGTTCCCGTGCGACCGCAGCCCCCGGGGCCCCGCTTGCCCCTCACTCCGCGGTGCCGGGCGCGGCAGCCGCGCCCTCCGCCGGTGCAGGAGGCTCCCCGGGCACAGGGAGAGCCCCGACCCCGCCGAGCGCGGCTCCGCGCTGGAACGGGGCACTCGGCGGGCGGATGCGGGAGCCGGGGCCGCGTGTGCGCATCCTGCGGGCGGCTGCTGCCGTGCGCACGGAACGGAGAGCGGAGAGGGGTACCGGCGTCGCGACACCGGGAACCCGCTGCCCGTGTCTTAAAGTCGGACTGACCTTTGTAACGGGTTTCCTGTGCAGGTCAGCAGCCGGTCCTTCTCCGATACCGCAAATAATTCGGGAATTAGACTGTGATAGCCTTCTAAGGGGAAGAGCGTTATTTGGGGTACTGCGTGGATCGCACATGACGTGTGAGATCGGGGGGAATTTGCGCTGTGAGCTCTTCGCTTTAAACATATAGCGATACGGTTAAGAGCGCTGGGATGTTTTTTTAAAAAATCAATGGATTCAGATCTTAATGGGTTTGGAGTCTGATATAGCTGTTTTGCTTAGTATCTTGCCACTCGCTGTTGGAGTGGGAAGTCAGCTAGCGAAATCTGAAATTCATGCTTGTATTCGTGAACTGAATGTTCAGTCAGATCTGTTGGTTTTTCCTGGAGAATATGAAGGCAAAGAGCTCGGTTCACTCAGCGGCTTGTGGGGAACCTGGCACTTCTCCTGTTAACTTAGAGGTCATCAATCTTCATTGGGATCAGGCACACCATCACAGAAAACACACAGCCTGTTTGTCTTTATTATTGGGGGCTTTGTTGTGTCATGGGCTGGAGAAATTCCGATTTGGACTTTTGTCCAACAGATTTGTGATCGGATGGGGATAAGTTGATGACATTTCCAACCCAGAGCCATGAAATAGCATAATTACCGGATGACTTTTGAGGAAACCAAGTCTGTGAAATGGGAAAAAAAAAAAAGTGTGTGCTGTAGTGGGGAATAAGAACTGAGAGAAACACCGAGGGAGAAACAAGAGGAAAAGTGAAAAGCTGGGGACAGGGAAGGACAAAAGGAAATCTGGACTCTGTCAATTTCATCAACAAGGTTATTGTGCTGGGTGCACTAAAATGCAATCATCCCATATTGTTCCTCTTGCTAGACCAAAGCTGACTTCTTTTTTTCCTCTCTTTACATTTGAGGTTACGATGACAGAGAAAATGATCTCTTTCTCTGCGACACCAATACCTGTAAATTTGATGGGGAGTGTTTAAGGATTGGAGACAGTGTGACTTGTGTCTGTCAGTTCAAGGTAAGAAGATTGATATTTTGTTCTCTAATTCACTAATGAGAATACAAATCAAGGATCTGCCTTTATAACCTATCACTTGGCAATTTATTTCTCTATGTGCAGAGAAGTTAGAGGGCAAACCAGGCTGTGTGTATAAAAGCTGGCAGGAGAACCAACTGGTGTCAAGAAGACATAAGTTTCTCTGGGAAAATGCAGATGCTGTGGCTTTAAATGTCTCTTTGGGTCTGCAGTTTCAGGTTGTGCATTTCTGATTTTTCATCCCTGCCCTTTTAATGAGGATTTAGAGTCCTTTCTAAATTCATTTCTGATACAGATCATGGCTTATTGTATTCGGAGTTCTGATCTAGTTAAAGAAATGGATCTGTAATGTGCTTATGCAATATTTTCAGGAAGGGCTGCATAGTGACAATGCTTCTGCCTGTTTATCTGCCCAGCTGATCAGATTAAGGAGCAATCCCTCTGTTCCAAAATGATGAACTTCCTTTAGGTTTTATATAGTTTTAGGAGAGCTATTACTGAGTAGCGAGGGGTTTTCCTTCTATTTCTTCTCTCTTCCTCTCTCAGCTACATCTAAACCTCAGCCCTTCTCAAAGTCAGATGATTTCATTATGAAGGATTCCATTTAATGTTTTAGCTAACTCACAGAACAGCTGGTCTTTAAATAATGACCTGAATAGAAACTGCACAAATTAAAGGAGTTTAAAGCATGTACCAGCACAGGGTTGTATGAATGTTTATGCCCCAATGTTTTCAGCATTTTAATGTGGATTGCTGAAGTTGTGAAACTTACCATGCCGATTTGAGTGTTTACAGTAGAGCAGGCCAAATAGTGCACAGCTCAAGACTGGGCACATCTGTAATGACTGTGTTAATATTGAGCTTTCATAGACCATTCATGTTAAAGCATTGCAACTATCGTTTATATTTCTAGAGACAAACATGCCTTTGGAGATAAAATCCAAGTGATAAGTTCCTTCATTTTAAACAAGGAAGGAATTTTCTCTAATGAGAGCAAGACAGTAAATGCTTGTGTTTCCCATGTTGGAAGGGAATTCATATTGACTGTGGGAGTCTTTTATTACATTTGGAGTTTGCATGTAATCAAATATTCAGTGTGAGAATGCTGTTTTGAGCACTTGCCTTGGCTCAGGATATGCAGTGATACAAGGGTTGTGGTCTGGTCTGTTTTATCTTTTTAAGAAAAATCTGTAAGGCAGTAAAATGTCTGTGACTTGTCCCATTGCCTGCTGGTAAGCCAGGGCAGATGTTGTGCCCTGAGTCTCAGGAGCTTAGAGCAGCCACTGAGAATGCTTGGGTCTTGTCTTTGGTCCCTGTTTGGTGTTGCCCTTTGGAATAAAGCAGTGAACTCAAAGCCTGGAGGGTGCAAATTCTGATGTTGCCATTGACAGGGAAGAAGGCATTGGGAGCACTGTTTTCCCAAGTCAGGGTGCTAATGCCTGGTGATTTGGGGTAAATGGAACTAGGTAAACCTCTCCAGGCTGTGTGGTCCCCTCTTTGAGAGGTGAATTGTCTAAGTATGCTGGGTTTAGGAGTTCTGTAGGGGGCAAACAGATTTAAGGAAATCAGGCAATTGGTAATATGAATATGTAAATAACATCAAAATAATGAGTTGGGCAGTTGTCGGCCGATCACTAGGAAATGAGTTGAAATCAACAGCAGTCTGTGGTTTCAGTGGCCTTTGGCTCAGGCCCTGTAAACCTCAGAGCTCTTTGTCTTGCAGTGAGCCCTCTGTGGAGTTGCAGGGCTGACTGTGACCTTGGAGGGCAGATTACCTGTGGCTGATGCTGTGCCAGCACTGCCAAGGGCTGTGGTGCCGTGGGCTTCTGTAGTCAAACGCGAGTGCTTTGATACAGGCAGAGCTTGGGGGGATGTTAGCTACTCTTGTAACATCAGTGGACACTGTGACAAGCCAAAAGGATATGCCACTGCAGTAGAAAATTAATTTCTAGTGTGGTGTCTGAGGCTAAGTGAAACAGAGATGGCCAGGGAACTTATGTCACGAGTAACGGGGATCCCATCAGAATCCAGGGCTCCCATTTCAGTGACAACTCTCTGTGGCGATAGTGAGCAAATCAGTAGCAGGCTCCTCATCACTGTAAGTGTGTTTTGTGTCTTCCTCAGGAATTTGAGAGAATAAACAAAGGTAGAGAGCTCATTTTGCCTTAGTACTGTTGAAAAGTTCTGGGCTGACCAGCCTGTGTCTTGAGGGACTGAGAACATGGAAGTGGAGAGCAGGGCTACTGCAGTCTTTGTTTGGGTTTGTTCAAACCAGAATTACAGATGCTTCATGTCTGCCCAAGTGGAGTTAAAAGGAATTTATTTTTATTTGAAAGGATGAATATGATCAGACTGCTCTGGAACATCCAAGTTAGTCTTCCAACCCTGGAGAGCCAACGGGGATGTGCTGAGAGAGAGGTTCATATTGGCTGTTTCTCCTGTCACAGTCTACTGTGAGACATGTATTTTATTGAAAAACATCTCCTGCTCTGATCAGGAGATGCAGATGTCCCCTGTGCAGGACAAGCCCAGACTTTGGTGCTGGCAGAGAGGGAAGGCTCTGGGACAGTGCTGGCTCCTGCAGGGGGGCTGAGCATGTGGGAAACCACCAACCCTTCCTTCTTCAGACTCAGTGGGTCCAACAGAAGGGGTGTAGAGCTGTGCTAGCAGGCAGGTGCTTGGAGACATGGCTTGCTGGAGTCTGGACCTGTTTGCCCAAAGCCATAGGTCTGGCAGCTGGGCTCTTCCCTCTGACATTTCATGAAGGTATCAAAAAATATACCAGGTATTTCCATCAGTCTGTTTCCTCTTGAGTCACCAAGCCAGCGGACAGTCACTGGTTTTTATGGGAGTAGGACTCCTGTTTTCATGCATGTCAAGTTTTCCACATGCTTCAGTGTTTGTGAAGCTGCAACCTCACCTGTCCTGATGACCTGTTGGTCATCACCTGTCCAACTTCCAGCTTTGTTATATACCCAGAATATATTTGTGCTGCTTGGTTCAAGATGTGGGAGGCATTTTTGGAGTAGTTGATCTGTGAAGTAGGAGAACGTCAAGCTTTTAACAGTGTTACCAGGAGGAGGAGTTACACAGGTTACAATTATCTTTAGGAAATGAACCACCTGCTTTCAGTGCATAGCAGTGTTCCAAAGGCTCCCAAAGATGGTTTGGCCCTGGCTGTGACAGTGGGCGCTCGAGGCTGCAGGTGCTGAGGAAGGCACCTTTCACTGACACTTGATGGAATTGCATGAGTCCATTTCCCTGCTCTACAGCTGTATGTTAAAAACTGGCATGTGTGAGAGAAGTGAACAGCATGGCACTCTGCTGCTGGGTTCAGTGGGAGTTTTAACGTGGATTTTCCCGAGGTCTTGCTCAGCCCTTACTTGGGGGTGAACAATCATTCCTACATATAGGGCCTGGTCTAGTGAGCCCTAAACCAGTGACAAAAATATGTCACTAGACTGACATTCAACACGTGATATTCTCCAGCACTAGCAGGAGGTATTTTGTGATTGTGATGAGCTGTGAGTACAGGATTCAGCATGGGCAAACACAAGAGTCTGGCTCTAGAGGGTTAGGAACCACCTGGTGACCAACATCACAACCCTCTCATTGGTGGTCTTGTTTTCTTTCCCGGGTAACTTGCATTACAGTTTCCAGCTCAAAGCCAAGGCAGGATCCATATGGAAGATATCCCTCCCTTTGCTCCTTATGGCTCCTGCCTTTCCCATCTGAATCCTAGTTTTCCAAAGGTGCTGGTGGGAATAGTGGACTAATACTTCCTGGGATCTCAAATGAATTTTAAAGTTGGCCAACATTTGGAGGAAGTTCCAGCCTAGGAAGTTCCAACCATACTCCTCTGTATGGTTTGGGGTTTCACCATTTCTGTGGGGCTGTCTGGCCTTTCAGATCTGCAGCTGAGTCCATGTCAAAGATCATCCCTTGCTGTGGGTGAAAGCAGCAGATGAGGTGCCTTTGTGTTTCTTGGGCAGAAAAATTGCCTCTGTGTTTCTTGGGCAAAGAATCCAACCTTGTTTCTACATGTAAGAAAACCTGTTGAGATACTCCAGGCCAAATTCCTCACAAATCCTTGGGTGACAAGCAGATATTACACCTAAAGCAAGCATGATTTGATGCTTCATACTTTAAAAAATATGCACGATTGTGTTAATTGTCCTGGTTATGTATTCCAGATCAGCCTCTAGCAATTGCTGTTGAGCTTCTGGATGAAGTTGGCATTTTATGCTTGAAACATTGCTCAGATTTGGAACATAATGGTGAAAATAGCTTAGAAACATTTTTAATCAACAGTCTAAAATCTCTGCATAGAGGAATTTTTCGTGAGGAGCAGAAGGAGAGGATTTCTACTGTTGTGGCTGCTGTTTTTCTTCCTTGTGCTGCGGGAAGAGGGTGCTGGGGTGGGCAACATCTTGGGAAGATTGAAGAGAATACAATGCAAAAGGAAAATGTCATTTGTTTTGGCCCAATCAAAATGTCACTCTGACCAACTATGAATAATTTCTTGGCAGCTGCTCTGTGTGGAGGCCTGCAATTAATGCAATCTATGCAATTGTTTGTGTTAATCACTTCTGTAGTCATTCAGTTTAAAGCATTTTTGATGTTAATATCCCTGATATTTCAGTTCTGCTTGTTACATTGTGCCCAACAAACACACCTCAGACACATAATGGCATGATACAGCTAAATAGGATGTAGAATTTCTTCTAAACTTTTACTTAGATTTAGGCAGAGGTGAGCATTTGTAAATAATAATTGTGATCATTCCATTTGTTCTAATTAAACAATGAGGCATACCAGGAGTAGGGTAATCACGAGATAATCATATCCCTGGTATAATTGCCATGTACTGGGCACATCCAAGTGTTTCTAAGCCTCCAAGCATGATTATCTTGTGATGACTGCACCCCGTAGGTTGCTCAATTTTCAGTCTAAAATGAAATGATTATCTTTTTTAAATGAACGAGAAGGGGCAAAACTGTCTTGCAGTGGGAGAGGAAATCAGGCAGAGCTCAGCAGGAGTTTGAGCCAAAGCAGGGGTGTGTGGTGTGAGAAACTTCTGCACTGGCTGGGCTCGCTGCAGTGCTGCTGCTCCTGCCCACTGGCCACCGTGGGGAGAGCTTGGACCTTCGTGGAGCATCCCAGCTGCAGCTTGCCAGGATCAGAAATGTCTGTGCAGAAAGAGGGGTGGACTTGGATCGTTGGTGTCTCAGAAATAATCTCCCTCTGCCAGTCAGTGCTTGAACAGTTAGACACAACTTGTGTGTGCAGACCTGTAGCACTGCAGGGGTGTGTGCAGGAGGAGGGGAAGGGAGAGCCTGTTCATTACTGTTTGTCTGGAGCCATCCAATGGAAACACAGCAGCTGTGGTTGCAGATGTGAGGAGTCATTTGCCTTGCCCTATTCCTTCTCTGGGAATGCCCCCTGCTCCTGCTGACAGTCAGAGACCTCTCTGGGGCACTTACTGAACACTTTACCCATTCAGATTACTTTTCCCCTAATCTCTTCAAATCTTATTTTTCTTTTTAAAAATACCCTTCCCTCTCCCCATTAGCTATAAAGGTGAGAGGGGATTGTCAGTGTCCCTCTCTGTTGTTTTCCCAGGGTTTTAATGCTGGCAGGGAGCAGGGGGGTGTGGGGGCACCCCAGTGGGTGCTGTGGCCCCTGTGCTCGTGTGACTAACGCTGCTGCTCTCTGTCCCTTCCCATCAGTGCAACAATGACTACGTGCCCGTGTGTGGCTCCAATGGTGACACCTACCAGAACGAATGCTACTTGAAACAGGCTGCCTGCAAGCAGCAGAGTGAAATCCTGCTGGTGTCCGAGGGATCGTGTGCCACTGGTAGGTATAACTCACCCAGGCTGCCTGCCAACCCTGCCATGTCCCCCAGGTAAATGGCCTGGGGATGGCAAAAAACATTTGAATTCTTACTTTGAATTCATTACTGGTTAATTTTTGGGAGCATGAGAAGTCGCTGCCATCTTTTCCTTGTAAATACACTCTATAAACTCACAGTTTCTGATACACTGTACCCCTGGCACTGTTTGGAAGAGTTCAGCGCAGAAGTAGATTTGTTTTTTAATTTGTGTCTTGTGCTCCTGATCATCCTGTGCCCTGCCTACACTTCTGAGCTGTTAGGACAAGTGAACTGGTAGCAGATTAAGTGAGCAGATGTCTGATAAATGGGCATCTGGATTACCACAAACCTCTCCATAATCTGGAGAGAGAGAACTGGAACATTATTGCCTGCAATCCAGTTCCTTAGGTTTTTTCTTATCCTTGTAGGGCCAGATCCCCAGCTGGTATGATTCAACAGAACCCTGGTTGTAATGAGTCCTGCCAATTTATACCAGCTGAGGATTTGGTCCAAAGCACACATAATGAGCAGGTCTGTGCCACAGGTGTTTTGTTCTGGACTTGAGGAAACTGACTGGTGTGTGAGACAGCTTTGCTCAACTCTGAGCCTTGTGAGCTGTTTATATCTCAGCTTGTATGAAAACAGCCAGAAAGGTGAATGAGCAAAATCTGCCAGGAAAACCCAGTTGCTTATGTGCAGGAGTTCTTGATGTTTTTCCTTCGTGCTCAGTATCTGTTAGAGGTGGGCAGTGAAGTTAACTTGAAAAGAGCAGGAGTAAGCCTTTGTTCTTGAGAGAGTTCTTTAAACTTAAAGCAGAATTTTTTTCTTGGCTGAGGATGGAGGAGTCAATAAAAAGTACATTAGACAAACTTTTTTCAGTGCTGTAATTTCATGTTTCATACACCTGAGAGAAAATAAACTCCTTTCTCTGGAAATGTTGTTCTTCTCTGAAGCTGTTACCTGACAATTTTCCAGAAGAAAAAAACATATGCTGCAATTTTTTTGTCCATAAATTGGTATTAAATGGAGCTCGGGCTGACAAAACCTACTGTGGTTAGGATTTGTTCAACTTAGTAAATTCTCTCAGCACAGCAACTGGTCTTTTTGGTTCAAACTTTTTGATTGAAGAGATAATTTCAGCACATTACTACAACTTTTCTGAAATTTATTTGCCTGCTGGCAATGACTGTGTTGGCAGTTCTCTTTGAAACACATTGTAGATTTCAGAAACAGAGAAGGGAAAAGAAAAAGATATTTTCCTGAAGTCTTGCTCAAGGTCTTTGGCCTCTTTTTCCTTTTCCCAAGGAGAAGCTCAGTGGAGAAGGGAACAGCCATTTTCCTAAGGTTTTCCCAATGGCATGATGGGGCAGAGAGAGAGGGTGCTGAAGAACCCCCAGCAGAGTCCTGGGCTTCTGGGGCAGTGTCAGTGAGCACCGCTCTGGTCCTGCCTGGCAGGGCTCTGGGCCCTGCAGGGTGGGGCAGGAGGAGGGACACAAGGTCCTTTCCTGCAGAGAGCCAGAGGCCCTGGGAGCTCGCTGTGGCAGCAGGAGCTCGTTTCTTTCTGTGCTGGGGAGATGTGGCACACCTGGAAAAGCAAAGCTTGCCAGAGCCACGGGGGCAGTGTGGTGCAGACCTTGCTTCCCTCTTTCCTCAGTAGCTCATTTGGGAAAGAGCATCAGGACATAGGATCAGATCAGGAGAATTCAGGACATGGTCACTGGGAAAACACTGTTATTCCTTTTTTCAGCCACCTTTTGCAGCTGTCCTTTGCAGCCTTGCTGAATAAATCTACCATTTGAAGCAATTCTTGCAACCAATTATTTAGCAAAGATTTTCCTTTTCTTTCTTAGTTTTGAGCAGTGATGGCATGTGCAAGTTCAGACCCACCAGACCTCACTGTCAGTAAATGAGATCTAACAGTTCACAGGGTACTTTCATCCCAAAGCAGCTGTACCAAACTCTTTCTGTTAATCTTGATGTGATAAATGCATAACTTTTCCACTAAGAGGGAGGATAGGATGGCAGCCTCTCTCCCTTCTCTGCAGAAGAAACTCCTCTTAGGCATTATTTTTGGTAGCCCTGTGTGTGTGCACTTCCATGCTTTCCCTTGCTTAGAAAGTTTCTTACTGAAGCTCTGGGCTTGGCAATTTTGTGATGTTGCACTTTCTAAATTTGTGACTCTCATCATTCCAGCCAACAAAATGTCAAGTAGAGGAAAAAGAAAGCACTCAGTTTTGAAACTGAGGAGCAACCTTGAGAAAAATGGCATTTTAATAATTTACCTGAAGACTTTGAATAATAGTAATTTAATGGTTTATTCCAACTAGTTAGAATTTGATGAGATGTCCTGTTTCCTAAAGGCAATGATACAAATTTACAAATGGGTTTTAAATTTCTCCTTGGTGAGGATTTAGTAGTGACCAACTGGAGTAACTTTGTACTACTGTTGGGAGCAAAGATTTATCAGTCTAAGTACAACAAAACGAGTAGAGACTTCTACGGGCATTGCAGCATTCTGTGGCTTATTTTATTTTCATCTGATAGAGAGACTTTAAAGGAAAAAAAACAGAGACACGAGAAAGATGGCTTGAGTGAATTACATTCAGATTAGATCTCAATAATTTACCCAGGGATGCCATCAAAGGCGAGGTGCACTGTAGTACACTTCACTGAAGCCTTGCTTTGCATGCTCCCAGCACATACTGGAGCACATGAATATAAATTTGTTTCTGTTCTTTCCTCAGATGCTGGCTCAGGATCTGGGGATGGAGGTAAGAGCCCTCTTTTAATATCTCTGTTCTTATGTGTGCACACATTGTCTTCCACAATTTCAGACTGTAAGTGGATATACTTTGCAATCTTAGTTGTTGCACTACATATTGTCTGTTGTTCAGCTCTGTCTTTGAAAAAAGTGGTATTTTGCATTTCAGTCAAGCTGGAACCTAATCATGACATGCTGTTTTCTAGGGAAATTTAGAAAGCTGTGTTACTTCTAATAGGACTTGGAATTATTCATAGGTTGTGCTAGGAGCTCTATCTCCATCTACTGTTACAGTTGCACTCATTTGTTTTATGTTTAGGGTAATATTTCTTTTGTTTTTAAAACGTGAGCCAAACCCTTGGCTCCTCCTCACTGGAGGATTCAAGCCAAATATTTTGTGGTAGAAGAGAGCATTCTTTCAAAGATATGAAGAAATGTCACAGGGAAAGAACAATGTGTTTTTATAAGAACAGCAAGAACAAAACTGAATGTGGAAATAGCCTGAGCCCTTTGTGGCATACAGGGATACTGTAAAATGTAGGCAAACCAGCATTTAAGTAGGGGTTTATTTTATTGGTTTTTTTGTTTTGTGGTGGTTTTTTTTTTTTAATTTCTTGGTGTAGTCATCATGGATTTAGCTTGTCCAACATCAGTGCTGCTTGGAAGTGTAAGTGTTGGGTCTGGGTAGTGCCCTGCCTTGGGGTAGGAGTGTGATTTTGAGCTGGTAGGTCAGGCTTTCCTGGGGGTCAGGGCTAGTCTGGGTGTCTTGGGAAGGCTGTCCTGGACAGTTCCCCCCATTTGTGCCCCAGCTCCCTGAGTAAGCTCCAGGAGCTCCCTGGCAGGGAAGGCTGGGAGGCTGCAGGGGCAGCCACCAGGAACTGAGCCAGCCTTTGGTGTGACACAGACAGCGGGGCTGGGCTCAGACCTGGTTTTATGGCTACTCCTGGCTGGATTCAGGTTTTTGATATGCAATTGATATGCAATTGATACTTGGCAAAGTATCCCCTAGTGCTTGTTTGATTTTGGTAACCAGGAATCAGTGAGTGCAGTGTGTATAGAAGATATTATTTTACCTGTGAAGTGGCCAACAACATGAGCATGAGGCACTTCAAGGGTCTGATTTTCTGGCATCACACTCAGGCTGTTTTCTTGAACTCAGGACACTTCAAGATCTGGCTCCCCAAAAACTGCAATGTAAAAACTCCTGCCATAGGGATGGTCCCAGACAGCCAGCTGTGAGATAGGGGAACAAAATTTTCAACAGACTTGTATCTTGTGATTGGATTTCTTTGCTCTGATGAGGTACACCTAGCAAGAAATCAAGTTGTGTTGTTCTGGTTCTTAGAACATGACAAGTTTCCAGCTTCGAGGTGGTTTCCCCCATGACTGGCCAGTTCAGCTCCCAGTGCTGCTGCTCCTTCAGTTTTTTCTAGCTATTCCTATTTTACTCCAATGTTCTTTTAGATTGTCTTTTAAACCATTATACCAGAAAAATACCTTGTTCAGTGCTTACTAGAAATCTAAAATTTGATTTATATGTACAACAGGGTTTTCACACCTATGGTCAATTAATTGGTTTTCAAATGATGTTGCACTAAATTCATCATGCATGTACTAAGGAAGACAGATAGTTTTCAGTTTATTTGGTAATTAGGAGATGGGAAAACAAAGTTGGCCACTTTCTGAAAGTACTGAATTCCATTCTCAGAAAGCATAGGAGTTTAAAGGCTTGATTTCCAAAGACCCATTTTAGAAGCTTGGGTTGACAGACAATGAGCAGAGCAGGGCCTTGGGACTGGCTGTGCAGGTAGTAAGGGAGCAGACAGACCCAAGTTGGTACATGTGTTTAAAGGTCTACAAAGCTGCCTTGTATTATTCAAGATTTAGTAGGCAGCTATGGCTGTTCTTGAAGTACAAAAGTATATTTATGTGCCCAAAGAAGCTAAATCCAGACAAGTAAACGTTGTCACTACATCACTCTTTACTAGACATGGTTTTGTTGTAAAAGCTGTAATAAATTTTGGATGTCATCACAGTAAGTCTTGTAAAATCCACTCCAGCAGTCATGAGTGGGACGTGTTCCTGTGAGAAGCCCGAGGTCTTAGGCAATCTTCTGTGGTTTCTGATTTTTCTTGAATAGTTTTTTTCTTTCTTGTGCTTCTCCAAGGAGTCTTGGTTAACAGAATAACCAGTACAGCATCTCTTTTGAGCAAAACTCCTGCCACAGGGATGGTCCCAGCCAGCCAGCTGTGAGATAAAGGAACAAAATTTTCAACAGACTTGTATCTTGTGATTGGATTTCTTTGCTCTGATGAGGTACATCTAGCAAGAAATCAAGTTGTGTTGTTCTGGTTCTTAGAACATGACAAGTTTCCAGCTTCGAGGTGGTTTCCCCCATGACTGGCCAGTTCAGCTCCCAGTGCTGCCGCTCCTTCAGTGGAGTTGTCACAAGGAAAGTGTAATTGCTGGAGGGCTCAGAAATAGCTGGAAAGGGGTTGGTGTGAGGGACAGATGTAGATAAGCACGCCATGTGGTCATACAAGCCTTTTTTCAGGAAACTGGTCAGAGCATGAACAAAACAGCCAGGGGCTGTGTTTTGCTGCCATATTTTCCTTTTAGGTGGTCCCATCTGGGTTTGCAGGGCAGTCTTCTCAATTCACTGTGTAGGATTTGGGGTTTTTTGCTTTCCTGTCATGGATGCTGAGATCAGAGGGGTCTCAGTTTTTCAGCACTTAAATGATCCTGAGGGCTTTCCAGAGATGATTTAATCCTCCTTTATGCAGCAAAAACATACAAAAGTCCCCTTATTTGTAAAGTGATGAGGGAATCTTAATCACATTTGATTACTGAGCCTTGGGCATACACTTTTGGGGATATCCAGTAGATGGGTAGGACAGTAGGTGTTCAAATTTCTTACAGCAGAAGACATTTTTCCCTGTAAATGAAGATGAAAAATGCAGAATCAAGAGCCATTTCAGTGTTTTGATTGCAGAAGCTGGGAGTGTGATGTGGAATTATTTAAAAACCCACATCCCAGAAAGATACTAATCAGAAAGCCAGAAAGGATGAATGTGAAAGACTTTATACAGAGAGTAATTTAAAGAGATTCCATTCATTTTCATCTATGCCGTTCTCTAGACAACTGGGTTTTTTTAGAACCCAATGATTCATGTTTTGGTCTTGAGCAGCTTTATAATGAATTCTTGCTCGTTTCCTGGCTTCCTTCTAACAGCAACAAACTCAAGATGCAGTATTTCATTATAGCTCTTAATGGGCTAAGAACATCTCTCCTCGGTTTCATTTTCACGCTGAGCACTCCTTTGCCCTGCCTGCATTGTCTGCACTCCCAGCTCTGTTGATTGGCTTTCATTCACAGTCTGGTGGATTCACTGAAGGTGACTGTCACCCTGGGTGTTGCTGTGACCCCCAGCAGGGCAGTCCATAAGCACCTACCTTGAATTCATTTCAGAGCCTGCTTCAATTTCCATTCAAGTCCTAATGACTTCAGTGGGAATTCTATGGGGCCTTGGGTACACAGATCTTATCCTAGCTTGATTTTTATGTTAATTCTTTATGATCTAGACTAAAGCAAAATAAAAATAAACCAACCAAACGAGTGATAATTCATCAATATCATCACCATCATTTAGTTTACAGTAGCATCTAGAGGTGCTAATTCTAAGATTAGGACTCCAGGGTGATACACCCTGACCCTGTGAAGCAGTTCTTCACAGCATGGGAGAGAATAAAAACTGTGAAGCAGAGCCTGGGTATTCAAGTTGGGCAAGGGCTGGAAGGTGCATCACATTCCAGTGTCTGAATTGGGAACAGCACATGTTGCTTCAGAGCCAGCCCAGTGCTGGGGCTTTTGAGCCCCAGTGTTTGTCAGCAAGCCCATGTGACACCCAGAAAGAATCAGAGATTATACTGCTCTTAAACTTCTTCCTGATCTGTTAGACAAACCTGAAAGGCAACAACCTTACAAGACACCTTCTTTCCCCCCCTCTCTCTGCCTCTCTTGCTTCGTGTGTGTATTTTAAGGATGAGCATGCCTTGTTTGTTTGTTCATTCTTTCAATTTATCCCTTCAATCTTAGCTAAAAAAAAATGAAGCCCTGCAGCTTTTTGTAGGTGCCAACATGTAGATTTAATGATAGATTTGGTATTCTGGTCTGCCTTTCCCGTTGACTTAGAGATGTGTGAATAAACACATACATATAATAAATCTATATGGAGCAGCAGTCATCTTGAAACACTAACCCAGAGAAAACAGGCAGGAAAAGAATTAACACTTTGGAGCCCATGTTATCTTCTTTAAGGCAAACCATAATGCAGCATGTGTTTTCTTCTTTTTTTCCTTTAAACAACAGGTAAATGGCTACTTTGACCCAATTGCCTTTGAATTTTCTCCGCACTAGTTTTGAATGGCTTACTTGAATTCAGCAGCTTTGCTGCTTTTCCAGTGATTTCCCTTTCTGCTTTATTACAGTGTTGATTGATGGGCAGGGCTATGCAGAACACGCTGAATATTGCTGTTAACACTGTCCTGGCAATCACACTTGAGCCAAAATACACCATAAAACCTGGAGTGTATATTGGTTTGAATGAAGTAGTGTATAAAATGCAGTGCTGATAAACACACACATACACACATGTTCTCAGTATAGGTGAGAATACTCTGACTGTTCTAGTTTAACCTTGGAAAGAAAGGGAATTCATGTTTGGAGCTACAGATTCTTTTCCTGGGTGTAATAGGTGATTCAAGCTTCTCTCATGTGAATTCAGAATATCTGCTGACCCCACGTGCGATTGTCAACTGCAATAAGGAAATAGGAAAGCTTCTTTTCCTCTAATTTGATTTGGGAGATATAATTTAAAGCAGCATCAGAAGGTACAGAATCAACTATAGCAGCGTGCACCGACTGGGTAAATACCTCTGGAGGGAATGTTTAAATCTTAAATGATTGACCTGACTGTGGTTGGTCAAATATGTCTCCTTTGTTAAACGGGTTTTTACCTTGTTAACCTCAGCATGGCACTGAGCCCAAACCAATAAGCTCTTTCAAAGGCCGGGTTTATTAGCTCAGGCTCTTTGTTGTCCTAACATGATTACATGACTTCCAGTTCAGGGCTGGTGCTCATCTGACCTATATAAGAGTTAGGTCAGGGAAAGGCAGTTCATGTCTCTTTTTGGCCTTTAAAAATTAGGAAAGGATGAAGTTCCCATATGTTTTTCTTGACTAGAAGAGAAGCACTTGGGCATTCACAAGTTCTGGACTCCTAGACCCCTTGCCAGGGGCATTTTGTGTTGGGTAGGATGCATTTTGGCCATTTTGGAAAATCTTAGGAAGTGTGGAGATGACAGGAATACCATATTTTGGAGTCCTCTTGGGGCTCTCATTTAAGCTAAGTGTACTGAGCGCATCAACCCTGCTAGGCTGAGATGCTTAAGCAAGTCCCCATAGCTCCTAGAAGCTCCCCAGGGTTCTAAAGTACCAGCCCTGGAAAATGGTGGGCTTGGATTTCACTGCCTGGATCCTGCCTGTGTTTTTCTTGCTGCTTCTGAAGCTGGAATGCAAAAACATCCAGTGAAAAGTCCTGTGTTTTCTACCTGTGCGTGCTGTGTTATTGATGGGCAGCAGTCCTTGCTGTGCTCCTGGTCCCATCAAGCAGGTGCTGAGAAATGCCACGGGGGAGAGTTTTGATGGGCACTGAATGATTTGTGGCCCATTTTCAGCCATTCATGCAAAACTGAAGAAAATGAATAGGATATACCATGAAGATCCGCAGAGTTGTGTAGGCAAGAAGTATGAATGACGTTCATTCATAGCCTCTTTCCTGCATTATGCAATCCTTTAGGTTTTTGGCACTTTGTGTAAGTAGTTCAGAGTCACACAGGGATTCTATGAATGGAAGATGTTCACCTACATTAAAAACTACTGAGGTTGCCCTGGTTTTGCTTTAGAAGTCAAAATTGCTTCTCTGCATAGAAACAGAGAGGAAAAAAAGATCCAAAATATGCTGGCTAATCATATGCAATCTGTAAATCCACTAATAACTAAGTCATCAAATCATCAAACAAATCCTATGATACTCCAGCAAACAGATTAAAAAAGCAGTGCCCAATCACAAATACTCATTTATTGGTCTGTTATTGTAAACACAGCAAGAGAGAGATGTAGTGGTCTAGATTTGCCTGGTACATCTCTGTAAACCTGGATTAATTTTCCCTGTGACAACTGTGGAGTCACTAGAGATTAGCCGTGAGACAGTGAGAGGCAAATCTAGCCCACTGTTTTGCTTTTTTGTGCAGGGAGTTCTTCCACAGAGGAAAAGAATGGTTTTTAAGCTTTCAAATGGCTCTTCCAAGCTTGCTGCAAGCAAACACCTTCCTTCATGGGGCAAGAGCATGTGTTCAATCACATGCTTCAGTTTTATCACATGCTTAAATGCCATTGAATTTTACATTTCTCCTCTGAATGTGGATGTCTTGCACAAGTGGGATCTGAGGCAGTCTGGGAGTGACCAGAACTGCTTCAGATCCTCATGCATCTCATCATTATGTATTCTGTGGTTTGGTGGTTGAAGAAGCTGATTCACTGTGCACTTGCTTTGAGCAGGTTTTGGTGTGACATAGGATTTTGTTAGATGCTCTCATGAGATCTTAAAAAGAACAAATGGGATGAAAACTGCCGAGTCTCTCTTTAAAGCTTCGTGTATTTGCTTTCTCCAACTCTTGCATTTCAGATCTCAGCTGCATCTGGCAAATTTAATGTATTCTGCACTTGATGTTTAAATTCCCTTTTGTCTAAGAGGTTTTCTTTCCTTTCAGAGATTGAGAAATGAAATCAGAAATTTTGCCTGCTATATTTGAAGTCAGTGGGAGTTCATCTTCAGGAAGGGCACAACTGATTCCTAGACACTTAGCAAACTGGAGACAGCCTCCTCCTTTATGTAAATGCACACACAGGACAAGTTTCATGAGTATGGTGCAAGCCCAGGAATCCAGAGTGATTCATAATCAAATCCAGATGAGTTAGAATTTTATGGGAGAGCACTACCAGTCCTTAAGATGTTTCCATGAGTCTTCTAGCCCAGGTTTTTGAATAGCTTTATAGAACATGCTTAGTTTCTACTTTAAAACAAGCACATAGCTTGTTGCTCAGGAGAATACTTGAATAGAAGCCCAAAGTGTTCAACAACAGGGAGATCTCTAAACTGCAGTTTGAAAATATCACAACTCGGGGAAGAAGAGGTCAAAACCATTCCATGTTATTTTATGTGAATTTTTTTAATGCCTTGGACTTGTTGATACCATTTCTTCCTGCTGCATGGGAGTTAGATCATGATGGTGCCTATTTAAGCCCATTGAAAAGCAGATATCAAAGCAGGGCTTTTTTAACCCCTGCAGCCCCAAGTATCTTGCAGGTAGCAGTGTAAAGAGAGCTGACTGAGGAATTTTAGTGTTGGTTTTCCATAAACCTAAGAACATGGGAAAGTTCTAAAGGTCTGAGAGAATGTAGATGTGTAGATATTAAAAAGGGTAAGGGGAAAAAAAAAAATCAGATATTTATAGGCCTACCAATCTGACATTGATTGAGGTAGAACAGGACATGCAGTCCCGGACCTGTTCAATAAAGAAATAAATGAGAATGAATGCTGAGCAATATGGGCTGATGTAATAGATTCTGTCAACTAATTGAAATGTTATTTATGAAGCTCCAAGTTTGGTTGATATGGTGTACGTGGATGTCAGTGAAGCGTTTGGCATGCTGCTACATGACACTGATTAAGGAACAAGAATCGTGCAAAATTGACGTGGTACGCAATTAGTGGAGTAAAAACTGCCTTTCAGGATGTAATTATAAGTGGATTTATCATTGTTAGATAGACAGCAAAAAGATCTGCCTTGTGCTCTTTATTTATTTGTTTGTTTTACAGTGGCCAGGATGGGCACATACTATTCTCACTGATCAGGTTCTCAAAAGTCATGTCTGGGGAAGAAAGAAATGAGTGGTTCACTGTCACAACCCACTCTGATTTACGTGGTGCTCGGGTGCCAAAGCAGGTCCTTTAATGTGCCCGAAAATAAAGCCACAACCACAGAGCAAAGACAGGAAAGCAGAAAGTGATTGGGGAAACACTGCTGCAAACAGTGATGCTCCAGAGAAAGCTGAGTTTTGGTAGTGGGCTTGTGTGAGAGGGCTCTGCACACACAGCAGGGCCAAGGACCACTGGTGTGTTTAAGAATCAGGCTCTTGAGCAGGAGTAAGGATGTCAGATTACCTCCACCTTCCCCAGAGGAGGTGACTGCAGCTCCAAAGGCTCTGAGAGCAGGGGAGCAGGCTGTGTGCAGCCAAGGGTGTGGCTGCCCTGGAAGCAGCCCTGGAAGCTTTGATGCCTTAGGCTTTGTCAGGGAAAGGAAAGGGTTGCTCAGGTCACCATCAGTAAGTACCAGTGTGGGGAACACAAACGAGCAGCAGGCTCTTTATGCTGACAGACAAAGGTCTAATGAGATACTGGGCTGGCAATTAAAGCTAGACGAACTCAGAGTGAAGTATATGTGTGTTTGTAAATGAAGGCAATAGCACAATGAAGTAAGTGATTAAAAGTTATGTAGGATTCTGCAGCGCTTGAGGTTTTGACCCTTGGGTGTCTGGATTGCTCTGCTCAAATAGGGATGAATTTGTAAGTCCAGGGCTTCTGTCACATGGAAGATCACAACAGATGCTCAGCAGCTCTTTGTTCCAGGTACCATAAACTAGTTTACAGGTGAATTAGGCAGAGTATAGCTTATTTTGTTCTGCAAGGTTGCTGTGCTAAGCAGTCCAGAAAGGGATTGATTATGTGGATATATTTGTTCATTTCAGAATCCACACAAGTGTGTTTCTACCTGCCTTCTCCCATCTGACTGTGTACATTTACATCTGCACGTAGGGAAGCAATGTGGGCTTTAGTAGCCAGTGGAAAACTTCATGCATAATGCTCTGCTAATTGCTCTGTATTAAAAAATAGGCCAGACTACCCTGCATTGCATCCTAACACTTCTCTGTGTTGCCAGTACTGGATAACTTGAGTAGCTCCTGATCTCATGTGAGTTGTGACAGGCCCCTTGGTGCTTCTGTCTGTCCTGCACTGCTTCCCTGATTCCCAGTGTATTCACTGGTCTGTTCCAACTGGTGCTTAGAGGGAATCCAGAAGGGGAGGAGGATCCCCAGACGTCTCTGGAGGATCTGTCCAGGATTCTTTTCCTTCTCATTTCTCCAGGGGAGGATCACACCCAAGGAGCACTGAAGTTCCAACCAGTATTGATCATGATTGAATATAACTTGGTTTTTATCTCTTGCTGCAGAGAGCCTCCCTGTGTTTGATGTGGTGTGTGTGATGTGTTTGGGAGACAAGAGGGAAAGTACCAGAGTAGGCTGGAATTGCTTTGGTTCATACACATTGTCCACTAGACTCAGACAGAAAGGCATCTTCATATTTGTTATAATAGGGCCTTGATAAATAAATAAATAACTTATTGTTTTGTACAGTGCCTGAAATTTTCATCAAAAGAGGAGGAAGCCTCTTATATGAATTACAAGGCCAGTGCAGGACAGGTCTGTGCTGTAACTCATTTAGACAAATGTTGAAGTGAATTGATGGACTCAGGTTTGTTTAGATTAGTGGCCTTTTGAAAGATGAGTTGTCCCGTGTGTACAATTTTTCAATCTGTTTACATCTAATTAGCTGCTCAGATTGGCTAAAATTAAGTGGTGTCACCTGTAATGCATTCAGAGGTGAGGTTATGATAAAAGAGGCTCTTTTATAATCTCTCCAGCAAGTGCCTTGGAGCACTGGCATGATGTGAACTGAGGGCGTGTGGAAGATCTGTCTCTAAGGTGGAAGCAAATATAATCAAGCTGCAATCTCACAAATGCAGTGAATTGTCTACAGCACCTCTCTGGTGCTGATTGAGAGAGAGAGCAAGTTTTGCTGTCATTGTCTCCCAGGACTCCTTCTTGGCAGATGTGCCTGGCTGGCTGGGGTGTGGTGTTGGGGCAGCTGCCCTTGTACCCTGGCATCTTTACCTGTTCCACTATTGATTCCTGCATGCTGCATATTCCTCCCTGGAGACAAGTCATTTGAACAGCTTGAAATCTAAAAACTGATTGCTGCAATGTCAGGTTTCTAATTCTGCAGCACAGCTGACAGCTCTGGAAAGTCCCTATCAAAGGCAGAAAATACAACATTCTTCAGCAGACTTTGTTCTGCCACCATACGGCCCCAGTTCTATTTTACTGCTCCAAAGCCTACAGGCTTTCTCATGTTTCTGACCAAAAATTCTGGTATTAATATGGAAGCTTCTTGGCAATTAAGCTGTGCTTATTGCTGCATCAGTGCTTTTATACCATGACCAGCAAGCAGCACTCTCTGCACGGCAGCAGCAATTCACTTCTCATGCTTAGTCATGGATACACATCCAAGGAGATTTTGGCACTGGTTTTCTCCAATATTTTTGAAAGTTTTTGTTAGTCTTTTCTTTTTTCCTTGGCTCTCTGGAAGCTTTTGCTAGGGATGTGCAGAGCAATCCCCTGCCCTTGTATAGCAATCCCCCAGCAACAGAGCATTTGAGTGTTTGCAGAATGTGAGCTCTGCCATGGTGAGTTTTGGATGCTGTCACCTGGCTCCTGCCTCCAGCATTCTGTGGCATGGCACAGCAGTGCTGTCCCCTCTCAACTGGACATCAGCCCCACAGTACAGGACATCATGGGCTGTGGATGTGTCCCCTCTCCCCATTTGTGCAAGGAGTGTCCTCGTGTCTTCTTGTCCCAGGATGGGTGGTGATGCACTCGTGTGTCTGTGCTGGAAATGACAGCTCAGCAAAGTGCTCAGAACTTCAGGGGCAGGGTCCTGCCATCCCTCAGATGACCCAGAAACAGCAGCAGGGGACCTTTGAAAGCTGACTTCACAGTCCTTGAGTGCCCTGTGATGTCTTTGCAGGCACTGGAGAGGCTCAGCAGATGACTTGGTGACAGCACCCAGCACCTTTGTCATCACAAGCCCCTCCTGGCTCAGAGTTCTTTCTGGTTTTCTCCTGGGGTTTTTCTCCTCCTGCCCCCATGTGACTGTCCCTTGCTGGAGTGTTGTCTGAGCCAGACCAGGTTCCCTTGTATCAGCAGGGAAAGGTTGCATCTCTCCTGTGCTGTGGGATCCTGGAAAATGTGTTCCATCAAATCTGAGGCCCTCTATCCCAATGCTTCATCACTCTCCTAAAGGTGAGGATGACAAATGACTAAGCAGTGTCTACAGGCAGCAGCAGCAGCAATTTTGGGTTTTTGTTGAAATGAGAGCATTTTACATGGGGAGGAACTCTTTTAAACCAGTGGAGTAAATCTGTATCTGAGCCCATTAGCGCTACTTAAGGGCTCAGGATACAAAGGTGCAGCGTGTACTAGCACCTCTGCTCTAAGGAACTCATTCTGGATGCCTTCAGCTGCATAACAGCTGCTTTTAGTCTGAAATTTTCCTTCTATTGTCAGGAGGATTTTCTTGGATTCCCTTTTTATTTGAAAACGCTACCATGAACCACTTTCGAATTGACAATAATACATAGGAAGTGAAAAGTTTTGGGTTTAAGGCATTCATTCTTACTTGAAAAGAGTGGTTTTAACAGGCATGAGCTGGTACTGGGCTGTCTTTCACAGCATTTTCTGTTTTCCTTTGTGCCTATCCATCTAACCTGTACCTGAGGTTTAGGTACTTGATTCCATCTCAACTCCTGTGCTACATTTGTTGGGTAAAAGAGAACCTGTTGATTTTCATGGGCAGTTATGGTCAGGTAGATCTGTTTAACAGAGGTCAGCTATACTGAGAATCATCCATGGCTTGATACAATCTCAAGCCAGTACTGGGGTGGACAAACAAGTACCCTTAATTTGGAAATAATGCTAAGAAAATTTGTCAGTGATTGGAAAGAATATCTGAAGTAACTTTCTAGAGCATTTCAGTTATCTGCAAACAACTATAAATGCAGAGCACAAGAAGGTTTAAAGTAAATAAACAAATGGAAGAAACTTCTACACATAGTATCCTGGGAAGTCACCAGGCTACTTCACCATGTTTTCCTGTCTCCATCTCTAGGTTTTCCTGGCAAATTACTTTTCAATTTCACAGGAAGGAGAGATTTTGCTTTGTCTTAACTAGGGAATTAAACAGTTGCTAGGGGCAGGAAAGATGGTGGCACAAGCAATCAATCTTTGATCGTATTAGACGAGATGTATCTTCTTTCTTGAGGAGATTACTGGTGCAATCTGTATAATTAGGAGTATGTACCCCCATTTGTTTTAAGCAGCACGTGGTGGCTGTGCACATAAGCTGAGCTTTCTCCCTTCCCATAAAAGTGCTGTGCCTTCAGGATCAGGGCCATCTCTGTCATCTCTGCATTTTCTGTGTTAATGGCACTGTAGAACTAGCTGATGAAATGCCATTAATTTGGAGGGATGTGGAGGGAGCATAAGATCCCCAGCAGACTCTGCTCTGACTGCAGTGAACTGCACGGGGAGCTGTCAGACTGCACAAGTTGCTAAGGCCAGGTTAAATTAGTGCCCAATTACTTGTGCAGTGGTAGTTGGTGCTAGCATGTATGATACAAGTGTCACCACATAAACCTCTGCGAATCCCAGTCTTAAATTAATGGCACGGAGCATTCCTTTAGTCATGTCACTTGTCAAATGGCAATGTCTCAGAGTGGGGCAGGCAGTGAGATTCTTTCTGGATTTTAGGACTTAGTAATAACGTTTAGTGTTATTCATAAGGAGTTGGACTGGTTCAGTTTGAAGTCTCAGCTGAGCTTATAAGCAGTTTTAGCAACCCTCATCTTCATTAGCTCCCATAAAGGGGGAAAAAGGTGATGAAGGTGGCATCATCTCGTGGAGACAAAACTAAAAAAACATCTCACAGTTGTGTTTGTGCATAAAGAGGGGTGGGAGGGGACACTGCAGAGCAGCCTGGCCTTGTGGCCCTTTGGGACACAGGCTGAATAATTCAAGAGAGGTGGGCAGGGAACACAGTGAAGCACAGAAGAAATAAGTGGTGAGGAAGGGAAAGCTCTTCTGGTATCTCATCCTCCTTGCTGTGGTTGCACTGTTATTATCTGGAAAGATTTAATGCCAGAGGGTTTCATAAAAGACAGTAATCCTGCAGGTTGTGTTACAGAACTTCTCTTCCTTTAAGGCAGGTGGTTGCACAAGGCTGCTGGAACGTGGCTCTCAGCAATAGCAGCCAGTAATGCCATAAACACCATCGAGACAAATGTCACATTTACCAGAGGCAGCCACCAGATGATTTATCTAAACCTTAGGCTGCTGCTGGCCAGACTAATTCTTGGAATATTTTGCATTACACTGCCATTAAAAAAATACTTTTAAGAATAATAATCCTCTCCTAGCTTGGGTTTCTTCAAAGGGCTCAGCAAAGATTCCCCTCTGTTTGGAGGAAGGGCAAACTGTGTGCTTTTCAAGGGCTCCTGTTGTAACCACCAACTCACTGGGTAGTTTACAGGCATTGTAGAGGATTAGCTAGAGAGTGCTCCAGAGGTGCTCTTCCCTTGTCATCCTACAGCTGGCAATGTCATCTGAGGGAGAAGAATGTAGGTAAGAAATGCAAATAAGCCAAGGAGAGTGAAAATGTTGCTTTTTCCTTTGGCTTGTCTTTCAAAAACAGAGGGTGATAATTTCTGATCCTTTAAACCCAGCCATGAATGAAAGGATGTCACGGCGTGCTCCAACACATTTCCCTACTAGTGCCTTCTGTGTGGAGGCCATTCTGACTGTGAAAAGCTGTACCTCTGCTTTTACACTCAGAATTGTAATGTTGTAAAAAAAAGTGAGTTTTAGGCCAACCACAGTATCCTTGTGAGAAAAAGAAGAGAATGGTTAGTGAAGCCTGTCCTTGATGTTAAGCAATCCCACCTGACATTGAGAAAAGTGGGGTGGTAAACTGAGCCATGCACACATGGAGCAAGCACAATCAAGCTTTTCACTCATTTCAGCTTCTCCCAGACTGTCATTTTCAACTAGATCTAATCTTCAGCTAGATTTAACTGAGAAGCTGGTTTTGCTAATGAATTTTTAGGATTTTACTGGCCCTGGAAGTTTTTGCTGTATTGCACTCAGTATATTATATTAAAAATGTATACCACAACTGAAGCAGTTTTGTAAAACAAGCTTTAATGCAGCATCTGCTTATTTGTGCCTTGGGGATGTGAGACAACAGCAAACTGCTTACTGCTTGAGAAATCAGCACACCACCACGGGCGTTGCTCTGGTGTTAGAAGTCAGGGCAGTGCCTTTATCTGGATGCAGATCAAATTGCTGTGTTGATAATTAGAAGACAATAAGCTTGCATGAAATTGAACCAAGATGTATTGAAATCAGGTAGTAATTTTCCTTAATGCTGACTGGAAGTAAGCCATGTCAAAAGGTAATCAGAATGCATTATTGTTTGCCATTATAAAAAAGTCCATTTAAATAGCTCTCTCTCACTGTAGGCTATTTAACCTTTTGTAGGTATGAGCACTACAAGGGAGCCTAATGCATATTTTGTGTGCATTATTCTGCATAAATACATACTCACAATTTTTATGTTTCTATGTGCATATTCATCATGAATCAGACTGGGGTCAATGTATTTCCAAATCATGTCACTGGAGATAGCCAGGAGCAGCTGTTTCCAAAGAAGGTGAAAGCTTCATCCTTGAGCTACCCTAGTGGGAAATGGCTCTTTGAAAACCACCAACAAATGTTTGGCTTGTACCACAAGATGGGAGTGTAAATGTGAACATGAATGGTCTTCTATAGAAAATGACTTTGTGTGTGAGAACCAGCTGTGAATAAACCTAAATGCCGAGGTCTGGCGATATGATAATGATCTCAATAGTGATCCCTTGGCTGGAATGAAACTGACTTCACTGGGTGTTCTGTTTTCCTTGGATTCTGAAAGCTGAACACAAGAGCCTTCTGGCCACCGAGGACCTTTCCCTGTGCTGCCCCTTACTTTGTTTGCCTCTGTCTGCTCCTCTTAGCTCTAACTCCTTGGTAAAAGATAGGTGTTTTTTGGGGGGAGTGCATTTTTTTTTTCCCAGCATTTCAGCTTGTCCATTTCCCCCCTGTCCTTTTTGCACACTGCTTTCTGTGCTAATAGGACTTTTCTAGTTATACCTCTGTTGAGTGCTGTTACTAACTGTTAGGTGATTGACTGTGGTGTGTTCCCACAGCCTGACATAACTGGTTTGTTGTATTTTTTCATAGTGCTTCTTTCAAACCAGATGAGCTTGTGCTTATGTTGATCAGTAACTAAAAGGAAGATGCTAAGGCAGCATTTGAAAGCTCATAGATACAGTACGGCTGTGAGCTTTGGCTTGCTCTCATCAGCAGCCTTATGGTGGGTTTAATTTGGAAATCATTATTTGGACAAAACTGGGGCAGAGCTGCATCTCAGCTGGTCCTGAATAACCTCACAAACATCAGCCTCTCGGTGCCTGTGCAGCTCAGAGAGCAGATGCGCTGTTTATTTACAGACAGATGTAACTGGAAGCTCAGATCTGCGCCTAATTTTGCTCTGCCACAGTGAAGAGTTCTAAAATAACTCTGTGGGCACCTTGCCATCACTCAGGCAGCAGGACAGGAGACACGTACTGTGGAGCTTGGCCAAGGTAACATCCAAGAAGCTTGCCATTGACTCCTCTCCTGCTCTCAGCTCCACAGCACCACTTCAGGTGGTGGTAGCAGTACAGAGCAGAGTATTAAGATGAAGTGTTGTTTCTATTTATGGTCTTAATTCAACGATTAAAACCATCAGCAGAAGCCCCTGCTGAAACTAGAGACATTACTGTGCTGTTCATTTTGGCAGATGAATTGGAAGAGTTTTTAATACCCTTTGGGCACTCCATGCCAGAGCAGGCTGGGTGCAGGCAAACAGAGATGACCAGTGACATTGGCTGGAGATTTCTAATTTCCAAGGCTGCAGCTGGAGGAGTGAATCTGGTAGTGGTGTAGCTCTGCCTGAAGCCTGACAGCTAAATTAAACCAGCCACAGCAGTGTGGGTGCATTTAATGCTTCCCCTAATCATGTAATAGTGCAGAAGGAAGTACAGGTGATCTGAAACTGCTTCCTGAAGTCTGATGCCTCAGGAAATGCCTTTGTTTCTGAATTTTCTGCATGTAAGTATTTATTCAAGCGCTTAAAGATCATTCAGCCAGGTGCTTACAAAACAACTACATTCCTGAGAATATATTAAATGTTTTTCATCTATAATGTCTTGAAAAAAAGCCAGTGTAACCTCAGCAGATACAATGGCTTGTGCCATTCCTCAAGGGGGTCAGGATTCAAAGGTCAGAGTTTAGTGCCTTCTGCTTAAAGGCATTGAAATGGGTGCTCCTTTTCCTGCTTTGTTCTTCTGGAAGCTCCCTTTCTCTAAATATGAAGGAATTTTGTGGCTATTTCTTAGACCAGAACAGAAGGAGAGAAGAGCTGTGTGTCTGTCACTGTTTGCATATGCATCATATAATATATGAGCATATAATAAGCAAGACCGAGTTACTTACAGTTTTAAAAAATCAAAATGATTGGTTCATTTATTTTTAAAGCAGGATTGTCCTTTTTTCTGTCTTTTTTAAAAAGGCCTGCAGCAGGCACAGACTATGGAAACCTGCATTATTAAAATTGACAATCACAATAATGCTCTAAAATCCACAGGAAGAGGCTCTGATGATTGAAAAGCCAAGGAAATAATCAGTAGTCAAGGGCAAGACAGGGCTCCTAAAGGGATTCCAGCTTGTAGAGAAGAAATAATACACCAGGAAGTAACAAATGGAATTAATTGGTTCTTCAAGTAGAACAGTTACAGAAGGAAGGAGGATTATACATATGTATTATTATTTAAATAACGTGGATGAATAGAGGGCTACAGACCTGCGGGTAGCACACAAACACTACTGAGAGACCCAGGGCTGCTGAAATAAATCTGCATTACAGCTGGGCAAGGAAAGAGGATAATAAGGTGCAGCAGGTCCACTTGAACTTACTTTTGCTGATGATGAATTTGTTAAAATGTTAGACCTTCAGGTTTTAAAACTCCATTTTTGAACACTGAAAAGTTCCATTCGCTTTTCATTTGTGGTTTTGGTTTTTTTTTCCATGGGTCCTTGGTTGCTCCAAAATAAGCAGCTTCAGAGTTAGAATTCTGCAAGCCTGACATTTAAATGGCAGTTTCAGTTGTATGTAATTTCCTTCTCAGTCCTTTTGGGAGTATTTTAGTGTCCTATTATGCAGTGACTGTACTACAAGCTGGAGTTGCCTGTGTACAGTGGATTGCATGTCCTCTTCCATTTCATCTTTGGCTCTAGGTGGGAGTGCTGTGTGGGAATCTTTTAAGATTTGAGAGATGTTGTTTGTAGTTTGGCTGTGTGCTCTTCAAGTGTGGAGGTACTGGATAAACATAAAATGCTGTTCTAATTGTGAAGTGGAAAATCTTCAGCAAGTCTGAAGGCAGAAACTGGTCATAGCAGCTATGCTGTTTCTGTTAGAGGAAATCCCTACAGCATCTCTCAAATAGACTTTGTGTGTTTCTCCTAAAAGGCATAAACCAACTTTTTGCTTTTCCCAGCTCTTATAATTATAAGGGATAAAAATGTTTAGGATTTCATTGAGCCTTTCTGCGTGAGTGCAGATGTGACTCTTGGTGACTCAACCATTTCCCAGAACCTAACTCACCCTCTATGTAATTATTTCAAAGAGTTATCCTTCCAAAATTAGAAGGAAAAAACATGTAATTACAACTGCAATATTAACATACTTAATGTCTGCCTAATGTCTGAGCATCAAGTCAGAGACTGTATTTTCAAGAAGTATATAAACTGTGAGCAAAATTACTTGGGCCACGCAGTGTCTTCAACAAAGATGCTAAATATATGAGCTCTGCATCATTTATGCCATGGAACTCAAAGAGAAACTGAGGAAAGTTTCATTTCATTGTAATTGCTCTTTGCCTACCCTCTTTCTCCTTTACACATTGATCCGGCTGTTTTGCCGAGCGCAGCAGTCTCGGCTCAGCTCGCCGGGGGCTGCCGAGGTCCTGCCCTGCCTTTTGCTGGCCTGGCACTTTTCCTGGCCCCTTTCAGGACAGTCCCCAGCAGGAAACAGCTCCTGTGTCTATGGCTTTGTCCTCTGCCCATTGTTGGCTCAGCAGAGGGCCAGGCAGGGACAGCAGAGGAGCTGGGGAGGGTGAACCTGTGTGTGATGCTGCATGGACAGAGCGGTCAGCAAGGAGCGTGGCTGTCAGTCCCACTGCTCGCTTTTTATGGAAGAATTCACTTTCTAAAAGGAGCAAGTGCCTGTTGTGGAAACTGGGGGGAAGGAGATAGGTCAGGCCAGAGTTGTGTGTATTAGCAGCAGCAGTGGAAGAGGAGATGCTGTTGAAAGCCCTCGTGTTGCATTCTGTTTAAGGGATTAGTCAAATAGAAACACTAGAGCCTTAGGTAAAGTCAGGTTGTATAAAACGAGCGTCATTTATGAGTTTTGGTCGTTGTTTTTTGTTTTAATATAACACCTGGTTGTACTCCCTCTTTTTTTTTTTTTCCAAGTGGACTTTGTTTCGTGCAGTAGTAGCTGGTTTGACTCCACCTATTTGAAAAATGAGTTTTGAGATTGGTCAGCCTGATTAAATCTTGCTGGACTTGTGCTCACAGGGAGCTGTGAGAGCTGGAGTATGGGAAAGGAAGGCAGCACACTCATGGGAGGGGTAGAAAATGTAACTTGCAGCACAGTGCTGCAGTTATGTGACGTGACATGCTCATGTGAATCAAATGTGCTATTTTTACAGCATGTATTAAATGTGAAATTGTGACTGGTGTTAGAGCAGTGCCAGAACTCCTGCCAATGTGCCATGTAATTTTATTTTAAGAATGAAAGGTCTTGAATGAGAACCCTCTATTTCCAGCAAATTTATTCCATTTGTCTAGAGTCAGCTATGCCCATAGGTCATTGCCCCCTTTATGTTTGATTTCTTCCTTACACAACATTTGATTTCATCTCAGGATATGAGCAGAGAAAGCCTAGGTGCCTTCTGCAGCTGTAAAATCGTGTACAGTGCACGGGAACAACCCTTTAGTATGAGGTGTGCTCCACATCTTCAGCCAGTGTTGACTGAAGTCACTGGAGCTGTGTTAGCACAGGTCAGCAGTGGAAGAGCATAACCCAAGAGGTGAAGAGTTGAAGCACCCTTGTCTGGGAAATAGCTCCTCCCAAAAGTGGAACACCAAACCCGTGGGACTGTGTACAGCAGAGACAGCCCAGGAGGTGTTGTTAGTATAGAGATTATCCCAGAGCCCATGGTAAATGGCTTGTGGATCCCTAACTTGAGACATTTTATTTTGCCATAAAAATGTAAGGTTTCAGAGGAACTGGCTCCCTAAAGTCATGTCATGCTGTGCCAAGGAAAATGCCTGTCTGCTTTTAGAACATGGGCATGGCTTTGATCCCTCTGCATCAGGAGGAGGTGATTTATGCCAGAGACAGACTGGCAATGGAAAAGGAGAGTCCTGGTGGGCACCAGACTCCTGAGGAGGGCAGTGGTGTGACAGGAGCAGCAGTGTGTCACTGTTTTGGCTAATTGGGGTCTGTCGAGTTCAAATACAAAATGGGATCACTGGGGGCAAAAGGAGCAATATGCAGATGAGCTCAGCAAAAAAAGAGTAGAGGGAGTTCTGATATTCTCTTCTGAAGTGTTTCTTGTCTCTCATTATGTTCACCTAAGTTCATATCTCTAAAAATAAGATTTAAAAAAAACAAATCCCATAAATATAACATGATTTCAGGAAATTATTTTATAGTAATTATAGCTAATCCAATTAAAGGTGATTTGTAATGACTGTAAATTAATTACAGAAATACTGAGTTTAATGGGTGGATTACTATTTGTTTTGATAAAAAAGGAAATGCAAATATCAAGCTAGACTATTTAGTTCACTTAGATCACACTGAGCTCAATACTGCTAGATTTACAGCACTATTTGTTTCCACAACGAGGGAGAGCACAGTCCCAGCTGAACACATGGAGACAAATACCAAGCCCTCTTCCTTTCAAGGAGTCTATCTGTATGACATGGTCAGACTTTCATGATTTTCTTATAATGGGAATCAGATGTGATGTCTGGGGTCAGAACTTTGTATGATTAAGTACAAAAGTGTCTCTTCATTTAGTAGTTTTTATCTTATTTTCAGTATGGGCTTGCTGGCTTGTACATGGGTTGCTGCTTAACAAGATGCTTCCAGGTACACAGCACGTACCTGTTCTTCCATCCACAAGAAGCTGAATCATTGCTGGCTGGGCTGATCCTGTAGTGGCCTGATCCTGCAGCTGGGAGGACACATGGGGAAATAAAGAAGTGTGTGTTTGTAGCCAGGCCAGGCAACTGGCAGCCTGGCAAACCCAGGGTGCCCTCAGGAGAACAGGCCTTGGTGGTGCAGTAAATGCATGGGTGTGGGAGTATTGCATCTTGCAGCTCTGAAGTGAGGCAAGGGCAGAGCTGGGATGTCCAGGGTTTTGATGGGTGGTGCTTTTGACTGGGGGACACAAAGCCAATACCACAGCTCCGCTCCTGCACCTTCCTGGTCACAAGTTGTGTGATGTTATCCTGCTCCCCATGGGTCTGAAATACAGGAGAATTTGAGAGCTAGCACTGAGGGCTGCCTCTGTGTGTTGAAGGTGAAAGAAACATGTGTTGATAAGGCTCAGGTCTTGGGAAGTCACCAGG
Source organism: Setophaga petechia (assembly GCA_024362935.1). Lineage (NCBI taxonomy): Eukaryota > Metazoa > Chordata > Aves > Passeriformes > Parulidae > Setophaga > Setophaga petechia. Next base: position 29,679,053 of record JANCRA010000005.1, read on the forward strand.
TTTATAAAGCTAAGAGGAGCTCCCATATCAGGGAACACAAGTGTCTTGAGGCTCTGATGGGGGACATCCCGAGTTACCAAGCACTGCACGAGTAGAAATGCAGAGGCTTGTTCCAGAGAGGTGCACAGACCTCAGGCAGGTGGTTCCTTAGTGGCCTTGCCACCTTCACCACCCTTCCCCTGCCTTTTTCCCATCTCATCAAACCTGTCACTTCATTTTGGCTGTCCATCACCTTCTGAGCTATGTGCCACCACCACACCATCCGCTTGCTCCCCTGGATTTGTTTCATCACCGAAGCCTTTGCAGCTCAAAGTCAGTCTTAAAGCCTTGGCAATGCAGTTATATTAGCAGTTTTCCTAAGAATCTAACTCTGGTTTTGTTGTCAAAGGTGATTGACTAAGTAAATGGAAATGAGCTTCCTTCCCAGCAGCTCTTGCAGCAAATTAGCAATGGAAGAAACTCTGGTTCCTAAGGAAGTCAGAAACTACTGAGCAACCTGTAATCAAGGTTCTCCTAATGTTGTGTTTTAAGTAGACCCATTATCATAGCAATGTCTTCCTGAAAGTATTTAGACTTCATTACCCTATTAGAGAAATTAGCATATTTTAGCTGATAAGCTTCTGGCTCATTCAAAAACTTGTAATAATGCTGGGTGTTGAAGCTACTCTAAAACATGCTTTCATTAAAGGGGGCTTGTGCCACATAGGAAATGTATAAATAGAAAAACCATAATTAAAATGCTGCATTATCTTGTTCTAAACTTAGTGTGTCTTGAAATTTAAGTGTACAACACTATCTGTAGAATTTTCCAGCAGAATTTTTCCGTTTTATAAGTATAGAGGGAAAGTAACTGCATGTGGGGTTTTTTTGGTTGGTTTATTGTTTTATTTGTTTTGTTGTTTGTTTTTTTTTTTAAGAGCTGAATTTCAAATATGACTGTAATAACTGTCTTTTTAATGAAAAAGTTGGAATAAGTCTTTTTAGACCACTGATTCTAAGAGGTAACTGATCATCACTGTGGTATTCAGAGGAGAGATTGTACAGGAGGACATCAGGAAGAAATGACAAGGAGGATCAGCAGGGTCAATGCAGAGCCCAGTGAGAGCGTTGTGTGTAATTGCAAAGTCAACAGAGAAGAGCCGGTTTATGCCAGAATTTGATCTTGAACAAAAATGAAAAATAACAGAGTCCATAAATATGGATGTAAGGAGACCTTCCTTTTTTGCTTTTTGCAAAAATAGCCAAAATTCAGATTTGTGAATGCTTTCATGGTCAGAAGAATGTATAAAGCCAGTTCCTGTGGTTTGGGTTCACAGCAGCTCTCTCCTCCAAAGGTTCTTAATGCAGCATGATTTCTAGCACAGCCTTTCCATCAGTGGGAGCTCCGGCTGGGTATCTCATCTGAATGAAGCTGCCTATTCTCGTGAGGCTTGTAGGGAATTAGTATTCTTTTAAAATCTGATCCAAAAATTGTGGGAGTCATGCAGAGACTGACGGAAAGAGAAAAATCAAAAAAGTTATTGTGCTTCTCTAGCAGTGATGGAAAGTGGCATGTGATCTCTGGAGGCAGATTTAACTATAGAAGAGCTAAAACCTTATTGTATTTGCAGTGCAGGGCTGCCCCACTCTGTTCCAAATCAGAGTGGATGCCTGGCTTTAACAGAGCTGTGAAAGCTCAAGCTGCAGCCCATATGCAGAGCATTGCATGGGCCCTGGGGTAACAGGGAAAGCATCCAAGGAGAGGGGATCAATACAGCCACTTGATTAGCAAAAGGGTGATGCAGAACGTAAGGCTGGATCAGTGGACAACTTCTGATTGTAATTACTGTCACCTGTTCCAGGTCATTTCATGGTCTTCCAGGTCAGGGAGAGATTTAACAAGTTTTGTGTTTTGAAGTAGTTTATGTCTAAAATTAAAAACAAACACACAAAAAATTAAAAAGCCTACCCTCGTTCCTGGTTCATTCACAGAAATCTTAGACCTATTATTCATTGCACATTTCCCCAAGTTAGACCTATTTCACCTTTCTAAGAGGGACTGCAAACAGGGCACTGAGAAATCTCTCAAGAGCAGGTGAAGGTTTGAGTGCTCATACTTCTTAATGGGCCTTGGATAATTGGCTGCCTTATTAGTCAATAAGTGACCTTCCATATGCTTACAGAAAATTATATCTTGATTGATTGCAGGCATGTTGTGTGTTTTTGTTTGTTTGTTTCTGCTGATAGGGAACACCCCAGCAGCGTGGCCAGAGGCAATCTAGGTGTCGTTCCCTAGTGCAGCTTTGTGATGTATTGGCCAAGCTGCACACAGAAGTAGCAAGTTCCCATGCATCAGCCTGAGCTTCAAAAGAGTGTCAGGGAGAGAGGGTTGGCTCTGTACTAATGATCTAATACACACTGTTTGTATCAAAACTGTCGTAGCAAGGACACTGGTGGGAGTAAGAATGCAGTCAACTCAAAGCTGTGCTCCTGGCGTTATCTGGCACATTGGCAAAATACATCCTCAAAAATGTAATTATGCGGAATTCACAGAGGTCTTTTGAAAAATGTGTCAAGCTGGATGTTTACTGCACTGGTAAACCAACTCTGACATTGCTCTCTGGGATGAAATGTGATCATGTGTGGGTGTGTAATGATGTGTATTCATACACACATAGGTATCTGCATATGATACGCAGACAGAACTTGTATGGCATTGCCTGCGTGCATATTTATGTATTTACTCTCTCACACATGCAGCAAAGAGGTGATTAGATGCCAAAAAAGGTAGATTTTCGCAGTAACTTTGTAAGGCCAATGTGTAATTCTCTGATGCGGTGTCTTATATAAAAGTTTCCATGTGGCTTAGGCTTAAATCTGTCTTCCTCCTGGGCTCTAAAAGTAAGTTCTGTATTTCAAGTGGGGCTTTGAGGTCAAGGGAGCCGCCTCACAAATGCATGGCTGCTGGGTTACCTGTGGTGGGCAGGTCAGTGGGCAGCAGGGGCTCGTCTCCTGCCCACGCCAGCAGCGCTGTGCTGGGCAGGGAGCAGCCTGGGAGTGTCCCAGATACAGCCCAGACACACGTACAGGTAGTACAGGGACCAGGGAGTGCTTCCAAATCCTGCCTTTGGCCTCCCTCTGCCTGGCTTTTAGCGCAGCATTTGACTTTCATGGCCTCTGCTAAATTTATAGAGGTGGTTATGCCAGGAAACTCTGCTCTGAAAACGCTTACGGGCTCTGCAGAGAAGACAAGCAAGCGGGCAAGGAAAAAGTAGTAGCTCTCCTTCCATTTTACTGCTAAAGAACTGAGATGCAAGAGATTAATGGATGTGCCCAAGGTCATATTGGAAATCTGCAGCAGAGCCAGGCGCTGAATCCAGATACTCTGCATCCTAGCTCAGTGCCGTAGCCATATTTTTTTCTTCTGATAGTATTTAAAAGAAATACTGTTCCTGGAGAGTGGAACAAATCAGAAAAATAAGCCGGTGGTGTGCGAATGAGAAAAGGTCATTTGTCCTGTTTCATCACTTTGTTGTCCAAAGATCTAATTACTTCGGGAATTACCTCAATGGCTTTCAATCAGTGCCTGTCTGTCTTAGGTCATTCCACACACCTCACCTTGTCAGTTTAAGGTGCTTTGTAAAGATTTTTTTTCTCCCTCTTAATTAAAAAATAATGCTTCTGGCCAGCTCCTCTGCACGTGTTTTTCAAACCTATGCATGAGGCTGAATACCAGCAGAAGCAGGCACTTGTACTCCTGACATCTGCTGATTGCCGTGTAAGAAGCGAAACACTTTTACCTGTAATATATCAGAGCTTTCCACAGATTGGAGGTGACTTATAAATTACACTGTGGAACTTCTTCACCTGCAATTGAAAAGTAATCGGTGGGGTGCTGGGAGGTGTGGGCCATTCAAGAGCACAGAATTTCTACACTGTGCCTTCCCTCGTGGCACATTTTAAAATCAGGAATGACTGTAAATCAGCTTGTTTTAAAAAAATGTTTCAGTTCCATTATTGCATTTCAGTTTCGGGATCTTTAATAGCGCACTTATATTTTCAAGGGTTTTTTTCTCTGCAGTCATAGAGTTGGGCAAGACATCTCCTCAAACATTCCCGCACCCACTCCATGGAATCACTTCTGTGTTTTCTTGGTTCCAGCACCCAAGGCCTGAACAAAAGCAGCAGGTATCTTACATATCACAGCAGAACCCTGACAATAGGTGGTTCTCTGCAGATAGCAGGTTATGCCAGCACTGACCTGGAAGAAATAGAAAATCAAAAAGAATGTGCTCATTCTCAGTGAACGATGCTTTCAGCCTGAAAGGTACTTGGGATCAGTCCTCGAGTGGTCCTCTCCCACTCAACTCTGTAACTCTTCCAATTGTTTTTTACACTGACCCAGATTTTGGATAACTGGTTCTGGGGAGGACTGTAGGTATATCCCTGAGTTCTCAGGAAAAGCTTCTCCTAGCCTGGCTTCTGGCTCTTGCTGATCTTTGCATGGAGAGGATGGTTGCCTATTCTGACTTTGATGGGAAGACTTGAGTGTTCGATTGAACAGCCTTTCTCTCTTCTTTCCACTCTAGCTCATAAATCTCAAACCACAATTTGCCAGCTGCCAAATCCGAGTGAGAGCTCCAGAAGTCCTTCAGCAGCAGGCACAGCTCCTGGCACGTGTCCAGCCAAGGCTGGCTCACCTTCATGGCTTGGGGGATTAATATACTGGGGTGCAGGAGCTCTGGTCAGGGACACAGCCTGCATTTTGCAAGACAGGCAAGTACTGAGAAGAGCAAGTCTTTGCCCCTAGAAGTTTGCAATCTAAGTAGGCCAAATCTCAGTTAATGGCTTGAAAATAATTTTTACAAAGCTATAATTAGGTTAGATTGTACCTTACCCTCTTTTCTTTCCCCTTTCTATGAATGGAGTCAGTGACCTAAAAGCTTTGTGCCTGACTCCATCCCTTTGTTTCTATAATTAACACTGTTTACTTAGTATTTTCCTCACTGCTGAGAGGGACAAAAGCTTTTTTTGTTCCCCTTAGATGCAATTTCTATGATACTGTATTTATTTAGAATTAATGACAATAACCATGTCCTTTCTGGGCCCTTATGCAATTAATCAATCTCCCTCAAATTTTTCAAGCATTAATGAGCTCACTTGGGTGGCAGAGAAAATGCAAGAGTGAAGTTGTCTCATGTCACAGCTTTCCCAAAAATGTTCCCTCATTTTCTTTTCCTCTTCTTCCTCTCTGCCTTCTCTTGCTCCTTGTCTGTGCAGTCTGCTGCACCTGATCAGTGTAGTACAACCTGATCTTTACCTGAGAGCACAGTTGCAAATTCAACCCAGAATAAGTGCAAAGTGGCTTCTGAAAGGAAAGTAGAGAACTTTCCATTTTTTCAGCTACACCTTACAGCATTTGTTCATCTGGGGACGTAGAGGAGTAATTTTTTCAATGGAAAAAGTCTGTTTTTTCAGTCTCCATGCTTATTTAGTGTTAGGACATTAGCTTTCCTCAAAGATATTTAAAGCAATGGACCAGCCAGTTCACTGGTGACTAAGCAGAAGAGCAGCAGATGAAGTCCAGACTTTTTGTAATAGCTTCTGTGGCTATTAGAGGCCACAGATCTTTACTGCTTTTAGTGTAGAGACAAGCACCAGGGGCTGGGTTTTAAGGCAGCACCCAGTTCACCCGAGCAAAAGAAATCAAATAAAAGTCAGCCAGTGAAATGGAGCTCCACTCTTTCCAGAGTGCCAGACATCAGTTATCACCCCAATGGGAGTAACATGAAACGCTCACTCTTGAGGAGGTAAGGTGTAAATCAGGGATTTTGGTAGTGCTCTGCTGAGGCTCTTATTCGCTGGCAGTTGTGGATCAGATTTACATTAAGCCCCAAATTTAATAAAGCCGTGTTACTTTGCAATTCCTTTTTCAAGTCAGCAGCTAATTCAAGTTACTGTTGACCAAAGGTCCTTTCACAGTCACCTGGCAACTTCCACTGAATCACATTAATCATCCTCATAAAGATGTGCAGAGGTGAAAGAGCTTTTACCAGTTTCAGACTGAAAGTGTCTTTTGAAAGAATAAATGGAATAATTTTGTGGCATTTAAAATACCACTGTGCCACGCTTCAGCCTGCACATCCTTGGGTGAGTTTAAAATTGCCCTTGTGTTAAGCACAGTGAAAGGGTCTCTCCAACGTGTCTGTAACACTCTGCTGCAGGTCACACAAAGGATTGCTTTTTTCCTCCAATGGGAAAAGAATAGCAATATCAGTTTTGAAACTTTTGGACTGATCCGTCAGCTTAGTCCTTTACTCAGTGTGACCTTTATCATCCCATATCTTATTAGAGCCAGAGATTAGTGACTTGTCTTTTGAAAGATCAAACTCATCATTTCTAAATGCTGTTTCATATCTGTATATTTATATCATACTCTCCCTTGACACTTCAGTATGTGATATGAAGCGTTGGGTTTTAGCTCTAACAGTTCTAAGAGGGGAAGAACAAAGTACTAGTGAAGTGTCAGCATTATTACAGCTTAAAGATGAATATAACATGTTTGCAGTCAGTGTGTGTCTTCTTGTGATGAAGCTTCATTCCTCTCTGGGAAGAGTACAGTTATTTTACAAATAAGCAATTGAGGTATAAATAAGCATAATAGTTTTACTGAGATCATAGAAGGAGCTTTGAGAGAGCCAGTTCATCTCTCATAAATCTGATCAAATCAGCTAATGGAGCAAGATTTATGCAAGAACAGAGAAAACAGAGATCACTGGCTGTGTGTAAGAAAACATCCATAACCACCCCAGACTGGTGCTTTCAGAGGTGTCATTCTTTGTACCTGGAACTTGGTTTCTAAGTATTCCCTGCAGTGAAGTAGAGAGCATTGGTGTTTATTAATGCTCTTCTTTGATCAAAACTGAATGCTCAGCACAGTAATTCTCATTGTATACGGGGTAATATTTCAGTGAAGTGATAAACCTAAAGACTGATAGGGAAAACCTATTTTTTTTTCCTTTTTGAAATTATTTTTTTTTTAGCAAGAGCCAAACTTTGTAGTATTTCTTGAACAAAATACATGAATGTTTATTAAGCAAACTAAATAGAGAAAAATCAAAATATTTAATCATACAACTACAAAGGGAGGAATGAAACAGCTTGGCAAATTGCATTTGCAGCACAGTAAAATGTGTACCGTGTCTGCATAAGTAGTAAATCAGCATTTTTATAGTACTCCTGTGTGAAGCCTCAAACTAGAGATATGTAAATATTACAAAGTACAGATATGTTTGAATATAAGAATGTAAATACACCAAACCATAGACCAAAATTAGGCAATCACCTCCTAATAATTATTTGTAAACATCCTGTTAATCTTAGAACTCTCTATTTGATGTTTCAATACTCCATTCAGGGATGATGCATTGCATGTAAGGCTGCATTCAAATAGTCATTAGTTTGGAAGTTTCCGTTGTTAGCAGGATACTGGGAAGATAAATGATGAATTGTGGTTTCCTGATTCCATCTTTTCTTTGCTCCCCATAGGCCTTGTGCTGTCTCCTCTTGATTTATGTCAGAATCAGAACTTGCTTTCAGTCTGACTGGTCTAGTCTGACTACAGGCTTCCTTCTGGGTGTGCAGCAGGGAAATCAAACCCGTTGGGAGCTGCCACACATCTTGTCCCTGGGGCCTGAGAAAACCTTCATCTCCACACTGCTGGTTTTCTCTGCCATGGCTCACAGACTGCCTGTCTCTAGAGGCCTGCTCTGGAGGTCATTAAAAGCATTGGGAATGCTGATATTGGCTTAATGGCTCCCTGTATAACTAAATATTGTCAGGAGAGCTGTAAATAAATGCTTTGGCAAGATGGCTCCTTTCCCAACTGTGCATAGCGAGGGGTGGCATTTGCTGCCAAGTTTTGTGGTTTCATCATGGGCTCTGTGGTCTTTTGAATTTATACACAAGCTTAGGATCCTCTACATGTGATTTATTGAAGATCTGAGATTTCTTTGATTGCTTTTAAGGAGTTTGTCTTGTCACTCTGTGGTAGAAAGCAAGCTGGCAATGCAGTCTATAAACCTAAGGGGGAAAAGGTGTGCTTCAGATTGATCATTTTTGATGAAAGGTTTTTTTTAAGCTGGATTCATGGTTCCTGGGTCCTCTCTCATCAATCTGAATGCTCGTCCTTGTTTGCTGAACCCTTGCTCTGCAGCCATGCTGCTTTGCTTTCTCGCTCCTCTTAACAGTGCTGGGTATTAAGGTGTTTTATCCTGTTCACCCAGTTTACAGTCATCCAAGGTAACTACAAAGAGTGAAAACACAAAAGAGGCCTAAAGAAAACCTGTGATTAAAGTGGAGAAGAGGATGGAAAGGCAGGTCCAGGATTCAGTCCAAATACCCAGCTCAACAGAAATCTTTTAATTGCAGATCAGACCCTGAACACAGATGTGCTGTTGCTGTGCTTTGAGTCTGAACCTTGATAAAGCACTTTGACATGAATGGATCTCTGGGAATAAACAGCAGGTTGCCAGTACAAGGCAGTTGTTCCAGCGCTGCCCGAGCTGTGGATGAGCTGCTTATTGCTCAGGGCCTCTGCCAGCACTTTGACAAGAGAGTACAAGGCAGATGATGAGCCAAAGGAGGGTGGGACCTGAGGAGGAACTTGCTCCAGTTAGCAGAAGGCATCTCATCAGCCCGAGCTGAGCACAGAGCACACTCGGGGTGAGCTCCAGTCTCGCCTTTCCCCTTGAACAGTTACATAAGTGTTTGGAAAAATAACTTCGCTTGGCAGAACACGGTGTATGGAAAATGAACTTGTTTCTCATGATGATTTAGATGCCACAGAGATTATGAAGTTAAGACTCTTGTTTTAAAGGGTTGCAGGCTTTTAACAGAGATCACAAGGAACATCATGCTTTGGGATTTAACATTTATTCATTCAGTTCATCAAGGACTGATGTGCTCATAGTACTTTGTTGCAAGCATCACAGTGCTGATAGTAGCCTGAGGTTATGAACAAGGGATCTCTAGACAGTACAGAAAAGGTTGGCCTTGCGTAGTTCTAACCCAGTTGTCATATAATTTTTCCTTAGATCTGACTTGCACGTTTTGTACTTTGAACAAATACAAGCAGTGCTTTAGCTCACCTCCCCTGCTTTCTGTTGATAAAGGGCTTTACCAATGGATTCTCGAAGGAGCAGTGAAATGGGTGATTTTTCTTTCCAGTGAGTTTCAGCCATACCAGGACTGTGATAAAATCACCAGAGCCTGTCTGTGCTGAACACCAAAGTAATCAGAATGAACATACTACTAAATTTTCAGAGAAGCCTTTGAGTTAAAGTTATTAAACACCTTCCATTTCCTTTGAAAACATTAACACAGCCTGGGTTTGCAGAGATCATAGAGTAATCAGAGCAGGGTTTCAGCCGAGTTCATGTCAGAATTTCCCAGGCTGCATTTGGGAGGAGGGAAGGGGACCTGATAAATACAGTGTGATGTTATCAAAAACAGTATCCATTGATTTAGGTAAGGAATGTTATTTCCATGTGCATTTCCTTCTCTCTTGTGCATTATTTTTCCCCCATTTTTAAAATCTTACAAAAATGCTGTCACTTTTTCCATAGAGGTGAAAAGTTTAACATATAAATTCCAACAGAATAGTTGGATCTCACAGTAATTCCTGCGTGTGGATCTTCCATCAGAAAGAAGTTGTTCAAGTTCACAGTGCAGATTTCCTCTGATGAGAGCCAGCTGAATAGCTACATACAGAAGTGGCAGAGACCAAATGGCCCATTGATCCCAGTTCTATCCACTTCCCTGACGTGTGTCCTCTGTCTCCAGACCAACAGTACCCTGTGATAGCCATTGCACTTCTTCTCAGCCTCTGCCTTAGGTCAAACAAGCCAAAGCCTTTATACCTTTCCTATTTCCCCCTATGCACAGAAACTAGGTTGAGAAATTAGGATTCATTCAGCATGGCCACTAGAGTTTAGCACAGCACTCCAGGAATAGGAATGGCACTTCCTTGGTGCTGAAAACATGTCATCTCAGAAACTCTAAGGTTTTGTTGCCTTTCTCACAGTGGCATCAGATCTTAGGGTCTGTCCATCACTGCCTCATTGCCCCTGTGGTGTTGTGGTATCTCCAGTGTTTCTCATGACTAAAAGAATTCTGGTCATTGCTGCTGCCATCTAAACTTCTCTCCAAAGTCTGGATGCTTGGATATCACTGGAAGTTGATGCTGGAAGTGACTTTCCTGTTGATTTCCTGGAGAGGTTTTTATGCTCAGATAGTTTTTTAGTGCCCATCTATCTCTTCAGCTTGTGGCAAGCTGTTGTGCATCACTCCTCTCCAAGGAGGCAAGGAATGCAGGTCAGGCAGAGGGGTCACTTTGTCACAGGTACTTCCTGATGGATACCATGAACAGTGTCTCTGCTTTGATGTGCACTGTGGCTGTGGCTCACAGGAGCTTTTTCAGCATTTTGCTGACTCGGGGTAGAAGGATGGGGATGATGTTGGTTTTTCTAGTCAAGAAACTGATGATAGTTGATGAGCTGGTTGGCATCAGGCTTGTTCTCCATTAATGCTCTCTGTAACTGCACAGCACAGTGCCAAGACCTGCTGTACACAATGTGTTTTCATTTGCAGTAAGCTGTTTGGAGTTTTTTTCCTCAGAGCTCAGCCCTCTCTGTGCTCACAGTAACTCTTGTCCTAGAAATCTTCATGAAAGGTTATTGCAGTTGTAAGACAATTTGATGAAACAGCACTCTTAATGCAATTATTTATAACAATGATCACAGAAATGAAGAAAATACATGTTGAAAAAACTTACTAAAAAGCTGGTAAAAACAATATTGCTCACCCTGTTGATTAACAGCATTCAGTTGCTTTGCATTGCTTGTTACAATGAAATCAATGGCCTCACTCACTTTCTTCTCCATTTGTGTAAATACAATCCATGCTAATGAATATGATGTTTGAGCACATCCAAACTGTTTGTCTTGAGGACTACAAGTAACAGTTTATTTATAACCTCATTGGAAGCAGATCAACATCCAGGCCAAGCTTTTTTTCTCTGTCTTTATTACAAGCATGGAGTAACTTTCATACAATTATATATACATTGCTAGAGCAGAGCTCATGTAGTGCAGGGAAGCTCATAGCGCTGGACTATTTTGCCATGTCACTAATGTTTTCAGTAACTGCAAGCTAACCCTTTAGAAATCAGTCAATGCTTTCACTAAATGGTAACATCTAATTTTTGAGTGCTTTTACAAAATCCACACAGTTGATGAAAGCAGATTAAAGGAGCATGAAATTAGTGGGGCTTGCATCTCTTTATGGTTTGTGAGCTGAACTATTATTGGTCTCCAGACCTGATTCAGAATCTCAATAAATGAAGGCCAAAGTTTCTTATATTTAGATTTTCTAAATAGAAGAGCTTTTAAATTACCTTCTTCACACCAGATGAGCACCAAATCTCTTGTACATTTGTGTATGAAATTACCCTCCGTTTTTCTCTTTAAGATGTAACAAAAAAGAGTAAAATGTTGAATGAACTAACACTTTGGCATGAATTTAAGGGCCAGTGGTGATTACTAGGGCCTGGGGAGAAGTGTTCCCTGGGGCCACATGATTGCCTTGATTCTAATGATGGGCCGGCACTGACTGCATTTGGAAATCAAATAATGCACCAGACTGTTAAACACCCATTAAAATGGTGGTGTCTGTGGATCAGAGCTTGCTTATTAGGTGAACCCCAGTCCAGAGTTAAAGAAGAAATGCTCTTTAGGAGCACCTGGAAAAGATCTGGGCTTATCTACTGGTCCAGATGACTGTTTTATTATTTACTATGATAATATCCGTACTGTGTTAAAATCCTCCTGGTGGAAAAAGAAGACTCTGAGAGTTCAAGTTTTTCAGCAGAAAGGTGAGTAAGTAGAGACTGGTTTTGCAAAAAGACTATAAGATGCAAGCAAAGCTGTAAAAATTGTTTGTGGTCACACCTTAGTGTCACACCCTCTTCCTTTTGTGCTGATTTTGTTTCTCTTTTCAAGTATGGTGCAGAAAATGATGTTCAGGAAGGTGTCATGAAGGTTTATATACTTTATAGATCTTCTATGAAAGCAAGAAAGCAATGGGTGTATGGGTTTGTAGTGTTTGTAAGAGCCACAGAGATGGGATGGACGCCAGGAAGGTGCCAGGGATGAAAACACAGTAGGGGGGAGCAGGGGAAAAGTGTTGTACTGCTGGAGGAGATGTAATATTAAAGCAATACTGCCCTCCTGAAGAGAGAAAGGCTGGTCAAAACACTGAGAATGCTTTTACTGGCAGAGAGTTTTGTGTGTGTTTGCAAGGTTAGACAGCATGGAAAGGATCAAATAAGGCAGACAACTTCCAGAAGCAAGAAATGGCAGGTGGAGGAAGGTCCCCACTGTATGATGTAAGACAGCAAGAGCTCCATGGTGGGCTTAGGCTTGGTTTCTTCCCTCTGGGGAAGTGAGACATCGCTGGGATTTATTAAATTCTCTGTAATCTTAGCTTTTCCTTAAGTTGGTGTCTGAAGAACTGTTGAGCCAGCTGACAGCTCCATTTTTGATTGCACACTCTTCATATTTAGGATGGCTCAGTTGACATTTTGGCATGTTAATCTCACTTTATACACATGAATGTAAGGTACACACACTTTGAATGACTGCTCAGGATGTGAGGGCATGGACCACATCAATTCCAGCCACTTCTGAAAGGAGGTGCAGTGACAAAAATGTTTTGTTTGCTGGGAGGTTTAAACCTTGTGCTGCCAAAACGACTTCACCGTTAAGATAATCTGCTTACATGCCAAAATTAAGGAGAAAAAAAAAACAGGAAAAAAATGTTTATGATACAATCAGAAGCAGAACAATCTGTGATTCCTAGAAAGCTCTGCTAAGCAAGGCTTCCACAAATGTCAGAGTCTATTGCTTAGGAAAAAAAGATGGGAAAGGAAAAACTATTTTCCAGACGTAAAGTTACACTTTGACTTTTGGTATTGTTTTCATTTTAAAAAAATTATTCCAGTGCTTCGTCACAAAACCCCTGGTTTTATATTTAATATTCTTAATGAACATGGGTTCTCAGCTATCTCCAGATAGTTTTAGTTTTTAAATACAAAGACTTTTATTCCTCTGCCTTGCTCTTGTTCACAGTTCTGTAATTATATTCTTTTTTAGAGAGTAAATACTGCTTCACCTTCATAGTCTGTAGAGATGCAGAAGCACCAGCCCCACTGGCATTGCCACACTAAGATAATATGTAGCACAGAATTGGATCCCAGCTATCTCTAATGTAAGAAAAATGCTCTGTGAATTGCAGCTTATGCCTGTTCACCTGCTCTTAGCACAGAATAAATGTGTTATAGCAGCTGGGGATGGATGGCAGGGTCTGCTGCCCCCCAGAAGAGCCCCTGTAAAAGTCAGGTGTTTGCAGTGAGCCTGCACCACTCTAATGTACCATTAGAGTCACCAAAATAAGAATATAAGCTTGTGTTCTTGCACAAAAAAATCCAAAAGTTTTTATTGAAAGCAGAAACTTCTGCACTGAATGCCACTTTTGGGTTAAGGACATTTTTTACTGGAGAAACGTTAAATTTTCAGTGAAATTTATTTTCTTGTGGTTTCATTTTTCACCCATCCATCCGTCCATCCATGAAGCACATTAGCTGTGTCTGTGCTGCCTTTGGTGGCTGTGTTCAAGTCTGGGTTTGAGCACAGAGCTGTGTCTGAAGACAGCTGTCAGTGCTGCTCTTAATGGGCAGAGCCTGAGCGAGATCCCTTCTCTCTCCCAGGCCTTGCAGAGAGCTGGAGGGTGACCCAGCAGAGCAGACAAGCAATCTGCACAGCAGAGAGTTTCACCTGGAGCCTTTTGTGTGCTCCTTTTTTATGTGCTGGGTTATTACTGAGTTATTGCACTCATACCAAGGTACATAAACGTTGTGGGGTTTGGGTTTTTTCCTTCTCCAAATGCACGGCTATAAAACCCTCCTTGCTGAGAGAAAAGGCAGTGTAACAACCACGTTTTCTTCTATGTCTTTTTGTTTCTGTTTGGTGTCTGCAGCTGAAAAATATTTCAGCCATCAAAGGTTTGATCCAAGCTAAGAGAATATGCACATCCCTCTGTTTTCAGCGGGAGCTTACGTTCATAAACCGGTTTTGATTAATATTAACACCAGGTTTTAGATTCTCAGTTCAGATGACAGAAGAGACCTTTGAATATAGCTTGGCTGCATTGCCTGCATACTTAAACATCTTCACATATTTCAAGACTGAGCAAAATCAGCCCTGTGCCTACAGTGGTACTTTTGAGGTGAGGGACTCGGAGAAGGGCCAAGCAGTGACCTCTGAAGACATCTCACAAAAGAGACAGGGCACTGTGATATTATGCAATATCACAAGGAAAGAAATCAGAATGAATTCTTTTAATCAAATAAAGATCAGAGTGTTAGGACCAGAAGATAGCTTTTCCATCTACAGGAAATGAAATCCCAGATGAAAAATTCTCGCCAGATACTCGCAAATGTATGCTTACTTCCAGCTAGCATAAGAGCAAAGATCAGATTTGCTGTTTCACCTGTAAACAATTAAAGAAGTGAGAACTCAAAGAACTGTCTACTAGCAACCTTAAAATGTATCAGAACCTGAATTTTCTGGCAAACTTGATGCGAGTCTCAGTCCCATTAAGTTCTCACTAGGCCTGCAAGTTAGTTGCTAGCATCAAGAAAGAGTAACTGTTGGCAAATGATGGTACAATGGGCTAAGTGTTAAAAATAACATTTAGCTATTGTGTGGTTTGCTTAGAATTCAATGAATGAACACAATATAAATCCTCTAGGATAGATGTTCAGTTCACTGATGGCAGTAGAGATCTTCATGGCTGTCAGAGTTCCTCTCTGAGAATTGCCCCAGCTTCTCTGAGCTGGGTTTGTTTTGCTTTTGTTTGATTTAGAATACCATTATTTTTGAGACCAGGAAATCACAGGGTATTATGATTTATCTTATATCCTGCACAAGAAAAGCATAGGCCAAAACTTCCTAGGAGGTCAGTCATAATATCTCATTTACCTAATCAGATCAACACTCCACAAAGGGGTGTGAGCCAATGAGCTGTGCAAATGCTGCTCTGCAGCTGGTAAGCTGTTGTAATCTGCTACGTGAGGGTCAAAGCACAGAGAAACCAACCTAAAAACCTCTGTTGATTTTGCTAGATCATACCCTAGGCTTATGACACATGCAAGTTTGGTATCTGGTAGAAGAGAACGTTATACATGTTCATCAGCAGGTCATTCCTGATGGCTTGGTCCTCATGAGCAATATTCAAGATTTGAATGGAAGATTATAAAGGACTTTTTTGTTTCTAATTTTTCCATTTCATTTGTTATCACAATTAAATTCTGCATTTTATTTTTAATGATTTGTCTAGCAGGCAGTTGAAAACACAGGCTACCTCCTGACTGAGTGGTCTAAAAGTTAATTTAAAATAAAGGGATTGACCAAGATAAATCCAAAGGCATGTGTGCAAACTAAAAATTGTAGATTATTTATTTGCCACCTTTTCCAGTCAAAGACCTATACACCAATGTCAATATCTGAAGATAGGAAAATTGGTTCAAACAACATAAAGTTTCTGTTGTGTTAATGCCCATCTTTGGCTCATCATGCCTGATTTTCTAATAGTCCTCTTTGAGTTATATGTGTGCTCCTTTTTTGATAGGTATTAAGTTTAAGGTGTTTGAAGTAAATCTTAAAGGTTTATCAAACTTTCTAGACTCACTATCAGTGATATGATTATATGCGTGATCTTTCTTGAGATTCTAGCAAACGGGACTGAGTGGCTCACTGGGTCCCTTCCAAACCCAATTTTCTAAAATAAGCACATTTCTGAGATGGTAGGAATGGTGATTTGGGGTTTCCTCACTGGATCTTGTATCAGGCCATTGCTATTAAATGATTGTAAAGGCCACTGTAAGGGGAGAGGTGCTGACTTTCAGACACAACATCATTAACTTATGATCATTAGAAAAATCCCATGATACTTTTAGAAAAAGTAGAGTAGTTAACCTTGGTGGCTTGGCCAGATTCCAGCCTTTGTAATTGCATCCTGCCTAACTAAAATTGCCTTGCTCTCATTCAATTGGATGGCGTATTCTTCACCTTTTACCCCAAGCTGCTGAGTGGTTCTGTTCAATATTTTCTATATTTCAACCCAGAAATATCTTAATTCAGCGTTATTTGTTTTGAATGATAGTTCTTAAAGTGCTTTGAAATCCTTCTGGCTGAAAGTTGCTGTCAGCTGTAAATGTAAATTTTCTTTGTTGCCAGCTGTAAAATCACACAGAATTTGACATCAAAAGATCTATGCCTTGCACCACTATGATTTGAGTTGAAGAGCTCCCGAAAGCCCAGGCAGAGTGTGCATTAAACACAGCCCTTTGCTGCAGGGATGCCAAAGCCAAGCAAGTAACATAATCTAGCTGTGGATCAATAGAGTGCCCTTCAGGGACACTGATACTCGGAGGCACTCAGGGAATTGGCTGCGTGGTGTGCACATGCTGTGCTGGTAGTGATGGTCTGGCTCTAGGAGAGCACGGCCATGCTCCAAACACTGCAAGAGGGCAATGTCCTGTATGCTACAGGCTTGTCTGAAATGGGACTTTTGTAGGCAGCCAAGGGAAGATTTTGCTTGTTTGCACTGAGACCTGTCGGTGGAGTTTGTAGTGGACTGTGGTCTGAACACAGTGGTGATTGTTTTCTAAGCAAATCTTACAATATTTTTGACAAAAGTCTTCCATCCATGCATGAAAGCAATTGCACTTCAAGGGACTTTATCTCTGTAGATAAGGCTATGTGATACAGGAATTAGGAAAGGAATAAAGCTGGAATTAGTGCTAAATCCACAGTAATATTCTGCTGTGAGATACTTCGACCCGCAGTTCTTTTCAAGTTGCACTGTGTGCACTGCCAGCCCGCTGTATGTGCTTGTAATGAAACATTAAAGGAGGTTTCAGGCACCTGAAGGTGAAAATCACCTGTTTATTGTTCTCTTGGTAGTATCTACTGTGAGAGTCAAAACCTGCCCATGTCCCCAGAAAGCAAGCAGAGAATTCAAGGGTGAACATGAAAGAGGAAATAAAAAATCTGCCTAGGGAGAGAGGTAATAAAGACAAAGCTTTGTGCTTTGCCCATGTGTAAATTCAGGATTATTTTCCCTTCAGATAATTCTCTTTATTTCTCCTTGATTTTTTTCCCTGTGGGACGCAGGCAGACTGCACCAGCACAGGAAATTCTGCTCTTGGGATGGCTTTTGCTGGCATCTGTGGCTTGATCCAATGCTGACCAAAGGCAACACAGTGCTCCCTGTGGACTTCAGCGAGTTTGAGAGCAGAAAGCTCAAGTGCTCCAACAGTGTCTTTATTCTGCCAGTCTCTTCAGAGGGGAGATGCTTAAAGCCACCTTTCAACCAAAAAGCCTGAAAGTTTTCAAGCTTTCATGTGCTCAGACTGGGGAAGTTTTTCCCTTTTCTGCTGAGAGCCTGTGGCCCCTGTTCATGGGCTGATAACCTGCCTGGTGCTTGATCTGTCTGAGCAAGCACCTTCCTGTAGGGCTTAGAAAGCCCAGCAGAGCTGCTGCCTGCAGGAGGGACAAGCATTTTCCTGCCAGGGCTGTCTCCTGTCCTCTGCAGCATTGCCACTCAACAAGCAGTGTTATATTAGCTGAGACTCAGCTTATAAATGTCATTAGAGGGCCATGGGTGTAACAATTATGGCCCAAGGAGCAAGGATAACGATGGCTTTGTGCTGAATGTGGGGCTAATCAGGGACCCTTGGCAGCAAGCATATTTTGTAGTTCTTTGTCCTGGTGGAAGTGGCAGGCAGAGGTGACAGCCTGCCCACAGCCTCTGTTGCAGGGGGTTTTGGAAGCAGGGAGACCTTCTCCCATCCATCATGCTGCTTTCCAGTGAGACTGGAGCAGGCAGGGAGAGGGGAAAACATTGGCAGTTTATAAAACAAACAGCTGACCTCTTCAGTCTCCTGGCAGCCCGACAGCAAATCTGATTTCAGATCATGTTTCAATATATTCAGTAGCAGCCGGGTTTTATTCACACAGAGCCAGCCCCCTTCCCTAATGTGATGACTTTCCTTCCCTACCCAAGGAAATACTGTACCCACCCTTCTTCATTTCTACAAATGGTTCAAATTGAGCCCACAAGGATTATTTACTCATCTACGTGCCTTGCTTCATGAAACACTGAAGTCTGTGAAATGAATCATAGGCAGAGGTGGTTTTGTTTTTTAAATACCATGATTAACCCTTGCTCTTGGCTCTCTTAATATCCACTTGTATTCAGAGCATGCAGAACTGCTACCCAGGCATTGTTGCTACAGTAGGCCTGGATGTGCTTATTATAAATTTATTAAATTGCTGCTGGTAGTCTGGATTCCCTTAGAAATGCAAAATTCATAGAAATATGAACTTTATAGTTGAACTTAATGAGTTGGCAGTTTTAACAGCTGAAGATGTATAGTCTTACTTAGCTGGGCAAGGCACAAATGTTGATGTAGTTAGCATTGCTCCTCCAAAGCCTGGTGATGGGGTTCCTGGTATTTGTCATTTTATTCCATGCTTTCCATGTGTTCTGGCAGTACAGGCTGATTTTCTAGTTATCTCCATACCCAGCTATTTTTCTCAGGTGTTCTCCAGCTGTGAACACAAGTTTACATTAGCCCTTATGGAACACACTGCTCTACTGGAAACAGCTCTTCCACCTCTAACAAAGAGTGGTGTTGCCATAGTAATTTCTCCTTACCTGCCTATGGAATGTCTACCCTGTTTCATTGCCACAAGCCCTGTCTTCTTCAAAGCCTTCAAAGCCTTCTGCTCCATAGAGGGGTGCTTCCAGAGGAACAGTGACTGGCAGTGAGAATGTTAGCCTGGGCTTCTGCCAAGTTGAGCTCGGGCTCTATTCCCAAAGACTGTGCTGAGAGTGGCCATGTTCTGGTCCTATACAAGGAAGGCATATGGCACATAATCCCAGCTCCTACCCTCAGCATGTGCAAAGTGAGAAAATCCAGTTTTGTGGCCCCAGAATGAGGCCAAATCTGCCAGGCCGTGGCTGGGCAGTGGGAACAGACAGCTCTGCAGGGTCCACACAGTGAGCAGCCTCAGCACAGCCTCCGTGCTTAGGTCTCTTCATGTGGCATGTGGACAGTGGTTTTCTCTCTAGGGCATGTTCCATGCAGATACAGACACATAGCAGAAGAAAGCTAGGGTCTAAAAAGGACAACTAAGACTAGTGAGACAGTGTAAATGGCCATCAAAACCATCCTGTCCACTTCTGTTGCCTTCAGCATCCAGCAACCACTGTTCTCCTGTACAAAGCCACCCATTTTCTCTAGCTCAGTGCTCACATTGCTGCTCCTGCAGGTTAACATGTGCTGGGAGTAGGTGTTTTCAGGATGATACTGATGAGTTTTTCTGGGGCATTCAACAGATTTCAGAGCAGGTGACAGGTGGATGAGAATGTGGTAGCTATATTTTGGTTACTGTAGTCATCTCACCAGAACAAAGCTCCTTGAGCTCAAGGGACAACTCATCAGAGGATGAGGTCTTTGGTGGGGTTTGTTGGGTGGCACTTATCTCTTGTATGCTAATGGTGGAATTTGCTGTCATGTGATCAAAAGGTGACATCTTTGTTTCTCTTCTAGCAGACTTTTTCTAGCAGATTCTTCATCTAGTAGCAGAGAGGTTTGCTTTGAAGTTTACAGATGGCTGTGTGGAACAATAATTTTTACACCTAAAATTGCAAACCCAATTAAAGCATGAGGATGGGTGCTAGAGAACCTAGAGATAAGAAAAATGTATTAGCAATAGTCTGAAAGCATTATCTGCACCCCTCAGCCTTTTCAGTGGAACAGGCTGCAAAATTGCTATGAATTCAAGTGTACTTAAAAGGTTTGAAAAAACAGATCTGCAACAATATAATGATCTGAGTAGACAGCAGAGGTTATGGTTCCCTCCTTCCCATCTAACTCCAAAGTAAGAGGCAATAGTGACATTCAAAATTTGTGGAAGCAATTAAGGAAAAAGCTCTAGTGTCATGAGGCCTGTCCAGGATTTCAGGACTGGTTTATGGGCCAGCTGGACAGTGTAGAAAAACAGGCTCAGCCAGAGCAGCATGGAAGGGAGGAGTATCAAGGAGTTCTGGCCTTTTGCAAATAGACACCAGGGAACAGTGTTCTGAAACACTATATAGGTGCTGGGGAATCCGCTGAAATATCATGCAGGTGCTGGGAATGCACTGAAACACTATATAGGTGCTGGGGAATCCACTGAAATATTATATAGGCACTGGGGAGTGGACTGAAACATTATATAGGTGCTGGGGAATGTCTGCTGGCACTAGACCAGTTGCAGAAGATAAACAAAAAAGGGAACAGTGTTACCAAAGACTCCCTGGAAATAAATCATTGAGCTCTGATTAAGTCTCAGGGATCTCAAGCCAAAAGAATATGAAGAAGGAATGCAGATAGGCTGCAGGAAATTGAATGTCTCCAAGAATGACCTGTATCATTTTTTCCATTTGTTAATGATACCTTTGATGTGATTTAGAGCTCAGCTAGTTGGACTACTTAGATCCATCCATTTGGATACTGGTAGCGAGAGAGAGGAGTAGCTCACAGAGACAAGGTGTTTATGACCCTGGCAAGGATTTTTGAAGCTGACTATAATGTTTTTCAACTGCTTAATGTCCTCATTGGCTTTGAAAGGGTTCTGAACCAAATACTGGAGAAGCAAGCATATAGCAGGTGTGCCATTTCACCTTGGCAGTTGTGAAAGACCACAAATTATTTGGGATAGCATTTACTCAGATGCTTAGATTTGCCACTGTTTTAGAAGCATGAGAAATAACATGATTCAAAGCCAAAGTTATAGTACTGCTTGGTAAGTAGGAGTGTATTTCAGCATCAGTGTTTAAATAGGGATTGGTTCAGAGCAAGAAGAACCTATTCTTACCTGTCAGGGAGGTAGTGACAATCAGTACTTACTGAAAGAACAGGGAAAAGACAAGTACCTGTCCCACAGGCATGTGTGACCACAGGCTGAGATGAAGCTTCTGATACTGCATAACTTCTGTTAATCTGTTTATATTGTAAATAAAAAGTAGCCATTGAAAGAGCAGTAGCGGTTTAACCCCAGCCAGCCAAAATACAGTCCTGTGAGTCACTATGAAGAAAATTAACTGTACCTCAGCTAAAATCAGCACAAAATCTTATGCTTCCAGGGGGAATATAGATGATCTGTACATGTTGATATCCAAAGTCCAGTCTAAGTTTGAATTTCTGTTTGCAAATGTATTTTGTAAAGGGCAGGAATAAAATAAGTAATAAAAAAATGTAGAAGCTGGTAAAAAACATAATGGTGTATATGCCACTGAGATTAGCTCAGATGGTCAGAGCATAATGCTAATAACACCAGGGTTGTGGGATTGATCCCTGTATGGGCCATTCACTTAAGAGTTGGACTCAATGATCCTTGTGGGTCCCTTCCAACTCAGAGCATTCTGTGATTCAGTGATTGCATTTTCTTTTCTTTGTTTCAAATAATGGTAGTTTGGTAGAATAGCTTAATGAATGTTTTTCCTTTGGCCGGATGCAGGTCCAAGAGCAAAATGGAATTCACTTAAGTAGGATATGCATATATGTCTTATAGGTCACATACTGCAGGGAGTATTTTAGTAAACCTGACCACAAGTCTCTAGACACTACTTCTGATAGCTGAGAGTGTCTAATGCACGCTGTTCTTGAGGGTAATTACCAGGAAATGCAGAGGGATCAATCATACTTGATGCGCTGAGCAATTATATTTATTCCCTGAAAAGTCTTTAATGTTCATGGGATGCAAAGTGTGTGAATTTCATTTTAGCACGGAAATATTGTTAGGAAAACAACAGCATTAATGAATCAGAGAGGCACAGTGTAAGGCCATGAAGCTGCTCAGACATTAGGGAGATGATTCCCATAAAATAATCCTGTTTAGATATATGAACTAAGAAAGAAGTGGGAATTTGCAATTTGGAATGAGCTCTTTGAGAAGAACCATTCCTTATGTGCAGACCAAAACCATACAGGGGCAGATGTGGTGCTTTTGCCAGTGAGGGCTCTGACATGGGAAACGGTGAAGAAAGTGAACCCAGATAATGATGTGATGAAGAAGGCTGTGCCTGATTTAAGAGTGATAAATACCAGGTTCTTTGAGATAAGAGAGAACTGTGTTTTGTGCTCTGCTGCAGGGTTTTGGATATGCTGGCGGGCACTTGGAGCTTTTTGCAGGCTTAGCTCCTGGAAGTGCTCCATTGTGTTGGCAGAGCTGGGTCGCCTGCTTTGCAGCCAGCTCAGCCACCAACTGTCAGGTCACTGGAGGTTTCTGTTCCTCTAAAGCCTCTCTGTTGCAGCCAGCACAATGCATGGCTTTGTTTTTCCCACTTGCTTCATTAGCTCTTTGATTAAACTACCTGTGATAGTAAGACCAGAAAAGGGAATCTGTTTTCGTTAATAAAGTGGTAACTGGGAGCTAGGAGGGCAACTGGTGAATGCTGGTTGTGTCATGCAGCTGGGATCCTCTCAGATGGACTCCTACTACCCACCCTGACTTCTTCCAGCCCTCCCCTGACTTCTGCAGCTGTCCATGGTGTGCCACTGTTGCTCCCACCAAACGCTGGAGGGCAGAGGATGAGTTCTGCTCTGCTCCAAAGCAAGGCCATCCGCGAACTTCCTACAACCACGGTTGTCTTAGGAAAGAAAGGGCTGCCAGTTCTGGTTTGGACAGCTGGGGTTTTCTGGCCTGTCCACTTTCTTGGCAGTGATGCAAAGGCCTGTGCTGTCCTCCATGAGTGCTCAGATTCAAAAGAAACCTGGAAGCAGAAATCAAAGCTGGTAATTGTTTCTGGTTTGTTGGACCAGTGTGATCAGAAAGGCGGCGCTGCCCGGAGCTGGTGGTGGGCAGTGGGGGTTTGCCACCACCTTCTGACAGTGCTGCAGGAACCACAGTGCCAGCCCCCATGGAATGGGCAGGGGGAGCCAGCACAGGGGCTGCCTGTTTGAAATCCCAGAAGAGATGTGATGCAGACACCAAGTTTTGATAAGCTGAAGGAAGGCCTTATCAGATGGTGGGTCTTTTATGAATCACCTCTGTCTGGAGGGCTGCAGCTCATCGGGGCTGCTGGCATTTCGAGTAGTGATATTTAACCGACAATTTTTCTTCTTTTCTTTCATTTTTGCTCTTTGAAGTGTCTTCCTGAGATTTGTGATGGGGCATCCCTAAGTTTCTCCTCCCACTCAGCCAGGCCAGACTTTTTGGGGGAGCTTTTTGCTGCTGATGCAAAAGGATGAGAAAATTCTCAACTCCCATGATGAGAGCTCATAGCAGGATGTCTTCAAAACATTGAGGTGCTAGGACTTCAGGCAGGCACAGAGCCCATGTGACTACTGTTAATGGGTGGGTCATGCCTGGGGTGTAAACCGGTGTATAGGCCAGATCACACACGCCACATAAAGTCTGAGCCTGTGTTTGCTCTTCACTCTGTCAGTGTATTAACATGATTCCACTTGCACCCAAAATGGGAAAGCAGCTTAAAGAAGGCATTTGGAAAATAAAGCAGGCAAATAATCAGGCTACAGAGAAGAATGTGTCTGTTTTTTTAAGGTGTATTCACAAGTTAATTCAGGTAGGAAATTATTCTGACAGGTAGAGAGTAAAGTTTACTCCTGTAGGCTATTTGTGCTTTATTTAGGGATTAAATGAAGCGCAAAAGCTCATGAAAGACAGAAAATTCTTCAACGTGGAAGACAAGCCTGTGGAGGTGAAATGTGGCTAATCCAACACCACCTTGCCCCCAGTGATTTCGAGTGCTGCCTGAGAGCAGTGCAAGGAGCTGGCAGCCCCTGCTAATCCAGCCTGTGGCATGCTCAGGGACCAGGGTCAGAAAGCTGATTTCTCTGCTACCTCTCTCCACATATAAATGGACTCTTTTAAGCTTTCCTGTGTATGCTTCAGGGTGCCAGGCTCCCAAGGAGGATAAAACACCCCTTGGAAACACACATGGTTGTTTTCAAAACCATGCACTGCTGTCAGTGGGGTTATGAGCAGCCTGAACTGGGACAGTGCTAGTAGATGCCAGAGGGTTTTTAATGTGTGGTTTTCCCCTCAAATGAGTAGTTCTCTGTTTTTCCTATGGTTGAGACATGGATACAAGCTATGCACCTTGCACTTACATTTTAATGTAGAAATGTTATTGCAGAGTCTGAGGTAATTACCTGGTTGTTCCTTTTACTGCATGTAATTACAACAAAATTCTACAGGGATAGTTTATAACAACTCAGTGTGAAAATAAGGTACTTGAAAGCAATGGCTGGGTTAGGTGATGTTTACGCTTCTTTCTCTCTGAACAGGATTTGAAAAGAAATGTACCCACATCTCCCATATGTTAAGTAGCTTTTCCTAAGAAATTTTCATGGTGAACACACAGGGCTTGGCCCCAACATGTTAGGAGGCAGCTCTGCTCCCCTGAAGTCTGATGGGCCCCACCTGAGAGGAGCTGAAAGCTGACCTCCCTTCCATGAGCTAGGGGGCACACCCTCCTTCCTCATCCTGCTGTGTATCTGGGGCCACAGCAGTTCCTGCATTTTAGGCAGGCACATCCAGGTAGAATTTATCCCCAGGGCTTTTCCTGAAGCCAAATTTTCACAGTGTCTTGAGCAAGAACAGCATTGCATCTTCTATAGCAAATACTTAAATGTGATAACTGAAGACTTTTCCCTACCACACTGAGCCAGATCCTCTTTTACTGCCTATCTGTATGTACACATCGAGTTGCACTGCTTAGCTATGTTTGCATTGCTTGGCTATGCATGGAGAATCTGACTGCCTTACCTGATGCTTTGCTGCCATTTCAGTGGCTAGGCTTCCTTTCTTCTTACCTCTGTGCTCTATCTACTCAACCAGACATAAAGGGTTTAGTTGGATTGTTAGCAGAGGTAATGGAGAGAGTCCCGTTGATTAGAACAGGACCTGAATCAGACCCTTCATTTTTCCTGGCTGTCACATGGGACACATCTATTGTTCTGGCCTTTCTTTTTTTATTTTCTTACATCAGAATTCAATGTGGACATTTTTTCTATCATTATCTAAGAGTTTGTGTAAGGAAAAGTTGCATTTTAAAAACTGCCTGCCTTGCTGCAATTTATTCTGCTCACTGTTTCCTGATTCTAGCTGTGCCCTCTTGCTCTAGCAGGGTTATAGAGGTTGAGTTTCCCCAGCGCTAAGTAGAGAGAAAATCTCAAGGTGATCAGGAACCGTGCATGTAATATTCTTAATTGTTTTGTGCATCATTAAAATGTTCACACATTTCATGTACTTAAGGCTAAAAATTGCCCATTCAGCTTTAACAGGTAATTACAGGAGTGACCAGGCATTCACAGGGCACCCGTGTGCTTTTTGGAGATGACAGATGGATGTGCCTGCACCCAATCCATTGCTTTGGATTTCCTTTCTGGAAGGCTGTGTTATCACTGTGCAAATGAACTGGAATCCTGCCCTGGGCCTGACTGCTCTCCAAGGAAAATGAGGGGAGCAAAAGCACACCCCGTATGTATGGCCCCCAGCAGCTGCATGGAGTGGGCACCCAAGGCTGAGGAACCACCAGAGGCTGCCTTGGATGTGGAAGGGCTGCTCAGTGCTTGGAAGCAGGAGCAGAGGGGTCAGACTTTGTGCTGTGCCTCTGGCAGGTGCTGTGCAGAAAGTGCAGCCCTGGAGACAGGGAACAAAGCCCTCTGTGAGCGCTCTGCACTGTGTGGCTCTCGCACAGGCCATCGAGGCTCCTGACGCACATTCAGGGTCAGGCACTGCTCTGGTTGGAAGTAGGGCTCTCTGGGGTTGCCAGCTTTCCTGTACCCAGATTTGGAGCTTCACTGCTTCTGTCACCTCCTGATCTCCACATCAGGGCGCAGTCACCACAGGTAGCATCATTTTGGTGTGAGGATGACAAGCTGAGTGCTAACACTGGGAACTCATCACTGACTGCTCTGGGAAATGCATTACCTGTATTTCTGTATTAACGTAGATTTTGCAGTCCATTTAACAATTTTTTAAGTGTCTTTGTTTTAAAGAGGTCTATGCCTTTTCTCTAAAAGGTGTTTTATTATAATGGAACAAAATCTTGGTCAAGTGGAACAGATATATTCAAACCACTGTGTCTAAGGAATGAACTTCCCTCCCAAGAGAGGAAGATGTAGGTAGGCTCCCCTACCTCTTCAGGATCAGATGAGCTGAAATCTTCACCACGAGGTCTTAGGTGTGACCAAATCCTCCATATTTGCAGGAGTCAGAAACTTTCTGAGATTATGCAAAAATATATACTGGCCCCATACATGGGCATTCAGCACACACCCAAATGACATGAAGATGCTTTAATTATGTTACCAGAAAGTGTGCCATGATTTCAGTGGGAATTTGTGCAAGTACAAATTTGAGTAGTGCACAGTGTGGAGCCCAGCCATTCCCTGGCTTGCAGGAAAGGTGTAGTCATAGGCACGTAGTTCTGGAAGTAGCTTCAACTGATCATCTCATCCATCCTCCTCCATCTGATGGGAACAACTGTAGTTAGACTGTCCCTTGCTCAAACCTTGCATTGAGCAGTCTCAGAAGCCACCTCTGAGCACACCAGCTTCCTTTCAGTGCAGCCTGTTCCAGCCCACAGTAATTATTAGAGGTTGAGGGGACAAAATCTCCTAATATCTAACTTAAATCTCCTTTGCTGTAAATTATGTCAATTATTTCTTGTCTCAGGAATAATGGATGTGGAGAACAATGGACCATCCTTCTTTTTATAGCAGCCTTTTTTACATTCCTTTTTGTATCAGACAAGTAGTCTTCTTTCAGTCTTCTTTTTTCCAAAGTAAAAAATTTCCATTCCCCTAAGCTCACCACAGAACTGCGTTTTCTAAATCTTGTCATCCTTGCAGCTCTCCCTTGGACTCTGCAAAGGTGACTGTCCCTTCTTAAATGCTCTGCTGGAGCATTTCTCTACATGAAACCAGAGCAGCATCAAGCAGAGGGGGATAAGAATGCCTTATAAATGTGTCCAAGTGTGGGGGAATAAGTAGGCATCAGACTAGCCAATTTTATTTTTTTTTTTAAGCTCGGAATAAAACTGGAATTGAAACTTCTAAATTTCTTCTGCATTACATATTTTCTCTGCCAGTTGTCCTGTTTTGACCTTTCCTGTCCCCAGGAGGTTTGTACTGGCAACTTCTATTGTATTATAACAATCTGGTCCTGGTTAATCAATGTGCAATGCTCTCCGTCCCTACTCAGCTACATGTCTGTGTTTCCTCCTCTAAATCATTCATGCTTTCTCTGTTTTGGTGTTCAGCCACTCCACTAGTAAAACTTCTGAGAAAATTGCTTGCCCTCTCCATCAAAGGGTAATATCTTGCATGTTTCTGCATCTTGTAGGTCTGAGTTTCCTCTAAGTAATTGTTCTTACTCTGCCTTGGATTTCAATTTAAAAATGCCTTAACCTGATATTTAATCAGCATTGGCAGCAAGAGACCACTCATGGGGTTTTATGTCCTGTGGGTAAATAGCTCGTTCCCTTCATTGTTCATTAAAAACAAATACAGTTTGCACCCTTTGTCTCTCCCCTTCAAACATAAAAAACCCAAACCAAACTTTACTATATTCCCCACCAGCAAATATTTCATTATTTATTGTTTAACTGCTGTTTCATACTTGGCATAGAAGATGTAAAACAGGGTGGGACTGCTGGAGGAATAGTTATGAGTGGTGAGGGGGAGCAGCAGACCCAAGACAGCTGTGGCAGTGCCATTTCCACCCGGTGCTGCTCGGTGTCATTAACCACAACAGCAAACCCTCTCAGCTGGCATGGTGAACCCTCACACCATGGAGCTCTTGGAATGTCTCCTCTGTGGCTCTGCACCACGGAGAGACACCATTTCCTGACTCGTTCCTGTTGGGTTGAAATGAGATCCATAGTCTGCAGACACGACCTCTCAAAAAGAGCCCTGTGCTTGATCATCCTCGCCGTATTTAACTGGGGTTTATAGTGTCCACTTGAGTCTACTGACACAGTGGGTGAGAAAATAGAGAATTAATCTTCTATCACATTGCCTTCTGCAGAGAAATTTCCTAATTAAACATAGCAGAAAATTACTTTAAAGTAGTGGGTGGGGTGGGTGGGGGGGTGGAAATCCTTCCTCTATTGTGAGCATGGGCAGTATTAATTGAAAAATTGTAATTTATTCATGCAAAGCTTCTAACTGCACGTCATGTCCGCAGTGATTTTGCTAACATGGGTTTTGCTTTGCCCCTAACAAGGACTTGTGTTAGGAAAATGCAAGAATGTACTACAATTACTGTTTTGCTTCTGGTCGGTTTGCTTCGGCTTTTCTGTTCGCATTTATCGGTGTTTCCAAATTTGAGAAAAATCCCTTGATAATTGCCTCTTCTCTAAGATCTCACTGTGACAGTTGTCACACACACTGAGAATTTTCCATTTTAATATTCCACTCTGTTAGCTGCTAAGAGCACAGATAAGATAACGAGAAATGGAAGTCCCTTTTTAAAGTATTTTTGTTTTAAAATGATAACTTTAAATGTATTACTCTATTTAGAAAGAAAAATCTGAGTGGATGGCATGATGGGTAATGATATGTAAATGACCATTCATGCATGAAAATCAGGGCCACAGTTGAATGTATTAAGCAATGACTGATATAATCATTATTTTGGATTTTGCATCTGAAGAAGGGGGGGATTGCAGATAGCAAGTGAACTGCATATTTAAAGAAAACATTAATGTTCATGTAGAATAAAGAATATTTATGACAGTTTTGCATTAAGTATTCTAGTGTTATGCTATTTGAGCTTAAATAAGGTCAATATGCTGGGTTGATGCTTTTTATATTAAGTCTGGCTCTCGCTTTGGCAGATCCTCCCTTTCTCTGTTCATACAGGACACCATCAGAGTGCCAAGTTTGTAATGTCAATTCTTTTCAGCTCCCTATAATGCATTTATCTACAGAAAGCTGCCTCTTGCTCACATGGGGGAGAGCTCAGGGAAAGCCAGTTGCTCACATTTTTAGAGCAATATTTTAAAGTTTACCTTGGTTGTAATGCCTTTGTGTCTCTGGGGTTTTACAGGCACATGCCAGGTCAGTGGGATGGTGGGGGAAAGATGATGCTGCAGGTCTGCTGGAGCTCTGGGGTTATTGCCCAGGACAGTTTAACTCACCCCTTTGCCTCCCAGCCGGGGCTCTGCAGCTACTCTGCTTTCATGAGGAGACTGAAATAAGGAGAGGACAACTTGAGAGGTGTAGGCACACAGTTTTTGTGGTGGTTGGGAGTGGGGCTGTGGCCCAGCCTCAACCCCAATTGGTTGCAGCTGTGAGCAGCAGGTGAGCAGCACTGACAGCAATGAGCCATGGAGTGCCCAGGGGCACTGAGCAACCACCACAGGGAACAGAGGGCACACAGGTGCAGGGCATCAACAATCACAGGTATTAAAGCTTGGGCTAAAGAGCAAGCAGGGCAGATGCTTGCAGCCTTCTGAGGTGAGATGGTGTTATGTATGGGCAGATGCCTGAAGCCTTCTGATATGGTAACGTGTTACTCTGTATGTGGGTGAATGCTTAAAGCCTTCTGAGATGGTTTGGTGCTACTCTGTGTATCATGGCCATCTTGTCTGTGACATATTCTGTGACAGAGGGGGGATGTTTTCCTGTCTCATCTCATTTTGTGCTAAGATCTTTAGCGGAAAAAGAAAATTCTGTTTTGGCATATGAGAGAAATAAGCTCCTGTTGTACAATATCTACAGTAACAGATTCCTTGTATCAAAGGCAGAAAATAGCTATGGTACTAACTGAAATTAATGCACCTCAAGTTTGGAGAACATTATGCTGAATGTCCACAATACATTCTCTGTCCCCCTTGGCAGTAGCATATGATCAATTTTGCTACTCTGTCCTTACCTAATTATCGCTGTTGCTAATGAAGGGAAGTAGAGAAAAACATGTCTTAGTAGGTTAATAAGCCATCCAGAAAATTATATTAGCATGATCAATCCTTAATGATTATGGTTGCTCATAATATTAGATCACCTGAAAGGTGTTTTTGGCAGAAATGTGAGGGGCAGTATGTATCATTTCGCAGCCATTCTTCCAGGAGTGCTCAGTTGGTGTTTGGAGAGAAATTCAGCCTAACTTTAGCCCAGGAGTTTTGACTGCTCTCACAAGCATTGATTTACTCAGTGGAACTGGCTTATTTTATCATGCAATGATCTGGAAGGGCAGCAAGTATGGGGGATTTTCTGCTTTCCCTTCTTCCACAAATACTTGTGGGCAGGCAATGTGCATGTTTTGTGTTGCTTTTCATAAATTTGGGTGAATAAGCTATCAGTCTCAGATCAGTCTGACCACCTTGCAGCTGGCATTTCCCCCCTTCCTTTCTCCATGATGATGCACCTTCATTTGCAATCTGGTATCTGGATCTAGCATCTGTCAGGATTTCTTTAATTTCTGTGAGGTTTTTGTCATTGTTTTTTCTTTAAGTACCCATGTAGCCATCACTGCAGCTTACTCAGGCATGTTTGTTTCAAGGAAAGCATTTCTCTTAGAGCATGTCCAAAGAATTAAAGCAAATAGCAGAGGGTAACGATCCTCAAACATCAGACTCATCAGACTCCTTTTCTTATTTTATTTATTTAAAGATTTCCCCCAAATTAAACTGAATCACAATCCTCCCTTTTAATTTGTTAATTACACTTCTGCAATGGTAATGCAATCAGTGAATATAGCTAAAGTGTTTGTGTGTGGGAATCAGTATTAATGAGAAAGAGCATATTTGCAAAGTGTGATATGTATCAGCTGTTTGCCTTGTGTCTGTCTGCTGGGGTAAGGCTGCTCTCAACTGGACCCAGCTCAGCCAAGGCGGCTCAGCTGCAGGATGAAAAAGGGAAGAGTCCCTTCCAGGTCATTCATTCCCTATCCCTATATCCCTTTCGCACTTCCTACACTTGGGGAATGCAGGGGCAGGGTGCACTGCTATTTGGGGCAGGGGAGTGCCCCCATTTGGGCAGCAGAGCTCCTGGAGAGCTCAAGCTCAGCAGCTCTGGTCCCCTGGCCAAAGCAGCAAGCCAGGGCTTTTGCAGCCTGCGTGCCCCAAGTGACTTCACAGGTGACAGAACTCTGAGCGAGCTCATAAAGGTTAATCACAACTAAGTGAGAATGAAATCTGGCATTTTCCTGCTGGGCTTCCAATTTTCTGTATATGCAGTGTATTGAAGCTAAGTGAGATTAAATGTTTAAACCTTTTGTGCCATGTGGCTCCCCCTATATCATAAACACGTCTGTAAAATTATACTCAGAAGGGCAGCATTGTTCAGGTGAAAATGGATTCAAATCCATGCTTTTTTGCTGCTTCAAACTCAAGGCTGAGTTTGAAGTGTCACACTCAGCCTGTTTGTCCTGTTAGTGGAGATCTGAGAGGCTTTTTCTGCCAGTCATGTAAATTTTGGGTGACAGCACCAAATTTGATCCCCTGTTTATTCACAGACCTGGTTCATGGAGGCTTCTGCTCCTAAATGCCGGCCACCCATAAGGGAGTGGCTGTGCTACTCATTCATGAGCTCCTTGCCTTTCTAGCAAGGTTATCAGCAGTGCTGCTGGTGTTTCTCATGGATTTTGTGCTGGACACAACTATTCCACTGCATAAACCATAAACCAAGTTTTGCTTTAAGTACTCATGCACTGCCTCAACCTGCCCACTAATAATGGGAATAAAAGGGGAAAAATGGCTTGATTGGGTTTTTTCCCATTTGTCCTGAAAGATTGTCTTCCTACCAAATATTTTCATGCAATTAACTGATGCCATATGTTTTCGTGTTTGTTGAAGAGTAGGGTTATGTAAAAGATATGATCTATGTTGCATAAATATTGTATCCCCTCCAGCAAGACTTGGAGGCTTTGCAGCTGCCCTTGTCTCAGCTTCTGGCACGTTCTTTAGGTACCAGCCCTGCTGTGCACCCCCAGCTGCAGCAGAGACCCAAGGACTCCCTACCTACAGCCTTGGGGAGGCAGAAATACCTTCACATGTATCAGGAGGGGTGTCTTAACAACTAGCTCTGAGATGCATTTTGGCTTTGTTTTTGAAGGGAGCTCTCACAGGGAAAGGAGCAAACTCAGGGATGAGCCCTGGTTGTGCCATTTAGAGGCTCAGATCAGGGAGTGCTACTGCAGAAGTATTAAATTCTGGGGCAGGAGCTGTGAAGGGGGATTGGGGATCCACTGAGCTGATGGAGGAGGAGGCAGCTCAGGAGCCATCTCAACACTCCCAGTGATGAGGTGACAGCCTGGCTGAACCTGGGTTGTGACTGTCAGTTCTGGCACCCCAGTGAACTGCCCCCTTCTGAGATCCCACTACTAGAAATGAGCTTGGCACGCTAGCTTGATGCTCCAGAACCCCAAGGCAGCTCCAGCTCTCTGTTACACATGTGTGGCCTGCATTAACACCACAGAAATCAACAGAAAGGAGTATTACATGGAAGAAAAGTGGAGAGGGAGAAGAAAACTCTGTTCCTCTTGTTGCATCCAAGGTAGATCCAAGTCATTTTACAGTGGATCCACTTTACACACTGCTGATTATGTAAATGGGACATCAACTAAATTGGACTTTCACTTGCTCTGGCACTCCCTTCCATTGCCAGAGTGATTTTACAGCAGCTTTAGTCGAAATTAAAGCCAAGACCAGTGTCTGCCATCCATGTTTTAGGATTTAAAACCAGTCATTTCCCAAGATAATTGTGGTGCAGTCGAGACCAGAAGCAGCTTCCCAAAAATTGGTTAATACCCAGATTTGGGTTTCTTCACTGGCTTAAATGAAGTGGA
Source organism: Setophaga petechia (assembly GCA_024362935.1). Lineage (NCBI taxonomy): Eukaryota > Metazoa > Chordata > Aves > Passeriformes > Parulidae > Setophaga > Setophaga petechia. Next base: position 29,712,025 of record JANCRA010000005.1, read on the forward strand.
ATATTATCTCCTCTATAGTCTGCCTAAAAGATAGATTTGATGTCTGCAAGCAAAGACATGAAATTGCTATAGGCTTCCATTCTTATAGCCTGCCACCTATTTGATTTATGTGATAAGTGATCTCAGATGACCCTCCAAGGCACTGAACCATTAGAGAGTTATGTTGCACAGTGATAAGAAATCTTCAGAGATACCTAAATCTTCTTTTACCTCTGGGAGTTTCATCTGTTCTGGAATAAAGAACATTTTTATGTATGATGTTGCTATCTTGCTAGCCATACTAATATTCAAAAGGATACAGAGACTTAAATCAACAGCAAAGTGACAAAGATCTTAAAACTGAAGTAGTCACCAAGTGGATGCCAGACAGCTCTTTTAGGTTTTATCTTTGTTCCTTTCATTCTGTTTCTTGAAAGATGAGTAGCTGTAAGGGTTCACATTTAAGACTTCTGTTAATCTTTCCACCAGGTAGGAAGCTGGCAAAAGCACCCTTTCACTGTGGAAAGCCCTGGAAAGTCACATCATCTGTTTGGGACTTGCTTATTTTAGGCTTTGTGGAAGCATGGCTTCGGATGTTTGGGTTTTTTTCACTGAATTACTGTAAATTTGGTGATAGGGGTTTCTCTCTGCCTAGAATGAATGAAAATTCTCAGAGCCTCAGGTGGGATGTGAATTCTTGGCAGAGGTCAGGGAAAGCACAGATGGGTAATTTCTGTGGTTTATATCCAACTGTAACATCTTCTCCTACAGAGGAAGGCAGTGCTGCCTCGTATTCCTCTCACCGAGCCCACACCTCATGCAGTATTTCCTCACAGAATTTGTAGGTACTGTTGTTCCAGCATGTATGGAGTCCATACATTCCATCTATAGAATTTCTGACACAGAGGACCAGCCAGCCAGAAGCAGCTCACACGTGACTCTGCTTCAGGGTAGCCTGTGATGGCCATTTTCTGACAAATAAGAAAAGCGTTAAGACATTGGGCACTTTCCTGGGCTGCAGCTTCCTACCCACCTTGACACAGTGCTGAGGTTAATGATCTGTGTGGCTAGGCAAGTCAACCTGAGGGAGGAATCAGACATCATCTTTTTTTATTTCTCCTTGATCCTGAAAAATCTTCTGGTCCTTGCAATTTGGACTACAGTAGTTTCCTTCCAGGCTCTTTAATAATGGCCTTGATTGGTGACCCGTGGCATTGCATCCTCTGAGCTGTGGCCATGTCCACTTGGTTATTTTGTTCATCCTGTTGTGCATATTGAAATACATGAAAGCAGGGACTGATGCCACCAAAGCTTTGGCAGTATTGTAGGCATGTTTTTCCAAAAAGATGCATCTATTTCTTGAAAATTCTCCTCCAAGGAAGTGAGGCTTCTCTTTAAATTAATGCAAGGCAGAGATGAATAGTCCCCATGTGCTATTCTGGCTTTTTTACTCAAAGCTGTTTATGAGGGGAAGCTCTTGGCCAAGTTAAATGAGCCTGCTCTTCCTCATGCTGGCAAATACTGTCAGTGCTGGTCATTGTACACCTTCATAAAGGTGCTGGCACCTAAATCTGCAGTGCTGGCAGCCCACAGACACCAGGCAAACATCAAATTTTGTATGGAGACCACACAATGGTGCAATAAGCACAGCTGTTTCATGTCAGCGTTCAGAAAGCTTACAATAGGGTTTTATTCAGTGAGCCATTCCTTTTGTAACACCATTAGAGTTATTTGCTAGGAGAAACTGGCCTCCACTAATCGCTTTTAATTTTTTATCAAATGCACTGTGGGAGCTGCAGGAATATGCATGAGACAGCAACAAGCAAGTGATGTTTGTTTAGAATAAATACACTCTGAGTAAGAATTGAGTCTGTCCCCTCCTGGCCATGGTTGTAGAAATGCAGACAAGTCCCTGCAGAGGCCTGTGGAGGGTCATGGCCTGGCTTCAGACAGGGATGCTGCAGGAGCACCTGCTGGCAGGAGAGAGCTGCAGGCAGGCAGGTGCAGAGGAGCAGCGCTGATCCTGGGAAACCATAACCATCCCAGCCACTTTCAGCCACGATATGCAAGCTTTAGAGAGTGGGAATGCTGCCAGGGGAGACCCTGGAGCCCCCAGGCCAGGTGACAGCTGGAGAAGGCTCCTGAGGTTCCAGAGATGTTGAGCTGGGCCGAGCAAGGGGCCAGCTGGGCTGACAAAGCTGCTCCAGGTGTTTGGGAAAATGCTGCTGGAAAACTGGGAGTGATGGGAAAAGGAAAGAAGACCCAAGAGAATTAGAAGGTGTGGCAGGAAGGAAGACAGGAGGTAAAAAGACTGAGCAGCAGTGTGTAGTAGTAGTGGGAAACAATTTTTGTACTCATTATTCCCCAAACTCAGGGCACTCCCAGACAGTTTTCTTGCACTATGAGATTCCATATCCAGGGCAGAAACACAGCCTTCACCCTCAAGGTGTGGCTGAGCTCAGCACAGGGATGAGCTGCTCCAGAAGTGCTGCTTTCCTGTCTGACATCAACTCAGCATTGGACTGAAAAATCATTAATCAGCCCTGCAAGAGTAGTTTTTAAAAATTATAAACCTGAGAGTTCCTGGTGTTTGTTATACTCACAAGCATTTTCTCCACTGCTCTAAAGCTTAGGCATACCTTTCAAAACAAATATATACATGGAAACTGAGATCCTTATATGTTCAGATAATCCACTGGTTATGATTTTTAAGGAAAAAAAACATAAGCTGAGAATCACAAGAGCTGAGAAACACTGCAAATTGAGTCTGACTGGCATCAAAGCAATGCCAAGCTCTATCTACATGGTCTTTAGCAATAAGATAAGAGCACATTTTATCAGCAATCTGAGCTGGCTGGGTGCATCTCGTTCCTCCTCGAAAACCCTGCTAGGTATTTACATCATGCTAAAGCCATCCCATTAACCTTTTCCAGCACTTGGCTGAGAATGGCAAGGCAGAGGTATCCAAGGATGGGACTTTGCAGGCAGTGTAAACCCTGAGAAAGGAGGTCTGATTTCCCAGGCAGCCAGCTCAGGTATGGCACGGCCACAGTGCTGTTTAAATCACCTGCCCATATAGCAGAGAGGGGGTTTCAAGGACTCACCTGTGGTACTATGAAGGAACCACCAAAGGCATGTTGGTGTGAAGGAGACTATTTCATTTCAATATTAAGGAATTCTGCGTTGGGTCCTGAGCTGGGCACAGGCATCGTTTTCCCCTGCAATAAGTGATTTCCCCAGAGTGTTTATGGGTGTGAGAGAGGGCAAATTTGTATTTATTGAGATGGAGCCAGCTGGCAGGAGTAAAGCAGGGCAAGGCACGTCAGAGTTTGAATTTATTACCAGTCCTGTAGGCCATTTTCCTTTCATTGTGACGGTAATGCCGTTCTGAGCCTCTGCCAGACTTTGAGGGCAGAGCCATTGGCGAGTTGAACCCCTGCTTTGCACCCTTCATTTTTCTCACTTTGCAGGTTTTGATTTGAGCTAATGCTTTCAGGGAAAAAGGCTTATTGATTAGAGTGAAGTCGCTTGCAGCATCTGGGCTTTTATTGGTGCAGTTTGTGAGGTGTTGTTAGCTGTCTGGTAGTGCTTGTTCTCACACATTTAGTAAATTCTTGCTGGCTTCTCTGCCCTCCTTGCTTAGACCTTTCTCACTTTATCCACTCACCTTCTCACCTGCCCAGAGCACTCCTGTTAGGACTGAAGTGTGTGGCAAGATCACCTCAGCTGGTCTGAAGAGCATCCTCCTCCAGCACATTTTGATTTGCATATTGTCTTTCATTCTGCAATACAAAAATGGCCAACTACTCTCATCTCCATGTGATCTTTGTTTTTATCTAGATTTTATAGGTGAAAACAAGCATGTATACTGTTAGGACGAGCTAGAACAAGCCTTTTTTTGAAGTTTTTCTTTCAACAATAGCAAAGGTATCCCACTATGAGGAGTCAAGTCAGAATCAGGGGTTGTGATAAGCACGTGTCTGATCACATCGATCAAAGGAAGACTACATCAGAGTAGTCATAATTCATAATTCATTATAGTCATATTTTGTATATTCAAGCATGTGGTGATGTTTTATATTGTTTCTTTGTTGTGTTCTCCTGTGTAGTTGAAATATATTGAACAAGGATTGTTGTAATAGTCCTAAAAAGTTATGTGAAGACTGAGCTGAGGCTTTCTTGAGTTTGCCCTATTACCTTCAGTCTTGTTAGCAAAGAGAGGTTCAAAGATCTGTGTCTAGCCAGTGTTGCCACCTGCTTGTCTGTCACTCCCATGGCTCCCCAGCTGCTCTTCCCACACCCCTCAGTCCTCACAGTGTGGTCTGTGGGGCAAGGTACTTGCATGTCCCCTGTGGCACTTGGTGTACCAGACCAAGATGCTGTGCATACCCCTAACCATCCCACTGGAGCTGCTTTTCTTGAAATTGCAAGGAATTCATTACCATCCTGCCTTTGCCACTCATCAAGCACCTTGGGAAGACACTGAACAAGGGTTATTCAGCAGCTCGAGCACAGAGATTTTGATGTCTACGTTTTAAAACCTCTAAACCACCGATCCATAGAGCATGAGTCTGGGAAGCTGTGTGGTAAAGTCCTAGCATGATTTTTTGGAGTTGTAGCTACAACCATTTTGTAGGTCTGTACCTACAGAAGACTTCAAAGAGATTGAATGTAGAGAGACATTAGAGGTGGCTGCAGTGGCAGTGGCATTTTAGGGGCTTTTAGTTTTCTCCTGAAGTTACAGGAAATAAGCACAGGGTCAAACCAATCTAGTGATGATACTTTCAATCTGTTTTTTTTTCAGCTAGGGAGACAGAGTAAAATGCCTCAGAAATGGTTTCTTTCTTGTGGGACCTGCAAACAATACAGACATTCTTGAAATCACAGCTATCTCATCAGAGCACTGTGAGAATGCCAGAGAAGGACCAAATGATTAAAACAGGAGCTGTAGTGGTTCCCACAGTCCATTGACTCTGTAAATTGTGTGTAGTGCCTTCACAGCTGAGAATTTATATTGCTTAGGAGATTGACATAGTCTCTGAAGTGACTTTCAAGTAATGTTAGTGACCTTCTAACCCTTGTTAGCACATTTCTTTGGACTCTGAGTTGATAATCTTTCTTAAAATTTCTCAGTTGTGTGAGTAATAAGTGGTGGGCTTCAGTGATTAGCCTCCCTGGAGCCCTACTGTGTTCCTGTAGGGCCTTGGTGTTAAAACCTCAATAGTTGCTAATATGAAAAATACCGAACATGCATGAGAAGAAGACTCATTCTCTGATTTAGAAGAGGAATCCATAAACTAGATTATTTTTTGCTAACAATTTTTTCCTGTTGGGTTAGAAAAGAAGTGCAAATCAGCAAGTGCAGTGAGGGGAAAAAAAGAAAAAAGTCACCTTAGGAAATAAGCATCCACTAGTCCTAAAGCTAGAAAGCAGCAGGAAATATTGGGAAAATAACTCGTTGTAAGATGTCTGATTTATCAAGGCAGTTATCTGCACAGCATGGAGAAAACAAGCCCTGTGTGTGTCAGCTGTGGGTGTGGGTGCATATGCCAGTGGGTATGTGTGTAGGGCGAGAAAACACACCTATAAGAAATGTAAAGAATAATGTTTTCTGTATTACTAACAACAGAAAGAGCATAAACAGGAGATAAACAGCTGTTTTTTCGGTAAGGACTGCTGCACATTTGCACATTTAATGACAACATGTACATTGACTGTGGAAAGCTGGTCACAGGGCTCCTTCAGAAAAATACGAAGGAGTGACCTGTTTTTTTCAAATAGAAATTCAGGACTGCAGTGTGCTATAGAGTGGATGATCTTCTCCAAATCAGTTACTGCTCTTCAACATGCTCAGTCTTTCAAATGCCTTTTTTAATGGTTTAAGTAGCTATTTCACTTACTCTGTGATGTAGAGCTGTGTGAGGTCCCCAGCCAAGTGCCACGTGCTGGGCAGTGATGAATAGAAACATTGCAGGGAGGAAGAGAGCAGGGCATATGTTTTAAATTAAAAGGAAATGCAAGGGAAGTGATTTGCAGAATAACAAAATAAAGAAATTAAAGCTCCATTCCATAAAGTATAAATTCTCACCCTCCTGAACTGGAGCAATTGTCATGTTTCTGATAGGTGAAGAATGCTTGGCTGTTGTAAGAAAACATCTGCCCATAGGTGCCGTAGTCACTCGTTACATGTTCTGCCTAATATCTTAACCACTGGAAATCCCCTGCCTGGGTTGGCTGTCAGAGTTATCTCCTCAGTAAAAGAGATTTCTTTGTTTAAAATGTAAATGAAACATTGCAGGCCTGGATGCAGCTGCAGGGAAGTGGGAAGAATCTCACATGAGCCTCATGATGCTGTGGGGCCAGAATCACATGGGCAGCATGTGGAGATGCTCATGGTGTGAGGATGTGGCACCTGGACACCCTGTCCACCCTCGTGCCTTGGCTTTTATAACATGTGAGCTTTTATAACATGTGGGTTTCTCAATCATTTAAGGAAACAGAAAAACCACAGCTCAGCCCTTCCCTGTAAAGCCTGACAGCACAGTAGAACAAAAATCCAGAGTGTGTTTTTCCTGTTTCCCCTTTGTTTTTTCATACATGAATTTTATGGATATAAAGGTGAGCAAATTTGTACAAATAGACCAAAACTACCTTTTTTTTCCTTTTGGGATAATCAGATAATGAGAATGCTTTTCATAGGTGTATTTTTTTCAGTTTAATATAGTCTAACTTCAAGCATGACTGATAGAAAATTAATGCAGCATAGTCCATACCTAAAAATACCAACACTTCCTTTGACTATATTAAGGCTTAGGAAAAAAGCATTTTAGATAAGATCTACCTTTGGTATTTCTGTGATTTCTATCACTGTAGTATCTAAGCTTATCACAATATTTTAATATACTTGTTTCCACATTCTCTGTTGAGAGGAAATGATATTATTCCTGTTATCACATAGTGGGAAGCATGGCAGAGGTTATATAACTTGTCCAGGATAGGGAAGAAAATTTGTTGAAAAACAGGCATTGGAGTCACCCTTGATCTTCTAGGGGCAAAAGCCCTCTCTCCTCAAACAGCTTTCAGAGAGCCTGGGATTCTTGTCCTTTTTTGAGTAAATAACAAAAGCAGCTTATTCAAAGTCAGAGCCCCCTGACACAGAAGCATTGGGTAACACCTGGATGCACATCAGGCAGCTGATCTGTCCAGTGGGTGTCACTGGGGCTACCAACACACTCCAGCTTTGGCGGGTTGCACCCAGGTGTGCAGAAGGCTGCACCAGGGTGCTGACTCCAAAGGTACGAGAGATGACACTGCAGAGGCTGTTGGTGCAGATAACAACATCTGTCTGAGCAGAGCTGATTTATGCTTAAAGTCTGCCTTGGTTTAATAATTCTGCAACTGGCAGAAGGATATCACTGGGTACAGTGCCTTGCTGGAGTGTGGCATCTTTCAAAAGATACCAAAGGGTGTTTGTACACTTCAGTAGAAACATGGATAATGTTTCTTTTGGATCTTCTAACAAACCTTCTTCTTGATGCCTACCTTAGTGGTCTCTTTCTGTCTTTCAGTAATCAGCCATCAGTATCTTTTTTTTTTTTTTTGCAGTCCTCTTACACCCAAATTTTGATTTTCCCTTTAGTCCTTTCTTGTTTTTGGCTTAAGGGCCAGGTACAAACCTTACACAATTGCAGACATCAGCATTGACTTTCCCTGGTTTCAAATTTAACCTATGCTGGAGATTGTCCTCTCCTCTGGACAGCACTAAATCTTCCCTGCCAGAGATAACTAGTCCTTGGGGCTCGTAGCTGTGCTTCTGCAGAGAAAAATGTTTTGCCTTTGGAGTTGACTAGATTGCACCACAAGGCAGGTAATTTCAAAACATTTTCAAGGAAAGCATCCCCTTGGGGCCACCTCAAGGCCTTCATGGGTAAAGGACACGAGGCAGCGTGTGATGCTATCAATGCCCCTCCATTATTTTCTCAGGGAACAAAGCAGCAAGGCTCAGTGGGGACACGACCTTCCTGGGCTGCAGCTTGAAGGGGTCAGTGATTAAGGGGAGAGGGAAAAGGAAGGGTTTTTCTCTGTTTTTCCTTTTAAGTGTGTAACTGAGGGGATTTGTCACAGGCAGCATGGAAATCTCTGTGTTGTTGGCCCACTCAGGAACGCTGTTGGCCGGCCATCAGCTTTGTGAGCAGCGCATTAAGCTGATGGAGTGAATAGATTTTTCTAGAGAGAGAGAAGTGCTTTGCTACAGTGCTGTCTTTACTAATGTATATTCTTCTGCTTTCCGTCCAACAGTCAATGAAGGCTCAGGTGAAACCAATCAAAAAGAGACATCGACCTGTGACATTTGCCAGTTTGGGGCGGAGTGCGATGAAGATGCAGAGGATGTTTGGTACAGTAATTTGCTTACTCTTCTATTTTAATGAATGTTGTATTATTTAAAGGTACTGTGGTTTGGAAAGCATTACAAATGTTAGATACTCTGTTTTATGCACACAGAGATTCATCTCAAAGTGACTAAGGTGGTTATCACTCTGAAAAAATGTATTTTGGAACATGCACGATTTAGACCAAGTTTAGAAACACAGTTATCCATTTTGTTGCCATTATAACTTATGTTATTCCATCTGGGGTTTTATAGCTTCATACTTCAGTAAAAAATAGAATGGGAAAAATAATTGACCTAAAGCTTTTCCAGTTAAAAAGTATCATTAGTATTATCATCATGTTAATTCATGTGTGGCATTAGAAAGGCTGGGAAATCTGTCTCACTTTTTCCTATTTTGTTGGAGTTGAAAACCTTGCCCTCAATTGCTTGAAAAAATGAGAGTGTACATTCAGACATTTTCTCAATGGAAATGGTTTTAATTTTTATTTTTTAAAAGGGGTTTCAAAATTATTCAGATTTTTTTTTTAAACCTTAATTACAAAAGCTGAAGGGAAATAATTCTATCAACTCAGACTTTTATTTTTCATTTTCCTAGGATATATGCAAACTTACGTTAAGCCAACTCTGAGCTAATAATTTCATTGTGATTTTGGAACAGCCAATAGATCAAAAAGGTCACTATTCACAGAGTTATATTTCTAACACTGCCCTAATGCCACACCTCATGTTTCTCTCTAAGAAACTAAAACAGAACAAAATAACCATGCAAATGCCAGAGCTGGTGTCTGGATGGTGCTTCTGGAGCTGTGGGCTAGTGGGAGCTAAAGGATGGATACACAAACTGTGCAGCGAGGTGTCAGTAAAACACTGAGGCCAGAGCTCCAGTGGGGAGAGCCAGAATGCAGCAGAGAGCAGTCAATAAATGATGGTGAACATGATAGCTGGGCCCAGTGTTGGGCAGCTGACCCCACCCAGGCAAGGCATCTGTGCACCCTTGGTCAGTCATGAAATTAGGAACAGTTCTGCTGTTGAGTGAAGGAGCTCAGGAATATGGTCATGGTAATCCATTTATGCTCTTTTTGGTTTGGTCTTGCCAACCTCTTAGTAATCTCTGGTTCTAGTCCTTAAAAAAACCTCAAGAAAAAAAACCACTGAGTCCTTGCTCTGGCTTCAGACATCAAAAGGAATTGTGGTGTTGAAAAACAGAAGCAAGGTGCATCATGGTTATAGGTTTCAGTAATGTAATGAAATTTGTGAGTAAGAAATTGCCTAATGTTGACTTTGCTTAAGAAAATTACCCCAGGTGTTATGATTTTCATTGTCTCCTTGACTGGTTGTCCTTGAGAGCTTTGGTGGTGCAGTGTAGAAACAAAACCACGGTGAAATTAATATATCAAAATTCACAGTCTAGTGCTCATGTTTTCATAATTAAGTGTGCTTCCAAATTGGAAGGCAGGAGAAGAGAGGGGCAAGGAATAAAATTAGCTACAAGATAACATTATTAATCATAAGCACTGAGTAGCAGTGTTTATTTTTTTCCAGAAATAGCTTGGTAAAACTGCCTGATCCAACTTACCCCAGTGTTCCCACTGCAGCTTTTGCACAATCTAATTCCTCCCCTTTGAAACCAGTTGGCTTTTACAGAGCAGCAGAGTGATGGCAGGGGCTGAGGTGCTGTCTTTACTGACAGGCATTCTTTCTGCAGGGGAAGGTGCTTCTGGGGGCAGGAGGCAGGGGAGAGCTGGCACTGGGAAGATGCTCCCAGACAAACTGTTAGGAGGCAGGAAAGCCAATTCCCATCTGAAAAACCAAACCCCATCTAAAGCCTGTGAAAGATGTGCTTTGAAGTAAGCAACTTCATATGCCATAACTGAGCTCTATTTTCCTGTCCTTGCCCCCTGATTAGTCTTGGATAAGCATCTTCCTAAGCAATGAGCCTTTTGGCTGTCAGCTTTTCATTATTTTTATTTCTAGACTAAAAGTGGACTAAATATGGAGGTTGTAGATCCCTCATTCCAATATATGTTAGTTGAATTTTCATGTTTGGCACCAGAGGCATATGTTACCCCACTCCCCCTTGCCAAGAAATGTCAATTTATTATTTGTTCACTATTTTTATGTGGATCAAGTATCAGATGTAAGCAGGGCTCCTTTAGCTCCCTCACCTGACTGATGAGGTTTGTAAAATCCAAATGGGGCCAGCAGTTCCTGGTGGTCCTGGGACCTGCTATTATGGGATGTCAATCCCAGCAGCAGCAGTGAATCCCTGTCAGTCAGGAGCAGTCTGAGGGTGCAGGGTCAGTGCCTGATCTGCTCCAGGTGAGAGGAATGGTAGCAGAGCCAGACTTCAGAGAGCTGGAGATGCAAGGTTGGCTGTTTGCCTGCTATTTCTAGGGTGCCAGAGTAGATCAGAAAGGAGACCACAGGTGTGAGAGCAGATGTGGTTGGGCTGCTGATGATTTAAAGTGACAATTGACATTCTTCTGCATTGTCACAGTCTGTATTTTGCAGACTGTTATCTCTAGTTTAACTCTTTTTTTTCTTTTTTTTTTTTTTTTTTTGGTTATTCATTGTCAGTTGTCACTCATCTAAATTGTGCTATTGTGTTCTGTCACCATTATTTTTAATTCTTTTTATTTGTGAAAAACCAATCTGTTAATGGCTAGACCTCTAGGATTCTAAGGGGGGGGTTGGCACACAGAAGATTACTTGAAGGGGTAAGATTTGTGTGAACATTTTCTGTAAAATGCTGAGGAAAGGCAGGAAAGAAACCTCTGTAATAACAGGTTTTCCATGGCATGCAGAAGCACACATGTGTTATTATCCCACTCTGCAGTCAAGTATCATGAGAGTGAATGCAATTTGGCATTCCATTAGTGAACCTCTTTCTCTAAGTTAAAAACAAAGACTGTTCACTTGAAAGTCTTTAACATCTTGCTGCTTTAATATGTGAAAGCTTCTTGTCACTAAGAGGATCGTGTATTACTGGCATTATTCCCACCTTTAATGCATTTTGCACCAGTGGGCTTCATGAATATTTAAAGCAGGGCAGTGGCTACACTCTTTAGCACGGGGTTGCAATCTATTGGTAAATCAGACATTTGGTGTTGCTTGCTTTGGGTTTTATTTCTGAGCTGGCTAGGAATAATTGATTTTGTAAGACAGGGCTACTCAACATAACACCCCGAGAGATATACTTAAAAGGAATTGAAGAATGAGGCGTAACATTTTGAGCCGTGGTGTATTGCTCAGCTCTTCCAAAAAGCATCTCTGAAACACTCACTGTACATAAATAGTGCTCACCAAATGGAGTGCCTGCTCTTTGCTGGAGTGGCTCAGTGTCAGTGCAGAACCATGTCAGAAACCTGGGCTCCAGCATTAATCTCCTCCTTGTGAGCCACTGAGGAAATAAGAGCACTCCCTACACTGGACAAGCTGTGGTTTGGGTAAATACTGGGCAGCTGTTTCAGAGGTCCAGTAATATGTCCAAAGTGGAAGGAGATAAAGAATAAGAAAGGTCATTTGGTTGAATTTCCAGTTGGAAAATGCTGACAATTAGAGAGGATGGGGATATTTTCTTAAAATGAGATTAAAGCCTGCAAACCTCTGACTTGCAGAGTTAATGAAAATCAAGATGATGAATTGAGGTTAAATATCCATACTTTCCCTTTGCATTCCAACAGCAGCAGGTCAGCCAGCAGCAGTGTGGAAGTGCAGCAGTGCCCACAGTAAGGTGCAGGTTGCTAGCTGGAAGGCAGACACACAGTGTCTGCTCAGGGAGAGCTTCCCCTACAGCCTGGCAGTGTCCAAGGAGGTGAGGAGATCTCCTCCAGAGTGCTCCTCTGCCTGCTCCTGCCTCCCTCTGGAGGCTGCAGGTGGAGGAGAGAGGCAGCAGCTCCCTGGTAGGAGGTGCCTGACCCTGGAATGGGCCACTGGAGGGTTTGTACCAGAGATAAAAAGGTGCCTAAATGCCCCTGATGCTTCTGCAATTTGGTCCCACTCACCCCAAGGACTTCTCCTTGGCTGGGAGTGGAGTATCATGCTCTGAAATAGGCACTGTGCTCGTGGTAGGAAACTTTCTTCCCTCCTCACAAGCCTGGCCCACAATGGAGGAGCCTTTTCCATTCCTTGCAAGTGGACAAGGATCCCACTGGGCAGGTTCAGCTCAGGAGAAGATGCTGAGGCCATTCTTGAGGGTCTCTGATGACCACAAGCTGGGACTTGGAGGGAGGCATCCAGGCCTGGAGGAAGGAGCTGGGCTTGTTCAGTGTGTGGGTCAGTGGGGAAGGAAGGAGGGCTGGTGCCAGGTGTGCTGTGCCCTGGGTGGCATTCCCAAGTGGCATTCCCAGGTGAGGTGGTGACACTGCAGCGTAATTACAGCAGGTCCCTGTGTCCTGTGCCTCTGTCCCTGTGTCCTGTGCCTCTGTCCACATGGCTAGGACAGTAAACCTCACTCACCTGCAGCAGACAGGCACATAGACAAAAGGTATTACAAAGATGAGCTCTTTCAGCCCCTCATTTCATATTTTATTGCTAGTCACTGGTACATTTAGCTTGGGTAAATGCTCCTATATGGCAAGCAAACAGAAGCATGTGAGGAGGGTGAAACCACATTCTCATGCAAATAAGTGGCTCTGTAAATGGGAGATATCTGTGCAAATCATGCAGCTGCCATCTGCAGCGACCCCTGCAATCAATACTGCCCCAGCAATCAATATTTATCTTTATTATTGTATAGAAAGAAAACATAAAAGAAACTAATGATTTTGCCGGCTTCTCCATCCACACAGCAATTAGGTCAGTCAGCTTTGGGTCCCTTCCCCCTTCCATCAGTTGCTCTCAAGCAGAGCATTTGCAAACAAGATGCTGTACTGCTCTCAAGTACTAAAAGGTGGTTTGAAGTCTCACATACATTACACGGGTATTGGCTGCTTCATGTTCAGCAGTGTGTATAATAACTATGTGTGACCTACTTGTTCCAGATGCAGAAACAACGAGCTGCTTTAACATCTGCAACGTCCCAGGCATTATACAGTAGATATGTCGCTGTTTGCTGCTGCTTTTCCTTCTCTTCTAGTGGAAATATAGATCTGTGTTCATAGCTGGGCATAACACTTACACATACATGTTGGACTTGTGCTCAAATGAGCACAGGAATGGAATAAAATCATTAAAAATGCACAGTTCTGCAAAAACTTAAATTTCTGCTTAACTTGAGATCATACCTAAGGCCTGAAGTGGAGCTGCTGCTGCATAAATCTTCACATGGAGATTAGTAGTCCTGTCTAATAAGAGTCCAGGCAAGGGTTTGCACAGGGAATTAAAGGCACTGGAGCACAGTCTCTGCATTGCCCAGCAGCTGATGACCAAGCAGGGTGCACCCTCTCACACCCATGTCACTTATCCTAGCCCCAGCCTAATAGCAGAGCTACCTCCAGTGCCTGCCCAGAAATTTGCCCACTTCTGTCTCAGTTACATGCTAATATTTCATTTGGTGTGTGTTCTGTGGTTAAAGATTTTGAAATAAAAGGAAAGCAGCTGACTTCCAGGGAAACTGTTGAGATAAGTGTAGGGACACCAGTCAGTGGGTTAAGAGTCAGCAATACTGGAAAAAATGCAGCCTAAGCAACTGAAATTAGACAATGAAGCACTTGCAATGAAAAATAAAGCTTGAGGAATATTAGAAAAAGCAAGATGATGCCTACCCCGTCTGTATGTGATGTTTTAATTACAAAGCCTGCTCTAAGAAAGGGCCGGGTTGGAGGCTTTTCTAGAAGTTAGTCAGCCAGATCCTGCTCCCTGGAGTGTGAGAGCTGAAGAGAGAACCCAGCCATGCTTCTTCATTTGGGACTTGGGAAAAAAATGCCATATGAACAGACACAAAAGTGGGGAAACTAGCAAAATACAAAATTGTAGCTTGAATTGTTGTCCACAGCACAAGAACAACATTGCAGCAGCTCCAGCTTAGGTGAAAGATTTGGCTGATTAGAAGCCAGTGTCTAGACATCATGTTAGGGTCAGAAAATAAGGTCCCCAGGTGAGCATTGCATGAATGCCATGGTTCCTGTCAGGTTTCTCTTTGGCAAGCTGCTGAGATACTGTAGGACTCTTTCAGAGTGCAGTTTCAACCTACACTGGCCTAGGTGTAAAAGTGAGTTTGTTCCCAAACATAAACAGGGGAAGATCTCCACAGCCTTCAGAAAGACCCAAAATCAAGCCAAAAATAGGTGATTTTCCTCTTTCTCAGAAGGAGTCTGAAGAAAGAGCCAGGAAAGGCATGGAAAAAGCAGTTGGCTCTGTCTTCAGCAGTCCTGAGAAAAGCTGTGGTCCAGTTCTCCAGAGGAGGATGAGAGAATGAGCACCTTGTGTTTCTAAACTGATTGCACTACTAGTGGCCTGGCTAGAAAGGTATTGCTTGGGAAAATGATGTCTTGTTTGGCCAGCTGGTGAAATTGTTGTACTCTACAGATATATATTTTGCTGGGTTTAGTTAAAAACAGCCATTTTTCCCAGTCAGGTGAGTTACACAGAATCACTTTACCATCTCTGCATCCTTCATCCTGTGCCAAAATAGCCTATTTAATTTTGAAGTGAGACTGATTCCCAACTCCTTTAGGATGATGGTTGGGAGAATTTGACCTTTCTCTCTGTTGAGTCAACACAATCCTTCAGAGGCATGTGTTCATTTGAGTAAGTCCTGCCTTTCCAGATTCTCAGGATTTATTTTCTTAATAACATGCTTAAAAAAAAAACAAGACTTGTTTTAACATAAGCCAAGATTGTCTGGAGTTACTTATACTTCATAGTGTTTTATTACCAATACACTTTGGAACACTCTGGTAAATAATTCAGCCTACACAAAGAAATTGGCTATATTTTCTCTATACATCGAGGAAGTCTGTCGTGTACACTATATATCATGGCTCTAAATGTTCTCAGATAAATGCAAGCCCACATTGTATTCCATCTGTACTACTCACCCAAGCAGGTTTTTAAGGACCCTATATGACACATCCATCTCTTATCCAAAAACTAGAATCTCTAACATTTGGTTTTGTAATAAAAATGGCATTTTTTATCTTTTGCAATTACAGCAAAACCTGCTGTGTGTCCAGGGAATAATACTCTACACAATCATAAAGCTTATAGGTCTTTTTTTCCTTGTGCTCCTTTTTTCAGATGCTCATCCAAACTTGGTTTTCAGAAGGTGAACTTCCAACTTAGGGAAGTCAGTGGAAGTTATCCCACTGACTTCAGTGGAACAAAAGTTCTCTCCCAGTTTGATAACTATGGAGAAACTTCTCAGTAGCCTGTGGAGCCTTTTTCTGGTAGAAGGGAGAACAAACTCAGTTGGAGTGTGAATGCTCTGTCAGTCTTACAGTGCAAAGGAATAACTTGGAAATTGTGATGATAAAAGCAGAATTTGCCTTACTGACTGCTTCAGTCGCTTCGGAGGAAATATTGATTTGTGAAAAGCCAAAAAATAATTTCTGAGATTTTTGGGGGGATTTTATGTCTTACCATACCATGCTCTTTTAGGAGCAGAAAACAATTTCTTCTGAAATTCAAGGGGAGGAAGGCTTGTAAGAGACACAATCATCATTTGTTCTTTGCAATTAGTAGTCTGTCAACATTAGAGTTGGGGGGTAAAAGCTGCAATAATTTCAAAAGCATAGCTCAGCACAGACCAATTTTCCTGTTAGATTTCTGTGGCCAAGATCCCTATCTGTGTTTGTGTGTGGATGGGAGACATGGAGAGGTGGGTGGTCAGCAGAGAGGAAACGTAAAGCTGACTTGCAATTAGTCCAGTTGGTGTTTGCTGAAGAGTGGGGAGGAGCTGCAGTGGCTGCTCATATTCAGGGAGGGTTTTGGGCTCAGTACCCAAGGGGGGAAGGGAGGTTGGCCTCTCCTGCCTTCCCTGTGCCTGGCTGGGGGGCTGGAATGGCTCACCCAGCGTGAGCAGGTGAATCATGCCAGGGGCAGCTGGAGAATGTGGGATGGCAGCATGGAGGCGGCGAGGCTGTGGGACTGTGTTAGCACTGCCCTGCCCCTGTTACAAGGGTGCACGTGTGTGGCTCAGCATCGTGTGAGGCAGCAACAGCATCCCTCTCTTTCCAGGCAGTGTCTAGATACAGCATATACACATGGCAGCATGGTGGAGAACCACCATTTCAGGTGTCAGATCAACAGGAGAGCAAATGAACTCAGAGTTTGGGGTTTTTTTTTACTCCTCTGCCACCAGCTATGACTGGAGTTTTCAGTCCTGGGTAGGAAAGTGTCCCAGCCTTCTGAGCACATGCCTTGATCTGCATTGGGAGGAATGGCTTTGGCAGTCTGTTTTGTGCTCCTGCTGTAATACAGGGTGTTGTAAGGACCACCCAGGTCCTGCTGCTTTGTGAGAGGAGCACAGGAGGGTCCCTTTGTGCCCTGCACGGGCAGCACTGTGCACGGGTGCTGCCCAGAGCTGTGAGAGGCTCGGTTTGTGCCCCCACGGTGATGTTGGTTGTGTAACCCATGGCTGGGGGAGCCTGGGCTCACCGGGCTGTGAAAGTGCACATAAGGGATGATAATATGGTAATGCACATCAGATATTAATGTGCATTGACACATAATCGTCTGCGTACATCAAGGCATTACAGCATGAAAGAGCAAGTGCAAAGGCCTTGCAGAGCGACGTGCTTTTGCACCTTTCTTCTCCTCGTGTTCTCTCTTAGCCTTGTTATTTAAAAGTAAGCTTCCCTTCCTCCCTGGCCCCCCATTTAGGCAGAGTCATCCCCCAGCAGTAAGGAGAGCGGTGCCTTCCTGACGGCCTATTTAGGCGCAATAAAAAGGCGATTGGCCTAATGCGCAATCAAGAAAAGAGTGACATTTATTGCTTTGGTTTTATGATGCTGTGAACTGAGCAAGATTTGGAGCCTTACAGTGCCTTCAGGGGGCAGGAGATCACCAGCAATGAATTGTATTTATACCTTTTCCAATTTCCTACTAGCGTTTTAGCAATAAATAGACTGTGTTGTTATTGAGTTTTATGTAAGTATGTTTACGAAAGCAGGAATACAACTTTGTAGCTCGGAATTACATGTGTTGGCTAAATAGATCAACAGAGAGAATAACTATGTAAAACACTGGCAAAGCACTTACCAATTTATTATCAAATGTCTTAATGGAATGCTTCATCTCTTCCATCCCACTTTATGTTAACTATTAAAATAGAACTGCATCCATTGCAGAAGGTCGGAGGCTCCTTCACACACCCGTGTAGGAACATCAAGGCCACGGTTTGTTCACACATCTAAACCATTAAAAATACATCCCATGCATTAAATATGAGCCTGAGGAAAACTCAGTGGGAGCTGACGCACAGGGCTGATCTCAGCTCTCACAGCCCCTGCAGAGTGGCAGGTGTCCCTTCCTCACAGAGCCCAGCTCCTGCCCCAGTCTCTTCCCATGTGTGGGCTGCAGCTAAAAGCCTGTGTGAGGTGTCCCCAGACATACAGATTTAATTGCTGTGTCTCAGCCTGCCCATTTGGTAATGGAGCTCTCCCCTGTGGAACAGCACAGGTGCCCCAGGGACACCCGTCCTGGCCAGTGCACTGCACTTACTCCTTTCAAGGAGCTGCAGGTGGATTCCAGTGATCTGTGTGCCAACCCTGAAGAAGGTTGCTCTCATCCCATTAGTTTGCTGGCAAGTACATGTCCTTGAGATGGCACATTGCAGTCATTCGTCTGTCTTCCTTTCCCTGGCAGCAGCACTGTCCCTTGGGGCTTGATCCCAAAAGCAGCCAGCCCGTGGTCATCACGAGGCAGCAAGGGCAGAGGCAGATCCCCAGCCAGCAGGAATGCCTGGTTCTGTACAGCAGCTTTTACCTACAGCCCTGAGGCTCTGAGGAAAAGAGGGTCACTACTGCAGCCTCCTTCTTGCCAATGCAGTGATTTGCTTGGGTGCCCAGCTCATACCTATGGGCTGAGGTAATGTGAGGTTATCTTGTGCACAGATAACCTTTCTACCTGTGCAGGAGGTGCAAACCATGCCTGAAGGAAAGCCTGGAAGTGTCCTCCTAAAATTTCATTGAATAGCAGACTGGATTTTGTTTTGTAGTTGAGGAGAGCTGACCAAGCAGGGTATCCTGGAATGTGTGGCCAGTTCAGATGGGGCTGCCTCAGGCAGGTACCTCTGGTTAGGGTGTGGTGCTGGTAACACCAAGGTTGTGGGTCCAACCCCTGCATGGGCTGTTGTACCTAAGGTGATCATTGTGGGTCTCTTCCACGTCAGTGCTCTGTGAATCCCTGAGGAAGCAGGAGGCACACATGTTTTAGGACACAGAGGGGTTTATGGGGAGAGCTGGGCTGGGCTTTCATATGTGGAGACACACTTCACATTGAGGAATTCCTTTACCACAGTTTTTGTTCATTTTAGGAAGGTCCCCACTTCTCTTCCCCACCAGCAGTGGATAGCTCATGTGAGCAAGGGCTGGGGCTGGCAGCACACTGGTCTCTGCTAACCAAAAGGCCATCATCCCTTTACTTTGAAATCAGAGTCCACTTTCAGAAGTAACTTCTAGTGTTAGCATAAGTTTCAGCAGAAATTTGTGGTTGGTCCCAGACAGAGCTGCAGTTCTTTGCAAGCAGATAGATCCTTCCTGCATGGCAAGGCCCATGCCAGGACCTGCAGCTAGATACTGTCCCATGCTTCCCACTGGATGTTGCAGTATTCCCACTGGCTGTTCAATCCAGGGTGAAACTGCGGGATTTGTGGAAACAATTTTCATTATTCTGCTGGCTTCAAGATTGGAGTGAACAGTATCAGCAGTCTGAGGCACACAGCAATAAACTGTTCATGAAGGACAGCCTCAGATGTTTACAGAGAGAGAAACAGTCAGCAAAGCTTTGTTTTAGCACAGACCACAGAGACGTGAAGGACACCAGGGGCAGGCAAACCATAGAGAGGCATTTATTTTATTCTGTGAGTTCTAAATAAACTTTACACATTAGATACCTGCAGACACTTGAATTGACATGTGCACAGAATTAGAATTTTTTCCTCTGGTCACACAGCTAGCACGAGGGCTTTTCCATGACTCGTCAAACCCAGTCATCAGCCTTGTGATTCTCTGTTTGGCTTTAAAGCATCCAGTGTAGCAAAGATCCCCATATACAACTTAGTATCTTTAAAATAAGAATGATATTTAGAAGGACAAAAAAAGAGAGAGAGAGATGGACACATTTATTTTGCCCTAAAGTTGTTAGCCTACAATTCAATGTACTGTTGAGGGCACCAGAGGCATTGGGAAGCCAGGTGAAGGTCATGCTATAATTGGTGCTGTGAATTGTGAAAAGGAAGCAAAGGTGAAGTTTGTCTTTTTTTTTTTTTTTTTTGTCAAAAATTAAAGGGGAATTAGGACTCAAGTTGCACTGCAGATAAAAGATTTTTTTCATGAACTGCGGTGTCCAGGATGACTTCTTGAAAACTGGAGGAGCATGAGCCCAGCTGCTCACTGAGCTCTGGGAAGCAGCCAGTGCCCAGGGACTCTCTGCAGGCTGTACAGCAGGGTGTCTCCAGGAGCAGCCCATGGTTTTGGAGCATCCTCCATGAGCTGCCATGCCAAGTATGCTCTGAAAAATCCATGAGTATTTTTAAGCACTGCCAGTCTATCCCTGCTATGCAGCAGCAGTGTGGCAGCTGTAGCCCAAGCTCCTGGCTCTGTCTCCAGCTACATTCCCAGAGTGTGTTGCATTTGGTATGCAAGGAAGGCCATCAGTAAATATATTCACCACTTTAGTGCATTTTAGCATTGACATATGTCCAGTAAACAATATTCTGGGCTCTTGCAGTTAAAAAAAAAAAGTCACCTGATTATTCTGCGCTTCCTTCTGTTATGATGCTTTGGGGTCCTTCAAATCATTTTCATTATGCACTACATAATAATAAAAATCTCCATGCAGTATGCTGATAATTTCGTGCATGGTCTCTGTGATTTCTAATTGTTTGAATAACAGGATGCTATTGAAATGCCATGCAGAAACATTGCATCACCCTGAGGGAATCAAGCTTTTCTCCTTTTACTCCTGGTGAAGATAAACATTTGAACAGTTGAAATAAGTAAAATATCCCAGGGAAGCCACCGTGCAAAGTAGGCATGCTAAAGCCCTTAGTGAAGAAGCAGGGCTGCAAAGGACAAAAAGGAAAAATAAATTAGATAAATAAATAAGTAAGTAACAAACATTGAATGGAAGGCAGTCAAAATGAGCCGTGCTTTTCTTCTCTTGTGATCTTAAAGCAGAAGAGAAGCACTAGCAGGCCCAGGAAAGAAATACTGCGTGCTATTTTTGTGCTGCCATTATAAAATATGTATTGTTTATTGTTCTGCACTGCAGCTAAAGTTTTGCATCAACCTCAAAAATTACAGCAAAATTTGTTTTGAAGGAGACACGCAGAGCCTCTATTCTTTAAGCCTCTTAATGATGTTCTTAAGAGTGCAGTGATAGGATTTCAGTCTCCTGGCAAGCACAGACAGGTTGTAGGGTATGATTCATAGAAAGTGTAAAACACTGTGTGCCAGTGTGCACTCTGAATATATTTTATGTATATGTATGTCAGTGAATATATGATGTTCAGTGCATGCCAAAGCAGGCAATGCCAGGCAGTTTTGGGTGCCATCCTCTTGGGCTGTGCTGCACGTGCTGCAGAGACCACTGTGGGGTACCTGAGCTTGGCCAGACCACCAAAAGTCCCTGGTGACTGCACTGAGTGTGTCAGGACCTTGTCTCTCTTTTGGGGGTGTGATGGTGCCAGGGCATTGTTGCTGCAGGGCCGACTGAGACCACAGTAAAGCTCAGAGGTGTGCTTGGAAATGGGCTGAGGGTCAGAAGCTCACATTGTGTGCTCCTTTTGACACTCACATCAAAACATAGGTGTGTCCAAGCAGCCTGGAGCAATCCAGTTTTGCTGCCAGTGTGTGCAGGTGGCTTTGTGGGTGGGTGATGTGCTGAGATGGGTACAGAGGTGACCTGTCCTTGCTCCCCAGCGAAGGGCTGTCACAGGCTGCGTGTCTGAGCAAGCTACCTGAGCTCCCAGAGGTTCACCTTGCCCAGTCCCTGCCTGGAGCTCATTCAAATGTCTCTGCATGATGTTGTGTTGAGACATGAAACACCCCCAAAGCTGCCTGGGTAAATGAGAGCTCCTGACAGCCGTGCTACAATGCCTGTTCCAGTGTCAAGGTGTAATGTTAAGCCTGGCTTCATTTCAGCTTGCCTGCTGGTAATGTCAACAAAGATGCCCTGTGTACCAGAAAGAAAAACCTTGATGGTAGAGAAGGCATTTGGGACTGATTGCCAGGTTCTTTATGCAGGCATATATACTGCCAGGTTTGCTTTAAATGGGCATTTAATGTCCTACTGGGAGGGATAGGGGGCTTGGAGAGGTCTGTGCTGACATCCAGAAATTTGGGGTTCTGATCACCATGTTCTGATGAGCAGAGGAAGATAAGAAGTGTCTCTGGTTGAAATATCATAAATGTACAACTGTGTTATTATTTATACACTGTTTTGTGGCAGAGAGCTTTGGGGTTTTTTATGCTGCGAAATTCTGTTGGGGTTTTCATTGCCTTTTTTTTTTTTTGTTCCTGGAGAAAATATATAACATTTAAAATTATTGCAGAATGGGACTTCACTTTCCCTGTAAAATAGTGCTCTCTGAGACATGGTGGGATCTCACACTTGACCAAATTAGCATATGCGCTCAAATATCAGAGCTCTGACTAGTAAAAATAACGCTGGATTTGCATGTTCACATTTTTAGCTCTTGCCTCCCTGTCTCTTTGGTTTTATGCCTTTTTTCTTGACTGACAATTCTCTTTGTGGCAGATTTATTGCTGTTCTGCTGTTTAGACCCTGTAATCAACTAGACACTTGGCTGAAGACGTTAGTCATTTCATTAAGTACTTCTCTCCCAGATATCTCAGGCACAATTTTCTGTTGCTCTGGTTCCAAAAAGCAAATGACCCATGGCCAGCAAAGTCTGAATATGAATCTTTAATAAACAGAGGTAGTACCAACAATGCTCTCAGGTTTCCAAACAGTAGAGGGCTAATTAAAAGATGCTGAATGGGGAAGGACTGCCATTGCCATCTCGCTCTGACAGAAATGTGCCTGCATCTGTTCCCAGTGAAACCTCTCCTTTGGAAGCATTGCCTCATTTATCCTCCTTGCTTCCCATCACAGCTACATAGGAAACCTTCCTCATGCTACATGCAGATTACTGCATAGTCATTTTTTAAAAATTATTTTTCAGTAATACATTGCTGGAAACAAAGACTGAATAGTTGTCTTAGGAGTGAAGATAAAGCTTGGAGTGTGTTTCTTTTTGTCATCACAGTGTCACTAATGATTATATTCTGTTCATGAACTAAGGAAATAGAATTATAGTCCTCTCCTACCCTTCATGGGCAAAGAACCATTCTTTCATTATATTGAGACTCCTCCTTAAAACACAGCTCCTCCTTCCAGGGACAGCCCTTCATAGCCATGAATCCTCTCTTCAGTAGCTTGCTCTCTGCAGGCAAAGGTACTCTCTGTGCCCAGAAAATAATACCATATGTTATTTGCAGAAGCGTGGGGCGTTAGGAGACTGTGCACTCACCCATGCCTGGTTTATTGACCCCATTAATTTTTATGGAGACTGATTGAACAGGAAGCCAAGTTGGCTGCTCCAGTTTGGCCAGGCAGCCTGGTGCAGCACATCCCCAGCACTGCTGGCATATGGACCAGACTGAGGGCTGGACAGCATTTCTTTGTGATCAGGATCTGGGCTGGAAAGGAGTTCTTTGTGCTCCTCTCTCATTTCCCTGGGCAGGGAAGAAGCACAATAAACAGGTGAAATCCCAAATTGCCCATGGGCTCCCTTGTGCTGCTGAGCACCTGTTTGCAGTTCCTGCCTTGACGGAAGCTGCCAAAGACCAGAGTGCAGCAGCACACGCCCCACAAGTCAGCAGTGAGGCACAGGGAGGTGCCTGTCAGCATCTCACCTGCCTCAAGCTAAGCTCAGCTCTGCCAGCTCTCCCCCAGGCATCCTCCTGGGCCTCTCCTGCATCTTCTCTGCAGAGCTGCACCTCTGCCTGCAGACACTTTCTGGTTCACCCTGGGTGTGACATTCTCATGGCAGGATCCAGCAATGTCATCAAGCAGTGTTGCAAGATCCACCATGGGGAGGTAGCGTAAAATCCCCTCAGGAGGTGCCCAGGCTTGCCCCTTCAACATTCTTTTTAGTTTGCTTTGGTGTTTTTTGCTTCCATGATCTCCAAAGTAACCACACAGATTGCTGGATGTTCAGCTCCTCCAGGATTATCATCATGTGAAATGAAATGGAATAAAATAAAATGTACAAAAGAAAGGGAATGCATTGGAAACTATCACAATGACCTGGAAGAAAAGACATAAGAAAATGAGCCTTGTTTAATGATTGTTTATGATGGCAGCCCAAATTTTAATCAATTAACATATGAGCCCATTGCTTGAAGATGCACAAGGCCTGGGAAACAGCCTTCTTTCCTTTCTCAGAGAACTGCTGACATCTTGGAGGCTCTCCTTCCTCACACAGGCTTTTAAAGCTGCATTTCTGACTGCAGAAGGCATGGTTAAGGCTTACACACTTATTCTGTGTATGCTCTTGGGTACAGTTTCATTCTGTGACCCCCTAGGAGACCTCATTGACCTACCCACAGTGTCTTGAGCACCAGGAGTGCTCAGTCAGCCTTTCCATTGCCAGGCTTTCTTCAGTTCTACACTTAGGAACACAGAAAGCAAATAGATTTATTGATAGAACTATAATCAGAAGTCATAGGCAGGATGATAACATGGTCAAGTGATCCAATTACTTAAAATTCAAGGCATACTGGAGTGCCTCAGGGACTGGGAAGCTGCAGGCAGACAGACAGCCATTGGACACACCCTTGGCAGTGGGATGGGTGCTGCTAGCCCTGTGCTTGACAAGGGTTAGGGGGAGACTCTCTTCAGGGCAGGGTCTTTCTGTGTCCCACAAGAGCTGAAGGAATTCTCTGTGCCCATAAAATAACACCACTGGTACTCTCACCTAACACACACCCTGAGCCAAGCAGGGATGTCACAGTTTCGTTCTTGTTTAACACAAGAGAGTCCCACTCTTACATTTTATAATGCTTCAATAAATGAAGGCACCTTTACAGGTTTTTATTCAAATGCATTAAGTGCTGTTCATTATGCATTTATTACCTCACTGGTGGACCCCACTGAAGTCTGAGCTATTCTCAGAGGCTGCATTTGCCTGGGCACACATGTTTGGAGTACATGCCTCACCTTTTTCCCTGCAATTTGCCCTTTTGGAATTTGGCAGCATGGTCCAAATGAGCAGACTTTTGCTTCCTCCAGTTTGAAAAAAATGTGTTGGAATACCATAATTTTCCCTGATAAGAGGAGCACTATAAATTGAAAAGAACCAGCAACACAGGCCCAATAATCTTCCTGATGCAATCCTGCCTTTTGCACTTTTCTGACATATATTTGATGTCGACTTAATTGTGCAGCCCTAAAGTAGGATTTGAGTGTCTAAGTGCAAAAGCAGTAATAAACTGTGGATGCAAGCTAGAAGTTGTCTGCTGAAAAGTGTGCAAGGAGTGGATGATCCTTGCAGCATGGAGATCAGGGTGGCAAGTTTGGTGTTTTTTCAGCATCCCTCTAGCTGGCTCTGAAAATCAGGCTTCATGCAGGGGATCCTATGAGGCTTTGGAGCATATGGTGTCATCCTGGGGGAGTCCTTTTCTGCTTCAGAGTGATCTGACCCCAGCACAAGCAGCACATGGCTCGTGGTGCTCATGTGGTGTGTCCTCTTCATGTGGCTGCTGCAGAGGTTTGCTTGGAAAGGAAGGCTGGTGTCACAGTGACATTTTAGAATGGGGCACAGAAAAACCTTGGTTCTCTTCTCAGTTTTGCTGGAAGACATCAGGAAAGTCATTTTGGGTCTTTGTGTTTTGGAAGGTATCAGAAGATGTAAATAAATGCCTAGTGGGCTCTGAAGCAGTCTTTGAAATCAGTGGGAAATAGGTCTCTGAGATACCAGAAATCCCACACAAAGTGTTTGCATGCATCTTTAAGCATTTAAACACCTTTAAAAATATGTCTCTAAAGTGTCTAACTCTGAGCATAGGTTTCTGCATCCCCTAGGTATTCTTGAAACTGCATCCAAAGTTGCTGAGATTTCCCCTGAAGAGCACCCTTTTGTTGCGATTTTCCCGTTGGCTTAATTTTCTCTTGACTGGAAACATAATATATATTAACCTTCACTCATTTTTCTGTAGCAAAATGGAGAGAAGTGAAGCTGTTTCTTAGCTGGTTTATTACAAAAAAAAGGAGCATATGGCTGATTGTGTCCCATCTGAAATGCAAATGGTAGAGCTACGTGGAAAGAATTGCTATTACTTGAGCAGTAAATGTTTCCTAATGAAGTGAGTTTGACTAAGGTGGGAAGCTGGAAATGGCTGCGGGAAGAAATGATGATGGTTAATATTTCAGTGGAGCAGAACATTCTTATTCTGCTGATAAGGAGATTCTTGGGAAATGCACTGGATTTTTTTTCTTATATTCTGTATGTTTATCAGTGTGGGGAAATTGCTACACACAGGGAGCTAGACGCTTTTCTTCGAGTTATGAAATCATGTAATTTAATTTATAACCACAGCTTTTCACCACTGGCCTCTTTTTAAACTGAAGTTTTCTGTATTTAGTGAACATTTGGGGTAAATAGACCTACCCAGTGTAAAAAAAAATTATAAAAGACAACTACTGGTTCCACTGTTTTCCATCACCCTGAGCACATTCCTGGAGGCCAGAAGCCAAACGGGGTGATGAAGACATCTGACCCAAACTCTCCAATTTCCTTCTTACTCTTTCCACTCAAGTTTTGTGTATATCCCTCTACACCTCCAGTAGTCAAAGGTGTCCAGATGTCTGCTGCAAATGGGAGGTGGACTGACTTTTAAACACTTTCTTAAATCAAGCAGCGAGGCTGGAGGCTTGACATTTCCATTACTTAGCTTTGCAAAGGGAGAGCTGTGGAGCTGGCACTGTGAGGTTCAGCACAACCAGTGGGCTGGAGATAGAGCATCAATCTCATGGCTCTGCCTTAATGTCAGAAGGAGCCAGGAAGAGTTTGGATAGCAGCATGTGCACAATTACGTGCTCAGAAGAGCTGGAGCAGCTGCCAGGTTAGACCTCTGGCTTTGTCCCCAAGCAAGATCACGTTGGGTTTGCTGAGGCTGAGCTGTCTGTTAATGGCACAGTTGGGGACAGAAGATTAGCGTGCCCTTCCCCTGCTGATGCCCAAGGCTGTCTGATGTTGCTAATGATAATGAAATAGGAGAAACCTAAAGGAAAGAGTCTGCAGCCTGCTGTCAATGGAAACAATTAGGTTTCTCCATCTTGGAAGCAGTGGTGAGGCTTGCTGGGGTCAGGATGTGTCCATGTTTGTGTGTTAGTTCAGATCCTGAGCAGACTGTGGAAGGGAATACCTCCCTGTGCTCTGGTTCATATCACAGGGCAGCCCAGGAGCTCACAAGCTGGGTTCCAGAGTCTCTGGAGATGGTCCTAAGCCATCTGAGGATGGGGCCACCACTGCCCTGCCTGCATTTGCCCACACTGTGCTCTTGGACAGGGGAGCCCTCACCCCTCACAGAGCACAACACTGGGACACAAAACCTGCCAGGGTTACACCTGCATATGGCTTTTTGCTTGCTGAGTTATCCAGGTGCTTCAGAAAGTGCTTGTGCACAAAGTCTTCCCTAAACCAGCATTCTCCTGGTTTTAATAGTGAGAGCCTCTCTGTGTCCAGGAGCTGGGGAGATCCCACCAGCCTGAGGCACAGAGTGCAGTCACATCCCTGCTCCAGTCTCAGTCTTGGCAGGTGGTTTTATCCCAGTGGGGTGAATTGAGGCTTCAGTTTCACATCTGTTACAATCAGAGTGCCTCTAGGTGCTGTAATTATTTTCAGAATTAAATCATAAATCAATATAAACCCACATTTATACAGTCTCAGGATCTCTAGCTGGTCACAGTGACCCCGAGATGCATTAGAAAGTCTCTTTTCCCAGCCTGGCAGAAGAAGGAGTCAGAGCTCTTCAGTTCTCGGTCTCACGGTTGTTT
Organism: Setophaga petechia; assembly: GCA_024362935.1. Lineage (NCBI taxonomy): Eukaryota > Metazoa > Chordata > Aves > Passeriformes > Parulidae > Setophaga > Setophaga petechia. The sequence continues at coordinate 29,739,563 of JANCRA010000005.1, forward strand.
ATTGTATCTTATCTATAAAATTTTTTCTCCTGTCCAGCCAAGGTCCGCTCAGAAGGACAGTCAGAGGCACTCTGCCTGCCCCGGGGTGGTGTTGTGTCTTTATACTAAAAACTACATGTACAATATTTACAATTACTTTCCAATACCCATCACCTTTGTTAGACAGTGATCTTCTACTCTAAACCAATCTAAAAGTGCCAGCATCACAGCAAAAGATGGAGACCAAGAAGAAGAAGGAGAAAGACTGGACACACCCAGATTCCTCCATCTTGCCCCCTGAACCCCCATTCTAAAAATCCCCAAAAAATCTATTTTTCACCCTGTGATAAATTGACTATCATTCTACTTAAACTTTCGGGGCTCGCAGATCTTCATATAAGGCTGGTAATCTGCTCCATGGGTCATAATGAAAACCACAAGGGTCTTGGGCTCTGTGCCAGGGTCTCTCAGCCCCCTGGCAGGGCTCTTGGCAGTGCAGCACAGCCAGAGGGATGTCCTGAATTCCGACAATATGGTATTCCATACAATGATGGCACCTGAACCATCACTGAGAATTTTGTGGCTTCTTTAGTTTGCAGGAGGGCTCAGCAGCTTGCTTTATCTGCATATCTCTTTGGTTTACAGGGGATTACAAGTGGTAATGCTGTGGTACAGTTTTCCATGTAAAACACACTTCTTTTATCTTTCTTTTTGCTTGCTTTCATGTGCCTCTTCCCTCTCCCTGCATCTCATTTCCATCAAGAAATACAAATGACCCCTTGACAGAACTTTCTACTTTCATTATGTTGATTTGCATTGTACAGTCAGGATAATACAAACACTTATATTTCTGAGATGTATTTATGATGTCTTGAAAAAAGTTTCTCATATTAGCCTTTTCTTTCTTCTCTTTCTATATCTTTTCAGGTGTGTGTGCAACATTGACTGTTCTCAAACCAACTTCAATCCTCTTTGTGCTTCCGATGGGAAATCTTATGATAATGCATGTCAAATCAAAGAGGCATCATGCCAGAAACAGGAGAAAATTGAAGTCATGTCTTTGGGTCGATGTCAAGGTAACTCTCATAACAAAACTCATTTCAAAGAATGTTTTCAATTTTTGTTCAAGGAGAAAAAAAGACACAGAACCAGGGCTGGCTTCTTATTTGGTAATTGTTATATTTCCATTAGACTGCTGCAGTTGATACTGTAGAGCCCAGGCTGTGGTGAGAGGCAGAGCCCTCCATGATGCAGACACAACGAGGCATGAGAGGGGACACCACTCCTAACCCTGCCCAGAGCAGCAGCAGGGCACTGCCCAGCCCTGCACTGGGCTCTGCATCAGTCACCAGTCTCCTGCCCTGAGCAGCTTGCCCAGAGCTCTGTCTGCCAGGCAGAGCTGGAGCAGGACAGTGGGAATGCTCCTCAGATAAATTTTGCCACCAAGGATGGTCCTCTGGTGCTCCCTTAACTGGAGCAGCATGAGGCAGTCTTGGGAGGCACTCTGAAGAGGTGCTCCCAAACACACTGCTTGGGCTGGTTCTTCAGGTGACCCTTGCTGGGCCCCAAGATGCCTGGAAGGAAGATTTCTAATCATGGCTCGAGGCTCTCTCTGTTCCTCCATAAATACAGTGCTTCTCTGTGCCCATCTCTTGGGCTACTACATCACCTGTAACCCTTGAGCTGACTTTAAAAACCCTGTTTTTTCTCTAAAATGAAAATGAAGATAATTTGCCTTTTAACAGCTCCTATAAATAAAATGTCTGCTGAGGCTCAGATTCTCAATAGCTTTTTTCCTTAGCTTCTGACCCATAAATCCTCAGTACATCTACTTACAAGGCCATAGTATACAGGTGTATTAAATACATTCCAGTGTACTCCTGTCTCTTTAAAGTTAACCACCCTAAGTGGCAGTTCATTTCAGGGTACATATTAAAACTCCCCAATTACTTCAAGTAGAGCAGAAATGACAACTCCTGCTTCAGACTGATATATTTATCCCAGCTGCAATCTGTTATCACATATTGTTAGAAAAAAGATCCTGCTGTTTTCACCTGGCAGACCCAGGAGAGCCTTGCAGCCAGCAGAGATGATGTGTGTGCAAGGGAAGCTAGCTCTGCCTGGGCACTGTGGTGGGGGCATGGGCTGTATGGAGTCCAGGCTCCCCAGGCAACTCAACACATTTCTTTTCACGCAGACAATACCACAACAACTACAAAATCAGAAGATGGGCATTATGCAAGGACAGATTATGCAGGTACGGTTCCTATTCTGTGAGAATCACAATTCACAGGATCTGTGTAAGTCTCTTTTCTCCTTCTTTTGCTGGGGTGAAATGTCCTCATCTTCTAGTATGGTTTTCCTGGTTTACTTTAAGAAAGCACTGCCTTTCCATTACTCTTTCTTTTGCTACAAACTCTCTTCTTAATAAATGGGCTTCTTATTTTTTTGCCAACCTACAGCTACTCTGGCCATAAAACACCTGTTTTGACAGAGGAAATAAGTACTGTAAATTATTTGCCAGAATTAGCAGGCATTATTGAAAATTACAGAATCAGTGCACTAGATTATGCATATTTTTGTCATGATATACAGGTTTAAGGAAGTGAAAATCCAGCTCATAGCACTGCTGGGATAGCATGAAACGCTGCCATAATAGATATTACCTGTCGGCATTTAACTATGAAGTTAATAAGGTTCTTAAAATGTGGGGGGGTTTAATGATAAATGGGTTTAATTTATTTAGAAGCTATAGTAAAATATAATGGCAGAATAGCCCTATATGGCACTTGAAATTAAAAACATGTAAATACTGGTGAGGTTTGGGAGACATTTTTTACACCCTTTGCCTGGGAGGATTGATTTAGAAATTGAACGTGTGTGCGCGCGCATGTGCATGCAAATGTTCACAGCTCACACTGAGAACGAAAGCCTCTGGGAAGGTCTGGTGAAAATGGGTCAGGTGATGCACTCATTGCTTCAGTTTCCTGATATTTCTGTGGTTTTGAGGTGTTTGGAGAGAGTAGGTGTGGATAGCTAGGTTTGCCTGAGCTACACGGCAGTTTCACAGGTGTGAACATTTCCTGCTGAGAGAGTGCTGAGGCAGTATTTAATCCAGCTGGTCATCTCCTGTGCCATCCCTGTGACAGTGGGGTACTCGGCCTTAGAAATTGTTGTTCTGTTCCTACTTAAAACAGTGTGTGATGATTAAAACATAGAGCTCTGAATAAATGATGTCTCGGAGAGGCAGAGTAGTGCGAGGTGTTGGGGGTTGCTGCAGCGTGAAGCAGGGAGGGTAGAAGTTGCCATGGAAAGAAAATGCTGGAATGAATTTCTAAAAGTTCAAGGGTGAGCCATGGTCCAGGTGTTTCCTACTGCCAAGGAGCGCTTTTATTGGTGAAGACAGAGACATGCAAACTAAAAAATCTTCAGTGTTTTACCTCCAAACTCTCGATTACCCTCAGCTTTTTGTGGGAGGTAGTAGTCAGCTTTCTTAAAAGGCTGGAAAGGTTGATGTTGTGTCCTTTGGGGACAGAAGATAAGGCCAAGTAGGCCAAAATGATTTCTTTTAAGTTAGAAATAAGATCAAGTAATGTTATCTTAAATCCTTTCTCTTTCTTGCTGGAGAGTTGAGGAGAGCACTTGGCTTCCCCAAGCTGAGCTGAAGGCCTGGAGCCCCTTTTCAGTGTGCAGCTTGTGCTATGCTGCTGCTGCCTGGTGGATTTGCTTTAGGATGGCAGGGACCCACATCAGCTCGAGAGGAGACAGCAGGAAGTACCTGAGTTGTAACAAGAAGGGAGGGAAAGGCAGGTTGGGGATTAGGGAAGAGGAGGAGGTTGCAATGGTAACAATAGAAAGCCATGTCATGGGTCATGGAGGAGGAGGAGGAGCACAGAAGGCACCTTGAGCTCAAGTGAGCAGGAGGAAGAGAGCAGCTCTTGCTTAGGAGAGGTGATATTTCAGCCCACATTCAAGAGGAGTGGTGGTGGGTAGAAGAAAATTGAGTGCAGCAAAGTGTTGTCAGGGGATGGGAGCCAAGGAGAGAGGAATCTGGGTTACCTGACAGGGCAGAGCCAAGGCACAGAGGAGCAGGTCTGTAGTGGAGATGGTCTCCAAGCACCAAGAGGTCAGAAGGAGTGTGGGAACAGATGGTCCAGTGAGAGATGACAGAGACCCATGGAAAGGACACATGGCACCTTCCTCCCCACAGCCGTAGGAGTGATAGAGATGTCCTGAATCAGCAGTGAAGTCCAGCAGGTACCTCAGGCACAGGAAGACACCTTTGTTGCCCCTTAGAAAGCCACTTCTTGGGGCTTCTGGTGTGCCTCAGGCCCCAGTGGGCTTCTCAAGGGTGGTGGCTGTATTCCCTGGGCAGTCTCACCAGGTTCTATCCATTGATTTAACCTCAGCCACAATTGCCTGTGCTAGCTAAGGTTAAATTTTGTGTGCACCTATTCCTCTGGCTTAAATTTTTCATTTTTACATACAGTAACAGCATGTAGGGTGAAAATTGCTAGTTTATGCAGGGCAATCCATTTGCCTCTAGTGCCCCCAAATGTGTGGGGTTATGCCCCACACATGTTCCCCTAAGGTCTCCTGTATCAAAAAGCTGCTACAACTCCGGCCTTCTGGAAATAATCAGGAAAAGGAAGGCAGCAGTATAAACCTGAGGCTCAGTGAACATTCATGTATCACGTTTGCCAGACAGGAAGCTCTGTGCCATCCTTGTGTTCTTTCAGCTGCAGAAACATTTGATGGTGATGGCTGTGATAAGAATGTGGTATGTGCTACTTTTTTCTCACCTTTGTATCACCTCAGACAGGAAATGCTGCCCTAACCATGGGGAGCTTTGTGTGAAAAAGCAGCAGTTCCTCAGCCTCTGAAGCAATTTCCCCGAGCCTGCAGCTTTCCAGAGAATATCTTTGTTCTCTGCCATTTAACAGCACTAAAAATCACCAAGACCATGAGCACCACACACTTTTAAGAACATTGGCTTGTATGGACAGCCTTTCCCAGGGGAGAGTATAGCAGTGGGCATAATTGATGTTGTCAATTATGCTAATGCAGCCAAATGCTCTTTGCAGGGACTGTGGTGGCTGACAGTGAGGGTTTTCCATAACCACCCCCGCACGCCCACCACGGGGGCCCGCAAAGGCAGCAGCTCTGCAAACAGCCACAAGTCCCAACACCCAGCTGAGTTTTTCCATATCCAACTATTCAAACTGTCTGTTCCATCAGCATCTTTGCTCCCTCCTGTTCTTGCCAGCCCGCTGATGCTCACCAATAACACACAAATCTTTGGTTTGCAAAGCTGAGGGTACTTGTTCCTTTGGGGGGTAAATCTTCGCTGTAGGTTTGCGTCGCCTCGGTTTCTAAGGGCTCTTGCTTTACAAAGGCAAGATTTATGCCAGCATTTTCAAGTGCCAGATCAATATCACCCAAAAAGTGGCACCCCCTTTCACAACAAAGCAAACCTGAGAAGAGTGAGCTGTAGGAGGCCCTCTCCGACCCTGTCCTGCCGCTCCAGGGTCACCATTCCACCTTTGCCATGGCTGCCTATGCCATTTGTGTACACTTGTGCCTCTGTGCAGTTCTGGCCTCTCCTCTTTCTGAAACCCCAAGGTATTTATTAGACTTGGGGAGATTTTCACTCTCCTCAACAAATGGCAGATCGTTGACCTTGATCAAGTTTGTGCAGTGAGATTTGGTTTTACTGAATAAATGAATGGGTGCAATTTTTCCTTCAAATCCAATAGAAATACACTTTATCTTGCAATTTCCATGAAGGAGTATTTTGAAGCATTTGAAGTGTAATGTGTGTTTTAGAATGTAGTGTCTGAGCTGAAAGTCCCATGATGGATGTTTTCTTGAATTTCCCCATTATATGCATGCATAAGGCTGTTTTGGTGGCATTTTGGAATTCTGAGGCCAGGCAATCAAGGAGTTCTCATCTTGTTAATCCATTTGCCTATTTATTTGTATTCCTCAGTATTTATAGTCTCTTCTTAAGATCTGGATATTAGCAATTACCCCCCTAATGACTTTATCCTTTCTCATTATCAAATTACAGAGGGTTTTTTTTCAAGCCATTTTGAGCACCATAAGGAATAAGTCAGCATGGATGTGCCATATTTCAATGTTATATATTCATGAAAATTGTCGGCGAAGACACTGACAAATTTGATAGACCTATTCCATAATATCATCTTCCAGGCCAGACAAACCTCCCCATCTGAGCATTGATTAGATCAAGTCTCAGCAGCTGAATGCCAGCAGCGCAGAGAAACTGATGGAAGGGGGAAGGAGGCATTTTCAGCCCAAATAGTCTCCTCTGGTGAAAAATGTGCATCCACGAGTGGTCAGTTTGAGCTGTATTTTTGGGTTCCTCAAGGGCAGTAAACTCTCCCTTGGCAGCAGCCTCAGCTGGTGCCTTCTGAGCCCTTGGGGAGTCCTGGGACTCTCCTGCAGGCAGTGCCTTGGCCTGTCTTGCCAGTGCTGTTGCTGTGCCCAAAACTGATAAGGAGCACAAAATGCTGCACGTCTGCTCATGGCTGCTCTGTTCCCTGCTCACCCTCCTGGCTTCCCATGGGATTTCAAACCTGCATGACAGCCTTGGATCTTTTTCAGAGCGCTTCTGGCACTGAGGCCGTCCTGGCACTCCCGGGGCTGCTCAGGAGAGTAATCCAGCAGATGGATGTGTTGCCCAAGCAAACTCACAGCTCCACCAAAAAGGGCAAAATCCATCTGTGTCAACACATCATCCTCCCTTGGCTGGGGCAGGGCTGTGGGATGAGGGCCATGACAGCCATCACACGTTACAAGGAAAAGAAAGGGTCTCAGATTCCTCAATGAGTCCCTTCAAAAGTCCAAGAGTCTTGGACTCCAAAATAAATACAATTCATTCACAGTCATCTTCGTTGTCTGTAACAGGCCTGGAGAGTAGCCAGGAATCAGAACAGCAGTGCTGAATTTCTATAGTGACAATCTTTAATGTTCCCCCCCCCCCCCCGGACTAAAATATGAGAACTTCAAACTAGATTCCTTCTCCAGATCATAACATTTTCAAAGTAGGTTAAGTTTGGAGTCTAAACCACTTGACATTGTCCGTTTAAATTAAATTTTGTGTCTACTGGTGTGTCAGCCATTTGCTGAACTGCTGAAGAATAATAAAGCCCCAGAGCTTAGCTATGGGATATAAATGGTGGTGCGTTTTTGCTCTGCCTTTGTGAACCAGGCTTTCCTTTCTTCTTAATGGAATTAGCAAGTGAGACACAAAGCTGAACACTGTGCAACCATCACAGCTAGAGAGAAACTGTTTCTCATCTGCAGCTTTGAAAAAACATGAGGGAAATTACATCCTTGCATATGCAGATTTGCTTGCCTTTCGATTCCTCAGACTCAGAGGTTCTCACACTAAATAAATAGATTATGTAGAAAGCCTTCCTGCTATTCCATCAAATCACTTAAAATTGAAAAAAAATAGATTTTTATATTTTGACAGCTGTGTGGCAGCATGAATGCAGTCTAGCTGCGGCCTCCACCTGTGCTCACACACACACAGAGACACACACACTCCAACCTGTGGAAGAACAAGAATGGCACAATTCATACATTTTTTTTAAATGGGAAGCTTTTTAGTGTTGCTTGACTTGTTGTTTGCATTTACAGATTGCTAGTTGCATTTTTTTGCAAGGTTTTATGAAAATATACTTAAGTTTTATGCATAGTGAAAGTCCTCAAAAGGTGGTAGATGAGCTCTGCAAAACAGAGGGAAAAAGCCCAGTCTAGATTCTTCTGAGAGGTTTTCAAACACAAGAGATCCCTGTAGCCTGGTGGTCTCCAGCCCTTCTGTCACCATGCAGCTCCTCCAGTGTTGTTGGAATCCAGAGGAAAATCTAAAAGGCAGTGATAGATCCCAGCTATTGGGTCAGTAAATCCTACTGCCAGCTACTTCTGAACTCAAGCCTGAGTAGGCAACAGGGTCAGTCCCAACCACTCTCGTGGCCCCCAAACCTCCACTTGTCCTGGGTGTTTTTGAAATGAAAACCTGCAGCTACTTCTTTTGTGATTTAACACCAGGGCTATAAAAGGTGGAGTGTGGAAAGTCCCACTAAAGCATTTTCCTGAGTCGTAAGGAGGACTGGATGTTTTATTTCTAAAATAGGAAAGGCTGGGGCAATAATGCAGTTGTCTTGTTATGGGCGCTGCAGCACAGGCTACCCCAAGTACTTTTCTTCTGTAGAACCCTCCCAAATTTACCTTCAGATGCTGCTTGGCTCTGTCGTGCTGAAATATACATAATTTTTTTGGAATGGGAGACAGACACGCTGTCGTAGGGGTCATGTAATAGCCTCACAAACAAGCCCCCTGCCAGGAAGGAAACTGCAGCACTCCAGAGCACTGTGCCATGTGATTTAACAGCACTTACTCCTAACAGTCTCTTCCTGAGGAGCATGCAAAATGAAAACAGGCTTATGGAGATTTTAAAAACAAGTGAGAGGGAGAGAGAAATATTGCTTATTTAATCTGCCAGCCTCAAGAGAATACCTCACTTTTTATGGGAGTTCTCCCCTAACTTTGAATTGCACACACTAAGCTTGGTAAAATGTGCCTTGTTCTTTTGGATTTCTGGGAGTTTTTGGTTTTATAATGAGATAAATTGTGTCTTTTCATTACTTACAATTTCCCAGTGTCATGCTCATGGAACCTGTAATTGTTAGCATTAAAACTTAAATTAGGTCTCAGGTGAACTGCTAGACATCTCTTTGCCTTAGACTGATGTAGCTCAAGGAGGAAGAAATTTCCAATTGTGCCTCTAAAGCTTAGCCCTTAATTCAGTCACTAATGAGTGTGAATCAAAAGTTGCAGAATTTGTTTGTGCTTTTTTCCCATAATAAACAAATTCAGTATTGTTGTGAGTGAACATTATAAAGAAAGCTATTTGATTTGCATTAAAGCTTGGGAGCCTGAAAATTCAATAAATCCAGGCTAAGAATCTGATCTGTAGGAAACAAACAGGGAAAATAATCCCAACTTGTAACACCAGTATTTGCATGGGCAGCCTAAAAAAATACAAAACCAGACCAGGCTATTTTACTGTTGTCAGCATCTCTGAAGCATTTAACTCCTGGAAGTGAATTCAGGTGTAAATGATATGTGGGGTGAGGGTGGAGGTTGTAATCCAAGTATATTTTTTCCTGTGGGGTTTCCATCAGAACTGTGAGAAATTCATGAAGCTTGCTCCAAACACTTCTGCCTGCCCAAGACTTGCTTGCTGTGTGCCTTACTTGTTGATTTTCCCCTTATGCTATCATGTTAGCAGTCTTCTGTAACATTTTGTTCTCTTAAAGGTTATGGATAAAAACAGAAATTCTATGTGCAATAGAGATGAGCAGACCTGAGTTCATGAAGGCATTTCTACAGATTCTTCCATTTGTGTCCCATTCCAGAATCACACAGGGTTCCATTTACATATGTTTGGTTGTAGGCACACACAGTTTGTGGTGGTTGGGAGTGGGGCTGGGCCCAGCCTCATCCCCAGTGGGCACAGCTGTGAGCAGCACTGACAGCAATGAGCCATGGAGTGCCCAGGGGCACTGACCAACCACCACAGGGAACAGAGGGCACACAGGTGCAGGGCATCAGCAGGAGGGGATAAAAGGCTGGACTGAAGAACAAGAAAGAGCAGAGCTTGCAGCCTTTGGAAGTGACATGATGTTACTCTCTGTGGGCAGATACCTGAAGCCTTCTGATGTGTTACAGTGTTGTGTTACTGTGTATGGGTGAATGCTTAAAGCTTTCTGAAATTGTATGGTGATACTCTGTGTGTTGTGGCCATCTCAGCTGTGACATTGGTATTATTTGGAGCACAGGAGCCCATCTTTATAAGCAAACCTGAACTTTTCAGTATTTGCTGATGTCTTGGTCCTCTGCTCAGTATCTGTGTTTTGATCAGAAGAATGGGCAAGCTGAAAGGAAGGTAAAGCTTGCAGAAAAGAAAGACACCTTCCTGCTTACACATAAAAATGTGATCCCAAAACTCAGTGCAAGCTGATTTGTGCCTGATTTCTCAAGTTGTCTTTAACCACATACCTACTTCCTAAATACAGCCTCTAGCGGAAAGGGTAGGCACCCTCAAAAAATTGCATTTATGGTTTGCAGTCATGCTAGTTTTTATGCTCTACTTACAACTACTCCCAAAATTTGTTTTTCCTAACCTTTGTTTTCTGAGGTTTATGGGGATGAGACAACATGATCCACAGCCACTGTTTGGCTGCCATGGATATATGGAATATGCACCATAATTCCTGGCTACAGCACTGCCATTGTGAAGGGATTTACAATTATCCAAAAAGGTCTTTTTATATCTGACTAAATCACTTTGTAGCACCTAGTTAATACTGCATCTTCACCATTTTCAGGCCCCTCCTTTGAGATAGACCAACATTAAATAGCAGAGTTCTGTGTGAACTCCAGCTAACAATGCAGGCCATGAAGTGGCTTCACAGATCTGTACTTAAATTTACTGCAGACAGCCCCAGACCTGCTGCACACCAGAAATCGCAGGGAAGCTGAAGTTCTTCTCCCTTTGGGGTCTAGAAGTAGTGTGCAGCCCAGTTCCTTAGGGAACCCTTAGGGTGATGCAGGGTCACATGTGACTCCTGGGGCACTCTGCTGGGGTGCCTGGGTTTCACACTGTGCTGCTGTTGTAGGTAACACTCTGTAAGCCCAGCACTTCATCCGCGTGCCAGGAGCATGGTAGGTACTGTCTCTGGCATTTTGACACCCTGAAGGCATTTCCCTCTTGATAGAATCTTCTTTCCTTTCTCAACTCTCCTGCTTCCCCTACAAGAAAAGAAAGTTAAAAAAAAAGGCATCTGAGACAAGATTCTATCAATCTTCCTAAAGGAACAGGCTGGGAAATTACCCCTGTTTTCTGGATTTGGGGGGGAATTTCCCTCACCCTTGGTTGCATCCTTCCTCTGGGCTCCAGGCACTTTGATCATCTCGAGAGTCATCCTTGAAGGATACTGTTCAAAATGGTGCACAGCAGCTGTTTGCCATCCACTACACTAATTTGAATTAGTTAGATAGATATTAAGGAGTACCACAGTGTATTTTTATGCCCAGAGCTCTATTTTAGGCCAAATTTGCTGTTAGGAATCCTTGTGCTCCCAAGGATTTGAGAGTTAAAGTTATAATGAGATGCTAGAAAATCCATTTTCAGAAAACATCAACATTTAAATATTTGTGTTTGATCTAGTCTGAAATGTAAAAAAAAAAAAATATTTTGAAATATTCATAGAACTGAATTTCCTCAGAATTTTGTTTCATGGGATGTTTTGGCATTCTTTATGAAATGTTAGATATCAAAATACCACAAGATGAAAGCATATGACAGTTGTAATAAATAAATTGTAACCATAAGGAAAGTTGCTACTTAGAACTGACTGAAACATCCTTTTTTGTATAAGGAGTATCATCATGTCAAATTGCAATACAAACACAAGATAATTTGATCATTTAGACACGTGCAGTGGTAACCTGAGCCTTTTTTCACCTGGATTCAAGAGTATAAAGGCATCTGGTGGAATTAAAGGAAATACAGTGGGAGAAGAAAAGAAGGAGCTGGTATATTTATTTTTAGGCCTTTAGAATTAGACTAGATGGAGACAAGTGCCAAATTTTGCCTGGTTTAATCAATTTGGGTAAAGAAAGTAAAAATAGACAAATGTTTTGCCACAACAGTTTCACTTGGCTGATGGTTCCACTTCTTCCCCATCAAGCATAGCTGCTCAAAGGTGAATTTACCTTCTCCATTGAACACACCTGATAAAAGCCACACCCTTGCACTGATTTTTCAAGCAATGACACATAACTATTCTTTCCATATTAACATTTAATGTAAGAAACCACGAGTGACAGAAGCTTGTTTCTGAAGGAAAAGGGAAATGATTTAGAGAAGGTATGAATTTATTTAAGTGGGAGATGCAGCAGTTTGAATATAAGCTGTGCCTTCTCCCATGCTTCTGTCCATACAAACATTCCTCTGCATTCAGGATAAACCCAGCCTTGGCAGGTTGGGGAGCACCTCTGTATCACCGAGCAAGCAGAAGTGCTCTTAATAACTGAGGTTTCAAAAGCAATATTTACTTACCTAGAAAGGTGACTTCTTACACACTTGGGCTGTCATTTTACCTTGTACCCATGAGTGTTAAGTGACTGTGAAACTCTCCTCTTGGAAATACAACAGCTGTAAACAAAATGTGCCATTAGAGTACCTGTGCCTGTGCATGTCAGAATATTATCAGCGCTGAATCAAAATGCACTGCTTTGCCTACTGCTGTTACCACAAGCCTTAGCCATTTTAGACAGCATTACATAATGGCAAAATATTTTTCAAGGGGGAAAAATAAATTAAAACTCTCTCCCTATGGTTTTAATCTCCCTCTTATTTTATCTGTGGTTTAAAACTGTGTCAGGTATACATCAAAACCACCCCTTCCCTAGAGTATTTAGTTTACAATTTCATTTAATAATGGAAGTGTGCTTCCATCCAGCTAGGATGGGAAAGGATTAAATAAAAAGCACTGTTCTAAAATCAAGTAACAGTAGTGCAGCCTGTCTCCATGCTCAGCAAATGAAGTAGCCATGGAAAAGCTTGTTATTAGTCTATAATATCAAAACTGATAAACTATTAGTGTTTTGTCAGGCATGATAAATGCTAACCATTTTCCTCTGCAGATTGCCTCAACAAGAACTCTGACTGTTTTTAGACACATCTGGCACTGCCGATTTTTTTTCTATCCTGCATTTCAGTGATTTAAAAGGCCTTGGCTGGGCAAAAGGATGTCAGCTGTTTGGTTTAAAATACTGTTATAAGAGTCAATAAGATTTAAAGAGGCAGTAGGTAAAATTCCAGCCTTGCTGAAGGTAGTGGGAGAATGGCCATTGAGTTTAATGGCTTTGAGATTTCTCTGTATGGCTTTTTTGTCCATTTTTATTCTTAGTAAATTTTCCATTTCATAGAATTGCCCTTTCTTTTCCATTCAGCTTCTCCTGCTTTCAATATTAGCTCTAGGAGTGGGCACAGAGTTAAAATACCAAACCCTTTATTTTCACAAATGCCATCTTTACAGCTCACTTCTGTGGCACTGCTGCAAGACAATAATAACAGGTGTATAAAAATAGTAAATGCAGGTATTCATTTATTTTAAAAAAAGATGTTTCTAATAGGCTTTTCTGTCTGTGCTTCAAAATGAGCTGTGTGACCAGTGATGAATCCCAGGACCTCTGGAGCTGTTCCACTCTTTATGGAAGGAAATTGCAGGGTGAGCTCTGTGCTAGCTTTCTGTCCCATCACTCAGGAATGGCCAGGGGTCTGGATGGAAGGGTTTGATGGGAGATAGGCCACCAGATGCTGTCTGCTGTTGGTGTATTTGAGCAGGCAGAGTCTGGGCTGGGTCCATGGGGAAGTCAGCTTGAGGACGCTGGAAGAGTTTGCAGTGCGTGGACAAGGGGCGGTGACAGCTCCATAGCACTGTCTTCAGTGTGCCTTGGAGGGGTCTCTGGCAGCCCTCAGGCTCTGATAGGCACAGAGTGTGTTCTGCAGCCTTGGGTGGGCTCCTCTCTGCATCTCACAGATCAGCTACTGCCTGATAGACCTGTGGTACTGGAGTAATAGGCAAAAAGCTTAAATTTGTGTGGTGACATTGGAGCCTTCTGATGGAAACCCAAGAACATGCAAAGGCTTTGGCTGTGTCCCTCCATTGCAGGGTTTCATGACAGATGGCAAAGAGTATCTTTGGTAAAATAGCAGGTTTTGCTGCAGTGACATTTGATATTGTTTTATCCATTTTCTCCTACACTTAAAATTGGGATTAGTAAGGGATATCTCTCCAGCTCCAGGCATGGGAAAGGATGCACAGTGCTTGATGTGCTCCTGTTTACCAAGTAGGAATTTCAAACATACAGTCTGCTGAAAGCCAACCCTCTGGGCAGCCACAAAAGATTTTAACAATACAGCTGGACTGATACAAAAAGCAAGGTTGTAGACTGTGTGTACCCATTGCCATCACAGTTTTATGATGCAGGACTCAGGGCAAAGGGGTGAGTAAAAATAGCATCAAACCATGTAGGATTCATCCCTCAGCAAGTGTTTGATTTGTATGGAGGAGTGATCACGGGTCTGCAACATGCCAATAAAATGTTTCTGAGCATAACAAAACTTTTGTGAATAGCCTGAACAAAAGCAGTGAAAAGTATGGCTGAAACTATGCTTTTAGCCAACAACAGACATATCTCTGAGTAGTCACAGGCCATTCAGGGTCGTGCTCTGGCAACTAAAATAACCAGGATATTCACAAGGGATTTGCCAGGCATGTGATCCAGGAAGTGTACAAAAATACCACATATAGGAGTCAAGTATTTTTATTTCAGTCTCCTATTTTCTCACACACACTTCCCCCAAAATTCTGCAGCTCTTTCTTTAGTTTCCTGGATGAATCCTCTCAGGCAGCATGTTTTTACAAGCACAGATGCTACCTTGGAAAAAAAGAAAAGAGGGAAGGGAGCCAAGTGGGTGTTACACTTCAACTTGGCAGCATCTTGCCAACATGTGCCCCAAAAAAAAAAGGAAAAAAGAAAAAAGGACTGCTTTTAGTAATCAAAACTGAATATGAAATCAGTGCAAAACTAGGACTGTAGAACCTTCAGAGTGCCAGAAGGACTGAAGGAAACGCCTTGTAGCCAAAATGACATCCCTGACCTACTTGTCCACGCTGTCACGTACCTGGGTAACCTTTTCTTATCCGTGCCTTCCATCAAACCTCTGACAATTTTGCCATTCATACTTGCTTTCAACTGTAATTTTTTGAGATTGTTTGAAGTGTGAAACCAGAAAGTAAAGCCTCATAACACCATGCTGGCAGACCTAAATATAAGTCAGAGACCTTTTCAAGCACCGCTTCTCTGCGGAAAACAATCCATTCAGACCTGGAGTTCCTATTGGAAATTAGGGAGCAGCCTGGTAATTGGATTAGGGTGTGCTTTTATGTGCAGCAGTTTCTCAAGAGGAAGTTCCTGCTTTGTTTCATTGATTGCCTGCCTGATCTTTCTGCCAGTAAAAGCCATGCAGGCAGCTGAAAGGGTGAGGATGGATGGAAAATGTGTTATGTAAGATGTGCCTGTTCTCTGAGTATGAGCAGGTGGATACAGGCTCTAAGTGCATCTCCACACAAACTGAAGCATGCTTTGTTAATCTACAGTTTAATTGCTCAAAAGCAATTTCTATCAATGTACTCCTTACAATCTGGAAGAGCTGCTACTTGCACCAGTACTTAAATTCCTGCATAGGTGCCAAAGAAGGGGAAACTTCAGGACATCTGGGGTTGGGTGTGTGAATTGGAGTCTATGTTGTTGACATTGGAGGGAAAAGGAGGAAACTGTATTTGTCTTCCACATTACTAGAAGGGGTTTGGAAATACCAGGTAGAATTTACGGTGTGTTCCTGGGAACATGCCAGGCTCAATCATACATGGTACAGGAGTTAATGTGGCAGGAATTGCAAGGGCATAACTTAGGGTACAGCAGTGCTGCTCCAAGAGGACTTGCACCCTATTTCTCCAAGTTCATCATCCCCATCAAGGAAATTATATGTCCTAGGTGGGCAAGAAGATTCCTGCTTTTTTTCTGGATGGGCTCCCTCCCATTTTTCTGCTGGAGCCCCCTCCAAGCACACCCTCAGCTGGGAGATGGAGCCATCATCAGTCATGCAACTGTCCCCCGGGGCAACGCCAGCCAAACGATCCTGCTCCTTCCACACATCAATATTCCTGACACCCGTCTTCAAACTTAGGTCATGCATATCCATCTACTTTTCAAAAAGTGTCAGAAGGATACAAATATCCCTTCACTATTTTTAGAGCCGTATCAAAAGTATTTATCAGCTTTGTGGCACCTCATCCCATTTGTCATAGTTGATGCTATCTACCAGTTGGCAGTGGAGGATGAGGTGCTCTAGAAATGCAGTGGCGGGTGGATGAAACTCCATAAGCTGAGACCACAGCGAAGGTGACTCCTGGGAGTTGTTGTGCCTGTTGTCACAGTCAGGAAGTGCCTGTCATGGTCTTCTGAGAGCAGGCAGAGCCCTGGGGCTCACGGGAGCAGCTCATCCCCACCTCGGTGTTTCCCAACCCAAGGGGAGGTGGAGGGAGCAGGGAGCTCAGCCTGGGAGCAGGGCTGAGCTGTGGGAGAGGGGGACAGCTGATGTCTGGTGACCACCATGGGCTCTACTGCCCATCAGCCCTCCCACACCGCCTGGTGATGCCCAAGGAGTGCTTCCCTCAGCACACACCCTGGCTGTGCATCCCAGCTGCAGCGTGCACGAGGATGGAGCTCAGTCTGTGTATTGCTCATAACTCATACTGCTCATGCAAGGTGGCACAGGAGAAGTGCTGAGAGTCAGGTTTTGCCATGCACACATTGCCAACAGGAAACTCTTCCAGCTCCTCCACTGCACACACCTTGAGGCCTGAGCTCTTCCATGTGCAGGTAACGTGTTCTTGGGCCTCATGCCACAAAATCAGGCTGTTTTCATAGCACTGTTGGTTTTTAGAAGGCAATGTATTCAGGTTGAAACTTTGCCCACATACCATCTGCTTCAGCCTTATCTTCTTTGACAAGAAAGCTGAATATATAATGTCCACTTGGCTTTCCTGGTGTTACATAAGGTTGTGGTTTTTGTGTTAGGTTTACAGTTTCAGAGCTCCTCAGCGGCTCCTGCAACATGCTCCTGCTCTTGTTTTCGAGTGGAAAATCAGTGACAAAAATCAATACCATCTTCATAGCTATAATGAATGTGACCCACAGGCTTTTTTAGGATGACCACAAGCTTCCATCATATGTCTGAGGCCTATTTGCAAATATTGATTGGTATTGCAGATTATCTGTAGCCATTTCATATGAAATCTTAAGGTCTTGCAGTTTTGCTCTCTGTGCTCAGTTTGGTATCAAAGGTACAGCTATAAATCACAAGACCCACCCAGAGACACTATTGATAGCTAAGGTTGCTGAATTGTGAAAATTAGGCGTTTCAGGGGGTTTTTAGCTGCTTAAGGAGGATGGTTCTCAGTCAGCTCCAAGCGAGGGAAAGCACTGCTTTGGAATCACAGCAGATTCTGTTTACTTGAAGTTGGGGAAAAAAAGTGGAACCTTCATATGCAAATGTATGGCATTTGGAAATGTCATATAGCCACATCTACATATAAATAAGCTGCTCTGGAGTGCTGCACTAGCCAGGCTGCTTTGATATAGAAATTGCATAGTAGCACACAAAGCAGAAACAGCAGGACGCCACTCGGTCAAGTTCGGGGAGTTTTGTTCCTTAATCATCACATAACAAAGTTAACTAATAGTGCTGTGTCATTGCAGTGCTAGTCTGGGAAGGGTTGTAAAGAGCTGCTGGTTAGTGAGAATCAAGTCTGTGTGCTGCTGGGGCTGTGCAGCAGGGATGGTGGTCTGTCTGCTGTGCCCCAAAAGACTGTGCTAAATGTAGATATTCCTCTGGTAACGTCCCTCCTAGACATCCTTTGCAGATCCACACCTGCTTTCTCTGAAGGAGACACAATTTGAATGAAAGAAGCATCTTCTGCTGCTAACATCCATCTACTAGGATGGTGTTTCCATCTCTGTTTAATCTGGTATTTAGCAGATTAAATTGGAACTCTCAGGCTTCTTCAGAGAGAAGGACATAGAGAGGAGCCCTGATCTGGTTGTTCCTGTCCATATTTTACCCCTGGCTCTAATGAGTAGCTGGAGGAGAGGTGGATGGGAGAGAAAACAAGCTGTGGGCTCTGCTGTTGGGAGGAATTTCTCACAGAGGCTGACACCCACTCTGCTCCTGCAGTGCTGTGTGATGGATCCAGCGCTCGCCCCTCTGCCTTCAGGCACGCAGCCTAATTGGAGGGAACCTCACAAATCTCTAAACTGACACCAACTCTTCTTCAACACAGAATTACAATAATAATAAGGTTAACTCATCCTCTAAGGGCTCTGTCATGAGCTGCCTAAGGAGATCATGTGCAAGGAGATAAACTTTATTTCTTTACACTGCTGGTTTCCGAAGGGGGAGGATGCTGCTCCCACAGGGCTGGTGGCATCTCTCTTAGGCAGGAGAATGTGAGTGAAGGGAAGTCAGCAGCTTGCCAAAAACAAAGAGTAGCTGAGTTAGCACGAAGAGGGATTTAATCTATCCTAAGAATGGGGTTAACACAGATTTATTCAATCCTGACACCAAAGAAGGCAGCACAAACTAGGCCCCTTTACCTAGGGCTTTGATAAACCCACAATACAGCCCTGCATCATTAAATCACAACCTAGCAATGATTGCAGCCCTCAAGAATGGCCCTGGCAGTGGCTGCCTTAAAGAGCTCCGTGTTACTTCATCCACAAAAGCATGGGGAGATGGCCTGGGGACAGCTGACACACAGATGACACGGAGAGCTGGGGACCTCACAGTTGTCCTCTGTGGAGCTGCTGCAGGGAGAGCTCAGTGCATCAGCCTCCTCTGGATGTCCTGGAATCAAGGGTGGAGTGCAGCATCAAAAAGCAGTGACTGCTGCTTTAGGGGTGGCCTCGGTCAGGGTGAGAGGCTGAAATGTGGCAGGGAAGCAGAGGAGGTCAGACAAGGTGAGCAGCAGCCTGCCTTACCCCCCTGAATGAAACAATCACTCCAGGGAGGAGCTGAGCCTAATGTGAGCACCTGGACCATGGAGAAAATGCTGCTTTGGAGCAACACATTAGCCCATGTGCTGTTTTTTCTCTTCCAGTTTAGCTTATATTGCTGGGTGTTCCCATTCAGAGATGTGAGCAGTGCTTGCTACCATGTACCCACATCACTGTGCAACTTTGGGTTGTATTGCACCTTGTATTGCAATAATTACTTGGTATAACCTTCTTTTACATGCAGGAACCTTGGCTTTTAGGGGCCTGTACAATCTCTAGGGTAAGGCATCTGTGAATTCAAGGGGACAACAGACACTGTGAAAAACAAGGGTAAAAAAATAGAAAAGCAGTCCTGGTTTAGTTTTGGGTAGACAAATGGTCTTGTTATGTATGCAGGAAAATGATTAACAAGTTGCTTGATTTCAATCATTTTTCTCAAAGAAGGAAGATATATTCACAGATGTTGTAAATAAAAGTGCTTCTTGATTTCCAAAGTTCAGCAACAGCTTTAACATATATAGCATAGCCCCCATATATATGCTGACAAGCTGAAAGTATTCTGTTCTCCATTTGAACATCTGGGGATTATTAGTGTCTTAATTCATTGGTTTCTATTATTAATTATGGCAGCAGGCTGAATAATTACGATGCATTGCTGCAAAGACAGAGCACAATATTTTTTTTCGAAGTGCACTAGGACATCTTGCCATCATCTCAAACATAAAAAGCCCTAGATTATTTTTAAAAAGGAAAGTGGATTTTATCTTATTCCAGGGAACTGATTTGCATAGGGACATTTAAAATTAATAAATTACTGTGTTCAGCAAGCCTATTTTGTGCCTGAGAAAAGAAGTGAATGTAATTTATTTCACCATGTTCCATTTCTTTTTTTCCCCTTGGTGAAGCAGCTAATATGGGAAGGGTATTTTTTGTGCAGTTTATGTTGAAAAACTAGCTTCAAGTTTGTACTTGGAGTGGCTGCAGGAGGAATTTAGGCTCAGGCTGCAACATAGTGGTGCCAGACGTTTTCAGCTGACATTTGGTGTCTCATTTTCCTCTTGCTCTCAGGGAGAGTGGGCTGGTGAGCTCCCTCTTGAGCAGCAGCAAGCACTTCCTTCGGAATTCTCACTCAACGCCCACCCAAACAGTGATTTTCAGGCAAGTTGCTTGCACACATTTCCTTCATTGTGAAGAGGCACTCTGGGATTGTAAAAGGCAGGTTTTAGGAACACGAGGCGGGAAGGTGCCTCCTGGGCTGGCCCTGAGCTGCTGGCAGAGTGCAGCAGGGCAGGTTTGCCAAGGACAACGTGCCTTGGAGCTGGTCAGCAAAGGCCCAGGAGAAAGCTCTGTTCTCTCGTCAGAGCTGGGGCTGAGCTGGGATTTATCATGGCAGAAATGAAAGCCTGCCTAAGGACTTCATCCCTAAGTTGCTGTGGGATCTCACTTCCTGTTGGATGCTATTAAGTACCAGCAAACCTGCTAAAGCAATTCTGCGCTTTCAGAGGAAGCAGCACCATTAGCATCCTTCTCCAGGACCTTTGAACCCTTCCTGCAGATGTCCCTGGCCTGAGAAAGTTCCCTTTTGCATCCAAAGAGCAGCAGTTGCTGACTCTGTGAAGACTGAAGATGAGTAACATAAATATCCCTAGGCTCACCCACAGGTTCAGATTCTCACCTGTTCATCAACTGAAGCTCTTTCCTAAAATTCAGAGCATCCCTGCCTTTGCTCCACAGGTGGATACTCTCTGCATGTTTGTTTTGATTTCAAACAAGAATTGCACACAAAGTGCTCTTTCATGCAGAGCAGAAGAGCTTTCTTAAGAAGGCTCCCAGTGCTGTGCTCTGCAGCATCTCTTTGGGACCTGCCAGGGAAGTACAAGGGGAATATGCTTCCAAAAGAGGTTGAGAATGTTAAAGGCATACATTTGACCCAAAAATCTCTTTTTGCCTTCATGTGTCCTCTGATAATGTGATGTGTAAGGAGTCACTACTTCAATATCAGCAAGAGCTTCCATCTGCAAATTTGACTGACCTCAGCAGTATTAAAAGATTAAATTATTATGTAAGTCAATTCTCCTTAACCACTTTTTCCAAGGAGATAGGTGTCAAAATAGCTTCTGCTGCACATCATTCACTGTCTCATCCCTTATTTGATGAAATATATGTGTCTATATGTATTTTCAGGTCTTCCCTTGGTCCAGGCATGACTCTACACTAGGTGTTAACATTGTATGTGAGGCAATATTTTCTCATATGGGCATATTATTTCCAAAGCTCCAACAATACCTGCTGTACATCAGCCAAAATGATAACATCAGAATTTATGGGCTGTGTATATTCTACTTTGCTTGCTTGAAATCACCTAGAAAGTCTCACTGATTCACACATGAAGAATGACAGACTTATCAGCCCTGCAGAACTAATTGTTAAGTGCCTGGCAGTCAGTTCTTGGATACAAGAATCCTATTTTTGCCTAGATTTTTATTTTAATTTCTCTAAAGGGGATTGTAGGACCTTATGTCTGGAAAGAATTTTCTGGGCACTCCAGACAGTACTTCATATAATCCTCATCAAGGGCACTAATGGATTTATTCCTTTGTCAGCAACACTAGTGCACGTTTGGTTGTGGAACAGAAGCTCCACGTTAGCTCAGATGGGAGCTGGGGAAGAGTCCAGAGCAGAGTCTGGCTGCCTGGTTTTTCCCACTTGCAGAGTCACATCCTGCCACCAGGCAGGCTGCTCCAGCTTTTGAATTTCAGCTTTCACTGAAATAGTTACCTGGGAATCTCAGGGGTGTACATTCAACTTCCAATGGCTGAAGGAAAGCCATATAGCTAAACCAGAAATTAAAATTAAAATGATACAAAATATATTTAAAATCATCCTTCTGCGCCGTCTTGATGAAAGACAGGAACAGGCACAGATATTAAGGAATTTAGACAAGATAGCTTTAAATAATTTATTTAAAATTTCAGAAGACAATCCATCAGGGAAAGCTAGATCACTGAATGGGTGGTCAGCCACACTGATATCTTTTTAGGATCCAGTTTATCCCAGAGAAATAGCTCATCATCTCAGCATCTCCCTGCTCTCCAGAGAGGCTGGAGAGCAAGGGTTCAGCTGGGACATTTCTCCAGTGAGAGATGAGAAGCTGTTTCAAGCTACACAAAGTAGCATCTGGCCTCCATGCACTTAAAAATAACGTGTTTTGACGAGTGTGTCTTATTTGATAGGCTATCATGTCATGTGCTGGCACTAACAAGGGATGTGAACAATATGAAATGTCATGTTAGGCTAAAGATGAAAAAAATGCTGCAGAAACGCAAAAGATGTTGGCTTCATCAGAGTGACTTTTTCCATTACAAAAGTGCTTCAAGGAAAAGATTCTTGAGTACAATTGATCTGGAGGGGGAGGATGTATTTCTTTTTTGAAATAAAAAGGACAAGCATTTTGAGAAATGTGGCAGGAATTTCTTTTGTCCAGAGATAGGAGAAACTGATCCAGTCATTCCAATCTTTGCCTCTAGTCTTTGCAGCTGGCTTCTGCTTCAAATCCTGTCCATCACAAAAAGGTACAAGTCTGTCCTTCTGGCACAAATAAAACTTACCCACATTGTTGCCAATAACAATGCAGCAAGTCTAAGTGTGTGAAGAGGAGCTACTGAATTTAACATTACTGAAACCTGAGTAACTTTAAATTTGGCCTGTGCCATTGCTTTATGCATACAGATCTACTTGTGCTTGGAAAAAAGTGGGTTTGTATTTAGCTTAGTTCTTTGTAGGTGTGAGGTTGGTGTGGTAGAGAAGCTCCTTACTGTAGTGACACTGTACAAATTGCATCCAATACTGAATTTATAAATAATCCAAAGTTTTTATAAGGGTAAAAGTCTTAATTTATTTACTTTGGGTTTAATTTTTTTTTTATATGTACAGTTCTTGTTTGCTTCAT
This sequence comes from Setophaga petechia, assembly GCA_024362935.1. Taxonomy (NCBI): domain Eukaryota; kingdom Metazoa; phylum Chordata; class Aves; order Passeriformes; family Parulidae; genus Setophaga; species Setophaga petechia. The sequence goes on from JANCRA010000005.1 coordinate 29,762,214, forward strand.
AACCTCAGCATAGTTTTTATTTATATCCTCTCTTTTTAGAACCAATTTATAGTTCTTGTTTCATGATGATGTAAGCCCTGTGATGCATTCATAAGATTAGTATCTTATCAACAGCGGGGCTCAGGTCCTCCCAGAAATGGGAGCAGTCAGTTTTAACATGAAGGGACTTTTAGAGCATGCCTGGGTGTTTGGGTCTCTACACTGGCTCCAAAAAGATGGATTTTGTAGTGAGAAAAATAACCTGTTTTGAGGCAGAGAAATTCTCAGAACAAAATGATATTGTGGTCTGAATTTCAAGTAAACTAAAAATGTGGTTTTCCCCCTCTTTGCCTTTATATAAATCCCTGACTCTTTTGGAGAAGTCATCAGTCAAAATGAGATACAGATAATTTGTTTCTAAGTTTTGTGGGCTCTTCTGACACAGGTGACAAGTGTTCCTGTATGAAGTGTTTACCCTATGAAGTGTTTATCCTACAAATGCTAGCAAAGCTTGAGCCATCTCATTTTAGATTCAGTAAAGCTTTTTCCATCACAACATTATGTTTAGAGGTGTAATTACAAGTTCTGCATGATCCTGGATTTACTTTAAAGTGTGCTAGAGACCTTGTTAAAGAAAACATGGTTTCTGCCCACGTGATTGCCAGCCCTAAGCCTACACACAGTGAGGGCATCTGCACATCCACATAGGTCCTGGTCCCCCTTTCAAGTCCCAGGTGAGTCTATCTTGAAAATTACAATTTCCTCCCATCTTGAAGTGAGCCTTAAAAAAAAATCAAAGGATTTGATACCATTTTAATCACACTGCTGGCTGATCTGAGAGAGGAGGGATTCTTGCACTGAGTGGGGGTGCACAGACATGGCAGAGGTACCTCAATACCTGAAAAGAACAATCAGAGATACACACACATGTGCATGTGCACACAGAGCAGTCTCCTGTTCTTCAGAGAGGAAGCAAACTTCCTCTGGTAATGGAGGATTTGAAGGAAATGGCATTATGTTTTCCAGCATAGGAAAAAAAGTGTATTAATAAGGATCCCATAGTTCTTGCTGCAGTTTCCTGGACAGAAATAAATTTGAATGTGTGCCATAGCAGAGGTCAAGCACACCCAGAACCCGTCAGGCACAGTGCATAGGTGATCACTACATGGGTAGGGGAGTCCTACAAGTCCTGAGCACATTGAGATCTCCATGTGTGCCGTGGGCAAGTCCCTTGATAGGTGACACATCACACACATTTATTCTGTCTAGGGGGATTTCCAGGACAGAATTTGGCTTGTGTCCAGCGTATGTGCATTTGAAGAGATGCAATAATGGTCCAGAGTGCAGAGGTCCTGAAAATCCTAAGGATGAGAGAGAAGCTAATGCTGTCAGCAGGCAGACAGAGGTTGTCTGTCGTTCTCATTTGCTGGGAGCTGGTCCTCCCCTGTTTCCACATAAGGACAATATAACCAACTTTATTAGTGCAAGTGGTTAGAGACTCTTACAACTCTCCTTGGACAGCAGCGACAGAAAAGAAATTCATTATGAAAATCTGAATCCTGGATCTGCTGCACACACTTTTCCCAGAGGTGGGATAATACCTAAGCATGCCTGCTGCTGGCATGACTGGCTTGGAGGCAGAACACAAATTGCAATTGTTTTATAACACCCAGGGACTTCCTTTGGAAGATAAAAATGCTTCAACTTATTTGCGTGCAAGCTACATTTCCTCAGACATCCATCATGAGATTTATTCTTCTGTTTTTAATTAATCATGGCTAGAAGACACTATCACAGAAAAAGGAGTGTTAGCATTTGAGATATCATAAGTATTGGTTAAATGGAAGAATTTGGCAAAGTTACCCAGATTAATTAGTACCTTGGTGGCCTACAAAATTCATGTCAGTTGATGGTGGTGACACTGTATTTCAGCCTGTGAAATTGAGCACATACCTGTTTCAAAGCTAAATGAAGCCTTCATTTTCCTGGCTGCATGAAGGGATTTCCCAGGATTTGCGGTCTCAGTGACTTTTTAACTGCTGCAGAAGTAGGCTCAGAATATCAGAGTAGTTTAAAGTGCTGTATTCTGTGGGATGTGGAGGAGGCCACTGGGCTTTGGGGCACGAGTGTACAGCACTGATGATAAACTTCAGCTCTGGGCTCCTACTCTACTTCAGCCATAAAATTGGCTTTCTGTATATGTTCTGTTGAATTCAGAAATGTATAATGTGTATTACATGCAAATGTCCAGAGTCTCTCTCCCAACCTTGTCTCGGTTTGAGAAAAATCTATAAAGTAAAACAGAAATAATCAGGTATTTTGCATGTGCTATTCTGTCATCAGATTTGGAATAGTCACACTATTTTCTCAGGTGTCTCGTTTGCTGTAACTTGACAGGAATTATAAAGGACTGAGATAAACCCCTGCAAATCTCACCAACCTGTTTGAAGGGGCAAACCCTTGCTCTTGCTTCCTGTGAACATCATCTTTCACATCGTGCTCTCTTTTTTTTCTTTTCCTTCCTTTCATATGTTGAGTTCTTTCCATCACTTCACCTTATCCTACATGGTCAGGTTAACTTTCCCCTTCACCTGTGTTCACAGAGAATGCAAATAAACTGGAAGAAAGTGCAAGAGGGATCTACATCCCTTGTCCAGAGCATTACAACGGCTTCTGCATGCATGGCAAGTGTGAGCACTCCACAAACATGCTGGAACCGTCCTGCAGGTAACCCTTCTCCTACCAGCAAGGGAAGGCTACACACATGGAAATACTGAATTACAGAAACACTTAATCTGGATCAGCTGTGGAAAATAATGGCAACCATGGCCCTTTCTGCTACGAAATCCATCAGACTTAAATTATTCAACAAAGTCCCAGAAGTGTATTGAGTTATGAACAATGTTAATTGACTGTAAAGCCATCCAGTAATCTCAGTTATATTTAGATGTGTTTTTAAAAGCCCTTCACAAGGCACTCAGACCTCACTAGGTGCCCTCCTCGGCCTGAGGGAGAGGAGTGTCACCAGTGTGTGTCCCTGCTGGGGCAGGAGTGGGGCTCGTGGGGCAGCTGGCTTCAGCAGGAGGTGATTTTGGAGGAGCTTTGGGCAGGGAGGAGGAATATAGTGAAAGCACTGTAGTGCTCCTGCACAGGGGCAGATATTGCTTCTGAAGTCCACCCAGTGGCCAGGTGGCTGGAAAAGGACTGTTACACATGAAGCACCATTTTCCTGGGACACTGGAATGGGAGCACAGATACACGCCGGACTCTCCCCAGGGCAGAACCTCAAACCAGCTTCTCCCAGCTCACACAAACAGCCAGGGCACATTTTGCTCTTTGCAGCTTCTGCATTTTAGGTGCTCCATTCAGCTGAAAAATGTCATTTCCTCAAGGTGCTGGCAGCTGTGGGAATGCAGGGGAGGAAAAGCAAGGAAGCACAAGGCTTAACCCATCAGGGTTAGTGCTCCACTAACACACCTGAGAGGAGCCCAAGCCATCTGTCTCAGTCCCTGACAGTTGCTGCTGCCATTGACCTGGATTTTCACATCTTGCTTGGGCAATTAAGGGGAAACAGGGCAAGAACTAGAACTGTAAAAGCAAAATCACAGAGCAGAGTGAGGGATGTCAAGCTGCAGGAGGGGAACTAGTGAGCAGAGCAGCAGGCAGCAATGGGGTGATGGCTGCAGCATCAATAGAGGGGTTTTTTATAGCAACTAGACGAAATGTAAATGATGTATCCCCTTTCAGGAACATCTAATCACATTTCATATGGAGTCTGGATGATTGCTTATCACCTCCTTAGGGGTAATCTGCATAAGGAACCACAGCTCGATGGCTTTTCACCCTCCCCCACCTCCCCAAAGACAGGGAGAAATCTAAAGTATGTTGTGCAAGGAACTAAATGGGTTCTCATCACAACGTGCAAGTAGTTCCACTTGAAGCCAGTTATGTCTTGGTCCCCTGGGCTCCTCCTGGCATTCTCACAGTGTTGTTCACTCTCACAGACCTTGGTGACACTGAGGACCACAAGTCTTCCCTCTGGGAGGTTGAGCACTCACTGATACTCTCTCTGTGGGAGTCCATTCTGCAAAAAAAAAAACCAACACATAAGCTTATGCTTCAACCACTATTCTTTTTTTTTTACATACAATTTTCCAGCATTCTTTGAAAGCAGCAGGTATAATGAGGAACAAATATGTTTTATTTCAGATGTGATGCCGGCTATACTGGACAACACTGTGAAAAAAAGGACTACAGCGTTTTATATGTGGTTCCAGGTCCAGTACGATTTCAGTATGTCTTAATAGCAGCTGTGATTGGAACCATCCAGATTGCTATCATCTGTGTTGTAGTCCTTTGTATTACAAGGTCAGTATCTCTGGTATTTTACAGTAGAAAGAGAAAATACTTTTGTTTTTCCTGCAATGTGCACTGATTATACTGATTTCTGCAGTGACACTACTGATAACAAATGCTATTTAATTCACCAACAAACAGAAGATATCATCTGGTCCAGCCAGCCAGTGCTCCTTCATTATTATGACTGATTTTTTACTTCCATCTTAATCAAACTTAGGTAGCAACGGTGCCTACAGCAAGTGAAGTTCTCTATTTTGTATTCAGATGCTTGGACAAATATTGTTCGTATAAATAGGGGAAATATAAATACAGCAGCTGGATCAACACTTAATAAAACTAATCATATCTCCATCTGGTTTCCTTAAGGGCCCATTCCCTTAGTCCTAATCAGGCAAAGCATACAGACTTTTAAGCCTGTTTGCAGCCCCGCTGATTAAATGATTTCATTAGGCTTGAGTGCATGTTCAAAGGCACTGCACATGTTTTAGGGTCTTCCATATATGATGTACTCAGGGTTTTTTTCTTTAGTGAGGAGCAGAGGGTTGTGTGAATGGAAAAAGCCCCTGGGTAGTTCAGAATGAGAGAGGTAAATGCAATCCTTCCCCTCCATGTGCTGCTCTGCTCCCCCACTTGACTGTGTTACTGTCTCTGGGAGGGCTTGGGGTAAATTCTGAAGGTCAAACATCCGCAGGCTTCTCTTAGAAATCACAAGGTTAAATTAATTCGGCTAGCAGCACTGATAAATGCCTCTTTTAAAAATTATTTTCTTTTTAAAATTAAAAAAAATGCCAGGTATCATACCTCCAAGTATAATAAAATCTCTGTTTCAGTCCCCATGTTGCACTACCTGGCTGGAAGACAAGTGTAGAGCATTTGTCCCAGGAAAAGAATATAAAAAAAAATCATAGATCTTTCTATGGCCTAAAGGCACAAAACAAAACCTTTTTTAGCCAGAGTTCATCACCTGAATGGCAACTACCAAATGAGGCAGTAGATTACAGGAGGTGGTGTTCACAGAGGTAATTCAAACAACCAAAAATACAGCATGTAGTGAGAGAAAGAAAGTGGTGTAGTAACTGATAATGGAATAAATGTGTATTGTTTTGTCAAGTGAGTCTAGTTTTGGCACCTTGATGCAGTGAGCAAAGTACTTCATACTGAAGAATGAAGACAGGGAACTCTGAGTGATCTGGTACTGTAATGCAAATTACCTGTCACACTGTTTTCATACAGAGACAGTACCTTTCCCCCCACACTTTGTAACCAAGTCAATTTATGATCTTTTGACTCTTTTCTGTAATGCATGTAATTACTGCAGAGCATCCTCCATCCCAGCATAATGATTTGAGATACATTTGCAGAAGTGTGCTCTTAAGTGGCCTAAGAGAAATCCACGTGACAAGAGAGTGTTGTGGCAGCATATGCATGAGCAATTGAGTTTTTGAAGTTCTCTGCTTTGGAGAACCTGACTGTACTGGTTTGAACTCCACACCCTGAATTCTTGAAAGTATTGAAACCACCTTGCCAGGCTCCTGGGAGAGAGAAGGGAAACTTCACTCAGAGGGCATTGCAGCCAAACTTTTGCTGCTCATTTCAGTGCAACTTCAGCTAATTAATTAACAAGCAAGTTTGGTGCACTGCATCCATGTGAGCCTCACAAAACTACCATTGTAATCTTCCAGCTATCATTACTGTTGTTGCTCTTAAAATTTTACCTGTACAGTGGTGCAGATCTCAGGGGGTGTCCTCCATTGCTGGAAGGCTCTCAGCAAGTCCTGGCAATTTTTAATGCTGTTGTTGCACAGACACTTTAATCTGAATAAACAGGCTGCTGACAGCTGAGGCTTGCCCCTGCCCCTTTCTCTGCCTCCTGGGCACTTGGCTCTCCAAGTTGCCACCATTACCATTTCTGCAGCCACACAAGCAGCAGAGTCAGAGGATGGACTCAGCTGAAAATGCAACCACAGAAGTGATGATGGCTGAGGTTTAAGTGACTCAGTGCTTGGCTACTCATCACTAGTGCCAGCAATGGGAATAAGTTTCTGAGGTGGAAGAGTAGGGAACCAGAGGCCAAGAGGCACAGCAAGGCACAATCTGCCCAAGGACTTTTAGCTTAGAGATAAAGCAAAAAAAGAAGCAGTGATTAAAGTGAAGGAGGATGGCAAATAATATAGGTATGGCCTAGTGTCATAATGATTCTCAGCAGTTTTCTTTACAGCTTTGCATTTTTAGTGCTTCCCTAATGTTTAGTCACAGCAGCTTATTTATGTGAAGAAATAACTTGATTAAAAATGAATGCATAACGTGTTTTACCTGCTATGAATCACATTGTGAGTAACTCAAGCTCGGGAGCAAAGCTTCAGTGGAGGGAGGGAGGGAGGGTAGCCTGTGCTCCAGTACTTGGTTTACATCGATGGAACTGCTGTGCTCATAAATGAATGCACCCCCCACACAGTGCACTACAAAGGACTTTTGATTAAAGAGTTAAGAACCAAGGAAAACCTATCACTCAGTTTTAGGAGATGATTAAGTCTCAAAAGCTGGTTAAACACCAATGCTCCCCTTAAGAACCCCTGCTGCACTTCAGACACAACCCACCTGTAAATGCTGTAGCATTGTGTGTAAGCAGCGTGGGGCCTTCCCAAGCTCCCAGCCATGGCTAATGCACAATTGAAACATGGGCATTTTTGGTTCAAAGATGCTTTTTCATCATTAATTAGAGTAATCTCTACATTTGAATTGATCTCTCTCGAGCTTGAAGTGATGATGTAGATACTGTCAGTGTAGGTTTGGGGAAAGTGCCTATGAGATGTTCATCTCCTTGCTTCCAGCTCCTGGATCCCAGGAGCAGTTGGTATCCACCATGCACAGCTGCCTCCTCTGGGCTTGCTGACCATCTTCATCATCCCCCAGCCACCTGGCTCCTCCACATTTCATAGAAAATCAGTCTGGTTGTGCCCACTGTGCCCTGGTTCCCTAACCCTGCTTCACATGGCAGAGTGCTGGGGCAAAGCAGGGCTGTAAATCCAGGTGCTGGGGGCTCGGGGAGGAGCCCTGGGTGTCGGTGGGGCTGTCTCAACCCGTGGAAGTGTCCTGGAAGTGTCCTGCAGAGCCCCAGGAGGCCCCTCTGTGCAGGCTGGGCAGGAGGGGCCGCACGGGGACAGCGGCCGGGGGCTCTCGGTGTGCCCGTGATGCTCAGGGAACCAGCCTGTGCCTGCCAGCAGCAGCTCCCTGCCTCACTCCCAAAGGCTGATGGCCTTTCCAGGGAACTCACAGTGAATAATGAGTTGGTCATGAGATCCCAGACCGGCTGAAGTCTGCCTCAGTTCCATAATGAAAGCTCTGCCCTGACCCCCGAGAGCGCAGGAGAGGCAGCCTGGTTTTTCCTGGAGCAATGATAGCAGCCTACTTCACTGCTTCCCAGGAAGGAACCAGGCAAAATATAGCCCACAGCCATACAGCTTCTCATGAGGGGGTGGTCCTGGTGGCTTAAAAGTGAGGCAAGTCAGGACAGTCTGACCCATATTTTGCTAGACAATTACATAATTGTATTCCAGCATTTTTAAAATGCTTCCTAAGTTCTTATGCTCCTGTTTAGCCCTTCAGTTGACGTCACAAAACTATAACATCACTCCCATTCAACAGGGGGAAAAAATAACCTTTTTTATTTTATTTCACTCTGTTCTGCTCTTAGTTATTGACACAGAGCTGCAGGCAAGAGTTTTAAGCTCTCACTGCACTGGGGTGGGCTCTCCCCAGTGCATGAGTTATAGGGTTTTACCTAATGCTGCTGAAATCCTCCTGTAATAGAAGAACAAGTCAGCCCCATACAAAGGGAATTTTTTTCTATGTCAGTGTCATCTGGAGTATTGTGGGGCCCCTTCTCATGGCACTCCAAGAGAGTGTTTCAGTCTCTGTTGTGCAGCTGCCCACAGTTTTTACCATAACCACCCTTGGCTTTCACCTGATTAGAACATCCTGTGGCCTCCACCTGGGACTAAACTTCTGCATGCCCTCTGCCTGAGGGTGCCCTTCCGTGAGAGAAAGCCAGAAACACATCATTAGCTTTCCATTAGGGAGAAATGTAGCATCCCCACAGCAGGTGAAAGGTTGAAATGTGCCCTTGCTGAGGAACACTGGAGGTACTGAGACACCAGTGTTGCCCCTGCAACTTGTCCAAAGGAATATCAGATTTGGGGCTTTCCAGCACAAGTGCTTTCCACAGCAAGCCAAGCAGCCACGGCACGGTGCAGGCACCTGTAAGTGCAGTGGCTGTTGGCTCATGGGCTGAGCATGGAGCATTGCCATGGACTCTCAGGCTGCCTTTCCAAGCAGCCCCTGCAGCCACTGTGTAAGCACTTCACAGACCTGGGACACTGGCCAGGTGAACATGGGACCATCCTGGATCTTCCACCCTCACCTCACTCAAAATAAACCCATTATTTAAAGCTGAACAACACGGTGCACTTGGGATCATTGCACTGTCCAGGGTTCAGGAATCCAAGCATCTCCCTTGCCATAATTTTGTTCACAGTATGTGTTTGGGGGTTGTGGGGATTTTTTTGTGGTGCCATTGCCATTAGGCAGCTGGTTTCATTTCACTGAGGAGGAAGCACACTGAGGGCTGGAGGATGCCCCTCTCACCCTCGCATCCCTGCTGCCCCCACCACCTCTGGAGCAGATGTGTTGCTAAGAGCTGTGTATTCTCACAACTCTCTTTTCCAGGAAATGTCCCAGGAGCAACAGAATCCACAGACAGAAGCAAAACACAGGGCACTACAGTTCAGACAACACAACAAGAGCATCGACAAGGTTAATTTAAAGAGCGCATGTTTCCACAATGGCAAAACTAACTGCAGAGAGCTTGGACTACAAAATACAGTATTATAGACAAAAGATTAAGACAAGATCTACACATGTTGCCTTGCATTTGTGGTAATCTACACCAATGAGAACATGTACTACAGCTATATTTGATTATGTATGGATATATTTGAAATAGTATACATTGTCTTGATGTTTTTCTGTAATGTAAATAAACTATTTATATCACACAATATAGTTTTTTCTTTTTCATGTATTTGTTATATATAATAAATACTCAGTGATGAGAAAAAAATTGCCTTTCTTAAATTTGCTGTATCTCATAGCTGTGTATAGTCTTGGGATATTGTGTATGGACACTAACAAGTCTCTTTTTTTTTCTTTTTCCAGTTCTAGTGGCAATTTTGAGTCTACTGAACTCAGTAGTAGGGTTTTGAGTTGGTCCAAGATCAGCGACAATTATGGATGTGGGAAAGGTGAAGAATAATTTAACCTACATTGAGGAGGGATAAAATATTTCAGATCCGGAGTCAACTACATTTCATCAACCTTCTTCTCCCATGCCATCTATCTTTACTCTCCCATAGCTTAGGAAGTCTTTGCCTTCTAAATTAAATCCTAACCGAAGGGGAAATGGAAATTCTCGGTAACCGCAATGAGAGTGTCGGGGGTAACGTTTCCATTTGGGATGGAATTAGGTGTCTGTCAAGGTGAACCCTACAAGAACACTTGGCAGAATTTCCAGCTCTGGTCACTGGAGTGAGTGAAAATTGCTTCTCACTCTTGATTGAAAATTATTAGGTTAAAAAAGTTAATAACATAATAACAGCTGAAATGCCAGTCCCATTTGCACCTCGTGAACATGCTGATATAATTTATTTTTTCAAAGAGAAGGTGAAAAACACTCAGAAAATACCTTATGAATAACTTTATGGGTGACCCCACTCCATTAAATGTAATGAACCCTAATGTTGGCTATACCTCAGGAAAATAAGGGCATGTGTTTTGTCACATCCACATGATGGACAAGATGCAAAGTTATTTCTGTGATAGCTGAAACTCTCCAAAGCACATCCTTTCCAGAAGGTAATTCTGCTCTAGTTTGTGCTGTGAATTTTGAAGACAGCAGAGTGAGACTGCAGGGCAGAGTGGGGTAACATCACTGCTGCTGGATGACATCCTCTGCACTGAGTGCCCGAGCTCTGATCCCACTGGGTAGCAGAACTGAGCTAAAGAGCTCTGTAACAGCAGCCACTGTGCTGCTCCTCTCCAAAGAGACTTTGCCCAGGCAGAACGTGCCCAAGACAGAGTTAGGAGTATTTCTCACTGTCATCACCACGTCAGAGTCAGACCTGGGCTTACCAGGGATGATGTCTCATGAGTGTGTTTCCATTTCCTGCTTCAGCATCCATCTGGTCACTCACAGCAGTCACCACCAAGCCCACCAGTGACAGCCCACCCGGCCTGGCCTTCAGACACGGGTGCAGCAGTACTGCTACTCTAACATGACTTTGGTCTTCCCCTCCCTACCCCAGCCTGCTTTAAAGTGAATCCATTGCATGATGTTCACACGGTCTCAGTTTTTGTCTTGTTCTGGGTTTCTTGGCTTTTTAAAGGTAATAAAAGGTGATTGGCAAGAGATGCCTCCAGACACCTGGTCTGTGCTGATTGATGGGAGTGGGAGTGGTGCCTGCACAGGCAGAGGGGCAGAGGCTGGCACAGGGCAGCTCTCTGGCACTGGGGTGCTGGCTCTGCAGGGACCCCCTGCTCCTCAGACCTCACCCCAGCTCGCCAATATTGGATCCTTGTTTTCAGATTGGAAGAGTGATAGAGTGGGGCAGGAGTGCACTGCAGAGGCTGAGCAGATGTGACCCTGGCTGGCTGCACCACAGGGCTGTTTCCAGGCTCAAACCCACTGCAGGATATTCCTCCTCTCTGTCCCAGTCCTTGTGGGTTTTGTGTCCCACACTCAGCTCAGCCAGGGTGGTCTGACAAGGAGCACAGGCCATGCACAGCAGCTTTGCACTGCACAGGTTTGGTGGCATAAAACCCCCTCTAGGGAGACTCTGCAAGCTCTGTAATTCATGCCCAAGTGGCATTACAATGTCCCTCCTGAGACCCCTCCATTGTTACACCTGACACAGCCATGGCAGCAAGCTCCTCTGCAGGAGGAGCACTTCAGCAGCAGCTTGAGGATCAGGCTGAAAGAGGCAAACGTAGCCCTACCCTGCAGACACCCTCCCTTTGTACTTTGTGCTTCCTGAGCAAAGAGTTGGAGTCTAACAAGCATCAAAATCACGTATTTTGAGCCGATTCCAAATGTCAGTGTCAGTCCCCCTCACTGGGACTATCAGGTCTGGATTGTTTATTTCAATCGCTTACATTAGATACAAAAATCCAACATTAGCGCACACACATTGCCATGGAGCTATAGCAATAAACCTAATTAAAAAAGGAAAAGTTTGGCCTGGACAAAAATAGCACAGCATCGCTTAGGAGTGAAAACAGGAGTCCGACACACTGTCTCCAAACTTCCCAGTGTTATGCTCCTGCCTTTCACAGAGCAGTGGCACATTTAATCCCCAAACAGCATTTGCCAGGTGTCATTAGCTGCACCCCAGCTGCAGGGCCTGTCACAAAGCCTCACACCTCCCCAGCAAGGCCAGTGTTTAAATACCTGCTGCACACAGCAGGGCAGAGAGGAGAAAGGGATTTTCTTTTTAACACATGGGACAGGTCCCACCTCTTTTGGTCTTTCAAACTTAACCTTCGACACGCTGGCACAGGCACACAGTCTGACAGTAACAGTGCCTTGGGGTTGTATGTACAGGAACAGAGACTTCTACCAAAGACATTTGCAGAAACTACAAAACACAGCAAATTTGGAGATGTGGAATTTTCCTTTTCTGAAGGGTCTGGAAAATGTGTGTTTGTTAGACCCACATGCTGGCCAGAACTCGAGACGTGGCAATGTTGGTGCATTTAACAGAGGATGCAGGGAGGTGGGCTGGGCACATGGGCAAAGCCACGGCTGTGAGGATTGTGCCATGCACCAAGGCAGAGCCCAGCTCCTGTACCTGGAGTCACACAGAGGGGTGAAATTGTGTTGATGTTTGTCCTCTCCTCAGTGCACAGTTCAGCAGCCCTGAGCACAGAGCAAGGTGCCTTGTGATGCCCATGGAGACAGACTCAGTCCTTGGGGAGAGCAGCAATTCATCTCTTTGGGCTGTTTCACAGGCTTTCTTTGCATGGCACAATGACAACTGCAAATATCCTCAACTACCAGCATTCACCTACTTTAAAAACCACACTGAATGACCAAATGTGCAAAAACCACTGAAAACGCCAATACTCCACACTCAGCGTGATGGCTTTGGAGCAACACACATGGCCCAATAGCCTGCAATCACTTCCCAGCTGTTGTTTTACCACAAACCACACTGAAAGGTACAAAAAGGTAAAATTAAGAGGTAAAAATAGGACTGTTGGCACACCCATTCCCTAAGGAACAGCCTGTAACATTCCTGGAGCAACAAACCTGTTCTTATTTTGTATGTGATGCATTTATCACAACAGCATCCTGACCTCAGTCCTCAAAATAAAGCCAAGCATCCTATTGGGATAGCCCCTCACCCTCCCCATCCTGGGGTGGTCAGATGGGTCCAACATCTTCGTGCCTTGGGATGCTGGGCTGGATCCCAGCCCATAAGGAACTCACCTGCAGCTACCAGCCTGACTGCTGGGGCATGTGTGACACACACCTGACCTTTCCCCACCCCAAATGCTGCATTACAGGACAGGCACAGCCCCATGCCTCACCACCATGGTGCTTCTCCTCAAAGCCTGATCAGACGTTCATCATCAGTCCCTTTCATCCAAAGATAATAAGATATGATTTACAGAACATTATCATTACAGAAATATTATCATTAATGAAGGGAGGCCAGACACCGTATTCTAACTGCTCAGAATAGATGTGTTCCTGCTCCATCAGGGTGTCACCAGCACGGGCACTGTGGTTTTGCAGAGGCTCTCTGTGCCAGCCATGCAGGGCAGGGCTGCCCAGGTGTGCCCAGGTTAACCCAGCGGGCAGGTGGGCGCGGGTGCCGTCTAGCGCTGCCTCCTCTTTTCCAGAAGCAGCCCTCAAAAAAAGCCTCATCTTCAAAGAGCTCTCTAAAGCTTCTTTGAAAACAAAATGATTAAAGGCTATCTTGCCTCTCATCCAACATCAGACACATCGCAGCCGCATCCTTGCTTTCACCCCTGATTATGCATGCGGCTTCTCCCAGCTCCCGGTTCTGCGTCGGCATGGAAGTTACAGCCCCGAATTAAAAGCAAGGTTCATTACTGCACATCAAAGCCAGCGCTGTGCCCCGGCCAGCCTGGCCCTCTCTTTAATTTATGGGTGCATGGCCAGGCTGCAGCTCTGCTTGTCAGGCAGCTGCAGCCCCCACAGGTTTGTAAGGCAAGCTGAGGGTGTCTAGCGCTGCTGGTGAGGCTTTTCCAGAATAATCAACAACCTCAGCTGAACTTGAAGGGAGATGGAGAAACACTGGGCAATCACACATTAAGTTTTTAGAGTAACTTAAAAGTATTATTATTAATAATATACATAATTTAAATATTGTAGCTATAGTTCTGGTCTTGACAGGCCACAGCCGGGCTGATGGAGCCTCTTACACTATGCTCTGTCTGACATGGAAGCCAAAAATCTCCTTTTTTTGCCCCCCCCCCCAGCATCTGGGATGCTGCACCCTGACAGTGCCACCAATGCAGCCTCTGCTGGCACCTGAAGGCAGAAGGGGCATAAGGAGCAGGCACAGCAGCTCTTACCCTGCCAGCCCTTCGGCTGATGCTTCGCTTTCAAATGCCTGTCATATTAGGTGGGCCTAATTTAGTTTAGTTTCAGTTTAATTAACAGTTTTGTCACAGCAGGAGGGCTGTTAAAAACAGAGATGCAAGTAAGAAAAAAAAAAAAAAGCAGGATTTTTGTCAACTTCTCCTTTTTCTTTTTTCCTTTTTATTTGCCGTATTGAATGCGAGCCACAAGGCAGTAAAATATTCCGCAGTCTCACACAGCAGCAGCCAAGCTGCAGAATGAAAAAAAAGCATGTGAGGAATCCGCTCTATAATGCTAACGAGGTGGCACCCGCCACCGCCGCCGCTTTGTCAATAAATCGGGAGCCCCGTTCCGCTCAGTTCGGGGAGCACGGACACCCAGGGAGGAGCCCGGGGGTCAGTCCCGCTCCCATTGGATTTTCCCTGGGCTCTGGGAGCCGCGGTCCAGCGCTGGAGCTGTCACCGCAGTGCCCCGCACACGGAGGTGACCGAGCCAGCGCCACCCGCTCTGCGGGGACCGCGGTGCCATCACCGCCCTGCCCGAAGGAAAAACCACAAAAAATGTTCACAAAGTGTAGGGAACGCCTCATAAACCTGCCACGAGAGAACTTTTAAAAGGGGCTCGGTTTACGTGGGGTCACTCGGAAAAGAAGTGCAATTACTGGGGGTAGGATCCGGGCCGGAAATGCGACGCGGGCGCTCAGCCCCGACGGCAGCGCTGCTTTGGCGGAGCAGGATGGGCACAGAGGTGAGGCACAGCCGTGTAATGTGACCTGAATTAGCGGCTATAGATAGTGCTTCCTGCATGTTTTACATTTTCAAATAAAAAGGATCTTCTTGCTTAATGGTTAATAAAAATGATTAGTGCTCCCAGGGCACGGATCCTGACAGATGCAGAGCGTGCTGGAGGGACCGGCTACAAGACACCAGAGAAGACGAAACCGATGATTTTATTTTTTTTCCTGTGGAGTACATCACCGCCAGCATTTGCAAGTTAATTTGTAATGTAATTATATGTTGCTTCTGTCACAGGAGCTCAGCACGTGTGTGGGGCCAGCGGCCTGCCAGGGGCACAGCCCAGCCAGCAGCGCTGCAGGGAGGAGCTGCCGGGAGCTCAGGGGCTCTGTGTCCGTGTGCACACGGGTGTGGACAGCCTGGGATGTGTAAAGGTATAAATGGATGTATAAATACATCCATGGAGAAATATATGTGCACCTGTCTGTGTGTATACACACACACATACCCTATACACACACATGGATATGCCTGCATACTCCGATCTAATAAATACACGTGCACATACAAAAACTCAATTTTGTTAAGAAAAATAAAATTATATTTGTGTGATGGATACTGTAGAGAAGAGCCAGCTGACTTCCCTGCACCACTTCCTGCATCGAAGCCACAAAGAATAACAGAGCAGAAGAGCTGTGCCCTGCCAAGCTCCCAGTGCAGCTCCCAGCACTGCCAGCTTACTAAAAAATCCAAACCCTGCCATGCCAGCCTCATGGCAGCATTACATCCTCACTCTGGAAGCCGGGTGGACTTTTTTCCTTTAATTAATTTATTATTATTATTATTTCTTTTCATAGCATGCCATGTAGAAGATTATGGTCAGTAATAGTTTTCCAAGAAATAAAGTCTATGAAAGTAATTGTTAGGAACAAGCTGCAATAGCAAATTGCTGAGTGGTTGCCATAGTGCAGCAGCACAATTTGAGATTTAATATCATTACTAATGATATTTACTTGGCCTGCAGGAGAGAGTGAGACTTGTGCTCTCTAAATGTCATTTGACTGCTAATATGTCAGCGTGCACACCCGGCCCGGCCGTGGGGAGGCACCGGGGCAGCCCTGCCCCGGGCAGCGATGCTGGGCTGCTGTGCCTGCCCAGGCTGTGCCAAGGAGCCCCATGGGACAGGAATGCAGCACCCCACAGAGTGTGTGGTAGCAGTGCTGGGGCTCTGGGACACCCAAAACCAGCCCCAGCATCCTGCTCACTGATCTCGACTCAGCTGCGAGCTCAGCATCCTCTCCTGCTGGGCTCCTCCATGGGAGGGGAGACATATTGCCCTGCTGTAAAGTGAGCCATTTAGCTTATTAAACGCTGCTAAGGGTGCCCTGAGGTCTGTGCACATGTGGGACCATCAAGAGGGAATGGTTATTATTATTGTTCTTATTAGTCATAGTCATTTTCCCAGCGATAAGGCTCCTGTCCAGATGTCTTCCCATCCATTGCTTAAATTTTCTGAGGCCAACACAAAACTGTTGTGAAGATGGACTAATCCAAGTCCCACTTCAAGCAGTGTAGGAGCAGAACACCCATGCAGAAATAAATATATATGTTTTTAAATTAAAAGACAAATGAAAGAAAGGGTCAAAGTTGGCTAAAAATGAATTGCGCAGTGCGTAAAAGAGAAAACAGATTAGGGAAGATAACGGTTTAGTTTAAGTGTTCCATCATTATTAATTCATTTGGTGCTCTTTATGATAATACCAATCATTTGGAATTCATTTGGTGTTTATGTGGATGTCATCTCGACTCCTGCAGAAATTCCAAAGTAATTCAGCATTAATGTGCTATTAAAAATTGTTACCAGCCACTACCTTCATTACTCCACCAGCCCAGCCTAATCTTTCTTCTCTCATTCTCTAAATTCAAATTCCAGTGTTTATTTTGCTTTTATCTTTATTAGGGTTTTAAAATGTAATGCTTCTATTTAAAAATTCTCCTTATGCTACATGAGTATTGTCTCTTTCTTTTGACAGCATCAAAATTATGCAAATAAAAGAGGGGTGATTCTTCATTTATTGCTGGCACGTGACTGAGAAGCAACCAAAGAGGCTCCACTTTATCATTTGCAAGAGTGAATTCACCAGGCTGGTACTTGTGTGTGCAGCAGATGACAGTGAACTAAATGTGGAGGAAATAACACCTGTCCCACCTGGAGGTGTTTGGGTTTGGGCACTGCAGGGGCCTCAGGGGAAGGGATGCAGCTGCCACAGCCCTCCCAAAGGTCCCCAGGAGGGACCAAGCTGCCACTGACAGCCCCTTTCTGCACCCACTCCACCACTGGAGCATCCCTCTGCTTCCAGCTGGGAACAGAGGGGTGGCAGCTGCCAAAAGGGATGTTCTGGGTCCAAGCCCCAGGAGCAGAGAAGAGAAAGGCTGCACTTTCATGTAGCATTATCAAAACAAAACAAAACAAATAAAGGAGATTAAATGCAAAAACCTTACATTAAAGGAATATCAATTAGCTTTTCTAGTCAGGAACTTGATGGTTAGAAACTGCCAGATTGCTGAGAAAAATAAAAGAGAAAATCCCAAGGCTGGAGTCAGCCCCCAGCTGTGCCTGTCTTGTTGTGCAGCTCCATAATTATATGATCCATACTATTTTCCCCCTGGATATCTGCTGCTTTGGACCACACACATCTCATGGCAAACACTGGGGCAGAGTGAAGCCTGGGCTTGGCTGCTCTCAGCACCCACAATGGAGTGCTGACCTTGCCACCAGACACTGCTCCCCAGAAAATATCACTGGTGTGAAACCAGAGGCTGCCCCAGCCCTGTGTGTGAGCAGAGGCTCAGGGACAGGGGTTCTCAGTGCCCTGCAGCCCTGAGGAGCAGGGAGCACAGCACAGAGCTGGCACCAAGCACTCTGTGCACTGTTCTCATGGAGAGCAGAGCCAAAGTGCCCTGGGTGACAGGCAGGGCCAGGTCAGCACCAGTGGGAGCAGGGGAACAGCCAGGGCTGGTCACAGCAGGGCTGGCACTGAGCACCCCTGGGGCTCCCCTGGCAGTGGAACTGGGAGGTGGCACCCCCATCCCACAGCATGGCCAGGCCCCAGCTGAGCATCCCCTGCCACAGCCTCAGATCTACAAGGAGAATAAAGCCCCTTGCACAGGAATTTTCCACTTAATCAAAATCCTGAGAAGGATATGAATGCTTAGAGGTTAAAGGAACCTGGCAGCTCTAACTTGTCTGTCATGTCTTTAAGGATTGCCATTAAGTCATAAACGTGACAAAGATTAAAGAGTTTATTAATGTTATTAGAGAGTTGAGATAAAATGCTGTGCCTTGCAGGGTCTCTCTCCCTCTCTCACTATTTAATGAAAACATTTTCATCACTTTCTGAATCCATTATACCAAATATTCATTTCAGGAGTCCTAAGATGATTTTATTTTAATTAGAAAAGATGTGGCAACCACCTGAAAAGGAATGCAGCTAAAATACTTTGCCACAGTTCCCCTTCTCACTGCTGCCATCAGATGAGAGTTTGCTGTGCCCTGCAGAGGAGCCCAGGGTGAGTGAAGGAGCACAGGGAAGGTCTCTGGCACGGTGAGACCATCAGGCCAGCCCCTCCTGGACATCCTGAGAGGCAGCCTCAGCCCTGCCTTGCAAATGGCTCTGGGCATGTCCAAAGTCACCATCGAGGTTTAGGGGCGAGGAGAGACCCTGCATCCACAGGGTTACATCCCTGGGGAGCATCTTCTGCAGGCACAGGAGGCAAAGTGAGGTGCTGGCTGGTGGAGCAAAGCAAGTGAAGGAAAAGAAGCTCAAGAAGATGAAAAAATGAAAAAAGGAGTTTGTGATGGCCCATGAGAGGAGCCCTATCCTCTGCAAATCTCTGGCAATGAGTCACAAAACCAGAAGAAGATGAGCAGCCAAAAGCCTCTCCTGTTGTGGGTGCTAATTCATGGTGAGAGCAGGCCCAGTGTTTGCTGATAACGACTGGGGATCAAAGCAGCACTGGGACAGTCACACATTCTGTGTGAGCCTTCCCTTCCAGCTCAAGACTTTGCAATGTGTTTGTAATGCAAGCTGCTCACAAATGCTCCTCCTTCTTAAACTTTCCAACTAACCCAATTTAATTTGTTAATTTATTCTGTAACCTGATTCACTGTTAATTTATCTTGGTGAGTAAAATATCCCAGCTTTAAGTTCCAATTAAACAAAGGGGAGGGCTTAATGCTTTTGCTGCACAAGATCTTCCTGGCGCATTGTATTCCATTTTAACACTGCTCTGAAGCATTGCCAAAGTTTATTGCCACTAACTAATGCAAATCCATACACCTGCAAACTGATGCCATGCCCACAGCAGATTGCTCCTTGCAAACACACCTTTAGGAGGGCAATACTGGCTGTAGCAGGCATCACTTGTTGCTTAGCAACAGCCATGGCATCACTTAGGGCAGGCCTATCCTAAGCAGGAGTGTAAAGCCCAGGGATGTGGCTGTCCACCCCAACCCAGCCATCCCTGCAGGTGCTGCTCACCCCTGGTTAATAGATCCAGGATTTGCTAATTTTTTTTTTTTTTTTTTGAGGTGTGTTTCATTTTAGGGATGTTAAAAATTATAAAATAATTCTCAGCCATTAAACTGACTTTAAGCAGCAACCCAAAGCTTGCAGTCCCTTTCTGACCATGGTGGCAATGCCAGCAGGAGCACAAACTGCTCAGGTTGTGCCTCACCACTGCCAGCTCAGCATTTTGCACCCGAGACTTCTAAAAAATTTACACACAGTTTGTTGTAATCAGCTCAAAACAGCAAGAGGGAAATCAGATTGTATTAGAACCATCCTGAGGGTATCCTGAGGCTGTTCTGAGTCTTCCTGAAGTCCAGGGAATCCCCTGGAGCCAGAAACTGTCAGCTCTCACCTCTGCTCTTGTGACCAGTCCTTGCTGTGACAAATGACCTTCGAATGGTGGGTGCAGCCCTGCACTCACCCACTGTCCATCCATCCATCTGTCTGTCTGTCCATCTGCACGGCTGTGCCTCCCCCAGCTCCTCCCCATGGCTCTGCCCTCTGCCAGCTGTGGGTGCCAGCCAGCTGCTGCCCTGGGCCAAGAGAGTGGCAAGTGAATAATCC
Source organism: Setophaga petechia (assembly GCA_024362935.1). Classification (NCBI taxonomy): domain Eukaryota; kingdom Metazoa; phylum Chordata; class Aves; order Passeriformes; family Parulidae; genus Setophaga; species Setophaga petechia. The sequence goes on from JANCRA010000005.1 coordinate 29,782,085, forward strand.
AGCAGCATCTATTAGCCCTGCCTTGGAGAGCAGAGCAGAGGGGCCCACGGGCTCAGGCCAGGTTTTTAAAGCCATTATGGTGTGGCTGTGGGCACGGCTTATTCACAAAAGATGAATGCAGGGTTTGCAATCAAGGGGAAATTAGCATCTCTGCCAGCAGAGAGGGTGAAGATGGAGCCAGCCAGCACTGCCAACAACCTTGATTCTGTTTTTGGCAAAGCTGGCTGGCTTGGCAAGCACAATGGTAATGAGATAAACTGAAATGCCAGGCAACAGGGCTGCTCTTTGAAGTAACTATCCTCCAGGGCAACAAGGAACAAGAGGGAAAGGTTTTTAGAGACATGGTTTGGATGCACAGGGAACATTATTTGCATTCCTGAAGTCTGCCCTGGGTTTGCAAGGCTTAGGTGAGCTGGTACCAAGCAGCCAGAGCAGGGGCAGGAAAGCCCAAGCAGCAACAGGGCAGCATAGGGAGAAGGGGAGCCCTGCAAGGAGCTTGGCAAGGCTGGGCTCAAACCCTTATTGCCCCTGAGAAATGCCCACGGGGCGGCCACAGCTTCCCAGGGCACTGAGGTGCTTTGCTTCCAGCATTCAACTTTCAGAAATGCATATCTGTGTAAGAGGACAAGATGAAGGATTAAACAATAGCCTGTCACATCCCCCAGTCAGGAAGTACAGGTAAGCAGTGAGTGGGATTCCATCTAGCAGGATCTGCACTGTCAGGGACACAGGAGAAGGAGCAAAGGGCAAGGCAAGGGCAGTACATGGCACAGCTTGTGCTCCCTTGGGTTGTTTGTGACTAACCTGGGAAGGGGCTGGCTTTGCCATGTGGGGACACCTGAGTCCAGCCTAAATGTGAGGCCTCAGAATGATTTCCCAAGGGACGCACTGACAGCAGCAGCTCCCTGAGCACACTGGGCATGAGGAGCAGGTTCAGGAGAGGCCCCTCAGTGCCTGGGCACGCAGCTGGGATGGTGAGTGAGCATTCCCAGCCCTATGGAGGGGACAGGATGCAGGACATGTCCTGCAGCTCCTGGCTTGCCCGGCAGACAGCAGGGCCTGTGTCCATGCCCCTCAAACACTTAGGAATTTAAGTATTTTTAAAAGTAATGACTAAACAGCTGAAAGTTCTTTTTTTTTTGGCCACAGCCCAATCACAGAATCACAGCATGGTTTGAGTTGGAAGGGACCTGTTAAAGGTCATCAAGGTGATGACCCCCTCTGCAATGAGCAGGAACATCCTCAACCAGACCAGACTCCTCAGGGGCCAGCCCAGCCTGGCCTGGAGTGCTTTCAGGGATTTCTGCTGGACCGTAGAAACCTGTCCTTCTAAGAACAGAACCAGAGGGTGAAGTCCAGGTGCATTCCCCAAATTCCTAAAAAAAATACAACATTTTTAACAAAGATCATGCAGAACACCTCCAGGGGGCTAGCCCAAGGCTCCTGGCCAGGCTGGATCCCTGAAAATGGTGATTTTGGAAATAAAAACTCTATTCTATCAGAAGTGGCACGTTTTCCTCTTTACCAAAAATAGTCCCTCTTAGAGCAGAGCCAACCGAGGCGAAAATGTTTATTGCATAGGAGAACTATAAGAGAGAAGTGCCTGAATCAGAACAAAATGTAAAAGTGGGGAAACAAATGTAAAAAGCTCTATAAAAGTTTTAATGGATCCTTTCAGATGTGGAGTGGCATTTTAATGTGATACTTAAAATTATTTCTCTCTCTTTTTTTTTTTCTCCTCAGCTCTTAGGCAGACCATTAATCCGAGGGGCTTTTTCTGCCTGCAGAGCAGTAATTCTCCAAAGCAGGCACCTTCCAGATGCTGGCTGGTGGGAAAAGCAGAGTTTTGGGGTGGGAAAAGTCAGGGAAAAGTCATGGGCTTTGCAGCAGGGGGAGGATGTTGTCCCAAATTCCACACATCCAGTGAGATCCAAGAACCCCCAAGCCCTTGCTGCAGGTTTGGTGTGGAGGGACAAACAGCCAGCCCAAAAAGGAGTGGGAACACCTCCAGCTGCTCAACATGCACACAGACACAGCACCCCAGCCCTTTCCTTATGCCAAGGATCTACTTTTAGGATTTGGCTCCAGCCTATGCACTTCCAACACCTTGCAAGTCTCAAACTTCAATATCTTTGGCCTGCTGCTGACCTTTCCAAATCCCAGGAACAGCCATTTCTTCTTGCTGATGCAGATGCAGGAAATTCTTAACTAAATCCTAACTGAAAGGCAGAAAAGCAGATAAGCAGGCTAATCCCATCAGACCCCAGGCTCCCAGGGACTGCAGGGCCAGGCCCCTGCTCTGCAGCCCAGCTCAGCAGTTTGCTCACCCCTCTCTTGGCTGTGCCTCTCCAGGGATGGGAAGGAAAGCATCCCCACTTTCCAAGGAAAAGGGAAATATTTCGCTGCCCGAAATTGATTTCTTGGCATTTGTGGTGCATGAAGCCAGTCTCTGGCTACTGCTCTCTTCACAGCAGACCTTGCAGAAAATGTGGGAAATGTAATCTAGGGAACACACGTGGTTTGTGTGGTGGGGTTTTTGTGTGTTTTTTAGGTTCTGGGTGCATTAAAAGCCCTTCCCTCCTCAAAATCCAAATTCTCACCAGAAATATGTGATAATACTCCGTCAGGAACAGCGTGACTTTTAAAGGTATATTTATGTTAGTTAGTAGGGGGAAATAGTGCAGTGGCACTGTATATGCAAAAAATATCCATTTTGATTCCTTCAGAGACTCTGCTCTGGTTTAAAGGAAATCAAAAAGAAGAAGATGGAAGTAATTTAATCTAGAAAACTATCAGTTTTTTCTAAATTTGGTCTGCTTTCTCAAGAAGGGGTCTGGAAAACCAGTACAGGGGGAAAATGAAATCCCAGCCATTCACTCATTAATGAAGGAGCACCACACTCAGAGCAGCCGTCGAGTTGGCTGGAAATAACTTTAATAAATGAACTCTCCTGGAGGTTAGTGGTGTCCCCCTGCCTTTCAGGCTTCTGTAGGGCTGCTCACCAAGGAGAGTCCTGTGGTCCCTGCCAGCCCCATCCATGGCTTGGTTTGCCTGTGCTGCAGCTGCTGGAGCTCAGCCCCAACTCAGGGACAGCCTGGCACGGGATCAAAAGAGAAGTGGGCAGCATTTCAGTCTGGAGCTGTCTACAGCCCATGTCCCAGAAGCTGACAAGTCTTGTGCTGGAGGTGGAAGCCTGAAGGTCAAAAAACAATCCCTAAAATGCCTAAAAGTGAAAAAGTAATTTCAGAAGAGGGCAAGTGACATTGAGGATGTGCTGCACAGACAACACGTGGGGACGGAGCCATGCCTGCAGGACAGCCTGGGGCTTTGGCCCTGCTCTCCTCAAAATGACCCTGGGAGGGCAAGAATACAATATCTACAGCAGTGGTGTTTCAAAAATACTGGTTTTTAAATGTATTTGCTCTACCAAGTGCTGCTTAAAAGACTGGCTGCAAGTGATCAATGTCATTCACTCGTCAGGGAGCCAAATTTCTTCACCCCAGCACACATCAGCTGCTGAGGCAGCCACAGCTGCTGTGCCAGAGGCTACACGAGGAACACACCAAGGGCCCCTCATACCAGGGCACCCCAAAGGTGCAGCCAGCCCTGCTCCTCCCCCCTGGCTGCAGTGAAAGGCAGAGCAGGGCTGTGTCCTCAGCAGGGCTGCCCTGATGGACACAAACTGTTCATGCCTTCCAGCAGTGCCTCTTCCATCCATGCCAATGGATCAGCACTGGGGAAGGGCAGCCTGGGGACTCTGGGGTGGACAAATGCTGCACTGGATGGTCCACCCTGCTTTGGGCAGGAATAGAAAGGGGGACCTCATCTTTCCTTTCTCTTTCTCCCAGGTCTTCACAAATGGAACCTGTTTGCTTGGTATTAAATTGATGCATATTGATGTTGACATAATTAGTACTTGAATAAAGTAAGAAAAAACTCCAGAATACTAAGAAACGCCAGGCTCAAAACCAGGAGTTCAGCAGCACAGCTGAAGTACTTCCAACCCTCTCGTATCAAAAATAGACAGAAAATGAAGGAACCTCTTGACCATGTCCTTATCTCACCCTTGTGAGCTCCAGGGACTGCAGGGCTGGGGCAGAGTTGTGTGCTCTACACAGGAGATTATTAAATGTTGGTCTAATGGATGCAGAATGTATTTGTATATCACATATTGCACAGGTACTCTGTGACACACACCTTCCACATCTTCAGAGTCACCCACACCACTGGAAACATCATCCCCCTGTGGGTTACTGGAGCCCCAAACCCCCACAAGTGCTAGATATGGTCCTCACACTGGTTTGACCTGCCCTCCCATGTCCCCGTGCCTTTGGTTGCTCTATGTATGCATTTAGTGTTCCTAGATGAAATTTTTTTCCTGGGCCATATCAACATATCCCGATGACATAATATGTCAGTCATAGCAGGGTGAAGTAGCAAAACCAACAGTGTTACACAGCACTGCCCTTCACCAGACTGAGACCTGCCCTCCTAAGTTAAACCTCTGATCCCACCAGGAGTCTCAAACACGGATTATCCCCATGTCTGTGGCACGTTTTGCAGTCATATTTGCTCACAAAGAGCAAAAATGTCAGGAGATCTTTTGTGAGTGCAATGATGCTCTGGCCACCAGCCAGGGCTGGGTGTCCTGCCCCTGACTGAGCACCACTCACTGACTGCACCACACTGCTCCCCAGTGCTGCTGGCACAAAGAAAATTAATAACACTGACACAGAGGGCAAGGATTGGCCAAAGAAGAACACATCACTGCCCCTGGTTTTGCTGGACCACACCCAGCAGAATCTGGGGATACCAAATAGCCCTTGGTGACACCTGACACTGATCCGGTCAGCTGGCGACATCATTCTGAATTTGATGAACACTTTTAATGAGGAAAGAAAACTCTGAATCCAGAAATAAATATTTTGAAAGAGGCCTTAACATTTTCTCAAGTTTTTTTTTCTTACCTTGAATTTTTCTAGAAGGGCACACACAATAGATTGTAGATATTATATACCTACCTGGTATTCTCTCTTTATAACTAAAGGAGAGATTTATTTAAGATGCTTTTAAAATTAGCTGCTGAAAAGCCTCTGCAGACAACCATCATCTTCCACAAAGAAAGTGTCAAGGGACACCAGCTAGCACTTCTAGACACTGCTGATGGTGAAACTTCTCCTCCCACTGTGTTTGGAAGTTCCCACCTGTCTTAATGCACCTGGAAAGACTGCTGAAAAGAGTTGTTTGCCCTTTGAAAGCAAAAACCTTTCAAACCTAAAAAATAATTACATGGATTTCACAGGAAGCGACACGGGTAATATGCTGTTAAATAGAGACGAGCAAGGCAACAGACAAAAAATGCCAGGATCAGAAATGGACTAATCCCAAAAAAGCCACTCTTACAGGAGAGACCGAGGGGGAAAGGGAAAATAACCATGGTCTGAATAACATTGGAGAAAAAGTACTGGGAGGTGCAGAAATAACCTTTTCCTAATTAATTATTAGTCGCAAGTCAAAGGAAATCAGCCAGTTGAGAGCGAGATGGGGATTTCAGCCCTTGAAATACTTGGGTTGTTCTTTAAAAGCAGCAGGAGAGGAGGTGGGATGGGGCTGGGACAGTGCCCCAGGGCACCAGGCACAGCCCTGGAGACTGTCAGCCCCAGGAGCACCAAAAGACAACAGATAGCAATCAGCAAACACATCCTGAACGGGGCTATTCCAAAGGCAACCAAATTTTTGCGAGAGGAAAATTATCCAGCAAGTTGGACTTCAGAAGACTTCTTTAACCTCCCACAACCTTCTATTTCATATGCTCCTACCATCATCTCTTAAATCTTTAAATCTTAATCTTTATTACCATATTTAGTAACAGGAGAAAATGTGAAATTATGTGCTGAAGGTATAAAGTGGAGAAAATTTGATTTTTTTTTTCCTTTAGCCTGGGTCTGCAGTTCTCAAACCATCCAATGGCTCACTGCAAATCCCCTGCATCATCCCTATGGCACACACCTTGAGTGCAACTTGACCAGAAGCGGGGGATTATTTTTTTCTCTCTTTTATTTTTAAACCACTTCATTTTTATTAACACCCACACTCCCACATCTCAAGATGGAGAGCTCTCGTGGACACCGGGCTCACACAAACGCGGACCTGGCAAATGACGTAGAGAGGATTCAGGTGGAGAGCCACGCTCTGCTCTGCCTGCTCCTCTCAAAGCTCATTAGAGCAGCAGAAGGTGCAGACCTGCTGTCTGGCACAGTAATGTTGAATCTGGGAAAACACACAGCTTTAAAGAATGCTGCTTGCCTCCTTGAATTACGTGCTGTCGCACTACACAAAGCCCTCCACTGATGTGATGATAAACAGGGGGAAAATATTTAGCAGCACTAAAAAGAAAAGAGGAACAGAGAGGATGGAAAGAGTGCTATGTTTTACTGCACAATTTAGCCTGCCTTTTTTTTCCCTTGTGTCTCCCATTCAGCTGGGTGTTGTCCAAGAGGAAAAGATATTTTTCTGAGTCCCTTAAATTGTATTTTTCAACTCAAGTCAGCTAAAGAAGCTAGGATTTCCATTCATATTAGTCCTTGGATTTGCATGTAGCTCATTTAGAGCAGCCAGCTTTTTTCAATCTGTGCATGAAGGTTAAAAGCATCTTGCTTGCCTTAACCCAGCGTGGTATCCTCAGATGGCTGGAAATCACTCAGAAACAAACAAACCAGCCCACTGCAGCACTGTACACTGCAGAATAGTTGCTATGATGTCTAGTGCTAAGAAACGGAGTTATTAGTGAAGCTCTGAGGTTGGGCAAACATGTTTAGCAGTGAGGAAACAGCTTGTTTTGTTCTTTTGTACTTTTTAGAACAAACTTTGCTAAAGCAAAATGCCAATGGAAAAAAAATGTTTATTTCTGCGGGCCTATAGGTTTTATGAAAGGGAGTTTATCTAAGGGGAGAAAAAAACAGAAGCAAAAACATGCTGCTCTATTTCTTCAATTACAACTTTCCCCTGCTATGGCCTTTCTTGCTCCCATTCAGTATTGGATTTGTGGCTACTGCTCCTGGCAAGCAATGAGGAATCTGGAAAGGGAGATTCTGTGGAAAAAGCATGCTAGGAGAAAAAGCCTTTCCTAAATGAAGATTGATTTTTCTCAACCCTTCCTTCAGCAATTTACAATGCTGTCAGAAGATTCAGAGAGAAAAATACTTTAGTGTTTGTTTTGGGTTGGTTTTTTTTTTTTTTTGAGGGATGAGGTCCCTTTATGATAGACCTGCACTACCAAAAATCAAAATACTGAGGAAATCTTTCAGGTACGTGAGATCCCCATGTACTCCTTGTGTGCCCTAAATCCCCGAGCTCTCCCTGTCCTCCCTTCCTAAGTGATGAAGAGCAGAAGAGATGAAGAGGGGAAGCTGTGGGACCCGCCTGCAGCTGGCACTGTGCAGACAGGGACAGGTACAGTTGCCACGGATTTCTGCATCACTCGGGGAATTTTTATTGAAATGACTCAAGCAGCACCATGTGAGCATGAGATCAGGGTGAGAGCCAGGTGAAAAGCAATGGCCCAACAGCTGCTTGGTTTGGAGGACTAATCATGGGACAGAGTCTCACACATCTGGGTGGTGGCTTCATACCCATCTCAGCTGCATACTGGTGACAAGGGCATTGCTCTGATGGCTCCTTGGTGGCAGACAGGAAATGCTCTGCAGGGCCAGACTGGTTTGTGGGGCACTGGGCTGCTCCTCAGGGTACCCTGCATGGCAGGGACTAACTGACCTGTGTTGGCAGCCTAAACACAGATCTCAGGGCTGATCTGATGCACAGCAAGAGGCCAGCCTGGAAGATGGGCCACCCCACCGCTTCCCAGCCACCCAGAGAACAGAACACTCTCCCACGAGCTTGCCCGAACACATTCGACACTGCAACACAAAATGGATTTTGGCTAAGGATCAGGATTAGCAGAGTGCATCCAGTGCAACCTCTCCACCATCCTTTCTCACAGCAGGAGTAACTTTTACGTGGCTGCAACCCTGAATTGTCTGAGATACCACCAGAAAGCCTGGCAAGACAGCCTGGAGCCTGTGGACAGAGTCGGGCTCTAGCAGCTAAAGATCCATGAGCTAAAATAAAACCAGGCTATACATACACCCATCTGGGGGCTGCAGCAGCCTCCTGGTGCAGGCAATGGGAGATTCTCTGGGATGGCAGGGGAGGAGGGTCACAGCTCTGGGGTGGGTTACAGGCTGTGCAGGGCACCAGCAGGCAGTCATGCAAAACCCTGGGCAGCACCACGGGTTCAGTCCTGCAGCCCGCAATGTAAATAACTCCTGGTGAACTGTGCCCGGGTTAAAAACCAAGTTCAGCCTGCTCATGGCTGTGATTTGAAGGCGGGGTCACCGCCTGTAACCCAGAGCACGACAGCACACGAGAGGGCAACTCCACAACCCTCAGTGCTTGCTGCCTAAACAAACTAATTTGCAGCCTGACATTTTAGCTGTTTCCTATGTAGATTACTTTCTGCTTATTCAATACTTCTGAATAAAAATGCTTAATGCCTGTGAAGTAATAAATAAGCTATTAATACTGTGCACCGTGGATGCTCAGTACCTGATTTAACCTTCTTTTTCTTCCTCTAACCTCAACAGGGGCTCTAAAAAAATATGCAATTTTTTTAAACTAAGTTAATAAGTGTTTTGAATCATTGAAAATAATTACTATCAAGAACAGACAGCAGTATGCATAGGGCATGCAAAAGCCAGCAAGGGGAGAGTGCAGGTGAGAGAGACAGAGAAAAAAGAAAAAAGGCTGTCAAACAGCACAGATTCTTCCAGCCTAGATTTTTGATTCTCACATGTAAGAATAAACAGTTTTCAAAATATTCCTCTGTGAAGAGGAAGTCATTCTGGAGGTCCAGGAAGCACCCCACTTTTGACTTTTGGATGCTCTCTGACCCTGTCTCTTCCAGGGGGCAGAGGTGACTTCTCCCTGGGGCCCTGTCAGATCACACCAATGCAGTCTGCATGACCAACTGGCTGAGCAAGATTTACATCAAAATTTGAGTTTTACCAATTTGATTTCAGTTCCTCATTTAACCAGTTCACACGATTTTCCATATTTTTGAGGAGCTGCTTTTTCTTTCCTCCTTCTTTCACTGCCTTAATGCAGGCACTCTATTGGTGACCTCTGTAAAAGGAGAAGTTAAAACCCAAAGTGCCGTGGTGGGCAGAGGCTGTCAGGGAGGACAGCTGGCCTGTGACAGATCCTGTTTGACTCTTTCTCACGCTGCTGTCATGCCCAGCCCCATGAACCTGGCCCTGACCAGGTACTCAGCAATGAGCTCTGGGACGTGCACCCGGAGCCGGCTGCTCTTTCATCCTTTTCATGCCATCATGTCCCATCAGCGCTGCTCATCACAAACAGTAACTCAGGTTGACATCGTTCCTACCAGAGATGGGAGCTATTGAATTATCTAAGGACAAACCTAAATACTAGCTTTTAAAGGATAACTGATCTACTAAAAGCAAGTATTGTTTTGGACATGCCATGTCACATTTATCACGCTCGGCTTTGCATGGGGCTGTTATCTTCTGCCATGTCATCAGAGCAACATGAAGTAGCATGGCACAACATGACAGATGCCTCAGCAATGAGGGAAAGACACTCTCTAGATTCCAAGTCCATTACAGCTCATCTCAAATAAAAGATTCAAAGGATATGAATGATGGTGTGTCTGCAGGCCAAAAGTGACTCAAGTCTCCTCAATTATCTGCAGAAAACAGATCTTCATTCACATGCTTTTCACATAATTAATGCCCTACTTGCTTCCATTAAATGTTATTTCATTATCATCCAAGTCCAAACAACCTGATTGCAGAGTAGGAAAACCTCTTCTTTCAGCTTTGTAACAATAAAAATTCTCAATAAAGGCACAATTCCTTTTTGTCACAGCATACACCACAGTTGAGACAGCCACAATACACAGAGCAACATCACACAATTTCAGAAAGCTTCAACCCAGACAGAGTAACACCTTACCTCTTCAGAATGCTTCAGGCATCAGCTCATACAGAGTAACATCCTTCCACTCCAGAAGCCTGCAAGCATCTGCCCTTCTTGTTCTTTAGCCCAACCTTTAATACCTCTGATTGTTGATGCCCTGCACCTGTGTGCCCTTTGGTGGTTGGTCAGTGCCACTGGGCACTCCATGGCTCATTGCTTTCACCTGCTGCTCACAGCTGTATCCAATTAGGGATGAGGCCACAGCCCCGCTCCCAATCACCACAAACTGTGTGTGCCTACACCTTTTAAGTACAATACTCATCATAATCCCTTATTTACTGCTAGAAAATCTCCCCTCTTTTATGACAAGGCATCACCTGAGGTAATCTCCACAACAACACAAGAACACTGTCAGTCTTCAAAGCAGCAGCCCATTCTTGTCCTTTCCAAGAGGGCTGATTTCTTAATGTTACTTGAGAAATTTCAGAAGACAATAAACCATTGAGAACATATTGTAATAAAAAGTATCCTAGAAGAAAGCATCCATGAGTATTCAGCTTCAAGTTATTAAAAGCTTTCTAATTTTTACTCTCTTTTATTGAAGGGGGAAAGAAAAAGCAGACAAGTTATCCTGCCTTTCACTGAAAACTACATCCCCTTTTTCCAGAAATATCCAAAAGTGAAAGGGAAAAGTAGCTCTGTTTCCATATATAGCTTTTGATCTGAAACTGGGGAAAACAAACAGCATTTTCTTCCAGAAAGAACACAACCCTTTTGAAGGAAGTTAAAACACTGGTGAGCATTTCAAGCACACTTCCTAAAAGCCCACCCTCCATTTGGAAAGGGCTTTTCCCAGGAACAACACAACCCCTTCCCTGAAGCTCAGGCTGCCTGGTCCCTGTGACCTTGCAGATGCTCCCAGCCACACAAAGGCTTGGCTGCGGGAGCAGGTGTGGAGGACGGAGCTGGAGCTCTGCTCCCTGTAGGTAACCACGGCCCAACCTGCAGCTCCTGCCATTTTTCAGCTCCTTTTAATATCACCTCTGTATCATTTTTTAGTGGACCTGCTCCTCCTGCTCTGTGCCCCACATATCTGCTGGAGGAATACAATGCGCTGGCAGGTCCGGGCTGGCCGGCCATATGCTGCTCCATTTGTGACTGCTGGTGTCCTGACCTCGCTTTTGTCCGAGCTGCAGAAAAGTCCAACCCAGCAGCTGAAATATTCTCTTTTATCTGAAGCTAAGGAAACTATATTTCCCCCTTCACAAAACTTAATTTGCTTTTCAAAGGGAAAAAAAAAAGACCAAAAACCAAACATGTAGTTTATTATTGTGCTCCTCGAATGTCTGAGGAAATACACAGAAAATGCCTGGCACATATGGTATTTTTATGTGGCTTATTTTTTTCCTTTGTCTGCAAGTCTGCATAGAATCATTACTACTTGGCACACAGCAAAAGGAAGTCTCCTGTGCACAACATGATTTAGTCTGGCCGATAAAGTGGAAGTGGATTTCTTCATTGCATATTAAGTTCTACTGGATACCATTTGCACAAGAGAGTAAAATTGCAGTTTCATGTTGCTCTATGCTGACACATTTCCTGTCAGACAGCCACATCTCTCTCTTTCCCCAGATATTAAATTTTTTTCTAGCAGAGACTCTCCAAATTCCCCATTCTCACCAAGGGGGCTCTCCAAATGCAGTTACTCTTGTGAGCACAGAGGCACCAGCTGGGAGCCAGGCGCTGGGGTTCCCTCTGTGGGGAGCAGGCTGGGTGGCCATGGGACACACAGAGCCCTTGCAGGGAGGGCCCTGCTCCCCTGCACACCCCAGGGACAGTGCTGCAGGAGGGGTGGTGTCCTCCTGGAGCCTCTGCCAGCCGCTGCCCCACCCACAGCCTCTACCTGCTTCTCAAAGGCTCACATTGCCAATGTGCCGAGGATGCTGCTGCATCCTCCTCCTACAGCCCCCATTCCAGCAAGCTCCCTCTCTTCCAGCAGAAGCCCACATGCTGCCCAGATCCCAGTCCACCTTGTGCATGGGTGGTGGGCTTCCCCTTGCTCTCCTCATGCCAAATATTCCATGGACCTGCCAGGCTGCATGCTGAATCCCTCGCCTCAGGAGCTGTGGAGCAGGTTTCCCCTCCCCAGCTCAAGTCCTTGCTCCTCTACACAAAACACTTCATCACATCTGAGATACTGACACCTTCCCAAAATTTAAGGGCTAGTAACTACTGCTAGAGGAGAGCTGGTCCACAATGCACTGCAGTTGCTGGCATCCATCACCAGCCTGCGGTGAGTTGTGCTGGTCCAAAGTGCCAAAGACAACGCAGGACATCAGTCCCTGCTTCTCTAACCCAGTACATTTCTTCTCTAATGCTTTCAGAGCACAACAAACAGGGTGCTTCCAGTGAGACTGACTCATAACAGACATAATACTTTCTTTAAAAGAAACATCAAAAGGCAACATTAGGGGTTCATGGGCTAATTTCCTTGGGCTGTGTGCCTGGAAGAAGCAACCTGTGCTGAGAGGGGAAATGTCTTCCACTGGAATAAGTCCCATCAGCATTGTTAGTCTCACTGCCTAATAACAAAAACCTCACTCAAACACCACACATTTAACAAACCAGCCAGCCCAGCCTCTGTTTCCCCAGAAGCCTCTGACCAGTGTCAAACAGCTCTGGCTGAGCAGCAGAGGTGCCAGTGGCATGACAAGCGTCACCGTGACAGATGGAGCGGGCTGACAGGAGGGAGATGGCACTGTGACCCTCAGAGAAGCCCTTCAGTAGCAGGCAACCAGATTTCATGTCTTCAGCCCTTGCTGGGTGCAGACACTGCTGGCTCAGGTGCACAAGATGCAGCATGATCTCTTCCCAAGCCATGTCCTATCCATCCAAAACATATCCCCTTTTCTGCCCTGTGCAAGCATGGCAGACATCAGCCCCTCCAGGCACCAGCCCTCCCATGCTGGGCTCTCCTCCCACACCTTCCACAGCTCTTCCCATTAGCCAGCCCTTCACCTTAGCAGTTAGATGGCCTCACACCATCTCTTTAAAGTCACTGGTAGCTTGGACATGAAATTCAATAAGATGACAATGACCTGTATGGCCCCTGCCTTTCTTCCCTCCCCTATTAATTCCCTTCTCCATCCTTTCCTGTCATTTTGTTTTACCTATTACTCCATGCCTAATAAATTATCAGTAATGCTCCAGCATCAAACATTTATTATCCTGAGCACCACGTGAGTAATGAGTGAGTTAACCTCCAATTTTTGTCCATATAATTCACGCATATTGATTTTACATGAAAAGAACTCTTGACTTACATCGGATGACCCTGATAAATTTAATCTCTTTAATGCTTCTTCTTTCTAAATAAATGTAAAATGTTTTCCCCTAGAAAGTTTCTCACCAGTGAAATCTGTATTGAAATTGGCAAAAAACCTCCTCCACTACTCTGCCAAATTAATCGATAAAATTAAAAACCCCAAACCTGCATAAAAACTCTCCAACTCCTCCAAGCACTGGCAGCCCAGCAGCCTGACAGTGTTGTTACAACAGTGACAGGTAATCAGAGCTGACAGCTGGTGTCAAAATCCCCAGCTGGAATTCAGCAGCAGAATGGGACAGGTACCAGTTTGGGGCCATCTTTCCTCCTGTTCCCATCACCCCTCTTTTCCCCACAGCACTGCTTCAGGCTGACGGCCCAAGCAGCAGTTCTGGGAAGGGAGCACAGGGACAGCACAGCACTTCTTCCCAAGCCATGGAGACCTGAGGAACCCTCTGCCATGGGTGCCCATGGCCCTTGTGACTCCATCAGGGCTGCTGTCCCTGGTTTGGCTTTGCTGGGTCAGAGGACCAACGAGGAACCCAAACTGCATTTGGTGCTGGTTCCCCTGGGGTGCCACAACTTTTCCATAGGATGCACACATGGCTGGGAGTTTTAAACACTCAAAAACTTGCAGAAGGCTCACAGCAGGAGTCAGGAGAGTGTTTCTTTAGATTCCATCGACAGGGCAGCTCTATCTTCCATCATCCATCTGTGCCAGGTACAGCAGAAGGCTGAAGCAAAAAGGCTGGAGGAGACAAGCTCCAGAGATGGGCTGGGAAGGCAGCTTGGCCAGCACCTGGGACCACAGACAGGCCAGGGCTCAACCACAGCCCAGAAAAACTGGAGAAAAAAATTAATTTGGAAAATTAAAAAGCTATTTTGCCACAGGAAAGATATGCAGCTGGGCATGGACACAGGTTGCTCTTTGCCAGAGCAAGGTAAGCTACCGCTCTCTGCAAATATTCCTCCTCTTTGCCTTGGCTCCAGCCAAAACGAAGGGAGGGAGAGAGGAAGCGAGATGGGCGGGATGCTGCGTGCGAGGGGCTGGCACTGGCCGCCCTCTGGAGACACAAACACGCCCTTCCTAGGGAAGGGCGGATCAGGTGCTGCTGCCAGGGAGAGCTCCTGCAAACAGAAGGGTTTTGTTTAGGTTGTGCCTTTAAAATATGTCCACTCCCCTCTCAGCCTGCATAGTTTACAGTCTCAGCATAGTTTCCCCTGTGGACAGCTCTGGCAGACTCGATTATTTTTTTTCCAAAGTGAACACACTCACAAATGCATTTTTCAAGCTCCCACAACTTGAAGAATAGAAGTTGCAGCCTGAGGAGAAAAAAATAGCAAGGAGCAGAAAAGGTAACTTTGCAGAACATTCAGGGGCTCAAGCACACAGTATTTGAAATGGGTAACTCATTTGCATAGCTCTTCAGTCATTAGGGTTTACTCCTTTTCATGGTAAAACGCTTTTTTCTTTTCTTCTGCATACAAAGGAAAGGACAGAAATCATGGTCATTTGGACTCCAAATAGATGTTTTTAACCTGCAGGATGTAAGGAAGTCATAAAGTATATTTGGCCAAATATTAGAAAATGTTGTATGTCAGCTACCCAAATATTAGAATCCTACATACCCAAGCACTGGAAACATCTGTGCTGCAGCAAGAAATCCTGTTTACAAGCAAATGTAAAGGAGAGAAGACAGATATTGACTGCTGAGAACATCAGTACAGGATGAGCCACCCAAGTCCACAGAATGTTGCAACATTTTTCCTAGTGATAACAGATAAAGTTATGCTCTATTCGAAATAAACAGCTTGGTATTTCTTCATGCCAAATAGCTCCTTTTGGTCCTTGGGAACACAGTGCCCCTGCCACCACACCCAGTTTATCACTATTCCCCCAAAACAGCCACACTGAACCTTATGATTCTTTCTTACTGAAGAAACCCTGCAGAATCAAGGCAGGACAACCAGTGTCCAGCTAATCTCCACATCCCATGCAGGGGAATCCAAGCTCCTGGTATTCCCTCCACCCATGCAACATCACACTTATTTCAGATTTTTTACTAACAAAACGAATAGAATAGAAAATAGAATAGAATAGAATAGAATAGAATAGAATAGAATAGAATAGAATAGAATAGAATAGTCATCACCTAAATTATTTTTAAAGCCCTGTAATAATAACAATGAGGAGATAAAAATATTTACATTATTGTTTTTAAAGAATGTAAAATTCCATCTTTTGTTGCACGGGGTGGATTTGATTCACCATGAGTAAATATCTCCTTAGTTTGTTAATTATTACAACAATTATTACAAATTATCATCGGGATATTGATATAAGAATAATTGTACTGATATAATTTTTGTATATTGTATATTTTTGTATTTTGTATATTGTCAGAGCACATTAATACGTGATTAATGTAATAATTAATGTATTTATTACAGTAATTTACTTTTTTTTAAACCGTACTTTTTTAAAAAGCATGTTGACATATGATTACTGTAATAATCGTATTATTGATTACAGCGATAATTTAAACACTTTTAATTATTCTTATTAGTTTAAGGCCTTCAGACTAGCTTGAACTCCAGTCCACACCCACAACCTCTCCCCGGGACCATCACCACCAACACATTCTCCTCCTTCAGAGGGGCTGCATTCCGCGGTATCTCCTGCCATCTACTGATGCTGCCGAGGAGGCAGCGAGCAAGGGCCGGCAGCTCATGCAATTCACCGCGGGCCGCTCCGAGCGGGGCCGGGCCGGGGCAGGCTCGGCGCTGCCCGGGGCGGTCACAGCCCTGCCCAAGCCGTAGCAGGCTGGGCTTCGCCGGGACGGTCACAGCCCTGCCTGGGCCCGGGGCAGGTTCGGCTTTTCCGGGGTGGTCACAGCCCTGCCCGGGCCCGGGGCAGGCTCGGCGCTGCCCGGGGCGGTCACAGCCCTGCCCGGGCCCGGGACACGCTCGGCTTCGCCGGGTGGTCACAGCCCTGCCCGGGCCCGGGACACGATCGGCGCTGCCCGGGGCGGTCACAGCCCTGCCCGGGGCGGGCCGGGGCCGGGCCCTGCCCGAATCCTCCCCGGGGGAGGGCTCGGCGCTGCCCTTATAGCGGCCCCGGTGGCGCCGTGCGGTGCGGGCCGTGCAGCCATGGGCGAGGCGGCGGCGGGCAGCGCGGTGCCGCCGCTGCCGGCGGCCGAGGCGGGCAGCGGGCAGGTGAACGCGCTGACCGTGCTGGCCCTGCTGGAGAAGCTGGTGTCCATGCTGGAGGCGGTGGAAGGGCAGCAGCGGGAGATGGAGCAGAGGCAGCGGCGCCTGGAAGGGGCGGTGCTGGGCATCCAGGGGGACCTGGTGAAGCTGTGCCACAGCCACGGTGCCACGGGCGAGACGGTGGAGAAGCTGCTGGAGAAGTCGCGGAAGGTGTGCGCGCACACCCGCGCCGTGCGGGAGCGCCTGGACCTCCAGTGCGACCAGGTGCGGCGGCTGGAGCAGCACCACGCCCAGCTGCTCCGCCGAGACCGCTTCAAGGTGCTCATCTTCCAGGTGAGAGCCCTGCTCTGCTCCCGGCCCCGGGAACAGCCCGCTGCTGCTGCTGCTCGCTGCCTGCTAACCCTCCGCGCACTCGGACACCAGAGCTGGCTTTGTGCTAACTCGGCAAACGTGGAAGGAAAAACCTCTACACCTTAGCAAACTTGGGGAAAGAGTAGTCTTCTGCTTACTCTTAAACTTGGGGAAAGCGCCCTCTTGTATTCTTAGCAAATTCGGGAGAAACGCCCACTTTTCCTCTTGGCGGATGTGCAGAAGGCATGTTTTCCTAACTCTTAGGAAACCTGGAAAAGAGCTGTCTTTTACTTTGCAAACTTGAGGAAAACACTTTTTTTTTCTTTGTTTTCTTTTCCTTTCTTTGGATAACTTTAGCAAACTTTGGAAATAGAATATTCTCTTTAACTCTTACAGTCTTGGAGATAAAATTGTCTGTTACTAACTCCTAGCGAACATGAGGAAAACACTTTTTTTTTTCCTTTGTTTTCTTTTCCTTTCTTTGGATAACTTTTAGAAAACTTTGGGAAAGATGAATAGAATAGAATAGAATAGAATAGAATAGAATAGAATAGAATAGAATAGAATAGAATAGAATAGAATAGAATATTCTCTCTAACTCTTGCCGTCTCAGAGCCCTCTTTAAACTCTTGCAGTCTTGGAGATAAAATTGTCTTTTACTAGTTCCTAGAGAATGTGAGGAAAGAGACTTTGTTTTGCTAACTCTTAGCATGTGTGAGAAATCCGCCAGCTCTTATTCTCTGCAAATGAAGGGAAAGAGCCGTGTTTTACTAACTCCAAGCTTATGTTTGTGGAAGGGTTTGTTTTATTGTGTGTTTCAGGGTTTAAGTAAATTGGAAGGGCCCTTACGTTTTTGAAAAGTCTGGGCAAGGTTGAGGAAAGAGCCCATCTTGCAAACTTGCAGTGGAAATGCTCCTAAAAACTGCCACTGCCTCTGCCCTTGGAAGCAGGAGAGTGACAGGGCTGCATCTCCCTGTCTCCTCATGCCCTGCTTCACTCTGCAGGACTGATCTGGCCCGTTCAGGGATGAGCTAACAATTCAGCTTAAAACTCAGCTTCCTGGGAGTCCATCCAGTGATAGCAGCAGTTTGCATATTTTCCCCTTTTTAAGCAATGGTCTGGATAGAGCACGCCATGAGCTTTAACTAAACACAGGACAGGACTTTAACATATTAAAAAAAAATAAAGACAGCCCTCCACAAGTCACTGAGGGAGGGCAGGAGAGCAAATGCTGGGCTGGGGTAGTCACAGCTCGGGCACCTCACCATTCTGAGCTTGTCAGCTGGGTGTTACCTCTGTCAGCCACTAACTCTGCTCCTTGGCTTGTTGGGGCTTTTTCCTAAACAATCCCAAAATAAGAGAGCAGTGCTTGATTGTAAAAAGCTGGCAGGCCTGGTCAGTGCACAGGCAATTCCCCCAGAAAGGAAGCCCCCACCTCCCTGCTTATTGTTCTCCCAAATTACAGTCCAGGCTTGTCAGGCCAGAAGAGGAGGAGCTGCAGCGTGTTTCCACCCCAGAAGGAATGTGGAAATTATTCCAGAGACTGGGTAAACTAAAAGACACATGTTCTCTGCAGTTCTGCAAGTAATTTAGGATCCATGGCTGTGCCATCTCCCAGTCCCTGTTAGCTAATGAGTGGCTAATGAACTGACAGGTTCAGACCTAGACATTGTCCTGTGAGGCGGGTAAATCAGCAAGGCCTGGGGGAAGGTAATTTTTAACATTTCTCATACCTCTGAGCATGAGAATTAAGGCCTTGCTGTTGCAAGGAGTCTCTTCCTCTGGAGAACTCAATATTTACTATTTTAGGATGACATAATGTAGGGAGGAAAGACAAACAGAGCTCTGTGTGTGCAGGACAGTTGGTGTTAGCGTGGGTGGGGATCTTCCACTGGCAGCAATCTGCAGGCACTGGGTGAAAGCAGCAGTAAAAATCCCCAGGAAGGGTTTGAGGGGTAAAGCAGAGTCCTGCTGGCTCGTTTCCTGACACTAAGGCCTGTTGAAACCTCTGAACCTTTCCTTAATAGTGCACAAACCTAAGGCAAACAGCACAGGCCCGTGTCCCAGTACAAGAGATAAAGAAAATCCACTGCCCGTCCCTGGGATGGTGCCTTTGGACAGCAGGTCTGCTCTCCACAGCTTTTACAGGGATTTAGGTGACTCTGTTCCCATCTCTCACCAGAAAATATGGCACCACAGTGCAGGATGATGAACTTAACCAGTCCCAAGCCAGTGCAGATCAGGAGCACAAGACTTAAAAAAAGAAACACTGCAGTTAAATTTGCTTTTAAAAAATAAAAAAAATAACTTTGAGCTGGGAATAGCTCCCGGCAGTGGCCTGCAGTTAAATGGCATCATGGACTGTCCCTCCTTTCAGGTTTCAGGAGGGACAGTCTGGTAGTCAGCAGGGCCACTGCCTTGCTAGGATAACTAACTGCACAGGGGATAAACAGCAGGCTGGCTGGGTTTCTGTCCTGCCTTGCACAGGAATCCATGGAAAAACAATTGCAGGAAGAAGAAGTCACATAATGAAGCCATATTGACGCCGGGTCTCTGTGAAAACAAAGGGGAATCTGGATGTATGGGACTCCTCTTCAGCTGGGGGATCCTTCTTTTCCCCTGGAAAAAGACAATGCCAAACTTCACAGAGCATGTTCCTCATTAGAATCAGTTTCTCCAGCTTAGGCAGACAGCTCAATATGAAAATAAAAATTCACATTAGTGATTCAGTTCTGCATTCAGCATGTACCCTAAACTTCCTGATACTTGGTGGGAGCACTGAGCATAGCCAAAACACACGACTGAGCTCCAGCTCTGCATTTTATGAAGTTGTGCTGCCACATGCCAGCATCAGCTTTCCTTCTGCATATGCACTGAGAATGAACTGTGTTTAGAAAAGTTCACCTATTTACATATTTTCCATTAAAATGCTCTTAGTTTTCTCTCCCTAGAACATCTGCATATATTTCTTTAATTGGTGGCATATTTTAAAGGGAGCTCCATTCCAAGAATTTGAGGATGCAAAAGTTATTATAAATGACACAGCAATTCAGCAAAACACTGAAGTGACTGTTTTAAAAATCCTTGTTAAGCTTTGGCATTGTTCCCCTCTGTTTTGTTCTCGCCACATGACCAGCTTTTTGGTTCTGGTTTGGTGGGGGTTTTGTTTGCTTTTTTAGCTGCAAAAGCAGAATGGAAGATAAAAAAAGGCTCATGCTTAATTTTTCAATTAAATGTCATGTTTACTGGTTAAATGTCGTGGAAATAGGACAGATAAAATAAGTCAAAGTTGCAGCTTGGGGTCAAGCACAGTAATGTTCAAGTCCTTTACCTTTTCAGTCCTTTACCTTTGCTGTTGGTAGGAAGACTAGAACAATACACTGAAAAATGCCAGCTGTTACAAACTGCATAACTATTAATATCCTTCATCCTAAAATGAAGCAAGAGGAGGGCACCAAAAATTAGCCATTTTATTGTACCTTCTTGTTCAGATCACTGCAATAATCTTTTGCAAAAGCAACTTCAAGCTCCCAAATGAGCAAGTGAGGGAACCAGAAGAACTACAAGCTGATAATGCTGTATTCCCTGTTGGAGCCTTTCAGGCAGAATCCTCTGATGTTGATTAATGACAGAAATACCTCCCACAGCTCTTTGGGCTTGGTCCAGCTGTGCTGTGGGAGGTCAGGGGACAGTGCAGCCACCACCCCAGCCTGCCCAGGGTGTGCAAATGGGCTGGTGGCACTTTGCTCCTGCCCTCCCTCCCCACAGTGACACCCAAGCCTGCAGAGCTGCCTTTGTCCGAAGGAAAGGAGCTGGAGCTGGTTTCAGGAGGATTTGTCATATTTTGACCTATTTTGTGCAGCAAAACAAGTTTTAGGCTGCTGATCATTTGGGCATATAACAGCAACATACAGAGGAGCAGGACTGGGAAAATGCCTTCTCTCCTCCTTGAAGGTCATGGCCTCATACAGCAAATATAACAAAAGAAACCAAACCAAAGCAGATTGATTTCCCTCATGCAGCATCAGAGAATCAGCACTTCCTGAGTAAATTAGCTACCTGTTGACTCAGGCCACCCAGTTTTGTAGTACACTCTTATGGCTCTTATCCTTTTTGTAAAAGATAGGGATGAAATTCCGACCTGCAGGAAGTTCCCAAGGATGGCTGAGAAAAGCCACAAGGAAGGTACTGATTTTAACCATGCAAATATTACTAGTGTTAGCAAGAGTTGTTTTATGCAGAGGACTTCAACTATTCTATTCATCTCCTACATGGAAAAATAAAATTCAGAGGAGATAGCTACCTACAGTCAAGCCCATCTGAGAAAAAATTGCAAGGGCTGTTTTTGAACTCAGATGTGGAAAATACAAAGATGTATTGCTTTCTTAGAATTTTAGATTAGATCAAGAAGAAAAGATCAAAGTTCTACTTCTTTTGGCATGGAAAATAGTTATGCAGTTTGTAACAGCTGGCATTTTTCAGTGTATTGTTCTAGTCTTCCTAAATGAAATAGCAGCCTGCTTAAAAATGTATCAAAAACAAAATACAGCTGTCACATAAACTTGTAAGACCAAAAAGTTATCAGTAGCCCACTTACAAGGTGTTATGAGTAACCATGTTTGAAATAGAAATGTCTGTTCCGCCACAGAGCATTCCTGCTATAGCCACCCTATGTTTTCAAAGCATTTTACTTCATTTATTTTCATTTGCATTTTCATGGTTCCTGTAATCCTTAGGTCTTTGGGAAGCATGGCATAGGAAGCGTGTCATTCCCATTTTTTAAGCACACAAATAGATGCCCAGAGGCTGATGTTTTCCAGAGCCATGCAGGAAGCTTAGACAGAGGGCTGATCACTTGAATTCCAGTACTGCCCAATAGCCAAGGACCACCTAGGATCTGCTTCTGATGCAGTCATTAGCTCATTATTATGCAGTGTATTTTCGTGTGAGGTTTTTTTTCCCTCTATAAACACGGGTAGTTTGACAGTCTTTCTTCTACTCAGTCAGAAAACTGATAAAAATTGTAATCAAATCTGTATCCATGTTATTCTAGAGACTGCATGCAGCACTTGAGTTTATACAGAGCCAAACTGACCTTGAGAAGGACCTTTCAGACCCATCTCTGGCTCAGACTGCGCTGTGATTAAACTCATATGTCACCACTTTTCTAGATAAAATACTTAAAAAGTAACAACCCACCTCTCTGCTCATTAAAATCAGAGCTTCCTATGCCACTCAGTCACTTACACCTGAATGTTCAGATGTCTAATACTGCTTGTGATTACCTAGGTTTGGAAAGAATGCACTAGACATGAAAATTTAGTTTTATCTGGAGTTCTCATGCTCTGGGGAATAATTCAACGCTGCACCCACTCATGTAATCCACATTTCATTAGCTGCAGTGGAGAAAAAATATAAATATTTGTACAGCAGTTAACAGCTGGTTTCACTTAAAGCTAGTGCAGGTTTCCTTTGTTTTGTTATCTTGGTCAGTGTTGCTGACAGTTGCAGCAACATAATAGGTGTGGAGAGAAGAGTGTGGGCTTCATTAGATGTTCCCCTGCAGGGAGAGGGCTTGTCCAGCTGTGTGCCAGGGGATCTGACTGAGGCCACTGGCCCAGAGATTTGTGCAGAACCCACAAGAACAAAGCATGTACAGACTGTCAAATCAGCTCCATTTCTTTTGTACCTTTCATTTTTATATCCACACGGGATATTAACCAGCACACTCAAATCACTGTGTGTGTATATATACACACACACACACACACATATAGATATATATATATATATATATATGTGTGTGGTTTAAAATTATTCTGTCTATTGCATAGTCTTGGGTTCCAGAAGGGCTACCAAAGTAGTCCTAGTTTTTAATAGAATCACAGAATAACAGAAACAATTAGGCTGGAAACGAGATTATTGAGTCCAACTTGTGACACAAGACAACCTTGTCAAGCAGACCATGGCACCAAGTGTCACGTCCAGTCTTTTCTTAAACACCTCCAGGGACACCTCCACCACCTTCCTGGGCAGCACGTTCCGGTGTCTAATCACTCTTTCTGTGAAGAAGTTCTTCCTAATGTCCAACATACCCTCTGTGACACACAGTTAAGTGTCCTCTTGTCCTGTCACTGGTTGCGTGGGAGAAGAGCCTGACCCCCACCTGGCCACAACCTCCTTTCAGGGAGTTGTAAAGAACAGTAAGGTCACCCCTGAGCCTCCTCTTCCCCAGACTAAACAACAGCCATGTACAACAGCCTTGACAGCAAATTTAACCCAAGACACTATTCTCTGCAGTGATCACAACTGTATGCTCAGTCCTGAAATAATGAGCATGAACTTGGAAGTGTATGTGGCCTTTTTCCCCCTTAACTGTACACCCAGGCCCACCAGGGACAGATCTGAGGCTATTACAACCATTTCACTCAGCACTTACTGCTTTTTGTATCTAAAGATAAATGTGGAAGGAGGAGGGAAAAGAAAATCCTCCCAATGAATGTGAGGAAGTGAAATTGCATGCACTCTGTCTGAAAGCGATAAAGAAGGTAATGAGTAGAGACTATGCAGATCCAAGGCTCCAAGTGCTGAGAGGGGAAGGGAGTGTGCAAAGAGCCTCATTTTCTTTGCATGGGTAGATGCCTGCAGAACCTGCAGAGAACAGAGTGCTCATTGTGCTGCCTCTGAGCTGCTCGGGGTTGCAGGGCTTGTGCACTCGGTGGGCACGGACATCCCTCGTTATGACCTGCAGCTCCTGCCCTTGCTCAGCCTCTTTTGTTTTTAGATTCTTTCTTTCTGTGTCCTTTCTTGGTTTTGTTTCTAAAAAGCTATACTTTCCCTGTTAGCTAGAAGCTCTTTTTCTCTATGTGGTATAGTGTCTTTTTATTTTTGTATGCCATAAATTTGTGTCCTTACATTTCAAGGAGTTGTCCTTGCCACATTTTAATATTTACCAACAAAATTTATTAATTTAGGTTTTTTAACTGTAAATAGCTGTAAAATAGGATATACTCTAAACACCATAAACTTCATGGTTTCTCAATATCAACAATCCATTTCTAACAGCAACATATATTTTCCAGGAATATGGCAAAAGTGCTAACTGCATTTGCCATTTGAGATACTTCCCAGATGGACCCGACACCTCTGCCAGGATATTCTGAGCCTTTGGCTCAAGAAACTGAGAGCTCTGTGGCTTTTATGTGACTTTTGGAGGTCTGCAGTACAACCTCCCTCTCCACCATACCCTCCCTTCTCCCCAGGGACAGGTGTACAGCTTGACAGCTAAACTCTCACTGAAGAGTATCTAATAGAAATTAAAAGAACAGGGTTTCCATTCTGCATACACACCGAGTCACTTTGAAAGAGCAGTCTTACAGCTGACAGCTCATAAGTCTTAGACTTTACCAGCTAATGGTTCAATGGGCTTTGAGTGGTTTGTCACTGGTTAAATGTATTGAAAAAACCAACAAATGTTCAGCATTCATCTCATCCTGGGGAGGGGGAAAATAATTGTTCCGGGTTGTGCTTTGTTTATTAAATTTGTATCCTGTGAACTATGAAACTCAAATATTGTCAATTCTTTCAGGAGGAAAATGAGATCCCTGCCAGTGTTTTTGCAAAAGAGCCCATTCCTAGCATTACAGTAGGAAAAAAGGAGCCCGTGGATGAGAACAAAACACTGGAAGAAACCTTGCACACAGTGGAGTTGGGTTCAGATGATGAAATGTTTCCTGAGGGAGATGACTTGGATGACAGTGCAGAGGAAAAAACAGAAGAATCAAGAGCTGAGAAACTTAAAAGATCCAGCCTCAAGAAGGTGGACAGCCTGAAGAAAGCGTTTTCCCGCCAAAACATTGAGAAGAAGATGAACAAGATCAGCACAAAGATCGTGTCGCCCGAACGCAGAGAGAAGATCAAGAAGTCACTCACTGTGCATCACCAGAAATCCTCCTCTGCCAAGGGCCCGGGTTTCAAAGTGGGATTCGGCACGAAGAAGGGCCGTGAAGGGGAAAGCCCTGCGGAAGCTGAGGACAGACCCTCGGAGACGGCGAGCACCGAGCAGGCTGAGAACGAGGACGAGGTGTCCTTTGCCAGCATGCACTCGGACATGACCCCCAGCACCTCCCTGGCCGAGCAGGGCAAGGCAGCCAGCGAGTCCCTGGAGAAGGAGGCCAGAGGGGAAGGGAAGGCCACGATGAACAACAACATCGAGCTGTCCATCGTGGAAGATGACGAAGAGTACGGCGTGCCTCTAGAAGCTTCTAGCCAGAAACTGTTGGATGAGACAAACCCATTTAGTGCGGAGATGGAGCAGTCTGATGAAGAAACGACCCAAGCAGCCGTCCTGCAGGTGGACCAAACAGCATAGGCAGCCCAAGCCCCCCCTCTCCTGCCAGACACACACAGTTTCCTGAGGGAAGGAACTGGTTTCACCTGCAAAGGCAGGAGGAGCGACTCTTCCATCCTTTCCTCTGCAGTGATAATTATTGCATCCTGTTGGAATGCAGAGTGGGCAAGGTCAACAACTAAAGCTGCAATGTGCTCTGTTTTAGGCAGAGTCACTGGTGTTTGTGAATTTAGAGGTGCTGCCAGCTGGTGTCAGGGACTAGCAGGAGAAGATGATGTCTGGTAGAAGCAAGCTGATCAGCTGGCTTTCTTAGAGTTAGGTCAGAGGAACACGTGGAGAGTAGTCAAGACCCAAGCATTTCTGTTCTCTTCTCTTCCCCCCAGTATTTCCCAGCACTGTGAGTAGTTTTGTATGTCAATGTAGGAATACCAATGGGAATGTTTGATTTCAGTTGCCTTGCCATGCTCTGTGAATGCTAACAGCCTCAGTAATTGTGTACACACATGCAGTTTGTTTGAGGCTTTGCTCCACAGCACCATAGGACTAAAAGAGTACTTGGAGGGTAAAGCTGAAAACCCAGTTCCATCCATTTCAGTGGGGGAAAGATTTTTGCCAGTAGTCACTCACTATTCATTTAGAAAAAATCATTGTGTTTAGGGGGGGGCAGAAAAAATGTATTTTTCAATCTAACAGAGTTATGGAAATACAAGAATGACAAGCATGAATGTGTGATCAGTTACT
Source organism: Setophaga petechia (assembly GCA_024362935.1). Taxonomy (NCBI): domain Eukaryota; kingdom Metazoa; phylum Chordata; class Aves; order Passeriformes; family Parulidae; genus Setophaga; species Setophaga petechia. The sequence goes on from JANCRA010000005.1 coordinate 29,808,058, forward strand.
GTACCTTTAAGGGGTCAGAAATTGAAAATAGAAAAGTGTTTGATAGGAACACGAAGGTATCCTGAAGAAAATATGAAATGCTATGAAATGTAAAAAAAGCAAAAATAACCCCCCCCACAGTATTCAATCTATACTCCCAGCTTAAAGTATATATACTCAGATAACACTAATTAATTCATAGTCTTTATAGCAATATACTATCAAATTTTGCACCTGCACAACTTTGTATCTCAGAGTATTTTGAAAATAGCATAATTTATCTTTTTACAGATTATTTCATATATAGAACTATATCTACACAGGAAAGTTAGATAATTACAGGGATGTAAGGACAATTTCTTCAAAAAGGTGAAATACTCTTTCAGACATGTCCAAAGGGAACAATGTGTTATGGATTGAACTTCATGGCAGGGATGAGTTTACCTAAGTATGAGCCTGCAAAGCCACAGGATTTGGTTCTCTGCTAGTAACTTTGATCAAAGTCACCCACCTGCTCTCAAAATTACTAGTCTGTAATTTTTCAAAATTAATTGAAAGATAGTTTGTTCACTATGAACGTTCATTCCTGTCACTTAAAGGTAAGGGGCAAGGGAGGAAAGGGAAGCACAATACCCACAACAGTTCCCTTACATCCTTGGTTGTTTATGCAGTGGGTTATTTTTATTTTTTTATATGCAGAAAAATTCTACTGATACTTAACATTGCACTAAAAGGTTGCTTCCTTTTGTGTTTAGAATCACAAATTACAGGGGAAATACAAGCTACAGCAGAAGTACCATTATGAAATAATTAACAGGTATTACTCCACAGGGATAATATCTGTAACCAGTAAATCACACTGGAAGTTAGTTAGTCAGAGCTTAGTGTAGGCAAGTACTGTTAAGAGTTAAGCTCTTAAGTGCATGGTATCATAGAGAAGATACTGTTTCTAAGAAAAATCATGGCATAACTCGTGCAGCTATATTTTTATTTTGTATTAACTACAGTGGATTTCAATAATTTTTACTTGTAACTAACTATGAATATGACAAATAAAAGCATAATATAAAACACAGCCATGTCAGTCTTTGGGAGAAGCAGTCTGAGAAGCTGGCAAAGATGAAATTTAAAGGTCAAGTATTTATTGCTTCAGTTCATGTCCCTGTTGTATCTATACCATTTTCTTTCTCCTCCTGTGCTGTTATTTAGCAATGCAAACACCAGTGCTTTGCTTTCCAGACACTTCTAGCCCATCTAAAAATACTCAGGCACTTTCTAAAATCTCCTGGCTCAATCTGCATCTTTTTATTGGACTGCAGGCTACTCCTAATACCCTAAATAGTCCTGAAAGCATATTTATATTGAAGACTATGTTCTGTTTATGCACACAGATAAACTCTTGTCTTCTGGAGTGCCACATAGTCTTTAGCAGGCTTAATTTTACTGACAGACCAAAGAAAGCACGTTTAACCTTTATGCAGCAGCTGTCAACCTCCCACAGCCACGATGTGCTAACCAGGAGCCCCAGCATCATGTTTACATTTTGCTTTCAGATATGCTGGTTTGTTTGTCCTGCTAAGCTTTAATTCAAACAATACCCCTGGCCATGCTTTATCCAGTTTCATAGATGCTGAAATGAATCCCATGCACAGTGTTCTAAGAGCATTACAATGCTATCCAGCAAAACCATTGGAAATGCAGATCCTGAGCATCTGGGGGAATTAACTCAAATACCCACTTCAGAATACAGCACACACACGCAGCCAGCAGTTGCAGGACTGGAATTAAATGTTTTCTCCATCACAATTGCACATGTACAAGGACAGGTGGGTCTGTAATCCTAACAAACAAAAGAAAGCATGCTTTGCAAGAGAGAAAAATGTTCTCTCAACTCGTGAATGTCTGCTTTTGTGCTGTCTTACAAACCAGAGGAGGAAGCAAGCTCAGGCTCTCAAGATATCCCCCAAGCTGTTTTCCCCCTTGCCTTCCACTCTCAAGGCCTGACTGAAACATCAGTCTGCAGAAGTTCCTGTTTGAGGGGGGATTGTAGACGATTGCAGACTTGGGACCAGCAGCACTGCATTCTTTCAAGTATCTCAGGCATGTGCCTGGATCTCGTCAGGCTGGCAGATGTCAGGCATGTGCACGAGTATTCTGTGATAGTGCTGACAGGTTTGTCTACATAATTACTTTTTTTAAAAACTGCTTGTTTACACTTCCTAACTCAGTAACAGTGAGCTCCACTTGTACCAGTATTCCTTGGAAGACCTGACCTGTGAGCTGCTGCACAGATTCAGAGTCTGACCTCCACCGGAATCGGCGGCAGCTCTGCACAAAGAAAAAGGGTGTGATAAAGCCCTTATGGTATAAATATTTAAACTAGCAGCACTCAGCAGCTGCTGATACTTCCATTTTCAATGACACAAAACCAGCTGACATTTCTGTCCCCTTTTAGGGTAAAGAGCAAAGAGCATCCCATGTTGACCCCCACGTGCTAACCCATGAGCCAGCTCCTCTGTGAAAAGGCATGGTTAGGGGTTTTCTGGACCATTTCACTGTCAAATAAGGGAGTGCAGTGAAAGCCATCATACAGGCCTGAGTGAAGCGTGTTCTGTCTCTTTAACAGAAGAAAGGGGAGAAGAAAAGGATCAGAAAGTAAAATACACCTGGACAGCCCTTAACACTGATGCAGTGCAAACCCTTTGTTGTTGCAGGCTGTAATGCCAAACAGCTGCACAACTGATGACTGATAGTCACACACTTAAAAAAGAGGCAAGCTCAGAAGAATTCGTGAAGTAGTGGCAATTTGTTCGAGGTCAGACTCTTCACAAGGGGCCAGTCCAACCCTGAAGGTTAGTGAAAAGCCTTCAGCTGGCTCAAAAGGTGCTTTTAGCCACACAATGGTTTTGGGCCACACGTACGGCTCCTGGGATCATCAGTAAGCTGCATGCACAGATGCAGGACATGGGATCCCTGTATCTCCCCAATCCAATCTGCTTAGCTCATCAACCCAACAAAAAGCTTTCCTGCCATCAGCACAGCAGATGCAGCCGTGTGGCAGAAAGGAAGGCTCTGCCCTGCTTTGCAGGGTGCACTGTGAGCAAAATTTCCAGCTAAGTTCTGACTGCAAGGTCTGTGCTGTTGGGAGCTGCCTGTGACAGAGAGAGCATAGCTACAGCCCTTGAAAACATCAGGTAGGCAGGGGTAAAAGTTCTCCTGTGACCCACTAAGACACTCACTCTGGGAGTCAAGGGGAAGGTGTCAGGTCATCTTACAGGCAAAGAAAGGATTCACCCATAGCAAAGCGAATCCCGCAGCTGTCTGGCCCCGGTCCTGGTCAGGGTTTTGCCTCGGCAAGGCAACGAGGGGCAGGAAAGAACTGGTAGAGCCCCGGAGGTGCTGACTCAGCACCCAAGCATCCACCGCTCCCTGACTCACCGCCCTGGCTCTCCCAAATACACGGAAAAAGGCTGAGAGCCACTTTCCACCGCCTCAGACTGCCCGTTGCCAGGGTTTTGTTTCAGGATTCGCACTGAACCAGCTTCCACCCCGGGCTGAGGCTAACTGCATGCATAAAGAAATTTTAATCAGCATACTTGCAGCTGTCAGTGGTGGCTGATCTTTCCTGCCCTCCTTTTGATCAAACTGCCTTTTTCCCCCTTCCTCTCACTCCACCGAGTCATTTGTGGGAGTCTGAATTCAAATAAGGAACTCTTCCTAACTGCATGTTGAAAACTGATAATCAACGTCATCTTTAATTTTTCTTATGTGGTTATCCCCTTTAATGGACTGTGCTGCAGTAACTGGGAATAAATCTGCTTTGGGTTAAGCTAGAGATTGTTATTTATTTTTCTTTCAGATCAGAGATTAATATTGCTGTATGACCATTGGCACTAACCTCTTTTTCCATAGCAACACCAAAGAGAACATAAACTATGACTCATAATTTCTCTCTGGAGGACTTTTTTGTAATTATGATCATTCCACAGTTCCTAAAATATGTTAGCTGATATATAGCTCTGGTATAACAGCTTTGATTTTCCTTCATTTGAACACCCAGGCAGAAAGAAGAGACTTCTATTATTTTCTCTCTCTCGGGCTGAGCTAAACACTACACCAAGTATCATATATTCATTATTCATTATAACTGTGTGCCTCCTAAAAACTCCACAGCAATGTTTTCTTCATAAAGGTGAAACAGGTTTACTCACTTGCAATAACCTTAAATAATACTGACCTTCTAAAAGAAGACTCGTGTCCTTCCTCCCCATGGTTAGTAAATTGGGGGCTGAGAGCTGGAATTGATCCAAGCTGGGAACTGTGTTATACTGGCTGGCAGCAAGGCTACACACTAGTATTGCTCCTCTGCCACTCAATGGCTTTAAACTCTCCAACATTTCGTTTCCCTCAGATCACAGCTGAATTGCACCCTCCAAATTCCATAATCATGGTGATACTCTTCACTCCCTTCAGTGAAAATCTGGCCTTGGAACAACTTGTCCGTACAGTTCCCTGGAATATCTCAGCAGATAATCACATTGGATCACCACAAGAGATTACATGACTTTTTGTGTGTGTGTGTGTGGCTGTCCTACATTTCCCTTACAACACAGTCTGCTGTGTCCTGGTGGTGCAAAGTGCTCAGAAAACCTGTAGTGCCTGTTGCTGGAGAACAATTAGCAAATTCAAGGACACACACATTCAGCCAACAGCCATAATCCAAAATGGAGAGACAGAACAAGCTTGCATCTCTCTCTGCTCTGCAGGGTGATCCCCAGCAGCTGAACCAAGCCCAGACTGCACCACCAAAAGGGACACGTGGTTTGCTCTTGGCCTTTCCAGTATGAAGCTGCACATGCAGGCTCAGGCTTGTGCAGGCACAACGTGAAAGAGCAGAACATCAACCAACACAGCATCAATCACACTGCAGGCTTCCCTGCTCCCCCCTCAAGGTTTGTGGAAAGACACCCTGAACCTTCAAATTCCTGAAGGTAGGGAGCAGAAAGTCACTGTAACCCCAATTCCATTATCTGCAGTGAGGAGACAGACTCTGGCTTTGCCTTCTTTACTCCCTCCCATCAGGCTTGAGCAGTGTAGAAGTGCAGGCGATGTGAACTGTGATGGATTCTGGAAATGTGCAAGACAGTGTTAGGAACAAATAGCACAGGAGGGATGACTGCACTGCACACCACACACACATCCTCATTTAGATCAAATAGCAGGCACAGCCCAACTGCAGAAACACAGCACTGTTCAAGAAAATTTATCTTATTCCTCAGCTACTTAGCTCCTGATGTCCTACACTATCCATTTAAAGGGAGTTTCAGCATCTTTTCAGAGCACTGCCAGCTACAGTTATATCTGCCCTTATATTACTTGTTCCTTCTGACATGCCTGTAGGCAAACGAGCCCCATGAGGGTGACAACATGAGCTGCATTAACTCCCTGCCTGGTCCCTGATCCACTGCAGCTGAGTACAGCACTGCCAGAGACATGGATAAAGGGACACTGAGAACATCTGACTAGTGGTAAACAAATTATGAACACAGGGAAGTTGCCTGCATTTGCAGGGTCAGTTGTCACTTCCACACGGCCACAGTGAAAGCTATGAGAGCTGTGTGACTTTCTCTAAATAACCTTCATTTCCCTGCAAGGTTCACCATTTTACTGTTGGCAATAGCTGGAGATTGGCAGTCAGAGAGCAGGTTATGACTGAAAGCTGAAGGGTGACATGTCCTGGGTAAAACTGAAAAGAAGGAGGTTTCTTTTGGCACATTCAGGCATGAGCTCTTTAGGAGAGCACCTGTGTGTCCTGTGTGTGCCACTGCACAACTCTTCAAAGGAAAAGCAAGCTCCAGGACACAGAAATACACATTCCTGGGCTGGGCTCAACAGCACAGAGATCTCAACTGAAACAAAATCATGTCATGCTGTAGCTATTAAACACTACCTATGTCATAGATATGAAATATATGTGACATACAGCTTCAAATAAGGTGAGAACCTGGAAAGGTTTTAATGGATTTTCAAGTGGCTGTAAATTCTTTTGCTAAAAAAGGAAATAGACTGCTAGGATCCTACAAATCTAGTCCTAAAAAACAATGCATCAGGGATATTTTTATTTTAATTAGCTCTCAGTAATTTTTAATGATACAATAGTTGACATGCAGCCAGAAGTGGAGGGAGGCATTAAACAAGAAGCATGTAGGAGGAGAAAAAAAGTAGGAAAATGTGGATAAGGAGTGGAACAGTGGGATGTGCATGAGAGAAGGGAATGTGTGAGGGAAGGAGTCACTAGGAAGGGTGGGGAACTGGAGGAAGGAGCTGAAAGGCTACTGAGAAACACCGGCAGAGTGCCCAGAACAAAGGCTGGGACAGAACCAAGAGGCACCAACAAAAACGGGAAAATGGAAAAACAAGGGTCAACAGGGTCTAGAGTTCAATAAGATGGAAATGGGAGTAGGGAATCAGAAATTACTGTGGGACAGCTGCCATGTAACAGACAGCAACAGTGAGCAAAGAGTTCAATATTTATCATCTCTCTACCTGCCAAAATGTATTGCTGAAGCAATGCCCAGGATTAGGTCTAGAAGTGATTTTCACTCTGCAATGTAGTCAATCATTTTTATTTTGCTTCGAGTTTTTGTATGACAAAAGTTGGTCTAGAATAGGCAAAAGCAACATCTTACACCAAAATAGCTCAGCCTGAGCCTGCAGAAACCCACAACGGTGACAGCACCTTGCAAAGGTCTGCAGTGCAAGCTCCCAGATCACATTTGCCATGTCTGCTTGCTTCCAAGGCTTGGGGGAGAGAGATCAGGGGGAAGAGGGGAGGTACTTGAACAGCAGCATGGGGTCTCCTGTCCAGACATTTAGGTCATTCCCCACTAACCTCCTGCAGACAAGGGACAGGCAGGATTTGCTGAGCACTGAGGAGTGCACCAACAGCTGGATTTCACTGGCACATCACTGAACCCCAGAGCTCTCTGCAGCACAGCCAGCAGGATTTCTCTCCTATTGCAAGCAGGATTTGGGGAAAGCACACCCAGCTCTCCTCCTCCCCAGGCCTCACGCCCTTGCTTTGCCAAGAAGCTGGGCTATATTAAGATATGAGGCAGCCATGCTGGCTGGGCCATTTCTCTCTCCTTCGTGCCTGGCCTCCCGTGGGAGTTGCTCCATTCTCACGGATCTGTTGAGAAACAGCTTGTTCCTTCTGGCTTTCCTCAGTTTCTTTATTTAGTGGTGGCACTTCGCACAGTGGAAGCCAGGTTCTGCTCTAACTCCAGAACAGACCTGCCCAAGAACCCTTCCCACCATTCATTCTTCAAAAAATAAAGCACAGCTCTCTCCTGCTCCACTCCTAATATCTCATAAGTTGTTGCCTGTCATTTTATTGTACTTTTTCAGAAACTCTCCATTTGCTCAATAACTCTCTCATAAAATGGAAGGCTGTACTATGAATTCTTGTTAATGACTTACAGGATGCAAGGTTAATAGATACAGGGTTTTCACAATTACCATACTTGGATCATTTCCTGCACAGAAGAAGACGACATGGGGAGAAAATGATTAAAAGCTTTGGAAATAACAGAAGGAAAAACCTGGATTAAGGTTTGAACCCTTAAATGGAAAATGTCTCCTCACTTATTTGTTTGCTGCTGTCGAATTTCAGTGCCTGAAAGTCTCCTTCTACAGAAGAGGGGAAGGGGAACATGCTTTGAGAGGTAGAAATGTATCTCATACATGTGTACATCTGTGAATTACACATCACATATGTACCTCTATATGCTCACCTTCATATCTATCCTTGTATTTAATATAAGGATTAATGTGCTGAATCCTAAAAAAATACTTGGCACCCAAGGCTCTTGGATTTTGAAGACATCTGCACACTTATACCTCACTCTATAAACTAATAAAGACAAAGTTCCTCCAAAGTTTTCCTCCTGGTATTTTTTAAAGTGCCTGTGCTACCAAAGTATTCAGCATCCAACCTGAAAACAAAACTATTTCAGACAGTTCCCTTTTGCAAGATATGACAGTAATCAAAATCTATACCAGCAGTGGGAGACTACCAAAATACTCAGTGTTTATAGAAAATCAGGGACAAGAGAACTTGAACTGGTGCTTCTTGATCACACATAACCTACTCAAGCTGCAACTCTAATAGGAGTAATTTCATATTACTGAGAGCATTTCACTTTATAACAATTTCACAAAATCACTCTGCAGGTCTTCCACGCCCAGTTTTGTGCAATCTTGCTGAGGCAGAGGCAATGCTCACACTGAGACAGGCCCCAGCTCACTGTGCCCATGCTTCCAGCCAACTGGAAGACATGGTAAATATCAGATGCTGCCCCAAGCTAGAATGCCACGTCTCTCATTAGGATAACTGCATCCATATGGTGCCTGGTCAGCTCAAAATGCAGACAGGGTGAGATCATCCCTGCCTCCACAACCCTGCCAGGCAGTGCAGACAGGGATTCTGCCTGCATGAGCAATGCAGTTGCAGGGGATGTTAATCCACTGTTGCTCCTAACAATGGATTGACATTGCTCCTCCAATGCACTAACATTGCATTGTAAGTGCCTGATCTACCCCAAGTACTGAACCAAAATGAATCCTCAGGCTATAATTTAGAATAGGACAGAGAAATCTGTTAACACACTTCTGTTATAGCCAAAAGTGTGGCAAAACTCCCTTTCTGATGCCATCCTAGTGGAGCAACCTGGAAGATTATTTTGGTTCTGTAGCTCCTCATTGTCACACTACAATACAGAGCTTGGTGTCTGCTCTCATTTTCTCTGCACAAGGCTCAATGTGAGAGTAAAGGAGGGACCAGCTAAAGTCTGCAGGGGTTTTCTTCTAGTCTAAATCCTCCAGGGAAAGGCACATGAAATACTGCCTGTGGACTCAGCAGCAAGGCATGTGCCTGCCCCTCTGTGGCACACAGCCCCATCCTCTGGGGCCCTGGGCAAAGCTCTCAGGCACATTCATCACCAGCAGCACTTCTCCTGCCATGGTTGTGCCATCAACACAGGGGCCTGAGGTGGGAGAAAGGGAAAGATGCTTCCTGATATTCCTGAGATGCACAAACTAATTACCTTTTGTAGATAATAAAGATACTTTAGCTTACTCCTGTATCCCCAGTGGGATGGAGACTATTTATTCTTGAAGGCTGTATATTATTCAGTGTGCTCTGCCATCTTTCTTCAACCAAATAATATTTTCACTCAACAGTGCAGCTGGCCAAAAACGGCAAAAAAAGCATTAGCTGAAAAAGTTACGTGCCAGGAAACAAGGTTTCCTCTTCTCCACCTAATGCACTCCAGCAAGCTCCAGCTACATTGCTTCCTCCCAGCATTTAGCTTGACAAAGCATGTGGTGAGCCTGGCAAGAACCTGAAAACCTCAAATGTTCATGATTATCAGCATTAACAGCTGCCATTGTTCTTATCTCAATAGTTAAAGCTTGCCCTTAGCATGAAATGTTATTTTTCCTCATTACAACAGATTTCTTTTTGCACAATAATCCTCTTTTCATAGCTTCATGATATTTTCAGATTTTCCTGTTCAGCTTTGAACACCACACAAATACTGCTTGGTGGGGAAAAACCTGCTACATATTATTATAATGCAGTGATCATTTGTTGTTGTTCCTTTCCCCAGCTGCATTGCTGTGACTCTGCCTTCCAAGTCCCTTACCTTTTCTCCCCGCTGCACATGTCACTGGCATTACCACCATGATTTGCAGTACCAAATTGGTTTTCACAGGTGTTTTCACAAAGCTGTATTAAACTTTGCAGCCACCTGACTGAACTGTTTGGTTTTTTTTGAGGGAATGGTGATGGGGAAGGTGGGGTCCTCACAAGCATCAGCATTGGCATGCAGGAATAATTTGTTTTACCCCCCCCATTTATTTACCTTTATCCTGACCAGCCACAGTAAGAGCCCTCATGCTGCTGCTGCTTGTCTTCCAATCTGAGTTTGTAGAGGGAGAATAATTCTACTTTTGAATGCAGTTTTGGAACGAAGGCACTGAAGGCAAGGAAACTCTAAGTTCTGCCTGTTCTGTGTAGCACAGGAGATGAACATGAACCGGGCTGGGATTGCAGAACTCCTCTCTGCAGGAATGCAGAAGTCCCATACAAGTTGCTTCAAAATACCACCTCTTTAGTACCTGCAGGACCAAGAGCTTGACCTGAAAGGCTGTTGATGAATTCAAAGCAGCTCCAGAATGCTTTGCATTTGATGAAAACCTTGCTGCTATAACCTCCCCAAACACTTTAACCACATAAACTAGCTTTAAAGAGAGCCTGCTCTGAGCAGAGTGAATTCACATCTGCAAGACGTTTCTCTGGATTCAAGGTAAAGTGCCCAGATTCAGTTCTGAGGAGTATGATACACAATATCTTAATTCTCACTCAAACAGTTCCTGTTTATCTTCATAGAGGACTAAGGCAAATATTAGCTTTGGGATTTGATAAGGGACACATTAAACAAACACTGCTGCCTCTGTCATAAAAAACTGGCTCTCAGCCAGATAAGTGAAGCTCTGCCTACAAATTAAGTATTCCTATATTCGGGGTGTGCTTGCAGTGGTATTTTCTACCACTGCCTGCGTTTTTTTCAGTGGTGCATAAGCATATCTAACAGAGTAGCTTGCAGGGAGATCTCAATCAGCCCCAGCACAGGAGAAATGAGACATTTCTGGTGCCAGCTCAGCTGCACACAGCACTTGCCTCCCTCCCAGGAACCCTGGTAGGAGCTGTGGGTCTGAGTTTTGTTACTCCATTATCATGCAGTCATTAAGGAAACAACACTTTAATTGTTTTCTATCCCTGAGATAATGAATTGCTCCTCTCTCTAAAACAGAGAGGCAGCAAAAGAAGGAACATGAATACTCATTTCCTTTTCCAGTAAACAATTACAACGCTTGTCAAAAAATATGACAATTGGAAAAATCAATGTAAAATTTGGTAATAGCTTGGCACTTTCAATATTGCACAAACTCTCACCTAATAATCTCAACTAATAGCCTTACTAAAGCTGATTGGTTCCTTGAAATTAATGGTGCTTCCTGTGGGCTATGCTGCTTCTCAGCATGAATTAGACAAGTAAAAAAGTACAGTGTCTTACAAAGGAGTTCTGAAGAAGATCTACAGTAATTCCCAGAGAGCTCTTTTGATTAAAAAGGTAAAACAGAAAAGCAAAACCAAACTCAGCCAACAAAATAAAATAGAGAAAGGAGCGTAAGAAAAAGTCACACATAAGAGAAAACAGTGGAAGTTTTCACACAGTTGGTATTTACCAGCTTCTTTACCGTGTACCATGCAAATGTTTAAACACATTATTACTAGATCTTCCAACAGACAGCAAACAATTTTCCCCTTGAAGATGACTTCCACATCTTCTCAAACCTGTTTTTTTATCTCAGATTTTCCTGAAAACACAGGTACTGCCTAAAATGCCAGAATTTGCCACCAAAATGTGCCACTTTCATTCAACACTGCCTTTGGAATTGGGCTTACAAACTCCTTTTCCCAGGCCTCAGCCTTCCACTGCTCACATTCTGAAGGAAGATGCAGAAAGGGGCTGTATTGCCCAGGTTGGCCATAAATACCACCAGCTCCAACACTCCTTCAAGAACCAATTTGTTTTTTCCATAAAACTTGAGAAAAGCACTGAACTTCAGCCAGTCCCCGAGGAACTGTCACTTTGCATCCCAGTCCTGCTCAGGATCAATTCCCTGCACAAGGGGGCTCTGACCCCTGCCTGTGGCTCTCAGGTGCTGCCACAATCAGGAGTAAATAGTGGGAATATCTGCAGGTTTCCCCCAGGAGGGTTGCATCCAGCCTCACTGTGATCAGTGAGCATCCAGACAATCAGGAGTGCTGCTCTCAGAGCAGTTCCTGTGCTCCCCAGTCTCATGAGAGGAAAAGGAGATGATTTCCCTCTCAGCAGCCACTTCCAGGCACACACACTTCCCTGAGCCTCAGCTCAGCCCTTGTTGCTCAGCCTGCCCTGCCCTCAAAGGAGAAATGCCACAGTAGGAGCCAGCACAGCTCACTAGTGCACTGTTTGCCATATATTTAATGTGCTCTCTTTCTCCCTAACCAGCCCAGGTTCAGCAGCGTGGGCTGTACCTGGACACTGCTGTTTGCTCAGGCAGAAGTGCTCAAACATTGCAGAGGAGGGGCCCCTCTCAGGGGCAGCAAAACTCTATGTCAGAAAAAAACTGGCTCCAAAGCAGTGAAAAAGCAAGGATGAGTACAGACTTTTCCCCAGGCAGGCAAGATTCCATTAGAAAACTATTTCCAAAGGTTTAGGATAGACTGTGATAGCTGCCAGGTGATCTAAAGCCCAGAGCTTCCTCAGCAGACCTTGTTCCACAAGCAGGTAAATAACTTTCCTGCAGCTGAAGCAACACAACACCCAGCTCCTGGCTCCCATGGAGCAGAATCACCCAGGAAGCAAGATGGATTTTGCTGAAGGGTACAGAAGGTCTGCTCCCACAGGAGAGCTTTGCTTCCTGCTTTGGGAAAACTAAATAGGTTGATTATGTCTGCTACAGGCTCATAAATCCACATCAGCTGCTGCCTCAGGGACAGGCATTGCTCCTCTGGGTGATTTTCTTCCTCACTTAGAGAAGATGAACAGCTGGTTAGGTATATCACAGCTCCAGCAGCACACTCACCCCAAGCCTTCTGCCACTGGAGGAGCAGGTTTCTGTCATTGACACCACAGGAAAGCAGGAGGCAAAGAGAGGAAGCTTATTTTCTTTTACACCAGCTAAACTTTCTTTTACATCAGCTTTTTCAGGTCAGAAGACAAACTGGTAGTGAGAGTGGGCATTGGTAGCTGGCTTTCCAAAAGGAGCTACAAGCAGACCAAAAACCCCCAATTTTAAGCCTGCTAATGTAGTTTTAATTTTTAAAGCTACTGTGATTTGCACAGACAATAAAATAAACTTATCTACTAAAAAACAGCATGAGCCTAGATAAGACAGATTCTGCACTGTGGAGAGAGGGTGGTGCAGAAATGTGCCTCAAAATACAGGAGCTTCCCCTGCAGCGACACACAGCTCAAGTTTCTGGTGTCCTATTTGACTTTTAGCTACAAATTTTAGTGTATGATATCATTCCCTCCCTTTACGGGAACTACACTTAGTACTGGTTAGTTTTGTTATTCCTAATAGATAGCTAGGTATCGACCATGCCTATTTATACTAATACCTGTAGATAAACTATATCGCTTCTGTATCCTCAGTTTTGGGGGGTTTTTTGTGCTTCCAGCAGCAGGGCCATGTCACACAGCTCTGGATGAACTTTATCCTGGCCATGGCAGGGCACACCCTGTAACCCAGCCCAGCCTGCACAGGTCTGACAGAGTCACTGCCTGTGCTCACTCCTCTGGCTCCCACATTGCCCACTGGGGCTTCTGACCCAGGGCTTTGTCTCCAGGGACAGCCCTTATGATACAGACAGACAGGCAAAAAGATTAATCATCATGAGCAGATGTAGTGAAACCACATCATCACAAAGCTCCAGGAGCTCTGCAGCCCTGAATTTCTCTAAAAACACATACAGCTCCACTGATACCAACAGGGATACATCAGCTCATGGCCACTGAAAATCAAGCACAAAATGAATTGGGGTAACACTGGCATTTAATGGTTTGGTCCTTCTAAGGGTTTTAAAACACACTGCTTTGCATGCATATGGAAGTCTGCAAGCACAGAAAGTTCCTTTGTGGAGGGACAGGAGTATTATCACACGAGTTCTCAACAGTTTGCTGTTCCTTTCATAGCTGGACGTGCCAAACAGACCCAGCCAGCAGATAAGGAATGCCTGCAGAATCAAAGTGCAGATTAGAGAGGCAGCAGCAGCAGCTGAGAGAACCATCCACCACAGCTGGGAGATACATCAAGGGAGCTGAGAAAAGCTAAGTGCACATTCAAACTTTACATAATGTTCAATAAGTAAATAGGGCATCACAAGGCTGTGAAAACACTGTTTTTTCTTTCCTGCTTGTTAGCCATGGACTCTGTGACATCAGCTGTGGCCAGCACTGCTGGTGATGATGCCAAAAGGCATGAACACAAAGCAAAAGTAAATTGGCCCCTTCCCTCATCTTAGAGGGGGAGATTTCATATATCAGTGTTCATGAAGAATATATGCATCTGTTTTCAGCAAAATACCACAGCAATGTTAAAACCTGGAACTATCAATATGGGGGTGCTCTGTGATTGAAAGACATGCCTGAGTGTAAACCTCTCCCTGCAATACACACAATACCTAGAAATAACACAAGTACAGGGCTTGCAGACCCAGGAACAAATTTATGTCCTGCAGTATCCAGGCAAGGAATGCATGGACAAGGCCTGCAGTATTTCCCATTAGAGCTCAGAGGAGGCTCCCATCAGGAATCCTGTCCTAACACTTTGTCTAAAGGAAGCGATGCAGTATGGAAGGGGTCCCCCAGCAGGGACCCAGAAAAGGCCAGGAGATCATGAATTTCCCTAACTCAGACAAACAGGGCTCTGATCAGGCATCCTCTGCTCATATTGGTGAGCGCCTGAGGCAGCAGCATCTCCCACCAGGTGAGGATCAGCATTTATGGGTACCCTGGGGGCTTCAGGCAAGCAAAAATGCTGCATCTATGGGAAAACCAAAGACAAGATCTGCTGTCTGGGGTAATAGGGGCAGAAAGCAGCACCAGCTAGGGGAACTTAATTCCCTCTAATAATGTATTGCTTGTTGAGCCAATTGATTCATGTAAGTGTGGAAAATTAACTTATTAGGCACCAGGTAGTTCAGTTTAATTGTCCTGAATGTCCAGGTGGGAACTCCAGCCAGCATTTAAAAACAAATCCCTCTCTGTTTAAGCTGGGTCCATGCAGCTGGATGCCAGCCAGACTCTGGCAGGTGCTTATCACATCCATGACAATGAGAACATCACCTGACAAACAATGCTCTGTGACCCCAGCTAACACTGAAGAAACTTGCCACAGCCATTGAGATTTCTTAGCTGCTCCCCAGAAGGCAGAGCACAGAGCCTTGCTACTTTATCTTGGCTTTGTTCTGTTTAGGGACAAGAGCACCCTGAATACAAATGGCAGAAATCAGACTATGCAATTTTTTACTTTAGCGACAAAAAGAATGTTTAAAGGAAAAAAAAAACCAGTAAGGACCATCTTCCACTTCTTCAACATTGTAGTCCTTTGATCTACAACAGTCCCCCCTCTGAAATTCACCACTTCCAAAACACATCCTTCTTTTCAGGTATGAGAACACAAATTCAAAATGAAAACATCACATGAATGCAACTGTGCCCCTGATGTCAAAACAGGAACAGAATCTAAGAGTAAACACACAAGATGTACATGTCATTTGTCCTTTCCTGAAAAAGAGTGGTATGATGCTCTGAAGTCCATAATGTTCCTTGCAGCACAGCATCTTTTTGTATGGCTTGAACGACTCTCAAGGACTGTATTTACCCACTCACAATAAGCCAAATAAAATGGTTTGAAATTAAATTCCCAAACTTAACAAAAAGAAAACCACTGTGGCAGCTTCAAACCCCCACCCTGTTTCCTGCTCCAGCTCAATGCGGGCTCAGCTGCATTTATGCTGTGATGATCAAACTCCTACAATGCACAGACAGTACAAGAGCTAAGACAAACATCCAGGGTGCTATTGAATTTCAATTGAAAATCTTACAGCACTTAAAGTATCCAGTTATTTTTACCTGGGGTTCTGGTGATTAACAAGCTGTGAATGCCAGCTCCATCTAACTCACCCTGAAAGCACAGGAGAGGGAACCAAGGAGCAGGTCCTTAGCACCACTTACTGAAACTATACAAAAGTAAGAATTATTATTATTGCCAGCTCCACTATTGCACTTCAATTCAGCTGAAAATCTGCCCTCCCATAACACAAAGGTAACTCAGGTGCCTCAGGAGATGAAACAACCAGCATTTTCTCCAGCTTAGCTTATATCATACCTCACAAGGTGAAACTATGAGAAATCAAATTTCTCTGTATGCCTCACATACACAGGTGTTTTTAATTCACAGCTCTGCCTTCTCTTCCCCTCCCCATCAAAGTGTCAGAGTATTGTGAATATCAATTAAGACAAGACTGTGGTACTAAA
Source organism: Setophaga petechia (assembly GCA_024362935.1). Classification (NCBI taxonomy): domain Eukaryota; kingdom Metazoa; phylum Chordata; class Aves; order Passeriformes; family Parulidae; genus Setophaga; species Setophaga petechia. Next base: position 29,824,191 of record JANCRA010000005.1, read on the forward strand.
GGCTTAACACGCCTCACTAGCCAATATCTGCATGCCTGCCTGGCTAAGCACCAGGCCAAAGCAGGAGACACTGTATGCTTCAGGAAAAAGTGTGTAGCTGGGAATTACCTTCCAGTGGAAAATATTCAACCAGATGGGAATGTTATTTATATGAGATTCTTCCCATTAGCAGTGACTAACACTTACACTATGAAATATCTCCTTGTTACAGCACTAGAGTTATGACATGCTTTTAATTCTTAGCACTCTTTTTTTTTCCTTCCCCAGCCCATACTTTCAAGCCATCTATGCAAGAATCCCTGAACTATTATGGTCTGGTGACCTGCTTAGCACGAAGCAAGGCAGCAGCCAGGAGATAAGGAAGGGAAGAGAGGCAGTGGCAGGACTGGAGTTCGTCACTGAGTTGTGATTCATCACTCATTTATGCGGGATGCTGCATAGCACAGGCACAATTCAAGGACACACGGACGCATTTTCTCTTCTGCGTATAGGTGGGGCTCAGTTCACAGGATTTCCCCTTCCTCTACCATTATAGATCTTCAAGGTTGCTTATCCAACAGGGAACACGGGTTGGAAACGCTCTGGGAAACCCAGAGTTCACCCCAGCTGAGGGCAGGTCAGTGCTGTCTCCTCAGGACAGCTCAGGCTGCAAATGCCTCAGGACAGGAATTTTTTGGACCTGTAAAATTTTGCATGAGTCACTGCGTGTTCATGCAAAGGCTGTATTTTCCGTCCACAAGATCTTGTGCTTAAAGTTACAGTATGTCCAGTGCATGTGTCTTTTTAAGGAATATTTCTTTCATGTCCAGCAGCACAAAGTCTTGGGACAGCTATTTTGCAGGTAGGCAGAGCACAGCTCCCAGACCTGGGTCAGCCTGGAGGTTACCAAGGTTTGGGAAGAAGGATGTGCCCTTGATGGTGCACACAAAGAAAGTCGAATTTAGGGGCCACAAGGACATTTGGCAGAACCCCCAAGACAAGGATGAAACCAATAAAGCCACCACAGCAACTGTGCTGAATCAGGTCCAGCTGCATAAAAGGTGGTTCTGGCAGGGACAGATCACAGCCACCAACTCATGGCCACCCACCCAAAAAATGCCCCAACCCAAAAGAAAAGAGTGACTGAGCATGTGGACTAATTAGCATGGGAAGCAAGGGATTCATGAACCAATGGAAGATAAAATACTAATTAATAAGAGAACTGGGTAACTTGTAGCCAATGAACATTGAGGCCTTTGTTTGCTAAAAGTATATAGTGAAAAGTTTTGGTAATCTTTGTGGTGGCTTTGGAGATTTGCCACCCAGCTCCCCTTTTTGTGCAGAACAGTAAATAAATCAAATATCTCAAATTTCTGTGTAGATTGGCCTCTTGCTCACCAGGTGAAAGAACCTAATTTGGGACAACATCTCCACAGCACCAGGCTGCTTGTTATGATTGCCCATGCTCTCTCCAACAACAGCTGCCCATCAACATCACCCAGCTGCCTTCCACTCAGGATCTGTTCCTCAGCCCTCCCTGTGCCTCTTAGGCTGCAGGCTGGCAGGGCAGAAGTCCCTCTTACCATGGCAGGCACTAAAAGGGCAAAACCATCTCTCCAGCACCCATCCACCTCATTAAACCTTCTGTCAGCAGAGCCCTGCTGAGACAGCAGCTCCCAGAGCTGGTGTTTGCTGGCTGCACCTCAAGCCCCAGTGGAAAGCAATTAAAGCTGAGATCCCAAGGGCCAGCCCTTGGTGGGGAGCTCAGGGCTGGTGGTGCAAAAAAAAAAAAAAAAAAAAAAAAAAGAAAAGAAAAGGCAGGACCCAAACAAAGGCATGTCCCAAAAAAAAGGCAGGGACAAAAAAAAAGGCAGGGCATGTCCAACCAGGACGACCCTGCCAGGGGTGTGCAGTTAGCCTGGCCAGGGCACAGCAGGGTTACACCAAAGGAACCAACAGGAACAGGCTCCCCAACACAGAGCCACAGAGTCTTCTCCTATCTAAAGTTGGGTAATTAAGGAAATTCCCCCATTTCTTTCTGCTTGGCCTGTCCATTAAGTTTGTCCCTGTTTTAACAGGATCATATAGCAGGGCTGGACAAAACTTGCATGAGTATCCACAATTACCACGTGCTTCCCTTCTTTTTTAAGTAGGAGGGATGACACATATTTTGCCTTTGGGAAGGCTTTCTTTGCAGACATCATAATTGAAAAAAGAGGGATACATGAACTAGACTGCAGAAGAAACTGTTCTTAGAAAGCAGTATCAGTGGTTCACTGTCAAATGGAAAGGATCTTTTCCATGATGATCTGTCTTGGGTGACTTGAACACTTTCATGAATAATCTGGATGATGGAAAGGAACACGCTTACTAATCCTGCAGATGACAAAAGCTTTAAGGAAGTTTGACAACAGAGCTAGAATGAACATGATTTTGATAAAGCTGAAGAACAAACAGTTTTAAAAATGTAACTCGGTGAAGAAAAATGCAGTGGTCTACATTTAGTAAAGATAAGCACCTCTGTAAAATAGGGAAGGGCATGGCAGTGGCACAGGAATTCTTCAGGGATGTTTGTAAGAAATTTAAAATTAATATGTGTCAAAGTCATACTGATGCAAAAACACTTAGATCATAAAATGCAGTATCTGTAAGAAATCCCTATGGAGCAAAAACAGCAGTAGAGCCAAGAGTCCTTAGGCCTTGGCTGAAATAATGCCCTCACAGAGCTCCAGGCCAGTCAGACAGCCAAGAGTGTCAAAGGAACAAAAACTATGACGTGACACATTCATCATCCTTCTTTCAACCATCCTGCATGAAGTGAAGGTTGACTGAAAATCTGACTGACTGTCAGCTACAAGGAGGACTTTCCAAAACTAGGAAGGAATCCTCTAGGTATTACCTCCCTAAAGGCAGGGGAAAAGCAATGACCTAAGGTGTCAGCAGTGAGAGTTAGAGTGAGCAGCAGAAGGGGTGAGGGAATGCTCTTTAGCACCACTAAGCACCGGCGAGATTACTTGGGTTGGCTGGGGAGGCATCATCACCTGCTGCTGGTTGAAGCAGGTTGGACAAACCTCTGCCAGGAATGACACACTTGGAGGTGCTGGGACCAGACCCTTGCAGCACTGAGGCTCCAGCTCTGTTCACTGGCAAGGGTGGAAGCGAGGACATTGCTGAGTCAGCCCTCCCCAAGTCCCATCGAGCATCCACTCAGCTTTTTGCTACCCTCTGCCTGCAGGAATGCAAACACCAGGCAGTTTTATGAGATTGACCAGTCCTCCAAACAGCACTGTTTAAAATATCTCCCTCCCTCCTGGGGCTATAAATGATCTCAGTATATGAAATGCAAAACTGGAGTTAAGTCTCCAACTGGCCACAGGAAATACAAAATTGTGTACTCTGACTTGAAGGGTTTATGTGAATCCAGTCAGAACCTTCTGAAGTGGATGCCTCAGATCAGGCCATTAAGTCCCTACACAGAAGCCTAAATCAGTGGCCTCATTTTCAAACACACACTGAGCACTCAGCAGCTCCAGGAATGTCTAAGAGGAGATGGTGATTGCTTGTCACATCTGAGAACTCGTGCCACTTTGGCTCTGAAGTGTCGACCTGAAAGCAATTTTCTATGCAATTTTTCACAGTCCTAATCTGGGTGTTTCATGAACACCTTCCCTAGATTTTTTTTTCCTAGGCCATTATCTTCTTTGTAACATAAAAGTAAATATTTCACATTAAAGTAACTCCAAAGCTCTAACATTACAAATCTTCAATAGGTGCAGAACTTCAGGCTGAGAACTACGAAGATTTTACCATATCAAACAGAGTTTGCAGTCCCACATCCCCTCTTGCATTCGTAATTCCATTCTGGCTCACATTATAATCACATTTGGGTCCCAGTCCTGCTTTGGAAATTCCATGGCTGCAAGCAGGGACACATCTTCCAATGCACGGCACCCATCTCCAGGTAAGCCGTGTGGAACCATTACTGCCACACCCAAGGGACAGATCCCTCACCATGTGAATGGACCAGTTCCTGCACCTGCACTTCTGGCTGCAAAAGCCTCTTTTTCTGGTGCAGAATCCTCAACAGCCTATTTAATAAATGGAGATGCAAAAAGGAACACTGTTCTAGCATCAAATGGAGAGATTTTGTTACTGGCTCTCTGTAAGATTGTGGGATTTTTTAGAGCTTAGGGATAGAACAACTATGCTCTAAGAGGGGTAAGAATTGGTTACCTACTCTTCTAGCAAAACAGGAAAAATCAATTTTACTCCCAAACTGTGTATCTTTTTGATGCAAAATGCATCAAATGCACGCTTCAAACTGGAATTCCCAATTTTTCTCAGAGTACATCCTCCACAAACTCTTAAGAACACATTTCAGGAATATAGCCAAGAGGATGCACAGCCAGTAACAGATGCTTGGAACACTAATTAATGCTCAAAAATAGGAGAAAGAGATCCACTTAAAATGTTACCCTATTACTATGGAGCACATGTGCTGGGCCAGCTTACCCAGGGTAGCAGCACGTCCACAGCAGGGAAAGAAAGAGCTCCCACTTGCTTTAATGACTGGTTTTCCTTGGATTATCAGTTGGCTTTCCTTAGTCTACTGCATTTATGTGAGGTGGTTTATTTTGGAGGGTTGCAATTCATACAGCATCAAGTTTGCTCTCCTTTCCTCTTCATAAACTTCACAAACAATGCAGAGGTTTATAGGGAATCACACACATACCAGAGAATAAGAACCCTTACCTGACCCAAACTCCTTAGATTTCAGCTATTTTAAATGAAGTACAAGATAATTACCAATCAATTTATAGTACACTAAGGACATATTTCTTAAGAAAACTTTATTTTGTGTTTGTGCTGTCTTCTCATTTCTCCACCTAGAAATCAAGATATCCCAAGGATATCCATGAAGCATGCTGAAACTGGAGAAACAGACAGCAAGTACCCTGAGTACAACTGAGTCCTCTTAGATCAGATGCAAACATCAACAGCTTCCCTGATTTCAGTAATTTCCACTTCACAACTATTAAAACATGACTTTTTTTATCTTCACATTACAAATCCTACCTGACAATGAAAAAAGTCCCCTACACTTCCAGTAAGTCACCCCAACATGCAGCAGCTGTAAATCTGGAAGCCATTTCCCACTGTCACACAGGACACCTCCAGTTCCTCAGGACAAAGTCAAACACCACCCTGGTGACAGGGACAGAGGGACAGGAGATGCCCCCCATGCCTGTGTGAGACAGATGGGAAAAGTCAATGCCAGCAGTGTGGGGGCCACACATCGGGCCAGGCCACCCTGCTGACCCCACCTGCCTCTGCAGAGTCTGAGAAAGCCACAACACAGAGCCCAGCAAACATTTCCCCAGTCCTATCCCTCTTTGTAGATGTTTTAGTACCTTCTAGAAACAAATTTGGAGCTGGAAATAAACCAACAGAGAACTCAACATCAACAGGCTGAAGCAGCCACAGATCTGAGGTGCAATAGTTTCTTCAGGAGGCTACCAATATGAACATGATTGTAAATTATTCCAATTATATATTTCAAAAAGTGATTTTGAATGCTTCATCTCTTACCAAGAAAGCTTTTGTTACCATGAGTTGTTTTGTCTGAAGTTGTAATAATTCGGATTCAGAGAAAGAAGAACCAGCAGTGGGGCTTCTCCTCTTAAAAATGTGGTTGTATTTCAGGGTGAATAAATAAATCCTACACCAGTCATATCTATTAGCTAGTCCAGCCAGAGATGCTCAGAACAATATAGGCAGTGATAAGACATTTGAGCTTGTGCTTCAAAGCAAATACAAATAAATATTGAGCACCATCCCCAAGGAGCTGCTTTGAGCAGCAGGGCTGGGTTTGCGGTGAGTCCAGCCTGAGGCCAGGGCTCAGCGTGCCCGGAGCAGCCACCGCACAGAGCTCCTGAATATCTACTGTCAGCCACAGGAGGGCAAAGCGAGCCCAACCAAGCTACAGAGACCACGGGAAAGCAGCCAAACCGGGGCAGCATCACACGGGGGAAAGGGGAGACTGTGGCAGGACCACCTAGAGGAAACACGCAATATTTCTACACATCCTCCAGACTAAAGGTTTTTTTCCCCACTTCTCGTTAGCAGCAGGACCCAGCTCAGGAAGGGCCATCAGACAGTCCAGAGAGGAGCAGGCAGTCACCAGCAAAGGGCTCTGGGGACCAGAATCCCTTTGTGCAAGCCCGGTCCCAACTGGCAGCTCTCTGCACACCAGAAAATTCGGCCCAAAAGCCTCAATAGCTGCCGAGCCATTTGCCAATCAGAGCCCCAAGCACTGATTTCCAAGTAAACTTATTTGGCCATGGCAGACACAGCAGCTATTCATAATTCAGCCTCAATCACAAACAATTTTGTGATTTGAAAGAATACTCGTTTTTCATAAATGCTGGCATCTCCCTAGCAATCAGTGAACTCCCTGGCAGCCAGCCAGACACATCCATGGTGGCAGCAGCAATTCCTCCTCATTAGAATGTTTATATGTGCATAGATGTGAGCCAGGTGAATTCACAATAGGCATTAGAAAGACAAATGGATCACATACAGCAAAGGGTTGGAGAAGGTGACTCTCAAGATTTTGTCACTAGATGAAAGCATGATCCAAATACACAGTTTGGAGCTCCAAATGTATTGCCAGAGTTCTGCTAGATCTTAGCCTTTTACTTTGGCCACAGATTTCCTTCAGTTTTCATTAAATAGATGATAAAAGTAACCAGTGCATGATTTGTTTCGTAACACAGTTGAGTTGGTTTTTTTTTTTTTTTCATTTAAACATTCTTTAAACTTTTTTTAAAAGTAAATCTTATTTTTACCTTAGAAAGATAAAGCAGATCATGACCAGCTTTGCTGCAGGACCTGGGGGAAATGAAGGGTGTTTATTCTATGCATTTTTCATCCCAGCTTAGAGCTGTTATATCCAGGTTTATTTTTTCTCCTCTTGGACACATTCTCTTTTCTCACTCTCAAAAATCAAGTCTTGGAGGGACCCAACAAAGGATGCTGTGTTTTAATTTGTTCCTTGTGTGTTTACATCATCCAAAGGAAGAATTATGTCAGCACATACATCACCAGAAAGACAAAAGGCTGCCTCCACCTGCACTGGTCCTGCACGTTAACCGAGGTGAACTCTTCTCAATGTGCCCCTTTCAACAGCCATGGTCAAAACAACTGGACTAAAAATCCATGTGTTCTAGTCTAAAACAGCCCAGTATTTCAAATGTAAAAGTCATACAAATCAGCAAGACTTTTCAGAATGATCCTTTTTGCCCTAAGCTATATGTCCAAGAGGCAAATCCAGGGGAAAACATTCCTTAATGTGCCACCTTAAAAAGAAAAGACAGCTGGGAATAGCTGCCAATAGCACTCCAATATTATCACTCTGGTTTCCTCCAAAGAAATCATGGCCTCTAAAGCCAAAAAGCTTTATAATGAGGGGTTATGTAGCTTTGCCTTGTGGTTTCCAAGCCAGATACACACCCCTGTTGAAAACCCCCATGCTTCCAGGCCAATTTTATTTGATGAAAGCAGTCTGATCACAAGACTGGAATCTTGAGGCCTTAGGAAAATACTGACCATCATGAGACTGCCTTGCAACAGAACAGGGGTGAATTGTAAAGGGAAGAAGTCTCTAAACACAGAGGTTGTGTTTCCCATCCTGCCATTGCCTGCTTGTGCAGGAAGCACGTGCCTGGTTGCTCCGCTCAGGTGGCAGGCAGTTCAGCTTCCCATCCAAGCACTGAATTTGCAATTTCCAGGTTTATTTCAAAAGGAATTTGCAAGATTCTCTGCTTGTCTGCAGGTATTTCAACCCCATCACTCAGACAGGAACTGAACAGCTGCTACATTAAAGGGAAAGCCCTCCCATCAGAAGCATGAGAGAGGAAGATGTTACAAGCAGACCTGAGCAAAAGGCAGCTTATGATTTAGTCATGAGAAGGTAATTAGGGGTGTAAGAGCACTGGAATACCCTGGCAGATAGTTTCTTTGAGGCCTCCACCTTGGGAAGGCAAGAGGCTCTGCTGCTAACGTGTGCAGGGTCTGTGTCAGCTCTCCTTGTCACACATCCCTGCTGGCTCCCAGGGCTCCCACCCTGAGACAGGCTGAAGCAGGACTTGTGAAGGAAACTGATGCCACCATGCTTGTGTCAAATCCAGTCTGAAGAGCAGTTAAAGTAGTAGGGACACCTGGGCAAAGGAATTGAACCTGAGGTAGCCTGTCCTGATGCATTCAGGGCTGCTGTTAAATTGCCCCAGTTACATCCTCCAGTGTGAGGATTTTTAGCTCACACTGCAGTGGGGCTGCAGACAGGCAGGAGAAATGTCTAAGGCAAGGATGGAAAGGAGGGATGAGACAGCAGCTGAGGAACCAGGGAAGAGCAACTGGACTGTGGGATGCAAGAACATGCACAGAGGCAGAACAAAAGAGCATTATTCCAAAATGATGGGAGGGACAGGAATGGCAGAACCAGAGATAACAGGAGTCAGCAGGGGAAGGAGCTCGGGTCAGACAGAAGCAGGAGGACTTCACCACTGGAAAGTTTAAGTGACAAAGAATTATACTGGGGGTTAGCAAACACAGGAAAAGAAGGGAAAGTCAGAGTCTTTCTATACAAGGCTGCTTTGAGGAAGGTCAAGCTCCTTGCATTTGGTGGGCGGGGGGCAGGGTGGGTGGATAAGAAATACTTTTTGAAATCCTTGAGCTGCTTTATGATCTTTTGAGCAGCCTTGGGTTGAGTTTAATTCACTATTTGCATATAATTAGGTTTTGCTGCTAGGTGGTCATATTTGCCATTTTGAGTCTAATTAATCATTAAGGCACCTGGAATCTTTGTATTGACATTTGAGAGATTCAATATAAAAAGGCAGGTTTGCTTTGGTTCTTTGGTTTGTGTCCTTGCTGAAAACAAAACCAGGGCAGATCTAACAGCATCCTAACACTGCATGCACATAACCTCCAAACCTTGACAATCAGGTGTCTTTAGAAGCATTTCATGTGTGCACTTCTAAGTCAAACTCTATCCTCAGAATGTCTTTCACTGCAACTACTCATCTATTTGGTGCAGAAATAGAATTTGAAAAGCCAAATGCACTGCAAAGGATGTGAGGGAGTAAAAATACTTTCCTGTCTGTATATGCTTAATCAGGGAGCCTTCTCAGTCACTCACAGCCAGTGAGATGGGCCTCTTCAGAGAAGGATTCAGCATCATCAGGGTGAGTTTTCTGAACATCTAGGACAGCAGACAAACTCTGGGAAATGGTACAGCTCAGAGACTGGCAGCAGGATAGAAATCCTGGGACTGTGGGTTCAGCTCAGCCCAGTTTTACATGGAGCAGAATGTAGTGCTTGCTAAAACAAGGTGTTCCCCAGGGGACTGGATACAGTCGGTACAAGGGAGAGGAGGAGAAGGAGGAGGAGTCTCAAACCCAGCTGGACTCAGCCCAGCAGAAACCTCGAGGCCACAGCCTTCACAATCTTTAGGCAAGTAATTAAGTGTTTTGAGTAAACACTGTGTCATCTAAGCAGACAACAGGAATTAAAAGGGTAAAATTTGTAAAAGAAAAGTCTGTGAATATCAAAACTCACAACTATTTCAGTTCTCCCCGAATGAATCAGACAGAAGAAATAAGGCACATTTCTAACACTGATTTACTAGAGCTGCACTTTGCATTTTTGCCATGACCATTATAGTAATAGGTTTGATTGACACAAGCTCATTTTTAATTAGTCAGATCAACCAAGGCACAACATCAGCAGTTCTCAAAGCATCTGAAAAAGCAGCCTACTTCTGCAAGAAAAGCTTATTTTCATTTGAAGATTAAAGGTTCTAGGCAGCAGTAATATGTTTCTATCTGCCATTTCAAAAGGAAGACTTGAAAATGTCAGGCAGTAGCACATGAGAGATTAAAAGATACAAGAAGATAACTCATAACCAATCCTGCTTCTCCTAGGTCTTTCTTCCTTAATCCTGTCCAGCGACAGCCTTTAACCAGAACAGTATAATGCATTAATCAAGGATTATTAGCAAAAGAAATTAATGCAGTTTCCCCATCCATCTTGAACGCACTCTGTGTTTCACTGCCACCATCCCCACGATCAGCAGTAAGAGAATCCCACAATACAGAGTGAGGAGACCCCTCCTGCTTGGCAGGGCAGGCTGTGCACTGGGCCAGAGCCAGCAGAGGAGCTGGGACCAGGGCAAGAGCTGCTGCTTGGCTACAAGGGAGATAGATCCCTGGAGATCACTGCCACCCTTTCCTGTGCCCTGACTTCTGCACTGTGCTGTGCAAGAGAGAGAACAAACAGCAGAAATATCAGATCTGCCCTAACTTTTCTCTTCCAAGCTGTCTGAGGAAGGCCTTGATTAATCCACAAACATGCCAAAGTGACAGTGTAGCAGAAAAGCTGTCCAAACCCCATGATCTGTACTGCTCCTATCCCAAGCAATGTTCTCGCTGTTAGAGACCAGTTTACCCAAGTAACATATTCCTGAAGCACACTGCTTTTCCAGACAGCATTTCTGCTTGCAGATACAGTTCTTTCAATGAAAACAGGCACAGAGGCTGGGCAGGGCAGGCAGGCACATACACCAACCAGGGCTGCAGCAATCAGTGCCACAGTGACCATGGGGGAAGATGGTGCCTGCACCTGCTGCTCTTGCAGACCAGGACAAGCAGAAGCAAAATATACTCTGCCTTGAGAACACACCCAGCTATTTTTACACCCAAACCAGATGTTTCCACTTTGATGAAAGCAGTCCAAAAGATTTTTTTTGTTTTGTTTTGTTTCAACGTGAAACAGACGCAGCTAAAAACCTTGAAAGCTGCAGCAAAGAGAAATTGTCATTCCCTGGACAGCTGGGACAGGGTGACTGCCAGCTGCAGGGCTTGGAAACAAACTCCTGTAAAAAATATTCCTGCAGCCAGACTGCACCACTTCAGTTTCTCACTCAGCTTCACAGTCTCCTTACACTGACGTGTCCATGAGCATCAATTTCTTCTGTTGAGTGGACCGGCTAACAGCTATTCATTGGGATCACTTCTGAAGAAAAAGCTAAGCCAAATATTTCCATAGAATAAATTTAGACTCTACAACCCCTCAGTTAACCACTGGAAACACCAGACAGATTTTCTCTGGCAGTGGAAGTCCTGATGGCTTTGTGCTCCTGCACATAGTTAACTCTGCCTCTGATTTTGACCAGATTTCCCCAACTAGTAACACAACCACCTGCAAACCTTACAGGACACATTTACAGTCTGATTGACAAACAATGCAATTGTACATTCAGCATGCAGTGACTTGTTAGACACCAAGCTTTAGTTTAAATCCTCTTTTCCCTTTATTTTTAGTAGTCACAGCTGCTTTAGCCGAAATCAGGGGGCTTTGCCACTTCTGCTCAGCATCAGCAAGGTTTTCACTTTCCCTCATAGCCATTTAATGGCATGCAGAACATGGAGACCAGCAGTCTGATGGCTTTGCTGTCCTCCCCTGTTTGTTCCAGGGCTCATTTGGAGGGAGCACAGCTCACCCCTCCAGCAGCAAGGCTGGGGCTCCCACTGACCTGGGCATTATGCTGGGGCTAACACAGCCTGTCCAAATGCCACCTCCCAGGTCCGTGCAAGTGGCACACATGGCAGGACATTGCTGCTTTGCTACTGGCCAGATATTGAGAGGGACCATATTTAAGGGTCTGCTTTTGCTTACAGGGTTCAGTTTTTCCTCCTCTGATCCCTGTAGCCTAAACGTGTGCTGCAGTCTCGGGAAAGCTGCTCCAGCTCTCCAGAAGCCGTAGCAAACTTGCACCACCTATCGACATAGCAGAGCCGCTGGTTTGGGGCCAGGAGGCAGCACAGCAATCCTAGAGTGCTCCAACCATCACCGCACTCCCAGCATCCTGCCTCATAATGGCTCCAAAAAGCAGCGCTCCGCCTGCTTGGCGCTGTTTGGCACACACCAGGGTGCACCAGATGTTGCTGTATCCCTGCCACCATCCCCGGGCAGGGGCTAACCTGTATCCCTGCCACCCATCCTGGTGCAGGGCTATTCTGTATCCCTGCCACCCATCCCGGTGCAGGGGCCAATCTGTGTCCTTCCCACCCATCCCGGTGCAGGGGCCAATCTGTGTCCCTGCCACCATCCCCGTGCAGGGGCCAATCTGTGTCCCTGCCTCCATCCCGGTGCAGGGGCTAATCTGTGTCCCTGCCTCCATCCCCGTGCAGGGGGTAATCTGTATCCCTGCCACCATCCCCATGCAGAGGGTAATCCGGGGGCCCCGGGCTGGCCGAGGTGTGCTGCTGTCCCTCTGTCATCAGCTGGGCTTTGCAGAGGATGGCCTGTGCCTCCTCACCTCTGGCTCAGGCGGTTTTGGATTCATTGTCACAAAGAGCTCCGGCCATAGAGAACTTCCTCCACTCAAAATTAACCTTTTTTTCTCATTCCCACGTATTCCATGAACACATTCTCCAATTTAATTTATTCCTGCTATACAGCAAACTCATTTTACCACACTGACCCTGCAAGGAAGAGGTGCCCATCCTTTGTGCAGGTCACAGACATCCCTGGCACCTCTGCCCCGCTGAGCCTCTCCTGCACACTTCACAGCAGGCACTGGCACATTGCTATTGTCAGAAATTCTCCATTATATAAAATTTTCTCCCAGCATCATCTCTCCTCTGTGTGCAGCAGAAAGCTGCAGATACTTTGGGAGGCTGTCCCAGGTGGTGACATCTGTGGTGACTTCTTTGAATACAGTCACAGCTCTGAGCACAATAGCCACACAATGCCTGCCAGCCACCAAAGGATGCTATTTCTTCCTCACCTCTGACCACCTCTCAGTGCCTCAGGTCAGGATCTCTGCAGAGGGGGATCTCAGTGACCTGAGAACATAGCAGCCTCTCAAAGAACAGAGCTGGCGTGACCGAGATGGACGCCAGCCCTGCCCAGGGTGCAGGAGCTGGGAAGATTTTCCTTTGCTGTTCCTTGGAGCCAGGAGGGAGAAGTCAAACACCCTCAGAACAAGAGCTCCACAGGAATACAGGGTGTCTGGCCAGGCTCTTCCCAGACAATTTAGCTGCTATTCAGCATGCCCCACGTTTTGACCACAGAAATGGCACATTAATTCCACCGTAATGCACTGAGCTTCCTACTGTGGGTATTGTGGATTTGCTCCATACTATAATTCTAGCTTGCAGGCCATACCACTATCAGTGCACATTACACTTTAACTCCTTCAAAGCCATGTGCTTGCTAGGAAAAACTAGTTTTATTTATCTCATTTCCTCCCATGCGCTTGGCCCATGCTAAGCTTTCTACCTGCTCTGAATTCTTTTCCAAGAATCAAATCAAAGCAATGGTGCCAGCATTTTCAGATTAGGTCTTTAGATGGCATTAGATTTAGATCATTAGATGTCTATGACCCTCAGGGTTTAATTTCACCTCGTTCATAAAAGGAACATGGGGGAAGCATATGAATACCAAGGATTTGAACAGCACCTCCCCATTCCTCATAATAAATGCTTTTCTCAGACACGAATTAAGACACATCAGTTCCTCTGGAACTAAAGAAAAAAGAGGCAATACCCAGCAGATGAGAATTTGCCCAACAATGAAAAAATATACAGCACAGAGGGCAAAAATCACCTGCTGTTTGCTCCTTTTGGTGGTGACACCACTCTCCACCCTCTGCAGTAACAGGACATTCCTTCAGCCCCTTCCAGGACACATCCTTTTCTCCCACCCCTGCAGCATGGACCTGCTCCCGAGCCCTTTCCAGGCTCACTAACAACACCCTGAAGCACATGTGGCTGATGGATGGTAAATGCCTGAGTGGGCGCAGCTCCTGCCTGCTCAGCCCACAGGCTCACAGCAGGCAGGATCCAGCTCCAAACCTCCAGCCCAGGAGGACAAAGTTCTGGCCACTGGTACCAAATCTGGAGCCAGCCCAGAAGGGATGAGGAAGATGAAAGAACGGACAACTCTTTTGTCTGAGTCTTGTGCCTTCACATCTCCAAGAGCCACAAAACATGCACAGCAAACCTTGGAGATAACCAGAGGTTATCTGAAATCAGGTGGCTTCAGAGTTGAGATGTAATTGGTGCCATTTCAGAAATGCTTCAGTGGCCTCAAGCTCAGAAACTCTACATTTTAGAGCATTTGGGCACTTAGCAATTAGATGGAACTTCGTTCCTGATTGAAATAATACAAAAATTCCAGGACAATCAACACCTGGGGAAAAACCCCAAAACATTGACTTGCGAAAGTTTGGGAGCTTGAGACTTCAAAGTTTAAGACTGAAGTTGGTTAAGGTGTAAAACTGCTTCAAAACCTTCAAACCTGTATCAAGTAGGAGGCAGTTTGCTGGAGAAAGCCAGAAGCACAATCCAATTCTACACAGCACAACATCCAGCTGCCTCTTTAACATATCCAAGACTATTTCAGTCTTTATGTTATACAGATTCATCACATTAAACTATGATACAAGAGATGCAAAATGTAGAAACTACTTTTTCTGGCAGTCTTCAAAGACAGAAAGAGAAACCCCTTTTCAAAACAAAAATTGTTCAAATGAATGAATGAGTGATTGAATAAAAAGCTATTTCAACCCTACTGGCCTGATCCATCAAATCTTTGAGAGCCCAAGTACCTTATTTGTGTGTTTTATACACTTACACCCAAGGTATATTATTCAGCACTTGGAAGAGGAACTGGTGGCATCCAGAGGCAAATTTATTTCTTTTTGCAAAAGACTCAGCTACATCCCAGCTTTGATGCTCAGTTTTACGTAGTGCAGCATCTGCCAAATGACAGCAGTCTCCAAGCACAGGTAAGAACCTCATGCCAAGAAAATACAGCAGTTATTTCATCAACAGTTTTGAACAAACATGTCTTAGCTTTTCAACATATCTGCTTGTATTACCCAGTCCATTACACTGCATGAGCTCTACAGCTTGAAAGGTCTGTCAGGTTTGAGGTATTTTAATCCATATTTTTCCAACTCTATTTCTGATATTTGGAAAAAATTACACCATCTTTCATCATCTATTATATATCACTAGTTAATTACAGAATAACCTACTGTAACCTAGAAAATATTATTATTATGGACTCCTTCTCAAATGTTCCTTTCCCAGGTCACTCCCTTGACAGGGATAAAGCAAGCACCAAGAAGCTGCAGTGATCCAGAAAGTGCTCACCAACTCACATGAGGGCCAGATTCTCATCTTTATTATAATATTGTTTCTTTCCAGAAATTATGTATGAGACAAGTCTTTTGATATTCAATAACCTGTTTACGGGAAATGACTTTACACAAAACATCAAATGACTTGACAGCAGATTGAATTTAAAATATGATTTTTTAAAATGCTCATGAAATTCATATTGCTTTAAATATAAATTAGCAAGAGTGCCAGAAGGGATGAATGTATTTCACTTCTTGACTGCAGATAATTTAAATGTACAGTTTTACCTACATTACCTGTATTCATTTTTCTTTCCTATTAAGGGATGAAGGAGCTTTCTTAGCTGCTCTGCTGCCTGGTCACACAGATTTCCTGGAAATGTCAGGAGGTGAAGGGATGAAAGGAGAAGCCTTTGGACAGGCACACTGCCATGCCAGTGCCAGATCAAACATGGCTCTCCTAGATCCACAGGATCCCAGGAGGAAAACAACAACTGCATGGCATGAGGGGTGGGATTGTCACCTTGGTTCCCAGAACATTAACTGCACTACTGTGATGTGCCACCCTTGAGAGAAAGGCAGCACCCAAGATTCAGAGATCCTTATGGTTGAGAAGAATGACAAAAATCAGAAGGTCAGCAAAAGTTTACAAAGTTTAATTAGTAAATCACTCACTTAGCATGGAATTGCTACAATACTCCTTGAGTTCCCCTATAGGTACACAGCAGGGGGGTTTGGATAAAGAGGGAAGGTGAAAGGGAAGAGAGAAAGATTAAAGAGAGGAGAGAGAAAGGAAGGAAGAAAAAGAGATCACCAGGCCTGGTTCCAACATGGAAACAGCTGATGGGGTGTCCAGGGCCTGTGGGGTACCCACACACCAGGGCTTGGTGGGGGTAAATTTTCACAGGTAGGCTTTCCCTGCCCTGCAAAGTTTCTCATTTTCTGTGCAAATTAGTTATCATGCACAGTCCATTCTTTCAACCTTTGTGGAAACAGGTCAGAGGGTTTTGGTGGTCTCGACCCCCCAACACCCATGTCCCCCTCTCAGCCTCAATCCTGTGTTTGTGCTGGTTGTGCTTCTCTCCAGGAGCCAGAACAAGGATGTTTGTCCCAGGAAGGTGCTGCCCTGCCCCATAAGGCCCCTTCTGCAGCCACATCCTGTTCTTTCTCACAGTGTGTTATTACCAACAGCCTTTGGTTGGTTCCACGGCTAGCTGGATATCAGTGTTTGATAAATACACATTGATCCCTTATCTTCTGAGCTTCTGCAGCTACTGAATGTTCATGTATGCAAATTAAAAGTGAAACCAGGCCTTTATATCCTCTAACCAGTGTTAACCCTATAGTAGCATCCCTCACCTAAAGTAGTATTGTGTTTCACAGGGTAAATTCCAAATGTAATAATTATATTATTCTAATATGAATTCTTCCCACAGCTTTAAATAGAGTCAATATTCTTTATTTTCTGCCCATAAATACTCTGTTTTAAAGATTTGCTGCCTGATACCCTAAAGTGAGGCTAATGGGATACATAGAAATTATTTTGAAAAGCCTCTGAGCTCCTAAGGGGAAATATGCTCGACTTCAGAATCTCACAATCATTAATACAGGGAGTAACAATAATAAACATTTGATGGTTCATACTACTCTCACAAAGATCTTAATTCTCACACTCACACAGATTATAAAATCATATCTAAAATTTCACTTAATATTTGAATTCAACCTCATCCATGAGAAATAACCATCCCATTGGTTTCTTCCGTCCCATGCACTCAACCAAACGCCTCTGGAGTTCTATTTTTGCAGTGGAAGTAAAGCAGGAGGCAGCCAACATGATCAATCAAGAATAAACCTAATTGATCTCCACAGCCAGAATCCACATACTTGAGACAGAGTCCTCAAAATCCCACTACCTGCACAGCTGTGTGCTATCCTCACATTGGCTCCTGTTTCATTCTAAATACAAAGTATTTAAAGACCTGGTAAATCACCACAGATGTGGGCAAGGTTTAAGAGTGCTTCAACAGAAAGTGACAACTAAAATAAAGCTCATCACATAAATTCAGCTCTCCGTATTTTTCCACCCTCTATCAAATTACAGCATCCCCAAATTCTGTTAAGAGAAGCCCTGTCTAAAATGTGAGGTGCTGTATTTCATCAACTATCTGAGATGACTCAGGATTACAAGTACTGAAATAAAATGGACATCCTGTTCCAGTTTCTTTAACTAAATTTCTCCCTCAAATAGCATCAACAAGTGACTCAGTACAATGTCATAACAAACAGTACTTGTGCTGCAGCAATGTACTTGGCAAACAGCAACTCTCACAAATAAATCAGACACATTTTACTGTAGTCACTAATCAAAAGATCTTCATTTTATCTTGGGGAAAAAAAAAAAGAAAATCATGTATAATAACCAGATGGCAAGTAAACAAATTATTTTTGTAACAGTGGAAAAACTACTTGCCTGTGTTTGGATGAACCCATAAACGATGTCTAGGACTAAATTTGGCTCCAAATTGTGACACCAATTTTATAGTGAGAATGTGCTGCTCTTCTGTCTCCCTGAGACCTGCAAAAGGGACATCCTTTTCTCTCCCAGATTTTGGCTGGAGTGTTCCAAGCACCAGTGCCAGCTAGGCCAGGAGAAAATGGTTTATGGCCCAGCAGGACCAGCCTACTTTAGATCAGAATCACTTGTGCAGGGAATTAGCATCATTTGGGGCTGCCTACAAGCTGCACCTGTACACCATTCTGGGGGTTTCTGACACACTGGAGAGACACTGTGCCTCTCCCACATACCCAGCTTCCAAACAGTGACTTTACTGCCTCATCACTGCTATCAAAGCATCAATATCTCTACACTAGTGTCTGCACTGCAAATTTCTTACATTTGGGAATCCTGGTAAAACACAGAAAGCTTTTTCTCAAAAAGCATTCTTTACTCCTGAGCAGTCAGCCATATTACCACACATTACATTTTGCATTAGATTTGGGAAAAAAAACCCATAAAACAACACCCTACATCACTAGAACACCCAGTTCTCAGATAAAAATTCTGCATGTAAGGATATGCCATTTCGAGAATCCACTCATTCCCATCAAACAAAAATCTCATTAAAAATAAACTTCTCACCTGTAGCTAGCTTAGTAATTAGATGCAGCTACATTCATTAGTTATAATTCAGAGATTACATGGGATAATAGCATGCTGTAATAAGGAAAAACGACATTTGCCTTATGAACGTGTGGGTTTGTGGCAATTTCCTTAAAGAGGAGCCTGCTTTATTAAAAACTATGGATACCAACACAGTTGCAATTTAAATTGTTTACTGTGAGTAGTGAATATGAAAACATTTCTTAGAAGCCCAGGAAGCCAACCTTGCTGTTTCTTCCAAGCAACAAGTAGTCATTCTGAAGCTTTTTTCCTTTTTTTTTGAGCAGTGGGAGCCCCAGAAGTTCTGTGCTGCCCTAGCCCAGCCAGGAGAGGGACCAGGGCACCTGCTGAGGCAGAGCCTTAATAGCACACAGGTGAGACCTGGGCAGCAAACTGTGGGTTCGTTTTCTCATCAAGGGTGCTGCAACCAAGCAGCAGGGCTATGACTGGGTAAAGGTTTCTTTTCTTACTGCAGACTAAAAGACTCAAAACCCATTAGCTTGTGTTTGCCTTCTCTGCAGCCCTCAATAACCTCCCTGTGAACCTCCCACTGACAACCTTCAGCTGTTCCCTGCCTGTCAGTTCATTTTCCTGATCTGCACGTTGGGGTGAGCCCAGTCATACACACAAAATTCAAGCAATACACAAAAGCTCCCATTATGGAACACCTTGTTTCACCCTGACAAACAAAAGCAACATCAGTCCTGCTTCCCCTGCCAGTTTTCTGGTACATTTTTCAGCATCAGTTTCACCCTGTAAGAAAGACTGCACAGCAGCCTCCCTCAAAAATTAAACAGGCAGCAGGGCATTGGATTTCACCACAGAATATAAAAGTACTAGCAGTGAAAAGCAAGCACAGATTTTGGGGAGGGTGAGGCCACATTTGAAGTGGATGGAGCTGCCTTTGTTATTTTAAAGCAATAACCTATCCTTATGTGCAGTGAAGAGCATATTGCCCCTTAGATTCAAAATACTAATTTGTTTATATCTAAAATCACATGATGGTGACAGCTCTGACATTCCCATGGATAACTAGAAACAAAGTTAGTCTTCCAAACAGTTTTACAGTGACTTCATATTTAACTTGCTGCCCAGCAGGTCAGAGAGCTTTTGGTCACCCCTAATACACTTACTCATGTGGTCCAGGTAAGACTACATACCATATCAAAGCAAAGGCAGTATTTGCAGAATACCTTCCTTAAGTCACATGAAAGTTAGGGTTTTTGAGTTCAAAACAATTATTTGTTCAAATCCTCACAGACTTCATGCTATGGAATGACCAAAAGAAACATTATGAACATACACCAAACAATTTATTCTGTCACAAAGTTAGGTGTTTTTTTAAACAATTGTAGAAAGTTAGATGCATGGGAAAAGAAAAAAAACAGGTCTTTGTCTTGAAAAATTAAGCAATTTTTTGTTTGGAGAGACAGAAATAATGTTTTCTAATGCAGATCTGTTATGAAAACAACACAGCTGTTGCTCATTCACTTACCCCACTTCTCCATAACCTCCAGCAGCTGCAAATCCAGACTGTCTTGGAACATTCAGATTCTGATTGTGACCCTTGAGAGCGAAGCCCCTTGAAGGGGGAACTGCTTGCCAGGGCAGTTAGCAGCATGCTGGGATGCCACCAGATTGCCCAAAACTCCCAGTAAAATGCACAGTCCAACTTATTGACAATTCAGATGTTACAAGCTACCCTAGAGTGGCATTTGAGGGCCTAAATGCTGCTGCCAGCCCCGTGTGCTACTTCTGAGGTCTCACCCACCCCTGGGACAGCCCAGAACAACTCCCTACTTGCTGCCTGCTGAAGAGTCATGCCTTTAATGAGCTTCTGCAACAGCTCCTTCTGCTGAGTAGATAAAAAAGATCACCTGAGATTAATTACAGCAATAATTAAGAGCTGACCTTCTGGCAGTTAAGCCAGATACCCTTGCCATCCTAACAGCCCATCACAGGTGCAGCATCATGCTGTAGCTTTTCAGGAAAAGTTACTCTTCACCTGTTTAGAGATGTGCAATTTGCACATAAATCACAGCCTCAAAACAACCCAAACCACTCTCATTTTCCATTTTCAGGACTCAGTGCTTTTTCAGAAGTAGAAAAACATTTATTTACATGGTCAAGGGAGAGCAGACTTTGTTTCATCCAGTATTAATAACTTCTGTCCTTGCATTTTTGTCCTTTCTATCCACAAAAATAGTGGATAGCCACAAAAGGCAAAACCTATCCACTCTAGATTTAATTATTTTATGGAACAGATTAGGAAAAGATCCTGGAGTTGAAACAAGACTGACATCCCCACTTCCCAGCAGAGATGCCTGGTGCCCTGGGCATGGTGAGGAAGAAGAACAGAAGTAACCTGGCCACACACTGCCTTTCTCCACAGGGCCTCAAGTACCACATGAACATCTAAAAGCCTTCTAAGTATCCAGCACCAGAGCACTATGTGGATTTTGGGATGGCAAACAGCCATGAGCACAAGCCACAAGCCCAGCAGTCACTCCTTCCTCCTCCCTGTCCATCACTTGCCTCAAAACTTGGTGTAGGAATGGGTATTTCCAAAAGCAGCCAGCCTGGTGAGACACACTCCAGGCTTTGGTATTCAGAGCAGCTCAGTCTTGGTTTAAGCAGATATTTTGTTGTTTGTTCAGCTCTTTTTCCCCATATCTTGGCACCTCATTGAAATGAGCTTTACTAGGCACTTACATAGCAGAGCTGTAAAGAAACCAGCTGGTTAATTTAAAAGAGTGCAGTCCTTACAGCTTTCCCCTCTGGGAATTTGAAGCACACACAGACAAAAAATTTATATTGTAACACTTTTTCTACCACATCATGAGTTTTACTTCCAAATCCATACTCTAAGGGGAAAAAAAAGTCTCACTATCACTTTGCATTTTGCAGGGGAAAAAGAAGATGCTAAATAAAAACTAAAAAACCATGTAAAAGCAGGATTATTGTCTCACCTCCCATCCAAAGCCACGAAGATATTAGTATCTCTGCCAAGAGTACATTTTGTCACTAAAATAGTTGCTGCTGCAGGCCAGTGTTAGCCCAGATCGACCATGTATCAATAGTGAACACCTGACATCCAGCTGGACAGGCTGGGGCTGCAGCCTCCTGCAAGGGACAGTGACAGGCAGTGCCAAGAAGTTTCATGACAAGAGACAAGCTTTGGATAGGGCAAGGCAGGAGCTGGTACAGGAGAGAAGGAACAGACAGACAGGCAGGATCCTGAAAGCCCCTGGAAATGGCAGAGTAACAAACAGCTGAACCACTGGAGCCACAGGGGTTCAGACAAGCCACAGAGCAAGGCTGGAGGCAAGGGAAGGCAAAAATAATCTATAAACCTATTTCAGCTGAAGACAAGGAAGCAAGAAGAATTTGAAGGGAGAAAGGGGAGTACTGCCCTGTGGGAACAATGCATATGTACTCATACAGCTATTTTAGTGTCACCTTTTAGTAGGAGCAGATATTGTTGTTTGTTGGACAGCAAATCCTTCCAAGGCCATGAAGCCAACCAACAAATCCTTACCCAAGCCTCACTCCCAGAAACCATCCATTAAAAAGCAGTTTTCCCTCAGTGTTCTCCACCCCATTGCCCAGTGCAAGGCATGACAGCGACAGTGACATTCCAAAGAAATCCAGCTCCACACAGGGTCAACCCACCAGATGCCAAAGACACAGAGCTACCCCAGCAAGTCTGCAGAGTATTTAAGAAGCAGTTTGCTAAATTATACAAAGGGAATAATTTGCAACGTAATGGTGTGTTTGCATTCTGAATATCTGATTTCCTGTTCAACAAATAACCTAAACACTCCCAACCAAATGAAATGTAGACAAGACTTAAAATGTTTGAAGAAAAGCACTCATCCAGAAAATTAAGGTCAACACGGAACAGATGGTGCCTCTGAAAAATGTGGCTTCAACATTTATCTTTATGTAAAATAAAAATCTTTTTAAAACCTCCGGCTGTTTGGTGACAGTCCTACTTGAAATATTGGACCTCGCACTCCATGGATAATAAAGAAGCACTAAAAAATGACTTCAAAATACTAAATCTAAATAAAGTTCTCTCAACTAGCGTGCAATAAGATTTCTGTGGGCACGTAAATACATATCAATAAAATATAGATTCAAGCGCTTCTGTAACTGCCATAAATATTGCAACTGCTCTTCCCATTTCCATAAATATGACCCACGACTCCCAAGTGAGAAGCTTTTTCATTTGCAAGTCAGGGAAAAAAACGGTCCTTTCTTCTTTATCAAAGTCTTTTGAAAGGCTGAATTTGAAGCCCAGCACATGGGGAGCTGTGAACAACTTGTTACAGTGATGCATGAAACGCCTTCTCCAGCCTCAGTGGATCCATTAATGGGATTGCAGGAAGATCAGGGTTATTCTTGAGAGCAGGCAATGTCACACCCGGCTGAGGAGGGAAACGGGCTCCAACTGGGCAGGGCTGTAAATTACTTTGGTAATGCAGAAGGGAGCTGGAACAAGCAGAAATAATGAGGCAGACCTGCCAAACACCCGAAGAGCAGTAACATGTTAGGGGAAAAATGAGAAGAGGTCGAGCACTGGCAGGAGCAGCAGGGCAAGTGCCCTCAGGGCAAGGCAACAACAGGCAGGACACCAGGGGAGCATCTCCTCTGAGAAGGTTTTCTCAGGACAGGTAAAAGAGAAGGCAGTCAAAGAAACCACAGAGCTGCACAGCAGGCAGCTCTCAAGTTTACAAGAAACAAACAAACAAAAAAACCCCAAAGCCCTCATATCCTGAGTGAACCAAATATTTCTGGGAGATGAGGTAACCCATGGTGCCTAAAAATACTGTCCTGTGGGGACGTCCTCCTGTGCATCACCCTGCAGACAGCTGGGACCCTGTGACAGGCTGGTACTTCTGATCACAGGCTGCACCTGAAGCTAAGCCCTTCAGCTAATTCCTCAGGGGCCACCTGCGTGCCTGGACTGAAGAAGAAGCCTCCCCAGCTTTGGGCATCAAAGCAGCCACAGCAGGAGCCATTTGTTCACACCACCCAAACTAAATCACAATTAGCCCAGTGACAACAGGCCACTGAAGCACATCCCCAAAACCACAAGGTAATTACAGATCTACTATCAGTTCTTGTTTCCCAGTCACCAGACATCCAAGAGAACAACCAGGATCAATGCACCTCTTTTTTCCAGTGTGCCTTTACATCTACTAGAAAAACCCAGATTTTTGCAACTCATGCCTTCAGGTCCAGCACTGATGAAGTTGCACAGTGAGCTTCTGCAAATCCACCTGGCTAAAAAGACTACAGGAATCTAATTGCAGCAATTTTCCTGAGCTGACATATCCTTCTAATTGGCTTCATGATACTGACTTACTGATGTTTTGGGTCCCACTTCCTCTAGAAATAACCTCTGATTCTCCATACTACTGGGGAAAATAAGCTTAGCAATAACATTTATACTCACTGTCCCTAGCAATGGGCCCTGCCATCAGTAAGCACAGCCAAAATGAAACCAGACTGGGCATTCCAAGGAAACACTTGCAAGAATGGCTTTTGCACAGAAGTTTCTTGCTTCAAGGTCATCCCAACCCACATCACGGACAGCTCTGATAAGCAACAGCACAACAGCTCACCAGAGACTTAAAAATAGTAGAGTTTATGAAGGTCTCTTTCTCTCCCTACCTAGGGCTTTTTTAAACTAAAATAGGTATTTTATTTTCTTCTAAAAGAAGGTTGTGTTGATTTTGTTGGTCCTATTGCATAGCCAAGCACTGCTGCTGCACATAGAAATGTCTATCTCCATCAGGCCTCAACTCACTATTTCTAAAAATAAAGAAAGTAATATTAATTTGTTCCTCCAGCACCTGGTGTTTAAACTTATTTCTTGGCAACTTCTGTTCTCAGCATTTAAACATTTTTCATATTCACCTTAAGTCTGGCAGCACTATTGGTTATCCTTGTCTGCCTCACTAATAATTTGGTTGATGGCATGCAGGTGGGTTTCTCATAATTAAAAAACCCATTTGCAAAGTTTGCATTAGGTGATCTGAAAAAATAGAGCACTCCTTTCAAAGGTTAAATAAGTAAGCTGCAGAGCTCCATGAAAATATTGCATAATTTAGGGATAAAAATAGTTTTGCTTTATTCAAGCTGGGCTGGATAGGTAGATTTTTACTGCAATCAGCCTAAACCTCATCTCTCCAAGTTACATGCTCAAGTTGATTATAGAAAATTAAATTTAGTATTAATCAAGCTAGGAAGAAGGAAATTACAAAAATTAACCTAATGCATAAATCATAGAAAAGAATAGTGGTGCCAGCTAGAGATCATTTAATGCAT
Organism: Setophaga petechia; assembly: GCA_024362935.1. Lineage (NCBI taxonomy): Eukaryota > Metazoa > Chordata > Aves > Passeriformes > Parulidae > Setophaga > Setophaga petechia. The sequence continues at coordinate 29,848,880 of JANCRA010000005.1, forward strand.
CTTCATTTTGTCCCACACCAGAACCAACTCCCCCCTTCACCAAGCCACTATGACAGTTATTGTCCCACCCTTTCAAAAGTTTCCTCACAACACAGGAACCAGAAACCACCAGTCAGAGCCCTGCAGGGCCCCACCAGCCCTTCTGCTCCAGGCCTTGCCTTGGCATCCCCCAGCCATCCTGATTTGGGGTATCCCCCACCCCTGCCCCAGCAGCTCCTCCCAGTTGCACTGACAGGTCACTTGCAGGTTTGGGCACAGAACTGCAGCACTTGGCATCACTGGAAAAAAAAAAAAAAAAAAAAGAGCAAATCCAAAAGGGCAAGTCCAGTTACCCAGTTACAGAGGATGCAGGCTTAGAAATATATATTTGTAGAAATATATATTTCTTGATTTAGAAAACTCTACATATTGGCTGTGGCTTTCAGCTTCTCCACACCATAAATTACAAATTTAGCATCTGACAGATCTGCACTACCACTTTATCCCAGTTTGACAGCTGAGAAACTACTGCCTCCATGGGACCTGTTCCAAATTATCCTTGAAGTCAGTGGGATCTCCCAGTGAGCCCCATGGGACATGGGGTGGACAAGCATGGTTCCGTATTTCCCAAATAGCTGTCCCGTACTTTGCAAAGCCATTTCATCCTCTGGACACAAACCCAAAGAAGGCTTGGTAGAGGGCTCTGCTGACACACTACAACCAACAAGCAACTGTCCTTCCATGGAGTCACAGCTGATGGTGTATTAAGCCAATCTTGTCTTTTATATGTAAATTTATTAAACATGGAGCAGCCAGTCAGACTTACAATCCACTCTACACAGCTGAAACCATCCTATCTAAACTTGTATAATAAGGAAACATTTAGCTCTGAAGGTACATTTAGAGCACAAGTTTTCTCCTCTGAGCTACATCCTGATGTTCCTTCCCTAAACTTGTTAGGACATGTACAAATCCAGACAGTCTTTATCAGCAGGGGGTGTGGGAGGGCAGTTTTAGATGAAGCTCTTACAACTGCATTGTTTTCTTAATGAGAAAAAAAACCAACAGCAACTTAGAGAAATTAAAAACCTAAATGAAGTCCTTAAGAGTCCCCCTTAGTCACTTCCAAACTTTTTTCCTAATCCCCTTGAACTCCAGTAGTTTAATCAACAGCTTGTTTAGGATGAATCTTCTCATCCCAGTTACACACACACACACACACAAACGTCCATCGCAGAATAAATTAAAAAGCAGAATCCCTATGAAGAGCCATAAGAATTTGGCATTCTCTGGAAGCAAGAATAAAGGACTCAGTAGGACAGGCTGAAGACAGAAAAAGCATCTCTTAATGAATTCCTGGGATGCCTGGGGCCCTGTGCTCCCCGCAGCACTGCGCAGTCAGGGGCAGACCTGGCTGGGGCACAGCCGGCAGCAGCTCCACTGCAGTCATTAACAGAGCTCAGCAGGCAGCAGGGCAGCCACAGCCCTGCAGCCTCCCCAGGAGCATGCACAGGCGCATGCAATTCCCCAGATTCGCCACCTGCAGCTCCTGAGCCAGCTGCCAGCAAGGGCGGCAGGGAGCCAGCATGGCACCTCCTGGAATGACGTGGGAAAGCACCGCTGGACACCACACCTGCAGCACAAATAGCTGCTTGGCTCGGGGCTTCAGGACAAAGAGCACGTTTGACTGGGCACATCTGCACATGTGAAAACACATGGGCCATGAAGGAGCCCAGGAGACTTCCCCAGAAACACTCCAAATTCCATTGCTTTTACTAATTCCTAGTCCTATAAAAGTGCTTCAGGAGCTTCTGAAGAAAACTGCCTTATGGTGGGGAAAAGATCCCTAGTTTTAGGAGTGCGTACATGAGCTGCAGAAGATGGCCATAGCAGCCAGGCCATCACAAAACACAAGGTTCAATGTCTGTGAAAAACAAAAGGGGTTTCAGGGAACAGCACCTGTCTCCTGAACACCCCTGTCCAGAGAACACAGTGGACAGCCCAGCAGCACTGCTAAGGGGATTGGCTGTGCAGATATTGCAGAGGCAGAAAAGGTGTTTTGTACCATCCCTCATGGCTTTGCAGAAGCAGCACTCACTGCAGACACCGATCCTGTGATTTGTGATGCTAAAGAGCAGCATTACTTGGACAGCAGGGGACTGCAACCTGCCAGTTTCACGTTAAGGCCAAAGCTAAATAAACAAGTTGTGATGGCAGATTGCATTAAGGTCCTGCATTTTGGTTCAGCATTTATATTTGTTCTTATAGTACCTTCCCATTTTCACTGTGGGCCTGGGCTGTATGACTTTCCCCTGTATCTAAAGATAGGCCAGTATTTCACAGTACAGGACTGCTTTGCCACTTTCAAATCAAGGTGATTCATACAGAGGATGGACAGGAAAAACAGATGGCAGCAGAAATACAGCAGAACTCTTTCCACTGCCACTCTTGCCATCAGTCTTGTGCTGGGGCAGGCAGAAGAGAGGGAGCTGTTGCCAGGTGATGAGAGCAGGGCATCTTGTGATTTAAGTGAATGGGGGCTACTCAGTAGCACTGTGCAGTTTGTGTCTGGGTACATGAACACCTTCCAGTGTCGTCTGTCCTTTGGAAATCTGTATTATCCAGAATGAGACTACCCTAAGTGCAGCCTAACCATTAACAGGAAGCGATCTGCAAAGAGACTCCCTGACCTGAGCACTGAGGAAGTGCCTTAGCATGTCACAGTAATTCACAACTGCTTGTTTGCACAGAGATGTGTGTGTGTGTCTCTCTGTGAACCGAGGTGGTATGATCCCAACAGCTGTAAGGCTCCCAGACTCCTCTGCAAGCTGAGAGCTCACTATCTTGACACTGATACCTCTGAGGGAAACACCTTTGTCACAGGTACAGTGGAAGATCAGAGGACCTTGAAAAATTATATTTAACTCCATGTCCATTTCAGGGCACAGATTTCCCCTGCAAAGAAGTAAAAATTTATTAATAAACTGCAATAGTTTGATGTAAGAAACAGGAAAGCAGGAATGCTACTAACCTTGAGAATGAGAAGACCAGTCTCTTGCTTTTTTCCTCCCGACTGCACATCAATCATCCACTTGACTGCAGGGTTTTACTCTTATGCCTCTTACTAGCATTAATCATATCACTTTTTACTTGGAATTTGTGAACAAGTATTCTGTTTATTAGCTTAATAAAAGCTCAGATGCATAGAGCTACAAATACCAGGCACCTCTCAGGTTTGCCCTTGTTATGCCAGAGAAGACCACCAGGATCTGAGATCCACACTGGAGATACTCCAATCAACACCAAGACCCCACCATGCCATTGCCTGCACTGTTCACTTTGCTAACTTTACAGCTACTACTGACTGGGCAGCATGGCTCTCACACCATACTTACATCTTATGTACCTCTGGAACACGTCACAGAGACTTCCTGGGTTTAGAAGTCCTCTTGGCTTCCTTCTCACAAACACATCAAATGTCTTAGAGCAACACTGCAGAAGAAGGTTGTCCATGCATCTCGACTATACATCACATTTATTTAAACAAGTAAGCAATTTAAAGTCCCTGAGTTACACATCTCCTCCTGACACCGTTTCCCCAGAAATGCCTGTTTTCTGCTTCACCAATGACCAGTGCTCTTCCACAGCAGCACGCAGATGGGATCTCCTGAGGCATGCCACCCTCTTGTGTTCAAAACAAGTTTCACTAGCTCCACCTGGGAGTACCAAGAAAGCACTTTACCAGAGTAGAGACAAACAGCCCTTAGGTGTCTGGGCACACAGGTCTCTCTCAACCTCCCTTCAGCACTTTGTTGTTGCTGATGCTTGTATTTCAAACAAACTTCAGTTCATTTCACACCAAACAGGGAACTTGCACCAATTAGAAGCAATTTTCAACAGATCATGATAGAGTACCAAAAGCAAAAAGTACCAAATGTAAACAAGTTATAAACATTAGTAACACATCGGTAGATTCAAAGAACATGAATGACCACAGAGACAACTCACAATTCAGAAACAGCCTTTTGTCATGAAGTCTTTATGGCTTGACAGAAAGAAAGTTAGATTTGTTGTTGATGTGGTTAGTGCAATTATTTTTTATTTGAGAGGTCAGTTAAGAAGAGTTAAACAGATGAATCCAGTATGACACCTCAGTTTCCGAGTTGCTTTTGAACCTGATCTGAAATATGGCACTGGACTCTCATCTAGAGTCAAGGCATTTGTGATCTCAGAAATAAAACCAGCTATTTGCCCCCCAGGATATGGGGAGGGCTCCTCAAGGGATAATTCATGTTTCATACAAAACAGAGGAAGGAAAGCTTAACAGCATCACAAGTGCAGCTGTGTGCTTGGCCAGTACCTCTGCAATCCACATATACAGCTTCATCTAATACATAATTTATTTGGAAAAGTGAATGAAGGAAGGAGGAGTAGGCAGACTCATCGAAGAGATGGGTAATGCAGCATTTGAGAACAGTCCACTCCTGGAAATTCAGGCTCCTGCAAAGTAACCTTGGGCTTTTACATGAGGAAAGGCTACAAAAAGCATATTCCCCAACACTGTCTGAATTTAGATCCTCCTATTCTGCTATCTCATGCAAAGCAAGAACAAATATCCAAGCTTCTATCCAAAGCAAAAATCAGTGTTACTTTCCTTGACAGTGATAATGGTGTTCAGAGAGAATTTTTCAAGTAGTGTACACCTTCCTGGAATCAGAATCAAGCTTCACGACACTCACCACATCTTCAGCTGTGATCCGAGCTATCCATTCCCTGATTCCAGAGACACCACTAGGTCTGGCACCACCATTTCCTTACAGTTATTGCTTCACATGCCATATTCATTCCCAGGACACCCGGCTCACCACAGCACTTGTGCTCTTCCCTTCATTTCTTTTCCCATATGAAGAGCTCCCATTATCCCTAACAGAAGTCAACACATGCTTGCACAGGACAGAGTAGACCTATTAAGGCTACATGGCTGACCAACAAAAATACATGTATGTAACTGAAATTTTCTTCTGTTCAGCAAAGGGCACTGAGTTTTAATTGAGACATTTTCACCTGTGACCCTTACTTCCTCATATCCACCTTCTTCCCCTACCCCCTTTATGTACGGGGAAGACTCACTGTGCTTCCCTGATGCAAAACAAGAAATAGATCACATCAAGTTTGCTCCATACACCAAAAGGTAAAAAAAAAAAAAAAAAAAAAACAAACCAAAGGACAAACTGGTTCACAGTTAACTATAAATAAAAGTGCAGTAAGTGTTCAAGTAGAGTGTATAGTTTAAGCAAGCTGTACAACCACATTTGGCATAGTCATCTCTTAAAGGCCCTGCGTGGGTCCCTCCCGTTACTGACAGCAGGGGGAAGAGGCTGAACACTGTTAGCTGATGCTGGATTTACAGGTCCTCGCCCATTGCCTCTCCCACTACCTGCATAAATGTGGCCATGGTTATATGTGAATGGAAATCCACTTGCTTCAGGTCCGGTTTGTAAACCATTTCCTAAAAAAACAGAAAAAAACATTATCACAAGTTCCATGGGCTGAAATCACTGATTCCTTACATAACTTAACCAACAGGGAATACGTGGAGTTTGCAGTAAACACCAAACTCTGAAGACCAGAAGGAAAAGCCTCTCTGGCACTGCAAGATCCCAAATCACAGCTTACCTTTCCCCTCCCAAACTACTTTCTCTCCATCCCTTTCTCAACTAAAGCAAAAGGGGCCACAATAACAGCTGTATAACACCAGCTGGTGAGTATGGGCATTGCGTAGACAGGCCAGAACTAAGGTTCCCTCTCAGTTTACACCTGCTCAAAGCCTTGAAGCATTTTCATATTTAAGATTCTATGTTTAAATACAGCACAAAATGATCCAGATAAGTCAAATATTGAAATTCGGATTACCACCACATCTGTTTTCATGAGCTAACCAGGCAGGAAAGCCATGGTGTCTAGCAAGACTGAAGTAATTTTTAAAGCCAATGTCTCAGGAAGCTTAAAAAAGCAGAATTTCAAGTGCTGCAAAAACTTTTCAACAGCATCACAACAATTTAAGATTAGTCAAGACCTCTTATGTGATATAGACACCTCAAACATTCTAATCTCCTCCTCTCTCCTACTGAAGGAATCCTAAAAACATTTTCAGGAAATGTTCATGCTTACATGCTTGAGGTTCTGGCCCCAGTGTGAATGACTTTATAGAGCCTAGTACACTTTTTTTAGCCCAAGAATGGAGAACCCTTGAAATAAATTTCTATTCCCATTAACCGTTTCTCATTTTTTCACTTCTACAAACTGAAAAAAACTTACCCAGTGGCCCAAAAGTACAAGTACCCATACCACTTGATGCAGAAATATTATTCTGTTCACCCTGTGCCTTTAGAGAAAGGGGAAAAAAAGAAACATGGATCAGGGAAAGAAAATTCACATTTTTACAGAAAGGGGCTGATTTTTCCCCTCTATGTTCTTACAGTGGCTCCACATGGAATTTATCTGCTACTTCAATTACTGGCTCATTTCTAGCTATATATCACTGAGTCCCTTTTTCAAGAAGAGTCACATCTGATCACAACCTAGTGTGAAATATTCAGAACAAAGAGCACTTTAGGCCACAAGCCTCAGACAAGTTTAACATACCAGTTTGTTCTGCCCGACGTGCTCCGAGTTGGGTTCACTGTAGTTTGGCACTTCTGAGTACACCATGCAGAACCTGGGAAGAAATTAGGATTATTAGGAAGTTCTAAAGCCATTTTTTGAAGAGTTCTCAACTCCACAATTCACAAAGCATATATTCTTGAAATCCCATCGCCTAGAAATAATTAATCCAGACCCCACTGTTCAGAAAATATCTGTAGGTATTAAAAGGCTCTTTGATCCCTTTATAGGCTTGTGGTGAGGCTGCCACATCTTCCTGGTGAGGGCATTTCAATCAAGCAGAGACAAGCATTCATTTAATCAAGGAGGTAAACTGGCCTAAATAAAACAAAAGGTGATGAAAGGGCTCCCTTTGTCTCTCTTCCAGCTGCATAATCTTGTCCAGCACCCACTCACAAGGTCACCTGAGGCACTGAGTCACCCAGCCTGCTCCCAGACAGGGACTGCACTACACCTCTAGAGAAAACTCACTCCCACACACTCCCATACTATGCAGGGCCCCATTAACAATAATAGCACAGAGGAGCCCAAAACAGGCAATGAAACTGGAATGAAAAGGATGCTTTCATCCTTTTCCACTCAAGGGGACTACGGCAGAATAGGCCCATCAACTCACAACATGGAAATTATGGCAGAGAGGAAGAAAGATCTGGATCATTACACTGCTTGGAATGGTTAAACACAAGTGGAGCTCCCACCTGCTGCTGGGAGGTACAACTCAGATAAGGACTCTCATCACTCCAGCCAGCTGGAGAGTAAGTCAGCTGGGTAACACTTCTGAGGTAACGGATTTTGTACAAAATAATCTGTATTTTTTTTTTGTATAAATCCCTCTGAACATTAGGCATTTCTGAACCATACAGGAGGATATGTAGCAAGCCCAGAGCCCCACTTCCATCATGACTGCAGGGCTTCCCACAGCACTTTGTGCAACAGAGGAAGCACTCTTCTGGTTAGAAAAGGTTGCTATTTTTTCTATTGCTCAAGTATGTTACTCATGTTTGTTCTTGGGCAGGAGCTGTTGCCCCAGTCTGTGGGCAGTTTAAAGCAGGTTTAATGAGGCCTGTTTCTGCTTGGATATGATTCACTGCAGTGACCTTGCTCTTCCTTCTCTGCACTGCCTGGCCCTCAAGGATGACACACATACAAAAGGCTCCCACCAAAATGAAGTGGTTAATCAAGATAAAAGCAAAGCACATTGTCATTTACACATTTCCTCCTCCTAGACCTGTGCCAATGATGGAGGCTGATTTTCCACAAAATAACTACAGTCCAGACAGGGTCAGAGCTCATTGCATCCACCACCAACTGAGAATACACTTTTGCTGCCCTGAATTCCATTTCCTAAGAGCTACCAGGTCTCATACTTACCACGGCACTCTGCTGAGAGGTGTGAACACACAATACTTACTCCCCAATTTTATGCAGCTCCCCTCCTCGTCCTGTGTAAAGTGTCAGGCATCCTTTCCACAGAGATGCGTACCTGGCCAGAGAAAGGAGAAGTGAAGCAGTTTATTAGTGAATGAGCTGACAGAGGAAGTAGAAGGATGCTATCTTCCAGGAAGTTAACAAGAATTACACACCAGCATGGACCAAAGAAATTCCCAGGAACCCCAAGTCACCAACACCAATTGTTTATAGATCCCCATGTACTACTTCTAGCAAAAGGTACCGGAAGCTCAGCAGACTCCTTTGACAATTCCAGGAAAGCAGCCAATTATTTTGAGATTGGATGCTCTTTTGTTGACTGGAACAACCCTTATGACTTGTCCTGCAGAGAAAAGGCATTTTGCCAAAAGCAGTGTCTGCGTTATATTTGGTGACAACTCTCAGTTCTGCTTTCAGCAGGAGCCAGGAAGAATCACCTTTGCTTGCTGGAGAACAGCAACTGCTACTGAATGTGCGTGATCAAAAGTGCTTCCATTCTTAATATAGGTCCTTACCAGACTGGATTTTTTAAAGGCACAAGTGTGGCCATCAAATTCCAAGTGATGTATAGAAACATACTGAAATAGGTCTTTGATTGCCGGAATGTTCTCTCACAAAGACAGGGTGAGTGCACTCTATTCTTTATGGTGGCACTTGACTTCAAGCACTGAAATCTGAGCCATACAAAACCTTCTGTGTAATTGTTCCCTTCAGTGAGGGGCATCATGTATGTGTAGAGAATGAGGAAAACACAGACCAGAAACACAGGCACAGGGCAAGGGAGTTAAAAAGAATATGTATGTCTTCTAGCACAGGAATAGGAAGCCTCAGCAACTGCACTCAAGGAGTCACCACTCTGGACAAGTCACCACTTCCTTCACTCCGGGTGTATCTCTGGAACAGAGATAACAAACCTGCCTCTTGCCCTTTGCCTTATCTGCTGAGACTGGGAGACATCCGGCCACAGGCAGGGCCCTGAGAAGGCAGCAGGGAGGAGTCAGGCTGGCAGGAGAGGACAGCACTGCCAGTGCAGTGATAACCTGCTCGGTACTTCAGCAGGAAAGCACAGGCACTGGAACTGCAGATATTATCTTGGGAGCTTTCCATCCAGAACAAGGATTAGTGTTCTGCACTTCATAGATTCACTTTAAAGACTCCCTCACTGCTTAACCTTTAATAACCAGCTAGTCAGGCAGTCTTGTGGCAGAAAACAAAGGAGCTACCAAACAATAAATGTAAGTCAAACATACATTTACTGGGAAAAGACCCAGCAAACCACGTGACTAACAACCTCCAGCACAAAGTTATTCCACATATGCAAGCATTGGTTTTTATCTCAAAAAGAGCTGGCCATAAGCACTAATTTCAAATTTAGAAATATTAAGTGCGGCAGCTTCCTGTAAATGGGTTCACCAACTTACAACAGTAAGCAACAGTGTCTGCTTTTGCAGAGGAATGCGTGTGCAGCTTGAAATTCAGCAAGGGGCAAAAAAAAAGCATGTTCACTTGTTCAGTCGTGGTGCCTGTGTAAGCTTTTCTGCTTGTATCAGAGGGCATCCTTACACTATGAGGCCACATTAGCCTACAGAGCTGCAATGCACCTGCCTTGCAATGGTAACACCACACACTCAATTCTATTTAAATACAAAATTGTGTTTGGAGAGCCCTGCATGCCAGCATGAGGCCGGTTTTCTGAAGATGAGAGCCAAACCAGAATGGATTTAGCTTTTGCCATTTCACTCCCTCAGCAGTCCTAAGGGAGCATGCAATTCATGTAAATGAAGGCATGACTTTGCCACCCACCAGAAACAGTGATGTCAGTTCATAAATTTAATACCTACAAGCCAAGCTCAGTTTTTTAGATTAAAGGATGCCATGACTCGTTGCACAGAAACACCAGAGCAGTTACAGTAAGCCAGCCACAGAAGGGAGTACAGTAATACAGCTGAACAGTATGGCTCTTAATTTGTTTCAATGTCATCTACACACGGGGCTTTGTGCTGGCTCAGAGCTCTGGTTTAGTTCCACCCACCCCTGAGCTCCACGTGCTCTCCACGCAAGCAGCCTTCCCCAGAACCACCTCTGCTGAGGAGTCAGCCTATTTCGTGTAAAAGGACATTTACATAGGAGGAAGCAGCTGTAGTTTTGGTGGCAAGGGTCATGCAATTTCAGTCCAGATCTGAGAATTACTCAAACAACTTAAGAGCAGCTCAGTTAGCAGCCTGAGTTGCCTTTCACCTACTTTTTCATAAAAACAAATTAACAGGACCTTACACACACTGCAGATCCCGGAGTGCAGTAGGCCAAAGGATCAGTGTAATGGATTTCAAAAAGTGCAACCTAAGTGACCTGAAGAACTCCAATGAAACTTACTAAGACTTTGCTAGTGATAATTTACGTGAAACAGAAAAGGATTTTCAGATTGACTCTAGTATTCTCACATTAAGTTTGGGGGTTAGGTTTGTTTCTTTTTTAAATTAAATGACCTCTGAGGAACTATTTGCAACTAAACAAATTAACACATTCTACAGTGTAGCCCTAGAATGAATTTTTATAGTGAAACTGAAAAAGTTCCCCTCTGCCTGTCACTTTTGTTACGTCATTCCAATGAAAAGCAACTTTTCTGCGTGATATGTAATCAACCTCACCTTTCATTAAGGAACTGACTGCCAGAGCAAAGAACTAGCTGTGAAAATAAGAACGTGCTTTGGACTTCTCCTGCTTGATTACAGGCCAGGACTGACTGTTGCATTCGCCCCTGCCCCAGAAGTATTGTCCTAGGAAGCTTTTTAAGGCACACAAATCGCTCCACCACCACCTCCTTATTACAAACCCAAGTCCCTCCTAGCCTGCACGCTCACACTAGGCACGTTCCGGCCTGGGAAAGAAAGGTGGGTTTAATTTGGCAAGTGACCTTAGGGCGCTGGCTCGGTTACAGGGAGCGGGTCGGAGGCGGCGGCCGTGTCCCCCGTGGCCCTGGAGGGGCCCCGCGGGTGACAAAGGGCAGCGCGGCCCGGCCCCGTACGCACCCTTTGGTCAGGCGGATGATGTCCCCCGGCTGGATGAGGCCGCCGATCTCGTCCCACACGCAGATGGTGATGCTGCCCGTCTTGTCCGCCACCTTGCAGGACCTCACCTCGTGCCCGTCCTTGGTCTTGGTGACTCGCCCTGCGGGGAGAAGCGCGGCTCAGGGGGCGCACGGCGCCGCCTGCCCCCCCGCCCGCCGTGACACGCGTGGGCGGCCCGGGGGTGGGGCGTGCCGGGCGCCACTTACCGATCTCCAGCACAATAAAGATGACATTTAAGTTTTTCAGTCCGGGTTTTATGTCTTTTATAAGGAAATACGTGTCGCTCGCCGCGCTCATGCTGCGGCCGGCGCGGGGGTGAGGGCTAGCGGGGCGGGCCGAGCCCGCATCCCGCGGGGGAGCAGAATCAGCGCGGGGCCGGGCAGGGGGGCACCGGCGACCCTCACAGGGGACGGGGACACGAGCACCGAGGGGCTGTGCGGTGACTGTGCGGCACGCCCGACCCCCACCGCTCCCTCTCCACACCGACACCACCAGCACAGACACCTCCCCGCCTCCCTCTCCCGCCGGCACTGAGGAGCACACGTGCGCCGCGCTCTGCTTTATACCGGCCGGGCGCCACCAACGCGGGCGTCGGGAGGGGGCGATTGCGGCGAATGGAACCGTCCGGGGCACGCGGAGCGCTGGTACTGGGTAACGGGCGAGCGCGAGCCGGCGCCGCGCGCTGATTGGCCCACGCTGCTGCCGCCATCTTCTCCTTCTTGGGGCGCTGCCGCTGCCGAGTCGGAGCTGTCGAGCCGGGCGTGCTCCGTCAGCTCCGCAGCCTCCCCTCAGCCCGTCGCCCAACGACTCACTTCCCTCCGGGCAACAGCCCCGCCGCGCCCCGAGAGCGGCTGGTGCCGCACAGCGGAGTGAGGGAGCGGTTCGCTGCCCTTCCGCGCCATTTTAAGCCCCGGCTGTAACGCTGAGTGGAGCGTTGTCACAGGTTTCTCGGAGGGCGATTTCCCGGCAGATCCGCCCTCCTTCACTGGAAATAAAGAAATAAAGATTTGTCAGTTAGTTAGTATTTTGTTTTCCGGGAGAGATTAGATGTTGGTTTCTGCCAGGCAGAAAAGGCTGTTGTCGGGGCTACGGGCACCTCAGGGTTTGGCAGGGCTACACCACATCATTCTGACCCTGGGACCGAATGCTCGAGGCATGTTGGGAAAGCCAGGGGTTGTGCCTGCTTTGGGTTTTCCTGTGCTTTAAAAGTGAGCCTAAATTGTGATGAACACTAAAAAGCATCTGAATTCTGCCAGCAGCTTCTTGAGGAGAAGCGTTCCTCCCTTGAGCTTGGCTGCAGGCAGGGTGTGAAATACAAGGGAAGGGAGCTGCTCCAGGCAGGAAGCCATAGAGGTGGTGGACAAGCCCCCACAAGCATTGGGACACCCTTGGCTGCTGGGTTCCGAGGGAATCACTCTGTGCCACGGAACAGCCCAAACACCTGCAATTCAGCCCTCATCAGGAAGGTAGCAGAGCAGTTTGTGTGCACTGCTGCTCCTTGTTAGAGCCAAACCCAGCTAGCTGGGCTTTTCCTTTCTATTTGTGTGAGCAGAAATCCAGAGATGACAGCACTTGTGAAATGCCTGGCCACACGTTCTGCCACACGGGAGCTCTGGACCAAGGAATTTTGAGCAATATTTGTGTGCAGGCAGCAGAGCAGCCTTGCTGGGTGCCACTCAAGGCTCAGAGTGAAATACACTGCAGGAATCTGAAAGGAGAGTTGGCTTACAGCCCCCAAGAGCTTAATCCACTTCTGTACTGAATCCTTCCGTGAGTGCAGATGAGGGAAATGACAGGCTCCCTCAGGACCTATCTCCTGGTGGGATCTATAACACGGTAGCACTAAAACTTTCAGAGTCATCAACTGTATTTCAGTACATGAATGGCTTTAATTTACTCACTTGGGAAGGGTTTCAAACCAAACTCTAGGAATGACAGTGTCTCTAGCAAAGATCAGACAAAAATACTTTAACCTTTATTTAGAACTGGCAACATTTTTTCATACATAGGTGGTTTTTCTGCCTTCATTTCTTCCTTTTGTCTACTGCATCTATTTAGAGCCCTTGGAAAGAATAATTTTGTATCCTGTGTTTTCAACCCCAAGCACAATAGATTTGAGGAGAGCCCTTTAATTTTTCAAGGAAAAAAAAACCCCAAACAACCAGTTAAGTTTATTCACGCTATAGCAAGCCTTGAGCAGAGAGGAAGTCACAAGTGTGGTTAGCTGAAAAACACTAAAACACCAAGAACACTTGTGTGGTGTGTCACTGGTGACATGGTTTCAGGTGAACATCTGTTGAGGAAGGCAAGTGCCGGTGCTCCAGAGCAGCTGCAGAGGGGCAGATGTGGGCTCCAAGCCACTTCACAGCCAGCTCCCCTGGAAATGCTGCACCAGGCCTGCAGTGGGAGCACAGGGACCAGCAGCAAGCATGGAGGATTTATTCTATACCAAGGTTTCTTTTGAAGCTGGTAGGAAGAGGTTTGAGCTAGAAATGACAACACAGGGAGGGGCCCAAGCAATCTAGGCGAGTTCAGGAGCACACTGACAACTCCCTGGTGTGGCTGATAGAGGAGCTAATAAAGCAAGGGTGCTCTGCTGGACCTCAGAATCGAGGAAGAACTGCTTGGAAATGTGAAGGTGTGTCAGCATTTGGTGCAGTGCCTGTGAGACAGCGGAGTTTGGGATCCTGAGAGGGGACAGTGGCACAAAAGGCACGACCACAACTCTGATTTTGAAAAGCAGACTTTGGCCTCTTCAGGGGTCTGCTTGTGACACGGTCCTGGAGATCACAGCATCCAGAAAAGCTGCCTGGCCTTCCAAGATCTCCTGCAAGTGCCGCCAAGGTCCATCCCCAGCACAGAGAACAAGAGGGAGGCAGACTCTTCTCAGTAGTGCTCACTGACAGGGTGAGCGGCACAAACTGAAAACACCAGATTCCACCTAAACACAAAAAACTTTTTTACTGTGAGAATGCCCAAAAACAACTCAGTTGTACAGAAAGGTAGTGGAATCTCACTCCATGGAGATACTCAAAACTGAACTGGACACAATCCTTGGCAACCTGTGCTAGCTTACCAGCCAATTTCATTGATTCTGTGATTCTGTGAAATATTTTCTGTTTCCTCATATGCAAAAAGAGACACAGCTGCAGAAAGCTTGATGTGTGGGATAGGAAGGCAAGGTCACAAGCTTCTTCAGTGGGGGACTGTAACTGTGCTGGAAAGACAGAGCTGGTCATCTGCTCCCTTACAAGAGCCTTCCAGATTCATTAAATACATTGTTTACAGTGTCTCTTCCACCACTGATGAACAATTTTGCTCTGTTTGTTTCTCAAAGAGACACTTAAAATCTTGCTCATATTTTTTTAATCATTCAAATTGCCAGCCTCTGAGAGTGCCCTTGGTATTATCCAGCAGTGACTGAATGATTCCTATTTGCTGTGAAGGTGACCTGCAAAGCAAAACAGTTTTTCCCAACCTGCTTCTTTATAAAGAATTCAGAATTATTATTAATTTATTTTGGTTTTTCAGCACCTCTTGTCCTGCTTAGTTTTTGACCTCAGAACCATAAGATTATCAAGTCACAGCTGTGGGTAGTGGAAGCACCACTCTCTGACCTTTCTGGGGCTGTAGTCCATCTCACACAAACAGGAGCCCAGGGACTTTGATGCAGGTGTGTCTTCATTCTCAAGAGCTTCCAGCAAATACTCTGGAACAATGGATAGGCCTGGAAGAGTCGCCAGGATGCCAGGACAGCAATATACACTGTTAAGAGAAGAGAGAGGTATATTGGCAATATCTAGGGTTCCTGGTCTTAAAAAAACATTGAAGAGCCCTGACTGCATGAATGAGTTACACTGAGAGCACCAAAACTTTGCTCCTGCTGTTCACAGGAGTAACAGGGAGCACATCCGATAAACTGTGACTGCAGCCAAAGCTTGAGCCCTTCCATCACCAAGGGAGTTGGGTGTCTCTGAGCCACTCAGTGTCTTACCACACAGACCAAATTTAGCCCACAGTGAATGCCTGCAGCAAGGGTTCCACTGATGAAGTTTAAATCATTTCCAAGCTCATTTGCTTGCTGCAGAACATTTTTCTTCTGTGTGAAAGATGCAAGTGTTTCTAGGATGAGATCCACAGGGAGGTTTCAGTCCAAAGCAGAATCAGGGTTGAGTTGCTAAAAGAGTTCTCAGCGATTGAAGCCTGGCACAAGTCCCGTGCATCTCAACAGGGCTGGGATTTCACCCTCTGGCTGCAATGGAGCTATGCCAGCAGAGACATTGCTCCAAACTCCCTATTTCTGTCACTTGCTCAGTATTCAGTGCTACTGGAGTCCCAAAGTAGATCTTCCCACAAGAAATCTGCTAGCAAGAGCAGAAGCTAATGTGTAATATTTTATTGTATACAGAGATTAAAAATGTACAGATGCCTGCAAACGCCACCTTTCACCAAGCCTTACCAGCCCATTGCCATATGTCTGACAAGCCCCTAAATTAAGCTACAGGTTCAGGTTTATAACACTGATGACACTTCAGCTCCCTAATGGCACATAAGTGTGTGTTTAACAAGCTGGCAGCCAGTCTGGCAGCCTGGAGACCCCAGCAAACAGTAGTTTGGTGTCTTTAGCATCTCCAACACTCCATATTCTGCCATCAGGGTCAGTATTTCCCCAGGGAAATAGGAGTGATGCCTGGGAGTGACACACAGGTTTGAGAGGAACATCTTCCAGAAGTCATGGGGCAGGCACATTGGGGAATCCCCACTCTGTTGGGGTCCTGTTCCCCACACAGGAACACAGCCAAGCTGCCTGCTGCCCTCCTGCAGGATGCCTGAAGCAGGAAGGTGCCTGCCAGGTGTCTGATGCCAGGATTCCAGACAGCTCCATCTACCTCCCTAGCTGTTAGCTAGGAAAGCTGAATGAGTACCAGGGCACTGTAAATACCACAGGAGAAAAAAAAAAGGGCAAGCAAACAATCAGAATTCACAGCATTCTTATTCTTTCCCAAGGAGCCATGTGCTCTTGTGGCTGCACTAATGTAGCCTTTTCTTCCTGGGTTCCACACATTTTGGCACATGTTTTCATCTGAGAATCCAGTCCTCCAAGGTGTTTTTGGAAGTTATTCATTTCCCTCTTTTGATGAATCCCTCATTCATCAGTCAGATGCCTTACATGAAATCACTGATGTGGGGTAGTTCTAGGTCACCTTTCCTGCTCAGCTGTGAATCAGACCCAAATTCCTCTGGGTCTAACTTTGCCCCTACAGATGGCAAGCACAGGAGCTGGTGCCTCTTCATCTTTTCCACTAGAGCTCCAAAGGACAAGTCTCAAAGCCCACTGCCACTCATAGCTGCTGTTCCTTGGGTCTCTGTTGAGTGCTGTAGCAAAACCCTGACCTCTCAGCCTTGCTCCTTCATCAAAGTGATCTTTAATGAAAAGGTTTAACAAGTGCAGATGAGGGGATTAGCACTTTCCTACTGTAGCTGTGCCAGAATAACCCACAGTGTTCACAGGGACTCCAGTCACAGTCACCTAAACCAGTTCAGTAACTCCTGCTTCCATAGGGAAAATAGATACTAGCTTTATGCCAACAAAAGTGTGGAGTGATCCCTTAAACTGTCCCACTGCCAAGGCTGATAGAAGAGACAAACACTTCAAGCTGGAGGATGAGGGCAGTTCCAGTGGGACACTGGGCTCTGACAAACCTCTGCCTTCCCAACTGAGCTGAGTTCCTTGTTTCACACAGCACAGTCGGCACTGGGGAGTGGCTCAGAAGCCCTCCAGGTGCCTTCAAGGTGAGCCCTTGCCTATCAGTTTTAGCCAGGGGAGGCAACATTTCAGAAGGCTTTGCAAATGCCTTCTCCTTTTGCCAGCCCTGTCTCTTCTAGGAGTGATTCCTGCAGTCCATGAGCTTGTCCCATGGCAGCCCTGTGGCAGCAGTATGTTCCCTTGAAGATGAGAAGGATCTTGTAACTCTTTGCACTGCAGGAAGGGTTTTGCATCTTACCTCTTCTCCAGTGCCTGGGGGAGGTATGCAGACACACCACATCACCCGTCTGCCGCCTGGCTCCACAGAGCCTAATGGGCTGGAAGTTCAGCCTTGTTCTTGCATCATCTATTGCTGACCTTCAAAAGAAAAATAGGGGATTTGTGTCCAGGAAGAAGGCTTTGAAAATTTAATTTGGTTTGGATTTACTTTTTGAGATAGGGATTTGTGTTTCTTTTCTATATTCTTGTTTCTTTTTTTTTTTTTTCTTTTTCTGTAGCAGTGTCAGCTTCTTTCTGAAAATTTGGTGGTGATCTTAACAATATGGGCTTCTGCCTTTCCCAAATCTTAATAAGCATTAGGGTGTGTTAAAGATGGAAAAAGCCCCAGCCTTCCCACAGGTGTGTTCCCTAGGCACTGGAACCACTTTGTTCACACTGCCACAGAGCTGGGTGAAGGTGCCATGACCCCCACCCTGCCCAAGGCTGTCACCAGCCCTTCCCTGCCCTGCCAGCAGCACTGTGTGTGTGTGACAGCTGCATTCCTGTGCGGCAGACAGCGTGTCTGCCCTGCCTAGCCAGGCAGAGACAGCTCCAACACCTGGTGGAGGGAGGGGGTGCTGTGCTGGGATGAGTAACTGTGGGAACATTAGCCCTCCCCTCGGTGCTGTGCAAACAAGGCAGCCGTGCTGCCGGGGATGTGGCTCACAGCTGACAGGCACCAGGCACCGAGCAAGCTCCTATCTGCACAAGAGCATGTAGACACAGCCTCGCTTGTTTAGCTCTGTGTTAACAGCAAAAAACAAATCCTAAGTGGACTAAACAAATCTCATCGTGGCAAAGTGCTTCATCAATTACTAATTCAGCCTCTGGCAGACTAATAGGGAATAAAGCTGTTTACCTCAGAGTATGACACATTTTTCTTGTCTTCTCCCTGTGGCACCTGTAGATAGATTCTGCTGTGCAAAGCTTTGTGTCAGTGACTAATGAGCAACAATTGCTGCAGAATTCTATAAGCTGCATATCATCACTGCTATTAAATACATTAGGAAAAGCCCAAGAATATCCACCTGGGCCAAAAAGTAAAAAAAATGTTCTTTCAGAACATCAAACCGGATGATGCAGCATATTTCAAGTGCCACTGGCAACAAGAAGAGGTTTTGTACCACAGCTTTTGCATTTTCACTTCCATGTTCTGACCTTATATAACAACAACATTCCTGTCCAGGTGGGATAACAAAGGAAATGGTTCCATCTGAAAGCCATGAATATGTGTGAAGTAAAATGGGTACTCCAAGTGGTCCTTTGGAATGAGCACCCCTGGGAAGGTACTGTTTGAAACCAAGTTGTAGTTTGGGATCTTTTAAAAGAGGAATTTAAAAAGCCTTACTCACAGTGATGTTTGTAGGTCACCATTTGACTGCATCCTGTGCTGTTGCCCCATGTTGTGTGAGGTGTGGGAGGGAATGGAAAAATAAACAGAGTACAGGAAAAGCTTCCTAGGGCTTCCCAGCTCTTGGGCTTGCTGATAACAGACAGTTCAGGGACACAGGTTCCCAGATATTCCTGAATAATCCAGACAGGGCAGCACAGAATAGAACCATGCAGCCAGTGAGTTACTGGGCAACAGGCATTGCACATTGAATTCAAGCACAGCTGAAAGGCACGTGCTCAGGAGGGGCAGCACAGCCCAGTGATGTGGGCATGGCACACACAGGGACAGAGCTGGGGTGGGCATGGCACATACAGGGACAATGAAGAAAACAGAGCCATCAAGAGCATGGCACACACAGGGACAGAACCAGCCAGCTCTGTGTGATCCCACAGCAACCCCAGGCACAAAAGCTGTACAACAGGCTCTCAGGTTACCTGTGCACGTCATCAGCCTCAGAGCAGCTGGGTGAACATTCCCCTCCTGGCATCCTACACCTGCCCACAGGTTTACCTTTAGAGGCCTCATTTAGGTCTCCAGGAGATCCTACAAGAAAACAGTGCCAGTGGAGCAGGCACCAGGTACTGAAAGGGGATTTTACCCACGCAAATCAATCTGTATCCATTGTCTGAATGACTGCAGGTTCATTTTAGGAAAGAGGAGTGTGATTCCTCACTGGCACTGCTGGGGAAATGGTTAATCCCAAACCATCAGATGCCTTCATTGCTTTAATTTAAAGGGGTTTGCCAACTGGACGCATTTCCACTGTTGTAAAACTAGTACTACAGGAAATAATTATTGTTTCTGTTCTGCTGGGTCTCCTTGACCAATAAATGGCTTTAGTAATAGTAAAATATAAGCTAATGTCTTCATGGAGCAAGTAATTCCATTCCCTTCCTGTTACTATTAGATATGTACAAAGGAGAGCTAAAGATTTGGTTCTTGTATGGACTAATTTTTTGTGTGTTTTTAACCATTACGATGTTGGTGCTGCCCAGAATACTTCTTGATGAGGTTACATTTAAAGCTTTTCTAAGAGTCTCATCTTTGCTGCAGAGTGGTATTAGAATATAGAATATATTTTCTGCAAAAGAATAATTAATTATTGCAATTTAGCTTAACAAGAAAACACAAACAAAGTCTTATATAGCCAGAGGATCAAAACCTGCAGTTAATTCAGCTTGGAGTTGTATTATCTGTTGGTGTCATGGTTTCATTATGTTCTCCAGGCAAGCCAGACAATACCGAAATCTTAGCACACAAGAAAGTTATTTTGTATTGCAGATATTTCATTACTGATAAAATGAATAGTAACTCATGCCTATTTACATCTTCCATAGATACTTCCACGGGAGGCACATCATATGTGCCTTGTCATTTAGTCATCCATCCCTTACGACACAGCTTCAGCTGCTGTGGTGCAGAATTGAGAGCCATCAACACCTCAATAACACAGTTCAGTAACCCCCCTAAGTTATATCCTGATTCTTGTCAGATGCCATGTAAAAGAAGATACATAGTGACACACATCATGAATATTTTTGTACAGCTTTTCCATATTCAGGCTCATTTTTATCGTGTGTTACATCAAGAGTTTTTAAAAAGTTCCTATAAGCCAGGCTTTACCCAGATGTTAATTTCTGAGGCTTGATGGCATCATTCTGGTTTTGAAATCCAGCCCTGTATTGGAACTGTAATGAGACTCTTCAATGTATGTGTTCCATTAAGAAACCTCCCCATGGCATTTGTCAGCCTAGGTATCAAGGTGAAACCATGGTCAGAGATGTGCATCTGTACATCTGCAGTGCACAGGGGCTATGGAGCAATATGAGTTCTCATTGCTGGTTGGAGTTTGTTTGTTGAGTCTGTCAGAGACCTTCTCAGCACAGCCTCTGCCGTGGATGCTCAGCCCCAGGAAACCCAGATGAATTCCCAGCAGTGGGAGCCACCCCTGCAGCTCCCCTCAGCCTTCTCTGAAGCCTGCAGGGCAAGGGAGCTCCTTTCTGATGGCCTCCCTGCACACCTGTGGAACCATGGTGTCATTTCCCTTCCTGCTGTTTAATTTTCCAAAATGGGTCTGTGCCAACACCACTGGGTTTCTTTTCCAGCCAGATAAGAAGTTGCTTTTCCTACTGCAATGTGTTCCCTTCCCTTGAGTTAGGAATTGTGACCTTTACATACATTTCTTTATCCCAGTCATGTTGCTGTATTTCTCAACAAGAATATCAGTAAATCCTGACGGTTATGAAAACCCAACCAAGCACTATTGTATTACCCATTCCAGGTTTCTCTCCCAAGATTTTATCCTTCAGCTCTGCACTCACTGAGTCAGTGGTCACTACCCAAGAGATCTCAGCTTTGCAGCTTTCCTTAATTAGCAGGTAGCAGAGCAACACATAATTAGCCATGAGTGTTGTCTGTTTTCAGCCAAATGATGCACCTGTGGAGGGTGCAGGGAATTCACGTGGAGCACATGTCACACAAGCCACTCCATGCTGGCATTACAGCCATGCAGGCTCTTCCTGGGAGAGCTCACCAGGTTATCCAACCCCTCAGCAGAGGGGGGTGAGACATTCAGAGCGTCCTTTTGATAGCCACCCTCTAATTTCATGGGCTGGATCTGGCATGGAGGTACCCGGGCTGCAATTTGCAGACCAGGTGAAGGGTTATATCAGAAGATTCAGGCTTTGTATCAGCCATCACTCCCCTGAACCCTGTAGCAACACTAAAAACATTGGCAGGAAACCCACTGCTAAGGGTGCATCCTGCAACTGAAATCAGCAGTGGTGGCTGATGCAAAACACTTGCTTTCTTTCATGTCAAGACCCAGGAGTGGGAAATACTAACTTTTACCACATCTTGAACAGAGGTATGTCAAACCAAAACTGTTTCAGGTCCATGGTAATTTAATCATATTTCTTCAGTTTGTCAAATGGAATAAAAAGACTCCCCAAAACAGTTGATTTTGGTTCAGCTGGAAATTAACAGGTACCTACCCAAGCTGCCAGAGTACTTCATAGGAACTACATTTAAATTATTTCACGTCCCTCTTCTCCTACATGTTCCCCCCTTTAATTTCCCATCCCACTGTCCTCCCTCACCAGCGACAGGGCCTCCTGTGGTTTCCTTGGCTACGACACAGCACAGGAGTTGCTGCCCTGCTGGAAGTCTCTGCCACAGAGGAAAACTGAGAACACAGGGTATCCAAGCCACCAGTTCCCATGGACACTGCCACTCCTCAGGCAGGGGACTTCTCTTCCTGGCTGACCTGGCAAACACAGCTCCGGCATTGCAGAGCCATGATCTTTTTCAGCAAGGAGAACACCTCACCTGGGGGAAAATAAGCGTCACAGTACCACACTTCTCCATGGGACAAAATTTGTTGTTACCAATTCTCCTGCCAAAAGCCCACTCAGCCCTGTCCAGAGGAGGTCAGCAGGGAATGAAGGCTGCCCTGCCCATGCCCTGTCAGCAGCAAAAGGGACCGGCATCAGCAGTGACCAGGAAAGCAAGGTAAAAACAAAACCCCCAACACAATCTGACACTGAATGCCAGAAAACCATCAGTGGAGCTTTCCTGGGCTTCCTTATCAGCCCTGACAGTGACACAAAGACTGCCAGCCTGTGCACTGCATGGCAGTGTCCCCAGGACTGCCTGGCCCCCACTACACAGCTGTGCTGGCCCAGCAACCAAAGGGTTTATTCTGCTCACAGGGGTATCACCTGTTTGAAGAATCAGTCACTAGACACCAGGTAGTTTCCACAGCTGGTAATTAAACTGATTTGGACATCCAAAGGGCAGTTCTCTTGCCAAAGTGCAGCAGCTCCTGGCAGCCAGCCCTCCCAGCTCTCCTGCATCCTGCTGTTGCCATGGCAGCACGCAGGATGTGCACCTCAGTGCTTATTAGGCTCCAAGAAGCATTTCCCATGTCAGTTGGGCTGCACAGTCACAGGCACATAACTGTTAAGCCATCATGGTATGAAAATTAGCCATGGCCACAATTACCCAAAACTTGAAAAGCTGGAAGAGCACTCATCTTTGTGCATTGGCTGTCCCCATTTAAGGCTTTATCTCTTGACTTGCAAAGCATTCCAATAAGCAGTGTCTGTTAGAGGTAAACAGACATCCTTTACGTTTGACAGTTTCCTTTCCTTTTTCCTTTCCTTTCCCTGTAATTCCTTTAATATTTACCCCACATGCAGTGTTTATTCTGCAGTTAGAGAGGAGATTCATCTGCTGTGGCTGTTGTAGCAAACCCTTGGAATTGCCAGCAGCAAATGTAAACTCCAGTGTGACCTCCTGGGTCTGTAAAGCCTGTTGCCCTCAATCGTACTCTGCTGGTTTAGTTTTTTAGGATTCCCCAGATGCCAAAAGTAATCTTAGTTTACATTAAGTACAGTCAGGCAAAGACACTCTGCTGAAGCCAAGAAAACTACTTGGACAAGTAGGGGACTTCTCTTCCTGGCAGAGAAAGGATTACTGGTAGAAATAGGGATTAAAAGACTGAAGCCATCAGACTGTAAGTCTCTCTTTTGCTGTGTCAGGTTTTGATTATGTAAACTGGCCACTGGAGCTGAAAGCCTCGCAGGATGGCGTTTCCTGGAGATCACAGCCCCACCTACATTCACCCAGAGTTACACTTGGGGCTTTTAAAGTTTTTGTCATTTTGGAGGACACCCAGGCCTAATTACAGTAGGAACTGGGGGCTGCCAAAAGCACCGAAGCTGCTCAAAATGTCTCCATACTGTAATATTGCAAAAGTGGCTCACTGAAGCTGGGCAGTTGGTCCAGGGTCTGGCTCCCCACAGAGGGGAGTATTAAGGAGTGAGGCAGTGACAAAGCACAGGTGGCAGTGACCCTTTCAGGGCTGTCACAACACCCTGCATCAGAATAGAGTGTGCACTAGCTGGCTGACGCAAGGGTCCTCAGTCACAAACAGGTGCAGGTGACCCAGTATGTTAATCTGAGACATTTACAGCAGGGGGGAACACTGCCATGTTGAGTCATGTCCCACAGCCACTGCTTTGGCTACAGTCTGGGATGCTGCCCTACCTCCTGCTTATTAGCTGGGACACAGGGAATTTTGCCCAGATCATGGCCTGGGAGTATGAGATAGAGTGGCTCTGATCTCTTTCTTTGCTTCTTTCCTAATTTCAACTACAAGCAAGTCTGCCTTTTACAATGCATCAGTCACCAGTGAACTGTGGTCTCCTGTGTAGTGGTGGACATGAGAGCCCTGATGTCTGTGCTGGATGGGGGCTACCTCTGGGTAGGACTGTCCTGCACACGTTGCCTCAGTCCTGGTTTTTCTCTGGCTATGCACAATGCTCCTAGGGAGGACCTGCAGCCTGCTAAAACGTGCTGTGCTGGCAGGAGCCACAACCTGTGTGGGATGGGGAGGGGCAATGGGGAAAAGGTCCACACAGGGGCCGAGCTAAAAGCCTTTTCCTAGGAGCCTCCAGCAACAGCAGCTTCAAACCCCCCACGTGTGTGCAAGCTGATATTTCAGTGCCTGCAGGTTGCTATGGACAACCAAAGATTTCTAAACTGCAGAGCTCCGACACTCTGTACACTGCAGCAACACTTGGCATTGCTGTTACCATGAGCTCCATGTTGGAAAGTAGGAATGCTGTCACCACTTTTCAACTGAAGGTGCAGAGGGTCCCATCACTATGAGGTGAAACCAATCCTTCAGGTAACTCCAACCCATTTAAATGCTCTAACACCTGAAATCACCTCCTCAAACATGCAGCCCCTCCAGACAGCTCACACAACAGCAGGGGCAAACTGTGTGGAAGCAAGTCACTGGGATGAGAGCATGTTCTGGAGGATGACAGGAGAATTAATGAGGGAAAAGGTCCATGGAGTCAAGTTCCCCATGCATGTAATCCTGGCTGCAGAAAATGCAGGGTTGAGCTGACTGCATGCCTGACCTGCAGGTGGGACCTCTCCTTTGCAAAGGGCCTGCCACAGCATGCATCAAGGCTTGTGTTTCCCTGGGCACCCATTCCCCTGGGAACAGGAGTGTCCTTCCGAGCCAAACAGAAATGTAACAGGGCTCCTCTTACACACAGCAAGGGCTGTTCACAGAGCCATGATGAGGATGGGACAGGATGCTGAGCCTCTAAGATCCCCCCCATCCATCCAGCTGATATCTACCTTGTGCAGCTGGTCCTCACGTGGCTTCAGGAATGAAGAAAGCACACCCACAAGTTCTTTCTTTGGATCTATCTCACGAACATTGACTAGGTGTTATTAAAGCTGTGCCTTGTGGATGCAGGGGTGCTGTTGCCTGCAGTAAGAGTAGAGGAAACAAGGTAGAGCAAAATGATCTGCCAACATCATGCAGGAAGTCTGTGGCAGAGCTATGGCAGACTTGGGGCTCCCGAGTCTGCTGAAAGCATTGCATTTTCTGTCAGAACCAAGATAACTATGAAATGTAGTTACTCCCATTTTAAGGGGGTGAAAATGCCTGTACAGTCTGCAGTCACAGAAACTCACCCCCACAACCTCTTGCCATAAGCACAAAAATGCACTTTCATTTGGTCTAAAATGAAAACTGTAGTACAGAAGTATGCAGAATAGTTAGTAAGAGTACTATCTGAACCATTACTTGGCTTGGCACAGGGAAGATGTCAAGGAAAAAGATCTAGGAGTAGTTTTTGCTTATCCTACTCCATCTATACTCAATGCATGTCCTCCTCTCTCTCAGCAGATCTGCAATGTGCCACCTAATTTATCTTCCCACCAACACAGGCACAGAGAGCAGACCTCCATGATTAATGGACTTTTACACTCGAGGAGTTGGTTACATTGCAGCAGACAATGAGAAATTTGATTACCGCTAATACGATATTGACACAAATGTCAATGCTCTGAGACACACAATATCATTTTGAATCAAGGATCCCTTTCATCATTGTTATTTTTGTTTGCTTCTTCCATTTTAATAAGCTGTTGCTCTGTGTGTTACCCAAGTACTCCAGACTAAAACTACCTGAGGACAATTTAGTTTTCATCTAACACTTCATTAAGTAGGAGGCACCTTTAACAAAAAGGTGTTTGTGCTCACATAGCCCCGTTATCATTTAAATACACAATGCTCCAGCTGAAAACTGTGGTCAGCTGATTCCTTTACCCCAGTGATAACTAATCTGTTGTTTTATCAAAGTCAAATATAGCAGGAAGTGGGAATAATGGCCTTTTCTTTTTTGTCTCTGGAGAATTGTACTGATCAAATTAGCCAAATCTTGACCAGTCAAAAATTAAATTAAGCTTGGCAATCGTGTCGTGTAGCCAAACAATAGAGGCAGTCAGTGCCACAGGTAGGATCTCTCCTTGCAAAGGGCCCACACAGCATGAGCAGAGGCTGCAGCTAGCTAAGCTGGCCTCTTTCCCTGGCCACCTTCCTTCCCAGGTGGGCAGAGGCACAACAGGGCTACCCTGCTGGGTTGTCTGTGGGAGCAGGCTCCAGGAGAGGCTGAAGGGCATTGGACTTAAATGTCTTTACTGGTTCTGGATTTCCTCGGCCAGGCTGCTGGGTTTGGACTGTGGGGCCTGACTTGGACCCTCTTCCTGCTTCTGGTTTGGCTGATGGAAGTGGGTCCATGAGGAAACCCAGTTACCCTCATTAAATTCCATACCTTCAAGAAGGAATTACCTTAGCTTCTGACACGAAATTTTGATAAGGACTGGAGAAATACACAGGGTGGGAGAAGAAGCAGCGTCTCTGGGGATGAGGGCTGTTAATGGAACCCATGCAACCATTAAAGATCTTAAACTCAGGATGGAAGCTACACAAGAAGTCGTACCAAGTCTTGAAGCTGATCTCACTTCTATCCAAAACCTAGAGCAGAGGAAGAGGAGCAAGAGGCAGGAGAGAGTCAAGCCTTATGACCAAGTGGCAGAGTTCACTTTAGATTGTAAAGCTGTGCTTTAGGAAATGAAAGCAGAGCCCAGGCAAAATAAGCACAGAGCTTATTTGGGAAAAATCTGACTGGAAATCAGTAAAACTAAACACTTTAGGAGCTAAAGAAATTTAAAAGTAAACTCTCTATACTTTTTGTTAATACATTACAAGTTCAAAGTCTGTAAAACCATTTGTAACCACCTGAAAGGAGCAAAGTATGAGATAGAAATGTACTGTGAGGCTGCTAAATAATCTCCTTGCTGCAGGATGAGATAGGGTGGCATCTGCATGCAGCCTCCTTGGAGCAATGGACTCAGGCATTGTCCAGAGGGGGCATAAAAGGAGGACACAGAGGCTCAAACTGATAAATAACACAGAAAAAAACTTCCCACAGGACACTGAAATTATGGTACTGCTGCTCATGCTTCCAGTCTCAACTCCATTAGAACAACCATCTACTTTTCTCCTTTGGACATTATGGCCTCTGACTTGTTTCATCTGACAAACATGTTACACTTTCTGGCCAGCAATTACTTACGTGGCCATTTCTTTTTTCCTCAAGACGTAGAAGTTCTCATAACTCAGTGTTTTCATAGATGTACTATTTACTGATAACAGCGTATTTAAAATCCAAAAAGAAGGAACTGAGTCAGAAAGAAGAGCAATTTGATACTACCTACAGGCTTGGGAGAGAGTCAATTCTATAAATCAGGAGCACATCCGATAGAATAGAAAGGAAAAGGCTGATTCTGAGTCTGCCCATGTGCTCTCCAGCCATAGAAAGTCACAGGACTTTCAGCACAGCTCTGCTCTTCCCAGATCATATTCCAACTCCCAGAACATTATAAGGGAGGCAAAAAAGATCACTACACAAATGGCTGGTCATTAGTTCAATCTGTCAAACAACCAGAGACAAGAACTACAATTACACCAGTGAATATAAAAACTGTATGGAAATGCCATCCTTTTCACCCTGCAGGCTATGAAACAGGCAACAGCTGTGACATGGAAAAACACTCCCTTCCTCATCACTGGAGATTTAAAATGCAGAGTTAGACAAGAACCTGCCTGGTGAAGGCAAGCCAGTCCTGCCCTGGGGCAGAAGGGCAGCCTGAATGTGTTGTCCAAGCCCTGTTTGTAGATCATGCATGTGCAACTCTTCCCCAGTGCAGCAGGACTGTCCAGCAGCCTGTGTCTGCTGGCAGATGAGATCACGGTTACTACAGTAACCATGGTGGGTTTCTTTCCAAGGGGAGAGACAGGGGAGGTTTTTTCACTCAAACTGTAAGAATGCTCAACTCACATGTTTGGAAGCCTGCTGCTGCCAGGCTCTGCAGACTAGCCCTGAACCAGACAGCAGCAGCAAAGTCTGGTCTTTGTGTGGGCACTGGTGGCATCCTCAGTACAAAGCTACAGAGCACTGCTCTCACAAGAGCTTTGGGGGAGGAAAAATATTTTTAAAAAATGCCCCCACAAATCTCCTCCCACCAGATTTTAAACCTCCAGGTTTTAAAAATGGCAAGTAAAACCTATGTGAAATAAGTACAGAGACAGAACCAGGATAAATAACCAAGAGCATTAAAGGTTCTCCTTGGCAGGTGGGGAATAAGCTTGATGTGACACTGGGACTTACTGGGACCCAGTAAGTCAGGCCCATGGGCTGCCCTCTGCAGTGTATGTACACTGAGTGTAGGTGGCATGCTCCTCAGTCACTGGGACTGCTTCACAATTCAACCTGCATGTGTAACTAACCCTCTCACTTAGCCCTGTCCTTTGAACTAAGTGTGGGAGCTTGATCTGAAACATTTATCCTTATTTGCTTTAAACATTGCTCCATTCTTTACATTTGCTTTCTGTAACAGAGAAATAAATGTTATTCTTCCTTTGGTAACCTACGAGCCCTCTATTGGTACTCAAAGTACTGACAGGGATAGTCTCTAATGGTTCTAATCCTCCCGTCCATATTTGGGGAATCATTACTTGGGCAAAATTCATTTTGAATCATCAGACTTGGCCTGAAATTGAACTGATGGAGAATTTATTCACCCCAGATGAGCATTAAATGCTCACCAGTAAGAGCAAAGGCTTTCTAAACTGGCCCTTACTATGCAAGTGGGACTCACACTTCCCATCCCAGTGCTTATCAGCTGCAGAGATCATCCCAAGGACATTTCTACTGCCAAGTCTGAAAATTTTATTAATTTATTGATACCTGGTTTTATGCCTTGTATCACATTTTCATTGCCATATGTAAAACCTGGGTATTTCCCCCTTGCCTCCTCTGTGAAAGTCTTCCACAAAAATGTGCTTCTTAGTGCTGGGCACATCTAGCAGGATCAGAGTCGCCTTTTCCCCAGCACATAGTTTCCCATCCTATTATATTTATGCCTTTCCTTGACTTTCTCTGCCAGCACATTTGTTGTGAGAATAACAGCCCTTGGGGGCAGATAGTTCTTATATTTTCTTCATGCCTAAAATAATTGTACCTACTTATTAAAAACCTCACTGACAGTATGATACAATAACCTTTGTGATTTATTTATCTTTCAGTGAGCTTTAGAGAGAGCTACAGCCTGTTTTCCAACTTTGTGCTGTACAGTCCATCATCAAATGCAGTGCTGTGCTCTGATGTTTGCAACATCCTACAACAAGAAATTGGTCTTTGAATTACATTTATTCTACCCTTATCTAGTTGATTTACTGGTTCCTCAAATATTTGCTTCCTTATACTATCTTAATTGAAGATTCCTCCTGCCTATAATTCCTCTCACTGCTATTCTACAGAGAGCAACACTCTCCAAACAGCACGTTTATGCTGTCTTCCCCACCTTCTGTGTACACCACCATTCCTACTTTTTTCCATCACTTTAGCCTTTAAAAAACTCCAAGAAAAAGATTTCAAGGGTACCCAAACCAGCTGCATTCTATGATGAGTTTTTCCTTTTCCCCAGGGAAAGCCTGCCGTCTGAAGGCACAAGCAAAACATTTATAGGCAGTGAGGAAGCTCCTTAGGATCCCTTGTCCTTGTCTTGTTCTTGCCCAGTATTTTTCAGATAACTTGGCATGCAAGGCAGAAGGTGCCGCTGATTCCAGACCTCTGCCCTGCAGTGTCTCAGCTCTCACAGAGCCCCAAGCAGACTGGGACAGCAGAGACAAGGTTTTCCCAGACAAACAATGAAGCTTTGCTAGCTCAGCCCTACTATCAGCTGGATCTGTACCTGAGAATGAAAAGCAGATGAAAAGATGGACAAATTTCATCTGTTGGATGGTGTTTGTTTTTTCAGCCAGGTAGCTGGAGTATGGGATCTCACATCACAGAGCAGGTTAACAACTCAAGAGTGTAAGTAAGCAGTAGCAGAGAGCAAAACAAAAGAGGAACAGGTTCTTCCAGAAAAATACCAAACAGAAAAAGCAATTCTTAAATGTGTTAGAGACAGACATACACAGGGCTTGTACAACTCAAGGGCAGTGACAAAGAACTTCACTTTATGATCTCTCCTGCACCATACCAACCTCTTACATATAGTAGAATTTATTGGCAAGGATTTGCACAAATTAATTCTAAGCATTCCTTTGATTGGTTTAACCCTTCTAGGTTTTTGAATCTTTCACTGTCTCCTGTTTATCTGCAAAAGAGAGAATGGACATGGAGATTATCTCCTCACAATATCACAGTGCATGGCGTGGCACATGATAGTTCTCCTTATTTTTTTCTAGTACCTGTTAAAGTTTTTCAGGGCTGTTAACACATTTGCAGACAAATTTTGAAGCCTCCTTAAAAAAAAAAAAAATCACCCAGAACTATGTCTTTTTGGATTTTTTTAAATTATATCCAAAGAAGGCAATAACAATGACCACAAATAGAAAAGCCTTGCCTGAAGTTGCTAATAATATTCTATCATCTTATCTTTAAATTCTTTTTTGTGGATTAGAGATGCTAATAATTATGAATCCCCCCAGCTTCATTTTATCTAGTACAGTAATATAATCAAAATCATCCTGCTCTAAACTCTCTATAGCAAATCCTCTTTTTAAAGCCCTTGTTCAACGTTCTCCCTCATTTTAATTTCCTTTGCTGCTGCTTATTATGCTAAGGCCTGGCATCTGAAAACTGAACTGTAGCATTAACCATTTTTTCAGCACAGACCATACCTATTCTTTCTGGATATCAATGCTGTAAGTATATTTTTAAACACCAGGCTGCCTGCAGTGAAATGCCTTGCATTCCCATTGTGTTACTGTAAATACCATTATTATGAAGAAATGATTGACTTTGTTTAACACACTGTTCAAATAGTCTGCAGAGATGTCTGTGCTGCCAGTGTCATTCTCTTGCTTTAATTATAATTTTAATCATCCGTGATCTTCCATTTGTTTGTGCAGTAAGATAATTATTTTTTTTCTATCACAAAGCACCAAAACGATGTCTTTGTATTATTATTTTTTATTATTGATTTGCACTACATTCCTGCTCACTCACTCTGCTAGATCCTCTGTTTCCAATGCTGCTCCTAAAAACCCACTATCCAATGTACATCCTAAAATGGCCTGCTGCATCCTAAACCCCATCTAATTTCTCCTGCCTTGTGCTCCTTAGCAGGGTATTTGCTGACTCATTTAGGTTTGAGCTTGCTGTGCCCACCTGTAGGGCAGCAGAACAGTTCAGCACAGCCACAGCTCTGGGACCTCTCAAAGCCCTTTCTGTGCCCTGTGGCCAATAGCCACATCTGCTGTCCTTCCCAGCTCGTGGCAGACTGCACCCTCTGCTTTCAGGGCAACAAATTCCCACAAGAAGGGAGATACAAGAGCGAGGAGCCCAATCTCCTGTGACGTGTCTGCCTTCAACACTTCTTCCACATTATCTTTGGCAGGCAGATCCAGGGGAGCTTGCTCTGCCCCCTGGACACCACGATGTGACACCAGTCCTGGGACAGCAGATTGGGGCAATGCATTGTCTCACCACACAGCAACCTCACCTCAGGCTGCAGCACAGCACACAAAGCTCGGTTGTGAAGGACCAATGTGAGGTCACTTCAAGCCCCCTGGAAGCTCGGACTCTTGTCCTGACCACAGGTACAACAAGACCTGAGTCACCCAGGTGACTGTCAGTGCCTTGCAGCAGCAACAAATGTCACAGTCGAGATGGCCACGATACACAGAGTATCACTACACTATTTCAGAAAGCTTCAACCCAAGCAGGGTAACACCACACGCCCTTTAAGGCTTTAAGCTTCCACCCATACAGAGTAACATCATGTCACTTCAGAAGGCTGCAAGCCTCAGTTCCCTATTAATTTCAATTTCTTATTCTGATTCTTCTTCCACTTGCCATAGCCTTTCCCTAACTTCTTTCTAAACACTAAAAGGAGTACTTGCATCAATCTTAAAATCTTACTACTTCATCCATAATAAGACACCACGAAGGGCATAGCCAGTAGCCTGAATGCCTTCTCTTTTTAACAAAGCTTTCCATGTGGGTAAGTACACTCTGTTCTTCACTTAGTAAGTTATTTCCCATTATGTCCCCAGCGGCTCACCTGTACCCCAGGTGTCAAAATCATTCTGGTCCTGACCAGGCAGCTTCTGCCGTGGTTCTCAACGCTACACTGGGCTCTGTCTCCAGCTATACCTCACCCTACAGCCCAATCCCAAATCACATCAGGGTCACCGTGTGCCACAGCATATGTCACAGCTGAGATGGCCACGATGCACAGAACATCACCATACAAATTCTGAAGGCTTTAAGCATCCACCCCTCTTCTTCTTTAGCCCAACCTTTTATCCCTTCATGTTGATGTACTGCACCTGTGTGCCCTCTGTTCCCTGTGGTGGTTGGTCAGTGCCCCTGGGCACTCCATGGCTCATTGCTGTCAGTGCTGCTCACAGCTGTGCCCACTGGGGATGAGGCTGGGCTGCAGCCCCACTCCCAACCACCACAAACTGCATGCTTAGAAATGAGGAGGTCTACCTTTTTAACCAAGCATATCCTAATGTAAGGTGCAGCTTTATTTCTAATTGAATACCCAGGCATGCAAGGGAAGCACTGAAGCCCTATTAGCAGCCACCCTCTGTGAAGCAGAGGACCCTGTAGCAGCACACTGTAATTATAAGCCACTGAACTACAGAATGTCAGAAATAGCAGAAAACACAGGGTTTGTAGGATTTGCTGTATTAGTTCCTCAGAAAGAGATTCACTGATAGGTTTTGACAAAAGCTGTCTTCCCCTGAATATAAATGTCAGGCTGCAATCAGCAGATCCCTGCTAGCACAGACATATGGGGGCAGGCAGACGGCCACCGAGGTTCACTGCAGAGCCACAGCAAAGGGACCTGCAGCACCTCTGGGCTGGCTTTGGGGGCTCAGCATTCCCAACCTGCTCATCTGAGCCTTTGAGGGCACCTTCAGGCAGGTTAAAATACAGCCCGATAAGAATATGCCTCAAGTCTGAATGCAGAAAATCTGGAAAACACCTTAAAACTCGTGGTGGGCTGACTGAGCCTACTGCTCCCCACAGCCTTCACTCAAGGGGGAACATGAAGG
Organism: Setophaga petechia; assembly: GCA_024362935.1. Classification (NCBI taxonomy): domain Eukaryota; kingdom Metazoa; phylum Chordata; class Aves; order Passeriformes; family Parulidae; genus Setophaga; species Setophaga petechia. The sequence continues at coordinate 29,881,882 of JANCRA010000005.1, forward strand.
ACTCCCTGGCTCTTTCCCAAACCTCTGCTGCAGCAGACTTCCTTGGCTGCTGCAGGCTTCCTCCCAGGCTGCACCTGGGCAAGGGAAACATGACTGATTGTAGGGAGCAATACCCGGGCTGCAGAACCCGACTCCCAGTCTGCTCAGCCACCTGCAATAAGTACCAGTTCACCCGCCTGTGTTCATCTGAGAAGTCAGGGGAAAAACACCACTCTCCACCTGATTATCCTCATCAGTCTTTGGATGCCTGTGCACACTAGAGAGCCTCTAGGTCATCTCCAGGAGCCAGAAAAGAAATATTACTTAAAACCAATTAAAGGGAGGCTGAGGCTGTGATGCTGGATTCATTTTTTTTAAAAAATCCTCAAGCATAGCAGGTACTTGGGTATTGATTGTTACTTCATGTCCACACCTGGAAATGCAGCAAATTTCTGTTACTTTTCTGCTCCTGTAATTTCAATTAACAGGTGTTAGATGTGCTGTGATGTCACTTGATATTCTGCTTTTCTGATTTTATCTGTTTTTGTCGGTGGGTTTCTTAGTTCCGTGTGAAGGGTTTCTCATCCTCCAGCGGGCTGCTGGCAGCTGCCTGCCCTCTCCTGGCAGCCTGGGGCTGCAGAGAAGGGACTTGCCTATCAGGAACTGGTTCTGTGCAGAGCCAGGGAGCCAAAGCAGATCCACACAAAGGTTCTCACAGGCTGCAGTGTGTGCTGGAGTTTTCCAGTGATGGATTAATCTTGCTGTGTGAACTGTACCAGAATACTATACTTTCAAATGTACCTGAAATAATGTAAATATTACAGGAACTGTAAAGTACAGAAAGGTAGAATCTGGTCAGTAGCTCTTGTATTTTACATCCAACAGCGAATACCATATCCATTTCCAGAACAGCTGTGCCACTGATGTAAATACACCAAGTCCACCCACCAGAGGTAATATGCTCCCCAGGCAGCTGCAAAGAAAGCATTAAGCTAGGGCTAAACACACTTCACCTGTCTCACATGGGGAGCAGGGACCAGAGCAACCTGAAAAAAAGCAAAAGCTGCAGATGGAAAAGATCTCACTGCCATCAAAACCTCGGGCAAGATATTGGGGTGGAGGGGTTCAATCTGCCCTCTTTAATTTAGAGTCATAACCTCTTATCTTGTCACAAAAGGCCCTGCTAAAATTTCTGTTCTCACTCTTCTTGCGGGCTCCTTTTACATACTGGAAGACTGCAACAAGGTCTTCCCAGAGTATTCCCTTCTCCATGCTGAGCAGTCCCAGCTCTCTTACCCTGCCCTCATTGGAGAGGTGCACCATACTTCAGACTCCCTAAGTGGCTCTCTCAAACTTTCAAGCTTTCCTGGGAGAGGAAATGCTCTTCTCTAGCATTCCTTCCAAGTGACAGCAAAGCTGAATCAGATGTGACTTAGAGATGACTATTAACTTCCTAACAGTCCTGTGATTCCTTTTAAAGGCCACCCAGAACAATCATCTCCTTTTCTTTGCCTAGGTGGAAGACTAATTAGCACTCAAGCCACCAACGCTCACACTGAGAGCAATGCTGTGGTGGTGAGAGCCACGCACTCCTCAGCTTCCATTTCACACTGCCTCTCCAAAGAGATGAAATCATTCTCACTACATGCTCAAATTCACACATCATCCTCAATCAGTTGGACTTCACATGGCTATTGCCAGGGAACAGCCTGTGCATGCTGACTGACACTAGGACCAGGGCAGAAAGAAGCTGATCTAGAGCAACCCTTGTCTATCTTTTGCATTGCACTCTCTTTGTTTTGATAGAACCATAGCATAGCTTGGGTTGAAAGGGCCTTAAACATCACCGAGTTCCATCCTCCTTGTCATGGGCAGGACACCTTCGACTAGACCAGGTTGCTCCAAGCCCCATCCAACCTGGCCTTGAACACTTCCAGGGATGGGGCATCCACAGCTTCTCTGGGCAGCCTGTGCCAGAACCTCAGCACCCTCACAGGGAAGAATTTCTGATAGCTAAGCTAAACCTACTCCCTTTTCTGCAGAGGTTGTGGTTTTGCATTAAATACTGTCTTCTTTTAACATTGATTGACTGGATTTAGCACTGTATAAAATGATTGTTGCCTTAAAAATAATTATACAAAAAGCAGGAGCAGCCAGTGCTTGGGAGTGATGCATCATCATCCTCCTCTCTCTCCTGCAAGACATGAATTAAAAGCCAATTCAGGCATAGGTAAAAGGCTAACAGGAAATCCTCAGCAGAGAGAGAAGGGAATGCTCACCTGGAACTAGGGGAGGACAGGGGCAGTAGTGGGGCTGGAGCAGAGCACCACTTTCACACCCTCACCGTGCCTTCTGCACTGTGCCCACTCCAGCCCATCAGCATCACCCCCTCGCCCACTCCTGTTCTGGGGGCTGACACCTGAGGAGACAGTGATGATCAGCTCCTACTTCTGCTGCCAAGCCACTTAGCTTCACAGGATCTCATTTACCAGCTCCCCACAGGGCTGCAGCAGAGGCTGAGGGGGAGGCAGGAATGTCTGCAGCCTGCACTGCCATTCCTGCTGCCCTGCTCTGAGCCTCCACTCTCTTCAGGGAACAGGCTCAGCCTCAAGTCCCTGAGCTCTTTCTTTCATGCAAGACTGTCCACAGCCTCAGGAAACAAGAAACCTACATGAAATGTTATGCTTCAGAACTTGAATAGGGTTCAGCTGGCTGAGGACAAGCTTCAGTGCCTGCTCCAAAGTCTGTGAAGCTGATGGCAGTGCAGAGACTCTCCCTGACTTCAGGGAGATGAAGTCTCAAGGGAAGAGCAGGTTGATCACTGGCCTGCTTGCTGTGCAGCACAGGCTGAGAAAGGGAGCTGTAGCACAAATCTCTTTGGTGCATGAAGGTAAAAGTGTGTCCCCTGATGCTGCAGATGCTACAGGAAAGGTGAGCATGAGGTCTGGGTCTCCCAGGGTTTGTTGTTGTTTGGATTTTGCTGGAAGCTGATGTTACGCAGAGGCTGCTTTGCTGATCTGCTTTTGCCCAAGTGTTTGTGCTTCAGAGTCACTTAATTCAGTTAACAAACAAATTCCAAACTCACACAAATTCTTGGCATTTCGGAGCATCCCCATGCTCATCTGTATCCTTGCTAATATTTGCCCATTTCCTTCCCTCTGTCCCCAGCCACTTCACTGCTATCAAAGCTTTCTTGTCACATTCTTTCCTTAGGCTTTAGGCTCACAAACAAGCAGCATCCTTTTTTCTTGCCCCCACAGAGTACCAAGATATAAAGGACAAACTGCAGTGCCGATACAAAACATCAAATTAGCAACAACAAACAGGAGCAGAACCCTTAATATAGAAGTTTTCATGGGAAAGACCAGGCTCGAAACACCACCGTGTGTTTCTCACCACCCACAGCTCCCCAGGCTTGTTAGCAGTCCCTGTTTTTCCAGTCCCTGAGCACTCTGGCTCTCAGCTGTACATCGAGGGCAGAGAATAGCAAAGCAGTCATGCAGCATCAAGACACCGGCTGGGCAGGGCAAGAACTTCCATCATCCAAATTTTAATAATTATGTCAGTGGAGGCTCTCCTCCGCTGCTGGGGTGGGCTGAGGTACACAAAATGAAAAAAACCCCTGTTCACAGAATATTATTCATGCTAGCCTAACATCTGTTACTTTTTAAGTAGGTGCTTAAAGAAGGTTGTCAGGCCACACAGTTACTCTTTATTAAAATCCTGTAGGTCAATAGGGGAATAACTACTCCTTATTGAATAGATAAATTACACATACTAACAAAAAATCATCATAACTGAAAAGTGAGGGGCTCTTTTCTCCAGCTCTCACAATATCTTTTAGCATCCTGTGTCATACAGAGTGCGTGTGGTTTCCATTATGGAAAAAATGGTTTGTTGACTGTGACAGGCTGCAATTAGACTCTAATACAAAGCAGGGCCAGTGTAACACTTGGTGTTCATGCACTATGCATCACAATGGGATCTCAGTCTTGTTGCCTGTTCCTTCTGCCTGCCATAATGACCATCATTAACAACAAGAGTGAGTAAAAGCCTTTTCTTTGCATGTAGTCAGCCTACGTATTCCATAAAAAGGAAGTGATGTTACACTGACCCTACCAAAAAAGGAGCTAAGAAATTAGCTTCTCTTTTACATTGTATTTGATCATGACCTGGGCCATGCAGAAATTCAAAAGAGGGGAGAAATTACAAGGTCACAGTGGAGAAAACCTGTCTTTGCTGTGTATTTCCTGGACTGGAGGGAGCTATTTGCATACTCAGGTGCAAGAGGCTGCAGCAGCCAACACAGAAGATGTTAAAAGAGACCTGCACGTGGAAGGAAGCACAAGCATGCTGGGTGTTATCTGAGCAGGGCTATTCTGATCTCTTCTGAAGAACTGGTGAGGAAGCTGGCAAGGAAAGGACTCTGAGGGGCTGTCACAATGGCCGTGCTACGAAATAGTCCCTCATGGCAGAGCCACATGGCAGTAAGGTGAAAGCTCTGGAAGGTCATTTCCCATCCCTGGCTTTGCTTTCCTCTGCAAGCAGCTCCCATTCAGATGCTGTGATAAAGCAGGTTTCTCATTTGCATTTTCCAAAACAGGCTGATGGTTTGTTTGCTTTTATGAAATTCTTTCCTATGACCTTGGCTGGAGAGAGCCCTCGCACTACTTCTGCTATTTGATGTGAGCACTCATAAGAGAACATGTTAGCAGTTCTCAGCCCATGCACACCAGTAGCAGAACCCCATGGCTCCTGGGTTTCAGACCTAGGAACTCTGCCTTTCAAGCAAGCCAGTTTGATACAAAAGCACACCCCAGTATAGGTAGGAAATAGAACATTGCATGTGTCCAATTACTGTTCCTCTGTTGCCCCAACAATAAAGAGCAATGCTAAAAAATCTGTGGGCTGTCACCCTCATGCCCCAACTGTGTGTTCTGAAGGGTTGATTTCACACTCAGGGGGACACATGAGGAAACAAAGACCCCTATTTTTTTTCCAAGGCAGTGACTGACTGCTTGTGAAAGCCCATGCAGCAGCTTATTACAGCCTCTGTAAGTGACAATGCTGCCAGACATCCAAAAGAAACAAGCAAGCATCCAAAAGATCTGCAGAAAATAAAGCCAATCACCAGGACTAGGATTTTCCGAGGGATATTAAGTGGGACAACCTTTCTGAAGAGCAGCCCTAAATTACTGTGAATATTGCCGTCTTGCTGTGACCATATTAACTTAAATGTGACTTTGAATAGACCTGACAACCCCATATGTGATGCAGAATAGCTTCATACAATGCAAGACGCTTTTATTCACTTGCATTAGGAAGATTTCCTGCCTGACACAGCCTGACCGCAGGCAAGGTGCGCTGTTAATGAGAGGGGGGCAGAGCGGAGGGCAGCGGCTGCCGAGCACTGACGGCAGGAGAGAACGGGCAGAGCTGGGCGTCACGGACACACAGCCTTGGAGGAGGACGAACAAGATGTATTTTCTATTGAAAAACCCACCCTGTTTGTTCGAGGAAATCTTAAGTGGTTTCATTTCTCTGCTGCAAGCACTTCCTCCTCCTTCTAGCACAAGGGAGATGGGGGATTTTAGGCAGAGCAGTAACCCAGGAGAGAGGCCACCTCTGAAACACCTACATACATCAGTCACTCCTGGCTGCCTCAGAAACGTTGGTTTGCTGCTTGACCTATTTCTGGCTCCAGCAAAGGAGAAGAAAAACAACCCACCATTGATTTTGCAAGTAGTTGTTCTGCAAAATTAACCAGTCCAAACCCCGTGTTTATTTTGCTTCCTGGGGATATGTCAGAGAAGTCACTGGAGAAGTTACAGAGATTTAGAACAGGAGATAAAGAGAACTTGTTTTCAGTTCAAGAGGTCGATGCTCCCTAAAGCTACCTACCTGCCCCAGATTCCCCCTTCCTACAAGAGTTTGGTAGAAAAATAAAGTTTATAAATGCCAAACCCTGTGAATTACAAAGTGGCTCTGATTCCCCAAAGAAAGGCTGTAGAGCAGGCTCTGAAAGACAGGTGATAAATGATAACCCTCCACACAGGCTGCCAGCATGAAGCATGGCCACAAACATCCTTCCTCAAAACCCCTTCCCCTGCCCTGGCTACCACCCCACCCCACCCAGCTGTTCTCTCTGTGGCCAAGGGGGATGGGTCCTCCCTCTGCCCATCCTGCAGCAGCTGGGACATCCTCCACTGGAGAGCTGCTCATTGCTAACTAGAGAAAAGCTGCTCCCGAGCCCCTGCACAGGCAATCAAACGGAAATCTGCTGCAGCAGCTTTGCCCAGCCCGTGGGAAGGGAGAAATGCTGCTCAGGAAGCAGTGGGTGCACTGACCTCTGCAGAGCCCCATCCACGCTGGATGCAGGTCTCTAGGGAGGGCTCAGGCAGGCATCAGGGAGCAGACATTGCTGGCAGGTTCCAATCAAAGGCTCTGACTTGGAATACTGGGGTTTGTGATGGGCAGAGGCAGCACAGCAGACACTGCCAAAGGTGTGGTTTCCCAGGCAGGGGCAGTACTGCAGGAGATTGCTTTTACATCAGGCATCACCACTGGGGTCTCAGGCATTAGCTGGGATCACAGCACTGGCAGCAGTCACCTTAGGAATTAAACAGGTAACATCTGCCCATGCAAAACAACATAGGCAACACCATGACAACACCCAGCAGCTGATTTTTTTTCCAGCACAACATGAACTCAAGACCAGACAGGCTGAGCAAGAGATTTTTTCCAGTGCCCTTCCCTGTCCCTTGCAGTATCCTCATGGAATCACAGAATATCCTGAGCTGAAAGGGACCCAAAGGATTCATTAAGTCCAACTCCTGGCCCTCCACAGAGCAGCCCCAAAAATCACAACATGTGTCTCACAGACTGGGAAAGCACTCAGCAAAGTTTCCCCAAAACACTTTCTCTGAGGGTTTGAGGAACTGAAGCCTCCTCCAACACTTATGGCAGAGGGCTGGAAATGCCAATGTGCCCACACAAGTCCTGTGCCAGGAAGCATGGAAGTGAAATGCCCTTTGAGGCTGGTCCTAGAAGAAAATCCAGTGTTCAGGAAGCTTGTGAAATGGCCCTGTGATGAGAAGTGCCCCTGGGAGGTGTGCAGGAGAGGCAGGCATCAGGACAAGGGTAATTCTGCCCAGCAGATCTCCTGGTTTAGCAGATGCAGGGGAGAGGCTGTCGCAGGCAGGCACAGGAGAGGGAGCTGCAGGACACGCTGCTCCCATTCCCACTCTGCCTCAGGAACCCCAGCCCAGCCACCATCTGCCCGTAGTTAACACAAGAAGGCTTGAAAGAAGCAGGAAAAAGCTAATTTGTGATGAAAGAGGCTGTAAATCATGCATGCAAGGGACGTGGGGACAGGACAATCAGCTGTCGTTAATGAAGTCCTGGGTAAGGGATGAGGAAGCAAAACACTGCACTCTCACTTGGCTCCTGCAATTATGCAGCCAGAAGAAGTAAGCATAATTAATTAAACAGAGACACCTATTTTTGGAGTTAGGAAGATGCAGCAAGAGTGCCTAAAAATCAGGTGCTCCTAAATGACAGTGGGGAAAGGGGCTACAGAGAGCAAATGCCCTGCCTGGAAAGCACCAGCAGTGACTTGCTGTGCTCTCCTGACCACTGCCAGGAGGACATCTCCCATCTGGGATAATCCATAAACTGTCAGCAGATTAATTGAAGATTTCATAATCCAGGGCCTTTTCCCATGCCCGAGGACAAACTACTTGATCAGCATCTTGCAATCAAGCCTGAGCTATCAGATATGTTTGGTATTCTGAGAGGTGAGGAGGAATTTCAGAGGGGCTGGAGAAACAGCAGTTTCTCCCTTGCCAGAGGCTGTGTTTGCCAGTAAGGAGACAAAAGAACATCCAAACTGAAAACAAGGCAGCTAGGTGGGAAATTCCCCTCATTGTTAAAGTATAAAGAGTATTTTCTTAGTGGGGGAAGTCAGGAAAAGAAATACAAAAGGTCCTCATCTCCTAAACAGACTTTTTTTTCCCCCCTCAGCAATTCAGACCCAGAAACTCCCCTTCAAATATTTCTTCTCAGAAACTGAGGCTGTAAAATCTGAAGGAGAATGCTGCATTTCACTGAAGAATGCAAAAAAAAAACTACCAAAATGGATGCTAGAAGGAAAGAGAGCCACCAATCAGAGTTGCCTCTCTGATGGTTACACCTAATCCCAGCCTGACCACATCATTTGGTGAGGTTTTAGTCAGTGGTGGTTCTTCCTTGCTCACTGGCCCTCAGGGGCTCTCTCAGCTGATGCCACACCAATTTCTCACAGGAAAGTGATCTGTCTGTGACAGTGGTCTAATCTTGTCATTGCTGCTATGCAACATGCATGGGAAGCCACTCGAGGAGCTGGTAAATGCCAAAGACCTGAAGCATCTCTGGATGACTGCTGCCATATCTCCTTTGGGGCCAGCCAGCCTGGGGGAGCACACTCAGACCCAGAAGTGTCCCAGAAGTGACAGGCTGTGGCCAGATGTGCACAGGGTAATAACTAATTGCTCAGTTACCTGGCTGAAATGAAGCACAGAGGTGCCTGTTGCAGTCAAGACAGCCACAATGCAGAGTATCACCACACAATTTCAGAAAGCTTCAACCCACACAGAGTAACACCTTACCTCTTCAGAAGGCTGCAAGCATCCACCCTTCTTCTTCTTTAGCCCAACCTTTTATCCCCTCATGTTGATGCCCTGCACCTGTGTGCCCTCTGTTCCCTGTGGTGGTTGGTCAGTGCCCCTGGGCACTCCATGGCTCATTGCTGTCAGTGCTGCTCACAGCTGTGCCCACTGGGGATGAGGCTGGGCCCAGCCCCACTCCCAACCACCACAAACTGTGTGTGCCTACAGGTGCCAGGGGACCCTTCCTGCTGTGGGTGTAAGTTACCCCACACAGCACCCCTGCCAGACCCCAGGCAGTTCTCCCTACACCCCCGTTCCTCTCTACAGCTTCATCCATCAGCCATGTCTTACACAGTGACTAAGACAACCAGTTTCTCAAGCTGTGCCAGGACAGTTGCTGCAGTTCCCATGTAGGGCAGCAGGACCCTAGAGACTCTTTCATGTCTGCATCCTATAGCAAAAAAAAAAAAAAAAACCAAACAAAAAAAAAACAAACCTGTGAAGTGATAAGATGAGAAAGTTGTTATCAGTTGTTTCCCTGACTGCAGACGCCGCCTGCCCAGTGCTAGGGTTGCTTTTCCTCTGGTGCTGACAAAGGCTCCAAGGCTATTTTTTTTTCCTTAGGATTGGAAATAAATCACTCCAATCAGTTGCTTTTCTTCAGGCACTACAAAACAAACTGCAGCAGAAATGTTATCACTGGTAACAGATTTAGCCTGCAGGACCATGTGCTTATTTAAATTTTAACATTTAAAAATAGTTTCTGGTGGTACCATGTAAATACAAGGTATGGCCAGCACAAGCAAAGAGAAATTGAGTGAGGTTATATGACTGGAAGTTATTTATTTCTGCCTCTGACAGTTACTGATGAAATCCTGCCTCATCACTCCTGCTGTGCATTCAGGAGACTGGAGTGACTTGGAGAAGGAAGAGCACACAGGAGACAATGCCACCTTAATGATCACGCAGCTGCCTCTCTCTATCACACCTACCTGCCAGACAGATATCTGGGAGAAATAAAACATCTTCTGTCTTGACAAAGAGGCTGTGCCTGATTCCCACCACTGCCAAAATTCCAGCAGTGCCTAAGAGCCCAGAGGTGTCATCTTTACACTTCTGCTTAGCTTGCTGCCATTGCAACCTGCTGATATGGGCTTGGTAGGACAGCAGAAGGGGGCAGGGGAGGAGGGGGGTGTTGAATACATTTCCTTCTCAAAAAAAAATTGGAAAAAAACAGTGGTTTTCTCTGAAATCTGTATTAAGAAACCAAATAGGAAGTGGGAAGATGGCTGCACAAGGGAGGCTTTTCTCTGCTCAAAATTTAAAGCCTGCTCCTGAGGCAGAGCCTGCATGCTGGAGGCAGAGGCATCACTGCTTTTCTCTCCAAGTGCCCTGGCAGCTGCAGGAGGAGACCCTGCCATGCTCACCCCAGACCCACTGCCTGCAGGGCATGGCTCAGCTTTGCTCCCCACACACTCTCAAGGCTCACAGCTAGCCAGAACCAAGCAGATTTGAGCATGTCTCAAGGCTCACAGGCTGGCCAGAACCAAGCAGATTAAAGCATGTCCCTGGCAGCAGCTATCCTTCCTCCAGGTGCCAAGGCCTTGCCCTGCAAGACTACTACAGCCTCTCAAAAAATAGGTTCCTCTGTTCTCTTCCCTTGTCCACAAAAGCACTGCTTCTTTCGTAAAACACAGATGCTTTTCTAAAATACTCAGCTGTAGTCCTGCCTGGCACAAGCCCTCTCAGGCCACCCAGTTCAATCTTGCTGAATTTACAGCAGTCTGAGAGCAGGATCCAGTAAGTGGCAATCAAATAACTTGTCCCCTTAAAACAGAGCTGCTGAGCAGCACAACGACAGCAGGCAAAGCTTTTATACAGGCTGAGGCCAAGCAAGAGCCAAGGAAACAAAGGCAGCACAGGAGAAATGCTGTCTCCAACCTTGCCAGAGCTTAGAAAGAAAGCAGGGATTTGGGGAGGCCAGTTGTTGTTTTTGCAAGCTAAAAAAAAGGCTTCAGCACACACAGCAAGGTGTGCTCAGAAACACAAGGTTTTCTCCCCCATCCCAGCTAAAAAAGGGTGCTGACCCAGGAAAACAGAAGGAGATCTGTCCCACCATTTCCCAACTGCCTCTAGTGGGACAAACATTGCTCACACCACGATTTTTTTGCCCCATGCTCCATCTTTTCCAACTGACCATGCTGTCTGATGTAGCTGGATGATGCCCAAGGGCTGCCCTGTGAAGCATTCTCTTTAGGGACATCATGACATGAGAAAAGGGAAGGGGAGAAACAGAAACATGAAAGACTGACCGGCAGAGCCCAGAACAAGATTTTAGGCCTGGCATTTAGGAAAACTCTATTACTGATGTGAAGCAACCTAGATCTAGAAAGGAAAAAAAAAAAAAAAAACAAACTAGGGAAGCCCTCAGCATCAATTTGGAGTCTGGCTTTGCAGAAAAATCGGCTTTTAGAGTCATGGACTCATCTTCCAGGTGGCACATCTTTTTCAACTGAATCCTTACCATAGATAGACTTTTAGCCAAATTTGTTTAAAAAAAATTAAACAAAAGAAAACAAAACCAACCCCCAAAACCACTCACGCAGGAGAAACTGTCACAAATGCAAAGGCTTGTAATTTCATATCTTCCTTAAAACAGAGGTTCTTTCATAGCCCAAAAACATAAGGAATCAGGGAAATTATAAGCCTGCATTACCAAAAAAAAAAAAAAAAAATCCATTTGTTCCATGGAATCATTAGAGTTGGAAAAGACCTCCAAGAGCATCAGGTCCAACCTTTGACCAAATGCCACCATGCCCACTAAATCTCATTGTGAGGAGCCACGTCTGCTCAGTGTTTGAACACTCCCAAGGATGGTGACTCCACCACTTCCCAGGGAAGCCTGTTCCAATACATAACCACTCTTGCAATTAAGAAATTCTTGCTAATATCCACCCTGAACTTCCCTGGTGCAGCTTGAGGCCGAGCTTTCCCCTTGTCCTGCCACCAGCTCCTGGGAGAAGAGCCCAGTTTGTGTGAGTCATGAGTGGCCACTATACAGGCAAAGGATTTGGACTTAAGAATCCTACATTCAGAACATTAAGGGCAAGAGCAGGGCATTGAGAGCCATATTAGCTGTGATATAGCTACAGTTCCATAGGATCATCCCAAATATTTCCTAGAAGTTGTGTTTTTATTCACAACTTATTTTTTTATTCACAATTCATTTTGTTTCTTTTTCATGTTTGACAAAAGATGGCACTGCAAAACCTGGAGGGGAAGAGAGGCTGGCCTCAGTCTCTGCTCTGCAGGCTGTTCTGGCAGTCAGTAGGGAATTGCCACACTTATCCACGTCCTTATTTAACGCTCCACTCATTCTTCACACTCCTGTACCCGAGATGCCACGGCTTGCAGACAGGTCTAGCAGCAGGACTCGAGCACTCTGTGAAGGAATACAAACACCAGCTAATTAAATCTATTGTTAAAACAATTTGTTTCTTGCTGGGACCGAGTGATCTGACGGCGTTTAAACAAGACAGGTTTCATTTCTGAGGGCAGACTGCCATCTTCACTCAGGAACTCCTCACCCCAGTCACTTTAGATTCAAAGCGCAGATCAGCAGCAAAGAAATAGCAATAAAATAAAAACCCAAGGCCAAACTGAGCTCTTCTCCGGGAGGGGTGTTGTTCAGTGGGAAATTCCATTATTTAACCAAGCATCAGGAACTGCTAGAATAAACAACAGTGGCAAGCAAGGAGCTCCTTAGCGCACGAATCACAAAGGTCTATTTTCAAGGAACACCTGCCCCCAAGAGGGCACTGTGATATTGTGTATTCCTCCTGGCTCGGGCACTGGCAGATTATAAATATATAATATAAAACATAATTAATACATATAAATAACATGTCATGGAAGCACCCATGCCCCACACAATGCCATCCCTCCAGCCCAGCCCAACCCAGCCCCACAGCCATTGCCAGCAGGCAAGGGGAACACCTGGCTTCTTCCTTCAATGGATTCACTTCTCTTTTAGGGAAATCCACAAGCAGGAAAGCAGCAAAAGCCCAGTTTGCTGGAAAGCAAAGCAGCCAATGTAATGCAGGATCTGGTGCTGCTGCTGCTGGTGTGAGCAGGGCTGTACTCACTCCCCACCCGAAGCACCCATCCCTTGGCAGCTGGGTGTGATAAGCCTCGATTTCCTTGGCAGTTTTCCTCACAGGGTCACAGATAGTTTCTTGCTTGAATTCTCAAGCAGTTTCAGCTTCAAATACCACAAAGGCCTGTGCAGTGAGGTGCTGGATGGAGTAAACAGATGGTGTCTGCTCAGCAAACAGACCTCCAGACCCTTTCAGCTGCCTCCAGCCTTGCTCCCAAAGTGCCTGCCTGTCTCCCTCCCTCTTTGATGTGCGCACACCAACTGTCTGGTCCAAGATCACCTCCTTCTGCCACTTAGAATGCACCTTTAGAATCAGGCCTTGCTATCTGCAAATCTCAGTCTGAGCTCTCTCATTACTCTTGACAGCTCTGCAGCTCTCTTCATGAAGGTTTGCATGTCTAGCCTGTCCCCTCCTTCAGTCCTCCCTGACCGGCTCATCCAGGGCTAACCAGACCTGTGGGAGAAGCCACATCAGGGCTTTGTGGAGCACCTCCTGGAAAGGTTTTACCACATGACTCCACAGCACCTCATGAAATCAGCCACTGATAACATCCATACCACTTAAAAGCATTTAAATATCTGCTTCGGAGCTCCAAAACTTTGCCATTGACTTTCCAACCCTGTGCACCATAGGCTGTTATAACCTAATCATAGACCAAATTCTGCAGTCCCTAACTGGCCACAATTTACTTACAATAGATGCCAGACAACTGAATCTCTTTCTAACACATCATGCTCTCCACAGGCAGGTAAGTAAATCAGTGTAAGGAGGAAAGTGGTGTTCACTTGGGATAGTTAAACACAAAATGCTCACCTGTTATTCTAGATTATATTTGGATTTAACAGACACAACTTGATGTGGTGAAAAAAATTGGGAGTTGAGAAGCTTCCCTCTCGACCCTCATTGCCAATTGTTAAAAATAGGTTAGAAACTGTTGTAAAATAGTTGATAATTGTTAAGCATGTACTGTTAGTTTAGTTGTTATACTGTAAAAGGGGTTAAATGGGTAGTTATAAGAAATACAGTACTCAATGTACCATATTTCACACAAGTAAAGTGCACCACTCCGCAAGCCAAATGAGCCAGTCTGGACAGAACTGCAATGGGCCAATCAAGCACCTTAAACCTTCATGCAAATGAAGGATTCAAAAAGAAACCAATCCAAAGGGACAAAAAACAGGATAAAAAGGGGCATCTGACCCAGGGAAGCCATGCTGCTCCACTTGGAACATCAGGGACATCGCTGCTGAAGAAGCCCCAGCACGGGAATGTTCCTGCTCGGCCCACAAGCCCCCATGCTTTAGGCCTTTTCTTTTTATTATAATAAATGCTGAAATCACTTTATTACCGGGAGTCTGGTCCCATTTACAACATCACCTACTTCCAACTCCATTTCCAATAGACCAAGAGGCCCTTGCTGTGGCTTTTGAAAGCTTTGCCTTGCTTAAATCCTCACGTGAAGCCCTCTCCCTCCTGTTGGACTGCCAGCCATGAGGGAGCACTGGCTAACCCTGCCTGGGGGACACACAGCAGGCACACAAACACAGGTGAGCAAGTCACCAGCTCTGGGAGGCATTTCATCTTTCAGCTACAAAAGAGGTTTTTTTGTGGATCCTGAGGCAACAAAAAGAGCAGGGACATGTTCCTTGCTTTCAAATATGTGCAGCGTGGAGCCGCAGTTCCCATCCACGGCCTTGTCACCACAGCAGCAAAGGGGACCTCAGCAGGCTGACTGGGCTCTCTCCAACCTCAAGGAGCCTTGAGGAGGGGCAGGAAGAGCAGGCATAGTCTTCTCTTGGCCCAGCAGGCTGTGGGTGCTGCACAGCCCTTCCCTTTGGAGGCTTTCCCTGGAAGCCCTCAGGAATCGGCCACTTGAAGGCTGAGCCAAGCGTCAAGCGTCGGCAGCACGGGCCAGGAGAGGAGCAGCGTCCCGGCTTTGGGAAGGGAGGTGGTGGGAAGGAAGGAGCTCTCTGAACAGAGACACAGGGAAATCAACACCTCCAGCCAGGAAAGGGTGTGGTGAGCTCCGAGGCTGAGGAGCCCATGTGCTCCCCTCTCTCTGCAGCCATGGTTACCCCTCCCAGCAGGCATTCCAGTGCTGGAGAGGAAAGCTTCTTCCCCATGCAGCTGGTTTTCCTTTGCTCTGACAAGCCAGGCATGACTTTCCACTTACTGCAAGGATGGCGGCATATGATCTCACTTTGCTTCCTCTTTCCATAAGAATTTTGGTACAAAGCCTCTCAGAGACAGCCCTGCCAGGAGAGTCTTCCTGCTCCTCCAGCAACTCACTTGTCACTGCCTGCTTAGCCCCTTTTGATTCCCTCTCCACTCGATTTTTTTGCTTTCAGGTTTGAGACTCCTGGCAGGTGTGGCCTGACAATGCCAGCTGCAAAATCCTCTTTGCAGAGCAGCTCGTTAGCCCTTCTATCTTTCTTCTCCTTTGGCACCTACTGAGGCACTCACAAGCTGCTCCAAGAGGTGGTGGTATGGCCTGCTGCCATGAATCTGTTCCCTCGATGGGTTACAAACCCACTTAATGTCCCTCACACAGTTTAAATTCTAATTTTCATGAAGAGATGTTTCTGGCACATGAGTGCTGGCCTCAGGTTTCTCTTCAGTGTCTGAACAACCATGATTAATCAAGTGGATATCCACTGAGTTTGCTGTTTGGTGTTATTCTTCTCATCCTGCTGAATTTCTGGGAGATCTTGTACTAGTCCCACACCCAGCTTCACTAGTTTATTCGGTTTGAAAAGAGGGTAAGGGCAAGATGTGATGGCCAACAGCTGTGAGGGTCACAGCCACTTCTGAACACCAGGAATGTGAGGTCCCAAAATTCCTTATCTGCCAAAGGGATAAAAACCCCAACATAGCCTGAGTATCTGAAACAGACACCAATCCTTGAAACGTGAGAGGGAAGACAGAAGCAGCAAAACCAGCACATTGTCCAGCACAGCTTTCTGACTACCTGTGACTCTGGTTTTCTCCCTTGTCTGCACTGCTGCTGCTGCCAGGGAGGAGCCACAGCACCATGGCCAAATTTAGGGTGCCATTATGCAGACACACAACATCAAATGTTCAGAGACAAGGCTGTACCTTTGACTTCCCAGGTCTGTTCAACACCAGTGCCTAAAATAACCACCCAGACATCTTGATTTTGCAGTAAAGGATCTAGGGCAATGACAGCAATTCATCTCCCCAGGCAGCTTGGGTTCGGTATGTTTTTCATGGGATGTGCCTCACTTTTCAGCTGCTCAGATATCACACACACCAGTGATCAGTTGCCACACTGAAGGGTTCTTGGCAATAAATAGGCAAATAAAATCACTGTTGAAATGAGTGTATTTGCCAAGTGTCGTTTTCGTCACTGGCTGTGCCTTACAAGTTGGCCTCAGCTTGGCTTGTTCTCCTTGGTACTCATACCTGGAGGCTGTAGCACAGCTCTGTGGGACTACACGGGAATTATGTACAGAATTTTCACCAGCCTTCTGCACCTGCAGCACTCAGATAGATGGAAAACAGTGCTGTGAGCAGTGTTCTTCTTTTCTAGCCAGCAGTCTCTCTGAAAGTACAACAAACATACTTTTAAAAGTAATGAAATCAAATACAGGATAAAACGGAAAACTTGTTTGCCCATTGCTGACAAGAAGATCTTGGTAACTTCAGCATCTGCTGGGAAGAACTATGGTTACCCTTTGTGCTATCTATAATGACTCAGTAAAGCAAAAACATTAACGTTGTTTTTACTTCCTGTGCAGAAATTTGCCCATTCTCATATTCACAGGGTGCCAAGAAATAATGTCTGGTTACGGACTTGCCACAAATTTGACACCTAGGAATTCCCTGACAGGTCTTGAACATTGCAGCCCTTGGGCAAAATTTTTCTGCTTGTATGGAAATAGAGGTATTTAAAGAAATCTCAAGGGCCCTGTGCAAGTGCAGAGGTCATGCTACACGTTGTAACTTAGAGCCCCATGGCACAAGGTATAAAAACATGGTATGTCATGGCTTCTTGGACATCTGTATTCACAGGAGTTTATTTTGCTGCACTTGTGCCAGCAGGACCCATGTTACACTCAGCAGCGTCCTCTCTCAAATCCCTGCCCCGGAGGTGTCAGTCTATCATCAGATCCATGGCAGGCATCTGAGGCTCTGACCAGCCTGCCCCCAGGGCTGGGGGCAATGGGCTCACAGGGAGGGGGAAGTTCCCAAAGCATGCATGATCTCATGGCCCTCTTAATTCCCTGGTTTGCAATATGCATCTCAGCTGGGATCTCAGCGATTGCTCTGAGGCAGTGCCCTCTCAATGACAGCAAGAGAGCAGCCCCCACAAAAGGCATCACTCAGGCACATTATCAGTGGAAAAAAAAATATGGGTGATGCAGAAAGAAAAAAGTCCGTCCAGAAATCATGGCTTGTTGTTCTTGTCCAGCCGATCGAAGGTGGCTGTACACGGTGCATAAGGCCAGAGATCTCCAGCTGCATCAACTTCCCAGCAAGGCTGGTTTACCTGGTGATCCTTCAGGAGCTGATGAGCCCTTTGGAAGAGGGACTAACTTCATACCAGGCTGATACACAACAGTGCCACCATTCCATAACAAAATCCCTGACAGTGAGCTCCAATAATTTATACCTCTGCAGACCAGCTCCTCCTGCTCACATGCCACACTTAACAAAACAGTAATTGCTGCCTGATTTCTGATTGCTCTCATTAACAAGAGTAATGGAACAAATGAGTTCTACAAACACACCTTTGATGTAAAAAGATTATCTAGAAAGCACAGAAACTCAGCATTTTTAATATATGTTGGTAGTGAGTACACTACCAAAGTATATCAATGTGACCTAAGTGTTTATACCACAGGTAACAGTACTTGAGGTGTAGGAATTGAAAGCAAAAGAGATCTTTGGGTGCATTTTTACACCAATAAATGTTGAGCCAGCAGCCAACCAAGCAAAAAATCTGTTTCTCTGAGATCTAAGGACAGCACAGAAAACTGAGCTCAGCCGTCATTCCTCCTCCTCTGCCTGGCAGTGCCCTGCCAAACCAACCCCTATCATCCCAGCCTCTTGCTGTTTGGAGCTGTTTGCAGCAGTCCCAGCCACGCTGCTGGCCGTGGGGCAGGAGCTCAGGGATGCACAGCAGTGATGCCTGCAGCCACAGCAGCTCGCAGAGCTGCAGCCTGGAGCATACAGGAGGGGGAGTGTTTGCTTCGATAGCTGATCCTCCTTGGGAAACCAGGGCTTGCTTCCCTATCTCCTTCAAGCCTTCCCATCCCCAGGGTGCTCCAGCAGCATCTGGCTGCACAAGGCTTTTTCTGGGCTCCCAGGAGGGCTTAATGAGACTGAAACTGCCCACTCCAGCCAAGTTTGCAGAAAACTTTCCCAAAGTGACCTGCCCCCTCGAGCAGATGAAGAATTAGCAGCAGCACAGGGCTCCTTTACATTGCTCCTTACCATTGCAATCTGATTTGTAGCTGCCACTTTGGTTTTTCCACATCGGTGTGGACACTCCCTTTTCTGGTTATGCTACTGTAGAGGCTTCAAAGGGGCTTCCCATAAGTGAGGATTTACCTGTGGGTTTTAGGAAAGTGCCTGTCATGTGACTGCCCATTCCTATTTTAAAATACATTCTGAGCATCAGCCAGGCCCCTGTACATGTCCTTCTATTCCGAGGAGCAGCAGTGGTGCTTTCCAGAGGTACTTGGGTAGTAAGTGGAGAAGGGAAGCCTGGTCTAAGCACTTCCCCCTCATATAAATGCCCACATTGGTTCAGTTCTGTTTAGCCATCTCAAAGTTCCCAGCGCCTCTGAAAAGTCCAGCTCAGACCTCTGCTGAAGTCACTGTGGTTATGACTCAAGGGCTAAACTTGTCAGGAAATCATGCGTATCCAGCAAAATGGGTTTCTGCATCTGCCTTCTGATTGCTAGGTGGGATTTTTTTGTGTTTAGTAACATCAGTTTCTGAACAGGGACTTCTGGAAATGGCTTCTTGCTGATCCAATTCACAAATAAGAAATCTGGGGGCATTTATTTGAAGGCCCAAACATGCCTGGTGGTACAGCCTGATGGTATTCCTGGTGGTACATGCCTGGCAACCATATTTCCATGGCATGTTAAATTCCCATGCTTCCAACTGGCCTGTAGGAATAACACCTGAAGTGGGAAAGTGGTTTGGTTTGGACCCACAACCTCTAAGAAGATAGAACTCGACATGGTGACTGCTTTACTTGCTCTTAGTTCAGAGTAAAGCTCCCCTGCAGCACATACAGACCCATGTTTGCAGCTTTGATCCATTTTAATTTCCTCAAAGTGACTTCAGAATACTGACAAGATGGACCCACAAGAAAGATTTTCTTTCATCTTCAGCTGATCACCATTCCTCTTTATCACTGACTTGCAAAATGAAACATATATTCAAAACGTAAAAATAGTGTTTGAGTTGGTGTTTTGGAAGATGGGGTTTTGTGGTCCTACGCTTCTTTGTACAGCTGGGAAGGAAATGTGGCCTCCACAGGGAGAACAGGATACTTGAGAAGCTTAAAAACCCAGCACAAATCAGAAAAAAACAGCCAAGGATGCAGCACCTGGAAGAAGGAGCTGGCACTGTCCTGAGAGACAGAGTGTGATGAGAGGGATGCCTTGCTCTGGAGAGTGAGTGTTCTGGCCCAGCCCAGCTGCCCTCTGCTCAATTTGACTGCCACATTATGGCAACTAAAACTGACTAAGACCTTTTAAAATCCAAGTTACAGAAGGTCTGAGAAGGATCTCAGGTCTCACTTCTCTGTAAGTCTCCAAAATATCGTTTTGATAAAGAGCAATTCCAAGTTCAAGAAACCAAAAAGCTGTTTTTTCTGAAAGATACATTCAAAGTTCCCCATCCACCCCACAGAAGGTCAGAAACCCTCCTTATTAATGTAATGGCTCTGTGCGCCATCACCAAAGAAGTCAATATTTATAGCTAGCCAAGGAAGTCAATATTCATAGTTAGTGCCAGTAGAAGTCACTCCTTTGTACCACTCTGTGTAGTTTGGATTTTAATGCAACTAATACCATGCACAAAATGGGTGTAGGTCCCCAGATGGGTCCCTGACCCCAGAAAGCTGACATTTGAACTTTCATACACAAGCCCTATGCTAAGAACTCAAATGAGGAGGCTGAAAGGGTAAAAGCTCCAAAGTATCCAGCTCCAGCTGTATTGTCCCCTGAGCAGGCATGCCAGGGGCACCCATGAGCAGTGGGGACCCACCAGACGCCCGCATCACCTCCCAAAGATCCTATGACACACAGCATTCCACCTGTCACAATGCCGGGTGGGGCATGGAAGCAAGGGTTGTCATGCCCGTTGTTGCAAAGGTGCAAAGGTGAGCAGCTGCCATGCAGCAGACAATACAGCCTCCCGATGCTGGGGAGCCCCAGCCCCAGCCCCAAGAACAGCAGCCCCAGGAAAGCCCACCGGCACCAGAGACCGTAACAAAGTCTGATGGAGGTGAGAGGATACTCAACGAGCTGGGCTACAGGCTGGGTCAGACCATAGGGGAGGGCAGCTTCTCCAAGGTGAAGGCGGCCACCTCCAGCAAACACAAGGGGCCCCTGGCTGTCAAGGTGGTGGACCGGCAGCGAGCGTCCCGAGCCGTCGTGTTCAAGTTCCTGCCCCGGGAGCTCTCCATCGTGCGCAGGATCCAGCACCCCAACATCGTGCGCGTCTACGAGCTCATCGAGGTCTGTAACAGGAAGCTCTACATCGTGATGGAGGCCATGGACACTACCCTGCTGCAGATGTTGGAGAATCTGGGAAAGCTGCCCTGCGCCCCCAATGCCCGGGACATCTTCGTGCAGGTGGTGAGGGCCGTGCGTTACCTGCACGACCGCAACCTGGTGCACCGGGACCTCAAGTGCGAGAACGTGCTGCTCTCCGCCGACGGCCGCCGCGCCAAGATCAGCGACTTCGGCTTCAGCAAGGAGCTCAAAGGGTACCCGGACCTGAGCACCACCTTCTGCGGGACAGCGGCCTTCGCCTCCCCGGAGGTGCTCATGGGCATCCCCTATGACGCCAAGAAATACGACATATGGAGCCTGGGGGTGATGCTCTACATGATGGTGGTGGGCAACGTTCCCTTTGATGATACCAACGTGCAGAGCATGCCCCAGCTGCAGAAGAAGGGGGTGATGTACCCAGAGGGGCTGCCCCCGCTGCCGGAGCCCTGCCAGGCCCTCATCACCCAGCTGCTGCAGTACACCCCATCGTCCCGGCCCGGCGCGGGGCAGATAGCCAAGAACCGCTGGCTCAACGGGGACATCTGAAGGACACAGCCCTTCCTGAAGATTCTGGAAGAGCACTTTGGTGCAATAAATGAAAGAGCATTTCTATGGTTTGTTGACTGTTTTGAAGCCCAGGGTGCCTGTGTGTGGAGCTGATGGAACTCTGAAAAGCAAGGCCGTGTGCTCTCAGGAGGTGGTCAGATCCCAAAGCAGCAGTGGCAGCCTGCTGCAAGCTGGGTTTTGGGACACAGCAGCTTTGCAGAGCTGCCAGGGCAGGGTGGTGAGGTGCTGCAGCACAGCCCATCATGGTGCCTGCTCCCTAGAATGCCAAAATTCTGGCACAGCCACCCCAGTCTGCTCCTCCCCACCCTCTGCTGCTGAATGAACAGGGACTATGGGAGGAGAGCTGCTCTCACAGGGGTCTTGGCTTCTTCTCAGCCTTGTTCACCACCAAACTGTATTTGATCAGATAGGAGGGGAGAATCAGTGGTCCTACAAATCACTGCTGCAGAGAAAATGTCACATTTTTTGTGTGCCATTATTTCAAGCCCACAGTGACACCCACAGCCCAAAATCACACTAGGATTTTTGCAGGCAGCTGGACAGCATTACCCAGCCAAAAGTTTTGGTGTGGCTTTGAGATTCACCCCTTATATGGAATGTCTTTCAGATATCTTAGCAATATTTGAAAGGTCTGCTAAAAGATACTTGATGAGAAATGCTGCTGGCCATGGAGAACTTGAAAGGAAAAACTGATAAAAGTATAAAGGAGAACCACTTTTTAAACTCCTGCTGTCCAACTTCAATGCAAAAAATTACCAATTACTCTTAATGCAACTCCCAAAATCTTCTTTGGATCCTTATAGGCAAGTCCCATTTTAAAGGGTTAATTAAACGTAGGAGCTGCCATCTGAAATGTGCTTTGATGAGATAGTTCGACCCATTCTAAAAACCATCTCCAGCTTCCAGTGGACTGAAGTCTAAGAGGAAATGTTCAGCTGGGTGGTTTGATGGTGATGGTGCCTCATGAGCTGACCCAGCACAGGCCTGGCAGCACTGCCTGGGGCCAGGCCATGTCTGACATGGACAAACCAGTGCACATGGCTCTGCTGGGGGAGGTGGAAACACCTTTCCCAAAGCAAACATTTTGGGTCTATTAAAAGCAGTAGTTTAAGTAGAACAAGATGTGGCAGCAAAGCCAGCCCAAGGCTTTTCAGCATGCAGGCTGCAGGGAATTTTGCCACCCCCAGAATGAAGATTTATTTTGTTCTTCTCACAGCTGCAAAATAGAACTTGCAGCAGCCAAGTCTAAAGTAGACAGAGTAATGGGATACAAAAGGTGTTCAGGGCTATGGAAACAGGCTTGGGAAGGATCAGGAAGGGGATAGAAAAGAAGGGGAGATGTCAAAAGGACGTGGGAAGCAAGGAGGTGGGGGTTTGTGCTTCCCAGGTTCTCACAACCTGGGAAGAACAAACCTGGCTCTGCTGCACTGCCTCTCCTTTTGCTCTATCTCAATCTTCTTTCCTCAAAGAACACAGTGGGAGTCATTCTAAAACCCAGACCCTATCAATCTCCCCTCAGCACCACATTCTCCTAAAGGGCTGCATCTGTTGAGGGCACCAGCTGGGACAGATGACTGATGTTTTGTGAGGCTGCACCCCCTTGGGTGGCTTGGGAAAGCAGCTGGGGTTCAAGTGGGGAGAGGTTTGCAGGAGCTGCAGGAGGCTCCGGGCTGCCCGCGGCCCTCGCCCTCTGCAGACAGATGGTGATCTCGCAGGGCCAGCACTAACGACCTCAGAGCAGCCCCCAGACTGCAGAAATTGTCCATTACACGTCTAATTATGCAAATTAAAAATAAAAATCACAATTAAAGGCCCTGAGCCAATTCTTATCTAATTTGCACCAGTGGGATATCAGTTTTGAAGGAGGGCAGGAGCAGAGGCTTTGAGCAGGATGAGGCAGAGGCTCATGGCTCTGCCAGCACCCCTCCCCTCCAGAGGCCTCTGCATGTGCTCAGCCTGATGCTTCCCTAAGCTTATTTCATCCTCAGGAGGGTAGAAATTTTTAACCTTTAAATTTTTAGCCTTTAACTTTTTTAACCTTCCTGGGAGGTGCACAGTTGATGGAAGTGCCCCTTCCCTGACTGCTGGCAGTAGAGCCCCAGTATCTTGGCCACAAAGCACAGAGCCCTGTGTTTATGGGACAGCCCTTGGACTCAGAACAAGCGTGTTCTAAGCACACTGCCCTACCAATATCCTGATCAGCCCCAGCAGGCTGGTGCAGTGCAATCTGGAAATGAAAGGTCCTGTGTCATACCAGCACCAAATAAATAATTTTCCATGGGGAACCTGACCACCAAGCAATCTACACAAGTAACTATGTGCTATTTAATCCTTCTCCAAGGTTAAAGAGGTAAATGTTCAGGGCCTGTATGAGGCAGCTGTGTGCTGTGCCAGCACCTGGCTCCTTGCATGGTGTGAGCACTGCCTCATCCACAGCCCTCTTGCTGGCTGCCACGGTGCCCTGTGTCACTGACAGGCTCGCTGGAAGATCTTTCAGATTTTTAGACATGTGAATTAAAATCAGTTAGAGGGACTCTTAAAAGGACATTCAGCAGAATAGAGTGTTTAGTGTTTTCTTGAGATCATCTTGAAGCAATTTTAACCCATTTAATCTTAAAAGAGCATTATAAATTTCAAAGACATGTTCCAGACCTTTAGTATAACTCTCCTCCCAATGCCCTTTTGTCCATATTCTGCATCACTTTGAGTGAAATACAGCCTTTATTTCAGGCAAATGAAAGGAAGGGAGGTAATTCCCTGCACACTGACATTAAAGCTCCCTTTTCAGCTAAGCAAAATTTGCTTTCAAGATTTTTAGGCCATGGCTGATGTGTCTGATAAGCTTCAGGACTCAGCTACTTGAAAGTCTACACATCACCCAGCTCTGGAGATAAGTACATTCATGAATTGTGGGAAAACACTGCCGTGTAATCAAACACCTCACGTACTCCTGCCCCAGCTCAGGGCTGGCTCTCCCAGGGCTCTCCATGTGTGCCTGCAGCCAAGCCAGGCTCCCAGTGACCTGCTCCAATTACCCCAGCCCAGGCAGGGCAGGCAGGAGCTGTACCTGCACGACCCAGCCTCCCTGCAGAGGCAAAGCTTCCAACAGGCAATTGAGCCAGCTCAGCCCTGCTTGAATACATTAACCTTTCCAGAACTGCAGCCTTCAGTGCCAGCAGCCTTTTCTCCAGTGACCTGGAATCCTCCTGGCTCTGTTCTAGAGCCGCTGCACTGAGTTATGGGTCTCTATGACTTTGTGTCAACCCTTCTTCAGCTGAATATCTCCTCATCCTCTCTTTTCATCGTCTCTGCAGGTCTCTACACTTAGTTTTCTGCCAGAAGAGATATGGAGGGAGAATTTCCTGTCTTGAGCCTTTTGGTTATATAAAGCATAATTTAAAAAAGCTAACAAGAGGTTCTCACCAAAAACAGGATCCAGGGTGTCTTTGTTCACATAACTTTCCTTGCAAACAAGAAACTTTCTAATAATAGTAATTTCATTTTCACAGTACCTAGCATGCATTAATCCTTGCTCTTGCACCAAGTGATAAATATTATTCTCCCTGTGTTACAGTGCACAGGCTAAGGGGCTTACCTCAGGCCAAAGGGATTTCATTTCACGTTACATTTCAAAACTTCCCTCTGGCCAGATCATGACTCTATCTTCAAGCAATAATAAATTCAACAATACTTGATGGTCTGGAAAGACATATGATTTTCCTCTCCAAAACTGCTTCCAGATCAACTTCATTTTATATTGTAAATGAATGAAAGGAAATTGACTACAAACACAGATGGGTGGAGCTTCTTTCCCATGTTCTGAATAAGGGATCCAAATTTCCTAACTGCACTTAACAACCCTTTTGAAGAGCCAAGGAGGCACTTGCAGGATGGAACACAAGCACAGGTGGCCCTCAGCTGGGGCATCTCAGTCCTTGGAGGTTTCCAAGGGCCTGGAACAGAGCAAAGTCCCTGATCTGGTCTCAGAGTTGGCCCTGCCTTGAGCAGCATGTTGGGCTGGAAATCTCCAGCCTGCCCTCCTGCAGGAATTACCCTGTGATCCCACAAACACACAATTTTTTGTGATACTAGGTGACAACTATATTTTGTTTCAGAGAGACACAGACCTCTCCACGAGGTTTGAGGTTTGACTGCAAGGGTGATAAATAACTGTATTTTCTAGACCCATTAAAAAATGAGACAGCAAGCAGTGCCTCCATCTGCTCATTACATTTTGGATATTACAGCTCTTACGGGAGGCAACACGACATAGGGACCCGAGTGTGGCTGCTAGGTGGCTCTCTGTGAAGTTAAAGAGCCACACAAAGGTGGGCAAGGTGCCTGTGCTCCTTCATTCCTTTTCACATTATTATCAGCCACAGCAGCAACTAGCAGATTCCCTGAAAGACATTTGTGGTGTTATTTCTTCCTCTCAGCTGGCAGATGTTCATTATATTATAAATGTCACAAAAACCCTATTGGGACAGATCCTGCATACAGTTGTCATATTTTTATTGATCATGTCTTCCTCAGAAGGTCTCACTTCATAAATGAGAGGCACCTTGGTCACAGGAGGGAGCCTTCTTTGGACTGTGCAATCTGTAGGTGTCCTCACAAGGAGCAGAGAGTGAGACACCACAGGAATGTTTGCCTCATGCATTACTGAGAATCACAGAAGCATTTCTGAGCAGCCCAGCTCAGTGTGCTTTACAATACAAGTGATTCTTGAAGGGAAAAAGGAAAAAAAAATAAAAGGAAGCTAATTAAATGCCTCTTAGCAGACCCATTTAACACCAACAATGTGACAAGGTCAATGGCCACAGTGTCAGCAGGGTCACCTGGCCACTGACAGGGTCACAGAACACCTTGTACCCTCACAGGAATATATTTACAGAGAAGCTGGATCTCACCAAAATGCTGAGAGCTCTCAAGTCCCACTAAACTATTTTAAAGTAAATAGAAGCTGCGGGAACTGAGCCCCTCCAGACAAGCCCTTCAGAAATCCCTGACCATTCCTCCTCCATGTGGTCACTTTGTTTATTCTCCAGGTACTGCAGGAACCTGCTGGAATTGTGACTGGCAGCATCGTTTCATCAGAATACTCTGCACAGCACTGTCCTGTCATTACAGTCTCCAGAGAAACATGGCATTTCCATTTAAGCAATACGTATGGAGCCTTCACTGAGGCTGACTTTGCTTTGGTGCTACCTCAGGCCTCAGCATGCCAGCCTGAAGGCTGGTAAGATGTTGGAGCTCCTGCACAAGGACATGGCCAGATTTGGTGTGTGGAGGCAAACTGGAGTTTGCCAAGAGGAGAGGCAGGATTTGTGCAGCACAATGGCTGCTACCTCCTCCTGGCTGAGCAACAACCAGCCCAGGGGACACCAGCAGAGCAGACAACATTCTCATTAATTACAAGGAAAAAAACCCAAAATACACATTATTGTCTCAAAAATAATGATAATCCTTGGCTTCTTGTTTGCATGTTCATTAGCATGTTAATAGGATACCCATTATGGAAGAGCTAAACCATGCAGTCATGCACATATGCACCCAGTCATTCATTACAAAACCAGCTTCCCTTCTATTCGACAAATTTCTCCCTGTCCAGAAAATGGTTCAAGCTGCACCGTCTGGGGCAAGCTGTAATTGATGAATACGTCTTGAGGAAAGCAATTTTGCTTTCTGTGCATTACACAGCCAATTATCTTTTCCAATATCAGGAGATCTATTTACTTACTGTTGATGGAGCCAGGGAATTGCTGGAAGAAGGACCCATGGGAGGGTTGCACCTACTCGCATAAAAACACACCAGTCTTCAAATAAACACACAAGTTCAGATAGGTCAAAAGTGAGTCCCAACAAACAACAGATCCACAAACCACCATGTCCATGTGGAAGAAAACTACTGCTGGTGAAGGAAGCACCCAGAGTGGCCCACACGCAGGCAGGGACAGAGCTCCTAAACCCAAGAAGGGAGGATGGGGAGTGATGGGCAGCCTGTGGGACAGCAGTGGTGGCACAGGGCTCAGCCAGCCTGGGTGAGCAGCACAGTCACTTTGGTATTTCTTGAGCTGATCACACAATAATTTCTGACTCAGCAGCATGGTTAACTATGAAGATGTGAATGCAAGACATTACTCAGGGAAGGTAACTATCCAGGAGAAAACTACAGTGGAGACTGTAGCCTTTCCTGCAGCCATCATCCTCTGCATTTCATCTTCGTGGCAGAAAAAGCACAGCCAGTTTTCTGTCTTTTGTTAGACTATTTCAGGCAGTGCCTGGTAGGAGACAGTCATGGAGAGAACTGTGCTGGTGGTTTTGGGACAGAGCACCAGTCTGTCAGCAGATTAAATCTTTTGCAAATGCTATTCTCAACACATCATGCAGGATGTAAACTTCAGACCAACAGCTCAGCACAAACTTAATTTCATTGCGAAACTGGAGCCTTTCATATTTTGGCTATAACACTCCTAAAACATTTGTGTTTTTCATTGCACCCTGCTCCATTTCTTTGGTTTTACTCTACCCCTGAATTTTCTGCACGCCTCAGATTTTTATGTGGGGGAGGAATAGTTCTGCTGCAGATGCTTCACTTACAAAGCTCCACAGCCCCACAGCAGTCAGGGAGGACACAAAAATGGGCATCAGCTGGTGACCTGCCTGACAGCAGGGGAGCAGCAGAGGTCTGGGTGAGCAGGTTGGTGGGTGAGTGGAATATTCCATTGAACAAAAAGCATCAGAGAAGACTTTGGCACATAGGGTTAGGACTTTAACTGAATCCACGTGTTAAAATGCTGATGACCTCAGTTATGAGCTCTGCTGGAAGTCCAAACATTGCCAGTCTCCAGAATGAATGGTCAGATAAAACAAATTAGTATGTTGAGCTACGGTCAAAATCATCACCCACAAAAAGATCATCACAATGCATCACTTAGGTGAGCCCATATTTGCAAGACCTTCCCCTAAATCTATTGGCATGAAAAATTTTAACTATATGTCCCTGCAGATCTGCAATTCATGCCAGAACAGGATCTATAGCTAATTCCAGTATCAGAGAAATAGATAAATCAGCACACAGAAGGGTAGTTTTGGTGACATTTTTCCAGTAGTAGACAGACTCAAGTCACTTGTATGTATTTAGCATCCATCAAATGATAAGGATTGTTGCTGGCTAGCAAAGCACACACAGTCTCACTCTGCGCACTCCAAACTTTTCCACATCTTGTCACTACCCATGACTTTTATCACCTCTGCCACCAGAAATGGAATTCACCACTGCAACATAAGCAGCCTGTGGCAAATCTCCTCTCACCACCAAAAACCCCATTTCCACTAATTAAACTACCAAGTTCTCAAGAGGGACCTGCCTTCACCAAGCACTCCTGGGGCACTCACTGACCTCAAGTCTCCTCCTTCAGGGATACACAGAGCACCAAACCCTGGCATGGTGGCTGTCCCTGGCTGCCCATGCACTGAGGATGGAAGGTCAGGATTGTGCCTTGTGGTGCCACAAGTGGACTAATGGGAAAGGAATCAACAATGGCATAGGCCAGGAGAGGACTGCTGCTGGCCAGGATGGGCTGTTGTGGTGAGGATTTCAGCAATAGGTGTCCTGTGAGCCAGATTTCCCAGCAGTTTAAGAAAAATGTCCTACAAAGACAAACCTGCCACAACCCACGACACCAGGGAGCAAACGATGAGGTTCATGGAGTGCAGGAGGCTGCTCTTCAGGGTGGAGGCTGGTGATCAGTTCAGCTGCTGCTGGGGAGGCTGGAAGCGTGGCTGCCTGGAGCTCAAAAGGAGAGGAAGGGTCATAAGGAAAAAGCCCAAAGACCCATGGAAAGTTGAAGAACATGCACACACAGAAAAATAGCACATTGTGTCCAAAGAAAGTTCAACAACTTTCCCAGCTTATTGGATTGTGGGAACTTTGCTTTTCCAGGGAATAACTATGCTATTTTCAGCATTTTTATTATTCAATTTGTCACAGGCTGTCTCAGGAGACTATCAACAATCAGTTTCGAGCAGCATCTGACCACAAACACTTCTCCACATGTGATTTAGAACATCTGGAACTAAGGAGACAGCTTTCAAAGCATGCCAGCACTGCGCTGCCTCTCCACATTTCTTCTCCTTCCTTCCATCTTCACACCATTGTCAGACTGTGCATAGAAAGCTGGCTGGAGAAGCCAAGTGTGGAGCCTGACAGTGCAGCATTGCCTGTGTTTGCCACGAGCACGTGGGGAGAGCGGGCACCGCCTGCTTTGAAGCAGGGCACGGTCAGGGACTGCTGGTGGCACATTCCCCGCATCGCTGAGCTGCTTTGATTTAAACTCCACGTTCCCTGGGGACAGGAGATGTGATCCTTGGTCTGGAGGCAGGCCAGTCTGAGGGCTCGTGCCAAAGCTTGCACACTGGATTTTGCATGCACAGAACCGAAAAGGAGGCGCGTGCTTTGCTCCGTGCCAGCTGTACACACCAGCTCTCTGATTAGTGCAATGATTTCCTTGGAAACCCAGAGCAACCTTTCCACCAGAGCTGTCTGGCAGGTAAATTGTAAATTAGCAAAGCAGTCCTTCAGCAAGCCTGAGGAGGGAATGGGAACATATGAAAAAGGAATCCAGGGAAATAGCAGAGGAAATGACATTATGATCCCAGCTGGAAGCTCTGCAATGAGCTGCTCGGTGTCCGCACAGCAAACCTACATGAGAACGGGGAGAGGTTCTGGCCCCTGCAAAGCCGATGAGAATTTTGTCATCATCTGGGAGGGGGAAGGTTTCAGACAGCCACTAATTCTGTGTTCATCCCTAATTTCCCTGAGTGACCCAGGCGGATGTGGTGCAATGGCGCAGTGGGCTGCACTCACCGCCTGCTGCCTTGCATGTCTGGCCTCCCTGCGTGGCTGCCAAGTGCTGGGCTCATTAGTACATGTGCTCTGCTGCTGCCAGCACTGCCCAGCCAGGGCTGTGCAACCCCAGGTCTGGTTCGTAACAAAGTCAGCACCAGGGCACAGAGAGACTTTGAACTGTGCTTTGAGATGGTGACATTGCAGCGGGGTCTGTATCTACGGCTTCCTCTCCTTTCTATGTTTTCAAAGAAAACAAAGAAAAATGGTAAAATTCTGGGATGTGTGTCTGTCTTAAGACAGAAAATCTGGGATTTTGACAACAGTGTCTTCTAAGAGAACTTATGAAGTCCCTGGCACCTGCCATGGCTGCAGAAAGCACAACTGCTATCCCAGGGCATGGCTATGTATCATGCCCAAGCTGCAGTCACAGATCCCATGTCCTCTCCCCTGTCCCTCCCTACACAGGGACCTGTGTCCCCCAGGGAGCTCCTGTCACAGGGTCACTTCTCAGCCCTTGCAGCCCACGGTCCTGGCTCACTGAAGGGTCCAGGAAGGGCCAGACCATGGTGCTGCAGTGGCAGGGAACGTGCTGGGTCACCTCATGCTGAAATGTGAAACCACAGCCTCAGTCTTACTTTTCCAGCCATTTCTAGGCAAGAAATAACTATAAATACAAATCTTACTTCTAGTTGTTAGGATCGATTTTGTTTCATTTTTTCCCAAAGACTGAGAATGGTTTTTAACTCCATTAGTAGCCAGTTCACTCAAAAAAGAAACAAAAATTTGTAAACTTACCTTTTCTTCATGAGAAAAAAGATGCATCCTTAAAGCCACAGTGACCTTTATGCCATATTGCAAGCACAACAATCCAAAAAATGAAGAACAAAGACACTTGACTTGAAGTATGGTTTCCACAAGAGCCCAATCTTCAAGGAGAAACATGACAACATCCCTTAGATGGTGAGAAGTGGCATCCAGTGGATGTGCCAGGTAGAAGATGTCCACATTCCCCCCATCTTCATTTCTTTGAAGCATGTATGTTCACACACTCCAGCTGAGGACACCAAAAGCAGTTTCCCAGGAGCTCAGGGACAGCATTTCCTCAGTGCTGCACTGCCACCAAACATTATTTCCCACTCATTCAGGTTGCTGTTGGCATTGAACTGAGCAGTGACACACCCCAAAAGATCCTGCCAGACCTCACAAGCTCCCTGTGAGGCACCAGTCCTGATATGTAGGTTTTGGAGCCCAGGTCCTCAAGACTGAAGAGCCAAAGCAGCTAAACCCTGGTGGCTGCAATTCAGAAGTCACTGAAAGCTCATGATGCCTGGCAGCTCATACACCTTTTCCAAGTGCCTCTTACCAATTCCCTGCTTTGGATTTGTTTTTCTTTCTGAGAGAATTTCATGCCATTCCTTACATCAGATTCTAGAAAATTCCGTGCAAGTACAACCAAGACCCTGGAGAAACAGGAAGACCTCTTGAGCAGGGCACACTGGGGCAATGTGAGGGAAGGAATATCTGGGAGTGCAAAACATGAGGAGAAAGCCACAAAGACAAGGGAAGCCTGCAAATAACACCATGGATCAGGACTAGCACAGTAACCAAAAATAGATCAAATCTAGTTTTGTTCCACCCTGGCTGGATGTAGCATCCCAGGGTCTGAGAGCTGGAAAGATGCTCTCCTCTCTTTGCAAAGATTTTCCTCACCCTCTTTGTACAGAAAAACCTGAAGATGGTCACATTGGACAGGGCTCTGAGCAATCTCATGTAGTTCAAGTCCTGCTCATCAAAGCAGGGATTGGACTAGAGATCTTTAATGGCCCTTCCAACTCAGATTGTTCCATGATTCTGCAGGACTGAAACCTGAAGCATGGAATGGCTCACAGTCCCCATTTTCCTTTTCCAGTTTGTTCTCTTGTTGTTTTGTTTGTTTTACCCTGAGAAGTCCTGCCTCCTCACCAGCAGGAAGAAAACCACACAGGTAGGACCAACTCTACATCCCTGGAGCCAGTCACATGCAGGACAGCAGGTCATATCAACATTTCTAAATAGTGCTCAAATAAAGGGTCAAGGAGAACAACTCTGTACTCCTAATGGGCTGACCATGAACTGGAAACATTCCTACACTTATGTTGCCATAGATTTGCAGTCTGTTTAGAACAAATGCCCTTTTTCTTTAAAGAGAAGAAATTATTTCTGAAAATCATCCCCAGAGCAGTTCATGAAAACTCAGGAACTTGCCATCCCAAGGCCACAATCCCCATATGATATTAAGAAGTTTGTGATGTAATGAAAATTTAGGATCTTCCACTGCAAGCTCAGCTACAACTTTGGGACTTTATTTTTAATTTTTAATAACAATCAATAGCTTATGGGGAAATCAGTCAGATAGAATTGCTTTGAACACCTCCAATTTGAGTCTCCGTGTTTAAACTTATGCCAAAATCCCTTCCCATAGGTATACAGTATACTAGCAAGTAAAGAGATACCTGAGTGTATTCACAGCTATTTAACGCTCCTTTGCATCAGTTAAAAATGAGTTCCCTCCTTTTGGCACCACAGTTTGAAACTGCCTGTTTGATATTCTGATGGATTCATTTTTTCCAGCTAGGAGAAGCATGCACAGCAACCTCGAAGGCTTCGTGCAGTGAATTAAACCAGCAGAGACTCATCACAGCATCACTTGGAGGAGATCTCTAACAGGAAGAGACAGAGCACACAGCAATAGCAGCTTTTCATGTTTCAGGCTTCAGGTTTGCTTTTTGTCAGAGTTTTGGGAAATACTGGTGATACCATACAGCTAACAAGGTAACTTGAGAGGGAACAAAGCATCTCTCGTTAAAAACTGCTCTTGGAAGGGAAATAAAACATTTCCTGTATGTTCAGCTGCAACCAAGGTGCCAAGATGCAGTGGTAGATAATGGAATAACCTTAAAGAATACACTGTTGCTGTATCCTGGAGATATTTGCCTCCCTTTATCACTGCGGGGAACGTCAAAGGCTGGAGAGAAGGCGGGGAGAGGAAATCAGAATGTGATGTGAGCCAGAGCAGGAAACATCCTCCAGCATCTCTAAGACCACCCAGTATCAAGATACTGGTGGGGAAAGAATTCATAATGTGCAGAAGGGACATTGTCAGGCCAGTAAAAATCCCCATTCATTGTGGCAAAACCCACCATGTCCCACTTTCAGAGAACAGCTTAAAGGCATTTGATGTTTCAGAGGGTAAAGGTGAAAGTGGGCAGTGAAGTCCCAGGCTCCTCCAGGATTCCCCATCCCTGCAGATCCCCAGCACTTTGCCATGTTTCCAGAGAGGAAGATTCCCTGGCCACAAGAATATTTAGTCGTTTGGGTGTTCTTTTTTCTTTTTGGGATTTTTGTTTTTGTTTTTGTTTTTTAATAATTGGATACCCTGAACAGTAAAATGTGACACACCAAAGACATCATTACCTTGGGCTGAGTGCAGGGAGCAGCCTTGGAAACCAGCTGAATTATTAAGAAACAAGATCCAGATTCTTTGAGGTTTCTTTTCATTCACATATAAAGCCTTTTGTGCCTCATACTTCATCATTTTGCCTAACCACTCCACAGCCAGATGTCAATGGTTTAAAGGCTCAGAATGAAGGGGAGAGCCAATCTGTTTCTTAACAGTTTTAGGACTCAGTTTCATCAACTGCTTATAAGCAAAGTTAACTCCATGGTGTCAGACTGTCTTCACTCTCATTTTGAGTTAAAGTCTGAGTATTCAATCCATCCATGGGTGGAAGGGAACAGGAGCAGAACTGGTTCTAGCTGATAACAAGATTAAGTTGATATCAGAATCCCAATTTTTTAAATAGCACTAGTTTACTGTAGACAAACACAGCCAGGCATAAAATAGCAATGCATTTACTTAAACCCAACAAATTTATAGTACTTTTTTCCTCTTTGCATTCCAGCTAATTTTTCGAGACTGCCCAAAGCAAATCTGCCCCAACCTACATAAAAACACATTTCCACAACAATTACTGAGAGCAACTGTAAATTGTCCACAATCCTCTGTCCGCTCTGCTTCAGAAGCCCAGGGAAATCTGGTGCTGCTGAGGGAGTGCTGTGGGCAGAGTCACCCTGTGAGACGGAACGTGGCAGTTCTGGCCATGTCTGAACAGTCTGTGCTTAAAGCAGCCACTGCTCACACCTACTGCTCAATGTTTCAGCAGAAGCAAGTTCTGCTCTGCCAATTAACTTTTTTTTTTTCCATGCACTAAACCTCCCTTTACCTTCAAGTCCAGGAGGAGACACTCCAGCGAGTCAGAACATGGAAAGTCTCACTGTAAGTGGGACTGACACGTGAATGATGTTGTCCTTGAGGAGGATGCCAGTGCCTCAATTAAGCCTCCTGAAACTCCTGAGCAGGTCACACAAGTGCAGAGAGACAGGTCTGCAGTGCAAACCCCCAAATCCCGGGCTGGAATGGCTGCGAGATCACACTACATGACACCAACCTTTAGCTGCATTTCATCTGGAAGGTCGTGGGACAGTGACATACCAAAGCAGTATCCAGAAAATTTTGATCACTTTGAAGAGTTTTAAAAAAATTGGCAAACAATCTTCTCTCCCACTTACAGTCATATGTTTGTGTAAGCTAAAAATCACTACAATAAGGAGGGAAGTTAGAAAGGAGGAGAGTCAGAACTCATTTGTTGGTCATACTAGATTCCCTCAAATTCACACTGCTCCACATTGGTCTAAGTTCTCAGTATCCCCAGAGTCCTGCCCAGTTCTGTCTTTGAAAGGTTTGTTGGGAAGTTCTGATGCCCAAAGCAGCACAGGTGTGTGCATCTCCCATCACATCACACTACAGAGCAATCTCTTAAAAATAATCATGACCATTTCCTACAGAATATGGAAAATATGTTGTGTTCTTCAAGATTAAGGATCTAAAAGTTTAAGAATTAATAGTGACATTTACACAGACGAAGGGAAAATTTTCTCATTTCACATAAAAATTTTGAATTAAGTCTTCCTTCCCCCGCTCCCCCCAGAAATGTATAGAAAAATGCTTTCATTTTGGCAAAGAAAAGAAACAAAGGTTAAAACTGAATATGCTTTTCCTGATTTTACATTTTAGTTTCTTCCATAATTTGTATGGTGAGCAAAAAGATTAAAAAACAATCAGGATAGAATTGTTAAGCACAAAAGGAGAGGAAACAGATCACAAGACATAAAACATGGAATATGATAGGTTCAGGACACAAAGCCATTTTTAAAAACCAGGTTTAACTGGCTATAATATTGTTCTCAGGCAATTGGTCTAAAACCTAATGTTAGAAAAGTTGAGTTTTTAGAATTCTCAGCAAAAATTATGATGAGGAAATGACTGGAAAATGTTACTGTGAATCACTGAAGTTGTCTCTTAAGGAATCACATACAAAATAAAAATTTCTTCTTTCTTCAAGTCACACACCAGTGTTGTGTACAATGAATCTAAAACCCAGTCACCTGCTCTTTTCGCAGTAAGAAAGATACAGATATAGAGAAAATGTAGGTCTAGGAACAGAATTTTATTTGATTCTAGAAAGCATCATGCATCAAATTTTTTTCTTAATAATCCTTGCCCAGCTTTGAGATGGAAGAATAGCATTTACAAAGTAAAAGGATGCAAAAGTAAGGTTAGCACCATAGGAGGAATACTCTTCTCTTTACAACTCTATTTGACAGACAGTGATAAAAGAAAACAGAAGAAAGGGACCAAAAAAAAAAAAAAAAGCAAGCTAGGTAGTTAAGTGACCTTGCATTTTTACTTTCAACATCCAAGATACTTAAATCTAAACATCAAGATACCATGGCTCTCTGAGCAATATCTAATAATTCATGTTCAGCAAAACCTGCTCTGTACATTGAGAAGTGTTCAGGAGTCAAAAGATAAATGTCACAAAGTACCAGCTAATGTTCAAGGTAGAAATTGTTGGAGTCCAGATAAAGAAAGGAAACAAGAGAAACCAAGGTGAGGAGTTTGTCCCTCTTCCAGTCTTTTGCAGGTATGGCTATTATGACTTGCTGCAAAGGTCAACAAAATAGAAAGGATGTGTATTGGACCTGGCTGGTATGGGACAAATATCCTAATACTATCCTGTAATACCCTAGTTTCATGGACCAAATATCCAGATGTTCTTAATCCACACTCTCCCATTTCTTACCTGCAAGCAACTACAGAATTATATCAGATTCCAAATGTTTGTTTTCCTTATTTTTTTTATTAATTTTTATCATTTTCTTCATGCGGTTCTTACTGTAAGGTTTCCCAGAGAGTGAACAGTTTTACCAAATCTCCAATCTTCCCCAAGCAGATATTCTAATACAGGATTTAGGAGTTTTAAATACCACATTGTCATCATTGTCTGCTGTCTTCTTAAGGCAATGGAATAATTCCTTTCAAGTACCATAATTTTGCATCACAAATCAATTCTAAAATCTCCTTCGCAAGCATCTGTAATTGCAATACATATAAAATTATTTAAATTTTATTAAACTATTAACCTGACTCATTTACTATAAGAAGGGTTTGAACTACAACTATGAGGAAGAGGCAGCTTTTTGTCAGTTTGGGAAATACATCTTTTGATTATTCCCACCTTTCAAGGTCACATGTATGGACTTTTAACAACAACATTGAAGCATCCTGTTAAAACAACTGCTTTGTACCCAAATCATAGGAAAACCATTTAATCCCAAAGCAGAGGGTGGTGTAACCCAAACCAGTTGTATTTTTCAGACTAATGACCATTAGTACTTGAACACCTATTGCAGTAAACACTGTTTTAACCTTGAACTACCCAGAGGAACCTTCATCACATCACCACCATGAGTGCTACATCACATCCCCACCGGGAGAGGAAGGAGACTCTGAACTTTTCTTTCTCTTTCTTTTATTTATGCTTGGACTTCCAGCACTGCACATCAGATAGCCAGGGTGTTAATCTGTCCTATACCAGACTGCAAAAATACAAGGCGCTTTCTCCACAAATCACAGAGTCACATCCCACAAACCCTCCACGTGAGCAGTTCCTTCCCTCTGGAAAAGCATCTCTCCTCTCAAGGATTTCAGCTAATGCTTCTGGCTTATGAAAGATTAAGTGCAATCAGTTACACTGAAGGTTTATAATGTGGCCCTTGATTGTATTTTCTGTGCACGCATTTACATCAGGCACACGAGTTATATAAAATAGTTTGGAGTACAAAAATATGGTTATAACATAGGAGTACCAAACAGCACAGAATTAGAACAGTTTTATTACCATAATACCAATTTATATACAGACCCCCAAATTAAGGATTTTTTTTTTCTTTTTTTAATTCTAAGTATTCTTCCCAAGTTGACAACTGTAGTGTACACTCTATAAACTGCAAATTAACAACACAGATCTATTTTAACCCCTACATTGTCTATGCAGTCTGCACCAATCCGCTCTCTTTCACACAAAAGTGTATTATAAATAATCTCACAAAATGTCACGTATGTTTTATTGCACATTGTACATGCCAATATTTAAAAGAAAGGCTCAAACCTTTCACTTGATAACTAACCGTTTAAATAACTAGCATTTACTTATTTTATGAATACTATTGCGTTTTTCAGGCTCTAATCTTAACTCATAATTTAAAAGAATAGCAGAACAGAAAATATGCCTTGAACTTTATAGCTTTCATGAAAAAAAGAAAAAGCTTCTTTAATTCTGCTGATCTCTACTTTATAAAGTCATTAAAAACATCTGACCTAATTAAAAATGCTGTTTCAAAATTTCTGCATGTTTTACTATAAAATTATGCATGTAGCTGCTTGTGCAATCATCTATTCCTTCTATTTTGCAGAATTAGATGTCTCTGTGCTGCACTGACCGGAAGGTTGAGTTACACAGGTCCTGGTGTGAGCTACAGGACTTGTTTTATCAGCCTCTGCTCTGCTGGTCTGCACAGGGGCAGTACATGGGGAGCCTGACAGACACCTGGACAGCTTGGGATAAAAGGACACCAGGTACAAATGGCCACCCAGCATCAAGGCCATGTATAATTCCTGTTAAGCAGATCTCTAGACTAAGGAATACGAGTAAGTTACCATTAATATGTGGATTTATGATATGCTGCACTAAAATATGGCTGCTAAACAAAGAGAATGATTGGTTGTATGACAGATATGTGCCAGCTGGTAAAAATGCCTCACTGGATAAAAATCTGCGTTTTGAGGGTTAAAACTCTGGTATGAACAAAAAGATTTCAAAGTCGATTGATCAAATGTTTTGCCAAGGGTTTCTAAAGCTATTAGCCATCAACAGCTCCAGAAAAGGATAAAAATAGCAAAACCAAACCACTAAAATTGCACTATTACAAAGAAACAAGTCCATGAATGGGAGAGTCACCAGCTGCAGTTAAGGGACAGCCACTTCGAGAAGCCGATTGTTTTTTCGCTTGCAAGTTGGGATGTTGCCATTTTTCTGGCTGCCTTGTATGAACTTCACACACACTTTGTCTTGTTTGAACTGGACCAGGAACCTAAGAGAGGGAAGGGTAAAAACTTTAGTTAAGTGTGGAGAGAAAAAAAAAGACCCACGAGGAGCAGAAGCCTTTTCCTGTTGGTTCTAAGCATCACTCCAAAAGATGTCATTTTCAGCTCCATATTAATAATAAAGAGTTGGGGAATGAATAAAAAAGCCATAGGTTATGGTATGGCTAGAATCTCCTTCAGGTTGTACCTCTTAATGATTGCTTTTTGGCTATAACTGTGGACATTTTACAAGTTAGTTTGCTATTCCTTTAGAAAAAAAGCAGTTTGAAACAGAATTTCTCATGTATCAGAAATGCAGCAAAGACTATTTCCAACTACTTCACTGTTAGCCAAAGGGACTTCTCTGCTTTCATGGAAGTGCAACACTTCTGTAGCAACATTGGGAGTTCTCTTCTTCTGATTTATGCTTA
Organism: Setophaga petechia; assembly: GCA_024362935.1. NCBI lineage: Eukaryota > Metazoa > Chordata > Aves > Passeriformes > Parulidae > Setophaga > Setophaga petechia. The sequence goes on from JANCRA010000005.1 coordinate 29,920,793, forward strand.
ATTTATTACATCTGGTATTTCAGCAGCTCTCATATGTCTAATCCTCAGTCAGCCTTTATAGCCCCCTGCTCGGCAACTGGGAAAATTCACTTCCTGCCCAGCAATCTCCAAATTTAGACATTTTCTACAGTTCAGGGTAAATTAATCTGGATTTGACTCTTCACTTTTTACTGGAAGGGAAATTTCACTGAATGTGGAGAATTGCTTTAAAAAAAAAACACCACAAAAAACCAACATGCTCCTGTGGAGTCTCAAACCTCTCACAGATCTGGATAGTGAGATTAAAAGCAGTAAGCAAGGCAGTGCTGCCTCTTGGCTCACATGCAGTGCTTGCTGACCTAAAAAGTCCCTTGTAATACAGCCGATTTTCCCTTTTAGCATCCTTAAAAAGTCCTCCAGCAGAGGCCAAAAACTTCAAAGAATTTGCTCTGCAGCCGGAAACCACAAATCAAGCTGACGGCAGAGCTCAGGGGAGGAAGTGGCCTCTGCTGAGCCGAGCTGCCCTTGGGTCCTGCTTTCCTGCTGCACAGCCCAAGCACTCAGAGCTTGCTCAGCACTGCATTTCTGGGGTGCAGCATTAAGAGCTGTGCCCCAAAAATGTGTGCAGCTCCTACAGCCATTGTCTCATCACCAACGCTGCATTTTCCTACAGCCACTCTTCCGATATTATGCCTGTCAATGGTGTGTCTCCCCCTAAACAGAGCCCTGCATCAACAGCATTCCTACATCAGCTCTCTTCCCAAAAAGCAGAGTAGTCAAAATAAGGCCACATTTTCTCCTCAGTCCCTAGCTTGTGTCTAAACTCTAGCAGGGAGAAGACTCCTGCTTCACCATCAACACAGATGGGACTGCAAACAGCTTAAAATTATTTAGTCTGGATAAACTCAATAGCAGTACACACATGAATGTTTTTAATCTGCAAGAGAAGAAACAAAAACCACATCCCAAAAAGCAAGGCTCCCTGAAAGCAGGCTGTTTTCCAGACCTAAGGCAAGCAGGCTGTCCAGACTAGTGCAATGCATGCTCAAACTTAGCTTTAGTAGTTTATGCCTTTGTAGCCTCCCTTAAACTAGAAACTTACTGGGGATAGCCACACTCTTTTACAGACTAAAAAACACACACTCTCGAGGAAATTAAATGACATCTGCTAACAGAACAAAGGAAAATGGCAGATGTTATTTTCAAGGAAAGAGCAAAATTAGCCTTTTAATAAATCCTGCAAATCTGAACAGATACAAACTGTACCCACTGCCATGACTATAGAACACACACAGCATGGTGCAGTCAGATAAAATGGTTCAGTTTTTGCCGACAGGAAATTTACTTCACCATTGTTAAAGGGTCCAATTTTTCTTCTTTATTTAAAGTGAATAAATCCACCTAATCAACATTACTGAAAAGAGGGACCACTTCACAGAACAAAAGTGGTACATGGCAATGGTGGACTAAGTGGGAGACTCTTTTTCAGCAAACTTCAGGAATTCATACACAAACACCTTTATTCCATAGCTAAAAACACCACAGGGGCAGTCCTTATTTAAGACCAATATGAAACTATACCAATCAGAAATAAATATTATTTTGAGATGCAGACTTTTCATTAAACAAAGCTTTTTAACAACCAAACACCCCCAACAACAATAGGTTGTTACAGCTTCACAAGAGAGATAGAGCTTCATAAACCTGCATTGGACTGGGGACGGGCTTTGTACTCTTTTTGGGTTGTTTTCAGAGGAACTTGGCACCTAGTGTCCACTCTAATCTATAAATATCTCACAGTAATCTGTGAACTTTTCAGTCACATGCAAACTTGCTCTCTCAAATGTAGTAACTCTTGATTATTTCTACAGCAGCAATTGTGCTTCACAGCCCTATTTGAAACTACTTTAACAAAAGCCCATTTTCCGTAATGACTTTCAGGGACGTAAAAGCCAAAATGAATACTATAAAAGAGCACACATTGAAAACTGGACCCTTCTTTACAAGTATTCTGTCAAGAGAAAAGAAGAATTAGCTACACAACAGTGTTTTGTTATTCTGACACCAGATACTTGACTTTTTAGCAAGCTGCACTGAAGCAAATGTACTCTTAAGCAAACAAGAAACATACTCATCAGATATCTCAATGTTGAGCTTCTGTTTGGTTTGGCTGAGGGTAGTGCGGTACAGTTTAGTGGCCATTTCAATAAGGTGATCGCTGCTGAGCAGGAAATCTCCTTTACTGGCAGCTTCTGAACCCTGAAACAGGAAGGAAAACAGTTAGGACTACCAAAACCTTGAGTATGATTAAATGGCAGCCAAGGAGGAGGGTTTACAAGGAGTCTTCTCCTCCCAGTTTAAGGAAACAACAATCTTTTGTCTTGCAAATTAAATAGGGATCGCAGTGCAGTGTATAGGATCAAAATACCATTTGCACTCAAATAATCTACAAATCAGGTGAGAAAGGTGAACAAAAAATCCCTTCTGGTCCTAAAGGAGGGTCATCTTCATTTTCCTATCCCTTCTGTATCCCTTGTCTGGATACACCACAACAAGCTTCCAATACTTGTGGAAAGGAACAAAAGCAAATTACCAACACCAGGATTAGGATGATGGCAGTGAATATGAAAAGACACTGTATATAACAGTCTTCAAATTCATTTAGGCTAGAATACAGATGCCAGCTTAATGATTTTAGCAGAGCAATCGTTACAGTGCAGTGAGGCAAATATAGCACTGAGCTAAGTTCCTTAGAACTGAGTAACAAATTAACTGTGTCTCAATGTCAACTTCTTGGCATCCCATAAAGAAGAGAGAAATATTCTACCAGTATATTTAAGGAAAGCACTGGCACAAGGTACCTGAACCATATTACAAGTGGAAAACTCTGATCCTGAAGAGACTGCAGTGAAACACAAAGTCAGATTTTCACAGTTAAATGATCATTCATAATGTAATAAACTGTTCTCGTTTGGCTTCAGTAGCTTTAAATCAAAGTTTTTTTCAGCTATGGCAAAGTTAAATAAATTTGTAAGCCTACAAGCTAAACCCCTATGGTTTAATGCTACAAGATAATTAACAATCAGGTTTCACATCACTGCACATAAAGCATATTTTTTTGTGATGGAGTGGTAACCAACCTCCTTGAGGTGCACTGCAAAGAATCCATCATTTTGGGAGCTCATGGACACTTTGGTAACATCTCCCAGTGGAACCTCTGACTTGATAGTCCCAGATTTTTGATCCGCGAGAAGAACGTTGTTTTTGGTTAATAAGAAAATCCTGGATGCAGCCTGTGAAAATGCAAAAATGCAGATCATTGTCCACATGAGGAGAGAGATGGTTTTCATCGAGCACCTACTAAGACTCCAAGGAGTTCACAGAGTTAAAAAGTTTGGCCCACATTAGCAAATGTGAACGTTTGACGTTCAGCAAAAGCTGCAGATCAGTTAAAATCAGGTCAGATTTATTTATGTGTCTAATTATAGACTGAGAAGCTTAGCTCATTTTGGCACATATGCTTAGGTATAAACAGTTCCTTTAATTACTGGCTTACAGCTGTAAAATTCAGAAAGTCAAACTCTGAAACTATGCAAATCAGGGTAACCTCATTTCTCATGCTCTTTAAATCTCCAGGAAAATCATCACACACTAAGTCTCTATATTGAGCATTATTCACCAAAACTATGATGCAGAGCAACACAAATCACGTAAGTACTTTTCAGAGTTATGTTCTCCTCCCTTTATCTCTTGGAATTACCCTTTAGGAGGATAAGCATTCACATTTTCAAAAGACAAATATTTTTAAAGCATGAAATGTGTGCTCTTAAATTTGTCTTAGAAAATACTAAGGAAGAGAAATGAGAACTTAATCCACATACACATTTTTCCCCTGTAAACTTTTAAAGACTAAAATCTTTATTAAAATTAAGAAGTAGCTGCCTTAAGCACATAGAACCATAGTTCATTGATTTTATTTTTTTTAATCTTGAGAGCTGAAGCCTATGAAAATACAGAAAAGCTATTGTCTTCATTTAATTCGTTTCTTATAAACCAGAAAATTAACTTGGCATCAACAATGGGCAACCTTATTTCTCTCCTAGAAATGCATAAATGACATCTACATCTGAGAAGTTGAGATCTACTACGTCTAATACTTAGATATGGTGAAAGCAATTAAGTTTACTAAAGCAGAACAATACTTCCCGTTTTAATAAGCATAATTTAAATGCAAAATGTGTTCTATCTTGGCAGAATAAAAAGGTACCCACCATATTTAAAAGCTTTATTCAAATGATACAAGAAACTCGACTCTTCCTTCCAAAGAACTTTGGAAGGCAGGTAAAGCTAGAAGAGTATGCCACTCATAATTTTAAAAGATAATAAAATGTGATAATCAGAGCTTGACTGACAGCATGGACTGTGAAAAGTTAAGTTTTCTAAATACTTGAGTTAAGATATTTGCTAAATGTTTATTTTCTTTAATTGGCAAATAGAAGATCTTAGCTGAGTACAGAGACTACATTTAGTTGTGACACAATACAGTCTGTTACCAGTTGATGAGATACCTTTTTTGTTTGGAAAAGTTGCTGGAAATCACAAAACAAGATTTTAGTAATCTTTATGTAAATTTAAAAGATGTGTTTAAAATCACCAAGTTACATAAAATCAACATTTCCAGTCTTGCCCTTAAAAATACACACTATTTTAAAAATTCTCAGACTATTATGAATCTGACTTTCAATGTATTTATAACAAAATTATCTACCCTTCTGGATAAATCAAATCCATGTGATTACCTTCCCATTGGCTCTATTGATCTTATTGACAACTTCTGCAATAATGATCTTTTCATCCACAGCATCTTTGAGCTTTTTGTACTTGGGGTTCTCGCCAATCTCCAGGTAAGCCCCTTGGAACGGCTGCCCAACACTGCAAAGGGAACACGAGTTAAACACCAAGCCCAGGCAAGAAGCAAACCTGACACCAGCACAGGCTTCATGAGGAGATGCACCAAATATCATTTTCAGTGATGGTGAGTGAAGAGAAAGTTATCACTAAAATGGGCCCAATTGCTTTGGCTATCAGACACATGAACACCCTTGCATGGGCAGTCAAATGGGATTTGAAATCACCCAGTGAGAGTCTCTGTGAAAGCAGAAATTAGAACCCCAGTAGGAGTGACACACTGTTGATGCTGACAGGCAGGACTTCAGTGACAGACATGAACTTGCCTTCGGATCTGCTGTTGTTTGTGAAACATGCAGCAGCTCCTTGTAAAGATCCGCTGCACTTGCAAACTCCCCCATCTTTACACACCTCAGGGTGTTAAAATAAGGGCTTCCCTACAGACCAAGAATTGATGAATTGTCACTGCTTGCTTTGTTTGCAAATCACTTTAAAAATGCAAAGCTTTGCAAAGAGTGGAGCCCAGGAGAAACCGATGCATTATGGGGAACAGCAGTGCTTTTGCCATTGCATCTCTGGCACACAGAGAGATGGGAAAGAAGAGGAAGGATACTGAAATTTTAGTACCCACAAGTCCCTCTTTCTCCTTAAATAATTATACTACAGACAGAAAATTAGCCACATCCTATGAACCATTATCATACTAATTAATCAGAAACTTTATACAGTAATTTTCTCTACCCTTAGGCCGATTTAAAAAAACCCAACAAAACAACAGTAGGAGCTAATCAGCTCTAAATACCAGACAAAAAGAGATGGAAATGTTTCTAAATGAATACAGGGCAGGGAAAGTATTCCAACTTTCCACCACGTTGGAGCTCTGGGGTTTTTTTGGTTTTTATTAATTAGCAGTATGAAACCATAGTCAGCAAAACAGTAGATTCCATGTGGACTTCATCCCTGACCAAATGAGGACAAGTCATAACTAAAACTGAAATGAATCAACAGTTCCCTTATCACATATACCACTTACAAATGACTTGGATAAAAATTACTCTCATATATATACATATAAAAATATAAATATGAATATAGATATAAATTTATTAAAAATATCTCTCTGTGTATTTTGCTGTAGGTTATTTCATTGTTCAGCCTTGGTGTAAAAAGTACCAAACCAGGAGTATAAATAGAATTCCTTCCCTTCCAAGGAGCTCTATGCCGAGCAGATGCATACTGGCTAAAACCTAAAAAAACCTGCTTGCTCTTAGGAAAGTCCAAAGGCACCACATTTCTCTTTTCCCAGCAGCATAAAAAGACATCCCAAGGCAAATAAAGAACAAACAACAAGCTAGCATATATAGCCATTAAATAAGTGATCTACTGAAGGGGAAAAAAGAGAAATGTACACTGAGACCATTACAGGAAAACAGGAAATGTCTCAATAAAAAAATTACACAAAACCAAGGAAACACACAAACAACAAGCAGAGCTTGTCCATGCATGGAACTGTTCCCATAAACTCTTGCAGATTCCTGTTCCTCCCTCTGCTGAATCTTACTTATTCTATTTGTTCCTGCTCAGCTCAAACTACAGTTTCTAGGAGAAAACTCTCACAAGATGGACAAGATGGTTGTTTTCAAGAAAAAACACAATTTATAAGCTTGTATTCACTTAAAAAGTGTAAACTTATATCAAGGACATCATATCTTTCTTTTGTCAGTTTTACTGCATACTAGAAGAAGTGTATTCCTTAAATGAAATTACATACTATTGCACTTTCTTGAATAATGCTGGCTCTGTAGATAGCAATGACAAGAATCTGTCAGTTTTAAAGAACTCAATAATCTGAGAATCCAAAATACTTACTTGCAGAGATTTCACATTATTAAAAGAAAAAATATTCTAAAATGGAAATAGAATTTTCTTTCAAGTATCTTTGCAAAAAGATATGCACCAGTGTATCTAGCTCTTAAATTACCCAGTCTTCATCTTAAGTTTGAACACAGGAGAGTTCCCCAGGACAGCTCACCTGGGAGGGAGTGACATTGTCACTTAAAGCCTTCCAGCCCCACTCTCCCTTTATTATTGCAGAAAATAGCCTGAAGGGAATGAGGGGAAAGGGTGAAAGTTGTTCCCACCCGCAAGTTCCTCAAACTTGTAAGGCGTAAGTGGGTCAAGGAGGGTTAGAACAACAAACCACCATGGATTTTGGACAGAAGTTCTTGCTATCACAGGACTGGTGGCTGTAGCAACATCTAAGTTTGCTTCTAACTGAGGTCAATTTTCAGGATGGTAAAGGCAAATGATGGAGGGATGTTGTCAAACAAGGAAAATGTACTTTCCTGCTTAAGATGAAAAGTGAAATCTTGCTTAGTTTTCCAAATCTATGTAAGGATACTGAATTTCTGGTACACTAAACGCAGCAGAATCAGTCATTACCTGGCTGGATATAAAGCCTTCTTGTCCTTGAAAAGTTCACTTGCTTCCAGTTTTTCTTCATATATAAGCTTTTGCTGATCTGTGAACTGATCTCTGTACTTTTTACACTACAAAACAGGATATATTAAACAAACCATAAAATTATCTTTCCCAATCTCACAGCACCACAGACTAATGTTTGCTCATTGCTCAAGATGCACATTCTTTGTATGCTTCTGAAGTGATTCAGCTCCATCCTACGTGCCACTGATAACAAACAGGGGAGGTGTTTTGCTCCTCACCCATTCTAGATACTTTTGAATTACACCAGAAACAATATATAAAACATCTCCTGTAAGTATGAACGTGAGACTAACCTATGAGACTCATTCATTGGAAGAGTGCGCTAAAAATGTTCACAAAAATATGCATACAGTTCCACAATTTTGGAAGTTTATGTAGGCAGAGGAAGAAAAAGACACAGCTGACAGGGTGAGTTTTGCAGGCTCAGAAAGAAAAACTGTTCCTTGACAATTCACAGAAAACACAGCCCACAAGATCAGTAAAACATCCCATCAGCACTTGTACAGATTCTCGCCATTTTCTCCGTCCAAAGATCCAAAACAAATTTCAGCTAACCACAGCTCATAAGTAAAAAATTCCACCCAGCACTTCCAACATTGGTCTAAGTCCTGGCCATGGACACAAGTATTACAAGCTATTAATTAACAGGCTGATGGCAGGAAGCAAACTTCTCTCCCTAGCCCCAGAAAGGAGTAGCCAGGATAGTTATATCCTTTGCAGGCCAAAGGCAATGATCAAAAAACCTACTCCCTTCCAAAGAAATAAAATTATCCTGGCTGGAATCGAAGGAAACACATCCTAAAAATAGACCCTTTGTGAACAATACTGTTGAAAATCATGGGAAGAAGTTCTGCATAGACTGGACCAGAATGTGTCCTACCCTCCACAAATGGAAAATCCTCTTTAGCTCCTTGTGAGTCGATTCCAAGAAAAGGTAAGGCCTTGCTGGCCAGTTTTTATCTATTGGTGATAAAGAAGGCATCTTATTCTTCATTTCCAAGAAGTATTTTTGCATCTGTGATAAAATTGAAGCAAGATGTTTTATTAATGTTCAAATATCAGAGTTATTGAGGTTCGCAAGGAAAAGCAGATGCTCTGTGACTAAAAAGCACAGTTACCAAACTGCAACTCTCAGCTCTCATAAACCACAATATGGATTTTTAAAGCCAGATATATTGAGAAACACAGATTTAGGTATCACATGGGATACCTAAATCTGTGTTTCTGAATATATCTGGCTTTAAAAATACTTGAAAAGAACTGTGGCAAATACTTAGTACCATTCTTATATCTCCAAACATTGTCACTATCCTTTCTTTACAATGTCAGAATATTAATTTGTCACTTTTCCTTGTGCTTGGACATTTCCTTACAAAGACTATCATAACACAACAGCTACATTTGATAGAAAATGAAAACTTAAAACACAGGAAATGTACATGTACTTTGTACAGACAGATACATACAATTCTCTGAAGGGTAAATTCATAAATTTTTCTTCCAGCATTGGCTCTGAAGAATTTCCTGTATTCTCTACGGACCTGGAAAGTTAAACAAACCCTCAAAATTAATATAAAGAATGAATTTGTTTGCACAGGTACTTTTTTAACAAGTTCTTTGGTAGAAAACATTAAAACAAGCATACATACATGCATAGGGTTCCCTGAAATAGGAACATCACCTGGTCACACTTAAATTATGTGAAGCAGACCATAGACCACGATGTCTGAAAGATACCTCAGCTGACCTGAGTGCAATTATTTGCAAACTTATCAAGGAATTTGAAATGCTTCCCTCCAAAAAGGCAAATTATTCAAATATTGTCGAATTCACAGTGTGAATCTATTTTCAACAGGCTTTTGCATAAAGCTGGACTGGAAAAAATGAGATATCATCAGTGATGATACCATTTTCTTGTGTCTGAAGTGACACTTATTTGATGTTAATTACAGAGTTAACTGGTGAATTTTTCAGATTTTTCTCCTTTAAAATTGGTAATATACAGAGTTTGTTATAATAAAAAGGGGCTGTTTCTTTTTCAGAGCAGACTTGTGCATGAGAAAATTCTTTTCACACAAGCAGTCTTCATTCCAAAAGAAAAATAAGATTTTGGTGCTTGGTAAGAGCAGAGAATCAACACAAAGGTTGCTTAATGTCAGCAAACTTGATATTTGCTCACAAAATTTATTTGAAAACCAATAAAATGTTTTAAAAAATCAAAAAATTTAATCATTATAACAATTTTTGCAGGTGATATTAATTTTAATACATACTTGGAAGTACAAGTTTTAGAGTACTTATTTTGCCTTTTGTATTTCTATCAGTGCTAATTAGCATAGACCAAAATTCAGAAAAGGCAATTAGGGAGAGCCCAACTGGTTTGCAGTTTTATGTGACACCCAGGCTCACCTCAAGTCAGCTGAAACATCCCTCAAATTTCTTTGCAAACTCTGGCACAGTCTGCCACACACCTGTTATGGGTTTTGGGCAAAACCCAGGGAAAACATCGTGGCTTTGCATAATTTACCCCAGAGCAAAATTTAGTGGTTTTAGCTAACTCACTAAGTGTTGCTGGGTTCTCTGTAACCAGAATATAAAGGAAAATGTATAGCATAAAATCCCCTTCAATTTACAGAACAAAATTTACCCCTTTCTGCCTCACAGTAATTCATGCATTTTAAGATAAACCCGCATTTGGAAAGCAAGAATCTGTCACCATTTGTGGACAAATACACCCACAGGTAAACAGATTTTACTTAATTATACATTAAGATGCACCAACAAAACTGGCAGCATTTAGCGTTCATCATTCCATGCAAATTCATCAGTGCATATTTTTTTTCTCATCACTTTATGAGAAAAAAAATATCAGAGTTCTTATTCACTCATTTTCTGCAAGGCTTAGTGCTCTATAATTAGAGTACATCCTTTATTAATTATTCAGGGATGGTAATTAACACACTCAAAGCCACTCCAACCACAATCATCCCAAATCTCACCATAGATTCTCCTTAATGATCTTGCTTTATATTATTCTTTGCGAGCTGCAAGGTGTGCAAATTAATTTGGAAGAAAGGGACTAATAGACACCCACGCATCCTATTGGTGCTGCAGGGAAGCTGCAAAGCAAGCACTGAGAAATGCAAGCTGCTCCAGAAAAGCCTAAATCTGGAAAGTACCACAAATGCTATTAAAATCTACTTGGCATAAAATTTAAAAAAAACAAAACAAAACCAAAAACCTAAAGAAAATCCTCACAATTTATTGGTTTAATCTTCATTGGTTTAATCTTCATTGTTTTTATCAACTTTAATTCTTCAGCCTCGCATGTCATGGGTGAAAACACTTTGCCTTCAAACTACCCATGGTAACAGTGATATATTGGAATGACAGACTACAGTCTTATTCAGAAAAATCTGTGTATTTCAGGTGAGATGGAAATTGGAAATGTAGCTTACACTGTTTAACAAACTCACTGAAAACCACAGACTGCAGAAATATATTCCTGCTGTAATGTGCCTTAAAGGTTTTGGAGTCATCAGCTTGCATTTAAATGCTGCTGTTTGATATGAAACGGCCTCTGTGCTCTCAGGAGGGACATATCCTTGTTTTAAAATCATAAAAACAGACCTACTTTGGCAGTAGTACCTAAAGTGTGATTCTGATCTGCAGAATGACTTCTTAAAATGGCTCCTTTGTATTTTCCAGCTCTGGTTTCCATGTATGCATTGCAATGGATTTTTCAATACATATAAATGAACATGTATTATATATAATTATATGTTTTCTAACTATTTTTCCCATTTCATCACCATCAGGATAAGTACAAGAATATGAGACCTGAACTTTACTCTGCATTGTCAAGTGAATTGATCCTTTCATACCCCTGCAGTCTACAATATCCCTGTTAGCAGGAGTCACTCCCAGCCAAACGAAACAGATTCAGATTTCTGCAGTTCTTCAGGACTGCATCTGTAAAACTGTGTTACGTAAATAATTTGGGCACAGACCTGAAACACCTGAAGATGCCATTTTCATAGTCTATTTACAGAGCAGAACTACATTTTTCCAGATTACAGATGTGTTTTCTTTTGCCAACCAGTCCTTGAAAGCAAGGGACGGAAAACAAAGCACTTTTGTGCCTCTCAATTTTTCTAGGAATCCATGGCTGTCACAAGCCACAGGTAGCTGAGTCCAATGCCTGGCCCCAAAAAGGCTGCTGGATGCAACAGGACATGACCACTGGCTTACACCCCGTCCTCCTCAATGCTGGGATCAGGGGTCTACTGTGAGCAGCAGTGAGAGTCAGACACTTCCACCCTACTTCCCATTCTAACAAGCAGAGGTCACAACAAGAAAATACATCCTTGTAATCTTTCCAGATAGGACCTTTGCCAAGGTAGGTCAGCTTTTAAAGTCAACAACGGTAATAGAGTCCCTTTTATCTCACTTTTGCCTTCCTGTGATTGCTGACAAAAATCCCCCAATGCCTCAATGTTGCTGTGAGGCAATTTCATTTATGACTTTTTCAGCCAAGTCCATGACAAAATTAAACAATGTGTAAAAAAACCATCCCTTCTAGTGAGCCCACACAACTGCTTGTTTATTAAGGGTTAGTAAGGTGTGCCACGCTCCATTGAGTTCACGTTGACAGATGGGAGTGTTGGAGAAAGTACCTTCAGTCCAAGCCAGAAAGCCCAAATGACTGCCACAGCATGCTTACGCCTAGCCTCCTCCTTCAAGCGTTTCAACTCCCTCCGAGCCTAAAAGGTTCAGAGAGTGAACAAGAGACACAGCCCGGAGCAGACAGCGCCAACGCCGCCCCCACACCCGGCGGGGAAGGGATGGAGGAGCAGCGCTCGACCTTGGGCGCCCAACCTGAGCCACGGAGAAGATCCAAAAGCCTCCACTGCTGCTGGGTGGCATGCACAGGTGGGAATTTGTTGTCAGCCCTGTTATTCACTGTCAGCCCTTCCTCCTGCTCTTCTGTGCACACCTCCCATGAATTGACTCTGACAGGAGGGCTTTGCCTGCAGTTTCACGTTCAAAGTGATGCACGTGAAAATCAAGACTTACTAAGATCTCACTACCTAGTCACTTCTTCCACTGGCAAGTGCCTGGGCAGGACAGAATCAGCTCTGAAACTATGTGTCATGGTGACTTTCCAGCATTGTAATAAGGGTTTTTATCCTGGAGGTTATTTTTTTATCTTGATCTTTATGTATTAAAAAAAAAAAAATCTCCAGCCATGTTAAAATCTCCATGTTAAAATTATGTCTGTCTGTGGAATTAGGGATAAAGCCATCAAACCTAGTGCCTTCCTCATGTACAAAGAGATAGGCACCTTCCTACCTTTCATCAATCATTCCATTTTAGGAAAGCAATTTGAGGCATGTGTGGGCAACTTAACAGAATGTCGCATTTTAGGAGATACCAGCACATTTTTTGTTCAGTTATCTGATGAAAACACTCAAGGAAGAGTTCCAGTATTACAGGCTCTGTCAGAGTAGCTCTAGCCCTGTATCTGCACTTGTCAAGCTGTAAGTTATCAGACCTGTGCAGCAGCAGTTCCAGCCTGTGCCAGTAATGCTCTTCTGGGGCAGCTGGAAAGGTTAATGTGCAGTAAATGCAGACTCAGAGATTATGTTTTCACTCATCTGCTTGGCAGAAAAGCTCCTACTGCACAGCAGTGTAAAAGCAAGAGCTATGCAAAGCTAAGTATTTGCCTACCTTGTGAAAAGGAAGGAAACTGAGTACTTGAGGCTCACTCTTGTTTCATTTTTGTTTGTTTGTGGGGTTTTTTGGGTAAAGCAAGAGACTTCTGATGATAACTTTAAAAAGTTTTGTTCTAAATATTCCCCCCATTAAAGATAAAAGATCACATCAATAAAAAGTTGTCTTTCTTATCAGAGACTGTAATTATTTTTCTAATCTTAATTCAATTTAGATTATTATCTTTATATTCATATATATATTATTATATTTAGATTATTTATAGTTAAGGAATAAGGAGACAATTATTCACTAAATTCCTGTGAGCCAGTTGATAAAAATAGCTATTAAAGTATGTTAAAAATTATCCAAATCTACTAAACATTTAAATGAGGAACTTTAACATGGTTAACAGTATTGCATCCACTGGATGTATCTTTTAATTCAAAGGATTACCTTAAAACTATGAAAACAAATATCTCTTCTGCAGTACTGAGCAATATTTTGGTGAAAGGAACTCTGGTTAAAAACAAAATAAATTCTCAATGTATTCTGCTTAATCAAATGTAGAGGAAACTGTGTTTCTGTCAAATTATACCGTTACCTAAATATCAAGCTAGAGCTGAAAACTTCCTAAGACTCCCTAGTATTAAGGAAGTTGTGTACATGTTTGTTTGGATTCCCAGGGCTGCCATTTTGCTGGAAATCTAATAGATTTATACCAAAATAGCAAAGGTCAAACACAGCGTTATACTCCAGATGTAATTTGAGCACATTTCTCCATCCAGTTGGCAAGGTGTTCTAACAACACCCACAACCATAAATAACAACTGAAAAATGTTTTAAATCTAATGTATTTATGGTTTTCAACTAAATTAGGAATTAATTAATTGAAACCAATATATTTTTGACCTCTAGTGAACAGCATTTCAAATGTTCACATAACCCGCAACTACAGGCTGGGGATTAGCAAGAATCTTTCAGTGGGACTTTGCTTCTGAAAACAAACAGCTGATGCTGAAATTCCTGGGATTTTTCTAGAGCTGTAAGTTTAGAATTGCAAACTAACATCATTTTCTGCTAAAAGATCAGCTCATAAAATTTTGCTTTACTTGTGGTCATTGAATTTTTTTTACTGGTTCAAATCACAGCCAGGGAATCAATTAAACCAACCATAACTAGAACTTAATGAAACTTAATAATGTTGGTTTGAACTTGTAGATGAAGACTGTTCAGGGTACAGATTATAATAAGTGGTGGAAATCTCAATTGGATCACTAACACAGTGTCACTGAAAGTACTTGTTGGGGGCATGGGGAGGAACACAGCAAAAAACCCCAACCTCCTCTCCCCCCACAAACCACACTTTGCATATTTACATGTAGTTAAATGCATTTCCTAATTTCAGATTACTGCAGTCCAGTCATTTTTAATCTAGTCTAATGGCTTGTTAGTGCAAACCTGTACTTGGTTGCCATGCAAAGTATTTCCTACTCTACAAAAAACTGGCATACACAATGCTATCAGATTTATTAGGTGTGGCATGAATGGAGATGGAAGAAATTGATGATCATGCTCTATTATTTAAGAGTGAATTGTATTAGTCATTAATTCTCACTATGAAATAGTGATTAAATGCTGATGTTGTTGAGCAATGAAGGGGGAACGTGTGATATGTGCATGAAGTACCTTATATCCAAGCCAGAAAGCCCAAATAACAGCAATAGCATGTTTATTTCTAGCCTCGTCTTTCAGTCGTCTCAGTTCCCTTCGTGCCTGTGATGCATTTGAAAAGGGGATATAGAAAAGCTTAGGAAAGAAAAGGTTACTGCAAGTTCCCATTGGTGCAAGAAAGAAAGCAAGTAACCAGTCACTACAAACAGCAAAAATTAAAGCGTGTCCCAGCTTCCCAGACTGCACCAGCTACGACATGTTAGCAGCAAAGAGAAACAAAAAAAAAACAGTTTAAGCAGTCAAAGCAGTTTAAGGCACTGACAGTATTCCCAGATATCTATCCAGAGGGATATCCTTCTTCATTCCACGTAGGGACACACAGCTGCACAGTTTGTAGCCATTTTCTTACCTGGGTACCATGCCAATAAGCAGCAATTACTGTGGCAGCCTCATTACAACGCTTCAGATGCTTCAGCTCCCGAAGAAGTTTCCGAGCCTGCAAACAATTTAAAATGTTCTTTTTCACTAACTGGCTTTTTATATTTTTGAAGTAGGGCACTGCAACCTGTAAATCTAGGCAAAACCAAATAAACACTGCCTCCAAATCCCCAAGCAAATACATTCACAAATGCTGCCCAGCCTCAAATTTGCTGCTCCAGGGAGGATTCTGTGCTGCAAGGTTGGGACTGGCAGGTTAGGGGATCTTAGTTCATTGCTCAGTTTTCTCCCAGATTTGGTGCATTACCTGAGATATCTATATATCTGTTTGCACAATGGCAACAATATTTTTTCCTCCATACAGTAAATGTCTGATCCATTTAGAGTGCAATAAAGAATAAATCCCAAGTAAATTGTCTGGCTTTAGGTCACACTAGAGGCTGCTGTCATACCAGGCTTTCATGCACAATGCTACTGCAAAAGAGCTTGTTCTCCAATGGCAAACAGAAAACCATAACTCGAGATGATGCTTTTAACCCAGTTTTCATCAAATAATGCTCATGGGAAAAGACAGCACATCAATAGTTAGACTGAAAGGATATTTTTAACTCATTTAAACAAAATCATAAAGACAAAGTAAAAATCCAGAGAAACAGCAAAATCAAATCACGTTACTTTATTGCTGGCAAACTTTAAAGCCTTCTGGACAGGAGAGACTATTTACACCAATAGCTACTAACTGCAGCCCCTTCCTTCCCTGTCTGACAGAAAGGAAACTGATTCCAGAACTAAAGGCAGTTGTCTCTTTCTAACTAGAGGGGAAAGTCACCTTCAGCAGGGTAAAGAAAGGCTAATAAGAAAATAGCGAAGCCCAGGGTTGCTTTTTCTGAAGATGGACAGCAGTAGCTGCTTCGAGCATCATGGCTGCTTTCATGTGAGCTGTTAATCTCATTTTTACCTCCTATTAAAGTATCATTCCTTAAATATCTACCAGGATGCATGATTATCCCTTCACAAAGTACAAATCTCTCAGAGAAGAAGTGAAGCTGTGGCAAACTGAGGCAGAGTACAAGCCCACAACAAACTACTTTCTCAACACAAGTACACTTTCACTCCTCCACTAAGCAGACAGAGCAGAATTGATGATTTAACCCAAGTAACAAATTGCCCAGGCAACTCAAACTCTTTCTTTTAATCCTGCTTTCAATTTGATTCATTCTTTGAGAATCCTGTTAAGCACAAAATAACTGCCAACCACAACTTGTTTCTTCCAAGTCAGTCCAGCGCTACAGTTCTCCTAAGGCCAGTGGCAGAGCCCCAGAGCATCCTCCTCCAGAGCTGCTGGCCTTCTCAATTCCTTGGCAGAACATGCCTCAAGGATAACCCAGTGGTTTAGTGTGGTCCCAGCATCCCCCTTGCACTGTTTGTAGGGATTTATAGCCCAGGCAGCACATCCAGGTATCCTGAACTCACCTCTTCTACAGCAAACACGAGTGTTTAACAATGGCACACAGCCACAGCTCCAAGGAGAGAAGGTGTGACAGGCAGGAGGCTCAGTGCACTTGGAAAGTGTTTTCTGACCTGCTCCTTACCTCTCCAAACAGGGACAGCTGCAGTAACAGGAAACTCACCTTCCACCCTCTGATGTACGACTGTACTGTGATAGCCGAACTCTTTATCTTCTGGTATTTTTTTTGTTGCTGTGTTGGAAATAAGTATGTGATGTTTAGAATAGAATATTATGTCTGTTAAACACTGCATAATAAACCTTTCATCACTAACATTTGACAATATGCTTGAGGAGACAAGCACTAAATGTAAAAAGTGAACAATTTCTGACTGAGCAGATCAGAGTGTAGATTCTGTGTTCAACTGGAGGGGAAACAAAGCACATCAACAATGCTCCATGGACAATGTCACTCTGTTTACAGAAACAGTAAGTTCATGGTCAGCAGCACAATTGCACATTAAATGCTAACAGTAAGAGCTTTATTTGTCTTTCCCACCACCAGAGAAGCACACAAACTGTCACACATACTCAGGTTTGTAGGCTAAGCTTTTTACCACCTTTTCATAAGACATGTGCTGTTCTTATTACCCACAGTGCCTTTATTATGGCTGATGATAACTTAGGAAGAGGGAAAAAACCAAAACCATGGATTCCTGGCTGAGATGCTGGAGTACTATTTAGGTATGCCAGGTTGAGCAATAAATTTCCTGGACAGCTGAGCATTTTCTTTCTAAAAAGCTCAGTTCTCCAGTGTTTAGTGTAATACTAAATTGACAGACTTTGCAGCAGGGCTTTTAGACTTGACATTCAGCCCACTCAGTGACAGTGAAAATCTCTGTGAGCAAGCTGGAGAGGGTCCCCTCTGGGCCACCCTCATGCCATAGCTGATGTCTGTCATGCCCTGCAATGCAACAGACAGACAAGGGCCTGCAGATCCTCTAGTCAAGCCTCCAGCACAAGGAGTTACTCAAAAAAGCTTTATTCATTCCAGGGACCTCCCACGACACCTTCCAAAGCACAGTGCCTACCAGTCATGTTGGGTTAGGACAACAGTGCCTTCCATCCATGTGAAGAGGCTGAGGAACCATCTCTACCATCACCAATAAAACAACTGCTGCCATGTTTCACCAGTGACCCAATTACTGTTAAGAAATCAGCAGTTCTTGGTCGTATATGTGTTTTCATTTCTTTATATTTAAAGCTGTGCCAGTCTAGCTGCAGTAAGTCCATTTTAAATTCATTAAGACTGTGTGAGATCATAATGAAGCCATATGGGCACAATGCAACTCTAATGATCCTGTTTGTAGGAACAGGGCTTTCAGTCACACAAAGTCAGAGGGGTTTTAAGATCAAGAAGTATGCTTCAGTCATACTTTTTCCAAATGATCTATACTTCCCTCTAATTATCCAAGAGAAGTGAACCAAACACTGACGGCTTTCAAGAGGACAAACAGAAGTGCTTGTCAACTGAAAAACTGGGATTTATCAACTTTGCCACTTGCAGTTTAAGAAGACTTTCTTTCTGTGTTTCATCAAGGTTTCTGATATGCTTGTCCTGTTCTCTAGCAACAACAAAATGCAGCTGAGAAGTTCAAGAGTAGTTTTAAAAACAAATAAATCTTTTTTATCAGTCAGTAAGTCAGTATTATTTACTAACTGACAAGAAAACACGCAAGAGTCGTATATTAGTGCTGCTCAGTTTGTGGCACAGAACACCCAGTCCACGCGTAGAACTGAAACTGCTTTGGGATGAACTGTATCAATAATGATACCAAATTACAAGTCTTAAGAGTTACAATTAAAATAAATCCCTACAGGCAGCATTTTTGAGTCTAAGGCAAGTGTTCCAAATAAGGCAAAACCACAAAAAGGTTTAGGAACGACTGAATTCCACAGAGCTGCACATGTATATTACTGAACATTTTTTACACATTAACCATATGTTTTGAGAGTGCTGTAAGTGCTGGGAAGCACAGCATTTTAGCTGAATGAAAAAGACTTCCCAGTTGAGCCAGAGAATCCTGCTCTCCCAGAGTGAAAGGATTCTGGTGAGCTTTTCAATGTTTTAAAAACGAGTACAGTGTAAGCACTTAACAGTAGTCTATACAAACTAAATTTGTTTTTTTCCTGCTATTGGCACACAACTATTAACATAAAATTGAATTCTTTCAACAGCTCTCTGTGCACATTGAAGAAAAATATCCCAAGAAGGTTCTATGCATTAAACAATGAAGAGAACCCCCCATGTAGTAAGGATGGTATCTTACTGAGTATCTCCTGTACCAGGACGCGATCACAACCTGGCATTTTTTCATTAGCAAGAAGTGAGTACGGCACTTCCAACCTCTGTAAATCTTCCCAATCAGAGTGGCCAAGTCCTCCAGACGCTGCTTTCTCAGGTCTTCTAGCTTGAAGAGCTGGGTGTGGGGGTTTGCAGGGTTTTGTTTAGCATTGGAAGAAAAACAGGAGGAGAGAGGAGATAAGGAAAAAAGCCCATAAGCACAGCTCTTGTAAGAGAAATCTCCTCTTTACTAAAGTCCCCCCTCAGTCACATGTTGTTTTATTCATCTCCAGAGCTACAGGCAGGTACACCAACATGATTTGTGGCAGATACAATGTCTCAAGTCACTGCTCAAAAATTATATTAAATTAGGGCTGACAGCTATTGTAGAATCTTGATTCGCATTGATTTTAATGGGCCTAACATTAAAAATCACTTTTTTTATATGCTACAGTCGTGGCAATACATCAAAGCACTGTATGGAGAAAAATCTGTGGGAAGCAGGTAGTGAATGATGCTGTCCTCATGAGAGAGGGCTTGATTTTGCAGAAGGCATTTTTCACTTACTGTTCTTGGGTTGCGGATGAATATCTTTGATCTACCGAAGGAAAATTCCTCTTCAGGGATTCTCAATTCATTAAACAGCACCTCTACTCCAGCCCTAAGAAGGAGCAAATGAGCTTAACAAACATGACCCCCAGCTCTAAAATGCCTTACTTTACATATTCACAGCTTAATTTATGGAAGGTATATGAAAGCATATTTTAAACTTTTAAATAGTGCTTGACATAAGAAGATTGAAAACCTAACTCATTTACTCAGTAGTTTATTCCGCTAAAGGCAAGAATAATCACTGTAAAGACTCAGAATAATTTGATGAAAAAAAGAGCAAATTTTATTTTACAGCATCAGCAACAGCCTATTTTTTCCTCTTACATCTATAATTATTTTACTTAAAAACAGAAGAAAGGAAAAAGGAAGGCTTCACACTAATGTCAGAATGTGAAACAAAGACTGACAAGTTTGACAAATGCCAGCATTCCATTCTCATCAAATGCATTTTATGAACACCAACAGAAAAAAGGGAAGTGGAACTGTGCAGATCTTTGTGATGATTACTGGAACACTATTGTTACCAATACTGCACTGCCACCATTCTCTTGATAACCTAAAGACTTATATTGTAGTTGAAAGATGTTAATCAATTATGAAAGATATTTAAATCTTGCTTTTGGTGGCCATATGTAAAAAGAAATAATAGAAGCTTATTTGCCCATCCCAGGTATTACTTGCAAAAAATAAAATGTGGATAAAATGTGAATACTATGTAATTAAAAGTACATATTTAATATAATTGATTTGCAAGAGGCATTATCTCATAATTGTTCCCCAATCATTATGTAAAGTTATTCCTGAAAGGGCAGAGGAAGATTGTATGGCTGTCTTCAACAAAATGAGTGTCCTTACACCTTGAAAGTTGGTCATTAAAGATAAGTGCCCTCTTGATCATTGCAGCCCTCCCAGTTATTTTGAATCCACTGCAGTATCTCTCTCTTACACCCATTCTCTCAGACCGAAATCAATAAGGCCTGCACCGTATTCCTTTTGCAATGTTTACACAACAACTAAAAGCTCAGGATATGTGGAAGATGGGAATTTCAGCTGGGACAGGTGGGAATATTGCTGTTTGCCTACCTGGCTGGCCCTCTCCAGTGTGGCCAGGTCTGCTTGCAGAGCATTTTGTACCTCTCCAGGCAGGGCTCGTAGGGCTGCCGGAAGGCGTAGCCCGCCCTGCGCACCCGCACGTTCTCCAGGAGCCCCAGGTAGCGGATCTGGTGGCACACCAGGGCTTCGTTGAAAATGTGGGCAGCCTTTTTGTCATTGGGCTTGATGCACCTGCACAGGAAAACCAAAAGGGACATCTCTTTGCACATGCCAACAGCTATCATGGTGAGTTTAAACCATACATTTCAATTGTTTATTTGCCCACGAGTCTTCTCCTGGGAAGCTGAGAGGCCTCAGAGAAAAAGGAAAACAATATTATCTCATTTGCTTGTCCTGTGTTTTGCTGCTTTGGAATGTGGTTTGGAGATTGTTTATCCAACAGGTGGTTGTTTGATTGGTTTCCTGTGAATTGTTATAACTTAATGACCAATCATGGTCAGGCTGTGTTGGACTCTGGAGAGAGAGTCACAAGATCCATTATTATTCTTTGTAGCCTTCTGTAGTATCCTTTCTCTATTCTTTAGTATGGTTTCAGTATAGCATCCTTTAATATAAAATGAGTACATAAAATAATAAATTAGCCTTCTAAGAACATGGAGCCAGAATCTCAGTTCCTCCTTCATCCTGGAAATACCACAAACCTCATCAAACAAATTGACCAAATCTTTGGCACTGGAGAATTTACCTGATGTAGTTTGGATTTTTTGTCTGGAGATTTTTCATCAGGGTAGCAACTGAAGCTTTGAATTGTGAACCTGCTGTTGGTGGTCTCTTCAGATTGATCTTAGCAGGGTTTCCTTCCGGGAACAGTGCTTTGATAAGGGAGTGGTTGGCCTTCCACATGGCCTGGGAGAGGTCACGGTACAGGAGATCATTATTTTTGTCAACAAATCCTTCCACCTGGTACATCACCTGAACAACAGAGAAGAGTCTCATCAGTGCAGGTTTTGAACTACAACGCAGACCAGTTCAAAACTGACCCAAGAAATTGATTTCTCCTTCTTACACACTGTCCAAAAGAACCAAAGGATACCTCAGCTTTCATTTTAAATCTGACATTTGGATGGTTTTTTGTTGGATAAAATGTCTGTGAACGTGCTACCTGGGAAAGATGCATTTTCTCATGCTGCCAACAGTTCCCTGTATCAATCAATTCTGGTTTCTCAAGTGGAAGAAACCCTTTCTCAGTGATAACTCTGACACACCACCTGCCAAGACTCCAAAACAATCTATCTTTTTTTTCTGTCTGACAAGGTTTTTCTCCCTCTCTTTTGAGCCAAAACAACAAAAATACCCTTTCCTTCCAAAGTACCAATGGTTAAATTATTTGCCTAACTAAAGCAAGATATGGAATATCACCTCTTGCTATCAGAGTGCAAGCAGCAAGCTGTGCAGCCCCCAGGGGACTGTTATTTTAAAAGACTTTTACCAGGAAAGCAGTCCAATACCAACAAGCACGAGTACAAAGCTCTGACCTGCAGCTGGGTACCCAGGAGGCAGCCAGAGGAGCTTCATGCAGACCTCAGATTGCTACTGGCTTCTTTAATTTTTGAGGGTAGGAAAGGTTTTTGATTAATTGTGACAAGTCATCTGGCTGGTAATACAGATCCTTCTTCATATCCATGATTTCTCAGTTCTGCCTAGGTATGTACTAAGTACACAGAAATCTGAATGAAAATAGTGCTGACACGTATTTTACACAGCAGCAAGTTACTGGGATTTCCCAAGCATTTTACCTTGGAAAACATGTTTCTGGTTCTGACAGGTGCAGTAAATGCCACTACTGAAAAAAAAAAACCAAAAAACCCCAAAAAACTGTTCACATGAAATTACTGATATTTCTTAAAAGGAGGGTCAAACTTTTGTTGACCGGTGACAAGATCAAAATGTTCTCAGCTGAGGATGGAAAAACAACATTCCTCCCAAAATAGGAGGAATTCACTCTGCTGGGTAAGTGAATGCCTGTAACAATCAAAGACCCTCACTGTCTGCTAGGACACAATCTGTGCACAGTCCTTCTCACAGTACTGGGCTATTTTCAATTCACTTTTGATTTTTGACAACCAAAGAAATACCTAGGTATTAACTCCTGATAGATTATATGCAGTTACAAACTCTTCTTGGCAACTATTGTGAATGAAAGCCTGAAAGTCTGAAAGTCTGATATTTCTGGGACTATTTTGAATGAAAAAACTATTGAGCCATTCAAAATTGTAAGACTGAGAAAATTTCAAAAAGCATCAAGCAGTCCTAGGGAAATGAAACACTTTCCAAATATTCTTTACTGTGTGACATTATCACTTCAGCAGATTCAGACAAGAGGAACAATTTCAACCCTATATTTACTTTCAATTTTTAAAAAATAGATTGTCTTCAGTCTACAAATGTAATTATTTTGATTTTCATTAATAAAAGTCATAGTGGATTACACACTGAAAGTTGTCAGACTTGTATTTATTCATACTGCTTATGTTGAAAAATGCAAATACAAACATTTTTAAAATGCAAATGTTTGCAAGCCCTCTGTATAACTTTCTCTTCCATCTGTTTAAACACAGAGCACCAAACTCAGTTCCTTCAAACGTACAAAAACTGCATTTTCTCAACAACGTGACTAAGAACTGCAGCTAGCTCAGTGACAAAGAGCATGTTTTCCAAAATATGTTACCAACAAATGTGTGTGAATTTTTGTCACTGTGAGCAATGATTTATTTCCAGAGACCTAATGGAGCACCAAAGCACATGGGGCACCTTTCTCCTCTGGTGAAAGGAGAGCTGCTTTGATTTCAGCCAGAGCAGCAGGACTCTGTACAAGGGCATGCCGTGGCAGGACAAGGGGTGGGGGCTTCAGACTGACAGAGGGCAGGTTTAGGTTCAACAGCAGGAAGAAATCCTTCCCTGTGAGGGCTGAGGTCCTGGCAGAGGCTGCCCACAAAGGCTGTGGCTGCCCCATCCCTGGGAGTGTCCAAGACCAGGCTGGATGGGGCTCTAGTGAAAGGTGTCCCTGCACATAACAGGGTTTGGAACTAGGTGATATTTAAGATCCCTTTCAACCAAAGCCATTCCAAGATCTCTTAAAGCCTTCCAGCCCAAGTCACAGATTCTAGCTTTAAGACAGAATAGATTAAGACAGGTGTGGATTTTTCAGTCACCCTCAGCAGCCCCCCAGAGCCCAGGCGCTCCCTTCAGCAGGTACCTTGCCAGCATAATGCTGGATCCTGAAGCAGCTGTGGGGCAGGGAGGTGTCGTTGAGGAACCGGGAGCACTTGCTCATCCTGCTCTCGAAATGCTGGTGAGTGGCACAGACCTGGTTCAGCTTTTCCAAAAAGGTCTCATCAGTAACTGTTCCTGGTCTCAGGCATTCTTCATCCAGCATGGCCAGGATTCCAGTTTGGTTCTGAAGTTTCAAAGCAAGAGCTTTAGTACTTGTTTCCACCACAGCACAAAAAGGAGATAATTAATTTTTTTGACTTCTGCTACCCAGGAGAACATTCTTTGAGCCATCTCAAAGTTTGGCTCTTTTTACCTCATGACCATTTCCAGCTGATTTTTAGCACTTGCATTTTTGAAAGACTTTCTATGAGTTCTGAATCCCAAAATTCACATTGAAACTTCATGTCATTTACTCAGACTGTAGAAACTCCAACTCAACTGAAAGTATCCAGTTTATGGTAAAATCACCACGTCTTTTATGTTAATGGCTCAAAACTGCTCTTTTCTGATTGTTAAGGAATTTTATCTTTCTTGCATTGGAAGTCTTCTCATTACGTACAAATACTTTGAGTAGCTCAAACACTCAGTAACATGTAATTGAGTTTTGTAGTTTCCATATGAAAAGAAATGCTAATTACAATGCAGCATGTGATATCTGCTATTGAAAACAGCCCTAAATGTAAACATTTAAGAGATGTTTGATTTATTTTGGTTTTTTTTAGTGTAGGTACTGCTGAATATTTCTACAAAAATAATATAGATTATAAGAAAACCTCTTTTTAGTAAAATAACCTTCTGCTACAAAAAGTAAGATGAATAATACAACAAATGGCATGTTCAGAAAATTTAGTGCATGAAGATGCATACAGACATTACAGCTAAATTAAATCCATGCATTAAAAATAACCCAGAGAGGTTCCTGAATACAACTTACATTTTCTATTAGGTCACAAATGATAGCATTGTTGAAATATTCAATATGAGTCCATTCAATCCCCTACAAGAAAATATAAATAAATGGATGAACAAGTAAACAATGGAGGGAGCTTTTCCTCTAAGCAATTAGAATGATATTCCAGTTAACCATGGTACTGCATTCAAATTTAATTCCTCATGCTTACCAACAATTCATTTATTAGGAGAAAAAAAAAATGCAATCATCTACTACTAACATTATCTGCACAAAATGAGTGTCCTTGAGTGGCTGCCAAAGTCACTCTCCATTCCTTTCCCCCACCCATGTCAGCTTCCCATGCACTCCCTGGCTCCAGGCCAGGCTCCTCCCGTGCTGCCCACGCTCCCACTGGCCAGAAGGAAATCAGCCCATGTCCCTGCAACTCCTGAGATCAACATTTCTAACTTCTTCCTCGCTGGGATTTTTTAATTTTTTTTTTTTAATGGGAGGAAGAAAGAGGGCTAAATTTAGATAAGACCATTTGAAAAATCCAGAGTATGACAGTTGTTCAGATGTTCTTAGTATCTCAATTCTTTTTTGAACATCAGTGATAAAATTTCCAGGTTGAGATGCCAATGCATCCCGAGGTAGCACTGGTAGGGCAAAGGAATGAAAAAAGGAAAATATTAATTTCATTCTTAATTTGCGCTCTGTGGTACTTCTTACAGTCTACTTTTCTCAGAGCATTTGAAATATCATTCAAGAACCAAACAGCAGCAATAATGGTTCACCACTGAATGCAAAATTAAAAAGAGATGCTGAAATTTCATGTTATCCTCAGGATCGCAAGGCAGGAACTTCATGTAATTTTTTAAAATGTTTATATAGCACAGTGGCATCATCCAGTTTGAGTACAGGCCATGTGTGCCAGTTTTTACAGCTGGGAGCTGGTATTTTGTCTGAGCTCTGTGCATCATGTGGAGCCCTGCTAAAACCTATTAGAACTTTATCTTGATGTTCACTCACAGAATAACATCAAACACCAGAGGGCTGGGCTCCACAGGACACCTCAAATTTATCCATAAAACTCACACAGCTCCCTTCAATACATACCTGAAAGAACTCTAGAGCCAAACTCTATTTGCAGTTTCTTTCATGCTGTGTGCTGTTATTTTAGCCACCCAATTGAAGGACTGGCTGTGGCTGGTTTTGGGCGCACACCAGACATTGCTGTATAATCCAAAACACAGGCTGCAGGGTAATGGTACTAATACCAGAAAGTGATATTAGTGTTCTAATAAATCAATTAGCCCTTGCTCAGAACTGCCAGTCATGGTTGCCAAAGAATGAATCAGAGCTGGGTCTGGTTTTTACCTGGAGAACTCATAATGTCAAACAAATGCCAAACCAACATTTTTTGTTCAATGTGACTACCACACAGCTCCACACAAACATGCTCTATGTCAGCCCTGTGGTCAAAAAAGTGCCTCTGCTGCCTGAAAAATGGTTCCAGCTTGCTGGTCTGTGTGTCTTTACAGGGACAAGGTAGGGAGGGGAAGGGAAGATCCATTCCAGTATTACCTCTCGGATGTATTCCTCCTGCTCTTCTTTGAGGGTAAGTTCAATGAAGATCTGCTGCAACTTCTCATTACAGTAGTTGATAATGAACTGCTCAAAGCTGTTGTCCTGTCAGATGAAACATGTTTGAGTTTGCTTTATGTAAACAGCCTGGAACCCAGCTGGAGCGAGTTACTGCAGCAGCTGCAGGTCAACAAGCCACTCTATTAACTACTCCCTCCAGTTTTGTGAGGTGATGGCTGGAGTAATATTTGATTGAGATCATGATTAGTTCAGAAATTTTAGACCAAATCCTTCCCTGAGGCTTTGTCTGTTGGTAGGGACAAAAACCTCTGTAGGTTTTATTCCTGATGCCTCCACACTGATTCCTTTGAATGAGTCATAAGGACACTCTTGGTGTCAGGAAATAAATAACCAAAGTTTTGCCTGCACTCATCTGTCCCCATATGTAAAATGTAGGCTCCTGCAGGGTCTGATAAATAAAATCATGACAGTAGCATTAGCTCTTTTCCACTCAGCAGCCAATAAAGCATCCCATTTCCCTACAGAACAAGGCTCAAGCTGCTATTCCAGCTGCAGCTGAGCCTGAGTTAAGAGATTATTGGCTCCAGAGGTCAACCCACCTCCTCCCTGCCAACAAACTGCCCCTTGAAATGGTGGGAAACAAAAGAGCTTCATTGACTAAAATTCCTCTAGCAGGCTAATTCATCTAAAACTGGGTTAGGGAGCAAGCAGATGTGTGACCCTTTGCAGAAGGGACCAGGGAGTGGAGCAGACCCCAGCAGGAGGGGTGGGCACAGGAAGGAGGCAGTGTCACAGGCTGTGACGTGCCTCTCTGCCTTTTTCAACTCCCAAATAATCTGCTGCACAACACCTGGGAAGCTTAAATTATGCTGACAGAATTTTTATCACTGAAGGCAAGTGCAATCATTTGAATGTTTGAATTAAGGATCTGGTCGCTAAATGAGATTAAGAACACACAAGCAGATTAGAAAATATTGAGGTAGCACAGATTACTTTTATCATTTTAGTTTTAAATGAAGCAAAATCATAGCTGATCACCAAAAATTCCTCAGCCACAAATGCTGCCCCTCTCACCAACTGCAATTATCACTCAGAGATTGCAAAACTTGCATAGCTCTAGATGAGAGAGTTAAAAATTGGCATGCAGCAAAATCAGCACTGCAAACAAACCATACTTACTGCATTCTGTTGAAAAAGAAATTACATAAACTGCAGTCAGTACTTCTACTTCCATAACAACACAGAATATAGCTATTAGCATTTATTTAGCATATCAAGTAGATCGATCTTTGTATTACTGAAAATGCAAAGTACTACATAAATGTTATGTATTACATCTTTCTAGGTGAGTCTATCTTTAGGCACTGTCTAAATATTACCAAATAAACCAAGAGGCTGAGGCACATCAGAGCCTAACACAGAACAGCATTCCTGCATTGCCCTGTCTCTAAATCCCCAGCTAATGTTTGCCTCTGAAAGCCATATTTATAACCTTGGGCAGACAAATCTGTGCAACAGAAGAGGAGAACGTGGAAGGAAATAGAGAGGAAGAATGAGTATAAGTTTACCTGACACATTCAGATAAGGCCATCACTTCAGATATGTTAAGTCTGAAGTAAAAGGAGCCCACCTGCCACATCACCCAGACAAAGAGAAAGGGTAAAACACACTCTGCATCCTCCTGCCAGGCACATGCCACCCAACTCAGGGAGACTGCTGCTCCAAAAGACCAGGTCATGCTGATTAAAAGGGCTGCAGGACTATTCACTCACAAATTATACAGGCTTGGTCATCAACAGAGCATGGAAACTGAACAGAAAATCCAGCTAAACTATCTAACTGAAAGGTCATTAACAATACATTAAAGTAATTGCTAGATGTTTTCCTGATTTGCTGTGTATCTGTGATATTTATGGCTTGCAAAAAAAAAAAAAAGGTGAACCAAAATCCACAGAGTTCTCCACAAATCGCTCACTTTGAGCTATGAAATTTTATTTGACATTGCCAAGCCACTGAAAATTGCTATTCCAGGAAAAAAGTTATTGAAGAACAGCAGCAATGTTGTTCTTTATGAATAATACAGAGCAAAAGGCTAAAACAGTTAATTATGGCAAAGAAAATGGGGGAAAATGTTTGAAATTACTGAAACTCTCAAAACACTTAACTCTGAGCAGACCAGAAGCCATTTGGTAAATGAAATACACTTCAGAAAAGGTTTTTAAAAACCATGCCCAAAAAAACCTAATTAGTGTTTATCTCTAAGCAATTCTAAGGAAGGCAACAGAGGTTGTGCATTTATTCTCCCTTAATGAATATCTGATTTAATTTATATGAGGGCTCCACAAAGCATATACAAAAACATTCACAAATTAATAGTCCCTTCCAATATTTTAGTGAAGGTGTTACAGAAATGAATATAACAGAATTAGAAGGGATTTAAAGGACTTCTGACAATTTTGGTTTAGAAGGCAGTAGAGAATAACCCATATCAGTGATAGCACATCACTAACCCCACTCAGGAGACAGGGGCTGGAGGGACCCAGCCATCAGAGACTACTTGCTCCTCATGCTGGCCCCTTGTATTAAGTGACACAAAGGGGCTTGACCAACACAGAAGCAGAGCAGTCAGACCCAAAATTTGATGAAGAGCTATCAAATATTCTTAGGAAATTTTAAAGATGGGGAAAAAAACCCCAAAATAAGGACCATGTCTTCTCAAGGTGTCAGTAATTCTCAATTACTTCTCTTCCAGGCAGTAATTCTGATATTTTTAATATCAAGGGCATCACTTCAATCCCTGCATTTTAATAGCAGCTTTCTAACTATGCCTTTGAAAGCACTGTGGAATACAAAGTAAAACCCTCAGGGAATGTAAAACCACACAGTCCCTCAAATTAAATAAAGGTGCTAGAAAAACAGAATGTCACCTGAGATAGGCTTAAAGTCATGTTGAATTTATAGATACAGCTCAACCAACCACCCTCAGCTTATCCTCTGAATCTTTTATCAGATGCAACACTAAATTTAGGGGACTAGAAAAATTCACTGACAAAAATCAAAGCCTACTTCACCATGGTTCTCACTTCATAAATAATGGTGTCATACAGCTTCATTCTTTATCAACCTTCATGGTTGGTACTTCATGAATAGCAAGTTTTGAACTCTAAAAAAAATTCTTCTCCATGCAAAAATAAAGTGATTATATAAACTAGCTCTAAAGTTCTATCTGTGAGCCACAGCTATTACATACAGGTGCTTGAAAGCCCTACAGAAAATATTCTTTAATATTTCACCTAACTTCGTCTTTGAAAGATTCCATATGTGTACTGTGGGATCATCTGAAAAAAACATATTTGGTTGTTGCTGACTTTATACATTTTTATACCAGTAAAATACCAATGTGAAACAGACAGAAAATATTTCTGACCAAAAAAAAAAGGCTAAAACTCTTACTGGTGTTAGGCAGAGAGATCTCCATTAGATTTATGAAGAGAAAATATCTAAACCGGGCCATTTTCCTATCAACATTACATACTTTTTAACCTTCTCTCCCCATACAGAATTCAAATTCACTTTTGAGCACCCAGTTCCAACGATTCCCAAAGATGATAAGGCAACTGAGATACCTGCTTAAAACTGAAAACTGAGACCCTTTCCATTAGGCAGGAATCAATTCTTAACTTCCACCTGCCTAATAAAGTCTAACTTTAAGGTTTGTGTTTTTTGTCTCCCCCAAATTAAGCAGATGATGTGGATGCAAACCTACAGACTCAGGTATACCACAGCTCAGTGTCACACCTTTGTAGGTGTTTCTCAAAGTCTCTTCTTACTCCTTAATCTTTCATCACACCATTCTTGTTCAGAGGCAACTCAAAAATCTACACATTGCTCAGTCTGCAACCACTCTGACAAAAAGGTGCCCAGCAACATTTTGTCAAATACATTATGTGAGCACATACAGCTCAAATAATACATGAGATGTATTTAAAGGAAAAACATCTTTTAAAAGAAGAGCCTAAACATTTCAAGTCATGAGACTGTTGAAATCAACAGAAATGATGTCATTAAAATGAACTTTCACATCAGTGTGAGACATACAGAGACTGATACTTCTGCTCTATTACAAATAGCCCCAGAAAGTAAGTTGTTTTTTTTTTTTAATATCAACACAGCTCCAGGCATCAGAAGTCTCTGACTGCCTCCTAACATGAGCAGGTGACCCCAAGTCGTTCCATCAGGCCCTCAGAGAAAAAGCCAGATGGCAAAAGTAATGATGATAAAAGACCAACATACTCACTTCCCTGAGATGAATGGTGGAATGAAGAGTGAAACCAACCAGCAAATTCAATTTATATGCTACTGTGGTGTCTGGGGACAGGGGGTTTTATGTATGACCACACAAGCATATGAGTTTATGAGATGAAACTAAGGAATATAAATGCTAGGAAGTTAAAATCAGCAAAATGGGAAAATTGCATTTAAAGAAAATGAAAAAAGATACTATTTTAATCTCAGAAAGCAATGACCCAGTTATAACACGACTGGATTTTAACAATTTTTCAAAATTTTTTGTAAATTTAGTAAAGGTGTGTTATCAATATTTATCCCTTTCTTTTCTGTTTACATGTACAAGCATTTGAGCAATCAAGCTTATTTCTTGTAAACCAGACTGCACTGGGCTTTTGTGGAAATATCTGTATATGCAAAGAACCAGAGAGGCACATATTTTAATTATAAATATTCCACTATACACAATCAAGCCATGTCTCAGTGTGCCTCATGGAAGTAGGACAGATCTGTGCCAAAGCTTTGGGGATTATCCATTTCCCATACTTGTGTGGCTCAACCAACTTCAGCCCTTTCTGTGCGCCAGGCAGAGAACCAGGCACTCTGAAATCCATCTTGCTCTCAGCTGGGCTGCCCAGGCACACAGGTCTGAACCAAATTCAGACTTGAAAAGATGAGAAACTGCAGTGAACCCAGTGCAGGTGTGATCCATGGGAAAACCCAGGTACCATCACTCCAACAAACTCAGCCTGGTAATTACACTCCTGGAACAACAGGAATTACAGCCAGGCAAGAACCTCCTGTATTATCAGAACCACTCCTCTGCTCAGACAGAAATAGCTGCTGTAGGGCAAAACATTTGTCTCACAACCTGAAGCAGAACATTTGTGTATTTTTCTCCAGCATTTCAAGTATTTCCTCTGCTGCAAACAACCAGCCAATGGGATTAACTTCATAAAACTGCACGTTGCAAAATAAGCCTCTCTAAATACTTACATTGTAATACAATTAATTAAATGGTGGTTAACTTCGTGGGATGCACCTCTGCTTTCAGCGTCTCATCACTGAAGGTAATAATTGCTTTAACAGTATTTTAAAAACTCCCTGGCACCTCAGAGTCCAACCAAGGGTCCCTCTCTGTAAAGCTCCTCTAACACTTGCCAGCAGAGGAAGTTGATCAGTTATAGATTAAAAATTCAGTTCTCCTCTTTTCCACTAGACTGGGGTTTGCCAGAAGAAGCAGAGGGGCTGGGTGCACACATTTTGGCACTGCTGCTTGCCAGTATGTGATAAACTTCTGGGCATCAGCAGAAGAAGCAGAGGGGCTGGGTGCACACATTTTGGCACTGCTGCTTGCCAGTATGTGATAAACTTCTGGGCATCAACTTGTTGAACAAGTTCAAAAAGGAAATTTGTGGCAAGCTAGACAGCCTAGAAAAAGCAGCTGGAAATTGTGGTCTGGAGATTAGGGCAACTAACAAAACAGATATCCATGGATGAGTTAAAGTCAAAGTCAAGACATGAAGAAAGGGTTCCCAGATTCTTAAAAAAAAAAAAAAAAAGAAAGAAAGAAAGAAGGATAGATAAAATAAGATCCTGATAAGTCAATTTCCTCCTTAGAATTTTTTTTTGTCTAATATGTCATCCTGCTTAGCAAATAACTAGACCCTTCCCCTGCAAAATAATCCTTGGGGGTGTGGGGGGAAGGCCCTGATCCAGGAGCAATCTCTCAGAGCTCAGGATGCTCTGAAACTGTAACATCCTTCATGTAATCAATGGGACAGAAAAAGGCAAAGCAACCAGGCAGCAACTGGACCAAGGTGTTGTACAGGTTTATGGTGAAGGTGGAAATGTCTCCCCTATTTTTTCATGCCTTAAACACCTCAGAAAGACATTTTCAGTGATTACTGCTCCTTATTTGGTTACCTCCCTCTAAAAACAGACAATTAACACAACTATGAGCTTGTTAAAAGGAAGAAAATGCATTCTTCACATTTCTAACACATTCCCTCAACAGAGATAGTGTCATTTTATCATTGTTCAGATGACAGCTTACACAGTACATGCAGCAGGACCAAGCTTCTTTCTGTTACTTTAAGGGACCTCTGTGCACAAGAAACAAGCAAATTGCCTTAAATAAAAACAAGTTCTATCGAAATGCATCACAGACTGTGAGGAATGGACCTGGTTTTACTGCTGGATGGCTCATTTGGCTGGTTTACCTGTGATTCTTTTATTTACTGGTGGGTTTTTTGCCAGGTCTTTGCGTGTTCTTGCCCACCAGGAGTAAAAGGAGTTGGTCAGATGCTGTCCCCAAAGACAAGGCAGCCACATCACCTCTGCTCGACCAAATGGAACCAGTCCCTCTCTGCAACTCTGCCACCAGTGCATCCCAGTTTCTTGTCAGGCTAAAATGCCTGGAACAAACTGCTCCACCAAGGGACTGAGCAGAAGGAGCTCACACTCTCAGTATCTTCTCAAGGCCTGGCAAATTTCAACAATAAGCCTTGTTTGGCAGCATTACCTTCCATAAAACTGCACTCCAAATCATTAGCTTCATCATATGGACCAGCTGCAGAGTGGTGCCTGAATATTCAGAATAAAGCCTTTAAGGCAAACAGCATAGACAGACATTTGTGTCTCTGAAGGGCTGGGCAGGATGAAATAATCACCCTCACTCCATGACATTCATTTTTACTACTCCTTGTCTCCACAGGAAATGTGCACAACAGGAAACTCAACACCCAAAGCAAATGGAGAGAGCCTTCTGCTCATCTCTGCTGAGCCCTGGCAGGCCCCCACCATCTGCCTCCTACAGCCTTCACTTCTCCATCACAAACCCCACCCTTCCACCACCCCACCCTGTAGCCAAGATATTTTCTGAAAAATCCTTCCTTTTGGATTTTTTTCTCCTGAGAAGCCGAGAGGCCTCAGGAACAAAATGTAAACAATGGTTATCTGCTGCTGTGGAATGCAACAGGTGGATCTGTGATTTGTCTCATGTGGTTCTTTCTAATTAATGGCCAATCACAGTCCAACTGGCTCGGACTCTGTGTCCGAGACACAAACTTTTGTTATCATTTCATTCCTTTTCTATTCTTAGTTGGCCTTCTGATGAAATCCTTTCTTCTATTCTTTTAGTATAGTTTTAATATAATATATATAATAAAAAAATAAATCAAGCCTTCTGAAATACGGAGCCAACATTCTCGTCTCTTCCCTCATTCTCAGACCCCTGTGAACACCACCACACCCACCCCTTCTGCAGAGATGCAGAAACCACTTTCTGCCTAAAAACACCCAATCAAACATGGGATAAAATGGGAACAGCCCCAAACCTACCCCAGGAGGCCTGGAACCAGGCAGATTCTAGAACTCCCAGTGCCACCAGCCACCATCCTGAGCCCATCTCAAATCTCAGTCTAGACTGCACACTGACTACGCAGGCAGCTGCCCAGAGATGTGGATAAACACCCTTGGAGCAGTTCGTGTCAGGCTTCAGGCACTGCCCAGTTACACAACCTGCCCAGCCCTCCAGCCTGCATTTCCACGCTAATCCTAGTCCCTAAATCCTTGCCCACAGACAATTCACACAGAGCCACCCAAAATTTCAGCATTTCACTCCGCAAACATTCAGTCCCAGCATTTGGCTTCCCACAAAAGGCAGGGCAGGATTCAAAAATAAACACAGCTTTACAGCACCTATTTTGTGGGTTGCCTAGCCAAGCTTGCTGCTGACATCTGCCAAACCCACAGAGGCTGAGGATTATTGATAGATTTAAATTCCCTTCACTGAATTTTTGAACAGCCAAGTCCTTATATCTACTTTCTTGGATGGCTTCTGTGTTTGTCTGAAAAGTGGGGCTTGTGTTTGATAAATATACTAGCAAAACCCAAATTCCAAGGAAAATATCCCAGCAGTATCAATACTCCAAGTATCTTTTCTCTGCTAATTTCCAAGAAACCACAAGTTACCCTTGTAAATTAACTTCAGTTTAAATTACAGAAAATTGCAGAAACAGTAAACAGTAAATAAATCAATATTTCAAAAATAGATGAAAAAAATCTTGCTTAAAAGCTTCAATTTGCATATAATAGAACAAGACTGCTATTGTCATTAAGAAGATGAAATATCTTTTTATATCTTTCAGAACGGTAAATCTGGATTTCTTTATTCACTATTCTTACAACAAGGAACTCTAGAATGATCCAAAGAATCATCCTAAACAGAAAAAGGGCCTGAGAAATATTGTGCCCTGCCCATTAGGAAACAAAACAAAAACCTCAAAAAAAAATTAAATGTAAAAATCACCATTCAGTAAACACATTCCTTGCTGCTTATTCCAGTGGTACTGAGCTTCCTGCATAAATATTTTGCATGTATATAAAACACTCCAGCTACACCTCCTACGGGTTTTGATACATTCTGTCTCCAGGGTACAAGGCCACTTCAGGTCAAAGACCACGCACTAATGATAAACTTACCTGATTCCTGAGTAGAAACATGATTAATGTGGGCCTTTCTACCCTCAGTACATCAAACAGCTTGCACATTTAAAAGGCACAAATTTAGAGATGAAGCCTTTCAAGTGCATTTTTGCCAACAAACATTCTTTGTAGAGCTGACATTAGTCCTAACTTTCAGGAACAGATGTGAAAATCAAAATATGACTTAAGAATTAGGTTCAAGAGGACACTGCACATTTTCAGTCATAGGTTTTAACTGATTTATAATTAGATGGATATATTACTGTCATTAACTACATCTCAGCTAATATTTTGAATGTTTGGCTATAGTGTTTACAAATGTACCACACAGCAAAACACTCCAAATTCCACTGTATTTGTTATGCTATAAATCTTAAGACATTATTAAATTTTTCTTGACTTATGTGGCTGCATAGTGTCAAAGTTTTATTTATGGATTACTTGCTTTAATATAATTAAGTTTAAACAATAATTTAGTTATTTCTGTGATGCTGAACTAGGATGCTTGGCTGCTCCTCTCACCATAGGTCTTAACTCTTGAGAGAGAATCACACCTTGTATGAATATACTGATGAATTTGATCCTTAAGTCACAAGGCAAAACCTTCCCCAGCTTTTCCAGGAAAACCAAAACTTGGCATTTAAAGGAGTGAACAATAACTACCCACATTATTTTACAGATTTTGAGTTTGCAGCTTTTCAGAAAGCTACACTGTAATTCAGTATGAACATGTAAGTGAAAAGAGCTCTGGGTTTTTATCCATTTTTCTCCAGTACTGAGCCACTTACTAATGACCTTCTAAGATGCTGAATGTAGAAAAGATGAAAATTGCATGTGAGAAACAGCCTTGCCTCTGGAAGACCATGCCACAAACACAATCCTCCAGCTGGCTCACGTGCTGGTGCACCCTTCTGTCTCCCACCTCCCTGTGCCTGTCCAGCCTAACCACACACAGGGGAGACAGAGAAAACAAGCCCTGCCTGAGGATGCAGCAGCACCATCCCAGTGCCAGCTTCCTAAAACCTCCTCAAGGAGCAGCTCCCAAGAGATCTGGCACCAGGATCCCCATTCAGCCACCTGACCTCGGGCACAACATTTTCATAAATATGTTCTTGTGTCTAATGCAAACAACACAGCTGCGCTCAGCAAGCCCTTGAGGCAGCTCTCAGCTTTCCTCTTCCTCTTCAGAGGTACTCTGATTTGCACATACTTGGATGTTTTGCTTCTGAAATGAGACTTACACCACCCTCACATGAAGAATTATTCTCGTTTTCCACACAGCTTCAACACCCTCCCCAAACTTCTAAGAGGGATGTAGGGAAGTGGGTCAGGATTTTTCTACTGATTATTTTTCCTCCTCAGAAGAGTTTCTAGTTTAAACACACACAGATTCCAAGCAAGATCTATAAATCTCTTAACAAAAACTGTCAGAACAAGATTTATGGGAAATGCCCTGTCCCTGGTGCTCTCTAACCCAATTAAAAACTCCTCATTGATTGTTTTGTTTCAAAATACCACCAGTCTAAAAATACTATTGTAAACAAACAGCAGTGAGCCACAGATCTTTAGCTAGGAATAGGTAGAGTATTTACCTAAGTGAATTGAGATGAAATGCAATATAAGTCCTTGTTTAATTTTGACAGGAAAAAAATGTATAGTTTTTGTTGGGTGGTTGTTTTTTTTTCTCCTCTCAGGATACACAGCTTGTTCTAAGACACCCACAAAATGCCTCAGGGCAGAAACGGCAGTGCCAGAGTTTCTCCTATGCTCAGAATGTATGTCACAACAAAATATATTTAGTTTATCCATCATAAATATTTATTTATCTATGGTGTAAAAGCACAAGTATGACTTTCATAATTATTTGTTTCAATTGCTAGACATGCCAAGACATCTCTTTTGGTTTATGTTTCTAGTGGGTTTTTTTGGGTTTTTTTGTCAGGCATGAAATAACTGAGTCAAATTACATATATTCTGATTATGAATTCATGAACAACTGTGTTAAACTTTAATAACAGCTCTCTCACTAAATGGTTACCATTATAAAGGTCTTACCTCAAAAATTTCAAAGCCATAAATGTCCAGCACCCCCATTACCTTCTTTCTCACTTTTGTTTGTGCCTTAAAGAAAAACAAACACTGAGTCAGTCATCTGTACATTGCATACTTGGGATTCAAGAAAATGAATGCATCTCATAAGCAGGCTGTCAAATACTGTAAAGCTAAAATGTTACATATGGTTTCCCAAAATACACTTAATGTGAATATTTTTACAAGCTTAAGAGCAGAGCAGAGAGCAATTTGTTGAGCTGTGATAAGGTTATTTGTATGTAACAGTGTACAGCCAGGAGAAATGAAATTGGCAAATACAGTTTTACTGTCCACTTTAATTTGAAGGATTCCTATTGATTTTTTTTCTTTTTACAAGCACAAAGCAACAATACCTTAATGCTCTCATTGATCCTGGTAACAAGCCAGGAGAACAGGCGACTGTACAAATTCTTAGCCAGAGCATCCCGGGCATAATAAGCCTAAAGAGAAGACAGAAGAAAAATGTTATAAATGCTGGGCTAATCCAAACCTCCTCCTGCTGCTGAGGTGTCCTAAAGGTGCTGTTAATGAGTAAAACCAGCACAGGGAGCACTGGCTCTGCCCTCCTGGCCATGGGCTGGCTGGAGCAGCAGCCACAACCGGGGCACTCCAGTTATCCCTTCCTGCTCTTCCAGCTGCCCCCTGAACACTCACATCCCCCCTCCCCATCCCAGGCAAGGGGACTGGAGCAGCTGCAGCTGGAGAAGCCCCACTCCTGCTGGCCTGAGCTGATGAGACACAGGTGGCAGCCACCCTGGCTCTGCAGCTTTGCAGGGAGATGAATTCACTCTGGCACAAAGGTTTTCCAGCAGCCCCGGAGCCCACAGCTCACATGGAATTACAGCAGTTGTCCTAAATGAAAACAGTCTGCCTCAACACTTGCAACATGTGCTTTGTGCAGCACTGCTTGTTTTTACATTCTCTGAAGCATTTGCCTAGCCCTCATCTTTTGGGGGTAATTCACACACCAAACCAAAGCATCTCTTAACATTTAGAAATCACTGAGCAAAAAACACACTTATGCCTGTGATTTATTCAGTGCAGCCTTTCAGTTGTAGTTTTTATTGGGCTAGCCATGATTTAATCATGCAGAATAAAACTGCCATTTAAAAAGATCTTGCCTTTTAAATCAGGAGTTCTTTTTACCTGAGCCACATTTAGTGTTGTTGAAACTTTCTCCTGTTTGGCCTCAACTGTCCGGAAGCTGAAAGCTCTCTCCAGTACAGACTGGTCTATACCTGTCAGCTCACAGATTTCCTTGAGTTCTAGCAAGAAAAAGCAAAGTGTAAATACAACCAATCCTTCCATATTATTGCTTTTCCTTCCCCAAAACTACCAGCTTTTAAGAAGTGCGGTATTTTCCCAAAACGCTCTTCAACAGAAGTGTTCCCCATTCACGCTTTCTCCCCACCGCCCTGCCAAGCAAAGTTTTAAAAAATATTCACAGTGCAAGGAAACGGAGCAGCTGGATTTGAAAACACTTCCTATACACTTATTTTTGAGAAGAAACTTTCCCTCCATTTTTAGCAGACTACTTTTCATAATGAAAAACTTTCAGATGAAAATGAACTTTCAAAATACATCAGCTGCAAAAATATCACCAAATGAATCTGACACTAAAGGCAGAGATACTGCAAAAGAACAAAAATCCTCCACTAGAGAAAAAACAAGCAGCTACATAAAGGCACAGAACCAATTAACATTTTAGAATAAAGTGTTAATAAAGTGGGGAAAAAGGAGAAAATAATTTTTGGCATCTGAAACAGAACGATTGAAATTGCACAGAATGCAGCCCATAGCTGCCTGAGGGTGAGCTCTGGAAACAATCTAATTCACATGTAAGGATATTGTATGTCTGCAAAAACAACAAAATTAATAATGACTTCAGACAAATTAGTGGCTTTCTTCCCATCACTAATCTCATCTTACCATTTTTATCTTTGATTTTGCTTTCATCTAGGCCATTTGCACGAGATTCAGGCTTAAATTCAATATTTCCCAATTTCAGAACGGCTGCCACCACTTCAAAAACCGACTGTGTTTCATGATCCATAAACCCAACAATCTGCATTGCGTTCTGGAAAGGGGACAAATAAAATTATGACATAAAAGCATTTACATTTAAACAGATCATACTTGAAAAATTCACCATTTATCTGCACAATAACAAATGGTTTATGAATACTTCTGCTACTAAAAGTGCCTGGTATAATTTCTATTTTAAGATAAGTAAGTTTTTTAATACACAAGAGGTGTGAAAATGGAGCTGGCATTCAGTCCAGTCCACTTCTAGGACTCATTCAAAATTTGGGTTTCTGAAACACTGTACTTTTTTTAGCCTCTTAATTTAGTTTGTAACCCAACCCAATTTTTCCCTGTCAGATGAACAGGTCCTCCTGTCTTCTCAGACCTGTCACTTTTAGAATCCATATCAGCATACACTGGGTAACAAGGTCCTCTATTCATCTTGTCCCTGAGTACAACCAAGCAAAAACAGGACAGCAAACCATCTTGAGAATCATCCCAGTCCTCCTTTTTTTCAACCTGGTCAGCATCACCCAGTCCCTGAGGCTCAGGCACTGCTGTCCTAAGCCACTACAAAACAGAACTTTTACCACCAAGGCATCTGGGCTTTTTTTCCCCCCCTTTCATTTGTTTTCTTTTTGTTTCTTTCTTTCTTTTTGGTTTGGGGCGAGTTTTGTTTTATATTTTTTCTCTTTTTTAAAAATTCTTTTTGGGCTGTTTTTTTTGTCCTTTTTGTATTCCCATAAGAATTCTCCAGAAGCTTGATGCCATTTCCTAGCTGTATCCATGCTTCCCTGTGCAAACATGCTCTATCCCAGCATGAAGAGTGCCAGCACTCAGAAAAGGTGTCCCTCCAAGCCCAGCCCTGCGTGGACAGACAGACCAAGGGCCATAAGAAAGAACCCTGCACAGCCAGCCCCTGCTCCTTCTCACCCTGACTGTTCTGAAGTTTGCAGCATCATCCAGTCCATTCACTCTGGCAGAATCAAGGCCCAGGTAGTTGTATCTGCTGAAGTCCCTCTCCAGCTTGAGCTTGCCTAATAAATCAAATAAAAGTATCATTAGTAATAGCATTCTTGTTAGTAGCAATTTAATCACAAAATCAGCATTGTCAGGAATAGGTTGTTGTTATTGGATTTTCTTCAAGGATCTTTTAATTATTAGCCTTCTGAATAAGAACAGGTTTTCAAATTTGTTTATAATACATTGTTAAGCCAGCAATTCTGACTAATTCAGTAATTCTGACTCAGGTATCTGGATAATATCAAAGCATATGTGGACTTCACATAATACCAATGATACTACCACCAATTATTTGAAAAATGAATCAATATCACATTTCCCACAAAAGATGATGTGCATGGAATAGCACATTAAATATAAAGAAAATTCATATGTGAACAAGGCACAAGGGCAACACTTACAGAGAAACTCTTCTGATGCACCAGACAGGATCTGATAGAAAATGTGGAAGTTTCTTTCACCCCTTGGCTGCTTCACGACACGAGACTTCTCTAGCAGATCTAAACAAACAAACCAACAAAAACCTCACAGGTCAGGGACAGACTGCTGGAGCAAAACCCTTTAAAATGAATATAAGCCTCCATCATTTTCTACTTCATTGCTTTACATCACCATCAGCAAACCAGAAGAGGGTCAGTATGAACCTTATCATAATATAACATGGATATCAAATATTTCCTTGAGCTAGGGGCAAGCCCAGTGCTCTGGTAAAGGCTCAGTCTGAGCTGCAAAAAGAATTCAGGTCAGGGAGGCAATGTGCTTAAAAGATGTCAACTGATTTACAGTACCACCACAAAATTAGATTTGGTGAGGATGACTCTATGGGTGAAAGTTTGAAGAGGCAAAATGTTACCAGGCTAAGTGCATGAAAGATGGGTAAATGAAAAGGAGAGACCAAATAAAGAAAGCATTTAAACCGAATAATCATGCAGCACTTTGTGATCCTTAGGTGTATCAGACTATGAAATAATTCCCAGAAGCTCCATCCTGATATACTCAAAGTGAAATGGAAAAGCAGCACTTTGGGAAGCCTCACTGCACTGATGGAGTAGCTTGACAGGAAGGCTGCTCTCAGTGACAGACACATTTCTAAGCCTTGCCCACGAGGGCAGGAATCAGGGCAGGCAGCATAAGCAGACTGACTTGTAACACCTTGCAAACACTTCAGACTCACCATCCTATTTGCCACAGAGGTGACAACTCAAAGGTTGTTGAGCCTGCACTGCACTGGAAGGCTGTGGTTCACAGCACAGGAGAAGGAAGAGGAATGCAGTAAAAGAACACCTGGACAGGGACCAGTGTGACCTGCTGGTTTTGTACAAAACATAGGTTTTTTCCTTCTATTCTCACTAGCACAACTACATCTTTCCAGATACACAATTCCCATGTGTATATCTTAAGCCACATACATTCAGTGACATGGAGACAGAGACATTCAATGCCTCATTCCAAGCACACAGCAAAGGAGTTCCCCCCTGCTCCTACCACGACACAGCCCCACACCTCCTGGGACTGGGGGTAAAGCTCTCTCTAAGCCTGTGCAAGCAGAAAACCCCCAAAGGGAGCTGCCACTGTTCTGCACCCCATAATTAGCCAGTGACAACGATGAAAAAATTGAGACAGTAGTATTAATCTTCTGATTGGCTAATAGTAGGACAAATTTCAAGTATTTACAGGCTGGTCCCCCATCCAAGTGTTAATACTTGGGCTGGGAAAGGCAAGGTGAGCAGCAGGCAGTCCAGAGCTGTGCTGGCTGTGAAGGTTCTCCAGGCAAGTGTTGGAACAGATTGCAGCCAAATTTAATCTCAAAAAAATAAACAACTTCAGCTCCCACAGTGGCTGCACACACTTCAGGAAATGGCTGTATTCTCAAAGGATATTGAAGCAATGTGGTTTGGCTTATTTGGGTTTAAAAATATTCTACCCATAAATTTTCTCAAATGCTGTCATAAAAGCCCAGCTACACATCCTGGCAAAATATTGTACGTAAGCCTTCTAATTACATACATGCCTTCAGCAGAGTTAAAAAATAGGTTCCTGAATGTATGTAAAATAAGTTATGTTTAGGAGGATAACTGTTTTTTTCACTAGTTTTTCTTATTTATGTATTTTTAGAAGCAACAAAGTTAACCAACTCACAATCAGTTTTCAAAAGGCCTAACATTGCATATTCTGTCAGCCTTCATAACTGAGGAAAAAAGCAGTCACTGTCAGAAAATCAGGTATTTTCCCTAACAAAGCAGCTGCTGCCAATTCTTTTTCAAATCTGTGTTCACTGGGGCTTTTCCCCTTTTCTTTCTCTTCACATGCAGACTGAAGTCAGACTTGTAGGACAGATCCAGACCATCTGCCCAATTCTTCAGAAAACTTCTTCCCTCTGTTTGCCCTAATTAGCATTTTAATAAATCAAGCACATATACTTCTCTTGATGCAACCACTGCACTGCCAGTAACTTTTGTGTTAACTCCCACCAATTGCCAGCTCTGTGGATCAAACACTCCAAAGAGAAAAGACAAAGCTGCACCTCAGACTGCTGCTCGTGGCCCCTGGGTGATTGTGTTGACAGTGGAATGTGTGGACAGATGGTGCTCATCTATGTGAAAATCCACAGAAGCAAAAACCCCCAAACTCTCTCTCCATTACATTTTGTTACATGGTCTATGTGAATTCTGTATAGGGACAATGCAGAAT
Source organism: Setophaga petechia (assembly GCA_024362935.1). Classification (NCBI taxonomy): domain Eukaryota; kingdom Metazoa; phylum Chordata; class Aves; order Passeriformes; family Parulidae; genus Setophaga; species Setophaga petechia. The sequence goes on from JANCRA010000005.1 coordinate 29,963,840, forward strand.
TATCAGGAGAGCACATACAGAACTACATATGGTGTGTTTATGGGTTATTTCTGCATTATCTTACAGTGCTTCTGCTTCAACAAGAATGTTTAACTTGTTGCATGCACCAAAGCAAAAAATTAACATTAAAAAATTAATTTGCCTTGAAAAAGTTCAACCTTGGAAACATTTCTGTCTAAATACCCATCAATTCAGATGACTCAAAATCCAGCTACAGGCCTCAGGTTCTGAAGATTTTTTTTTTGTTATTCCTAGATATCACTGTTTAAATGCAAGAAATCTGTGTAAGCACCCTGCTAAACAATTTGACTTAACATAAAAGAAAGAAAGAAGATTCTGAATACTTCTGCAAACTCTAATGCACAACTTCGTACACTTTTTTTGGTTACTTGGCCTATGAACTCAAGTGATGCAGAAAAATTTCGGATATTTGTATCTCTCTAAATATACTAGAAATCAAATCAACATTCAAAAAGGAGCAAGTAAACAGTAAAACCAAAAAATGACACTACCTTGGTACATTCAAAATCATCCAGGAGAAGTTTATTTTAGTCATAGTCTCTTCAGCTGACCATGACATGGAGCCTTTTAGCTGCTCAGCTGAAGTTACAGAACATGTTCTAGTTGCAGCAGCTTATTTCTACAGCCTCATTACATTTTCCCTTTTCCTACCCTGATTATCTAGCTGTCATCAAAAAAAGTCACTGATTAAAAAGTTCCTCATGAACTTTTCCCCACTATTCCCACCAAGTTCATAATAATGTTCTCTTGGATAAACTGATCCATAATTGTGTCAGTCAGAAACTATTAAATGGGCAGCATGTGCATCAACAATGACTGCATCATTTTAAGTATTAAATCCTCCTTGTTCTACTGATGAATGCTGTTAAAAATGAGCTAATCAAAATGTTTAATACAGTTTGTAGCTTGTTTTCTCAAACTCTTCCTAGTTTAGGCAAAACCATTGCCTAAATGGTGGCAAACGTGCTGAGAGGAACACCAAGGGAGATGTTGCAACAACTGAAGATTTAAAACAAAAAGAAAATCAACAAGAATGGATATCTCTTCCCATAATGTCTAATTGTCCAGTTTCTGCAATATTTCCCTGAGTAAAGGAGCTTTCTAACAGGAATCACATAACAGCTCAGGTTCTAGATTGCTCAGTAAGTGTGTAATTACTTCTGACTTTTAAAATGAACAAACAAGTAAAAAATAATAAATTGCAAAGCTATCACTTTGCTAACTTAAAAAAAAAGGTTGTCTTAAATAAACATCCCAGATTTCTTTCATGCTGTTGTTGGAAAAGATAGCAAAACAGGGTCTTTTCTTAATCTCTTGTTATTCACACTCTAAAGCCATTTTGCTGGTAAAAAACAGCATTTCCAGACCAGGCAATGCATATCTTTTACTTCACAACCTGCACCAATGCAGTCTCCTAGTTAATCATTATATCACTGAAGGGCTTAGGCAGATTAGGAAAGACCACTGAATGCTAAAAACCAGCTATTTTTTGGCAGGAAATTTCAGGTGAAACATGAAAATTTAAGACTTGGAAAAACTCTGGGAAATATATTGGAAGATCCATGCTTTTCAAAAGGTCTAAACTATTGTGAAAGTGAAAGATTTTGAGCTGTACTATGCAAAACCCCTTCAGCCATTTAATTTAGTGTGCACAAAACCAGTCACAAAACTAATGAACCAAGTGTGCACACAAACACTGCCTTAAGTACAAAACAGATGCAGCATCTGTGGACAGAATCATATTCAGAGCTGAAAAAAGCTATTGCAATTAACACCTATTACTTCAAAACCAAACATACCTATTTTCATACAAGATATGTTTTATTGTGTAATTACAGGTGGAAGAGAAACTACCATTCTCCTCTCTCTCATCCTTACCAACAAAGTAGTTATAATAAATGAAAAACTAAGAATAATATTGACCTTTTCTGCAATTTATTTCCACATTGTTATACCCAGCTGAAAGCAAGACTCCAACACTGCCTTTACTCATAAGTGCTCTAGAAAAAAAGCCCTCTGAGTGCCTAAGTGTTGATAAGACTGTCCACTGCAACAACAGAGATGGTAAACACCCTGCAGGAGGGCTGAAAGAGCAGATACACCTCAGAGAGAGAAAATGTAAATGTAAAAAAAACATTTACCTGTTTGCAGGTGCCATTTAAGGCAGCAACACACCTTTAAGCAGGGACTGATGTTTGCTGCTGAGCAGTGATGGGACGCCTACAGTCCCTGGAGGCAGCACAGCAAGGGTTTTGTGTTTAGCAATGCCCACAGGAGCAGTCTGGATTTCCTAACCCCATGCACATGAAACAGGTCACCTGTGGACGGATGGGCTGGCTGGCAGCTGGCACCAGGAATGAGCACCTTCCATGGGCTCCAGCATCTCCCACCCACTAGGAAAACAAACTGGGATCTTCACAGAAAGCTAACAAAAGGCAGGACTATCAATTCAGGCTTACAGCACAGCTCAGTCAGCCTTCTTCACTCTCCCACTCACCCACTGGTGATGGACCAAACAAATGCAACATTTGCTGCCTTGTAGGCCAAGGGGAAAACAATTCCTGACTGAAGTAAAATACTTACAGTTGGCATAAATCAAAATGTCAAATTTTCCATTCCCAATTTCTTTTCATGACTGTTCACAATGACATAACAGTATATCAATTTCCTTGGAAACCAGCACGGTTGGAAGATCTGAGCTGCCATACATGAAATGAGACTGCACAGATTTGACACTGCTCAAACACAACATTATCTTCACTTTGAGTACATACCAGTCCTGAATTTAGAGATGCCACAAATCCCTTCCATTTCATTATTTCCATTCTGATTTCACTCAGAAGATCAACCCTTCTGTTCATGGCACATTAAATGTTTCAGATCTGTCAGCTGGACGTTCCCCCTTGCTACAAACTGGACGGGGCAGACCAGCAGTGTGCTCTGGCATGATAATTCCACCCTCTTACTCCATCCTGAGAAGGGTTCACTCCCAGGCTAACCCCTCTCATTAAGGAGCAGGAGCTCATTGAAGGGCAGCAGGAGAAGGGCCCCAGGTCAGGGCACAGCAGCTTCAGCCACTCCTTGAAGGGTCACCCAGGCAGTGACCAGCCTTCCAGAGAGCTCCACAGCATTCCAGAGCAGGGCAGAACAGGCCATTCCAAGAGAGACCTTTCAGCCCAACGGGTCTCTGCTTTTCCACACCAGTCTGATAAAATCAGTAGCTTATCTGGGTTACCATCCTTGCCACCAAAACAACCTCGATGTTCGGTGTGTCTGCTCTGAGCCACTCACACTATGAAACACATCTTCAGGCTGTGCCACAAAAAGCCCACTACCTTAACTGATATTTGGAAATTAGGCTGGCCAGAAACAACTCTTAAAGTTTAACTAAAGCATTATAATGTCATCTTCATATCATATTGATACCAAACCTAGAGATGGTCAGAAATCAAAGAATATTTATGAATATTTTCAAAATCATACTTTCCCTTTTAAGGATAGGAAACTTCAGCACTGCTTGACTTCATGCTTGATGAATTATGAAGACAAACCCTGATTTTGACTTAAACCAGAGTAAATTCTGAGGGTTGTAAAAGAATTTAGGCCCCCAATATCTTCAGAATGATGATGCCTCACAGAAAAAGAAACGCTTGTTTTGCAATGCAATGCTGCAGATGTGTGGAAAAGATCTAAGGCAGCACAACCAACTTGCTTTGAAAATGCAGAGAATTTAAAATCTCTTTAAAAGAGAGATGGAAGGACTAGAAAATTTTGCAAACACTTAGTCAAAGATGCGATGCATGAACATGCTGCTACAGGAACTCAGTATTTGCCTGTGACATACCCTGCCAAGGATGAGGCATTTAATAATGTTCAACAAGTAACATCTTTTCCTCAGCAGGGCTTGCTTACACATCAGGTCTTTATTCTTAAATTGAAATTAATCTCCTTGTTATTAGATATTTATTACATGTGACAAGACAGAAAGAATGCCTAAAACAGGCATATTTTAGATGGATCCAAAAATATGTCTGCCCTTTGATACATATGTCATCACATCATTGCAATTACATGTAATATTATAATTACACCATGCAGAGATTTATGGGGCAGATAAACTACAGAGCAACTATTTAGATTGCCTTTTGATATGACACAATATTTTAATTACATGACTCAGTGCAGTACTTTCAAAGACAGACTGTTAAATGTCCACTCTTACAAAGGAGGGCTCATTTTTAGGTATATATTTTGAATGTGAAATAAAAAGAAACAAATAACAGCCTTTTAGAACCTTCTTGTTCACATTTAATTATTATGAATATATTATGTTTGGCCTCTAATTTTGTTAACTGCCAAATGTCAAAGCTAATAGATAGCCATAAACACTTATATAGTGACTAATTTGAGTTTCAAGATCTACCCTGTCACAAAAATTTTTAGGCTCTTCAGGCACAGTTCCAAAAGGTGATCTGGTTGAGAAAAAATGTCTGCCCTCTGAAAAAAGCCAAAACCTACATTTATGTGCAAAATTCCTCATGGTGTTTTTAAAATGTTTATGTTATAGATGGAGAGTACAGTTCACCTTGGGTGAGTCTCATTATTTCACAACCAGTAAAATGCCAGTGGTGTCAAAAGTCACATCTTTAGAAGCAGCAATGAATTTGGCTGAGTGGAATGAGAGGTCAAGGCTGGGTCAGTGACACCTAGTATAGTCACTCACTGCCCTCTTCCTCCCCTTTTAAAAATAAGAAAACCAAACAAATACGGCTTTATATAGCACTGAGGAGGAATTTATTTTAAAAGCTGCACTTAAACCCTCAAAAGAAAAGCAAGTCAAAGCATTCTGGGCTGCCATTCAGTTCCCAGCCTTTTTCTTCCCAACAGAGAGCTGGTCAGAATTTCTGAATTGCTACAGGTGTCATAAAACAAGCTCCAAGGCCACCTCTGCCTCCCCAAACTCAACAGCTGTTCATCCTCTCTCATTACAAACCTTTTCCTACACTTTGAGGTGTATCAATTTGTACAGACCACTTTAGTTCCAAGTAAACACACTCATCTCATGGTGATCTCCAGCACATTCTTTATCACCCTTGAAATTACAGGACCTACATAGATATATGACCCATCAAATCTAGTAACACATCTGATGCCAGGGATTCAAGAATAAAAAAAGACCCTCAGATGTTCATCTGCCACCAGCTTCAGAGACAATATACAGACTCACACACATCATTCAGTATCTTTGAAACAATGCAGTAAATTCAATATTCATGCTTACCTCTTCAAGTCTGTTTTCACTTCCTCTGAGGTACATTATTCAGCACCACAACAGCAATAAAATTAAAATTTATCACATGATGGAGACGACTTCTATTAGACTAACACAGGTGATCTTTTCAATAATTTAACCATCTTCCTTTCTACAGAAAACATTTTAATCTGTGAATATAATGATAGCAAAAGTAATACTCACAGTTGCTTATAACTCCCCCGAGTGGGTCACCCTTGAAATCAAACTCAATATCCATGTATTTTCCCTGTGAAAGCAACAGATTTTAAGGTTATAATTTCTGTTTAAGAAATACAGAAGTTCAAGACATTGAGTTAGTTGGTTCAAAGGTTGGAAGAGCAATCTGACAATCTCCTGTCAGATTTTTGCAAAAGAGAAAATTATCAAAATCTTTTAAGATGTTATCACAGCCAGGGATTTTTATGGAAACAGCTTTAGTCGGGTCTGTAAAGCAACCCAGTGACTTGTTCAGTTTCTAAGGTTCTGTGAAGAAAACGCACATTGTACAAAATTCCACCGGAGTGCCAACACCCAACAATCCCTGCAGCCACTTAGGTAGGGCCACGCTTATTTACTGAGGGATGCCAGAAGAAATTATCTTGCAGGAAGAAATGATCCTCTTTTCCCCCTGGGAGCTGTGGGATTGTGAAGCACGGCGGCTGAAGGAGAGCCGCGAGCCTGGCCCCAGGCAGGGGCTGGCAGCGATAGCCGGGCGTCTGTCCGCGAGTGTGGGACGTCTGTCCCCGAGCGTGTGCCTGCCTTGTAAAAGTGATGGATTCTTCCCGCTGAACTCTTTCCCTTGGAACTCAGGAGACCAGAGGCAACAATTAACGGGCTGTCACCGCACAAGCCGTTTCAATCCCGCCGCGTTTCCTTGACTCCTGCCTGACTTTTCCACATCACAGAAGATCGCTCCGGTCTTTGGATCGTTTTAATTTATTTGACAAGTGCTTAATGTAGTAACAGCTACATTTAACAGTGACAAAACGGACAGACTGTGCAGAAAAGGCAACAGCAGTGCTGCTCGCCTTGGCAAGGGAGTTTAGAAAGATAAAAGCTGCTGGTAGTAACTCAGCCAAATTCCACCCTCTGGCACACACTTAGCAGAGGACACTGTGAGGAGGGTGAGGCACTGCACAGGCTGCCCAGAGAAGCAGGGCTGGCTGGACAGGGCTCTGAGCAGCCTGGTCCAGTGGAAGGTGACCCTGCCCATGGCACGGAACTGGAATGGGATGGTCATTAAGGTCCCTTCCAACCCAAACCTAATATTCTAGGACAAAAACAGTCCATTGAAAAGCCTTGCATTTGTATTTCCTAATTCACTGCATTCATTGGGTTTTGGGGTTTTTTTATTTTATTTTACTTTTTATTACAAAACATAAAAAACCAAGCACTTTACACTGACTCACTCGAAACTAATTTATTGAATATTTCATCAAGATTGACTTGACTCTACTTAAACTCTATTTTCTTTCCTACACTGTATTGTTCAAGGTTAATTCTGAGCTGATTCAAATTTCAGAGAGAAAAAAATTAAATCAGATCATTAAATTTTCATTTCCCAAGGATTGGGACAGCTGGGTGTTTCTAAAAGTATTTTTAGCTCAGTGTTTATAAGTGAGGACTTGAAAGGCAAAATAGTTGTTAGTTCCACTTTGTCCTAGAAAGATTTCTGGGCTGTCTGCTCATCATTTCTGCAGTGTCATGTCTGATAATTGCAGTCTTCCCAGCCTTTCTACTTAAAAAAAAAAATTAAACCTCTACAGGTGCCCCAAATTATGGCACTGCCCTTGAGATGAAGACCCCTTGCTCTGTTCACAATCAGAGGCAATGAGCTGCAGAAAGAGCCTTCACAGACATGTGGAACATCATCAGCTCTTGTGAATTAGAAGGGAAGGGGAGGAAATCTCCCAAGTGGAAAAAAAAAAGTCACTCTCCAATCTCACAATGTCCAGAACTTCTATCCATTTGCTTTAACTCACAACACACCATTCTCCCAGTGAATCAATTTTCCTACTCTTGTCACCTTCACACATCTCACAGTATTGCTTTTCTGGACACAAGTGAGCAAGCGACAGAGTTGTATTCAGCTTTCTGATTTTAGCAGGAGAAACTCTGATAAGTACTCACATTTCTGAACCTCTCAACTCCAGCATCAACTTTTCTGGTTTTTCAACTGGCAATTCTAGCAATTTCTCATTCCATTACATGCCCAAAAAAGGTTGAATTCAACCAGTTGATTATAAATAATTTAAGCAAAAAAATAACCCTACAAATGTTCATATTAAAAAACTGAAGGTGCAAACACATTTTGAAATGTTATAGAAAGCAAATGGGAACCTAAAGTAGTCATTTTAATCCAAAAAATATACATATGAATGGAAAACAAGATCACATGGAAATATCTACTTGCTAAGCAGAGCAGTTGTTGGACACATGGTCTCTGACACTAAAGCCACCAGTGCCAGAAAATTAAAGAATCCAGCTGCACTGTAATTATGTCTTCATCCGGTCACAGGCTGCCACATCCTAATTTTGTTTTTATTTTTTAGCCTCTGCTTTGATATTCAATTGAACTCTATGCCCATATCAGAAACCAACAAGATTTCTGGCAAGGAGGTGAAACATCTTTGTAGAGGCATCACTAACAGTGCCCTACTAACACACTGGGGAAAGAGAACATGCTCCTGTGTACAAAATTAAATACTGACTGTTGCTGTAGGTGTGTTCACCTTCTTCAAACACTCCTCAGACAGTTACAAGAAAGCTCCCAAAATTACTTCTTCCCTCTTTATGGATGCCTTGATGGTTGATACATGGTAAAACAGAAATAGCCAACAGCAAAGCACACTCCTTCAAAAGGATTGAAGAAAATACTTACAAATCTAGAGGAGTTGTCATTACGCATAGTTTTGGCATTTCCAAAAGCTGGGGAAAGAGAAAAAACAAATAAAACAAGCAAATCTATCAGTAAAAAAAAATATTTAAATGCTGAAATGTCTGGGTCTGTTTGTATATTTTAAGGCATTACAGACTTCTGAGCAACAATGCCCTCTACATTGTATGGGCATCAGTCCCTGGGGACAGAGTGTGACAGACACAATCACAAATACCAAAAATCTACAGAAGTCCAAAGAGGTTTTGTCTCAACACTTTCCTTGTTTAAAAAAGCTAAAGAAAAATACACAAGAGGAAATGGTTCCAAAACAAAACTGTACCCATGTTAAGCATATATCTTTGGGGTTTGAATCAACAAATTCATAATTTTATTACCCAAATAACTTTAAACACAGGAAATACTACTTCTTCTTCATTTCAGACAAAGAAATAAATCCTAGTTCCCAGAATACATTAAAAGCTGGAGGCCAGAAGTGAGGAAATTACAGAATGACACTTAAAAATTGTTTGCATAGGACAGTTTAATCAATGCTCTGAAATTTACTTATTTACACCATTTCAACTCATTAATTCTACCTCAAGCTGAATATTACTCAGCTGAAATCAGTTCACAATGAAAGTTTGTCTTCAGCTTGACCTAAACTAGTTTTCTGAATAGTTTAGTTTAAATTTCTTTAGCTCAAGTTTAATGACAATGAAAGTTCCCTGAGAAAGGACTGCCCAGGGTGACATTCAGATGGACAGCCACCACCCTAGAGCATGGGTAGGACAAGAACTCAGGCAGGAGGACAATTCAAGCTCTCAAGCTCCCACATTGTCCAAGCACATGGAGTCAAACAGGAGTGTCTTCTCCATCATTAGGTACAGCACTCCTACTTCCAACAAGAGACTTTATTTATCCCAGTATTTATTTACATAGCATATATATACTCAAAGATCAAGTCAAGTCAACGTTTTTTGGACAGAAATAAATACATGCCTTAAGGCTTCCACACACTTGCATGAGTAGACTTATTCTTGACCAAAGAACTAGAGCCAAAATGAAAAGTTTGTTGATCCTAAAGGCCAGGATAAGTGAAAGAATTGTTTTTAAATCTTTATGCCCTGCAATAAATCATCTTTTCAACAACCAAATCTCTGAGCTGCATTTTCTTAAACAGTGTGCTGAACAGTAAAGTCATTTATAACTGCATGGAGCCAAGCACAAATGTTCCATTATAAAGCACGAGGCACATTCCTTGGTTTTCCCTAAAGTTCATTGTTTCTAAAAGTTAATTTACAGTAGCAACTGTAGTTTAATAAAAATAATCCCATAAGATAAATTATGCATATGTAACATTTATGTCATTTTCTTGCACTGCAGTTTGACTGAAACAGAACTACATAACCAAAGAAAAATAAATCTCACCACAAATGCTTAATTTCTTTCTAAAACATATATAAGCAGCCAGGCTTGCTCGGTTTTTATTCCTTATAGAATAACCCTGTGTCCAACCTTCCAAAAAATGCTCAACAGGCATCACCAGCACATCAAGTAGAACAAATAGCACCTTGAAATGATAAGGCAATCATCATAAAATGATAAGACAATCTTCAGTAAGCTCAGCTGATTCCTCTTGCATTAAAACAAAGCTTCACAAACCAACAAGAAATCAAACTCATTTGGCAGTCCCTGGGGAACAATCTAGCTTTGGCAAGAAAAGCCTCAGTAACCACCACGCCATTTCTGTCTGGATCTGAAATCTGCTTCCAGAACAGTGATAAAACAACACAGCTCTTCTCTGTGAACCCAAAACAATGGAGGGCTGCAATCCCCCCATTCAGCTTCAAGGGGAACACAGCTGATCATCAAAGAAAGGCTTATCCAGCACTTCTATTATTCTTAAATGTCAACATTTCATCCTTTCTTTACAAGTCTTTGCTTACAATTTCTGGTTTGTGTACAAAGACCATGTTTTAACCATCCACTTCCCCACTGCTCTCTGCCCAGTTTCTTCCATTCCCTTTCCTTTTATTTTTTTGCTACTTTTCCCTCTGTTTCCACTTGCAGAGTCCTTGCCCCCTATAGGTTCCAATTCATCACCTATAAGCAAGGCAATAAACATAATGTTGATACTCAACAGTCTTTACAAACACCACATATGATCTGGCCAAAATGCAAAATTGTCTTTTGACAACTGACTTTGTCTCAGCACCACAACAGCTTTGAAAATTCTGGGTAAGACTGAGCCAGGAATGGACACAATAGATCTAAATAAGTCAGCGCCAACCAAGAAACTTCTGAAGGCAATTATTAGACAATGGGAGAGAACTGCAAGCTTTGAGGATCATATATCCTATCTCCAGGATTTAAAAAAAAAAAATTAATTCTGTTTCTGGCAGCCAACATCTTTAAATTAAAATCACTAATTAAAAAAATAAAAGCCTTTCGTGGGAGAGCAGGAATGGCAGCTGTCAGGAAGAGCAGGCCAACAATCACCAGACCCAAGAAACAGTAAGTCTCAGGGAACAACAGGCATGCATATGGATTGGCTTAGTTTTTTTCTAACATCCATTCCTTCACCCTTTTTTTTTCCTAAAAGAGAAATAATGCCTTACAGAGCTTGTTTGTTTACTAGAGACTATAATAATATGATTTGGAAGGAAATGAATCAGAGGCACTGAACTGGAGTCAAGTCTTTTGATATAGTCAAGCATCATCAAGGCAGGGTTGAGAAGGGTAAGTTCCTCTGAGAGCAGCAGGAGGAGGTTGGGAAGCATGACCTAACTTCCTGAGCTCTTCCTAAATGAGGGAAACCATTTTCTTCTGAAGAAAGCCTACACACAACTGAAGAAAGTCCTGCAGATGAATTCACATAAAGCATTTCCTATGGTTTTGGACACCAAACAACAATAAAACATCCTCAGACACAGTTTTCCAAACCAGCTCAGCTGGAACACCAGTGCACACACAGGTAATATCCTGGCACATACTCTGTGAGATTCTTACCTTCCAGGACTGGATTTGACTGCAAAAGTTGTTCTTTTACTTGATTAACCTCTGCCCCTTTTCCACACACAGCAGCTACATATGACATGACAAGTTTGCTTGCCTCTGTGGGAGAGAGCCAAATAAAACAGTGATAAGCATTGGCAAAAAGGCTGTGATGTGATTTTACAGACTAAATCTCCATCACGTTTTCTCAATGCCAGACAGGAACTGTGAGCACATTCATTTCAGTTTTCTCCTGCACTGTTGTACCATCTGGAAATGCAGAAGGAGCACACCCTGCTCTGAGACCCATGCCATTACATCAGCAATTCTCTTGATTTAAATACCTAGAGCCTCTACCCAAGCTTTAAAAAAAGCCACCACTGGATACAGCACATTACCTGCTCCTTTTTCATTTAACCTCAGTAAGAGGCATTCTTCAAGGGAAGAACATTATCCGCTGCTGACACATTGGAAATGTTTTAATCTAGCCTGAAAATAAACAGGCCCAGGCAGTTTCAAGACACAAAATACAGTTTATATCAGCAGATAACAACAAGTGCAAAATACAACACTTATACACATGTAATTACAGCCCTGATCTACAAGCAACTGAGTAACTGCAATATCACCTAAAGTGCTGCAGTGTCTTTGAAAGTAAAACCAACAGAAAAAATGAAGCATTCATTTAAACAATAAAACTAGTTTGGAGCTGCTTTTAAGGAAGTTTGGAACCATTTTTGGATTTTCAAAGCTGAGTTCATATGAGTGTCAATCACCCATGACAGAAACTAAGATTAGATAATCCATCCAACTCTTCTGTTATTGCTGGTCAGGAAAAAGCAGCTGGAAAATTATTTGGTTTATAAAGAGAGTCTGTGATGGTTACTACGATGCAAGACAGTGAAATTTCAGGCAATATAGGCTGATATATAATGTAATTACTAACAGCTGGAAGCCCTATCAATTCCAGACTGTGGCCATTTAAAAAAAAGAAAAAAGTCATTACATTTGTAACAGATCTTCAGAGATCTGTTACGAATTTAAGTGTCTCATTTCAGGAAAGAACTGACAGATGAGACGTTATCCCTTGGATTTTGATTTTTCCTACTTAACCAAATTTGTTTGTTAGCATTATATTACTATTCCATGTGTAGAGAAAAATGAGCAAATCTGCCAGACAGGAAGCAATCAGGGAGCAAAAACTTTAGGTGTGCTCAGGAGGCTCCCATCTCCTTTATTTGTGCCTCAAGCCCAGCTCTCATTTTTTACTCTGTTCTCTTCAGAGCTTGGAATTACCCAATTATTTAATTTGAAATATTTCCTAAAATAGTCAACATCTTTAAGCACAGGCACTCAGTCACTGAGAGAAACGTGAACATTTGCACTGAAGCAGCAAAAAAAGCTATTATAATAGTTTACACACAATGACTTCAATACAGGCTTTCAATATCAGCAAAAGAAAATAAAGGCCCTTTCTCTTATTAGGAACTCTGTTTGCCCCAAGAAAGACATCAGGAGGGGAGTTATCACCCTGACATTTTAAAACATATAAATAAACTCCTTATTCTGGTGATACATCATGTTTTCTTGCCCAATGTAACTATCAGTTAATATTAAAAATATGCAGAGAAACAAGGACAAAATTGGAAGCAAATAAAAAGATTCAACTGATGACAGCTCAGTTTCAGTTCTTTCAGGGCAAAAATGTCAAATATTCTGGCTACCAAAAATTTAAAACACAGTTACATAGTGTATCTGTAGTAAGAAGTTTGTTTCCTTAACTCCAGTAACTTCCTACCTTCTCCATCCCCTGTTTTGTATTTATCTTTACAAAAAAGGAATAATTCATATTATTTCCCATATGGCTAAAAAATTACAGAACCCTCTAAATCTCTACACAAATCCAAATGTACTATTTACATATAGAGAAGTTCAACAACTCAACCTCTGATTCACCTTTCAAATGAATAAATCAATAATATGTATGCCTCAGTTGTATATGACATGCTTGATTATTCACAATTTGTGAGGAAACTAAGACATTAAACACCACCAGTCCAGAACTCTTTGCTAAAGTCTGAGCTTCTAGACAGAACCTCAAAGAATCATATTAAGAACTTGGGTTTTTTAAACTATACTTCCACTGAACAGGTTTTCCTGTCATTGAACTGTAAATAAAGATTATATTACAAGACTTCAAGACTTCTTAATTGGGTGCCACTAATCCAAGAGCACTAAAGATGATGCCTACACTTTATATACTTTTATATGTTTCCAAAGTCTTGGAAAGCAACTTCTTGTTACCTACTTTGAGTCTTGCTCAGAATAAGCACACAAAGGCCCACATATTCTCAGATGCAAAGGAAAAATCTCCCAAATTACTTGGAAACAGATGTATGCCTTCCTACCCTCTGTCTCTTCTGAGAGTCACCTCTGTTTTAAATTGCTATCTTTGAAAATAACTGGCTTCTTTCTTTTTTAAGGTCTACCTAAAATGTACTGCAGTTATGCAATCCTCTCTTGGTTTCTAACCTTCCAGTTTAAAACCAGCAGTCGTTTTCAAGGAAATTTCAGCTTTGCCTAAGAAACGCAGTGTTCCGGCACACAAGCCAATCTTAGCACTGCAGCTGAGCACAGTGTGCAAAGGGCTGATAAAATTTCCAAAGTAATCAGCTACAGTTATTTCTTTTCCTTAGATAAATAGTATAATCCAGTTTTCAAAGGCATGTGTTCATTGAGAGACAAGTGGAAGTATCAAGTCTGGAAAACTCAGAGAATTCAGTTTTCCATGTCTTCAGGTTTCTCACCAGGACAGCCTAAACATTTTCTGGCCTTTGCAATACTCTGTGACAAGTCAGCATGACTTTGGTACAACTCTAGATACTGATGAGGACACTACTAACATGACATGGGACTTCAATGTGGTGACAGTGTGAAAAAACATTATTTTATGTGAATTCACAGCTGCAGCCACAGGTGGGGCAGCACTCACTTTCTGCAATGGCCAGACACAGAGAATTGCTGACATCTCTCAACCCTTACTGACTCCAGCTTCCCTCTGCAAGGCTCTGAACAGCCCTGAATGATTTTTAATCAGATCCTAACTGCTCCTTACCTGTTTTTCCAGCTCCACTCTCTCCTGTGATAAGAATGCATTGGTCTTTGTCCTGGTCCCTTAAAGACCTGTAGGCTTCATCAGACAGAGCAAAGCTGGAAAGAAAGAAAGACCCAATTGAGAATTAGAAAACAAACCCCAAACTACCAAATACTGGTGATAATTACAATCTGTCCTTCACACATCCAGGAAAAAAAAAAAAAAACAACAAAAAACCAAAACTCTCCAAGTGCTAATGCTCCATAAGTGGTGAAGCATTCTCTTTTCAGAATTTAAAGACCCACAGAAGCAAAATGGGTACTTTTTCTCAGAGGCTTACTTAGACCTCCTTCAGGAACAAGCAAAGATAATCTTGAAATTTTCCTAAAGATAGCAAAGTCAAAACCAAATAACAGAACTTTAGGGAAGTGTAGCTATCTTTCTTCATTGAACAAAATGTCATTTTCTCCACTGAAAAAATGTCAATGCAACATCAGGGCATGGTTTGTCTGAAGATGACTCTAAGATAAAGAGGGGAACCCTGAGCAATAATTACACCATAAGCCACAATTTCTACTCAGTAAGAAGAAATCTCACAACCTTATAAAACATTGAACATTTTAAGCCTTTGGGTATAGCTGGACTTGTGCATGAATATGCAGAATTATTTCCCACTATCTGTGTTCTTATCCCAGTAAGTGTGACGCCATGTAGGGAGCCTAAAGAATATAACAAGAACCAACAGATTTCCTGTACCAAAAATGTCTTTTCCTGGAGCTCAGAATATCATGACCCTGAAACTCCTGGGCTGCAATTTGAATCCAGATGTGCTCTGCTGCCATGCAGCAACATATACTTTGGAGAAGTGCAGATGGTTTACTTATATTTAGTTTTCTTTAGTAGTAATTTTGAGAAAGAACAAAGTTTTTTCTTTCAACTTCTTTCCAATTAATGGAAAGAAGTATTCTGGAAACTAAGCATTTTCCCCTTGGAAAAACTTGAACAAATAGTATCTGAAAAAAGGACATGAAAGAAAAATCCAAATAAAAAGGCACAAACGCATAACCCAATTAAAGAAAAAATATGATATCCAAACACAGCATATTTTTACATTAAATAAACAGCTGTTCAACAGACCAAGACCTTTGTTAGATTACTGCATCTAGTAAAATATTTAGTGTTTATATATCTCCAAAAGTGGATATTGTTTACAGCAAACAAACCACGTACGAAAAACAGAAATGAACTCTCAGGTCAACATAAGATGTAGAATCATTGCAGGTTCAATGCACTTCTTAGAAACTTGATTCTTTATTCTACAACAGTTTAGGAGTTTCACATTCAGCTGATAAGAGCAAACAGATCAAGTGTTTGTTTTGGACAGCACAGCTATATGGTGCTTTTTTCACAGGCTCCTCTATAGAAGAGCAAGCTCTTTGTCATGACACCAGTGATGGGAAGCAGGAACAACACAATGCAGGCAGTGAGAGCCACTCAGGGCCTCGCCTAGAGGCTCCTACTGCTGCAGTTTGAAAGCATCAAATATTAAATCTACATCTACTAAAATCAGTCATTAAAAAAATCTTATTTATAAGTATAAATATATATAATTATATATTATTTGTATATATTTTATATATAAATATATATTAATTATATATAAATATTTAAAAATACAAATACATAAAAATATAATTATATATTAATTATATAAAATATAATTTACATTATAATGATTATATATTATAATAATTATATAAATATTATATGTGAATGTATAATTTATATATAATATTTATAGAAATAATTACATAAATATTACATATAAATTATAGATCATATAAATATAAAGTACTTATTGCTACCACTGTCCCTTAGCTTCAGGCTTCCTTTCCAAAGAAGTTTATGAAGAGCATGACAAGTTATCTCCAATTTATCATCAGGTGCATGTGCAACATGGTGTTTTGTACTTCCTCATCCCTCACCTGTATTAGATTCACCTCACATTTGCTCATTTGGGTTTCAGTTTTGTTTGGCTTTATGGTCACCCATGTTACCAGCCCAGTCACCCTCTGCAAGAGACCCAGGCAACAAGGTGAGGGCATTCTGAAAGATTTGGAAAATGGGGAACTGAAACAGCTCACAGCTCCTCTGCCCCTAAGCACCAACACCCACCCTGCCTCTCCAGGGCCTGCCAAGGATGCTCAGGCCATCGTTCCCCCCTCTTTGTGTCCCTCCCATCTTCTCTCCTGCAGCACATCTGCCTGCACAGCTCAGTAACCCACCCAGGGCTCCACCTCTCTTCCCTGCTTTTCCCAGCCTGTTTTGTCCAAGGCACTAAAGTACAATTCTCCTCTCTGCACAGATGGCTGGACCATCCACTTAACACCCGTGATCAAAGGTCATTGACTCCTTTTGATGCACATCCCATCCAACCCCGAGCAGGGCTGAAATCTGTGCTCAAACCTTAATGCTGCTGTGCTGACTGAAGCATTTGAACTCAGTAGTTCAGCTGGAGGTGAAAATGTGTTTACAAGAGAGTAGCAGGCTGTAATGTTTTTAGCATTACAACAAAGTCACATTGTGATGTGGCCAACATGCTGGAGAACTAGCGAGAAAAATATAAAATATTCTGCTGCTGCTGAGAGACCATGACACAATTTCTGGCACCCATTTTACTGTTTGGAATCCAAACTACAGTAGCAGTAACACTTTACCAGACTGTTACAGGACATATTTAGGAAATTAATAATATTTGCTGAATATTGCTGCAGATATACTTGCAAAAGAACAACAGCACTCAGAAAAGCTTATTCCAGCACAGATTACCTTCCTTTTTGCAAAAAAACAAATAAAAATTAAAAGCAACAGGATGCAGATGAAAGAAATAAACTTCCCTGAGCATTCATGGGCCACATGAGACAAACTTCAACAATAATGCTGTGATTTCCACAGGTTTGACTGAGGGAAACTGTCTTTCAGCAAGATAAGACTCTGAGATGCTTTTTAAATTTACAGACTGGACAGCTCATTCTGTGCCTCTTGTCCTTCAAACAGTCTTGGCCATCAACTAGTTTTTCACTTTTGTAACTATTTTCTTGGCAGTAGTTTCACACTGGAAAATGAAATCAGCATCAAGCACAGAGGAAGTATTCTCTGTTGATAGACTGAGTTACGAGTTAATCAGCTTAATACCCATTCATCTTTTCTAATACACTGAATTTAAGTTTCTCAACAGCCCCTGTCAAAATGTACTTTACTGCATGATGTATTTATTAACTCTGCCTGCACTGCATAGTTAAAGACACCAAATCATGCTTTTTCTCCTTCCTCCACAGAAAAACTGAGAGCCTAATACTGCAATGAGGTTTCTGAAGTTGGAGGAGAGAGGGGTATTTCATCCAGTTCTGGTTTAATCCAATCTAGTCAGAGTTTTCCTGCCATTTTCTCGAATCTGCACAAACTACAAAGCCTAATAATACCCTACCAGGGTATCAAATATTGTCTACTACAGACAAAAGAAAAAATAAGTGAATGCATTTCAAAAGAAGCTTTGCATAAGTACTTATCAAGATTGACCCAGTAGAAGTGTTTTAAAATCTATCACTGATGTTTCAACCATTGCTCCAACAATCCAATTGGAGGAGGAATAACCAAGAGTCTTTTTAAACAGCTAAGACTTGTCTTTCTGGCACTGCAAAAGAGCAATAGCACATTTCTGTCAGTCTGAACAAAGATCTTTATCTCAAAGAAAAAGATACATGTATTCAGATGTCATGTTGACTTTCATTACACATTACACCTCACAGTCCTTCCTACTATCAACATCCTTAATAATCTTTTCAGTAACAGAAAACCCAAACAAAAACAAACTTTGAGTCTTTTAGTTCAAACTCTATCTGATAAAAAAAAATAGAATTCCATGCTATTGCCTATTTGTTTAAAAAATAATTTCATTTAAGGTCATTTCAGTTTAACACATATTAATGGTTTAGAGATCGCAAAGAATCCTAGCCTTTTCCTTTTAGCAACAAGAAGAGACATGGCTCTGTGAAGCCACATTGGCAACCATGGATTTAAACCACATACCACTCTTTAAGCCACCTCCCAATTACAGAGCCCAAGTAAAATTTCAGAATAGTTTAAAAAGCAGTTATAAACCATGTGTTTCCAATTAGCTGATGAGTGCGTCAGCACTGTCAGTTACCATACCTTATAATAAGTCCTCCTTTGATTTTTAGGTTTTTCCTGGAGGAAGATGACATCCTCTTACCACAACAAACACAAAAATCTTTACTGGAGCTCTCTTTTAGCTGAGACTTAAGTATAGAAGCAATTTGAAATCGAATGACCGCCCACACCTGACTCAGTAAGAAGCCTCTCCTTTCTAGCACAGCCTCTTCAGCCACAAGCTCCAGATGGCCAGATCTGTCACAAAGTCTTAAACCAAAAGTTTAACAAAGGGAAACAGCACAGCCCTCCAAGGAAACTTCCAATGGGCTCTGGCACTTTTCAGCATCTCAACAGCATCTCTGTGTGAAACTGTGTTAAAAATCTCTGTGTCTCTGGGGTCAGGAAGAGCCCTGCTCACCCTGAAACAAGCAGCCAGTGCAGCATTTGAAGACTCCAGATTGCACCCACAAGTACAAAAACCATAAAAATCTCATTCTTATAAGTCAGAAATTCTCTTCACAGGAGCAGCTTTTCTCCAACTTTTTCCTTCAAGCCAAACTCACCAGGATCAGTATTTGCCAGATACTGGTACTTATTTGTGGTATCATTTTCATGCTTCCTTTCATTTCCCTTAGCATTCTCAATTAAAAGTAACTTGTTAACACTATTTTAAATTCTCTCTAATTGCTCTTCTTGTGCACTAATTGAGTCAATTCACTTATTCACCAGCTGTTGCTTTGATTCAGAGATTCTGGGTCCCCATTTCAGAACATCTATTGCTCAGTCTTGGCTATTGGCTGGCAACTTGTTTGCTACTTTCAAAGGAAATGAGGAAAATCTCTTTTCTTGACTGTTGCAATTCCTCATGAAGCGGAGTCCTGGTACCAGAGTTCATTTCTTCCCAAACATGTCTAAACACACAGGAAGGATGCTAAAAGGCTAGTGCTTATCAAAAACTATATACCACGCTAGACTAGAAAGAATAGCAGTAATACATAAATTGTGCATGCACTTTTAATATAAATTTTACATAAAATGTAATTTAATAATTGCAAGTTTACTTAAGAGCATAATTTAATTTCCTTCCTTCTCTTTCTGAATGCAGAGAAGTGCCTAATAGCAGGGTAACAGCAAAGAAATTATTTCATTCTCTCATAACATGCAGTGGGAAAATATCAGAATGGCATTTTGTTTCAGTATGAAAAGCCTAACAACCTGAGCTAGGAAGAGTCAAAGCAGATTTTATAAAGTGCTTTGAGGCTTTATGTTGTAAATCATCACTATTTGCTATATATATTCCCCCACTCATTGAAGCTCAGTGGAAAATTCACCATTCAGGAAAAACAACTGTAAGAGATTATTTATAGTATTAGCTCATGGTGCAGAATCATTTAATTGCCCTAAGGATAAAAAGTGTACTCCCATTTTCCATAATTACAAACTGTCTCATGTTCAGAGCTTTGACACACTTGAAAAGAAAAGGTTGATTAGCCTGCCACTGGAGTGAATAAAGTAACAGCTGAATTGATGGAGCATCAGCTAGGACGGACCTTCGCAGGCAAGCAGCTGCTCTTTCAAACATGCCAATCAGGGGGAAAAAAATAAAACAAATTTAAACACCAGGATAAAGAGGTGTGCTAAGACAGATGGAAAGCCTTTGCTCCTATTCATATCCTCCATTTTTATTTTCCTGGTGAGCACAGAAACCTGTTTTATCAGCAACACTATGTAGTAACACACTCAGCAGAAGGGTACCTCCTGCACAGCCTCCCCACTTTGTCATTCACATGAGCCACTGGGACATCATTAGATGCAGAATAAAGCCCAAAGCTGTGCAAATCAGCCCATTGGATTTGTAAGAAGCAGGCATCATTTACAGAAGGGAAGGGACAGAGAAAAAGGGAGGGAGAACAGGACAAAACCTCTCAATTTTCATGAGTAGGACACTTCAGTACACAGGCTAATATTAAGCCAGAGATATTTATTTTCTGATAGACTGGGAATAATATATAACCTCTGATGCTCATACACACACTGCAGGCTTAGCAGAAGACTTGTCTCAGACAAATAAGCTGAAGTCTGGACAAAAAGAAAAAAGCTCTTGCTGAAAATCTTGTCTTTGTCAGACTGAGGCAGGTCTAAGGTGTGTTCAAAGAACTTCAACTCCAAAACCTCCCTACAGAGAGGTTCAGACAATGCTTCTTCCAAAATACTGTGCCTACACAGCCTCCCAGCTCACCAAAACCTGGTCCTTTTCCCTCTCACAGGATGGCACATATTTCCACTCCAAAGGAGGTTTTATCAATTTTGATAATTTCCTTTTACTGTAAGCAAAAATTAAAAAAAAAAAAAAATTAAACCAACAGTGATCTTTCCCCAGCACTGTACAGAAAAGCCAAAACTGCAGCCATTGATTTTCTGCCTATTTCAAATCTTTTTAGAGCTTACATTAACGTGATGGAAAACAAGAAGTGCCTTTTACCAGGAGCCTGTGACCCAGCTGTTGCCTAATTTTCTTTCAACCAGTGCAAAACAGGATCTCTGCAGCTGAGGATGACTGTGCCACAGTCCAGACTACACAATCCAGACTACAAAGTAAAGTCTCCCTGTGAGTTTTAGCAAGCCTGACAAGCATGGCCACGTCCCATCCCAGAGCTCAGTGCTGTCAGCTGGCAGCGCAATACATCCAGCAGAGACTGAGCAGAGTGGCCTGGGCATGGCCCCAGGGCTGGGGCCTCCAGCAAATGCCGGGAGCAGCAGGCAGAACCCTGGTGCTGCAGATAACCAAGCCCACAGGCCCATCCCCTGTGCCCCTGACAGGTTTACCATGGAGCACCAGGTTGAGCTGGGTGTTCCAGGGGCCACCAAGCTGAGCTGATGTGTGCCAGTGCCACTGTACCCACCATAACCACCTGCAGCTGCAGAAACAGGGCTCCTGACTTGGCCTAAAGAAGGGAGCTAAAATAGCAAACTCCTCTTTGGAGCGGGTTCATGCCATTGAAGTGAAGATACACATAAACTGAGGTGGGGCAGGGAAGCAAGCATCTCCTTGCTTTCCAGCTTGGCTTGCATTCCCTTTTGACTAGTCCCATTTCCTTGACATCACATCAGCCAGCTGGATGGCACACAACCATCACCTCCTCACCCATACTGACACTCTGTGGTTCAGCCCAGCAGGAACCAGTAGGGCCCAGTCCCACAGCACCAACCAGATGAGTCTGTCACCCAAACACCCTCTGACCCCAAACACCAGGTTGGGTTACCCAAGGCAGACACAGCTCCTATACAGTCACACAGGAGGACATGGACACAGACAGGCCTCCCACACACCTACCCCCAAGCCAGTCTGCTGCCACTTGCACTGCAAAGATTTCAGGTTTCTTCAGGGAAAAGGCATTTCTGTTCACAAAATCAATAATTCTATAGGGCTATGATATCCTTGAAGGGAAGTACGGGAAGTGTTTTCTATTGTTCCATCAAAAATCAGATTTAATTAGATGTTTATTTGCTAGGATGAATCAGCAATTGCATGCTTGATTTAATGACTGCCTAAACCAGCCAAATTCTTACACTCTGTCTTCTTACTGCAAAACTATAGGCTGAAGCTTCCTGGTAGCCAAATTCTGCATCAGAAGCTGCAGGTTCTTCCCTGAACTGCCAAATGTACTGGAGGAGCCTGCAGGCCCCAGGTTTGAGAAGCAGCTTCACAGCACAGCAGAAATGCTGATGGCAAACTCCTCATTTTTCTCCACAGACCTTCTGAAGCTTCCCAGTCCCTGAGGCTGGGCTTGTAAAATTTGGGATTTATTCCACTTCCCTGATTCAAATGGAGCAGCAAGGGGTCAGACAGCTGAACAGAAAGGGAAGACAGGAGCAAACTGATTTGCCATGCTTGGCTTCTGTAAGAGTTTAACTAGAGGGCACAAAATTATTTAAAATCCCAGTTCAGTGTTTCATCTATGCAGAAGCAGATTTGAATTGCACCTCTGAGTTTTTGCATATGTGTGGAAATGAAGGGCTGCTGGGACACGGAGGAAAAGGGGAGCAGGAGAAAACAGTCATTCCCTTTCTGCATTGAAATATAGAGACACTCAATATTTTTACAGAAAAATGAATTCGTTTCTGTACCTAATACAGAACGTGTGTGAAACTCAGGGAAGTTCACTTGCAGACACACATGTTCAGCTTTGATCAAATTTTACATAAATGAAATCTTTTTCTGCAGAGCAAGAAATCCCTTGGTTATGCTGCTACACCATGAGAATAACATGCCTCAAAAAACTGTACTTCATCTTGTTTTAGCTGGCTACAAAGAATACATTTTCCATCAAAATAAAACAATGCAAACCAATTATTCCTCCTTTTAAAAACACAGATAGTGGTCAAAAAGGGGTCCTTAAAATTATTCACAGCTATTTCAGAAATAACAAGCCCAGACCACAGGTTAGGTTGGATACTTATTAAACAAAACTCTATAATCCTATTAGAGGAACAATGATCATCACAACTTGTTTAGTCCTATACAGACAGGAATATACAATGAATTGCTTTTCTCCTTTCTTTTTAATTTATAAATAGGATGTCTCTTTGGGACTTAGAGTGTGTGCTGTTCCCAGAGTGTGGCAGAGCACTGATTTGCTCTGTTCAAAAACTCCAGTGGCTTCTTCATCTCACAAATGAAAACACAACAGGGCTGTGCTGGTTGTGGGGTTTTCCTGGGGCACTGAAGGGCAGAGTGCTGCTCTTATGATTTCACATGAAGAAATGCTTAGCAAATAGTGTTCCATGTCCCTGCCTCAAAAATACACTCTCCTGCTTACCAAATAGAAAATCCTGCTTTTTTTCCTGCAGCCCTAGGAAGCATCCTGAAGTCAAAATGCAGAAATAAGTAATTTCCTCCTGATGCAGTGACAGCAGAAATACAGCAAGTCAAGTTTTGGAACCATGCAGGGCTTATTGATACCATGTGCTCATGCAGGGTCTTCTCTCACTGCAAATAACTTTATTGCAGAACCATCAATGCTTTCCAAACAAATTTGTTCTACTTTGCCAACTCGAGAGAGAAAAATAAATTCATTTCTTTATTCTTAAGTAAAGAAACATGTTCCAGTACTCGGGGAGAGAAAAACAGCAGCGTGAGGTGCACAGTTTCACATACTCACTGCACAGAAAGGGACACGTTTTAAAAGGTCTCACCTCACAAAGAAATAATCCAGCACAAATAAACTCCAGCATGCAGCACATACCTGAGAGCTACAAATATCAAAACATGCATTTTGAGTGACTTCATAGCTCTGTCTGGTGAGACAGGTAAATAGATGTCAGCCATGCACTAGTGCAACACACTCCAGGGGGCTGCAGCAGTTTGCCAGCAGAAAAAATGCCAAGCATTCCACCAAATTCATCCCATGGTACTGGAGAAATGCAATCAGAGAATCACAGGACTGGACTGGAAAGGATCTTAAAGGTCATCTTGTTGCAATCCCTCTGCAATGGGCAGGGACACCTTTGTTAGATCAGGTTGCTCCAAACCCCACCCAGCCTGGTCCTGAATATTTCCAGGCATGGGGGGGCAGCCACAGCTTTTCTGGGCAACAGTTACAGTCTCTCACCACCCTCTCAGTAAAGAATTTCTCCCTGATATCCAGCCCAAACCTACTGTCAGCCTGAAGCCAGTCACCTCATGCTCTTGTCCAAAGTCCCTCTGTCCCCTTTGTTGTGGGCTCCCTTCAGAAGGGCTGTAATTCTGTCACCCCAAAGCCTTCTCTTCTCCAGGCTGAACAAGCCCAAATCTCTCAGCCTTTCCTCCCAGCAGAGGTGCTCCATCCCTCTGATCACCTGGAGCCCTTCCATCAGGTCCCTGTCCCTCCTGTGCTGGGAGCCCAGAGCCGGATGCAGAGGGACAGTAGGAGTATTCCCATATCCTCAGAGCTGTTTGTAAGCTAAACTAAGCTGCCAATCACCAGGTTTGAAATACAGGCTCTGTAACAAAGGCTAGAATGCAGCTGCCCACAAGCTTATCAGAGACAACAGTGACAGAACTGCAAATAAAAGTAATTCACTTATCTGGAAAACATCTGAAAGGCAATGTCAACACTATGTAATTACATAGTTATGCTGCTACTCTGCTCAGAGGTGTTACTGAATCCTTTTTGATTTTGCAAGTAACTCTTAAGTTCTCTTAACAATCCAAGTAGTTTGTTAAGAAGGGAAGAAGGCTTATGCAACTTAATTTCTGCCTCCCAGCTCTCTTTTCCAAATAAAATCCCTGCCATGAACCCCTGGGCAAAGTAGGCACTGGAGCTTATCTGAGCTTCTGAGAGCTTGTTAGCTCAGGTACGACATTGAGCTAACATGTCTATCTAGTCTATTAAATCCCATTTGCTCAAGTTTGTCAATGAGATTTGTGGACATATGTCCAAAATTATATTTCTATGAATGGTCAAACCAAGAAATGAAAAGCCTCCTTCAGACTGCTCAAACATGAGGCTCCAATTCAGCCCATGTGGGCTATTTCCAGCAACAATTTACTGCCTCTACGTCCTTGGTTGGAATGCTGATGCTCAAGGAGGGTGTCAACTGCACATATTTGTTCTCATCCTCACTACATCCTCACTAAAAATCATCTTGGAGTAATTAAGACCAGTTGCAGCTTGCACTCCACAAGGTTTAGCAACTAAAAATCATTTCTGCAGTACGTAAAATGGAAACTGTATGGAAGAAAAATGCAGATTTAAACTAATTTACTGAAATGACCACAATTAAACTGTTTTGGTAGTTCAGACCTTTGTTTGTAAACCCGAGTCCCAGCTCTCTTATCTATTCAAAACATAAGTACAAGATTATTCAGTGTGCTAGACTGTAAATATTAAGACTGTATTTCCTGATTCCTAACATGAAAAAGTTTATCCTTAATAACCCAAACTACATTAACCATGCTGTACCCAGAGCTGCATAAAACAGAGGTTTTTGCATAATGGTGCTGATGAAAAGAGATTGAATGGGAAATGCTCTGCTGTTAACAGTGGTACAATATCTGAAATTTTACTAGTGGTTCTTTAAGGCTTTAAACATCAACCTTGTTGATGCTGTATCGAAAATCACAACAAAGGCTCCTAGCAGAGCAGATGGGCATTTTCTAGTGGGCTCTAAATTGCTTAAAGGAAAGAAAAAAAAAAGAAGAAAAAAAGACAACCATTTAACACAATGAGACACTTCCAATGAAAGAACAACAGCTGTTCTTACTTGCAATCTGAAATCCCAGACCTTAAAGAGAGTACCAGGCTGCCAGTGCAGGAAAGGCATAATGAAAATTCTGGTCCATAAACGCACAGTGCATAAAATGGGATTTGTCTACTTTTTGACAGGGCCTCTACCTGTCCTCACTTTTCAGACTGCATTTAAGAAAGGAAACACAGCAGTTTCTCCTTTTTAAGTACAATTCATTATTTTCAGTGTGCAAAAACTCCCAAAATGCTAATGAAAGGAAAAATGAAGCTATTGAACATTCTACTTCATGTGACAATGTGAATTAGTTTTAAAAAAATCTCGGTATTTTATGTCCCAAAAATATCAATGGCATAATATAATTTCTAGATAGAACAATCCAGTTCCAGGAAAATGAGAGAAATGGGATCTGGCAAAAAAGTTACCATTAGTTTAGTCTGCTGAAGCATTTACACACATCCCCAACATATATTCAGGAACTTTTTTTTTTTTTTTTTTTCTTAATTATCTTTGGTCTAATAATCTAGCTGAGTGAGTTCCAAACTCTTCTGTGCTTACAAATAAACATAGACTATTACAGATACACTCACATGCAAGGGAAAAAAAAAAAAAAAAAAAAAAGAAGAGGGAGAGATTGTCACAGATAACCAAAAAGACTCTCCATCCCAAACATGACTGAAGTCAAATGTGAAGTATGTTGTGTACAGGGGTACGAGTAAATATTTGAAAACAGTTCTGAAAACAAAGTTATTTTGTTGAGGCTCTAAGCCAGCAGTTAATTCATGAGGGATGCTCCGAGATTATTTTCCTTTGTACACCATGACAACAATTAGAGAGTTACAGAAGCATCTGGAACAGATCTCAAGTTAAGTGTTTCCCTTAGAAACTCACAGTGTTTTAAAGGTACCCAAATTCTTGCATTCCTCTTCCTCAAGGAGCCCACTGGGCACGTGAGGCTGGCTAGGAGAGCTCTCCAAAGGAGAGCTGAGGGATGAGCAGGCTCTCCTGGAGCCAGGTGGGTCCTGCCCAGAGAGGGGGCCTCTGGCAGTGGCACCTCAGGAGCTGTGGCTGACAGCACTGCCAGCTGCTGTGGCTGGTGACACTCAAAGGGTTTGTGTGCCAGCAGAACTGGGGCTTCTGAATGCTTTTGTCATGGCAGAATACACTGCTGCAGCTTCTGAGAGACCCAGAGATGAGGGAGGGTGTGACCAGAGGCAGCCAGCACTCTCCATCTTCTGGGGTATTTTGGGAGGCAGTTTTGCCTTGATGCTTTTTATAACCCCTGAGGTCTCTATATATACTCCTTCCTAGGCTGGGAAGTGTTTAAATGCCACAAGAGCACAGAAATCCAGCCTGGCTCCACACAGGCTGTGTGCAGGGAGCCCTGTCAGCCCCTGCCCACCTGCACAAAGCTCTGCTGCTACATGGCATTGTCTGCTCCCATCCTGGGCATCCCGTGTCCTGGACACCAACAGCAGAATGACAGCACCAGGGCCATGCAAAAAAGAATTTAAAGAGCCTTTTCATTTCTTAATTTAGACTGAGCTACTTAGAGGGCCAACAGAAAGGCTTGTTCCACCAAGCTTTGGAATCCAGTCTAAATGTCACTCCAGAATATTCTGAAAATTGAAATAGAGCACAACATTCATATATATCCTGCTTCTTTCAGGCTGTTTATACTCCTTGGGTGTTGGGTGCATTTCTGGAGCTTCCTTATAACCCCACATCCTGCTATAAATCAGTTCCTGTATTATTCTGCATTATTAGAAAATTTCATGCAATCTAAAACCAGCAGCAAACAAGCAAATACTGTTCTTGTCAATAAGACTATATGCAACTCTGGAGCACTGCTGGGGCAAGATGGCCACAATATGTGCTATCCAAACCCACTAAAACAGCCCTGCTCAAATTTCAGGAAAAGCTAAATTAGTTGTTGTATGTGGAAGAAACCCTGCTTTATACCCTGAGCCTTCAAACTGGCAAAATGCCTCTTCAGAGCTCATTCACTTCAGTATGGCCACATCACAACTGCCTTCCTCAACACTCTTGTTTCCTCAGAAGGACTTCTGAGGTCTCCAGCCAAGTGTAAAATGTAGGAAACTGTGCATGCCATGGTTGGTGTGAGAGAACATTGCAATAGAAGAGGCTCTTCTCAGGCATGAAGTCCTTCTGGCTATTGAAGCACATGTGATGTTTCATCATCCCCCTTTTCACCTCTATGCTTGAGGGACTTACATTCATGGGCTCACCACATCCAGCTCTGCCTCCCTACAGAGGCTAAGAGAATAATAAATCTCACCCCTACCAGAAAAAGACTTCAAGGTTCTCTGTGGGGCTCCATCCCCCTCCTCTTCTTTCAATTCTCTCCAAGCATGGGTTTAACAATTAGGTACTCACAGTCCTCTCTAAGTGCTATTTATGATTCCCACCAGTCACAGATGTTCCCTCCCTGCCCAGTGGTCAATTATGCCAGCTAACCTCTGAAGTGAGCAGCTTCCCTCAGCCATAAATCTCTTGTGAAAGCAGAACTCTGCTGATGAACAAGCCCAAAGATCGAGTCTTTGGAGAAGTCAGGAATTATTAGGAATGAGAACAAAATGTCTGTAAAATCAGATACTGCAAGGTGAAGAAAACCACAGTGGGGTGGTTAGAAAAGAGGGAAAAAAAAGAAAAAGAAAGAAAATTAAGATTAGGAAAGTACAAACTGAAACGGAAATGTTAAAATAAACATACTGGGGCAATGAAGGACACTTAACTATGTCACAGCCTCCCATCCCACCACCAACTTCTTTAACAAAGACAGCTGCTATGCATCTTACCACTCTGCTACCTATGGGTAAAAGCTTAATTTCACCTACAGGTAAAAACTATCAGAGTTGGAGCTTTATCACACCCTCTAGACAAAAATGTTTGCTTTATGTCATAGAGGAAAAAGAGTTACTGAAACCTTGGTGTTCCTGAAGACATCCGATCCTTTAACACCAGCAGAAAAAGAAAAAAGAGCCAGAAGCAAAAATCTGACTTCTATATTCAGCATTTACATCACCTCAAAAGTGGAAAAGCAAATTGTATCTATTGTCAGAGTAACTGCAGTTATCCACAGGATAATGATTAATCCCAATAATTATCTACATGACAATAACTGAAATGTGAAACATAGAAAAGTTCCTCATGATTGCATTTTAACAGGTATCACATTGGTATATTTGTGCTTGTATCCCATATAAAGGCAAGCAGGTTTTCTAGAGTTGCCTGCATAAATTTAAGGCTAAATTTGAAAGCTTTACATGCAAAACTATTCAGAAAATTTCAGAAATGTAGATTTAAAATAATCAATAATAAGTAAACAAAATATACTGCAAATTGCCTAAGTGAAATTCAGTAAGGATCTGATAAAAGCCACCTCCTGGTTTCTAATGTCACCCTAAACACTTCAGTGCATAGCCAAAAAACATGCAGAGTGACTGAACTCTTATTTGAATGTAGCTGGCCATTAGCAATACAGCTGCCACTTTTACTTCGTCCCTCAACTTAAAATAATCTGTAATTCTTTCAGAGCAAGCAGGTAGGGCATCCCAGACCATACAGGGGAGCCAAAAGCCACGTGCCACCTTCCCTGCCAGGGACAGAGAGCTGCTAGTAGCCAGGAGACAAGGTTAAAACAGAAAATTCAAGAAAGCACCTACACTCCAACCCCTTAATGCCAATCTGTAACTGGCAGGGAAGTGATTCAAGTTGGTGGTTACAAATATGTGAGATGATAATCTATTTGATTTCCCTTTGCATTGACTTCAAAGATGCCAGCAGCTGCCTTTGTCACCAGTAAAAATCAATGTAAAATACCAGGATAGACAGCTTGGTTTGCTCTCATGACTAGCTCAGCCACAAGGTAAGCAAAGCAGCAATTACATCAACTGAAAGAGTAATTACATCAACTGAGAGAGCAGAACAGAAGTGTAAGAACTGCACAAATCAAGCAGCAAACTGTTTGAACACTGAAATGTCATACTCTGCCCTGCCAAGTCAGAGACAAGTTTGATCCTGCCTTGCAGATAAAGACAAAACCAGCAAGATTAACAGCATTAAAACAAAAACAACAAGCCAGCAATTAAAAAGCTTGGTAAACTTCCTATTACACCTATGCAAATAGCCACAGACTATGAAAAAAGGCATTCCCGGAGACCTAGAAAAATAAAACTTCTATTACATGGTACCACAACAACAGTAGTGCACTCAGGGAGGAATGAACTATTAAAATAAAACCCTCTTGGATCAAATTTTATCAGCTATGATGCTATCCAAAATCACCTGACCAGAAACTTCTCTCAACAATTCAATTTGGCTGCCCATTCAAAGTGTGACTGTGGCCCTACTCCAGTTTCCAGAGATCATTAAAAAAAAAAAAAACAACAGAAAAACAAACTTGTCCAAGCCCTGCAATTAAGTGTTAACTGGCGTCACTGAAAGCATCAGTCACTCTCACAGACGCTCTTGAGGAAACACAGAACAGAGGACGAGGTGTTCCCTCCCTCCTCTCTCAGATTAGGGCTGAGAAAACACCTGAACAGATTTTTCACTCCCTACAGTGTGTGCCCTCCAGTGACCATACACAGCAGGAAATCTACAGGTATGGATTTCCTTCCTGTCATTATAAACTTCTCTTTTTCCTTCTGTTTCCCTTTGCTGGCCAAGCCTGCTCTTTACCTGAGAGAGCTGACATTCTCAAGCACAGCCTCCTTACCCATCACACTGAGGCACACACAAGTAGCTCCAGCCTAGACAGAAGCTCACACAAAACTCTTGGAAAATCAATAAAACATGATTTTGGTTCTCCAGGAGCTTCCATACAGAGCTGTCCCTGTGGGAACAACCCATGGCAGACTGCTCCAGAGATGCTGACACTTAAATCCTGGGCTTCCCAAACCTGAATGTTCTCTCCAAAACTGCAGATGTTGGAAAATTTGAGCTGTTATATCAACAGGAGATGGAAGAGTTTTGGTGCCATACTGACCTGGTTTCTATAACAATCTCTAACCAAACCACTGCTAGAAATTTTGCTTTAATTAATTGCTTGCATTTTTCTAGCTAGCACTAGTACCAAAGTTACGTTATTTATACAAAAGAGATGTTGAAATAAGGAACACAGTATATCTAATTCTATTTCTAGACACGCTTTTTAGGTAGGACAGATTAGTTTCCTTCTAAACAATCAAGAGTTTTACTTTTCTCAGAATCACACAACAGAAGCCAAAAGTCTTTCCCAGTGGGTCTTCCCCACAATCAATTCTTGTGAAGAGTCCATGGCTCAACAGAGATTTACACATCAAAGAAAACTAAGTATGCACATTTCCACAAATCAATGGGGGGTTTTTACCCCCGTGGCAGAACCAACACCACAAATTGCAATTTGTCTCACAGCATCTCCTCATTAAAGTTCCTGAGCAGCTAAAAAAGAGCCACCTTGAAGATTGCAAGGTCTCTGAGGAAGTGCAGCAGCCTCCCTAGACACGCCTGAACCCTGCTTTTAGCAGCAGCCGACTGCTGCCAGAGCAGCCAACCCTAGAATTAGCTGCAAGCTCCAAGGGTGGGACGATGCCAGCTCCATCCCCAAGTCTGTCAGCCCTCAGTCTGTCCTGACCAGCAGGGTGACAGGCATAGTGAATAGCCCAGGCCTGCTCCAAGCCACCCTGACAGCTCCACTCAGGATCTGCCACCAGCACCCAAGGACCAGCTCCACGTCTGCAGAGTGGACAACTGGACTGGCACAAATCCTTAGGCACAGCACGAGGAACTCCACACTGAAGGGGATGAAAAGTGGTTTAGGCTTGCCACAGATGCCATAAGGCAGCCTACATAGCACTTATTTTATACACCTACAACGCTGCCCAAATATCTCTTGAAGATGGTGAGAATTTTACCAATTTTAGCAGAGCCAAAAGAGACTCTCTTGATTCTGCAACTCCCATAAGCATCTAGAGACAGGTGGGAAGGGAAGTAAGGTCACCATAACGTAAGATCATTTTATATTTCTACATTTGCAAATGATGTATCAGTAATAGAAATCGTAACAAAGATTATTTCCTAATCCTTTATTTTTAAAGATATTTTGTCCACTTAGCAGGTGTCAGAAGAAAAAACTCACACAGAAGCAATACAAAATAAAGAAAATTTGTAGAGATCATATCTGTCCAAAACAAACTAGGTTTACACTTTTCTTGACTAGGGACTCTATCCAAACTTGCAAGGAAAATCTATTAGTATCAAGCAATTGAGATCTCATGACAAAAATTAAAAGTCAATATTTTCTCACTTCAGTCTCCTGCTCTTAAAGTAGATTTCTAGTGTTTGGGCTGCAGAATTCCTTGCTGTGGGGTGGGAACCTGACCATACAATTATTGTCATTAGTGATGAATGATGTTTATGAAATACTTTTCTACCAAGTTCAGACTCTCATAATACACCAAGAATTACTCTTGACCATTTCTGTTCTGAAAAATCATCTCTCAAGAGACACAGAAAAATGTGGAGATCAATACATTACTACACACTCGATTCAAGGTGCAACCAAGTACATACACTGACTTTCAGAATGTCAGACAAACTTTAACTCGCAGGTTTTATTTTTAAAATACTCCATCATTTGACAGCAAATTTTATGCAGCTGAACAAAATTAGCAGAGCAGAAAGTTCTTTTAGCAAGGAACTGTGTCAATTTAGCAAGCAACTGGACTTGCTAAACAACACAGTAAAGAAAGAAAACCTGAATTTAGCCAGAGTTCAGAACCAAGAGGACCAAGAATTACCAGAAGTTAATTTGATCTGATTATTGGGCTGTTTGCATTTCAGACTTTGCTTCTGGGAGAGTGACAGATGAAGCGTTAAGGCAAAAAATTAATCAGTTAACTAAATAACTTGCAAAACACTTTGTACACATAATTTTCATTTAACCTAGAAGTTAACGCTGAAGGAAGATGTATAAATGTATGGCCCTGTTTAGACACTTATCTGACCACTGATTGACCAAGTCAGTCTCCTGAGCTTGTGGCTGAAGGATCAGGTGCAGCCTCTCAACCAGCTGGAAACTCTTCTCCTTCCCAGTGTCCCACTGAGGGGAGGAACAGCTGGCTCCACCCTCACCTCTAAAGCTGGCAAGGTAAAATTATTACAGCAACATGCAGAGTTTGAGGACCACATACCTTACTCTCAGCCTCATCACTCACACCTGCAAACAGCACCTTGTCCTATTATTCATCCTATTTTAGTCTTAAAATTTGCATTATGCATTTAGGGTGCTCTGGCTGTCCTTTCTGAATGGGCTCATTTCCAGCCAGCATAGATCAAGCTTTAATTTTCCTACAGTTACCATTCAGACATATCCAACACGTTTCTGCATTCATCATGAGAGGGTTGTTTTTTTTCTGCATTGCACAAAGATAAATTAAGAGTTTCAGATATCAAAAGTACCACTATATGATTCAAACATATTTAACACCTCGAGGCTTCCAGTAGGCATCTGGACTTTGAAAGAAACAGATTTCCTTGAAAACAGACTGCTTACTTCACAGTGCTGTAATACTGGCTACTGCTAACAGTTAGGGAGGAATGCTCTGAAATGCACATACCAGGGCCTAAGTGCATGAAAGAAAAAGAGTAACTCATTTTAACTTCACTTTAAAATATGGCTGAGCTAATAAAAATTCATTTTGGGGGAGTGGTGGTGTGATTTTCATTTTGGTTGCTTTAATCAACAGATCTTTTGAGGAGAGAGACAGCTGGTACCATCTGCTCCCAGACAGAATGAAAACTAAAATTTCTTTGCTGTACTTACATGTGAGGACTGAGTTCATAAAAGTTTCGGTTTCTGTATTCTTCCACTTTCTCTGGAGTATAAATGGGGAGAGATCTGTAGGGGTTTATTGATATCACCACGCTGCCAATGTATGTCTGTTGAAGGAAAAGAGAAAATTATTGTGAGTTTTCCTTTTGACATACTTTTGCTGCTTGATATATTATTTACCCATTTAATAATTTTGTGGAAACAAACAAACAAACAAGGCCTAATTGCAGCAATGAATAAATATGTTCATAATTTTCAAAACACCTTTTAGATACTCTCTCTATTGGGTACCAAGAAGCTACTTCTTCATAACTGAAAGCCTCTTATGAACATTTTCTAAAAGAAAGCCCAACCATACTATATTTCTGTGACTAATTCAGCTGGGGGAGGGAAAGGCAGAAGGACACAGATGTTCATGAAGAACTGACTCCATCTGCATGGCAAATGTCACACGAGCTTTGCTGCAACCCTTGGCCACTCAGACCAAACCCCAAAGGGCAAGGCTGGCACTGGACTGTGCCACTCTGCCCAAGGAGGACCTTTATGTCACCTTGTCAAAGCCCCAAGCACAGAGGAAACCTGAAGGGGAACAGCCTTGGACAGGTTTCTGCCGTGGTTCCTCAGCAGATGTGAAGCGCAATTTTTATTTCCAGATTCTAAATGTACTCACCACCACCCTTGGGAAGCAAAGGGAGAAATGTGTTGTTTCACTCTGTTAGATCCCATGCACTGCTGGGCTCAAGGAAGACCAATTCTGTACACAATAAACTTGAATCCTTAAGCCTACTGTCAGATATCCCACAGTTTTCTGTGCCTCCCTCCAGCTCCAAGGGCTGCAATCAAATACACTGAGCAGCAAAAAATCCCAAAACCCCATTCCATCGTGCCTGCAGATACTGACCAAAGATTAATAAAAACCCCAAGTGTTTGGTATCTCTTCCCACAGCTGTGAAACAAATAAATAACACCTGTTGAAACATGTTTTTTCCAGTAACCAGCGGTCCCTGGGAGGTGTATATGCTCTACACAAAGCCACAGGTCCCCATTACTTGGATTACATTTGCAGTAACTAAAAAAGAAAAAAAATGTTTTTAAAATGTGCTATGATTCCAAAGGGCTTCTCTGCAGTGATATCTCAGTATACCACGATCAGTATTTGGATTTTTCCCCACAACATTTCTTAAAGAAAAAAGTGTAATTTACACTTTTAAATGGAAGGAGAGGCATGAGGAGCCCAAGCTACTGACCAAGCATGTTCAGTAGAGCACCAAATTATGGCCAGGGCTGAAATAAGAAATGAGAAATATTAATTGCTGCAACCCGTCCAGATCTAACTTCCATGCCTAAAGCAATTTCCTGCTAAATGCTACTAAATCTGATCCTAAGCAGAAAGTGAGGAGAGGAATATTTCCCATTTTCCATTGCACACATATGCACAGGCAAGCTGTGAACTCGCATGGCATCTTCTGTCCCAAACTGAGTGGAATAAAGCAGACTGCAGTGATAAAATAAGTGGCATGAGGCCTCCAGAGACTCTCAAAGCTCATCCTTGTAGTGTTTCCTATTCCTGGGATGGATCAGAAGTAGCCAAAAAATTAAGAGTTTTGCTTCTTTCAAGCACACACCACAGTGTGTGCTTATGTAAATGTTCTTCAAATAAAGAAAAAATTGTTCTAGTTTTGTGGTCATCCTCCCTCTATGGAGGAAATAATTTTCCAGCTATGTCTAATCTCTTTGGCTGAACAAGATGGAAATGCTAAAATTGCCTTTCTACAGTGTTTACTTTGCCTCTCTCTCAATACACATGGCCTTGGCAATTTGGAAGTCTACAGATTACTGGCAAGATTAACAGATGCCCAAGACTAAGAAGCTTTCTGGTCTTCCCAAGTGCACAGATAGCCCAATTAGGACTCTTTTCTGATAAAACAATAATAAATTGTTTCCTCCTAAATCTTAGGAATTCGTGAGCTCAGCCTGTTGTGAAACCAGTGCTGTAAAGTATCAGCAGAAAAGAGATGAAGGCCAAATCTCAAACATTTTATTTTGAAACATGAATACTTTGGAACACAAAGACTTGTCCCTATTCTGCTATCATAATAGCATACAATTTAATTGCTAAGTTCCTTGAAGTGCCCTGGGACTTCAAGATAAAGAAAGATTACTGAAAGTGAAAACCTTGATTTTTAATTTTGAACACAGGCATTTAAATGAGATTTATTTAGACCCATGTCTTCACAGCTAAGTGCTGCTTAGACAATGTATTTTGGGAATTCAAGTCAGCTCTTTGCTGCCAGATACGAACAAATACGGGCCATTTCCTAAAATACTAATATTTCAAAAGGTCAAATGGCTATATTGAAACAAAGACATACTCCAATCCATTTTAAACACCAACCCAAAGTGTGCCAAGAAGTCATTGGGTTTGTTGCAAAGCTGCTTACAAGAACTAATACATTTCCTCTTCTGAAAATGCCAATCTCTCAAAGCTGATGCCTAAATAGCTACTTGCTACTGGTGGTCTGTGAGATTGCACATAACAGGGATAAGCAGATCCGGAAAATAGCTTTCCCACATAACATCTGTCTTCCCACCAGAGTTCTATTATAAACAAACAAAATAAATGGCTTAAATCCTCAAGCGAGTGACAAGCACAGGAACATTCCAGTGCTGAAGGCAGAACGCCCAAGAGTAGTGGGAGACCATACCACAGCACCCCAGGGACAAAAGAGATTCTTGAATTTCCCTGCTTAAGGACAAAAATGAAAGAAGAGTGGCCTCATGATGATGGATACACAGAATACAGTCAGGAGATTTGATTTCTTTCTTGGTTTGACATGGCCTCCTTATGCAAGTTTGGATGAGATCTGCTGTCTCCTGAAGTTTTGCTAACTAGACTATTGATAAGACTCCTTCCTCCCAACTTCTACTTAAATGCAAGTCACAGAGGTGAATTCTGTGAGTTTTTGCTCAGAACACAAAGCAAAAGGACCCTCACTCATCATTTCTCAGTGCATCTCTCATGTGGCACGGCAACGCTGCTTCAGAACGGAGCATTCAAATTTCTGTCAGCTTAAATGACAACACTCTGCATTCTCCACCAAAACAACACATACAACTCATTCCTCTTCAGATAAGGGGTTAACATCTCAAGCAGGAAGAAAATTCCAAATTCCAATTCAACTGGAAAAGCTGTTAATGTTTGTTACACATCACTTCTAAGTACTGATCCAGATGCAATGACCAAGACTCTTTGATGTCCCACTTTCTCCCCCTAGGACTAGAGGTCAATGTAACCACTTGGAGCAAGATGTTAGTGCTACTTCCAGTTTACAGGGACCATGCAAGGCCTTCTGAGCCTCTCTCATCCAAGCAGACTGGGTTAAGAAAAAGCCTCAAATAGCAAGATAAGGCTCTTGCTGCTTATGAGAAATGTACAGGCAGCAGCCTCTTCCCAGTCAAAGGTTAGGGAAGGTTATTGCTATAAACTGGATATTTCCAGCTCAGAGGCTGCAGAAACCTTTCAGTGAGCCCAGTGAAAGGTCCCCAAACACCTCTGCTGCCAGGGTGCACAGTGAAATCTGGTACACAGGATAGAGGCAGTGCAGGCCAACCCAAGAAGGGCATCCTTTAGAAGAGCACTAGTACAACTAGCAGGAGAATATTTCACACCCTGGGATACAGTATATTAATAAAGTTGTTTTTCCTCCTGTCAAAGTTAGACTTGCAATACCCCAAGGGCCAGAAGAGAGGAGATTGCATCTGCAGAAGCCAGGGAACGCTACTGACACCAGTTGAGGCAGCAGCACAGAAGTTGTCCAGCTGGGGCTGTTGTAAAAGCCCTCTCTGTATCCTTAAAAGCTTTTCTGGATCTGTGGCAATCTCTGCAAAGCAACCCTCTGCAGAGGTTAAAATCATTCAACATCTACACGGATTTGCGGCAAGCCTTTTGGAATTGTAGCCTACATCCCTTTTGTCAGCTCAGCTAAAATCAAACCCACTGTTTCTTACCTCTTGTAGCCTGTAACAGCCCAGAGAAATTGCTGCTGCACACAAGTCAGTCCTGCTGCAAAATGCCCCAAGTGTAAATGTACCTGGCAAGTGCACTAATTCCCAGGGGGCAACAAGGTTTCTCTCTATTTATTTAATTTGTTAAACTTTGGAGCACAGAAATAGAAAACAAAGAAAATTTAGTAAAAAAAGATTGCTAGTTTAGATTCTTCCATTTAGGCAGGCCAATTTTAATACTCCAGATACATAATGCACATTCCTTTAGTAATGGCTATGCACAAATAATCATTTGGGTCCTAGATCTTTGAAGAGTTTCAGATCATGTCACCAAAACAATTCATCGAAATGGGAGACAAAGTAGATCAAAGACAAGTGTGACTAGGTTTTATTGGAATTAATCCAAAACCAAGGCTTCCCAGCACTGTTTTCATTGTGGTAGAGGAGAGCGGTGTTTTGGTTTTCAGGTGGTTTTTTTAATGTGACACATGAAAATTATCTTTCTAATATAATACTCACTTTTCTTTGTATTTGCCTGACCTACTGCAGCTCTGGATCTTGCCAACTCATAAGCATGTGTGCCACTGCATGTTCAGAACAGCTGAGGCCAAGGAGATGGCAGAGGAAGCCTGTACTTACATGTTCCAAGTGTTTTGAGCTGTCTCAAACAGAGCTGGGCAAATTTAAAACCACAGCTTTACTCGATAATGGAGTTTCCCATTTTAATAAGCATTACCAGCTAGATCAGTACTGTATTAAAATATCACCTCATATTTGAACAATCATGTTGTGAGCCCAAATTTGTTTTACATTGTGCTTGGCCATAACAAAATAGCTAAATGCACCGTGCCTCTGGTCCATTGGTTTTTTTCAGGTTGGAAGCATAAAGTTGCAAAAGACAATGTTTGAAAAGAGTAAGGAAGAGAGCAACATCAAGACTAAAAGCAAAACCACCTGAGCCCATTGCTGTTTCTGGGGCTTTGATTTACTCATTCCTGTGTATGGCAATGGAGGTGTTTGTATTGCTTGGTGGAGAGGGATGGGCAGGGTACTTGAAAAAGACAAACAAACAAACAGACGTGGATTTTATCCTGTAACACTCCAGGGTTTGCCGGCACTGTTCCACAGCAGCACATACAAAATAAACTCCACCTGTGATCCAAGCTGAGCAGCTGCACTTCAGGTTGAGGCAATGCTGGGCCAACATTGCCTGTGCTTCAGTGAGCTGGGAGCTTGAGCAGGGAAATATATCACTGGACTGCTGAACAAACACAGACTATTCTCCATGATGATGAAAACCCTCTTGCTCAAGCCCACCTTCCCAGAAACAGCATTTTAGTCCCAGAAATATAGTGGACAAAGTCTGTATGTTGTAATAGGAGAAAAACCCAATCCTGGTAAACTATTCTAGTTTATTAACCAGCAGTTATTAACCAGGACAGGCAGCCTTGTAAAACCTGCATGGGATAGTAAAGGCTGTAAAAAAACCTACCTAGAAGAGCAGTGGATGAGGTCCTGAAGGGATAAGAAGGGAAAAACAATCAAGGAAAATAAGAAAGTGAGGAGACAAAATAACAGTCCTGTACAAAGTATATTAATGGCTGATATAATGACTCAAGAAACAAAGCTCAGAGGTCACACAAAGGCAGAAGCCTACATTTGCATCCCAGAGCAAACAATGACAACTCAGGCAACCTAAATCCAAGAGGATAACCACACTGCTAAAATATCCTTCAATATGGGCTTGATCCTGCAAGCCACTGTGCAAGCAGCAGCCTGGACAAGCTGTGGGCAGCCAGCAGTGGCCAGGATCAAGCCCTTAATGCACTGCAAGCTGTTTGAGATCCAAGCCCTGGAGTAAGAGCAGCTCATTTGCCAGAAGACACCCACACTGCAAGTCGGAGCGAGTACGCGGAGTGCATGCACGAGCGCAGATGATCGAGTTTCACTGCTGAGCTTCTTGAGGGCACAGAAATCTCTGCCCTGCTCAGTGAACACTGCTGCTAACCTCAATATCATCATGACAGACTCCAGTGCTGTTATTAATGAAGCAGGCTAATCCACTCTGCTCATCTCCTCTCTGGCTACACTGGGACGATTTATACAAAGAGCCCATACACAGGATACAAATACAGGCAAAACCTGAAAATAGGCAATGAATAAGTCAACTCAAAGGTGACATGAGGAATTTTCAAGACGATGTTTAAGCACCCCCAAATATCAGTGCTTGTCCACTTTTCAAAAGAGAAAGACTTGTATTCACAAGCAAACAGTAGCTGGAGATTGGATATGTCTGTGCCAAGAAACCACTGGTGAAAACATTAGTGAGAGCATTCATTCCAAAATATTCCATTATTTCTGTATGAATTAAAGGTGGAGGGAGAGAAGGGGAACTTTCTGCCCTGTTGCAGCCAAGGGTATCCTATGCTCTTCAGGGTGAAAGCCATGTTTTTACAGCCCTTGGACACTTGCTTCTATTTCTTCATTTGTCAGTCCTTCATTAATCTTCTTTCAGTGTTTTGGTTTCATATAACCTGCACTGAAACCATCAATAAATGCCCCAGATGTCATCATCACCTTAGTGAAGAAACACACAATATTTTGAGGCAAAGCTAACACTGTAACTGGAGGCATTTCCTACACTTTCTCCTCTCTTTTTTCAAAGCATCACATCAGAGGCAAAAAAGGAGCGTGCAGGGGAGGAGAAGACCCCCTACACACAGCCCACCAAATGCAGTTTTCTCTGATCCTTATTACTGTTTCCTTACTCCTTCATGCAAATACTGCATGGAGCCCTCCAAACAGTGCCTCAAACACAAGACTCTCAATCGTGGGAGCTGTACAAAAAGGAAAGGAAACAAAGCACTGCCTTGAGATAAATAACTCTCCTCCCACAAAGCACTTCAAGGTAAAAAGCAGCCAATCTGCTGTGAAAACCTTTACTCCTGACTCTGGGCAAGTTATGAAGTTTGTTTTGCTGAAGCAGGCTGATGTGAAGGGCCAGAGGACCCACAGGATTTTTAGCTAGATAACAAAGCAAAGGAAGATTTGCAGGGAGGCAGAATACTTCTTAGGCCACAAGCTATCACAGAAAAGATGTGCCTTGGGCATAGAAGCCTTTCTTCACATCTGAAGAAGCAGCAGGCTTCAAGGTCCTAGCCTGTGGCAGCTGCAACAATATTATTACTACAACTCAGTAGCTTCCCTCAAAGGGCAAAACTGTTGAGGCACTGATGGGAAAATTGCTCAAATTGACACAGGCATTCCCCAAGGGAGGAAGAGAAGGAGATGGGAGGAAGCTCAGGTCCCCTGGGCTCCCATCACAGGCAGATGGATGGCTGCTCTGATCCAGCTCTCAAACCACCCTGCTTTTAAGAAGCTGGACAGCCACCACACCTGCCACTCCTCAAACTCCCAAAGGGAGATCAGCAGCCCAGGATGGACTTGGTGGATAAACACAAGTAAACACATGAAAGGACAAGAGCAGGGTCAGATCTGGCAGGAGGAAAGACTCTCATGCATGTTGATGCAGGAGCAGCAAAGCACAGTCCTGCCACCAGCCAGCACACACGCAGCTATGACGTACCCAAAATCCACAGGGGACAACCACCCTCATCAAAACCCAGCCAAGGACCCCATCTGGCCCCAAGAACAACATTTTAAAGGTGAACATGATCATGCTGGCATCAGGAGGTAATGAAACTGAGAATAAAATTGAACTTCAACAGTCACTCAGTTACTAGTACCACACAGATCTTCCCAGTAAGCTGCATTTGTGTTGCCCAACACCACAAGTCTCTTCTTCACAGCATCAATGGGATGGTTACACAAGGCTGGTGCAGATCAGGGCAATTGGTCTGATCCCCATAAATGTGTTCCCTACCCTGTTCTTACAAATGTAGCATTTGGAACACCAGGTACGAGTGCAGCAGGAACAAAGAAATTGTGCTTGACAGCAATTCAGTGAAGTCCTAAATAATCTAAGGTAGCTGAAAATGGGATGAATCAATAGTATAGACAAACACACTGGAGTAAAGACAAGTCAAAACCAAAAAGGTTAACCCTAAAATATTAAAGCAATTAAGATCAACAGGAAGGAGCTCAGTCTATGAAACAAGCACATGTCAACAGCCATGCCAGAAGAAGGCAGCCACAAGGATGGTACCTCAAACAGATAAAACAAGAGTTATTACCCTGGAATGCCAAATATTTAATGTTTCAGTGATAAAACAACAAATGTTCAGTAACATAAGACTGCTGCTGCCCAAAGCAGCCCACAAACTCCACGCACCAGAAAATACAAATTAAACGCTGACATCAGAGAAAGATTCTGTTTTGTTGTAAGAACAAAAAGCAAACAAACATTTTCTTGTAAGGAACAAAATGTTGACCTCTGCAAATTTGGGAAGACTTCAAGAAACAACATAACTGTGGGGAAAAATGTGCAGGGCAGCAGAATAAAGCCATATCTGACCTCTAAAGGTTGACTCCTGTGAGCCTACGCAGCTCCACACCCCTCCAGACTCCTCACACCTCCTTTGACACTTCCACATGTCTCACAAAACAACAAACCCAGCATAAAAATAAGTTTCAGACCAATACAAATACTACATTTTACCCAAAATCTCTACCATTCATGAGTCACTGTAAATGCATATACAGACAAATGCCCCCTCCCATTTGTCAGCATCCCAAACTGCAAAGGAAAATAATTGCTGAATCGGATTTGGCGAGCACATCTCACCCAAGTTAGAAAAAAACCCCAAACCTTAAGAGAGGGAGTTCAACAGAACAAGTCAAAAATTCATCAATCACACACAAACTGAATTTTATGAATGTATTTAAAGTTTTCCATGTGGTCTGCAGGTCACACATTTTAACCACACAAAGTGCTCCCTGAAACTTTCAAATAATCAACATTGTGGGATTCTTTCCTACTTGCTAATGCATTGCCCATGAGCCACATTTTACTTCGTAAAGTTAACGAAAGACTCCCACGGGTTTTTGTTACCAGCAGTTACAGAAAAGAGCTTTTGTGGAACAGCAATGCAAATTTTATCAATGTAAAGTTTAAGAGTTGCAAAAACAATATAATAAACAATTACAGCTTTCTAATGAGATTTTTCTTGGTCAGACATACCTCAGACATTTCCAGACATGACTAAACTCTAAGATTCCCATTTCCAATTAACACATGCGTGTTACCCAACAAACCCTCCCCCTCCCAAAGCCACTCAGCATGAGATTACTGCAGAATTTGATGGTCTTTAGTAGAATATTTGGCCTAACTCCAGCTCCACCAGCCTTCATGCTTATTTTTATAGGCACAGCCTCCAGCTTTGCGCTCTAGCATGTAACACAACACCCAAGTCTATTAAACTTTCCACCAAATACACATAAAATTGAACAACAGGTAATCAGGCCACAGTCTGCTCCCTCACTCTTA
This sequence comes from Setophaga petechia, assembly GCA_024362935.1. Lineage (NCBI taxonomy): Eukaryota > Metazoa > Chordata > Aves > Passeriformes > Parulidae > Setophaga > Setophaga petechia. The sequence goes on from JANCRA010000005.1 coordinate 30,006,808, forward strand.
GGAGGGAGCTCACTGCCATGTTTGCACCATGGCATGAAATGTTCTTGAAGGGCTTACAGGGAAGGTGCCTGGGATGATAAAAAAGGGCCATCAAAGGATCCAGAGCCAAATGCCTTTGCAAAGGGAGCTCTGGTGAAGATCTAGAGTTCCAAAGGGGCAAATGGATCTGGCACTAGGATCTCCAGCATCAAACATTCAGCATCAAACATAAAAACTGTGAAAGAGACTAGAAAAGGCAAAAAACCTTCTAGTGGAATGAGCACAACTATCTTGTCATCCTTGGCTATGGGGAGAGGAGAGGTTTGGCATTGTTCACTGATGGCTCGAGCTGATTCTCACATTTCATAGAATCACAGAAGAGTTTAGGTTGGCAGGAATATTTAAAGGCCTGTAGTCCAATCAATCTCCTCTGCAATGAGCAGAGACATCTCCAACTACATCAGGTTGCTCAGAATCCATCTCCGTGGTGACCTTGAATGTTTCCAGGGATGAGGCAACTATCACCTCTCTGGACAGCCTGTTACAGTGTTTTACTATCTGCATCATAAAGAAAATGTCTTGCTTATTATCTAGTCTAAATCTACTCTCTGAGTTTAAAACCAATATTCCTCATCCTGTCACAACAGGCTTTAGTAAAAAGTTTGTGCCCATCTCTCTCCAAGTCCCTTTAGTGAGTTTACCTACCAAGACTGGCTAACACCATCGTGCAGCACCTGGCCAGCCTCACAGCATCTTCAAAGTTATCCATGTTACAGGTCTCATTCCTCACCACAAACCCTTTTGAAGGTTACAACTGCAACTCCCTTTTAAAACTAACATATGTAGCACAGACAGAGCCTTCAGTCTGCAGGATACAGCTTAGAAAACCATGTTGGGTAAGCCCAGCTTGCTGCAGCTTGACTTTGTTCTTTAAACTTGAGCACAACTTCTGGCAATGCCTGCAGTAGAATACTGACATGAGGGCTGAACTTAAGGTGACAGCTCAGCCATTAAAGGACAAATCCATTCCTACTGCCCTCTGAAAGGATCCTGAGAGGCAAATTTCTCTATGCAGCCTGTTGGAGCAGCAGAAATCTGCAGTCTTGGTTAAGCACCAGCAGCAGCTCTTCAATAGTGCAATTTGGTTTCCCCAGGATGCAAACTACAGATTTTACATGGTAAAACAAGTCCTACTTCCAGGTGTAACAGAGGCTCCATTGTCCCCATCAGAGTCTAAAACCAGAAATGCAAAGTGTAGTTGCCATGAGTGGCAGCAGCAAGGAGAAGGTAGAGAAGAGTTTGTACTTGAAAATTAACGTGGTTGTTACAGTGAGCACCATTCCAACTGTTACTGTTTTACAAATTTTCTAAAATATGCAAAAAATTTGCAAGGCAGCAAAACCTCACTGATATGGAGAGGAGACAATATTCCTCAAGTGATTTGGTAAATAAAACCAGGCAGCATCACAAGCCAAGTAACTCGCATACTTGGTAGCAGCATGTAGCACAGGCATGAACATCTCTTTTTTCCACCATTGTAATTAGTGAATGTTTTTATATTTGCAAAGATCTGTGACATTTGGCCTTCAAATTCTAGATTCACACATAGAGCTTGTAAGACCTTGAAAAAACAGACTTTCCCACCTGCAAGCCAAAGGTTCCTACATTGCTAGGGAAAAGTGGCACCTGGTATCACCTACCAAAGAACATAATACAGATAATTAAATTGCACAGCAGTGCCAGGTGCAGCAGAATCAAAAACTAGGGGAAATAGATACTTCACTGTCACCATCTCAAAGAAATGTGTGTTTGAATACACGTTGTCAGTTAGCTCATAACAGCAGAGAATAACAAAATAGAACACCCATTTGCCATTAAAATGTTCCATTTCTTTCAAGAAAAAAACTATCTAGTCTGAATTAAGCAGAAACATGTAATTAAATGCAATCCATAGCAGTTGACAGGAAAATCCATAATAGTTGACTGGAAAAAAAAAAGAAACCAAAACCCCCCTTAGGAAATCCACTTGCATAAGATTTACAGCAATCCTTCATAAGAAACTGCATAGTCCAGGGTGCCCTCACAGAACAGGTCTGCATCTTTAATGCTTTAAATAAAACTTTCAAATATGACCCAAAGATTTGGTTGGGTGCTACTGCCTCCTTTAATCTCCAGGAAAACAGCTCTTTCCTTTTCCTTCATTTTTTCTTGAGTTAAATGGAATGGGATGATTCAGAATCACCCAGTGTTACTGCAGGCACTAGGAATAGAGTATTAACCCTCAAATTGATGTGGAACATATTAAGCATACAAGCCACTGACTGGAAAAAACCCTCTGAATCCCAGAAGAGGCAGCCACTGCAGTTATTGAAAATGAAGGATTTGCCAGAAACAAGATGAAAGAGAAGAAAAGAGAAGTCTGGTATCTACTTGTCAGAATTCAAAGGTTATCCATAGGGAACAGAACCCATTTTCAAGGAACAAGGAAAATTCAAGACACAAAGTTTCACAAATGTAACTCTCAAAGGTATAACAGAAGTTTAAAACCAAAAAAGGTTAGTTTTTTTAACTATTGAGGAAAAAATGTTCCCACAAATATACATCATTTTGGTTTCTTCTTCAAGGTTTTCATGGATACTGAGAGTCTTTTCTTACATCTAATTTTATTGTTTAATTTAAATTGTGAGTACAACCTGAAGGAGCAATCAGTGGAGATGATACAATAGCAGTTAGGAGCAACTGTGTATTACCAACCCAATGTGCCCAGAAAAGGGAGCAGGCCTGGTTGAACAAGAAAATTGAGAAGAAAGACATGGCAGATAGTGAATAGCAGAGGTAGAAAAGCACAGACTATCACTAAGGGATAGAAGAAGCAAACAAAAATAGCACAGATCCTCCCATATCTTCTCCTTTCCAATCTCCAGTACAATGAAACCATCATGGTTCAAATGCTCAGCAAGAATGAAAAATATAATCACTCCAAAAAGTAAAAAAGGGAGGAAGGCTAAATTATGATTAAGTGCAGAACACCTATTTGATTTGAGTAAGCTGCAGACACAGTTGCTTGCAGATCACAGATATACTTTGGTTAAATATTTAGGCACACCAGCATCCTTGGAAAGTCTCTACAAACCATTAAGTTCACACACCCTAAGCAATAAAACAGATACAATACCAGGCACATTTTAGCAAAAGTGGAACAAAGAGATGAAGCAGGAAATGAAAGGCTTAACTGGAATCACCATTTGCCTCTTCATTCCCTGCCTTGTGTTTCAACTGCCAGTTCACATCTCTCCTGTGATCATCACTCAGAGATTAATATGCCTGAAGACTTTGATTACTTCCACATATATCCAAGCTCATTGTATTTAGTTTAAAACCCAACCATTGTAATAAACACAACCCTCTTTGCAAATCAAAGATAGCAGGCAATATTTAAGTTACCCTTAGCATATTCTAAGCATGTATTGTTTCTGCTTCAGCCCGCTCAAACATCCTGGAAGTGCCTTCCCTGTAAATGAATTATTTATAACTGCAATGCCCTCTGACAAGAGGAGCATCAAAGTTACTGCCAGCAGCAGTTCTGGAACTGTTCTTTATGAAAATCACAGGTCTCCCATGTCGTGTAATGGGGGAAAGGAGAAAGGAAAAATATCCCAGATGGGGAAGATCAAATGCAAAGAATGCAGTACAGGAAAGGCTACAGCACAAGTAAGGTTTAAAACATCCCCAATACAATAGATAATGTTCAGGCACTCAGTCTGTGTGTATTCTTATAAATAAACACATATCTTAAGAATGACAGCATAGCTCCCCATAGGATGTTATTTTTTAACATATACTCACATAAACTTCATTGTGATCAAAGCGCTTCTTCAGGTTATTGATGAAGGAGTCTTCATCAAGTGGCTCTAAAAGAACCATATCTCCCACCCCAATCATGTCGTCTAAAAGCGATGTCTTGACCTCCATTTTGGCCATTTTGTCCTGGGAAAAACAAAAGAAACAAGAATAAAACTAACAGCAAAGGTTAGCTCAAGGTTATTCTAATTATTCACAGGCATTATCTAGTAACATGACTTCAGGAATAAAAGTTGAAAGAACACTACATTAAAATTATTTTTCCAAGGAACATTCTCAAGGTCATTGCATCTACCCAGGTCATCCACATGATTCCAAAATTTAATTTCTAATAGCTAACAATGCCTTTCTAAATGCTAACAATGTCCACTTTACATTAAACATTAAACTCCTACAAACAGGAATGAAGATTCCAGTGGGCATAAAAATCACAGTATTTGGATGACTTCAACACAATATTCAAGCGCATGTAAGTCTGTGTTTTATCAAAGCTTCATCAGAATCTCCAAACTAGGGTTTAAGTTTGTCAATAACTCTAATCTGAGTTTCTTTTTCATGCTTACTTGCACTTTTCCTCCTCCATTAATATTGAAATGGAAACCAACTCAGTGAACCCACTCAGAGAAAAAAAGCGTACTATTTGATCTTAGTTCATGAACCCAGGGCTCTAAAGTGCCTATATTCCAGTACAGCGCTGGTACTGGTTACATGAAGCTACCAAATTACTTCATTTACTTGTAATTTTGTTGTTGGAGAGAACATTTCACAGGGCAGCAACAATCCAGCTGATAAGTGGAGACCCTGCATGAATACAACCAGAGTGGCAAAGGCCAGAAGCTGGGCTTGAGCAGGGGACCAGGATCAAACAAAACAAAGTAAGCAAGTCTGATAAAGGAAGTCATTTAGACAAAGAAGTCAAGGTCAGGCCAAAACTTGGCACTTATTTGATCCTCCCAGCCTTTTATCCCTCCAATCCAAGCACTGGAGATTAGTGAGCTCCTCAGGAGCTCTGGGCACACAGTCAGTGCTTTCAGCTTCCACAAGGAGACTGGAAAATGGACGGATTCACAGCAGCGGCCACAAACAGGGAACCAAAGGTGAGAGAACAGCTTTGCTGACCACACAAACCAAGGCCCAGGCACTGCACAGCTACAGCCACACAAAACAGCAGCTCAGCTTCACCAGTCAGCTGTCACCTCCCAGCTACAGAATGCTACCAGGCTCTCCTTGGTCCCCCTACCACTGCTGCGCGTTTTAATTCTAAACATTTTTCTTGTTTCCTAAAATGCCATTGAGCAGCTATTGCCTCATATAACCAGTGCTACCTTGCCAAAGTACCTCTCCATGAGATCACTAATTTAAAACAAGCAAAGTCTTTTATCTCTCCCTTCTCCCTGCAGCCGCTGCTTCACCAAAAGTTATTTGATGTTTCTTACCAATGAGTGACATTTGAGGGATTTTAGATCAAGACTTAAGTCTTGCTTGATGTTTTTCCAAATTCAACTAAGAGAAGCACAGCTCCACAGGCAGCTAACAAAGCGAGACAAAAAGATCCCCAAAACCTGAACCAAGCCTGGGAATTACTAGAAATTCACATGGAAATGCAAAAACAGTGCTGAACTATGGTAACCAACCAAAGCTGAGTCAACTCTGCTAAACAAACAGAAGAGCATTTATTTTAAACAGAAACACTGGACAAATATTTTTGTAGAGAAAGATACTTTTATTCTTAAAAGTTCACCTCTCTGAATCACCAAAAAAATTTTAAACATTCATAGAATCTTTTCAGAGGTATCACTTCAACTTCTGCATTCCATTAAGACAAATTCTTTAAACTACCAATCTTGTTTCAGTGACCTAATTACTTCCCATACATCAACTAATGCTCAAATAACCTTTGAAGGCTGAAAAAATAAAGCCCTTCTCAAGTATGGAACTTATTAAATAATGGGTTTGTGGCCAAATATATAAAAAAGCCAGCACAAAATCCTAATAAGGGCAATTTAAACCTAAAATTTAAGTTGTAAGTACAATACCTCATTTACCATTGTGAAATTACATACCACCTACCACACTTCATGCATCACTGCTTGGGAATTTCAAGACCAAGAGCAGCCAAACCCATCAAAAACATCAATATATTCCCAAATTCAGTGCCATGTTTTGCAGGAGAGGGGCAGGAAGACACCATATCAACTATTATAAGTTGGATCAAAATGTTCTATACGGATATTGACTTATCAATATACTGGAAAAGTTCCATTTTATGGTCAAAGGTTAATTTTCAGCTTGGATTTTCTACAATAATTTACAGTATTGTATGATTGCAATATTTTTCATCAACTTGCAAGCTAGAAAATACTAGAAACCCAAATGATGAGAAAATTAACAGGCTGAAACAACTTATTAAACACTGATTGCTCAAAGCCATTTTCAATAGCCAAGCCTTTGCAAAAATCCATTAAAGATTACCTCCTACACTTATGTGAGATTCAAGAGTGTTCTGCCATGGTAGCATTGCTGGCCTTTGCTTTGGTGGAACCCAATCTTAATCCCTGCTCTGGTTTAGCTAACAAAAGAAAATCCAGCCTGTGGGATAATTTGGTTGTCTATCTGAGGTAAAAAGTGGGGGGGAAAAAGCACTGCTAAGAGAAGCCAACAGTGTTTAAACATATATTAATCAATTAAATAAGACTTAATAACTGAAATTAATCTACTAGAAGAATGTAGTAGAAGATCAATATACAGCACTTTGTAAATACCAAATGCTAATTTTAGAAGTAGCTTTATAAAAAATGTCAAAAATCAGCACACTACACAGAAAAAAAAATAATCAAACCATTGCAACATTACATGGCTAAACTTCAGAAAAAGCTCAGAAATGTAATCCAAATCCACGTCCAAGTATTTGCCATACACTCAAAGAAGCCTTGCAGCTGTTAATATTTCCCATCAGCACTGCTGACAGCGTACTCACCACAGTTTGGGAAGCAGCGGCAAACATAAAAGTAAGTGGTTTCTACTTTTGGATGTATTCACACACCTTTAAAAAGATGAATGCTACTCAAGAACCATTTACAAGAACCAGATCTATGAGAGGGATGGGACCAGAACCTGCTCCCAGTGCCTGAGAGATCAGGAGGATCAGATTCTTCCTTCAACATTCTCTGGTCTCACCCATACCCACTTTACCACTTGAGGCTTCTCCCAAATTGATCCTTCTTGTCCCTAAAGGAAAGACCAGCAGCATTCCAAAATATCTTCTTTTTCTGTAGGCAGTTGTCAAATCTGTTCTTCCTCCCCTCGGTCTCATATCTAAGCCCTAAATTCAATGGAGTGAGAACATTCACAACATGTTTCCATTCTCAGAAAAATATTTTAAAAGTCAATTCAGTAATCCTCCACAGTTTGATCTGTTTTATGTTGGACAACATGCTTGGGAGGAGAAGTGCTGGGCAGGCTGTGTCTTTAAAATGCTTTTATCCACACACTCCCACGCCACAGAGAGCCTTTTAAAACACAGACTGCTGTATCCACTGCTTGCAGTGCCTGGGACTGGGATAAAATTTAGATTTTCAGTTGGATCTAAAACCTTCTTGCCCCTCTTGGCCACAAGGATGGCAAATTAAAAATCACAGCACCCCACAGCCACAGCAACCCTATCATTGGCCATTCTGGAAAAAGAGCTAATGACAGCTATAAATAGAAGAGAATGCAGAGAAGAGGCAAAACCCCCAAAGCCTTGTACAATTAAATGCACACACTCTCCACGGGGGAAATGAAGTAATGCCCTGTTATTGGCATACTGCACCTTATGGAATTGTCCCAGGTTTTCCACATCACCCTCCAAAAGCAGAACAGCAACAATTGTCAGCAGCTTCCTACAGCTGTGCAGCCCTTAGCTCACACTCAAGAGTTTGGTGCACTGGAACTATCACTGCCTGCAGAGGTGGCTTGGCTTATTTTCTTCTTTCCAGGCATTGTAGCAAGAGGACAATTTCCCTACCATCAAAACTGACACAGATGTACTCACATATGCTTCAAGTTCTGATTATTTAAAAACAAAACAAAAAAAAAAATTGAAACACCACAAGCCTTCGGTTTCACTACAATCAGCTTATTCCCCTTTTTCTAACTCTTAACAGGGACAATGTGCAACATCAGTAATTCAGTAGTGGAGTTCAAGCTGATTTCATGTTCCAGGTCTGATCCTGAGCCCCTGTCAGGCTGTAATTATGCTTGCCCATCCCTTCCCTGTTTTCTCTGTCAGGGAGCAATCAGCCCACACAAGGTGGGGACATTGACAGGCCACTGCTGCAAAAAGCAGCCAGGAACACAATGAACAAAACCAAACCAAAAGGGGCTGCAACCATCATCTCATGCTGCTGCTCATGACAAGCCTAAGTACCAATTTAGTAAGAGGCAGGATTTAAATTTATCCTGTTCTGCTGCCCAGCAAACTTTGTGCCTCACCAGCTGATGCCCCAAAGGTGGAAGTTCATTGGAAACACCCTGTGCTGGTTCACCAGGCAAACTGAGGCAGACTCTGCAGCTGAACTGCTACAATGCCCTTTTCACTCACAGCTGCATTTCCCGACATCAGCATGTGTGAAAGAGCGTTGATATCATCCAGAGGAAACCCCTGCTTTCCCTCCAGATCCCTCCCATCTGTTCTGCCAGGAACACCTGCACCCTCCTTCCCAGCTGCGACCGCTCTCAATTGTTGCTCTGACACATCCATGTCCTGTGCAAAAGAGCAGAAAACAGCTCCATGTTGCAGCTCGCTGTTTTTCCTGCAAGAAAATGGACTTGAGGAACGTCACAGACGAATTTCAGGAAGGAATGTTAATGGATATCACAACATCAGTAAAAGCACTCAGAGAACTCAAAGGCTTCCTCTGACTCTCCATCTTTCCTTTTGGTTTCGCCAGTGTCTGGATAGCTTCTGGATAGCTTCTGAATTCCTTCTTTTCTCCCAGTCCTGCTGCACAAATCAGTGCTTTCCAAACTGGAAAAGTTCATAATTCGGACCTTTCGAATTAGCTAATGTTTCTCACATCTTACCTACCAAGCAAGAGCTGTTATTTGAAGCCTTGTGCAACCTCTCCTAAATTTCCGTGGGCACCGAACATGACACACGTGTACCGGATTCCTTGAACACCTAACAACAACCAGTTCCGGTGAATTACAAAAGTAAAATGCGGCATTACGGGGTGTATTTGTACTGGGACCGCAGGAATGTTTGCATTCAGCATCAGCTAAATGGGAACAGCCCTTCAGCAACATCAGATTAGGGCAGTTTCGCACCAGTGACTGCAATTTAGATGACAGAAGATCTGACCAGAGAATTCCACAGGAGAAACGAATGCTCCACTGGCCTCTGCTACCAAACACCACACATTTATCTAAAGATTGGGTAATTTTCAAGAAAGAGTCAGGACACTTAAGGTACTGTTGAACAAACAGCTGCAACCACTGAGGCAATATCATCTTTTAATAGTTTAACAATGGAGACTTAAGTGGAGTTTAGAAAAACTGATAGTGGGACAATTAGTCAGCATTAGGACATGTACAAAATGTTTGTTGGGACATTATCTCCTCCGGATCTAAACAGTGGATGAAACTTCCTTCATTACCAGGACTCAGGTTCTTCAAAAGTGCAGAAGTGAGAGGTTTGGTTGTTGCTGAAGTTCTTTGGGGCTTGTTGGGGGGTTTTAGGGTTTTTGTTTTGGTGTGGGGGTGGCGTGGTTTTTATTTTTACTTTTATTTTCAGCTTGGTTACAACCCACACTAAGCAGTAATCTCCCCCTAGAGTGAGAGAGATGCTTCTCTCATGCCTCTGTTCATATTATGATGAGACTATGAACAACTCTGGTATCACCAAAAAGGTGCACAGTACCTTACCACAAAACCAAAATCACATGAGCCAGGCATGCAGAAGATACAGCTTTGCCCTCTTTCTCTTCCTTAAAAAAACCAAAACCAACTAATTCAGCAGCCTGAGTGGGCTGTGTTTGCATTTCTCTAAGGCTACTTTCTGTTATTTTTTGCCCAGTGGTTTGAATAACATTAGCATGGATATTACCTGCTCTATGAGACCACGGGGTATATCTATTCTATTATTCCTACTTTACAGTCCCAGCAGTACATGTCTTCAAATTACTTCTGATAATTATTTTGCAACCACAACACAATAACTGCCACCAGTAATCACACTCTGGGGCTGATCTATTTCCTAAGTCAACTTTCTACCTTGATTTAACTCATGTGGGTCAGTCATACAGTCACACCAGGTTTTGGGAAAATCATTTGGGTCTTTCAACATTGCTAAGGCACTCTTCTTTAGCAGCTGTGAAAATACAGTCAAAATATGTCTGCTACTTCATTTTTACCCTTAAAATGTTCATTTACATTTTGGATTATATTGACAGGCTTCAAAGATTATAGGTATGAAGTGGGATTTCATGCGAATGGTTATTCTGGAGTCCTTTTTTTCTTTTTTTTTTTCTTTAATTAGTTTAATGGGGATAGCACCATGGGTGTTTTCAATGCATCTAGAAATAAGTCTTCACTACCAAGGCTATTTACAGTCCAAAATTCTGGTTAAAATCCCACTGAGTTCAGCAGAAACAGGATCCATGGTGGTTTCTTATATTTAGGCTTTTCTTAGTCATTGCCCAGCCACAGAGTTTTATAATCATTCTTGGTCCACATCTACAGAAAGGGATAAAGTATTCAGTAACAAAGGAGGTCAGTTTTTTGCACATACTCCTTGCTAAGGTTTCCTTGAGTATTTTTCAAAATAAGGAACAAAATGTGACTGCAAAGCCAAAAGTTGTCAAAGGTCCTGCCTTCTCCCCCTAAACCAAAGACTAGATTTCAGACTGACAGTGGTTGGACAACACAACTTTGAAAACATTGTCAGTAAGGGATATGGACGTATAGAAAACACCCTCATTCTTTCAGAAAAGAAACCAAAAAATATTTTACTGCTAGACAGCCAAACTCCACTAAGCAGTGGGTGCCCTTTTAAACTGATTATCTTAATCTTTCATGCTGCCGCCTAAAGTTTTCTGCCAATTTTGGGGGATCCTGCCCAATCCAAAGGTTACATTTGCAGAACAGGGGCACAAAAAACAAGGCAGCATTTATTTACATTAGGGGATCTTCTTTGTTTGCTGTATGTCACACACCAGCAGCTTGCCACCTCACCAGAGCTTGGGTTCAAGAGAGCTCTCAGTAGCGGATCCCCACAAAACACTTTTACAATCAATCAGCCCTCACAAAGTCAGATCACTTCTTTCACCTGACGTTTCAGTCCCTCGGGAGCAATCCAGCAATCAGCTGTAATCAAGATCTTCGACCAAAATAAGATTGTTATTTTCTATTCCACACAAGCACATGGGCAGAAAGCAAGCCTTGCTTGACTGCACCCAGCACGGGAACCTCACATCCCTGACACAGGCAAAAGAGCTGCCCAAGGTGGAGCAACTGGAGCAAACACACATTTACATCATTGGTGAGGCAGGTACTCAGAGATGTCCTAATACTACAGGGTTAAAATACCAGAGTACACGCTAATCTTCTGCTCAAATGCTTTGTTGCCTGTTAAGCAGTGGGTGATAAGCCCTGAAGATATGCAGAAAACAAAATAACAGGCCAGGTAACCCACAGCTACACTCAGCTGCCAACAGCAGAAGGAAAAGCAGCCTCGTAAAGTCGTCACAGCAGTCACTGAACCAGGATTAAAACCGGTCACAGGTGAGCACAAACCTAATCAGGAGCTTCAGGAAATCCAGGTCCCAGAAGAGGCATCGGTGCCTGTGTCTACCCAGCATCAATCAGCCACAGTAACTGAGCATACACACTAGCCCCCAGAGCAGTTGGCACTCACAGGTTTCTACAATTTCCATATCCCCTTCCAAGCAGTAAAATCTGGGTAAGGCAAAAATTTCCCTGTCCATTTCCATTTAAAACAGGAGGAAAAGAAGTCACCCAAATACCACCCCAAAGGTCTTATTCTAGCCTCCTGAAAACCTCACTGATGGGGTCCTTGAAATATTTGTGAATAAGGCTTGGAATGTTTTTAGCCTAGTATTTTATGAAAATAAGACAAATCATGCCAGCTGTACATCTCTTAGTCTACGCATCTACTCTCTCAGACACATCTAATGTTGAATTTCATTCAAAAGGACAGAATAAAGGACAACAGAACAGCTGATTTTGCACACAAAAGCAGGCAGGAGAAGAGATCTAAGCACAAGCATTCCATCAGAGACATGGGCTGAGAGGAGAACAAACCCCTCATTAAGTACCACAGAGCAGAAAAATTGCTCTGCAAAATTCCCTAGCTGCAGAAAAAGCTTCAAGTGGAAGTTATTACTTCTTTGCAAGTCAATCCGTCGCAAGAGAAATACCTGCAGGAAGTCAGACATGACTAGTCCCATTTCTCCCAGGGGTAGCTGCCAAGGTAAAACAGTAGTGCAAGGTTTCACCCCACCACTTGCCATCACTGTCTATTCTGTGCATTCATTCCTTTTCAGCAAGACACTGCTATTTTTTAATAAAGGGAGGGAATAAAAGAATTTGGATGCAAATGTTGCAGGAAGAGGAAGCATTATTTGCCCAAACTTAAGTTTTAAAAAAAATCTAAGGGAAGGCAAGGCTTAAATTACATGTACTAAGACAGGTTTGCTCATCTCAAGCTGTTGACCTATATCCACTATTTTGTCATTTTCATCCTCAACAGTAATTTTCAGATAGACACCTGGAATTAGAGGATAAAAGTCATCAATTTCTAAACCCAGCCATCTCCAGCTCTTCCTGTGTATTGTACATGAGATATTTCAGACAATGGGAGCAGTTTATGAAGTTGCCTTTCAACACACGGTAATCACTCTTGTCCAGATGTCCCTTTAATTAAAAGCCAGCAGACAGTGTTTTTATTAAGAACTAGCACGATAAACAGAGATTTTTCCAAATAAAATAGAACACTTCACAGATTTAGAGAGGGACACCTTAAAACATCAATAGAAAGCAGCTCCCTTCCACAGAGGGAAACCAGCCGGTCCCGGGGCAGGCAAACTCAGCACACACTCACAGCTACCGAGTTTCCTCTCGCTGGATTTCAGTGAGAACTATCATCTGGCAGCTTTTAAGAAGCAAAAAGTTCTATTCACACGAGATACAGGCAAGCTCCCCGTGTTCCAGAAGTGTTACAAGGCACAAGGAGCTCCAGCTCTGCCCTAGCTTGCCAAAAGATTTTCCAGGGTTTCTCCTGGAGTGAACTTTGTTTCCACAGAGCCCTGCACTCTTTGATCACTGGAGGTGATCTCCAGAGCCCTTTTAGCCCCAGCAGCCTGACAGACTGACAGCCTGTGAGCTGAACAATGGTAATTGAAGCTGTATCTGTTCTGTGTGCTCCAAACCATGGCATCCTACAGACATGACTACTACACTGCACTGCTCCAGAGTGCCATTATTCAGCCTTCTCCATGAGAAACAGTCCTTACGCTGTGCCTTATTCACAGACTAAATTTATTCCTGATCTGCTAATATCCACTTCTTCTCGATTTTGCTAATGCTGCTGGGGTTTGGCTTTGGTTATTAATTTAAATGTGTTTTCTCCCTCATGGGGAGGGAGGAAACGTATTGACAAAGGTTTATTTCAATGGACTTCATTCCATATAATGCATAGCCAATATTGCCTATTTCCCTCTCAGTGGCTTTTCCTTGACCATCCCAATCACCCTTTTCCGTTCCATCTTCTATTTGAGCCCATCTTGACCGAGCAGGGTGTACAAAGGATTTCTGGTACATCATGGCAGCAATATTTCCTCATCACTACCAGGAATATTCCTTCATAGAAAGAGGGATTCACTTGCACCCTTTCCATTCTTTTTCCTTCTCCAAAGGTTGACAAGGAATTAGCACCTCCCTAGCTTGCTCTGCACAATAAACCTCAAGTGCTTTATCAGTCACAGACCTAGTTGCACACATAAAAGCTAGGAAGGGTCTCCAGACACTCCAGCAACCCCATGTTTATCTTGTAGCCTTAACTGCTCCCAAAAATAATCTGCCTTTCAACCTCTGCCACCTTTCTGCTGCCCTGTCTCCAAGCCTCTCTTGATGAGAGGGTAGAGCAGCTGTTATTTTTGCTGGAAGCTGGACATCCTGGGTATCCCTTCTTTCACATCAGGTTAGCATGAGCTCTGCTAGGAGGAGCTTTCTTCTCAGCCCTCACACATGAAGCTCTAGCCAAGCTATTAAGTGAACTGGTTCCCAGAGCCACAGAAAAAATGGCATCTCTTCATCTCTTCCCCAGTGTCTCTGTGTTAAGTTGCTTATTTGTTTCCATAGAGAAACAGTGGAGAGGATTAATAGCAGCTCACTCCCTTTAAAAGCTCTCCTAACAGCAGAGCTGAGTTCTCACTACCGTGCCATCCACAGAGCCCTTATGCAATAAGGACTTTAAGCATACCTCTGATCTAAAACGATACCCTTAATTGTGCTTCAAATTGTTCTAACACAAAGGCATTAAAACACAGAGAGTAACTTCCTTTGCTTGTGTTTTCCCAAGATACAGAATTCAACCCTTCATCCCCCAGCAGTTTCCTCATTTCTGAGGTGCAGGTTCTCAAAGGTTATTGGCGAGGATTCAAGCACAGTGTCAGGACACTGCTCCATTGTGCATAAAAAACTGATGGTTACCTTAAGGCCCAGGATTTCAAAGATCTTCCAACACCAGTATAGTCTTGTAGACAAAACGAGAACAGACTCCATAAAGAAAATGCATATAAAAGAGTAGAAACTTTACTACTTGGGGTTTTTCCACTGTAGCAAAGCCTACAGTTTAATTATTCTTATTTGTAATTTTATATTTGTACTCTTATTGCAATTCAAAGTACCCCAGTAGCACTTTGGAGTGTACAAACTATGAAAATTATAGAATATTACAGAAAAAGAAGCATGAAGCAAACAGCAAGAGAGCTCACACACAAAGCATATTTGTGGGCCCAGGAAAATTTTACCACTGCTGACCAGGCTACGGTCACACACTTTTAAAAACTGGTTTCTGCTTACAGTAGGGAAAAATTGGTCTTTTCTTGCTGCCTTCATTTAGAAAATAAAGAAATATACAAGAAGCACTTCTGATAGTACAACACCCACCAACCCTTCTGTTACTCAGCACCTATTCCTCTTTTTCTCCTTGGTATAGGCTCTTTTTTTTTGCTCTCATGGTCCTCATGCCCAACAACATAAAGATTTCTGCCAATACAAGACCCTTGGAAGAGTTTCTGCCTCTCCAAGACAGGGAGAACAAGGAGAGTACATCCACACTGGAGAAGCAATTCCAAGGCAGCACTTCACAAAGCCAGAGACAAGGCAATTACCGCTCCCCACCCCTGCAAAGGAAAGAAAATCTTAGCAAAGGTAAACATTTCTTGCCCTTACTCCTTGGGACTCTGGATTCCTTCTTGAGCCTTCAGCTTGTTTGCTGAAGTGTTAAATCTGGTCACCCAGGCTGGAGACCACCTCTCAATTGCTTTCCTCCCAAAAGCTGGAGCACTGGAAAAAAGATGTTCTGGCCTCTGGGGTCCATTACTGCTGCTTTACTGTCTGCATAGAAGAATTCCCCAACCAGTTTGTCCCTGGAAAGGGGACTTGATAATTCTTCTTTGCCTCTGAAACTGTATTTTTAAGCACTAGTCTTTCTCACTGAAACTTTCTCATCACCACGGTGACTTCGCTATCAGACTTAAAATATCTATCAAGAAATGGATGTAAGTTTCCTTGGTGATACCAAATGGGAAATTTCCCAGTAAAATGGAGCTGGAAGAGGCAAAAAGATCAACTTTCTGTACAGTTTTCTTTAAAAGTTATGCTACTATTAGGAAACAAAAAACCAAATCAAACCAAGTGAAATAAACTAAAAAAAGAGATCTGGTCTCGACACTGTTTAGAATCAAAATCTGGAGTAGTGCACACCAAAAGACCAAAGCTTTCCCAAACCACAAGCAAACTGGGGCACAACTGCAAAGGATGAATGTTTTGAGCAATATGCTCAAGCACACCAGAAAAGACCCACAAAAACACCCTCGTTGTAGTTCCAGTATCCTCTCTAACAGCTACTTCACCGCGTATGACAAAGAGTTGCAGAGATTTCCACTATCCCATCAGCACAAAATTAAAATGTTTAACTTTTGGTAGCGTTGTGGATTTTGGGGCTTTTTTCCATTCTGGGAACTGCAAAACAGGAGAAAATTAATGTTATTCTTTGCTGTTTCTTTATGACAAAGCATGCCTTGATGTTAGCTTATACACCAGAAATCAAGCTCTGGTTTCCTTCTTTTTTGGAGGTTATGAATGGAGAGGTTACATAAGGGTGTAACAAGAGCTGTTACTTCCTTTCCCAGTTGAAGAGAAAAAGCTGTAGATCAAATTACAGGCTCCAGGGCTGGTCATTGCTACTTCAATCTTCCTAAAATTTTTGCCAGTAGTCCCACAACAAACAGAAGAGGCTACTTAGAAGGCTCTGAGAATTTAACAGACTAACTGCACAGCTATACGGGAGGGAAAAACCCCTTTATTTTTGTCTTTCATCAAACTCAGGAAATTCCCCAAGCTTGATGCATACAGTCACTCCAGTCACCACTTTCCATTTCAGTTTGCTGCTCATTAGTACAGTAAAAAAAGATGAATGAAATACAGGGTAGGATTCAAAGGACGCTCTGGTACACGAGCTGTGCTAAACAAGCTCAGCAGCCTGAAAGGGCACTGAACTTTGGTGGGCATGTCAGCATTTGTCCCAGCTCTGACCACACAAGGCAAACGACAGGAGGGAACAGTGTCCAGCTTGGCCTACACCAGCACTGAGCTTTTCTCCAAACCGTCCCACTGGCACTTCCTTCACCTTCCTCTGCAATTCCCAAGCTGCTGCTACTACTGCTGCCGAAGGAAGATGAGATCAGACTTCAACATGAGGAATTTCTGTTCCCACAGAGCTCGGGGAAACCAGATGATCTCAGAGAATCATGTGAAGCAAGTCCCTGACACTTCCATGAGGCAGAGTATCTCCAGTATGTTGCCAGCAGTTTCTTAAGAGTGCACAGTGGGAAAAATTAATGACTTTGCTTATGTTTCCAATTGCTCTCTCCCACTTCCTCTCCTCATTCGCCAGACTTTTATTTTCCCTTCCCCCAGAAGCACTAGTAGGGTTGCAATGTACATTTGCCCTTCTAAAGGCAATTACATCGAGTGTTGCACAATGCCTGAAAGGGCTAACACGACATAGCAGAACTGCCGGCCCCTGGCATCATTTCCACACAGAGTTCCTCCCCACAGGTGTGATTTAACAAGGTCTCTTAACAAAAACAAAACAAAAAAAAAAAAGACAACAAAAAAAAAAGTAAAAGGACAAGCTTCTGTGATTTAAGATGCTTCCATGAGTCCTCTCCCCTTCATTTTGCTCAGCACTCAATCTGTCCATGGTGCTCATGAGGAGCCAGAAGCCTTTTAGATATTCAACACCACAAAGGTGTTTCAGAAACATCCTAAGGATATGGAGGAACTTGTGGCAACCTAACACGCCAGTAAGTGCTACAAGCCAACACAAGCAGTGACCACTTTATGTTACTTTGGGAAGAATGGGAACGCTCCAACCCTCACACCTTCACACAAAATTAAGCCCGAGGCAGCACATTGCTTTAAGCACTGAACTGAAGACATTCTTAAACTCAAGCCTGGGATAACTGGAAATAAAAGCTCATGAGAAGAATGTCTTTACCTTTCATGTGTTTAAAAGCAGCCAAGGACCGAACTTTACTTTAACAGATGGGTCAGAGTATTTCTGTTCTCTAACGCTGCACACTTTTGGGGAAAGCCTTGTTTTTGACACAGGGCTTGACAAAGTGATGATTCATGCAGGGAAGGATGGGTAGCTTGTTGCCAGCCTTAATTCACAATTAACAATAGGACAGACGGATATGGAAGGCTCATGATTCCACACAAAAATCGTGGAGTCAGGAATTTTACCTGACCTTTATGCCAGTAGCCATTTCCAATCTGGATATATTTAAAATAGTTTCTCCGACATACATTTTAAGAGTAGTAAGCTTTTATTTCGTTACTGTTACGTTTGTCCCTTAGAATAGTGGTCCTGACTAAATACATAGTAACTGATTTAATGACACGGTCTGAAATTTCACAGCTTTAAATTAGTGGAAAAAGCAAACAGCACGTGTGAGCACAGAGCCATCGTGGGCAAGGCAAGCGAGCACTGGACCACTCGGTGAGTGCCCCGCTCCCTGTGGCTCTGCTAGGAAGGCCATTGTTTTCCAGCGGGGAGTCTGGGCACTCCGAGGAACAAAGGGATGCCCTTCCCAAAACAGCGGCAGCAGATGTCCCACACCGAATCCCAACAGACGGGCGGTATTCCTTGGGAGGCTGCACCAGCCCGTCCCCTCAGGGAAGTTCTCTGGGACAATGACCCTGCCCTGGAAAGCCTTTCCTCAAGTCTCCTCTCCGAGTGTAACCCAGCAGCAGAATCCATCATCCTGCTCCAAGTTACCAGCGCTCTTCCCACGGTTCCCCCGAGCCCCACAGCCCAGCCCGTTCTTTTGCATTCAGGGAAGCCGCGCACACAGGGTAATTATTTTAGACAAGAAGAAACAGATGCCACGCTCTTTTCCCAGAAAGAGCACGCACACACATATACACTCTCATATTTGAGGGAGCGAGCCCCGGACCGTCTCCCGAGTGTGCGCACCGCGTTCATGCCTAAATGAAGCCGTCCCAGCCCCGCTGCCATCCAACAGAGCTCTTATCCAGCCACAGCGCACTCAGAGCGTCCCGGAGCCGCAGTTCTGCGCGGGGAAGGGGCGCCCAGGAGGCGCCGGGGCCGCCGTGCCCGGACCCGCACCCAGCACCGCCGCCCCTCCTCACGGGAGAGCCGGCGCCGAGTCGCCACAGCCCCCGCTGCAGCGCCGACCCCTACCCCTGCCCCATCATCCCCTGCCCCATCTCCGAGCGTATCCCGGAGCCGCGGAACAAAGGGAGCCCGGGGAGCTGTACCTCTGCCGCCGAAGGGCGCTGCCCGCCGTCCCGCCACCGCCCGCCGCCTCCCGCCCCGAGCCGCCGGCGGACGCTGCCCTGCCGAGGAGCCGGAGCCGAGCGAGCGGGGCTCAGCCCCGGCCCCTCCCCGCCAGCCCGCCCGCCCGCCCGACAGGGGCGGAGGCGCCGCCGCCCGCCCGCCCCGGGCCCGCAGCGCCGCCCGGCGGGCACCGCTCCCCGCCAGGGGTCCGGGCTGCACCGAGCACCGGGCTGAACCCGCTCCCGGGGCTGCCCCGAACCCACGGGCTGAACCCGCTCCCGGGGCTGCCCCGAACCCACGGGCTGAACCGACCCGCCGCCCTCCTCACCTGGACTCCCGCGCTTCAGACCCGCCCGCGCTGCAGTTGTCCAGTTCATTTCTTTCACCCTCACCTTAAGCCGTCAAAAACTAAGCGAAAAGAGAAATTGGCTCGTTTTGGTGTGAAACCCAAACATCTCCCATTCGGTTTCTGCAATAATGTTTTCAGTGGTTTCTGAGCTAAGTGTAAGCACCCGAAAGTGTTTACAGCAAGCTTTGACATAACATAGTCAATAACAAGTCATAGCTTATCTGCCCAATCCTGCCCCGATAAGCGCAGGAGCCGCCAACGACGGAGAGCGACTGCCCTATTGTGTGAAAGGAGGGACAAAAAAGAAAAAGCCCTAAAGGGCTCATATTGTGTTTCTGGCGCTGAGGTTTCTCCCCACCCCCGTGAAAACTCCCCATTCACAGATGAGATGGAGAACGTAGGTCTGTGTGACACACTGACACACTTCCTGGCGAAATACCCCGTGTGAAAAGTTTCACTGCTGGTGCTTTTTTCCTAACAAACCAATTAGCACATTTTGTTACTGTCTCGTGTTTGCAAGCAGGCTTCTCCCAAGCTGGGTTGTTTCTAAACAGCGCAAAGCTTCCATTCAACCCCAAGCTAAACCTCCATTTGCTAGATAACACTGAGAAGAGGACCTGAACTGCAGATACACAACCAGAACTCTTTAGGATGTGGAAGAAATCCAGCTTACATCATGAGATCCAATGCGAGCAGACCCGCACAGTGAAGATGCAAAACGCATTCTAAAACCATTCCTCATCAGAACACTTCAGATATTTCAAAGTCACTGCTACATTTTCAGACACACATCTCCTTGGCAGTCCTTCTGTTTATAGAAAGAGATGATGTTCTCACACAATTTTCAAATCTATAACTGTAGAAGTGTTGGAGACAGCTCTCAGGTCAATCCTAGGAACTTCAGCCTTGAAACCCTGCTGATTCACAGACTCATTACTGTTTTATTTATTTTCAGCACAGATACTTAGCTCCTAAGATTTGTTTTGCCCTTATTTTTTTTATATCTGTGAAATTAATTACTGCATTCATTAGAAGTGGTCAAAAACTACTTCAACAAAATATTTTTCCTGCTGGAGAACCGAGAGCTCGATCAAAACTCAGTTGTACAGAAACAGTAACAGACTGATGCAGGTATTCTCAGGAGGATAATTTATCTTTTAGCTTCATTTTTCTTTAGGAAAAAGGCACAGGCAACAACTATTCCTGAGCAGTACCATGACCATGTCTTTTCATCTTTTTCTTACTTCAGGTAAGTGCTTTTCTTGTGACTCAACTCACTTTCTGAGAGATAGTTATTGCATTCTTTCCCAAATAACAAAGGGAAACAATATTAAATATATTTTTTAAAATTCATTTACTCCAAATCTAAATGTAAACAAGTCTCAGTAAGGAAAGCAACTACTGCCCAGTCAACACTAATTTTCTACAGCACACACAGAAGAAAAAGAAACATCTCAAGACAATGACTGCAAGCATTTCACTGAGAAAGTACATATTTCAGCTTAACACGTTAAAATCATCATAAGCCATTGTCATAGCATTGAAATTCAATTTTTTTTACCTCTGAGGTTAAAATTCTCCATTTGATTCACAGAGAAGGATGACAAGGGAATAAAGCAGTGCACATTTCCTTCCATGGTCCTACCATGGTGCTTCAGAAGGGATAACACTGGTTCCTTCTCAGGTGTTCTCTTCATGCCCATTTGATGTTTAGATTCCTGTAAACAGAATTTCCATTCATGACCACTGTTGTCTTGTAACACAGATAATATTAATATTATTATATTATAATAATAATGTCTTCATGAAGTTGCCTTGCCCTCTAGGAAACAACAACAAAAAAAAATTCTAGAATTTTTCCCAGCCTTCCAGCATCCATTCCCTGCCTTGTTTCAGGTTTGTGTGACAGATATCTTGTTTTCCATCCTTATTCTGAGACAATTTTCCAATTTCACTATAAAATGTGAATTACCAGCCTGTCATTGTATCTTACATTCTTTGCTTTGTAGAGCAAGCAAAGGAAGAAACATTAGTCCCAAAACTTCTCTTCTTTCTCCAAAGCAAGTAAGGGCAATGCAAATAGTACCCAATTCAAGTTAGAATATTTTTCATTTTACTACATCTACTGGACTACATAATTACCTCTGAAACTACCTGTAGTAAATAATAATAATAATAGTAATAATAATAATTATTATTATTTAATAAATAATAATGATAGATAATTAAATAAATAATAAATAAATCAATAATAATATTATTATTAAACATTATTATTATTATTATTATTTTTAAAAATCTAAAATAGACTAAAAGACATGCCTGGTCGCAGATGATCAGTCAGACACCAAGAATTATTTTCTGTAAAATATGGCTCATTTCTTAAAGGCAAATAGTATCTCCTGGGCCATATAAGAGATCAGGGATAATCAGTATTCAGCACACATTCAGGTCTCTCTCAAACACGAGGTACAACCTGGAGGATATTTAAGGGAATTTCCAACTACTGAATCATTAAATATGCTCTCTTCAGCACACAGATGTCACTCTGAAGGGGCATAGGCAGGGGCTTTGTTCACCAACAGCCTCCAGCCATTTCAGAGAAGAAAATGGGAATTTGTCTGCATCCCTTTATGCAGGTCCTGCATCTCAATTTACCAAAAGCTGTGACAGACATTCATGTACATCAGAGCAGTTCAAGAGCTGCTTATTTACAAATAAATAAGCACCTCTTTCCATTTTTTCCTTTTCTTTTTCTGGATGTTTCCACAGGATGAATTACAGTTTTTTGATTGCAGCCTTACAGTCTACAGCTTCACAAGGCAAGGAGCTGGGTACAAAACCCACTGTGAGACTGAGACTGAAAGGGCCAAACTGTGGGGATTTAGGGAATGGTTTAGCCTGACAAACCCATGAATCAAACACACAACAGCCCTTGCAGTGGCCTCTGACAGTCCCTGGCAATCAGAAGAGCACTAGTCAGGGGCTGGAAGCACCTCCAAGCCAGCCTTGCAAGGAAGAGAGGCAAAGAAGGGCTGACCCAGCCACTTCAGAGAACAAAATTATTGTGAACTGCAATATACACAACCTGTCAGGATTTGCAGCAAGGCACGGGAGGAATCTAGTTCCAGTTCATGGTGCTCAGATGAGGATAGATCACCAGAAATAGAGAGACACCTGATGGTATCAATTAAAACTGGATGGGATGTTTCTCAAATGCATTGAGTTGGTTGAACCATGTATTTAAAGACCAGAATTAACAAATCAGTACATAAGACAGGTAACTTAACTTATTTGTAACTTAAAATTAGTTTGTGATAGCTAAAAAGAAAAGAAAAATGTATCAATCCTTGTTTTTCTTAATCTTTCTTACTGAAGGATATTTACTGATTGCCATGTTTTTATTATTTAATATTTTTTGGAGATACAATTTCCATATATGGTGAGATTAACTAGGCAAGATCAATTTTTTTCCTATTCATAAATGAAGAAATTGAGTCAGCAAGAGTAACCCAACCAAAAAAACCCATAAATACAGCATTTCCTTGATAGAGTGGAAGACAGTTTAGATGTCAATGTTTCTTAGCCACAAGAGCATGCTCAGCCATTTTTCCTATAATCAGTGAGAAAATTCTGCATGTTCATAAAATGTGGTAGCTATACCTCTATTGTAAGTGTATCAGGAGTTGTGGGAATATACTTTACAGTAGTTAGAATACTTTTCTACTTCAGGCAAAAAGAAAAAAACCCAGTACTTGTAAAACAACAGAAGATTTTATGTAGGACTGAGCAGGAGATTTAACAATGGAAAATGGCTACAGGTTTGAGCTCTGGCTGTACAAGTGAATGATTCAAGAAACTGCCAGTGGTCCAGCAAACTCCAGGTTTTAGTCAAAAAACCCAGAAAGCACAGCTCATCCTTCCTTCACCCTCCTGTAGCTAATTAAACTGCACCCAATTAGTGGCTCTATGCAGCCACTGGCTGGAATTGTCTTCAGGTGCTTTGGAAAACAATTCATTCAGTACTGAGACAGATCATCTGCCTCCCTTGAGATGGAGCTTACACAGGGTTTGTATTTCCACCTGGCAAAACACCGTCAGATTTCCATTTTGCCATAATGTGTCCTCATTTTGCCAAGGAGGGACTTTGGCTTTTTGTGCAGAGGCAGCAATATGCCTCCAATAACATGGCATTTTTCTCCTTTCAGCAAAAAACAGCTTGAAGGTCTAGACCCAGAATTTAAGGGAAGAGGTCACCCCAGGAAAAATCTTACCTTGTGTGATAGTAATAATAATTACTAGTACAGGATCTGACAAGCAGTGTTCACTTAGTAATTCTGCTTTTCAGTTCAAGAGTAAGCACACCCATTAAGATTAAGAAAAAAAAAAAAGAATTACAAACATGAGAGCTGCAAGAACCTTCTGAACTGCAAGAACCTTCTGAACTGCCATCTTGCTAATTCTGCAAACTTGGAACATATTTCAAGAGGTCAAGGAAGAGTCTGATTAGAGCTAAGTCTTGAAATTGCAGGTTTCCTAAGCAATAATTCCCCACTCTCACAAAGGATTTTATCATTGATGTTACAGAAGAAGAGAAAGTCCTATTTTTCCTAGTAGAACAAATTAATCTTTCCTCCCTCTGCAAAAAAAGTATTTTTTAAGACATAGCTGCATGCATCCCTTCACAAGTATTCCCTCAAGCAAGTCACAGAAACTGTAATTAGGAAAGGGAAAAGCCCAGTGTCCTGTGAGATCCAAAAGTTCATATCAGATCACTCAGCACATTTAATAGCAAGAGAAAAATCTTCAGTTTGAATCCACACAGCAGCAGG
The DNA here is from genome assembly GCA_024362935.1 of Setophaga petechia. Lineage (NCBI taxonomy): Eukaryota > Metazoa > Chordata > Aves > Passeriformes > Parulidae > Setophaga > Setophaga petechia. The sequence goes on from JANCRA010000005.1 coordinate 30,030,920, forward strand.
GAAATGTCTCTTATTGCCAACAAAATCACCCAACACAAAGGCATTGAAATTGAACTGTAAGTATATACAAGCTTACTTTCAGAATAAACCCAAGTATATTTCATAACACTACATCTCCCATGCCACATTCTGAAGTGTAACAAATTGCTGATGTCTGGGAATGACTATCCCTATGTGGTAGTATGAAATTATATGAAACTCTATTGAGGAGTTATGTTGTCTTATAAGTTTTCACACTATTTAAAACTGGTCTGCAATTTCCACTAGAAATTTTTAAATGCACTCCCACTCCTTACATAAGCAATTGACAGAAGGTGGTGCTAGAAAAGCAGTAGCCTACAGAAACTGAAAAGGGAATGACTTTTTAAGAGGTGTCATCCTAAATACTAATACTGAACATCATCCAGGCAGTTTACAGACAAAGAAATTATGATGCATGTGATTTCTTTAATGTATGACTCCCCTAAAGAAGGGTTTAAAAGGGAACTGAGTATGCAAGTTTTAAGCTGTGGATCCAAACCCTTTCTGAGTCCAAGCAACAGAGCAGACAAATTCAGCCAGGCTCTTTGCTGGCTATGCACCAGTCTATAAATGGCAGCAATGATGGAAGCAGTAGGAATTAGAAAGAATCACAGCATGGAAAAATCAATGGCTAAAGAACTCAAAAATTAGATGTTTCTGGAAGTTCCTTCTTACTAATTCTGTAAACCCAAGAGCCTTCCACTTTGCCTGCCAGCTAAAGCAAAGAGATCAACTTATCTAGGTCACATAAGAACAATTATTTCTTCCACCTTAATTGCAAGAAATGCCCATGAAAGGTTACCCAGCTGTGAAGGATGTGACTGCACATGCCAGGCAGATGTTGCCAGCACCAGAGCTCTTCCTATGTTCCCCAAATGTTAACTCCTCACTGGGGATTATGCATGTCTTATATGTGGGCAAAGAGCAATTTCTTTGTTCTCCAGCTTTATTACAACACAGTGAACTCTTTGGGAGTGCAATTTTTTGCCAAGAAGCAGCAAATTAAGAACATATGTACGTGGTGTGTTTCTGCTTCCATCACAGGTGAATGCAGTGCCTGTAAGAGAAGATATTTACAGCTTTCTTGCAGCAAGGATCTTGAACCCAGCCCAGCCAGGCCACTGGGAACCAACTGCAGTTCTGCTGAAAGAAGCAAAGCAACAGAGATGAAACTGCTTCCTCACCAGTGCTGCTCCCGAGCTGCTCCAGTGCCTGGTGAATCCAAGAATATACTTGGTTAAATGTCACCAGATTAAAGGGTCTGTCTCTGTAAAAAGTGTCATTTATAGGAACATTTCCAGTGATTCACTGATTGTGTATGATTTTCCTATTCTGTGATTATACAGATTCCCATTCTCACATTATTGTCAAATTCTATGTATTTATGGTGTTTGGTCCTATGCATGTCCTGTCACATGTATTACAAACCATTTGCTTTCATAGATCACCTCAATTAATGCTTACAGCCTGTCTTTTCTTCAAAACATTCACTTTATTTCATGTTCAATTATTAAAAAGCATCTGTATCGTGCAAGTAATAAACCACATTTACCTCCAATATTGGTTTAACTAAAAAGGCCCTTTTGCTAATTCTCAGAGGGCTGCAGCCAGTGAGGTTCCTAAACCATGTTCACATTTAAGTGCTATTCCTAAATGCATGCTAATTTGAAGCAGAAGAATTGGCCTGAGCCAGGCTTTGAACAGAAAATACTCTCTGTAAAATCCTTAATAACTGCTTAACACAGATTACTGCTTTTTTTTCCTCAAATAGATACACAGGTTTGGGGCTGACAACCCACAAGATGCATCCACTTCCAATATGGGGTAAAAAAGGTGAAGAGAGAACAACATAGATTAAAACCCCATGCCAAGACATTTTGGGGGTATTACCCAGCAGATCACAACAGGTCTGAAGGTCACATTTCATGGGCATAAACAGAGATATTTCTAACTGACACTTACTAAACAATCAGACTGGATACATTCTTTAGACAGCCCTGAACAAGTATTAATTGAAACCATCTGCAGGACACGCTATCTCTGAAGTAACTAGAGATGTTCAGCTGACTTTGGACTAAATTACCCAACAGCTTCCACACAGAAAAAGCACATTCATGAAAGTGATTTACTGTTTTAATATAACACACACAACTATAAAGGGCTCAACCACGACCCTATGGTTTCTATGATTATTCTCTTTAGGAAAGCACAGCTGAGAGAGAAAACAGCTAAAAGCTGCCTGTTCTTCTGCATAATTTTTTTATGAGCTCTGAAGTGCCTGCTTAAGGGATGAATTAGTTTTTTTGCCTTCAAAAAAGTAAAGGCAGTGGGGGTCTGGAGGCAATGAGATAAAAACCAAACCTTTCCTCCTGCACATCACCCATCCCAGTGAGAGTCAGATGCAGTGTACTGAGCACACAGGGATTGTTCCTGCCATTCATTTTATAAATATTGGAAAACTGATGAGGAAACAGTGCCTGCTCCTCATTACTCAGCCCATTTACTTAATACAAAAATAATAAGAGTCCAGACTGATCAAAATTCTTGCTGTACTGCCCCATATCTAGCAAGGGAGATTCTGTGATCTGGTGAAAGAATGGCTAAAACACAATTTGTCTCATTGGAAGAATTAGGGCTGGTATCTATATCAAGATAGTACAGCAAAAAAGATAGCAAGGTCTCCAAAAGGCTGGAATCTTTACTGCAAACAAAGCTGGTAGACTTCAGCAAGGCTACGTAGGCTATAATGAATGTTTTTGACTGTAGGGAGAAAAATGCATGGCTTGAGTCCAGGAACTGTCTCAGCCTACATACAGAACTAGGTCTGTAGGAGATCCTTATTCAGCACGTTTCCTACAAAAGACATGAATTTACATTTTCTTGTTTAAAGAACAGATAACTTCTCCACGTGAGACATTCCAGCCCAGAGGAATGGAAGAGAATTGCAGAGACCACTGCACATTTCATACAAACACTCACCAACTGCTGCCACTTAGAGATTTCAAAGCTCACAATGAAAATTGCCTTTTTTTTCCCCCAGAGTAGAAACTAGGATATCAATCCTCATTACTTTACAGTTGCCCACCCTTAGACAGTGCGGTTTGAGAGGTAAGAAGCTTTAATCAAGCTCAGGTGCAGGGAAGGATTTCTTTAAAAAGCCATCAATGTTAATGAACAACTCAGTCTTCTTTAAACATCCACACTGTGATATGGGCAAGTGTCTGAGTTTATCATGTCCTCAATCTTTTGAACAGCCAGGTTTTATTTGCTAAGCATTGATCAGGCCAGAAGGAATGAGCTTATCCCGAGTGGCCATGGCTGGACTTGAATTCTGGACTTTAGGTTGCAAAATGTTCAGGATTTGATGCAATTTTGCCTCAGCCAGCTATGCTGAGTTTTGGGCTGTCATTGTAAATCCAGAGACTAAAGGAAGCTGTCCTGGAGTCTGATTGGAAAACAGAAAGGCATGTCCTCACTCTAAAAGGCTTGTGTATCTAACAGCTAAAAAGAGATGCTGAAGCTTTGTGCCAAAGGTAACAAGTCGAACAACTGGATGTACTGAGTTGCTATTTCTTATTTATGCTAGAAGAGAGGATTCCAAATTAAAAGCCACACTGAAAACCAGAAACCCAATATTGGTTTTAAAAACAAACCCTTTAGAAAACTAGTCCCTTCATCTCATTTATGACGTGAATTTATAGAGGTTCCTTTAATCCATTGATTAGTTATTTTATTGTCTTCTGATTATGCCAGAAGTCTACAGCTGCAATATTGTTACAAAAAGCACACAGGTGTTCAATTTAAAATAAAAAGGCTTTTGTGCAATTTTTTAATAATGAAACTATTTCTACTAGCATTAGATTTTTATGAAGCCTTTTGAACTTATACTTTTCATATCTATTGGTTTAGCTGATCCAGTGAAATATCTCCTGTGAAATTATAACAGCCCTGCATAATTATCAGTCTACTAAAGGAAAGTTTTTCAAATGGTTACCTACTGTCCTTTTCAGTGCCCACACACACACAATAGCCCCTCATGCACATATTAATCCTGGACATATCACTGTTAAAGCATTCAATATGTTACACTGGAGCTTGCCACTCCTCCCCTCAGGGCAGAATCCTTTCTTACTGCACAGGCTCACTCAGCATCTGTATTATTCACTTTTGCAGTAATACTGCAGTTTAATCTTTGAAGCTTTTCAAAAAGGGCTGCAACAGAAAAATGTGTGTGGAAAGGGGTGTGAAATAGCAATTAATACGTTCAGCAATCTGCAGGAATAAAACCCTATCCTCTGCAAGCAATATTGAACTAATTAGAGGGCAAGCACACCCTTACTTGTTAGTGATATTCAAGCTACTTCTGCATCCTTCTTGCTTATTCAGTCCTCACTCCAAACAAACTTTCAGGAAATTTGATAGAATTCTGACTCAGAGAACAAATTTCTTCCTGCAAATCATGCACTTACCCTGGAGCTTTGCAGGTATTGGGGGATGAAGGACATCACCTTTTAGCTTGATCCTGTGGCTGCATTAACACCTCCTCAGGAAAGCCTGGGTTTATTTCTGATGCTCTTCTTATCAGCCACCACTCCAAATACAACACATCACGAAGCCCAGACTCCGACCTTATTACAGAAAGAGGTGATGGAAATGTCATTGTTGCCATAATCATCCCTTGTCCACATCACAAGGATATTTTAAAACAGGCACACATTTCAGGGCATTCTGTTTAGAAGTATTTCGTCTCTGTACTTCAGAAAAAATATATAGCAAAGCCAACTTCCTGAAGCTCAAGCACAGTGCAGGATCATGCCACAGCTTCGTACAGGGTTAAATTCACCACCACACTGTTATCCAACAAAAGAACATCCACTTAACACTGAAATAGCAAACTTTTCCTTTAGTACACACAGCTCCTCTGTCCTCTTCAGCAGAAGACTATGTCACAGCTGAGAAAACTGCTCCCCTCAACTTGTGTTTTCCCATAGTATTTGCTGCAGTCAAGACAGACAGAAACAAAGGCTCTTCTTTATTGCTGCATGTTCTCCTCTTTTACACCCTTCATCCCACATGCACTGCACCTGGGTGGGTTCTGTTCCCTTTGGTGAATCAGCTCACCTGGGCACTCCATGGCTCATTATTGTCAGTGCTGCTCACCTGCTGCTCACAGCTGTGCCCACTGGGGATGAGGCTGGGCCACAGCCCCACTGCCAATCACCACAAACTGTGTGGTTACAAGTATTGACAGGAATAAAGCTGAAGCTGAAAAAAGGAAAGGAAGAGGATCCCTTTTTCCAGATACCAGCTACAGCAGCTGAAACTCTGGCTGGGAGCCCCAGACTGACTCCTGAACCATCTTTGATAGGGCCAAAAGCACAGTCAGGGTGGAATGGAGCATAACAAGAACTCCCGCCACAAGCTGAAGTAATCTTTTAGTCCTCACTGCAGGTGTTCCCATAGAGTTGGTGTATTAAGACATAATCACCCATTTAATTTAATATTACAACAGTTTGTAATTTTAACTAGGGGCATCATATATAGCTATAGTCTTGCCTTAATATTTTTTAAGACTGATGACTGATCTTAGCTATCACATTTTTTCAGTTTGGGCACTTAAAAAGTAAACCAAAAAACAGGCTTATTTGGTTTCATGTTTAAAAAAAAAATCTTACTCATTTGCTTGCTCTTTTCTTTCTCTGAAAGAGAAATCTTAGGCAGCATTTCCTTCCCCTGCCCCTTCCCTTGTTAATCACTTTGCTATAGCTGCTTTCTAACACAACAGTAATGTATGGTGGCTCATTTTATTGGCACAAAGGATGTGCTAAACATTGTCTTGTTCTCTTCCTTCAGTGTACACTTCCCAGAAAATGAAGAAAGCATTACGTATTCCCACTCTGCAGGACGCCAAACACAGACGTCTCCCGAGCAAACAGAATAAGTTATTCTGTGTAATAACTATAAAGGCAAGAATGAGATTACAAGAAAACATCCTCTACAGCTGTAAACACTATCTGTAAGGCTTACTATTCACCACCATTACATTTCCATGCTGAGCCAATTCCAACCCCTTCTCTTCTCACTGCTAAAGCAAGCACTGTTTCTTTTTTCCAATATTTTGGATCTCCTATGTACAGTTTTTGCATAGAGGAAGAAACATGTGTTGATAAAAGAGTCTGAAAGTCAATCAAAACCAACACTGAATCATGCATCTCTTCTTTTAAGGTTTAATACCCCCCCAAAAATATTTTTAAAAAATCAGGAGTGAATAGCCTAGGGAGTTTCTGCTTTGGCAGAACTAGAGTGAGACAGTAGCCAAACACATTGCTGCTGGCATTCAGTCTTGGATATTTTAAGCCAGCAAAATCATAGCTTGATTCAGTATAATTAAAAGAGATGCTCAAAGGGGGCACTGTAAGGCTAAGTGGAGAAATTATACAAAATGTATTTTAACAATCAACATTACTTGGGCAATCAAAGGAGAGGGAAAATGGTGTTTTCTATGCTTTGAAACTAAATCAGGAAAATTGAAAAAAAGACACACGTAGTGGTAATTAGATGTGAATTCTCCCCAGCTCCCTAAAACAGTCTGTTTGGAAGAGTGCTATGTATTAAATCTTGTGTGCTCCAGGCCTGTGTTTCTGCACACAGTCAGAGATTGTACAAAGAATTGCAATCCACTAACCAAGGTCTGCTTAAAGGCAGGTGTTGCCCTTTTCTTTAGAACAATGTTGGACGTTTTGCTGTCATTGCAAAATGGACAAACTTACACCCACATGCAAAGTCTTTCACAGCATTATCCACTGCAGTGTTTCACTGCAGCTGCTTTATCTTGATTATGGTGAGGGAGGAAAAGCCATTAACCAGTTTGATGATTGGTTAAAGACAGCTCATGTCTAAAACTTTTAGTCTCATCTCAGCTATTCTTGTCAAGCTCCATATGGTCCCTATAACAAACAATTATCACTCTATAAGAAAATGTGAATTTCTGTCCAGTTTGTCCAGTTTCTAATGGAGTTTGGACACGTTCTGCTCATTCTGCAATTTTGAAGTCACTCTTCTCATTTTTTAATGACTTTATAAACAGAGCAATGAAAAGGGCTATTGTGTTCTGCTGCAGCTGATTTACATCTGCATTAAGTATTCCTTATGGCTCCCTCCAGCAGTGCACAGCACTTCCAAGGAACCATATGAAACTCAGCCTAAGGCCCAGGGACAATGACAGAATGAAGCCAAGGGGTCTCCTTACCAAGGGAGAAGTTGGGGTCCCCTAGCACTTGAAGCAAGAGGGAAAGAGAGCTACAAGCCATACACACTGATTTTATTTTTTGCATGCATGACAGTGATCCATATGGTGACATTTCATCAATAAATTTATTAGCAACATTAAGCAACAGCTTTCTAGTCTTGTGTTCAGAATCAATGCCCACTGTACTCAAAATGCTACAGCGGGCTTGTGGCAGGGACGTTGTAAGAATCTTTGACTTCCAAGCCCTTGGCATTGGTCATTTGGTGGCAGAATAAGGTAATTCAGATTGTATTTTTGTAATCAGGCTGTGTAAAGCCACATGGATAAGACAATGGCATACAAGATACAAGAAACTCCCTTTGTCCAGACTACAACATGGCCCCTGAACCCCTCAAGATCCATGGTAAAGGAAGCTCTCTACAGTTTCTCCTTAGAGAAATCTGATGGGGATCATAAATCAGGTCAATATATTAAGGCTGTTAAAAGAATACTAACTTATTTCCAATTCAGCTTAGTCTAAATTGCTTTACTGAAGCACAGTGGCTACAGAGGCATCACAAACTGCTCATGGCCAAGCCCATGCTCTGTCCTATCCTTCCAGCCATTTTTTACATCACCTTTCAGTGTACTGAGCAGTCTGGCTCCAGACATCACACAGAACAATTGTTCCACATGCTAAGAGAAAAACCTACCCGTCACAGGCAGATGTAACTGGTATTCTGACCTTACCTTCAAATAAACAGATGATTATTTTACTTTGGTGTTGTTTCTTCAATGTATTTATAGGCACTTTTCTATCATCAATTGGGAATGAATGTGAATCCAGAGAGTACAGGTGGTGTGAAATGGCATTTTAGAGCGGCTTCACTTTTTGAGAAAAAGCATAGAAGGCACATGAATCTGTAATAAATGTAAGATCAGTTCTGTATTTGCCAAAGTTCTTTTGATTAGCCTTAACATGCATCTTGTACACTATAAAAAAATAAAGGCAAACATAAAACCACAATCCATTCATTCAGGTAATGTTTCAAATGAATCCAAAAACTCTACTCAAATATAGAGGACCAGAGCCCAGCCTGAAAATCTGGTAGTCAGGCTATCCATAGTGATCTCATGGTTCTGCTATGATTCAGGAACATAGAAATCCATTAAAATGCTTTCATTAATCCCTGATGCTTTTACTGTATGCAAAAGGCACGCAGCTTAAATACAGAGTTATTCAACAGGTTTTAACCTTCTGCCATGACTCCTTCCTGAATCTCACTGGCTTGGGGAGGGAAACAAATGATGAATCTGAACTGCAACAATGAAAAATTTAGAGACAAGTTAGGGCAAAAGGTTTTGCAAGACATGACTACCATGACCAACACATTTGGTGAATATATGGTATTGTGAGGGTCACGGTTCATCACCTTTCTACAGGAACAGGAAAACATTCAGCTTTACCTGGAAATAAGTTGTGCAACTCCCATATAAATTGCTACAGACAGGAGCTGAAAAATAAAAAAGGAGTTAAGGGAGAGCAAGAGCCTTTTTTACTGAAAGCAAGCAATTTATCTGTATTTCACCTCAAAGCCCATTGATGCTCGTTTACATGCATCATTACACGATTGCTTTTGGTTTTGTTGCTTTGAAGACAGTTAGATGGTAAAAATTAGGTTCTGCTTCTTAAGTTTTCATTAAGCTAACAGCCAAAAAAAAAAGCATCAAAAATAAAAATAATTTATAATAGTAATAATATGAACATCTCATAAGCAGACACACTAACTCATCAGCTCTATATTCCCAATGAAAAGAGGCGAACACTGTTCTGCAAGGCTCCTTCCAGAGCCATTGGAACTTATCCTACTCACAGGAACCTAAAGAAATAATAACTGTGGCCTTCAAAAAAATTAAGCACTCCCATGAACTCAAGAATATGGCTTTTTATCTTCCAAGTCTTTCTGGCAGCTCCTTTTCACATGGCAGCACTCAGGCAGCTGCAAACACAGGCACGCTACAGAGCCAGCCCTGCCAGCCAGACAGCTGCCACCATCTTCAGGCTGTCTGGAGCATTTAGCTCCTTGTAGCTCTCTGCCACCTCAAACTGTTCATTTTTCCTGATGAATTGCTCTGGTGCTGGGTCTCTGCCACTGTCCCCTCAGCCCTACACAAGCACCATCCCTGTTAGGGGAGGTAAATGCCTCTGCTTTGTCTCCCTGCAATATCGAGGCACCGTGTCTGGGATTTTACAGGGAATTTTCTCCCAGCAAACACATTGACACAGGCACCCAGCTCCCCTATCCTGATCAAGCCACTTCAGTTTTGTTACCGATGCCTAGAACACACCCACCACACCCATCTTTTAAAGTTCACTGCAGCAACTTTAAATTAGTCAGATCAAGGGGAAGGAAAAAAAATGCCAGAACGAAGGAAGCAGTGTTTGCGTCATGGGACATTTGCTTGCAAGCTTCTTTCAAATCTAAATCAGGACCCACCATCTTTTTGTCTGCCAATTTTGTTCCAAGCTTGGTAAAACTTTAAGCAGCATAATCACAATAGTCGGTCTTGTAGTATTCAGTGATAAACATATACCAGAGCAAAAACAACAAATTTCTTAATTTAAAAATCAGCCACGAAAAAGAATTTTTCCTTTAGTAAGATAAAAATCTAAACTATCTTTCTTTATTTCCTTTTTTTTTTTTAAGAAAAATTTTAAATTAACTACTATGCTGAAAATACATCAGGGGAATTCATTCTTCTGTTTCAGATTTGAAGGATTAACTCTTCAATTATTAAGTTGTACCAACAGCTGATCACTTGCTGTGCAGTCTATTTTTAAAAGTACATGAAAGATTAGTGTAACCAGAATACCTAGAATGAGAACATTTAGCAAAACCCTGCCATGCAGAAATCTGAAATTAGTGTTTGAGAGCCAGTATATCAATTTACAGTTAATGCCAGGCTTGCTCTCAGGGGGGCTCAGGTCACTTTTTAATGGTCTTCAACAGCTGCACACACACAGCCCTCCTCCCTCCCCAAACCACCACCCAACATACAAGTATTGTTTCCAACTATGGGGGCAATTCAAATCCTTACTAAAAACATTTGATGCCTGCTTTACATTCAAAATTACATATTCATTCACAAAATGAAGGACATCACAGTTTTCTCTTAAAAAAAAAAAGTGGCTGGGGGCTATTTTAAACTGGGCTTGATGCACTCCTCTACAGCTGTCAGCAAGTCCCTTTGAAGTCCTGCTAAAATCCTGGTGGCCATATTCCAGAGGATTTGTACTTTGCAGAGCTCCAGGGTGAGAAGCAGAGACAGAGGAACCAGAAATCCCTCCAAAGCATCATCCTCTGCTTCCTGCTACTGTTTGCAAGTCCCTCTAACTGAGGCGTTGGAACTGCAGGCAAGTCAGGAAACAAGAGCCCTTCATGCAGGTCCTGTCTCCTCTGAGTGTCTCCTGAATGTCTCACCCTGCCTATAAAATGCAGTGATTTCTCTGATAAACCCCTCAGAATGCACCTCTCTGCATCTGTTTCCTTAAAAAATTCAGCATGTCTAAACCCACCAGAGTGCATGTTTCTGTTTAAAGGAACACCTCACTTTGCAAGAACTCACATTTTCAGACAGCAAGCCTAGTGAAAGGTGTCCAAATAAATGATGGCTTTCAACATATCCTCCTGAAAATTGCACCCCATGAAGGGTTTACTGCTAGCTCCAGGTTACAAGGACCTGGCAAATACAGATATCAAACACAAGTTACCTTGTGTTAAAAGCTCCTTTAACTTAAATAAAGCATTACCTCAGAACTCACTCCATAGATGCGAGTAAGCTGAGACAAAAAGGGGCATGAAATAAATCAAGTCTTAATAAATTTATGTGAACCCCTTGAGCACAAACTTTATTTCTCTGGTACTTTCTGCACTGTGCAAGCCAATGCAGAAGAGAACTCAGGCACAACAGCAGCCAGATGAGAGGGTACACAATGACTGATCAGCTTTGCAATAAGAATTACAACTCTAGCAGGCATTAACAAGGCATCAGCACAGCTAGAGTTAAGAGCGTGGTCTGTACTTTGCTGGTGGGAATAGTTTGGGAAACAGAAATAGTAGGAATTGGACCCCTTAAAATTACTTTAGTTTTTATTAACATATTTTTACAGGACATCCCAGTTAAGCCAGGCAGCATGTTTACAATAGGGTCCTGTCTAAGGACAGCTTAAAACTATTATACAGTACATACAGAAGGACAATACAGTCCCAGTACAAGCTACCAGCAGGCAGTAAATCACTCAAAACTTCATGTTACACCTGATTAACTGCTTGGCTCCAGTACTGCAGCCTACTCAAAGAATGCTTGCTTCAGTGTAGTTAGGAGTTGTCAGAGAATTTATGTCATCTGATGGCAAGTTACATAAAATAGTGCCCCAGTGTATCATTTAAGAAGCATTACTTGGCACAAGCTGCAGGAATGTGTGGATTCACACCTGCAGTATCCTCTGGTGCTGTGTATTCCTTAAAAGTGGACTCCATTTAGATGTCTCATTTACTTGAAGAAATCACATCACCTCTGTCCCAATGGGATCATATAAGCCTGGATTACAACTCTATCTGAATTACAAACACATCCAAGATTTTATCACCCATGAGTCAGCATACCCTCAACATGGCAATGCAATGAAATGAAACTTCCCACAAAATTTTCCCTGATTCTACAAATGCCTTAAAAATAGATACCTTTGTAAATATGAAGACCTTACATTTTTTACTAAATGTACAAGCCTGAGAGTGGACCAAACAGTAAAACCTTTCCACCACCTGCACACAAAGGAAAACTTGTTTCTCTGAAGTTCAAAGTCAACCCAAGCCACTAGAAAGGCAAATTTTGAGAGCATCCCAAGATCCATAGATTGGATGTTTGTCAAACATGCAAAGTACTGTGAAAACCAAGGAATAATCCTTATGAAGTCTGTGTTTATCTGACAGTCAATCAGCAAGACACTTGGCATTACCTGAGATGTTGTGCATCTTGACCAAGAGTTAGAACCCTGCAAATCAGCAAAGTATTTAATTATACAGTCTGCTAGCCCTGCCTCTGCGTGCTACTGCACAGCCTTTTTCAGAGTTGTGCTAGAATTCAGCAGAAAGCTGGATGCCAATTTCAGCAGTAATATCATCTACACCACACACACAACCAAATCAAATATTTCTATGGAGTTCCTCACACTTGGCCAGCAGGAGGAGGCTTGCTTATATTCTGTTTGTGAGATTAAGTAATCATCACATATTTTTAAAGTGCAGTCTTATTATCTCTTTCCTCAGGCAAGGCAATGATACTCCAGGTTTACCTTGGGTAAACTGTTGAGGTGGTCTGTACTTCAAGTACAGTCTGCAAGAAATGCAAACCCAGTAAAGAGGACAATTTCTTGCATTTAGCACACTGCAATACACAAAGTAGGCTGAGCCCCTGAATTCCTCCTCTTACTTATTGATTTAGGCAATTTTGTATTATAACAATTAGATCACAGGAAAACATTTTCTTTTAAAATTAAACAAGGAGTTGAATTAAAATCAGAACAAGTTTTCTGGAATAACAGCAGAACAACAGAGCACAGATGTCTGGAGTGCAATGTATTCACCTATGTTTTCTGCTCAGTCATAACATTTCCACAGCTATCACATGAAGAGTTTTAACAAATGAAAAGCCTGATGTTAAATCACTTTTCCCTGGTAGAAAATGAAAAAAAAAATCTTCTGGTTTTAGTAAGAGGTAAGACCCAATCTAAATGCTGAGGCCATGGTGAAACAGATATGAAAAATCCAGTAGAAATCCTGATATGGAAATGCAGATCAATGCTTCCCCCAGCTGTAGTGACATCTAAGGGAGAGCAGAGGTCTGAATTGTGCCACCATGGTGACCTTTAGACACAAGAACCTGAGTAATTGAGAGGAAAGAAAGAAACCAGCATCTGTTCCCTAGCAAGGTGTGACATGAGACATAAGCACCAAGCACCAGGGAGCTGCAATCTGAAATGGAAATGCACACAACAGCAACAAGAAAAAGTTTTTGGCTAAGCAGTTAATTCTGGGAGAAAGGTTTGAGGATTGGTAAGATGAGAGCAGCTGTTCAGAGGACTTCTCTCTCTGAACCCAGAATAGCACAGACTTGTCCCTACAGATGGCAAAGCTTCAAGGGACAGTAGCTCTGGCAAGAACACCTCTAATGATGCCACATTTTTGGATTCAGAACTGGTAGCTGGGAAAGGAGGAAATGCAGGTGTGAGGGAAGCAGCTCAGAAGTTGTAAGAGTCAGCAAGACAGAACACAAGTACTCCCAGGAGTTAGGAAATTGCTCTCCAAGCCTTTGGGTGAGATGTGGCCAAGGAGCTGTGCTGCTGAGGCACAAGCCACTGGGTACACCCCAGGATCTTTGTAGCTACCAGTCACAGTGCAGGGCACAGAGAGATCCAGGAGTGTGCTCACCAGTTGCCATTTACAGAGCTCAGCACACTGTGCAGCCTTGACCTTTGCAGATTTGAAGTGATCACTTTAACTGGCTTTGGTTTGGAAAATACAAAATTAGTAAATCAGCTTTACCCAGCTTTCTAAACTCTGGGTGCTTTTATTTAATGGCAAGAAAAATCACAGTCTCAGTCTCAATTAAAGATGCAGTGAATTTAACAGCTGAAAATGTGACAAAGGCTGGCTGTGCTCATTGCCTTGCTCAATCACCTGCAGATGAACAAAGTGGAAGCAGTGGCATCGGCCCATACAGACTCAGTGACTAAGGGCAGGTATCACTTGTACATGATTTTCTTTTCCCGGTATTGCAATTCTTCACCTGGAGCATCAAATACCAGAGCCATGATGTGTTAACACCACCTTTCCTGTGGGGCTGTGCTCTACCACTTCACAGAAGGCTTCCAAGAAGCTGTGTGCCTCTGGTAATTCAGACTGCTAGAGACACCCATAAGGCAAAACTGAACGGAAACTGCTGTATTCCTTCCAAATGGATCCATGCAATTTTTAAATCTACTTTCAAAAATGCACCAAACATACCCAGGGGAAATAAGCTAACAATGTGGATTGCTGCCTGAAATAATTATACAGATAGCTCAGGGCGTTTAGAGTAGTGATGAAAGAAAAGAAACAAGAAAAAGCCATTACCAGGCTTCACAGCAATAACATGATTTAGCAAATCCCGCACTTTCTGTTCCACAATGGGAACTTTGACATTGCCTAGATTTATAAATACCATACCGTATGTGTTGGCTTTCCCAGTTTAGGAGTGCCTGCTGAGAAGCTCAATATTACACTGCAAACATTCCTATAGCAGAGGGCTATCCACTGCTCTCATTTTGACATACCTGCAGATTTGTCACTCCATCCTTATTTCAATACACGGCTTTGTAAAAAGTGATTCTACTGCAAATAAGACCACCTGCTCATAAAAAGGCTTGCACATTCAAGTGCAGTACTGAAAGACATCTGTGATTTGCCCGGGTGCCAGGCTAGATCAATTCTTGCTGAGGAGCAGCACAAAAATAGGTAATGGACTTCAGGATGCCTCCAAGCCAGAGTTGTGAGCTGAGCTGTCTAAGCACATAGCAAGCCTCAAAATCCTGACAAGCTTTCTCTTATTGAGCTTCAAGAGAATTTAAAGGGAACTCAGGTACGATTTCTGGGTGAGCATAGTTTGACAAAGCTCTGAAAAATAAACCTTTGGGGTTTTTTAATATTTCCTTTAAATTAAATATTCATCTGATAGCAGTTAAACAATATAGTGGCAAGTTTTAACGTGTGCAATGAAATGGTATTTCACTACCCTCAAATAACCAGCAGGATGAGATATCAGAGGCATTAGCCCTGACTGTATTGTTCTTCCACTGAAACTACACCTACAGTATTTCAGCATTACAACAAGTTGCACTTGCATCACCTTTTCCTTTATTAAAAACTCCAACACAACCTGACCAGTGTCTCTACAAGCAGCTCTTGCTCAATTAAAGTAACTATATCCGAACAGATTTATGCTACACCCTGTTTTGTCATGAAAGTAGTAAATTCCAGATGATGAGCATATGTGGGTGTCTGCTCCTGACTCTAAATCCTGTTTTAAACATATATTTCAAAAATACTTTCCATATAGTCAAGGTCAATGGGGAAGAAGCAGGAAAAATGGAATTTTTTTAATTGCACAGAAGGATTAAGAAAACTCTGCACAAAGAGGTTTGGGGTTTTTATGCTAATTTTAGCAGGATTCAAATCTGTAACTTATTTGAATATCTTAGTTTATTAAGGCTTGAAATCTTGGAATCCATGAGACACAATCACCAAGTAGAAACTATAGTGTGAACACAATAAATAATCTAGTTTAGAAGATGCCTGTAAACATTTCTAGTACTAAACCTGCCAAATTACACCTATAGTCACTTGTTGGTCTCATCTCACAAGCATTCCCTTTGTTTGTTACATGTCATATCCCAGAATGGCAACTTCAATAGAAACCCAGGCTATTTGGGATCCATGTGTCAGGGCCACAGCACACCTCCCCAGAAAAGCAAAAAAAAACCCCCAGGGATACAAATAAATCAAAGAAGGAAACACAAGTTAACAGACAAAGGCAGAGGTGATCTTCAAAATTACCTATGCTGTACCCAAATATCCTTATTTATTTATATTATGATGATTTTAATAACACAGTCTCCTCAAAAAAAATGTTTGGTAAGACAGTTCTAATCATATTATAAGCTCCTATTAGCAAAAGTGATGCCAGTGCCATCACAATGGCATTCTTATGCAAAACCAAGAACTTTGCCAGGAAACACACTTTCCAGATGGATATAGCTACATGCAGTTTACAGATAGGGAAACAGAGCCACTGAAAGCCAAAAGCTCCACCCTAAGGGGCTTTGCCTCAAAGTTTGTGTTAGATATTCAGCTGAGCAACTTGACTACTGC
This sequence comes from Setophaga petechia, assembly GCA_024362935.1. Classification (NCBI taxonomy): domain Eukaryota; kingdom Metazoa; phylum Chordata; class Aves; order Passeriformes; family Parulidae; genus Setophaga; species Setophaga petechia. The sequence goes on from JANCRA010000005.1 coordinate 30,047,138, forward strand.
TTCAAATGCTGATCATTGCTCAGCTTCCACCTTCTACTCCCCTTCTGCATTTCTAGTGTTTATTGAACTGCACACCCTCTGAACAGTGCACACCTGGGTTGTGACACGCATACAGTGTTTAACAAAATACAGCCAGGGCCTCTAAGGATCATCACTACACACACATTATCAGAGTGGCAACAGTCCCAAGGCTGGCTGTAGGATGGAAGGGAAAGAATGACTGCGAGAGGGAAATTTTACTGAAATAAAATTCTAATACTTCTATTTCACAAAACTTACGCACAACCTCACCACTCTGGAGCACCTTTGTTACAAACATGCTTTTTTTCTCCAGGTCAAACAAGAGTATCTGCTAGAGATTAAGATATAAACACTAAAAAAGAACAAAAAAGGAATCATAACTAGAAAAATCCCTTTTCAGACAGTACCAAAACAGCAAGTAAAGCAAGTACGAGAATGATTGAAATATTTATTACAGTGGAGAAGGGCTTACTGCTGTGATCTGGGAGATACTGTGACATAGACAAACCTAATTCTGATGAAAGAAATGGGCTCCTACAATTTGAATCTTGCCTTTGCTCCTGGACTGCTTGAAGCACCTTTTCCAAACAGCATTCTCTTTAACCAATTTTCCATATTCAGAAAAGCTATTTGTAACTGATGGAAGGAATGCTGATCTCATGTTTTCATGGACAACAACTCCTTGGATTGTCTGAATCTCAGGGCGAGACACAACTTGCCTTACAAAATGCTGGAATTAAACACACCCCATAACACCCGTTACTTTGGCTTAATTTCAAGAGATCCTCCATGTCCTACCCAGCTGCCAGAGGATGAAGCCAAGCCAATGTTTAGGCAAGTCAAATTAGCTATGGAAGGAAAATCTGGTTTGGAAAAAAGCTATGTCAAACAGGTCCAGAGGAGTGCCACGAAGACAATCAGGGGGTTGGAGCACTTTCTCCATAAGGACAGGCAGAGAGAGTTGGGGTTTATCCTAGAGAAGAGAAGGCTCCAGGCAGAGCCCCAGCCAGCACTTATGGGGGCCCACAGAGTAGATGGGGAGGGACTCTTTATCAGGGAGTGTGGTGATAGGATGAGGGGTAAGAGTTTGAAACTGATAGAAGGTAGATATAGATGAGACAGTAGAAAGAAATTCTTCACTGTGAGGGCTGTGAGACACTGGATCAGGTTGCCCAGAGAATGTGTGGATGCCCCATCCCTGGCAGTGTTCAAGGTTGGAGCTCTGAGTAACCTGGTCTCATGCAAGTTGTCATGGGCAGGTATTGGAGCTAGATGCTCTTTAATGTCCCCTGCAAACCAAATCCTTCTGCGATTCAGTATCTGTTTCCTTTCCATACTATGAGGTAGAGCCTAATTTTAGGTACTGTCTTTCTCAAACAGGATCTTTTTCAATAGCAACACAGTTCTTTTAATTTTGGTAATTACATCAGGGTAACTCTTTACAGCCACCTCCTTGCTATATAATTACTTGTTACCCTGCACAACACTAGGTTTTGGTAAAGAAAGCCACGTGGAAAACACAGCGTTTATCTTGGTGAACTCAGCAACATAACCACACTACTTGAAAACAAATGCATTCACAAAAATGCTGCCAGCTCTGAGTTACCACACAAGTCCCACATCAGCACACAGCCTCCTGTAATTTGAGAGCCTCATTAAACTTACCAACACACATATCTTTTCAGACTGACGAAACAGGAAGAGTTTTGAGACAGCAGCACGCTTTGCTGTTCCCCTAGCTATAATATGCTGAATTTGGGGATTCCCTTCAGAGTTGTTTCCCCTCTTAATGCTAATGGGCACAGTACAAAGACCATAGATTCTGCATTTATTAAGAAAAATTATTCTCCCATTGAGAAAAAAAATGCAGTCCACATAGCAATGTAAAGATACTTGTTCTCAGCAGAACTGCAAAACAACAAATCTTCAAATAAGCAAAAAAAAGTCTGATTTTTCAAAAAAACCCACTTTAATTACTGTGTGGTTTGTTCAGTTTCCTTTTGAAGATACCTAACATATGGTATGATTTACACAACACTGGCAGTGAGCTTGAGACAGAAGACTCAAATCTAGCTGCATAAGCATGCAAAACTTAGCAATACTCATCAAGAGTGTCCTTCTCATCAGCTGAGGATAGCCATTTAAGTTTGCATGAATAATTCCTGTTGCTAAATATTCTTTAAATACTAAAAAATGTAATTTTAAAAATTTTTCTATGTACAGTTTGTCCCTGTGGCTGGTGACACCGGAGCCACCAAGGGGCAGAGATCACTGGCTTCCTCAGGCAGGGCAGTCCCCTCCTTCCAGGAGTGCACTTACACTCCTGCCTTCAACAACCTCAATTTAAAGGAAAAACACTTGTACACAAAGGAAACAGCACTTTATGAGGTGTAGCCTTTAAAGAGTGCAGCACACAGACCCCAGCTGTGCCTCCCTCCCTCGAGGGTTTGTGCAGGTCCCCTCTGAGCCATGAGTCCCTGGGCAGCCACCTCTCCCAGCAATGGCCAGCAGGCTGGGCAAAACCCCTCAGCTGCCTGTTCTATTTCTAGAGCACCAAGGGAAGAAGCTGCAAACAGGGCTATGTGATACAAAATACTTCAGCCTTCAATAATATCTCTCCTTTTTGCCTCCCTCAGTGCCCTGCACCTCCCAGCACTGTGTGTTCAAATGCAGCATTAGGTTAGTTCCTTCTCAGTAAAAAGCACCTTAAAAAACAGCAACAGAGGGTTTGTAAAACAAAGTTTGAAAAAAAAAAATACCACAAGAGTTTAACTGAGAACCTCATGCTCAGTTCTCAGGAGTTCAGAGAACCCAGTGGTTTCTTTTTTTGACAAAAGATAGTTCTAGTGGTGTGAGTTATCTGCACTCCTGTAGTGTTGGTGCAGCACTTCTCAGGTCACAAGTAGGTCATAAACCTTCTCTCAGCAGTTTGCAAAACAACTCTACTCAGAGTAAGATGTTTTTAGAAGATATCTGTACCTTCCTTGGTATGGAAAGAAATAAACAAAATCAGCATTGGAAAAATGATAATAATTCAAAAGCTTTGCCTCATTATTTTGATTGCAAATGATAACTACTGTGGCAGCACTCCACAATGCATTTGTGATTCATTTTTTCCCCAAAGAGGTTAAGCAATTCTCAGATTTTTTCCAAGAAGTTTAGAAGGCAATAAAAAACCCTTGGTCTAGATGACCTCACTATCAAGGCTGGTTGTCTGAAAATGTCACTTGCAGATTCTCACCAGGCTGATGCTGGGGACCCTGAACTAGAAGAGAGGAGGAAAATTGAGATCACATATTTGCACTCATGTTGGGTTTAGAACCAATTATACAAATGATAAAGAGAGGAATTACTTATTCTGTGTTCAAAGCATTGAGAGTTGTAATAAATACATGTAATTAAGTATTCAAAATTATAAAAGCTTCACAGGTCATCAGGAAATAAGGGATTTATGGTTTACTTTTAACATTGTACCATCATTTTCATATTTTGGCTGTATTTATATTACTAGACACAGAGTGGAAGAGGAAAAGCCCTGGTTCAATTCCTGTTACCCAGAGGGATTCTAAGAGCAGACTGCTTGCTGGGATGCTCCCCTGCACACAAAGGCCTGACAAGGACAGATGCAGAAATACTCGAGCAGTTCCTTCCTGTGACCCATCCACCCAAAACAGCCACATGCACTGAGGCAGCAGCAACGCAGGAGCTGGCTACCACAAACCTCATTTTTAATTCAAGACAAGATCCTAAATGCACTTAAAATGGAATCTGGGCAGCATTTAGGAGCTGAGGAACACATCCCCAAATTTCTGTGCAGTCTTTCACACACTCAGGATTTGTGGGTGTCCAAGCGATGCCACTCAAATTGTGCTGCCCACACCCAGCTTCGTTCAGAGCCTGCTGCCCACTTCAGCCCCAGCCCTGTTCTGATTTGGGACTCTCCAATTTGGGAGTCTCAGCATGCTCTAACCCAGAGCACATCTCAAACAGCATGACATGCTCAGGGAGGATTTCCTGCTGCAAACGTCACCCTTCCCTTCAAATTCATGCACTGCATTGCAAATAAATCATTAAGTCAGTATTTAAAGCACTCAGCAGGACTCAATTTCCCAACCAGACTGAAGGAACCCAGACATATTCTGTCTTTTCCTCCCCCAGCAGACTCCTGCAATCCTGAAACTGCAGAGGGAGGATGTACTTTCTCCCCCAGCTGAAGTTATGCCACTTCACCCAGACCAGGAATGAAAGCATCTTTATGCCCAAAGACAAAGGCCCTCAGCTTTTACTGGGAAGATGACTGGGCTTTGATTCCTTCTGCTTGTATCAGACGTCATAACTTCTTCCTGTTAAGCACAAAATCCTTGGATTCTGATGCTGGACTGTCTGAGTGGCCAGGCAGCAGTGAATAAGCAAATGGTCTCCTTGAATCTCAAATCTGTTTCTCCAGGAGAAATAGAAGAACACCCATTCCACTCTACAGGAGCCTTATAAGCAGAGCAGTTTCAGGGGCAGTGCAAGACAAGAACTTGATAACCACAAACTGACGAAAGAATCGAGCTTTGTTTTACTCATGTCCTTTTGCAGCCACAAGCTGCTTTCTTATGTACTGGCATTTTACCTCATGCTAGCCAGCCCTAGAAATCACTTTTCTTTCTCCTTGGGAAGGCAAGGGAACAATATGAGTATTGCTTGCATCAACAGAACAACTTGCAACGTTAACTGAGACTGTATGTAGAAATTTATTTTTGTCATCCCAATTGTCTCCCAGTGAAAACAAACCCATTTTTATTTCTGGTATGAACTGATTGGACTAAAAAATTGCTTCACCTGAAAATTTTGAAACATCCTATAAAAAGCCACTAGGAAATTCAGACATTTTCAAAATAAATAAAGGATGGCTACACTCATCCATAATGTTCCTCCTTCCCTGCTGCCATGGGAATTGCACTGAACAGGGAATATGCCATTTGCAGCTCAATTTCCCACCACAAGGGTCCTTATCTACAGCATGCTGAGAGGCTGAGATCCAGAAAAAAAAAAAGCAGGTTTACAGAAATAAAATAAAATCTCATCTGACCTGGTTTTTTTTATAGGAGGCTGGACAAGAAGAGAAGAACCCAATCAAATACCATTTCTTATGCAGCCCCAAGGAAAGATAATTAGTCCATAACAGGTGTGGCATTACCATCCTGCTTGTGATATCCAACAACACAATTATGATCGACTGTACAACTGCTTCAGATTTTGTTGGTGTCTTATTGCCTAGCCAAGCAAAAGCTGACATTATTTCTGAAGATGTGTGCTTTGTTATACAAAGAATACCAATATTCAGAGAATAACATAAAACAAGAAGTCCTCTTGGTACCATCAAACCTGTAACTTTGATATATAACATTTTAAGTATTATCAAGCAGAGATGATCAGGTTTCAGTTTAATTGCTCTCTTCATGAAAATACTTTGTTAAATTAATTGACGAAGTTGTCTTCTCAGTCCACAATGCACTACTAATTCTAAAATTATTGATCTTTGCATTTGGAAGTCATTGTTTGGCATCAAACTGGTTTTTGCAATTAGCATACACCAGCAGGCTTAAAAAAACCTCAAGGACTCCTCTAAGAGACTACAAAATGAAAAGATTCCTAAGAAGGCTCAAAAATTCCCATTATGAATGGTCATCTTGACCCCAGGCAAGGAAGGCAATAAGAACTCAATCAACTACTGACAGCACAAATCCCAAGTGAGCTAACTATGAAAAAATTCTCCTTTCTCTTGTCCAGCCAACACTGACCTATTTACTAACCAGGTTAGCAGCAAGGGCCTTCATTTTACCCTCCAAGCTCTAGGCACATATATAAAACCTCATAGCATTCACCAGCTAACACTGATTTTGTATTCCTTTCTCACATTCTAATTTGGAAACCACTCATCTTAAAGTCTTCAAGATCTGCACAAACCAAAAGTAATCATTGCCAATTGTCAGGGAAGCTGTTGTATAAGAGAAAAGCTTCCTGAGCTCACACAGACTATACTGAGTGAAAAAGCCTGTTAAGGTAACACTACCAGCATTCCTAACAATTTACATAATCACAACCAAAAAAGGAAACCTGACTCTAGAGTAATTCAGGAACAGTAAAACTCGAATATGCATTATATCATTCAGGAAGTGGACAGGTTAAATCAATCACACATTTCAAGAGAGAAAACTACTGATAAAATCATGACTGGAACAGACATACAAGGCAAAGTTTTTGTTCAGTGGTGTTCTGCATATGCAATATTTCATTTATACTACAAAGTAATTAATACAAGACTCACAGAGTTTCTCTCCTTCTCCTGCCTCTTCTAAATTTCTGTCTTTACCTTCCCTTCTTTCCATGCTTCCTTCATATGTCTGCACCTGTCCTTTCCATAAACAATGACAGATTGCCATGCTGGTGGAATTGAGGTCTTTCATGTAACTTCTTCCTACCTTTGTCAGTGTAGAAATTTGTATGGTGACTGTAGGACCCCAAGTGGCGCTGGTCTTAATTTCCACAAGATGCCCAGGCTTCTTTCTCTTTAAGAAAAAGATTTCACCAGAACTACACAAATCTTTTCTTTTGAGAATGAACACCTCCAATTCTTCTCAGGATACGCATTGAAGCCCCAAGTGCAAAATTGAAAATATGACATCAAGAGGTAAAGTGATGAAAAAGGCATGTATCAAAACAACACACCTGTTGTTCAAAGATAACAAACAATAAAATATGAGAACTCCTACTGTCCCAGCTCAACAGGACCTCTCACCTGCTGTGAACTGGTGTAGAAGATCCTCTCCCCAGTGGTAGGGATGGCCATGGACCCTCCATTAGGGCCTGGGCAGCAAAAAGGACAGAAGTCATCTACCTTCAGATCACTCATTCTGACCTGCTTGTGCACTGCTGAGTGGCTACTGTACCTGCACCTACCAAAAAAAGGACAGAGATTGCAGTACCAAAAGGCCAAATTGCCCTGAAAGCAGAAACCTGAAACCAAGTCAGCAGGAGAAAACTTCAGTTTCTATATTCCTTATTTCTCCTTATTTTCCATGTAGCAAGTCAACTTTTTTCTAGTTGATGTCACATTGAATTTGGGCAAGATATGTATCTTTATATAGATCAAATATCTGCACATACAGTTCACTCATCACTGGAATGGGGAAAGTAGTAAGTATTTCAGCAGTTAAGAACCACCAAACAGCCAAAACCCTCTTTTTCTAGGCATAATGACCATTATTTTAGCTACATACAAACACAGAAATAAGAATTATTTCCAGCATTCATAAATAAATTATTATAACACTTAGCTTTAGGTCAACACTGCTGTTCCTTCTTGGAATGACAGTGGAGGCATGACCAACACCAAAGGAAGCTTCAAGCAAATGCCCACACAGAGTACCACCATACCACTTCAGAAGGCTTCAAACACCTGCCCTTCTTGTTCTTTGGCCCAAACTTTTATCCCCTCCTGTTGATGCCCTGCACCTGTGTGCCCTCTGTTTGCTGTGGTGGTTGGTCAGTGCCCCTGGGCACTCCATGGCTCGTTACCTTCATTAGCATTCACCTGTCCTGCACAGCTGTAGCTCATTAGGGATGAGGCTCAGCCCAGCCCCACTCCCAATCACCACAAACTTTGTGCCTACAACAGTTTCTGTCTTTTTTCTCAAACAGAGGGCAGTAAGGGATGTGACCTGCAGACAAAACTCCTGATTTATGCTGTGCTGACTATAAGGAACTACACTGCCAGCAGGACAACTTCTCACAATTACAGTGTTTACTCGCCTCACTGAGACCAGAAGCCTGGGTTCTGAAAGCACAGAAAAAAAAGCTATGGACAGCTCAAGATACAAGACATAACACATGTAGAGCATGTACAAGCTGAATGTCTCCTTTATGTAAAAGACAGATGACACATACTCTAATTAAAGGTTAGTCAAGAAGTATAATGACTAGAGGCCAAACATGAGAGATGGTAATCTTGATTACAGGTTGGTCAGAGAGATCAAAGTAAAAAATTGGCTCAGTATTCCTAGAAAAACCTTTGTGAACTTTTGATGAGAAGATTACTATGTCCTGAATTCCTTCTCCATCTTGAGAGAGGCTTGAGACCTTTTCTTCCCTTAAACAGCCCACACAATGTAGAGACTAGCTTCTAGTGCTCTGCTCTGACCAGTGCTGAAGCACAGATGAAATTGAATGAAATGTTACACAGTGAAGATTAACTTTGACCCATCAAACCCAATGGTGGTTTTAACCTTTCCTGGCCTGTCCTATCCTCACTGAGTGTGAGCCACAACTCCTTGCCCCTAAACTTCTCCTTTCAGCCCAGGCACTGTCTCCTTCACAGCCACCTCCTGTGCTAGACCAGCAGTACCCACCACATGCCTCAAGCCATCTCTTTCAGGATCCTATCCACACAGATCTCCTCCAGAGCTTACCTGAACTGACCTAGGCCATCTCTTTCCTACCTCAGTCCTGCTCCACAGCGGTTTCCCTCACACCTCCAAACACCACCACATCCTTCCCAGTGTGCTAACACGCCCCCAACCCTTGTCCAGGAGCTCAGAGCTGAGCTATGCTTCAGGCTCAGAAGGGAACCCTTAGCCCTCCCCACCCTGACCCAGCTGCTCTGCACCCTCCTTTCCCACCCATGGTCCTCACACAGCCCCCACCAGGCTGTCCCTGCACACCTCAGTCCTTGTCACACTCAGCCACACCTCAATGACTTTGGTAATACAACTCTAATTCCCTTGGACCACAATCCTCTTTATTCCTCTCCCCCAGACAAAGTGCCCTTCCCTTCCCTTCCTCTTTCTCAAAGGAGCTTCTGCAAAGCCACAGAGGTCCCCGACTCGCTGTAACATCACAAGTGACTCCATCCATTCCCATGCTCCCCTTGCTGTGAGGATCATGCCCCTGTTCTCCTGCCTCCACAGCCATGGCTCACATCCAGCATCCTGCACCCCCAACAGCTGGCTCCACAGCTGGTTTCCATCCCAGCCACTGCTCTGCCTTCCCTGCCCTACCTGCCCGGAGAAAGGAGGGAAGAAGGGCACAGAAACTATCTTCCCAGAAACTGATCTCCAAACCTCTCATGAAGAATGACCTCTGATTACCCTGGATTTTGAGGTCACCGAGCTGAACTTCTGGGTTATGGCCTCCTGAAGCAAGCCTGAACAAATACTTCCATCAGATAATAGGAAACATTGTGATGTCTTAATATCAACCACTCCACCATACAGATAATTTTCTCAGTTAAACAGAGAAACAGCAAGCAAAACGGGGATTGAAAACCTGTTACTATCTTGTTTTGTTGCAATGGTATGAACTACCTGTCTTCTCATCATTACAGACAGCAGTTGCTTAAGGATGCTCAGAAAATGAGTGCTGAATGTAAAAAGAAAAATAAATAGCTACCAATATTTATTTAAAAGAAATACAGTGCAATAGTTCCCCCTACTGACAGCATAAAACCACGCTGCTAATCAATGATATTTCCTGGGTGGTCCTCAAACTACTAATTCACTGTCCTGACGTGGTCCACACAAGCTAACCAGCCTCCTATGCTTGCTGAACCCTAAACGACAGAGGGCAGGTCTGAGCAGAGACCCAGTCTTAAGCTGCACCAGGGGATGTTCAGGTTCAACATCAGGAAGAATTTTTTCATGGAAAGGGTAGCTAAGCATTAGAGTGGACTCCCCTGGGAAGTGGTGGAGCCACCATGCCTGGAGGTGTTGAATAAACAAATTGACTGTGGGTCTTACCAACGTAAGATACGGTGATGTTTAGCCAAATATTAGACTCGGCGCTCTTGGAGGTGTGGTCCACCCTCTGTGATTCTAAGTCACAAGAGTTTGGGGAGTTTGTTCCGCGGCCCAACTCGTCCAAGAGCTGCCCTTTGCCTTTTCCCTAAGCACAGCTCGGGCCGTGGCGACACCGGTGCCTCCACGGCTTTTGGGATGCCATCCGTGCCCCGGCGCGGCGGGACCCGGCCCTCTGCCCCGACAGCACGAATGGGAAAGATTTCGGTATCTTTTCAGCCTCCTGAAGGCAAGCAGCTCCCTGCAGGCTCTGAGCTTTGCCCAGCTCCCTGTCGCACTGGGGCTGCTGCCAGAGGCGGCGGGCAGGGCCGCGCCGGGCCCCGGGGCTGACGCACAGGAAGGCGCCGCTGCTGCCGCGGGCCGGGGGCGGGCGCGGCCGATTAAAGCCCGCGGGGAGGGACCGGGGCACGGCGGCGGCAGCGGCGGCGGAGATCGGCCCGAGCCGGCACAGGCAAGAGCGGCGGGGCGCGGGGGCAGCGCCCCGAGAGGGATGGGATGAGATGGGACGGGATGGGATGGGGCGCGCACCGACCCCCGGCACGGGCGGGGCGGATGGAGCGGGCTCAGGGCAAAGCCGGCAGCCGGTAGAGCGCCGGGACAGCCGAAAAGCGGGGCTGGTCTGCGGCCGGACACGGCTCCATCCCCGCAGCACCCGCTCCCTGCCGGCCGCCTTACAGCGACAGGTGCTCAGGACGGGACAGCTTGCTCTAGAGACCAGGATGCTCAGAGCCCCATCCAACCTGGCCTCGAGCACCTCCTGGGATGGGGACTCCACATCTCTGGCCAGCCTGTTCCCACCTTCAGAGTAAAGAACTTTTTAAAATGCCTAATCGCAACCTGCTCTCTTTCATTTTGATGAAACTGTTCACCCTGTCCTCTGTAGCAGACAGTGTTGCCCCATCTTTCCCGAAGACTTTATGTCAGTTCCCTTCAGGGGGCATTCACGATGAGCTACAACAGCCTCACCTTCTCAGCTGTCCCTGCAAAACCTTTTGTGTAAAGGGAACATGGGGTGTACGAGCACGTCACAAAAATCCTAGGGACAAACGCTACCCCTGTACTTTGCAACAGTTTATGCATGGGAGCATCCCTGCAACTTACACGGCAGGCCTAAGGGGGCTGCAGGCTGGACAAAATCTTGCCTTTTTATCTGCTTTTTTTTTTTTTTTTAACTTTAGATAAAAATATTAAATTTCCTCACTAATCTTCTTAGGGTATCATAATCACCAGAATTCACTAGCATTTACAATAAAAACTCCCACTGAAAGTAAACAGACTTTAAAATCGGTTGGTTTTTTTTCCTGAGTGGGATTTCAGAAAAAAAAGTTACAGTCAGACTCAGTGATCCTGGAGGTCCCTTCCAAACTTTAGCAATTCTCTGATTTTATTCTATAAATTATTAGTGCATTCTGATTTGATTCCTTGTATGTATCACCAGAAATAACATTTGGGATTCTTTCTAACTGTCAATACAGCAACACAGACAGCAAAACACCCCTGTGCCTGACTCCTCCTGAGCAATTTAAAAAAAAACAAAGTAAATATTCAGGCAATATTTTTTTCCTGTCAGAATGGAAGTAATAAAGAGGAGGGAAAAGTAACTGGGCACATTTCTACTGACGTTATATAGAGTGTTCTTCATACCACACACAGAATCATCCTATCAGCCTTCCTTGAGAAACTAAAACCTGTCACTTTTACTTTTGCATGAGTACGTGCTCAGGACTCCATTAAACCTTCAGATTCTACTTTTTTTTGTTTGTTTTCTTCTGACTTTAAAAATGCAAAATGAAATTTTGCATTTTTTTTGCATACAGCATTAAGATATGATATCCTTATTTGAAACTGTTGACATTCTGAAACTACAATTCAGAACTGGAAATAGAAAAGCTGCATATGAAAAGGTCAGCTTTCTACAAAAATGTCCATTTTGATGAGATCTTGTCTTTTTCTTCATGAAAAGTTTCTATCAAAAATGTTCCAACAGATCCATAGTTTGTTGGCCCACTTCAGTCTTTAGCCCTGAATGTATTTTGTGTCTGTTGTTAAGATGACATGGAAGAACCCCTCTGCTGTGGGATCAGGGCGTTGGCAGAGCCCACTGATCTCAGGGCACATTAAATATAATTCTATGGCAATTTAAGGTAGAGATTTACTAGATTTAGGTTGTAAAGCAGTACTCTCCTAACAGAAAATGTGGGGCTTTGGGAACAGCACAGTGACACACAACCATGATGACTTTAGGAAAAATTTGAGTGTTATGAATTCACCAAGAAGAGAGCAAAATCATTGCTTTCCACTACCCTTCAATAAGAATAGTTCTGCCTGGGTTTGAAGAGTACAATCCTAAACTTCTTCTCTTGATGAGAGATGGTGAGTATATTTTTCCACTTTATAAGTATCATAAAGTATCTCAAAAAATTTACATAAAGGAAGGGAATTGACAGACATGCCCATTCAAGTGTAAGAGACAAAACTTCTTCAATGGCCTTGCTCACTTTTCTGCTTCTTCCCTTTAACTGACTAAATTTACTCAAGTACCACCTGTTTTGATAGGATAAAATGTCAAAGTATATAAGAGCAACAATGAAAATAACCAATTTATGCAGTTTAGATTAGTAATTCATGTTCATTTTTCAGTTGCAAACATGTTTAATTCCTTTCTTTTGTAGTATGTCCCAATGGAGTCAAGTTCAACAACTGGAAATAAAGTTTTTGGAGCAGGTGGACCAGTTCTATGATGATAACTTCCCCATGGAAATCCGGCACCTGCTAGCACAATGGATAGAAAGCCAGGACTGGTAGGATTTCATCCATTCTGTCTCCTCTTATTTCAATCACCAACAATTCTTTTGTTTGCTGGAAAGCTTTAGGGTGCTCATTTACAAATTGTGCAGGTATCTACCCTCCAGTAATACTATGGATTTAGCCATTTCAACTTAGGGAATATTGGGAGGTGAAGATTCACATTGGAACTTACTCCTAAACAAAATTCAATAAAAATTGATTAAAAAAAATACAAGTTAATTTTTAATGGAAATGTTATACACTTACCTCTTGCAGCATAAAATTATTCACTTGTCCAGAATTGCACTTAAAGCTGGATAATTCTGGGGAACAAGCCAGCTGTTTACAGGAACTGTTCTCTAGGAGGTCCATTTATGTCCAAATTTGGATTCAATTCACTTGAGAGTTATCTTAAGAAGATTCAAAACTAAATGCAAAGAAAAAAAATCATTAGTCATACTAGAAAGAGACATCTCAGTTTTTCAAGCTAACTCCACAGGACTACTGGAGGACTACTGTGCAGGGGGGGAAAAAACTGCTAAGGAATAGAATATTTCTTTATGGTTTATAGCTCCATCTTTATGGGGCTCTTGCGACATGGGTAACATTAAAATCTCCTTCTTGCCAGACACAGAGTATAGCAGGCATATCTCAAACAGGCACCTGCTGTTTGTCAGGAAAGGAGAGAGGCTATCCCAAGGACAAGGATGCCATGCTGTCCAAACTTTTTCCTCCTCAGTTTTCTCGCTAATGCCATTGCCCTGCTCATACCAAGCTGTACCACGAACAGCAGAGCCAGTAAAGCCTGGCTGTGTCTGTGTCCTGTGTCCCCTACATACCCTTGACCAGTAGCCTCAGAGTCCTCCTGTATCCCCAAATAGTTTGGCTGGGGGAATGCTCAGCTGGTGCCTAGTGTGAAGAGATGTCTCTTCTGCCTGACCATCTGGCTGTTGCCTCCTGGAGCAAGTTATTGCTGCTGTTTCCCTCAGTGGAGGCGCTAATTTGGATTCCTTTCTTCTACTAACCTGCCAGATTGCCATGAAATTTGTAAGAATTCTACCTTTTGGACTTCAAGCCTGTTGCCAACTTTGTCTGAAACTGGGCAGCAAATTCAGAAATCATATCTGTGTGACTGAGTGAGAGGGACAGTTTGCATAAGCCCCATTTCCTCTGACAAGTGAGCTGGAAGTATTTAAATATTCACTGGACCAAAGACTAGAAAACCCTGGTTGTCTCTTCTGGCTGATTCTACTGTCTGTGCAAATACCTCACCCTTTTTTTATGCATATCTGTAGGAATATTAAGAAAAGCAAACACAAAATCACAAGAATCATTTCTCACAAGCTCTAACTATATGCAAGTCACCATATACTTAAAGTCTTTTTTTTTGCTGCCTAGATTTCTGAATAGATTGTAATTTTCTGTACTGCTAGATTGACACATCATACAGCATTTTAAATGTGCATTGTTGTTGTTCATTGACTCTTTAGGGAGGCTGCAGCCAACAATGAAGCAATGGCAATGATCCTTTTGCAGAATTTGATAATACAGGTGGACGAACAGCTGGACCGGGTTTCGCAGGAGAAGAATCTGCTCTTGATCCACAACCTGAAGAGAGTCAGGAAGCTGCTGCAGGTGGGTCATTACTTCCAATGCCAAACTGCACTGCACACTCACTGCTCTCTGGAGGCAGTGCTCGAGCTCTGTGGAGTGCAGTTTGTTCCAGTGCCCTGCTCAGAGCTGCCCCGATTGCCACAGACTCCGAGCAGCTCTGGGAAAACTGAGCCTTCCACAAGATAATTCAAAATAACAATTGCACTGTCTTTCTGTGGAACAGTAATTCCTGTTTCATTGCATGCAGCTTGGATACAAATGCTGTGACTTTTTAGCTCTGTGCATATCTGTGTTTCACTGAGCTCTTACAAATAGCACTGTACAGTGCTTATAGATGCTCATGTTTATTACAAATGTAATTACAACCTCTCAGACACCTACAGATATTTAACTATGGAATAAAATACATGCTTGGGGCTTAAGGCAGCACCATGAAAAAAGAACCTCTGTAAATCATTAGCATGCTTGCTGTTTTATGCTTTTCTGGGATTATTTGTTATGAATTACTTACAGGATTTACCGTTAGGCTTCTGCAAAATGATATTTATTTTGATTGGCTGAATGTTTCTCTAATTGTTTATCTAAGGCAAGGATTCTCAGAGTTCCACTTCATTAGTCACCTACTTCCTGACACCTATCTGTCTTCTGCACAAAGCAGATATGCCATGGAGTTCAATGAAAATGTGGGGGTTTTTCTCTTCTTTGATGGTGTTTTCCATAAGTACTTAAACGATAATTACATTGCTTGCCAAACATTTTCTTTATTTGAGACATATGTACATACACACACACTGGCCTGGAAAATCCTACCATGACTTCATCAATTATTTTGTTCTTTTCATGGCTGTGTCTTTCTAGTCTTTATCCCTAACAGTGGCCTCTTAAAAATATGACACTATTTACGTCGCTGCCACTTTTTCATCCTATGCTATGTTAAGCAGCCTCCTGTAATTTAAAAATAAAGTCACTCTTTGTTTCTTTTCTGGTTTTTGGAGCAGCACTTTTCATAATTTCAGTACTCTTCAAACACCAGATTTACTCAACTGCAGAAATCCTGTTGTTTCTGTAAAGATCTTGGCACATTTTATCACAAAGCTGTATCACCTTAGTAAAAGATTTTTCCACAGGGGCAGATCCATGGAAAGAGCATTTCAGGCCATGCAGTTACACTACTGTATTCCTGCCTTAAAAGACAATGCATTTATGATTGTAGCATCACAATGTGCACAGGCAGGACTAGAACATATCTACATGCAAGCTCTACAAAATTAAAGCCTCTCATTGTTGTTCCTTCTACTCTTTGCCCCACTTATTTTATTCTAAATTTTTTATCAAATCTTGAAGCATCAGCTCTGTATGCTCTGCCAAATTGGGCACACCAAGCCAAGCAATCAGGCCTTGGGTGAACTCATTTGAGTTCATGTAATAATCAGTATGAAAATAGCCTCAGTAAAAGCCCTTTTTTTCAAGTCCTGTCATGTTTGGAAATTATATCATTATGTGCTTCAGGAAGAGCACAAAGCAAAGGAGGGTTGTTCCAGAAAGGCAAAAGGAGGGGAGTTTCAAGTGATTTGTGATTAAATGGTTTCTCAGGTGCTAGGGTCTGAGTCACAATTCCAGAACAAGCCAAAATGCTCAGGCATCTTCATTACAGCTGAACAGTGTTATGAACTTCTTGAGAGCATATGTGTGATACTGGAATTATTTATACTGCTTATAAAACGAGATTAGAATATTGAGCATTGCAGTAGAATGTTTCTAGGAGAAAAAAAAAAAAAACCAAAACAGCAGCTCTCCCCATCACTAGTAATCTTGACCTTTCTTCATTGCATTAAGACAGCACATAACCTGAATTCAGACAAAAAAAGCTATCCATTCACTTTCAAAATACACATGTAAACCACCAAAAACTGGATGGCACTTTCACTGTTGGAGCTTTTCCTGATCTTGAACACTAACACCCACAGTCTCTATTCTGATCTCTAAAATAATTAGAATAGCCTGGAGTAGGACCAGGTTCTTGGTACCAATAATCTCAACCTATTATTGGATAAGAAAAATAATTTATACTGTCTTAAGAAATCTGTGACACCAGAATCTTTGACTTTTGTGTAAACCACTATATTTACTACTTATAAGGTATAGGACATAGAGGATAAATGCATTTTCAGCCAAGGTATGAGCTGCATGTTCTGTGGAGCCGCACAGGTAGTCTCCTCTGCTGCAGCTGTTAAAATTATTTCTTCACTGATTAGGTAAGTGTATCAGTAAAGAAATGCCAGAGTAGCTGAAATCAGCTGACAGCCTCTCCTTGTTATCAACTGTCAAGTGTTATTAATGGACTGAATATGACACATAGCATGGACAGTATGTTCTGTAATGTCCTTAACTTTGAATATACAAATGATCTAATTATGGGTCTAATCTTTTGTTAATGCATGGCTGGTTGCATTTTATTGCTGAATATGTGAGAAGATTGGAAACGGGCATTTGGCTTCCCAGCCACAGCTGGAAGCCCTTGCAGATACCTAACTCTTGCAATTTGTGACAGCTTTGTGAGACAGCACCAGAAAAATGTGACTGATGTACAGAGCAGGATGCCACAGTCCTTTTTGTCCCAACACACCACCTAGGGAAAGGGAAGCTGGAATGCTACACAGTGAAACTAATGAGATTTTTCAGTGACTGATGAAAGAAAGACTGGGTTCCTAAATAGGAGAGGAAGTTGCTTTTGTAAACATCTTTTCCTATCTGGTGGCTCTGTGAACAGAGTTAGTTTGACTTTCTCTGAAGGTTAGTTACCATGAGCCCACCTTTATCTCTGCTTCGCTCTCTAGTGCAGGCACTTCTTTGAAATTTCACAGTTCCCTCCTCTTCCTTCCCCTCTGAACCACACACAGATGCACAGACCCTTGTGCATGGTGCACACACACAAAGCTGTCCAACCACAATACAAGATCTGAGTGCAATGTTTGTTCATTGCTTTGAGCCAAATTGTGTTACCCTGTTGAGTAACACTTGACAGAATAGATAATGCTGGAAACCAGCACTTATCTCTACGTACACAGCATAGTGTGTTGAGCTGTGGGAAAGGCTATGACAGTAGCAATAATAAAGAAAAATTCAGTTAGAGAACACACAAAAGCTATTCAAAAGCAACCAGCAGTTCTTGACAAAACACAAAAAGAGAGACTAACATTTAATCAGAAACACAACTGGATGGTTAGTGAAAGGCAGCCTTAGAAGAGGAAGCAATGCACACATCATAAGTGGCCTCTGCAGCTGTTTCCTAACAGACAAGGACTCCTTAGGATCAAGATTCCTGGTGCTGTTCCTGAGTCTGGAGAGTGTTATTTCTAGGAATCTCCAGCACCACAGCCAAGCACACCTCACCTAAAAGATTTCCCTGAGATTTTTGTTATCAAATTGAGAACATCTTCTATTCTGGCTGTTTACTGAAACATCCTTCATAAATATGTTAGTTGTTCTGTGAAAATAAAAATGGAAGTAGTGAAAGAAGGGAGAATTTGCCTGCCTCAGTTGCAATACAAAGTTTTGGGCAACCTTGGGGGTTGTGAAGGGCAGAAGGGCAAGCAGGAAGGTGGGTCTGCCTGGCACCCCTGCTTTTAGATCACAGGGACATCCCTATTCTCTCAACATTAGAGAAATAACTATGGAGTGTGGCATTCCTGCTTAGACTGCTTACATTTCCAAAATTATCTGCAGGCAAAAAGAAACACTGAATAGTGTTTCAGAAAATATGTAATTTGAAAAAGTTATAAGCACTTGAAAATAGTGTTAAGAAACTTAGTTAAGCAGCTGTGGTAACTGCTAGTTCTCTGTAATTCACTTCTCTATTTCTTCCTTTCTTTGAAACATCTCTTCTTGACATTAATCTGGTATAAGTGCACATACTGTATTAAAATCAGGGTCAGCATTTTAAGTTAAAATCCTTCATATTTGCTTCCTACATCATTATTACTACTTCTCAAGTCAGTAAATTGGATTCATTTTTATAGCAGGGCAGCCTTTTGTTGCTGTGCTCTTCAGTGGGAGACAGAACAGCACAGTCACTTTCTAAGGTTAAATTCTCTGCCCATCTTCCTAGAGAGCTCCTGCTCCCCCCAGCAGCAGTCTTGGAAAGGGAAGAGGGAGAAAATGTTCAGAGACAGTGGGGGAAATAGCAGGGAAACCATGCTTTCTCCTTAAAATCTAGATGGAGAAAAGCAAAGCAGATTAGTCACAAGGAGGTGGTTTGTGCTGTTGTTATGACAACAAAATGTAAAGGGCAGATGTTAAGCTTGGAAGAGCTGCCTGGCACTTCTAGGAACCAAATTGCAGATGTGGGAGTCTGCATGACCTTGGCCTGTGGGCAATTTCATCCCAGTTTTCAGAAGGAATGTTTGTATGTGACAGCCTACACCTGTCCCTGATGTAAGCCCCCAGTGGATTTAGTGCTCAGAGACTCTCACGGAAGACAGGCACTGTCCACATTCCTGACTCACATGCCAAAATCCTGGCCTGGGAGAGAGCAGGCAGGCTGCAGTGCAGCCAGGGAGCCCAGGGCAGCCTGGGAATCAGAGATGTGCACTGTGCCCCCGTGTCCCACCGCTCCATTTAGGAATGGTGCTGGTGGGTAACTGCCTGTTCGGCTCTGGGATGTCCTTCCCCATGCACACTCCAAGCTGGAAAGCTGGAGCCCTCCTCCTGCTAGGCAAGGGTTAGCTCCATGGAATGCAGCCTGGCCCAAGTGTAGGTTCAGATGAGCCCTCAGGAGGAGCCTCTGTCTGTGCTGTGCTCTATGACAGGTGCAGGACAACCCCATCAGGACAAAAACAGAAATTCCCAGAATCATCCTACTCATAACTGAAGCCCTTATTTATGCTCTAGTCTCAAGATAACTTCTGAAAGCAATCCCTTCTCATTAATGGCAGCATGCATCTGTGTCACTTCTCTATTTATGGTATTCAGGGTGAAGTCTGATTACATAAATTTTCCTTTATAGAAGTGAAATAACAGATTTCAGGAATAAGAAGGGCTGCTCTGCTCATTTACCATTGAAGCCTGAGTTAATGAGTATAGTGTGTGCTCTGGGGAACAATTTGCTGTAAAATATGTATATTCATGAAATTCATTTAATTCTCACACCAGATTCTCCAGTATTGGTGAACTTTACCAACTCCCCAGCCCTGCTAGAGCCGGAGGTGGGGAGAGGGAGGGTAATGGGATTATGCCTGGATGAGCAGGTCTGTGGGCACACACACCATTAACACCTTAGGGTCTGTTTACAAAGGGAGAGGTCAGGCAGAAGCACCAGATCTGCTGATTCACACCAACCACTTATATAAAATCAAGCTTTCGGAAGTTATAGTAAGTAGCTGGGAAATAGTTCTTTAGTTACATTACTTTATCCTACACAGCTCTGGCTGTTTTTATGGAAAGGTCTGGAATAGCTTCTGAAAGTATCTTCTGTCATCTGAAACAACATATATTAAGGCATTTTCTTCCACAAATACATCTTTACATGATGCTGCTTAAAACAGTAACCCAGCAGTGCATTCCTGATTCTGTGTCATGTTCCTGATTATACTGCCCAGTTTGTTTCCATCTGTGATGGGCACTGAACACCCCTGTGCTTCTCCAGAGAGAACTAAGTGAACAAATAAAGGTTCTTCTGTTCAAGTGGCAGTTTACAAAAGCCTCTGTACCAGAAAGGAACATGCATGAGGAATGGAAGGAACAATCCTTACATCCTTAAAGATTATTCATTTCAGTACATCAAAGAAAGTGGACAAAAGAGCATTTGATCCAAAACAAGACATTCCAGTTGGTGCTCGACAAACAATTCTAATAAGCCCTGTGCTGAGAAACAGTTGCAAAGAGTGGAAACAGCCACTGATATTTTAGTTGCAGTTTCCTGTTAAAGCTTACAAAAGGGTGAGAATGGAACAAAATAGAGAAAGTTCCTAATAAACCACAGAAGATCCATTTCAAAATGTTATTTACACGTATTTAGCACTCGTGTAGCCTGCCAGATCAACAACTCAACACGGTAAGGTAGGATGTGTTTTGAACCAGCATGTCCTGCTGTCTAACACAATTCAGATTGTATTAGACTGCTCACAGTGAGTTTTTCAGTACAACCATTAAAGCTGTTTACAGAAAATTTTGGCATGCAAATGGGAAACCCCACACAGAAGTCTGTTTGCTGAAGCAGCTAGGTGTCTGCTCCTAGCAACTGCAGCCTGGTGACTGCAGCTAACAAAGATTTTTAAAAATTACTGGTACAAGGCTGAAAAAGGTTACTTGTTACAAGTAAAATACAGTGGGGTTTCTAGATATTATCTAAAGAATGCAAAAAAAAAAAAGGTTATAAACTTTCAGTTCGTTTTTGTAGAATGAAAAAGAGTTAACTTGCAGACAGAAGTAAAAATACAGGCAAACTAAACCTCTTGTGGGCTTTGTTCATTCTGAAGTATTAAGAGCCCAGTTGCAGCTGAACATCTGCCTGAGAGATTAGTTAATAATATTCAGGTCTTTGTGCCTGGAGGAGGAGGGGCATGTGGAGATCAGTCCTCTCTGTCCTCTGATGCTTTTCTCTTTCTCACAGGGAATATGGTATTTTTACTTACTTTCAAATAAATCTCATTTAAAGAAGTTATTTATTCTCAAGTAAATATCAAATAAGAGCTACATTATTCACCCCTCCATGTCTATACAGTTCTCCTGTCTGATGATGATTTCTACAGAAATGTATTTTCTGTAGCTTTATCTCAGCCTACCTTCACAGAAATCTTCTGTTTCTGTAGGTTGTTCCTTGAGTGGTTTTAGTGTCTGCTGGGAGGGACCCAGCAGTGGAATTTGAGGGGTGGAGAAAAAAACCCCTGCCTTCACAGCTCATTCACTGTGCTTTTACAGCTTTGTCTATTTCAATTTAGTTGCACATGCCCACCAGAAAAAAATTATGATCATCTGGAAGTTATGCATCATTCACTTTGAGAAAACGACAAGACTACAGAGCTGTGTATTAGGACTTCCCACACACCATAGGAGATTTCTAAAATAATGAGGTTGCCTTTAAGTTCTCTCACCTATTTTGAGAGGGGAGAAGGAGAAATCTAAAAATAAAAGTACAAGAGCAGTCTAAATAGATAGTGTCACAGGTACTTCCTCTTAAAGACCTAGATAAAACAGAGGCGTCTTTCTAGTAGAAGAAGATTTTTTAGTAAGAATACTGCCTGTTTAAGTACAAGCTTTCCAAAAACTCCCAAGCACTTAACAAGGACCAACTCTTTCTTTGTATTCTGCTGTTGTCTTCATTAGACTTTCTGCCTGGATGCATAAACAACGATAGAAAACAAATCAAGGTGAAGTGTTATTTGTCATATTTGAAGGTGAAAACGGGAAATATGTATGTACAGCTATGCCTTCCCACCCACACATCCGAGATACACAGCTACACCAAATCTTTCTTTCTTTTAAAAAATGAAATGATAGACAAAAGGGGTTTTTCTCCCTGTTTTTGATTTTATGAAAGATGAGATATTTGCTTTTCCAGAAAGATGCTGAGTATCAGACTTTGTAAAATAATCATATCATAAGTAAGCAATAGAGAAGGAAATGTATTTTTGCTTGACTTTGTTTTGCTGTTTCCTATCTCTCCTCCCTTCCATCAGCTTCTTTAAATATTCATTCAGTATGAACAAACACTTCAATGGTCATACTAAATAACTCTGCCACACCTCCAAGTAAAGCTGCTATTGTGTACAATTAAAAGGCTCAAGAAAGGCTTTTTCTAGCAGAAATGAGAAGAAATACAGCTGATGGTTTTGAGAGTAAAAAAAAAAAAAGAAAGAAAAATAAAAGAAAAAGGAGAAAAGGAGCTAAAACCTGACCAAATTCTGAAACAATTTTCAGAATTGGAAAGCACCAAAACCTACTCAAGTCCTTTTTAAGGTCACCTTGAAAACACAGAGATAATCAGGCAAACCCCCGACTGACTTTCTAAAGGTTTCATAGCACATCCTTCTTCATCACAAGTTGAGACCAGCACCTAATCCCCTGCTTTACCCACTGAAAACAGAGCCAGCTGCTCACATAGTGCACATCCAATATTCACTGATAGGTGTGTACAGAGCCCTTTGACACATGGAAAGCAGTCAGTGCTAGTGTGGCTGGGGGTGATCCACTTTGTGATGGAGCTGCCCACAGGAAAATCAGCTAAAGTTTTGAAATTTTATAAATGGGTAGGAAAGAAGAGTAAGAGATTGACTCTTGTCTAGATTTCTTCATGTCTGTCAGAGTAAGCAGATACTAAAACTGACACTTGTTTGGTGTTCTTTTTGAAAGCACATGTATTTTAAAATGTCATAATAAGTATTTTAAAGTTTCTCCATGACCTTGCAGCTTGCAGAATCTAACCTTGCATTTCCCCAGCCACTGTTTCATGTGCCTTTAACATACTCCAAAGAGTTCAAGCTGTTTTAAAATTTGGCTAAAGGGCATAAACTCTGCATGCTATAACGTACAAACTGTTTTTGCAGAAATGCCTCTTTGTTTTTCTCCATGATCTAGTAAGATACTGTCACAACAGATGTCCCTGGAGTGGAAAGAGTGCATGCCGGGTGGCAGTAGGAAGGTTTTCTCCAAGGAAATGTCATCAGCATTCTCAGAAAATTGTCACCTGTTCAGAATGAAAGTTCAAGTTCCCCCTGTTTGCTTAAATTTAGCATCATGCTGGTAGTTCTTGAGAAGGATTCAGTCCAAATAAGATAATTTGTTGTTTGTTGTAACTCATGGCATGGAAAGACCTCGTTGGAACAGAAGAGAGGAGAGAGAAAACTTCTAAGAACAACAGAATTACAGTAGTATTAGCAGATATTTTGATTTGAAAGAAGAAAAGCAAATCCTCCATTTCTCTGTGTTGGTATTTGTCAAAAGACAAATATAAATTTTCTCCTTACATGTTTAAACTTATCACTACAATTTTGCATATCTAAAGAACGCACATTCTTCTTCCTCTTCTGGCTGCTAGCATCTAAGTTAGGATTCCCCCATCTCAAGTCATTTGTGGTTAAAGTTCTTTAATTTTCCAACTTAAACTACTCTTTGCTGCTAGGAGATGGTGTTCAGTTAGTCATTCAGAAATCAAGGTCATGTTGGGCAATTTCTGCCCTCAGCCAAAGACAAAATGGAAGTGCAGAGCAACAAGAGCTGGCAGTAGTTGAATAATAAGGGAACACCAAGCAATGCATTCCAAAATGTAATTACAGCTGAGAAGTATAAAACACAGGTAGAAATTTTTTAGTATTATTATTTTTCCAGAGTCAAAACCATGGCTGTTGTGACTTTTAGTACCTATCGTTATTCAATAAGTTCCAATTATTGAGATATTTAGTGTTACAATTCATTTATCCATTTATTACTGATGAGTTGCAATCCATCTGCTCCCTTACTGCAAAAGAAGCTGCTCCAGGAGCACAGGTGGCAGCTCTCTGTTGACCTTCTTGGCATTTACTCAAACTGAATCAAGTTGAAGAAGCACCAGGCTGGCATAAGTATGGGAATCACTATGGACCCAGCTTCATTCTAGAGACTTATGAGTTAGAGAAGAAAGGGAGGGGGAAAAGTGAATTTCCACTGCATCTCTTGATTCAGGTGTTTTTCTCTTAATGAAACAAAGAAAGAGAGAGGAAGAAAGAGTTTTTGAAAGTTTTGCATATGAATCGTGTCTAGAAACGCTAGGGAAGTCCCTAATAACCGGCATCCTTCATGGGGAATTTTAACACATCCCACTGTCAGAATTTTTTTAAGAGCCTCTTCTACATAAATGCATTTTTCCAGCTCCAAGAGAGGATATTTACTTCTTCTTGATTTGGTTAAATAGATTTTTGGACTCCTTTAAACCCTTGCAGTGCTGGAATTCTGTTGGGCAGTGGTAAGCCAGGACTAAGGTAAGCCTCAAAGGTAAGCTACAAAACCTCAGGCTTTGTAGCTTCAGGTACCAATGTATGGCATGAACACTTCCTGGCCATCTGGGGACAAGGTGAAACCCTGTTTTACTACCAAAAATAAGTAACAGCCACAAGCAAAAATTAACAGACAAATTAATATGCCCATCAGTGGACTTAGAGCAGTGGCAGATTTCTCCCCACAGCTTTCATCCCAAACCTTATTAGTAACAGGACTTTTCCCCTTCTAATCAAGGTACAGATGGATGAGACAGGCTTAGCCATAACAACTGAAACAAGGCAGGACTATGCCCCCCTCACCCAACTTCACCTGTGCTCATCCTTAACAATAAACTGATCCTTTGCTGAGCAGTTTCAGTCCACCAAGGAGCAGAAAACCCAGTCAGTAAAAAAAGCATGAGTCATTTCCCTGCCAGTTAGCAGCCTGGATTGGGTCCCTAAGGAGTCAGGCACTGGGCTGGAGCACAGCCAGGAGCACAACCACTCTTTGCTGCAGTGAATTTGCCCTGGCTGTGGCTGTTGGACCTCAGTTCCACATGACACCCCACTCAATCCTTTGCAGGAAGATCACAGCCATTTCCCACATTGCTCTATTTCCTTCCCAAAGCTACATTCTGTCCCTACAGAGAGAGAGATTGGGAACATGCCCAATGAAGGGGACTGTGAATATATTACTGGACCTGAAGTGCAGCGGTGTTGAAGGAAGCATGCAGCGACAGTGTAGTTACTGTCCTCACAGCCATGGAGCTGCCAGGGAGAAATGTGTAGTGACAGATCTTTGGCACTGCTATTTGACATGGAAATCAGCAGTGTATCCTTAATCAAGTCTCTTCCCACTGCCCAGGAAGGAGCAGGCAGGGAGGGAGTGCTTGGTGTTTCATCTGAGGCATAGTGTGTCCTGGGGAGTATTACTCACCACTTCTTGTTTACAGAGAAGCCCCTAAAACCAGTCAGGTTCATAACTCCTGTTCCTCAAATACAGATGGCTGCTGGAGTAAAGCACCTTCCTGAACTGCTTGTAAGGAGATCAGAGGAGGCACAGCACTGGGGCTACTCTGGGTGTGCACTGGCTGCACTGTGGGGCATGTACCTTTCCTGTCCTGAAAAGATTTCAGAAACCATAAAAACAAAGTTGTGTTTCATTGCTAACAATGACAGGGCAGTCAAAGCTTTCTTGGAAGGGAACATTTGGTGCCTTGGTTATTGAGTTTTAGAGCCCTGTCCATACCAGGAACCACAGTACACATGGTATTTAATACCAAGCAACTCAAACCAAGTTGCCATGATCAAAACTACCATTTTTAATATGGTATTTGTTTACTTTGCAATTGAAGTCAAAACCTATCAAAACCTATTACACATTTCATGCGTGAGCTCACATGAAATGTTTAGTGAAGGGCGTCAGGAAGGTATGTTTAATGCCACAGCACTTGTTGCATACAGAAGCAATGTATTCACATTTCTGTCAGATGCATTCACACCCTTGTGTCTAACATAACAATTGGTTTAAGATATCAAAGGAAGATATGGCATCAATAAAGAATATAAAGTATTAAAGTATATAAACTTATTGTGCCACATTCAGAGATAGCTAGAATAAAAGAGGTTCTGAGTGGCAGGGAGATATGATGAAAATAAAGACTAATGATAAAGAGGAGAAAATAGAGTAAGTCCAGAACTGGAAACTGTACAGGAAAAGAAATTAAATGGATTAACTGATTAATGGACAAACACTATGAGCAGTGAATGAAGGGTATATGAATGAATGATACTGAATGAAAGGCATGAAGGATACTGAGAAACACTGAATTAATATATCACCATAAAGGAAGCTGCTTGAGAGTCCTGGATCATTCCAATTTTATAAATACAGCATAAACCAATATTAGTTCAAATTGTGCCCAGTCCCCAGTCACGCATCAGCAATTCAGCACTTTATTTATGGTGGTATAAAAATACAGATTTTTTTCATTCTTTGGTTTGGGATAAAAATTACTTATTCCTTCATCTCAGGCACATTATTTTTTGAAAGAGAAAAATTGTTCATAGACATTAAAATTTAAGTGTGCTTTATGCTGAGGAAGCTTTCCTGCTTGCATCATTACCATATTGATATGCTTACAAACTTTTTTGTTGGCAGAAGTGCTACATGCTAAGCAGCAACATCCTATTGAAAATCGAAGGTGTGATAAAATCGTGCCCAGAATAGGCTGACAGGAAAGCCCTTTCAAAACAGCTGTGTTAGCAGGGGAGCAGTTTGATCTCAAAATTACATACATCTCAGAATTGTATCTTTATAATCTCTGTGGAACATTGTTCAGAGTATTTTATGACAGTGGCACTAACTGATGCTGCCCTGAAAGGCTGAACCAGCGCATGAAAAGGGGACTCTTTTCCACCCACACCAATCTGCACCTCATAGACACTCATACATCACGTTGCTTGTGATTTCCAGAGGGACATCCTGAATTCTGGAATTTTTTTGAGTTGTATTTACTTGTGCTTGCAGGGCAAATATCATGGTAATCCCATGCATATAGCAGTGATCATCTCAAACTGCTTAAGAGAAGAAAGAAGAATATTGGCTGCAGCCAGCATGCCTGTACAGGTAATGAATTACATTTCATTAATCTGCTCCATGTTAATCTCCTCACATGCTTTTCAAACCAAATCCTGTCCCCTCATTCCACTGAAGTGATTTGTGTGCACTAGGGGTTGCCAAATGTTGCCCTTTAAACTCACATTTGAACTTCATTAGTGGCTCTTCTGCTGGAAACATTGCTATGAGGGACTTCCATGTCACAGCTAATCTTCAAAGACTTTAATCTGTAGGAAAGGCTTTAAAGAGATTATTCTTTGCAAAACAGATGTGTGTATTTTAAATTATGCAATGCATTAATTCATATTAACTATGAAATGCAAAAGACATTCCATCCAATAGATTTAGATGATTCATAGAGTTATTGATGATTTTTATGTTGTTTGGAGAAAAAAATAAGTCAAATTACATATGAAACTTATTTTGGGGAAATTGTTATGTGAGTAAAACCCAGAGAGAATTTTTAAGACAAACATGTTCTTTTTAATCGCTTATGGATGTAATATGTATTCCTATATGGGTCTTGTGCCATGGATATTTTAAAAAAAATCTAATAATCTATATTTCATTTACCTGATATTTAATACCTGCAGTATACCCACACCTTTTAATCTCTTGGATTTCAAAGTTAAAGCTTCATGTTTTTCAAATGTGTAGAACTAAACTTGTCTGTGTGTTTACAGCAGTCTCCAGATGGTTGAACACTGGCTTTGGAATTCCCTCTCTGTGCTGGAACTTGCAGTGCAGTTTTCTATCACCTATTATTTATTTTTAATATTACTCATCCACCAATTATCTGTTCAATGTGTTCCAGGGGCCACTGGAAAAGTCTCTACAGAGCTCTGTGGTTTCAGAACGTCAAAGAAATGTAGAACACAAAGTATCAGCAATCAAGAACAGCGCTCAGGTACATTTTTTGTCCTGTGTGCAGTCTCTGCCCACCCCATTTTCATACTGACACACCTGAACTATCTTTAAGCTGGGTAGCACAACAACTTCTGCCAACAGACACAGCATCCATTTTCCATTATTCCAAGGACATCTGCCCAGACTGACAGCTCAGGACACACTTGGATTCTCGGGTGTTAGCAGCTCTCTGGGTTCAGTGTGAGAGCTCCCTATTTTAAAGCTGTCACACTCATCCCTAGGGAAGTTGCAGGCAGACCACTGAGTGCAGTAAGAGCATAGCTACAGTCTCTAAAAAGATGTGAGGCTCAGAAAATGTATTTTTGCAATTTCACCTCCTTTAGCTGGGTCAGCAGTAGCTTAACCTTCCCAACCTCTGAGTCATGCACCGAGACTTTTGTCGAGCCGAAGGCTACGTGACACTATTGCGTGGTTTGGAGTCATGAGGGGACAAGAACACTGGCAGCTGATGCTAACCACTCTCCAGGAGTTTCTCATGCCATTGCAGGCCACAGCTGGGCTGAGCCAAACCTGTAGCTATGTCCCAGAGACCCTGAAAGCTCAGGGAATGCCCATTCAGTTCAAGGCAGGATAAGAATTCAAAGTACCCACGGCTTTTTTGCTATCCCAGCCCCACTTTCAGCTTTGCAGCAGTCTCAGGGTAGAAACTATATTTGAAATACCCATCCATATGTTGTTCAAGAGCATCATCTCTGGTATATTGGAAAGAGATCCTAGCAGCATTCTCTCATCATTCTTTCACAGAGAAGAAGGGTTAGAGAGATCAAACCCTTGGAAGGATAAAGTAGACTCAGAAAAATGTAACACTAGGTCGCTGTCTACACATAAAGTTGTAAGATAAGAGTTGCAGAGCAGACAAATTAGCAGACTGTCAAGCTGCTCCTCCTGCCTGTGTGGGGAAGCACAGCCACCCCTGAAGGACCAGTGAAAATGAGAATATTTTCTAGATAGCAGGGTTGGGGGTTTTTTAGTAGGTAATTAAGTTGAACGCAGAAATTAACCAGCTCCTCATGCATGTAATTTCATACTTTACACATGTAATTTAAAACTTTAGTCTCCAAAATAAAGAGTAAGCCAAAATGGCTAATTGTGAGTAGGCCCATTTAGCAAACAAGTTTCTATATTTTCAGACTCTTAATGTGCACATCTTTGGAAACAAAAAAGGATTGTTTATGAGTTGTTGGCAAAATCAAGGCTTCCTATAAACAGCACAGAAATAGACCTTCGAAGTAGCAGATAATTTCCTACAGTTTCATTTTCCTTCTTTGGATGGGGTGTTTTGAATTTTCATTGATTAGTTACTAGAAAATATCTTTAATATTTTTTTATAGCACACATATAAAAAGAAAGCTGCAAAATGCCAAAGCAGCAAAAATGTTTCATTTCTTTATCCAAATTCTTAAGACATTCTGTAAATAAATTCTGTGAGCTCTACTCCTGTGTCTGACTCCATCTTTTCTGGCTTTTCACACCCCGATTAAATTTCCATTTAAGTAAATGTAAAATTATCCCTTTGCCCTGCTTTAAAGTTTCAATGTTATGCATTATAGGCATAACAATTTCAGTTTAGCTCAGGCTAACACAATTGTTCCTACTTTCCTGTATGTCACTGCATTAGTAAACCAGAAGGGATAAAGCTGAATCAACCACTGTCAAATGCAGCATAGAGGATGATATCTGACTTTCTAAACAAGTAAAATAAATCTGTAGCTATAAATTTATTATTCAATCATACTTTATAAAGTTTACAAGACAGTAAACAAGAGTTCCCAGAACTGTTCAGGGGTTTTCAAATGGTAAGAAAGGAAAATACTACATTATGCATTTTTTCATTTCTCTCCTGTGAAAGATGACTGACCAAGATGTGAAATATTTGGAAGACTTGCAAGAGGAATTTGACTTCAGGTACAAAACAATACAGAGCTTAGGTAAGAGTTCTTATACTCATTTTTAGATTTCCTAGGAAATGGCTGGTTCTGCAGCTAGACTACAGCATCAGGGGGTTGTGTGCATTACTTGATTAATATATGTAAACATAAAAATGGATCTTTGGTTTAGATAAAGTTTTAGTCCTGGAACATAATGACTCTTTTGGGGTTAAGAGGGTAAAGAGGATCATGTTAAGAAAGTATAGTTATTTCCTGTGGATAAGCTGCCTAATGTCACATTAAGTAGTACATTTCTTAATGTAAAGAACCTTAAGTAGTACATTTCTTAATGTAAAGAACCTATTTCTCAATATCCCCTCCTTTTACATGGTCCTTCTTTGGGAGAATGTGGAAGAGACTCTTATTTCCCAGAGTCATGCAGAACTGATTTTTCTCGCCTCTAACTTGGCTTTCTGTTCTTTTTTTGACCAGAGTGGTGATAACCAGCTGGTAAGCACTCTGAATGCATCTTTGACCAGCCTGTGATGGCTGAGATCTGCATGTGGAACAGTCCTTGCATGATCTCTTTCAGAAAAGAAACTGGGGTCTGCTTGTGTCTGCTCAGACATCTTTCTATTACCTTCCTTTGAGTATGCAAAGATGCTGGGCTCAAAACATCCAAGTCCTTAAGCACATCAATCATAAATGTTGAAGGCTGGATATGACCCAGCAATCAGAAGAGTTGCCATGATTTAATGAGTTTCTAGTCATCAGGTCAATCATAATTACTGACCTCACAGATACCTGAAAGCTGCCCCACTTGCAAAATAAGACATGCTGACAATAAATGACTTTCAGGGCTTAAATTTCACTGCTCTGCTCCAGCACAGCCAGCTTAGAGTGTGTGGGAGCAATTGCTGTGGCTGACATGGTGCTGGTTACTTGTCTGCCTCTACTGAAACATCTAGTCCTTTCAATAGGAAGGCATCCATCCAAAGCTTAGCAGGCACACAGTTGGCACCAATTTCTTTTTTGAATGTAGCATGAAAGATGCAAAAGGTTGGGGAAAGTGAGGGTGTGAAAGAGCTGCATGTGAAAGAGCATGGGTGAGCTTGGGGGCTCTTGAAACTAGTGCCTGACCCAGAGAAGGACAAACACTAGACAGAGAGGGAAATGCCCAGTGATCAGTGCTCCTGGCTGCTGAAATTCCCCTAGTGATGAGCACTTCAACACTTCAAATGCCTCTCAGCCAGACATTGTAATTCACATCAAGTTCAAAGAGCTTTAGCCTAACTGCTGACACCACGAGCTGTTTGTGTTTACAGATCAATCAGTGATCCAAGCCAGATGTACATAATACACAGGAGTATGCACAGGGATGAGAAATTTAAAGAACTCTGGGTATCATCTATGTTTTCTGCCTTTCCCTGCCCCACACACACATCTACAGACAGGATCCATATGTTAAACTTTTGCTAAAGTTAGTCCTTTCAAATGAAATGTGCTGTTACATAATCTACTGATGTTCACAGTTTATTTTTTCACTAGTTCTTGCTGCAGCCTGGTTGTGGTTTGTTTTCCTCATCTCCCCTTATAAATTAGGCACACACACCCACACATATATTTATACTGAATTTTTTTTGTCCCCTGCAGAGCAGAACGACAAAAACAGCGCCCTCATTAAACAGGAAATGTTGGCGTTGCAGGCAATGCTCAATACTTTAGACTACAAGAGAAAGGTTAGTGACAATGTTTTGTCATTTGTGGTTAATCTGCTTTCTCCCCTTATTCTCACACCAAATACTCAAATGTGTATGTGTGCCTTTCTAAATTTTCATCTCAGAAGAACAGACTCATTTCACAGGAGTTAAAAATTTGCAAAATGTTTGGTCAAGTCTGAGTGATTTGTACTAGAAGTTAAGAAATTGGCAATTAACAGCTCAGTCAAGGATATGGTTCTGCATACCTTAAGAGTGAAGCAATTTGAGTCCATGAGGGCAGGGTTATCATTAAATCAAGCAAACAAAAACACAATGCATTTAATATGATGCAAAACAAAAGCAGAACTTTTTGAACTTTTTGACAGAGCTTGCAAGTGTCAAAATCTTGGAGATATTTTGCCAACAAAGAATGCAACACTCTTCCCTCCTACCCTCCCAAAACAAAATTCCTGAAGAATTCATAGGGATTCAGGATTCATGTACAATGGGTGATGAATACTGTCACTGAAGCAATAGGAACTAAACATGGTTACTTTCAGAATAATTGAAAAAAATGTAGTAAGTGCTTCATGCTAGTTGGTGAATTCTGCAGCTGTTGCCTGTGGTCATTAGTGGCACCTTTGCTATTTTCCAGGAAGTGCTCAGTAAGATAGGGCGTGTGATCCATGAGATTGACGTGCTGATGAGCAACATGCTGACCGAGGAGCTGCTGGACTGGAAGAGGCGGCAGCAGATCGCCTGCATCGGGGGGCCCCTCCACGGGGGGCTCGACCAGCTCCAGAACTGGTAAACCTGCCCTGACCTCGTGCTTCCACCGAAAACCACAGGAAGTCTGCTGCACTTGAAATGATCATTCCTTTAGATCAGCTGCAACAGCAGCAAATTCACCAGCAGCTAAATAGAGTAAATAACTAAAAGGTGCTAAATAACTAACAGCAACATTCGCCGTTCAGAATGAACACTAGCCTGACTCGCGGCAATCACTAATTTTTGGTTTTGTATCCTCCGGATACATGAGACATACTCACTTGGGAGTTTTGCTTGAGTAAGAATGGTGCTGACTGAGTTTGTCATTGAAGGCAGTGGGAGTTGTGTCTAGGCAGGAGCTGGGTAGAGGCTTTATGCTTTGACTCACTCCTCCAGACCTTACACTGTGTAGGGATTGAATGGCAGTAATCTCTGTGATGCCAACTCTGAAGCGATTGCAAATAAAAATAAAATAGCATTATATTGAAAAGATAGCACACCCACAAAAATGTCACCACAACATCATGGTCATTATTTTCCCATCAAAACTCTCATATGGAAAAAGTGAACTAAAAAGAATTAAAAAGGAAGGAAAATTACCAAAAAAATTTTAGAAGTGAAAAAAAAGAGTGGCTTTTTGCTTTTTTTTTCCTGTGTAGGTTTCTTTTGTTTTCCCCCAACGAACATACTAAAAATAGCTTTAAATTCTAATTTTATATGCACATACCCTATTGAACTGTTATCAAGTGTATTTGGATTAATTTTTCCTTACTGATTTTACACTTCTTTAGTCTTGTTAACTTGCTCATTCTATATGAATATTATCATTTTAAAGAGTACATTTTGCAAAAATTCTGAGCTGTAGGAAATACTTAACGTTGGCACAAGTGCCCTGCATGTACAACATTAGGACCATGTATTTATTTCTTCCAAATTATTACAGATGGTGTTGCATTGTTGTGAAAACACTTATCTTTGAAGATAAGGCAAGTGATTTGCCCAATGTATTTATGCAGTCCTGTAAACAAAAGATGGATGGATGTGAGTTTGGGCAAAGCTGGAAAGCACCATTCAATACAGATTCTGATTTTCCCCAAGCAAGAACTTTAGTAGTTCTTGTGTTCCAAGAAACTGTTTACAGGAAAGATTGCAAACTAATCCTTTGTCTTGCTGTAGCTTTACACTGTTGGCAGAGAGTCTCTTTCAAGTCAGAAGGCAACTAGAAAAGCTGGATGAACTCCTGACCAGGCTGACTTATGATGGGGACCCTATTCCTGTGCAAAGGCCTCAGCTGCTGGAAAAAGTCAACTTTCTGCTCTACAACCTTTTCCGCAAGTACGTAAGCCACTGCCAAAGTGCAGAACTTCACCTCAACTGGTACAACAATGAGAACACACTGTTAAGAAAAAGGGATAAAAAAAGTTTGAATGTCTGAGGTTTCTAAGCACCAGGTTCCTAACACAAGATGTATGTACAGCTGTCGTCAGAATTCATAGAAACTGAAGGTTCCAGGCAGCTTCTCATAGGTAGCATTTAAGGGTTTGTCATCAAATTCTGACTCTTAAATGAATGCCAGAAATCCCCTTATTCTAGGAGTTGTTATGTACATTCTGCTGAGAAAGAATGCTGAGAAACGTTTACCTTGTTTAAGTTAATGTTCCTTTTCTTTTCTTTGTCCCCCACAAGCTATGCTTCCTGCTGCCCTCTCAACTCACCCTTCTATTAGTAGATAAAATATTAGCATCACTTCTCTTGCCTTTTGTACAGGCTATACTAGAGATATACCACAAGTGAGTCTCTGAAGTTTGCTCAATTGTTTGCTCTCTCTATATATAAAAATTAAAGTGGTCTCAATTGTTTGCTCTCTCTATACATAAAATTTAAAGTGATTGTTTAATTATTATAATTTAACTTCATTGGAGCCATGTTCCAGTGTATTTTCATACTCTGTTTTATAGCTCTGATAAAATTTTGGAAGACCAAGACTTTATCATTGTATTTTAGAACTATAGAATTTGGTATAATTTTCAATGTCTTTCAAATATCTGTTTCTTGTGGGAACAATTTCAGGGACAGTTATATCACTGGATCAGTTTGAGAGCTGAGAGTTGGAATGCAGAGCTCCCACTTCAGCATCTGCAGAGAAATAAGTCTTTAAGAGATACCAGCCCTTTTCTCTTCCTCCCTCCCGCCCCCCCAAAAAAAAAACCATCTGTTTGTTCATACCTATTCCTAAAAATCTGTTTGTTTCACTTCTTCTCACACAGCTCCTTTGTGGTTGAAAGGCAGCCCTGCATGCCAACACACCCCCAGAGGCCAATGGTTCTCAAAACTTTAATACAGTTCACTGTTAAATTAAGGTAAGGGAAAAATTCTGATATAAACTCCTTAATTTGTGTACACTATTTTATCCTAGGAGAATCTAGAAAGCAAAGCAGGCCAACCTGCATTAGGGATCCATTCAACTGCAGGGAAATTTTCTGGAATGGGGATATAAAGTCCACAGAATCTGTCACGCAGAACAAGGGGCAGTAAAGAGTAAAACACAGGGAAGAAAGGCACATTGTGGCTAAAGACAGCACCTTCAGGGTTCTGTATGCATCGAATTCTTGTTGTAATGACTTCACAGAAGGAGTAAACAATGATCCTTATCATACAAGCAAAAATCAGAATACTGAGAGCCACTTCTGCACAGAGGAAAGAGAAACTGCTGCATTCTGGGGGTCGTGGGTGAATCACAGATAAGTTCTTTCTCTCCCAGAAGCTCCTTCCCTGACTTTGTGAAAGAGCGAAGGTTGGAGAGGAACTCTTATTTCATTTCCACCTTGCAGCACAAAGTTCATGGAGGGCAGGGGTTGAGAAGAGGTACATGAAGGAAAGCACACACACATCTGTGATGCAGTCAGAGATTATACAAATCCATTTCCTAATTAAGTGATGTCACTCCAGCCACTCCCTCAAACACATGCTAACTTTTCCACACACTTAGAGGGAGGGTAGGGCACCCACCACTGGAACAGCCCAGCTCTTCTTTCTGAGAATTCAACCCTGTAAATTGTGTTGTAGTCCTAGATGCCTAATCTGTTTTCAGATTATAATAATTTCTGATACTTTAATCTGGAGCAACCAGTCTAATGTTTTCTGGTGAGATATTCTGTTAATGTTCACTCTCTCATTTTCTGTTTTGAAGGTTGCTAATTAAATTGCCAGAGCTGAACTACCAGATCAGAGTGAAAGCAACTATTGACAAGTAAGAAACTTAAAAGTGAAGCTATTCTCTCACTCCCTACAGAGACAACACAGGTTTTTTCAGTGGCTACCCTATCTGATTTTTAAACTGCTTTGAAAAGGAAGAAGGAAAGAAAAATTTTAAAAACCCACCAGTTAAAAGATCAGAGTAACGTTTCTTTTTTATGTGGAAGACTTCTTTTTTAAAAACAAAGCTGCTAAGTCTAATTGATGGTTTCTTAAATGGCTAGAAGTCCATGTAAGATTCGTCTCAAGACTTGGGAAAAAGTCATCAGACTGATACAGCAGCATTACACAGAAGTTTGAAATCAAACTGTATTGCATTTATGGGATAGTTTTGAAATAGCTCTGAGCTCTCACAATGCAACATCCCCAGTCCTAGGTACCAGCTACCTCCCTCCTTCTGCTTGTTGTGCTTCTGCAAGCCCCTAAAAACCACCTTGGCTGCATGGACATAGATGTGGGCCCATGAGAAAGAGGGAAAACACCCCATGAGGAGGGAGCAAGAGAAGCCAGGGCTGGTTCTCTCAGAAGCCATGCACTGTGTGATAATAAATAGCAAGATAAAATACACTACCTACATATGGCCAGATGCAAAAGTCTAAGTGGACAGCATGAATCTCAGTTCTTCAGTTTAAAGACTGTAGCTGTAGGGTCAATACAAGCCAACTCTGAGCAGGCAAAATCTACCATCTCAGATATGCTTCTCAGTACAAGTTCTGTCTTACACATTTACTGATTCACAACCCCTTTCCTCTCCCCCACCCCTCTTCTCTTTTAGGAATGTTTCAACTGTAAGGTAAGACAATAAAATATCATATATATTCATTTTTTCCAATAACATTGGTATCTGAGTCCATAACTGTCATGTCCTCCGCAGTAACCGTAGATTTGTTCTATGTGGAACACATGTGAAAGCCATGAACATGGATGAGTCTGCAAATGGGAGCTTGTCAGTAGAATTTCGACATTTGGTAGGTTTGACAAGTTTTTTACTATTGTAAAAAACAGTACTTTTTTTTTTTACTGTTGTGAGTAGAGAAATAAATTCTTTAGAAACTCTGGAGGGAACGCTGTATTACTGTCAAGGCCACACTCATTTTCTCTTTGTACAAAAAGATTATTCCTAGAACCTCTTTAAGCCATTCTATACTTCATCCATTCTCTAAAATAAGACTATATATTTTCACAGAAATGAGAAAGCAAATCCTAATTAGCACCAGAAAAGGAAAGAGTAATTATGCTGAATTAAAAATCCTCACAGAGACTGAGTTTGGTTAAAAAAACCTCAAACACCAAACCAACAACTGCCAAAAAAAACCAAACCAAGCAGAAAAACCCAGCACACAGAAAAAACAAACAAAAAACCTTAAACCACACCACAATTTTCTAGGGGAGATAGAATTGAATGCTTGAAATCTATCGGAAATTAATGTCTGTGATAAAGCCTCGTGAGAGACTAGAGCAGTGCTTGTGTAACTTCTCTGAGAGCCCAGTGAGTCCTGCTCTCTGACTAACACTCTCTTGCCTGTGGTAATTTTGGGGCTTAACCACAGATGCAGTGCATCAGTGTAGTTTTGCAAAAGGAGATTGAGATCAATGGTTTTTAGCTTTTTTTTGTTTTGTGGGATACACTTGGCAAGCACCCTAATTAATGCTTTGTTACATTAACTTAGTTTCCTAAAAATTCTTTAAAAATATCAAAAGACCTCTCACTGAATAGAATTTTCAATGTGCAGTGTCAGAGTCTTCATTAGACTTCATTTGCATATTGCAAATAAAATCTTACTATAACTAAGAACATCCTGGTTATAAATTATGTTCTTTATATGTGCTTCTGTGTATAGTTTCTCTGACACAAATATTGCTTTGCTTTATACAGCAACCCAAAGAAATGAAAACAAGTGCTGGAAGCAAAGGAAATGAGGTTTGTGCATTTATTTTACATGTTGTTTTTGCATACTCTCACAAGTATTTCAGATTTTATTTTATTTAAATCAAAGAGTTGCTAGATTTTGAAATATATACGAAGTACAGCATCCAATTATTATGTAAGTATAATGAGAACTGTTTAGAATGACTCAAATTGTAATTGCAAGCCTAAAGTCTGTATATTGAAAAAGTTACAACAGAAGGTAGAGAGTAATAATTCAAATGTGTGCATTTCATTCAAAGGTTACTTTTTGGTCATTTACATTTTGAAAAAAAAAAAGAAAAAAAACCAAACCAAATATGCTTTTAAAGTTTTTTTTCTGTTGTTGAAATAATTGTTTCCTACAGGAAAAGTCCTTCAAATATATGTTCTGCAGGTCAGGTTCACAGCTGAAGTCAGGGCGTCATTATCTTTGTATCAAAGGGGTTTGCTGCCTCAGCCAGGATCAAAAATGTGCTTAATTTACTTGCACTTGTCCCAGCCTGGTCGTAGGTTCCCCTCTCGTGGTGACACTGTGTATGGCATGACAGCACTAAAACCAGCATAACTGAGAGTGAAGTCGTTAAAAAACATATTTAAAAAAAAAATATATATATATATAAATAAAATCATTCACATCACAGCCCAAATAGCTGTATTTATACAAGCACAGGAGTTATTTGAAGTATGCTTTAAGTACAAAGCAAAAGGTGTGATGTGATGAGCATGAGGAATTTGACCAAAACCTAAAGCAGAAGATTCGTGTGCCCCTTTCACACACATTTCTGAGCAGAACAACTCAGCACCCCATTAGCAAGACAAACTCAAGGCTCACCTCCCAGTTACTTGGCTGCTTACAAAATCACTGACACCACAACAAGCAAATGCAAAAATGTAGGTTAAGAAATGTTGGCACTCCCTCCAGTTTTGGCAGCATTTTCCTCCCATTTCTACACATTGTGCCTTTAAAACTATATAAAGCTATCATAAGGCTGTGGAGAATTAGGACAGCTGAGCTGTGACCTGGTTCACTGCTGATTTCCTCAAACAGAGCCTCTCCTTGGCCAAGTCAGTCTGTGAAAATGGTTATTAGCAGAACAAGAGTTAGGATTTTCTTTGTTAACAGCAACTATAATGCTTTCAAAACTTGTTTTGTTATAGGACATTCAGTATGCTAAAAGTGTAGTTAAAAATAACTGGCCTCATTAAAAAAAAAAAGTGGAAGTTCTCTATTTTAGATTTGTCCTTTCATGCAGATGTACCTTTTTGCCTAGATGATTTTTCCATGAGAAAAATCTGCTTCTGCAAAATCATAATAGGGGGAAGAAGGGTTGTTTCAACAACCCTTATATCAACTTTGTGTCAGAAATACAGGTTGAGCTGGATATTTCATTATGGGAAAGCATTTTGATTTGCAATTTTTTATTTCTTTTTTTAAAGAAAAGCCTGACAAAACAAATGCATGATGGGGAGGGAAAAGACCACCAACAAAGAAAATCAGAAAAGAATAAATATATTTTTATACTTTGAGTTCTTGGGATGGAAATGTATTTCAAGAAATCTGTTTCCTAAGGGGCAGAGATTTGCATCTTTGCAGAGCTATGCTGCTTTGTAATCAAAACAAATGCTAATACTACAAACTTTAATCAACAATGACAAACAGATTTTAGTTTTTTTCATCCAAGAAAAGCTTGGGGTTTTAATACCAGATTTACTTCGGATTAATGATTTAGGCCTCTAGTCCTTCAACCAGAGCCCACAGCAAACCTGGATAAAGGCCCATTTGTCATTAAAGCTGTGGCTCTTTGCTTTGTTTCTGGTTTGTTCCTCCTTGAAGTTGAACATCCCTGTTTAAAGTCAAATTTTCAATCAGTCAGGAAACTTTAGGAAAAGGAACGTTGGAGACAACCTTTATCAGACGTACAAAATTATCTGTTAACTTCTTGTGTGCAAATCTGTGTTTAAAAGTACCATTTCAGAAAAAGATAAAATTTTAGAACAATATGAAGGGGTTCTTTTAGATTCATCAGAAAAATTACCAGTCTTCCAGACTAATTTAATGTCAGAGTTGAACAAACAAATTGTTTCCTTCACTTCCTTCTTTTCCTTTCTTCTTATATATTTGATATGAGTTTTCTTTCCAAGGGTAACCTCAGCAGCTGGATCACTAAACCAGTGTTAAATGCCAGCTGTGCATCCCCAGCTTTATAACCTGGTTCTTCCCTCAGGGCCCTCACATGGTTACCGAGGAACTGCACTCCATCAGTTTTGAGACACAGGTCTGCCTGTATGGATTGACCATAAATTTGGAAGTGAGTATTTGGGACAGATTACCTGGGGCAGGAGAAAAAGGCATTTTCCAGCCATTTATAGAAGTACAACTGTGCTGGGCCACACCACGGGTCTGCCTGCCCTCGGTGAGGCCCCCAGCAGTAACCACAAACTGACACAAGATATCCAGAACTTCTGGAAAAGAAATCTGTGCTTTGGGAAGAAGGAGAGGCTAAAAACCCAAAGCACACACAGCACTAATACTTTCCTCAGCAGCATTTACACAGGGCATGCATTCTCTCCACCAGACCAGCTCCTTGCCTGTGGTGATGATTTCCAATGTCAGCCAACTGCCCAACGCATGGGCCTCCATTATTTGGTACAACCTGTCAACCAATGACCCTCAGGTAGGTCCTCAGCATGCAAATACTGACTTTCTGCATTTTCACATTTGTATTATTATTATTATTGCATTTTCACATTTGTATTATTTACATTAAGTGTAAAAAATATGTATTTCCCTTTTGAACTGACCTTATTTTTGTCATGTACACGGTTAACATCACACGTTTTTGTTCACTTTATCTTTCTTTCCCTGTACAGCTATAAAATCACATGCACCCTTAGCTTTTCTTTTTGCAGCCTAAAGCCGTAGTTCTTAAACTAAGGAAAGGTGACAGGCCTTCTCCACAACTTCTCTGACTTCACTAGTTTTAATTTATCTTTCTTGGATGTAGGTGACTAAAACTAGACCTGTTAGAAAATAATTCTATCAGTACAGCTCCAGACCAGGAAAGCAGGCATATAGGGGAATCTGTAATGTACTTAAATGCTGCTTTCCCCCATGGATTTTATGGCAACTTTTGCTTTCTGTGGAGAAGATTATAAATGTTAAGTAGCAACTTCTAGTGGCTCTAACCCTGAGCAAAGGCAGAATCATTCTTTCTAAGGCTCCAGCTGTCTCAGCACATATTTTAGATTCAGCCACTGTTACTGTATTTCCAGGCTGTGGAACAGGGCTGTCAATGGCTCTCAGGCTTTCAGCTGGGGATTAGTGCAGTCACACAGATGCTCAGAGCAGGGAAAGGGGCAGACAGTCTGCCATGGTGGCAGGCCAGCTGACCAGCAGGCTGGACTGCATTATCACTCTGTGATACTCCAAAGAGTTTTTGCACAGTCTTCAGTATGTCCATTGTGTGTAGAATTAAAAAAAAAAACAAAACCACAACTGAAAAAACTAAGATAAGCCAAATGATTCAACAGCACATCACCCTATCAGTATGTAACGGTTTAAAGTTTCCATGCACTAAACATTAAAATATAGTGATAATATCTAGATTTATTTTGGACACGATTTAAGCATATTTTCACTGCCTTTACACAGGACACTACCAGGGGAATAGCAAGGCATTTTAACATCCAAGATGCACACAGGGACTTTAGCTCTCTCTAGGAGTCTCACCCTACAACCCTGCTCAGGCACCCCACTGGACCTTGCTGGGTGCCTGCAGGTGGGAGGCCCCACACGTTTGCCCCACTGATTTCCCCACACACAGAGCTCACTTTCAACACTTCCAGATGCTGCTCAAGCACTTGCAGCCTTCTCTTACAGCCTGATATATATTTCATGGTTGCTATCTAAACAAAGCATTCATTCCATTGCAGAATTTGTCTTTCTTCAACAACCCCCCTGCTGCCACTTTGAGCCAGCTCTTAGAAGTACTGAGCTGGCAGTTCTCATCATATGTTGGTCGTGGACTCAATTCTGAACAGCTCAACATGCTGGCAGAGAAACTTATGGGTAAGTGTGTAGAAGTATACAGATTTTATTTGCGTTGGGGTTCTTATATTTGGTAGCAACAGGTAGGGGCTTTAGGTACACCTTGTGGTTTAGCAGCAGCTGGCAACTAAGCCCCACACAGCCACACACTCCTCCAGAGTGAGATGAGAGAATTGGAAGGGTACAGTGAGAAAAGGGTAAAGTGAGAAAACTCATGGGCCAAGCTAAAGACAGTTTAGCACATAAAGCAAAAGCCACACGTGCACACTAGGCAAACAAAGAATTCATTCACTACCTCCCATCTGCAGGCAAGTGTTCAGCCTGGAAATCCGGGCTGGATTCATCACACAAAAGAGTTACTTGGGAAGACAGATGCCATCACCTCAAACATCCCCTCCTTCCTCCTTCTTACCCCTAAGTTTACATGCTGAGCATGTCACCATGTGGTGCAGAATATCCTTTTGGCCAGTTAGGATCAGCTGTCCTAGCTGTGTCCTCTCCCAGTTTCCAGCACTCCCAGCCCCTTTGCTCGTGGGAGGGTTGAGAGGCAGAAAAGACTTTCAGTGTGTGTAAGCCCTGCTCAGAAGAAGCTAAACCATCCCTGTATTACCAACACTCTTTCCACCACAAATCCAAAACTGTGAAGAAAATGAACTCCACCCCAGCCAAAACCAGCATGGCATGACCTCCATTTCCAGAGCTGATGTCAAAAATGTCACAATGACATTTTTTTCTTTAAAGAAACGCAGGCATCAGCTTATTCTTATCACAAAGTAATTCAACTTTCAAACTTCCAGGCTCAACTGAAGGAAGAGGGCATCAAAGTCACACTGAACTGTGATGTTATTTTGCCTCCTTAACAATTATCACATACATCTGAAATCAAAAGGAAGTATTTTTGCTTGCTTATGAGATTTGGTTTGGGGTTTTTTTCATTTTAAGTACCTATCCTTTTGTGTCTGTTCATTTCTGGGGCCTCACCAGAGATGCTTCACTGGTGTCAGCACAGCAAAGTGGGCTTGTAACCACAGCAAGATGAACTACTGAGTACTCTGAGACCCAAGGGTGCCCCAGAAGGGAAAGGCCCTGAGGAACGCTGAGAAGTAACATTTAGGCTAAAAACTGAAACTGAGCATGTAGTGTTGCAAAAACCAAGTCACAGGCTACTTTAGGCAATTATTTCCAAAACTATTATCACCTGCTTCAAAAGAATACAGAAAACCAGATCTACAGTCCCTTAGAATGCCCCTA
The DNA here is from genome assembly GCA_024362935.1 of Setophaga petechia. Taxonomy (NCBI): domain Eukaryota; kingdom Metazoa; phylum Chordata; class Aves; order Passeriformes; family Parulidae; genus Setophaga; species Setophaga petechia. Next base: position 30,089,695 of record JANCRA010000005.1, read on the forward strand.
TCCCTCCCTCCATAAGTCTGGATGTATTGTACTTCTCCCCTCACCTCCCACCCAGCTATACAGATATCAAGAAATATCTATTTCATAACTTCAGAATAATACATGCATCTTTTGGGGTTTTTTTCCTCTTTCAGGACAGCAAGTCAGTTACAATGATTATCAACTATCCTGGGCAAAGTTCTGCAAGGTACTGTTCCAAAAGTAACACTAAACTCTTATTTTTCATAACACCCACAGCCACGCCTATCTTTGTTTCTGTGATGCTGCTGATAAGATTCCCACTTGCCATATGTGGGACTTTCAGCTCAGCATAATCACATCCCTTGTAAAAATTTAACTAGGAAGAAAACACATCCAGAAGCATAAAGCTTGGGATTAGGGATCTACTTAGTTATATTGCTACAGATATCAGAAACTGCCATTAGAGTGTGCCTTACATATTTCTGTATATGATCAACTGAAAGTCTTACCAAAGCATGCAATACATTTTTCATAAAGCACAAATAAGATTTTTCATGTGTTTAGTTTTGACCTAAATTTATTTCAAGACAGTCAATATATGCAATAACTTTGATGAGGCAGAGAAAATGTATTGATAAAGAAGGGTAAGCTCCTTTAATTCATATTAACTGCATTATTTAAACATATGCAGAACCTTGGAAGGAAGTTCAACTTTCTCATCTTCTTTTCACTCAAAATATAAACATATAACTAGGAAGAAACCACAGATGTGATTTTTATTCTCCTTGAAAAATGAGGTGCTTCCAATGCATATCTTAAAAATCAGTTGATTTTACGAAGGGTTGAAAGAGAGATGTTACTCAAAACCACAGCTCAAATTGTGATTCTCACTTGAGAAAAGTAGCTTATTCTTAAGAAACTGAGAAGAAACTGTCATGTGAACGTTGGGTAACATCACTCTCATGATTCTCCTCTCGTGTGTGTTGGTTTTGATTGTGTTCTGTGGTTGTTTTTTAACTGTTAGGAACATTTGCCTGGGAAGTCTTTTACCTTTTGGGTTTGGCTTGAAGCAATCCTGGATTTGATTAAAAAACACATTCTTCCCCTTTGGATTGATGGGTGAGCAACAAGGGAACTGCTGTCTATTGATTTCTCTCCACATTTTCTCTGTCCTTTACTCATCTCAGTTTTAGCCATGCAAAGTATTTGCAACAAGTTTAACACTTCTGTCTCCCTTCTCCCATTCATAACTTTTGGAAATTGCTGTCAAAGGGGAACAATAAGCGATCTCTTAGAAATGCAGGTTTAGATCTATTCTTCAGTTCTGTCTGTGCAATCAAGTACTGGGATAAATTTCTCCAGGCTTCATAGTACTTTGAGCTCAATGCCATATTCCATGTGTAACTACACAAAGCTTTGGTCATAGCCCCCAAGCCTTATAAAGCTTTGTAATCAGGTTTTGAACACCTGTATAAAGGTGGATTGTTCTGAGCAATCTGGTCTGGTGAAAGATGCCCCTGTCCACAGCAGGGGATTTGGAACCAGGTGAACTTTAAGGTCCCTTCCAATCCAGGCCCTTCTGTGATTCTACACATTGGACAGATCGAAGTCTGTATTTTTTTCCAAAAGTAAACCCATGATTTCCTGTTATACCTCAGGTACATCATGGGATTTGTAAGCAAAGAAAAGGAACGAATTCTGCTGAAAGACAAGACACCAGGAACATTCTTATTAAGGTTTAGTGAGAGTAATCTGGGTGGAATTACCTTTACTTGGGTGGATCAGCTAGAAAATGGTAAGTATAATTAAAATTAAAAAAAAAAAAAAACAAGCCAACAACTAAATCAAAACTAACTCAAACCCCACAATAGACCTGCAATACAGGAGTCAAGTTTTGTTTGGTTTGATAGTAAAATTCACATGTATCATGTCATAGTATGGTTTTGGACAAGATACAAGTATCAGAGTTTCTCAAACACAAACCAAAACTCTGACATTCTACTTCTGAGTCTTTTATATTAACAAAACTCTCTATGAGGTGCACCTGATAACTGCAGGCTTTAGATTTGTTTCCAAATATGCAGAAATTAAATATTGAAAGATATTACTGTAGCTAAGAACAGGTAAAGCCTGTACAAGTGAGAGCCTCAAAAGAAATGCAAAAATGTATTCCAGCTGCAGCTGCTCATCTGCAGGTTATGGTTCCTTTGTGTTTCTGCAGGAGATGTAACATTTCATTCGGTGGAGCCCTACAACAAAGGTCGCTTATCTGCCCTGCCGTTTGCCGACATACTGCGCGACTACAAAGTTATCATGGCAGACAACGTTCCTGAAAACCCCCTCAAGTATCTGTACCCAGATATCCCCAAAGACAAAGCCTTTGGCAAACACTACAGCTGTCAGCCAAACGAAGGTTAGGCTCCACTTCTCTATTTGCCCTTCCTGCACAGCAGCTGCAAAGTCAAGAGGCAATTTGAGCGCTGTAGGGAGAGGAGGGAGAGAACAGATTAAGATGCCTCCTGTAATAGTCATCTTCAAGAGAACTGTTTAAACATGTGTCTGTCATTTAGACAGCTTCATTTTGCAAATACATCCCTGGTCTTAGAGGTTACAGTGGAGGTGATGACAATATTTAAAAGAAGCTAAGGAATTGATTTTTTTTCTCTGACTGATGCATTACGAAATTCAGTGCTTGGGTGTTTAATAGAGAGGAAACTGAAAAGTCATCCTGCTTATTGGCTTCATAGTTGTGTTACACTGTAGCATGCTGTCTCTTTAATTTCAAGAAAACTCAGTATTTCCCAAAAAGCTTGGAAGCCTGACTTCATTTCATTTCATGCAATGGAATCCTAAAACAAAGGCTGCTTATCTGCACCACCTTTTCCCAATATACTGCACAATTACCAAGTTATTATGACAGACAATGTTTCTGAAAATCCCTGGCAACTGCACTGGAAAATGCAAAAAGGCCAAACAAGGATGGTTCCAAATATGTTCAGGCCCGCGTTCTTTTATGTCCAAGTTACAAGTCAGCTCATTTTTAGATAAAATTAAGTGTCGCTTAAAGAAAGCCCTCAAAGCCTTGTTTTTTTAATAGATAAAACACATTCTTCTAGGTTTTCAGTATCAAAGGTTACAATTCCATTTGAACTCAAATTCCTACACAACTCAAAAATATTTGGAGGCTACAGTACTTTTCTCCCTCTTCATTTTGACTCTGTGGACTTTGCCTAATGCTCCAATCATCTAAAATCTTACATATATGCTTAATTTCATGCAAAAGAACTGGAATTCAGAACACATTGCTGAAGCTGTATCTGTAGAGACAGAGCTTCAAGCCTTTGCAGAACTGAAATCTGCAGGCTCAGAGTACCAAACTTCAAGAATTGTATGTTTGCTTTGTAGGCCTAACGAAATCTCTTTCTTCAGTTACAGTGTTATATTGTGTTTCACATCATCAAGGGAGCACAGGCAATTCTGTGACTAAGATCTGAACTCAAGGACTAATCTCAGGAATTCCCCTCACTTTCATGGCTACTTATTTATGCAGAGACTTTACAATTTATTATTGCTTGCAGCACTTAAGCAAATAATCTATTTCAAATAAATAATAAAATGACTAGACAATATTTAATTTCTCTACTCTTTATTCTAGTCTCAAAGCCCTCGGATGGAGGAGGGAAAGGTTATGTTCCTTCTGTATTTATCCCAGTCTCCAAAATGTAAGTATCCTCACAGGTGTGTTACACTTTACCTGTTATTTTTATTTAATTTACATCCCATTTCAGCATTTCCCCTGCCTCCTTTCCCCAAACCATTTGAAAATAGTTTGGCAAGGACTGCTGAAGACAAGAAAGGGGAGTAAAGGACTTCCTTCACCTGTAGAGTGCTTTTTCTATTCATGGGGCAAACCATTGGTAAAAACTCTGAATGCAGATTTTACAGCACTCTGATCTACTTTTCTTTCACCGACTCCTTTTTTTCCCCAGCAGCTGATGTTAGGGGCAAGGAAAGAGGACAAACCTGACTCAATCTCCTACATTTTTAAGTGTATAGCAGGTTGTTGCCTGAGCTCACAGGGCCACCAGCAAGCCTGAGGACAGGGTTAATAAACTTAAAAAACATTCATCATACTCCACTGATATGCACAGAGGGATCAAATTTTTTCTTGGATTATTTTTGCTTTTTATTTTTTTCTTTTTAGCTTAAATGACTCTACAGAACCACATTCTCCATCAGATCTTCTTCCAATGTCTCCAAGCGTTTATGCTGTGCTGAGAGAACACCTGAGTCCCACAGCCATTGAAACTGCTGTAAGTTGTCAACTTTCCCATTCATAAGTAAATATTAAGCAAACAGGACACAGCACAGATGCTGGTTAATAAAAGGGTGCTTGTACAACCAGGAATCAGAGCTTTTTCATCACTTCCTGCATTACATTCTGAAACAATGGTGCAGATATTTCCTATTCTAAATGGTGCAGGATTCTGCAAGCATCTTGAAAGCACTGGAATTGCCTGACATGCTGGGCAATGAATCATGAATGCCAGAACACAAAGGTCCCAGAGTTCTTGCACAAATGAAGGCTTTACACTGACAAATACATGCCACCTATACTAATTCTCTGAACAGCACAAAAGCCTGGACTTGCTCAGGGGAGCTGCCCAAGGAATATGATAATTTCCAATTCAGCAAACTTGCACAACATTTTCACGCTGCATGATTTTACATGGGGCTTCAAAGTGCAAAATTAAAAGTCAACTAAAACACTTTGAGCAAAGAAAAGTAATGTTAGCTTAGTATATAGAAAGGTTAGGAAAATACTCTAAGAGCATCATATTTTTTTAAAAAATTCTTCTTTTCCTTATTGACTAGAAATGTTGTTCTGAATCTTCATGGCTCAGAGTCCTTAGAACAATGATATATAGCCAGGTGGGAATTTGTCCAGCAGACTTTTCTCAACAAACACAGCAGTGGTTTGGCTCTAGCAGCTTTAGAAGAAAATCTCCTTTTTTAACACTAGCCCTTAACTTTGTGTATGTTCAATGATTTATGATCTTAAAATGGTTATGTATTTAAAAGCCTGCCTACTCCCCTTCGAATGCCTCTCTGTAAACACTTCTCCTTACCCACAAACAGAACAAAATAAAACCACAATCATGATTGTCAGTGATTAGAAGTTCAGTTAAACTTTATATACAAATGGATGAGTTCTTTATTGTATCTACCTGAAAATCCACTCAAGAGCAAGGTATCTTTTTTTATTCTCCACTTTTTTCTCCGATAGCACTTGTAACAAACTAGTTCTTTAGCTGAAAACGAAATAACCAGCCTGAATTAAAATTCTGCATTAAAATCTACCCCACCCAATCCAGGACATGTCCCCACTCATTTCTATTTTGGTTTATAACATGTGGAAATGGTTCTGACCTCCCCAACTGCACTTACGAACAATGCACGCATTTGCTTTCCTGAACTTTCGTCAGAGTAAAGAACAGTTGGATTCACTTTCAGTTAACATCAGCCTCCAAACATTTTTGGTTTCTTCTTGCATGCTCAGTAAATCTCAAACCAGCTCTATTCAGAGCTTCAAAATTAGCTGTGACCATGGCCACATTTAAGGTCATAACCCGACATAAAAAATATGCCTGGCAGCAAACTGCAAGTGTTAAATACAATTTTAAAGGTACCAAGATGAGTGGTTCAGTGCTGCTAGACAGTAAGTGATGTTTCTGTAGGCTCTTACTAGAAAGTTCTGCTAGAAATTGCATGAGAAAAATAGGTTTCGAAGATTTTTAAAGAATTCCTTCCTTCCCTTTTCCATTCAATTTACCTTGCTAAATGGAAATGAGGAAAATACGGAGTTTTTTTTTTTTATCAAATTCACACAACAATCTACCCTGCTAAACAGCTGGCTGAGTATAGCAAGCAGACAATTTGCACTATTAAAGCAAGATTTTTCATCATGAAATGCCAATAAAAAAGCATCATGTGAGATACAGAAAACAAGAGTGAAATCTGCAGCAGGCCTAATATCCTACAACTGAGTAACTCACTCTTAGCAAGATATATTTTCTGCAGTCGTGCTGAATTCCCTTCTATTCCCCCCCAATCCAGCTTCCCTTACCCATCAAAAGAACAAGACTCCAGGAAGAACCCTGCTATACATATCCCCAGGCCTCAGGAACCACAAAGTTCATACAAAAATAAATATCATGCTTATTCTTAGTGCAACAATTTCCTACAGTGTCTTCTAAAGAACATTCCTCTATTTTATAAACAACTAGAAACAGGATTTTCAGATCCTTATCAGTTTGTGTGACATTTTCAAAGTGACTCTGCAGTTACCTTCAGCCAGAGAAGGTTTCATCTGCATTTTCTTTTGAATGAACAGCTGTGAGTGCCATGAGACTAATGTTTTCCTTTCTCTCCTTCTAGATGAGTTCTCCTTACTCAACAGACTGAAGTGCACATACTGGAAAAATCAGTTATTGCGTGAACACTGGATGGGTTAAAGAAGTCATAATTTTTTTTTGCCTGTCACCTTGAAAGTCAGCTTTTCTGGAAACCATTACATTATCCTTAGGCCTCTTTCAACAACACACAAACAAGGAATTTTCTCCCTAGGGATTCAAACAGCCTTTTGCAAGTCAGATTTGCTGTTGTCACTGAAAAAAGACCAAATTCTTTCTGGCTTGGGCATCATTTGACTTCAGTGGGGTCCCAGCAGACATAAATTTTACTTGCTAATTTAACTAATTTCCATAGAATCGCTGTAAATATGAGAGCATAAGAACAAAATGTTTTGTTTCTGAAGACAGCATAAAAAGATAATGAAAGACATTAATGTGTTTGGAGAAATTAGGACTTATGACATTAAATACTTTCTGCTTATTCATAATCTTATACACCACTAATTCAGATACTATTTCAAAGCAAAGATTTTGTTCCCCTGACTTTGAATATTCCAGAGGTATCTGGGGATTGCTTTTCTCCAAAGATGAACTGCCTTCAACATGGGTTTTTATCTGACACCACAGCAGAAGTTGTGGAAGGCAGGTAGGTGAGGCTGGGGAGAGAAGGGAGTTCCAGAAAGGAAGCAGACATAAAACTTGTGGTAGTGAAAAGGCTGTCTCCATTTCTCCACTGGAAGAGAGAGTTAGTAAAACTTCCCCTCTCACAAAGTAGCTGCAGAAGTAAATCTGTTTGGGCGGGAGGCACTCAGATACCCCAGCAAGTACCGTCAGAAAGTCTACAAATAAAAAATCCCAATCTGACACAGTTTGGATGCTAACTGGTCAATGGCAACAGGGAAGCAATTTTAAAAAACAGTTACTGAAGAGCTGCAGCATTTGCTGACCACCTGGACACTTGTGTTGCGTGACAGGATATTACATGCCTGTCACAGGCTCACTTAATAAGCAGGACAATTAGTTTTTGTAAAAACAGCAAATTGCCCTCTTTCAATACTCCTTTTTCTTACAGATGTGTTTACTGCTGAGTTTGGGTTGTTTGGTTTAGTCGTTTTAGTTTTATTTCCCCCAGTGTTAACCCTAAAATCTCTGTTAATAGAATAATAAACAGGCAACTCCAAGGCCACTGTATTTCACAAATGCAGGCTCAATCAAAATGCAAGCTTTGCCCACAGAACACACAGTTAATGCATGCAAAGCTCTTAAACACAAACCCTTGAACATTTGCACCTTACAGCTTTCTCAAGCAGGTATAAACGAGACTTCTGTGATGAAAACAGAACCTCCTTGGATCAGTAAGACATGATTTTACTTTCATTTCTCCTTTCACCCATGCTATTTAGGTTAGTTGAAAGTGAGTAAGCGGAAACAAAGTAATGAGATATTTTTGCGATACATGGAAGTAAATTTCAAAGAAACGAGCGTTTCTCTGTTCATTACACTGCGTGATTCAAAGCAAGTTGCATGTAAGTCCAGCAAGCATCGCATATGAAATAAAAAAGAAAAGCAATTCTGTATATAGCCTGGTAATATCTGTAATTTATATAACCAGCATGAATAAAATCTGATTTTGGCTTCAAGTTGCATACCTGGACTCTGTGGATTTTTTTCCAAGGCACAACAAAAACAGTTTTTCTGCCTTTTGGTTGACCTTAAACTGAGCTACAGACAGTAACACAGAATTCTAAAGCAGGAAACATGACCTCCCTGACATCAGCTGTTGCATGCCTTTTCATTTTAACCTCTTCTCACAATCTTAATACAAACTAAATGGGGGATACCTTTTCTTGTTGACCACCTGAAGTTCATGAGAAGTACTGTAAGACAAGATCAGACATGGCATGAGAACCAGTCTCCTTTTTCTGTCTTCCCTGCTCTCCATGCAAGGCAACCCTTCAAGACTCCCAAGTATTAATTTCAGTCCAATATAGCTGGAGTTTCTGAACAGCACCATGGATCAGGTTTTGGCATGACAGTTCCTGCAATTGCTTCTGAACAGATTTTTGCATAGGGTAGACTTAATGTTTTGTTGAAAAGATCTGCCTGGAGATCATTTCACTGCTTTAAAGGAACACTGGAATGATTTATCTCTAGGATGAATACATACAGCCCAAACCTCCTTCCATTAAAAAAGTGAGAATTTTGTCCTTGTGCTACGATGAGTAATAACACAGGTCTCCAGTGCAATAATGGTGTGGAGGGAAAACACAAAAATGAGGGGGCTGAGATGCTACCAGAAAGAAAAAAAATCTGCTTTTAAGGAGTTCTACTAACTGTGCTTGTGTTTTTGCTGTGTTTTGCAATGACAAAGTAAAAAAAAAGTGATTGTTTTGTGCTTTGTCTTTGTGTGACACTGTAACGACCCTCTTTAAAAAAAACATAAAACCTGTCAGTTACTTTCTTCCATAGCCTTTATTCAAAGCCATGTTTATAGATCTACTGCTCCCCAGTGTTTCACAACACGACGTTTACCAAACAGACCTCCTATTTTATTTTTTCATGAAGTAAGGCCTGCTTCCTCCACCTGAGGAGGGAAGGGGCACAGACTATATTTGAAAACCCACAGCAAAGCCCGCACTTCAACATTCCGCTCTTTGTCGGCTTCAAGCACCAGACAAAACCCAAAAAGGCTACGCTGGACCAAGAGACAGCGGGAAGGGAAGGGAAGGGAAGGGAAGGGAAGGGAAGGGAAGGGAAGGGAAGGGAAGGGAAGGGAAGGGAAGGGAAGGGAAGGGAAGGGAAGGGAAGGGAAGGGAAGGGAAGGGAAGGCTCAGCCGCTTTCAGTTTAAGGGCGCTGGGGCTGGCCAAGCGGGCTGGCGTGGCCGAGCCAGGAGCCGGGGCAGCCGCGCACCCCCCCCGGCCCCGCTGCCCTCTGGAGCCCTCAGGGCCCCGCGCTGGTTTCGCTTTCGCCTTCGCCGCCTTTCCCAGAAGTCACGTGTCGCTCCCTCCGCCCGGGAACGCCCCCGGCCCGCCCCCGCGCACGCGCAGTGGGGCGGGCACGCGGCTCCCCGAGCGCAGCCGGCGCCGTGACAGCGCCGAGCCGGAGCCCAGGTGAGCGGAGGGGAGCGGGCGTGAGGAGCCGGGGGATGGCGACGGCGCTGCCCGCGCCTCGGGGGCTGGCGGGGTGAACGCCTGGTGTAACTAAAGCTGTCGCTTCCTCAGACCGCTCCCTGCCCGCGGGACACCCACGGAGCTTTGCGCTTTGGTATCCTTGCACCTGGGGAAACAGGAGGTGGCTCCTTCATTCCTGGCAGGGAGGGATACCCCCGCTCCGCTGCCACAGCCACTCTCAACTCCTCCACAGCTCACCCTCTCCAGACCTGCCCTGCCCGGCAGTGCTCGAAGCGGACCCCTGTGCCCAGCCCGGCTGACGCTGCTCCCGCTGATCCCGCGCCTCCAGCCCCGCTGGGCAGCCTCTGCTGAACAGGTGCGCCGCTCCCCCTCTCCCTTCCCTCACACCCGGGGCTGGGCTGGGCCGGCCGGGAGCGCGGGGAACGCGGGCACGGAGCCGCCGGGAGCTGGGACTGCTGCCTGCGCCCTTTGCTCCCGATCGGCCGCGATCCCCGGCAATGACAGGAAAGAAGGTAGAGGAGGGCCTGGAAGGAACCCTGGGGTGCATCGGGTGGCCAGCACGCCGAGAGGGGTGATCAGCCGCCTCTGCTCAGCCCTAGTGAGGCACATCTGGAGTGCTGTGTCCAGGTACAAAAACCACCAGGAGCTACTGGAGAGGGTCCAGCAGAGGGCACAAAGATGATGAGGGATCTGGAGCACTCTCTTACAAGGAGAGACTGCGGGAGCTGGACCAGTTTAGTGTGGAGTAGAGAAGACTGAGAGGAGATCTCATCATTACATATAAATAACTCAAAGGCGGGTGCCAAGAGGATGGTGCCAGACTCTTTGCAGTGGTGCCCAGCAACAGGATGAGAGGCAGTGGCCACAGATTAAAACACAAGTTCCACCTCAACACGAGGAAGAACTTCTTTACATTGAGGGTGGCAGAGCACTGGAATAGGTTGCCCCGGGAGGTCATGGAGTCTCCCTCTTTGGGACTGCTATATCACACTCAAATGCTATGTTAGCTGTAATCTGAAAAGCACACATCAGAAGCCCTCATCCAAGCCCTCACTTTAAACATAACAGTTTTAAGTCCTTTGCTTCTCACACCTAGCACAAGCCACTCAGCCGCTGAGAACACTGGCATATAAAAACCAAAGGATTTGGTAGGAGGAGGCAGAGAAGATAGTCCTTCACCTTGATGCTGCCCTGTTCTTTTCGATGGGTCTTATAAACAGCCATTAAAAAACAATGATGTGAGTGGATTTGCATCTCACCATTCATATTCTCAGCCTGGGCTGTTCCTTGGATGTATTTTTACATGCCATTTCCACTACAAGCTGATAACATGCACCTTAGAAGGCTACGTGATCTGCTTCTAGAGACCCTACATCAGAGCTAAAGCCACTCTCACAAAAGTGTTAGGACTGAGAGAAGCCGTTCTACACAGTCTTAGTTCGTTTAAGCACCCTGTATCTGCTGCACAGGTTACTTGAATTTAGCCTGAAACTATGATCACAAGAACTAAAACACATATTAAAAAACATCTTTCCAGTCCTTCTCCATTTAAAGTGACTTGAGTTGTAGTCCATTTTCAGAGCAGGCAAGTGTGGATACAAACAGCAACTGAAAATGGGCACTTAGAGGGGTCTCTGATTTTTCACTCACACTCTTGGTGCTGAGGAATACATCTGCACAAGCAAAAGGGGATACTCCATGTTCAGGATCTCAGTTATGCAGAGTACAGGTATCAAACACAGGTCCTCATGCCACATCTGCTAAGCAAGAGAGCAGTAACACTAGCAGTACCCTAAATGCAATGAAAATGGGTTCAGAGGAAAAGGAAAAAAAGAAAGCACCACACAGCGACTCACTTGCTTCCCCTCCTCCCTGCAAGGTGGGATGGGGAGGGAATCAGAAAGGTAAAAGTGTGGTACATTATGGGCTGAGATAAAGACAGTTTAACAGGTAAAGCAAAAGCCATGTACACAAGAAGGCAAAAGGCAGGAGTTCAGCCATCCCAGGAAAGCCAGGCTCCATCACACCTAACAGTAGCTTGGGGAGACAAATGCCATCATGCAAAATGTCCCCCCTTTCCTCCTTCTCCTTCCCCCAGCTCTGTGAGCTTGGTGCCACATGGTCTGGAATGTCCCTTGGGTCAGCTGCCCAGCTGTGTCCCCTCCCAGCTCCCTGTGCACCCCCAGACTCCTCACTGCTGGGGTGGCGTGAGGAGCAGACAGGGCCTTGATGCTGTGTAAGCCCTGCTCAGCTGTCACAAAAACATCCCTGCCTTACCAGCACTGTGTCCTCCACAAATCCAAACCAGCCCATACTAGCTACTGTGAGAAAAATAAACTTTATCCCAGCCAAAGTCAGCACATCCTCCGATTTTGTCGAAGTTCATGAAAACTTCAAATTAGTTATTTTTCACCACTTCAGTCCAAAAACTACCTAAACATTTACACTGACTTTTTTGTTCACCCCTTCCTCAGAATGACTCAGTGGTACCAGCTACAGCAACTTGATTCCAAGTTTTTGGAGCAAGTCCACCAGCTATATGATGACAGCTTTCCTATGGAGATCAGGCAGTACCTGGCACAGTGGCTGGAAAACCAGGATTGGTAAGCCCAGGAATTAATTCAGCTTTGGGTTGTGTGATAAGCAGTGCCCTCAGAAGGGCAGTTACAGGCAGCAGCAGAATGCTGGGGAAGCAAGCAAGCTTTGCTGGTAGGATGCTTCAGTAGCTGTTTGAGTGCTCCAGCCTGTGTTCCTGCCCCTCTTCAGGGCTTTCTGGAGGGAACTGATATCTGGACTAAGTGTCCTTGCTCATAATGTTTTCAGTGGTTCAGAGCAAAAGTACCTGTTTTAAGACCAGTTAGTTACTACCTTGGTAGCATCAGTCTCTCACTCTTCAAAGACTCTGAACTTCTGCCAGACTTTCTGTGGAGTGGCTTCTTTTTGAGGGGTGGTACAACACACACACACATCAGGGTCACTTTGAGGTTCCTGATGTGCATGGACTGAGTAAATGAATTTGAACAGAATGTGGCAAAAATAATACAGAAACAACATTTCTGTATATATTTTCTGGTTCTTGCATTGGAAGTGTATCTAACCCAAGCATGCTTTAAATGATTCCAGGGAACATGCAGCCAACAATGTATCATTTGCTACACTCCTATTCCATGATCTGCTGTCACAGCTTGATGATCAATTCAGTCGATTCTTGATAGAAAACAACTTTTTGCTGCAGCACAACATAAGAAAAAGCAAACGTAATCTTCAGGTAGGCCTGGGTTATCTGTACAATCTACACATCTATATGTTATCTATATATCTATACATGTTTGCCTCATTGCAATTGGATGCCTCTAAGCAACTACCCTGCTGTGAGGGACTTTTACAGAGGATGTGTGAGAATCCTGATTTAAAAGCCAGAATTCAAGTGTTTTGGTTGGCTGCAGTTAGAAAGTTACAGTTTAATTATCAGCCCAGTTACAGTTTGAGAATTCTAGGAAAAAGAAAACCGCCAGGGTAGCACCATCCTGAGCAGAGCAGGGCAGTACTCAATCCACAGCACATTTCAGCTTTGTGTGCAGGTAAAACTGCAAGGTGGGATTTGCACCCTGCCTGGACTGTGTGTTAAACCAGCAGCCGTAGCAAGGTGTGGGAGGATGGTTCTTGAGGGATGAGCTCTCTCTAGGACTGTAGGGTAGTATCCCACATCTCCCAGGAATGTCTCTGACCCCTTCCTGTCTCTGTATGCCAATGAACTACAATGGAAACTCGCTCTTGGAGCTGGTTGTGGCATCACACCCTGTAATCCTGGAGCAGGCTATGACCAGCGTGTTCCCTGGGGCTCACGCTCAGGTCATGCCCTAATTTTTTTTGCCAGTCTGAAAGTTACTGAAAGACAAGAAATGATGTGTATGGACTTTAACAATAGACTGTGTGTCTAATGCTAGGATAACTTCCAAGAAGACCCAATGCACATGGCAATGATCATCTACAACTGTCTGAAAGAAGAGAGGAAAATACTGAACTGTGCCCAGGCATGCAGTGAGGTAACAGTCTTGAAATATCTGCCACAGTTGTATCTTCCCATGCCTTTTGTTTGGGACAAGGGAAGTGGATGAAGACTGGCAGGGGAAACAGACTATCCTCTGTCTGCCCAATAAGAGGTTCCTTAAAAAAAAGAGAAGATGACCACTGATATGTACCAGCTGGAGAACACTAATTTGTACCAGCATGGCTGGACAGCATGGCTTTTTTCTGCTGAATGAAGCATTTGGAGGATAAATGGGCAGGAAATAATTTTTATTCCTTGAGTGACGTAAAAGCTATACTGGTTGTTTTAATGCTTCTGTAGTATGATGTAGCCTGATGTGCCAATTGGATTTTATTTTCATAATTAGTCCTTAACACATATATCCAGTAAGATTTTAGATTTGTTCTTCTGCATTTTACTCCCCAGTTTACTCTCTATTAAGCAGCTGAGCATACCTCTTTGGACTGTCTCTGTAAAAATGATGCATCATTCTCCTTCCCAGTTATCACCAAGTATTTCTTTCTAATTTTGGTGATGTTTTTTTAGTGAAGCCCTTTTCTTTCTTCTGAATTATAGAAAGCCATATCTTCTCCTTCATCATCTGTTCTCCCTTTTTTTTTTTCCTTTACAAGAACTGTTTTGCAATAAAAATTCCACAGTTGGGAAAGGCATGCAAAATATATAGATAGCTGTAATCCACTTATGTAGAAATAAAGTGATGACTGACCAAGCATGTTAATTTCCAATACGGAAATACCTGAATTTATAGCAAGGCTTTGAATGTGCAGTGTGGGAAGAGCACTTGGGCAAGGACTTTAAACAAGGAGCCCTTTGCAGCAGTGTCCAAAGCAGCTGCTCTAAGAGTGTGACTCTGACAGAGCACAGCTGTTTGGTCCTGGCACATGACATAAAGCACTTTCTGCTGCCTTTTCAGTACACAATAAACGTGGGTCATCAAAAAGGGAAAGGGAATTAGAGAATGGTTTGGTTTGGGAGGGACTTTAGAGATCATCTACCTTCCTCTAGACTGGGTTGCTCAAAGCCCAGTACAGCTTGACTTAAATCTATGATGGGGGACCTTTGGCACTTGACTAAAATAAATACTTTGTTTCTTTCAAATTCACCTGAATTCGATTTTTTTTTTATACTACAAAATTTTAGTATGATTCATCAGAACAAGCCATGCTTCCTCAGGTTGTTTGTCAACAAGTGCCACTCACTTACAGTAATGAAAAAAGTTATGGGTCACTGTTCTGACTTGTTCTGCTTCTTCCCTCAGATGGAAGTAGGGAGTGTACAGAACACTGCAGCTGGGATGCCAGACAAGCAGAAGGAGCTGGATGCCAAAGTTAGGGCTGTAAAAAGCGATGTTACAGTAAGTATAACTTTTCTCAGTAGGGTTTGTTGATTTGCAGATGCTGAAAATCAGACTTGATAAAGTGGCAAATAAAAGTAAGGTGGGGTTTTCAAGTCTATCAGCCAGGGATTTCCTGAGCATAGGATGTACCTTGTGTCTAAACTTTAGCAACAAAAGCATTTTACCCATCTGAAATACTAGCAACTGAGGGAAGAAAAAACTCTGAAATCATAACTGACCAGTTTGTTGCTAACTAGAAAATGTACTTTTTTTAGCATATAGATATTTGTCTTAATTAACACAGTCACAACAGAAAGCTTTTCTCCAAATAGTATGTAAGAATTTGAAAGTTTAAAATGTTGTGTGCTGTTCCAAGTTTTACCACTGTAGCCTAGGTTCTCCTAAACTCTGTGAGCTTACATGGCTTGACTAAAAGGGCATTTCCATACTTTATAATGAACAGATTTCAGTTAGTTGAGAAGGAGGAAGGATGTCTAGAAGGTGGAAAAATGTAGAAATATTTCCTGTTAGTCCAGGAACAGACATTGCTACAAAACTGGACTTCATATCTGTCAGGGCTGGTACCAGACAGTTCCTAGTCACATCAAGTCTTACATTACTTGAAAATATTAAATAATTGTGGCCACCCTCATTTGTGCATTATAGGATGTAGAGCAGGACATCAAGACATTAGAGGATATGCAAGATGAATACGACTTCAAATTTAAAACCCTGATGAACAGAGGTGAGTTATTTTCCAAAGACATCCCCTATTGCTTCTAGTTTGTCAGAGTAAACTGCTCTTTATGTCAGGGCACTGAGCCTAATGATAACACAGCCATACTTACTGGTAATGTCCCTTGTTGATTATCTCTGCTTCACACTGATACTTCAATGTCTGCGTCTATCTTTTGTTCCAAGTAAGAATGTCTCCTTGTTAACACAGCATTCCTTTGCCCTTTACATCCCTTTGCCACTGTAAGTAGCAAACCCTATAGGCTCTGTAACCATTCAACCATACACTTAATTGGTGATGTTTCACAAATGCCAAACCAGCTTTAGGTTTTGTAGGCTCTTGTGTATCAAGGGAATCCCAGAGTCCACACTGGTTTCATTATACAGCTCTGTCTCTGTCGTTGAATTCTTTGTTCCAGAAAAGGCTTTAATTTCTAACACAGCTTGGCAGAGCTGACTCTCCCTTAGAGCAGGGACATGTTCAGAAGGTACTAAGAGAAGCACTGAGCCAGCATCTTGCTTTTTGCATTTGTCCCCTTCCCGCCTCAGCATTTCCCCCTCCCTTCCTTCAGCACTCCTTCAGCCTCACATTCCCAATTTGGACTTATTTTACAGAACATGAGTCCAATAGTATGTCTCAGGAGGAATACAAGAAAGAGGAGCTGAATCTCCGGCACATGTTCTTATTACTGGACCGCAAGAGAAAGGTAGCATTCAAGTTTTTTTTCGGAAGTCAGCAGCTCTTCATCTTAAGCACATGTTCATTTTCATTGAATTGACATAAATTAGCAGTAGGAAAGGTTTTTTAATATATCAGTTGAACTGAGATATTTGCAGAGTTTTGCAAAACAGACGAGCACTAGCTAGACCAGTACTTCGTTCTCCTATGTGAAGTATTTCTAATAAACAGAGTAATCTCCTATTCTGTGTAGGAGGTGGTGAAACAGATAGTGCAGCTGCTGCAGAGCACAGAGCACACACAGGCTGCCCTCATTAATGAAGAGCTAGTGGAGTGGAAGCACAGGCAGCAGACAGCATGCATTGGTGGGCCACCCAACGCCTGTCTTGACCAGCTGCAGAACTGGTAAGGCTTTGGTAAGACCTCATTTAAACCAGGTCATGAAGGAACACCACATCTAGGAAATATACTGATTATTTATATGATTAATTTCCATTCTGTCTTAGCATAACTGCATTCATTTTATTGCCTCACCACATTTCCATTGAGCAGAAAATGTACTCCAGGCACTGCCACGTCCTCAGGGACAGTGACCTGGCTGGTGCCTCTGCACTAGTACAATGTTAAAAAGTGCTAAAAGTAATGAGATTGTGTCAATTGTAGGTTCACCATTATTGCTGAAAGTCTACAGCAAGTTCGTCAGCAGCTCAAGAAGCTTGAGGAACTGGAACAGAAGTTCACCTATGACAATGATCCCATCACAAAAAATAAACAATTTCTGCAGGACCTAACACACAAGCTTTTCCAGCAGCTCATCCAAAGGTAATAGACCATAAGGATCTTTTGGTGTTACCATGAATAAATAGACAAAGAGCACCTTCCCTACCATTCCCTCAGTATTTCCTACATAGTATCATTTCATTTTCCAAGGTTTTCCTAAGTTTGTCAAACATTAAACTGAATGACTGGGTTTGAGATTTACCCCATCTAGGATTTCCACATGTTCAGGCCTATGGACAGGGTTTATGCTCAGTCATTATTTAAGCTAGCAGGAGCTTTGCTGCAGTACACATTGATTACAGAGTCAAATTCTCAGTCTGTTAGTCCACTTCTCACTTCAAGCTTCAACCCTGCAAAGTTCAGGCAAAGAGAGGCAAGAAACAATCTGCATCAAGCTGTGCCCGAGATAGATACACAGTAGATTCTCCAACCCTTTTCCCTAGACACATCATCTTTGCCTCCAGCACTGGGAGGCCAGCCCTGCCTCTGCACCATCTTTATGTTGCAAGTTACTGTGGCTGGTAGTTGCCTCACATAACATCAGAAACCTATTCTGTAAAAACACAGAGTAGATAAAAATTTAGGTGTATCAAAACAGGCTAGCCCCAAAAGTTTGTTTCATTGGGTTAGCTGGCCCTCATCAAATTCCCTACTGTATCTATACCTTGGGCATGTGTTGTTACACAGCACTGTTACTGTAAGAATTCAGGAAGCCCTGGGAATGGCAAACAAAACAACACTCCTCACTTGCACCATGCTAATTGCAGCAGTGTTTCCTTGCTGTTTGATTTCAGGGAAATGTGATGTAACAATCTGGCTCCTCAAGCCATCAATGTATTGCAGAAAAGGCAACACTTAAAAAATCACTATTTCTAGCCCCATTGTAGCATTTGAAAGGAACTGAGTCACACCACCTCTATGTAGATTGAAGCTGAGTCAATAAAGTGTATAGTAAAACTGGTAAATCAGCTTTCTTTTAAAGTTCACTTTTATATGGTTTCTTATTTAAGAACAGTAACAGATAAACCATAGTGCCTTTAACCTGCTCTTCCCATAGTTCCTTTGTGGTAGAGAGGCAGCCTTGCATGCCAACACATCCTCAGAGGCCACTAGTCCTGAAGACAGGAGTGCAGTTCACTGTGAAGCTGAGGTATGTTTTTCCCCTTTCCCTGTTCCTTTTTTGTGGTAAGGCTTTCCTGTCACTGGCTTCCTGCAGCCCAGAGGATTGCACAGCCTGCCCTGCAGCCCAGGGGCTGAGGCAGGAGGAGGGAAGTGCCAGGGGCAGGGGCTTTCTTCTGGCAGAACTTAACTCACATTCAGCTTTTACCCTTTCCCAGAAGTGGGGTGTACCAAGTGTGTAACAAACCCAACCAAACAGCAAGAAGACACATGCAGAGCCCTTTGCCATGCCAAAGAGTAACTCATTTGCCCATTTAGTTTTATCTCTAAATGCTGTCTGGTATGGAGCAAGCTTGGAGCCTGCATGTGACCCCCGAATGTGCTGAAATATCTGTGGTAAGCAACACAATAGAAGAGAACCCATATTTTTCAATTGCTGATGCTAAAAAAAAAATACTTCTCTTTCCAGATTGCTGGTGAAACTGCAGGAACTCAACTACAACTTGAAAGTGAAAGTTTTATTTGACAAGTATGTTGCATTTATTTCATCCCTCTTATATAATGGTAAACACTTCCCATACTCAGAAACCCAAGAACAGTCTCATCAGAAGTGTTGAGTAGGCCAGCAGCAGGCTGGTTCTCCATGGCAGCAGGTACATCCTTCCCCTTTCCTTGCCCATTCCCATGCTCTATATCTCTCTCTGCCACCAAAGACATGTCACAAAGGGCAGATGGCCTCAGCTTCTCACCATCAGCTCCACAGAGAAGAGCTCACTACTGCTAAATCAGACACAGGGCAGCACCTGGGCAGCAGCCACTCTGCTGGGGTGTTTCACCTGGATTAGCATGAGGTGACAGTGTGGAATTGGACTCCACCATTCCTAGTCACATAATTCAGTCACATCTCTAGAATCCCTTCCTTTTTGGGTAGAGTCTAGTATGAAACATAGTTACCCTCAAGCTGTCTTTGAATAAGGGATATAACCTGCCTACCTGTAACATATGACATGTTCTCAATCAGAGAAAAAAATTACATCAGTTGAAACAGATTAATACCAATCTTTTCTATTTTGTAAGGAGTTCAGGTGAGTTTTGCACTTACTTCGATGGCAGGGAAAGAAGTGTGACAGGCTGTCCAAAATGACAGGGACTGTGCTTTCAAGAAAGCAAGTGGGCTTTTGTCTTCCCAGCCAAGTGATTTTGTTCACTTGAAATGGCTCTAGGGTCCAGAAACTTGCACAGAATAAAAAAAAGGAATTTTTATGTGTGAGTCTTTAAGTGCACTGGATAGAATCAACTTAGTAAAATCCCAAGTGCTGGGAAAACCAATACAAGTGATGCAGCAATTTATCCAAGTTTAAATGCAGATTTAGAATGGCAGAATTATATTTGTTTTTTCCTCAGAGCAAGAGATAACATCTTTATAGTAAAAGAAAGTACTTCTTTTGATTATAAAGCCCCCATAGCAGTACCAAGCCTCAGTAAAACACAGACTGTGTAGCACAATATTTATTTTGACTGCTTTAACCAATTGCCTCATCTTTTGCACAATAATTTCACAAAAGCATTTTACCAGTTCTCAGCCAGCATTGTCAGCTACTAAAACATGCACATTTTCTGTGTCTTTGGAAGAATCTTTAAAAGATTATTTTGTCCTTTTTTTTCTTGACAGAGATGTAACTGAGAAGAACTCGGTCAAAGGGTATGTGGCATCAGAGTTTGATATATTAACATTAGACTCTTTCAATGAATGAGAGATTTAATTACATTTTCTCTCTCTTTGTGTAGGTTCAGGAAATTTAATATTTTGGGAACAAACACAAAAGTAATGAACATGGAAGAATCTACTAATGGAAGTCTAGCAGCAGAATTCAGGCACTTGGTAGGGAGTTGGTTTTTTCTTTCTATTACTGATTTAGCCACTTAATTTTGTAGTAGAGCGTGGTAGGAAGGAAACAAATTGCTTTTGTTATTGAAGTCATTATTCATTTTTTGTGTAAAGAGGAACTGTCATTATCTCTCGTTTTTCTTTGTTCTGTCCTTTTTAAAATATTTTTTGCCTGTTTCAAAATCAGAATCAATCAAAATGTGATTGCTTGTCACTGAACAAGGGACAGAAGTGCAAACAAGAGTATTTGCTGCCATACAGCTTGTGCTGCAATGGGTTCTTGGGAGAAGGAAGTTAAAAAGCCTAGAAAGGCTGGTTTGGGCCTTTCGGAGGAAGGTGCATAGGTAGGGAAGCCTGGAATAGTTAAAGAGCTTTGAGTCTGAAAGATGAAAGCTGTCAAAGAATGTGCAGCTGCAAGAGAGTCGGTGCCTTTGGCAGGCTATGGGACACTTCTGATCTGCAGATTGTGAGGGAGCACTCTGGTTCCATCACTACAGCAGGAGAGGAGAAATGCAAGTCCAGAACCAGGGAACATGGAACTCTACCTTCATTGTCCAGAGCTGAGGCTGTCCAGAGTTTATCATCTGATCAAGAGGGGTACTTGGATAAACCAGTATTCCATCTGAGCCTGATTTCATACTGCTTCTGTTCTTAAAAGGCCTCTTGCATAAAGGCACTGCAACATAACTGTGCAATATCTTTTTTCACAGATGAACAGTTTATAAAAGGGGTAGTAGTTTAATCCTTTGGCTCCCACAGTTTAGAATCAGATAGAATCAGACACTAGTGCAGTAAGTTTGCATACAGCTGAGCAAGTGGAACTCTACCACTTCCATTTGTGGCTGCCATGAGTAACAGGTTTTTTGTTCATTTGCAGCAACTGAAAGAACAGAAAAACACAGGGAGCAGAACAAATGAGGTAAGCAGCACTAACCTTTCCTTTGTCAAGTTTTAGCAGAATCCTAACAAGGCATTCATTTAATACAATGCTCTCTGCTCAGACCCATGAAGACACAGGTGGGATGAGAGATCATAGGAGAGGAGTTCAGTGTTTCTACAGAGTGATCCATGTAGGAAGAGCCTGCAAGGAGGGTTACTGCCAGAATGGCAATGAGGGACTCTCCAACACTGGCATCTGCCTTTAACAGGGCTTCCTGGCAAGCACAGACTTTTCTATGACTTACAGCTAGCAGCCACAAAAAAAAAAAAAAAAAAACAAAAATCAAAAAACATGTCTGGAGAGGCAGTTTTAGGAAGTCAGCACTATCACTTGACTTTGACCTGTAAACTCTTACTGAGGTCTAGAGTATGTGACCATGGGCAGAAAAAGATTTTCCTCATGATAAAGCCCCATTACCTTACCCTAGGAATTTTCAGTCCCTGAAAAGTTTTCTTATATTTTTTTGAAGGGTCCTCTGATTGTGACAGAAGAGCTTCATTCTCTGAGTTTTGAGACACAGCTGTGCCAGCCTGGTTTGGTAATAGACCTAGAGGTGAGTCTTAGATCAAACAGATGCGCTTCAGTTCCTGTGTGTCACTTGTGCTGACAATCTTAACTTTTTTCTCTCTTTTTTTGTTTTCTTTTTTTGGGTTTTTTTTAAGTACTGGGATATCACGTACTTTCAGTTATTTCAAATTATGGGAATGACACTTCACAGCAACTCTGTACAGACACAGAGAGAGAATTCTGTCAGATCTCTGGGTAAATATGAATAGATGTGCTTTGCAAAATGTCTGATACCTAGAGGGCTGAAACCACAGGGTTGGTTATCGATTTACATTTATTTCAGAAGCAGTCTGCTGTGAACTCCACTGTCACTGTCAGTGCTGGGATAACTGACACTAAATGAAAGTCCTTATTAGACAAAAATCACCCAAGTCTTTCCAGTATTTCATCATACTTTCTCCCCTGCATACAAACTTCTATAGAAAAAGTCAAGATTATGCAAGCAGGGAATTAAAACAGAAATGAGTGTGTGGATAATCTCAAGGAGGATTGTGGCAACAGTGCAGGGTAACCTGACACGTTTCCTTTTGTGCCCCTTTCAGACCACATCCCTTCCCATTGTTGTGATCTCAAATGTGAGCCAGCTTCCCAGTGGATGGGCTTCTATCTTGTGGTTCAACATGCTGTCTACTGATCCCAAGGTATTTCCAAAAAAAAAAAGAGATGTTTTATCAGGTACTGTGTCTAATTTTCAAGCATTGTTTGCAAGTGGCTGCTGCATTTGAGCTCTGCAGGTGACTCTTAATGAGTTTCAGGTGTAGAGAGGAACAGTGACTTCCCTGACCTAAACAGAGCCATGCTTGAAACCCACAGAAGGGTAGTGTACATGTATTCAGGATACACAGCTCACAGTGAGAAGCCAAATGAACATTGAAGAACTCAATTATGGTGCACTTGAGTAATCCAGCAGTTATGCCTGCTGGGAGGAGACCTATCCAGAGCCCCAGAGATTGCTTTTCCTGGTAAGGAGTGCCTGGAAGTACAGCTGCCTGCTTCTGCAGAGCTGTCTCAAGCTGACATCCATTCTTAAACCTGGAACTTGTTTGGGCAATACAAAAATTCAAGTGGTATTGCAGAATTAATGTTTGTTAACTATAGCTTGTATTTTTCTCTTCCATTCTAGAACCTGTCCTTCTTTCTGAATCCACCTTGTGCAAAGTGGTCTAAGCTTTCTGATGTTCTGAGTTGGCAGTTTTCTTCTGTAACAAAGAGAGGACTTAATGCAGATCAGCTGAGCATGCTGGGGGAGAAGCTTCTTGGTAAGATCTGCTTTCATCACAGATGGCCTGTCTAAATTGAAGCTAGTTCTGCATCTTTTCCTGCAACCCATTTTAAGTTTTCCTTTCCTCTCACAGCTTTCCCCCTCCTAGAATATAACCTTGTAGCAATTAAGCATTTTCCACTTTTCAGTATGGCAGAGCTTCTAAATGAAATCATGTCATGAAAAAATCTGCTGTTCTAACTTGGGAGTTTTATGCATTAGAGCAACACAGACTGAGCCTAATTCTGCCTTTTGAAGTAACACTCATGTTTAGTCAGTCTGTGAGGTGGATGTTTCTTGGCATCCCTTGGGGTTTTTTTTAAATCCACCTCCATTCATTTTAACTTCATGCATGCCCCCAGCTACATTGGGGATTCGCTCTGCATAAACACAGTCACAGCATCAGCATGCAAACACTATGAAACTGCTAAAGAATGTCAAACTGAATTATCTCCCACATGAGGGTTCTTAATAGAAGTCTCATCAGCCATGGGTTTTGTTTCCAAACTCCCTGCAGTTTGCCTGAATAGGCAGAGGGCTTTACACTGCTACTGATTTTGTACAGTAGACTCTGGATGAAAAATACTGTTGATTCAGTATATTTCATCAACCTTAAGTTTCAGGGAAAAAAATATATTTAAAAGCATTTGAGATTAGTGTGTCTAGGTGGCAAGTACAGCATTCCACTCTCTAATTCCCCCAAGACATAAGATCTGACAAAATGCTGTTAATTTATTAGATTCCTTTTCAAATTTCTACAAAGAAAGTAATTTTTTGTTTTACTAACCAGCAAAGAGACCAGTGATATATTTCTGGGGCAAATTTACATTTCAGAACTACAGGGGCTTTGTTGAGCTCTGGTAGAGTTGGTACTTAAATCTTATCTCTATAGATAAAAATATTACCTAGCTGAAAAAAATCCTGCTTGCTGAACACTATATTCAGGATTCCTCAGTGCAAGGAGACAGAACCACCAGGGTGCCAGGGCACAACCTGGCTGCTGTTCTTGCAATATGAAAGTTGGCAGAATCTTGATCTCTTAACACCAGCAGTATCAGTAACAAGCTCCCTAACCCAGTTTATTTTTAGAAAAATGACAGAGAAAAGTATATTTATGGGAAGCCATAGCATGGTCTCAAATGGGAAGAATCTGGCTGTGACTAGTCAGGGTCTGCAAAGCTCCCAGCTACTGTAGGCCCAACATAGACTTTTATTTGTGCTTTGGATGTGGTTATGAAACACTGTGGATATACAAACAAGGCTGAGGGAAACAATTGCAACAGGAATAAGATCAGTCTATGGTTGGGGTAGACCTAGGAGTCAAGAGTTTCTGGGGCAAAATCCTGCAAATCACCAGAATCAAGGTAGGAAAGTGCTTAATCTTAGAGAGATGCTGCAGGGTCTGCTGAGCCTGCAGAGGAGCTTGTGGGCTGCAGCCTTCTTGCTGTGCTGGCAAGAGCTGTGCAAGGATTCAGTTTCCTTCCTGGAAGCATTCTGAAGCTGGCAAGTGTTTGGTGCAGCACAGCACAGAAAGTGTCAGGATGGATTGGTTCCCATTTACACAGGGGCTGCTCACACAGGTCGGGGTACTGTGAAACCTCCCAGAGGGGAACTTGGCAGCCTCCCCTGCAGTAGCTGTGGAAGCACAGCAGCCCTTCCTTTTCTTTCTTAACCCAACAGCTGCCTTCCAAATAAACACTCAGAACTTGGTTTGCTAAGTACTTTTAGCCTTACTAGGTAACTTATGGAGCATGACTGAAGTAAAATTTATTGTGTTCAGGGCCAACAATTGGAGGATCTCAGGATGGCCTTATTCCTTGGACAAGATTCTGCAAGGTATGCACGCAGTTTTAAAAACCGAGATGGAAGAGGGATCTTATCTTGCTTTATTGTGGGTTTTGCTTGGGCTTTTTTGTTTGTTCCCCCTGACAAGGTGCTTACTTTTCTAGTAGCATCTCCTAATTAATCTAGACCTTACATGGTCGTGGGAGGCTTTGGTGGTGAGGTTAAAGTAGCAGCAGGAGGAAAAAGAGTTTGCAATGGCAAAGAGTAGATGATTTTGAGACTGGTTTTGATCCATGTCAACCCCATAGGGAAAAAAAAGTATCTTTCAAACACAGCATCTCCATTATTATTAATGCAGCTGCTATTAATGGAATAGCTCTCCATTTTGACTATTACAGAAAAGGTAAATAAAAAACCAGCAAGATTAAGAATTGTTTTACATCTTAGTGAAGGATATTCCCCAGATCAGAGAAATTGGATCAGGGGGAGGATTAACATGAGGTGGCCAAGAGTGTCAGTATGATGACAGAAGGCCACATCAGGAATTTCACAGCCCTGGCTGAAGCAAGACAGGAGGACTCCTCACATTTTTTTCAACTTTAGACCCTAAGCTGGTGTAGATAAATAGAAGATCACAGCAACCAGGAGCAGACTCCAGGGGAAGAGCAAAGCTCTGGTGACCTACAAGCATTCAAATCCATTGATATGTATGCCTCATGAGACATTGAGAGCCAGGTCTCAACAGCAAGTGTCTCTAAGGTTATCTGCTAGCCAACCCAATCAAAAACCCCAGTGGCATGGGTTGCATGTCCCACAACTCCAACAGCACCCAGGCTATCCCTATTGGCACAAGAGCCTTTTATCTGCTCTTAGACCAGTGTTGTTGCATGTGAGAGGTGATGGATCTCACATTTGTGGGTACTGGAGGCTCAGACAGGCATTTTAACTCATGTCTCATTATCCCTGTTCTCCCCCCTCCCATCCCTGCCTTTCCATATTCTGAATTTCAGGAAAATCTAAATGATAAAAACTTCCCCTTTTGGCTGTGGATTGAGGGGATCCTGGAGCTTATTAAGAAACATCTCCTGTGTCTCTGGAATGATGGGTAAGACCTAAGTGAATTTAAAGATATGGTCATTGCCTCAGACTTCACTTTTAGGCTAGCAATTGCACACTGAGATTGGGAGGTTGTTTGTGCAGAGGGTGGATCTTGAAACTGGAAAAATCTGAAGCAAATTAATTCTAGTAGGGACAAATCCTCTGATGAGGGAACTGGTAAAAGCAAGAACATCAGATCACCAAGCTGTCCTGTGTAAGTCACAGAGCAGGGCTTTGAATGTTAGATTAGATTTTGTTTTGCTTCTGCTCCCACTGTAAGTCGGTTCTTCCTACATCCTAGAACATAGCCAAGAAAAACTGAAGCACAAGAAAGTGTAAGTCCAAGTGATATCCATTTTAAAAACCCAAAACCAGCCTCCCTACCCGAAGAGAGTTACTGTGATCTGCCTGGAGGTGGCAGCAGCCAGACTCGGAGCGCCTGTGCCTGCACCGTGTGCCCGGAACCCGGCAGTCTTCACTGATTTTTTAAGAGTATTACCAAGTAGAAGGACTCTGCCAGATGGGAACACAGTTCCATTTGCCCTTTTAATACTGGTTTAGTAAACTTTTCATTCTGGGATTTCCGATTTCAGATGTAATTCTGCCCAAACTAGGCTTATCCAAAGTCACAATCCTGTGTTGTAATTTTAGCCACATTATGAAATCTCATCAAACAGCACACTCACAGTGGAGCATCCCAGTATCTCACACTTCTGCAGCAGCAGGATTGCTTTGCCTTGCTGCATTCAGCAGTGGGCTTCACATTTTTGCCCCCCAGCTCCAGAAGAGTTCTGCCAAAGCCCTGTGCAGTACAAGCCTTGTTTGCCTGCCCCAAACCTCCCCCTTTCTTTGCTGCAGTGCAGTGGCAATACTTGTCACCATTACTGAAGCACAGTGGCAGTTCTGGGACTGGGATTACATGTGGATTTGGTACAGGCTTGAATAGCAGCGACTCCCCTTGTATACAAAAGAGTAAATACAACCTCAGGAGCACTTGCCTTTCTTCATGCTTGGGAGATAGAAGGCAGAATACTTCCCTTACACACAGGATATTGACTACTGAACACATTTGTTACCTAAAGCATGGCATTTAAACCAAACAAAACACAAAATTAACCAATCAAACCCCACAAAACAGGGCAGCTTACTGCATCTGAAACTCTAAGCAAAATTATGATTGTTTGGGGGTTTTTGTGCAAAGTTACTTTCCCTAACTTAATGCACTCAAGGACAGTCATAGTACTCAGACGGACATTATTGATGGAGTATTTTGAGGAATAAGAAACAGAGAAAACCTTTGGGGGAAAAAAAAAAAAGCACCAACAAAAGCAAAATACCAAGCAACAAACCAACCAAAACCAAACTGCTGGGGCTTGGCCAGGGCCATACCCTGGTACTGACTTGAAAACTCCTTCCCCAGTTCCTGTCCAGATCAGTCAATCTCTTACAATTACCACACCAGCCTCCTTGTCCATGAAGTAATGTTTGCTGAGCACAGTGAATAAGTCACAAAAGTTTAACAGCTCCTCTAGGAAACAAGCTCAAGGCCCAAAGCAAACCCCACACCTGTAAGAGAGTAATCTGGCAGCCAGCAAAGCTTGTTTCATCAGCCAAAAGGAGAAACAACTATCCTTTAGCATAGCTTTGAACCCAAGACTGACTGCTAGCTGGGATCTGACCCTGTTACACACATGTAACATCACTTCTGCTCCCACAGCCCAGCTCTGAGAGCAAAATGGACAATCATTCTTGTTCCAAGTGCAGAAGGATGTTTGTCTAAGCCCCCAGGCTGAAGTGAGAGTGCTGAGGGAAGCTGTGGTGATTCACACTGCCACGAGGCATGAATCACCACCTGACTGCAGCCAGCCAGTCCTGCTGCCAGCTGTCCACAGCACAAAGCCTTCTGTGAGGCTTCCACCAGCACTTCAGCTCTTTTAAGCAAAGGAAAGCTTTTTAGTTTTCCTAGCTAGCACAGCACAGCTTAGTTTCTACGTTGGGGGTAACTCAGCTCTTTTTTTTCAACATTACAGCTGCATTGTGGGCTTCATCAGCAAAGAGAGAGAACGTGCTCTGCTGAAGGACCAGAGCCCAGGAACATTTTTATTGAGATTCAGTGAAAGCAGCAGGGAGGGAGCAATCACCTTTACCTGGGTAGAGGAATCTCAGAATGGTAAGTCAGCAACAGAGAACCTTTGCTGACCTGCTTGCACCAGAACAAGAAGTCTTTATTTCTTTCTCCTCCACCCTGAGGACCAGCACAGCACCCCTGGCAGCAGCAGGGCACAAGCAATAGCAGGGACACACCATACTTGGGGTAACTCAAACCACACAATCAATGGATCAAGGCTTCAGCTAGGACAAGCAGCACTTCCCAGGTCCTGCTTCTGGCCTGGAAGTTGGAAAGGAAAAACTGCCCAGACTCTCTTGCCTGCCTCCTTAGGCTCTCTCCCAGCCTTTAGTACACAGACAATTGCATCTCCTTCCAAGCCCAAATGCAGCTTTTGTTCCTTCCCACACTCCCCCTAGATAAATTATGTACTCACTCATTTTCCAAGTAGTTCTCCTTCCTCCCCTTGTCCCAGTGGATCAGTGAAGAGCTTGCTTCTTCAGTGAGCTGGACTAGTCTCTCATCTTCTCCTAAAAAAGCCTAGAGACATCACAGCTACAGGAAGTTAAAGGCTCCCTTGTGCCCAGTCAGGGCTCTCCCCTTATCACACTCATTACACAGCCCCACCTGCCAGCATGGGGCAGCTGTTGGCACTTCACTTTGATGAGCCCAAAACCAGCAGCAGGTGGAAGAGAAACTGCTGATGTACTTGGGTGACTTCTTTCCCTTGGCTGCCTTCATTCCTGAGACATCCAAAAGTTCAAAGAAGGTTGATAGTATTTGGAGCATTCAGGAAGGCTTATATGTCTCTCCTGATGACTCATAAAAGCCTCAAGTGGTGTATTTGGATCAAACTCCCTAATAGATAGCAGAGTTTGAATTACATAATTTGGAAGAAGGTTAAAAAGGCAGCACAACCTAAATTACTTAATGAAATATTGCAGTTAATTTGCATGGACAAGTCACACCAGTCATTCTGAGTACAGAACACACCAAGAGCCCTCACTGTGTGCTATCCCCCCACGCCTCTCTGCCCCACAGAGCAATTATTCTCCCTTTGGCAGGAATTTAATCCTTCCACCAGCACTGTAGGTGTCGTCCATGCAAAGCTTTTCCTCATGTGATTTCTGAATTTGTTGGAAGTGGCCGCAGCTTTTCTGGACACTTTCAGAAAAAAACTTTGAAGCCAGCTTTACAAAGTGCTGCTTCTCTCCTCAGCAGAGCCCCAGTTCCACTCAGTGGAGCCCTACACCAAGAAGGAGCTCTCTGCCGTGACCTTCCCCGACATCATCCGCAATTACAAAGTGATGGCAGCCGAAAACATCCCCGAGAACCCACTGAGGTTCCTGTACCCCAACATCCCCAAGGACAATGCCTTTGGCAAGTACTACTCCAGGCCCAAGGAGGGTGAGTGCTATCTGGGGCTCATCCTTTTAGCTTGTCTGCTTGTTCCTCAGCTGCTGGGGCACTGGACAGGTTCTGGGGCATGGAAGGAAAGGGAGCAGTTGGCCTGAATGCCTTGGCAGCCCATCCCGTGTTTATAGGTTAAGAAAAGGTTTGTTTTTAAACAGGCACAACATAAGACCTAATCAGACCAAAAACTGAAACCCCTAATTGTCACTGGCTTCATGTGAGCCTGTGAGCTATTCCAGAAATTTAGGCTCCCACTAACAGCCCCGACTGGTTATGGGAGGGCTTTCTTTGACATTTTCTATAGGAAAACAGGAAAAGCTGACTAAAAATGGAATAAATTAACCATAGTGCTGTAAATGCATGACAGACTTGCCCATTATCTGGGTCATAGGCTGTATTTTTGGTACAATAAAGGTGAAAATGTGATGTAAACTTGCTGAAAAAAAAAACCCATAAGCTTTTTTTTTCTCTCCTTGAAGCACCAGAGCCAATGGATTTGGATGGTCCCAAGGGAACTGGCTACATCAAGACTGAGTTAATCTCTGTATCTGAAGTGTAAGTTCTCACAAAAATGCTGGATTTTTAAGAACTGATCATGAGATTTTAGCTGTAGGTCATGTCTCTTCATACTGTTTAAGCTGCAGGTGCCCCAGTCAAATGTTTCCTTTTTGACAATCTGATCACAACACATTAATGTGCTGCTGCATTCAAAACACCATTTTTAGATAAAAAACCCTAGAAACTTGCAGGGGGTTGTACTGGCAAATAATTTATTGAAAAGCACATTCTCAAAGACTTGTTGGACTTCTTTGGTTAGGATGTGCATCCCTGAGTAGTCTGAGTTTCATTTAAAGCCAGGCTGGCTTTGCAAAGCCTGGTCTTCCTCACAAGAGGCCTGGTTAGTGGCCCTTCAGGCCTTGAGCAGGCAGGGCAGCCCAGCTGTGCCTCATTTCTTTGGTGACAGTGAATCCCTGCTCTTGTCCATCAGGCACCTTTTAATCCCTGCTCTTGTCCACCAGGCACCCCTCCAGGCTGCAGTCTCCAGAAAACCTGCTGCCCATGTCTCCTGAGGAGTTTGATGAGGTGTCTCGCATGGTGGGCCCTGCAGAGATCAATACTGTGGTACGTACCAGGAGCTCAAGGGTTCAGCCACAACTTGCTTTTCCCTTTTTTTTTTTTTTTTGCCCTGAGACATACCTCAGATACTTAAGCAGAGAAGTAATCTCTTCACAAGCATAGGGAAAGCTGGGATCCAGAGTTAGACTGGGATGGCCAGCAGTTGATTTTCAAATGTGTCTGCAGGAGAAGGGTGAAGAACAGGAGAGCAGAGCTTCCTCTGTGTGCCTTGCAGGAGGAGGAGAGATGGCAGAGGAGGAAGGAGCATCCCTGGAGTGCCTCTGGTGGGGGCTGTGTGGGGAGGGCCCCAGCAGGAGTGCACTTTGGGGCTGGCGAGGGACTGCCTGTGAACAGAGCAGTGCTGCCCTTGCAGGGTGTGCTTCAGAAAAAGAAACAAATTCAAGTGATGCCCACCTCCCCTGCCCCAAGCAGCTGAATCCTGATGTGAATCAGTGTGGCTGGGACAGAAAGGTGGTCATGCTCTGTGGTTAGCAAGGACTTGAGAAGCAGGGCTGGGGCTGTGTAATGAGGTTTCCTTTTCTCCTTGCAGATGTGCACACACATCCAGCTCTGAGCTTTGGCTGAGCTTCCCCTGCGTCATTAGCACGGCCCATCCGCTTCACGCCTCCTGTGCTGCACCAGTGCCTTGGGGACAACTCTTCACTTCCTTGGTTCTGCAGCCCCAAGGTCCAGCAGCAGTTTTAGCTGATGGGAATACCAACAGCAGCAGCCTGAGCAGCCTCCCTACATGCATATCTTTGTTTAATTAGCAAGATACCGTGCACATCTCTGTTTAATTAGCAAGATACTGTGCCAGAGTGGAGGAAGAGGAAGGTGAGATTGTGAGCTCCTCAATGACAGTGATGGCAGAAACATGCATTCATTGTTTGAAGGAATTAGTTAAAAGTTTAAAACAGTTACCTGTACATAGAAGGCTTCAAAGAAAAGCTGGTTGTTTTGCAGAGGTTCTGTTCAGAAAGCTTACACCTTGAATTTTTGTCTGTGTCACAAAAGGGAAACGCTCTACACATACCATGCCACACCAAATCCATGTGCTGCTGGTTTGTTGTGCTTCTAAGCTCTTCTGGGCATGGCCCATGGAGAGAGCAGAAGCCCAAAATGTTGCCTGCATTTCATTTTCACAATTTTCACAAGGCATAATCTTGTGTAGGACGTTTAGCACAGTCTTTCTCAAAAAAAGCATTTCTTAGGACACCACCTTCAAGCTGCATTGGCACATGCTGAGCTTGGAACCCAAGGTGCATAATCAAGACTAAAGCCTCTGCAGACTGCAGTCATCAGAAGAATCAGAACCTCCTCTTAGAGGACTGCAAAAGGGATTGAATTATGTTTTCCTTTACTGTGCCTACTCTGCCAAGGTGAGGATCTGGTCACCCCTGTCTTCTGCAATAATACAGACCCCATGTAGGTAGTAACAGGTGGAACGGAACTCAGTTTTCTCATACATCATGAACCAGGGCATTTATTTAACTGTTAATTTGAATAGCTAATATACTTGACAGGTTTTGATAATGAAGTGGTTTTGTAATTAGGGGTAAGGCACAGGAAAGTGAAGAAGTTTATCCAGAGGAATGGCTGCAGGATATGCAGTCTGCAGTCCTTAAAGGATGGAGCTGTGCTTCCACCAGGAGGAACAGGTTGGTTTCTCAGCACGTTAAAGGCAATTATCAGCTCTCAGTTGAGAGGCAAGGCTGTTGAGGCAGCTGTGTCTCTCTGAGGGTCCCTGTTAGTGCAGGCTGCTCATCACAGGGAGCTGAGCAGAGGGGCTGCAGAGCCCTCGTGCTGCACCCCTCTGTCCAGGGACAGGGACACTGCAGGGCCCTGCCTGAGCAGCGCTTGGGCAAGGTGACCTCCAGAGGCCCCTCCAGACCCATCAGCTGCTGTTTGGCAACAAAAGGGCTGCTTCAGTTTGCTGTGTTGTGCCCAAGACATCTGATGTGCCCCCTGAAAAAGCTTCCTAGAAAAATTAAAGGACCTAGAGCATGTAACACATTTATTTAAATGAAAGCATTGCCGACACATATTTAAAAGAAAGCATTGCAAACTGACTTCTTTTTGGTGCCCTGAGTTACTGAGATTAACAGTGCTACAGGAAATGCCTTCATGCTTTTATCTTACTGTAACTAGCTGGATTTGTATCTGTTGCTAATGCAAAAATCAAGTTGTTTTTTGAGCTATGCTTTGTATTCATGTTCTACAAGTCATTTTATTCTTCAGTTTTGGGAGACTTAAAGCAGTGGCCTTATTCACAGTATGGTCTTTCCATAGCCAATAGTTCTAGAAGCAGTGACTTTTCCTCAATGGAATATTCTTTTATATATTTTAAATAAAAAGAACTGTCAGTTGCCACTTTTGTTCTCTCTCGTGTTTTGGCTATTTCTATTATAAAGCAGATGTGCCAGTCAGTATTCCACTACTCTGTATCTCATTTTAAACTTGTTTGTGCAACTAAAGAGTTACAGCTCTGAAGCCTGAGGCAGTATCCATGCTTTTAATTCTCTGCATTTTGGCAGGTCTGTCTGCACTGGAGTTACTAGAAGGTGGCTGTTACCTTTTTTTATTACTGCTTGCATAATTTCATTAATTTGTTTCCATCCCCACACAGCCTTCAATAAACTGAACCTGAATTTCTAATTTGAGTCCTCAGTAGGGTAACTGATCTATGACTCATCTTTGTGGGCCACCAAGCTGGACCCTGCTGCTTTTCTCTGGGGCTAGTAAGTGACAAAATCCCTCATCTCACACTTGTCAAGCTTTTATATGAACTGTACAGCCAGAAGAATAATAAAGGAAACTGTCGGTGTTGATGAAGGAAAGCAGAGTAAGTCAAGAGAAAGCTCAACGTGTTCAGAGAACACTTGGCCAGAATTCCAGCATTAACAAAAAAGCAACCACCAGTGAAAGGACACAGCTCTGGAAATGTAGGTTTCAAAATAAACACCAAAAAATCAGGAAAACACTACATGACAGAAATTCATTCTGATTTCCTGTATGCTTTGCACAATGGAAATGACCAGGTTTTCCAGGACAGCCTTCCCACAGCTGAAGACTAATTTCAATGGCACTCCCACAGATAACCAATAAAACCCACCAGCACCGCCATCATCTTGGTATTTCCATTTATTATGCTGTAAAAAGCAACACTATCTGGATTTTATTTCTTAAAATAAATAACTTTCATTTTCAGAACCAGTACAGCTCAAGTTTAGATTCATTCATGGGAAACTGCTAGAAATACATTCATCACTGTCTAGTCCCCACAATACAGAATCTAAAAGTCAAGATCAGCCCAGTCAGTTACAATGACCAGAAGTACACTGCCAGTAAGTATAGTCACGGATAGTCCAGCTCTGAAGCAAAAAAAATCTGGTACAATACAGTTTGTTCACAAAGGCTAATTAATGCTAAGACTACCACAATATTTCTGAGTACAGAGCATTAAGTTAGCTGAACGATTTTAGGTTGTGATACAGAAGAAACATATATGACATAAAAACAAAGGAGTGGGGGGAATCTTCTTTGGAGCATAAGGAAGTCAGCGTTGGATAAGATAACCAAAAGCTATTTACTGGAAAATCTACATGTCAGTGTCATGAATGATAAACAGCCAAACCAATATAGTACTGCATATATTTATATTTATAAATAACGCCATGTCTAAGTAGCTGCATCGCTGAATTGGACATTACAAAATAATCCATCTTCTCACAATGAGAAAATACTAAAACTAACCAGCAAAAATGCACTGAAGCTAGGACTGGCTAAAAGCACTCGGTATGAAAGCATTAAGTTTAGGGACAGCCATGATCTTCAATGTTAGCTCAGTTACAATCCTTTTGGTTTTGGTTTGTTTATATCACGTGTACTATATAACATACCTATGTTTAAAAATGCCAGTTTGAACAACACAATGTCAGTTAAATAAAGCTACATCAGGTATTTTTCTGAGAAGCTACAGAATGTGTTGTAACAGGGGCAAAATAGGGAAGATTAGCACTGAAATCCATAATTTTGTACTAGGATCCATCTCAAAATATTCCTTTACACTGAAGCTCATAATTTTGTTCCTTGTGCTACCCAGTGACTGATGTGGCTCAACAAAGAGCCAGAGGCCATTTCATTTAGTTCTTGTTTACAACAGGGGTGGCCGTGACACAGGATGTGAAGAGAGTGGGTTAAAAGCCTTCAGAAAAATAGCTGATCTTCAGAAGAACAAAAAAAAAAGAAGAAAAAAAAGAAGAAAAAAACCAAAACAAAAACCAAACCAAACCAGCTTAAGAACAGGAGGATTCTTAAGAAAAAGTGTTTGATAACCATGCCAGCCAGCTTCGAGATGCTGTTTGAGGGCTTTAGACTTTCAGACTCATTCGTGATGAAGACAGTCACTGCTTGTGATGAGTACCAAGCACTTTTCCACGTGGCTTGTCCTCCCTGCAGGGAGGCAGTATGGCATTTTGACAAGAGACTGTACAGGAACTTGAAAGGATTAATTCTCAACTATACTGACCTGCTGGGTCGCTCTGGAGAAGTTACTTCTCTCCAAGCCTTAGTGTCCTCATTGCTAAAGGAGGGTAATGTGGTTCAGATCATCTTTATAAAGTGCTTGGGCATTCTAGGAAGAATTTGGGCATGATTTCAGGAGATTTTGGTGCCAAAACACAGAAAATTTGACCTCTGAGATCTACTAATGACTTGTACACTAGGTGCTAGGATAAAAACCACCATATACACAATTCTCAAGCACAATCTCCTTTTTCCATGTGCTAAATGATTCCTGCCTAAAACTCTTGTGCTAAAATCCTTGCCTACGTCCAACAACTGTAGTGTGTTGTGAGTATCTGAAGTGACTGCCCACTTCTGAGGTTTTGTGCCACACTACTGGCAGAAGCAATTGTACATGGGACAGGGAGCTGTGGCAATATTGGACTTTTGTGAACTACAAATACCTGCATCTACATTTTCCACGACAGGGCATGTGCCATGCTGGCTTCAGTGGCAAAACAATGAATGCCACCATCCACCACAAAAGGCATTTACTCACTTGTGTTCCTGGTGCTGAACTCCTGTCCTACACCAGGGGAATCCCAGTGATGCAATATCCTGCTCCCTGGTTTGACGGCAGTGCAAGAAGAGAACATACCCCAAAACCTGGCTTATCTCCTGCTCTGCTCCTGTTCTGATTGGCTCTATGCTCCTTAAAGCTGTTTCACTCCATCCGTGCTCCTTGCCACAAGCCTCAACGAGCTCAGATTGTATTTGGTTTGGTTCTTTGCCTTTCAAGCACTTCCAGGCCCTGGCTGGCTCCTGGTGCAGCCACCAGAAGGAGCAGCCGCTGCCAGCCCCCCCCAGGGTAGTGCAAATACACCTGCAAGGAACACCTGCATGGAGTGGAAGCACCCACATTCCCTGGCCACAGGGAAGTACTTTAGCAGCTGAACGTGGAGAGAGAGGAGGGAGGCAAGACAAAGGGAACTGAGAAAAACGCTCCCAAGACACAAATCCCACTACACACCGCGGCTACACGTCACACTCCCCTACACCATTTGGTCAAACAAACCTTAAAACACGTTCCCTGACAAGACTATCTCTAAGAACAAGCCTAGACCATTGACAAGTGTCACCTATATACTCTGTGATATTTATATTATGTAAACAAGGTTGTGTGGAATTCTTTTTTCTATTTTTTTTCCCAAAGATAAGTGCAGATCCTTACTTAACACACCCAGCCTACAACTACATCAGCATCCTCAGCTTTCAAAAAAACCTCACTGACGCTCATACCTGACAGTACTCTGGCTCATCCTGGCCATACTGGAAACAGAGGGCTAAAGAAACAAAAATTCAGCAGAAAAGTTCCTGACCACAGACTAGAGTTCACACAGAACACAAAAATAAATTAAGTAGTGCACAGTAAAGCCAACAACAGCTAAATATTTTTATACATCAATTATATGCAGCATGAGGTAATATTGCTCACATTATGGAGGGAGATTCTTAGTTGGTTTTGTTTCTTTTGAAGAGATTGGATTTGTCCTGTGCGTATAGAAACTCCTGTAACGTAACACTGAAGTAACAGAGACTTCTGTAAAATATATACCACTATCAGATAGAAACACACACGCTCTTCATTACTTATGCATACCACAATTAAATAGGTAAGTGATTTGATTCTTAGGATCTAGCTGAAGATGATTATAGCAGGCCATCCAGATTTTTATGAACCGTTCGGTTCTCCTTCCCGTCGTTGTTATCCTCTGATGGCGTGTATTGGGTCTGATATTCTTGAAGAATTTTAAAAACATCATGGTGTCCAAAATGTAAAGCTTCATCCATAGGAGTGTTGTTCCACCTACAAAAAGCAGCACAGAATTTTTAAGATTGGCACGTTAAGCACAGAGCCAAAAAGCACCACAAATCAAGTTCTTTGCATTCTGCACTAATGGCTCAGCACACAGACCCCATTCAGTTCAGTAACTGTGGAACTTCATTAAGCTGAGCATAACCTTTGAAATAATGGGTTTAGTGGCTCATTTTTCATTCCTGCTCAGTCTGCAGAACCTACAGAGAACCAGCAGGATCCCATTCCCCTGCTTCAGTGGCCTAGCTCAATACATTCCACTCTTATCTCTCCTCACAGGGACTAGGGAAGTGCTACTGGAGCATGTTCCCTCCAAACCAGCAATAAAACCACTCACCTGTCTTTGGGGAAAGGATTCACTTTGCACGCTTCCAGCAGAAACTTAACAACATCCACGTGTCCTACAGGAAAAGCAGCTTTGTGAGTGCCTGTACTTCTATACATCCATTTATGTGCAGACAAAAGCAGCTATGCAGAGAGACAGCAAGGATGTGCTAAAGCACACAGACAGACAGACAGACAGCAAATGCTGTGTGAGGAGACAGTACCTTCTGCAGCTGCCACATGCAGGGCTGTCCGTGAGTCATAGTCTCTTTGCTCCATATCCATTCCTGACAGAGCAAACCTTAAATGCAAAATAAAACACAATAAAAGAGATTGCAGAGGCAAGTCTTAGGTAATTTAAAGCACATTACAAAACCAGCATGGCAGGACACTGCCCTGCCACAAGAGGATGCAAGCAGCACCAGGAACTCATTGTATCTTTGCTGATAATGAAAGGGGCTTTGGCTTTGAAAACCAGCTTAGCGCCTTAAATTCCTTTCTGCTCTTTAGTTGTCATAAATAAAAATAAAACATCTTTGCAGAAAACATAACAGTCAACACACCTGATTTAAAATGGTCCATGGACAAGCTAAGCCACATAAGGCAAAGTAAATTTATACCAGGTGAGAAAATCCCAGGAAGTGTCCCCAGTCTGAAAATCCTGAGCAGCATTAAGGGATTGGGAGGGTTCTTGCTTCACACTGATTCCCTGGGACAGCAGAATTAAACTATACACAATATATTTTCCCACCCACTAATTATATTTAGATATATTATAGCCAAATTAATGCTTATTTAGTCTATACCATTATTACCTTAAATTTTGCCAGATTCTCCTCTGAATTTCAAAAGTAAAGCTAGATATCCTAACCTGTCCAATAACAATGTGTATTTTCCAACCTGAATTATTGTGGCACTTTTCAGAATTGATTATTAAAGCAGGTGAGAGTATAGACAGGATTTTCTGCCATTGCTATAAAGAATGGTGAAAGAAATTGTTTTACTGTGATCCAAAGAAATGGAACACAGTGGGATTCGTGATAGTGTGAGGGTGCCTTTTGGATAGATTTGGGTCTTTTGGTTGGGTTTTGGGTGAACATATTCAATCTCTAGCTCATGCAGCTCAGTGTCCCCAACCCAGACACAATGCATGTGCATGTTCCTAAATAAACAACAACAGCAGGAACCAAACAAGCAGCATTCCTATTCCCAAACTCCTCTTCCCAAACCCCCACTGGTTTTTACCTCCGGAGTGCAGACACGTCCCCTGTGTAGGCAGCAAACAGCAGATTTATCACAGACTTCACCTACAAAGAGAGATTAAGTTCCAGTTTACTGATCTTCTTCCCTCAAACAGAAAACCCAGTGGGGCCAGTTGGTCCAATGTTTACAAACTTGTGAATTGTACCCTCCCCTCGCCTGACCACATTCTGCAGCACAGCTTGCTTTGCTACCAGGACTGCAAGGTCTGTCTTTCCAAGGCTGAAGTCCTTAAGGACAGTAAAAGAACTAAAACCAATAAATTTCTGCTCTGTTGTGGGAAAAAATATGAGCCTTGCTCTGTGGGCAAAGTGTGTTTCTCTCTTCAGTTGCCCAATGACACCAAGTATTGAATTGCACAGACACCATCACTCTGCACAATTTATAAAACCATAAACTCCTCAAAAGGCAAATTCACTCTGGAAAAGTAGGATTATTTTTGTTATTAACTGCAAAGATTCCTAATGCCAGGAGAAATCTATGTCAGCAGACATAAATTTATTTAAATGTTACCCTTTTTTCTATGTATCACAGATTATCCTTGCATACATCCAACATACAAACTTTTGCTCAAATAAACCATTTTAAGTAGTTCTGTTACGTAACAACTAAGGGTTCCAGGCAGATAAAGTTGGATCTTTTTAGATAAATATAGGCTTAAAGCACAACACAGGTAAAGTCTCTGCTAAGTAGTGCTTTTTCTCAGCTGTATTAATTATTCTAGTAAGAAATGATACTGTCAGGGTACACCAACCTTGTCCCGTGCATATTTTTAATACATCCTGGCTATAACAACTCTGCAGGTTTTAACAGGTGCCAAAAATGACACACTAGATGGTTTTAAGTATCCACATCAGCTTCTTTCATAAACTGACATAGCCACTTCTAGGCACCATTTCCCAGTAATTTCCAGTCAACTTTCTAAATGCTGCTTTGCTTTTTGAGTCTACAAAGCTCTGTCGTTGCCACCAGCCAAGTAACAGAGAGAAAAGAGGGAGCTGATGCTGCACTGACCTTCTACAACAAGGAGGAGAAACAAACAGAATGAGAAATCCCCACCCACAAGGCAAGTCTCCCACAGATTTCTGCAAGAACACTGGCATATTTTCACAGGGTAGCTAACATCTGTGCCTCCTCTGAACCAAAGCCCTGAAGCTCCTTGTTGTTTTGTCAACATGCACTGCGGCAAAGAGATACCGAGGGGAAGGAGGCGCCGAGGCCAGGATGGAAATGCAAAGGGGACACAGAGCCACGCTCACTGCAGCACCCACACACCCCTGCAGCTCCTTTGCAGTTTGCACTGTGGGGGCTGTAGGATGCAGATCTGTAGGATTCCCTCCCCTCTCAGGGCTCGGCTGTCCCTACACCTGACTGGCTCCAAAGGCTGTGCCCCTGCTCAGGCTCCCTCAGCTCTGACCCCACACCACCTCCAGCTGTGGCAAACCTGACATCTCACCCCACAGCCTCCTCTCCAGCCCTACAGAGGGCTGGCATGGAGTGATTCTGCTCCCCCCACAAAGATCTCTCTGTTGAGAGTTTCTGCCACGAGCCAAACCAGTGACCAGGACTCCCAGGCAGGTCAGTGGGGCCCTGCTTGGGAGGCAGGTCTGGCCACCCCAGCTGAGCCCTCACCCCATGGCAGCTCCATGCCAGGGCTCAGCCCCTCGGGAAGGAGCTGCTGGGAGCACCCAGGGCTGGGCTCTGCCCATGCAGGGTCACAGACACACGGACACACGGACACATAGACTTGCATCAGCCAGGGCAGCTCAGGGCAGCGGCCACCCAGCCACCCTCCGGGGCTTTGCACAGGGAGCACCACAGCCAGCCTGAAATGCCAAACCCTGTCACAGAGACAGCAGCTGAGTGCAGGTGTGAAGGGGAATTTGGCTGGATAATCTCTGCATTTCATCAAGATGAGTCAGGCATTTGAACCCCCTGGGGCCCTGCAGACCAGGGGAGGCAGACCAGGCTGGCTGCACTCCCATGGCTCAGGTCCTACAGGTGATGAATACTCTCCCTTTTAGGGGGCTGGGATGAGCAAAGGACACACTGTCTTACACAAAAACCATTTCAGAGCTAACTGACCGCTTTGGCTGGGCTTCTTGATGTTTCTGGGAAATGCAAATATATATTAAAGTAATAAAATAAAAATAGCACACTCCTTGCTTCAAAAAACAACTTCGCAAGTGCAGTCAGAACCCAGAATCCTGGATTCAGCTGAACATTTTGCTAAAAAGTGATTTTTGTTTTCTATAAAGACGTGACAAAATGTAATTTGGAGATTCCTGAGGCTTTGTAACACAATCACCTTAGATTACATCTCTCAGCAGTCTGGGAGAGGTCAAAGCTGCTCCTTCCTTAAGATAAAGTAAAATCAAAGGTTACTTAACTTTAAAACTGAACTTCTTGATAGATCAAAACAAAAACAAATACTAGTCCAGACAAAAAGATCTCTGCTTGTTTACCACAAAAGGAAATTTGTTCTGTGTCCAATATTAAAAGTAATGGGATACAAAAGCAGGAGAAACACAACAAATTCAGCAGGACAATTATTAGCAGAGTAATTACCCAAAGCTGGTCAAAGGTGAACTCAAACTAAAATAAGCCAAGTGCGGCCATCATAGCTGAAAAAATCCTTTTGGGACAACTCCCTCCTGCTTCTAAGAGACACTTTAATGATTTTATGGGAGAATTAGACTGGATTTGCTACCAACAAAACACACCTTGACCCCATAACTGCACCCTACTGTGACAGCAGCACAGACCAGGCCAAAAAATTAACAAACTTCCAAAGGTATGAAAAGAAACTACGAGGAAGGCAGCCATGAAAAAAAGAAGTTTTACTGAGTTCACATAAAAAGTGAATTCAATAAAATTTAGGAAACTGCAAATATAAAATATATTTTGAGCTCAAAGTAAGAATATACCATCTCCACATGCATCTTTTAGGTCTTCCTCAGCTTTGAAGAGAATAATAATCAAAGTAGCATATATACTAAATCATTATGTAAGAGGTTGTCATTTACTGTAAGAAAAATTTTACTAAGTGAACAGCACTTGCTGCCATAAGCTTTGTATCTGTGCAGAATCTCACTTAGGCTGCCACAAAGTCAAGTTCAAATTCTCTACCCAAAACTCACAGTACTAGTTTGAAATAACAGGTTCATTGCAAAAAAAAAAAAAAAAAAAAAAGCAAAAGGCAAAAGAAACCCTGAAGTGGCAGCAGCAAACATACGATTTTGGGGAGAAAAAAATAGTGAACATGACAGATGAGCTCCATCCCTTCAAACCAAGTAGGGCACAAAGCAACTAATTTAAGTGGTGAGAAACTCACTGGCAGAGTCTCTAAACAAGTGGCTCATGAACATTCAGTGTTGGTGCTTTGATAACTGCACTGGTGAACACAAGCCTCCCTAATGTTTAGAAACACAAGGTTTGTTTTTCACAACCTTTTCCTACTGCATGTACTTCCCTAACAGTCAAAATGCAATAGAAGGAGAAGGGATGGAGTCCCTTTGCTTTCTGGGAGCTGGATGGATCTCACACTGCCAACCAGCTGCAGGGCAGGACCGGAGCAGAAACTGCTGCACCTTTTGTGAGACAAGAGCAAAAAGCTGCATGCACTGGCAGCTCTTCTCACCACACCAACAGCACAGAGCACTGCTCACTCAGCTACAATGAGACCCTCTCTGTACAGCACTCTTTCCTTAGCACTGGGTATAATTCTTATTATCCAGGTAGTAAAACCAGCAAGGAAAGGTTCCTCAGAAATACTGATGTCACTCAATGGTAGAAATCAGAAACACAGTTTCACTGTCAGGTTAGGAGGTGTTACAGGTCTTGGGCTCAACTGGACACAGCTATGAGGGATCCAAGTCCTGCTTCACATCAGAGGTGGCCAAATGACCAATGTCTCCAGAGATACCTCTCCAATTAATGGCTCTGTGAGTCTGCAGGTCAGCATGTGAGCAGCTCAAGAAAGAAAAATCAAGACTCTTGCTGCTCAAGAACTGCACTGAGGTCAAGTCAAAGCAAGGAAACAGCCAGAGCTGAGAGCAGCAGGAAGTCACAGAGCTGCAGCAGATACTTCAGATAAACACGGGGGATGAAAAGGCAAAAAATGAAAGAGCAAAAACACCATTCCAAAACCCAAATGGACAAACTGAGTGAGCCACAAAGCCAGTTACAAAGCGAAACTCAGTGTCCAAGTGACTCCTAGTCCAAAGCTTCCCTGTGGCAGCTATTTTGCACATCTCCAGAGCCTGGTTATGGTGACAGTTTTAGAGAAGCCTCCCTCAAGCAGCAGTGCTGACATGTCTGCACAGGGACAGAGGAACTGCAGAGGGGAGCATGTGGCCCCGCACACAGCAAGTGCATGGCTGTGCCCCCCTTCTCTGCAAGCATAAAGCACTTGGGCATGACAGGAGAGCTTCAGGGCTGGTTTTCAATATCTCAGTGTACCAACAAGAAAAACTAAATTAAAAAAAAAAAAGTTTAACTTCAGTATAAATATGCTGAAGGTATTGCAAGTGAAATTTCAACAATATCCAACTGATCTGAAAGGCTTGGCTGGAATGTGGGAATTGCCTTGGTGGAGTATTTGTAACAAAACAGTCTTTCCTACTTGAGCTGCACACCCAAACCCAGACTTATTTAAATAATCTTAGGATGACTAACAGCAAATGCCCACACAAGACTGAGATAGAATCACTCCTCTTTCAACAGAGACCAGTGCAGAGGACTTTTTTAAACTGAAGACAAGGGTGTCCACCACTGCATGGCTCTAATGCCATCCACAGAAGACCTCTCCAAACACTTCAGAGACAGCACCCTGACACTGTTATTGGCACTAAGATGGGAAACTGAGGCCCAGAGAGGGAAATGAACTGCTACAGTCTCGTGGTGAAGGGAGAGTGGCCTGACACCTTCTGCCCACTGCCTTCATCATCAATGCAGAACACCCAAACCCCGAGGAGGAGCCCAGCCCAAGCAGCTGAGCACACTGTGCTCTGTCCCTGCCCACGTGTCCCTGTCACCACAGGGCTCTGTCCTGCTCTGCCATGGCTGCAGTCCCTCCAGCATGGCAGGGAGAGCCTCTGCCCCGCACTGCACTCGGGTCAGGAGAGAAAAGCCAAACAGCTGTGCATGTACAGAAAGCAAATCCTTCAGGAAAAATTAATTTAGCTCAAAGCTGGATTAATTCCATGAGAAGCTCTTAGCTAAAAAGGTCAGTGAATCTGGATTTTAATTTCCTACCGTGTCCTGCTTCCTGAGAACGCTCCGCCCTCTATAATTTCTTTGAAAACGTTACAGAATTAACATTGTGAACAAAAAGTATTGCTTCCAACTTTATGTTTCTCCAGGTGGCTGAGCAATATTGTCAAGATCTATAGTTTATAGTAGTGCTGCTCAAGGCAAGCCAAACAAGGATAAATAAACAACTCCCCTAAACTTTCCAACACTCTTTCCATGATATTTAGGGATAACCACAGGTTAGCCTTCTGAAGAGATGTTCAAAATATTGAGAAAAAATTGTTTGAATGGGCATTATTTCTCAGGAACTTTGCTGTATCTGAATTTTACTGTGCACTAGACCAAGTGTGCTAACAGGAGACTTTCAAATACAAGAGAAGTTAAAAAGAGAGAGCAGAGCTAGTTGAGAGAACACACACGCCACGCTCTTCTCTCACATCCCATTTTTTGTGCTTAAAATGGGACACAACACTTCCTCTCAGGGAACCCTGCCCTTCTGGCCAACTGGCTTGAAGAACAGAGTTTAAAAACGCTCCCCTGCATGGCACAGAGGTGCAGAGATAAACTGGGATTTAAATTTCAGCTCCTAATGACATGTGACTGCCACACCAACCCCAGGGCCTGATGCACTGGGACCTCAGAATGGGTCCCAGCTAAGCAGGGCTCTGGGTTATGTCCCCCCAGGCTCCTGAGGAGGCTCCCAGCCCTAGGAGAGCTGCACAGCAATTGGAATGCACTCCTGTAGCTCTTCACCAAGGAATCACAGAATCATGAGGTTGGAGGAGACCTCTAAGACCAACGAGTCCAATCTGTGGCCTAACACCTCAACTAGGCTATAGCACCAAGTGCCATGTCCAGTCTTTTTTCAAACACATCCAGAGATGGTGATTCTACCACCTCTCTGGTATTACAGCACTTTATTTATCCTTCGGTGAAGATTTTTTTCCTAATATCCAGTCAGCCCAGCCCCGTCTGGAAGTGTCCCCAAGGCACACTTTCCATGCCACTAACCCCCACAGTGCTGAGCACAGCTGATCTGCACCTGTGACAGCCTGGCTGCCTCCCTGGGCCACCTGCCCCGAGGGTGACACAGCGCAGCTCCACACGGAAAACCCATCAGGTGGCATTTCCAAACTGCACATCCCAGCAGCACGCTGCTCCCTCAGGCCAGGAGGCTCCATG
The DNA here is from genome assembly GCA_024362935.1 of Setophaga petechia. Taxonomy (NCBI): domain Eukaryota; kingdom Metazoa; phylum Chordata; class Aves; order Passeriformes; family Parulidae; genus Setophaga; species Setophaga petechia. The sequence goes on from JANCRA010000005.1 coordinate 30,134,474, forward strand.
CTGTCCCACAGAGGCCACCCACCCTGCGTGGCAGGGGACACAGGAGCCCTGCACACGCCTGCTCTCCGTCCATTGTTCCCAGCACACGGCCAGGCTAATCCGGCTCAGCGCAGCATTAGCTCGGGAGGCAGAAAATAGATTGATAAGCTGCCCAAGGTGAGCACCCATCCAGTGAACGGGGATTAATGCTCCACAGAGGGACTCTGCCTATCCTCATCCTCTGCAAGCGACCAGGGACTGACAGGGAAGGCAGGAGCAAGGAGTTTACATGAGTCACGAGTGATTTAATAAAGTAATAAAAGCTCCAAAGTCAACAGGAATTCACTGTCACAGTAGCACTGTTCAGCTGCTTTTCCTAAAGCTGATCCCCTGATGAGGGTCACCACCAAAAGACAATCCCTCCTCCTGCTCTTTGGAAGAACTGTGGATTTTTGGATGCTTATTTTATCAATGGGAAACAATCCCTGAAACGCAAGATGCCAATATAAACTCTGAAACAGCAATGCTAACCTACAGATACCATGAAAAGCAAACCTAGAGCACAAAGCAAATCATTTAGTCATCCTGTTTTTACACACTGAACTTGTAACTCACCTATGCTGGAGCACAGCCTTTAGATGGCTTTTTCCTGGCATGGAGGGTTTCAAAATAAAGTAAAAACAAACAGGAAAAAAACCCCTCAAACCTGCAAAAAATGAATTTTGGTGTTTCAACTCTGAAACTAGAATGCAAGTAGCCCCTAAAAGGACAAAAATAAACCAGGGATGGATCTGAGACTAGAACACAGGTATCCATATGCTCAGACATTAGACAGGATTGCTCATTTTACAAATAGGTCGGTTTTGCATTTGCATTTTATTTTCAATAACCTGGAATCTACTCTCCAGTGTCCACATACAAGGCTATTGTTGGGAAAAAACCCAGATCTAAAAGAGATAGCCATAGTCTTCCTTTAAAATACCATGTTCAATATGAAGGTAAATTGTACTTCATAGGGGAAGAAATCTCAGTCAAAAGCCTGTTTGTGCAACTGAGCTTCTGCTTTGTTTCTCATGAAATAAAGTGGAACTTACTACCTAAGAGTAAGTAAAGCACATACTTTACAAAGTCAAAACTAAGGCTGAACTATAGACAAATACCCAACCAAACTCTAAGCCCTCCAAGCCCAGCCAAGCATCATCTCCATTTCACCTGCCCTGTCTGCCCCACACCAGTGCCAGCTGCCTGCCAGGACACAACTCCCAGACTAAGTGCCATTTTTAGTCACTAAATGAACCCCAGAATAATTCAGGTGCCCACCCAGCAAGGACTGGCTCTGAAGTGCTCTCAGAGTTTGCTAGTGAGGTTGTGTCCATGAGTATTTTTACAGATGGACAGTCCTTGAAGGCATCAAAGCAACCTCTGGATTAAGCCTCAACATTACCTTATTCTACCGAAAATTCCACATGAACGGGCAATTTCTCTAAATAACTTCCTGAAACACACAAAAGTGAGCCTTTCAGTAAGTGATCAAATGATCTCACAGAGCTCTACAGCAACCCAACACCTACTGCCTCTGA